>JAVQMG010000122.1:2647500-5306666 GCA_032878915.1 Castanopsis chinensis | reverse complement strand
AAACTTACAGCAAATAAGCTTTCAACAAAATGTAACATTCAAATGCACCTTAAATAAAATTTTACAAGTATGATAGTGTTGATTACAATGTTGGTTTGTTTTGACTAAAAATTTGCAGGTTACAGTGGAGAGCTAGGCCTACCACAAGTCATGTTTCAAGTGCTCTCATGGTGGTTGTCCTATAACCCCATCTAATTATGCAGCTCTAGAGGGCATTTTGTATTGCAAACACAAATTCTCCCAGCTTGTGTATTGTATTCGCACAATTTGCTTATAGGCTCATAGCGCAGGTCCCACTTGTATAATGTATTTGGCTGAAAAAGTATTTGATTTTCATGGTCAATGTCTTACCTTTTCTTTTCTTTTAAAATGCACTTATTATTGCAGCGGGTAGTAATATATCCTTTGTTGCATTTATTTTATTTTGTTATATCCTTTGTTACATTTGTAATTGTATTAGTGCAACTTGTTTCAGTGAATGATGAAGAAAGATTGGATGAGATTAGCAAATCCAATCTATTTAAACAATAAAACCAACGGGTCCATATACTTTTGGGTATCAGTTATTTTAATCATATACATATGGGGCCATGATTATAAGATTGTCTTTAGTCCTGCAGCTCCAATTAAGTGATCAACACTTGAACTCCATTGACAATAAATTTTACTAATTAAGCTAATTGAAACAAATAAATAAAGGTGATAGTGTTAATTACAATGTTGGTTTGTTTTGGTTAGATGAAAAAAAAATTTAATTCCTTCCACCTATTTGATTGATAAAAGGAAAAACTAATTTCCAAAGTTTATCATGAAATACATTTTCTTATAAGCACAGACAAAATCTGCATGGTGATTTTTTTATCATTTGAAAGTTTTCTTTCCTTTTACTGACCTCATGTAAAAGAAGTATGCCATTTCAAAAAGAAGAGTCAAAGGTCAAACTCTGGGCTTTGTTTAGCACAAATTCAACCACGAATTTCAACAATGGTGTGGTAACCTGCATTATTGAGTAATAAAAGACCATTGTGAGGAAAAAAAAAAAAAAAGATCACCAAATGTGATAAAAGAATTGTCACATGTGATATTGGAATTGCACAATGCAAGAATGAAATCGTCAAATGTGAGAAGAAAGAAAAAAAAAAAAAAAAAAAAGAGAACCACCAAATGTGATAAAAGAATTGTTACATGTGATGTTTGAACTGCACAATGTAAGGATGAAACCGTCAAGTATGAGAAAAAAGTAAGGAAACTACTCAATATGACAAAAAAACTGTCACATGTAATGTTAGAACTACATAATGTGATGATAGAATCGTCAAATGTGAGAAAAAAAAAGAGAGTAAGGGAACCACCAAATGTGACAAAAAACTGTCACATATAATGTTGGAATTGCACAATGTGAGGATGAAACTGTCAAATGTGAGAAAAAAAGTAAGGGAACCACCAAATGTGAGAAAAGAACTGTCACATGTGACGTTGAAACTGCACAATGTGAGGATGGAACCGTCAAATGTGAGAAAAAAGTAAGAGAACCACCAAATGTGAGAAAAGAACTGTCACATGTGATATTAGAACTGTACAATACGGGGATGGAACCATCAAATGTGAGAAAAAAGTAAGGGAACTACCAAATGTGAGAAAAAAACTGTCGCATGTGATGTTGGAACCGCACAATATGAGGATGAAACCGTCAAATGTGAGAAAAAAGTAAAAGAACTACCAAATGTGAGAAAATAACTGTCACATGTGATGTTAGAATCGCATTATGTGAGGATAGAACCACCAAATGTGAAAAAAAAAAAGTAACCTGGTATAACAGGTTACCTACTAATGGGTACCATACCCCCCTTTTTTTTGGGGGGGTACCGTAGCATTTTCCGTTGTTTATAAACTAGTTTGAAAATATGTACCAAACACCTCCTTAATAATTGGATAACACTTATGCTATATTTCTTTCAGTAATGAAGTTTGCTAGAAAATAAGTTATTTTTCAAAAAGTATTTTCTATAAAACTATCTCATTTTCCTATATTTGGTAGCAACCTTAAATGAGTTAAAAAACAATTTGTTAACTTCCCTTATTTAGTTTATTATGAAATAGAGTTATTTTTTTAAAAAATTAATAGAAAGCAATCTATAAAAATAAGTTATACTTTTTATGTTGATTAAAGATAGTTTTTTGATAACTATTATTTTTTCATGCTATCAAACAAAAATACAGAAAACCATCTTTATATAATGTTTTCCATCGAAACAAACAAAACATTAAGCTGAAAAGCACAAGATATACGTATAGATGAGCTACAAAACCAATTCTCTAATGTAAATTCATCCATTTTCTTCTAAGTAACTTCTCTATACACAAATCATCTAGTTGAAACAACAGCAAGATGAATCTCTCCCTTGAACATGCAGATGAACCACATATTGAAATTAATTAAAAAGGGGCATTCTGGGTACAATTATGTTAAATCATTATGTAAATCCTCTGCAAAGAATGAAAGAGTCAGTAGCAATCTTTGAACACAAACCTCAAGTATAAAATGCCCACCACTTAAAAATTTGGGACAAGGCAAGCCCTTTCCTTAGGCGAGTTAGACAATTGCCTAAGGCCCCCAAGTGGAAAGGAGACCCCAAAATTTTAGAAAATAAGAGGGAGCAGGGGGAAAAAATTTAATTTTAGATGAATTACCACAATCTGGCTCATCCTTTTAACTAAAAAACAAAAAATTTGGTAAATCAAACATTATTATCCTTTAGAAAAATAAAAAATCAACCGGATAAACTACAAATCCGGTCTAAGATATTAACCACAAAACAATCACAAATAAAACAACTCAAATGAGTCAAATCCCTAAAAATTTTACCTTTCTTCCTAGTTTCTGCTCTCTGCCTCTCTCTTTCTCTCATTCTCTCAGATTCTCTTTCTCTCCCCTGTTCTCATTTGCTCATCTGCTCAAGCAAGGCAACAAGCTTCCTCCGTCTGGACTGCCTTTCTCATTCTTTCTCTGAATCGGTTTCTCTACCATCGGCCTCTCTCATTCTTTCTCAATTTCTCCACTGCCAACCTCTCTCATTTATATATTTATTTATTCTCTCTCAAGTTCAACCGTTCACATTTAGGGTTCAGCAGGTATAAATACTTAGGCATTTGACTTGTAATAAGATTGGGCCCAGACCTTGGTTTTTGTTTATCAGTTTTGGGCCTTCAATTTTTTTTTTTCATAAAACCTGCATTTTTTTTTTTGGGGGTTATAGGTTTTTTTTTTTTTTTTTTTTTTGGAGAATAAGGGGTTATAGATTAGATAGGATTTTTTTTTTTTTGTGTTTTTTTGTGGGTGGGTGTCTTATTAATAACCTTGTGTTATAGTTGTGCTTAAATTTTTGTTATGCTTGTGCTTAATTTTTTTTTTTTTTAATTTTAATCTTGTGTTATATATATATATATATATATAATATTTTTTTTTAATTAGTGGTAATATATTGAATAAGTCTTTATTTATGTAGGTTGAGATTGCTAAAAACTTGTTATTGTTTAGTGAAATTACAATAGTACTTTTTATATAAATCAGGTTCTATTTCTCATTTGCTCTACACTTGGAAGTTATTTTTTATTTTAGTCTTTATAAATATATTGTTTGATTAGAAATGCCTACAAGAAAATATGCATTTGGATATGAAAAACTTAAAAAAAGAAAAAAAAAAAGAAAATTTAATTGAGTCTCAAAAAGGATCAATAGATAAATTTGTTATTAGTAATAAACAAAATATAACACAAAATTTAGATGAAAATATCACAAATGAGCAAGAAATTCACCAAAAAGAGTTAGAAGATAATCAAATGATACAATTGCAAGATAACAATGATGTTCGATTTTGCAATACAACAAATCTTGATAATGAACTTCAAAATAATTTAGAAGAAAATGAAAATAACAATTAAAATGTCACAAATAAACAAGCTCACCATAATGATGTTCAACTAGAAGAAAATGAAAATAACAATGACATGTTAAATAATAAACATTAATTTAATTAATATATAAGTATAAAAAATGCTTCATTTTTAGTTCTCGCCTTAGGCCCCAAAATATCTAGGGCCGGCCCTTATTTGGGATTAAAAGTGCTTTTTTTAGATGACTTCAAAAAATTCTTAAACAGCCACTTATGAATTTGTAATAATTATTTGCAAGGGTAGGTAGAGTAGGTGCATATATTTGCATGTGCAAATGTAAATCGATGGATGAATATAGTAGACACGCTTTGTACCTAAAAAATATTCTGACACTGACATTCTTGTGCGTTCTAGGGTTCGTTTAGGATCCATTTATTTTACTGAAATTGAAAATTTTTAACTGAAAGTACTATAAATAAAGGCAAAAGTTAGTTGAAATAGTATAGTGAGACCCATGAATAGTATCAAAAAATGCAGTGAGACTCATAAATAATAGAAAAAATAAGCTGAATAATAAAATAAGTTAGCAAAAATAATTTTTACCAAACAGACACTAAATATTGGGAGGTGCACGCACTTAATAGAACTCCATCCCATGTAGAATTTGTGCCCATGATAATAAGCTTGCCATGCAAGCATTGATGGAATTTTATTTCAATTAGAAATAGGTGAACGTGGTTGACAAGTCCTAGAATCCTACTCCAAATGTAAGTAGGAGTTGTGTTTAATAATTAATACTTGTAAGAATCCTAACTCAAGTCCTGTTAGAAATTCATATTATGCTAGGAAAAGAATTCTAAGGCGGCTGAAGCTTTTTTGTGTATAAAAAGCACGTGGGTGTGCAACATATTAAAGGAGAAAGAAAAGAAGGAAGAAGCTGCACAAGAAAAAAGGGAGAGCAGCCAAGAGGGACTTTCTTAGAGAAAAGAAGACAGCCAAGAGGTAGCTGTGCAAACAAGAGAAATTTTCCACATAAAAATATATGTTCTTATATGTGATTGTTGTTTTGGATTGCTAATATTGTTGATAATATTACTTGAGACCCAACACTAAACTATACTATACATTCCATGGTTGATGATATTTTGCAAATTTCAATCACCTAAATCATTGTCCAGGTATTTTACTTCATTGCAAATATTTCTTAACTGTAATATATTATTCTTTGGATATACTCTTTTAGCGATATAGTTAAGTATTACCACTGAAAGAGTTTATGCAAAGAATAATATATAGCATTTGACCATAAATTGAGAACTCCATCTCCATGAAATGGACATTATTTGGGTTACGAAGTCTTCAGAATTGCTAAAATTAATCCTATGCAACCGGGACTCCACTGTCTTGCAACTTTCGACCAATAAATTGTCTCTCAGCATTATTAAAATTTCTGAAACATAAAATTGATAAGTTTTAGAAAATGGAGAAATACAACTGAAAGATACATTGGGGAGTTTTTATTTTTTGTTTTTTCTAATGGGATTTTCGTTGAATATTTCGTTGAAAAAGAAATCCGATTAAAGAATCAATATTCGACTTAATAGCAGAAATTAAATGCCCAAAAGAATCAAAAGAAGAAGATGATTTATTTGGTTAGCTTTTGTCTAATATTATAGCATAAGTTATAAACCAAATTAAGAAAATTTTAATACCACTTTTATGAGAAATATAAAAAATTGTTAGAAAAATTAATTGATTTATCACTTTCCAATAAAAAGTTTCTAAAAATAGTTCTTAAACTAATACCATTAGGGCATTTGTTAACATTTTCCTTTTAAATAGTGATCATTAGTTAAATAAGTTTTAATATCACTAGTTGCTAACCTGTGCACTAGAACCTACCTATTTGTGAAGTAGACTAAAATAATTTTATAAAATCTTAAATTGATTAAGAAACTACACCATTATATGATTTACTCTTGTATGATTTCAATTTATGTTACAATTTGATGAAGAAGTCATTGCTCGAACGTGCAATGGCTTATAAAAAATTTGTCAGACAATTTCAGATACTGCAAAAAATAACTTTAAAATTTAGATATTAAAACTTCTGAAAGACTAGAAAATATTAAAGAATCAAATGATTCATAGCTTAGAAATCATTGAAACAAAATATATATATATATATATATGAGTAAAATATAGAAAAATATAAGATTAAGATTGGGTTACATTCAAAAGAATAATCTATGGCTATAAATTTGCACCCTATCATAAAATATCACATTAGTGAAGTAGAGAGATAATAATAATAATAATATCAATGTTTGAGTTTGAGTTTAAATTGGATTTGTTAGAGAGATAGATAGAGTTTCACTCCTTGTTAAGTTTGGATTAAAAAATAATAATTTTGTTTTAAAAAAAAGATGAGTTTGAGTTAGAGTTGGACTTGTTAGAGAGTTAGAGTTTCACTCCTTGTTAAGTTTAAACTAAACAAAATAATTTTATTTAAATAAAATGATAATTTTATTTAAATATTGTGCTGACATGAAAAATTGTGAGAGTTTCAGAAGATTTGGTTTAATGGCTTTCAAAAGATTTGTCAAACAATTTCAGAAACCACAAAAAATAACTTTAAAATTTAGATATTAATACTTTTGAAAAACTAAAAAATATTAAAGAATCAAATGATTCACAACTTAGAAATTATTGAAAATATAAATATATATATATATATGACTAAAAAATAGAAAAATATAAGAAAAAGATTGAGTTACATTCAAAAGAATAATCTATGGCTATGAGTTTGCACCTTATCATAAAATATCACGTTAGCGAAGTAGAGAGATGATAATAATAATAATAATAATAATAATAATAATAATAATAATAATAATAATAATAATAATAATATCAACGTTTGAGTTTGAGTTTAAGTTGAACTTGTTAGAGAGATAAAGCTTTATTCTTTGTTAAATTTGGATTAAACAAAAATAATTTTGTTAAAAAAAATGATGAGTTTGAGTTTAAGTTGGACTTGTTAAAGAGATAGAGTTTCACTTCTTGTTAAGCTTGGACTAAACAAAATAATATTGTACTGAGGTTTGAGTTTGAGTTTAAGTTGGATTTGTTAGAGAAATAGAGTTTCACTCATTGTTAAGTTTGGATTAAACAAAAATAATTTTGTTAAAAAAAATGATGAGTTTGAGTTCATTAGACTTGTTAGAGATATAGAGTTCCACTTTTTGTTAAGTTTAGACTAAATAAAATAATTTTATTTAAATATTATGTTGACGTGAAAAATTATAAGAGATTCTGAGATTTCAGTTATATATATATATATAAATTAACAACTATGGCTATTAATAATACATTAGACCCAAAACCATCATTTTGTCTAGATTCAGTTTACTGAATTGACCAACACTTTTACGACCAGGTTCAATTTACTAACCCTTCTCTATTATTGTACTAGTGCTTTTGTACTATTAAAAGTAGTCCGCCAGTAGTCCACTTTTAATTTGTACTATTTTCATATAATTTATTATATGAGATTTACTAATGTATATTTTAAAAGCATAGATTAGCAAACTATTTTAAGGAATTTCTTATAGAAAATTAAAAAAGTAATTTATTATTTTGACAATTTTTTCAATTATGCTTAAAAAAACATTCCTAAAATAGATGATGGGAGTATTCATTAACCAAACTCATAGTGAATTTACTGACACTTCTACGACTAGATCCAATTTTCTAACACTTCTTTATTATTGTGCTGTACTTTTATACTATACTTAAACCAGGGCATTAGCCTATACTCCTACATAGACTCCATACAGTTTATGGGTATTGGGGTGCGTAGCTGTGTATCTTATATTTACCATTAGCTTGAGAGGGCTATAATGATCCATCATAGATCCAAGCCCATCATTGCAGTTAGGTTCAATTTAGTGAATTTACGTGACATATCTACATCTAGATTTAATTCACTAACCCTTCTACTTCTATAACATTGTACTATAGGCGCATTTTTTTTGTTGTTGATAAGATTGTATTATAAGCTCATTGAAATTATTGATGGTGATTATCTACCGCTATTCAAAAAGGGGAATAAATTAACCATTGTAGGGGAGAAATAATTATTTACATTGGGAGGACTGCTGATACGGTCCTTCCTGACCAATGAGATGATGTTATTTAAGCAAATGTATGTGTGGGCTTCCTAATCAGTAAGGAATAAAACATAAAAATTACCAGATAATGTCACATTTGCATAAGTAACAGTCTTTTATTGGTTGGGAGATCAAGAGGATCATGTCAATGGTCCTCTTAGCGGACCTAATAATTTCTCATTGTAGGAAGACATTTAGGAAGAAAAGAAAAATAGAGATTATGCTATAAATAGAGGGAAATAGAGGAAAGATGTGCGGAATATACTAAAATTTAGTACATTTCATTTGCTTTTCTTTCTTCTCTCCCCCATCTTCATCCATTTAACTCTCCCCCATCTTCACCCATCTAAACCCTAAAATTATATGTATATAATTTTAAATATTTGCATTTTGAAAAATATAAGTGTTACGTTTACAATATTTTTATAGCTTACAAGTGATAAGTAATTATTGGTTATAATTTAATCTTATCATTGAAATTACTTTTTTCCCCATCAATAACAACCCGTAATAACATGTCACTTATGATTTTTAATAAAATGATTATAAAAATATTGTGAACATAGCATTTCGTAGAAGGAAAGAAATTCGCATCCCAACCTACAAGAAACATAAAATTAAATTCAAAAGGCAAGATAGAAGGTTTTTATTCTCTCACGAGCAATGATACACAATAAAGCATCAACGTGCTTTACCATTTTACATGCTTGTATTCATTTTTAACTTCCCTAATAAAATTTCCCTCACAATTATTTTTTTAAAAAATAACTTCCATCATAAAATAACCAAAGTTTAAAATTGAAAAACAAAATTTAATACATAGTATACTGCAATTGGTTAAGCATAAAGTGAGGGAAAAAGAAGTGAGACAAATTTTATTTTTCCCCATGACACACCACTTCCCCACGCCGCCGCCCCCCCTCCCCCCTCCCAATTTTCTATTTATAATTAAAAAAAAGTTAAAACCTAGATACAAACCCCACAAAGGATTTTTTCAGAAAAAGAAAAAACACGCACACACAAAATGATATTTAGTGTCTGTTTAGAAACAACTAATTTAGCAGAAATTGAAAACTTTTTGCTAAAAGTACTGTAAATAAAGCTAAAAGATAGCTGATTATGAATAGTATCAAAAAAATGCAGTAAGACCCAAAAATAGTAGCAAAAATAAGCTAAAATTTTTAGCTTGTCCCAAATGCATACTTAGCATGCTTACGGACCAAAACGTCATTGTCTATGGGGCACCACTTCTTTGAAACAATCAAGCATAATTTTCAATAAATTAGGATTATGGATGCTAATTATAGACTTTCTGATTTAATTAATCAATTGAACGGTAAAATTCAATCCATATAAAATTTTATATATTTAAATTCAATAGTAATCCAATATGCAATAAGATTCGCGTTTGTTATATAATACAACAGGGCACTATGGTTGCCATGCGCGAGGTTGGATTGTTGGAATGAGCATGGCAACCATTTTAGCCATTTAATAGGGCACTATGTATATCTTCCATTCAAATAATAATAATAATACTAATAATAACAACAACAATAATAGGGCATACTATGTAATAGCAACGTTACCAATCATCTCCTACGAAAAAAAAAAAAAACGTTACCAATCATCCAATTCTTCAAGTTACCACCCAATTTGTATATTTTAATATTGCAATATTCTCTTTCCCCATTATTCAACTAAAGCCAAATCCAAAATGTAAAGATGGATTTGTATATTGGGCGGTGAGATTCATCATGTTGAATCGTTGATGTTGGACTTTTTATTATTAAAAAACATTGATTAAATTTTAATGAGATGATACCAAGCCAACAAGTCCCAACCTTGGTACAAAGTAAATTTTAATGGAGCTGTATTTGCTAGTGTAAACCGTGCAGGTTTGGGCGTCGTCATACAGAACTGTGAAGGTTTGGTTATTGCATCTCTTTCTCAAATGGTGCCTTTGCCTCACACGGTTGTTGAAGTGGAAACTATGGCGGCACGGAGTGCCCTGGAACTAGCAGCAGAGCTGGGATTTGATAACCTTGTTTTTGAAGGTGATTTATAGGTTCTTGTCAATGTCCTTAAGGGCAGAATTTGTACTCTGGCTCAATACGGACACCTGGCAAAAGACATTATTTTTCTAACCTCGCATTTTCTAGTTTTAAAATTATCTCATGCACGTAGAATAGTCTATAAAGTTGCTCACTCTTTAACTCGTACACTAACCACTTTTTCGGCTTTGTCAATTTAGATGGAAGATGTATCTTCAGACTTATTTTCTGTATTAAAGGCTAATTTGATCAACCCCCATCAATAATATGCATTGGCTTTCTTCTCAAAAGAAATAATAAAAAATAAAAAAGAGTCCCAACCCTGTTGCCTAACATGGCCATTAAACTTGGACTTGAAAATTTTGGCATGGCACTCCTACTTCGTGTAAAATTGTGGACAGAACAACACGTCACTATATTCGGTTTCAAATGCAATACCATAAAGGTCCCAGGCTAACAAGGTTACTTAAATTACATTGACTGATAAAAGTGTAAGAGACTAAGAGAAGAGTGTTAGACTTTGCCTGCCAGGAGTATCTTTCCTAGATCAGCACTCACCAGGAAAGACCTAACAATATAGAAGACATCTAAAGGCATTTTATCCAACTTCGGTTGTGGAAACAAGCCGTGAATAATTTTCTGGGTTGCTCGCATTGAATGAAGTTGGGTGGTGAAGTACGTACCTTTTAGAAAGGTAACTTGACCTTGCCTTGTTGTAATTTTCTTTGTCCTGAGTTGCATAATACACATTCTATAACATGACATTTGACTATAGATTCAATATAATGTGGGTCGTGCAAGGTGCCCGTTAACCACAATTTTTTAACTTTTTTTTTTTTACAGTTTTTTGTTTTCTTTTATAATTTTTTGCAGCTTTATACTATTTTTTATATATTTTTGTAACTTTTTGCAGCTTTTTGAACGAAAAGTACATTCTTAACCAGTACCACACCGGTGGTGGTGGTTAACATTTGCCATATAATATTATAAGACAAATATTTATTAACTACATGATGTTATATATGTCTGACATTCCAACCATACTCGCACTAAATATAACAATACTTTTGTTTGTCAGAATCACATTTGGTCCCTGCTTCTTGTATATAAGAGCAATGGTTGCTCTTAGTTTGATTTCTGTTTCTAATTCTCGAACTTATGGCTGTTGATTACTTGATTGTTCATCTGAACTGAGTTTGAATTAGCACGGTAGTTCTGATTTCCTAATTCAACTTCAATTGAATCAAGCATTTGTTCATTGTATAGTCCCTTTTGATTGTTTTCTGTTAAGATCTATCAATGTCTTTATCTGCATCTTCATCTTCTTCGACTGGTACTCCAATTGGAGAAGACACTTCGAGTCCTTACCACTTGCTAAGCGGTGATAATCCAGGGCTTGTCTTGGTTGCTCACCCTTTAACTGAAGAGAATTATAAATTTATAATACTTGGAGTAGATAGGTGATTGTTGCTTTATATGCAAAGAACAAAGTAGGATTTATAGATGGATCTATCACAGAGCCTAAAGATTCCTCACATTTAACCTATAGTTCATGGAAGAAGTGCAATAACATGGTTCTTTCATGGCTAAAGGTAGAAATCAAAATTATGTTTCCCAGGCTGCAGCCAACAATGTTTCCACAGCTGTTGAGGTACCGTATCAGCAGCTCTTGGCATTGCTGAATTCACTGGCAGTTTTTAGAGCATTCAGTTTTTAGTTCACAAAAGGTAGATACAATTCATGTTACACCTCATGATTGGATAATTGATAGTGGGGCAACTGAACACATGATCTATTCAACCAAGTTCCTCACTACTATTACTTCCATTACACATGTCACTGTGAAATAACCAAATGGGGGAATCAGTGATGGTGATTTATATAGGCACAGTGCGGCTCTCTGTTGATTTAACACTAGAAAATGTGTTATGTGTTCCTTCTTTCACATTCAACCTCATCTCCATTAGCAAATTAACCCACAAACTACATTGTTGTCGCATTTTCCTTTCCACCTTTTGTTTCATATAGGAATTGCTGCAATGGAGGATCGGATGATTGGACTGGGTGAAAAACTTGGAGGACTGTACATCTTTCAAAACCCTTCCCATATAGCGGTTCCAAGGAATTTCTTACTCTTTTGTCTAAGTTTCATTCTCTTTCAAGTGTTGTTTCTCCTGTTTCTTTTCCAAATGTTTCAAGTCACAAAGTGTCTCTTGTTGAAACCAACAAAGTCTGGCAAAACAGACTAGGACATCCGTCATCTGCTAGGTTGGATCGTCTTAAGTCTTTACTTCCTAATTTCACATATTCTGCTAATGATGATCAACCTTGTACTGTGTGTCCTCTTGCTAAGCAAATAAGACTTTCTTTTGCTCATAATAATCATATATGTTCTTCTATTTTAGAACTAGTGCATTGTGACATCTGGGGTCCCTTCTCTATCCCCACTCTTGCTGGTCACAAGTATTTTCTTAGCATTGTGGATGATTACAGTAGGTGCACTTGGATTTACTTGATGAAATATACATCTAAAACTCAGAAACTCTTTCAATCTTTCTTTTCCTTTGTTGAGACTCAGTTCAATACCAGAATTAAGATCATATAATGACACATTTGCCTCTAAAGGTACCATTCACCAACAAACTTGTGAGGAAACTCCACAACAAAATTCATTGGTTGAGAGAAAACTCCAACATCTCTTAAATGTAGCTACGGCACTTCGATTCCAAGCTAATCTTCCCCTTCACTTCTGGGGAGATTGTGTCCTCACAACAACCTATCTCATTAACAGGTTACCTGGTCCATCTTACAATCATCTCAAGGTCTTTGGTTGTCTATGCTATGATTCCACTTTGACTAGATATAAGAGATTTGATTGAATACAAATAAGTGAATATGAGCTGTTTTTATATACAGATATTAGAGCGGGAATGTTTAAATAACTTAACCACTAATTAAAACTAATCTAATTAACATTACAGCTGTACACAACTAAAAACACTAAACTGCAGGAAGTTTATTTACAGCTATATTGTCTAAGCTACCGTCGTCTAGCTTTGTTTCTTCTTTTCCTTCTTTCTTTTCTAACTTCAATCTCTGACAAGATATAGAACCAAATTTGATCCTAGAGCTAGAGCATCTGTTTCCCTTGGTTATCCTAATGGTGTTAAGGGCTATAAACTCCTATATATTTGTTGCATGATGTGCAAAACAGAGGACAAAGACCTGACAGATTCAAGGAAGACTTGACAGAATCAAGGGAAGACTGCAGAACTGAAGAAACGATTGAGAAGCAATTGATAAACGGCAAGTAGCTTAAGGCATTTAAACTGTGTGTAGCTTAGTGTATATATTTATCAGTTGCAAATGTTAGTTGAACACGTGAGAGAGTTTGTTAGTTTGTTAATTCACACGTGTACAGTTAGTTGATCAGTTAGCTGGCAGTTGTTCAATCTGCAGCATTATATAAACCTTGTAAAGATTTCATCAATTAATTAATACAATTGAGAGAGAGAAAGTTTCTTTTCTTCCCTGTTTTCTGATAATATTTGTTGCAAAATTAATGGTTCCATCAAGGATTGCAAGGCAATGCCTCACTATGATCAAATCATTCATTCAATCCAGGTGATGATGCCACATGATCAAATCATTCATTCAATCCAGGGGATTAAGAAGTTAGAAAGTAGTTAGCTGAGGTAAACTTGTGTTCATTATGTAGAATTTGCTGTAACAGCTTTTCCCTCCAAAATTGGGAGTTCGTTATTTTCTGGTTTAGCTTGTATTAGATAGTGAATATATAGGAGTAGAGTTAGTGAATTATATTCATTCGATTGTATTCTTTTCTCTGATCAATAAAATCAGTTTTATGAAATTTACAATATTCAATCAAAAAACCTATTTTATTTCTAGAGATGTTATTTTCCATGAAGATGTTTTTCATTTTCAATCCCTTCCCACTGTTACATCCAGTGTTCCTTTGCCTTCTCATACTCCTTTATTTCCCTTACCTCCATATGATTCTTCTCCAATTGTTTCCAGTTCATGATCAACCTACATCTGCTCCACCAACATCATTTGTCCCTGAACCTGATGACTTACCTGAGCCTACTCTTGATCTTGAATTTGCTGAACCAATTGATCTCCCTGAACCAGAACCTCATCTGGTTCAACCTGAGCCCCCTCCTGAAGCTCTTAGGCATTCTACTAGACCTCATAGAAGACAGAACTCCTTACCAACTGTGGGTTCATGCCAATCAAAAAAGAACAACGAAAGAAAGAGAGTCAAGGAATTAATAAGGTAGACCCGTCACGGAGCTTCCTAATGGTTGGAGGCTTGGGATGAGCTGTAGACCCAGACATCCTGGGTTTGATCCTTACTAGGAGTTCTCCAAAATTACTTGATACATGGTTCTAGTGGGTAGAGTTGTGTATCCGTGTTTTACTCCTTAGGCGTGGGTCCAAAGGGCCTTGCCTACGTCATAAAAAAGGGATAGATAAGGTACCATTCGATGGATGACCTGGATGTGGGGCTCAACATTTGATGTTTTGCTTCTTTGAACCAGAAGTATTCAAGTTAGCTAAATTTAATAACTTAGCATAATTTTGACACGTTATATTGTTCAGGGAAATGAAGTGTTTTTGCTCTCACTATATATACTTTCTTTTATAATTCACTCTTTGATTCAAATAGTGTCCAAGTATTTGGTAAAAATTTGATTTGCATGTTTTGCCATGAATCATGGCTTCTGGTTTATTGCTCTCACCATCTAGAAATTTTTGACTTTTTAAACAGAAATTATTTAACACAGTATCTTAAAAATAAAAACTTAGAAATTTCAAAATTACTCTCCTTAATATAAGCTCAAATAAAGGCAAATGAAAAATGGGTCAAATAAAATAAAGGGTCAGCAACTTATAAAATTGAGATTATTAATTTTTGAAGTGGACTGCATTTTTGTATATCTTAAATGGAGTGGAGGACCAACAATATTGAATGAAGGGGAGGTATAATACACTGCATAAACTGTTTAAAAAGGACATGATGGTAAATATTTGATTCAATAATTCGTATATCACTGTTTGATGATCTTCATGTTTGAAACAGTGGAATATGAGGTGGATCTTGTAGATTCTGCAGTGAAATCTCTCAGGTCACTTTCAAATGAAATATGGGAAAGGTACATGGAATCAAATCTTAAAAAAAAAAAAAAAAAAAAAAAAAATCATCTTCATTTGTTTTTAGATCAACTTTTGTAGATGGGAAAGGTACATAGAATCAAATCTTAAAAAAAAAAAAAAAAATCATCTTCATTTGTTTTTAGATCAACTTTTGTTTGTGTATGAGTGACTCAATAATTTCAGGCATTTCTGTTGAGTAAACTTATTTATGAGCATCTGCCGAACTGAATTTGTATTATCTCTGATCAAGATATGCCTATTACAGTAGATTCTTGATTTTAAACCTTTTAAATAAGTACAACTAAAACTTTAAACCTGAAAAGACAATGTACTGCTTTTCCATTGGTTTATAGCATTAAGAGTAGTTTTTATGAGTAAAATTATGCAATGATCTTCTAAAATCCTAGAATAGAAGGGCTATATCCTGAAAATGAAAAGGCTTAATGGTGATTTGAGACCGCTTTATTGCCAGGCACAGAAAGATCATATCAGCAATTCAGCTTCAATTGTTCCAATTCAATTCTGAAATATTTCAATACTTTTATTCTTATACGCGGCATTGTATGTTGCAGCCTGCTGATGGTTAAATTTTTTATTTTTTCAGGCAACATGATAAGCTGTCCAAGGTAGTGAGTGCTTTTGGCTACCAAAAAAGAAGGTTCCTGATCACGTTCATCAAGAGTATGTTGTGAAGCTAGCCTCCCTCATGCAGGAGATTTTGTCTCTTAAAAAAGCAAGCCAGCATCTTAACTGTATTATTTGCTGGCATTCTTGGTCTCTGCAACCTCAGAGTGCCCTCCCTTTTTGGTCAAAATAAGGAAATTCAGTCAATTAAAAGAAGAAATTATCAGGATCAAAAACTCTATTTTTGAACATTTGATACCAGCCTTGTTGCCATATTAAATGTGTCATTATTTTTAATGTTTTTTATTCTAAAATCTTTATTAGTCAGGAAGAATGATGTTGAATGAAACAACACAGATTACAAACTCCAGCCTTCGACTTTTTCCTTTTACTTTATCGTTTCAGGCTTTTGTTTTGACAAACTTTTGTTCTCTCTCCATTTATTACAACAATAATCTATAATTCTCTCCCTCTCTCTCAACGAATTGGGTGCTCCGTGGCCTTCTTCTGCTGATTCACTTCCTTCTTCAGCTGAAACTTGTACGCAAGACAAAAATGTTTGGTTAATTTTTTTTTTTTTTTTTCTGGGGCTTCTTCAATTCAACACTAATCATACTTGTTCATGGCATTGTCCCCAATTTATGATTTTCCCATAACACCGTACTAAATCAAAAACAATAAGAGTGAAGAATAAAAATTCTTCCCAATAAGCAACCATTCTATAAGCTAAATTTAGCTGGTTTTTTCTTTTTTCTTTTTTTTTTTTTATGAGAAAGTGCTGAATTAAGGTCAATACTATTAATCTTAATTCAGTTCAATCAAATTGAGTAACTCCATAATGACATGTCAGTATCAGTTCCTAAGTCCAAGTCATCTTCATCATAACAATGAGGTGGAGGCAACAACATCCCCTCTGCCAAACTTGCCAACAACCCGGGCATGCCAAAAACCGCCTCGTCATCCTTAAAAAATACACCTTCCTCCTCCATCTCCACCGCTACTGCTGCTGCTGCACTTTCTAACTTCCATCTCGATTCATCCCCTAAACCTTCATCCAACGCCGCGGGCCGAAATGCCTCAGCTGCCTCCGCGGCCGCCCTCTGAATATCCTTCGCCGCCGCCGATGCTGGAACCGGAAGCCGCCACGCCGAGTCGGCAAAATTTAGACACCCGGACCTGCCACGGAGAGCAATAGCTGCCACATCATGTGCACGCGCTGCCATTTCGGCGGTGGGAAAAGTCCCAAGCCAAATCCTCGACTTCTTATTTGGCTCACGCATTTCACAAACCCATTTCCACGGGTTCTTTCTCCTCACTCCACGGTATACCGGGTGTCTTGTCTCCTTAAACTTCTTTCTCCCATCTCGTTTCTTAGGATTCTGGGAAGCCAACATGACCTCATCGTCTAACTTTACAATGTCACCGCTGCCACTCTCAAACTCCCAGGAACAAATATCAGACCCCGTTACATATTGGGGATCAGAGTGATGTCTTAAGACATCCATGTATGTCTAAAACAAAGCTAAATATCAAAAGGAACTTAATTTATAGGAGTGAAATACACTAAAAAAAAAACTCTTAATTTGTTTCTCACTCAGTTGTGTTGCAGACTGCAGAAGATATAATAATAAGTAAGCAAAGAGCGGCGTTTGTGTTTGTTGAAGGAGTAACTAAAATGAGTAAGGGTTGGGACACATATATATAGACGATAGGATCATAGGATCATACAAAGCGTTAAAGGAAGGAATCCGTACTGTGAAAGATATTTTGTGGACGGGCTGTGAAGTAGTGTCCCACTGTTTCGGCAATTTTAAATGAAAGATATTTTGCGAGCAACGGTGACCACAAATTCTTATCTAATTTTTATCATGACTATTGACTCACGGCACGGAAACTTATGGGTTGTGGGTCCATACTTGTTTTCATCCCACCATTCACGATTTGTCACGTGACGGATTATAGAACAGATTTATGTAAATATTTTAAAAATATTAGGATTACAATTTTAACTATAACTTGTTTATATAACAAGTCATAAGTGATGGAATAAAATTAATTAATTTATAATTCCATCACTTTCAACTTATTATATGAATAAATTATAGTAAAAATTATAATCGTAGCATTACTCAAATTTATGTGTCCTATCATTTTTTTCAATGAATATTTGCAGCAGGTGTGTTTTTTCCTTTTTTGTTTTTTAGCCAAGTGAAGAATTTGTCCATTTCAGGTTTTTTGTGTGAAAGTAGAATTTGTCTTCTGTGATTATCCAAGAAAATAAAAAAGAAAAAAAGAATGTGTGGTGTGTGTCTCTACTCTCTAAAGAATATTTGTTTGTGTATATGCGTGTCAAATTCAGGTGATGGAAGTCTTTCCTAAATGCCGCCGCTGATGATTCATGCTTAATATATTATCAATTTGGTGCAAATTATGTTTTTGTCATTTACCGTATCTGTCAAAATGATGTTTCAAATGTATCTATTTAATGATTTTAATCTTTAACATTTTGATATTATGTCAAACTAATGCCCAAATTAAGTGATAAATGAAAAAAAAAATATGGCGTGACTAACAAAGATATTAAAATATTTAATTTTAGGCCACCTAAGCTTCCATGTAGGCTACCACACGTCTTTAGTTTAAAAAATAAAATATTTGAAACTAGTTGGGTTTTTGAGCCAAGTGGATTTACCGAAAGAGATGAGAAATACTACATCTATAATATTTATACAACACTTTTACAATAAATTCTAAATAACTAATTATTAATAATGAGTAAAAAAGTAAATTTATTAGTGGTTTTAAATTGCAACCAGTAACAAGTTACCATATATAATTTGTTGTAAAAATATTATAAATATGTAATGGGCATAACATTTCTCATCAAAAGATGGTCCACTTGCTCATTTTATTATGTCTAATTTTATATTCTTTATTTTATTTATTTTTACTTGAATCAAGTTACTTTTTTAAAAAATTAATGTAATAATAGTTTTCTTTTAAACTTGGTTAAATTATTTCAAACAAAGACATATCTTTATCTATATATGAATTTCTTCATTTGTATTTATATATATATATATATATATATATATAACTTGTTTTTAATAACAATTTATTATCATTAGAAATTGTCAATAACAACTTTATAAATAAATAAAAAATCAGTGTAATAATATTTTAGTTTTAGCTAAAAAATAATTTGCAGTATTTTCATTTTTATGATCACAAGTTATTCTTTTTCTTTCTTTTTTCCCCCCTCTGTTCAAGTCTTAATTTTGCTCTCCAATAACTATTATCTCGTTAGTAGGAGGAAAAAAAATGATGAAAATATTCTTGAAAAGTAGTACAGTAGATTCACAAATGGCTTTTTAAACGTAAGGAAAAATTGAAAGAACAAGACATGTACAATTACTGCCTTCCTCTTTCACAATTTCTTTTCTTACCATTTTACATTATAACCTTTTAACATATTTTACTTTTTTTTTAATATTTATTATTTAATGCTTCAGATTGAAAGTTTTTTTTTTTTTTTTTTCCAAATTTCAATATCAACCATTAAAAGCAATTGCGTATGTAGGGACTTGGGCTCAGGTAACCAAGGCCCAAGATTGGCCCAGGTAACCAAGGTTGTTGCAGGTAACTGAAACTGGCCTAACACTGTAAGGATGGGCCCAAACTAATGACAATAGTGCAAGGATGTAAGGTTGGCACTTGAGGGAAGCCTACTATATCTGGGTCGGGTTAGGTCTGATACCAACTATCAAGCCAAGGGAGGCCGATGAGGGGACAGTCAAATTCAGGTCAGTTCTCTAAGCACAGTTAGAGCCTTTGGGAAGTTCGCTGCCAAACACTATTTGATGTTAGGAACAAGTTTCAAGAGAATCCTGAAAATAAATTATTTTCTTTGAGATTCTAGGTAGAAGTGGAATTGCATGGGAATTAATGCAAAAGTAATAATTTGGATCCAAATTAAGGGGAAACTATAAAAGGGAAGATAGCGTGAATGGGAAAGAGGTTGGTCAAAAAACACGGAGAAGGAAAAAATTAAGTGGAGAAGAAAGGGGAGAAGAAAGGAAAGTGCAAGGAGAGATCAAAGGGGGGTAAGGTTGGGCTTGTGACAAGAAAGAGGAGGAGTTTAGGCTATCAAGGTTGACAAGGCAGCATTTGAGGCAACATTTAGTAGAAGTGGAAGGATACCCACCAACAAATTAATTGGGAGCCCAAATTCATCGCCCCTAAGGGAAGTACCAAGGGGACTAGGCACCACAACATAAAATGCAATACCTATTGCACTTGATCTCAATCTGAACAAGACTAGCATGGCTCATTGAAACAACAAACAAAGGGACATACACATTGTTTAGATGACATCACACAGTTGATAACAAAGGTATTAAAAATTTCTAGAAAATTTCTATTAATAAATGCTAGTATTAAAAATTTCCTATCATGTGTTTGGTTATTGGTTGATTTGGGTTTAGGATTGAAAAGTGGGATTTTGCCAATCTTGACATGCTGAAAACCGCTAACACACCTTCCTCCGCCATCACCACTAATACTATTGTTGCTGCCAAAGACCTCAATCTAACTTCATCGGTCGAAATGCCTTGGCTGCCTCCGCTGCTGTCCTCTGGATATCCTTCGTCGTCATTGAAGCCGGAATTGGAAGCCGCCACATCGAGTCGGCAAAATTTAGACACCCAGCTCGGCCGCGAAGTGCAATCACTGCCACATCATGTGCACGTGCTGCCATTTCTGCAGTAGGGAAAGTCCCAAGCCAAATCCTCGACTTCTTATTTGGCTCACGCATTTCACAAACCCATTTATGTGGATTCTTCCTCCTCACTCCACGATACACTGGGTGTCTTGTCTCCTTAAACTTCTTTCTCCCATCTCGTCTCTTAGGATTTTGGGAAGCCAACATGACCTCCTCATCTAACAAGTTCAACATATGAGCACTACTACTCTCAAACTCCGTGGAACAAATATCAGACCCCATTAGATACATTGGGTGTCTTGTCTCCTTGAACTTCTTTCTCCCACCTCGTTTCTCAAGATTCTGGGAAGCCAACATGACCTCCTCGTCTAACAAGTTCAACATATGAGCACTACTACTCTCAAACTTCGTGGAACAAATATCAGACCCCATTAGATACACTGGGTGTCTTGTCTCCTTGAACTTCTTTCTCTCACCTCGTTTCTTAGGATTTTGGGAAACCAACAGGACCTTCTCGTCTAACAAATTCAACATATGAGCACTACTACTCTCAAACTCTGTGGAACAAATATCAGACCCCATTAGATATACTGTGAATTTGAAAAATGTCTTAAAACACCCATGTATTTCTAAAACAAAACTAAATCTCAAAAGTGTCTTATTATTATAGTAATGAAATACACTAAAAAAAGACACTAGTTTCTCACTTAGTTGTGTCGCAGTAGATATAAGTAAGCAAAGAGTGTTGTTTGTTGGAGTAACTAAGAAAAGAGAGAGTTGGGACATATATATATATATATAGGCATATGGATTATACACAACGTTGTGGAAGGAACACGAAGTGTGATATTATGTTGACAGGACAACTTGGAATGAAAGATATTTTGTGAACAATGTAGACCACAAAAAACTTAAGCAATTTTGGCCATCCCTCACCACATAATTAGAGGAGTGGGTCCATATGATTCCACGTCTTTGTAGTAAGTTGCTGCAATAATTTGGTTAAATTTTTGTTCCGTACCGTTTTTTGAATGGGATATTTGTAGCAGGTGGGTTTTTTTTTTATTTTTTAGCGAAGTGGAGATTTTGTCCAGTTTAGGATTTTTATGCGAAAGTAGTATGTGGGGAGATCTGGTTGTATACGTGTCACATTCAGCGTCAAGGAAGTCTTTTCTAAATGTTGCCTCTGGTGAGTGGTGATGCATACTTAAGATATTATCAATTTGGAGTCAATTATATTTTTGTTGTTTGCCTCTCATATGTCAAGGGAAATTATTTTATATTCTTAAAATATTATAAATGTGTATATTTTTTTAAAACTTAAATGCATACTCTTTTATTTCACATAAATAATAAGTTTCACTAATTAAATTTATGGTAAAACTCATCATTTATGTGAGAAATGAGAGTACACATTTATTATGGTACTCTGAGAGTGCCTAATAATCATCCATATGTTAAAATGATTCTTAATGTTTCAAACTTAGTCCATTTAATATTATAATCTTTAATATTTTGATACTGTATCAAGATAATCCCTACATTTTTTTCCCAAATTAAATGAAAAAAATGGCGTGACTAACATAGATATTAAAATATTTATTTTTATGTCACTTAAGCAACCATGTAGGCTATCACACATCTTTAGTTTAAGAAATAAATTTGAAATTAGCTGGGTTTCTGAACCAAGTGGATTGACTAAATGAGATGAGAAATGCTATATTCATAACATTTTTACAACAAATTCTAAGTGGCTGATTGATACTGATTATTAATGGTAGGTAAAAATGTAATTTTAATTGTAGTTTTAAATTAAAATCAGTAACAAGTTTTTACATATGATTTGTTGTGAAAGTGTTATAAAAATGTTATGGATGCAACACTTCTCGCCAAGGGATGGTCCACTTACCCATTTTATAATGTCTAATTTTATGATGTCTAATTTCATATTCTTTATTTTTTTACTTGAATCAAGTTGCTTTTTAATATATATATATATATATATATATATATATTAATGTATGTATTAACAATTTCTTTCAAACTTGATTAAATTATTTAAAACAAAGACATATCTTTATCTCTATATGAAGTTCTTCATTTTGAATCTTATTTTTTATATATATTTTTCACTTATCTTTTAGTAACAATTTATTACCATTAGAAATAGTTAATAACGATTTTATATAAAAAAAAAAAAATCGGTATAATAATATCTTAGTTTTAGCAACCCAAAAAAGAGAATGCAATATTTTCAAATTTATGATCACAACTTATTCTTCTTCTTTCATCTTTTTCCCCTAACTGTTCAGTTCAAGTCTTAACATTGATCTCATAAGTCGGAGAAAAAAAATGACAAAAATATTACTGAAAAGTATACAATAGATTCCCAAATCGCTTTTTAAACGGAAGGAAAAATTTAAAGAACAAGACAGGTACAAATCCAACTTCATAAAACATAAGAGGGGATCGTAATTTCACTCGTTTGGAGATATATAAATTACCCCCAACAATTTGAAAATTTTGTAAGTATCATTTTCGGCCTATATTACTACTAGATAGTAAATATATCAACATCACAAACATAATTTAATCAACAAATAAAGGGATATAAACATTTTTTACTCACTGAAATATAAAAAAGAAATAGCTTTTGTAAATAAGATAAAATGTTTGTCCCTCTAACCATACATATCACTATATGGAATCCAAATCTTTTGTTCCACTTTTCCTGCTCCACTCTATACTCCACCAATAAAAACTTGCCACTTGTTTACCTAATTAATTAAATACTATCATTATTGACTTATTAATGCTACCGTTATTAATTAATAGTAGTATTTAATTAATTAGGTGAACACGTAACAAATTTTTATTGGTGGAGTATACAGTGGAGCAGGAAAAGTGTGACAGAAGATTTGATCTCCACTATATGGTATTTGATTTTCTTTGCCTGCCTTTGTATTATATGTTTCATATTAGTGAAGTCTTGTAGCCATATGGTTAAGTACGTGTCTATGTATTAAAATGCTCCTAATAAATTACTCTCTCTCTCTCTCTCTCAATTACTGATGGATTTTAAGTGGCACTTCCAATTAACACAGGAAAAAAAAACACGATAAGCAATGGGGTAAAATTTTGGGAATGATGTTGGGAAGGGCATGAATCGCTTCAAAACTTTAAACAAAAGATTGAGTATCAAAGAAAATGCTTAGTTGCATTTGTATTTAGTATCAAAGAAAGGAAAAATTTTACATTCTTCAACAACCCCCCCGGGAAAAAAAAACAAAAGCAAAAAAAAAAAAAAAAAGAAGGAAAATTCGTTGGCTTCTGTATATTGTGCATGACTCATTAATTTCATGTATTTGAACTGCCTCTGATCAAGGTATGCCTATTATAGTAGATTCTGGATTTTAAACCTTTTAATTAGGTAAAACTGAAACATTAAACCAAAAAAGACAATGTTTTGTTTTTCCATCCATTGGTTCTATAGCATTGAGAGTAGTTTTTATGGTTAAGATTATGCAACGATGTTCAAGAATCCTAGAATAGAAGGGGTATATCCTGAAAATGAAAAGGCTTAATGGTGACTTTGAGACCATTTTATTGCCAGGCATAGAAAGATCAGGTTAGAATTGTGTAGTTTAATAATTAAATTTACTATATTTCAATAGTTTAAGCCTTTAAGAAAATCGGTAATTTAACAGATCATATTAACATTAATTGTTCCTATTTGATTATGAAATATTTCCATATTTTTTCTTATACTCGATACTGTTTTTTGTAGCCCGGTGATGCTTAAATTTTTGTTTCGACCAACATGATAGGCTGTCCAAGGCAGTGAGTGCTTTTGGCTACCAAAAAAAGGTTCCAGACCAAATAAGGAAATTCAGTCAATTAATTAAAAGAAGAAATTTTTTTTGATACAAAATAAAATTTCTACTCTAACCTAATTTAAGTGTATATGTGTGTGAAGCTCCCTCTTAGAGACTTAAACTCTAGCTCTTATCCCCTATATACCCCACAAGCACTTATACTTGTAAAGTGACCACCGTATTAAGGATGCAGGTTGGTTAAAAGAAGAAATTATTAAGACCAAAAGACGGTATTTTTTAATATTAATTTGATACCAGCCTTGTTACCTTGTTAAACTTGTTATTAATTTTAATGTTTTTTTTTTAAATCTTTATTATTGAGGAAGAATGATGTTGAATGAAACAACAGAGACTACAAACTCCATGCTTCGACTTTTTCTTTTTACTTTATCCTTTTTAGGCTTTTGTTTTGACAGACTTTTGTTCTCTCTCCATTTATTACAACTAAGAAGAGTGAGAGTTGGGACATATATATAGACTAGATGATACAAAATGTTATCGAAGGAACCTGGAGTGTGATATTAAGAGCTCGTTTAGTAACGGATAAGGATAACTTTGTAATTAGCCATTGACAAAATAGAAGGTGACAAACATAACAAGGTCGTCAACTTACCCATAAGAAACAACCTTATGGTAAAGTCTACATCTCCACCTCATATCTGACGGTCGCATCTCGAGCACAGAAAGTTGACGACAGAAAGCTAACGACAGTAAGCTGACAACAGTAAGCTGAAGGTAGTGAGTTGAAGACAGTAAGCTCAAGGAGATATATGAATCCCCAATGAGTCCGACATGGCTTTACTTGATCTCCACACATACGTATATAAGGAGAGTTCTTGCGCCACACGGTTAACCCTAATCAAAAAGACTCCTACAAGGAAAAGAATTCTAGGAGATACGCAAAATCCAAGAGGTTCTATCCTAGAAGGAAAGGACTTCTTGGCCAAGGCATGAATGTCAACCATACACTACTATAAATACCCCAAAACCCTCACAAATCAAGGTAGGTATAATTCATCCCAGCTCTAGCACTCTAGAGTTGTGAATAAGAGATTTCTCTAACTTGACCATCGGAGGGTATTTGGCTGGTATTACACTGGTACTCCTCTTAAGGTCTTCAACATTCGTGTTGTACAGGTTCTACATTGAGAACACGTGAGGATCGTGTGACTTTGACGATTTTCGGCATCATCAGTTGGCGCCGTCTGTAGGAAGGGCATTAGCCGCGTTATCTCCTCCCAGACAAAGAGTTGCATGGTACTCACTCGCTCGATGGCGACCATCAACAACGTTTAAAGAGACAAACCATGCACGATAGCGCTCGAGAGACAAGTCCAAACTCTGGTTGCCACTGTGGAACGCCTCACCAAACAGAACCAAGATTTGGAAGAACAATTGCGCCAAAGGAACGTAGGTGCTAATACCTAAGAGGAAGATCAAGAAGGAACTAGTGCGAAAAGAAGGAACCGAGAAGGGTCGAAAGCTAGCAACGCCCCAAGCAAGCCGAAACGACAAGACACGAGCCAGCCATCTGTCACTGATACCGTCCCACCTCACATAGTTGCTGAGATGCAGATGATGAAGGAGCAAATGGACTACATGATGAACACCCTCAAAGAACGGGTGTCTAGCGATCTTGATGACCTGTTCCAGTGAACTGACTCGCCATTCACAGTGTCTGTTAGTTCATTCCCCCTACCACAAAAGTTTCGCATGCCACAGGTTGAAAGCTACAACGAGTCCAAGGATCCCTTAGATCACTTGGAGTCTTTCAAGACCCTAATGCACCTTCAAAGGGTGCCGAATGCGATCATGTACAAAGCCTTTCCTACCACGCTGAAAGGACTCGTAAGGATCTAGTTCAATAGGCTGACACCCAACTCTATGGTACTTTTAAAGAGTTAAGCGCCCAATTTGCATCGCATTTCATCGAGGGGCATAGGTATAAGAAATCCATTGCATGCCTCATGAACATTAAGTAACGAGAAAGCGAGACGCTGAGGTCTTACATAATTCATGTTAACAAGGAGGCCCTCTCGATCGATGAAGAAGACAACAAGATACTCGCAGCGGCGTTCACCAATGGGCCGCGGAAGGAAAAGTTTCTATTTTCCTTGTATAAGAATGACCGGAAGACCATGTAAGAAGTGCTTTACAGGGCGACGAAGTACATAAACGCGGAAGATGCACTACTGGCTTGAGAAAAGAAGCCCAAAAAGAGGGAAAGACAGGAAGATGCACGATCGAACAGAGGGCGAAAGATGGCTAGAACTGGAGAACGACAGGAGGACCGACGCTCTAAACCACCTGCGAGAAAGTTCACGAGCTTCACCCCGCTAACTGCCCCAATCGACCAAGTACTGATGCAAATTAAGGATGAAGGAGCCCTGACTTTTCCCGGCAAGCTGAAGGGAGATCCTAACAAAAGGTCAAAGGACAAATATTGCCGTTTTCATCGTGATCACAGCCACGACACAACTGATTGCTATGACTTGAAGCAATAAATAAAAGCTCTTATTAGACAAGGAAGGCTGCAGAAATTCATTTGCAAGGAAAGAACGAACCCACCGCAGGAATAGGCTCCCCGATGGGAGAACGAGCGCCCCAGGCCACCTGTGGGAGATATAAGAATGATCGTAGGAGGCACCGCGACAGCTGGGTCGTTGAAAAAAGCCCGTAAGACTTACCTCAGGAAGGTTCAGAACATCTAGCTGATGGGTTTCGTACCCAAGATGGCGTGGATCGACAACCCCCACATTGGATTCTCAGAAGAAGACGCACAACGTCTTTACCACCCACATGATAACACATTCGTCGTCACTATACAAGCAGGAGACTATAACATGTACCAAGTTCTAGTTGACAACGACAGCTCGACTGACATCCTCTACTACCCCGCATTCTAGTAGATAGAGATTAAAATGGAGCGACTAGTTCCAACTAATGCTCTGCTCATTGGCTTTGGAAGGATGACGGTATTCCCCCTTGGTGTCGTCACTTTGGCTGTAACTATAGGTGATTATCCTCAGCAGATTACTAAGAATGTAACATTCCTTGTGGTTGATTGCTCGTCAAGTTACAACGCCATGATAGGACGACCTACCCTTAATTCGTGGAAGGCTATAACCTCAACCTACCATTTGATGATAAAATTCCCTACTGACTATGGAGTAGGAGAGTTGCGAGGAGATCCTGTGGTCGCACGCGAATGTTACGTAGTTATGATGGAAATGGATGACCACCTCTAAGCCATGAGCATAGAAGAACAACGGACATCAATGAAGCCCATTGAAAAACTCGAAGATATACTTCTTGACGATTCTCGACTAGAGCGAACAACCAAGATCGGCACCCTTACAAACTCGACAATTCGCCAAGCACTTGCAACTTTCCTCAAAGAAAATTGAGACGTATTCGCTTAGAGCCATGAAGACATGCTAGCAATCGATCCGTCAGTCACGATGCATAGGTTGAATATATCACCTTCCTTTTCGCCCGTCCGCCAAAAGAAACGAGTGTTCGCCTAAGAGAGAGATCAGGTTGTGGCAGAAGAAGTCCGCAAGCTACAAGAGGCAGGGTTTATTAGGGAAGTTTACTACCCTGATTGGTTGGCGAACGTCGTGATGGTCAAAAGGAGCAACAGAAAATGGAGAATGTGCGTCGACTTTACGGACCTAAACAAAGTGTGCCCTAAAGATAGCTACCCCCTCCCTCAGGTCGACCTTCTGGTGGACTCTACAGCTCAACACCAGCTGCTGAGCTTCATGGACGTGTTATCAAGATACAACCAAATCCAAATGGATGAAGCTGATCAGGAGAAGACTTCATTCATAACAAGCCAAGGCCTTTTTTATTATAAGGTCATGCCATTCGGCTTAAAAAACGCGGGCGCAACGTATCAGAGGCTCATGAACAAGATGTTCGCGTGGCAGATTGGGAGAAATGTTCAGGTATATGTCAACACATGCTAGTGAAAAGCCGAAGGGAAGTCGATCACTTGAAGGATCTTAGGGAAACCTTCGACACTCTTTATTCCTACAACATGAAGCTTAATCTAGGCAAGTGCGCCTTTGGAGTGACGGCGGGAAAATTCTTAAGATACATGGTATCCCAGAAAGGTATTGAGGCTAACCAGGACAAGATCCAAGCTATAATAGAAATGGCATCTCCTAAGAACACAAAAGAATTACAAAGCCTTAACGGCAAGATCATCGTGCTTAATAGATTTGTATCTAGAGTGACGGATAAATGTATACCGTTCTTCCACACGCTGAAGAATTCTTTTGAGTGGACAGCCGAATGTCAGAAGGCATTCGAGGATCTGTAGGCCTATCTCTCTTCACCACCACTACTAAGTCCCTTGCAACCGGGAGAAGAATTGTTCCTCTACTTAGCTGTTTCTCCAGCCACCATCAGTGCGGCCTTAGTCAAAGAACATGACAAGGTGTAAAGGCCTGTATACTACGCCAGTCGAGTACTTCATGGTGCAGAAGAAAGGTACCTTCCAATGGAAAAGCTCGCCTTCACTCTAGTCATAGCAACCCGTAACTCAAGCCGTACTTCCAAGCCCATACGATGGTTATCCTAACTAACAAGCCCTTATGGCGAGCGATGAGCAGTCCTGAGGCTACCAGACATATAGCGTTATGGGCAATAGAGTTAAACGAATTTGACATACAATATCACCCGTGCACCGCCATTAAGGACAAGTGTTTGCCAACTTCATTGCGGAGTTCACCAATACGGAAGACCAGGGGGCAGGATATCCCCAATAGAGTGTGTTCACGGACGGATCGTCCAATAGGAATGCTAGTGGGGCTGGAGTAGTACTTAAATCTCCAAAAGGTAACGAGATCGAATGCATGGTTAGATCTCGCCAAAGTAATAGGGGTCGTGAACATGGTTATCCATATCAACTCCCAGGTCGTCACAAGTCAGGTAAACGAAGATTATGAATGTAAGGGCGAAAAGATGAAGAAGTACATGAAGCAAGCAAAGAGAAGGGTAAATGAGCTGTAGGCCAAGATAGTCCAAATTCCAAGAGGAGAGAATGAGCAAGCCGATCGTCTTGCCAAGACCGCATTAGCTAAATACATGATCACCCCCAACAAGGTACTCTCCTTTATTCAGCTTTCACCGATGATAGATGTCATCGATGTGCAGGAGATAGGTTCCGAAGACAATTGGACCACCCCCTTAATCTCTTATTTAAAAGACGGCACGCTGCCTGATGAGAAAGAAGTAGCAAGAAAG
This sequence comes from Castanopsis chinensis, assembly GCA_032878915.1. Classification (NCBI taxonomy): domain Eukaryota; kingdom Viridiplantae; phylum Streptophyta; class Magnoliopsida; order Fagales; family Fagaceae; genus Castanopsis; species Castanopsis chinensis. The sequence goes on along the minus strand of JAVQMG010000122.1, from coordinate 5,276,896 downwards.
CTGAAGGTCCAGTTGGCGTGATTTGTCTTGATAAAAGACGTCCTGTATAAGAAGGGTTTCTCCCGACCATACTTATGATGTTTAGGCCTCGAAGAGGTGGATTACGTCATGAGAGAAGAATACGAGGGGATTTGCAGCAACCACTCAGGGTCACGGTTATTGGTACATAAGTTAATTCGGGCAGGATACTACTGGCCAACCATGAACACCCAGATATATGTCAAAGCCTGCGACAAGTGTCAAAAGTTTAGCAACATTATCAGACAACTGACAGAAGAACTGGCCCCAATAATCGCTCTGTGGCCATTCACCCAATGGGGACTAGACATTATAGGCCCATTCCTGATAGCCATAAAATAGCTGAAGTTCCTAATAGTCGGCATAGACTACTTCACTAAATGGGTAGAAGTTTAAGCCCTGGCCGTGATCATTGAGAAGAATGTACGGAGCTTTGTTTAAAAAAACAGCATTTATAGGTACGAAATCCCAAGGGACTTGGTCTCGGACAATAGTAAACAATTTGAAAATGACTCCTTCTGCGACTTCTGCCCACAATTAGGAATCAAGAACCACTACTCCTCCCCTGCCCATCCTCAAGCCAATGAAAAAGTTGAGATCACGAACCGATCCTTACTTCAGATCATCAAGACTCGGCTCGAAGGGGCAAAAGGCATAAGGTCAGAAGAGCTACCCAGCGTACTATGGGCATATAGGACGACACTCAGAACTCCTACAGGAGAAACTCTATTTCGACTGGCATACGGAAGTGAGGCGGTTATCCCAACTGAGGTAGGACTCACGAGCTACAGAGTGGACAATCACGACGAAGGAAGGAATGACAAAGCCATATGTCTACAACTTAATCTAGTTGACAAGGTCAGGACGACAGCTGAACAGAGACTTGCACGATACCAGGACCTCATGGTCAAACACTACAACTCCCGAGTCAAACACCAGGACTTTAAAGTTGGAGATCTCATCTTAAGGAAGGTGATGGGCGCCGCCAGAGACCCCGCATAAGGAAAGCTCGGACCAGACTGGGAAGGACCCTACAAAATAACGTCATGGCTAAGGAAGGGCACCTACCACTTATAGACACTTAGTGGGCAGAAGCTGCGCCACCCATGGAACGCCGAGCATCTCAGGAAGTACTACCAGTAAAAGACAGCAAGAAGAACGCTACTCCTCATTCCCAGTCTGTTTCTTTTAATCATTTATCTTATTTTACTTTTTCCTACAGTACTTTTCAAGCCCGAGAGGCTGAGGTTTATTTGTTTTGAAACGATTTTCTATTTATGTATGCATTCATCATAATAAGAGGATTTATTCAAAAATGACTGGCGTATTTGTAAAGTGGACGAACTTATTATTAATTCCAAGTAGACGACCTTATCACCAAGCAGACGAGTCTATTGTTAAGTCCACAAATTGGACGAGCCTACTGTTAAGTCCACAAAGTGGAGGAGTCTTCTGTTAAGTCTACAAAGTGGACAAAATTATCACTAAGTCCACAAAGTGGACGAGTCTACTACTAAGTCCACAAAGTGGACGAACTTATCACTATGTCCACAAAGTGGACGAGTTTACTGTTAAGTCCACAAAGTGGACGAGTCTACTGTTAAGTCCATAAAGTGGACTAAATTATCACTACGTTCATAAAATGGACAAACTAATCCTGAGTCTACAAACTAGACGAATTTAATATAAAGTTCACAAAGTGGATAGGTTCAATATAACATCCACTAAAGTGGACGAGTTCATTACAAAACTTACAACATGAATGAATTTATTAGGATCCACAAAAGTGGACGAGTAGTCAACTAAAAGAAAGCTAACGCCATTATTCGAAAGCTAATGGATCCATGATGAGTACTCAAAGTTACAGCATATAAGTGCAAAAGATAGACACACATGCCAAGTAAAAAGCGACACATACATAAAGTGACGGGTATAAAATACTACAAATAAAGTGATGTTTTTACAAGCAAAAGCCCAAAAACCAACGGGCGCCAAACACTTGGAAATTAGTTTACATTTACAAACAATAAAAATAAAAAATAAAAAAAATAAAAAAAAGAAAGAAAAAAGCTTGAGTTCATGAAGCCGGGGGGTCTTGAGGCTTTTCATCATCCTTCGAAAGAAGTGCCTAAACGGTTGGAGTGGACAATCTTTAGCATTAGGGGCTTCAGCGTGAGGGTTGGCTGATGGAGTCAACGTGACGGGCTTGTCCACGGCAGGCTAGGCAAGGACGACGCTATCACCCTTTGGGTTCGCCTCGAGCTTGGTAGCATCGTCACTTTCATCAAAAATAGTGTCGCCTGCAGGAGTCGACGGCAGAGGCTCATCCATAGTGACTTTGGATAAGTCCAAGTCAGGATAGACGACCTTGATCTGCTTCAAGCAGTCCTCAAACCCGTCACCGTAGTAGATGGCACAAACATCTAGGAAGGGCTAGGAGTTTTTAAATTCTGCCACAGTGTCACTCCTGGCAGATTCCACCTGGCTTAAAAGAGCCTTTAGCTCCTTTTTCGACGTTATTTTGGCTTCTTGTTCCAGTTTCCTCTGACGACCCTCCTCTACTAACTGTTCCTTTAGCGCCTTCACCTCCTTACCAAGAAGACGAGAAGCCTCCTTGAATTGCTTCTGCCCGTCGGTCAGATTCTTGATGCATGTATGCAGATGGGTAATCACTCCCTCTTTAGCGATGCCCCTAACCTGCAAAGCCTTCATGCGAACCATGGCCTGTACCACCAAAAAACGACTTCAGTTTATCGAATCCCGTCTAATGATTGAGATAAAGAGAGAAGTGTACTCGAGCAAGGTCAAAAAGGCCTGACGCCCTTAGCTCCTCCATCACTTGCTCAGCACAAGGGTCTATCTCTTCGCTTTTGAGGATGGACTCCATCACCTCGAAGGCATAGTCCTTGTGGGTTAGAAGGCGACGATCACCCTAAGTAACAGGACTTGACGACGTCATTAACCCCTTGCCTGCCCCGTGGTTTGGCTTAAGGGGTGACAACCTTTAGGCTATTTGTCCCCAAGAGTAATGGCAGCCTTCTTGGAAGGATGATCACATTTCCCATTAGCCTTCCTCTTAGTAGCCGTCTTCCCGATGACCTTGGGGGTTGACGAGGACGTCCCCTCCCCTTTTGTTTTTTTCTCCTCTTCCTTCCTCTTGGCAGTAACTGCTCGAACCCTTTGCCTAGCTGTCTCCATTTCTGCAAAAGATGAGAAGCGAGAATCAAAATAGGAGAAGACGACAAAAACAAAAGAGACGAGAGAACTTAAAGGATGCATACGTCGACGAGAGTAGGCGTTTAACCTACAAGCTTCCGGTGTCGGCTCTGGACCTCTGCAGTATAAATGTAAAGCATCAAGTGCAATTAGGTCTCGACACTTCCGTTCGTCCAACGAAATAGCTGTTACCCGACGGATAAAGTCCTCTTGTTCCACTGTGATACGTGGACGAATGCTAACTGAAAAGAAAAGAAGACAGTGTTAAAAAGTTGAAATAAATGGACTAAGTAAAGGAGCATATGGGATTAACCTGAATCCCTGACGTAAGCCCAAGTGTTGTCAAAACCATAGGGCATCGACTCCCACTCCTCCTGACGACACACCCAGTTCGTTCCCTCGACAAAAAAGTATCTGCCCATCCAATTCCTATTTGAATTAGGCATATCCGACACCAACTTTAACTCCATCTTCCTTACTGTGAAATGGTATATCCCCTAGGACGAAGAGATATGCTAAGGTCGGTAGCACCAAAAGAACTCGTCAAGGGTTAACTGACAGTTCCTACCGCTCAGACGACCCCACAAGATCTCATCCCCAATGAATATCCTCCAAGCATTGCGTGCAATTTGAATGACATATAAACCCAAAAAATTAGCCAATTGGCAATGAAGCGCCTTCAGCGGCAGCCTCAATCCTGTTGCAAACATGGCGTCATATATGCCAACATCTGTAGTTTGCCCTGAATAACATTTCTCGCCCTCCTCAGGGAGACAGATTGGGATGTTGTCCGAAATTTGATAACGGGCACGTAATTTATTGAAGACATTGACTGACATCGTCAACAAGAATTCATTAACGATCCAGTTCTTGGGTAGAATGAAAGGATGGTCATCCCCAAGGACTCCCGTGGTGCTCTCTAAGACCTCCTCACCACCGTCATCTTCACCCCCATCACCTGTTCTCTCCCCTTCCTTTTCACCAGTCTTTTTGTCTCCATCACTTATTCTTTCTTCCTCCCTTTCATCGTCCTCATCTTCGCCCTCACTCACCTCACTTTCTCTACAACTCTCCACTTCCTCGTTAGAAGAATAGGTTGATGTTTCCCTCTCTAACGACTAGGAGAAGCCCTCCTCGAGCTGACGACCTGATTGGAAGACCTCGTCGTAACCCACTCCCTTGCGGATCGACGATTGTTCACTCATCGCCTCTTTAGACATTTGACTACCTACAAGTGACGGATTCATTCTATGATCCTAAGTCGACGACTTCACTATAGAATTTACTAGCTAGAAAAATAAAAAGAAAAAAGATAGAATTAAAGGAAAGGGAACCTATAGATGGCGATTCCTTGAAAAATGACGGTCCTCGGAAGTTGACGGCAAAGAGGATGACGAGGCTAGGAGGTTGACAGAAGGAGCTCAAAAAGAGACGGTCCTTCTCTCTCAAAATCAGTAAAGGATGAAATGTTGGAAATGAGAGAGGAGGTAAAGTATATACAGGCAAAGAGGGCACGGAAGACGAAGCGACACATTCGTCCAGAAAAGAATCCAGTTAGTTCGTGCCACATGTCCAAGCATTGAATGAAGGCGGCTCGATGCACCACGCGTGAATGACTTTTCGATGATGTTAACTCCATAACCCGTCAGCTAAAGCTGACAAGGCTATGGAGTAGGGGGCAGCTGATAAAGATAATTTTGTAATTAGCCCTTGACGAAACAGAAGGTGACGGACATAGCAAGGTCGTTAGCTTTACCCATAAGAAACCTTGTGGTAAAGTCTACAACTCCACCTCATACCTGACAGCTGCATCTCGAGCACAGAAAGCTGAATTTAGTAAACTGACGATAGTAAGCTGAAAGTAGTAAGCTGAATACAGTCAGTTGAAGGTAGTAAGTCGAAGACAGTAAGCTAAAGAGGATATATGAATCCTCGATGAGTTCGACGTGGCCTTGCTTGATCTCCACGCATACGTATATAAGGAGAGTTCTTACGCCACACGCTTAACCCTAATCAAGAAGACTCCTACAAGGAAAAGAACTCTAAGAGATACGCAAAATCCAAGGGGTTCTAACCTAGAAGGAAAAGACTTTTTGACCAAGGCACGAATGTCAACCCTACACTACTATAAATACCCCCAAAACCCTCACAAATTAATGTACGTATAATTCATTCCAGCTCTGGCACTCTAGAGTTATAAATAAGAGATTTCTCTAACTTGACCGTTAGAGGGTATTTGACCGATATCACACTGGTACTCTTCTTAAGGTCTTCAGTTTTTGTATTGTGCAGGTTCTTCATCGAGAACACGTGAGGACCATGTGACTTACTGACGATTTTCGGCATCATCAGTAATATTGTTGTAGTAATGATATTTAAGTGTTATAGAAATATGTGTAGATAAAAAAATGTTATAGAAATACGTGTTGTGTTGTTTAAATAATGAAAACTATTTTTTAAACAACATTATTAAACAGACCCTAAGTTGACTAGCTGTGAAGTAGCGTTCCTACAATTTGGATAATTTGGAATGAAAGAAATTTTGTGAGCAATGTAGACCAAGGAAGTCAATACCGTACCGGAGGCTGTATCGATTTGGCCACCGGTACGATATATTTCGGATACCGGTCAATACCGGTGTACCGTTTCGGGTTTACCGTTATTTTATATATTTAATATGTATACACACATACCAAATCCAAATTAAGTAAAAAAAATTGGAGAGATCAAATGTTAGGTGAAAAAATGAATAATTTCATTATTGATTATTTTAGAGACAAAAATTGCCACAATTACCAAAAAAAAAAAAAAAAACACACACACACAACATTTTGTGTTTTGGTCCGGTACGTAGCCGGTATGGCCGGAATTCGCCGATATGGCTGGTACAAATATGGATATTTTTCCTATAAAAGAAAGTGTACCGGTACTGGTGCATTGTACGGTATGATGTAGACAAATATTGCTAGGATTATAAATTTTGCCATAATTTTTTTGTATAACGTATATAATTTTTATCATAACTCAATGCATGATAAGCCGTGAACTATGGAGAATGATACTTTGTATAGGTATACAAACTTTACACTTCCACCGCTAACCACTCGCGGATCAAAAAAAAAATTTGTAACGTGTTATGGTGCCAGCGTTTCCTTAATGGGAATTTGTAGCAATTGGTCCCATTTTCCATTTTTAGTCAAGTGGAGAATTTGTCCAGTTCAGGATTTTTGTGTGAAAGTAATATGTGCGGTGTCAGGTGTGTGTCTCCAGTCGCTAGTACTCTCTAATTAATGAATATATCTGGTTGTATATATCATATACGTGTGTGTGAAATTCAACGTCAAGGAAGTCTTTTGCAAATGTCGCCCATGATGATGCATATTTGAGATATTATCGATTTGGTTCAGATTATGTTTATGTTTTTGTCGTTTGTCTTGTGTGTCAAAATCATTGTTAATGTTTCAAATATGTCGGTTTAATACTTTAATTTTTAACATTTTAATACTGTATCAAAATAGTCCCTAAATTAAGTGATAAAAAGTGGAAAAAAAATAATAAATGGCGATGTCTTTAGTTTAAAAAATAAAATATTTGAAATTAGTTGGGTTTTTTAGTCAAGTGAATTGAGTGAATAAGATGAAAATTGTTATGTTGACAATAATTTCACAACAAATTTTAAGTAACTAATTGTTACTGGTTGTTAATAGTAGATAAAAAAAGTAATTTCAATAGTAGTTTTAAATTAGAAACAGTAACAAATTATTACATATAATTTGTTGTAAAAGTATCGTGGATATAGCCGTAGCACTTCTCATCAATAAATGGTCCATTTGCTCATTTTATAATGTCTAATTTTGTGTTGTCTAATTTCATATTTTTTATTTATTTTTTTGACTTGAATCAAGTTACTTTTAAAAAATAAAAATTAATGTACTTTTACTTTTCTTTTAAACTTAATTACATTATTTTTTTTTTTTGAAGGCAATTACATTATTTCAAACAAAGACATAGCTTTATCTATATATGAATTTGTTCATTTTGAAATCTTATTATATATATTATATATTTCACTTATTTTTAATAACAATTTATTACCATTAGAAATTGTCAATAACAATTATTTTCAATAACAATCTTTGTAATAATATTTTAGTCTTAGCAAACACAAAAAAAAACTGCAATATTTTCAATTTTATGATTACAAGCTATTTTTATTCTTTCATTTTTTTTTTCCAAACCATTCATTTCAAGTCTTAATTTTGCTCTCAATAACTATTATCTCGCAAGTAGGAGGAAAAACTGATGAAAATATTCTTAAAAAGTAGTAGTACAATAGATTTCCAAACGACTATTTAAACATAATTAAAAATTGAAAGACCAAGACAGGTGCAAGCAATTACGGCCTCGTTGACCACGGTGGTATATATTAAAAAATTTCTAAGATTTTTCATTTATAAAAGCCGAAAAGGGCGCTAAGCTAAACTGTTTTTGTTTATCTCACAATAATTTTATTCTAAGAAAAAAAATCTCGAATTTTTTGGACTGTTCTCTGAGGGTCCCACTGAAAAATATCCATTGAAAAGGAAGTTAGATATGACTGAAGGATTTTTTTTTTTTTTTTACCAACAGCTGAAAAAAAAAAAAAAAAGAATAAAATGCAAAACTAACCATTTTTTCAATTAAGACTTTTTCATTAACTTTTGTTATATTTTGTGACTAATTTTTTAAAATTTTTTTCCAAATTTTTTAAATTAAAAAATTTTAATTAATGATTAAAAAATATTTTTCAGATTTTTTTTTTAATTTTAACAAAAGTTAATGAAAATATTTTAATTGAATAAATCTAAAATTTAGAATACTGAAATGAACAAAAGGAAAGTTAAAAAACTTAAATGGAATTTGAATAAACGAAAGTAAGATTTACATTTTAGCTAAAAAAATTTATATATATATATATATATATATATATATATATATGTATGAAAACTTAAGGAAGTAAAAGAGGAAAGTGAGAGTGTCGTTTTCACATCAAATTCTTGAAGACCCTATATTCTTTTCTTTTTAAATAATTGAAGAAAAAGATGTTCCTCCTGCTTTAAGTAATTTACGTACTGTTCATCTTACTTATCTAGTTTGCATCTTACAAATGAGATACTTATTAAGAACATGTTCGATTGCAATGAAGTGCATAGTTGGCTATTGGTTATTCTCCACTATGGTTTGCTTTGATTGCTTTCACATTAAGAACTCACATCCTCAAATAATACAAGAGGTCACATTGCTCATAGACCTCTTTACCAAACTCACATCCTCCAATAATACAAGAGGTCACATTGCTCATAGACCTCTTTACCAAATTAACCTCTCATAATTGGCCAAACAACGAGCATCTTTGACAACTACTTTTTGGCATTAAGTCTTCAACTCTTTCAAGGGAATGTATAAGGTACCAAAAAAATTCAAAAGATAAATATCCATTTTTTATAAGGTATCAAGAACATATTCTTTGACATTAACAAATTTTCGATATTGATAAGCACATAAAGAACAATTGTTTTGAAACTAAGCAAATCCAACTTAATAAAACATAAGAAGGAATCGTAATTTCACTGTTTGGAGATATTTAAATTATCCCAAACAAATAGAAAAAATTGTAAGTATCATTATAGGCCTAAATTATTGTTAAATGTATCAACATCACAAACATAATTGAGTCAACAAATAGATTCACCATTGCGCATCTTTGATGCGGTGATCACTCCACAAGTATAAGTGCTTGTGAGGTATGAAAATTGGGGTAAGAGCCAATGTTCAAGTCTCTAAAAGAAAGCTTTATCCACATATATACTTAAATTAAGCCAAAAAAAAAAAAATCAATAAATAAAAGGATAAAATAAACATTTTTTACTCACTAAAAAAAAAAAAAAAAAGCCTTTGTCACTCTCTCTTATATTCAAATTTGCCGTTCACTACTCTTGAAGAGAACATGTATATATCATTAAAATTCAAAATTACGAAGAATTAATGATGAATTAATATCGTTAACGTTCTCTTAGATGTATTAAATTTTTTTTTTTTGGTTGAGGTTGAGGTTGAGACTTAATGATCAAATCTACTCTATAATTTACTTCAAGATTTGGGGGAATGTGGTTTAGGTTGCAAAGGATCAAACTTTGTGTGGGATGTGAAAGAAAGCAAAAAAGCTTGGAAAGCAAGTTGAGAGAGAAAAGCTAAATAGTACTGCGTGAAATTATATTTCTGAGCTTAAAACAAAACGTAATCATAGAGACTATTTTTTTTGTTTTTAGAAGCCATAGAGACTATTTATAGAGCTATATAATTGAACTCGTGGGATTCCAATCCTCTATAAATATCTTTCCTGTTACAAAAAATATCTAAGAGAAAATATCTTATCTCTAAGACCCGAAACTTATCATGGTGTCGTGTTTTGAAGCATAACAAACTGGGCTTCACTACAAACTGGGCTTCACTTACTAAAGGATTATTTGTTAATATTGTTTATATTTTTTAAAAATACGTATAGGTAGAAAAGTATAATATTGTTTAAACAAAAATGAAAACGGTTGCTCAAAATACCTTACTAAACAACTCTTAAATGTTGGTGCAAATACAATAATAATAAAAATAATATAAAAAAAAAAACTGAATAATACGTATAAAAAACTCACAATTATGATCGGATTTCTCTAGAATCTCAATTAACAACCTATTTCATAGCATTAAAATAAAAAATAATAATTATTAATTCATAGCTAATACTAACAATCAAATCAAGGACTAATCTAAATACACACAATTTAAACATGTAATTTGACTCTTTAAAAAAAATCAATGTATAAATATCAAGAATATTACAATCTTAGTGTGAAGTTTTATACATACCTCAACACCTTGAATGCTTTTAAAAATGTTATGTAGACCTTTTATCCTTCTCTTTTGAGTAGTTAACATTTGGTAAGTGTATTGACATGTGAATGTAAAACCGGCTTTCTTGTTGACAAGCTAATACATGTAACAAGTAAAAAAAAAAGAAAAAAATTGATCCATTGTCCTTTGTGGAAGAGGGGCAAATAATCTCTTTACTAAATTAGTACTGTTACTATTTGAGAAATTTTGAGAAGGTCAGTAGGGGCAATTGCCCCTGCCTATAACTATAAGGCATCGAAAATCCTGTGATAGATGCAGAAAGAATTACGCATATCCTGCCCAATACAAGTCCTCTACCAAATTTTAATTAATTACTCGCAGGTTTGAAACGCAAAGTAGGAATTCCAGCCCAAATTGGAGAGGATTCTAATACCTTTTGTTGCTGGGGGTCTTGGATTATAGGACTTGATTACGTTACCACAGGGTTTTATTCTTTTCGCTTCTACCAGATCCTAATTGCATATTATCAATCTCAAGAATTGAAATACTCGTAGATAGGTGTCAGCACAAAATTTCATTTATAACTTGTAATTGTGATCCAGAAGGACCAGAATGATGTTAGAGTTTGGTTTAAAAAAAAAAAAAAAACAACAACAAAAAGACTCAACAATGCGTTATAGAAAGCTGCATCTATATTTGGTTGGGGGGGGGTGGGGGGTTGATTGGTTTAGAATTTTTTTTTTCTTTTTTTGTGGAGTAAGGGGGGTTTATAAGTTGAATTTCATATTATCCCAAGTTTTGGGCCCTTTGAATTAAGGCTCTTTGGAGTTTGGACAATGGCAGTTCTAAGAATTCTTTTCAGCGTGGTCATTAGAAAATTTAAATTATACAAAATCTAATTATAGAAAAACTTCATATATTATTAAGGGGACCTAAGTCTAAAGACTAAATTTGGCTACAAACTTAATTGTAACCTTTTATTGAACTTTTCCTTTTTGTTTGTAAGTGCCTAATATATTTATATTGCTAAGGGGACTTAAGTCTAAAGACAAAATTTGGTTACAAACTTAGTTGTAGTCTAAGACTACAACTCTTACTAAACAAATTAATATTGAAGTAAGGTAGAAGCAATTAATATTACAAAGAAATTAATATTGAAGTAAGTTAGAAGCAAATTTACTCCATAACATCCCATTAAACCTCCCAAAATGTGAGTCTCATGAACCCTGCTGTTTGCAACACCAGGAAGCCCAGTCCACCCAAGAGTTCATGGCGAACCAAGATGACGGCCTTTTTGTCCATTTCAACCTTCTGCTTTTCCACCTCTTCCAGCTCGTTTACCCTTGGGTCATTTGGATTGGCTCCAGGCATAGGAAATTAGGAATAAGAGTTTGGATGCATTTGGGTACCTGTAATCAAAGAATTTTGAAACGCTTGGGTAAAACATGGCTCAACCCATGTTAGAAGATGAAACTTGGGCTCGGGCTTGGGCTTTTGTGGTCCACCAGTTGATAAATTCATATATAAAAAAACAGGAAAACAAAGAAAGAGTAGTGAGGCGGTGTTTGTTTCGAGTGAAAATGTGTATGAAAAATATTTTACATCTAACATGTTTAGGTGGAATGGAATATAGAGGGGGTGAGAGTGTAAATTGTTTTATACTTTCATTTTACCTTCAACCATTTTACACATTACTCTAGCCACCTGAACAGAAAGAGAGAAAGAGAGAAAGAGTCCCAGCGTATTTTTCTGTAATCATTTTACGTGCAAATTAAACAACTAAAAATATTTTTATTTGAAAAAATTTTACATTCGAAAAATATTTTACACCAAACCAAACACAGCCTAAAACACAAACCATTAAAGCTCACAATAAAAAACAAGAAGCATTTGAAATTTGATATTGTTGTGTCAGAAAAACTAGCTACATAAAAACTTTGGGATGTCTAGATCTTGCGTTGGACTTGAGGACTTGGGGTCTTTGGAATTAATTAAAAAGAAACTAAAATTATATTTTTAAAAAATGAAGAAATTGAAGAAAGAATGAAAATCTGATTCTAAGCCAATGAAAAATTCATGTTGGTGTAAAAACGGCTAGACATAAAAAGCCCCACAATATCTTAACTGGCTAGGTAATGACCCGAAACAATTAAAAACTCTGTTCAACAATGAAAAATTCATGCCAGTGTAAAAAAGGTAAATACATAAAGAAGCACCACAATGTCTTTACTGGTTCTAGGCAATGACCTGAAACAATCAACCTCTATTCACTCTAGCAACAGACATTAATTATCTACATCAGTCCCAATCTTTGTTATCTTACCATTAAAAAAAAAAAAAAAAAACTATGAAATATATCCAGTTTTCATCCCATCTCTCCCAACTTAAAGGGATAAAATAGAGAAACACCCCAACAAATATTTATTGAATCAACCCAATGCCTGGTGGTGACTAGTGTACCCTAAAAACCTTCATTCTTTTCTCCTCCTTCTTCTCTCTCTTAAGTAATTTTTCAACCCCTAAATTAAATATCTACCCAAAAAAAAAATTCTAACTATCTCTTTGTAATTCACTCCCTTCCCAAAATTCACCGGCTCAGTCAAATTACAGTACCTAATTTAATTCTTCTTCTTTCCCATTACACTCCTCTCACATTTTCCCATGTTATATATGTTGTGTATATTTTAAAAATTATTGGGTAGGTTTAAAACTTAAGCCCGTATGCAATTGGGTTGCGCGGCAGCGGTTGGCTTGCTTGCCAGTTTGGGTGTGGGTTTGCTGGATTATGGATGTTACTGTATTGCTTGGTTTATTTTAGAGGAAAAAATAGAAATGGAGTGGAAGAGAGAGAAAGAGTTGGAGAGGAAGAGAGAGAAATGATAAATAAATTAATAGAGTTTGAAAAATAAGAATTGGGATGTTAGTGAATTATAAAATTATATAGTAAAATAGATAAAGTAGCTTTTTAAAATATAAATGTATTTTACTTAGATACTCAAATGTGAATACATTTACACGTTTTAGATTGGCGCAACGTAACAACACAATTTCAATTTCCTATTGCATAGAAAGCACACGAAAATAATCATAAAAACAATTTCAGTCCTCAACCTTCCCAAAATAAAAAATAAATAAAACAAATCTCGTATTCCTTTCAAGACCATCATTACTATAAATTTTCCTTTGTAGTACTAACTATGCATAGGACTACTAAGGTGAAATGATGGGATGTATTCCGATGAAATGCAATTGGATTACTCCTATAATATTAAGTATTAATACCTTTACCTTTGATAATTTTGAATATAAATGTTATGAATATATTTTTATTTGATTTATTTAATTAATTTTTTCTAATATTATAGCATAAATTATAATTAAAATAGTTATTAGTTGAATATGTCTGATTTCTTAAAACATATATATAATTTATATATGTATGTACGAGAACTGGTCTAGGCCCATTGAGCCTTGAACCTAGATCTTATGGTATAGTGCATGACCCCATTCCTATTAGACCCTTAATCTTGGACCGAACATGCTTTAAGGCCCAAGCTGGGCTCAAATACCATGGCAAGCCCATCCTGTCCTAAGCGTATTAGAAACAAGCCCGTACCGTTCAACTATAGTTTGATTGGGCAACGCGCTCATTGAGAACAACCTGTTTTCTCGGCTGCCCAGTTTTGACTTAGGAAGTATCGCTACCGAGTAGTCTGGTGGTGGTTGGAACCAGCTCCAATGCCATTAAACCACCGTTCCCAACATAACATCTTTTGATGAGAAATGATGATATTGGACTCCATCCACACGAGTGAGATCAAAAATAATCATAACCCCTTCACTCATCTTATGCTATAAATAGGAGAGTAGAATGAGAAAAAGGGTTGGCATTTCAAAAGAGAAAACAGATAGCAAAGAGTGAGAGCACCACCAGGGGGAAGAGCAGCATGCAAGAGAAAAAAAAAGGGAGTTCGTAAGAGAGACGGTGTCATTGGGTTGTTTGGCCAGGGACTACCCATTGTATGAAACTCTCAACCTACTATACAAATAAGTTGTGAACCCAATCCTAGGCCCAGCCCAAAAAAGGAAGTTTGGGTACATACAATTGACGTCGTCTGTGGGAATCTCCTACATAACTGTAGTTCTGCCAAAAATCACAGACAAGGAGAATGTCCGGGAGGCAGTCAAGAATTTACGCTAAGAGTGGCTCTAGAGGATCTTCTCAGGGATCCAGTTGATAGGAAAGGAGACAAAAAAGGCTCGAGGATAGGGAACATGAACAAGGGGAAAAGCATTCTGGTCTAGAAAAAGGGTCGTTCCAGATGCATCGGACATTATCAGGTGCCTCGGGGCGGGAGCATTTTGATGGAAGGGACAAGGAACTCGAACGCTTACGTAGGTTGGTAAGGGATTTGGAGTTAGAAGCAAACGGTAGATGTCAGAGAAGAGATCATGAAGAGCATGCAGAGGGGTCAGCTAGCATGGAAGGTGGCTATGGAGAGGCGTCCTATCAACCAACTCCCATTGACACCAAGACCGATCTCAGGAGTATGCAAATCAGAACTCAATCTCCCTAGAAGGGCAATGACCTTGCAACGCCGCCATAAATGCAATGAACCGAGCATCGCGTAGAGCTACTCAATCACCATTCTCGGGAGATATTGAGCAGGCACCGATGCCGAGCAGATTCACTAGACCGCCGTTTAACTTTTACGACGAGAAAACGGATCCGGTGGAGCATGTAAGCGATTATATCCAGATGATGTCTTTGCACAATCATAATGATGCGTTGACGTGTAAGATGTTTCCTTCAAGTCTTTGGCCCACTGCTTTGAGATGGTTGAATGGATTGAAAAAGGGCTCGATTCACAGTTTTGCCGAGCTGATTCAGGAATTTGGGGTTCGATTTATGACTTGCAGCCGGGTACCATAGCCCATGGATGCACTGCTATTGATGAAGATGGGAGCTGGGGAGACTCTTCACAGCTATAGTGGGTGGAACTGGGAACTATACAACGAGATTGGAGGAGGTAATGAAAAAATTGCAGCAAGCACTTTCCGATTAGGATTACCCGAGGACTCCAAATTATGAGATTCATTAACAAGGAGAGCACCCGAGGATATAAGGCAATTAATGAGGTGTATAGAAGAATATAAAAGATTAGAGGATGATTGTCAACAGAACAAAGGCAAAGCCCTGACCACGAGCCAACCTCAATAAGGGGGCTTTCATTTAAGACCCCAGAAGGATTTGAGGATCCAGGAATTGCGCAGGCGAGCAGGTGAGGTGAATGTGACATTTAGGGAGCTAGTACACATAATTGTTGATCGAATTAAGAACGAGCCAAACTTCCAGTGGCCAAACAAGATGAGGGGTGACCCATCAAGGCAAAATCAAAACTTGTACTGCATATATCACGAGGACAAGGGGCATACCACCGAGCAATGCAGGATGTTAAAAGATCATTTGTAGCAGTTAGTAAGGGCGGGGTACTTAAAAGAGTTCGTTGTCGACCTGAGAAATCAGGAGACCGGTCAGGGCACTCGGCCTCGGGGGAATCCCCTCCCACCCCCCTTAAGAGTAATAGAGATCATTCATGCAACTTCTAGGGGTACTCGAGTGACCGGGAAGAGAAGGGTATTGGCAATGCTTCCGGTAGAGAATTGTTCGGACAATCAACCCCTCGAGAAGAAGTTGAAGTTTTCTCGGGAGCCTATTGCCTTCAATGATGACGATCTGGAAAGGACGATCTAGCAGCACGACGACACTCTGGTGGTTACGGCTCGGATAAACAGTTTTATAGTAAAGAGGGTCTTAATGGATTAGGGAAGTGGTGTCGAAGTGATGTATCTCGACTTGTTTAAGGGACTAGGATTGAAGAAAGAGGACTTGTCCAAATACGACACACCCCGGGTGGGATTTGATGGCCGAATGGTAATCCCGAATGGGCAGATCACACTCCTCGTGAACACGGAAGGCAAGGAAGTAGTGGTAACTTTTATAATGGTCAATTTGTTTTCTTCATATACGGCGATTCTAAGAAAGCTGTGGATTCATGCAATGGGGGTAGTTCCATCCACCCTGCATGTTAAAGTCAAGTTCCGCACCGAGCATGGTATCACCATAGTGAAAGGAAACCAGCAAGTGACAAGGAAATGCTTGGTAGCCACCGTTAACTAGGAGATTAAGCATAAGGAACCAGCCACACAACCTTCCTTATAGCAATTACAAGAACCCTAAGAGGGAATAGGAGCTATCTATGCCGAGGACATAATAAAAGTGAAGATACTATCGGACGAGGATAGGAGTTTCCAAATTGGTGCCAGTATAAAGGATGAGGATAGGGTAGAGATGTTGTTACTGCTTGTACAGAATATGGATGTATTTGCTTGGAGCCCGTACGAAGTGCTTGGGGTAGATCCCAAGTTTATAGTTCACAAGCTTAATGTAGATCCATTATTTCCCCCCAAAAAGCAGAAATCAAAGAGGTCGATCAAGGAACATGTCAAAGCAGTCAAACAAGAGGTCAAGAAGTTGAAAGAGGCAGGGGCAATAAAGGAGATTTTCTTTCCAAATTAGCTCGCAAATACCGTGGTGGTGAGAAAGAAGAATGGAAAATTGAGGGTTTGTGTAGATTTCACTGATTTGAACCGGGCATGCCCAAAAGATCTTTTCCTCATGCTGAAAATCGATCAGTTGATGGATGCTACGTATAGGCACTAGAGGATGAGTTTCTTGGATGCTTTCTAGGGTTATCATCAAATTACTCTAGTTGTTGATGATCAGGAAAAGACAGCATTCATTTCACCTGAGGCCAATTACACTACATCGTGATGCTGTTTGGGCTAAAGAATGCTGGAGTTACGTATCAGCGGATGATGACGAGGATATTTGGGGACAAGATTGGACGTATAGTGGAGGTATATATTGACGATGTGGTGGTTAAAAGCAAACTAGAGAAGGGGCATATTGATGATCTAAAGGAAGTGTTCGAAGTAGTCCGGCAGTATAAGCTACACCTCAATGCTGACAAATGTGCTTTTGGAGTAGGGGCCTGTAAGTTTCTAGGGTATATGATCACATGCCGAGGAATAAAGGTTAACCCCGATCAGATTGAAGCTATCGAGCACCTCAGGTTGCCAAGTAACCCAAAGGAACTGCAAGTGTTGACCGGCATGCTAGCTGCCCTGAACCGGTTCATTTCCAAATTTGCAGACCAGTGCCGACCATTTTATCAACTACTGAAAAAGTGGAGGGGTTTTTAGTGGAATAAGGAGTGTGAAAAGGCTTTTCAAAATTTAAAGGAATATTTAGTACGGGCACCTATGTTGTCAGCCCCAGAATCCGGTAAGGATTTGTTCGTGTATCTGTCAGTGTCCAAGCATGCTGTGAGTGCCGTGTTGCTGAGGGATCAAAGTGTGCATCAACCAATATACTATGTCAGTAAAACGTTGATCGATGCCGAGACAAGATATTTGCCCCTGGAAAAGTTGGTGTTAGCACTGGTACACACCACAAGGAAGTTGCCCCATTATTTTCAAGTCCATACTGTCTATGTATTAACCGAGCATCTATTGCAGTCGTTGTTGAAGAGATCTGATTTCATGAACAGAATCGCCAAATGGAGAACTCGGTTGGGCTCCTTCGACATTAGATACAGACCGAGGAGTTTGGTGAAGGGTCAAGTTCTCGCTGACTTTGTTGCAGAGTTTTCCCCAAGAAGAGGGATGGTGATAGTATGCCATGTAGAGGTACAATCATGGAAGGTATTCATAGACAGTGCATCTAACACGCTGGGGGCTAGAGCTGGAATTGTCATCATCACCCCGAAAGGGATAAAGTTGGAGTATTCTTTTAGATTAGGTTTTAGGGCTTCTAATAACAAAGCTGAGTATGAAGCCTTGCTTGTCAAATTGAGGGCTTCCTTGTATCTGGGCGCTCGTGATGTGGAAGTTTGCTTAGATTCTCGATTAGTGGTCAATCAAGTGCAAGGTGACTTTAAGGCCAAGGATGCACGAATGATGGAGTACTTACGATTAGTAAAATAGACCATAAACCAGTTCTAGAAGGTAAAGGTGGTTCAAATAACCAAGGGTTAGAACCGACAAGCCGACTCTTTAGCAACGTTGTCATCTTCTCTGACCGAGGAAGTACCTCGATTGATCAAGATAGAGGTGGTGACAAAACCGAGCATTAATGCAAAGACAAGTGTTTCAATGGCAACAAAGCTTGAGCCATGTTGGATGAGCCCTATCATAGACTTTCTGGCTAAAGATTGGCTACCAGCGGATGGGAAGGAGGCGAACAAAGTGCGTTGCATGGCTGCATGGTATTGGTTATCAACAGATCACGAGTTATATGGGAGAACTTTTAGGGGACCTTATTTGTGGTGCTTACCCCTAAGCTCCTGGCCGAGCTTCATGAGGGAATATGCAGTAGCCATGAGGGAGGGCATACGTTAGCTCACTGGGCAATGACCCAGGGATTCTGGTGACCATAAATGTACAAGGACGCCGTCGAGTATGTTCGAAAATGTGAGCCATGTCAGAAACTTGCCCTTCTAATCCATCATCCAGTAGGGAGTTTGAATCCTATCAGTAACCCATGGCCCTTCGCACAATGGGGGTTGGACATTATGGGTCCGTTCCCTCGAGCTACAAGGAACCGAAAGTTTATTCTGGTAGCCTGGACTATTTCACCAAATGGGTAGAGGCTGAGACATTAGCTAATATTTGGGACATAGATGTTAAGAATTTTGTGTGGAAAAACATAGTAACAAGGTTTGGAGTGCTAGAGTCCTTGGTATCTGCTAATGGGTTGCAATTTGATAGCAAGGCTTTCCGTAAGTTCTGCAGGGATCTCGGCATCACGAACAGGTATTCCACCTCGGCATATCCACAGAGTACCGATCAAGCTAAAGCCACCAACAAGACAATTATGAATGGATTGAAGAAAAGACTAGACGGCACTAAGGGTAAGTGGGACGAGGAACTGCACAACATTCTATGGGCATATAGGATAACTCCTAAAAGGACCACAGGAGAAACACCCTTTTCTCTGACATATGGAGCAAAAGCAGTCATATCGGCCGAGGTTAATTTGTGCAGCACTTATGTTTCGGGATGGGATTCGCCCTTGTCAATAATGATAAGTTAATGGTGAAGCAGCTAGACTTATTAGAGGAATACCAGGAATCAGCAACCATTTGACTAGTTGAATATCAATAGAAACTTGCTCGACTATACGACAAGGACATGAAGAAGAGAGAATTTAGCACCAGAGACTTGGTACTACGCAGGGTAGTGGGAAACACATGTGACGTTAGTGCGGGAAAGTTGGCCCCCACTTGGGAAGGGCCATATAGAATTACCGCCATTGCTAGAGCAAGATCATACTACCTAGAAGAATTGGACGAGAAACCACTTCCTCGGCCATGGAATGTTCCCAACTTGAAAAAGTTCTACCACTAATAATTGGTATGCAATGTGTGATCAATGCTTATGTCGTGTATATATAATGTCATGAAATATATGATCAATGCTTATATCTATGAGTACATTTGCACGACTTTTTGTTATTAATTTGCCGGCTATCTAAGGACAGAAACCTGTTCTCGGTTCGATCTTAATCACCGAACAAGTCTAAACCTTATGATAAAATTTTCTAATGACAGAAGTTGGTTCCCAGTTCAACCCTAATCACCGAACATGTGGAAACCTTATACTAAAATTTTCTAAGGACAGAAGCCTATTCCCAATTCGATTCTAATCACCAATACCTTATACTAAAATTTTCTAAAGATAGAAAACTGTTCCTGATTCGATCCTAATCACCGAACAAGATACTAAAATTTTCTAAGGACAGAAGTCTGTTCCGGGTGCGATCCTAATCACTGAACAAGTGGAAACCTTATACTAAAATTTTCTAAAGACAGAAGCCTATTCCCGGTTCGGTCTTTATCACTGAACAGGTGGAAAACTTATGCTAAAATTTTCTAAGAACAGAAACTTGGTCCCAGTTCGATCCTAATCACTAAGAAGGTAGAAACCTAATACTAAAATTTTCTAAGGACAGAAGCATGTTCCCCGATTCGATCCTAATCACTGAACAGGTGGAAACCTTACGCTAAAATCTTCTGACAGAAACCTGTTCCCAGGTCGATCTTAATCACCAGACAGGTGGAGACCTTACATTCAATTCTACTGATAGGAACCATGCTTGGTTCGATCCTAATTGCCGACCAAACGGAAACTAGGCATTTATTTTCGTTATGTACACAATCAAGTGCTTAATTCAACTCTAATTACCGAGCTAGCACAGACTTAACATTTATTTATCCTGAGCATGAATAGTGACATAATCCGTCATTTCTAAGAACAGATGAAATCTTTTGTTACCAATCATTATCAATGACGAAGTAATGTATCACAGAAGTAATCTATTATTTATAAATATAGTTGAAATAGAGGTCCAGTCACCATTTTAAGATGACTAATCAAACGAAACAAAATAAACACAAGTCAAAGTTTAATCAATGTTTTGTCACCACACCCCGGTAACCGTAGGTAAAACCAAACAAAGGAAAAATAAATAACAGAAAATAAAAGTAAAGAAATAATAATTGGGGGTACGGTAGGGAAAACAACACTCTTCAGGCTTGAGCAGTGGGGTAGGCAGACTGGGACAGGGCAGCGTCCTTAGCAGTTCGCAGTGGGGCATCCTCGGCTGGCTGCACTGCGAGAGGTGGTTGTGCTTGAATGTCCTCGACAGGAAGGGTACCGGGCTGCATGGCATTAAGGTTATTGTTGATTTCAAGATCAACCAACTCCACATGGGTGTCAATCTCACGCACCAGCTCCCTCATGTTGGGGGTATCCTTCCATCAACAGCACCGAACTAACTCTGAACAGGGGGAGGAGGTGGGGGGAAGGGAATCTACTCTAGATGCCTTAACGGAGAATCATCTTGCACTCCCATGGACTATAGTGCAGCCATCCATCCTTCCCTGGATCCATGTTGCCGGGCTTCATGGACAATAGGCTCTACAGAATTTTCCTCATCAGCAAAGCCATTGTTGTACCGCTTCTCCTCGCAAGCCTCAAGGGCTACATTTAGGTCGGCAATCTCGTCAACTTGTGCCAGGTTTAAGCTCTCTACCTCGACCAATTTAAGCTCCATCCCTCCCCAGCTTTATGTCCAACTCCGTCAGCCTTTTCTCTGCCGATGCTTAAGCTTTTTCAGACACTTGGGACTTCTTCTAGGTGACCTCAACAGCCTTGCTCTTATCCTTCCCAGTGGCGATAGCGCGTCTTTCAAAGCCCTCTCCCATTCAGCATCCTCGGTGGTCTCTTTTAGTCGTTCATTGATAATGTAAGCCAGCTGCTTGGCTTGATAACACAACAATGGTAAGCATAAAAATAAAGAAAGTACGAGTGCATCTATATGATGAGGGTGAGGTCGGATAGAATGTTACCACTATGGTGTGCCACTGCAACCGGTTAGCTAGTGATTCATCAGCACTGCCCGCGAAGAAGTGCATGTCCTTAGGTAGGAGGAGACCTTGTGCTAAGCTTCAGGCAGCTCGTCCACCTTTGCCCTGCGCCCAGGTCTAGACACTAGCTATCACTGGAAGGGGCTCATTACCAAGCCTGAAGGTGTTCTGCCAGCCCACTTCTTACCGAAAAGAGGATGCCATGTGAGAACCAACTTGGGCAATTGGCCGAGTGTCACCTGCAGGCTCTCGAATTTTAATCCCTCCAGACACCCGAGGAGGTGTGGTTCGTGGAGGGACCTCACTCGAGACCATGGGTTGTTGTTCGGTAGTACGCTGCCTTTTTCACAAGTGGCTAACAAGGGGGAGTAAGGCTTTTTCCTTGGGGTTGTTGTTACGCTGCAGGACAGGCGTCAGGCAAGAAACTTCCGATGGTCAACGTCTTCCTTGATACCATTTCTCTTTCACCTTGATTGGCCTCCGCTTCGGATGAATGAACGGATTCGGCCGCTTCCTGCTCGGTTGGCTGAACTAGAGTTTAGGGGTCACCAACGGGTCTGTGGATGATTTGGTTTCGGGAGACGAGGTTCACTAATTAGTCCCTCACAGGCACTAGTGATTCTGCTCTCACTATCCGAGGACTAAGGTCCTGAGCTTCACCTACAGTGAAGTTGGGAGGAAACAAGTTAAGATGTCATATGTCGATGTACAAAGGGGATGTCCACTAATAAGGCTTGTCCGAAAGGCTGCCACGTGGAGTATATAGGATTGCAGTTGAGTATGAGATAGGATGCACGGAGCTGCCTGTTAGAGTTCACAAATATCTCTGACCAAAGCACGAAGTTTAAATCCCTCACGTGCACCACTCTGATGTCCGGTTTGAACCTTCTACTATCTACGTCGAAACAAGTCAAAGTTGGTTAGTATATGTTTCAACAAAAGAAAAATATAAGAGCAAACTGAACAATGGAAACAACACAATAGAATATATAGAGTACTGACCAACATCACGCAACGAAGTTGGGCAAGTAAGCTCGCTGCCGAGCCAATTGTCTCTCACCCGAACATATTCTCCTGCCAAGTTTCTGTTAGAGTCGGGAAAGCACGATATGAGCCGTACCCATACAACTCTAACCTTAAGGTAGTAGTTAGACTTAATGTTACCGCAAAAAATGTACATGAAATTTATGTCGTGGTGTTCTAGTTGTTACCCATATATTTGGTTTAAGCGGCTGACACAACTCACTACTCGATAAAAATTGGGAGGAAGTTGATTAGAGCATAAACCGTAAAGCCTAAGGGTACTAAGTGTAAGGGGATCTACAGGAAACCTAACACTTCCCTCCAAAATAGCCATTAAAGGGAAGAACACTACATGAGGGCATCGCTGAATAGCGATGTCATCCTCATGGCAGTAGGCTATATCCACATCCTCAGGAATGTTATAAGTTCCCCTAAAACTAGGCAGAGTTGCCTCACTGTTAAGAAGGTGTGAATAACCTATTCATACTACTCGAAGGATGAAAATAAATTGAAGAAAAGAAAGAGGAAAAGAGGAAAAACTTACTAGGGCTTTAGGAGGTAAAGCTCATTGAAGGATCAACGCATAGGAGGAGTATGCTTGGCAGAGAGAAATTGAAGGAGTGGGGAAGCAAAAAGTAATCTGAAGGAGCAAGAGGAACTATTTATAGATTGCAAGCATTTAAAGGAATTGAAGGCGGAAAAGCCTTTCTGAATTCTTTTTATAACTCTCACACGCATAGCCTCGATTCACAAACTATTAGGTTATGAGTGCGGTTAAACGTGACAGCCTGGTGTAACGCTCCTTTTAAGAGGACGTTTAATGAACATCACGTCCATTTAATAACTGATGAATAGGCTCCTTGAGGAGTCTCTTCCTATCAAATTGTCCTTGATTCGTCCCCGGACACCAAACACTAATCAAGGGGGGGCTGTTGTACAAGAACTAGTCCCAAGCCTATTGAGCCTTGAACCCAGATCTTATGGTTCAGTGCATGACACCATTCCTATTAGATCCTTAATCTTGGGCCGGACACGCTTTAAGGCCCAAGCTAGGCTCAAATACTACGATAAGCCCATCTTGTCCTAAGTGTATCAGAAACAAGCCTGTACTGGTCAATTGTAGTTTAATCGGGAAACGCGCTCACCAAGAACAGACTGTGTTCTCGGCTGCTTGGTATTGCCTTGGGGAGTATCGCTGTCAAACAGTCTGGTGGTGGTTCCAGTTCCAATGCCATTAAACCACTGTTCCCAATAGAACATCTTTTAATGAGAAATGATGAGATTGGACCCCATCCACACGAATGAGATCAAAAATAATCATAACCCCTCCATTCATCTTATGCTAGAAATAGGAGAATAGAATAAGAAGAAGGGGTTGGCATTTCAAAAGAGAAAACAGATGCCAAAGAGTGAGAGCACCACTAAGGGGAAAAGTAGCACGCAGGAGAAAAAAAAAGGGAGTTCGTAAGAGAGAGGGTGTTATTAGGTTGTTTGGCCAAGGATTACCCATAGTAGGAAACTCTCAACCCGCTATACAAATAAATTGTGAACCCAATCTTAAGCCCAGCCCAGCCTAGAAGAGTAAGCTTGGGTACACACAATGTATATTTATAATTTTTCATAAATTTATATAGTGTCTATATATATTACAATACGTTATGATAAACAATATATAAAAATGAAAACAAATATTCACATTCTAATAATTATGGATATCATGATCATTAGACCCAAGACAATCATTTTGTCTAGATTCAATTTACTGAATTTACCA
Organism: Castanopsis chinensis; assembly: GCA_032878915.1. Taxonomy (NCBI): domain Eukaryota; kingdom Viridiplantae; phylum Streptophyta; class Magnoliopsida; order Fagales; family Fagaceae; genus Castanopsis; species Castanopsis chinensis. The sequence continues at coordinate 5,252,485 of JAVQMG010000122.1, read as the reverse complement.
ACACTTCTACATCTGGATTCAATTTTCTAACGCTTCTTTATTATTCTACTATACTTATACTTTTGTACTATAAAAAGTAGGTCATTAGTCTATAATCCGATAGAGTCTCCATACAGTTTATGGGTGAGTATCTTATTAATCATAGGTTTGAGAGGGCTATCATGATACATCACAGACCCAGGCCCATCATTTCGTCTAGATTCGAATTAGTGAATTTACTGACACTTCTACGTCTAGGTTCAATTTTCTAACACTTCTTTATTATTGTACACCATACTTACTAAAATTAAGTCATTAGCCTATAATCCTGTATAGGGACTCCATAAAATTCATGGGTGTTTATGTTATATTAAGCGTAAACTTGAGAGGGCTATCAGGAATCATGCTACGTCATAGACCCAAGCCCATCATTTCATTTAGGTTCAATTTAGTGAATATACTGACACTTTTAGTCTAGCTTTAATTAAAAGTAAACTATATATTTAGTTTCTATCTTTTACATCATATTTTAATTTAGTCTTTAACCTTTCAATTGTGTCAATGTGGTCCTTAAACTCTCAATATCTTGTCAATTTAGTCCTGCATTTATATTTTGGATGAAAATTGCTAACATGGCAAACGACAAAAATAAAATTTTAGTTTATTCTCACATTAATGGAAACTAATTTTTTATTTTAGCCATTAGACATGTCATCAATTTTCATCCAAATGATAATGAGAATGATTAAATTAACATGGTGTCTAATGGCCTGTTTGGAAGTTTAGAGAGGGAGGAGAGTAGAGGGGAGGAGAGTAATAAGAAGGAGAGTAGAGGGGAATGGTTATCCTCCACTTTGTTTGGATGTTTTTAAAATTAAGTAAGGGAGAGGGGAGCAATTAGTCTTTTCATTTGTAATTTTGTTAATATAGTAAGGGCAAATTTGGTAATTCATTTGATCAAGCATTTTTATTCTTCACTCTCCCTCCAAATCTCTCCAATTTTGGGGAATTAAAAATGAGGGGTTAGAGGGAGTTGAAACCCCTCCAAACCCCTCCAAATCCCTCCCCCTCATTCTTTAAAAAACTTTCAAATAAGGGTATTAAATTACTCTCTCTCACTCTACTCTACTCCCCTTCCATTTTTAAACATCCAAACAGGCCATAAAGGTTAAAGACCAAATTGATACAATTGAAATGTTAGAGTTCAAATTGAAATATAGTGCATGTGATAAGGACTAAAAACGTATGGCCTGTTTGGAAGTTTAGAGAAGGAGGAGAGTAGAGGGGAGTAGAGGAGAGGAGAGTAGTGGGGAATAGTTGTCATCCACCTTGTTTGGATGTTTTTAAAATTAAGTAAAGGGAGGAGAGTAATTAGCCTTTTCATTTGTAATTTTGTTAATATAGTAAGGGCAAATTTGGTAATTCATTTGGTCAAGCATTTTTATCCTCTACTCTCCCTCCAAATCTCTCCAATTTGGGAAAATTAAAAATGAGAGGTTAGAGGGAGTTGAAACCTCTCCAAACCCCTCCAAATCCCTCCCCCTCCTTCCTTAAGAAACTTCCAAACAAGGGTATTAAATTACTCTCCCTCCCTCTACTCTACTCCCCCTCCATTTTTAAACATCCAAACAAGCCAGTAGTTTATCCTTTAATTACCTAGCCCTTCTATCCCATGGTACTATAAGCCCTTTGAAGTCACTGATGGTGATTATCTACCGCTCCCCCCCCCCCCCCCACCCCAACCCCCCAGGCCAAAAAAAAAAAAAAAACTGCCATAGGGAGACATTTAGGAGGAGGAAAAAATAAAGATTATGTTATGAGTAGAGAAAGACGGAGGAAAGATGTGCGGAGCATATATATATATATATATATACTAAAATTTGGTACATTTCATTCACTTTTCTTTCTTCTCTTCCCCACATCTTCCTCCATTTAATTTTTTTTTTTTTGCTAGGTAATTGTAGGGGTCTTGAACCCCTGAGCTCACAGGTTCCTTAATAACTGGGTACCACCAGGCCACAAGGCCCGGTGGTTCCTCCATTTAATTTAAACATATGAAAAAAGACACACAAACATTTTCACTTTACTGTATGTATATAATTATAAATATTTGTATTTTGGAAAATTATATGTTATGAATAAAAGTGAGAATTTACAGTAAAGATTAAAAAAAAATTAAAAGGGAAAAGTGGCTTAAATAAAGAAATATGCGTTCCAATTTACCAAAAAAAAAAAAATAAGGAATTCAAAAGGTAAGATAGAATGTTTTATTCTCTCATAAGCAATAGTACACAATAAATCATACAGATGTTTACCGTTTTATACAATAGTCTGTGCCTCTACGATGATACTTGTGTGTGTGTGTGTTTTTTTTTTTTTTAACTTCCCTTATAAAATAACCAAAGTTTAAAATTGAATATATATAAAATACATGGCATACTGCAATCGGTGTAATGTAAAGTAAAATATAAAAAGTGAGACACAAAGATGGTTATTCCCATGAGACACCACACTAGCGTAACAATACAAACCCACAAAAGTGTCTTAAAACAAAAACAAATGAACAGCTAACATGCCAACGGGGCAGAATGCCATTGTCTATGAGGCACCACTTCTTTGAAACAATCAAGCAACTGCATAATTATTTCCAATAAATATAGGATTATGGTTGCTAATTATAGACTTACCGATTAAATTAATTAGTTGAACATTACCTAAGTTTTCAATCTATATAAAGTTATACATATTTAAATTCAGTAGTAATCCAAAATTGAATTGTCATACAGAATAGTTCTCCAAAAAAAATGCCATACAGACCGCGTGGAACATTTGACGTGTACACCAAGTAGGATGAGACAATAGGTAAGTTAGTTAAGAACCAATAGTATAAGAGCCTGTGAAAATTGTGAGATCATCATCTATTATGCCAAAAGGCAATAACATTCACGTTTCTTTATATGATACATATATGATACATCCCCAACAAACAAAACCACACGAAAAACCTACTTTATGCCCGTGCGCAAGGTTGGCATGACAACCATTTTAGCCATTTATTAGTCATACTATATCTAATTGCAACGTTACCAATCATCCAATTCTTCAAGTTACCAGCCAATTTGTGTGTGTCTATATATATATAAAGAGAGAGAGAGAGTTTCAATTAATAGCGTTTTGTTCTGATGATAATTCTTTATCATCAAATCGAGACACCAATCAGTATTTGATGTAGACGGTGATTAAACTATAGATCATTAGATCTCTTATTCAACTATAAAAAATTTTACTAATTGGACTAACTGAAACCTACATTTGTATATTTTAATATTGCAATATTCTCTTTCCCCATTATTTTACTAAAGCCAAATCCAAAATTGTAAAGATAGATTTAAAATTGGGCGGTGAGAGATTCATCATGTTGGGTTTTGGCATTAGTAAAAAACCATTTGATTAAATTTTGTTAGGATGATAATAGAGCAACATGTCCCAACCCTTTTGCCCACCTTCTATACAATGAATGAAGCACCCAATTGCTTTCTTGAAGGTTCCTCGACCTCGACTGTATCGACTTAAGCTGAATGGGCGGGGGGCCATGCAAGCTGAGCCACACTAATCAGACCGTTCTATGAGGTTGCTTAACATGACCATTGAACTTGGACTTGACAAATTGGCATATTCGTACTCCTACTTCATGTGAATTTGTGGACAGAAAAACACGTCAAAATATTCGGGTTTTCAAATTCAACACCATAAAATAAAAGTCCCAGACTGACAAGGTTAAAAAGACTTAACAACATTGACTGATAAAAAGTGTGAAGAGTGTGTAAGTAGGACTTGGCCTGTCCAAGAAAAACCTTCCCTAGATCAGCACTCTCACCAGGAAAGACCTTTGAATACAAACACAAATGCCATCAATTTCGGGATGCCTCAACAAAGTAGAGGCAATGGCATCTCCAAGAACCTTCAAGAACCATACACATCACTATCCTTATGGAGCACACCGAGGGTCAAGACTAACAACACATTTGGTTAGAATTGATCAAATACAAATACTACCCTCAAAGACTCACTCTCCCTTGTATTCACATTTACCGTTCACTAATCTTCAAGAGCGCATGAATATACCCAGGGTGGCTTGATGTATTTGGAAGCCTAAGGTAAAAATTGAAATTGAGGCATTTTATATATTTAAATATGACTTAAAAAAATTAAATATTATTTAAACTCTATAAAAAATTATTACTAATTAACATGAATAATATATTTTTTTTTAAGTCTATAGACACTAAAAATTTGATAAAATTTTTCACACCTGTTGATGCAGTAGAATAATAGTGGTAAGAAAAAGAGTGATGTTGGTAATGGATCTAGGTGAGAACTAATTAAAGTTTGTCAACTCAACTATTGTGAAAAATGTTGTGAATTTTTTTGTGTATTGCTCCTTTTTTTTTTTTTTAAGAAATGCTATCATTCACAAAATTTTTCACAATAAATCATAGGTATCAAGTTGTTACGGGTTCTAATTTGAACTCATCACTGAAATTATTTTTTTGCCATCAATAACAACATATTACTTAGGATTTGTTGTGAAAGATGTTGTGAATATAGCAGCACTTATTGGTTAATATTTAGAATTACTTAAATTAAAATTTGTGGCCTTTTTTATACTTAGGGTATACTTAGGGCCTTAGGTAACTGCATCAATTACATATATTGTTAAGCTGGCATTGTATATATCATTAAAATTCAAAATCATGAAGAATGATGGATTATTATCGTTAACGTTCTCTTAGATGTATTTATTTGATTTTTGCTTGAGGTTGAGACTTGATCATCATATCTACTGTACAATTTACTTCAAGATTTGAGGGTTGTGGTTTTGGTTTTGGTTGCAAAGGATCAAACTTTGTGAGGGATGAGAAGGTCTAAGTTTATAAGCTTTTAATAATTAAAATTTCCATATATTTCTTCTCTTTACTTGAATGGATTTATATCCACCTTTATCATCATATTAAAATACCAATTGGTTTTTAATGTACACGAAAATTGAAACTCAGATCTCTTATTTGATCTTCAAAAACTTTACCCGTTAAACTAATTGAAAAACCTAATTGTGAAAAAGAAGTTAAAAGAGTAAAATGTAAAAATTTAAAAGATTAAAAAAAATTCTAATACAAGGTTAATATTAAAAAGTCAATTTTTAAATTTTCAATCTCTGCTTTTGAGAGACAATTACACAGTGCAACAGTCTTAACTATCACAGCCAATCTTAATTAATCCTATTTGAAGCAACTTACACGGTTCAATGAATTGGCTCCAGCTTTATTTTTTAAGTACAGCTTGAATATTTTATGTGAATTAGCCCATTTACTCGAAATTTTACTGTTTTTCTTTTGGCATATGTCATAGTCGTTATCTCTGAATGGACCTTCCCTATAAGGCAAGAAAATCCAACGATAGATACAGAAAGAAATAGGTATGTCCTGTCCAATACAAATACTCTACCAAAATTTAATTAACTTCTTGCAGGTTTGAAACGCAAAGTAGGAATTCCAACCCAAATTGGAGAGGATCTTAATACCTTTGGTGCTGGGGTCTTGCATAGGACTTTGCTTTTTATTATGTAAGCCATCTTTTGGTCATGTTACTACGACGTTTATTCTTTTGGCATCAACCAGATCCTAATTGCTAATTATAAATTTCAATAATTCAAATACACAAAGATATATCATATATGTCAGAACAAAATTTCATTTATAACTTGTATTTGTGATCCAAAAGGACCAGAATGATGTTAGGTGTTGGTTAAAAAAAACTACAAAAAGACTCGACAATACGTTATAGAAAGCCGCATCTATTTTTTTGGGTTACATAATGGGGGGGGTGGTTGTTTTGGGGCGGGGTGGGGCAGGGGGTTTTAGAAGTTGAATTCCATATTATCCCAAGTTTTGGGGCTGTTGAATTAATGGTTTATAGTACCAAAATGAACTTTTCCAATTGGACCAGTTGAAGTGGCTGCCTGTTCTGAAAACACTGAATTGGGATAACAAGCTCTTTGGAGAGCATCATACTTTGCAATGTCAAAATTGTTGATTTTCATGAGGCGCTTCTGCTTTGATTGGAACCGACTTCGATAGAAGCCTTCAAAAGAAGGCTCTTTGGAGGTCCTGAGGAAGAATGTATATCCAGCCATGCAGTACATTGAAGTAAGGTAGAAGCAAATTGGCTCCATAACATCCCATGATAGCTCCCAAAATGTTAGCCTCATGAACCCTGCTGTTTGCAACACCAGGAACCCCAGTCCACCCCAGAGTTCCCGGCGAACCAAGAAGTCAGCCTTTTTGTCAATTTCAGCCTTCTGCTTTTCCATCTCCCCCAGCTCCTTTAGTCTTGGGTCATTTGGATTGCCTCCAGGCATAGGAATAAGAGTTTGGAGGACTTTGGCAACCTGTAATCAAAGAATTTTGAAACGCTTGGGTAAAACATGGCTCAACCATGTTACTAGATGAAACTTGGGCTTTTGTAGTCCACCATTTGATAAATCATATAGAAAAAAACAGGGAAAACAATAAAGACTGAAACATAAACCATTTAAAGCTCAAAATAAAAACCAAGACGCATTTAAAAATTGAATTTTTTGGTGGATCAGAAAAACTAGCTATGTTAAAACTTTGGGATGTCTAGTTCTTGTGTTGAGACTTGAGGACTGGGGGTCTTTGGAATTAATTAAAAAGAAACTAAAATTGGAAAAAAAAAAATTAAACTATTTAAGAAATTGAAGAAAGAAAGTATGAAAATCTGGTTCTAAGCCAATGAAAAATTCATTTCAGTGTAAAAACGGTAAGGACACAAAAAGCTCCACAATGTCTTAGAACTGGTTCTAGGTAATGACCCGAAACAATTGTAAACTCTATTCAACAATGAAAAATTCATGCCAGTGTAAAAAAAGGTAATACAAAAGAAGCACTTGGCCTTTACTGGTTCTAGGCAAGGACCTGAAACAATCAACCTCTATTCACTCTAGCAACTACATCATATACCTTCATCAGTCCCAACCTCCATAAAATTAAAACCTAGCAAACATCCCCACTTTTTTCTTCCCCCTTCTCCCAACCCACCCAAAAAAGGGACAAAATAGAGAAACTCACACACACGAATATTTTATTAACCAACTCCAATGGCTGGTGGTGACTAGTCTGCTCTAAAAAACTAGCTTTATCCTTCATTCCTTCCTCTTCCTTCTTTTCCCTCCTCTCTCTTTTTTTACTTAATTTTTCAACCCCTAAATTATAAAATCTATCAAAAAAATCCAAGTCTGTTCTTGTAATTCTCTCCTTTTTCCTCCCCAAAATTCACCAGCTCACCTAAATTTTAGTATCTAAATTAATTCGGATACAACTTATGTTCAGTGCATTTTTGTATTAAACACAATGCAACGCAGACATGTGTTTAAAATTAGGTATATGTACAAATTGTATCATGTCCAGCAAAAATGCACTGGTCACAAGTTTCACCCCATCTTTTCTCACATTTTCCCCTGCTATATAAGTATGTATATTGGTTTATCTATTAATTTATTTGTTAGTTAAATTGTGAGAGAAGGGTAGGCAATCTGGTTCTGGTGAGTCACTGTGGAGAAACTGAAGGGCTTATATGGTCCTTCAACATCAACACCCCATCATAAACGTGGAACCCTTTACACGTTTTAGATCTGGCGTAACGTGTTACAACATAGTTTCAATTTCCTGTCGCAAAGAAAACACACAGACAATAATCATAAAAACTATATCAGTCCTCGGCCTTCCCAAAATTTATAAATTAAAAAAAAAAAAAACATTAAAACTAAAATTCTCCTACCCCTTTCAGAACCATCATTATTATAGAATTTCCTCTGTAATAAGACAGTCAAAAATAACAAATAAAAAATAACAAAGCAAGCGAACAAATTTAAATTAATTAATTAATAAATAGAGATTTTTTTTTCTATAATTTAAAATAAAAAAAATTACCTGCTCAGGTCTGAGTAACACGTTGTTTCCCAAGACGATAACGGTTCCAGACTCATCAAGCATCTTTGCGAGCCCGAGACCCTGATCCGGATCCGAACACCCTTCACTGCAGACCCGAACAAAGTCCGGATAAGAAATCCAACTTTGCCGGATCTCTCTCAGCCTCGTTTTCACCGCTTCCAACTGCGCCACCCTCAGTAACTTCCTAGCATGGTCCACCGTCACCTCGGGCCTCTCCGCCGCCGGCGGACTCAGACCATCCAGTCGGATCCTGTCCCGGGCAATGCCCATGGATTTCAGCTTCTCCAGCAGGTTCTCCCCGATCGGTGGTGACCGGAGCTCCGGCTGAAAAGCAGTACCCTTGTGAAGAAACCTCCGGAAAATGCCCTTGTCTCCGGGATCCGAACCAATGGCGGGCTTGTCCGGATCGGGCGGGACCCGGGTCCGGATCGAAGAGGAAGAAACCCGGCAATTCGCGACGGTCTGATTTGAGACCTTCGTTATATTGAAAAGACGCTGAGCCAGCGTCTTTCTAAACGCCATTGATACAAAACACAGAGACAACTAGAGAATTCTAGTTTAGGATTACTGAGAAAAAGCCTTTAAGCTTTTGTTTTTTTGAATGGGTTTGGCTTTGGTTCCTTAAATAGGTGTCCTGTCTTCGAAGTCCCATTTGGATGGAGTCTATGGATGACATGGTGATGACTGATGAGGATAACATAAAAAATTATTTCTGAAAATATCGCGATATTTTGAACGTGCCGTTTGGAACGGCTATAGTGGGGAGAAATGGTTGGTTTTTTGAGGCATATAGGCATATCAATATGGCATATTCGTTTTTTGGCATTAAAAGTAGGTGTAATATTCTCATGGATATGATCGTATGATGACTGGATTCATTATCTCGTATCGCGAGACAACGAGTCCGACTGGTTACCGTACACGTGGATGGATGAGGTTTAAAGACTCGTTCAGTCACCACCGTCTGTTCGTATGAATTACAATCTGGGGTTGGTGTTGTGGATGTTGACTAGCTTTTGTGAAAGCAGTGATGTGCGGTGATTATGCATAACATGTGTGATGATGAGTGCTCACAATGTTTACGTTGTAAAAAAGTGCGAGAAAAGAGGGTTTTGGCAGCTAAGAAAGAAACAAAAGAACCGGTGGAGGTTAGATTATTAATGATGAGTTAAAAAAGTCTAGCGTTCACGCAAACGCGTCGCCACATATCGTCATTGTATCTGAAAAAAAGGTCTGTTTTGCTTTTCACGAATAACACTCCCACAAAATTAGCTCAATTGCTAAATACTATGACGATAACTTTCACCTCAGTTCATTAGAGATAAGCTTAAGCTTCACAGTTTTTCTTAATTAAATTCAAAATACGTCCGTATAAGTTTATGTAAAATTGTGCAAAATAGAATTTTAGCTGTAATTATTGTGCAAATATATACGTTTATTGTCTATATTCAATTCTATTTAAATGATTTAGGAGAAAAAAATTGATAAATAACTAATATTTTAATAAAATATTATTTAAAATAGATAATTTGATGTGGATATTTTTTTAAAAAAATTTCTATATAAAATATAAAAAGTAAATTCTTATGTTAAAATAAACAGCTATTTTTGCATGAATTAATATAAATGCTCTTGCAAAATGAAAAAAAAAAAAAAAATTACATCAAATTGGGGAGTTGTTATTTGGCAAAACCGAGAAAGAAAAATTAATCAGAAAAATAGGTAGAATTTAGGTGTAATTCGACATTTTAAATATCGAAATGGCAAACAAAATGTCAGATATGTCTAGGAGTAATTTTGTCACTTACCATAACTTCCTAGGCATATCACTTAATATTTATTTTTTGGTGCGTGAAATAGATTAATATAATCAAAGTGGCCTAGGCCTAGACTAGATTCATCACCGTTGAGCTACTGAATTGTTAAAGAGTCAAGACTATTGGTTCTACCTTCTTTCGTCAAAAAAAAAAAAAAAAGAGACTATTGGTTTAATTTTATTGCCAACGCGAGTCAAATTTAAATTTATTATCAAATTATATTATATATTTAAATTTAGTTCACCTCTTTATTGAATAAGTTCAAGATTGTTCATTAGGTACTTAATTAATTTGTTCTTTATTCATATAGTAGACACCGTGACTAAATTTTTTTAACCTTCACAAATCTATGCTAGTAATTGATAACCAAATTATAGTTGAAATTATAATATTGAAATTAATTAAATAGAATAATTTTTGCTTTTGAACTTATAAAAATTAAAACCACCAACCTTATAAATCTATATGTATATATATATATATATATATATTGTGTAAGGACGCAGTTTGGTACCATTGCCTAAAGGAAAAAGGATCTGGGCCCAAAGAGGCCAATACAATGAATTTCTACTAAGTGAGCTGAAAAATTAGGCTTTAATGAATCAAATAATAATAGTCATGAGCCCAAATGATCAGTGAGCAAGAATAAAATGGTTATGCTCAAAGTAAATCATCATCGGCACAATCCAAGGAGACTGAATCTTATATATATTTCCTTATTGAAGTTGATTTCAAGTCTAATTCTTGTTACTGCAGTGTTTTCTTCCACTTCCCTCACCCCCCCCCCCTCCTCTCCTCTAGAGGATCCCTTACATTATATATCTCTCATTCGATAATCTTAGCCCTCCATTTGTTAATTATTTAGGCCACTACTTGAGTGTCTGTCCCATCCAATGCCTTCTCACACCCCTTGTGAGTTACGACAGCCAAGGCAACACTGTTCAGGGTCTTCTCCACATAAATGCAGCCAGGAGGTTTGGTGGGATGCATTAAATGCGGTGGTAACCACCAACCCTTCAGTCATTTCAATGCACACCCCTTCCCCGAAATTCTTTCTCTACAGTACGACCTCCTCTGATGACGTGCTATTGATGTGACCTTGCAATCCAAGGGCATGGCCTCCTTGGTAGGGTAATGGCCATTCTCGACCATAGGTATAACATGTGGCGGAATTATTTTACTGGAATTTCTGTACCCCGCAATACCCCTAAAACTCTAATTCGTTTCCTCCCATCTAAGGAGAGAAATGGGGTTTTGACTTCAGATAATTAATTTAACACGCTTCTCTAACTCCCATACGTGAGAATGTCGCTTCGTGTGTCCTGTAACTGTTCCTGTCGCTTCGGAGTCCGCAACGTCTCATTAAATGCTTCAGGTGGCTCTCTGTTCCCCACATCCTGCAGTGAGATGGAGATCCTATGGCTGGCACTTTCCCTCAAATTTTGGGCGGGATAACTCCCATCCAAATCCACCTCCTATATAAGGTGCTTGGAGAGTTCATTTTTCCTACTTTACAAATCTTCGATCTCCTCAGATTTCCCATACTCCTAAGCCCCCAAGATTTCCCAAATCTTCCAATTTTCGCGAAGCTCCTAAGGCGCCCCTTGTCCTTATTTTGGTAATTTTTTTTATCTTAGACTATTTTCTCCCCGGCCAATCTCGTCGGCCTTCTACTTTTCACTTCTTCTTCACAAACATCTCCTTCGCCTCTCTTTATTTTGCTTTAATTGGTAGATTTGCCCACCTAGTATATTCTTCCACCGGCATGGAGGGATTTAGGGCTAAATACCACATTTCCTCGAGTGTTTCCCTACGGTACTGTGCTCTAGGACAGTGGCTTACCCATAGGAATGAGAGGGAGGTCGTCATTCCCATGGTCGCCTTCATAGAAGGGGGAATGACACTCCTATGAGTAGCGTAACTATGGACTATTTACTCACCCATAGGCTGTGCCCCCACCAATGTGTGCCCAACCTATTTAGGGTATTAGGTAGTGTTGAAGCTCTTAATGAGCACATGGGTTTGAACCTTACCTGGCACGACGTCATTTGGATGTATGAGTGTCATTCGCTCACTAATGTATTACCTCAAGTCAAGGCTCGTCTTGTGTCTTTCCAAGTCCAACAAGGGCATGAAGGACAACTACCGAATCCCCTCTGAGGAATGGCATGAAGATCTCCACTGCCCAACCCGGGCGGGGGAACCAAGTGGGGTGCCTTAGGTTTAGGTCCTTTGAAACGGGACTTAGTTTTGTGGTTCTCTTTTTGCTTCCCTTTTTATTTTTTTACTTTCTTTTCTGACTAAGTGTTCATTCTTTTAACCGTGATTTTGCTTCTCAGTTGTTTTGTAAATAAAAGGTACATAGCTCCCAACATCAACTTTTTCAACGTCGAAGACCTTAACAAAGTGCTAAGAGTCGAGGTGTTCATGAGTGAAGACAGGCAACTGAGGGTGGTCCACCTCATCCTCGACTTCGAGCCCTTATCCGACAATTTTCAAGAGGTAGCAATGCAATCAGAGTAAGAGATCCTCTGCCAGCCTGTATAGATGTCTCAGTGCCCAGCTTTTTAGCCCTAGAAAACATTTTGCAAGTTGATCGGCCTTCCCATATGTGCTCCCCATAAAGCAGTGACTATGAGGGAAGAAACTGCTTCCTCGCGCCTGTCACTTGATGAAGAAATAGACCAATTCCAACTTGTAGAAGAGAGGGAGGAGCAGGGAGATCCTATCATTCATATCTCAAACGCAGATGACAGGTTTGTTAGAACTTTAGGATTTCACATCCTGGCGTTGTAGTCGCTTGTTTAGACAGTAGCTCAGAGGAAGAAGAAGAAGAAGAGATGGCTCTGAACAGGAAGAGGGGTCTAAGATATGTCCTTGCAAATAGGGCCAAGGGATTCATGCCCAAGGATGCTTCGGGGTCCCAGCCTCTTCTTGCTCTACCTCTCATTCCTCCTCCTATAGTTGGCCTACTCCCCACACCCAACCTGAAGAAGAAAAGGAAAAAGAATGAGGGAACTGAGGAGGGGGAGGTGGTCCTTCCAAAATAAGCCAAAACAGAAAAAAAATCAACCAAGGGCCAGGTGCGGGCCTCCTTAGTTAAGAGCCGGGATGACCAAGACGTGGTCAAGGTGAGCCACCAAAACCCCATCTGGGACCTTCAGCTGGAGTTGGACGGGGCAGCCATTCCTCGGAACTCCACCATCAAGGAGTTCCAAAATGAGCACGTCCACTACCTAACCGACACCCTAGAGAAGCCCCTCCTTTTGCCTAAGGACATGGTTGTGTTAAAGAAAATGAGGCAGCCAGACCTCTTTTTATCCTTGGATCTAACCCTGTTAAGTTCATCAGCATGCCTTACTGACATCATGTTGGGTTATCTCTTCCTTTTCTTTTCCTTTTTTATTTTTTTAAATAGTGTGCTTGTTCGTCGCTTTTGTGTAAGCCATCCAGGAGGTGTTTACTGCCGAGGAATGGGTGAAAGATGTCTGGAATGAGGCTAAGATCGAGGCTAACTAGGCCTTAGGAGTAGCCAAGAAGAAGAACCAAGAGCTCACCACAAAGCTGGTAGTTGAGGAGAGGGCACGGAGGAGTGCTGAGGCTAGCCTGAAGAACGCCCAAGACTAGGCTGAGAAGTAACGCAAAAAGTTTTATCACACTGAGATAGAGCTGGCCACAGCAAACCAGCAGGTCCTAGAGCTAAAGGCAGAGCCGAGCAAGGCCAAAGAAGCCGCCTGAACGAATAAGGAAGCCACAGAGGCCTTGGCACAGGCATCCTATAACCTTGGGGTGGAAGAGACCGAGATCCGCCTAGCGAAGGAGCTAGTTGAGGTCTGCAGAGACTACTGCTAGATGGTGTGGACAGAATGCTTCAATGTGGCAAGAGTCCCTCCTACCTCGAAGTGGAATAAGGCTGAAAATGTCTACTACCCTCCAGATATTCGTGAATTTCCAGCTGCACTCTCGCCTTCCGCTATCCTTGCACATACCTCCTCTAAGTAGCCCCCTGTCACCCAGGCCTTTCTGCCTCCTCCTGAGATCTCTGAAGGGCCTAGACATGCTAGTGACCAAGGCTAGGGGGATGAGGTGGCTAAGAGTAAGAGGGCTGGCCAGGGTGGTCCTTAGCTAGAGGAGAAAGGCAGGGCAAGGAGGTCAAGCCTCTGTCAAAGGCCAAGGGTCCAGAGGCTACCCTCAAGCTCAAGGATGTCGAACTTGAGGCCAAAGATGCTGCTCTCAAGGCAAAGGAGGCTGAGACCAAATCAAAGGGGGCAAATCCCAAGGCAAAGGAGGCTGGGACCAAGCCAAAGGGAGCTAATCCCAACATTGTTGATCCATATGTCTCCTAGCCGGGCAGCAAGGAAGACCCTCCTCCCAAGGCCAAGGCATAGCTTAGGATTTCTTTCTTTTCTTCTCTTGTTATCGTAATAGCCTTATCTTATTTTATTTTCTTTTTTGTAATTTTCCTTTGCCATGGCAGTTTGCCATATTTAAGATGTATCTCTTTTCTCAATTAATGAAAGGACATAGATTTTGGACTTTGTGGGATTTTACTTTTCTTGCAATATATATCTCTGGTTGGCTATAGCTGTTGTTTTGCCCCCTACTGAGACCTTAAATTGATGATGATTCTAAGGGTATACACCCCTACTTTAACAAAAGCTAATAGTGATGGTTTGTTGTTAACTCATATAAAGTAAAACCATGTAAACAATGAGAAAGGATGACTATGTGTTAGTACTGAAAACTATGTAATTAACAAGGAGGCCTAAGTCCTTAAAGGTAAACAAGGCACTTAGAAGGAAAAAAGTACCTTATTTTAAAAGTACCTTAATGTACCCTTAGAATCCTTTATCCTAGGCCTAAGATGTGTCCTCATTTTCATGTGACGATGCATATGTTAGCCCCACCCCTGATGGGTTCAGCTAGTGTCAATTTCCCCAAGACATGTAATCTGAGGGGTCACATAAGTAGGGGAGAGTGTTAATTTACCCAAGGTATATGGTCTAATGAACCAAACATAACCCAAGTTCTATTTAACACTTAAACAAACAACCCAAAATATTAATTTACCCAAAGCATGTGATCCAAGAAGCCAGGCATAACCAAGGTTCTGTTTAATACTTAAATAAACAATGAAAAGTATTAATTTACCCAAGGTATATGGTTCGAGAAGCCAAGCATGACCAAAGTTCTGTCTAATACTTAGAGAAATAATGAGAAATATTAATTTATCCAATGTATGCGATTCAAGGAACCAACCATGACCAAGGTTCTATTTAATACTTAAAGAAATAATGAAAAGTATTAATTTACCCAAGGTATGAAGTTCGAGGAAGCAGGCATGACCAAGGTTCTGTTTAATACTTAGTCAAATAATGAGAAGTATTAATTTACCCAAGGCATGTGATTTAAGAAACTAGGCATGATCAAGATTCTATTTAATTCTTAGATAAACAATGAGAAGTATTAATTTTCTCAAGGTATGTGGTCCAAGAAGCCAAGCATGACCAAGGTTCTGTTTAATACTTAGAGAAATAATAAGAAGTATTAATTTTCTCAAGGTATGCAGTTTGAGGAGCCAAGCATGACCAAGGTTCTATTTAATACTTAAAGAAATAATGAGAAGTATTAATTTACCCAAAGTATGCAGTCCGAGAAGCCATGCATGACCAAGATTCTTTTTAATACTTAGTCAAATAATAAGAAATATTAATTTATCTAAGGTATGTGGTCTAAGGAGCCAAGCAGTTTAATATTTAGAGAAATAATGAGAAGTATTAATTTACCTAAGGTATGTGGTCCGAGGAAGCATCCACTACAATGAAGTTCACCTCTACTACCTCCGACCCTGCCTGTATTGGTAATCTGATCTGGCCCTTTAGTATAACCACATTTTCATCAAAACCTACTAAGGGTGAATCATAACCAGTCAAATCTTTTGACTTCAGCTTTAGCCCCTTATACAAATCAGGGTACATAATCTCTGCCCCACTGCCTTGGTCAACCAACACTCGCTTCACATCATATCCTCTTATCCTAAGGATAACCACTAATGCATCATCATGTGGTTGTATGGTACCAACCTTGTCCTCGTTGGAGAAACTTAGCGTTGGTCGGACTTCCATTTTACTTCTCTTTGGCTCAGGGGAGAAGTCCTTTGCAGGTGGCTGAGCTATGGACAGTACCCTAGATAGGTGAAAACCAGTCCTTTCTAAGACGACGAGAATAACATTGATTGTTCCTAGAGGTGGTTTTGAAGAAGTATCTTTCTGAGATCTTGACCCTGCTTGGCCTTCCTGTCCATTGAGGTGATATAAAAATTGCTTTAACTTACCACCTCGGAGCAGCTGCTCCAAATGATTCCACAAAGTTCTACAGTCCTCCATAGTATGCCCTCGCTCCTGATGGTATTGGCAATGGAGGCTCTAGTTGCACCTCATGGGATCTCCTTCTTATTGTTTGGCCATTGAAAATATAGTTCATTCTTAATTTTTTCTAAGATTTGATGCACTGATTCTTAGAACACCGTGTTAACCACTTGAGAAACAACAGCCTCAGATTGCCTAGAAAAATCCCACTGAGGACGATTATTGTTGTACTTGTCTGACCAAAAGTCCCTCCAATCCTGAGGGACCACCTTAGCCTTGCCTTTATCGAGCTATTAGTCCTCATCGACCTGCTTATACTTATCAATGTGTTCCATGAGCTGACGCACATTACTAACTGGCTTCCCCATCAACGATTTCCTTAAACTGTGCTCAGTAGGCAAGTCGACCTTAAACATTCTTACAGCTACGTCATCAAAATGCTCATCAATTTCATTAAATATCTCCCAATATCGATCAGAGTACATCTTAATGGTTTCTCCCTCTTACATAGCCATAGACAGCAAGGAGTCCAAACACCGAGGAATCCTACTACAAGTTACAAACCAAGAACCAAAGGCCCTCGTAAGCTCCTTAAAAGAGCTAACAAAACCCTCCTTCAAACCATTAAACCACCTCATCGCCAAGGGCCCTAAGTTGGATGGAAACACCTTGCACATCAAAGTTTCGTTCTCAGAGTGAACAGCCATTCTCTGGTTGAAATGGCTCACGTGCTCTACAGGGTCCATCCTACCACTGTAGATGGTAAATGTTGGTTGAGCAAACCGCCGAGGCAGCCTTCCTTCCTCAATTCTCCAGGTAAAAGGTGATATGAAGATCTGATTCAAAGCCTTATTCATAGCATCGTTGCCCAAGCCTTTTCATGATGGACTCCTCCTCCCTCGCCTATCACAACACTCCTTATCACATGAAAAAGACTTGCTAGGAGGAGTCCTTGACTTGTGCCGATAGCTATGATCATTATCACCATCTAAAGAATGACCAAAAGTTGAAGGAGTTCTTCTACATCATTCTCGGCGCAACTTTCTTCTTAAACGATCAATTTCTAATTGCATGCTTCTAGCAGTTGCCTCATGAAAGACATGGCTCCCACGTCTGGACTGGCTCCTACTGGTGTGTGTAGTATGCACACTCAGTTCCGGGTCGCTTCTTCACTCAAGGTTGAGAAACTGATCTTAACATTAGGACCCAACAGATTCCTCCATGAGCCTACCATGATTATATATTGTTTTCACTAAAGCTCAAGTAATCTCCATAAACAATACCAATTGTAAGGACGCCATTTGGTACCGTTGCCTAAAGGGAAAAGGATCTTGGCCCAAAGAATCCAATACAATGAATTTCTAGAGAGTGAGCTGAAAAACTAGGCTTTAATGAATCAGATAATAATGGTCATGAGCCTAGGTGATAAGTGAACAATAATAAAATGGTTATGCTCGAAGTAAATCGTCCTCAGCACAATCTAAGGAGACTGAATCTTATATATATTTCCTTATTAAAGTTGGTTACAAGTTTAGTTCTTGCTACTACAGTGTTTTCTTCCACTTCCCCCCCCCCCTCTCCTCTAGAGGATCCCTTACATTATATATCTCCCTTTCAATGATCGTAGCCCTCCATTTGTTGATTATCCAGGCCATTACTTAAATGTCTGTCCCATCAGACGTCTTCTCACAAACCTTGTAAGTTGCGGCTGCCAAAACAACACTGTTTAGAGGTATTCTTCACATAAATGATGCTAAGAGGTTTGGTAGGATGCATTAAATTTGGTGACAGCCACCAACCCTTCAGTCATATCAGTGCTAGCCCCTTTCTCGAAACTCTTTCTCTACAATACGACCTCCTCTGATGACGTGATATTGACATGACCTTACAGACTGAGGGCATGGCCTCCTCGGCAGGGTAATGGCCCTTCTCAGCCACAGGTATGACACATGGCAATTACTTTACTGGAATTCCTATACCCCCCCCCCCACACACACACATATATATATATAAATTACTACAAATCTTATTAATAATTTAATGTCTTATAAACTTATTTACAAACTTACACAATTCAATTTCAAGTCTATATAAGTAAATTTTTGTAAATGTATATATATAAACATAGTATAAAGAATAAATTACAAAAATATTCCTTGAGGTTTAGGAAAATGATAATTTACTCCAAAAAAAAAAAAAAAAAAAAGCTTAATAGAAATGATACTTTTCTCCTTTGAGGCTTGGAGAAAATAAAAATTTTAGTCCTTTAGTTAATAATGATAACAAAATATTCTAGATTTTAAGAAGTTCATTGACCAAGCCTCAACCATGGTTAGTGAAAACATTTTAGGGTAAATATTGTCATTCTTTACCACCAAAGTTCCTAAAAAAATAGTTCAAGCAGCAACTTAAGTCTACAAATCTAGCTACCTCTAGTAATTCTTTCTTTCCCTCTACAATTCTTACAGTACCACACACACACTTCACCAACTTTTCAAATTTTGGAATATTATATTATTCATTAACAGAATAACTAAGATGTTGATTTCTTTCAAACTTCAAGAGGGGGAAGTGTGATTTCCCTTAAGTTTTGGGGGTGGAGCATCATTCCCCCAAACATCAAGGGAGATTTTTGTAATTTACCAACACTTCTACATCTGTATTCAATTTACTAACACTTCTTTATTATTGTACTATATGTATACTTTTGTACTATAAAAGTAGGTCATTAGTCTATAATCTGATAGAGTCTCCATACAGTTTATGGGTGAGTATCTTATATATATTTCTTCCACTTCCCCCCCCCCCCCCAATCCTCTCCTCTAGAGGATCCCTTACATTATATATCTCCCTTTCAATGATCGTAGCCCTCCATTTGTTGATTATCCAGGCCATTACTTAAGTGTTTGTCCCATCAAATGTCTTTTCACACCCCTTGTAAGTTGTGGTTGCAAGGACAACACTGTTCAGGGGTATTCTCCACATAAATGAAGGTAGGAGGTTTGGTAGGATGCATTAAATTTGGTGACAGCCACCAACCCTTCAGTCATATCAGTGCTAGCCCCTTTCCCGAAGCTCTTTCTCTACAATACGACCTCCTCTGAAGACGTGCAATTGACATGACCTTACAGACCGAGGGCATGGCCTCCTCGGCAAGGTAATGGCCCTTCTCGGCCATAGGTATGACACGTGGCGCAATCACTTTACTGGAATTCCTGTACCACCCCCCCCCCCACACACACACACACATATATATATATATATAAATTACTACAAATCTTATTAATAATTTAATGTCTTATATACTTATTTACAAACTTACACAATTCAATTTCAACTCTATATAAGTAAATTTTTGTAAATGTATATATATAAACATAGTATAAAGAATAAATTACAAAAATATCCCTTGAGGTTTAGGAAAATGATAATTTACTCAAAAAAAAAAAGAAAAAAAAAACTTAAGAGAAATGATACTTTTCTCCTTTGAGGCTTGGAGAAAATAAACATTTTAGTCCTTTAGTTAATAATGATAATAAAATATTCTAAATTTTAAAAATTTCATTGACCAAGCCTCAACCATGGTTAGTGAAAACATTTTATGGTAAATATTGTCATTCTTTATCACCAAACTTCCTAAAAAAACAGTTCAAGCAGCAACTTAAGTCTACAAATCTAGCAACCTCTAGTAATTCTTTCTTTCCCTCTACAATTCTTACAATACCACACACACTTCACCAACTTTACAAATTTTGGAATATTATATTATTCATTAATAGAATAACTAACATGTTGATTTCTTTCAAAATTCAAGAAGGGAAAGTGTGATTTCCCTTAAGTTTTGAGGGTGGAGCATCATTCCCCGAAGTATCAAGGGAGATTTTTGTAATTTACCATATTATTCATAATTAAACAAAGTCTCATACTCATAAACTTATTCACAAACACTGTATTATATTCAAGTATAAACTTAGGATTGAGTTTGACTCATTTGCTAAATAAATAAATATAAATAAATTTTTTTATCTGAATCCAAACTGTTCATAAAAAACTCACTTTATTTTATCGCCCAACTCTAATAAACACCTATTGAGGTCTTAGTGGTTGAATTATGTAAAAGATGACTTGGATTTGGTGTATAAAAAATAAGAAAATGGTGATTTTTATTTATGAAGTCTATTGTAAGAATAAAAACTAAAGAATGGTAATAGATTTTTGAAGTGGAGTTTAAGACTACCCTTTTTAAGGTAAATTGTTTATAAAAACAGGAAAAGAAAAGAAAACGGGATTTACTTCATTTGTTTACAAATAAAAAATTAAGAAAACAAAAATTTTATCTATATTACTTCATTGATGCATACACTAATATAATTCGTTTGGCAAACTATCTCATCATGGATCACCATCAATTATTTTGTTTTAAACTCTTTATCTCCAAATTTTAATTCACTTGTTTAATATAATAAACATAAGTGTAAGGACACAAATCAAGCCTGGATCTAAGTGCGTGACAGGGGCAGGCCTAATAGGCCTAAACAATAAAATTTATAGAGAGTGGGCATGAGACCTAGAGTTCCTAGGACGATGGAAAACAATAATGTTGGACTGAGTCCACGATTACATGCGATGAGACCTTGGTACAGAGCAGGTTCTTCTCGGATGTGAGCCGATGACGTTCTGTATTGATTTCTCTTATTCTTCTAGAAGAGGGTCCCCCCCCCCCTTGCAATGTTCCCCCATTCTATTTATATCCTCACCCTAGTGCCTCCTTTCATAGAGTCCTTTAATGCAAATCCCTTTCCCATCCTCCATCCTCTTGAAATCTTCCCCCAATGGTCATAAGGTTGTTCCCCATCTTCTCAGGTGTTACTTCTTCATTAATGCGGCCAGAAGGGTAGGTGTGAAGTCTTTAATGCGGTGGCAGCTGTTGTCTGTTGGGGCTTGTTTTCACACTCTTTGTCTTCTGCTGGAGTGTGGCCTCATTTGTTGAGCTTTACCGGTTTCTCCTTAGACATCATGACGTGCCTTATGACCCTCATTTCAATTGGCCGAGAAGGCCTCCCTCCTCGGACCATTCCCAATAGCCCATAATCTAACAATGGGCTTATGGGCCCCTAAGTTTGAGGCCCTTGTCACCGTCTTGCAATCCTTGGATAAGTTGACGCTCTCGGCTCAGGCCCAAGTACCAAGTACGCGTTTAGGACTTCTACCCCCACAATAGCCCCTCAAAAATTTATTTAGCTACAGTCCGAGGAGAGAAATGAATTTTTAATTCTCGAATATTGTCTTCACGTGTCCTTTCAAGCGCTGCACGTGAGAAATCCATCGGATCTTCTAGGATGGCCTCCTGAGGCTTCGTAACCCGCGATGCCCTCATTAATTGCATTGAGTAACTCCCTGTCGCCCACGTTCAACAGTGAGATGCAGATCGAACGGCCCTGATTCTTTCCCGAAAATTTGAGCAGGATAATCCTCATGAATTTTTGCCTCCCAAACTCCCTAAACATTTGGGAAGTCGCGTAGCCAGTCATTATTCCCAAAAAGCAACTGCATCCCTGGAAGCGTCTATCTCCACTTTCTCTCCAGAAGCACTCAAAGTGTCATACATCTTCTTCCTAGTAAGTTCTCGTTCCCTTTGTTCCTTTCTCCTCGGCTGTCGACCCTTTCCCCTTTCCTTTCTAAATCTCCGCTCTAATCTCGACTAGATGGGTAGGTTCAAGTGTCTGGTGGATTCCATATCTGGTATGGAAGGATTTCGAGCCAAATACCACATTCCACTAGAAGTGGATTTAAAATATTGCCCCGCTGAGGCGGTGGCTAACTCTAGGGGGGAAGAGCAGGTTGTTATTCCCATCATCACCTTCTCAAAGGGTGAGATGACCCTTTCTATGAAAAACGTCACTAGTGAATACCTTCGCAACCATAGGTTATGCCCAGACCAATGCACGCCCAACATGTTTAGGATCCTGGGCTGTATGGATGCTCTGAACGAGCAGATGGGTCTAAACTTGACATGGCGCGACGTTGTCTTCTTGTACGAGTGCCACCAGTTGAAGAACATAGGGTATTATCTTAAGTCCTGGTCTAGTGTCGTTAGGCTTATATCGTGTCTCCCCAAATCTAACAAAGGGATGAAGGACTATTACGTAGTCGCCCCGGGAGATGGTACAACGATGTCCATTGCCCCATCAGAGAGGGAAAACCAGGTGTGATTGCCTAGGATTTAAGACTTCTGGTCTAAGCTTTAGTTCCCTTAGCTTTGCCCTTTAAATTTTTGTAACTTAATGCCCTTGTCATCCAAATTTGTTTTCGGCCTAACCACAATTGGCCCTTTGAATGTCTCTTTTGCAGATAAGCAGCACGTGTCTCCTCGTCTAGGAGACGTTAATATCTCGGACCTTAACAAAGTGTTGAGATCCAAGGTTTTTGTCAACAAGGACCTATAGGTGAGGGCTGCCCACCTTATATTGGGGTACGACCCTCTTTCAAATGCTTTCCAGGAGGTTGACGATGCTATTGTTGCAGGCAACAAGAGGCGCAGACTGATAGACGTTGCCAAGCCCAATTTCCCCGCCACGCGCGACTTACCAGATGGCCCGTTCGTAATCCTATACACTCTACCTGTTAGAGCAGTCCCCATTTTGCTGTGGCCTGTAGCAGCTGTTGCCAGAGAGGAGTCTGCATCCCCCCGTCTATTGCTTGAGGAGGAGATTGACCAATTTAGGCTCATAGAGGCCGAGAATCCTGAAGAATGTAATATTGTCAACCTCTCAGACGACGAAGCCACTGAGTGCTCGGAGATAAGAGGTTTAATAATCTCGAAGGTGGACAGCAGCACCGAGGAGGAAGAGATGGCTAAGAAGGGTGCCGCGAGATCCTAACTTCCTCCTCCTCCTCATGCCAACCCCAAGGTTCACGCCCTTGACCTCAAGAAGAAGATGAAAAAAGAGAGCGAGGAAGCTGAGGTGGCTCAGCAGAAGAAGCTGAAGCAACAACAACAACAACAACAACAACAACAAAAAAAGGCCGCCAAGGGCAAGACACGTGCCCCTTCGGTGGAGAGTGGAGAGAGGCATGGGCAGGCCGACGTGCACCGCGCCTAATCTTTCTGGTCTCCTATGTTGGAGCTAGACGAAACTCCCATCCCTGAACACTCCAGCATAAGAGAGTACCAGAAAGGGCACTCCCTTTACCTTGTCAAGGCTCTTAAACAGCCCTTGCTCCTTTCCAAAAACATGGAAGCCCTCGAGCAGATGCAGCAGCAACAACTGTTCCTCTCCCTGAAGAGGGACCTAGGTTTGGTATGTATTGTTCAACCTTTCTTGCTTCTGCAAGCTTGGGAATATGCTAACCGAACTACCTATGCTTTTTATGTGCATGCAGGCCATCTAGGAGGTCTTTGTAGCAGAGAAATGGGTGGAGGATGCCTGAAAGAAGGCCGACGCTGAATTCAACATCAGGGTTGAGACAGAGAGAGCTCTCGGCCTAGCTGAGGCCGAGAAGGAGAAGCTCGCTAAGAAGCTAACGGCAAAGGAGCAATTGAAGAGGAGCGCTGAGGCCGGACTTAAGAATGCTATGGCTCAAGCTGAGGCGCAATGAAAGGAGCTCCGAGGCTATAAGGAGGATCTCACTGCAGCCAAGCAGGACATTTCCCATCTGAAGGAAAAGCTGGCAAGGGCCGAGGACGGGGAGCTCACCGCTTCGACTGCTTCTTTCCAGAGGGGGGTCGAGGAGACAGAAACCCGTCTGGTCGAGGAGCTGGCCGACCTATGCAGGGACTACTACAGACAAGTGTGGTCAGAGGCTCTGAATGTGGCGGGGCCTCCTACCACGTCCGAATGGAGGAAAGCTGACGCTCCTCCTCCTTTAGCTCCACCTCCTTTAGCTCCTTCCACTTCCCTGGCCGCTCTTGCTCTTCATCAGGGCTCAACGCCTTCAAGGCAAGTCGCCCTCATAGAGGAAGAAACTGATAAAGATAAGGGGAAGGGGCCCATGGTCTTGCCAGAGACAGAGCCTACGGATGCTCCTTTGTCCCTCGAAGGTACTGCTTCTCCGCCCTTGGAGCTTAAGCCACCAAGAGAAGAAGGCGAGGTCCAGTTAACCGAGGCGGAGCCCAAAGAGGATCCTCCCTCAAAGGCTAAAACCTAAGCCGTTGAGGCCCCTTTTGGATTTTTGTTCTATTCACCTCCCTTATCGTTTTGCCCCCTTTTACATGTATTTCCCTATGTAATCGACTTGTGGTTAATGAAAAGGGTTTTGATTTTTAACCTTTTTTTTTTTGGCTAATATCCCTTAGACATGATTTCCACTATTAGTGTCTACCCACAAGCATTTCTTGAACAGCTAGTTTCGTTTATAAGTTTACTTCTTCAATAAGAAATTTTAATTTGAGAAATACGCTGAACTTCATGACACAAAGACCACTTAAACGCATAAGAAAGAAGGGGACTTAGTGAGATGTAAGTTTGTTAAACGCTTAGTAAAACGAATTGCATGTTAAATTTTCCCAAAGTAGGCTGACATTAACACTTAGTTAAAAAATGATGTACGTTAACCTTTCCCAAAGCAGAAGGTCTAAAGACCCAGCACAACTAAGGTTGACAGTAACACTTAGTTAAAATGCAATTTGCATGTTAAATTTTTCCAAAGCAGAAGGTCCGAGGACTCGGCATAGCTAAGGTTGACATTAACACTTAGTTAAAAATGCAATCTGCATGTTAAATTTTTCCAAAGCGAAAGATCCAAGGACCCAACATAGCTAAGGTTGACATTAATACTTAGTTAAAAATGCAATCTGCGTGTTAAATTTTCCCAAAGCAGAAGGTTCGAGGACCTGGAATAGCTAAGGTTGACATTAACACTTAGTTAAAAAACGCAGTCTGCATGTTAAATTTTACCAGAGCAGAAGGTCTGAGGACCCGGCATAGCTAAGGTTGACATTAACACTTAGTTAAAAATGCAATCTGCGTGTTAAATTTTCCCAAAGCAGAAGGTCCAAAAACCCGACATAGCTAAGGTTGACATTAACACTTAGTTAAAAATGCAATCTGCGTGTTAAATTTTCCCAAAGTAAAAGGTTTGAGGACTCAGTATAGCTAAGGTTGACATTAAAACTTAGTTAAAAAATGCAATCTGTATGTTAAATTTTACCAAAGCAGAAGGTTCGAGGACCTGACATAACTAAGGTTGACATTAACACTTCGTTAAAAATGTCAGACCTTAGTTTGACATTAAGTTTTTGTTTGATATTGAAGACTAACAGACTAACAATTAACACAATACAGTAATATCTAAACACATGGCGTGTACGCCTTTTATTAATAGTAGTACCTTCAGAGGTTATTTACATTTCAGGGTCGTTTTACAGGTTTGTCTTCTAAGTCAACAAGATAATACGACCCTATGCCGACCACTGAGGTTATACGGTAAGGTCCCTCCCAGTTTGGTCCCAACTTTCCTCATTATGGGTCCTTAGCGGTTCCCACGACTTTCCTTAGGACTAAGTCACCAGGAGCAAGGGGCCTGGACTTTACGTGGGAGTCATACCATTGCTTGAGCTTCTGCTGGTAGCAAGCTAGCCGGACCATAGCGTTCTCTCGCCTCTCTTCAAATAAGTTCAACCCCTTCTGCAACAAATCATCATTATCACCTAGGGCGAAATAGTGCGTCCTCATCGTTGGAAACCCTATTTCCAAAGGAATCACAGCTTCAGCACCACAAGCCATCGAATAGGGTGTCTCTCCCATGGACCTTCGTGATGTAGTTCGATAAGTCCACAACACATGTGGCACTTCCTCTACCTATCTGCCCTTAGGGTCGTGTAGCCTTTTCTTAAGCCCGCTAACTATCGTTTTGTTCACTACTTCGGCCTGGCCATTCCCTTGCGAGTAGGCTGGGGTAGAATACTTGTTTGTGATGCCGAAGTCTCCACAATATTTTTTAAAGGCCCTATTGTCAAATTGTAGGCCGTTATCTTAGATGGGGGTGTGCGGGATCCCAAACCTAGTAATGATATTCTTCCAGACAAATTTCTTTGCATCCACGTCTCAAATGTTCGAGAGGGGCTCTGTTT
The DNA here is from genome assembly GCA_032878915.1 of Castanopsis chinensis. Classification (NCBI taxonomy): domain Eukaryota; kingdom Viridiplantae; phylum Streptophyta; class Magnoliopsida; order Fagales; family Fagaceae; genus Castanopsis; species Castanopsis chinensis. The sequence goes on along the minus strand of JAVQMG010000122.1, from coordinate 5,226,219 downwards.
CAACACACTTGGTGAAGTAGTCCATCTCGACGAGCAACCATCTTTTGTTCCTCACTGCCCTTGGGAATGGTCCCACTATATCTAAGCCCTACTGAGCAAACGGCCAAGGGCTGACCAAAAGGTTAAGGACACCCCAGGCTGGTGGATGTTGAGAGCAAACCTTTGACATTGATCGCACTTTCTCACGTAATCCTACTTCTCTCTTTGCATGTTTGGCCACCAGTATCCCTTGGTAAGGGCTCTATAAGCTAGTGACCTTCCTCCCGTGCGGCTACCACATATTCCCTCGTGCAACTCCTCTAAGAGTAGCTCCGTTGCTTCAGGGTATAAGCACAGCAGGTAAGGTCTTGAGAAGGAGCATTTATAGAGTTTCTCGTCCTCAGATAGCCAGAACCGCGGAGCCTTTCTCCGTATCTTGTCTGCTTCAGACTTTTTTTGCGGCAAGACATCATTTTTCAAGAAAGATACTATCGGATCCATCCAGCTGAGCCCCATTCTAACCTGGTGAATCTCGATGGCGTTACCGCTCGTCCCAGTGGGCTCCAATAAATCCTCAACAAGGATGACTCGGGGTAGGCCATGGGCAGAGGTGGTTACGAGCATGGACAATGAGTCGACGTGGGTATTCCCATTCCTGGGGATATGTGATACTGCAAAGGACTTAAACTTGGACTGCAAGTATTTGGCGCGGGATAGGTACCCTTGCATTCTTGGTTCCCTGGCCTCCAACTTTCCTTCTACCTGGCCGACCACCAGTTGCGAGTCCGAGAAAACCTGCACCGACTTTCCCTTTATTTTTTGAACCATGTCCATTCCCACTAGCAGAGCTTCGTACTCGACTTCATTATTGGTAACTGAGAACGCCAATCTTAAAGATTTCTCCATGACGATTCCCTCCAGGGATATCAGAACTATCCCTATGCCAGACCCCTTCTAGTTGGCCACTCCGTCCACGTACACCCTCCACACCGGAGATTTTTCGCATGAGATCACGCCGACTAATTTTTCGTCCATGTCCCACCCTTCGGGGTTCTCTTTTGCGGGAGGCTCAGCAAACTCTACCACCAAGTCGGCAAGGACTTACCCCTTCACGGAGGTGCGAGGCATGTATTTGATGTCAAAGGCCCCCAACATAGTTCTCTATTTGGCGATCCTGCTAGAGTAGTCAGCACTCCGTAACACTGACTTGAGTGGGAGTTGAGTCAGCACGACGACCGTATGAGATTGGAAGTAGTGTGGGAGTTTGCACGTCGCATGCACCACGGCTAGAATTGCCTTCTCCAATGGTAGATACCGTACTTCGGCTTCCTACAGAGACTTGCTCACATAGTAGACTGGCCTCTAAACACCATCGTCGTCTCATATCAGAACCAGGCTGACGGCATGAACAGCCACAGCTACATACGCGAACAAAACTTCGTCTACATCTGGGCGAGACATAATGGGCAGTCAGGAGAGATACTCCTTCAGTCACTGGAAAGCTATGGAATATTCTTCGGTCCATTCAAATCCCTTCCACTTGTTTAACAGTTGGAAAAAGGGGTGGCATCTGTCCGCAAACCGAGAGATGAACCTATTCAGAGCGGCTGTCATCCCTGCCAGCCTTTGGATTTTCTTTGGGTTCTGAGGAGGTTGCAAATTGCAGATTGCTACGATTTGGGTGGGGTTGGCCTCAATCCCTCTATGAGTGAGTATGTAACCCAGAAATTTGCCAGACCCTACACCAAAGGAGCACTTGGAAGCATTCAAACATAACTTGTGCTTCCTTAACGTCTAGAAAGTGTTGTCCAGGTCGGCCACATGCATAGGTATAGCCTTACTCTTCACAACCATGTCATCCACATATACTTCAATAGTTTTCCCTAACTAAGCTTCGAACATCCTGGACATCATCCTCTGGTAGGTAGCCCAAGCATTCTTCAAGCCAAAAGGCATTACCTTGTAATGATAGTTGCCGGTGGGAGTGACAAAAGCTGTCTTCTCCTGATCCTCTAGAGCCAAAGGTATTTGGTGATACCCCTAAAAGGCGTCTAGAAAACTCATCCGAGGGTGGCCGACTGTCGCGTCTACCAGCTGATCTATACGAAGCATTGAGAATAAGTTCTTAGGGCAAGCCTTATTTAGATTCGTGAAATCCACGTATACCCTTCATTTCCCAATTTTCTTCTTCACCACGACTGTGTGCGCCAACCACTCAAGATAGAATACTTCCTTGATAGCCCCAGCTCTCTTAAGTAGGACAACTTCCTCTTTAATAGCGTCGGAATGTTCTTTGGAAGAACGCCGTGGTGGTTGCCTCTTCGGCACTACAGTTGGGTTGACATTCAGGTGGTGACAGATGAAGCTTGGGTAGATCCCTGGAACTTCGTAGGCATCCCATGCGAACACGTCAAGGTTCTTCCTCAAGAACGCGAGCAACTCCCCCCTCTCCTCGATTGGCAATTGGGCCTTTACCTGGAAGAACCTTTCAGGGTCGCCATCCATGAGAACTCTATCTAACCCTTCACATGTGAGTTCTTCTGCCACTATCTCCCCAGTCGTGGCAGAAGAAGCTAGTTGCTATGAGGTAAGCGTAGCCGAGGCCGTGGGCTCTAGCTCCGGTCTGCACAAAACTGCGGCTATTAGGCACTGTCTTGCCGTAGACTGACTCTAGACAATTTCTTCAACCTGACCGCCAAACAGGAACTTTACCTTGGTGTGGAGAGTCGAGGAGACAGCGTCCAGGGCGTGCAGCCATGGTCTCCCTAGAATGGCAGTGTTAGGAGAGTAGGCATCGACTACGATGAAATCCACTTCAACTACGATGAAATCCACTTCAACTACTGCTGTGCCTAACTGCACAGACAACCTAATCTGCCCCTTCAAGACGACAGCCTTCCCCTCGAAACTTATCAGTGGAGAGTCATAGGCAAAAAGATCCTCCGGCCTCAAGTTCAACCCCTTGAACAGATCAGGGTACATAATGTCTGCACCACTTCCTTGGTCTACGATTACCCTCTTCACATCGTACCCTCTTATTCTTAACATGATGACCAAGGCATCATCGTGCGGCTGGATGATCCCCACTTTGTCCTCGTCTGAGAAGCCGAGAATTGGACGCACGTCCTTCATCCTTTTCAGCTCGGAGCTAAAGTCCTCGGCAAGGGCTCACACCACAGACATTACCCTAGAAGGACAAGAGCTAGTCCTTCCAAGAGCAGCGAGAATGACATTAATCATCCCTAAAGGGGGTCTTAAGACACTGTTAGCCTGATTGGCCGAACCGGGATACTCCGCCTGCCCGTCAAGTCGATATAAGAATTGCTTCAACTTCCCCTCCTTCACCAATTGCTCCAGGTAATTCCGCAAGTTTCTGTAGTTCTTCGTTGCGTGGCCTCTCTCTTGATGATATTAGCAATGGAGATTCTGGTTGCATTTCGTGGGATCCCCTAACATCTTGCTGGGCCACTGGAAATATGGTTCATGGCAAATTTTCTCAAACACCTGCTGCACGGGTTCTCAGAACACGGTGCTAACCACCTGCGTAGATGTCAAACTAGGCTACCCAAAGAACTCTCTCCTCGGCCTGCTGTTGTTGTATTTGTCTGACCTGAAATCCCTCCTCTCCTAAGGGATAACCTTCGCCTTGCCCTTTCCTTGCAGCTGATCTTCCTCAACTCGCTTATACTCGTCAATGTGATCAATGAGCCGACGCACGCTCTTAACCAGCCTTTTGGTTAGGGACTTCCTTAGGTCGTGCTTGTTTGGAAGGCCGACCTTGAAGGTGCTTATGGCAATGTTGTCGAAGTCTCCATTGATCTCATTGAACATCTCCCAATATCTATCGAAATACGTCTTAAGGGTCTCTCCCTCTCTCATGGCCATGAACAACAGCAAATCTAAGGGCAAAGGCACCCTGTTACAGGTGATGAAGCGTGAGCCAAATGCCCTGGTAAGCTCCGCGAAGGAATCCACAAAGCCTGCCTTCAGGCTGTTGAACCATCTCATCGTGACAGGTCCCAGGCTTGAGGGGAAGATTTTGCACATCAAGGTCTCGTTCTTAGAGTGTACCGCCATTCTCTGGCTGAAGTGGCTCATGTGTTCCACTGGGTCTGTCCGACCGTTGTAAATGGTGAAAGTTGGTTAGGTAAACCGCCTCGGAAGTTTTCCCCTCTCAATCCTATGAGTGAAAGGTGATTTGGAGATTTGGTGGAGTGCCTTGCTCAAAGCGTTGTTGGCCAAGCCTCTAGAAAAGGTCTTCTTACCCTTAGGGTCACGAGGGCAGTCGTCCTCGTAGGAAGAGGATTCACTGGGAGGGGTTTCTGACACTAGACTGCCGCTGCTACTGCGAGAGTCCGCTGAAGAAGGGTCCAAAGGGGAGGGGATACGCCGTCGTTTCTCCTGACGCTGCTTCTTTTTCAGAAGGTCAATCTCCTTCTGCATGGCCTTGACACTCTTTTCGCAGGAAGTCCTGCTTCCAACCCGTGTATGACTCCTCCCTCGTGTACGCTCTGTACGCACACTCGTTTCTCGATCTCTTTCTCACTCTAGCTGTGAAATGTGATCCTCGTGCTAGGATCCCATGGACTCACACCTAACGTGAACTTGAGCCTTCCATGATGCTTCACGTCCTTTAGCTCTAGATTCCCACAGACAGTGCCAATTGTAAGGACACAAATCAAGCCTAGACCCAAGTGCATGACACGGATAGGCCCAATAGGCCTAAACAATAAAATTTATAAAGAGTGGGCTTGAGACCTAGAGTTCCTTGGATGATGGAAAACAACAACGTTGGGCTAAGTCCACGATTACATTCGATGAGACCTTGGTATAGAGCAAGTTCTCCTCAGATATGAGCCGAGGACGTTCTATATTGATTTCTCTTATTCTTCTAGAAAAGGATCCCCCCCTTGCAATGTTCCCCCCCTCTATTTATAGCCTCACCCTGGTGCCTCCTTTCATGGAGTCCTTTAATGCAGATCCCTTTCCCATACTCCATCCTCTTGAAATCTTCCCCCAATGGTCATAAGGTTGTTCCTCGTCTTCTCAGGTGTCACTTCTTCATTAATACGTCCAAAAGGTAGGTGTGAAGTCTTTAATGCGGTGGCAGTTTTTGTCTGTTGGGGCTTGCTTTCACTCTTTTTGTCTTCCGCTGAAGCGTGGCCTTGTTTGTTGAGCTTCACCGGTTCCTCCTTAGACATCACGACGCACCTTACGACCCTCATTTCAGTTGGCCGAGGAGGCCTCCCTCCTCAGACCATTCCCAATAGCCCATAATCCAACAATGGGCTTATGGGCCCCCAAGTTTGGGGCCCTTGTCACCGTCTTGCAATCCCTGGACAAGTTGATGCTCTCAGCTCAGGTCCAAGTACCAAGTACGCGTTTGGGACTTCTGCCCCCACAATAAGTATCCATTTCCTAGTCAATTGGTGGGAAGTGACAACTAACAAGATCATAATAAGTGTTTGGTGTTACAGTTTTTTTTTTTTTTTTTTTTTTTAGGGGGGAGGGGCCGGTGATAAAGTTAATAATACAACAGAAGGAAAGAATTTAGCTTTAAATATCTTCATTAAAAATACTAAATATGTCAATTAAGTTTTCATCAAAAAATAAATATGTTAATTAAATTACAAAGTTCTTACCAGCGTTACAATTGATTGTACATTCAATTTGAAGGTAAAACTTGCATAAAAAAGAAAGGATTGAGGACATGTGTTATCGACCATAGGTAATCCCATGTTTAAGTTAAAAGATCAAGATTTCTTGAGGAAAATCAAATATTTTTTATTGGGTAACTTTGTGCTTACCTTATTCTTTGGATCTTGGGTCTTTTAAAGGTTGTCTTTAATGATTATTCATGAAGGTTCGTTATAAGAAATCTTGAGGCCTTGATAAATGATTGTTAATGGCTCGTAAGTCATAACCGCTAGTGCTTGGGGTTATGTCTTTTTTCTCTTTTCGATTAATGATCAGGAGATGTGAGGTAGCCTTGTGTTACTCTCTACTAATTAAGTAGTCACTATTTTCATCGAGTTGGATATTATGTATGGGACAAGAATTGAATCCAATGCACAATGTGGATAGGTGGCAATTGTTTGACACGTGTTCACATCTCAACGATTTCAATGACAGGAGCACTAAACTCGAACCAGTTCTTTGTATATAAGTTATGTTTGTGCAAAATGCTACAACAAGTTCAATGAGAAGAGAAAGTAGACACAGTTTTGTCTTAACTGACTTGAGGATGTGTTGTGTTCTAACCAAGGTCGTCCTTATTATTTGGGATTAAATTATTTATATTTGGTTTATTTTTTTAAAAAAATATTTATTGTGTAAAAGTATACCATGCCTAAAAAAATTAGCTTTAAAATGTAGCTAAAAAAAATCATTTATTTGTATTTTCAAGAAGAAACAGGTAAACAAAATGAAAATGCTAGTGTTACATTATTAGCGTTGTAAATGAACTAGTGTGTTTATGAATAACTTGGGCTCAATTTGAGAAAAAGAAAACTTGTTTACATTCATATATTTAGCAAAATTATAAGTTTAAACTTTGCTATTAAACAAATTAAATCAAGCCTAAACATAATATTGAGTTCATGAACAAGTTTGTGAACTTAAAATTTGATTAGATATGTGTGTGTGTGTGAGTGTGTGAATACATACACACACATTTACGAGTGTATGTATGTATATATTCATGTATAGACATACACTCACGTAGACTTGCTATATACTTAGATAATGTATGTTAATAAATTCATAAAAATATCAAATTATTATTTATAATTTATTTATAATATTTAAAAAAAAAAAACTCATTCGGTAGGAAATCTAATTTTTATAAGTTCTTCAATGAAAATCGTTATATCTAATTAAAATAATTTATATAATTTTAACCAAATTTAATTATTAACATAAGTAGCATATAATTAAGCTCGACACTACAAAAAACGCGAGCTATAGCCGCGTTTTTTTAGCCGCGTTTACAAAAAAACGCGGCTATACCTGACCTATGGCCGCGTTTCTAGGAAATGCGGCTATAGACCCAACCTATGGCTGTGGTTCCTAGAAAACGCGGCTTTAGAACAACCTATGGCCGCGTTTTTAAAAACGCAGCTATAGGTTAGGTCTAAAGCCGCGTTTATAAGTCTAAAAACGCGGCTATAGGTCTAGCGAAGAATTATTTTTTTAAAGGATAGCCGCGTTTCGTAGAAAACGCGGCTTTAGACCCGACCTATGGCCGCGTTTCGTAGAAAACGCGCAGCCAAACAATTTTTTTTTTATAAAGGTATAGCCGACCAAACAATTTTTTTTTTAGCCCTGCTGTAGCCGCGTTTTTAAAACGCGGCCATAGGTCCTGCAAAAAGTATTTTTTTAAAAGGATGGCGTTTCGTGACGGTTTAGTGCGCATAAAAACGCGGCCATAGTTCCAGCCGAAAAATATTTTTTTCGCATAGACGGATTGTCCCACCCAACAATTTTTTTTTTTTATAAAGTAGGGCCTATAGCCGCGTTTTTAAAAACGCGGCCATAGGTCCTGCAAAAAGTATTTTTTTAAAAGGATGGCCGCATTTCGTGAAGAAACGCGGCTTTAGACCCGACCTATGGCCGCGTTTTCCATAAAAACGCGGCCATAGTTCCAGCCGAAAAATATTTTTTTTGCATAGACGGATTGTCCCACCCAACAATTTTTTTTTTTATAAAGGAGGGCCTATAGCCGCGTTTTTAAAAACGCGGCCATAGGTCCAGCAAAAAATATTTTTTTATAAGGATGGCCGCGTTTTTTAGGAAACGTGGCTTTAGACCCGACCTATGGCCGCGTTTCTATGGGAAACGCGGCCATAGTTCCAGGCAAAAAATATTTTTTACATGGACAGCGTGTACAGCCCAACAACAATTTTTTTTTTATAAAGGAGGGCCGATAGCCGCGTTTTTAAAAACGCGGCCATAGGTCCAACAAAAAATATTTTTTTATAAGGATGGCCGCGTTTTTTAAGAAAAATGCGGCTTTAGACCCGACCTATGGCCGCGTTTCTATGGGAAACGCGGCCATAGTTCCAGGCAAAAAATATTTTTTTTTACGTGGACAACGTGTATAGCCCAACAACAATTTTTTTCTATAATTGAGGGCCTATAGCCGCGTTTTAAGAAACGCGGCTATAGGTCCAGTCAAATAATATAAAAACCCCCCACTTTCCCACCTACCCCTCCGGTTTTCTTTTCTTTCTTTGGTCTTTCTTCTTCTGGGTTTCTTTAAGTTCTTTTGTTCTCTGGGTTTCCTGGGTCTCTCTTCTTTTGTTCTCTCCTTTCTTTTTTTTTCTTTTTTTTTTTTTTTTTTTTTTCTTTCTTCCTTCTTCACTCCAGCACAACTCTTTTTTTTTTTTTTTTTTCTTTGTTTCTTTGTTGTTGCTACTTTTTTTCTTTCTGTCCTTTTTTTTCTTTCAACACAACACACACTCTCCACCATTTTTCAAGCAAGGGCAAATGGAAAACTTCATAAGAAAAGCCAAGGCTCACTCATCTCTACTATTTGAGGTAAAAAATTTCAAATCTTTTTATGGGTATTATACTTTTGCTAGAGGTTATTTTTGCTATTGTGTTGTGATATTGTGCCTATGTTTAAATGGGTTTGTGTTCTTGAGCTTGTTCTTGTGTTTCTGAGCTTGTGTTTTTGTGTTCCTTGAATGGATTTACTGTTAAATTTGGGTTGGTTTTGTTGAATGAGATGAAATTCATGGGTTTGTATTGTTATATTTTGGAGCATGTTGTATTTCTATTGTCAATATATTGTGTTTGATTTTGAATTTTCTGTGTTTGTGTTTAAGGTTTGTGTTTAATTTTGAATTTTTTTTGTTTGAATTTTGAATTTTTGGGGGAAAAAATACCCAGAATTTTTTTTTTTTAAAACCCCAGAATTTTCTTTTTTTGTTTGAATTTTGAATTTTTGGGGGAAAAAGAACCCAGAATTTTGTTTTTTTTTTTTAAACCCAGAATTTTTTTTTTTTTTTTTGTTTTCAAAACAAAAACCGAGAATTTTTTTTTTGTTTTAAAAAAATTCCAGAAAATTTTTTTTTTTTTGAAAAAAAAAAAAAATTTTTTTTTTTTTTCAAAAAACCTTATAGCCGCGGTTATAAACGCAGCTCAAAATGGGTCTGTAGCCGCGTTTTTAAAAAACACGGCTATAGACCCAAGCCTATAGTCGTGGTTAAAAACGCGGCTTTAGGCTTGATCTTTAGCCGTGGTTATAAAAACGCGGCTACAGACCCACAGGGGCTGTTGCTGCGCAGCTTAGGCCTGGTTTATAAACGCGGCTATAAAAAACGCGGCTATAGCCTATAGCCGCGTTTTTGGGGTCTATAGCCGCGTTTTTTAAACGCGGCTATAGACCCCATTTTTTGTAGTGCGAGTTTGTTCCCAAAAAAAAAAAAAAAAAAAGAGAGAGAGAGAAAGAATCATGTTTAAACATATTATCTAGTCTGACGATGAGATCAAACTTAAAACCTTTAAAATAAATTTTAGTGAAGAGCTCTAAACGTTTAAGAATTGACTTCATTGAAGTTGATTCAACTAGCTAATTACCGCCTTACACATTATTTTTGGTGTCCAGAACGGCAGTTGATTACATATAAATTATTTTAGCTACTTACGTTAATTATTTTTGGAGCAATCAACTGCCGTTCTCGATAAATCCAGTAGCTGATCATCAGCATTGTATAAATTAATTAATTGAATAATTAGCATTTGATTAATCATGCTTTTGCACGTGAAATGAATTAAATTAATTAATTAATTGAATAATTAACATCTAATTAATTATGATTAATCGGAGCTATGGTCGTACCAGTGGGATGCTATTTGTGCTACAACATTATCAACTTTCTTTTTAGTTATTTAGACATCAATTCAATCTGTGACGTTACCTTCTTCTTTTTCTTTTTTCTTTTTTGGATTGGTCTGATTATTTTTTTATTTCTTTTTTGAGAAAAATAAATAAAAAAATAATCATTGATACGTCATTGACTGAACAATCATTGATGGATAGATTGTTCACATTGCATTGTGTTATTGTGGTGTAACCGCGTAAATTATTAAAATCTTGTTTTTGATATCTAGAAGAAAAATGTAAGAAAGGATAAATGCATCAAATGTTTTCCACGAGCTTTGAAAGTACTTTGTTTAGTATTCATTTAATCATATCTCTACTTATGGTGGATTACGTTATATAGTATTCCTCATATGTTAGTCACATTAGCAAATCATTTACCTTCCTTTTCTTTATTAGAAAAAAAGGGTGTTGAAAGTTGAAACAAGCATATGAATATGATATGTGTATTTTTTTTTTTTCATGTATTTACGGTCTCATTGTCTCACACATTAGTCAATTTTAGAGAGGAAATCTTTGGAGGTGGCTAATAAATAATATATCATATGTTTATAAACATTTTAGATTAGGCTAAGGATAAATCTTGCTTATGTTCACTTATTTTGCAAATAATTTAATTCCAAACTCAGGTTTAAACTCTACTATTAAATGAGCCAAATTTAAATTTAATGATGTGTTCATAAATAAATTGTGAATATGATGCTCGATTTGAGTAAATATAACATTATATATTTATATGTATACATATATAAAAATATATTTATATAAACTTGAGATTGGATTGTATAAATTTGAAAATATTTACATAAAATTAAAATATCTGGTTATTATTGGCAATTTATTGATAATTTAAATATTATATTTTTAATAATACAATATTGGTAAATCTAATTTTAAAAAGTTCATAAAATATTATATCTAATCAAATCAAACAATATAATTCCAACTATGATTTAGTTATTAATTATTAGTATAGAATTATGAAGACAGTAAAACAAAATTGTCATAGTGTTTACTATATGTGGAAAAAAATATTGATCAAATAGTTAGTGAAGAAACTTGAGCTTATTCAACAAGAAAGTAAAAAAACTTGAATATATAATTTACCTTGATGATGAACTCAAACGTGATTCATGTTTGAAATAAAATTAAATAAACCAAATTTTAATTTTTAATATTGGACTCGAGCCGACTTATTTATAACCCTAATTAAATTCAACTGTATTGTGATTGGCCAATGAAAAAGTTTGAGGAGGCTCTTTGTAATTTCATAAAGGATATATGAGATTTTAAAAAATAATAAGAAGAAGAAGAAATAAAATATTTATGCGATTTGGATTTGGAATTCACAACCATATCCTCCTTCGACCCATTAAAATGACTACATTTACTAACTCTTTTTTTTTCTTTTTTTTTTTAATAAATTAAATAATAACAAAAAATAAGTGGAGATTTGAACCTTAAACATCTATATTAAAAACACTCAGAAGTGTCAATTGAGTTATAAGGCTCTTGAGTCTTGGTACGTTTACTACCTCTAGGCACCTAACCCAAGTCATAAGATCTTTCTTCAATCTCAACATCTCTAGGATGCATATGCTTTTGTATCAAAATATTACATCTTATATTACTATATATAAAAAAAATCGCCTTACAGTCAAATGAAGTCACATATTAACAACCAATAGCAACACCCTTTAATTTTAACCTTCATATGTGGGCAGTGACAACTCCAAGAATTTTTTTCAAAGTGTTCCTTAAGAAGCATAAATTACACAATCTAATAAAAAGAGAAATTCATATATTGACAACAACAACAATCAAAAATTCTAGCAAAAGAATAAACAATAAACTATAAATTCATTTGAAATGTTAATAAAATTATTAATTAGTTTTGTTTAATTGTTTCATTAATTTGTTTGTCTTTTATAAACTATAATTTGTTATCTTATTGTTTCATTAATTATAAAATTATTAATTATTGTTTAGCCTAACATAATTTAATTTGTTTGTCTTTTATAATATATTGGTTAATTAAATTATTAATTATTGTTTATTAGTTGCTTTCCCCAATTAATTATTGATTAATTAAATTATTGTTTATTAGTTGCACTAGCACACATCACATGTGCATTTACTTCTCCCAATTCTAGCAAAAGAATACCCAGCCCCAGATGCCTACCCCTCACTCCACCCAACAGACAAGCCTCATGCCTGATGCCCCCAACCACAAGAGTTAGTTGTCAATCAGAAAATTTCACAATCACAAATCACAATACACATTACACTAAAAGACAATTAATATCTTACCAACACCAACACTAACGGATAAGATAAAGCCAAAAAGTCAAAAATAGGCAAAATATTAATAAAGTTAAAGCTTCAGCCAATCACAATTCAAAAGAACCAGATAAAGTTAGTCTTAAAGAATAAAGAGAGGGAGAGACTCTCATTCATTTCATTTCAGTGATTTCAAATAAAGAGAGAAAGACTGAGAGACTGAGAGAGAAAAAGAGAGAGAAGTTAGTAAATGAAATACCTTAAGGGAGCACCGGAGCAGGGAGGCCTGGAGGCTGAGGCTGAGGCAGTGACGAGCGATCTCTGATGAGGGGCAAGCGACGAGCGGTCTCTAATCGATGAGTGAGCGATGTGACCGATCTCCGATGCGGCAATGTGCTCAGGACTGGAGCTTGGCTGACTAAACTCCGATGCGGCAATGCCCGATCCGTCTGTTGGCTTGAGCATGAGGCATTGCTCTATTGACATTTTTGTCTTTAGGCTTGCTTTAGTGATTTCTGATTTAGTGATTTGTAGCGTATATTGGGGTTTGGTTTTTTTTTTTTTTTTTTTTTTAGAATCTGTGAGTTTGCTACTTCTGTAATCTATTGAACTTGTCGTGGGCTTGATGTTGGGCTTGCCGTCCTTTTTTTTTTTTTTTTTTTTTTTGAGAATCCGTGGGCTTGCCGCTTGCTCTGTTACAATTTTTTTTTCAGATTTTAGTTCAAATTTTTTTTTTTTGGACTTTTTTTTTTTTTTTTTGAAAGTAGAACAAAATTTTTTTTATTTATTTAAGGGTGTTCCTAATTTTGATTGAGGGTGTTCTTAATTTTTTTTTTTTAAGGGTAAACAAATAAAAAAATTTTAATTATTATATATAAATTTTTTTTCCAGGTCAAGGTGTTCGTGGGAACACCCTGAGCTGCACATGGCACCGCCGCTGTATGTGGGCTCTAGTTAACTTAACCAATAAAGTCTTTTTTTGTCGAATAAGAGATACGAGATTCAAACTGTGCCTACATCAAAAATAAATTAATATCTTGACTTGATAATAAAGAGTGATCATCATAAGACGAACGTCATAGGTTTAAATTGTATCATATCTAAAAAATAAAATAAATCACACAAGCTACATATTTTATTTTATTCCCAAGACATTGTCATTTGTGTCTTATTTTTATGGTTTGAACTTTGAAGGGTAATTTTATTATATATTTTAATTTCTTCTATGATTTGTTCTAGTCTTATTTGGAAATTACTTTGATTTAGGCCTTTACACTTCGATCATTAGTTGCTTGAAAGTTAAAACTTACAAATTAAAACCACTCAATATTTCCACTTTTTTGCAAAGACTGTAACAGAGAGTATTTGCTATGCTTGGGAAAGAATTTAGGTCATAAATTGAAAGGGACACAAAAGTTTTATCTGGCATTTAGCCCGATAGCTAAATGCCATGTGTCATAATTAGCTGAATTAGATCCTGATCAGACCTTAGCAGTTAGCAACAACATGTGAAGTGACTTAATCTCTCTCTAACAACAGGGCCTCTTTTTATCTGCATTCTCTGCAACATGCCCTATTATTTATCTATTATCTACATGAAATAATGGGATTGGTTATGGACTTTGAGGCACCAAGCATCCTAACAACTTCTGGAAGTGTCACAAGTTGACGTAGAAGCATCTTTATCGTCTGTCTGCAACAAGCTGCTATGAATTTGATGTGATTTCAGCTATGAATTTATTGTTATTTTTCTCTATAGCTGTGAGATTTCAATCCCCATTATATATATTCCAAGAACTATTGGGAGTAGAACTGTATAAGTGGGGATCACACCGCAGTGCAACTGAATGCATAGCGTCTTATATAAAGTATAAACCTGATATTGATCTAGCTAGTAAGAATATGAATTCAAGAAAAACGTAAAATATAGATATGGAGTGTGCCTGTATTTATCGCAACAATGCATTATTAGATGCTTGTAACTGGATAAGGTATCTTGTGTATATGTAAAATATGCATTATCTCTATCTATCATAATATAATATGTAGAGTATGCATTATCTCTATCTCTATCACAATGGGTCGGAGACAATGACAAGCAGACCACACCTATGATTTTTTTTTTTTTTTTAAGTTAAAAAAAAATATATATATATATATATATATATATATATTCTGTGTATGAAGTAAAAGTTTTTTGTTCATTCCTCATACACAAAATCCTTATATTTCTTCTAGGTAAATTCACAACTTATATCAATAATTTTCTTACAAAAAAGTGCACGTTGATAAAATGTGAATGCCAACTGCCAAGGCCAGCCACCTAACATACGCAACATTATCTTCCGGTCCGGTAATGAGAAAAACACTAGCAGGATTTGTCTGAATGACAATAGGACCTTCAATTGTAGCGTTTTATATTGGAAACACTAAGAGGTACCAACTAATCAAGTAACAAAACTCTTGACCATTATAGTAATCTTCATCCTTGTTTATATATCTTCTATAATAGGACAAAAATTTTAAATATATAGAAAACTAAAATTTGAAAAAGCCATTTGATTACAAGATTGGATAATGTTTCCAATCTGGTAATCATATGTAACTATTAAGCATATGTAACTTTTTCAAAATGTTAATGCTTAATAAATGTAACTTACAACTATTATCGGCCAACTTGGCTCTTATACCACTTAGGGTAAGTTACAAGTATGCTGAAGGGCTAACTAGAATCATATGATTACATAGAAAACTAAAATTTGAAAAAGCTATTTGATTACAAGATTGGATAATGTTTCCTAATACAGGGTTTCTAAGGGATTGTGTAAAAGGGAGTTATGCTAAACCAAGCTTGCCTTCGAATGAGACTTGAACTTCTTTATATAGACTGGGAGGAGCTTAGGTTCCTCTCAAGATTCTTGAAATTCTAAGGAGGGGGGGTAATTTGCTTTTCCCCAGGGTGAAAACCTTTTCCACTGAAAATAGACGGGAACCCCAAAAATGCAGCATAGCTGCGCCACTATTCATGTTTCGTCTTTTTGTGTCGGCTGGTATTGTTTTTGTCTTCTTGCGTCAGCTGGTACTGTTCATGAATAGTAACTTGTCTGTTGGTACTTGTTCTGAATGGTGACCGAATCTGGAGCTGTTTGGAGCTATTCTGAGAAGTGACTAGTGCTACTAAAATAGTTTAGGGACTATCCAAATTATGGCCCTCGTAGGGGTCTTAAGAATCCTGGAAGGGTTAAAATGGTTGGTGACTAGCAGATGCTTCAGAAGAGGCAGGAAAAGTCTTTTCTTCTTCTTCTAACTGTGAAACCTGGTGAAGTAATTGATCAGCAAGATCTTTTAATTCTCTGCTAGATATTCCGGCAATTGAGACGGTTTCTAGGCTAGACTGAGACCTTGCGTGTGTATATATATATATATATATATATATATATATATATATGATCTTGAATAGATTATTAGATGAGACGATCAAGGTGTAGTTGATATACTTAACAAAAATCACAATAAATCTAAAGGCATAATATTTTTCCACAAAACATTGACACCGTTTATTATGAGTAATGTATAAATACATCATAATAAAAATGATTTTACTCTAATTATATCATAACAATATCCTATTGACAGCTGTGAAAAAAAAAAAAAAAAAAACTCTAAAAATTTTCTGTCTCCATCATTGCTCAAGAAATAGAGGCAAATATCAACCCACAAATTAGAGAATCCAACCAAGTCTAGAGTACCGAGTACGCAATGCTTTTATTCTTAGATTTTAACCCGCTCTTCTCCGCGAATTGTATCAAAAAAGTGATCCCAAAATAAAAAAAGAAGAGTCAGCCTCCGACATTATTGACACGTTACCCAATCGGCTAGAAATTGTACTCGCAATGTGGTTCTGTACTATTGTTCCACCTTGTTTGGATTCGCCTTTTCTTCACGTCTTTTGGATAGCATTATATATGCCAGCATATATTCTGAGGTCTCTAGTCTTAAAATGACAAGGGATTGGACAATTTCTCTCAATTTTCAATCCACAACTTTCCATTCCTAGGAGGTATATATCCTGTTTCAATTCTATCAATGCAGGATTTATGAGCAAAAGAATCAAGGCAGAATTTTATTATTTATTAGTCACTTTACATGCTTGACCAACCCTCATTTGCGAAGAGGTCCAACCTCACAAATGGTTCCAAGTTCTTTTTCTGATGACAACTATAGGGTTAAGCACTTACATATTTAGGGTTCCTTTGGTCGGAGGGGTGGAAAAGAGAGATGATAGAAAATAATGGAATGATGAAAAAGTAGGAAGATAGAAAATATTTTAATTTCTTTCTTTCTTATTTGGTTGATAGTGAAAAAATAGAAGGATGGAAAAAGTGAGTTCGTATAAATTTATTCATATACCCTTATTAAAAAAATGATAGCCATTTAAAACAAAAAAATGACCAAAAAAAAAAACAACAATCATCCAAATTATTAAAAAATAAAAATCATGTCCAAAAAAAATTTATGTCTATTTAAAACAAAGGTAAAAAAAAAGGGGGGGGGAAGAAGAAAGAAGAAGAAGCCAACGTCCAGCCCAGGAAAGGGAAAAAAAAAATTGGACGAATTTCCAGGGGCATTTTTGTCTATTAAATAGCGTCATTTTCTCTTTTTAGTTTTTTCTCCAATTTGAGGAGAAAATTTTTTGGTGGACCAGGAGAGAAAACACTTGGACTCCACTATTTATTTTTCTTCCTCTCCACCCAACCAAACACACTTTAAAAAGTTTTTCTTTCCATTTTCTCTTCAAAATTTTGCATCTACCCTATTTTACCTCCAAATAAACACACCCTTATGGTCCAATTGAATGAAGTGGAGGAGAGGGAAGTAGCCCACTTCTCACATAAGAGTACTAGGTCCTCCAACCCCACGAACGATTTCAAATTCTGTTTTCTGATACCTGAAGGTTGTGTTAGGCTCTCTAACTCTGAAGTCTAACCCCTCTGGTGGGAAAATTGTTAGGTCATCTTAGCAGACGTACTAATAATTTCTACACTTATTAGTGACACTGATTGCAGACACCTTCAACTTATTCATTAAAAAGCTAGCATGGATGGGGGCCATGCACAATGGCCTGTTCTTCTTTTTGTATCAAGCTTTATTATAGTTATATATTTATATTATAGTGTCATAAAATTTTTTGAGTTTGCTTGAAATTGTCAAGTAATTATACGAACAATTATATTATTTAAGTTGCCGCTAAAGTAGGTAAGAGGCTTCGGCCAAAGCAATCCATTAAATGATGCACTTGCAGAAAAGGGAAAGGCAGAAAAGACATTTCACAGAAATTAATTCGCTGTGTCATTCATGGAAGAGATTATAGAGCTGGTCACTTGTTATAATCAAAAGATAACATTATACTCTTTGATCATTCCAACAACTTCAACTTGACGCTTACAACTTCAATGTGACGGTCTTCTTATGAGATACTACTTTACTTTTCTTTTCTTTTTTTAGATAATTCAATAATTAAGAAAGGAGATTTAAACCATGATCGTTTCCGATACCAATTACTATTTCACTATGTTCTTAGCTCACTTTTCACTGTCACAGACAACAAACCCCCAAGGCCCCAACACACGCACACACATATATGGAGCGGAAGGCTATAAAAGTGCCGTAAATACCGGTGTTCTTGTTGCCAACACTCACAATTGGGAGGCATTAGTGGCCAACATCAGGTAGAATTAAGCATCTATTTTTTTCTTTTCTTTTTTTTTTTTTTTTTATACAAGATAAAAATTCTACTCTAACTTAATCTAAATGTATATGTGTGTAAAACTCCCTCCTATAGTTTTAAACTCAGGTCCTTGCCCCTCACATTCCACAAGTACTTATACTTGTAGAGTGACCATCGTACTAAAGATGTGCGGTGAATCAATAGTTAATTATAGTTAATATTTATAATGTAATTCATATTGAATTTGTTAAGCATTAATGATTCAACAGCACTTGCTTAGTCACTGACACATTTCCATCTTTCTTCAGCCCTTGAAACTTTATTAATTAGGTCCAGAAACGTGAGGAGTTATTTTTTTATATGCATACGTGAACAATGTTTAAGTAACCATAATAAAATTTGTTGCGTAGAAAAGTTTAATAATCATCCGAATTGACTTTTGTAATATCAGTACTAATTTATAAGTCTTCCAAAAAAAAGCATTATCTTATAAGGATTTAGGGGTCAGTTTTAAGCCATGTGCTTTGTGGCTTAACTGGATGGTATCTCATTGTTTTTTCAATAAAAAACATTCAGGGTTTAAATCTTTTCTCTAACGTTATAACTAAAATAAAAAATAAAAAAGACCAGTTTAAGTGCTTAAGCTAACAGTTTGTTCTCTTCCTCCATGAAATAACTCATTTCATTCTTTTCTCATCCGCTGGGCAAACCAGTTAACATTTTCTTTTCCAATAGCCGGCACAATTAAGCTAACCATGACTCATCATTTCTAATATAATTTGCATGGCATATAGAATACTTATCTATGGATGGAAAGAGATAAGGTGGAGTGTTAAGGGAAAGACTTTAATTAGCAGGGGACTGAACATTAATTAAGAAATTTATCCCAAAAACTGAGTCACCGTATTATGCCCTTGAGCTGGCTTTGATAATTTATACACTTTTGTTGATTTGAAAGAGTCAAAAAAGGCACACTATTTTTCGATTAATAATGTGCATTTTGGATTAGCATTTTGCTGAATGCATATTTATATATTTGTCATTATAGTTATATATTTATATGATCAAAGACGGTTTATTTTATGTTAATGAACAGTGATAATAAATTATTAAAAATAAAAAAAAATAAGGGGAAAAACTCATTTTCGTCCCTACATTTTTACGTGATTCCCACTTTGGTCTCTAACTTTTTTTCCACTGCTTTTAGTCCCTATCCTAAAAAACGTGTCTGGTTTTTGTTTCTGCTATTACATTAGAAACAAAAATTGCACATGTAGCAAATGGTATTATTAAATTAATTAAAAAATTAATTTGCATTAAAAAATGTCACGTCAACATCTAAATTAAAAAAAATTAATTTATTAATTTTAACTAAATAAAAAAATTAAAAACAGAAAGAAAAACCAAAAATCACATGAATTGAAATCTAAGTGTATCTTGAACAAGAACACAAACTCAAATCTAAGAACACAAAATTAAAATCCAAAAATCACAAACCCAGAAAATTAAACTATAGATCCACATCAAATTAAACATGAACAAGAAATTAAACATGAAAACAAAATTTAAAACCCAGAAAATTTGAACCTTAGAGCCAAAACCCAAAATTAGAATTCATGCCAACATTCTTAACAAACCCAGATAAAATTGATAAATTAAACATGAACACATTAAATATATGAACAAAAACACAAACCTAGCAAATTTAAAACCCAAAAAATTAAATTCAAACCTAGATTAAAATCTAGATTCAAATAATTAAATTCAAACCCAGATTCAAACCCATATCAAATCCAAATTTTCAGCCCCCAAACACTAAATTCAAACCCAGATTTTCGGCCTCAAAACTCAAAACCCAAATTTTCTTATACTTTCTGAGAAACCAAACACAAACCTCAAATCCAAACCTTGAGTTGAAACCAAACCACCTCCAACCTCAGATTCAAAACTATCAAACCCAAACGAAATCAACCTCACCTGACAACAAAACCATCTCATCTCTTAGCCGCCGTTGCTTTCTTCTTGCTCGTGTTTGCCTGGGATGTGGGTTTGCATGGAGGTGCTTTTGTGGTGGAGATCGTGGATCTTGGGTTTTGGGTCTTTGGTCATGGAAATTGTTTTGTAGATCGGTGAGTTTGGGTCATGGTGGTTGTGGGGGTGAATGAGGGTGGTGGTTGATTGGCAGTGGTGGGTGATTGATGGTGGTGTGGGTATGATGTAGTCATGGGTATGGTGGATTCCGCAGTGTTTTGTGATGTGGGTTGTTGTTAGGTTATGGGGGTGGTTTGGTTATGGTGGCGTGGTGGTGGTCTGCTTCTCTCTCCTCTGTCCAGCCCTCTCATCTCTCACCGTGGCTCAGAATTTGATGCAACTTGCTATGAAGAGGTTGGAGAAGGAGTTCTATCAAATTTTGTCTATGAATAAGGCTAACTTAGACCCTGAATCGGTCTCAGCTCACTCGTCGAGATCTTCGACGGCGAGGTCGAGCACTTTGGATTTTGAGGAAAGCGATGATTTAGAGGAGGAAGAGTTCCAATTCGAGACTGAGTTGGATGACTCGCTTTCCAATGTGGAACGAGATTCAATGATCGCGATGGCGAATTTGAAAGCCATTGTTGATTGTATGATATCATCTGGTTATGGAAGAGAGTGCGTCAAGATTTACAAGATAATTTGAAAATTGATTGTCGATGAGTCGCTGTATCATCTCGTTGGATCTTATGTTTAATTTTGTGATCTTATTTTTTGAGTTATTCGTGATTTTTGGATTTTAATTTTGTGTTCCTAAATCTGGGTTTGTGCTCTTGTTATTCTTGTTCAAGACACACTTAAATCTCAATTCATGTGATTTTTGGTTTTTCTTTTTGTTTTTAATTTTTTTATTTAGTTAAAAATAATAAATTAATTTTTTTAATTTAGATGCTGACATAGCATTTTTTAATGCAAAATAAAAATTTATTATTATTATTTTAATAGTAGCATTTGCCACATGTGCAATTTTCGTCTCTGATGTAATGGTAGTGACAAAAACGAGACGTGTTTTTCAGGATAGAGACTAAAAATGGTAGAAAAAAAATTTAAGGGCCAAAGTGGAAATCGCATGAAAATATAAGGACTAAAATGGGTTTTTCGCCAAAAAATAATAATAAAAAGAGGAAGGCCATGTTTTTTCCATCTCTAAAAAATAGTCTTGAGGAGCAATTTTATTTTTTTTTTCCCACAAGCCAGATGCCCTAATCTCACTCGAGACAACACTTACCCCAAGTCAACAAAAAAAATATATAAATAGGCTCCTAAAATTATTTTCCTACACGGGTTGGGCCTCACCCAACATTCACACTACTTAAAAATACCCACAATCCTCCTCTCTACACTTAGCCAATAATCAAGCCCAAATCCTATAACTACACTACATGCATGGCCCAACGAAGAAAAGCCTCAAAGGACGAACCCACTCCAAGGTTTCAGCCCATGTGTCAAAACAAAAGAGGCAACCCACAATCAATGTCCACGTGAGGACTGAGGAACTTGCTATTGCTGTTCTGGTTTCTTTATAGTTCAGGCTGAACCAAACAACTAGACCGATCAACAATCAAGACCAAACTCCAAAAAGTTGGGTAAATGATTCCTAAGGTCTTATAATATCCACGAAATCTCTTGTTAGCATTTTTGGGTCACCTTCAAAGAATTCTCCCCTGTAATAACTCTCTCTCTCTCTCTCTCTCTCTCTCTGCACTGACAATGAGGAAGGTTACTTGATCAATAACAGCACAACTAGACACACACACACACACTCTCCCATGAGTCCCATCACCATCAGCCATACTAAGTTTGTCCTCTTTTAAGTTTTAACTTATGATTGTTATGAAACCTCTCTCTCTCTCTCTCTCTCTCTCTCTCTCTCTCTCTCTCTCTCTCTCTCTCTCTCTCTCTCTCTCTATGTGAGAAATGTTAACAAGCACCATGCGTTGCTTGTTAAGATTTCTCTTAATAGGTTGTGTTAATAAAAATGACAAAAAGCTATTAAAAGAATTGCCAAAAATAATAAAAAAAATTGCTAAAAATTGTCAAAAAGTAAAGAAAAGATATGTAAAAAGCTGTTGTTAACGAGCACCGTAAGATGCCTGTTAACATAACCCTATATATATTAGGGGATATGATATATTTTTAATTATTGATTTTGCCTCATGTATGTATTTGATATTAAAAGATGAAATGCAATAGTTGTCAGAACTTGTGAGATTCATTCACCATTGGACCTTTTTTATGTTTTACCGCTAGACTTTCGTTAAGCTCCTATTTGTAGTGAATCTTTATTGTGGTGACTCATTATTGCATTTGGTGTTTTCTAGTCATATTATAATCATTAAGGACCTCGCCGAGTGTAAGATTTGGGACCTGAGTTGATTCAAAGTAAGCACGCACACTAGTGGCCATGGGGCTATCTCCCATTGACCCAACATTGAGTTCCAGGCCAGCTCCCAAAATCACCGGTGCACAAAAAACACCCCAATATAATCAAACGGGCCAAATTCTAGGCCCAAGAGTTTACATTTTTTTACCAAAACAATATCCAACAAAGAAAAAAAAATTTGAGAGAATATATGATATCATTTTCCAAAATGAGGGTTTAAAAAGGTCATAGGTAAAAAATTAAATAAAAAGCTAATCTAAATTAGCATAGAGGAGCCAAATTTAGTTTTGGAAAATAAATAATGAGAAGGGAACTAGTAGGAGGCGAAGTTATCTTCACAAATGCATTTCTAGTTACGAGGATTCGAACTACATATATAGTTTATTTACAAATGCTTCACTGTCTAAACTCAAAAGGGAGTTATTGAAAATTAATGAAAATATCATTTTAGAATTTCTTGAAAATTGTTTCCACGTTGAATTTTGAGTATCAGTTTTCAAAGAGTAAAAAAACACTCAACTAAACACATCTTTTAAACTGTTTTTTTTTTTTTTTTTTTCTAATAAAAAGAATGCTACCGAACAAGGCTTAACAATCTTAAGCTTAAAAAGCTCTAAGTTTACAACCTCTAAAACAAAAGGCTACACACTAGAGCACCATCCAACCCAAAACTAAAAGTTCAGGACGACAGCTTCAATTGTCAAATACTGAATTGGGAATATCAAGGTTGTTGCACAATCTGCTAGCTTGAGTCGAGAATTTCAATTTTTTGCAGTAAGTTTTTAACATCATGAATAATGGCCTCCTCATTGCAAGGACTATTGCCATGACTTCTGGCATTTCTTTCACTCCAAATATATATAAGCCTCTGATAATAGCTTTTACCCTCCTATGTGCCAAAGTCTTCGCATTGCATTTGGTACTTCTGAACCCGTAAACACTGCTTGGAAGCACAATTCTTCTTGAATCAATATGCTTGTAGAGCTCGAAGATTGCAAAGAGGTCAAAATTTTCATTAATAATTTAATATATAAACTGGAACTAAGACCATAATGTCCACTAGAGTTTGAGTTTTGATGAACCTAGTTAGGCATTCTAGTGGTAGCAGAGATAAAAGCAGTGGGATTATCTAAAGTCACCTGAGGATGAAACTGCTGAAGATAAATTTCTTGATTGAGAAGTAGTGGACGCAAATCATCAGAAGTTGGAAGTTAGTGTCTGAAAGTCACAGCAACTGACAAAGCTCGTGTTCAGATAACAAATCAAAAAGACGTAATGCCAAATCAGATTTTGGGACTAGGTGTCTAATGGTTCTCAGAGAATCACTAACATTTTACAATTTTGGAAAGGAAAAAAAACCTTAGAAAGGACCTCCTTAGTCAATGTTTCAAGTTGAAGTTTAATTTGGTTGACAAGAAGCCACTCTGTCCATAAAAAGCTTCTCAATAGCAAGGCAAGTACTGGGAGCAAGCAGTAAAGAGTAAGCACCAAGAACATCTTCTAAAATATCTACAGAGTAGTAGTATTTAACCAGGAGACAACTGTGATGTCTTACTGCATCCAAAGACAATATTCTAGATTAAAACTCTTAATATTGATGAACAAAAAAGGAGTAGCCGCTGAAGACGAAAAGGAAAGGAAGGAAGCTTGAGGGCTGGATCAAGTCGAACCATGAGAATCCACTAAGAAAAGAACCTAGAGCTTCAATACCATAAAGAGATACCCAAGGAATGAATGCAAAACCGTCACTAGACTCTAGAAGAGTCACTGCCTAACCAATTTCTACTACAGGTTATAAGAATAATACAACTATGCTCATTTCATGGGTCATAAGTACAATACCCATA
The DNA here is from genome assembly GCA_032878915.1 of Castanopsis chinensis. Taxonomy (NCBI): domain Eukaryota; kingdom Viridiplantae; phylum Streptophyta; class Magnoliopsida; order Fagales; family Fagaceae; genus Castanopsis; species Castanopsis chinensis. The sequence continues at coordinate 5,202,085 of JAVQMG010000122.1, read as the reverse complement.
CATCATTTACAAAATAGAAACTTATATGCTTAATACTAATGAGAATCCACTAAGAAAAGAACCTAGAGCTTCAATACCATAATGAGATACCCAAGGAATGAATGCAAAACCGTCACTAGACTCTAGAACAGTCAATGCCTAACCAATTTCTACTACAGGTTATAAGAATAATACAACTATGCTCATTTCATGGGTCATAAGTACAATACTCATACATCATTTACAAAATAGAAAATTATACGCTTAATACTAATTCAATCCAAATTAATGGTGTTAAGAAATCACTAAACTCTTTCTCGGTCTCTCTCTGTGTTCAGCAAAAACTATTAAAATAATACAAAGAAATAAAAGATATATATATATATATATATAGAGAGAGAGAGAGAGAGAGAGAGAGAATGCAAGAGAGGAACCAAGGAGTATTACGTGATTTTTCCCAACAGATTGCATCCACAATAGAAAGCCCTTAGCAGCTACATTTTTACCATTCAGAATTGTTATTCGACCGTGAACCCTATATAAGGTATATATGGGAACTAAATTGACTTAGGAGAATTCCTTGGTTGGACTAAAGCCCCATTTGGATAGCGGTGGCGTTTGGTGTTTGGCGTTTCACACCCTTTTTTTTTTTTCTTTTTACCAGCACCTCTTGCACTGTTTCTGAGACATGAACAGTGCATTAAGGCAAGTAGACAGTGTTTTCTTATGTGAACAGTAACTCAAAAATTTATTTTTTATTTTTTTCAGTAAAAAGTTTTCAGATTTCAGCAAAATAAGCGGTACCCAAACACACACTAAAATCAAGGTTAATTAATGTTCCTCGATTTTAGACAATCTAGGATATCAACATGTACTAAATGTGATATGCATGGTACACCAACAACAACAAATATAGTAGAGGATGAACTTATTTTTAATTGCCCCTTAAGAGAAAAGGAATCGGACTTTAGCCTCATTAGCCAAGGGAAATTTGGTAAGAGAAGGGTTAAGAGAAATTTAAAACAAAGCTATGGATCCTCAATTAATTTTTGATTTTGGCTATGGATCCTTAATAAATTAATCAATGTCAGTTATATGTATTATTTTCCACCATTCTATTCTATCCAATCTTAGTCTCTATTACTTCCTTAATTAATATGTCCTTTTCAAATACTTTTACGAATGTTATATTTGGTCTTCCCTTACTTTTTCTCGATCCCTCAACTTGAATCAACTCACTCTTTCTTACCAGCGCATTAATCTCTCTCCTCTGGTCATGACTAAAGAGAAATTCAAACAAGCTAATATATCATACCAAAAACATTAAAGAAAATCAGGAAAATAAAAAGGAAAATTGTAGGTGTCAATTGGCTTAATTGATAAAGTATGTTGTCATCAAACAGGGGACTTGAGATCAAATTTCACCTACATCATGGGGAGAGAGGTTTAAGGAATAAAAGGGTTATCTCCTGTTATGTAGCCTGTAAGTATAAATGTATAATAGATTTCAAATGGACCAAAAAAAGGCCTAGTCAGAGAATAATCAACCAAAATTGCCAATGACATTCATCACTTTAAATCCCAGCAGTCTCTCTATCTCTGTGGTCCCTTAACCATCAACCTCTAGCTTTGTCATTTAATCACAAAAGAAACAGGCCAGTTACAACTTGCACCTAGAAGTCTAGAATCCACCAAATAATTACTGAAAATCCAAGACAGTGACAAGCTTAACCCTTATGTTAACTCTGCTTCTGAAAATATTATGGAAAATAGTTGTGAAACACTATAGCAGCAGAAGTTCAGATGTTTACATCAAGCATGTCTTGCAACCCCATGTGGAGACATGAAAGGAAATTAACCTTACTTCTAATTTTTGAGTATTGGCCCGATTGGGTCTTTAGGTTCAATCACGCAAGCAGCTGACATCCAAAAATATATATATATATACTAGCATGATAAGAATATATTTAAACATGAGTGTTTAGACTTTAGAGCAAAAATATATCTTAAGGTGATGTTATTGTTTCGAGCATAATAGTGTACTTCTCCACATCTCCTTAGATTGGATGCTGTGATAAATGTTATGGGCCATCTATCTATTAGGGCAGTGAGCTCTAATTTAAACGGCACCTCCCTTCCCCCCCCCCCCCCCCCCCCCCCCCGGGGGGCCACCACCATAAGAAAGAGAAGAGAACAAGATCATGGTTCAAAACCCACCAGATGTAAGTGTCAAGCTACCAATAAAAAGACATTTTTTTCAATAGAAAATATCCGGCGTGCATATTGAAAGCTTAAATAGTGTAAAACACTATTGCTTGTTTAGACCCCCATTTTAAACTTACGGTTAGATTGCTTTTACCCTACTTAACTAAGTGCAAAATAAGAGGAAGTGTAATGCAATGAGGCTAGAACTACTCTAAAGCATATGCATATACAATAGACCATAAGTATAAAGCATAAAGAGTAAGGGAAGAAAGATGCAAACAACGAGATAACATGAAAATGTGTTATCGAAGAGGAAACTGAAGTGCTCAACGAAAAATCTCTCTACAACCCTCTAAAGCCAAAATGATCCACTAGTGAATAAATTTGAAATACAAGGATATCAAAAAGACCCTCCAAACCTAATCTACTCAATGTACTTGACCCTCCGAGTTCCAATTCCCAATGGACTACACCGAGTCTTGTCTTCACTAGTTACCCAAACCTCACAATTAGCTCCAAATTGCATCCACCAATCAGTGGCTTCTTCCAATGCTTCTCACACACACCAAAACTTCTCTCAACACTCAGATTGGATGAGATAAGTGTTTGGGCTAAGAACCTATCAAAGAATTGTAATTGGAGAGGTAAGAATAGAGAAAAATTAAAAGAAATTGTGTAGATGATTGTGGGTTTACAGTCTCTAACTCTCAAGTGTATTGCTAGAGTTTTCTCTCTGAAAGTATCTTTACAATTTTGTGGGTAATGTGGGCTTATACAGTGTGGGTAAAGAAATAAGGAAAGTATAATTAAAATCATCCAAGCAAAGAGTTTCGCAGGTCACTCATGAGTTGGCCAAGTCACGAGGTGACTCGTGAAATACAGTCTTGCAAAAGACTGTTCAGATTCCAACATGTGCTTCTCATGTGGCCTTTCGCGAGTTGTCCACTTGCGAGCCACTCGCGAGTTTCATTGTCTTCACAATTTTTCACCAAACTCTCACACTTAACCCTTACATTAAATCTCACATACATACAAGAAAATGATTGAACAAAATACAATCAAATTTGACACGGAATTAAAGCCAACAAAAACATAATTGTAAATCACAACTTTACAGATATTACAATAATAGTGGAACTTTGGTTGATTTGGCACATACCAAAACTAGATGGGTCGTAGGAATATGCCAAACCAATGTGTCAAGATTTTTAAGAATATAATAATTTTGCTCTATTCTAATAATAATTATTAAATGCATGATTGTACGACCATGTTTTGAAATTCTAGAATTAACCAAGAATCTTCTGAAATTACAAACTAAGTGAATCTGCGATTGGTTTTGGTACATAAAAGAAAAGAGTCAACTGATGGCCCACCAATAAATCAACTGAGGCCAAAAACAAGAAACAACTCTTCTTATAACACTAAACACTTACCTCAGTGTTTTGGCTAAGATAAAGGGTAATATCAAACTAAAAGGTTCAAATATTAAAAGGTTCAAATATTAAAGCACAGTAATGAATCTTCTTGTATATGTCTATAATTGATTAGTTTTTACCAGTAACATTCATTATGGTTAAAACACAAGATTTGAATCAATGATATCCACCCTCATGGTGACTAAAACTTATAATATGAACAAGGGACCTCCTCGACTAGACTTGTTATTCACTGTATATCTCTGCATGACTAAGGTACTCACATCTCAAATTCTAAAAGTCACAATATCAGTTAATTTTTTGTGTTCTATCATACGTTATGTTAAAGGTAGTTTTCCTTGTTTGTTCTGGACACTTAACCTACTCTATTATGATTTATGACAATATGATTGCTTGTGCATTACCCTATTACTATTACAAATGCAATTTTTCATCAAAAATCAGTGTTACATTAACCTTGCTGCAATGTAAGTTTTTGTAGTTTCACATAATATGCCAAAGATTGCAACTCCCATTGTAATGGAAGTGAACTATAGGCCTTTCTCATAATAATACTAACCATTTACTGCATCACCAACTCAAATTAAGAGTCCAATGGTCAACTCCAGCACTGTGTAATTATATTTTATAGATTTCCTTAGAAACTAAGAAACATAAACATAGAAATTCAGTTATGTTACATCTAATAAAGTAATAATCACTTCAAGGAACAATCTTACACACCCCCACCCCCCCAAAAAAAAAAAAAAAAATCCTGCCCAACAACAAAACTCCATCTCAAGGTTGATTCCCAAGGTGTTGATCATAACACGGACATGAGAAAAGTTATTGGAACAACATACCAATGTGTTCTTCAGTTGTTTGGAGTTTTCATTATTTTCTGTAAAAGCACCGTCCTTGCCCATGTTATTTCCCGGCTACACCTATCACCATGCAGACTTAACTTCTGAATGTCATCCATAAACTCTTCCAGCTTCTTTTTGATATCATCCATTGCAAGCTTCACCGCCTCCTCCTCTTCTCTAAGAGCAAAATCAGCATTCTGCATCAGTGACTCAACCTTAATTTCCACTTTGCCAACAAGCGCTCGAATGCTTTCCAAGTCCTTCATTGTAACAAAAGTGCCAATTTGCATTGTGTTGATTACCCCCCTTTCTTCTTTCAGTGCAGTCTCATAGCGCTTCCAAAGTGAGTTACACCATTTTCCCACTGGGCCCATTGGAACAGCCAATGCAGCTGCCAAAGCTGTTACCACAGGCGGAGCAGCCATGGCTGCTGCCACCACAGAGAATATCAACACAGACACAAAGGCAGCAACAAAAATGACATTCGACACTCTTCTCCACGTCTTCACAGACTTCAATTTCTTATCTAACGTTCCCTTCCTCTGCTGCAACTTGGCAAACATTGAAAGATGCTGATTATAAACCAAGTGAAACAGTTCAAAAAACCCTTCTGTAAAAGGGTCCCCGGCCGCCTTAAATTTCCTTAACTCTTGCAACGTCTTCACATACTTCCCCCCATCAACCCCATCTCCTACTTCTTCCTCAAAATGACTAACCGCAAGTTGAATCATCATCAACTGGTTATCACGTGTGCGCTTCAGGCAGTTCTCAAGGGCAGTACAGAACTCCAATGTTTTGAGGCTGTTTTCAAAGTAAATCTCCACCAATGAGAACAATTCTTGATTTCTCCACACATCTTTCTGACAGTCTAGAAGGACTTTAACCACGTCCTGGTTCATTTCTAGCAGACTATTTGTGACTTCTCTGAGTGCATCAAAAGATAGGGACCGTACCTCGACCCCAGTGGAAAGCGAGCTGATGGCCCTGTTGGTGTGCGCTTGGATAGTAGCATCAAAGGACTGTAAGGTTGTATCAAGCATACACGCCGCCTCATAAGAGCTGAGATCAACATTGAAAGTGGCATCGGCATTTATTTGGAGGGGTTGTGCTGCTGCTGGTGGCGGTGGTGGTGGTGGTGGTGGTGGTGGTGGTGGTGGTGGGGCATCTCTAGAAGTTTTCTTGCTACATTTTCCTCCCATCATTGCCAATTGCCAATTGCACAGCAAGAATCGATAAGAAGTAAAACTAAGCTTTATATGTATATACGTTTGCTATAAATAAAATAAAAATTTTTAAAAAAATGTGTTTCTACTGGCCAAATTATCAACCGCACAATAATTTTTTTTTTTTTTTTAACTTCAATTGGATGGTAAGAAATTACAAATCAAAGAAAAGCAAGAGCAATCCAGCTAACTAGATCGCAAACCCAGGTGAAGGCTACTCTAAAATCAACAAAATTGAGCTAAATCAGGTCGATTTGGAGCTTGCTGAAACAGGGAAGAAGAAAAGGCTCAAAATTTTTGGATAAGATTTTGAGAACCCAAAGCTTAGATTCGCTTGGCAGCACAAGCTAGATCCCAATGAAAATAAATGTAAAACCCAAAAGTCAAAATGTCAAATTTATAAGTAAAATCTTGCTAGAGAAGCCACTTTTCTGGATAATTGAAACCCAAAATGTCAAAACTCAATTTGGAGAGTTTCAGGTACCTGAATTTCACCTGAAATGATTAAAAAGAAATAGAAGGTACTCTCTCGCTTAAATCCATCAAAGAAAGAAGAACAATCCCAAAATCCAAGCTAAGATCTTTGTGAACTAAGTAGCAGTATAGTGCACGATCGACCTTGAAGAAATCGAGAAACAAAAAATTTAAGAAACGAATGAACAATTACACAAAGATACCCATAAACTAAAGCAATGATTTTTGACTCCAAGACAAAAAATACCAATAAAAAAGGACAAGTTTCAATAAGCAATGATTATGGGTCGGAACTATGAAGAGCAGCAAAACGAACTTCTTTTTAGCTCTTCAATTTTGATGGGCGATTTGCAAGGGAAAGTGAGAGGAAAATGGGGATGAAGAGTGAAGACTACCTCACTAGAAAAAGGGGCTGTTTTGAAGTGTGTTTTTCCAAAGGGTTTCCAAGCTTTCAACCACGCGTAAAGTTTGTTGAAAGTTCTCTGTCTTATTTTTTTTTTTTTTTTTTTTTGGTAGAATTGAAAGTTCTCTGTCTCTGATTAATAATGAGACTAAAAAAATATCTGAAACTGGAAAATGTTTAAGCCACCACCAGTAGAGTGACATATTTGTAGTGAACTAGGGCGGAAACCTCGAACATGTTTCTTTACGAGGAAAAATAAAGGTAATGTATATTTTATGTAGGGTCCGGTTAATGTGTGTCCTAAAGGCACACATTAAGCAATCCATTTTTAGAAATATTTTCTCGAAAATTGAAAAAGAAAAATTTCCAAAGGTAAAATGTTTGCTTATATCCTTTATGTATGAGTCATGCTATACGCCGAATGATTTTCTGGATACGAATCTTTGTACGTAGGGACTGTAGCTAGTCATCAGTCTTTGAAGAAGATATGGCTTTAAGATATGCGTAAAAACACATTCACTTGATTAAAAATGATTGGATATATCTTATAATATCGTTTAGAATCTAGAATATAGAAATTATAAATTTAAAATTTAAAAAAAAATTCTAGAATATAGATGATAATCTATAAAGATTAAAGATATCATAAAAGCATTTGGAATATCCAAAAAAATAAAAGGAATAGTGCACGTTCGGCAATTGCTTATTTGTTTTTTACTTTTTTTTTTTTAATCTCAATTTTATTACAAATAATATAACTTTTAGTATTTTTGGATAATAAACTAGCATTTAACTTTCACATATTTGTAAGTTCTGATTAGTTCAACTGGTAAAGTCTCTAATGGTTGAATAAGAGATCTGAGGTTTAATCTCCACTTATACAAAAAATTAATTGGTGTCTTGGCTTAATGATAAAGAACATTATCATGAGCAGACTCCATAGGTTGAAACTCTCTCAAAAAAAAAAATCTTTCACACATTTAAAATAAACTTTTTTTATATAAACACAATCTAAACGAACGGCTAGAAATAAACAATTCCCAAACTGACACATAATCTCTTAAATTCATATATCATGATGTTGGAATTTTCAAGGAAATCAAAATTATTTCATAAAATTAAATTTTGAAAATAAAAGAAATACAATATGTGATAGATTGGGTTGATCATTGGTTAGGATGGCTCGAGTTTACCCTCATCCCCTCACTCAACCTAACTATATCAAATTGGGAAAAACATAACAGGTTGTTAATAGATCATCACCTAATTATGGATTGAATGGGTTAATAGGTTTAAAGATCAAGTAAGTAAAATTCTCAGTAATGTGAAGGAGATCTCGACCTCCACGAAGGATATTTCTTGACATTTACAAACAAATCTCATCATCAATGACCATATCCAAACCCTGCCAGCATCCAATGGCCTCCAATTAAAGCAAACTTCAATAGTTGTGAAAGAGAAAATGAGAGAAGATATGATCAAGACGTTTCAATGGTTTGAGCCTCACAATCCAATATCCTACCAAAAAACAAGTGGGTTTCATTGCAAAGAACCCACCATTGACTAAAACAATGATTGAAATCGATCAAAATGCTTCAAAGCCATTGGGATCAAACAGGTGGGTCGAATCCAATAGGTTATTGCTCACCCCAAATTACAAACGCAATACAAATATTCAATTCACATTCAAGAATTATCTTATAAACATTAGGTATTTAGAGTATTTAATATCATATATAAATTTTTATAGAGTTTTATAAATCCTAACATGCCATTTTTTTTATTTTACAAAAAAAAAAATTATTTTTGCATGTTTGGTGTAATAAAAAAATCATAGTGTGTGCATATATATATATATATATATATATATATATATCCCAATAGTAATTCATCTTTCTTGACCTCACATGTCTCTCCACAAAGCAACCATTAATCAGCTCTTAATTTTGTTTCCAAATGATATATTTTTTTCTTTAAATCTATCACTATCCCTGCTTAATTTTTCATGTAAAATTCTATCACATGAATAGCTTTTAATAGGCCTATTAAAATTTTGACTTCCCAATAACTAATTTGGTTGGTAATTTGAGGTCTATTTTCCACATTGAAATCCTCAAATGGCCCAAAAAATATAAAATATATTCCTATTTGGGGTTTAATTTTATGAATAATGTTTTTGATCATATAAATACTTAAATAATATAGATATTTATGATTCTCAATGTGAGAGAAACAACCAAAAAAAAAATTACTCATTTCCAAATAACAAGTTAGAAAACGTTTCCAATAGAAAAAAACTAATATATTTAATTAAAGTTGATAATGTTAAGAAGTCCAAAAAAAGTGTAATTAAATGTAGGTACGTGTGTGTAATTTGATTATGTTTCTATACCATAACCCACCCCTTAAACAAAATTCCTAATCCCACCCTAATAATGATGAGAAAAATCAAATAACAACTACATAATGAATCAACCCCAAGCACGCAGCAATTCTTTATGGCATGTTTGGTAGACTGTAATAGGCACTATAATATAATAGTTATTCTTATAGTTTAGTTATTCTTTAATTTGGTTATGTTTTTATTATAAGAAATAGTTATTCCTTCTAAATAGCTATTCTTCAAAATGTGTACTAATTATTCCTCTTTAAAAGGTTATATTAGCTATTCCTAGTAAGTGTAATAATTTTAAAACTTAATATATTTCCAAACAAACAAACTTTCCATATACATATAACAATTATAAAATTATAAAATCATAAAAAACATATATCTCTCTTAAATTTAAAAATAACAATTTTTAAAGAAATATAATTGTATGAGTAAGATATTTCCTAAAATAAATGTTAAGTTTCATTCTAATGTTATAACTTACAACCAAACTAATGAATAGGCTTATTTATTACATTACAACACATTTTATTCCTAGTAATAAATATTACAATTTCTGTCTTAATCTCCATTCAGTGTACCAAACGTAACCTTAATGATTGATCATTTCTATTAGTATTTTTTTTTTCGATTCATTTTAAAAGAAATGGAACAATAAACAATGTTTATAGGAAGAGAAATGTTATATCCACAATTTTTTCACAACAGATCCTATGTGGCAGATTATTATAGGTTGTCACTGTTAGGATAGAAAAGTAATTGTAGTCGTAGATTCAAATTAGAACTAATAACAACTAACCATCTATAATTCATTGTAAAAATGTTGTGAATATAGCAACTCTCTTATAGGAAGCCTACATCTACAAAAAAAAAAAAAAAAAACTACTTAATCAAGGCTATATAGGTGAGATTAAGATCTCGAGGTAAATTTATCAAGGAGTTACTCATATCTTATCCATTCATATTATCACATCATCAATATCTAAAGTAATAAACAAAAAATCTAATTCACAAATTTCAAATTAATGGATAAGATTATCAATTCCACAATACAATTGTGAATTGCCCCAAAAATTTGAATAGATATCTTATTATAATGAAGTTACCCTAAGACTTAAAAAAAATTTAATTGCATAGTTGATATTAGAATATTAATTCATATTTGTACAATCCAACCTCATTGAGCTCTAGGGTAACGAGATAGGTAGCTTCATGAATGGTACACTTAAGTAGACCAAGAATCTTATGTTGAAGACAATTCTAGTCTCAAACTTGTGAAGAAGACAAAGAAGATTATATGTGAAGAAAACGCACCGTTACATCATACATAGGGTTGGACAATTAAATCAAATGCATTGTTTCACTTATGTGTTGACTCTCTTAGGTGCTTTAATGAAACAGTGTGCATTACTCTTATCTGATTCAATTAGCAATTCAGACTTGGTGCGAAAATATCAGTTAGAGCAGCTTAACTAACTCTGTTAGTGCAATGTAACTTCCCTAAATATCAGGAGCTTAACTTAATGGCTTAGCTTAATCTTGTTGTATATAAACCATTCTATGGGTATAGATGTAAAGTATGCAAGAATTCTCTGAAATTGTATAGAAGTTTCTTTCATTCTCTCCCTCTCTCTCTCTCTCTCTCTCTCTCTCTCTCTCTTTCTCTCATTTTCTCAGACTTTCTCTTCCCTTGTGATTGTTCATATGCATTTGCTTTCTCTGTGATTTTAACATAAGCTTAGTTTCTTGTTACTGAAACTTTCATCATGGTATCAAAGCACGCAACTACTTCTGCGAATCAATCTTCAACAATGGCTTCAAGCTCAACAATGGCATCATCCTCATCTACTTCTTCAATGTCATCTGGTACACCAATGAATCTGGTAAATCAACCTCTCTTACTTCTGTCTAATACGTCAAATATGATGACTGTGAAGTTAGATAATGCCAATTATATAGTTTGGAAGCATCAGATTACCATGGTTCTTGAAACCTATTCTTTGTATGAATTGCTTGAAGAACCTCAGTTAATTCCTGAGAAATTTCTTAGACTCCGTTTGGGAGTTCATAAGGGAATGGAATGATCAAAAGGGAATGGAAAAAAATAGAATGGAATGTATTTAAGTAAGGGAAAGGAATGAAAAAGAATGGAATGGAATTAAGTAACCTTGATTGGATGTTTTAAAATAAATGAATGGAAATGAATGGAATGTAAGTAATCTTGTTTGAGAGCAACATGAAGGGGATAGAATGGAATCATTTTATGGCAATATTACTATTAGATTCTTATTTTAAAATAAAGGGTTAAAAATATAGAGGTATTTTGGAAGTTTTAATAAAAAAATTATTAAATCTAATTTCATTCCCTCACATTCTTCCCAATTTCGGGGGGAATGAAAATTTGAGGTTTTAAGGGAATAGAGAGAAATGAATATTCCCTCCTACCCATTCCATTCCCTCCCATTTAAACTCTCAAATAAGGGAATGGGCTTTCCATTCCCTCCATTAAAACTTCCAAATAAATGAATGGAAGAATATTCTAAAATTATTCTTTTCATTCCTTTCCTTTCCTTTCCTTTCCTTTCCTTTCCATTCCATTCCATTCCATTCCATTCCCTCCTCCCAAACGAGGCCTTAAGGATTTGTTTGGATCATATACTACAATTGTGAATCCAAATTTCTTAATCTGGAAATCAAAGGAAAAAGCATTGCTTACCTTTATAAGTTCAACTTTATCTCCATCTGTTTTAGCACTCACTGTTGGTTGTGCTTCTGCTGTTGAAGTATGGAAGGTGCTTGAAAATAGATTTTTCTCAGTGTCAAGGTCTCACATCATGAATCTTAAGAGTGAGCTTCATAATTTGAGGAAAGGAAATGGTACTATTGATGTTTACCTTCAGAAAATCAAAGTTGTTAGAGATAAATTGCTTGCTGTTGGTGTAATTGTTGATGATGAAAAATTACTCCACATTGCAATTAAGGGACTCCCTAAAAAGTAATCAGAACAAGGAGCACTCACCTTGGGTTTAATGAACTTTCTACTCTGTTAAATGTAGAGGAAGAGTCCCTCAATGAAGTGTTTAATGTGAAAGACTCTATTTTTGCCTTAGCTGCATTGACTAATCAGATATCTAATGGCAACGGCTATAATCAAAATCATAATAGAGGAAGAGGCAGGGGCAACTTCAATAATAGAGGAGGCAAAGGTGGCAGAGGATCACATGTGAAGAAAATTACTGTTTCATCATAGATATGGTTGGACAATTAAATCAAACGCATTGTTTCACTTATGTGTTGACTCTTTTAGGTGCTTTAATGAAACGGTGCACATCACTCTTATCTTATTCAATTAGTAGTTCAGACTTGGTTCGAAAATATCAGTTAAAGCAGGTTAACTAACTCTATTAGTGCAATGTAACTAACTCTCTAAATATCAGGAGCTTAACTTAATGGCTTAGCTTGATCTTGTTATAGATAAACCATTCTGTGGGTATAGATGTAAAGTATGCGAGAATTCTCTAGAATTGAATAGAAGTTTCTTTCATTCTCTCTCTCTCTCTCTCTCTCTCTCTCTCTCTCTCTCTTCCCTTGTGATTGTTCATATGCATTTGCTTTCTCTGTGATTTTAACAGAAACTTAGTTTCCTGTTACTGAAACTTTCATCATCTTATAACTCAATTAGCACCTCTTTATGCCAAATGTTTTGTAGCTGAATTGACACTTTCTCATATACAAAGTACTTAAGAGGCAAGGACGGAATAAGTTTGAGTTGCGAAGTTAGCAACATGTTGTAATTATTTTTTTAAAAAATAAAATAAAAATAACACCTCTTTATATTTAATTGAGATGTTTAGGTTTAAAATCTTGTTATAGCCTATTTATATATATACTAATCTCATCACATGCGCTTCGCGCGTGCGATGAGGCCTTTTTTTAGCCCAAAAAAAAAAAAAACAAAACTCTGTGTTTTTATTTTATATATATATAATTTTTATTTTGAAAATCTAATTTATAAGTGGATAAAGAAATCTGAAAATTAACAGGAGAGTGATCCTATTTTTTAGGCAATATTTTAGTAGGAGTTAAAGTTGCATTTTTACCATATTGTTCTTTAGTTTTGTCTCTACTTAAACATAGGAGTGTAAGGACATTTTTGAACTAAAAAAAATGAACAATCCAAACAGGAGAAACCCCTTAAATAATAGTATGAACAATCCAAACAGGAGAAACCCCTTAAATAATAGTATGAGAAATGATATATTCACAATATTTTTACAACAAATCTTAAGCGGCAAGTTGTTACTGGTTGTTGTTGTTGTTGGGGCAAAAAAGTAATCTGAGTGTTAAGTTCAAATTTGAACCAATAACAACTAATTATTTATGATTTGTTGTAAAAATATTATAAAAATATTGTGAACGTAGCATACCTTTAATAGTAGAGATAAAATCTGTTGGGGGGCTGTAAGCCGTGATAAGGTAGCTCCAACCTCCAACCGCGTTAAAACTTTTGGTCGGAAGGTAGCTTTGCCATCATCGTGACATCATGGTTAGGACCAGGGGGGAGCCGCATTTGCGGCGTTTCGAACCGAGTTAAATATCTTTTGGAGGCTGTAATAACATCAAGTCGTTGTAGTATAGTGGTAAGTATTCCCGCCTGTCACGCGGGTGACCCGGGTTCGATCCCCGGCAACGGCGAATTTTTTTTTTTTTTTGCACACAATTTTTGGTACTCTCAACATCAAAGATTCTTTAACCCCTTTCCATTAAGCAGCTTTGAACAAACATGTCTACTGCTTCTATACGTTTTCCCATATGAACATATGGACCGAAAAGCTACCAGTCCCTCTCTTTGCCGGAGTTATTGACCAGACCTGAAAACAAAAATTTACTATGTTAGTGCCCAAGCCCAAAAATGGAGCCAACATATTACGGCTGCAGACTCGAAAGAGTCTTTGATCAATTGGACAATAGTTATGCGTAGGTCATTCATGAATATACTTTTTTTGTGGGCAAGTACAATGCACATGTTAACATGTACAACACATGTTATGGTCTAGATGTTTAATTGGTGAGGGAAACGAACCAGAAGAAATTACACTTCTCGTGGTCCTATCTGTTTGCTCCCCGCATATTATCATCCAGGAAGGTGTTCCATATAGTTTGATGACATTGAATTAGCAGTTTTGTAGCTTAGATTGAACAGTATGGTTGCATGCATGGTTGATCTGCTTGGACAATCTGGTTTGCATGAGGGCTGGGTAGTTTGTTTACTTTAAAATGTTTAAACCCATGTCTATCAATCTGGATGCAATTATATAGAAATCCCTTTTTGGTGCCAATCAAGTTCAAAACAATTGTTGATCCTCGGCAAAACAAAGAAAATTGTGAGGTCTTTTGTAAACATTATCGCACTGCCACTCTGACTGCAGCCAAAAGAATTTCAAGGGTAAAGAACCAAAAAATCATTGCAAGGCAACAATTAGAATCAACTTTCAACAACATAAGAGATAATATGTTTGAATGCAGCAGATTAATTACCAGAATCTAGCAGATAATAAGTTAAAAAAGAAGTATCTTGTGAGTAATTTTCCCATCAACGCGTGACATAATCCAACTTATCACAAAATGAGGAATTATGTCGTGTGAGAATTTGCAGGGTTCAATCAAGCTTCAAAAGGCTCAGATGTTTAATTGGTTAAAGGGGAATAGATCCCCATTATCATTATAAAAGAATCTAAAGGGCCAACAGCATTGAGAGAATGATGAATCCCTCAAATTCGGATTTCTCGAGAAGATCTATTCATTTCTTCTGGGCATTATTACACAGGATGATGCAGCATATTACTGTCATCTGAAACATAAGACTATTCCAGCATACACAGATGAATCTCAAAAGAAAAAAAATTAATATAATTGATTCATCCATGTAGAAGAATATTCCAAGATTTGATACAAGATCTTCTGCTACAGCAAAGTCTTCTAACCTTTTCTGAAACACAACTATCCATTTCACCTGAACAACAATTGTTATACATATAATGAGACTAGTTTTGCCGATTGGCAATGTAATTAGCCAAAGCAATCAACGGCGCAGCCTTTTCTGGATCAAACGCAGATAGCTGATCTTGTGCATCCTTGTTCAATTTATCCGCAAGCTCCTTGGACTTTTCAATACCCATTAGCTTTGGATAGGTAGTCTTATCAGCCACCAAGTCTTTCCCAGCTGTTTTCCCCAATTCCTGAGACGATTTTGTCACATCAAGAATATCATCCACCACTTGAAACAACAACCCAATATACCTCGCGAAAGTCCTCAACTTTTCAACCTCTTCGTGAGACCCACCTCCCAGAATTGCTCCTAGCACCACAGCAGCTTCAAGCAACGCTGCCGTTTTGTGTAAATGAATAAACTCAAGGTGTTCCAAACCCACATCGGAGAGTCCCTCAGAACATATATCAACCACTTGGCCTGCAACAAGCCCTTCTGTCCCAATCGACCTCGCGAGCTCTCCGACGGCTCCGATAACCCTTGCCGGCGGCACACCCACCGTAGAAACCGCCATGTGCTCGAAAGCGAAGGCTAAAAGCGCGTCGCCCGCGAGAACCGCGACGTCCTCGCCGAACACTTTGTGGTTTGTGGGCTTTCCACGGCGGAGATCGTCGTTGTCCATGCAAGGAAGATCGTCGTGGATGAGAGACATGGTATGGATCATCTCGACGGCGCAAGCGGCGGGCATGGCTATGGACTCGGTGCCTCCGACGAGCTCACACGCCGCGATGCAAAGCATGGGTCGGACTCGCTTGCCACCGGCGAGGAGAGAATAGCGCATAGCCTCGTGAATCTTCTTTGGGTCCTTAAGCGAAACACAGGCATCGAGGGCTTGGTTGACGGAATTGGCTTTCTGGGCAACGTAGTTTTTGAAACTGAAAGTGGGTTCTGATTCAGACTCTTCCTCTTCTCTGAGAGTGTCTTGCTTGGTGAGCACCGCAGAAACTGGAAAAGATGAGATGGTTCTTCGTCGTTTTTGGGATGTGATGGAAACGGGTATGCTTTTCAGAGGATGAAGGATGCGGAAACTTGGGGATCTGGATCTACCAGCTTGGTTGAACAATGAACAGGTTTGGACCCATGTACTAAGATTCACACAACTCATTTTTTCTTAAATTTGAGATAGGAAACTGTTTTTGTTTTTGGTTTCTTTGTAGTGGGAGAGAGAAAACTAAAGTAGAAACAATTGAAGAACAAAAGGATGAATTTGATTTCTCTTTTTAGGTCTTGATTATGGGACTATCTAGCTTCACCAAAATAATACTTCTAGATATAAGCTGAGGGCTAATGAGTTGCAAAAATTGGATTGATATGCGGGCAAACGCAGAGATGTTTCCTAAGACCGCATTAAATGAGTTAACAGTAACATACACAGTTCAAGTCGTAAACTTGGGTTCTCAAAAAAAAAAAGCTCGTAGACTCCACAAAGTTTCAAAGCAACTCTGTAAGAGAGAGATATATAGTGTAGAAAAAGGAGGATAGTGTTTAATGCACTACGGACTCTGTACAGTGAAGAAGGGACAAAGATAACGTCCGTATTGATTGGTTGAGCTTTTGATTAGGCAATTGGCAATAGACAACAATGCAGCCTTGCACTTTTGTGGACGATAAGGGTTCTGCATAGGTGAGACTCGAGTTAGATAGGGTTAAAGAAATTTATTTGACCCAATTCATAATTGTGGTTAAAAAAAATTTAACCCGACCCAACGAAGCATATAAGTCCAATTCAATTTAACCAAATTCACATGAGTCGGATTGGACTAATGAGTTAAACAAATTTTATTATTATTATTAAATTGAGTAGAAAAAAATATAAAAATAAATATAAATATGTTTTAAATAAATACAAAAATCAGTATCAATGTAACTGCAAACGGAAAATTATTAGATACTCCCGGAATACCATAAATGTGTACTTCCTCCTCTCATATGAATAGTGGGTCTTATCATGAATTTAATTACTGAGACTCACCATTCATGTGAGAGCAGGGAGTACGCATTTATGGTACTCAAGGAGTACACAATAATTTTCCACTACAAACAACACTAATAACTAAACAACAATAGTAATTTATTAGAATTTGTGTAAATTAATTGGTTTTTATATAGAATAGGAAGAACTAGTTATTTTAAAAATTTTATTAATTATATAATATATTTAAATATATAGATAGGTTGGGTTGGGTTTGGAGGGTTTTTAATTTTATGACCTAAACTCGACTCGCTATCAAAAAAAATTTGTAACCCAACCCAACCCACCAAAGCCCTAAAAACTGACTCAACTTGGTAGGTTGGGTTAGATCGAGTCGATTTTGACAAATTGAATTAGATCGGGTTAGTTTTGGCAGATTGGCTGCACACCACTAAATATAGGCATGTAGCAATGGTGTGAAAAATATGATAAACCTTGAAATAGTATATTTATACCCCACAACCGAAAGGGTGTCTTAGCTTTGGTAGAACGTACAGTGGTTTTGACATTTATCCAAAAGATTTGAGATTGAGAGTTAAAAGATCGTGCCTTACACGTTTGTTTGTGACTAAAATATAATGGCTTGTTTGGTAATGTTGTTCTAGTAACATTATTTAAGTTTTTTAAAAATATATGAAAATAAAAAAGTATTGTAAAAACATGTATTGTGTTGTTTAAATAATAAAAACTGTTGTTTAAATATTCCTACTAAACATCTCCTAAGGTACTAGAGAACTCTGTTTTGTTGTTTACATTTTGGAATTGAGATAATTTTTATATTTTAGTAGCAATCAATTTGGTCTCTATTATTTTTAATTTAGAATCAATTTGGTCTCTACTGTTAAATCACTAACCCAAAATGTCTATGTGGCTCACTTAGAGTTGACATGGCTTATAAAATAATATTAAAAATTGTAATAAACAAAAAAAAAATGCCACCTCGCCTAAAAATATATTAAAAATTAGAGGGAAAAAAAAAAACAAAAACAAAATTAATTCCTCAATTAAAAAAAAAAAAAAAAACTCAGGATGAAATTTTTTTTTTTCTCTTTCTTGCCAACCAATCACACAATACATCCAAAACAAATCATCTCTAATTCTTTTTTTTTTTCTCTTCCACTTTACTAGTAACTAAACACTGAAACCCATTTGGAGATCAAATTAATTCCCCAAGAACAACCATCGGCCACCACTAATCATCCACATCCACCAAAACCCAGTCAAGCCGCACGGCCGCAGCAACAAAACCCAAATGAACACATGCTAGAAACCCCAAACCAATCCAACTCATCTGCGGCAACAAAACCCAACTCAACTTAAAGCAAAATTTTGAGACCCAATGCAACCAACCATGCAACAGTAAGAGGGATAGTGTTTCAAGCTCATCAGATCTCAGTTTATATTTATTGCACAAAACTGGGAAATTTGCTGGAAAACGAAGGAATTTTTAGCAGAGAGTTTTTTTCATCCATAATTTCGCTTCAATGGTTGATTCAGTTGTTGGGTTTAGAGGAAAAAAAAGATACCCAGTTGTATTGGGTTTTAATCGTTGGGTATGACCATGTGAGGGATTTTTTTTGGGGTGTGATTCGTTTTGGATGTCTTGTGTGATTGATTGCTAATAAAGTTTAAGAAAATATTTTAAGTCTAATTAATTTTGTTTTTGTATTTTTTTAATTTTTTTAATATATTTTAAGTGACACGGCATTTTTATGTTAATTAAAAAAATTAATATTATTTTATAAGAGAAGTCAGCTTCAAATGTGCCATCACTGCACACGGTTTGCCATATTGGCATTTTTTTATTAATAACTTAATAGTATGGACCAAATTGACTTCAAATTAAAAATAACAAAGACCGAATTAGTTGTGACCTTAAAATATAATAATGACAAAAATTCAAAATTGACCCTTTTAGTTTCAATTGTTGTCATTTCAATTCTCTAAATTTTAGTTTAATCATTTAAGTCCTTTAAGTTTCGGAATTTGTCAATTCAATCTTCCGTTAAGTTTCTGTTAATTGTTGCCGTTTTCTAACCTTAAAACAACGCTATTTCCACTTCTTCTTTTTTTTGTAATTAAAAAAAATCAAAAACAAGTATTACCAAAAAAAAACCCACATTTATCATTCCCCCGCGTTGTCGTTGTTCCCCTGCCCCTGTAAACAAAACAAAAATTATCCCCATGCCCTATATTGTAAATCTGTTTAAGACATCATTCATGTAAGGTCATCCAAACATTTGGGATAAATATTTGTTGTGTTAAGTTGAGTTTCTGTATCAGTCCAATGGGTAGGGAGATCATTCTGGTTCGGTAAATCAGGGTAACAATGTTTCAAGACCTCCTTTGGGCACGATTAATGTTATTTTTGTTGCACCAGGTAGGACTGGTTCTCATCCTTTTAGGGTGATGTCAGTGGCAAGGACTTTTGCCGAGGAGACTAACTCTGAGCCGAAGAGGGTGAAAGGTAACATCCCACCTATTCTGAGCTTCTCGAAAGAAGATAAGATTGGAACTGTCCAACCCCATGATGATGCTTTAGTGGTTATGTTAAGGATAGGTGGTTACGATGTAAAAAGGGTAATAGTGGACCAGGGCAGTGGTGCGGATATTATGTATCCAGATTTGTACAAGGGGTTGAAATTAAGGCAGGAGGATTTGACGTCTTATGATTCACCGCTGATCAGTTTTGAAGGGAAGGTTGTTATACCAATGGGCCAGATTAGATTGCTTGTCCAGGCAGGTTCTGAGGTTGTAGAAGTGGATTTAATTATGGTAGACGCCTATTTTCCCTATACGGCCATTGTTGCAAGACCTTGGCTTCATGTTTTAGGTGTGATCTCTTCAACTTTGCATTTGAAGGTAAAATTTCCTTCTAGAGATCAAATTGAGGAGATAGTTGGGAGTCAGTCCATGGCTAGGCAATGCATGGCCGCTGCAATTCTGCATCAACTTGGACAAGAGTCATCGACCTCGACCGAAAGGGACTCATAGCAATCACTGTCTTCAGCCACGCCTAAGGTGGCAGAAGTAGAGGAACCCACGTGTGAGAAGCTAGAGAAGGTTCTTATCGACGATAATCCTGAAAAGTTCTTTCAAGTGGGAATTCAATTGCCCCCTCAGGAAAAGGAGGAGTTGGTTATGTTTTTGAAAGAGAATGTGGACGTGTTTGCGTGGAATGCTTACGAAGCCCTGGGGGTTGATCCGAGTTTCATCTGTCACCATTTGAATGTGAATCCAGCTGTGGTGCGGAGGAAGCAACCACCTCGGTGCTTATCCAAAGAGCACGTCGAGGCTGTCAAGAAAGAAGTGCTCAAACTCAAGAAGGCAAGTGCAATTAAAGAAGTATTTTATCCAGGATGGTTGGCTCATACAGTGGTAGTAAAGAAGAAAAACGGGAAGTGGAGGGTATGCGTAGACTTCACGGATTTGAACAAGGCTTGTCCTAAAGACCCATTTCCAATACCTCGCATAGATCAGCTAGTAGACGCTATTGTTGGGCATCCTCGAATGAGTTTTTTGAATGCTTTTCAAGGTTATCATCAGATACCTTTAGCTTTAGATGATCAAGAGAAAACAACCTTCTAGGATGGTTGGCTCATATAGTGGTAGTAAAGAAGAAAAACTGGAAATGGAGGGTATGCATAGACTTCACGGATTTGAACAAGGCTTGGCCTAAGGAGCCATTTCCAATGCCTCGCATAGATCAGCTAGTAGACGCTACCGTTAGGCATCCTCGGATGAGTTTTTTGAATGCTTTTCAAAGTTATCATCAGATACTTTTAGTTTTAGATGATCAAGAGAAAACAACCTTAATTACTCCTACGGAAAATTATCATTATAAAGTGATGCCTTTTGGTTTGAAGATTGCAAGGGCTACTTATCAAAGGATGATGAACATAATATTTGAACCGCAGTTGGGAAAGACTATTGAAGTGTATGTAGATGATATGGTGGTAAAAAGCAAAATGGTTTCGCTGCATATAGCAGATTTGAGTGATTCTTTTCGAACGCTAAGGAAATATAGGTTGTGCTTAAATGCTTCTAAATGTTCTTTCGGGGTGGGATCTGGTAAGTTCTCGGGTTATATGGTAACCTATAGGGGAATTGAAGTTAATCCTGCGCAGGTCAAGGCAATTAATAGCTTACAACCACCTCGAAATCCTAAAGAAGTTCAAAGGTTGACAGGGATGACTGTTGCCCTCAACCAGTTTATTTCTCGGTTTCCAGATAGATATAGACCTTTTTTCCGGTTGCTAAACAAATGGAAGGGGTTCGAATGGACTGAGAAATGTGCATTAAGGAGTAATCTTTCTTCCAGTTACTCCTTAGCTTATTAGCAGCTTAAGGAGTAATCTTTACATGAGGCCGAGGTCCATTATTTGCCATTGGAAAAGGCTATCCTAGCTGTGGTGCACGCAACTCATAAGCTCCCCCATTATTTTCAATCTCATATTGTTGTGGTTCTAACCCAACTTCCTCTAAAGTCTATACTTTGAAGTGCTGATTACACGAGCAGGATTGCTAAGTGGGGCACCATCTTGGGGCTTTTGGCATTAAGTATATGTCTCGTACTTCCGTAAAGCTGAGCCACTGTCAAACATTAGAGACGTGGATGCAAAAAAATTTGTCTGGAAGAATATTGTCACCAGGTTTTGGATCCCTCATATATATATATATATATATATATTTTTTTTTTTTCTGATAATGGCTTACAATTTGACAGCAAGGCCTTCAGAAGATATTGTTGTGACCTCGACATCACAAATAGATATTCTACTCCAGCCTATCCACAGGGAAATGGGCAGGCCGAGGCGGTGAACAAAGTCATAGTTAGCGGGCTCAAGAGGAGACTGGACGATGCTAAAGGGAGGTGGGTGGAAGAACTGCCACATGTTTTGTGGACGTATCGAACTACGCCTCAAAAATCCACTGGAGAGACACCTTTTTCTATGACTTTTGGAGTTGAAGTTATAATTCCTTTAGAAACCAGATTCCCAACAATGAGAACAAGCTCTTTCACCCCTAGTAGTAATGATAGTTTGTTGCAAAAAAACCTAGACCTAGTTGAGGAAAGATGAGAGAATGCTATGATTCAACTAGCTTATTACCAAAAAAAACTCAAACAGGGATATGATTCTTATGTGAAGTTACAGCCGCTGGCCCCTGGAGATTTGGTGTTGAGAAAGGTCTTGGGTACCGTCAAGAACCCAGTATGGGGAAAATTAGGACCTAACTGGGAAGAGCCCTATCGTATCACTTCAGTAGCTAGTATAGGGGTGTATTATCTTGCTAACCTAAATGAAAAAGCTGTACAGTGTCCTTGGAATGTAAATAACCTTCGAAGGTATTATTATTAATGAAAGGCATTCCTGCCATTTTGGTTTGGTTATCATTGTGTTGCATTGATTATTAGTTATATTATTCTAAGTATCAAACAGAAACTTGGATATGCCTGGCTCCTTGGACCACATACCTTGTGGAAATTGATATTCTTGTTGAGTATTGAACAGAACCTAAGTTACGACTGGTTTTCGAATCATCTACTTTAGGAAAATTAACACTTCAATACTTTATTCTAAGTATCAAAAAGAAACTTGGATATGCCTGGCTCCTCAGACCACATACCTTGTGGAAATTGATATTCTTGTTGAGTGTTGAACAGAATTTAAGTTACGACTGGTCCTTGGATCATCTATTTTGAGAAAATTAACACTTCAATACATTATTTTAAGTATCAAACAAAAACTTGGATATGCCTAGATCCTCGGACCACATACCTTGTGGAAATTGGACCACATACCTTGTGGAAATTGATATTCTTGATAAGTGTTAAACAAAACCTAAGTTAGGATTGGTCCTCAGATCATTTACTTTAGGGAAATTAACACTTTCGTTTACCTTTTTGAAAGTCAAATAGTGTTTGGGCTGCTTTAACTTTAGGGCTGCATATCTTGGGGAGTTTAATAACCCACTTTTGTGATCCAATTTGACGTAAAAGCTAATCTTAAATTAAATTGCACTCGTTTTGGTTTCAAATATGTCTTTGTACATCCAACTGTTTCAAGAATAATGCAGTTTCGTCATTTAAGTCTAATATTGGCCCCTATATGTCGATAAAATGAAGTTGTACCTAGGTCAGATTGTTGATTTGTAGCTAAAACGTTGTGGAAATCTATCATGTATACTTTAAACATTAAGTTGTTTAGGATATGTATATAACTCATGCTACAATAAAACAGTATACTACTGTAAATGAAGTTTGCAAGGAATTGAAAATCAAAGTGTTAAACTTGTCATTAATTCTGTATGTGAGTACATTGAAAATAAAATTGTAGCATAAAAAGGGTCAAAATAAAGTTAAGAACAGGAGAAGCTACATAAAGAAAGGATCCTAGGCGGCCTATGTCTTGATTTTCAATGGAGGGTCTTTTTTCAACTGCGTTGCAGGCTCTTTTGTTTTGCCCTTGCCTTCTGTTTGTTTAGGCTCAGTCTCGGATAAGGCTTGAACTTGTTTTCCATTGTCCTTCGCTTTTGGTGGAGGGGCATCTTGGTCAGCTTGCTTGTTCAAGTGCTTCTCAGCCTTGTCACCTCGTTCCCTTTCTTTATCAGCAACAGTAAATTCTTTTGGAGGTGGAACATGTTATTGGTTTGTAGATGGCTGTACCAAGGGCGTGGTCTCAGAGACAGTTGAAAGGAAAGGAAGGTCTTCGATCACTCAGATTTCCTCGGGAAACCAAATGTTCTCTGCCCTTCTCCATTTAGAAGTAGCAAGGACTCCTGCCATATCTAGGCCTTCTGCCCAAACTTGTTGGCAGTAGTCCCTAAATAATTCTGCTAGCTTTTCAGCTAGTCGGGTCTTCGTTGCTTTGACCCCTTCGTTGTAAGAAGCCTTAGTTGCAGCCTCCACGGTCTCTCTAACAGTACGAGCTGCTTCCTCAGCTTGAGCAAGTTCCTTCTTTAAGTCCAAGATTTCTTGCTGAGCTTTATGTAGATCTTCTTCTTTTTGGTGCAGTAGTTTGCGTTGCCCCTCCACTTGAGCCTCAGCAGTTTTTAGTCCAGCCTCGGCGCTCTTTCTTTTGTTCTTCTCATCTGCCAGTTTGGTGGCTAGGTCGTTTTTCTCCTTCTCAGCATGGCCCAAGGCTTTCTCTGTCTCAATTCTAACCGCAAGTTCAGCCCTTGCCTGGTTTTGAAAGTTCCCCACCATTTTCTCGGCAGCAAAAACTTCCTGGATAGCCTGTGTGGAAGTGTTTAACAAGTGCATTATGGTAGGAAATATATAAAGGTTTATATATAAAAGAGTTCATATAAAAAGAGTAATAAAATTAACGAGGTAAAAGAAATTGAATGGCACGTACCAAGCCCAAGTCCCTCTTCAGGGAGAGGAAAAGATGTTGCTAGCTCATTTTCCCTAGATCCTCCATATCCTTTGGCAGAAGGATAGGTTGTTCCAGAGCGTTGGCCAGGTGGTAGGCGTGTCCTCGTTGAAACTCCCTTATGCTGGAGTGGCAAGCAATCGGCTCCCTATCCAACTCCAGTACGGGAGACCAGTTGGATTGTGCTAGGTGCACCTTGGCCAGACCATAGCATCAAGAGCCGCTTTAGAAGGAGCAGATAGATTTCTCACGTGCAGCAGTTTGGGAAGCATTTTGAGACTGTAATTTGAGTCAAAATTTCATTTTTCTCCTTCGAAAAATGAATTTTTGACGGGCTATTGTGAGGGTAGATGTGTCAGAATATGATTTTGGGCCGTGGGCCTGATCCAATGGTATTGGCTCGTTCGAGAAGGGGTTAATTCTAAATAAAGGGTACCGTATTCAAAAGCCCACGAGCAAGTGGCTGTGAGATAGACTGGTGAGCATGGTCCGAGGAGGAAAACATCCTCGACTAACTAAAGGGAAAATCATACAATGTGTTGTTAAGCTTGGAAATGGGTTCCGGAGGAATAAATGGATAAGGATGAGCTTTAGAAATTCATAGGAAGGAGAAACAAATAGCAAATATCTTGGATAAAGCTGCTACTACCGTATTAAAGACCCTGCACCTATCTCTCTAGCCGCATTAATAGAGAAATGACATCTGAACAATGTTGGACAGCCTTACAGCTATTATTTGAAAACTTCAAGAAGGTGTAGGATGGGACAAGTATCTGGATGGACGATCTGAGCCCTATGTGGAAGATGGAGGAAAGAAGAAAGATGATATAAAAGGAAGAGAAAGACATTAGAGAAAGAGGGGAGAAAAAAGAAAGGAAAAGAAAAAGGAAGAAAGAGAGAGAGAGAGCATGGTCAGTTGTAATTGATCTTTGATAATAAAAGAAGCATTTCATACCATCCTCAGCTGACGTCTGAGGAGAGGTTTTACATATAATTACCTCTTTATTTGTGACTTGTGGATCTAATCCATTACCTTTGTGCTGTAAACGTCCAGATTACCTTTGTACTATAAATGTTTAGAAACCTAGGTTTTACACCCAGTCTCTACAAAAATTCATTTTTTTGGGCCTGTCCCCTTTACACGTTTGGGTCCAGGTACAAATTGTGCACTTACATATATGATGTAATAAATTTTATATTATGTAATAAGTACAAATAAATCTATTTCTTACATATTATGTAACTAGAGTATAATAGTCAATTTATATAAATTATATTTTTCATCATTCCATTTTTCTCTCTAATCGAACAAAAGAGTTTTTCACCCTTCCACTTTTCCACCCCTCCAATTGAACACACAAGAGGGAAAATTAAATATTTTCCATCCTCCCATTTTTCCACTCCTCCAACCGAACAGACCCTAAGGGTGCATGCATATGAATACCAGTAGCAATATTTAAAAGCTTTTTATTCACGAATGACTGGAGGGTAGTAGTTAATATGTATTTAATATTTTATTAAATAATGTTAGGGTATTCATCATTTTTTTTCCTTATATATTTGTCCAAAAAATAGTTAAATTATGTATAAACATTAAAAAAAAACACACACAACAACAACAACAAAAATCATAAATTTATGCATGTAAATTAATAAATTATTTTCAAATATATTTTCTTCTTAAAAAATTTATATTCCAACTCCTAATAAAAAAATTTGTCAATTATTAACATGTGCTTTTCGAGACCTCAATAACAGTACCCATGTATACATATGTAAGGTAAAAAAAAAAAAAAACTTTTTTCATTTTTTTAGAAAATAAGAAAACTATTTTATTCCTATTTTTAGTTCCGTGGGCTCAAATCAATTAAGAAGATAACTCTGATTCAATTGGAGCAGTATTTTTTTTAAAAAAATAATTCACCACAGAGAACCAAGAGTACCTTAATTCTAATCAATTCGTTGACTTTTGAAAGCCACTCATGCAGTGGCTAAGTATATATATACTTTGATGACTTTATATTCTCAAGTGATACCAAAATAATTTATAGGCTAATTCTTTTTATTTTGATAATTCAATATACAATGAATTGGATCTTGGAAATATCTGTTGAAATATCTACAATGTTTTTGTTGAGTTACAAGGCTATTAGCAATTTATAATTGATTCTATACTACATTTTTAAGCAATCTATTATTTATCTGTAGTAAAATAAAACCAAATATCTAAGGCTTAAATTTGTGGTTACCTTAATGTTTCGGTTAAATAATTATGCATGCTACTTGATCAACCACAATTATATAGAATATCAAGAAACTACAATTATATAACATTGTAGGGGAGATAGATCTAGGAGTATGTATTTATCTACATATTGGGTCGGAGGCCCAATCTAAGGGCGTTAAGCAATCCGAAGATAGATAAATATCTTACTAAGGGTCCGTGTTGGTATATAGAGAGGTAAAATCTGATCATGATCATCCGAGAAGATGGTCCAAGGAAAAATACTTCCTCAATACAGCTAAGCGGAGGTCGTAATGTATTGTCTGCCGTCTAGAGGCAACATCCCATGGGACTCTGTTGATAAGGATATACACCACCAGAGTATCAGACAAAAGAAAACCATGAAATATCTAAAGGGAAAGCTAATACCACCGCATTAAATGCCCTACAACTAACGCTCTGGCTGCATTAATGAAGAAGTGATGTTTGAGTAGCATGGCTCAGCCTTATAGTTGTTTTCAAAGGTTTTAGGAAGGTGTTGATAGGACAAGTATCCAAATAAATAAGCTGATCCATATGTGGAGGTTAGAGAGAGGAGGAAGAGTGATATAAAAGGCAGAGGAAACCCACATAATGAGGGGATCAGAGAGGAAGGAGAAAAAACATTGTAGACCAAAGAACAATATTTGTAATCTATCTTTAAGTGAGATTTATAGAAGAATTAGCCTCCTCGGATTGAGTCCAAGGGCGATTTTCCTTACATAAGTTTGTATCATCTTTACTTTTTGGTCATCTTGGCCCATGGCAATTGATAGACAAACTCAATAGAACCTAGATTTCAAAATTCACTCTTTACAAATTCATTGTATTGGGCTCTTTGAGCTTATTCCCTTCCCGTTTTGAGCTTAGACACAAATTATTTCCTTACAATATAAGTATCAAAATATACTTACATTTATTTGATATTAGATTGTTAAGCTTGTAAGCAAGTTCATAAGATATCATATTAACATATATGATTTATTGATAATATAAATAGTCATGAATTTTATAATTGTAAAAACATAAGTTTATAAACAAAAAAGAAATCTATCTAAATAATTCAAATAATTTAATTTAAAAAATAACATATTTGCTAATTTTTTATAAGTATAATTTATTCGTTAATTATTAATGTAGATACATGAAAAGGTATAAAAAAAATTAATCTTGGTATTTACTATATATGGGAAAATAAATAATTAAGGGGTAATTACACATAACCTACATGTGGTTTGGGCGAAAATCACTTTGCCTACCCCGTGATTTGAAAAGTATCACTTAACCCACCTATAGTATGTTCCGTTTGTTTTCCGTAACCCACCTTTGTTAAAATCAGGGGTAAATAGGTATTTTTGCTCAAATTTTATGTCTCTCTCTTCCAAAAAAAAAAAAAGAGCGAAAATGCAAGAGAAACAAGATCAAAAAGTGGTATTTGTCTCCCTCTCCATTCACACAAATTTTGAACATGAAAAACATACCCCAAAAAAATAAAAAAACTTAAGCCACATTGCCTCCCTCAACCCTTTGGCTAACTCCATCACAAATAGAAAATGAAAAAGAACCAATACAAATCAAAACGTTCATGGAAGTAGAAAACGTCAACGCTACACTCTCCAAAGGTTACTCCAATATCTATAAATCCAAAACCCATATCCAAACCCTTAAAGAATTGTCTCAAGTCAAGTACTCTCTCTCTCTCTCTCTCTCTCTCCCCTTTATTTGCTTCCAATGAGTTTCTGTTTGTTTCCATGGAAAATTCTGAGCTTGAAATGACATTTCCTCTTTTTTTTTTTTTTGTCCTTGAGAATTGGGGGATTTAATTTGATAAAGCTGTGATTGTATGCAATGGTATTGGGTTTTCTAGAAAAAAAGACTGAAAGTTTGTAATTTTGGTTTCTTTTGCTTCAAATGAAATTTTGTTTGTTTCCATTGAATGTAGCTCTTGAGTTTTCCGGAAAGTTCTGAGCTTGAAATGGCATTTTTTTAGGCGAATGCATTGAGAAATTGGGGGATTTAATTTGATAAGGTTGTGTTTGAAATGTCAAATTCTTTTTTTTCTCTTCTTTATTTGCTTCCAATCAATGCAGCTCTCCACTTCCATGAAAGTTTTGATCTTGAACTTGCATTTTCTTTACCAACACAGAAGATAAAAAAGCTCCATTGCCTCCCTCAATCTTTTTCATTTTTTATTTGTGATGGCGTTAGCCAAATGGTTGAGGGAGGCAATGGGGCTTAGGCTTTTTATTTTTTTGGGTATGTTCTTCATGTTCAAAATTTGTATGAATGGAAAGAGGGACAAATACCACTTTTTGATCTTGTTTCTCTTGCATTTTTGCTCTATTTTTTGTTTTGGGAAGAGAGAGACATAAAATTTGAGCAAAAATACCTATTTACTTTTGATTTTAACAAAGATGAGTTACGGAAAACAAACGAAACATACCACAGGTGGGTTAAGTGATACTTTTCAAACCATGGGTAGGCAAAGTAATTTTCGCCCAAGCCATAAGTAGGTTATGTGTAATTACTCCAATAATTAATAAAGTTATTTGTGCACAAGATTGAGCTTATTAGTCAATAATTTTTTTTAACTAAACAAAGTTTAAACATATAATCTAATTTGTCGATCAACTAAACTCAATTAGTGCTTGAAACAATATTAAATAAAAACAATTAACATCCTGTGTAAATATATAAATATATATATATATATATATATAGTGTTGTGTACTGATGAAGTATTCGTCAGTTGAGGAAGGAAGATTTCAGATGGAACCAAACCTGCTTTTCTTCTACGAGAATGGAGGGGAAAGTCTCTTGATGTGGTCACCGGTGTGGTGCCTGCCAAAACACTTCTGATGCTTAAGTCAGTTTCCGTAAGGTTTTTGCAAAAAGAAAATGGCTAGAACAAAGTGTCTTAGGATTGTTTTTTTTCTTACCCCTGACTTGTGCTTGTGAAGGCTTTATAAGCTTCTCTAGCTCCTAGCCGTTGTGGCAGTTATTGCGGTTTTAATGTCCCTTTTAGTAACGCTCCTTACTAAATGATAGGGCTTCAATTCATCCCTAACGGGCCATATAGCTGATTCTGCCAAGCTGGGACATTATTGGTGATATTGAATGATCCCGTGTACTTGCCTGTCTTTCCTTCGTCTGTATCGGTTTCCTCGTCCGTGATGCTTCCTTCGTCCATGTTGCTTCCCTCGTCCGTGTTCATTCGTCAGTCCTGTCAGTCGCCCTCGGATTCCTTGGTCGTCATGACATGTCATGACGACCGTGGAAGGTGAAAAGTTGGCAGGCGACTCTTGGAGTTTCGTGCCGCATTAAATGTGTAGTGATGGCGCCATACTGATCGTGGCCACGTGGCATATTTCAGTTGGTGAAGTTAATGCAACCATCATATGACTCTTCATTTTTCTCGCTGTTTTTCAATTTCTGTGTATTTTAGCTTTTAATCCCTCTTCCTTTGTGCTTTGCTTTTTTAAAAAGACTTTTATTGCTCTGAGTCTCTCTTCTCTTTTCTTTGCAAAAACTCCCTCCGGCGATTGTTCCTTTTAAACCGGCGTATTGTGCGGTGGTGCTTCCGTGTGGCGGTACTTTTCTTCCGAGGTATTTTCTCGACTTTTGGCTCCGTTTTTTCCCTTATTCTTCCCATAATTTCTTTGATTTTTCGTTTCTTTCTTCTCTCCTTTTTTTTTTTTAATTTTTTTTTTATGGGGGTTTTAGCTTGGATTGTTCTGCTTACATTGTTCCTAGATTTTCATGGTTAGTGGTTCGGAGGTTAGGATAGTTTACCCATCAATTTCTTTCTTGTTTGCACGTTTAAGGGGATTTGTAGGTAGCTCTCCGCGCCTAGAAGGTTTCATTTTTTAGGGCAACTGTTTGAGGGTTGTGTTGGCTGACTTGTTGCCTTGGCTCCGTCAGTCAATTGACTAGTTTAGAAATAGGGAAAGGGTGCGAAAAGCAATGTCTGATGTCAGATCTAGTGAGCTTGAGACTGGACTGTCATCTAGTGACGATCCAGTGGGGGGTGACACTGCTGTTTCGACTTTTCGTGAAGTTAGAGCTTTTTACGCCCTTTAAGAAGAGTGTAGTCTAGACACCGAGACGTTAGGGAGGTTTAGGGACATATTTCAATTCCTGGAGAGAGTGAGGTTTCGTCTGCCTGGTAAGGACGATCGGGCATGTAGCTTCTTCCCAGGGGAAGTGTGCTTCTATGAGGCGACCTTCATCTGTAGATTGAGGTTTCCCGTCCATCCTTTCCTGATAAAGCTATTGGACCATTTTGGTATCACTCTAGGGCAACTTATGCCTAACTCCTGGAGGATCGTGATTAGTTGTATGGGGATATGGCTGGCGGCTGTGGACGGGGATATGCTTAAAATTGACGAGTTTGTTCATTTATATCGATTAAAAGCGTCAAAGGAACATAGGTATTATGAATTGGTACCCTGGGAGAGGAAAAATAGGATCGTCAAGGGTTTACCGTCATCTTTCAGGTATTGGAAGTCCAGATTTTTCTTTGTGTCTGGGGATGAGTTTGAGACCGCCTCAAGCGAGTTTAGGGTGACCTCCCGTGATTGCATCGTCGGTGGGGAACCCCGACATCAGGTGCGTCAATATCTTTTCCTCGTCGCTTCAGTTTTTATGTGTACTGTTATTGTAGCTGACCTTTTTCACTTTTTCTTCCGTGCAGTTCAGAAGCGACCGAAACTTAAGAGCAGGTACACGAGTAGGGTGCAAAAAGCCGTAGAGTACGCACGGATGGTTGAAGATTGGGACGACCTGGTGGATCCCAGGACTTTGGCTTTTTATTGTCTTGGACCAGAACCTTCTTCTTTATCTTTCCCTTTCTGACAAACGCTTTTTCCTTTACAAGGATGACGACAAAATTTAACAAACATATGTACGCAAAAATGAGATCGAAAAAGAGCGAGCCGCTGTCAAACTTGGGGAGAAAGACAGTGCGGGTCACCGACAAGGGTACCCCTGCCTCTCCGGCTATACAGACCACTCCTGTCACTTCCGGGGCCGAGGTGATGAGGACAGCTTCCCCGTCGACTTTGGTCGAGGAGCTCTCCACGCCCGTTGCTAAAAGATAGCGTCTCTCCGGGAAGGAGAAAGAGATGGAGAGGGTCACTTCTCGTTCTTCCACTATCTAGGATGACGAGGGGCTGGTTGTGGAAAGAGCTCACGGGGCCATGACTGCAGAAGACTTGAAGGCACTCTCTGGAGTGTCTTTTAACCGCGTCACGAGCCGTCACGTTCAAAAACTTGTTCAGGTGATATATTTAGTTATGAACCTTCTTCTTCTACTTCTTCTTCTTTTTTTTTTTTTTTTTTTATGATCTCATTTTTTTTTTTTTTTAAGGTTTTTGGGGAGAGCCTTCATATCACTTCTGAGTATTTGACTCAAGAAGCTAAGGTGGCTTCCCTTTCGTCAAGGGTGGATGCTTTGGAGGCAGAGAATTCCACTTTGAAGAAGGACTTGATTGAATCCATGAGCGAAGCTACTAATTTGAAGGAAAAGGTGAAGAGGTTGGACGACGATCTCAGGGCCGAGCGTCAGCTGACCCTTGAAAAGGATGAACAGCTCCTGGCATCCCTGGAGAAACTGAAAACCATTGTTGCTAGGTCCGTTGAGGCCTTCCAGACCACAGACGAATACAACACGATCTTGTTCAGCTGGTACTTCAAGGGATTCAAGCTGCTAAGGAGGTATCTCGTCAAACACCCCTCTGGAGTGGACTTGGATAGCCTAGATCTGGAGGAGGTTGACCAAGAGATGGCTGCTGACGAGGCTGCCCAATCATCTGCTGCCTAGCCTAACGCCACAGAAAATGTTGAGGATGCCCCTGATGATTTCGTCCCTGCTGTTTGATCTTGAAAAAGAACTTGATTTCCGTTTTTTTTTTTTTTTTTTTTGTGTTAGTCCTAATTTTGTAAGAACTTTTGTTTCGAGAACATCAGTTTGGCCCAGTGTTTATGGGTCTTTAGTTATAAAAACAATGGAATTTGCCCTTTATTTTTGGGCTTTAATTAGATGCACTTGCTTGCTTTCTGTGGTTTGCACATTTGTTACCTTTTTATTCGTTAGTAAGCTGTGTTTTATTACTTAAAAGTTTTCGAGATTCAATGTCTCTTGTATCTGTCAGTAACTTACATCCGTCAAAGCGGAATCTTGTTACTTAGCAATTTTCGAGATTCGATGTCTCTTTTATTCGTCAGTAACTTACATCCATCAAGGCGGAATCTTGTTACTAAGCCATTTTTGAGATTTGATGTCTCTTATATTCGTCAGTAACTTACATCCGTCAAGGCGGAATCTTGTTACTAGGCCATTTTTGAGATTTGATGTCTCTTATATTCGTCAGTAACTTACATCCGTCAAGGCAGAATCTTGTTACTAGGCCATTTTTTAGAGTGGGGGATCTTTTTTAGCTTTCAACTGACAAAACATCTATTGGTGGTACTTCTTCAAATGCTCGATGTTCCATGGTCGTGGGAGCTTTTGTCCGTCTAGGGTTTCCAAATGATAACTTCCTTGTCTGAAGTAGTGAGCGACCCGGTAAGGTCCTTCCCAAGTAGGGCCCAGCTTCCCTTGGACAGAATTTTTTGTAGCCGTGCTAACCTTCCGTAAGACGAGGTCACCTATTTCAAGTCGTCTGAGTCTTACCCTCTTGTTGTAATATTCCTTCATCTTCTACTGATACTTCGTCATTTTGTTGGAAGCTTTGTCTTTTATTTCGTCTAGGCAGTCTAGGTTGATTCGTAGCTGATCGTCATTGCCTTCTTCATGGAATAATTCCCATCTGGTGCTGGTGGCCCCCACCTCGACTGGGATTACAGCTTCAGTGCCATAAGTGAGCATAAAAGGGGTTTCTCCTATCGGAGTTCTTGCTGTGGTCCTGTAAGTCTACAAGACATTGGGGAGCTCTTCTGGTCAGGCGCCTTTCGCATTATCCAGCTTGGTTTTAATGATCTTCAGCAACGTTCGGTTCGTCACCTTAGTCTGACCATTGGCCTGCGAGTGCCCTGGTGATGAGAAGTGGTTTTTGATGCCCAGGCCTGAACAAAAGTCTTTGAAGCCTTGGCTGTCGAATTGCCGACCGTTGTCTGATACGATCGTCATTGGAATCCCGAACCTGCAAACTATATTCTTCCAGACGAAATTTCGTGCTTCGGTGATTGTTGTCGTTGTCTCTGCTTCAACCCACTTCGTGAAATAATCAATTGCAACCAATAAAAACTTTACCTAACCTTTACCTGGGGTTAACGGGCCGACGATGTCGATTCCCCATTGTGCGAATGGCCACGGGGATGATATTGTCGTTAATTGTTCTGCTGGAAATCGCTGGACGTTCCCGAACCTCTGACACTTGTCACATTTCTTGACGAGTTCAACTGCGTCCACCTGCATAGTAAGCCAGAAATAACCTGTTCGGATGATCTTGCTTACCAAAGACCTAGGACCAGCATGGCCCCCACAAAGGCTCCGTCAGTCAACACAACCCCTAAGCAGTTGCCCACAAAAACGAAACCTTCTAGGCGCGGAGAGCTACCTACAAATCCCCCTAAATGCGCAAACAGGAAAGAAATTGATAGGCAAACTATCCTAACCTACAAACCACTAACCATGAAAATCTAGGAACAATGTAAGCAAAACAGCCCAAGCTAAAACCCCCATAAAAAAAAAAGGAATGAAGAAAGAAACAAAAAATCAGAGAAATTACGGGAAGAAGAAGGGAAAAAAATGAGCCAAAAGTCAAGAAAATACCTCGGAAGAAAAGTACCGCCACACGGAAGCACCACCGCACAATACGTCGGTTCAAAAGGAACAATTGCCGGAGGGAGTTTTTGCAAAGAAAAAAGAAGAGAGACTAAGAGCAATAAAAGTCTTTTTGAAGAAGCAAAGAACAAAGGAAGAGGGATTAAAAGCCAAAATACACAGAAACTGAAAAATAGCGGGAAAAACGAAGAGTCACATGATGGGGGCATTAACTTCAACAACTGAAATATGGCACGTGGCCACGATCAGTATGGCGCCACCACTACACATTTAATGTGGCACGAAACTCCAAGATTCGCCTACCAACTTTTCGCCTTCCACAATCGTCATGACGTGTTATGACGACCAAGGAATCCGGGGGTAACTAACAAGACTGAAAAATGAACACGGACGAGGAAAGCAACATGGACGAAGGAAGCATCACAGACGAGGAAGTCAATACAGACGAAGGAAAGACAGGCAAGTGCACGGGATCATTCAATATCGCCAATAATGTCCCAGCCTGGCAGAACCAGCTGTACAGCCCGTTGGGGATGAATTGAAGCCCTATCATTTAGTAAGGAGCATTAATAAAAGGGACATTAAAACTGCAATAATTGCCACTACGGCTAGGAGCTGGAGAAGTTTATAAAGCCTTCACAAGCACAAGTCAGGGGTAAGAAAAAAACAATTCTAAGACACTTTGTTCTAGCCATTTTCTTTTTGCAAAAACCTTATGGAAGCTGACTTAAGCATCGGAGGTATTTTGGCAGGCACCACACTGGTGATGACATCAAGAGACTTTCCCCTCCATTCTCGTAGAAGAAAAGCAGGTTTGGTTCCGTCTGAAATCTTCCTTCCTCAACTGACGAATTCTTATTTATCAGTTTGGCACCAGAGGGGTGAAACAACCACACAATGATTCTCTAGTTATAATGTTAACTATAGAAGGATTCAACACCAAGAGGATCCTCGTGGACAATGGTAGCTCAGCAGACATTATCTACCTCCCTGCTTTCCAGCAACTAAGGCTAGATCCAAAAAGGCTATGCCCTTTTGACTCCCCACTTGTCAGCTTCAGCGGAGACCAAGTATATCCCAAAGGCATGGTGACGTTAACAGTTACAATTGGAACCTACCCGAGGCAGTTAACCCGTCAGCTAGATTTCTTGGTGATAGACTGTCCTTCATCCTATAATGCCATTATTGGGAGGCCAACACTCAACAAATGGAAGGCGGCAACATCTACTTATTGCCTAAAAGTGAAGTTCGCAACGGATGAGGGGGTCGGCAAAGTGAGAGGAGATCAAGTCTTAGCCCGAGAGTGCTACCAGGCCGTGTTAGCTACAAGAGAAAACCATACATGGACGATAGAAGAGAAAGAAGACGAAAAGGAAGAAGCACTGGAAACAGTAGAGTTAGCCGACGGAGAAGCAACCAAAACGACGAAGATAGGAAAGAAGCTAAGTCCTGAGATGAAAGCCAAGTTCATCGAATTGCTTAAAGAAAACTTAGATGTCTTCGCATGGAGTCACGAGGACATGCCTAGTATATCCCCAAAAGTTATCCAGGACGAGTTAAGAGTAAACCCAAAGAGGAAGCCCGTCCACCAGAGACGCAGAACCTTTGCCCCAGGATATATTTGGCTTCCTCTTCATCAACACACTTTAAGTAAGGCCTAGAGAAACCTCTCTTGTATAAGGTGTCATTTAGGACCGTAAATTTGGCTGCTCTTTTCTTGACCTTCTTGGCCTCCTCAGCATCCTGAGGGAGGTGTCCATCCTGCAAAAAAGACAAGATAGGAGTAATCCAGATGTTTATACTTTAGACCTGGAACATTGATACTTCTTTAATGCTAGGGTGTTTCTGGACTTCGATTGCTAGTCCGCTTTCTGACGACCTCTCTTCTGATGATGCCGTCTTTGAGACCTCGTCTGCTATAGTGTTTTGGCTTCGAGGGATCTGTTCAAATCTGACTGTATCGAACTCCTGGGTCAGACACCTCGTCAACCTGAGGTATTTTTGTATTCTTTCTTCTTTCGCCTCATACTCTCCCCTTATCTTCTTGGTCACCAGTTTTGAATCACTTTGCACTAGCAGGTTCTTGGCTCCAAGTGCTTTTTCGAGTCTTAGGCTCATCAGTATTCCCTTGTATTTGGCCTCGTTATTAGTGGCTGGGAACTGCAACTGGACTCCATACTTGAGCATCTCTCCGTTAAGGGTGGTTATGACAACCCCTACTCCGCCCCTCTTTTGAGCTGACAAACCATCAGTCTGTATCGTCCACAGACCATCGTCGCTAGTGGGGTTATCCTTATATGCAAAGGTGAATTCGACCACAAAGTCTGCCAGGATTTGTGCCTTGATGGTTGTCCTGGGATGGTACTCGATGTTAAATTGGCTAAGCTCAATTGCCCACTGGACCATTCTTCCGGTTGCTTTAGGTTTGTTTATGAACTTTTTGATAGGTTGGTCAATCATGACCAAGATAGGATTTGCCTGGAAGTACTGCCTCAGCTTGCGCGAGTTCATTATTAATGCGAACACAATCTTTTCGATCCTCGGGTATTTAAGCTCAGCTCCTTGGAAGGCTTGACTAATGTAATAAACTGGGAGCTATTTCTTACCTTCTTCACGAACTAGGGCTACACTCACGGCTGTGACTGATCCTGCCAAGTACAATTGTAGAGTTTCCCCTTCTTTGGCCGGGCTTAGAAGGGGTGAATTACTTAAGAAGCGCTTAAGCTCCTGGAAAGCTTCCTCACATTCGTCAATCCATTCGAAGGCCTTCCTCAGGGTTTTGAAGAAGGGTTGACACTTATCCGTTGCTCTAGAGACGAACCTGTTTAGTGCCGCGATTCTTCCTGTCAGCTTCCGAACCTCTTTGACAGTTCTGGGTGACTTCATATTAATTATGGCTTGCACCTTCTCCGAGTTTGCCTCTATCCCTCTATGGGACACCATGAATCCTAAGAATTTCCCTGAGGTTACACCAAAAATACACTTGCTTGAGTTCAGCTTCATTTGGTACTATCTGAGGGTGGCAAACGTCTCCTTCAAATCTTCCAGATGGGAAAATTCTTCTTTACTCTTGACGAGCATGTCATCCACGTACACCTCCATATTCTTGCAAATTTGGCTCCTGAACATCTTGTTCACTAACCTTTGATAAGTGGCTCCTACATTCTTCAAACCAAAAGGCATCATCTTGTAGCAGTAGAGTCCTTGGCTTGTGACGAATGCAGTTTTTTCCTGATCCTCTTCAGCCATCTTTATCTGGTTGTACCCTAAGAAGTCGTCCATGAACGTCAGCAACTTGTTTCCAGCTGTTGAGTCCACCAGCTGATCTATCCTTGGTAGAGGAAAGCTATCCTTTGGGCATGCCTTGTTCAAATCCATGAAGTCCACGCACATTCTCCATGTCCCATTCGCCTTCTTCACTAGAACGACGTTGGCGAGCCATTCCGGACAGTGTACTTCTAGAATGAAACCCGCTGCTAAGAGCTTAGTGACTTCGTCTGTCACTGCCTGGTCCTGCTCTGGGGCAAAGGTTCTGCGTCTCTGGTGGACGGGTTTCCTCTCTGGGTTTACTCTTAACTTGTGCTGGATAACTTCTGGAGATATACCAACTATGTCCTCGTGACTCCATACAAAGACATCTAAGTTTTCTTTAAGCAATTCGATGAGCTTGGCTTTTATCTCAGGACTTAGCTTCTTTCCTATCTTCGTCGTTTTGGTTGCTTCTCCGTCGGCTAACTCTATTGTTTCTAGTGCTTCTTCCTTTTCTTTTTCTTTCTCTTCTATCGTCCATGTATGGTTTTCTCTTGCAGCTAGCACGGCCTGGTAGCACTCTCGGGCTAAGACTTGATCTCCTCTCACTTCGCCGACCCCCTCATCCGTTGCGAACTTCACTTTTAGGCAATAAGTAGATGTTGTCGCCCTCCATTTGTTGAGTGTTGACCTCCCAATAATGGCGTTATAAGATGAAGGACAGTCTACCACCAAGAAATCTAGCTGATGGGTTAACTGCCTCGGGTAGGTTCCAATTGTAACTGTTAACGTCACCATGCCTTTGGGATATACTTGGTTTTCGCTGAAGCTGACAAGTGGGGAGTCAAAAGGGCGCAGCCTTTTTGGATCTAGCCTCAGTTGATGGAAAGCAGGGAGGTAGATAATGTCTGTTGAGCTACCATTGTCCATGAGGATCCTTTTGGTGTTAAACCCTTCTATGGTTAGCATTATAACTAGAGGATCATTGTGTGGTTGTTTCACCCCTCCAGCATCTGTTTCATTGAAGGACATATCCTAGTCTGTCCGTCTCTGCTTGACTGGAGGTACCATATAGACACTATTCACTTGTCTCTGGCATGCCTTCTTGAGGGACTTGAACAATCCTCCAACAAAGGGCCTTCCTGCGATCGTTGCTATCTCCCCGATCACATCCTGCGCCGGTTGTGCTTCACGATCGTTGTTTCTTGACGAGGATTTTTTCTGGTTCTTGTTTCCGTCCCTAGGTCTGCCGTACTCCCCCTTCTTCACATACTTCTGCAGTTCCCCTTTCCGTATCAACTCCTCAATTTGCTCCTTGAGATCTCGGCAATCCTCCATGTAGTGACCGTGATCTTTATGGAATCGGTAATACTTGCTTTTGTCATGAACGTTGGGCGATGAATGCAATGGCCGCAGCCATTTCAAGTAGTGCTCATCCTTAATCTGCGACAAAATCTTGTCAACGGGCATAATTAAAGGAGTAAACCTTACAGTTCGAGGACCTTTATCATCTTTTCTTCTATTACCGTCACTGGCTTGACGATCTTGTCATTCCCTCTTCTGTTCTTTACGTTCGTTGTCCCTTGTCTCGATGCTTCTCGGCCTCTTGGCGTCCCTTATGGCTGTGAGTGCATTTTCGGCATTCATGTATTTTTGTGCTTTTAAGAGCATCTCTGCCATCGTCTTTAGGGGGTTCTTTGCAAGTGAAGCTATGAGCTCTCAGGATCTCAACCCCGCCTTGAAAGTCGTCAGCTACACTTTATCATCCGCTTCGTCTACCTCTAAAGTCTCCCGTGTAAAATGTTTTACATATGATCTTAACGTTTCCTTCTCTCCCTGTCTGACAGTGAGTAAATAATCTGCTGGCCTCTTCAGACGTTGTCCCCTAATAAAGTGACGCAAGAACGTGCCACTCAGCTGTTCAAAGTTGTCTATTGATGATATTGGCAGCTTGGCAAACCATTCCCTAGCTGCTCCTTTAAGAGTGTGGCGAAGGAATGACATGGTATCTCGTCAGAGGGCTATTGGAGGCCTAGCGTAGTTTTGAATGTGTTAAGGTGATCTTGAGGGTCTTTCAACCCGTCGAACTGTTCGAGTTGAGGCAAACGAAATTTGGACGGTACTGGATGCTACTGCTGTAGTGAAGGGCGAATCTGTGGCCCTTACCATTCTATCCATACTTCGGTCCATTTTTTCTTTGATGGCATTTCGTAGCTCGTCCATTTCTTTCCTCATTTCTCATATAACATCTGAATTTTGTTCGTCAGGAGTGAGTGGTCTGGGGGTACTAACTCTTTTGTGACTATCCCCTTCATCTTCTAGGCCGCCCCTGGATCGACTCTCTTCGTGTTGAACCTGTTGAAGTTGTATCTTCATTTCTTGAATTTGTCTGGTGAGTTCTTCGACAATGGCCGCAAGGGCTTGGATTTGCTGGGCCAAGTTGGCAGGATCTTGATTGGATTCCATCTGAATGCAGAAGTTGGTGGGAACCACCTCTCCAAGTATGAATGTGAAAATGTGACGCTTCCCATAGACGGTGCCAAACTGATGAAGCAAGAATTCGTCAGTTGAGGAAGGAAGATTTCAGATGGAACCAAACCTGCTTTTCTTCTACGAGAATGGAGGGGAAAGTCTTTTGATGTGGTCACCGGTGTGGTGCCTGCCAAAACACCTTTGATGCTTAAGTCAGTTTCCATAAGGTTTTTGCAAAAAGAAAATGGCTAGAACAAAGTGTCTTAGGATTGTTTTTTTCTTACCCCTGACTTGTGCTTGTGAAGGCTTTATAAGCTTCTCTAGCTCCTAGCCATTGTGGCAGTTATTGCGGTTTTAATGTCTCTTTTAGTAACGCTCCTTACTAAATGATAGGGCTTCAATTCATCCCCAACGGGCCGTATAGCTGGTTCTGCCAGGCTGGGATATTATTGGTGATATTGAATGATACCGTGTACTTGCCTGTCTTTCCTTCATCTGTATTGGCTTCCTCGTCTGTGATGCTTCCTTCGTCCGTGTTCATTCGTCAGTCTTGTCATGTACTAAAAAAATAATCTTAATAATGAATGATTCTAAACTTTTACACTTTTGTTGGGAGGAGGAGGCAAATATATGGAAAATAATAGAAGAAGAAAAATGATGTTGGAATATTCTTTCAAACTTTTTGTTTGAACGTTTAAATGGAGGGACAAGGAAAAACTACTTTCTTGTTTAAGAGTTTTAGTTAAAGGAAATTGAATGGGTAGAGGTGAACACTCATTCCTCCCATTTCTCTCAAAATAAATTTTAATTCTCTCAAAATTTAGGAGGAGACAAAAGGAATAGAATAAGATTTAATGAAATTTTGACTAAAACTCCAAAAATACCCCTATACATTTAGTCATTTATTTAAAAATATGGGTGTGTGGGCCAAGATCAGCTGAATGGGCCTAGGTTGAAATCGAAAAGGGCCCATTGAAACATTCCTATAGAAGAATTGGACTCAAGTGGTCCACGGAAGGCTTGGATCTGAGGAAGCATCCAATGAAGGAAAGAAGTTAGGAATCATATGAAAAGGACTCGGAACTATCAAGCCATGCTAGGGATGACGACTGATAAAAGGTTGGAAGAAGCTTCTTGACGAAGCTACCATCCCCTCCAATCAGGGAATGCACTATACCAATAAAGCATGCCACATTAATGACTGAATCCCCTCTACATAATGTCCCAACAACATGTTACTAACTAAGCACAACCTCAAGAGGAAGGGAGAAGAAGGATGGAACAAGTATCTTGCCTGAAGTATTATATATTCACTCTACAGGTGGATGGTTGAGATAAAGGCACTAGGACTATAATAGGAAAAGATCCCCCATGTATAGGGATGAGATTTTAGAAAGAGGTAGAAAGATAGAAAGAGAGAGCTAAACCTTTGTAATATTCAAGAAAGACTTACCATGTATTCCTTTCTTGAAAAAAACACTCCTCAGGGGTTATAAGGAAAGTGCAATAAACAATTATAAACAAACTTATAATTTTGTTTGAAGCCTTTATTTTAATATGGTTGATCAAGATCCTGTTTTCACTTAACTATTAGTCTAAATACTCACCTCTTACAAATTAATTGTCTCGGATAAAGGCCTAGCCCAAACAAGGGACTTCGGCTTGTTAGCCCATACAATGGGTATAATTATGAATGTAGTTATAAAATTATTATATTCCATTTATTTTATATTGCTCCCCAACAAGATTACTTACATTCCATTTTTTTTCCTATTAATTCACCTTCCATTTTCTGTTGTGTAAAATACATTCCATTCTATTGTTTTAGAACTCCCAAATGAAGTGTTAGTATTATCGTCTATAATCTATATGCTCGGTATAGAGCATTTGCATCAAACAATGTGAAATAGCATAAGAGTCAATTTTACACATTTTATTACCAAAATACACCTACATTAGTTAAACTCAAATTGTATAAATATGTATTGTTATTTACATGGTTACTGTAGCTATGTAATAAATTTTTAAATAATTGATTCCTCTCTCTCTCTCTCTATCTCTCTCCCCCCTCCCCAAACCCATAAATTAATATATCTTTCTTACTCTTGGATTAGTCTTGAACCCAAAAACAGATCTAACTATCCCACCACTACATCCTGTAAACTAGGTTCACAACAATTAACTAGGTTTTGAAATGGGTTTGAAACATTGAATTGGTTCAAAATTAGTGAAGTAGGAATTTAGATTTGGATTTGGTTCAATGGGTTTGAAGCTTAATTTAGTTTCACCATTCAAGTAGAACTAGTACTTTAATTTTACCTTAAAAAAAACCAACACAAAAGCCAAACGAAATCATCAAAACACCACCCCTTAAAAAAACACCACCACAACAAAATCGCAACATTATATCACACCCAAATTAGAGGAAGTCGAAGCCTGGGCTAAGGTTGGCCATGATGGCATGGGTAAAGGTTTTGACTTTGGAGAATACAGTGTTGGGTTTGGAAATGGGTAGTAAATGGATTTGGAGAGAAGAGAGAGGGACGAGAGAGAAAAAAGAAGAGAGAAGAGAGATGTGAGATTTGAGAGAGAGAGAGAGAGAGAGAGAGAGAGAGAGAGAGCTGAGACTTGAGCAAAAGAAGAGAGAGCTACAGGGAGAACAAATTAATTAAAAAATAAGTAAGATATGTTATAGTAAATTCTTCTAGTTGTAGATTACCATAGCTAAGTGTTAAATTTTGTTAGATATAGCCTCTCAAATGGAGTAAGATTTTAGGTGTTTGAAGTGCTATTTTAGAAGCTCCAATGTTTTATTTATGGATAGGAGAAGCTCCAATATGAATGAAATTGATTTTAGTCCATTCATTCTATATTACTCAAAGTGCAAAATTTAGGTATATAGATAATACTCCTTAAGTTCTATTTTTAAAATTCAATCATATGGTTATTTAAATAAAAATATCTATCCCACGAGGTGAAGAAAAGAAAAAACCAAAAAACTGAATTTTAAGGGAAAAAAAAAAAAAACCTAAGCAACAACGCCAAAAATTTTAAAATTAGTTAAAATACATTCACTTCTGCTGCAGTGACATAAAACTCCCACAAGAATTGTTTGTAGTGTAGACTGTATGGTCTATAGTCTAGCTACATGCTCGACTTAGGTTGGCTGACATGTACACAACCCTACATGCCTAAACGATCAGCACGAATCTTTGATTAAGCACCGCGCAGGCCAAAAAGGCCCCCACTCCTCTCCACTATTATACAATCCCTATCCATTGTTTTTTTTTTTTTGAAGTTTCCATTGACACTTCTTCGACTCGACTCCCTCCCCAGCGTACAAAAAAAGCAAATATTTTTAGGCACAATTTATTCTTCTATTCTAATTCCAGCAACAAATCAGGCAGAGCCGCAGGAACAAAAGTCTCTCACACACACACACAAATCCAACAAGTCCACCTATTATTTGCCAAATCCGTGCAACTGTTGTTTCCTTTTTTATACCTAACCCATCCATTCCAACCCCTCCTCGCTCGCTAGCTCGCGCGGGCCTCAATCAAATAATTTCCTCTCTTTCTCTCTCTCTGCGACTTTTCATCGAACAGGTTTGCTTCATATGAACCCTGTCCTTGATATCATCGATTATTGTATTATTTGTCAATATTTCTTTCCTTATCCGTATTGGATTTTTCAATAGATTTCCCACTGAACCCAATTCAGGTTTTCAGATTGTTTACTTGAAAAAAGGGGAAAAAAAGTAGTTTTCATTACTTATATAGCACCTGGGTTTTGGCTTCTGATATGGTATTTGTATTTTGAAATTTGGGTTTAAGTAAATTTATATTTTTTATGACCAGTTCTAGGGTTTCTTGCTAAATTCTTGTTCTTGTTATATATATATTTTCAAAAGTAGTAACCGATGGTTAAGTTTCGTGCTCAATTCTTTTTGATTTCATAATTCTTAGAAGATCTTTGAGTTAATGACATTACATGATGTGTTAGTATTGGTTGGTCGTTTGCAATCAGGGAATCATATTTGTTTAGCATCGGATTAATTTATGCAGTCTTTGCGAAGAGCATTGCAGCTCAACTAGCACCTCCTGGTGTTTCCCATTGAGACATCCGGGGTACCATTACCAATCCCCCTCTACCCTGTTGTAATTATCGAATTTATAAAAATAAAATAAAATTTTATATTGTGCATCAACTGGTGAAATGCCATCATATAAACCCGATCTCAAACCCTGTGTTAGAAAATTCTAAAGCCTAGTAAGAGAGAGTTGATTTCTACTAAACAAAGACAACTTTGGAGAACATATCATATAATGCCTTTCTGTTTCATCTTATTACATGACCAAAAAAAGGGGTATGTAGGATGCTAATTGTGTAAGTTGTTGAATTTTTTTGAAGTATCCTGTTACTTGTAGGGCTTACAAGACTGTTAATCTGAGAATATCTTAACCAAAAACAATAGGATCGTTACTGCCATAAGTTTATGCAAAAAAGGTGAAGAATTCAATTTGAGAATGAGGGAGTTTAGTGAGTAAAAGTTCTGAACTGGAAAGGAAGAAGGTTTTTTTTTTTTTAATATTAAATATATATATTTTTTACAGTTGAAAGTATGGAAAATAGG
Source organism: Castanopsis chinensis (assembly GCA_032878915.1). NCBI lineage: Eukaryota > Viridiplantae > Streptophyta > Magnoliopsida > Fagales > Fagaceae > Castanopsis > Castanopsis chinensis. The sequence goes on along the minus strand of JAVQMG010000122.1, from coordinate 5,157,325 downwards.
CTTTACTGTATTTGATCTAGATGCCAATTGCTTCTTGTTGCACACTTAAAATCAACTCTATTTGATTATTGACACGCAGTCTTATATTTTTGTTTCACAGTGGTTTTGTATGATACATGACATAGTGTTATAGTGTTGTAAACTTCATCATACAAGTTGGTAGATGGAAGTCTACTTCTTGGTTCGACTGGTGACAACACGTTGCGTCAGAGAAAAATTAGGGTTTTTATATTATTATTTACTAGTTGGTTAATGGATTGAATTTTATATACAGTGGTATTTGCATTTTGAGATTAAACCTTCTGTTGTTTTGCCTTGTGACCCATGCAGTTGTTCATCTGTGATATTTCTCAATGATGTTGATGGATTTGATTTTTTGTGAAGCACAATGATATGTTGCAGGCTAATTGTAATACTTTTTCTATTTTTTGGTAGGAAATATGATTAGGCTATTCAAAGTAAAGGAAAAGCAGAGAGAACTTGCTGAAAGTGCCAATGGTGGGGCACCTATTAAGAAGCAAAGTGCTGGAGAATTGCGTCTTCATAAAGGTTCTCTTATCCATTTAGCGATGACACCATTTTGTTTTTAAATTTTGTTTTCTTATGGCAATATATTTTCTTTATCTATTGTTATTCTACTGTTTTATGTTGGCTTGCTTAGTTTCTGAAGGGTTTTCATGAAGCAATATAAGTCATTTTGGTAATAGGAGTCATGATAACTCTTAAGGGTTAGGGACTTGAGGAAGAAATGGACCAACATGGATTACTACTTAGATGATATCTTCAGTAATTTCAGCTATTCTTTTGGGTGAAGTAAGTTTGAGATGGATTAGGGTTCAATGGGGAGTTTGTAGCCATTGATAATATGAATTGGTTATAAAAATTCATATACAAGCTCATCCGTTTTTACAAGTTAAAGTCTATTTTGTGAAGCGAAGTCTGGTTGTTGGTTTTTTTTTTTTTTTTTTTTTTTAATTTATAAATTTTTTAACTGATACAATTTTTGCTGAAGGTGATGTTGCTTTCAATACACTTCTATAGAGAATGCAGGGTCATGGTACATTTTGCTTTGTGTTCTATCATCTTAATGGTTGCTGATTTTTGATTCATTTATTCTTGTTTAGCCCCAAGTTGCAGTCATATGATAGGGTCAAGACTATGTTAGAATAAGCATTTGTTCATGTAATGTCATCTGAAAATATTGAGTAGGGAGTACCATCTAGATTGAAAAGGGACTTGTGAATGGTTAGGATCATGTCATTGTTGGATGTACATAGTGGGATGAAATATTCAAATAAGATACCTCATAATTTATTGCGCCCACCCTTGGTACCTCAGCAGTAAAGGAGAGTTCCTGGACTAACTGTAAACCCAGAAGTCTCTAGTTCTACTCCTAGCTGTGACATTGCGATTGCATGATTTACCCAATGCCTGCTCAGTGGGGGAGTGTAGGCATCCAGGGTTTACCCCTCAGGGGTGGTCCCACTTGCCCTTACCTTGAGAGGGTTCCTTGTCATCAAAAAAAGAAGATAGCTCATAATTTATGCCCATTGAGGGTGGTATTTAAATCAACAATCAATTTGTGAGCAATACTGAAGTTTAAGGCTGACATCCTGATTAGATCCATTCCAAAATATTTTAATGGGATCATTTTTCAAGTTGGCTCCAGATTGAATAGAGGGCAGATCAAGTTAGGGTAATTTGAGAGTTGGTTCGGAGGTTACACCAGTGGTTCTGGCACCTCTTGTGGTGCCTGGGCACTGGGGTTCAAACCTTACCAGCACCCCATTCCCCTTTCTACCTTGCAAAAAAAAAAGTTTGGGTAGTTTGAGAGATGGACTGAGTCATTGGAGATAGAATGATAATTGCACTTCTCAACCTTCTTGGTTGCAAAGGTAGCTGGTTGGTGGCCATTATAATTTATTTAGGTGGGGTTATAGGGCCATAGGACCTATGTAGCACGAGTACAAACATGATACGTAGCACGGCGACATGACATTTCTTGAAAAGCTAGGATACGACACATCAAGAATACGGCAATTAATTAATTAATATTTATTTATTCTTAGGTATCTTAATAATAATAATAATAATAATAATAATAATAATAATAATAATAATTTTCAAAAAGTCTAACTTAGAGAGAGAAACTAAAAATAATTAGCAAACTAAGTCACTAACCAGACTAGCCAAAAATCAATTAGAAGACATGTTTAGTGACTCACAGAGTCACTAACAAACTAAACATAATAAAAAAACATTAGTACAAAACAGAGAGAGAGAGAGAGAGAGAGAGAGAGAGAGAGAAGACAGAGCATGAGAAGAGTTACTGGTCGGCAGTCGATGATCTGTGGCTATAATTGGCTGTGAGTGTACCAGAGTGAGAGAAACAGAACAGTACGAGAGAACAAGTGAGAGTGAGAGAAATAGGTGTGAAATTTAGGGCTAGAATTGGAGAGGATTTTCACTAAAGAAAAGATCGAATGGGTGGAGTTGCCAGGTTTAATTATCTTTCTTTTTTTCCCCCTGTTTTGCTCTTTCTGTTCCGCAGGCATGTCCTGACTTTGGCTGAGCCGTGTCCGAAATAAAAAATTGATATTTTTTCCTGCTGGGTATGTACTTGACACATTCGGACCAGTGTTGCCCTACCGTGTCAGACACCAGTACATTGGCAAAATTACCATGTTCATGCTTCTCAGCATAGGACAAGTTTAATCATGTTTGAAGCATGGTCCCTGGCTGATCAATTGACCAGCAGAAATGTTTACTCTATTGTTGGTAGTAACATGGTTCTTTGTGTTTGATGTGGACTATACGGGGGTGGAATGTAATTGGTGTATATTCAGAGATGTGGAAAGTATGGGGAATTAGTTGTTAAAAAACTTTTTCTTGCTCCTTATTTGATTGATCTCACGCATGAGGTTTTACAAATGGTGATTCCATTGCGATCTTTTTTAGAGACAGTTTCTTTTTGTATATAATTATTTCTGTTTATTTTTTTTTACGCTTTTTCATGTTCATTGTTAGTCTTACTTCAATAAGATTATTCTTATCTATAAAAAGGGGGGGGGGGGGGGGGGAAACTTCTTATTTTGCTGTGAATTACCACTAATGTGTTGCTCGCTAAGAGTTTGTTTGGTTGAGAGGATTTTGGGGGTGACGGAAGAAGGAAGAGGGAGTGAGGTTTTCATCTCTTCAATAGAGAAGAAAATAGGGAGCAAGGATAGAGGCATGGGACGGGATTTTCACCCGGTCCCACACATTTTGACCCACCCAAAATGGGGAGATATTGGAGAGGAAAACAAAGTGTAAGCTGTGGTTACCATTTGGCCATCCATGTCCTCCAATGATCCAATCCTATTGGCACTTTCTTAACACCCAATCACAGACCTGCCTCGTGTTTCGTCATCTTCATCATCATCCCATTTGCATCTATTTCTGTCACGGTAGCTCAGGGTTTTACCAGTTGCTAAGCTAAATGCTTGAAATTCCAATTACTATGGAACAAATTCACCTTAACACTGCTCCCAAGATCCAGAAGTCATAGTTGTAGATTCCTAGTCTGTCATGCCTTTGATTGGGAAACAGTTGAACCCTTGAATTATGAACATAAAGATTCTGCCATGGATGACAAAGACAATGTCTTTGGTGGCTTTGAATTGATATCTTGACTTCTTGCGGTCAGCCATACGCATCCCTTTTCAATGACCCCTCTCTATGTTAGGCCACTAGAAAATTCATGGGTCATACATATTGGGGTTTCTTGTTACATTTGTAGCAAATGATGTAGCTTGGAGAGAAATGGAGTAATTACATTATCATGGTTTGACTTTTGGTTAATTTTGGTCTGACTTCAATACCTTAAGTTTCTCTTTTCTTCAACTTTTTATATAGTCTAGTTTTTAAAGCATTGATTCTTTTCCCCCTTGGTTGAGAATCACAAATTGTAAACCATTGGTAGCTACTAGAAACTGAGGCACCATGGCAAGTGCTGGATGTGTAAAGAAATAGTAAGGTGGTAAATGAACCGAGATGTTTAGGCTTAAGTGCTTGACTATTAAACAAGCCAAGATCAAATATAAGAGCTTGTTTGTGAACAAGCCCATGAATATGAGAAACAGTTTAAGTGTATATAATGTCATATTTTATACGTATACATGTATACAAATATATTTATATAGACTTGAGATTGGATTTTATAAGTTTGTTAATAAGTTCGTTAGATATAAAATTATTATTTGTAATTTCTTGATAATATTAACAGTCTAATTTCTTAGATCATTTATTTCCTTCTACTTTTCTATTCTCCCAATCGAACAGAGCTTAAAGTTCAATGACTTACTCTCCTTTAGAATGACTGGCTTTCTTATAGAATCTTAGGTTTCAGAAACTAGAAGTATGATGCAATGCATATTAGTTTTATTGGTTCCCTTTCTTATTGAAGCTTAAGATTCTACCCAAGTATTTCTCATAGGGAATTAGGGACAGACTTCCTAATTTCTGCCATCTAATGCAATGTAGAATTTCTTCTAACAGATTTGCCTTGTCACCTCTTGCAGATATCTCTGAGCTGAATCTACCAAAATCGTGTATCATATCATTTCCCAATGGCAAGGATGACCTGATGAACTTTGAGGTTTCCATTCGACCTGATGAAGGATATTATTTGTATGGAATTTTTCTGACTTTAGTGTCTGGAATTTGTTCAAACAAGTGCATTTGCTTTGAAACAATAACAATGCATTTTAAGGGCATTTGCTTTAGAGTAGAATTTTACATGTGACTAGTCCTTAATACTGAAAGCAATAACAATTGAGCTGTCGTTTCTTCCATTTGTGGTTACAGAGGTGGCAATTTTTCGTTCTCCTTCCAGGTTTCTCCCATCTATCCACATGAGGCACCAAAGGTTAAGTGCAAAACCAAGGTAGACCTGCTCATTCCATCTATTTTGTTTCTTTTGTTTTCATTTTGATTTCTCTTAATGGCATTTCATTAGTTTATATGGTAAGCTAGCTTCTTATATAGAATGGACCTGCTTGCAGCTCTACCATCCAAATATTGACTTGGAAGGCAATGTTTGCCTCAACATCTTACGTGAAGATTGGAAACCAGTCCTTAGTATAAACACTATCATCTATGGATTGTATCATCTTTTCACAGTATGACTTGATGCTCCAGTGTTTTGATAATTAGATCCATGTGATTTTGTTGCCATCTAAATCTGAGTGCTGTTGTTCATTTTCTTCCAACTATGTGTGCAGGAGCCAAATTATGAAGATCCCCTTAACCATGATGCAGCGGCAGTGTTGAGAGACAATCCCAAGATGTTTGAAGCTAATGTGAGGAGGGCTATGGCCGGTGGGTATGTGGGGCAAACCTTTTTCACACGGTGTATGTAGGCTTTGTAGCACTGACTGCTGGTTTACACATTTCATCTGTGAGTGGATGCTCACCGATTGGGTTGTGAATTTATTTGAAAATTACAATTTCTGTCGTCCCTTTGTGATTTCTGGGTGGAGCTAAGGCATTATTCCTGAAAGAACAAGCAATTAAAACCCAAATGAAGGTGGTGTGTTATTGTAACTTCTGTGATGCTGTTTGTATATTGATATGCAATATGTTAATGTGGGACAAGGATAGACTGGATATCCATTATTGGCATAAAAGGACACATTCTCTCTCTCTCTCTCTCTCTCTCATTTGTGGTACTATACAATGCGTTGAACTTACTAAACACCTACTGTGTCTATACTCAAGCGTTGGACTGGAATGGGTTCAAGTTTTTATTGGAGATTTCAGATGATTGGGAATCCCGTGGTGATGAAATGATACTGAAAAGGGTCTGAGGTGCTTTAGATGACTGCTATTTGGTAAGTAAGAACTGTGACATTAGAGTTTAGATGATCAGGAAGAAAACTGTATTTGGTTTTTTCCTGATAATTAAAAACCGTCCCCTTTTCGTTCCTTCTGACTGGCTTCATTCTGAGGTTGAAAAATTTTATGCCTTACAAGTTCGAAGTTCTAACTGCTGTAGATAAGAAGATCCATCTTTGACATATCCCCATCTTTCTATATTAATGATATATCTTGAGTCTCCCACATGCCCAAGGCCACATTCATCCTTTTTAGTCAATCAAAGTAAAGCTGCCCATGAGCTTGCACACTCGGCAAAAAGCATACATGATTGTGATTGCGATATTGGGATGGAGGATATAGTCTGTATGCAGAGCAACTCATTGCTGTTGATGTATAAACTTAGTTGTTGTCTTCTAACTTAAAAAACTCTAGAGTTAGGTTGAATTATGAACAACATCATTAATAGAAACTTTAAGAATATATGTGAACTCATTTGACGATAAAAAGTGCAATTATTAAAAGTAAACGTCATATATTAAAACTCTATATATAAAAATAGGGTCATGCTAACGAATGCCCTTAGGGCATTGGTTAACCATCCATTTTAAGAAAGTTTCTACATCACTTTTATGGGAAATGAAAAAAATTGCCAAAACATTAATTACTTTATTTCATTTTCCCATAAAAACTTTCCTCAAATGGATTGTTAACCAATGCCCTAAGGGCATTAGGACATTGGTTAGCATTTCCCATAAAAATATATATATATATATATATAATATTATTATTTCTATTTTATCTTTAATAGAATGATAAAATAATTATTTTATCCTTACTTTTTGCACCCACTTCGAAATCACCTTTGGCCTAAAGCATTCTCACTATTACCGTAGCATCAAATTCACAAAAATAGTCCCACATATGGCAATGCAAAATACAACAATTTTTGCATTTTGCTACAATAGCATCTAAAAAGAGGGAAAAATCTCTTACGTGTCAGGTGCATAAGATACCAGCTCCTAAAAATAGTAGATATTCACTATAGCAGCATATGTAAACACTATTATTTTATTCCATACTCAATTATTTTAATTTTACAAAAAATAGAGTATTAAATGTAGGCATATTGTTAAAGTGGTGATGTAAAACAGAATAAAAAAAGAATATTTAAATATTGTAGTAAGATAATAGAGTATAGGATGTAAGGTGTATTTTTAAAGTGATAATGTATTACTTATAAAGTAGTTTTTAAAAAAAAAAAAAAAATTATAATGTTCTTTAGCATTTCCGTTTGAGACACCCGTCAAATTACAAATTGTATTTTATTGTATTTTCTTAAAGGAATTGTACCCAACCAACCAATCAATATATCTTTTATCATGTATATAATATCTGAAGTCTAATCCTCAATTCTCTCTAATAAGACGTGACATATGAAATTCCTGAACCATCGTAATTGGCAATTCTCAAAGATACAGTGTAAAACATATTGCTAAGACACTATTTAACTTAATAAATTTCATGATGTCTACTAAAAAAAATTTATATGAGAAACAATTGATTTAAAATATGATAATTCTTGCTCAAAAATTTAGTTTCTTTTGCAACAATTGAAACAATGTCCAACAAAAGAAAGGAAAAAAATAATAATAAAACACAATCAAGAGTGTATAAAAATAATTGAAGGATATTTGCATTATTGAGTAGGCATGAATCGTGTCTATCTATATCAGCCATTATATCATGCAACTTTCAAATTTTTAAACACATAATATTATCAAAACACAACATCACTCTTATTGTCTTTCTATTTTATCTATAAAGTATAATTTTTTTTATAAGGAATATTATTGAAATATCAGAGAAAATTAATAAAAATTCTATTGTAGGATGAGAATGTCACACACTTATCAATATAATAATATTACTAAAAACATTATCATGCTCCAAAGCGCCATTCATAATATAACTTTTTATCATGAGTTGGGTCTGTCTCACTGAACACTATAATCATATTGCTAATGCTACCTTTACTTTAATTCACTTGTGACATATGGGGTCATAAATATTTCCTAAATATTATTGTGGGGTAGGATCTAAATAAGGGATATTACCCAAATAAGTTCGGGCCGAGGAGGCAGTTGGGCCTAACTACTCATGCTCTCAAGCCTAGCATAATAAGGGCAATCCAAATAGAGAAACCAAGGAACTTGATTTGCCCAAGGAACGACATTCCTAGGAAGACTATAGGCGAACTACCAGGGTTATGTGATTGAAGATCGAGGAAGGAAGTAAAGATGTGCAAGCAACGCAAGGAGTAAGCTTCCAGGTAAAGCGCTCATCACCTCTACATTTAATGCATTACACCAGCTCAGCTAGCCACATTAATGGCAGAATGACCCCTCAACAGTATCACCTCACCTTATATATATATATATATATCCTACTTAACCACCGCCAACAAAGCAATGATGGGACAAGTATCCCTGAAATGATCAACAACTCTCCAAGTGTAAGCAAAGATGCAATTCAAGTAGCTATATATAGTAGGAAAGATCCTCCTAAAAAGGAGGGGAGGGAGAAAAAAGAGAAGAAAGCAAAAGAGATAGGAGAGAGGAAAGGATAGGGAATTGCGTAACCTCAAAGCCTGACTATCATAAGAAATACTTGTTCCTCGGACCTCGAGGAAAGAGTTTGAGTAATATGACTTGTTCTTTCCATGATTAGCTGCTTCACTTTTGTTTTATGTATTGCTTTTCCTCCAAATTCACCAATTATGGCTACTAAGGCTTGAAAGTTTGACCTTAACAATCCACCTCTACAAATAAATTGCATTGGGTTGGAGCTTTAGCGCACATCTATTCCTATTAGGCCTGGGTTCCAATCTTAGCCCCTACAATTATTGATGATTATACTAGTGTCATGAGTGTATCTAATGAAATAAAAATTTATCACAAATTATTTGCTTTAATCCTTTTATCAAGTCATCCAACATGATCATTGGAAAAAGTCCACAACTGCCGAGATAAAGAATAATCAAACATGGACCTTAGTTGATCTTTCAAAAGGAAAATCATCATTGGATGCAAATGGATATATAAAGTAAAATACAAATCTCGATTAGTTGCAAATGAATTTCAAAGGAAAGGTTTAGATTATTATGAGACATTTTCTTACTTACCACTATAATGTGTTTCCTTCACAATTGGTTTTTGACCCGTCTAGATGTAAACAATGCTTTCTTGCATGGTGATTTTAGCATTGGGATAGAGCCTTTACATAAAAATGGACGATTTAGAAGGTGTTTGTTACTGTTGCTTAAACAACAATTTTCAGTATTTAAACAACTTTACACATATTTCCACAAAACGTCACTAGAAATCTCTTACCAAACGGACCCTTAGCTTGCATAAGCCACAAGCAGCTTTCCTTTCCTTCATGACTTATTGGAGCTATTAAACACTCATATATAATTGGGATTTTTTGTTCAAAATAACACCAATTTGCAAACAATTTCGTTAGTTAGCACATTTTAAAAACTATTTAGCAAACTAACATCTCAAGTATAACCAAGTCGATTTTGGAGTGCTAAATTGAGTCCACCGAACTCTATTTCCTATACAAATCGAGTTTGTAGAACTCGATTTCTTAGCAAACCTAGCATATCCAAAGAATCCAAATGCAACAACACTCCGTCAACAACAACAAACCCAAAGAAATCCAGAGAATCAGAGAGAAACATCAACAATCAAGAAACCCAAAGACCAAGAGAGAAACATCAACAAACCAATCACCGCTGCCTCCTAGAGCCTTCACCATTGCCGCCACCTGGAGCCTTCATCGCTGCCTCTGCCTCCTAGAGCCTTCACCATCGCCACTTGGGTTTGATCTTTGGTTTGTTTTTTTCGGCCTTCATAGTTTGGGTTTGTTATTTGTGGGAAGAAGAACGCCGAAAATCGAGCCTTACAAACTCGATTTGTATAGTCCAAAATCGAGTTCTTTGCACTTGAGATGTTAGTTTGCTAAATAGTTTTGAAACCGTGCTAACTAACGAAAATGTTTTCAAATTTGTGTTATCTTTAAAAAAAAAAAACCCCCTTTATAATTGGGCCGTAGTTTGAAGTTGGATTTATGACAAACTTGCTTAATCTAAGCCTCTTGTTTTTAAAGAGCCCAAATATAGCTTGATTTGGTCAAGCTTAGCATAGCTTAAATAGTGGAGTAAACTAGGTCTCTTTTTCATTCATCGCCGCAAACACAAACCTAAGCTTAATGCACAGCACAGCACATCAGAGAATTCAGAAACTTTATCATTATCCAATAGCAATGGAGACAATTGTGTCGGATTCCTTGTTTTCAGAATGAGAGGCAAGTCCAAGAGCATTGTTAACAATCATAGGTTCACTGTTGGACTTGCGTTTCATTCCCAAAACAATGGCTTCGAGACGCTGAGACTACTTGATCTGTTAGCCACATATGGCTACACTTTTTTTTAGTCCAAGACTCGGCCACATGTGGGTGATGAAAGAATATGGTGTGGCCGAGTCTTGAACTAAAAAGAAGTGTATACCAATGGTAGGAGTTGCGTGCATCTTTGGCTGCTTCATCAATGGGAAACTTCGGATCCACAAGTGTAGCTATCGTCAGGTAAAATGATCCTTTGGTCTCTGTTTTCAGAACCTTTCATTTGACCTTGTGGAGTGCGTAGTTTTACTGGATTGGGGGTCATCTAAATACGAAATATAGCGAGTTAGAGTTTCTAGCAAGACACATCTTTTTGAAATTTATATCAACAAGTATGAATCTGTTATTATCTTCTATTTTCTTTCCAAACTTTCTAGCCAGATATGGAATTTTTCCAGCGCGTTGTTTTCGATGTAAAATTTTGTGTGTCTGAAAGAAGTGTCGATGTGATATCGCAACTTACTACGACCACAAGATTAGCACAATCCAATCCAACCCAACGACCCAGTAGATCCACGCAATTTGAGCAAATCGGTATATGCCAAGCTTGCCACCATCATATCGGCCTAAAACCTGACTAGATCTATGGCCCCAACCACTAGATCAGCGCGACCCTGTGGGATCCACAGCCCCTGCCTCAGCTGCGGTTGCCAAAAGCCAACCACCACGAACTAGGCTCCGACGACTACCTTTGTGATTATGAGGGTGGGGGTGTATGTCGAGTGTTCAATTGAATCTGTACTTGGATTAACAATAGCTCTATAAAGCTAATCAATGAAATTTAAATGCTAAAAGTTTGATTGGTTTTTGTTTTTGTTTTTTTGTTTTTGCATTGACACTGATTTTTTGGTAGCTCAAAGCTCATCACTCATCTGGGTACCATACTTTGGCATCACCGGTAATTAGTTCATACATATTTATTTCTTAGTTTAATGTTTTTCGGAATAGCATGTTAGTCAGCTTTTGTAAGGAACAGAAAACTGTCTACAGGTGGAAGTTTAAAGCGTAGGCCGGTAACTTATATATGGCAGTCCTTTTATTTTTGGTAAAATCAGATTAGTCTTTGATGTTATAATGAATCATAGTTTTAATGACAATCAACTCTGGTGCTGAAGAACATGCTCTGGAATAGTGCTAGTACGAGACAACAGAGACTCGGTCAGTCATTGTGGTTTTGAGTGAGAAGCTGTGGCGCCCAGGAGACCAGCATGTAGCAAAAGCTTTGGTAATTCTTACAATTTTAGGGTGATTCTATACAACAAACGTTGGTTCTCTCTTCTTCTTCGCAGTATCTCTCGCACGTAGGGCATATTTTGGATGAAGCCAGAGCTGGATCCTCTAAGAGTAATTTTTTTTTTCTGTTACTAAATATAGTAATGAAGCTGGTCAGAGTTATTTGTTTTTTTTTTTCCTGTTACTAAAAGCAGTAATAAAGCTTCTCATGAGCTTTTGCAAAAGGCATACATGATTGTGTCATTTGGATTGAGGATATTCATGTGTAAATTGTAGAAAACTGAAAAAGTCATTGATGTATAACACCGCAAAGTACGTAGCAACTTTAATTTAAATGTTAACTCTTTTTTTTTTTTTGGTAGAATGGAAATTCAGAAAAAGAAACTAAAGGGGAGAGTACAGAGCAGAAGTGAATATGCTATGGCACAAACCAGCTCTATCAGAGCTTAACAAATCAAGCAGACCCACACGCGGGTCATCATACAAAACAAAATTGCTATCTTGTTGAGAACCTAACCGAGCCAAGAAATCAGCACAAGAGTTGGCCTTACGAAAGCAGTGACGGATTTTGACTTGGTCAAATTGAGCTAACAATTGTCTACAATCATCTAGCAGCGGCAGAGCACACAAATTAGCACGAGTAGAAGTAGAGAGAAGTTGAATAACTGCCTTCGCATCAAGCTGAACATTCACAACACTCAACTGCAAATCCAAACACAAATTGAGACCATCTCTAAGCCCCCAAAGCTCTGCCATGAAGCTGTTAGAGCAACCAAGACTCCTAGAAAAACCAGCCATCCATTCCCCGTGCTCGTTCTTGATGATGCCGCCGCACCGAGCCCGCCTAGAATTACCTGGAGCAGCTCCATCAGAGTTCAGACAAGCCCAACCAGCTTGAGGTTTCTCCTACCTGGCTTGCACCAGTCTCTTGGTGCCCGACTTCTTAGCGTTTAAACCACAATGTTGAAATTCCACAGCACGGAAAAGGGCCTCCTTGTGGACACACGGCTGAACATGCAGGTTGCTAAATATGGTTGCATTTCTTTGCTTCCACAAAAGCCAAATGGTGAACGGAAAAATGATCCTCCAAAGGGGTTGCACTCCTAACCTGCAAGTGTTATTTTTACAATTGTTTTCCAGCCATTCAGCTAGATTTCCCTCATAGAAATTACTATTTGGGCTGACTCCCAACCTTTCCCAAATCTGTCTTGAGTTCCCACAATCCCTTAGCCTGTGAAGAATTGTTTTAGGCTCACTTTGACACAAAGGGCAGATATCCGAATCAGAAATGCACCGCTTAACAAGACATTCTCCCACTCCAATGGCATTGTGTAAGCATTGCCAAATAAAAGCTTTAACTCGAGGAATGGTATCCAACTTCCAAACCCATTTCCCATTAAAGGATCCTGCCTCCAAATCACTCCCTATAGCTAAAGCATAAGCATGCTTAAGGTCAAAGTCACCCCTATTAGCTCCCGACCAAATCAGCCTATCCTCCACCTGAAAAGTTCTAATCGAAAAGGGAATAGAGCTAATCTCCCTTAGGATAGTATTTGGCAAATGAAAGGAAAGTAAGGACCAATCCCAACCATTTAACCCAAAAACATCTTTCACCTTCAAGGAATTGTCCTCACTAGCAAGAGGGCCTTGAATGAGAGATCTCAAGCTACCATTGGGCATCCAATTATCATGCCAAAGATTCAAGTTACTACTTCTCCCCGGTATCCAACGGATACCCTTGTTAAAAACCTCACCCCTCAACTTCATAGCTTTCCAAGTCCTAGAACAAGGAAGTTTATCACCATTTCTTGCATTTAGCCTTCGATAAGAGCAATATTTACTATTAAGAACTTTCACCCATAAGGCATCTTTCTCCATCCTAAATCTCCAATTTAACTTAGCCAATAGAGCTTGATTCCTTCCCTTGGCTGCTTGAATCCCTAAGCCCCCTTCCTCTTTAGGCTTAGTAACTTTATGCCACCCCACCCAATGGATTTTCTTAGCATCATCCGTCGATCCCCAAAAGAAATTTCGATTGACCCTATCAATGTTGTCAAGCAACTTTTTTGGAATAGCCGTATATTGCATAATGTAAGCCAGGATGGTAGAAGTGGAAGCTTGAATGAGGACAGCCCTACCCGTTAAAGACAAGAGATTGGCTTTCCAACCAGCCAACTTTTGCTTAACTCTCTCCAACACAAAGTTTAGATCCTCATTTGTGGTCCCACGGTGCTTTATGGGGAAGCCAAGATACTTTCCAAAGTTTGGAGTTGAGTGAAAACCAAGAATATCGCATAACGACTCCCTAGTATCCACATCAACATTCAGAGAGAAAAAAACTCTAGATTTACTCTCACTAATGGATTGCCCGGACCTAGCACAAAAATCATCAAGAACATCCCGAATCGTTGAGCAATTAACATGGTCCGCCTTTGCAAATAGGACCAAATCATCCGCAAAGAAAAGATGCAAAAAGGCAACCCCATTGTTGGAACTCTTAATGGGAATCCAACTTTTGTTCTTGCATTTCTCCTTGATGAAGTAACCAAGGGCTTCCATGCAAAGAATGAATAAGTAGGGCGAGAGTGAGTCACCTTGCCTAATTCCTCTCGAAGGAAGAATAGGCTCCATGTTACCTCCATTAGACAAAATGGAAGTGGAAACTGAGGAAACATGACTCATAATAAGGCTAATCACATTTTGGGGGAGATTGGCATTAATGAGAACTTCTCTGATGAAACTCCACTCAATTTTATCATAAGCCTTGTCGAGATCCACTTTGATAGCCACATACCCAACTCGCCCTTTCTTGTTACTAATAGTATGGATAATCTCTTGCACCACAATGGCGTTATCCACACTTCTTCTACCTGGCACAAAAGCAGACTGAAGAGGGGACACAAGGTTATCAAGATGAGGTCTAATCCTGGCTACAAGAATCTTAGAGATGATCTTATACACAATATTGCACAGACTAATAGGTCGATAGTTTCCCAAACTTTCAGGACCCGCCATTTTTGGAATCAAAACCACATTTGTACGATTAAGGTAATCGGGGATCTTACAATCCATAAAGGCTTTTCTCACTTCAGCCTTCACAGACTCCCCCACAATGAGCCAAAACCTTTGAAAGAACCCCGCATGGAGGCCGTCTGGGCCCGGAGCTTTGAAGGCCTTCAACGCCCAAAGACCATCTCTAATTTCTGCATCCGTAACCATACCACTTATGGTGGATCTATCCTCATCCGATAGGCCAGCAAGCCACCAGGAGGGCCGGATGGGGTTAAGAGGAGCAAAGTCGAGACTAGTAGTGAATAACCTCTCAAACCCCCTTCTAATGTGATTCATGGCTCCTACTTCACTGTGAATCCACTCACCCATATCATTCTTGATGCAAGAAATTTTGTTGCGCCTTCTCCTAACAATAGTAGACATGTGGTGAAAGGACGTATTACGATCACCCTCAATCAGCCGGTTAATACGAGATTTCTGAACCCACAACTCCTCTTCTTGGTCCAAGAGGGAGTTAAGATTATTGTGCAAAGCTTTCTCCAACTCAATAAGAGAATGCAAAGGGTGAGAAGCTATGGCTTTTTGGATGCCGTTAAGATGAGCCATGGCCCTTTTCTTTTTCCCAAAAATATTACCAAAATGATCCTTGTTCCAATCCGACGCTTTTCTAGAGAAACTTTCAATAGATTCCCGGAGAGGTCTAGCTCGGCCCCAAGCCTCCATGACAATTCTCGGAAAAGAAACATCAGACAGCCAAAAACTTTGAAATTTAAAGGGTCTAGGCAAAAACACACTATTGGAAGGATTAATCTCAAACAGCACCGGGCAATGGTCAGACACACACTAGTAAGGTGAGTAACTCTAGCATCCGGGTGGAGGGCATACCAGCTAGGATTGGCAAAAAAGCGGTCAATTCTTTCTTGGATGAGATCACAAATATTCCTTCTGTTAGTCCAAGTGAACCGAGGCCCAACAAAACCCATATCAACCATAGAACAGTGGTCAAGGTATTCTTTGAAGAGAAGAGACCTATTAGAGCTAATGCTTCTTCCCCCAAATTTATCCCCTTCCACAAGAACCTCATTAAAATCTCCAGCAATAATCCAAGGTTTATTATGAAGATTGGCAGCATTTTTTAAATTATTCCATAACACACATCTCTCATGAAATCTAGGACTAGCATAGACAGTAGCACAAATAAATTCAAAGTTGGAAGGAAGTACCTTAACCAAAACATGAATTTCTTGCTCCGACATGGCCAGCTGGTGCACCTGGACACGATCAGAATTCCAAAGAAGCCAAAGCCCACCAAAAACCCAAGAGTGTCCGTATGCATGGCCCCATCAAAAGGAAGCCTATCAGTGATATCCCTGGCTCGAGATCCACCAATACGAGTCTCCATAATGATCATAATGGTTGGGTCATGAGAGTGCACCAACTCCCTAACATGGGTTTGAAAAGAGGGTTTTACAGCCCCCCTACAATTCTACGCAATGATATTCATGACTAAACAGAGGATGGGGATGGACACTCATCAACAAGAAGCAGGAATGTCACTTCCTACATCAAATTCCACACGAACATCCTCACCTAGCATCTGCCCAACATCAATTCGACATAGAGCATTTAAACTCCCAACTTGCTCCTTACTTCCAGCTGCTGCATGATGAATTGAAGCTTCCACCATGGAACTTTCTTCAATCCCTAGGCCGGAATTGTCAATGGCAAGCAACCCAGGCCTGCTCTCATCGGCGCTAGAGGGCAGAGAGATATCCAAACTGTGAAGGCGTGGGTTTCCTTTAAACTCACCTTCGGCATCTCCAAAGCCACCCTGACCAAGCTGATCACCCATATTCACTTCTGGATTTGCACCGAATATAAACTCTCCACTAATCTCAGACCGAAGCTTAGAAATGTTGGTGGACCAATCGACCAGATTGGATAGACTTTTCTTGTTTGAAGCGGCTGTGATGGGATAATCTCTGTCTGAAATATCAGTAATGGGGATAGAAAGGGCTGCCTTATTACGCGCAAAATCTTTTTTCCCTTTGACTGAATTAGATTTAGGCTTTTGCTTGTGCAACTCCTTGTTAACGCGGCCCATATTCACAACTCCTTGCTGTTCAGAGCCTGTGGAGCCTAAGCCCGTTGGAGTTAAGCGCTTGTCTGAAGGAGAAAAGACCAAGGTGGGGCTTGTATTCCAATTGGACTGGGCTTTCTTCTCCTCAGCTGGTTTAAAAACATCACTCGGCCCAGCCTAAATTTTATTAGCACTAGGCACTTCCAACGGCTCTTTAGGCTTAACTTGGTGAAGCACCTTCCAGAACCAGATAGAGAGTTCGTATACTTTTGCTTTACCCTTTTGTTGTCATTCCTTTTACGCGTAACTACCATCCACGGACTAAATGAGGCATCTGAACTCGCACTGTCCAAAGCATTCGGCTCCTCGGTCTGAGCCTCTGTCTGCGCCTCAGTATTGGCTGTCGTTTGATCCATAATTTCCGTGTCGCTTAGCACGCGGGAATCTTTCGGAGGAGGAGGTGGAGGCTTGATAGTGTACGGGCAAGTCTCATTCCGGTGACCTAAACGGCCGCAGGAAAAACATAACTTGCTAACACCTTCATAAGCGACCGGTTGATAGCGATTTCCAATACGGATTGAGTTGATAAGAGGTTTGCTAACATCAATCTACACGCAAATACGCATATATCGACCCCGAGCCTCCGTTGCAGTGTGCGTATCAACTCTAAGAACTGTACCCAGAGCTCTCCCTAGCTGTCGGAGGACTTCCGCATCATAGTATTCTATGGGTAACTCATGGAATCTGACCCAAACCGCCACTGAAGAAACTTGCGCGTCAGACGGTTTAAAATTAGCTTCCCATTTCTGGATTGACAAGAAATGTTCACCTATAAACCATGGTCCTTTCTTAAGGACCAGCTTTATATCTTCCATAAGCAAAAATCTCAGCAAAAAGAAGCCCCTTCCAAGATCCACCATATCGACTCTCCCTGCTGGTTTCCATAATCCCATGAGCTTAGCATGCAAAAAGTTGAACCCCACATTTTTGCCGAACACCTTAACAATAAGTGCTTTTACCCAAGGAGCTCTATTGTGTCGCTTTGTTTCTTTAGATAGACAAATCGCAGCCATACCATCAGCAATTTCCTCTGCTTCCTCATCCGAGTCAGAGTTAGCTTCCATCTGTTTCGAAAAGTCAAAAGCTTGGGAGTAAGCTTTCAGGATGTCCCCCACGAGTTTGTCCCTGAAGGAGGACTTGCTGTTTAACCAGCTACTCCCAAAGAGTATATTCGTATCAACAAGGCCCTTGTCGTGCGAGTCTTTCACTTTCTTGTTGCTTCTCGCGAGCTCATTTTCTTCTTCAACAGAGAGAGAGCGAGAGCGTTCAGTCATTGCTTTTTAGCGATGGCTAATGCATGCATATCACTGGACCTGCTTGAATATCAAATCACAAGAGTCACTAATGTTAACTCATTTGTCCTTGGTCAAGTAGTGATATTTCTGTTATCTTGGCATATTGTAAAGAAGGCCTCAGGAAAATCTCGAGAATTATTAGAGAAGCTAACAAGTGTGTTAATATACTACTTGACAGAAGGAGACTGTTGTTTAGTCCATAAATTTCCCTTTTTCTACCAAACAATATTTCTATTACTCATCTTTTATTGAGTGATTATATTAGTATTTTCTCCCATTTTTTACACCTCACTTGTTGCATCTAAAAAGACAAAAAAAAAAAAAAAAATCCCACGGCTTCCTTTAAGCCAAACCCAAAAAATTTCTAGAATATTATTTTCATTTCCTTATTTAAAAGTTTAACATAAGCCTACCTTTTAATACCTCCAAAATTAGGAGTAATAATTAGAGAAAACAGGATTTGCTTTAATAATTTTTTTTATTAAAGTCTCAAAAATACTCTTTTTTTTCTTCTTCATAAAACATTCATATCCCTATTAAAAATTAAATGGTATAATAAAATTGTTATAATATGATTCATTTCCATTCAACACTTAAATAATGTTACTTTTCATTTCATTCATTTCTTATAAAACATCCAAACAAGAGGGAGATAAATATGCAATTCCTTTCCATTTATTTTCATTCTTTTCTGTTATATCTCTTTTCATTTCTTGGCTTTATAATCTCCCAAACATAGTGTTAGGAAATATTTTAGATATAGAGTTCAATTAAACAAGCGTATATATTATTTGCTCTATTATCATGTCGTTGGCTTTATGATGATTTTTTTAAATTTATTTTTACCATTAGACTAAGATAATAATTGATTCTTAGTATAGGTAGGATTTATAAATAATTTATACTATATATAAGAAGATTTCCCTCTTATAACTGAATTTTTATGTGGTTTAAAAATATCTTCATTAATGAAGGGTAACTTCATTTAGAAATAGAGTCATAAATGTCAAATAACAAAGTTCATTTTGAATTCAAAAAGAGAATTCCTAAAATTTAGGATTTTTCCCTTGAAGTTCAAAAAAGAAATTATTTCCAAATTTTATCATTTTTATTTGTTTGAAAAATTAAAAAATATATATTTTTAAATTATAATAAATGCAAATTATTAACTTTTACCAAAAAAAAAGAAAGAAGAGCTTTTAAGCACGCACGTAAGCACGTAAGTGCGTGCTTAGAGGCTAAGATTTTATATTTTTTTTTTTCTCAAAGAAAAGAAAATATTTGCTAAACTTGCAAAAAAACTCATTTATAATGGGTCATAGCTTGAATTTGGATTTATGACAGCTAGCTCAATCTAAGCCCTGTTATTAAAGATACCAAATTAAGCTTGGTTTGGTCCAGCATAGCATATAGCATGAATTCAGAAATCTAACCTTAAAGCACAGCATAATTCAGAAACACTGAAACACAATCAACCAGCCTCATATCAGTCCCTTTGTGATGATCTTCCATTCGACCCACCAATGATGTTTGAACCTATGAAACATCAAATTTTATTATGGACCCGGTTAATGTGTGTCTTACAAGAAGCACACATTAAATCATCTATTTTGAGAAATATTTTATGAAAAATTGAAAAAAATGTAAATTTTTTTCAATTTTTGATATCATTTTTTCAAAAAATGATATATTATTAGTAAATCTACATTTTTTTCAATTTTTGATATCATTTTTTCAAAAAATGATATATTATTAGTAAATCCCTTTATTGTTGTCTCAACGTCTTCCGGACGACATTGTCTATGACATCCTGACTCTGCTGATAGTGAAGTCCTTTATCCGATTGAGCTGTTCCTATAAAAAAAAAAAAAAAAAAAAAAAAAAAAAGGACTGAGCTGTGTTTCCAAATCTCGGTACTCCACCATCACGAACCCGAATTTCAAAAAGGCTCACCTTGACCAAGCTAAATCATTATCCAACAACAATGACTATTTTGTTTTTTATAGCAGAAAGAGAGCATCTTTCATTTTTTTAAGAATTGTGTACGTTTGCTTACAATACATTGACAATGACACCCCAGATTTCTAGGTTTGAAATTTCCTTTTCAGATGCCCACCCCACATGCTTGGCTTTTGTAACGGCATGTTCTGCTTTGATAGGCATGACGACCATGGAAATCATATAATATATTTGTGAAACCCAAGCATTAGAAAGCTTTAAGATGCTCTCTACTCCCAACTTCATTGACCCTAATCACACTCTTGGACCTGCGTATCATTCTCAAAACAATGACTACAAGATTCTGAAACTTACGTGGAATGGGCGGGCAAAAACAAAAGGTGAAGGCTAAGGTTTACACATTGAGTACGGATTCATGGAGAAGGATTGTGGTATCATTATCAGTGGTTCTTGACACATAATGTTTATTTTTAAATGCGACATTGCTTACTCAAAATTACTTGGATGGTTTTGATGGAGTTTATCGACAGTGTCCTACAGTGTTCAAGGGGTCGTTGGCATTGGTTGTTTTCAAATGTACTCTACCTCTAGATTAGGAGAGTGACACTTGTGACATATGCCCTGAGTCTTGGATTGAAAAAAGCGTACAGATGAAAGGAGTTGCAGGCATCTTTGGCTGCACCATAATGGGGAACTTCTGATTGAGAATGTTAGCTCCTTTGGTCACCCTTTCAGAGCCTTCCATTTGACCTTGAGAGTTTAAATGAGGAAAATCTTAAAATTCCACACTCTAGATGTATGCTTTACACAACTAATTTCATGGAGAGCTTGGTTTTACTTGATAAGGGAGAGCATCTCATCTGAATACAAAAATTAGCAAGTTAGAGTTTCTAGCAAGGCAGCTGAAAGGAAGTTTGAAGTTTTGTTAATTATGTATTTTTCAATAAAATGAATTTATCTTGTGTTTTCTTTCTGTTTGTTCTTGGCATAAAAGTGTTGCTTTTATATATAAACTAAATTTTATTAAACTGCCTTAATGAGTACAGAGTACCAGTTTTGGAATCGAGTTGACAATTAAAATTTGTTTTGCCCATAGACTATTGATACTTGGCTGGTACCCTAAATTTTGATTTTTCTCAATACACCTTATTTGGATATCACGATTTGATCCAAGGCAACAAAATAAAATAATGGACTAAGATTTAGGGACACATAATTTTTCACAATTGCTTGTGGAATGTTGTAACGAAGTCATGATAAAAGTGATTTTAGTTAGTGGTCTATGTGAAAGTGATGTTACTCCAATCACAATTGCTACTTTAATAAAATGTGAAAAAAGTTGCGAAAAAAAAAAACTTAAGTCTGTAGTATTGCTATTTCCTGGGTCAAAACCATAATCACTTTTTTTTCCACAACAAATATATGTCAGATAAAATAATCGCAACACCTGATAGAGCATACGTGCACAGCATGAGCAGAATATGCCTAAAAAGCAGACATCATCAGAACATGGAGTCCTCTAGGCATATGTAATTCAGTTTTATTGTTCCTTAACGAGCCATCATCTCTGCCGTGCTAGCCAACCCCAGAACTGTAAAAGAGAGTTCAAGTTGGACATACACCAGGACGAGGAGTGTTACCATTAAAGATTCATGAAATTGTATGAAAAAGAAACTGAATTATGCACAATTTTCTCATTAAAGCCAAAAAGGATCATCTTTTGAAGTTGAAAGTCCATCTTTGTGTAGTTTATTTTAAAAGACAATTTGAACTCCAACTCTTGAGAAAATTTCCTAATCTTGAAAATCATGAGTCCTAAATTTAAACTTACAGTATTATTCACATTTGTTACTTCTGCAACTAAATTGACACTTCTCGTGTCATATCTTCCTCTTTTAAAGTGGCCAGTCTAGCATTTTCACGGTCCCGCCTAAAAGTATAATACAAAGGTGTGTAAAACAAGCAACACAAACCAAATGGAACAGCCATCATCGAGAGAAGTCCCTTAGACAATGCCAAAGCCTCTGGTGCAGACCCTCCTACTGGATCCACGGATTTTGAATCATAACCATATATCTTTTCTGATATAATTCCAACCAAGGGAGCAGCAACAGAAGAGAATGATCCTTCAAAAGCACGATCAAATGCATAAATCATAGTCCTGTGTTTAGCAGGAACCACCTCGGCAAACACGGGGGCATTTACAGCAGAGCCATTCCAGCTAATGGTTAGACCCATTAGAAAGAGGGTGGTAGCAAAGGTGTAATAGCTGCTAACTGACTGTGGGATCACTCTAAGTAGGAACAATGAGAATGGGATGCCCATGAAGGCGCTGAACTGCGCACACATGATACGACCTGAGTGGGGGTAGATTTGAGATAATTTATCTGCAATTAGACCACCAAGGAGGGATCCCAGAGCACATCCAATAGCAAAAAGGCTAAGGAGGGTTGCTGTAGCATTATGATCAAAACCTGCAAAAAGAACTAGATGGCATCATACCTCAGTCATTTAAAACAGATAAATGGAATAGCTAAACGGTGCTCATCGAATGCCCATATAAGTAGGCATTTTATACATGGCTTACCAACTTTAAATTTTTAATAAATATAAGTGGAAGGCTACCAAGATAAGCAAATAATTTTCCCTTCTTTGTACTGAGTAATCTTTACTTTGGCACTCTATCATGATGGCAGGCTACAGATGCAAATGGTATAATATCATCTTCAATTTCAACATCTTTTGCTCGAAATAAACTTACAAAATCATAGAAGTTTGCTTTTGTGCTCACCTACTAGTTCAAACCACATAGTGAAGAACACCATGGCAGTCCACGGTAGCGACCCAACAATGCCCTGCAAGACAATGACCTGAAATGTTTGCACTTTCATAACAGTTTTCATTGCCGTCCAAGACTCTCGCCAAAATGATGCCGTGCTAATAGCATTGCCCTTTTCCGTCAAAACCTTCCTGAAACAGAATGCATCCATTCAGCTAGGTCACCGAAAAACTGACATAAGGGGAGAAAATGCATTTGCTTGAAAATTACTTGAGTTCATTACAGCCAAGTCTATCGTTCATTTATGATGACATGATTAAATAATATATGCACATGGAGGCAGCATTGAAACAGATAACAACTTGCGGTAAAAGGGAAAAGCAACTTTACTTTTCTTCAGCCTCAGCCGTATCATGATTGATGCTAACTGTTTTTCTAGGGTCTACCACAAACAAGAAAACAAGGAACCCAATTAATGAACTCAATGCTGCCATCAGAATAAAGGCAAAACGCCATCCAGGCACACCCCAGTATTGGTGACCAGCCATAATTGTTGCTAGAACACCACCTCCTATGCCACCCAAGGAACCCACAAGGCTTAGCAGTCCAAATCCTGTTCCCCTCACACCATCCATATAGCTATCAGCAATGAAGGACTGGAGTGCTGGTATCACAATCGCCAAACCAAAGCCATTTATTGCTCTCCAGAATGCAACTTGAAGAAAATGCTGGCTAGCACCCACTGCAGCAGTTGATAGGGCCCAGCAGAAAGTGCCCATTGCAAGAACTGTAGGGCGATCATGGTTTATAACTAGTACACCTGCCAAGGGTGATGCAAGTCCCTGAACAAAGTTCCTTATGAATGTAAGATACCCCAGGTCAGATGGCCCAGCATTGAAAGCTTCACTGACTTCTTTGTAAACAGATGGGAGGAGATTCTCATCAGCACGCTCCATTATGGCAGCCAAATTGATGAGAATGAGAGAGAGAGAAACCCCAAAAATCTTTCTTGTCCTGTGAAAAGTGAGCAATTGTAAGGATACATCAGAAGTCAATGCATTGAGTAAAACTCCTTTAAACAGGAACAAAATCTAAGGCATGAATTACACATCTTCAGGCATAATGTTGATTGTTTAAAATGGGATATGGACAGTGTCTCCCTAATAGAAAGAATTCTCAAAATATTAACTGATTTCTTATCAATGCTCCCCCTAATCACTCATTTTAAACCGTTAAATTTGCCAATCTTTTGATCCTTTTTGAGAACTAAGAGGCTATCTACAGAATAGTTGCTGTGTTGTTTGGTTCCTCACACTGATTCAAGTTCCATCCCCCGAGCCTCATTGTGATACTCTGCTTCCTGTTTCTCCTTGCCTAGCTCTATCCAGAAATAGGACCCCCAAGCTACTTATGGGCTATCTAATATCACAATTTAGTTAAAGGAAATCCCATTCACTCAAAGCACAAAAATCTAGCCAATGCATATGTTTTATGTAACAGTAAGACTCTTCTTATACCAGCCAAACAATGAAAGGGTAACTACAGCATCTACAAAAGAATTACAGTGGAATTGTTCCCCTATAGCTACTCACTGATTTCTCTCCACATTTCCTTTTTTAAGAATTGGCAAAATTTTAGAAACTTGAGTAGCAGCAATGGAAATAATTCATTGAAACGTGTTGAATCTGGCTGAAGCTACAGAAGAGCTTAACTGTTCGAATTACAAAGAATGGACATTGTAAAAAAAGTTATTACTATATACTCGTGAATTAAGAAATATGAACAATGTTGATGAAGATGGGTATACAACTATATATCACTTTGTTATCATAAGAATATAAGTAGGAGTATAGGACTATCACTTCTTAATCAAGGTCTAGGGTGTTTTAGAGTCCAATAACAAGCCAAAGAAATACTATCTAAAATAAATCCTAATCAATTCCATTTCAATCCTAGAGGCAAATCATCAACAAAACAACTACTACTTTTATAAAACAATAAGAGTAATATGTCAGTGCCAAAGATGTATGATTGCTCCGTTACAAACACAAGAAGGTACTAGTTGAGTTACAAAACTCTGCGCCAACAGCTTTTTAGATGAAATGTGTAATCCGCAGCTTTGAATGGATATTGAAGCAACAATGTCATTCTGGCACTGTCTTTATCATTTTTTGCTCAGAAAGTGTCAAACAAAAAATTGTAAGGGTTATGTAGAAGTATCTTTAGTATTTTAGTGTCTGTTTCACATAGACAACCTAAATCAGACCAAGAAGTAATTAGAATGAATCTAATATGGTATCATATCAAAAGAATTGATAGAAATGCTAAATTTATACCTCATACAATGCTATGAATATAAAGTCACAACTACACCTCCTGTCTAAATCTAATACCACACAATGGTTTTGAATACAGATCTAAAGTTTACAAGTGACATATTGAAGCCACATCCTCAACGAAATCCAAATAAACA
The DNA here is from genome assembly GCA_032878915.1 of Castanopsis chinensis. Classification (NCBI taxonomy): domain Eukaryota; kingdom Viridiplantae; phylum Streptophyta; class Magnoliopsida; order Fagales; family Fagaceae; genus Castanopsis; species Castanopsis chinensis. The sequence goes on along the minus strand of JAVQMG010000122.1, from coordinate 5,132,114 downwards.
GTGATAAATAAGGACTCAATTAGTTTGACAAAACAAACAAACAAGGTATTTAATCCAACATTAAAAAAAAAAAAAAAAAAACCGACACGTAAAGAAGAGAAACCAGAAGGTCCAGAAACATGGGAGAGAAATCATGAAAACTGACCTCATGTTCATGGCTTCCAAATGTCTGGGAAAAAGAGGCCTGGATCGAAGAGGAGCACCAAGTCTTTGAACCATGAATGAAAGAAAAGAATCCTCGGAAGCTACGAGAGCGAAAGGACAATACAAGGTCCCTCAGCATCTATAGCGGATCTGGTGCGGTCACTTGCACTGTCCGAACTGCAAAGTCAAAAACTCAGACCCCACAACTGGGGACTGATCAGGCATTTCCATAAATAGAATATCCAAGCTTTGATTTTGTTTGTATATAGAACTCCGCCTATATCTATATCACATGGGATAATGAATCAATGATGCCCATATTAAGATATGAATAAAAGTCTGTCTCTGTGAATTAAATAGTCAGACAAGGTTGTTGCTTGTTAGTCGTCGTGGGATCCGATTGTTAATTGTTTATTATGTTATCGCTTTGGGTTTTCGAAGTCGCTTTCAAAACGTGCGCGCCACGGAACTTTTTGGTCACTAGCTTTTACAAACTCTGGCCGGCAGCCTAGGCGTGGAAAAGGTCTAATGGAATACAGGGAAATTCTAGGATGCCTGATCTATTTTTTGAGGTATAGATTGTTTATTATATTTATGCACACAAGTCACGATTTCTTTTTTGGATGAACAACAGGTCACGATTTCTTTCTTCTTCTTTTTTTTTTATAGGAAAATATTGCAGTATAGCATTAAATTAAAAACAATCCGGTACATTAGAGGTTATAGCAGTTTCTAAGAAACTGAGGGTTTCCTCAGCCCAAGTCTTAAAATCACCAACAAATTTAGCATGAGGGGCTAAGATATGGGCGGGCTTATTGCACTCCCTCTGAAAAAACAACAGAGAGAAAAAAACTGACGATTTGAGTGTCATCTAAGACATTAGCAACAGCAAGTGGGGAAATAGTAAGTCCCTGTAGAGCACTGCAGACAAGTCATGATTTCTAAGTACTTGTACTTAACCCTTTTCTATTACCATAATTAATTTTCAACTTTTCTACTTCTTTTTGTCCTTTATGTTTTTTTTTTTTTTTTTTAATGAAGTTTGAAATAGGTAGGAGCATGAGCAGGCTGGGTTCTCTTGAAGGGTTTCTTAATCTGGCCCACAATGGCTGGGTTAAAAAAAAAATCCAACCCACCTCGATCAAGCTAGACTTATATGTTGGACTTTGTTTTTTAATTGAATATTAGCACCAATCCAACACAAACTATTTTATTAGTACTTCAAAATTTAATTCAACACAAATAACAACATATTTATATTAGTACTCCATCAAACCAACAAAAATAATCAAACTAAATAACATTTCATTTAGTTAATAAAATATTAAATATTTTTATCACAACTCTGCTAAAAAATAAAAGAAACATGAGCTAGTTTTATTATTTTATAATTATTAGGATATTATATAGTTCTATCCCAACTCAAAAAAAATTTTGAGAATATTTCAACTTTTTTTTTTTTGAAGAATATCTTAACTCAATTGATAAACAAAAGAGTAAATAATAAAATCATATAATATTTCTACTATTTATAAGAGGATTCACTTTCTTTGGACTAGATTATTTTTAACAAAATTACCCTCATCTATTATCCAATAACTTCTCTTGCAAGTGTTTAAAAAATAGGGTCAATTATGTCACACCAATTTCCCCCTTTTTTTTACACGTCTAGACTTGCTTTTTTTTTTTTTTTTTTTTTTCTTTCAAAAACAGAAATCCTTAAATTTAGGTTTTTTTTTTTTTTTTTTTTTCACGTTCTTTTTCATCCCATACAGATGAGGTTTTTTTTTTTTTTTTTGCTATATTTTTTTGAAGTTCTTTTTCATTCTGTAAGGATGATTTTTTTTTTTGGATAGAATTATTGATGTAGGTTACCATGGGATGAGGATATAGGGTTTTTCAATCTTTTCATCTTTTTTTGGGTAAAGGTCTTTTTCATCTTTGATATAGGTTACCTTGCCTACAAAATAGGCAGTGTTTAACTTCCACGTTTAACTCTAGTTGATTTTCAAACTAAACATTACTCCATGTTTTCACTTTTCTTTTTCTTTTCGTTTTTTCCTTTATTAAGACTTAACTTTTTTTATTTTTGGCATAAAAAGAAGACTTAAATTTTTTTTTTTAATACCCGGTTTCCCTTGCTTCTTAATCTCATCTCACATTTGTTTTTCTTTTTTTCCCTCAAATCTCTTTTTTTTTTTTTTTTGAAGAAAAATATATATTAAAATGTAGAGATAAAACTTAAGAATAACATGCTAAAAATAATCTCTAACTCCCATGTAAAACACTACCTACAAAATAGGACAATGGTCACATTAGTTACTCAACTTCTTCAATTTATTTCTTCCTCAATTCCTCCCAATTCTATGTTCCTTTTCTCTACACTATCATCATCATCTTTTCATAGTAGAACACAAACTGAATTTAGAACACCAATTGTGCAATTTGGATAAGTATCAAATTGTGTAAAAGAAACACAAAAAAAAAAAAACCTTTACCCGAAAATGTAGTAATTCCAAATTATACTTGTGAAGACAGAAGTACCAAAGCATGTCTTTGGGCCTTGGGCCTGATCCGAGAGCGTTAACTTATCTGAGGAGGGTCTGGCGACAACAAGGGTACCGAATTTAAAGGCTCACAAGCCTACTGTTGGGGTAGAGGCTAGTTGAAATAGTTCGAGGAGGGATGCATCCTCGGCTAACTGAGGGGAAGGTCATAAGATACACCATGATGTTTAGGAGGAATCAAGAAAGCTCAACAAGTGAAGATATACTCCAGAAGAATGCAGAAAAGGAGTACGAATGGGATACATATCGCAGAAAGCTGCTACCGCCACATTAAAGACCTCGCACCTACCCCTCTGACCGCATTAATGGGGAAGTGACATCTAAGATGATGGTGGTCAGCTTTACAGCTATTGGAGGAAGATTTTAAGAGGGCGGTGGATGGGAAAGGTATCTGCATTGATGATTCGATAAGTTCGAGAACGAAGGGGAAGAAGAATATAAATAGAGAGGGGAAGGACTTTGTATGGGGGGACGATAAATTATCTTTAAGAAAAAGGAAAAATCAATACAGAGAGTCCTCGGCTTACGTCCGAGAAGAGCTTATGCTACATTGAAGGTTCTTTACCTGTGATTCGTGGACATAGCTTAACATCTTTGTGTTTCAACATCCAAAATAACCTAGGTTTCAAACCCATACTCTATAAATTTCATTGTTTTAGGCCTTTTGGGCCGGCCCCCTCCACGCATTTGGGTTTAGGCTTGAATCATGTCCTGACAATAATTGTTGCAAATTATTAAACATTTATCCAAAAATATAGAAGATCATGCACATGCTCAGAGGCTAGTCCTTTTCATTTGGTTGAAAAAAAAACCAATCATGTGCTACTTTCAGATATAATTATTGAAATCACATTTTAAAAAAAAATAGTTCACATTCATCTCTTTTTTTTAAATTATCTTTCTTGGATTGGATTTTTATGTGGTTCCAAAATACTCTCAAAAAATAAATAGTAACTCCTCTTAGAATTAGGGTCAACAATGTGAAACACCACTCAACCTCCCCCTAAAAATATAAACTCAGTGAACTCACTCAATGCACAATCATTCACCTCCCGTCTCACACTGTTTTTTCAGAACCATTTTGTGAATCAATACTATTGAAAAGGTATGTAAACCTTTAATTTTGGTAGCACACCCTATTTGTACACAATATATATTCACTGAATTTGTATAATGTTCATGCAGCTTTTCGCTAGAGCCATTTTAGGATAGAATTGCACAATCAACATGGTTGGAAAGGAGTAAACCTTAAGTTTTGGTAGTGATTAAATTTATTCTTACGATTCATTAAATTTTGTTTGACAAAGTGTTTTTTGTTCATGTAGATTTTTTGCTAGAGCCATTTTATGATAAAGCTACACATTCAACACTACTTGAAAGGAAGGTATGTAACAAAGTGTGATGAACCTTAAATTTTGGTTAACAAAGTTTAAAAATTTGTTTTTTGGTTTTAGAGGGAAAAAAAATACAAAATTCATGCATATTTTTTTGCTAGATCCATTTTGTGATAGAGCTGCACAATCAACATTGCTGAAAAAAAAAAGGGTAGGTAACAGTAAACTTTAAACTTTGGTAGTCATTGAATTGATTATTACTGTTCATTTGAGTTATATGATTTGAGTTGTATGGTAATGGATTGGATGATCTTTTATCCAAATTATTGTCATATGATCTTTCTTCATCTTGATTTGGGAAAATTCCGTCCTTAAAATGGAAAGAAAAAGAGAGAGGGCTTTTATTAAAAAAAGAAAAAGAAAAAGAAAAAAGGGATTTCTTATAAGCAGGTAGCCAACTACCAAGTGACGTAGTGAGAGTCCACCAGTAGGCTTCATACCTATCCTGCAAAATCATAACTTCACATCGCATTCCCAACTTCAACCTGGCCAAAATTAACCCAACCACAGAATTGACTGGCAATGATTGATCAGATCACGTGGCCAAAGTGCCACACCACAAAACTTATCCAAAACAAAACCAACACGTCTACAATGCCAGAACACACCATGCACCAACCCCACCACCCCATTTCTCCTCGTGTAAATCTCCAAGTTTCCGTAGAGACCCTTAAAATAGAATGCGGCTGTAGAAGCTCTTCTATAGATATTAATAATTTACATATGGCGGATATTGGGCTTTTATCTTTATTTCGTAAAAATAAAAATAATATGTTTTTATTTTAAAATTATTTTAGTTCGTGTTCTTGTTTTTTAAATTCAATTTTAACAAAATCGAGTTCGGTATAAAACTCGATATCTTCAAAATCGAGTTATATGTAAATTTTTAATTGAAACTCAACTTTAGCAAAATCGAGTTTCACTTTTGTTTTTTTTTTTAAATTAAATGGCAAACTATGCATAGAACTCGACATTGCTAATGTCGAGTTTCGCTTGTAAATCGATTTTTTGAAAATCAAGTACCAGAACAGGGACACTGACTTAAATAGTTTCAAAACATGAACATTATGCTAGATTTTTTTACAAAATAATGGAAAAAGCCCAATATCCCTTATAATTTGAGAAGACTACATTTTCCAATTACAAGAAAAAATCTAATGGTGTAATGACTATTATGCATTTATGGAGATTTATGCGTTTCTGAATGAAATAAATTTTTTGTGCAACATCTCATTACACTCCTAGGAATTATGGTGATCAGATAATGCACCAACCCCAAATTAGTATATAAGAAAGTTTTAATCCTAAAAGGTAGCCACTTAATCCTAAAATGTAGCCTCTTAGTACACATCCATAAAAAAAAAGTTTGAAATGCCAAAAAAAATTAAAAAGTATTTTTTTTTTTATGGGAAAGCGTCTCACCTTGTCAAGTTTTTTTGGTCCTAAAATGTAGCCCTTAGTACACATCCATAACAAAAGTTTCAAATGACAAAAACATCAATAATAATAATAATAATAATAATAATAATAATAACAAAAGTTTCAAATGACAAAAACATTAAAAAAAAAATTAAATAGTCTTAGTTGTTTTCTTATGGGAAAGGCTTTCATGTGAGCAATAATATCATTTAATTTTAAAAAATGAAAAGAAGTTGTAGTGAAAGCCTGCAAGTTACAACAGTTGTTAGGGATAAATATAAAGCTAAATTGTAGGAGTTTCGACATAGAATTACACAAATTGATAAATATAAACATAGGCGGGATTTTTTTTTTACCAAAAAAGTCTTAAACAACTTTTTTTTTTTTTTTTAAGGAGAAAGATTGGTAGATTTTTTTTTTTTGAGAAACACACACACACATAATTGGTTACTAATCTCATCACACGCACTTCACGAGTGCGATGAGACTTTTTCTTTTTAGTGGTCCTATTTTGTAGGAAAAAAACTGTATTTAATTATTTTATATATATATTATTTTTATTTTAAAAAATCTAATTTTTAAGTGAATAAATCAATTTAAAAATTAATAGGAGAGTAGTCCTATTTTTTAGGCAATATTTTAGTGAGAGTTGAAGTTTCATTTTTACCGGATTGTCCTTTAATTTTGTCTCTACTTAAACATAGGACAGTAGGGGCATTTTTGAACTAAAAAATAAGTTTTTACCGGATTGTTCTTTAATTTTGTCTCTACTTAAACATAAGACTATAAGGACATTTTTGAACTAAAAAAATAGGAATCCAAACAGAAAAAACCCCTTAAATAGTAGTATAGATGACTTATGAGTATATTATTAAACAACCACTTGATAGATGACCGCCACTTTATTATATAATCCTTGAATCATAAAATAATACAGTCTCTCACCCGAACTCAATGTGCCTACTATGCAATTTAACAAAATTGTTGATATGTGACCCTAAAAAAAAGAGATAAAAAAATTAGGATTAAATATAATAAAAACAGAAAACATTAAATAAATAGGACAGGAGGCAATAGTTCGTATAAAATAAACGCAGTCCTACAAATACTCCCAACAAAAAAAAAACCAAACAGTCCTACAGAGGATAAATATCAAAACTTGATAACGTTTAAAATAACACCATCCGAAGTCTCCCAACAGAGAATAAGTAAAAAGCAAAAGGAATGTAACAGTATTCTCGAGTTGCAATTTGACAAAGGATGGAAAAAATAATAATAATAATAAAGCAAAACCGCAAATCTCAGTTTAGTTTGTAAAATCCTTCAACAGACCAAAGCTTGAATGAAAAATCATCTTTACATCACCCCAAAGCACCAGACCAACTACACCTTCAGACCAAAAGTCTCCATATTGTTTTGTGATGGGTTTTCTCGCAGTTGTGGGAAAGAGAGAAAAAGAACATAAGACTGATAGGATCTAAGGATGAAACAAATCCAATGAGAGATGTTACGTCTACAATATTTTCACAACAAATCATAAGTAGTTAATTGTTATTAGTTCAAATTTGAATCTAACACTAAGATTATTTTTTTGTCTCAATAATAACAACTAGTAATAACTTGCCACTTTGTTTTAAAAATATTGTGAACATATCATTTCTTCAAATACAAATTATGATGAAGGAGAATTTGAAAACTAACGTGAATATGGTCCTATTTTGTAGATGATGTTTTACGAAGAAGTTAAAGAAACATTTTTATTAAATTTTGCTCATACTTAAACGTAGGCTATATGGGCATTTTGAAACTAGAAAACATGTCCAGTCCAAACTGGAGAATCTCCTTAAATAGTACTAGCCTCATCACATGCACTTCGCGTGTACGATGAGACTTTTTTTTTTATGTGGTCTTATTTTGTAGAAATTTTTTTATTTTATATATATAATTTTTATTTATAAAAACAAATTTATAAGTGAATAAATCAATTTAAAAATTAATAGAAGAGTGGTCATATTTTTTAGGCAATGTTTTAGTAAGAGTTATAGTTGCATTTTTATCGAATTGTCATTTAATTTTGTCTCTACTTAAACATAGGGGTGTAGGGGCATTTTTGAACTAAAAATGAGAAATCCAAACAGGGAAAGCCTCTTAAATAATAGTATAGATTATAGATATAAGATAAATAAAGGTTCAATAGTGTAAATTGTTTTCTAAATATCACATAACCAATATTTTTTCTTACTTTTTTATTTGTCATTTTTAAAAAATGAATATGTAATTATCCTCACCAATGTGAAAATAGGTTAATCGCAAATGCAGCTAAAAAGCAATTAGAATGGTGAACAAAAGATATTGCTCCACCAACTTCTTCACCATGGCTTGCGTAGTTTGGATATGATTTTTTATGATTTTTCTAATGTAGTGAATTTACATACAATTTATTTCGATGTAAATATTTCAAATTCCTTAAATTGATCTATTAACTTCTTAATAATAGATTCTATAAACAATTGCACACACTATTTTAAACAGCTTATAGTTACAAAATCATATGATACATTTTCACTTGATGTAATTTTTTTATAATTTATTTTGATAGTCTAAAAATTAACACTAATACGCATTCTTTGTTATTGGAAAAACTAGCCTCTAAGCACACGCGTTGTGCGTGCTTAGCGTTCTTATATTTTTTTGAGTAAAGATTGATAATTTGTATTTATTATAATTTTTTATTATTACATTTTTTAATCACAAAAAAACCTAAAAGTGTAATGAGTATTATACGTTTGTGGGTGAATTTTTTTTTTTATCACACCCTTAGGGTTTTTTTTTTTTTTTTTTTTTGTGATTGAAAATTGTAGTAATCCTAAATTATTATCGATGTAAATTATTAGCCTTTACCCAAAAAAATAGAAAGGTCTTTGAGCACACACAACGCACTTGCTTAAAGGCTAGTATATTTTAAATATATATTAAATATAGGTAAGTCAGGTTGAATTAAACGGATTTATTTATCTGCAAACCTGCACCCGACTTGACCCACCTTAAAAAATATTTTAACAATCCAACCCAACCCAACCCGGTGGATTGGGTTGGATCAGGTCGATTTTGGCAGGTCAGCAAGTTGGCTACACACCTAGCAAGTGTTTTACTCTTCAATTTTTTTAATGCCCCACACCTTAATGAGGACATTTCTTTTATTGTTTTTACAAAAAAAAAAAAAAAAAAAAAGCTAGAAAACACCCTAGGAGCCTTTAAGGTTTGAAAAAAAAGTCAGTAATTCTAAAAATTATTAAGTTGTTTCTAAAACATGGTTACTTGGTTCTTTTTTCTTTGCATTCATAATAAATCCCATCATGAATTTTCGAAAGAGAAATGTTATGTTCACAATATTTTTACAAAAAATTTCTAATGACAAGTTGTTACTAGCTATAATTGATGGGTAAAAAATGAAAATGAATGGTTCAAATTAGAACAATAAAATAGTAATAACTTACCACATAAAATTTGTTATAAAAATGTTATAAATGTAACACTTCACTTTTTGAAAAGAGAAAGTCCTAAGGACACAACAATATCACAACATTTTTACGACATCATTATTTTCACTTGTGGTGGGTCCTATTCTAAAATTTTATTTTGACTTACGAGAGATTGTTTAAAACTCATGAATTTATGAGGTCTGAAGAAAATGAAACATTAGCTATTTGGAAAAAAAAAAAAAAAAAAAAAAAGAGGTGTTCTTAGAATACTGTGAATATGTGATATGGTGATTTCTCCTCTCAAATTTAAGGTGAATCCCACCATGTTTGAATTTAACCTTCGTTCTTTGATTCTAACCATTTAACTAGTTCTCCTTTCTACTTCAAATTTCAAACCCTTATATATATATATATATATATAAATCAAAACCTTTAAAACTCTTACAATTGTTTACGTCAGTACAATATTTTTAAAAAAATTATCATTTTATTTAAATAAAATTATTATTTTTAGTTTAAATTTAACCAGGATTGAAACTCTATCTCTCTAATAAGTCCAAGTTAAACTCAAACTCATCGTTGTCATTTTTTTAAAAATAAAATTATTTTTATTTAATTAAAACTTAACAATGAGTGAAGCTCTATTTTTCTAACAAGTCCAACTTAAACTCAAACTCAAAAGTTGATAATCTATATATATATATATATATATATATATATACACACACATATATGATAGGACTCAAAAAAAAAGAAAAACTAACTTTGAAAAAAAAGAAACTCACGTTGATAATTGTGGATTTGGTTTTTTGGTTGAAATTTCTACTAATTATTTTTATATATTGTACATGACAGATAAAACATCTCTATTTTTTTGGAGAAAAATCAAATATGTAACCTATGTCTTCTAGCCTAGAGAACGATAAATTTTTATTTGGTATGTTATATATAAATTTGTTGAATTTGGTTTGGTTCTGAAGTAGAATTTGAGGATTTTATAAATTTTAAAGTTTTAAGTCTTGGGGTTTTTGGTATTTACATATCAGTAGGTTGATCTTAAATTTTCACCTTAAATGCTTTTTATTTAGGCTGCGTTTATTTCAGTGTAAAATATTTTCCTAATGTAAAATAATTTCAGGTGAAAATATTTTCGAGAAAGGAAAATATTTTCTAGTTTTTAGTTGCATTTTAAAAAATTATATTAGAAAATAATTTCAAGTGTTTGGTAACATTTTGAAAATGCAAATTTTTTATTAGTTTCTCACATTTTCTCAGTTTTCAAAAAAAATTTATAATAGAAAATTGCAATATATAAACTTTTAAACGAACAAAAATCAAAACAAAATCATTCTCAAAACAACACCATTCGGTCAAATTGAGAGAGGGAGGAGGAAGAGAGAGTGATCGCAAAGAGAGAGATCGGTCATGGGTGGGTCATGGGCGACGAGACCGGTCCAGCGGCGGCAGGCTTTAGGTGGTGCCGAGATTGAGACGAAAAGAGTTTAATCTAGAGGGCCGCGAGTCGATCTCTACGATGCGATCTCATGGTGCGATCTCAATGGCGTGATCTCTATGGCATGATCTCGACGGCGTGAGCTCTGTGACGTGATCTCGCGGCTCAATCTCGCCAGCGCAAACTCTATGGCTCTATGGCGCGATCTCACAACTCGATCTTGCTGGCGCGAGCTCGACGGAGCGTCTGGGCTTGGGGCGGTGGTTTAAACTTGATGGCACGAGCTCGATCTCACTCTCTCTACTTTCGCTTCATGCTCTTTCTCTCTTTAACTCTTTGGGTGTCTAAGTCTGGAAATGATTTGAAGGTAAAATAGAAGTGTAAAATATTTTCCGAGTCAAAAGGATTTTTTTCTGGTCAAAGTTTATGATTTTCCGTTTGACTTTATTTTACAGACCTTACCAAACACGTTGTTGAGTGTAAAATATTTTCCGAAATCCATTTACACCCAAAACAAACGCAACCTTAGTTTCATGTGATTTTTTGTTTTCTTATTAAAAGCCATATTTTTGGTTGATTAATTATTTATTTAAATTAAAATTTTTTTTTCCAAAATGTCTATTTACTCGTTGTTGGATTTTTTTTTTCAGAATCAATAGTTTTTTCGTGCATCATACATGTTAGCGGCTAATTTAGTACAAAAAACAAAGAAAAAGAAAAAAAAAAAGAACAATTATCAATCTTTCTTTTCTGGGTTATCAATTATCAGTCTTAGGCCCAGAAGGGTGTTGTATGACCATCAGACGGCCCATCTGCGTTAACATCCCCATTATTCCAATGGCGGCCTTCTTTAGGTTTAGTTGCCACTCTCTATAATTTAGGACTATATATCTTGCGAAGCCCGTATGCACTCATGATTTGGACCATTTGCCAAGCTCATAAATATTTGTCTTACCAGGCTATTTGTGTACATTCTGATCGGACATGGTTAGCGAAAATAGTCAAAATACCTCCTATGATTGAAGATTTGCTGTAATCGTGTTGATTTATAATCCAATAAAATTTCTGTCTTCAACTCAAACCTAGAGACAAAGTTTAATATGTATCTTTTTTTATTATAAGAAAATAATATATTACAATAAATTATGAAATATTTTAAAATAAATAATGAAACTTATTTTAAAATAATATTATAACTTTTGATAATTAAGTTTAAATTGAAGTAATTTTTAAATATTTTTTAAAGTATATTAATAATTTAAATAATAATAATAATACTTATAATGAGCCATATAACCGAATCATGTATGATTATTCGACTCTTCAATAAAAGATAATTAGTTATATATTCTCAGTACCAAGTGAGAATATGATCATTTACATTTAAAATAATAATAATTTTTAAAAGTTTACAGTGTACAGAGGTTTCTAAGAAAAAAAAAACATATTTATAGTTATATGTTATTTTAAATTTTAAATAACTTAACATTAAATAAATCTTTTAAGTTTTATAAGATTGGATATTTTCAAAAACAAAAACATAAAAAAAAAGTACTATATAAGTATATATAACTATACTACTTATTAGGTAATACTATTTATTGAGGAGTAATTCTTAAGTACTCCCGAAGTATGAAGGATTATACTTTCCTTTCACATTCATGATAAAATTCACTCATTAAATTTATGGTAGGGTTTGCCATGAATATAAGAAAATGAAGCATTATTTCTCCATAGTATTCAAGAATTTTCCTTTATCAAGAAGACACGAGTTCTTATACGAATAATGCTAAGATTATAACTTTTTTCACAAATTTTGTCACAAATTGCTCACATGGTAAGTCATGGATAATGAAATTATGGACACATCACTTTTATTTTATCATTCACAACTTTCCACATAAGTAAGTTATAATAAAAAATTGTAGTCTTAACATTTTTCATCCGTTCTAAAAAAAAGAATAAGAATTAATAAATATTATTACTCTCTGCCAAAAAAAAAGGGTCATCGGAGGGAGTAATGCGAACAACCCCCACGTGCTCTCTTCAGCCAATGACGACGAATGAGAGAAACGGGCCTTCTTGGACGGGCGGTGGTCCCCGCACAACACAAGACTCTTAAAGTCTTTAGTCTTTAGTCTTTAGTCTCTCCCCCCCCCCTCTCTCTCTCTCTCTCCCCACACGCGTCTCCGCACGTGCGATAAGTCTTTGTTGCCTTCATTGCTTTGCCTCGCCAGCTAGCTGTTCCTGTTCCCGTTCCCCTTCCCGTTCCCCTTCCCCTTCAACCTTTGCTGACTCCGCACGTGCCCAATGCAATTGCAATTTGCAAGCTTACAACTTTCAATGTCTCTTTTGGATTTAGACATTTTCTTGAGATTGTTATTATTATTATTATTATTTTATTTTGTGTGCAACCAGACATTTTTGTACTAGTTTGTTGGTATTTGATTGAAAATTGGTCGGATCCCTCTTGACGAGCCAAGTTTGATTATCCACCCAGTCAAGCTGGTTCTTATTTTCTGGCTTGCTTTTGTTTAAAATTTCTATTCATTTTTAGAGAAGTGTTACTCAGCAATTTTATAATAAATTTTAAATAATAGGTTATCATTGGTTATAACTTGAATTTATCATTGAGATTATTTTTTTGTCTATCGGTAACAGTAACAGTAAGTCTTAATTTACTACTTAAAATTTGTTGTAAAAATGTTGTGGATATATCATTTTTCTTATTTTAATATTTAATTTATGTATAATTTTTAGTTTAGTTTTATTTATATATATAATTTATTTTTAAACAAAATAAATTTTATTGAAACACATTCTTATCACAGGAATAAAATATGGGGTAGGAAATTAGGAAATACAAGAAAAAGGGAAGGCCTGCAAACATAGAAGCTGTGGGGGTCTAAGGACCGAGGAGGAAAATTAAGGAACAAAAGAGATCTTAGTTAGGATGAGGTCCGAGGACCAAAGGATGTGTGGATGTGAGGATGTGGTTGCATGGAGAAGTACGAAGGATAAACTGGTGATATACGACAGAGAGAGTGAAAATATAAGGTCTGAGAGTAGATAGCCTGTGAACCCCGCATTGAATGCCCTGTATCTAGTTTCCTGGTCGTATTAAATGAGGAATACCAGTTTTATCAGCTGCATTGATGGGAAGGAGATATGAACAGTGCAAATCACAGCTAGACAGTATCTTCCCACCACCTTCTACAAACAAACATACAAATGTCAACAAATGAAAATGGTTAGGTGGGAGATGAATGGTTGAGATGACACGAGTAAGGAGTATAAATAGGGATGAAAGAGGCTAGGAGAGAGGAGGATGAACACAGCATTGAGAAGAGAGAAAATATTGGTACTTGAATGTAAAGGATTTCTCCTTGGGAAAAACCTGAGAATGAGCGTTTCCTATTCCTTTTTACTCTGAGTGAAATCCTTGGGACGCAGACTCTCTTTGTTGTTTTGTTCTCTCTTTACAAATTCTTTATTTTGGGCCTTGAATTATTAGATTCATAATGGGCTTTAGTTTCGTGCGTGATTTTTGGTCCTTACAGAAGCTATAATTGAGGGTAGGTTGAAATTTTTTTTTTAATTGCTACATGGCGATGGGCAAAATGACTAAGGCCTTGTTTGGATTTTAGTAAACTGAGTTAACATATCTCAGTTTTGTTAACTCATCATTCAGAATTGGTGGGCCCCACGGTACCAAGATTGTTTGGATGATTTTTGAAACTCTTAACTCAGTTAAGATATCTCAGTTTTTTGAGACATGAGTTAAGAAATCCGGAAACAAGAAAAGGTTGTTTTCAAGTTAATGAAATATGAGTTTTGTGGCAATATTGTAATTTCATTCACTAAATGGGCCCACTGCTCAGTGTCTTGTCTAATCACCGGCTATTTTTTTTGGGTTCTTTTTCTTTTTCTTTTCTTCTCTTCTTCTCTTCACGTCTACTCCTTTGTTTCTTCTTTTCTTTCTTTTTTCTTTCTTTCTTCTTCTCTTCAAGCCTGATTCGCTCTTTTTATCAATATTTCTTTCTTTCTTCCAAACCCACAGCAACACCACACGGTGAAACAAGCTCCAGCCTCCGGTCTTGCACACCCTTCCAGACCCTTGAAGCTCCAGCTCCGGCCTCTGAATTCCCAACCACACTTCATCACTTTCCCTTTTCCTTCTCCCAAACCCACGGCACAAGCACAAGCACAAGCACAACCAAAATGGCTCCACGCCCAGCTCTAGTTCCGCCGATCACTCCCAGCTCCACGCCTAGCTCCAACAAAGCTCCATTCACCAATTCCATTTTCCGGTGAGACCCAAACGCTCCCCCTCCATTACAATCTAACAAACCCACATTACAATCTCTTTATTAAACAGCCCCAAAATTCAAAACACAAACTACAATCAAAACCCAAAGAAAAAAATAATGAAAACCTAGAAGTGCTGTCCACACAGCGCCGATCAGCACCTTCAGGGGCGGAGGCGTTGCGGCGCACGAAGCTTGGGTTGATGGTGAGGCGTTGATGGTGATCTTCGAGGTGTAGCGGCGCTGGGGTTCAAGGATGAGGAAGGAGGTTGATGCGTTTTGGCTTTGGGGCTTGAGAGGCGTAGACAACAGAGGAGTTGGGGAGAACGGAGAGAAAACCTGATGAGATTTTTTGTGAGAGGGTGTGAAGTGGAGAGAGGTATTAAACGCGGGTAATTACTTGGCCGTTGTAGAGTAGTGCAGTGTGATGTGGGACCCAGACAGTGACATAAAGTTGAGTTAAATTTAGGGTTTAAATTGAGTTAATTGCTGCCAAACGAGCATAGAGTGGAGTTTTGGATTTTTTGAGTGATGAATGGTGGGTGATGAGTTATAAGTGATGAGTGATGAAAATTGAGTGACGAGTGATGAGTGATAAAAAAATATGAACCAAACAGGGCCTAAATATCCTTTATTTTTAAAATATGTTGCAAAACACCAATTTTTTCAAAATATTTAGCAAAATGTTTCTGAATTTGAAAAGTAAAACTTGATATTAGAAATGTCGAGTTCTATACATATCTTGCGATATATATATTTTTTGAAAATTTAAGTAGAATTTGACTTTGCTACTATATTGAGGATATCGAATTTTACGGAGAACTTGATTTTGTTAAAATCGAGTTTGAAAATAGGGTATTTTTCTATAAACCTTAGAAAATAATTTTTGTCTTTTTTTAGTAAGGGTAAGCCTTCTAATAAAGTCGTTTGAGTTTGAATCTGGCTCTTCACTTATTAAATGTTTATAAAACAATATTGCTATAATATAAACATTTGGGGTTGGCAACCGAATTTATATATTGAGATTCATGCACATGTTACGACTTACGAGTTATCATTCCAGTTAAAATGTCAAGTTTATATTCTCTTTAGTCATTGGTGCACGTACTATGTGAATAGCTACATCCTTCCCTCTCAAAAAACCAAAAATAAAAAGCCTAGATCCATATAAAAAACAATGATTCTCTGTGATCACAAAAAAGTCACAATTGTCAAGATTGTAAGATTATTTACTACTTTTTATCGCATAAGTGATAAATTCTTATTAATAAATGATAAAATAGTATCAATAAGAAGTTCATATGAGAATAATAAAATTATGTTGACTCGTGGGAAAAATGTTTATAAAGTATTGCTTTTTGTTAAAAAAGAAAGAGTTGTTCTAGTGGATGAACAGTTGAGTATACATGCATTGAAAATAACTAATGATTCGTTTTTTTTTTAAAATTATTTATTTAGTTTTATTGGTGTAACACCTTTCACACCTGTGTGCTCCATGTTACAATCAATGGTTCTTAAAATAAAACCAAACAAACCTACGTAATTTTAACACCTATCAGACTATCACCCATGGCTACTATACATCATGTCCTCGTTCTTTCAACCACCCTTTAATGATTTTATATTTATCCTTGAATTGTTTAGCTAATAAAAAATTAGCTAACTTTTTTTTAATGTTAAATTGTTAATACCATATATATTTTTTTAATAAAACTGCATCATCAGTGCATAATCATCTAGGAAATTATTACCTAGCAAAAAATACGATACATGTCACGAAATGTCATTAGGTGATTTGCATAAAGTGTGTTAATTATAAAGAAAACTAGTATGTATAATATCAAAGAGTTTGCATTTAGGATGTTTGGATGTGTTTTTGGCTAAAAAATTTTAAACAACAACAAAGTCTTAATTCCACAATTTGGGTTCAACTATAGATTTGCTATAGATTAGATTAGATCGGCCATAATATGTACAAATAAATAATAATTAAAATAAAAAACAAATATTTTATTAGGAAAGTACTAGTATGAGATTTGTATGGATGTATTTGTTAAATTTATATAAACCTCAAGAGTGAGTCTCATTTATAAATTTTTTTTGGGGGGGGGGGGTGTCATTGTTTGTGCGTCAATGCTATATTACTAATAACTGAATTATTGTTGGAATGGAAATAATTGAGTTCATTGGATAGAATACTTTTCATCTATGAACTCATAAAAATTAGTGTAAGGACACAAAGTAAGCCTTAGGCCCAAAATCGTGACCAGACCGGCCCAAGTGGCCTACACAATAGAATTTGTAGAGAATGAGCTTAAAGCTTAGACTTCTTGGGGCTCTAGAAAGCTATGGGGTAAGGGTTAAGTCCGCTGCTGGCGTGCTAGGAGTTAGGGGAGCGCATCTGCCTTTCCTCGGATGTGGGCCGAGGAACCTATGTCTAGGCTTTCCTTTTGTTATCTGGGAGGAGAGAGAGAGTGAGTCTTCTTCTTCCTCAGAGAAAATCCGCATCCGCCCCCAATGGTTCCTCCTTCTCTATTTATACTTCCCATTCCTAGTTCTCAGCTGTCTTTTCCTTGAAAACGCTCCCCAATGCCTATAAGGCTGGTCCCCGTCCCCTCAGAAGTCATCTTTACATTAATGCGGCCAGACGGGTAGGTGAAAGGCCTTTAATGCAGTGGCAGCAGCTTTATCCAGTGTACGTCCCACTTGTCCCCTTCCTCGGCGTCCCACTAAAGCTTGGGATGACTTGCTGAGCTTTAGGAACTCTTCCTTAGACGTCGTGCCACCCCCTTCGGTCCCCGGCCCTTCTGTCCGAGGAGTCCTTCTCCTTGGATTCTCGTCCGACAGGCTGACGGTCTGATCAGCGGGCCTTTGGGCCCCCGTTTTTAGGAGGCCCCATTCCCGACTCACGACCTTTTGGGCGGAGTCCACGTTCTCGGATCAGGCCCTAGGCTCATATGATGTTTTGACGTCTTTACCCCCCACAATTAGATTTACCAATTTTGTATAATCTAAAATTATATATAATTTTTAAGCTCAATTACATATTGCACCACTTTAGTTTTAATTTGTTTTCAATTCAATCATTTAACTTCAAATTGTCATCCAATTTACACTTATAAGTTCACCAAAATACTATTGTTTTGAAAAGTGGAAAATACTAAAACTAACTACAATAAAAATGGCTAAATTGAAAACATAACAAAATTAAATGATTGCAATGGGAAAACAAATGAAACTTAAAGAATTGAATTAATAACATGCCAAAGTTAGAGGGTGTAGTTTACAATTTAGCATAATCTTTACTATGAAATTAAAATTTTATATTATTAATAAATTACAAAAAATAACTTGATATCTTTTTAAATTTTTTACTCTATTACTTAATCCAATTTCAAGTTATTACACATACCTATATTATTAAAAATTTTATACTCAAACTCTATTTACAAGTACATTATTATGCTTGTTTAATAGTTGAACCTAAACCTAAGTTTGAGTTTGACTCATTCACTAAATAAATGAATTTAAATATGCTTTTGCTAGAATCGAATAAGAGTTTTCCATAATTAACTCAATTTTTTTTATAACACTATTAATAAGTATCTTTTTTAACAGCTAAAAAAATAGACAAAAAGAGGCGACTTGAGTCTATTAATAAGTATTATCATGGTGCAAACTAAGGAATAATAAATATTCAATTATGAATTTCACTGACAACAAACTATGAATAATTCAAAGTTTTATACACATAAATATATCTAAGTTGAGTGTGATTTATTGATATTTTTGCATAGTTTGACTTTTTTTTTTGGGTAAATAAGTGGCAAACTATATCAATAGTTGGTAACAAAATGATATGAGTAATGGATCCAAATGTATATTTTTTTAAAGAAATAAAGGGAAATTTTATACAAATACCAAGAAAACCATCTTAAATCATACTAAAATTGTGTTCGCAAACTTATAATTATATATAAATTTACTTTTCTTAGTTACAACGTAGTGATTTCATTTCATCCAAGTTGCATCTCTATTTTATTTACTTATTTATCTTTTGCAAAAGTACCTTTAAAAAGTGCATGAACAGTCCATCCAATATGCTACCCTGACTAGCCCATTTACCTAGTTAAGACCTAACTGGTGGTAAATGAACAAAATTATTTATGAACAGTTCAAGTTTAAGTTGAGAAAAAACTTGTTTATATTTGTTTGTTTAGAAAACAAATCAAGTTTAAGCCTTAAGCCTTAAGTTTAGACTTAATTATTAAATGAGCCAAGTTTAAACATAATAATGTGTTTATGACATTGTATTTTTATGTTTATACTTGCCTAAAATATATTTATATAGACTAGAAATTGAATTGAGTAAGTTTGCCAATAAGTTCGTATGATATTAAATTATTATTTTTAGTTTATTGATGATATAAACAGTCTATTCATAATAAAAATAAATTCATAAAAATGTAAAAAGATAAAACATTTTAGGCTGCGTTTGTTTTGACTAAAAATGATTTTAGGAAATCATTTTACACCAACTTATGTGTTTGGTAAGCACAAAAAATTGGGTCAAACGGAAATCAATTTCCGCGTTGACCGTAAAATAACCCCAGCAAGCTGGAAATGAATTTAGAGTTTTATTTTACTTTCAAATGATTTCCACCCCAAGAATATAGAAGAGAGAGAGAAACAATAAGAAGACTGAGCACCAGAAGCAACCCTAGTATAGCGATCTTGTGTTGTCGAGCTCGCGCTGGTGAGATTGAGCAGCAAGATTGCGTCGGCAAGATTGAGTCGCAAGATTACACCTTCGAGCTCGCGCGAGGCAAGATTGATCCGCGAGATCTCACAATAGAGCTCGTGCCAGCGAGATTGTGCCGGCGAGATTGCGCCGACGAGATCGTCCTACTGAGATCGTGCCGTTAGATCTCATTGTTGAAGCCTGCCGCCGCTGGATCGATCTCGTCACCCATGAGCCACCAACCACTGATCTCTCTCTTTCACGATCTCCCTCTCCCTTTCTGTCGAGCTTGAGATAGGTGTTTTGATTTTTGTTTGTTTAAAAGTTTATGTATTGTAATTTTCTATTATAAAATTTGTTTGGGAGCTGAGAAAATGGTTGGAAAAAGTGAGAAACTCGTAGAAAATTTGCATTTTCAAAATGTTACCAAACACTTGAAATTATTTTCTAATATAATTTTTAAAATGCAACCAAATACTAAAAAATATTTTTATTTCCAAAAGATATTTTATACTCAAAAAATATTTTACACTGAACTAAACGCAACCTTAATTATGGTTTTACAAATATATTGAAAAAAAAAAATCAAGTAACTCGTAAATAAATTTGACAAAAAAATTGACAATAAGCTCGATCTCGACTTGTATTAAAAAAAAAAAAAATTGAACAAACTTAAACTTTACGGCCCTACTTGCAGTCAATTTAGGCAAATGGCAAAGGAAAATCACCTAGTGGTGCTTGCTAATTGCTATGGTCAAATCTCCCATCATCCTTGGCGTGTAGCCTTCGTTGTCTAGTTAACGAAGGAATATCGATAGGGCTGAGCCGATCGAGCCGTGCGATTCTTCTCGCCTTGAAAGGACCACATTCACGTTTTGTGCTCTCTGCTCGACACGTCAAACCTCGCGGACCCCAGCAAAGCGTTGTCTTTCCTTTTATTTTATTTTATAGGTTTCTGCGTCGCACGTGTGAAGCCGACTGACCCCCCCTGCAAAAGTACCGTGATGCGTAACATTAACATGATTTGGACTCGCGGTGTGTGGCTTTTGTGGGCCCCCTTACTCTTTTTCTGACCTCCTTGTTTGTCCATATCTCTACCGTTCAAACTGAACATCACGTCAGTGAAAACCCCAAATTCCGGAGAAGGGCATCTTTCTATATCATCGACCATACAAATTTTCGGATTTGAATCAGGTGCAATACCTGGTGCAATTCACCCATTTTCTCTCACATTTTTTTTTTATTTTTTTTACTTCTAAACTCTAACTCTTTAACACTTTTTTAATATATTTTATTTAATGGTTGAGATTGAAAGTTGTTTTTTCAACCTTCAATCTCAACCCTTGATTACAATTGCACCAGGTGCAATACCTAGGGTATTGCACCTGATCTGAATCCACAAATTTCCCATGTGTGACCGCTCATGCTTTCCAAACACAAAGTCCCCCCCTTATCTCAAAAACCCATACCTTAAGATTTGCAAATTGGGATCTCGTCCAATGAACAATTTGAAATGGTTGGTAAATGGGAATTCTTTTTAGAAAGAGAGTGAACTGTTAAAAATGAAAAATTTTAAAACCAAATAAAATGTCACAATTTATGTTATAACTGTTTACACGAGAGATTGTGAGTGATTGAGGAAAAGTAATGGATTCATATAAAAGTGATAAACAACTAATTATAGTCTGACACATAAAATAACTACCACAAAAACTATGACAATTTATGTGGATCACTAGTAGCAAAAATGAATGAGAAGGGCAATATGGGTATTTGCTATTTTTAGTATCCATTCAACTAATATATTTAGGATTTTTTTTTTTTTGAGAAATAATATATTTATATATTTAGGATTCGGACCATACTATTGCCTAACTATAGGGCAGTGTTTGTTTTAGGCTTTTCCAATCATATACAAGCCAATTGTCAATAATGGAGTCTACTACTATTTCACTAGCTGAGTTATTTTGACAACAACATTTACATAATATTTGCTCCAGTGTATCTCTCAGATACAAAATTAAATATGGCAGTGAGAAACTTTGACTGATCTCATCCCTAAAGTGGCCTCTGATCTTCTGATGATCGTTTAGGTTCCCTGCACAAGGCCACGTGATCCCCAAAGTTCACTCTCTCTAGAAGCCAAATTAGAAAATCAGTGTCTTTTAATGTAATTTCATATTTTTGTGCGGAGGAGAAATTTCACATGAGTTATATTTTGTTGGGGATATTTCTTGGGGTACTGCTTGGGGGGCTTTTTCTTATGGTTTCTTTTTCCTATACGGAACAAAACTCCATGTGGCACACTCATTGCCGCAGACATGGACTGCACCGGCCCCGTAAGGCTACATTGTGTTTACAAACTAACCAACCAATCCATGTGCCTTTGATTAATGGTGGCTGATCAATGGCTTCTTTTGGACCCACTTCACTATTCCCTAAACACTCCCCAAAATAAAAACTTAAATTATATAAACAATTCTCTACAATAATTCCTCTAAAATCGCTATTCATATCACATGACACGACTTTTGTCATGATCAATTGATGACAAATTGTGTGTGATTTCTTCGAATCAAATTGTGTGTGATAAATTGTAACAAATTGTGGAAAAAAAAATTGTGTTTATCTATTTCAAACACATAACAAATTGTGGAAAAAAAATTGAGTTTATCTATTTTTCTTTACGTTAAAAATAAACGTTATTCATTTTAATATGATCGGACCATATAATAGCTTTGTGATTTATGATTTGTTGTAAAATTAAAATCATTCCCTAAATAAGAGATACTCATAATTGAAATTCTCTCTTGCTCCCAAGTAATACCAAGTAACAACAATTATGGTCGACATAATATATATCATTTCAAAAAATGAAAAATATAATTTCATCGAATCCAAATTACCAAATAACCCATTTGGTGGACCAGACAGGACTACAGACAGTCCCTCTCACTCCTCAATTTTCAGTGTGAAAAGGAAGCAGCATTTCTTTTCTTTATCTTCAACTACAAAATACAAAATACATGATTAAAGAAAGCGCAAATCCTCGTGAGGCAGAGTAGTCTGCTCCTCTCTCTACCCAACCCAATCCAACACACCCTCCCCCTCTCCTTCCCTCCTTCTTCCCCAAAAGCAATAAACAAATCTAAGAAGAAGAAGAAGTCTAGAGAGACAAACCAAGAAGGTAGCTAGAGAGAGAGAGAGAGAGAGAGAGAGAGAGAGCAATGGCGGGCGGGGGCTCATCGGGGAGGTTGCCGACGTGGAAGGAACGAGAGAACAACAAGAGAAGGGAGCGAAGAAGAAGAGCAATCGCAGCTAAGATATACTCTGGTCTTAGAGCTCAGGGGAACTATAAGCTACCTAAACACTGTGACAACAACGAGGTCTTGAAGGCTCTCTGTATCGAAGCTGGTTGGGTCGTCGAAGAAGATGGCACCACCTATCGCAAGGTTTCGCTCGCTTTCGCACTCTCTCTTTTCTGCTCCGTCTAGATTTATATCTGTTGTTTTCTGTGTTTGTTGTTCATCTCTTTAAAATGACTTTTTTTTTTTTTTTTTTCATTTTATAAATCTGGGTTTCTTCGTTTGTATTCATAGATCTACATGCATGGGTTGGTTGCATTGTAATCTAGATCTTCATCGAGGAAATGGGTCTTAAGAGTTCTGCAATTTATAAACTAAAATCAATCAGATTTGTGTTTTTGATTTGATATCCTTTGTGGGTTTGTAATCAATTGCAAAATAAGAAGAGGTAAAGGGGGGGTTTGTGCTTCATGAGGTTGTTATTGTTGTTGTTGTTGTTTTTTTTTTTTTTTTTTTTTTTTAAATCTTAAATCTGTAGAGGAGGTTGGTACCAAAGCTACAGGGATTAGGGAGTTCTTTCAGTCAATCACTTAGTTTCTTTCCTTTAATATCTAAACTTCTCACTTTAATTATACATATTTTATATGGAAGGGTGTGTTGGGTTCATTGTATAACTTGTTTTGGTTTGTATATCAGAATTTAGATTGGGTCTGAGGTTGCTTAATTTACCTGGTTTAAGAGCAGATTTAGATTCCTTGCATTGAATTTGCAACTTACAGTGAGGACATTGAACTTGAATCACTCTTTTTTATTACCATGCATTATTGTGTTGCAAATAATCCCTTTTCAATTCCTGCTCATAGACTGACTAGCAGATATTGATTTGCTTGCATTTATTGAGCTCAAACTGGTATTTGGGGGGAGAGACCAAAAAATCATGAGAATTGAGCAATGTTTTTGCTGCTTCAGCATTCAATTACTAACAATATATATATATATATATATATATTTATTTATTTATTTTTCCGTTGGAATCTCATCGTGTGTCTAACTTTTTTTTATGTTAATACCTATCACACAGGGATGCAAGCCACCTCCAGCTGAGATGGCAGGGACTTCAACAAACATCAGCACATGTTCCTCTGTTCAATTAAGCCCACAATCCTCAAATTTTCCAAGTCCTGTACCATCCTATCATGCCAGCCCATCATCGTCCTCATTCCCAAGCCCTACTCGATTTGATGCAAATCCCTCCTCTTACCTCCTCCCATTCCTACGCAATATTGCTTCCATACCTACAAATCTTCCTCCTCTTAGAATATCCAACAGTGCTCCTGTAACGCCACCCCTTTCTTCACCAACCTCAAGAGGTTCAAAACGAAAACCGGACTGGGAGTCCCTCTCCAATGGTTCACTAAACTCCTTTCGCCACCCCCTATTTGCGGCCTCTGCCCCGTCAAGCCCTACACGACGCCACCATGCTACACCTGCCACAATACCAGAATGTGATGAATCTGATGCTTCCACAGTGGACTCTGGTCGTTGGGTCAGTTTCCAGACAGTTCCACCCCAAGCGGCTCCTCCTTCACCTACATTTAATCTAATGAAACCAGTGGCCCAACAGAGCTGTCTCCAAGATGGGGTTGATGTGCATGAAGGCTTAGACTGGGGAACTGCAGCAGAGAGAGGGAGAGGCACTGAGTTTGAGTTCGAGAGTGGCAGAGTAAAGGCATGGGAGGGTGAGAGAATTCATGAGGTAGGGATGGAGGATCTGGAGCTTACACTGGGGAGTGGGAAGACCCGTGGTGAAGCATCAGGTTGATGATCATATCTTGCTTGAGAATGTATAAACTGGAGGCAAGAAGAGCTGTGCATTCTCAATGGTACTCCGTTTCCTTAGCCGGCTGAGCAGCATTCCTTGGAGCCTCATTATGACTTCTGTCACTTTAATTTGACATCGGTGCGTCCAATCTTTTCTTCATCTGTACAGTTCTCTTTAGCTAGGAGCCATCACACGACTATAAACCAATAGGATTTAATTATAATATGATCGAATTTTTAAAGAGCTTCATGGAAGCACTGCTTTCCTAATTAGTTAATGTGGTGAGAAAAGCAGGTTCATTGGGAGGTCATATTCCTGTTATCATTGCTTATGTTTGGGGTCTCTTCAATTCTTGATTTATTATAGGACCCTATTTGAATTGTCAACGGTTTTAATCGTGTTATCTGTTTTTTTTGGGTGGGGGATACTTACTATCTTATTGGCAAACAAATCCATTCTATTTCATCTATGAATGTAGATCATCTACTAGCAACTCCTGTGAAGAATTTTGGTCCATGTTCTGTTTCTTAGCCCCTTTTTCATTTCATATGTCTCAATTTCCTTGTGGGGAGCTCAAACACATTCAATGGATAATTCATGATTTTGTTTTGTTCACCATAAATTAATTTTTAGCACTCTATGTACGTAAGTTGTTCTGTTGGATGGCGTAAGAGTATGATTGTGTTGGTTCTTAAGACTTTTTTATGGTCATCAGCAGGTTTTTTTTTTTTTTTTTCCCGCTCCATAGCTTTTCATTTCTGCAGGCAGAGAAGTGCATAACATGCGAAGATGTGAAAATTAAAGCGCTGTCTGATATGTGATTTTGAACAATAATTTTCAGTTTTTAGACATCATTATACATATTTTCATACTTTTTTACTCACGTATTTTCAAAAAATACAAACAACGATACTAGAACAACAATAACGTTACTAGAACAACATTACCAACCATGCTCAAAATAATTTTGGAAGTGATATATTTCTCCGGTATGGGTCATTTCTGAATTCTGTGTTTATTATCCACGTGCATGTCACGCCCTGCTCTCCACAGTTTGTTGTCTTTGTTTGTGGGTCAAACAAAGCGTCTACAAAGTAGAAAGTAGAAACGAAACCGGAGGGCCCTTTCCCATGTGATATGCCTTATAATGGAAACAAGGTGACCTCTGTCATCCCTGATGTTGTAGCTCACCAACCATTCTAGTAACGCTCTTTCATTTCCCAGCTTAAAAATCCAACAGGAAAAAGGGTCACTCCATATGTGATTAAGATTATATTTCTCTTATATGTAAAAGTGTCACGTCATTTAGGGCTTGTTTGATTCTATTTTAGTAGGTCTCGTAAAGTGCCTTAAGAGAAGGAGATGAGAATCGTGGTGGGAAAGTAGAGCCTGTATGAAATACATAAGAAAAGTAGATATAGCTTGGTGGCAAAGTTATTCACGAAAAAAAAAAAAGTTTCAATCGTGGGGCTATGATTGAAACCCTATGATATTGTTGTGGAAACCAAAAGGAACTAGGTGGAGTAAAGGTTTTACTCATGCTTTATTTTCTTCATATACTTGGGGGATATGGCAATTTGTGGGGGTCCAAATCAATGATTGCGTAGACGTTTATAGGACATGGTAGAAAGACTCAAAGAAAAATCCATGCAACGTGGGGATGGACCTAAAGACACTGTAATTGCTTGGTCCCTATGGCAATATAGAAACAATGTGTAAGGATTTAGTGATACTAGTGCAATAGGAAAGCCTACATATAACTAGAAGTGATTTTAAAAGTTTGAGAATGAATAGGTGCACCAAGGAGAAACCACACACAGCCAACCCAAAACTGGGCGTGCTCATCGGGAACTTGAAAGGAAGTGGTGCATAGTAGCTTTGAGGAATAGATAAAGAGTACAGCTCGTGAACTCCAAATGATAAGGCAGAAGCAGATGCATTGGAGTTGCAAAGAGCTATAAATACGGTTGAGTAATGAAATCACAGAGGGCGTTAATGTGGCTGTGGTTAGAGCGATGGTTTCAATGGAGAGCTCACTTACTAGTTGGTTACGACCATAAGTATAGTATCTAAAATTATAACGAAATTCAATTAGTAGGATATTATTATTTTCTCTCATTATTAATACTTACCACTATCATAATCTAATAACGAAAACAGAAAAGAAAAGAAAAATCTAAGAGAGCTTTATAAAATATAAATTGACCCAATTAGCATAAACATGGCGTGCTCAGAGATTTTTTTTTTTTTTTTGGTTTAATATTAAAATTTTCTATTCATCCCTGCAAATAAACGTAACACCAAAAATTGACACGTTTGTTGAAACCCCAAAAATGGATAAATAATAAATTACTCTTTTACTTTTTTGAGAGAGTTTTAACCTATGACTTCCGTTCCTGATGATAGCTTTTTATCATCAAACCAAAATACCAATCAGTTTTTGGTATAAGCAGGAATTAAAATCCAGATCTCTTATACAACCATCAGAGATTTTACCAGTTGAGTTAACTAGAACTCACAATTACTTTTTTACTATGTATGTTCATTTTTCATTTTAAGTTGTTTAAATAGAAGTCATGGTAATTTTAGAGATTTGAAGAGGGTATTTTGTTACAATTGAGAAGTTAAACCCAAACAGGAAAATATTATTATTAGTAGTAGTATAGAATCTATATATTACTTGGACATATTCCAAATAAGAAAAGTTTACGTGTGTCAATTCGAAATTTAAAAATTCTAAATTATAGATCCTGCAAAGGCTCTTTTCTATGGTTGTGAAATTCATAATAGTTTTAGATCTTGAAATTGATGTATTTAATGATCTAACAACATAAAAGAAATTTACAAAACTCGGCTCAAATCTTGTTCATGTGACATCTAGTGGTATGTTGATATTATCAAATTGCAATAAACTATTTAATTTAACAACTTTGTTTTTGCTAATGATAATTATGATATTCAGTAGTAGTTGTGAATTTTTTTGTCTTAGCTATAATTAGTATGGAAGTTTGTGTGTTGTAATGGAAAAAATCTTTAACCATAAAATAAACATATATAATAACCTTAAAATTCAAATTGTGGTGTCAAATAAGAAAAATAAATTATTTCAAATACCTAAAATCTAGGTCACATTTGAAATTTAAAACACAATAGAAACTAAATTATAAAAAACTTTCCCCATTGTCAACTTTTTACACTAAAAAGATGTTTTTTTTTTCTATTATAATTGTTTATACTATTTAATATATATATATATATATATATTTGATTAACTAATGTAATTCCACATGAGATATGTACAAAAAGTACTTCCTTGGTACCATATAATAAAATAGAAAAAAGTGTCTACTAAGATATCATTTATTCTTTCATTGGGATTTAAATAATTTAGATTTAAAAGAAAAAAAAAATCAAGCCCATTTTCCTTTTCAACACATCAAAGGATAGGATTCAACGTAACTAAAGGTTGTATTGGAAGAACAGAGCTCAACGTGCATCGACATGTTGAAATAGTGGGTTTTGTTATCAACATGAATAATGACACTTTAATGAACTCTCAATCTCATATATTAGATGGCATAGAATAGCCCATATGGTAAAAGTGAAGGCAACTAAATGGTGAAGTGAGAAAGAAATGGTTGAAAATAAAACTCACCAGAAATCTTGTTCATTTTGCATATAATTATATATCAAAATTCTAAAATTCTAAGCAATTATTTATCTGATTTATTAAACTTTTACTCTTATTAATAATACATGTATATGAAGTTATATATGTTATGAATATGTATTTCTTATATTATTTATATTCATTTCAAAACTTAAAAAAATAAACCACAAAATATTTTCAAACAATAAAAAGAAGCAATTGGTTCGACATACCTAAAGTATATGTTTATAAATAATTTTATGAGATTTTCATTTTTATTATGCTTTAATAAAAATTTTCATTCATCTTAATTTAAGGTTTATATGTTTGTTCACCGAAATTTATGGAGTAGAAGAGGATTTAAGTTATTTAAAACATGATCTTCCCCTCCTTAAGCCTTGAACTTGAATTTAAACTTTTTAACACTGTTTGTTGAAACTTTAAATTAAATATCCTATAACTTACTTTGATTGAATAAAACCCATGCCATCTTAATAAAAATCAAATTTTGTTCTACTCAAAAAAATTATATATTAACCCCATTTTTCAATTCAATATGTAATTGAAATAATTTTAAAGAAAAGACTCATGACATTTGTTCTTTTAATTTTAATTTTAATATTAGTTAAATATTTTAGTCAAGTTCTAGGTATATATTTTCCAAAATAAGCTTATTCATAATTCTGGAATATCTTGTTAAATTATTTATAAACATACTCTAGATGTGTTGAACTATACGTTTGTTGTTATGTTTAAATTTTTTTTTTTAGTTTAGTACATAACGTTCTGTAATGATATTAAATAATATAAAATATAAATATTCATAACACATAATTTTATGTGCATGTATTATTAATAAGAGTAAAAGTAAAACAATTAGATACATTATTGATTAAAATGTTAGAATTTTGATATATAATTCTTTGCAAAATGAAATAGATTTTGGGTGAGTTTTATTCCCAACTAAATCTCTATCCCTCATTATTGTTGTTGCCTTCAATTTTATGGTTGTCATTGTTGAAAATGGTCACCCGCTATATGAGAGATAAATCGAAATTCATTGTGATATGTTAGTAACATAAACATTGTTCTAAGCAGTTGATGTTAGTATGAGGCCATAAGTAGGTCCTAAAAAAGGGAAATGTTGGCTTGGGTTTTCTATGGTCATTCAAGATTATGTCATCTTTCGGCTGTTGTTGGGTTTATTTGTTTAGGATATCTACTGGGTCATCAGCTTCAAGGTGCCAAGGTTTGAACTTTGAAGTGTCTCTCTCTAGTTATGTCGGCTTCTTTTTGTGGAGTGGGCTGGGTACTTTCATTGAACTTGGTGGAGTGGACTTTTTTGGGGGATTGGGTTCTCTTAGTGAGTTGGCTTTCTTTTCTTCCTTCCAAATGTTGTATCTTCTGATATATGAGAGATTAATTGAAGTGTCATTGCGATAGGATCGTAACAAAACATTATACAAAACAGTCTTTAAGTTGCGTTGAATCAAATCTTTTGATGTGGGAGGAAAGAGAGCACAAATTTTTAAACTTGTTTAAATTATGAAAGTCCAAGTACAAGCATAATTGGTACCTTAGTAAACACTAATTTTTTTTTTTTTTTTTAATTATGTGGTACCAAGTAATTAAGTATTTTTTTATACATCTAATGCGCAATTAAATTAGTTGATTTTGTTTAAATTAATTTTAATCAAAGTATGTAGTTATAATCACATATATTTATTTTTTAAAATAAAAAAAATAAAAGTACACAAAAATTATATGTAGTACTTCTTTTAGAACAAAGCAGAATATGTGAGAAGTTGTTATAATAAATAAGATTAAAATTCGATAGAGTTCTTAGGCTACTCTATCACGTAGAGTTCTTTAAATTTATACATTCAAATTATAATAAAAGACTAGGATTATACCACGTACATTATCAATCCACTAGCACAATCAAAAAATAATGCTTAAAAAAAACTAAAACTTAATGAATTCAATTCCATCAACTTAATTAAATGACTGAGGAAAAAAACAACTAGGAAAAAACGACAAAAGAAATCAAATGATACAGAGTAGAAAAAAAAAGTTAAACCAGACCCATATTAATCTATCAGATTAATAATGCAAGACTAAAAGGAATAGTATGATTAACAGACAAATCCAAAAGAAAGCAAAAAAGCACAACATCACTGAAAGGCCTCATCGACAAAAGCACTGAGGTCGGTATGTAATATTTCTGGAAATTTTCAAATTGGGTTTTAGTCCAAAAAATAGGAATTTTGTCCTGCTCTTTATAAAAAATAAAAATTTGAGTGAGTGATGGTGCCCTCACGTTTTCCTTTCTCAATATTTTGGCTAAGATCATGTGACACTCTTCCTTTTCTACTCTTCTTTTTCCTTTTTCTTTTTCCAAGTAGAAACTGCTTCTAGTATAAAAAATGTGTTACCTTAATTAATTTAACCCAAATTGGAGTATAAGGGATGCAGATTGGCCGCAGGAATAGGAGAGAGCGAGAGAGTTTTGGCGTTCCTCATTTGTTTAGGCTAGCCTGACATAATTAATGTGAATAAATTATAGAGTTTTTTCTTTAATAATTTTTGGAAATATAATTGTATGACCATGTAAATATATCTGTATTATGGTTAATTATGGCATAATCCTAACCTTTTAATTGTAAAATGAATGTGAAAATCTAAAAAATTCTGCATAGTAAATTACTCTAGGAACTCTTGATAAGTTTGGTCCTTATAAATACTTCGTCGAAGTATAGTTTAGTTTGTATTGTGTTTTAAATTTCAAATGTGACTTAAAACAATTTCAGAAATATTTTATTTTTCTTATTTGACTATATATATATATATTTATACATAAAATCTGAAATTACTCCGATTAAGAGAAGAATAGAGGGGTTAATGTGAATTATTTATAAAAAAAAAAAAAAATTGAGTAAAATAAAATATAATTATTTTTCTCCCTTTGTTTGTTATGTTCATCGAGTCCCAAAGCCGCGCGCATGCAGCACTGTCATATTGCCCCGTTGTTTGCAACCCCATGATCTCCATCCTTGACCCACCAACATCACCGTCTTAATCTTTGTTATTGTCAGCATGTCTTTTAATTGCAAATTATTACAATAAAAAACTAGCAACTAGTGTAATTTCTATCTTTTAATTTTCGAAGCCTCACCTTATAAATCCAACTAGATGACGACTTTACGCAGGTTGGTGCGGAGGATATTTCCAGGCCAAAAAAGTAATTAAAAAACCCCATGCAATTGAACCAGTCGTGTTATGCTTATGCAACTATGAAAAATTGAAAATGACCTCAATTAAGGTCTCTCAATCTGTTACGCCCCAGAGACCGTGACACCCCGCAGTTGACTTGTATCAGTATATTTCTTGTCTTTTTACTTTGTTTTTTTTAATATCCTTTCCTTTTGGGCCAGGAATTTCACCGATACCTATACTGACGAATTGTATTAATAGTCACCCAACCATGTGGTGGTACGGGCTTGTTTCAAACACTTTGATTATTATAATTGTGAGTTTCACATTGGTTTGGAATGAGCTTATTTTTTTGTTTATAAGACATTGTAAACCTCATTGGAGTAAGGCTTACCTTATCAGTTGTTGTAATTGGTCTCTATCTCAATCAAAAGTTCAAAACAATGTAGATATGCTTCTCTTCTCCTAAAAGACAACCCTGCGTAGTTCTATTGCATCGTGAGACCCTTTTATAAATTCTCCCTTCTATTTTTCTGTTCTTGTTGATTGTTCAGGATATATTTGTTTTATCAAAACTTGTTTATATATTTTTTGTTATTGTTGATCGTTCAGGATGTATTTGTTTTATCAAAATTTGTTTATTCACTAAATATTTCAAACACCCTAGACATCTTAGGCCCAAGAGTTCAACTTTATTTCTTCATAAGCTAAACAATCATCGCACCCCCTACGCTTCATCAATTCTTTTGTCTATTCTCATTCTCAATTAGAACTATGATGAGCTCTGATGATGCCGAAAAACACCAGTAAGCTATGCGGTCTTTACAAGACTGAAATAAAACCTGCACAAAAAAAAAAAAGACTTTAACAAAGAGCACCGGTGTGGTGCCGGCTAAAAACCCTCCGAAGGTCAAGTTAGAAACCTTTTTTCAACCCTAGAGTGTTAGAGTTGAGTTAATTATGCGTACCTTGATTTGTGAGAGTCTTTGGGTATTTATAGTAGTGTAGGACCGAAATTTACGCCTTGTTCAAGAAGTTCTTTCCTTCTAAGAGAGTAACTTGAAGATTTTGCATATCTCCTTCAGTCATTTTCCTTATAGGAGTATTTTTAGTTAGGGTTAGGCGTGTAAGTTAAGCAAAGCCACAACAGACCTGATGTGAACATCAGGTTGATTCCTTTTAGGAGAACTTGGACCCAAACCTAGAAAAATAACTGCCATGTGTTGCCTTCGTCCGTCCACCCAGGATCTGTTCTCCTTAGATCTCTTTGCAATAAACATCCTATCTTCATTACCATCACATTCACCAGGTATCTCGGATACATTCATTTTATTCCCCTTCAGTTGCCCCCTCATTCCATAAATCCGTCAACAATTTTCACGGGCTCATGGAATGACGGATAGTTTTGATTATATGAATTCGTCACGTATTCTTTGTGGGTGCGTATTGATTGCTAGGTTGGAATAGAATCATAAATGTACGGGGGACACGTGGTTGGACTTGATTGATGAATCATTGGAATCGAGGCGTCTCTTCGTTTTTCGCGCCATTCTTTCTCTATATATATACTATCCATCCTTTTCATTTTTACATTTTTGCAAAGATTTGGCTGTTCAGAGAATTACCGTCCACTTTGTGATCCGTTTACCTTGCCAAGCTGCTGTTCTACCATCTATTCAGTTCTTCTGTCGCTTCTTCACATTGTCCAATTGTAAGTATCTTCCTTTGTTAATTTCTTTTTTTTTTTTTTTTTTTGTATGTTGGTCCGTCGTCCGTGTAGATTTAGAGTCTTAGGTTTCCTTTACCCTTCATTTGTAGGTGTTCGATGTTTAGTGAGGCTTCCAGTAGTCAGTCTTTTGTCCGTGAGGGAGCGGGCTACCAGGAGGTGTACCCGTCAGGTCAAGCAGACCCGGGCACCTCTGTTGAGGAGAGGGAGCCGTCAGCCAGCTCTCCTTCCAATGGGAAAGATGAAGGGCAAGGGCAGGACAAGGATGAGTCAGAGTATGATTCTAACGATGGCTTAGATGGTGTAGACCTTCCTATCCAGTCCGTCATAGGTCTTGACGGGTTCAGAGAATTCATCATGCTCCCTTTGTGGACGGTGAACGACTTCACTTCTTCCATCAAGTCACTACACTTCAACACACTTAGGGAGAAGTACTAAATACCTGACACCATACCCATCCGTCTACCGTTTAAGTTTGAGAAATTTTACTACAGCGGTCTCGAAGACGGCGGTGTATATAATGCTAAAAGCAGGCCTACGCATTCCTTTAAGTGCCTTACACTGTCGTCTTCTTTAGTACCTGGGTTTGGCTGTCACCCAGATTTCACCAAACGCTTAGAGAGTTTTCCTGAGCGTTGAGGTTTTGTACGGCGTTATGTCTAATGGGACGAGACGGTTAACAGTAGAGAAATTCTTTAATTGTTACCGTCCGTCCGAGATTGTCAAGTCGAGGGACATGTATAGCTTCACATCGAGGAGTCTGGTGCTTAGGCTAGTGTCCGAGACCCCAGACTCCAATCGCAACTGGAAAGGAGGATATTTCTTCCTTTAAGGGGATGATTGGATGGGTTGTCCTGACGATCACGAGTACATGCCTGTCGATAAGACTTGGGGCATAATGCCACCGTTTGGTATGTGTCCGTCCTACGTAGCTTCTTTTCAACTGTTGATGTTATTCTAATCGTCCATTTTTGGCAGCACGTAACCGTTCACAAATTACCACTGAGTAGTTTGGATTTCTTGAAAGAATCTTCCAGAAAACCAACTTGTCGGAGAGGACGTGGATAAAGCTTGTCACTTTGGACACACTTCATTGGTATTGTGACGGTCCCGAGCCAACAGCTGCTGCCCGTCGTTACGACGCAGGAATATGCAAACGTAAGTCCCTTAACCAAAAACTGCTTCTCTTATGTTTTTATCGTGATCTTACTCGTCTACCGTTTGTAGGAAAAGACGATGCTAGGAGGAGGGCAATCATCAAACAACAGGCCGCCAAGAAAAAGCTTGGAGGTGATCTTCCTCCCAAGACGGGTTCATCCCACCTGTCTACAAAAAGAGGTCCAGAAAAAGTTGATCGTCCTGGGAAAAAACAAAGGCTGGTGATGGGCTTGCCAGTCGTCCAAGGGTCCAGCACAGTGAAACTGCCCCCCAAACTGGGCGTAGGTAAGGGTAAAGGTCTTATGACCAACCCTGACCCCGTCAGGAAGAAAGCTCCTGTCCTGCTTAGAGAGGACTCGCAATACACCCTCATTCAATTGACTTCCATCATCAAAGAGGAGGACTATGAGGACTTTAGAAATCACGCGACGGAGGCCATGGGGGAGACAACCTTATTCAGCCTTGCTCAGGTTAGTACCCGTCGATTACTTGTTCAGTCGTATTCTTCATGCTTTTACTAATTTGTCGTTATTGGTACAGACAGTTTTAATGGCAAAAGGACAGATCGACCGTTGCCTTGCTCGTGAGAAGTCCTTAGAGCGCGTTCGTGCAAAGTCAAAGGCAACGAGGGAGGAGCTTGACGAGCTGAAGCTTTGGAAGCTCCGTCATGAGGAGAAGCTAAAAATGTCTGAGCAAGCTCGTGAAAGCTTGGAAAAAGAGGTCGAGTTGCTGAGGGAGACGGTAAAGGCTAATGAAGATAATGTCCGTCAAGCAAAGGTTGAGGCTGTCTAGGAGTACCGAGATTCCGATACCCTCTTGACGGAACTGGGTACTTCTTTTGCCGACGATTTTGTCGACTGTCTTCGTTAGGTGAAGGAACCTTTCCCTGACCTGAACCTTGCTTATATTAACATTGATACTGGAGGTCAGATCCCTGCTCACCCCGTCGACTTTGAAGGAACGGACAAGCTTTTTGGTGAGCTTCCTGGTGACGATGAGGCCCCAAAGGATGGTGAAATAGGACCCGTCGGAGACGACACCCATCAGCATTCGCCAAAAGACCCTGACGCTGAAGTTGATACCGTCATAGCTAAGGATTAGACTATTTTTTTTTTTTTTTTCTGCTTTTTAGTCTTAAGAATTTCATGGGAGAACAATTTTTAATGTAATTTCACCTGTTGTATTTTTACCATTTTTGAGGTGTAATGGAGAACTTATTTAAGTAATTTCACCTGTCGTATTTTTTTTAATGGATTCGTCTACATCATGCTTTTGTGTCTTCTTGTGATGATCCGTCTACTGTACGGATTACCTTTTATTGTATTCGTCCTTTGTATTGATTTTCACCCCTTTGAGGTGATCCGTGCCCTTTGTGGATTGTACAAACTTCATTCTTTATTTGGATGATCCGTCCACTTTGTGGAAGATGAGTCTCATCCTTGATGATCTGTCCACTTTGTGGACATGATGAATTTTATCTTTCTTTGGATGATCCATCCACTTTGTTTGACATGCAAATTTCATCATTAGTGGATGATCCGTCTACTTTGTGGACTGGGCAAATTTCATCCTTATTTGGATGATTCGTCCACTTTGTGGACTATAAATTTCATCCTTTAAAAGATGATCCGTCCACATTGTGGACTTGGTAAATTTTATCCCTCTTTTGGATGATCTGTCCACTTTGTGGACTGTGTTTCATCCTTCTTGGATGATCCGTCCACTTTGTGGACTTTGTAAATTTCATCCTTCTCAGATGATCCGTCCACTTTGTGGACTCTATACTTCATCCTTCTTAGTTGATCTGTCCACTTTGTGGAATCTGTAAATTTTATCCTTCTTAGATGATCCGTTTGTGGGCTTAAAACATTTCACATATTCTGAATAAACTCCTCTTATTATAATAGTTAGGTAGAATATTGTTCATAAAAAATAAGAAAATTTCCCTTCAGGTTCTAAAAGTACTGTAGAAAATAAAGACTATAACTATTTGTTGGAAAAGATAAATTGGAAATGAGGAGGGTAGTGCTATAGTCATCTTCGTCCATTTTATTGATAGTACTTCTTTAGGTGCTCTGCGTTCCATGGGTGACTTAACTTCTTCCCGCTCAGCGTCTCTAGGTAGTATGTCCCCTTCTTATACCATGAGGTGACCCTGTATGGTCCTTCCTAGTTAGGTCCTAGCTTCCCTTGAGAGGCATCCTTTGTAGCGCCAATTACTTTTCTCAGGACAAGGTCTCCAGTTTAGAAGTCCCTGTGCTTGACCTTAGAGTTATAATGCTTCACCATTAGGTCTTGGTACCGTACTAATCTTTGCTTTGCTACTATCCTGACTTCGTCCAATAGATCAAGTTGTAGGTGCATGGCTTCATCATTCCTGTGCTCGTCGTGGTTTTCAACTCGGTAGTTTGTAAGCCCTATTTCTGCTGGTATGATTGCCTCGCTACCATATGCCAACTGGAACGACGTTTCTCTCGTTGGAGTTCTTGCGGTTGTTCTGAATACGTAAAAGACACTTGGTAACTCATTCGGCCATATACCCTTTACCCCCTCGAGCCGTGTCTTGATTATTTTGAGCAATGATCGATTTTTAACCTCAACTTGTTCGTTGGCTTGCGGATGAGCGGGTAACGAGTAGTGGTTCTTTATCCCTAGCTGGGAGCCAAAATTTCTGAATGCGTCGTTGTCGAATTGCTTCCCATTATCAGATTCCAGCACCCGTGGTATGCCATACCTACAAATAATATTCCTCCATACAAAGCTACGGATATTTTTCTCCGTGGTAGTGGCCAAAGCCTCTGCTTCCACCCATTTGGTGAAGCAGTCAATGCCAACCACTAAGAATTTCAATTGCCTTATTGTTGTTGGGAACAGGCCCATGATGTCCAAACCCCACTGCACGAACGGCCATGGGGCAGTCATGGGTGTGAGCTCCTCTGTTGGCTGCCTGATGAGGTTGCCAAAACGTTGGCACTTGTCATAGGATCTGACATATGTGTTGGTATCCTTCTGCATTGTTGGCCAGTAGTATCCTGCCCTGAGAAGCTTATGCACTAAAGATCGTGATCTCGAGTGATTTTCGCAAATCCCTTCGTGGACCTCTCTCATGACATAATCCGATTCTTTAGGAGCGAGACATCTGAGGTAGGGACGAGAGAAACCCCTTTGTATAGAACGTTCTTAATCATGACGAAACGAGAGGCTTTAACTCTTAACTTTCTTGCAGCCTCCTTGTCGTCTGGAAGGTCACCGTCCTTTAGATATGCAGTTATGTGAGTCATCCAACGGTGCTTACTACTTACCTCCTGCGTGCCAATACCATCTATTAACGATGAGTGTTGAATGAAGGGTATTACGTGGTCGAGAACGGTCATCGGCTCTGCGGAGGTTGCCTTTGCAAGCTGATCAGCCTCCTGGTTTTCCTCCCTAGGAATTTGGACCAATTTGATCTGGAGGTTCCTCATTCGAAATTTTACTTCGTCGAGATACCTCTTCATTCTTTCATTCCTGCACTCGTAACCTCCGGTTATTTGGCTGGTGATGACTTGAGAATCAGAGTAGACGACCACACTTTCAGCTCCTGCAGCTATTGCAAGGTCCAATCCCGCTACTAGGGCTTCATAGTTTGCTTCATTATTTGTCGTTGAAAAGCACAAATGGACGATGCACGTGATCTTGCCCCCCTCTAGTGTGCGGATTACTACACCGACTCCATCAGCATGCTTGTTAGAGGATTCGTCTGTGTGAAGACTCCATTTGGGAATTTCATCTGCCCCCTGGTCCTTCACGACGGTGAACTTCGCAATGAAGTCTGCTAGGATCTGTCCTTTCACAGTAGCTCGAGGTCGATAATGAATGTCGAACTCACTTAGCTCGATCGCCCACAGTGCCATTCATCCTACTGCTTCGGGATTACTCATCGCTCTTCGTAAGGGCTTGTTCCTCATAACGTTTATGATGTGTGCTTGAAAGTACGGTTTGAGTTTTCGTGCAGCGGTCACCAATGAGAAGACTAATTTTTCCATCTGTGGGTACCTCCCTTCTGCCCCTCTTAGCGCTCGGCTTATAAAGTATACGGTCCTTTGTATTCTTTCTTCATCTCTGATAAGAGCCGCGCTGACGGCCACTTGAAAGACAACAAGATACGGAAGTAGTTCTTCCCTTGGCATAGATGGGCTAAGCAATGGCGGAGAAGAGAGGTATGTCTTTAGATCTTCAAACGCTTTTTGGAACTCTTCCGTCCATTCAAATGATTTCCTTAATATGCGAAAGAATGGGAGGCATCTGTCCGTCACCCTTGAAACGAACCTGTTTAGGGTTGCTATCTTGCCATTCAAACTTTGGACCTCCTCTAGCGTCTTTGGGGGAGCTAAGTCCATTATTGCTTTCACCTTCTCTGGGTTGACCTCAATACCTCTTTGGGACACCATAAAACCCAAAAATTTTCCTGCTGTAACCCCGAATATGCACTTGCTGGGATTTAGCTTCATGTTGTAAGACCGAAAGGTGTTGAAAGTCTCTTCGAGGTCGCTCCAGTGGTCGTTTTCTTGAGTGCTCTTTACTAACATGTCGTCCATGTAAACTTGCACATTCCTCCTAATTTGGTGCGTGAACATCTTATTCATCAACCTCTGGTATGTGACACAAGCATTCTTGAGTCTGAAAAGCATCACTTTATAGCAAAAAAACCCTTGACTCGTAACGAACGATGTTTTCTCTTGATTGACTGCATCTAGCTTGATTTGATTGTAGTTGGAGAACGCATCCATGAAACTTAAAATTTCTTGTCTTGTGGTCGAATCCACTAGGGTGTCAATACGCGGCAGAGGATAACTGTCTTTTGGGTGTGAAGTCAACGCACATTCTCCACTTCCCATTCGCCTTCTTGACCATCACCACATTTGCCAACCAATTTGGATAGTGTACTTCTCGTATGAAACCTGCTTCTTGTAACTTCTGGACTTCCTCGAGGATGGCCCGGTCCCTTTTAGGAGCGAACACTCGCTTTTTCTGTCGGATGGGAGAGAATGAAGGTGATACATTTAACCTATGGACTATTACTGACGGATCGATCCCCAGCATGTCCTCATGACTCCATGCAAACACGTCCCGATTTTCCATTAGGAACGTTGTAAGGGTTTGCCGTACTGATTGGCTAGCCATTGTACCAATTTTCGTGGTCCGTTCGGGCTTTGAGTCGTCAAGTGATACTTCTTCCAATTCTTCCACCGCTTCTGCTGTAGCTCGCTGTCCTTCGACATTTAATGCTTGTAGGTGGTCGTCCATTTCTATCATGACAACATAACATTCGCGTGCCGCAGCCTGATTTTCACGCAGCTCTCTAACTCCATAATTGGTAGGAAACTTGATCATCAAATGGTAGGTCGAAGTTACCGTTTCCATGCGTTAAGGGTAGGCTGTCTGAGGATAGTATTATAGGCGGATGAGCAATCGACTACAAGAAAAACCACATCCTTAGTAATTTGTTGGGGGTAATCTCCCACTATTACGAACAATGTAATGACATCGAGTGGGTAGACTCTGGTCCCTCCGAATTCGACTAGTGGAGCGTTGGTTGGAACCAGTCGTTCTTTACTAATCCCCATCTGTTGAAATGCGGGGTAATAGAGAATGTTTGCTGAGCTTCCGTTATCAACCAACACTCGATGCATATTGTAATCTCCTGCTTGTATGCTGACGACAAGCGTGTCGTCGTGTGGATGGTGAAGACATTATGCATCCTTTTTTGAAAACCCAATGGTTGGGATATCAATTCGCGCCATCTTTGGTGCTAAGCCTGTCAGCTGGACGTTCTGAACCATTCGCAGGTAGGTCTTCCAAGCTTTTTTTGATGATCATGCATTAACGATACCCTCGACGATCATCTTTATGTCTGCAATTGGTGGTCTGGGGCGCTCGTTCTCTTGTCGGGGGAGCTGGTCTTGTGGCGGATTCATCCTTTCTTTACTGACAAATCTCTGCAGCTTCCCTTGCCTTATAAGCGCCTCGATTTGTTACTTTAAATCGTAGCAATCAGATGTATAGTGGCCATGGTTATGATGGAAACGGCAATACTTACTCCTTGACCTTTTGTTAGGATCCCCCTTTAACTTTTTGGGGAATGTTAGGGCTTCTTCATCCTTTATCTGTATTAACACTTGGTCGATCGGGGCCGTCAAAGGGGTGAAGCTTGTGAATTTTCTTGCGGGTGGTTTCGAACGTCTATCTTCCCGTCGTTCTCCTGTCCTGGCCACCTTCCAGCCCCCTTCCGACCATGCATCCTCCTGCCTCTCCCTTTTCCTAGGCTTATCTTCCCTTGCCATCAATGCGTCTTCTGCGTTCATGTACTTTGTTGCCTTGTAAAGCACTTCGGATATGGTTTTTGGGTCATTCTTATACAGGGAGAAGAGGAACTTACCCTTTCGCAGCCCGTTGGTGAATGCTGCTACTAGTATCTTATCGTTTGCCTCGTCTATTGAAAGAGCCTCTTTGTTGAATTGTGTTACATATGACCTCAGCGTCTCGTCAACCCGTTGTCTTATGCTCATCAGACATGCTGTGGACTTCTTGTATCAGTGACCCCCGATGAAGTGTGAAACAAATTAAGCGCCTAACTCCTTAAAGGTGCTAATCGAGTTAGGTGTCAACTTGCTATACCAGACCCTCGTAGATCGTTTTAATGTAGTAGGGAAGGCCCTGCACATGATCTCATCCGGAACTCCTTGAAGGTGCATTATAGTCTTAAAAGATTCCAAGTGGTCCAAGGGGTCTTTGGACCTGTCATAGCTCTCCACCTGAGGCATGCAAAATTTTGGGGGAAGAGGACATGAAGTGACATGTGCCATGAAGGGTGAATCAGTTCGTTGAACTAGGTCGTCAAGGCGTTCATCATCACGTCCATTCGTTCCCGCATCTCCTGCATCTTGGCGGCGATGTGAGGTGGCAGAGTGTCAGAGATAGCTGGTCGATTGGTGTCCTGTAGCTCTGGTCTGCTCGGAGCGTTGCTACCCTTGGGTCCTTCATGGTTCCTCCTTTTAGCGCTTGTTCCTTCCTGGTCTTTCTCTTGCGCGCTAGGATGTGCATTCTTCTGACGTAACTGTTTCTCCAAATCGTGATTCTGTTCAGTTAGGCGCTCAACCGCCGCCACAAGCGTTTGGACTTGTCTTTCTAGTGCTGTAGCGTGCGGTTCGTCGCCCAAATTGTTGGTTGTTGCAATCGATCTTGTAAGTACCATGCAACTTTTTGTCTCAGGAATAAAGCAATGGCTTGATTACCTAAGTTCCCATAGTCGGCGCCAACTGATGATGCCGAAAAACACCAGTAAGCTATGCGGTCCTCACAAGACTGAAATAAAACCTGCACAAAAAAGAAAGGACCTTAACAGAGAGCACCGATGTGGTGCCGGCCAAAAACCCTTCGAAGGTCAAGTTAGAAACCTTTTTTCAACCCTAGAGTGCTAGAGTTGAGTTAATTATGCGTACCTTGATTTGTGAGGGTCTTTGGGTATTCATAGTAGTGTACGACCGAAATTTACACCTTCATCAAGAAGTTCTTTCCTTGTAGGAGAGTAACTTGTAGATTTTGCATATCTCCTTCAGTCCTTTTCCTTATAGGAGTCTTTTTAGTTAGGGTTAGGCGTGTAGGTTAAGCAAAGCCACAACAGACCTGACGTGAATAGCAAGTTGATTCCTTTTAGGAGACCTTGGAGCCAAACCTAGAAAAATAACTACCACGTGTTGCCTTCGTCCGTCCACCCAAGATCTATCCTTCTTAGATCAGTTCTCAATAAACATCCTATCTTCAATACCGTCGCATTCACCAGGTATCTCGGATACATTCATTTTATTCCCGTTCAAGCTCAAAGCCACATGCAGCACTTCTCTCCAGCCTTTGCCTAGGGCACTTAATCCCAGTCCTAGAGCTTGGTAAGCGCTTGGTCACACACCACAACTTCCAAGTCACCGTCTTGGTCATTGCTTCTCACACCTCTCCTGCTGAGTCACAAGTTATTGAGTCAACCATGTCCCTAAAGCTCTTCGACATCGTCCAACTCCGTACCACCAGATATCTCCAGTCTAGTGGACGCTAAAACCATGACTGTTTCACCACTTTCAATAATGATGCGTGAAGTCAGGCCTGCCTTTCGGTCTTCAATCTCTGCCATGAAGTCCCGTCCCACCATTCTCATTACTGTCCTTTTTGGTACAGAATTTTTTCCCATAGCTGATGAGTTCCAGATGCTCAAGTACTTTTATATCGCTTCAAATGCATGGTTCCTTGCTATGTTTGTATATTCTCCAAT
Organism: Castanopsis chinensis; assembly: GCA_032878915.1. NCBI lineage: Eukaryota > Viridiplantae > Streptophyta > Magnoliopsida > Fagales > Fagaceae > Castanopsis > Castanopsis chinensis. The sequence continues at coordinate 5,089,432 of JAVQMG010000122.1, read as the reverse complement.
CCTAGACAAGGAAGTGGAAGGTGAATATGAGGACCAAAAAGAACCATTCATAATGCCAGGTTGCAGGTCACTTCGACCCCACGAAGTAATTGACGCCATGCTAGATCGAAATAACTAGCAGTATCATGAGCATATAAGAACTGGGATAGAAATACCATTAGGTGATGGGATTTTGTTGAACATCTGGGAAGATTTGGAGCCTACAACACTTTTAGCACTGAGAGATGAGAGTCTCTTAGGTCAGGTTGCTAAGGTACCTATTTATACAGTCGATCAATTAAGGAGATCGATTGGGTCGATTAGTTCGACAAGCTAGTTGTTTGAGTGGCTAGACAAGCAACCAAACGAGTCTGTGATTTATGTCTCATTTGGGAGTGGTGGTTCGTTGTTATACAAGCTGGCTTGGGGGTTAGAGATGAGCCAATAGAGATTTATTTGGGTGGTGCGCCCACCAGCTACAAAAGGTTCATATACGGCATTTTTCACAGTAGGGAGTGGAAAGAATGATGTGTGAATATTTGCCAGAAGGGTTCTTGAGTTGAACCCACAAGTTAGGGATAGTGGTCCTCATGTGGGCCCCACAGGTGGATATCTTGAACCATTACTCGGTTGGAGGGTTTTTGCTGTCACACTGTGGTTGGAACTCGACGATTGAGAGCATCACCAATGGAGTGCTAATTATAGCATGGCCACTATACGCAGTGCAGAGGATGAATGCTACGTTGCAGAATGAGGAGTTTGGTGTGGCTGTTCGATCTAAGGTTTTGTCGACGAAGGAAGTGGTGGGGAGAGAGGAGATAGAGACGATGGTGAGAAAGATCATGGACGACAATCAAGAAGGGAATGTATTAAGGGCTAGAGTTAAGCAGCTTAAATGTGATGCAGTGAAAGCTTTATCCAAAGGTGGCTCCTCTTATAATTAGCTGTCTTAGGTAGAAAAACACTGTGAGATACACATGCAATGCATGAAGGTGAAGGACTGAAGGCTTGTCCAACGTCTCATGGAATTTCCTTTTTCTTTAAAGAATCTACCCATGTGTTAAAGTGACTTTGGTGTTCATTGCTAATTATCAATTTCTGTATGGAGTATATGCATCTCTTCTAAAATAATTTATGTGAACCTCACATCTATATGGGACATTGTGACTCACATGTTAAAAGAGAAAAGATGTTTATACGGGATACACGAAATATCTTTTTAATCATAAATGACATATTTAGTGTAGTGCATAGTCATCTATAGCTCATCCAATTCTTATTTCTTGTAAAGATCTTTACAATTAATATCAATTTTAGTAATGTATTTTCTTTCATAGTTGTTAAATTACTCTTTCCCATCAATATGTAATCTTTACTCTCTACTAATGTGTTGTATCTTTGGTTCTTGATTTTAAATTAGGAATATAATAAAATTATTATTAGTTATATAATAAAAATTTATAAATTGATGTGCTAATAAATATGATTAGTATCATTTTTACAATATAACGTATAAATGTTTGAATTATTTTATATGATTGATGAAATATGCACTTTCTAGCATTACTCTTTAAATTAATGTTATGGACATGGTTTTAAAAATTGGACCGTATCGGCTGGTCTGGCCTGTTCAATCAAAAACTGAGTACCAATTCAATCCAGTAAAAATGCTCCAAAACCAATCAAAACAGGCCAAAAATCAAGAAAAATTGAGAATTGGAAGCAAATCTAATTATGCCTTGATTTAGTTTTTAAAATCATGATTATAGATACCATAAATTTTATATTATATAATTAACTAATTTATGTTTTAACTTTTAAACATTGTTAGGACATATGTGATTCATGTTAGGACATATGTGATTCATGTTAGGAACATATATTAACATTTTTATATATTGGCTAATCCTTTGACAAACACACTTTATTTGTAATTTGGTAGATCTAGGATGTGTTTAATGCTTTAAGAAACAAGGTTTCAAGTTCAAGTGTTAAAACCATGGAAGTCTGTCCAAGAATCAAGTAAGGAAGTGCTATTCATTAAAGCTCAACAGCTAGCATCTATCAAGATTTAAAAGAGTTGTTTCAGCTCGAGGCTCGACAGCTATTCAATAGATAAGGTATCTGTAGAGATTTATGAAGTTTAGTTTTTCAGAACTGATTTTCATCCAATCCGTGAATGTATGTTTGAGTTTTCTTTTCTCACAACCCAAAAAATATATAGGGATTACCTTAAGAGCCGTCTAGAGTGGCACAATTGTACAAGAGCACAATTCCACAAGTGTGAAGAAAAGTGTGATTGGAAACCTAGTTGCCCTAGTTCATCTTGAAGAAGTTGCTATGTTTGTATACCATAGGGTTTTGTGACAAGCAACTTCCTGATCTTCATCGTGTGATGAACTGAAGAACTTTACAGCCAACATTCTTCTCAAGTTGGTGATAAAGTCACGTACTGGGATCCGCACATCTTTTGGTTAGTCACGTACTAGGAGCTGTGTAATATAAGGAGAGATTGTCACTATAGAACAAGTCCAATTGGGTATTGAGGTAAGGGTTCAACTGTAAGTTGGTATAAAGTACCAGGATTCTTCTACTTGTAACCGCTTATTTTGATAATAGTAGATTCTCAAGAGCGGTACTATGTCATTTAATTTCCACTGCATATTTAGTTATTTGGTGATTTGTTTGTGCTGCCACGTATTTTGTATGTTAATTTGATTAATTAAATAAATTTGGATAATTAATAAATTAATCCATCACAAGGGGTTAATAAATTTTTGGCCTATCAAGTGGTATTAGAGCAAGCATACTTTGATTAGGTTTTAATTTTTGCTGTGTGATCCATTGATCCCTGTTTGTCATGGATAGAGGACAGTCACTTATTGTACCTCCTTTATTTGATGGTATTAATTATGCATACTGGAAAGTATGCAGGAGAGCTTTCTTACAGTCTTTAGATAAGAAAGTGTGACAAGCTGTGGAGATAGGTTGGACCAAGCCAAAGGAAGCACCGACTGACTTGGATGATGCCAAGATCAAGGCGGCAAATTTCAACAGTAGGACATTGAATGCTTTGTTCAGTGCGGTCACAAATGAGGAGTTCAAGAAGATATCCTTTACTGAAATTGTAAAGGAGGTGTGACCATTCTCCAAACATCCTATGAAGGAACCAAGGTTGTCAAGGATTCAAAATTTCAGAGGTTCATTACTAGCTTTGAAGAAATCAAGATGGAGGAGAATGAGTCATTTGATGAGTTCTATGCCAGGCTTAAGGACATAGTGAACTCAGCTTTCAATCTTAGGAAAACTATTCCCGAACTCAAGATTGTGAGAAATGTGCTTAGATCTCTACCTGATAGATTCCATGCTAAGATCCTTGTGATTGAGGAGTTAAAGGATATTGACAAGATTTCATTGACAGAGCTAGTTGGAGATCTGCAGACCTATGCGTTGGGTTTGTCTAGGATCTAGAAGTCAAGTAAGGGCAAGAGTATGGCATTGAAGGCCAAGAGCAGTGACATGGATGAGTCTTCAGACGATGAAGATTCTAAAATGAAGTCCTACATCACCCGACAGTTTAAGAAGTTCATGAAGAATGCAAATGTAAAGAGCTTCGACAAGAATTGTAGACAATCAAGTTCTTCTCAATCTAAGAGCCAAGACAAAAGGAAAAAGGATGCTAGGGATGGCGGTCAGTTCACTGTTCCCTTAGAACTCAAGTGTTTCGGGTGTCAAGGTTTCGGTCACATGAAACAAGAGTGCCTACCTATCTCAAGTCCATTGGAAAAAGCAAAGCACTTGCTTCAACCTTAAGTGACACCGAGCTTGAGCATCATTCTGATAATGAAGATAACGGAATCCTAAATGCCTTCACGACCACTGTTAATCCTACTGAAGGGATTGTATAAGATGTAGATGAAGAAGAAGACTTGATGGAATTAAAGTTTGAGAAGATGGATGAGCAAGATGACATTCATATAGCCTATGCAAAGTTATACAAGGTCTTGGAAAAACATGAGAAACTGTATAAGTTGGCCACTAAGAAGCTTAGTGATGTGGAACTTGAACGAGAAGAACTCTCCACAAAATTTGATAAAGCAAATCAGACTATTGGAGCATAGATATTTGAAAATAATTTATTGGCTGAGAGAACCAAGAGGCTTAAGGCGAAACTATTCCAACTAAGAGCTCAGTTGAAGAGGACCTCAAGTGCGAAGCTTGATGAGATGCTCAGCATGCAAAAATATGTCTCCGATCGAATTGATTTAAGGTATGATTTTTTTTCTCTCCTAAAATTTCTTCTTCTAGTACTACTGTTTTTGTTTCTCCTACTAACAATATTGATTATGAGAATAATGATGCTAAAACTGTGATAGCTAGTGTGAACATAGATAAGGATAAATCTATCTTAGGAGCACCCCCTAAGCTTGCTAAGAAAGAAGCCAAAAATCCTAGGGCTAAGAAGAGTAATGCTCAAAAGTCTAAAGAGAAGAAGTAGCATCTCTGTCATCATTGTGGAGCAGCTGGACACACTTAACCAAATTGCTACAAGTGGCAAGCCACTCAGCAGAGCAATAGCATGGTCTCTATAGGAAACCTGAGTCAGTTTCCATCCTCTTTTGCTCCTCTTGGAGATCTCCTCAAAGCCCCCATGTTCCTTATGAACTTGAGTGGTTGCAATTCTTCTACCTCTCCGTTGGTTCAAGGGTTCGCTAAAAGGAAAGGTTCTTTCAAGGTGTGGAAGGAAAAAGGCTCTAAGTGATTTTGTCATTTTTTCTCTCTCCCTTTATTGTTTTTGTTTTTGCATTACTTGTGTGTTTTACTTTCATTCTTGAGACAGTCTAGTTTTTATGCATTGGTTTATTTGACATGTTTTTGTTTGGTTGTTTTTTAGTTTTGTTTTGTATTTTTTTTCATTCATAAAAAAAAATTGATTGAAAAATTAGAAAAATACAAAAACAGTGTGTGTTTGTGTACATTAGTACTTGTGTACCTTAAATGGTCAATGAAATAAAATTTTCTAAACTTTGTATCTTTTGTAACTTAGATGAGTATCTTTATACATAACTAAGCAAGTAAGCTTTGTGGCTCGTGTTTGTGATGAGTAAGGTTAAGTGATCTCTTATACTTAACACTTATATCACTCTTTTTTACTAGAAGGACTAGAAAATTCTAGGAGAAAGGTATAAATAATCATCTCATCACTGTTACCCGCCAATCATGAAATGACATTCGTATGCTTCGGCATAGCAAAAGTACAATGTCAAAAAGTTTAATATAATTGGGTATTTCTTTTCTCTCTTTTATATGCTCATGCATGGTATGCTTAATAAAAGAAACATAAGCAAAGAAAAATGAAAGCAAAAAGATTAAAATGCTTTATATATGATTGCAAGCGTGTATTCTAAGAGATGTGAGAGTTATAGGATGTACTTCGAAGGTGGTAGTCCCCATCAAATAGTTATGATTGTGTGTGAGTTAAAGCCATTTTCTCATATCTCAAATCGTTATAACATGTAGACACTTATGCAGTCTTGTGATGTTTTCACACACAATACGTAATATTCTTGGCTACTTTTGATACATGTGCAGGTATAATGTGATTTGGCCATCATAAGGTTTACATGGGTTAATGTATGCTCATTAAACTGTCTTAACTTGTTTTTGAAATATAAAATTGGTTAGACGTGTTTAGTATGTGTGTGTATTTTTGGATCTATGAGATTACATCTTTCTTGATTGAGAGATGATTTTGAGAGCATTAAAATTTTGTTTGGATCTTTGGTTGAGTTGCATGCTTGATTGCATTCATGTTTGTGTTTTTCTCTTCTAGAAAATTTTTTTTAAAGCAATCTCGACAGCTCCTCGACACCTCTCGACAACTAGGTTATCTATCGAGCTCTTTAGCTTTTTCTTATTGCAATCTCGATAGCTCCTCGATCCATCGAGAAAGTCTCTGTCTCCTCAATAGATGCTCGATAGCTCCTCGATCCATTGAGCTCATTTTTGCAGTGGACATCTCTAGACAGCTGTATCTCTCCAAGCTTTTAAAGCTCGACACCTCTCAATTTGTCGAGATTTAAGAGGTTCTATAAATAGATTCCTTGCGATTTTAGATTTATTATCCTCGATCTCTTTCGACTGCTTTGAGTCTTTTTACCTCCCAAACACCCCTCTTTCTCACTCTAAACTTCATTCCCAAGAGATTTTTGGCCTAGATTGATCTTTCTTCTTCAAGTAAGATCTTGGTTCTCTTATTCTATCATGCATTTCATGTTTTCTTAGCTTTTAGGATTTTGAGAAACTTTTGGGGTTATTCAAAATTGATGAAGTTTTGAGAAATTTTTGGGATGGGCTTTGTGTAAATGATTTTAAATCATTATGCATTGCATCACATTTTCATTATAACAATGTTTCATGCATCTTAGATGTGTGTTTACCTTGTTGCAATGATTGTACACTGATAGGTTTGGATTGGGTTGAGCTCGTGATGTATTTACTATTGCATATCATATGCTCATGCATTTTCCTGCATATGTACCTTTAAGTTTCTATATTTGATATCTGGTATCTTGTTGGTGCTTTTCTGATTGTCTCTCTCCCTCTCTCTCTCTCTCTCTCTCTCTCTCTCTCTTTTACGTTAGTTGCGATATGGCACCTAAATGTAAATCTATTCCGTCTCGGAATCCTTTTCATTTCGAGGCATCTACCTTTTCTGATCCTACCGCTTCTCATATTCAGTTCCATGATGATAAAGCCTATAAGGACTTTTCGGAGAACTTTTTTAGACGAAGCATTCATTTGAAATGCCAAGTCATTTTGTCAGACTTCTCTGACACTGACCTATCTACTGTCATTCATGGTTGGGAGTCATTGTGTGACATCCCGATCACTTGTCCATTTGTGCTTATTCAGGAGTTTTACTCTAACATGCATGAATTTGATTATTCAGTACCTTTCTTTGTCATTCACATTCGAGGCACGCGCATCGTGGTTACTCCAGATATTGTATCCTATGCGCTCCATGTCCCTAAGGTAGAGTATCCTGCTACCCTGGTTGTGATCGTCTTAAGACTGTGTTTAAAGACGAGCTTATATCCTCTTTTTGTGAGCGTCCCTCTAATTGGGGTGAGCATTAATTCACTTCTTGTTTGACCTTTCCTAAAGGTCCTAGGTTCATTAACATGGTATGACCTTTGTTTGCATCCTCTCTCTCATTATAACTCCATTATAGAACCTCATGCTCGATTTTTTTGTTTTCCTTATTGAGGATCTTTCCATAGACTTCCCCTCTCATTTCATTATTTCACTCATAGATGTGTATCGGGATACGACGAACCGTGATAAGTTCATCTTCCCTTCTGCTATCACAAGGATTCTACACCATTTTCTTTGTTCTCTTTATTGTTTTTGATCACTTCCATGTTATGTGTGCCATAGGCGCCGCTATCGTTAAATGGAGCAAGGTGCAGCTACATTCTGGTCTGGATCAACAGTTCCTCCAGCTTCTATAGCTTCATCCACATCCGCTCTCTCTTTTTCTATAAATGGTGTGCCTCTCGAGGACATCATGGCATAGCTTGTGCACATGGATGCTCGCCTCGACACTCTCAGTGATGAGTTATGTTAGGTGAACACCCGTGTTGGTCGTATTGCATGATGACAGGCTGTCATAGGTGGCTTCGCTGCTTCTCCTCCTCCTACTTCGGAGACTTCTGAGGATGAGGACGATGATGGTGATGGTGATGGTGATGCTTTTGATGCTAAGGATGATGGTGCTAGCTCTTTCAGTGCTAATGAGATGTCTACTTGATACACTTACCCTTTTTTACTTGTGACAAAATGAGGGAGTATTTTTGGATATGAGAGTAGTCATACTCATAGAGAGAGGGTTAGTATTGGATCTTTTTGACAGGGGAAGTGTTCATATTTTGAGGGATGTAGTAATGATTTTTATGTATCTATTTCTTTTCTTTCTATTTTAGATACATTGTTCATGTACCTTAGATCTTGTGATCATATTGTGATAGCAAACCTTGTACTTATTGGTATATATACATTTGCGATTGTTATGACAGTTCTTTCGTCTATCTTTACATGTGTTGTTTATGTTTTCTCTTTATGCACATGTTTCTTATATATTGTATGCAATCTTTTATTTTTGTTTCACACTAAGATGCCTTGATGAGTTTTGTTTAAAATATTTTAGAAATACAGGTTGTCAAAGTCTTCTTGCTGTGAACTCTCTTCTTGCAAAGTTTTTCAAGAGTTTGTGTTAGGATAAAATTTATTGTATTCAACAAGTGAGTATGAGTTGAGTGATTTATGACTTCTTTCATATGTTCATTTGTTTGTTGTGGTTTTTGCCAGGCCACAAACGTGTTGACCCCTTGTGATAATTTAGATTAATTAAATTAGCCAAGTTATTAATTAATCAAATTAACATGCAATATCACGTGGCAGCACAAACAAATCACCAAACTAAGTTAAGCAGCGGAAATTAAATAACATGGTGATTTGTTTACGAATGGGGAAAACCTTACGGCAAAAACCCCACCGGGTGATTTAAGGTCACCACTCCCGAAACTCCACTATTATCACAACAAGCAGTTACAAGCAAGGAATCCCAGTACCTCACCAACCTACAGTTGAACTCTTACCCCAATACCCAATTGGACTTGTTCTGTAGTGACAGTTTCTCCTTTCAATGCACGGCTCCAAGTACGTGACTAACCAGATGCGCGGATCCCAGTACGCGACTTCAAATACCAACTAGAGAGAGAGTTGTTGGCTGCAAAGTTCTTCAAATCATCAGAGATGAACTAGGGCACGAGCTTTGTCTTTCAGATCACAAATTGCATGAACCAGAAGTTCTGAATGAATGTGCAACTTGCATCCTTATTCACGGCTCTTAAAATAATCATTTTATATGTCTAGGGTTAGGAGAAAAGAAGTCCCAAAGACATACTCACGGATTGGACTTGAAACAGAACTGGAAATCTATTTTCTTTAATTCTCGACAGATAGAGGTGTCGAGAGGTATCGAGAAGCTGTCGAGGCTCGGGGAAAAACAGCTTCTTTAAATCTCGATAGATGCATGTGTCGAGGTAGGTGTCGAGATTTAAAAACTGGCACTTCCTTGCTTGTGTCTTGGACAGACTTTGATGACTTCAACACTGAATCTTGAAACACTGTTTCTTGAAGTGTTAAACCCATCCTAAATCTACCCAATTACAAGTAAAGTGCGTTTTGTCTAAGGATAAGCCAATTACATAAAATAGCAACATATGTTCACAGACTTGAACTACATATGTCCTAACAATCTCCCCCTTTGGCAATCCGTGACAAAACCACAACATACAAATGAAGACATGAGAGAAGTCATAAATCATTCAACTCATATTCACTTGTTACATACAGTAAAATCTATCCTAACACAAACTCTTGAAAAACTTTGCGAGAAGAGAGTTTATGGCAAGAAGACTTTGACAACCTGTATTTCTGAAACACTTATAAATAAAACACATCAAGGAATCTTTGTGTGAAACAGAAATAATAGATTGCATACAAGTAAAGAAACATGTGTATAAAGATAGAAAAGAAACAACACATGTAAAGGTAGGTGAAAGAAAAACATACATCATCATATATAAGAAGAGAGTAAATACAATGTATGTCAATACATGATCAAAGTATCTCTAAAAAGACAAGAAAAGAAAAAAATACATATGATCACCTTACTACATCCCTCAATCCACACTCCCCCTAACAAAAATGTCCTATGCTAACACTCCCCCTAAGCATGACTACTCTCATCAAAACTACTCCCCCTTTTTGTCACGAGTGACAAAGGGTAGAGTGTCAAGTAGACATCTCATCCGAAGAGCTCGCATCTCCATCATCACCATCGTCAGGAGCATCATCATCATCGCCATCATCATCAGTCTCAGTCGACACATGGGGTGGCGGAGGAGAAGCCTCTGGTGCAAAGCCGCCCATGGTCACTTGTCGCCTGGCGATGCGACCAACACGGACGTTCACCTGATACAACTCCGTGGAGAGTGTATCTAGGCGAGCATCCATACGCTGTAGCTGTGCCATGATGTCTCCTAAAGAGATGTCGCTCGAAGAAGAAGAAGCAGAAGCTCGAGCGGATCTGGAGGTGGTCGGACGGGTGGAAGGAGTGGCACCATCAGTTTGTCGCGATCGAAACTGTGCCTCGCTACGTTTTACGGTAGCGGCGTCTATAGCGGACATGACATGGTAAGGATCGGACGAAGGGAATGGGATGGAAAAACGACTCAGAATCCTCGTGATAACGGAAGGGAAAATAAGCTTATCACGGGTGGCCGTATCTCTATAGACATTTATAATGGAAAAGATAAAGTGTGAAGGAAAGTCTATAGAAAGATCCTCTAAGAGGGACAACAAAAACCGAGCGCGAGGCTCTGTGATAGAGTTGTAGTGACAACGTGGGTGTAAAACAAAAGTCATCACCATGTTAAGGAAACGAGGACCTTTAGCAAAAGGTCAACATGGTGTGTACATATGATCTCCCCAAGAGGAAGGACGCTCATAGAACGCCGAGATCATCTCGTCTTTGGACACAGTCCAGAGACGCTTACAGCTAGGGTAATCAGGATGATCCACCCTAGGGACATGAAGAGCCTCAGAGACTAACTCTGGGGTGACAACAAAGCGCGTACCTCGGACGCAAGAGTAGAAAGAAGGTACTGAAGAATCTATCCCGTGGATGTTAGAGTAAAACTCCTGTATCAACACAAGTGGACATGTGACCGGGACGTCACACAGTGACTCCCAACCTCGACTGTGTATGACATCGGGAAGGTCGGTGTCGGCAAAGTCTGTCAGGATAACGTGGCGTTCCGAATGAACACCTCGTTTAGAGAAGTTGTCCGAGAAGTCCTTATGGGCTTTCTCATCACGGAACTGGACAGAGAGAGGGGTAGAATCAGAGGAAGACTGTCCCTTAGAACGCAGAGGGTTCTGGGACGGAATGGACTTACGCTTAGGTGCCATAGACACAACTAACGCAACCATAGAGAGGGGGAAAGAAGAAGAAACAAGCAGAAAAGTTTCAAACAGTTCAATATTGGCAGAATAATATTGAAAAGAAAGAACGTATGCATGGAGAATGTATGAACATGTGACATGCAACATAAAAACATCATGGGCTCAGCCTAATCCAAACCTAACAGCACACAATAGATTTGCACACATCTAAATGCATGACAATACAATGAGAATGCTAATGTAATGCAATGCATGTGATTTTGAAGAGCAAATCTATAAAACCAACTCAACAATTTCATGAAAACCCCAACAATTTTGAAAACTCCCAAAAATTTTCAAAAACACAAAACCTAGGGTTTAAAAACAATGAAATGCATGAAAATGAGGGATGAAATGCTTACCAAGTGATGAAGATCGCAAAGAACACTTGAGAAAGCCTTGGGAAAAGGTTTGGAGGAAGAGAGAAAAAGTTTTGAGAGAGAAAAAGTGTTTTTCGAGCGAGAGAGATCGAGCAGAATGAGAAGAAAATCACGAAGGATCAACTTATACACGTTCAGTAATTCTCAACAGATGCAGCTATCGGGAGGTATCGAGGTAGCTATCGAGGTAAGCTATCGAGAAATACACGTCGACAGATAAAGCTATCGAGGTCATGTATCGAGAAGGAAGAAACAGCCAAGAAGGAACCTCGATCGATCCAGAAGCTATTAAGAAGCTATCGAGCAGACATAAAGTTTCTCGATCGATCCAGCAGGTGTCAAGGTATCTGTCGAGACTACGATAAGAAAGAGTCTAAGAAGCTCGATAGATAGCTATGTGTCGAGAGGTATCGAGGAGGTGTCGAGATGCCTTTAAAAACAGTTTTTCAAAAGAAGAAAAAAACACAGACATGAATGCAATCATGCATGCAACTCAACCAAAGATCCAATCAACACATTAAGCTCTCAAAATCATCTCTCAACAAGAATTTTGATGCACATGTATCTCAAAACACGCACATACACACTAAACACGTCTAACCAATTTTATATTTCAAAAACAAGTCCAGACAGTTTAGTGAGCACACATTAACACATGTAAACCTTGTGATGGCCAAATCACATTGTACCTGCACATGTATCAAAAATAGCAAAGAGTATTGCGTGTTGTGTGTGAAAACATCGCAAGATTGCATAAGTGTCTCAATGTTATGACGATTTGAGATATGAGAAAATCACTTTAACTCACACACAATCACAACTGCTTGATGAGGACTATCACCTTCGAGGTACATCCTATAACTCCCACATCTCCTAGAAAACACGCTTGCAACCATATTTTAAAGCATTTTTGATCTTTTTGCTTTTTATATCTTTGCATATTTTCTTTTAACAAGCATATCATGCATGGGTATACAAGAGAAAGAAAAGAAATACGCAATTATGTTAAGCTTTTGACACTGCACTTTTGCTATGCTGAAGCATACAGGTGTCATTGACATTGCACTTTTGCTATGCCGAAGCATACAGATGTCATATTATGATTGGCGAGTAACAGTGGTGAGATGGTTATTTATGCCTTTCTCTTAGGATTTTCTAGTTCAACCCGTCAAAAAGAGTGATACGAGTGTTAAGAAGAAGAGATCACTTAACCTTACTCATCACAAACAAAGAGCTACAAAGCTCACTTGCTTAGTTGTGCAGAAGAATGCTCATCTAAGCTACAGGTGATACAAAGTTTAGAAAACTCTGTTTCAATGGCCATTTTAAAAGTTCACATGAACTAATGCACACAAACACACACTGTTTTTGTATTTTTCAATTTTTCAATTTTTTTTTTATTTTTATCAGAAAAGCAAAAATAAACCAAAAAAATGAAAACACACAAACGAAAACACACAAACGAAAACACACAAACAAAAACATGTAAAGCAAAACAATGCATAAAACTAGACTGACTCAAAACAGTAAAGAAACACACAAGTAATGCAACACAAAAAAAGAAAAAGAAAAAAAAGAAGAAGAAGTGACTGAAATCACTTAGATCCCTTTGCCTTCCACACCTTGGAAGAACCTTTCCTTTTGGTCGACTCTTGAACCGGTGATGAGGGAGAAGAGTTTAAACCATTCAAGTTCGAAAGGAACATGAAGGCTTTAAGAATGTCTCCAAGAGGAGTGAGAGAAGACTGAAGCTGATTCTGGCTCCCAGATGCTATTGTGCCATTGCTCTGTTGAGTGGCACGCCACTTATAGCAATTTGGTCGAGCGTGACTGGCAACACCACAATGATGACAGAGATGCGGCTTCTTCTGTTTGGCCTTTTGAGAGTTAGCCTTCTTATTCCTAGGGTTTCTGGATTCCCTTTTCTCAATTTTAGAGGGTGCTCCTAGGATGGACTTGCCCTTATCTACGTTCTCACTAGCTAATTCAGTTTTAACATTCTTTTCTTCATTTTCAATGTTATTAGCAGGTGGAACAAACACAGTAGTACTAGAAGTAGGAGTATTAGAGAGAGAGAATTCATACCCCAATCCAGTACGATCTGAAGAATATCTTTGAGCACTCAGCATCTCGTCTAGTTTTGCACTTGACGTCCTCTCCAGTTGTGCTCTGACTTGAAACAGCTCCGCTTCAAGCTTCTTGGTCCTTTCAACCAAGAAATTGTTTTCGAATCTCAGTGCTCCAATGGCCTGATTTGCTTCATCAACTTTTGTGGACAGCTCCTCACGGTTGAGTTCCACATCACTGAGCTTCTTGGTGGCCAGCCTATAGAGTTTCTCGTGTTTCTCAGAAAGCTTGTATAGCTTCTCATAGGCGGTATGGATATCATCTTGATCATCCATAATCTCACACTTGGAATCCACCAATTCTTTCTCTTCATCCACTTCTTCACTAATCCCATCAGTAGGATTAACAGTGACAGTGAAGGCATTCAAGATTCCGTCGTCTTCATCTTCGGAATCGTCCTCGGGCTCTGTGTCGCTTAAGGTAATAGCAAGTGCCTTGCTCTTCCCTATGCTCTTGAGGTACGTAGGACACTCTTGTTTCATATGTCCGAAGCCTTGACACCCAAAGCATTTTGGTCCAGTGGGAACAGTGTACTGACCGCCATCCTTGACATCCTTCTTCGCTTTATCTGAATTCTTGAATTGTGAAGAACTGGATTGTCTACGGTCTTTGTTGAAGCCCTTTCCATTTGCATTCTTCATAAAATTCTTGAATTGCCTTGTAATATAGGACTTCATCTTGGAGTCTTCATCATCTGAAGAATCATCCGTATCACTGCTCTTGGCCTTTAGTGCCAAACTCTTGCTCTTACTTGACTTGCCTAACCTAGTCAGCCCTAACTCATAGGTTTGCAAGTTTCCAACCAGCTCAGTCAAAGGAATTCTGTCAATATCCTTTCACTCTTCGATTGCCGTGATCTTAGCATGGAATCTCTCGGGTAGCGATCTGAGCACCTTCCTTACTATCTTGGGTTCAGGGATGGTTTCTCCAAGATTAAAGGCTGAGTTTACTATGTCCTTGAGCACCTTCCTCACAAACGCGTTGACCCCTTGTGATAATTTAGATTAATTAAATTAGCCCAGTTATTAATTAATCAAATTAACATGCAATATCACGTGGCAGCACAAACAAATCACCAAACTAAGTTAAGCAGCGGAAATTAAATAACACGGTGATTTGTTTACGAGTGGGGAAAACCTTACGGTAAAAACCCCACCGGGTGATTTAAGGTTACCACTCCCGAAACTCCACTATTATCACAACAAGCAGTTACAAGCAAGGAATCCCAGTACCTCACCAACCTACAGTTGAACTCTTACCCCAATACCCAATTGGACTTGTTCTGTAGTGACAGTTTCTCCTTTCAATGCACGGCTCCAAGTACGTGACTAACCAGATGCGCGGATCCCAGTACGCGACTTCAAATACCAACTAGAGAGGGAGTTGTTGGCTGCAAGTTCTTCAAATCATCAGAGATGAACTAGGGCACGAACTTTGTCTTTCAGATCACAAATTGCATGAACCAGAAGTTCTGAATGAATGTGCAACTTGCATCCTTATTCACGGCTCTTAAAATAATCATTTTATATGTCTAGGGTTAGGAGAAAAGAAGTCCCAAAGACATACTCACGGATTGGACTTGAAACAGAACTGGAAATCTATTTTCTTTAATTCTCGACAGATAGAGGTGTCGAGAGGTATCGAGAAGCTGTCGAGGCTCGGGGAAAAACAGCTTCTTTAAATCTCGATAGATGCATGTGTCGAGGTAGGTGTCGAGATTTAAAAACTGGCACTTCCTTGCTTGTGTCTTGGACAGACTTTGATGACTTCAACACTGAATCTTGAAACACTGTTTCTTGAAGTGTTAAACCCATCCTAAATCTACCCAATTACAAGTAAAGTGCGTTTTGTCTAAGGATAAGCCAATTACATAAAATAGCAACATATGTTCACAGACTTGAACTACATATGTCCTAACAGTTTTGTCACAGATTGCCAAAGGGGGAGATTGTTAGGACATATGTGATTCATGTTGGGAACATATGTCAATATTTTTATGTATTAGCTAATCCTTTGACAAAATGCACTATACTTGTAATTGGGTAGATCTAGGATGAGTTTAATGTTTCAAGAAATAAGGTTTCAAGTTTAAGTGTTTAAGCCATGCAAGTTTGTCCAAGAATTAAGTAAGGAAGTGCTGTTCATTAAAACTCGACGGCTAGCTTGACAGTTAGTTTTATCGATGTTTGAAAGAGCTGTTTTAGCCCGAGTCTCGACAGCTGCTCGATAGATAGGGTATCTGTTGAGATTTATGAAGTTTAGTTTTTCAGAGCTGATTTTCATCCAATCCGTGAATGTATGTTTGAACTTTCTTTTCTCACAACCCTAAACATATATAGGGATTATTTTAAGGGCTGTCTAGGGTGGCATAGTTGCACAAGAGCACAATTCTACAAGTGTGAAGAAATGTGTGACCGGAAACCTAGTTGCCCTAGTTTGTCTTGAAGAAACTGCTATGTTTGTACACCGTAAGGTTTTGTAACCAATTAACTTCGTGATCTTCATCTTGTGATAGATTAAAGAACTTTGTAGCCAACATCCTAATCAAGTTAGGGATAAAGTTACGTACTGGGATCCGCGCATCTTTTGGTTAGTCACGTACTGGGAGCCGTGCAATATAATGAGAGATTGTCACTATTGAATAAGTACAATTGCATATTGGGATAAGGGTTCAACTGTAGGTTGGTGTAAGGTACTGAGATTCCTTTACTTGTAATCGCTTGTTTTGATAATAGTAGATTCTTGGGAGTAGTACCTTGTTATTTAATTTTTGCTGCATATTTAATTATTTGATGATTTTTTTATACTACCACGTATTCTGTATGTTAATTTAATTAATTAATTAAACTTGGCTAATTAATCAATTAATCCATCACAAGGAATCAATACATTTTTGGCCTATCAAACATAAACATAGAAAAGTAAGGGCAACTGCATTAGTCTGTCTAAAAGATTCCATATACTTTACACAAAAAAATTACTTTTCCTATTTTACACCATCACTTTAACAAAACACCTATATCAGTTTATCTATTATACATACTTTTTTATTAAAATAATATTTTTCCTCACTTTTTTTTATTATTTCTCACCTACCCCCACCTAACCCACAAAGTATCTGCCTCTCACTTTCCCTGAACCCACAAAGTCTCCGCCTCTCTCTCATCCCTCAAGTCTCTGCATCTTTTTTTTTTTTTTTTTTGATAGTTCGAAAGCTACAAGGAAGAGAGAAGATAATGATGATGAAGATGATTGAAACATAAGGAAATCCCTCATCCCTCTCCTTCATTCTCAGATCCCTTAAGTCTCTGCCACCATTGGGTTTGTATTTGATTTTAATTTTGATTTTGGGTTTGAGTTATGAGTTTTTAGTTAATGGTTTGATTTTGAGTTGATTTTCTGTGGATTTTGGATTTGATTTTGAGTTGATTTTTTTTTGGGTTGATTTTGAGTTAGGTTTGGGATGGGTTTTCCAATGGGGTTTGAGTTGATTTTAAGTTGTTTTGTGTTGATTTTGAGTTATTTTTGGTTTGATTTTGTTGATTTTGTGTTTGGATTATCAAATGTTGAAATGGGTTATGGGGGTAGACGGGTGATAGTTGGGTGGTGCTGTGTTTGTATTTGGTTGATACTTTCTTGATCGGTCTTGGTTTGTAACAGAGGAGCAAGAATATGAGGGAGAAGAGAAAAGCCCGAGTTCGTTTCAGAGGAAGAAGAGAGAGAAAAAAGGGAGCCAAATTGGGAAATTATTAAAGCATTAAATGCACATACTACAGTAACCGTGTATATATATATATATACACGGTTACTGAAGCAATTGTGCATTTATGCACAATTTTACACCAATTGACGTTGGTGTTTTTTTGTTCAAAATGTGTAAAATCAGTTACTTTTCCCATTTTGCACAACTTTGCACATACTGATGGGGATGTTCTAATAAAAAAATTGTTTATCATGCTTCTTTATGTGGCATTAATCATGTTTATTGTCACGTGAATTCATAAAACTTTTTAGTTACAGTGATTGTACTTATGGTACATTTGTTTAAATAACAGTTTTCAGTTTTTTTGGAAATACGTGTGAGTAAAAAAGTGTATATAAATATGTGTAATGTTGTTTAAAAACTGAAAAAATGTATTTAAACACATGTACCAAACATTCACTTAAGCCCCGTTTGGATAGTTGATTGTGTTTCACGTGCATTTTTGCCTTTTTTTTTTACCTGCGCCTTTTACACTGATCATGAGACATGAACAGTGCATTAAGACAAAGTTACAGTGTTTTCAGTAGTGAATAGCAACCTATAAATTATTATTTTTTATTGTTTTTAGTAATAAGTTTTCAGTTTTCAGTAAAATAAGCAGTATCACACACTTAATCTTCACCCAATTACTTGACTTTTTTTTTTCCTGTCAAGTTTACAAATCTCATTGAATGTAGCTTAGAGAGAATTCCATAAGTTTTCTTTCTAATCTTTCTCACAGTTTAAGAGTTGCATGCAAATTTAATAGATTCTTTGAGGTTTGATTGACTTTAGGTCCTATTTACTGCTGAACAGCTATTGATGTGAAATATTTAATCAAATCAAGTACTTCTGAACAACTATTGATGTGAACTCTCTCTCTCTCTCTCTCTCTCTCTCTCTCTCTCTCTCTCTCTATATATATATATATATATATACACACACTGCTGAATAGCTATTGATGTGAAATATTTAATCAAATCAAGTCCTTTTGAACAACTATTGATATGAACTCTATACAAGGCAAGATTTAAGTACAGTACTTAGGTGCTGTTTTTTAAATTCATTTTTTAAAATTTTGCATGTGGCATTTTTCTCATGAGATAGAAGTGTATTTTTTAGTTAAGTAGCCACATGGTACATGGGACATGAATAGTGCATTAAGGCAAAGTTACAGTGTTTTCAGCAGTGAACAGTAACCCATAAATTTTTTTTTTTTGGCTTTCAACAACAAGTTTCTAGTTTTTAGCAAAATAATAGGTATCCAAACGCATACTTAATCTTCACCCAATTACTTGACTTTTTTTTTTCCTATCAAGTTGACAAATCTCATTCAATGTAGCTGAGAGAGAAATTCCATAAGATTTCTTTCTAATCTTTCTCACAGTTTAAGAGTTGCATGCAAATTTAATAAATTCTTTGAAGTTCGATTTACTTTAGGTCCTATTTATACTACTGAACAACTATTGATGTGAAATGTTTAATTAAATCAAGTACTTCTGAACAACTATTGATGCAAACTATAAATAGAGACGATGGTGAGAAAGATCATGGAAGACATTCAAGAAGGGAATGTAATAAGGGCTAGAGTTACGCAGCTTAATTGTGATGCAGAGAAAGCTTTATCTGAAGGTGGCTCCTCGTATAATTAGCTGTCTCAGGTAGTAAAACACTGTGAGACACACATAAAACGCATGAAGGTGAAGGACTGAAGGCTTCTTGAACCACCAGTCCAAGGTCTCGATGGAATTTCCTTTTTCTTTTAAGAATCTACCCATGTGTTAAAGTGACTTTGGTGTTCATTACTAAGAATCAATTTATGTATGGAGTATATGCATCTCCTCTAATGTAATTTATGTGAACCTCACATCTATATGTGACATTGTGACTTGCATGTTAAAAGCAAGGAAGTCAATACCGTACTGGAGGTTGTACCGGTTTGGCCTGCAGTACGATATATTTCGGATACCGGTCAATACCGGTGTACCATTTCGAGTTTACCTCTATTTTTTACTATTTTATACAATATACAAAGTTGTATTTCTAATAACTCAATATATCACTTTGGGAACTTTTTATATATTTTTTTGTGTGGAGTTATCATCATTAATATAAAAGTGAGAAGAAAAAAAAACTATTGAATAATCAAACACCAACCAACTCAATAAATGCCAACCCATGTGTCAAAATATTATAGCACCAATTCAAAGTTTCCAACTACATCTTCTGATGCTTTGAAAAATTCAAAAGGCTGTGAAATCTTTTCTTCGGCAGACCGGCAGAGAGGTTTGAAAAAGTAAGAAAAGTTTCAAAAAAAAAAAAAACCGAGAAAGAGAGAGAGAAAGAGAAAGTTAGAAGGCCAGATGCTAAAGAGAGAGAGAGAGGAGAAGAAGAAGAAGAAGATGAAGATGAAGTAGCAGTAGCAGCCAAATCAGTCCTGGTCCGGTAGAGATCGTCGCCGCCTCGCCGGTGGAAGGTGCGAGTGACAAAGAAACATATTTCTTTTTCCAGTCTAGTATGCATTTATCGGCCGGAATCTGAAATTTTCCTCCAGTATGACCAAAATGACTAGGTATGGCCGGTATATTTTTCAGTATGAAACAACCTTGTTTCTGTACTGGCCAAGGTGCTGGAACGGTAAATACCAGCCGTACCAGTCGGTACAGTACGAAACAGACTTCCCTGGTTAAAAGAGAAAAGATGTATATACGGGATACACGAAATATCATTTTAATCATAAATGACATATTTAGTGTAATGTATAGTCGTCTATAGCTCATCCAATTCTTATTTCTTGTAGAGATCTTTACAGTTAATATCAATCTTAGTAATGTATTTTCTTTTATAGTTGTTAAATTACTCTTTCCCATCGCTATGTAATCTTTACTCTCTTCTAATGTGTTGTATCTTTGGTTCTTGATTTTAAATTAGGACTATATTAAAATTATTATCAGTTATATAATAAAAATTTATAAATTGATGTGCTAATAAATATTATTAGTATCATTTTTACAATATAACGTATAAATGTTTGAATTATTTTATATGATTGATGAAATATGCACTTTCTCTAGCATTACTCTTTAAATTAATGTTATGGACATGGTTTTAAAAATTGGATTGAATTGGTTGGTTTGACCTGTTCAATCGAAAACTGAGTACCAATTCAATCTAGTAAAAATGCCCAAAACCAATCAAAACAAGCCAAAAACCGAGAAAAATCGAGAACTGGAAGCAAATCCAATTTTGCCCTGATTTAGTTTTTATAATCATGATTATAGATACTATAAATTTTATAATATATACTTAACTAATTTATGCTTTAACTTTTAAATATAACATAGAAAAGTAAGAGCAACTGCATCAGTCTGTCTAAAAAACTCTGTCTATTTTAGACAAAAAACTTACTTTTCCTATTTTACATCATCACTGTTGAACAGTTATTGATGTGAAATATTTAATCAAATCAAGTCCTTCTGAACAACTATTGATGTGAACTCTATACAAGGCAAGATTTAAGTACAGTACTTAGGTACTGTTCCTTAAATTCATTTCTTAAGATTCTGCCATGTCACTTTTTTCTCATGAGATACAGTGCATTAAGGCAAAGTTACAGTGTTTTCAACAGTGAAAAGTAACCCATAAATTTTTATTCTTATTATTTTCAGCAATAAGTTTTCAGTTTTCAGCAAAATAATAGGTATCCAAACACACTTTTAATCTTCACCTTGACTTTTTTTTTCTATCAAGTTGACAAATTTATTGAACATAGCTGAGAGAGAATTCCATAAGTTTTCTTTCTAATCTTTCTTACAGTTTAAGAGTTGCATGCAAATTTAATAGATTCTTTGAAGTTCGATTTACTTTAGGTCCTATTTATACTGCTGAACAGCTATTGATGTGAATATTTAATCAAAACAAGTACTTCTGAACAACTATTGATGTGAACTCTCTCTCTCTCTCTCTCTCTCTCTCTCTCTATATTAGATATATGTATACGCATTGCTGAACAGCTATTGATGTGAAATATTTAATCAAATCAAGTCCTTCTGAACAACTATTGATGTGAACTCTCTCTCTCTCTCTCTCTCTCTCTCTCTCTCTCTCTCTCTCTCTCTCTCCCTATATATATATATATATATATGTATACGCATTGCTGAACAGCTATTGATGTGAAATATTTAATCAAATCAAGTCCTTCTGAACAACTATTGATGTGTACTCTATACAGGGTAAGATTTAAGTATAGTAATTAGATGCTGTTTCTTAAATTCCTTTTTTAAGATTCTGCTATGTGGTTTTTTTCTCCTAAGATGGAAGTGTATTTTTTAGTTAAATAGCCACATGGTAGAATCTTAAGAGCAGAATCTAAGTAACAGCATCTAAAGTACTGTACATAAGTTTTGTCTATATATATATATATATAGAGAGAGAGAGAGAGAGAGAGAGAGAGGATCTAGTTAATGTATGCCCTAAAAAATTGTTAAAAAAGTTAGTATATAAATTTATCATTTTTTGTAATTTTTTTTAAAATGAATAATTAATGTATGACTAAGGAAAATATTAGCGAAACTCATATTTATATATATGTATGTATGTATGTATGGTAAATATTTAATCAAATTAAGTATCAATCACAATCAGGTAAGGAAGTATCTAATTAAATTTGTGGCCCAAGCAATTTAAACTTGTATGAAGAGCTACTTTAAATTTTCGAAGGCCATGTGGACCTAGAGAGTATGATCTGGACTCATAAAAAAAAAAGAGAGAGTGTGATCTAGGATTTTTGGTTGCGACAACTCTAAGAATCTTTTTTAGGGTGGTCACTAAAAAATTTAAATTATATAAAAGTTAATAAAGAGACAATTTCAATATATTAAAATTAAAAAAAAAAACATGCAAATATACATAAAATATTATAATTTTTTTGTACTAACAAAGAGTATAAGAAAAAAAATAGACTAATAAAAGATAAAGTGCAAATTGAAAATACTGATATAAGAAAAATAAAGTGATCACAACAATTTCATAATAAATTTTATGCAATAAGTTGTTAGCATGTTATTGGTGGGTAAAACATGCCAATATTAAACCTGAATTAGAATTAGTAATAACTTACCACATAAGATTTATTATGAAATTATTGTGAAAATGTTGTGGATGTAGCATTACTTTTATATATATTGAATTCAAATTCTTATGATTCTCAAGTAAAGGTGTTCAAAATTTTAATTAGAGTGGTCAAAATAAATTAATTTAGTATATAATATATATATTTTAAAGTACATATATACATTTTTTTCAAGTCAGGATGGTCATTGTACATATTAATTTAAAATAATTATGTATATAAATTTATTTTGCGTGTATGATTATTTTTTTGACAAGTGAGGGTGGTCCTAGGACCACCCTGTATGGACCACCATCACATACAGGTAGAGCCGCTAGTGCTGGTGGGATAAGGGGGATGCCGACCTGTGAATATCTCATTTTGTAATCAAGCATTCACTTGAGAGAAATTGTAATTTTTATCACTCCAGAGTAAGAACTTCAATTTGATTGTTTGATGATTACAAATTCAATTCCAAAATACATCTAGAGTTTGGAAATCAAAGCAACTTACTAAATATGATGACTCGAGCCATCTCATCGTAAAAGTTAGGCAATTTCAAAGTCCAATTCCTCATCGTAAAAGTTAGATTCCAGTTGAGCATTTTGTGTCACTTCGATTGACCTGAAATATAATTAAATGACCAAAATTTATATAAAAATTGGTTTCTACTCAAATAGATTTAAAACGGTTATCTTCTTTATCTTTTAAAAAATATGGCTGAAGATCTCTTTTTGATCCTATATTTGATAAAATTTGTCTGTATTTAAGATTTTTCCAAGGAGGAATTTTTTTTTTGAGAAAGTTCCAAGGAGGAATTTGATAGTGAGATCTGTCTTTTATACGTAACATTTGTTTCTCTTTCTTTTTCAAACAAAACTTCAACTTACCAGTCAGGGACGGAACTACCTTGGGGCAGTGGAAAGGCTCTCTGGCCTTAGTACTCACAGTCACAGATAACTTAGCAAGAAGACACAAATTTGAACCTATGAAAAAAAATTTCATAGTATATATATTAGCATAAAAAATATACTTTTGAGTCTAAAATTAATATACTTTGTTAATTCTTTGTATCAAGTACTCCAAATAATTTACAAGCTTGACCCATGAAACAAAAATGAAAAAAAGTGATTGGTAATTTAAATCATCTATTGTCTAGTTGTCCCAGTAGAACATCAAGAAAAACATTTAACTAAACATTTGGACAATTTACAAATCTGGTACAGGCGATTTCATTATTAACTTGTGTAATTCACAAATTAAAATTCCTATTAAGTTAAACAATCCACCTATATATTCCAGTTATGTCACTTCGATTGAAAAAAATAAATTCTTTATATAAAAATTGGTTTCTACTCAAATAGATTTTAAACGGTTATCTTCATTATCTTTTAAAAAATATGTGGAGGATGCTGAAGATCTCTTTTTGATCCTATATTTGATAGAATTTGTCATTTGAAAGGAGGAATTTGAAATCACAATGTAACTTTTGAAACAAAACTTCAGCCTACCAAAGGTAGTCAGTCAAAAAAATGATAGTTAAGGAAAATCATATATAGGTGATTGAAATAATAGAAAACATAAATTTAGCATTTAATAAATTAAATGGACATATGACATGTTTTTATTTGTGGAGCATACAGTGAAGCAGAAAGATCAATTAGTGTTACCAGCAACTTGGATCAGTTGGTGTCTTTAACTTAATCATTGAAAAAAATTTATTTTTTTAAAGATCTACTGCTCACTTGGATCAGTTGGTGTCTTTTAAAAATTTACTTTAACGATACATTATTAGCATTAATTTATTCTTGATTATAATATCTATTATTGAGTTTTAAAAAAATACAAAGACCTAATAAAAATTAATGTTAACAATGCATCATTGTCAACTTTTAATATTAATATTATAAAATTTTAAAATTCTTGAATAAAGAACTTTAGCCACTTAAATTTGAATCCTAATTTCGTCCCTACCTACTAAGATATTTTGGAAGCATCTCCCTCTCTTATATATGTGCCACTTTACGAGAGTAAAAGTAAAATTTATTTTTGGCAAGAGTAAAAATAGTTTTTCATTTATTAGCAAAAAGAAAAAGTAACTTTTTTTTTTATATATGTGCCATTTAATGAAGGAATTATAAGGTCTTTATAGTAGACAAATGATATAATATGTTGTTTCAATAAAAAACTTCCACCTATTTAAAATTATAAAATTTTAAATAAAAATTAAATACTAAGTCAATAATTTTAAATAAATAAAATTTTTTTTATTAAAATAATGAACAAATGGCGTACTCTACCATAAAAGTTATATAATTTTCCGCTTTATGATAGTAAAGGTACGGTAAAGCTCGTCTGTCAGAAAAATGATAGTAATTCTTTTTTTGGACAGAAGTAAAGGTACTTTTTCATTTATTAGCAAAAAGAAAAAGTAGCTTCTTGTATGGACGTGCCACTTTAGTAAGGTTTTTTTTTTTTTTTTAATTATTATTTTTTTTATAAGACAAAAGTAATTTTTTTTTTTTGCTTAGTGCATATTTATTTCCTATACATAGTGGATTATACACAGTATATTTCATGTTTTCAATTTATAAATATATAGGTGAAGAAAAAAAAAGTAACTTTTTATTAACACAATGATTCAATATGACCTTTTTTTTGGGTGTTAAAAAATGGACCTGAAGTATTTGTTTATATATAGCTATCAAAAACGATTTCCCATCACAGATCATTAATTTGACTTGGACAGACTTTATAACCAACTAATCTCATTATATGCGTTTTGTACGTGCGATTAAGCTCGTGTGACGAGATCTTTTTAAGTGGTTGTATTATTTAGAGACGTAGAAATATGAAAAAAAAAAATTTCTGTCCAAACAGAAAAAACTCCGCAGTATAGATAAATCCTCCGTTGACTTCAGGCACTATTTTTACAAAGCTTAAAAGCCATTGCACTTTCATTTTCTTCTCACTTCTCAACATTCACATCCATGGAGATCTCCAATCCACATGCAGCACTACTCTGTAGCCCCGGGACAGGCCACCTCCTCCCTGTCCTCGAGCTCGGAAACCGCCTTGTCACCTACCACAACTTTGCCGTCACAATCTTTGTTGTGAGTTCCCACGCGTCCCCAGCAGAGGCCCAAGTCCTACAGTCCTCCATGAGCCCCAAACTCTGCAACATCATCGATCTCCCACCGGTTGACATCTCCGGCCTAGTTGATCCAAACGCTGCGGTTGTTACACAGATCGCTGTAATGATGCGTGAGGTTCGGCCAAACCTCAGGTCCTCAATCTCTTCCATGAAGTGTAGACCAACTGTGCTCATCGTGGACTTCTTTGGAACTGAGTCTTTGCCCATAGCTGATGAGTTTGATATGTTAAAGTACGTTTACTTTCCCTCAAATGCATGGTTCGTTGCTTTGACTATATATGTTCCATTCCTAGATAAGGTAGTGGAAGGAGAGTATGTTCACCAAAAAGAGTCACTGAAAATCCCTGGTTGCAAGCCTATTCGGCCTGAAGAAGTGGTTGACCCCTTGTTGGAAAGGACTAACCAGCAATATTTTGAGTACCTACGCATGGGGACTGAGACCCTAAGGAGTGATGGGATTTTGATTAACACTTGGGAGGATTTGCAGTCCACAACGCTCACTGCACTCAGAGATGAGAAATTCTTGGGTGGAATTGTTAAGGTGCCAATTTATCCTGTTGGTCCTATAACAAGAGCGGTTTCAGGTTTAAAGAGTGATTTTTTTGATTGGTTAGACAAGCAACCGAGTGAGTCAGTGATTTACGTTTCATTTGGAAGTGGTGGATTACTTTCATACGAGCAAATGACCGAGGTGGCTTGGGGTTTGGAGCTAAGTCAGCAGAGATTTGTTTGGGTGGTACGCCCACCTACCATTGAAGCCGCAGACGCTGCTTTTTTCACTGCAGGGAAAGGAGGTGATGACCCATTAAGCTACTTGCCCGATGGATTCTTGACACGAACTCAAAGTTTGGGATTTATGGTCCCTTTTTGGGCTCCACAAGTTGATGTGTTGAACCATCCTTCCATTGGGGGATTCTTATCACACTGTGGTTGGGGCTCCACTCTAGAGAGCATCACCAATGGAGTGCCAATGATCGCATGGCCACTTTACGCAGAGCAGAAGATGAACGCTACACTGCTCACAGAGGAGATTGGTGTGGCAATTCGCTCGAAGGTGTTGCCGTCAAAGAAAGTGGTGCAAAGGGAAGAGATAGAGAAGATGGTGAGAAAGATAATAGAAGATAATGACGGGAAAAATGGAATCAGAGGTAGGGTCAAGGAGCTAAAACACAGCGCAGAGAAAGCTTTGTCAAAGGGTGGTTCCTCACATAGTGCACTTTCGCAACTGGAAAAACAATGTAAGATGTGCATGGAACGGCAGAATGCTTCAGCTTAGTAATTGAGGCCTAAGGTACACTGTTCTAAAGAAAAGTCTTAACAAGTGTCTGTCTATTTCAATAATTCCAAACTTCTTCTCTGGAATCATGTGGATCTACAGTATCGCTTTCTGTTTTATCGTTGAGAACCATAATGACAAGATGTGGGGAGTTCTAGACTAGCACTGCATAATTCTTAATTCTGATGATGATACGCTTGACGTTTTTTTGTTTGCTCCCTCAACAACAAAAAAAAAAAAAAAAAAAAAAACCCCTTCTTTATGTTTCATTGCCCTGAGTAAAGTATTTCTATATGCAAAAATATCAGTAAAATTGCATTAAGTAAAGCATTAAAAGTTGAAGATTTATTTATTTCATTTCATTTCAAACTCGAACTTATTTTTAAGTAATATTATATGTTCAAATTTGATCAATTTTCTTATCAAACATGCTTGTATTATTTTAAGAATTAATTAATTTATTCTTTCCCCGTATAAACTATAAAGTAAATAGTGCAACTAATATTTTGCACCCACAAGCAAATATATGCTAATATCTACTGAATAAATAATTGTTAAAATTATATTATTTAAGTTAGTTAGATAAATTGAATTTAGTTAAAAAAAAACTTATAAATATATATTACAAACACTGACTTTGTATTGTTAAAAATTATGTACAATTTTTAGTACAAAAAATATATTTTATATTATCAATAAATTAAAATTAATATTATACATGAACTTATTACAAACTTACAAAATTCTATCTCAAGTCTAAATAAATATATTTTTCATATGTATATATTTTAAAAAAGTAACTTTTTATTAACACGATGATTCAACATGTCTTTTTGCTCCTATTTGATTATAAAAAACGTTATAATAAAAATACTGGGTAAAATACACGATGTAAAAGAAGGGGCTATATGTTACACACAGCGTGTGTAGACTTTACCTTGTTTGGAATTACAGTATTTACTTGGCACATGATATCATTTTGACCTTTGGTGTCACCGGAAAAGCAATGTAAAGAGTTGCATATTACAACATAAAGGGTCACCTCCGTAAGCCCTATGGGCCACTGATTTTTGGTACTTAAAATTTTTTTTTAACAATTTTTGTGGAACCTTTTCAGTACTTTAATTGTTTGTCAATTTCAATCTCAGTGATATTTCCCGACTTTTTAATTAATTTATTTATTTTATCACTTTATGAATTACTACTTAGATAGGCAGCACGTTCCTTGCACGTGTTTACCGCGGAACATGAGTAATGGTTAAGGGCCAGGTGGGAGTTGGGGCTCCTCGGGTCCACTTGTTTTTTTTAGTTTTTACACGCGCGCGCGCACACACACACACGTACACACACTAGCCTCTGAGATATTTTTTGGAATAAAAGTTAAAAATTTACATTCATTATAATTTGAAATTACTAAATTTTTTAATTACAAAAAAACCAAGGAGTCTGATGAATATTATGTATTTGTAAGTGAAATAATTTTTTCATCACACCCTTACGTTTTTTTGTGATTAGAAAATTTTGTAATCCCAAATTATAATGAATGCAAATATTTAACCTTTATTTCCAAAAATATAGAAGAACCTCTGAGCATGAGGCGTTTTATTTTTATATATATATATTTAAAAATTTTAATTTATAAGTAAATAAATTAATTTAAAAATTAATAGGAGAGTGGTCATATTTTTTAGGCAATACCTTAGTGGGAGTTAGAGTTGCATTTTACTGAATTGTCCTTTAGTTTTGTCTCTACTTAAACATATAGCTGTAGGGGCATTTTTGAACTAAAAAATGAGAAATTCAAATAGGAGAGACTCCTTAAATAATATGTATATATATATATATATATATATATAATATTGTAGTTGGCCCCCTTACAAAATCTTAGGTCTTCATTCTTTTCAATAAGCTTAATTAGCCTCACTCAAATAGCAACTTTTCAACTCAAAAACTTAACAAAAATAATAAGAACATTCACATTAATGATTGTATTTTAGAAAAAAAAAACTATTTTACAACCAAAAATCCAAAAAATTAGGTGTTATTGGAGAAATTAAAGCTAAATTTTTTGCAATTATTGTAAACTGGTATAAATACCTGTTGATTGTAACAAGTTGTTAAAAATAAAATAAAATATTTTATTAAGATTATACCTCTTCCTTCAATTAAAAAACTCAAATTCTCTCTCTTCCTCTGTAATTTTAATTAGTTGTTTATATTATTTTAAATGAAGTGATAAAAAAAAATAGATCATTTGATATTGGTTGTATTGTAAAGTGAGGTAATAAAATAGATAAAATAGATTTTTAAGGTGCTAAAAGCTAAAATTTTTAGCAATACCACTATGAATGCTCTAATTTCAACCAAAAAAAAAAAATCATAGCCATCTTAGTATTAAAAAAAAATCTGTTTTTGTTTTTGTCTTTGTTGGTTAATGATTGCATCTTAATGAATTTAGGAAAAATGATTTTGTTTATTTATAATTTTTAATACTATATGGACATTTATTTGGATTTTTTTTTAATACTCCGGCCCCCGCTAGCTTAAAATCCTAGATTTGTCTTTGTTAAGATCAATTCTAAATTTTATTTATATCACAAAACAAAAATATAAATCATTTGATTTTTAAAGTACATAGAGACTTACATGATGAAGTGCAAACTCGTCAGTCACAGTGAATGCGTCCAGATGGAGCCAAGTTCTCGTCTTTGTGGCTATGGAAATGTTAAGGTGGCTCCCTCAGAGTGGTCACCGGTGTGGTGTCTACCACAACGTTTCCGATGCCAAAGTCAATATAAAGAAACCTTTTAGAAAAATCAAGCAATGTAGTAGAATATCAATAAGTATTTTTTGGATGTCTCTCTGTACCTTTTGCTGTTGCTTATGAGGGCCTTATTTATGTTACTGCAACTCCTAGCCGTTGTGGCAGTTATTGTGGTTTTAATGTCTTGTTTGGTAACGCCTTGTGCTTAATAATGCTGACTTCAATGGGCTTCCAATGGTCCACACAGCTGTTTTTGTAACCGCCCAATTATTGCTCATATTAAATGGCTTTGTTACCTTCGTCAATGATGTGGACTCCTGATCGGCTCGTCTTAGGGAACGACCTTGTCAGTACTAATGAAATCGTCCATGTAAGTTTAATTCGTTAGTCCCATCATTACATTTATCAAAAGAGACAATAATTATAAGAATTTTGATAATTATATCATAAAAAGTTAATTTTTTTTGTATAATAATTTTGATCACACACAAAGTTAAGATAGCTATTTAACATATAAATATCTATTTTACTATAATAGTTTTTTAGTACCAATTTGCTAAAAGCAAAATAGTCATTCGCAAAAAGCAACATAGTCATTCATCTTCTAAGAATGATAACGAATATCATCATCTTTTAAAAATAAGCAACTGAGTTTTGCTAAGAAAGGAAAAGATAACAAAAGACATATGTCATTATAAATTATAAGTTTCAAAAATTTAAACCTATAAAATTAATGTTCTTTAGATAACAAATAAAACATCTTATATCATTATTCAAACTTTCCAAGCATTACTACCATCTTGAATTCATAATACGTGAAGAAAATTTTTGAGATGTTAAAATTTAGTAGGAGTATTTTAGACATTACACAATAAGATATTTTCAGAAATATAAGCTTTTATTGGGGTTTAACTAAGTGAATAACATATGGCATATTTGCTCTTTTCCAAATATTAAGGGAAAAAATTGCTTGAATTTAAAGTTTAAGAAGAAATTGTAGACTACCCCAAACATGAAGGATGAAAAATGTTTTATTCTAAGTTTTTGGTTTTTGTGTGTAAAACTATGTGATTTTACTTAAAATGGTGCGTATAAAAAAAAAAAAAATACAAAAAGTCAATTCAAGAAAACTATATGTAAAATAGTGAATTTTGGCTCGACAAAGTTGATTAAACGAAAAAAAAATTATAGGAACACAACAGAATGGAACGACATTTTCATAATACCTTATAAATTTGTTATATTTTATTTTGACTTGCAAATAATTGATAGCTGAGGATTTTTGAAAATATTATGACGATAACAAGATATCTTAACATTTTCACAAAAGAAATGATATGTCTACGGCATTTTGACAATAAATTATAATTAGTAGGTTGTTACAAGTTATTATTGATGGGCAAAAAAATAATTTTATTGGTAATTTTAAATTAAAACCAATAACAATTTACTATTTGATTTATTATGAAAATTTTGTGAATATAACACTTTTTTTATTCACGATACCTTTATTTTTAGTTGTGGTTGGTTCTAAGGTGATATTATTTTATTTTGACCTATAAGGACTTCTCAACAATTATGAAAATATTGTGCTAATTTGTTGTGTTAATATATTTTATTACACTGTATAGTGCGGAAATTGAACAAATCATAGCAAAGCTAATGTAGCTTTACACATTCACAAGAAAGTTATGGAGTGCAGACTTATGACTAATTAACCCTCTTTTGGTTTCATACTATCTAAAAAACAAAAGAATTCAAATTTAAAAAGGAAGAAAAAAAGTACCATTTCCATTTTGGATTTTTAAAATGGACTAAAATATTGTTAAGAAAATTAAAAAAGCAAACACATTATTTTTACTTCTATCGCTTTAAATCTTTTTGGGGGAAAAATAAAGAACACATTTTCTTTTTCTTCTTCTTCTTTTATATTTTTTCTATTTTACCTTTTAAAATTTTCCTTGGTTATATCTCTTCATCTATAATAGGATTGACTCCCGTGATATATTTCTCTATCCAAAAATAGAATTAATTCATTCATTTAATTTAAGTCATATTATATGTTCAAACTTGATCAATTTTCTTATTAAACATGCTCGTGCTGATTTACGAGTTACTTGGTTAACTTATTCTTTCACCGTATAAAAAAATAGCATAACTAATATTTTGTATCCACAAACAAATATATGCTAATATCTATTGAATAAATTATTGTTAAAATTACATTATTTAGAAAAATTTATTTTTGTTCATTATTTATAAAAATTATTGTGGGGGACGAGGATCCCAAATCTAATTTAAATTGGCAGTTAAGGTTATTTCCAAGGACGCACCTCGAACCTCGATGACGAGCACTAATTATGTGAGGAGTATAAAATTAAAACATCAAAAAGGAAAGAAAATAGACTTAGCACGGAATATGAGAAGGATGTAGAAAGAAGGGTATAAAAGCTATCCCTTCCGCATTAATTACAAGACAACCACTCCTCCGGCTCCATTAATAAAGAAATGACCATGAATAGTTGGGGCACAACTAAGATTATACCGTAAAGCTTGCTAGTATGTTGTAGGAATGCAATCTTAGCCCTCCAAATGTAAGATTCAGATAAGTTGTAGATGGATATAAAAGCAAGAAAAAGATCCGAATGAGGGGGGAGAGTGAAAGAAAAAGAAAAAAAGAATTTATCCATCTGTAACCCCAACCTCGGACTAGACCAAAGAACCAACACTTATGTTTTTTCTTAATCAGTTCTTAAACTGTGAATTAATAGAAGAAGCATCATTTCTCATTTAATTCTATGATGTAAACCTTCTTAGTTTGTGAATTGAATATTATAAACAGATTTGACTTTCCATCTCTAAACAAATTTATTGTGATAGCAAACAGTAAAATCTTCATTTATTTCCACAAAGTTGATTTATTGCTTTTTTGCCGTTACAATTGGCGCCTTCTGTTGGAATTTCTTTGAATATCCTCATGCAATTGCATAATTATGTCTGGTCATGGGCGAAGCAGATCACTAGAGTTTGTCAGCTCTCGGCGCAGGGACCACTTTGTTAATTTGTAACGAAGAAGAGATTGCCATAAGACTTAAACGCATAGTTAGGAAGCATCTTTTTCTTTAGGATGAACGGGGCAGCAAGAGGCTAGCCATTAATCACTAGATGATGAAGTGCATGATTTAGAGAGAAAGTTAGAATGGTTACGTAGATGTCTTCGACGTAGGACACGTGGTAGAGATGATAGGACTCCTCCTTTAGGCCAGTACTTTAGTTCT
This sequence comes from Castanopsis chinensis, assembly GCA_032878915.1. Lineage (NCBI taxonomy): Eukaryota > Viridiplantae > Streptophyta > Magnoliopsida > Fagales > Fagaceae > Castanopsis > Castanopsis chinensis. The sequence goes on along the minus strand of JAVQMG010000122.1, from coordinate 5,056,549 downwards.
GGCAGTGATGAAAGTTATAGACCTAAGAGCAGGGCTCCACCTAGTGAGTCATTTACATCATCATCCTAGCATACCTTAGGACGAAGACACTATCGTAAGAAATCTATTACCCCACCAAGGAGGGGTCAAGGTCATGACGCCATGGGGAAAGCCCTCCTTCAAATATCCCGTTCTCCTTTTTCTCAACATATTAAGCAAGCCGAGCTCCCTCATCGTTTCAATTAGCCTACTTTCACCATCTACAATTGTAGGACTAACCTTGTTGAACATGTGAGCCACTTTGACCAAAGGATGGTTATTCACTCAAAAAATAAGGTTTTAATGTGTAAGGTCTTCCCCTCAAGCCTCAGACTGGTTGCAATGAGGTGGTTTGATAATCTGGCGAAAGGATTGATACATTCTTTTTAGGAGTTAACTAGGGCTTTTGAGGCAAGATTCCTGACTTGTAGCCGAGTTCCTAAACATTTGGATTCATTGCTCTCAGTGTCAATGAGAGAGGGAGAAATGTTGAAGACTTACTCCCGATCGTTATTGGGAGGTTTATAATTAAATTGATGGGGATTTCGAGGATGTTTTTGTATGGACTTTTAGGGTGGGTTTTCCTACGAATTTCAATTTGTGGAAATCACTTACCAGGAAATCCCCTTAGAATATGCACCAATTGATGGACAGGATTGAAGAACATAAACAGGTTGAGGACAATCAAAATTCCGCTAGAGGTAAAAATAGGGTTTCTACCAATGATTGAAGGGATAACTTAAGAGGCCGGTTTTCGTCTTCTCGACTGAGGAGGGAAAATATTATAATCAAGCGTCCCATGATGTTGCTTCTCCTCAAATGGTGAATGCGGTGTTTAAGGAACTGATATATCAAGTTCTGGATAAAATTAAACGCGAACCTTATTTTAGATGGCCAAACAAGATGGGGGGTGACTTTACTAAAAGAAATCAAAACTTGTATTGCTAATATCACCAGGATCGTGGTCATATGACTGAGGATTATAGGACATTGCAGGCCTTTTTGGATAAATTGGTGAAAGCAAGCTAAATGAAACAATTTCTGCAACAGTTAAATAATCAAGCAAATCGACTTGGGAATGGATCACATAATGGTGGTGTTCTTCAGGCATCTTTAGGGACAATAAATGTTATTTTTGCAACCATGAGAGAGGAGCCTCACCCAACTAAAGGGGTAATGCTGATGTCAACCTAGGTGGAAGGCCTTGAAGGAGAAGCCTCGAGTAAAAGATACAAAGTCTTGGATCAACCAATCATAGGATTTTCTAAGGATGACAAGTTGGGAACCATTTAGCCACATGGCAATACTTTTGTGGTGACTGTGCAGATAGCGGGTTATGATGTCAGGAGGATGATGATTGACCAAGGCAGTGGGGTTGAGATAATGTACTCGGACTTGTTAAAAGGTTTGGGGCTCAAACCTAAGGATTTGGACCAGTATGATGCTCTATTGATTGGGTTCGATGGGAGCCCCACTGTCCTAAAGGGGAGGATCTGATTACCCATTTTAACTGGAGATAGGATGTTAAGCTTGGATTTTATAGTAGTAGATGCCTTTTCACTGTACACTGCCATTTTGGCCAGACCATGGTTGCATGCTATGAGGGCAGTTACATCTTTGTTGCATGTTAATGTGAAGTATCCCACTAATGGAAGGGTGGCTGAATTGGTGGGATGTCAGTCAACATCTAGGCAATGCATGGTGGCAACAGTTAATCACCATGTTACTGAGTTAGGTTATTCTGAAGTAGTCCCAACATTGTAGCAATCACAGCAAGGGTCGCCAGTGTCCTCAGACAGTTCAATATCGTGTGAGGAGTTGGAAAGGGCCACTATTGGGGAAGATGTAGATCAATATTTTCAAGTTAGATCTCTACTCCCAGCAAAGGATAAAGTGCAATTGGTGAAGTTTTTGAAAGACAATATTGACGTCTTTGCATGGAATGCATATGAAGCAGCTGGGGTTGATCCTGAATTTATTTGTCATCATTTAAATGTTAACCTTATTATTACTTTGGAGAAACAATCACCTCGACGGTCCTCAAAAGATCATGCCGAAGATGTTAAGGCCGAGGTCCGTAAGCTTAAACAGGCTGGAAACAATTAAAGAGGTTTTCTATCCTCAATGGTTGGCCAATATTGTGATGGTAAAGAAGAAGTCGGGAAAGTGGAAAGTATGTGTAGATTTCACGGATCTCAACAAGGCATGTCCAAAAGACCCATTTTCGATTCCTAGAATTGATCAAATGGTGGATTCAACATTTAGGCATCCGAGGATGAGCTTCCTAAACGCTTTCCAAGGTTACCACTAGATTCCTTTGGCATTGTTGGACCAAGAGAAAACTGCCTTCCTCACTCCAACGGGAAACTTCCATTATAAAGTAATGCCATTTGGATTAAAAAATGTTGGGTTGACATATCAGAGAATGGTGACAGGAATGTTTGAGAGTCGGTTGAGAAGAAACGTGGAGGCTTATATTAATGATATGGTGGTGAAAAGTAAAGAAGAGATAGAACATTTGTTAAACCTCGGTGACATTTTTGCAATCTTAAGGAAACACAAGTTGCGTTTGAATGCTTCAAAATGTTCCTTTGGAGTCGGATCAGCAAAGTTTCTGGGTATATGATAACTCATCATGGGATTGAGGTTAACCCTGACCAGATAAAGGCTATTCACGGTTTGTATCCTCCTCGGAACCCGCAGGAAGTTCAGCACCTAACTGGAATGACAGTAGCTTTGAATAAGTTTATATCAAAGTCTGCAGAGCGGTGTAGACCATTTTTCCAGCTGTTACATAAGTGGAAGGATTTTACATGGTTTGAAGAATGTGATAGAGATTTTGCGGAGTTGAAGGCGTATCTAGCCCATCCACTAGTCTTGTCCAAACCAAAAAAAGAGGAAGTTTTATATGCTTCTGTGGCTATAGCTTGGCATGCTGTGAGTTTAGTCTTGGTACGCATGGATGAAAGAGTTCAAAAACCAGTGTATTATGTCAGTAAATCCTTACAAGAGGTCAAGGTTAGGTATCTTCACTTGGAAAAAACAATTCTTGCTATCATTCATGCCATCAAGAAGCTACCTCATTATTTTCAGGTGCATACCTTGGATGTTTTGACTCAGTTGCCCTTATAGGCCTTTCTCTGAAAATCAGATTATACAGGAAGGGTGGACAAATGGGGAGCCATGCTCGGAGCATTTGATGTCAAGTATATGCCTCGAATAGCTCTGAAGGGTCAAGTCCTAGCAGATTTAGTGGTAGAATTTACCCAGGAACTGGGAAACTCGAAGGAGGGGGAAAGACTCAAAGAGCTTGTGCATGTGGAGACGATAGTAGCTCAGTGTACCTAGCAGTTATTCGTGGATGGTGCAGCAAACAAGAAAGGATTAGGAATAAGGATTGTAATGGTTTCACCAGATGTTATTACTTTGGAGAAGTCACTTAGGCTCGGGTTTTTAGCAACAAATAATAAAACAGATTATGAAACTTTGTTTGCAGGTCTGAATGCTGTGCAAAAGCTTGGTGGCAATACTATAAGAGCATATTGTGATTCAAGACTTGTAGTTGGAAAAGTCCAGGGAGAGTACGGAGCGAAGGATCCAAGGATGCTTTGGTATTTAGGTAGAGTAAAGTGATTGTTAAGGGACTTTTATTCTTTTACGCTTGAACAAGTTTCTCGAGGTAAGAATTCACATGCTGATTCACTTGCAACTTTAGCCACGGTTAGTAGGTAGGATTTGCTTGGATCGTACTCAATGAGAGTTATGTGTCGTTTGCTTATGATGAGCTGCTTCTAGTGGAAATGAATTTTACGAGGGTAGGCCCTAGCTGGTAAGATCCATTGGTCGCATTCTTGAAGGATAGAATTTTACCCGAGGACTTGGTTGAGGCGGAGAAGGTTCGTAGAAAGGCACCAAGGTTTTGGCTTTCTGAGGACCAAAAACAGTACAAACGCTCATACTTAGGACCATACTTGCTGTGTGTTCATCTCGAGGTAGTTGAAATGTTGTTAGAATAATTGCATGAAGGGATTTGTGGTAGCCATATAGGGGGTAGGTCACTTGCTTATAGAGCTTTGACGCAAGGGTATTGGTGGCCGAGCATGCAAAAATGTTCGCAGGAGTATGTTAAGAAATGTGATCAGTGTTAGAGGTATGCTCCTAATATTTATCAGCTAGGAGAATTTCTGAACCCACTGAGTAGCCCTTGGCCTTTTGCCTAATGGGGTTTGGACATTGTAGGACCTTTCCCTAGAGTCATAGGGAATCGAAGGTATCTCTTAATAGCTACTGGCTATTTCAATAAATGGGTAGAAGCTAAATCACTAGCCAATATCCGAGATCAAGATGTGAAAAGGTTTGTATGGCAGAATATCGTCACAAGATTTGGGGTCTCGAGCATTCTTTTTTCAAATAATGGACTTCAGTTTGATAGTAAGGCTTTTTAAAAACACTGTTGTGAACTAGGAATAAAAAACTTATACTCTACTCCATCATATTCTCAGAGTAATGGGAAAGCTGAGGCCACAAATAAGGTTATAGTGGACGGTTTGAAGAAGAGATTGGAAGATACAAAGGGAAAATGGGTGGATGAGTTACCTCATGTTCTGTGGACCTATAGCACAAAAGAAGATCCACAGGTGAGAACCTTTTTTCCATGACCTATGGAGCTGAGGTAGTTATTCCTACAGAAACAAGGTTCCAAAATCTGAGGTCTGACCAACCACTTGGTGATGGCAATGAGCAATTCCTTACTCATAGCCTTGATTTGGCTGAGGAACTACGGGAAGTGGTCGTTGTTAGGTTGGCGCAATATTAACAAAAGTTTAGGCAGTGGTTCGAGAAAAAGGTAAAAGTTAGAGCTTTTATTCTAGAGGGTTTGGTCTTGCGAAAGGTTTTTGGAAGAGTAAGAAATCCTTCTTAGGTAAAATTATGGCCTAATTGGGAGGAGCCATATCGAGTAACTTCAGTAGCAAGAGTGGGGGCTTATAGGTTAGAGGATTTGGATGGATTTGTTGTACCTCGTCCATGGAATGTAAACAATTTACGAAAGTATTATTTCTAGTTCAATAGTATTGTAAGGAATTATATTTTATATGCAATTAGATGTGTTTTTAAGATTCTTGTTGTCTCACTTAGATTATTTTTTATGTTAAACAGAATCTCGGCTAGATTCGACTTCTCGGGTCACCTGCCTTGGGTAAATTAACACTTAAATTTTTTTTTTTTAATGTTGAATAGAACCTCGGCTAGGTTCGACTCCTAGGGTTACCTGTCTTGGGTATATTAACACTTAGATTATTTTTTATGTTAAAAAGAACCTCTGCTAGGTTCAACTCCTCAGGTCACCTGCCTTGGGTAAATTAACACTTAGATTATTTTTCATGTTAAACAAAATCTTGTAAGTTCGACTCCTCGGGTCACCTGTCTTGTGTAAATTAACACTTAGATTATTTTTTATGATAAATGAAACCTCAGCTAGATTCGATTCCTCGGGTCACTTGCCTTGGGTAAATTAACACTTAGATTATTTTTTTATGTTAAACGAAACCTTGGCTAAGTTCGACTCCTCGGGTCACTTGCCTTGGGTAAATTAACATTTAGACTATGTTTTTTGTGTTCAATCTAACCTTGGTTAAATTCGATTTCTCATATCACCTATCTCGGGAAATTAACACCTCGGTATAAATACTTAACCATATATGGGCATGGTAAACAAATAGTAAATCATAAAAATATAAGTACAGGTTAGTAAGACAAGGTTCTAACAAAATTTTTCCATTAAATGAAGTTCAAATGGGTACATATAGAAGAGAAGGTCAGTAAAGACAAAACGCCTTCTACAACAAAAAAATAAAAAATAAAAAAAAATAACAAAAACAAAAGTAGAAAAATAGTCCTAGTATTACACTCCCTAGGCCTCGGGAGTCTTCTGTGTCCTTGCTCCAGTGATGGGCTGCTCTTCAATAGTTGGAATTGGAGTAAGGAGAACAATTTTAGTTGTGGAGATAGTTGTGGAGGAGCCTTCTTCTATTTGAGACACCTTGGCTATCACCTCGATGCTTTAAGGAGCAATTGCATTAGGCTTGGAGACAAGTGGCTTGGTAGGTTTGGTTTTAGTAGGGACAGTGGTGCTTGGCCATTGTTCAGCTGGTTTAGATTGGGCAAGAGCAGTAGCGCTGGACTTTGGTGGAGGGTTCTTAGTGGAGCTCGTCTTAGTTGGACCAGAAGTACTAATAGGAGGCTGAGTGACTAGACGCGCCCAATTGCTGGAGGGTAGAAAGATTTCTTCGGATTCCTTAACTCAGAAGTAGGGTCCACTCCAGCAGCATTAAGGGCCTCAATCCAGGTTTGAAGGCAAAAGGTACGGCATACAATAGGGAGTTGAGATTTAAAGCGAGCCTCAGTCTCCTTTTGCCCTTGGTCATATAAGGTTTGCTCAACCTTGTTCATTTCCTCATTCTTTTGGCTTAGTTCTTTCTTCAAATTGGAAATGGTCATCTGAGCAATTACGAGCTGGCTCTTTTCCTCCCTCAAGTGTAAGAGTTTCTCTCGGGCTTGTCTCTCTGTGCTCTCTATTGAAGCTTCAACACTCTTCTTGGCCTTGTCGCATTATGTTAACTTAAGGAGAGTCTCCTTTAACTTCTTGTCAATTAAGGCAAGAGACTTCTGCACGGCATATCGCTTGGACTTTTCTTTCTTTAGATCACGGAATGCTTGATCAACCCAATCTTCTGCTACATGTGCCACTTGGGTGGCCTATGCGTGAATAGTTAAGGTAGGAATTATTAGGAAAGTATGTGTAGAATGGACAAGTCTATAATAATGAAGTATTTGAAGTAGAAAAGTGAGTGTAAGGATATCTTACCAGAGCTTGGTCCCTCTTTATGGATAGAAATAGTTCATGCTTCTTCAGGTTCCAAAGTTTATCCATATCTCTGGGCAGAAGAAGCGCTTGTTCTATAGCATTGGCCACATAGCTTGCTCTTCCACAGTGAAAGTTACAGATTGAAGAGTCTTCACGGAGAGGTGAGTCGTCCATTTCAAAGAGAGGGTTCCAATTTGGAACTCAGGATCGATGCTCAAAAATAGTTTTCGAGCTTTCTCCTCTTCTTCTTTGTTGGGCTCGACCTGTCTTTGCCATCTTGGCAGGCTCAGGAAGAGTTTTCTCCTAGACTTCGCCTTCTTCAATAGAGCCTTTACCTCTTTTTTTGTCCATTTTTCATTTTTTATTAGCTGGTTCGGTTTGTGCAGAAGTAGGAGGAATTGAAGTGGGAGGTCTGGGAACTACATAAACTTCGGGAGTTGTGGTCCTAGCATAGGATTCTAGTAGAGAGAGTAAATCTAAAGTATTGTCCTCAGATTCTATCTCAGTTTCTTCGTCTGAGGATGTAATTTCTTCTACGTTTGGTTAAGGGTCCTTAAAGGTAGGAAGCTCAACTAATTGTGTTCCCACTATAGGAGGCTTACTTATAAATCCTTCAATGGCCACCTCAACTAGATCAAGACGAGAGTCTCGGGCCTTGATTGCGTGCTTGGATACTTGGAATTGATTGGAGATGGGTTTAAAGCCTAGAATCACATGAACTGCGGGGAGCTGATCGTCCCGGTGAAGGAAGATCTTAGACCTCAGAACTCGGTTTAGTAAATCAAAGTTCACCAAGCTTCATCTCTTGGTAGTGGCTTTTTTATCTGAGGAAGAGGAATTAAGAATTTATGTTAGCTTGTAGGCCGTATAAGCTCAAATTTTAGCAAGTAAAAAAAATTTATAAAAATAAAACAATGAAATGGCGGATATGTAAATAAATTGTATATAGAATTTTCTAAGCTAACATAGATTTTTTAAGTGTCCCTAAGCCATCCCACCTGGAGTTCCATCCTTGGTAGGGCAATGGAGTCCGTCATGCCATTCCCCTAAAACAATGAGAAAGTCCTCGTCCATGTCTTTGTTCATCTCGGGGAGGCAAGAGATTAGCCTAATGGCGGGAACCCTAGTTTTTAGGTAATACCCTGCGTCAGTACCCTTCTGACAACTGTACACCTAGTTTATGTCATGATGGGTAAGGTCTATACCCAAATTTTCATTCAGTGAATCTACACTACCTAATATTCTAAACATGTTTGGAACACATTTGGTAGGGCACAATCTAAAAAGATTCAAAAATCCCCAGTGACTTTACCTATAGGAATCCTTATACCCCTTTCAATGAAGGCAATCATGGGAATTACAACGGCTTCAGTAGGCCTTTTCTCGTGTTATTCACCTAAGTTGCAATGCTATATTGACATATTGCTAGGAATCCTATAGTATCTCTTAAATTTCTCTTGGTGTTCGGGAGTGTGAACCAAACTAAAAAATCTACCCATTTGGAAAAAAGAAAAAAAATCTACAAGTATGAAAGAATAAGGGAAGAACTCTTGTTAACAAAAATGCACACTTACGAATTCGGGGATGAAGGACTCCTCAGACGAAGTTATCAGGAGTGAGGAGTGTATTTATGTTCTTTTTTGCTTCTAGGGAGGTGAAATGGAGATAAGATCCTCACATTTATCTATATATAGGCTGTAAAAAAAGGAGCAGTAATCTTCCCGCCCCTTTTGGTGATGAATTGAGAGCAGTTCGATCACGATCTCACCATAGAACATGGGGAAATAGCAAGCTACCTATTGCATTTATTACGGAGTTGTGGATTCTAAAGCGTCAGGAGCAGGTCATATTCACTTGAAAGGATGTACTCACGAGGGAAACTATTTGCGAGTGTATTATTGTCAACAACTTTTATTAGCCAAAACCTCACTTTTCTAGGTCAGGAACAAAAATGAGGTTCTGGGGGGCTTTTGTGGGGGACAAGGATCCCAAATCTAATTTAAATGGGCAGTTAAGGTTATTTCCAAGGACGCACCTCGGACCTAGGGGATGAGCACTAGTTATTTGAGGGGTATAAAGTTAAAACATCAAAAAGGAAAGAAAGCAGACTTGGCACGGAATACGAGAAGGATGAAGAAAGAAGGGTATAAAAGCTATCCCCTCCACATTAAATACAAGACAACAACTCCTCTTGCCGCACTAATAAGGAAATGACTGTGAATAGTGGTGGAACAGCTAAGATTATTGTGTAAAGCTTGCTAGTATGTTTTGGATGGGACAAGAGTTCTAGGAATGCAATCTCAACCCTCCAAGTGTAAGATTCAGATAAGTTGTAGTTGGATATAAAAACAAGAAGAAGATCCAGATGAGGGGGGAGAGTGAAAAAAGAAAGAAAAGAATTTACCCATCTGTAACCCCAATCGCGGACTTGACTTGAGAACCAACACTTGTGTTTTTTCTTAACCAGTTCTCAAACTGTGAATTAATAGAAGAAGCATCATTTCTCATTCAATTCTATGACGTAAACCTTCTTAGTTCATGCATTGGATATCATAAACAGATTTGACTTCCCATCTCTAAACAAATTTATTGTGATAGCAAATAGTATAATCTTCAGTTATTTCCATAAAGTTGATTTATTGTTTTTTCGCTATTACAATTATAAACATAGACCTTGTATTGTGAAAAGTTATATACAATTTTTACTACAAAAAAATATATTTTATATTATCAATAAATTACAAATAATATTATGAACTTATTTGCAAACTTACACAATCCTATCTCGCATCTAAATAAGTATACTTTTCATATGGACATATATAAAATATATAATATTATGTTATGATCCTAGTGTCCCACATTGGTTAAGTGTAAGTTTAACCATGCGTTTATAAATTCTTGGGCACCCTCCCCTTGCAAGCCAATTTTCAAGGGTGAGTTCTACCTATGAGTTTGTAACATTTAGTATCAGAGCCAACAATCAACTCGATTAATTGAGTGTAGCTCATTGAGTATGGGATTAAATAAGTTGTGGCTTTGTGGTCGGATCTTGAAAGGGACGACCTAGAGGCTGGATTAAAATTACCGATAGTTGAGTGGAGCCACCAAAAAGAGAAATGGCTACCAACGGGTCAGTGTCGCTAGAGTGAGCTGTCGTGGATGTCAGATGCCGAGCGTGATGGTATGTTATGATCCTAGTGTCCCACATTGGTTAAGTGTAACATTTAGTATTCTAGTGATCCTAGTGTCCCACATTGGTTAGTGTCCCGCCCTTGCAAGCCAATTTTCAAGGGTGAGTTCTACCTATGAGTTTGTAACATTTAGTATCAGAGCCAACAATCAACTCGATTAATTGAGTGTAGCTCATTGAGTATGGGATTAAATGAGTTGTGGCTTTGTGGTCGGATCTTGAAAGGGACGACCTAGAGTCTGGATTAAAATTACCGATAGTTGAGTGGAGCCACCAAAAAGAGAAATGGCTACCAACGGGTTAGTGTCGCTAGAGTGAGCTGTCGTGGATGTCAGATGCCGAGCGTGATGGTATGTTATGATCCTAGTGTCCCACATTGGTTAAGTGTAAGCTTGACCATGCGTCTATAAGCTCTTAGGCACCCTCCCGTTGCAAGCTGGTTTTCAAGAGTGAGTTCTACCCATGAGTTTGTAACATATTATGAACACCCAAGTTAAGTCTCAAACGTTTAGAGTTTTTTAATTAAATTAGCATCTCATAGTGTTTGCAATGAACATATCTATAGTTCAAATACCCCCTTCCTCATTGTAATTATCAAATTATCAAAAAAGAATCAAGCATAGAACTCAAGAACTTGTTTCTATCTTCAAATGGTGTTTATTTCTTCTTCCAAAAAAATTAAGTTTATCGCAAAAATAAACCTTAAAGAATATATACCTATATATTCAATTCCATGTGGATAAGCTGTTTTTGAAAAAGTAGCGGATTTAAAACATGTGTTTTTGAAATTGCAATTTTAGAGTGTTTGGAAAAATTTGTAAAAAGTGTGGTTTTTAACTATTGTTTCAGCTACAAATTACCAAAAAAACCTATATACACCAAAAAGTTTCAATTCAATCTTATATATAGAATTAAAATATTCCATTTATTAAATAAATAAATAAAACTACACGTGGAAGGCGAAGATACCACCCTGCGTGAAGTACTTCACCCAACAAAGGTACCCTATCACCTGCACCTCTTTCACTTTACCAATTTCATTCTAACCCCACTTTTGCACTTATCCTCTAGTAACAGTTATGCTCACCGATCAAATTCCCATCCTTTTGTTGTCCATGATACTTTCCATTTGAGGCTTGAAGAAAAGAAAGAAGATAAATATGACTGCTCCAACTTATTGAGGATTTAGCAGGCTATAGTGGGAGTAAGAGAAGGGCGAAAACAGAATGGAATGAAGGTACGTTGGAGGAAGAAATGAGAAATATTTATTTGGGTTCTTTGTTCAAGTATGATGGGGGTATTTGTGGTAAATTGTACTTTAAAAAATGCATTTTGCAACACTTCAGAATGGTGTTTTCAAATTTGCTAGAGATACTTTCAATTTCAAATCGTAGGTTTTAAAATTGCAAACTTTAGAACACACATAGCCAAATGGGTTGAAACTGGCGTTTTGAGTCCAAAATGCGTGTTTTTATTCCAAAAATGTGGGGCCAAACGAACCCGAATTAAGAAAACTAGCCTCCTAACACGTTGCGTGTGCGATGAGTTTTTTTTTTTTTTTTTTTTTAATAGTGTCATAATTTTTTAATCATTCCAATTTAAGATTTACACATTTTTCATTAATATTACGCATTTAAAACTACTAATACAATTAGGAATATCATGAGGTTAGCTTCAAAAAATAAACAAATATTACACATTTGTTTTGTAGCAAAAAAAAAAAAAAACAATTGTGTTTTTATTTTATATATATACTTTTCAATTTGATAATCTAATTTATAAGTAGCTAAAACAATTTAAAAATCAACAGCAAAGTGACCCTATTTTTTAAGTAATGTTTTAGTGGGAGTTAGAGTTGTATTTTTACCGGATTATCCTTTAGTTTGTCTTTAGTTAAACATAGGAGTATAGGGACATTTTTTAACAAAAAAAATGAGGAACTCAAACAGAAAAAGCCCTTTTAATAGTAGTATAGATAACATCATTATCATACAAAATTTGAAACATTGGTTAGAAGTGTTACGATAATATACAATTTTAAATGTAAAAACGAAGAAGATAATATACAATTTTATAACTTCAATGTTGTATAGAATTTATTTTATTTTTTTGAAAATATTAGGAAAGCTTAAAATAGTTTTAGCAAAGAAATATTACGTCTAAGGCTCTTATTTAAAAAAGAAACTATCTTTTTTCTTTTCTTTTTTTATAAGAAAATTTTAATATATGATATCTACTCCTAATGATAATTCTATATCATTAGACTAATCAGTTTTTTGTGAAGACAGAATTGAATTTCAAATTTCTTATTCAGCCATTAAAAACTTTACAATTGAACTAATTGAAACCATATAATATTTTTTTAGGATGGTATTTGTTACATACAATTTAACGCCGTCTCTTCAACTCATCATTCCCATTTAAAAAAAAAAGAAAAAAAAAAGTGTATTAAAGCATGTGTATAACAACTCTTATCCAACTTTTTAAGGAGATATTTTCCCAGATCTGTCGATGATTTGAACCTAAGCTCACCCCAAAAGAGGAGCCCGACATGCCACTAACTATCCATATGTCCCCTTTGGATTTATTCTATCAGGAGTAAATGCCAGCTCCTTATAATTATATACATTATTATCACTGATTAAGGAATTCTTACTTTCACCAACTTTCAACAGCAAGTGGCAAAGAGTTGCTGCAGCCACTAGTCATCAGTATCACAGAGGCACAGAGCTAGGAGTATAGTACTTTTGGCCATGGGCTGGAATAAGAAAATGAGCTATTTGAACCTTTATTTTATTTTTATGTTTAGTTGTGGAATATAACAACCAAACAGAACATGGGTTGGTTAGCTTGTTGGTTAGCAACCAAAATAGCATGTAACATGAGGTATGGAATATAACAAAAGGTAGAAGTGCATCCATTAACAAATCTCTTAGTGTCTATTTGCTTATTTAGTTCATTTTTAACTTTATGCACAATTTTTTAAAACCTCACCTTTTCCAAAGCATTAGTATATATTTTAGCACATTTTCAATAAAATAAAATAAAATTAAGTTGATGTAAAACACATAAATTTTCATGAAAAATATTAAAGATATTAGCAATTTTATTACAAAATATTTATAAATTAATGTGGTAATAAATGATAAATATGATTAGTAGACTTCAACAATCTAATAAGAGTGATACTGTACTACAAATTTTTCTAAATAATATTTACAAACTAATGTGTCATCAATTATCCGCAAATAAGTTATTATGACATTTATTTTTAAAATGTTTTTTTATACAAGATAGAATTTCTATTCTAGTCTAATCTAAGTGTATATATGTGTAAACCTCCCTCATGGAGACTTGAACCCCGGTTCTTGCTCCTCACACCCCACAATTTATATTTATGGAGTGACCACTGTACCAAGGGTGCGCGGTGATATTTTTAAAATATTAAAACTCCTGACTAATATAAATTTTATTACAAAAGGTTTACAAACTAATGCGATAATGTGATAATAAATGTAATTGACTAATTTCAACAACAGAATAAATGAATGTTATAATTTCTTTTATTTATTGATTTATTGATGTCACATCAATTTGTAAGTCATTGTAAGGGCAAGTTTTACTTGGAAAGCCCCAAAAGAGAAAAGGACTAAGACCAAAAAACCTAAAACAATGAATTTATAGAGAGTGTGCTAGAAACTGAACTTCAAAGTGTTGGAAAATAATCACAGTAGGCAAAATAACATTTGAAAGCAAGAATAAGCAGTTCAATACAAAGAAAATCCTCCTCGGCAAAGTCCAAAGATGGTAGTTCTTATATATTTCTCTCAGAATTAAGCACAATTACAGTTCTTGAGTGTACAATGATTTTTCTCTCTCTAGATTATCTAATCCTCCTCTTGTAATGGGGATTTCCCTCTTTATATTCACCTTCACCACTTCATCTCAACCCTCCACGTGTAGACCAAATTACTGGTTTTGATACTTATCTTATCAACATCTTCTTGAAGTCTTCATGGGCAGCTGTAAGGCTGGAGGTTACTGTTCAGGTATCACTTCCACATTAATGCGGTCAGAGAGTTAGTTGTAGAGTATTCAATGCGGTAGTAGCAGCTTTCCTCTCAAATATTTCTCATCATTCCTTTGTCTTATCCCCATCTAATGCTTATCTCTACCAACATGAACGTTTAATGCCTCATCCTTGATGAAAGGTCGGTTCATTCATCCCTATTCTGCTTAGCTGAGGAGGTATTTCTCCTTAGACTTCGTTCTCACTCCTTTACGACCAGACCTCTTCCACAGCTTACTAATTTGTACGCCCTCGTTAATGTCCACTTGTTTTCAGACTACTTAATGTCCTCGGACAGCCCACAGCCCAATATTCTTTCTTGGGCCCTTTACCCCTACAATAGCCAATCGAAATTTCATTCTTTTGCTCCTTTGGAAAAAAGGGGGATTTCTATATTCTAGTAATTATTCTGCCCTACCCTTACATCATTTTGACCTGTGTAGGTGTCTTTTCAATTGCCCAAAAGCACACTCATGACACTTCATCATTCGGGACGTGTCTGCATTTATTACGGCGCCATATTCCCCACGTTCTACTGTGTGATGGAAATCCTACGGTGGGAAATTTTTATGAGGATTTGGGCCAAAACTGTCCCGCTTACATTTCCCATTCATATAAATTACTTAAAAATTTCGGTTGCTCCACTTTTTGCATCTCCAACTTTTAAGAACCAGTCTAAGGAGCTCTTCTTCTTCTCCGTAAGTTACCCTTAGTCTCTCTTTCTTTAAGTTCAAAACCTTTTTCTCCTCGACCCTTCTAATTCTACCTCGTCTTCCTAATACCTTCAACCATATTTCCAATGAGTAGATTTGCTCATCTAGTAGACACCCCTAAGGGTATAAAGAGCTTTAGGGCTTGCTATCGTATTCCTCTTGGAGTTTCTATTAGCTATTGTCGCTAGTGAGAATAGCACACATTGAGGCAGGAGGGAGAAGTGGTAATCCCTATGATTGCCTTCACAGAGGGAGGGATGAGAATCTCCATGGGTAGAGTGACTAGGGACTACATCATTACCCATAGGCTTTCCCCTACCCAGTGCGCCCTTAACATGTTTAGGATTCTAAGTAGTGTAGATGCCTTAATTGGGTTTACAATCGTCACAAACTAACAGGCCAAGGGTACTACCTAAAGACTAGAGTCCTCGCAGTTAGACTCATATCGTGTCTCCTTGAATTCAATAAAAGTATGGATAAAGATTTCTTAATCGTTTCAGGAGAGTGGCATGATGGCTTCATTTCCCAACACGAGATAGGACGCTAGGTAGGGTGTTTAGATCTAGGGTTATTACCTTAACAATACCCCCTCTCTTACTAACATTTTCTGCTTTCACTTCTTCTATTTTTGCTTGCAAACTTATTCTTATTTTACTCATACTGTTTGCTAACTATGTCTTTAATTTTGGCAAATTTGCAGATAAGTACTCTGCAATTCTGAACCTAAACCTTGTCAACGAGCCCGACCTGACAAAAATACTTCAATTTGAGATCTTCATCCACATTGACGGATAACTAAGAGTAGCCCGCCTAATCCTATGCTACGACCCCATCTCAACCAGTTTCCAAGTGCCCAAGTACATGATAAAGGCAAAAGACCCCTGCCTACATCAGATAAATATTGCAGTACTGGGCTTTATTATTGACCTTGCTCTAGAAGGTGTTCTACAATTGGAATTTCCTTCTCAACGTACTACCGAGGAAGAAGCAACTCCTCCCCAACCAGCCCCTGAGGAAGCAGTAAGAATAGTTGAAGTGTTAGACTCCGAGGACGACTTTGAGGTTTTTAACCAACCTCATTCTCCAGAAGCCTCACTTGGTGAATTTGGCCACCTCCCTTTAACACAAATGAGTAGCATCAAAGAATCTCCCAGCGTTCTTGACTCAATGGTACTACAGAGGAAGCCTAAGTTGAGCTTGACTGCCTTCCTCAAGACCCACACAAGAGGATCAATTCCCGACGTGGCCACTCAACCCCGGCCCCTACCCCTCTTCCCACTCATACCTCTTATCCTGAACACGCATACAAGAAGAGAAAACGGGATGGGAAGGGTAAGAATGTGGTGGAGGAGGGGGAGATTATCCCCTTTAAGGAACTTGAGCCCTAAAAGGGGGCCAAACTAGCCAAAGGGGCACAAACAAGGTCCTCGAGTGAGGGAGCTTTTGTAGAGAGAGGATGTGACCATTGCTCCAAGGTCCAAACCTGGGACCTCCCCTGATCCTTAATGGAGCCCCTTTTCCCTTAGACTCCTCAATAAGGGATTTTCAAAAGGGAAAGGCAGGATAAATGGCTGATGCCCTGAAGCAGCCACTATTGTTTCCTCAGGACATGACCGACTTGAGGACCTTTAAGAAGCATGAGCTATTCCTAACCTTGAAAAGGAATTTGGCTATGGTAAGCCCCTCTCTAACTATTTTATTTTATTTTATTTATTTTTTAAAATCCTTCCCCTAAAGAATTTAACTTTTTTTTTATATATTTTTTTGTAAAAGGCTGTGTAGGCAGCACACCTCACTGAAGAATGGGTAGATAATGCCCATAAGCAAATAAAGGATGACGAGGCTCCTCGTATAGCCACCGTTGATGCCTTCAACTTGGCCAAGCAAAGAATCAAAGATCTCAATGTCAAATTGATTGAGGCAACCTAGGACAAGAAAAGTGTTGAGGCGGCTCTAGAGGGGGCTGAAAGGCAAGCAGAGAGCCAATGTCAACAGCTACGCCAGACTGAAGACCAGCTCTCCATAGCTAAAAAGCAAATTTGCAGCTAAAAAGCAAATTTGCAGCTATAAAGAAGAAGCTGGAGAAGGCTGAAAGAGCTGTTGCTAAGGTCGAGCAAGAGGGATATGATATTGGGGTGGTAGAGACCGAAGAGACCTTTAGGGCCCAAGTCATCGACGACTGTAGAGGCTACTGCCTCCAGGTGTTAAATGAAGCACTGAACCAAGCTGGGGTGGATGTTTCCCCCACAGTGGGCGCCAATTGTAAGGGCAAGTCTTACTTGAAAAGCCTAAAAGAGAAAAAGGACTAAGGCCCAAAGAGCCCAAAACAACGAATTTATAAAGAGTGAGCTAGAAACTGAACTCCAAGGTGTTAGACAGTAATCACAGTAGGCTAAATGACATTTGAAAGCAAGAATAAGCAGTTCAATACAAAGAAAATCCTCTTCCGTAAAGTCCGAAGATGGTAGTTCTTATATATTTCTCGCATAATTAAGCATAATTACAATTCTTGAGTGTACAGTGATTTCCCTCTCTTTGGATTATCTGATCCTTCTCCGGTAATGGGGATTTCCCTCTTTATATTCACCTTCATCACTTCATCTCAACCTTCCACGTGTAGACCAAATTGCTGGTTTTGATACTTGTCCCATCACCTTCTTCCTAAAGTCTTCATGAATAGCTGTAAGGCTGAAAATTATTGTTTAGGTATCACCTCCACATTAATGCAGCCAGAGAGTTAGCTGCAGAGCATTCAATGCAGCGGTAGCAACTTTCCTCTAAGATATTTCTCATCTTTCCTTTGTCTTATCCCCATCTAATGCTTATCCCTACCAACACAAACGTCTAGTACCTCGTCCTTGATGAAAGGTCGGATCATTGACCCCCTACTCTGCTCAGCCGAGGAGGTATTTTTCCTCAGACTTCGGTCTCACTCCTTTATGACCAGACCTCTTCCACAACTTACTAATTGGTACATCCTCATTAATGTCCACCTATCCTCGGACGACTTAATGTCCTTAGGCATGGCCCACGGCCCACAGCCCAAAATCTTTTCTTAGGCCCTTTACCCTTGCAGTCATATATAGTAAAAATTTGTAGTATCCTTATAATGGATTAAGTATCTTGTCATTTAGTAAGATATTTAAGATTCGAATCCCAACTATACCCAAAATCAATTTCTATCTTGGTCTAATAATAAAGAATAATTATCATAAAACGGATGGTATAGGTTGAATTATTATCATATTTATAATAAAAAGATGGATTAGATATGGTCACCCACCACACGTCAAAACAAAAGAATTGTGTGAAATTTTGTATTTTTTCCTTAGGAATATCTCGTATTCTATTGTCACCACTTACCTTGCTCCAGGTAATTCAACAAACCCAACTGCACCTGTGGAATGTGATCTGTGGGCTGTGGGGCACTAAATTAAACCTCATCATATCTCCATCTAAAACAACAGTAGTACATAAACGTTTGATAATTCATCAGAAAACATCCATTTCTTTCCTCCTTACGCATAACTTTTCATCTTCTCTTCTCCTTGACTTCCATGACTTTACAGTACACACAGAGTAATATGGAAAAATATTCTAAAAAATGATAGGAAGATCAAGAACTGGCCATTTTGTGTGAAGATAATCTTTTTTTATAATTATAACTTTGTAATTGGCACGGAGCCCATACAATTGTTTTCATTATTAGTTTGCTTCTCGACAGTTCTGATGTAGACTGCATATGAGAGAGTTGACCGATCGTTGAGAGATGATAAGATTTAAAAATGAAACAGCCTCTGTTATGACCATGGGATCTCTTATTTAAACTAATTTTCAACGGCAAATGGAAGACTTATTGTTGCATCTACCAATCAGATCAGTACTTGCGAGCATATATGGGCGTTATTACAGAACACATTTACATTTTTTTTTTTTTTTAAGAATAAAAGAACACATCTTTTTTTTTTTTTTTAGAGAGAATTTTAACCTATAGTGTCCATTCTTGATAATAGCTCTTTATCATCAGATCAAGACATCAACCAGTTTTTTGTGTAAACAGGAAATGAATTTTAAATCTCTTATTCAACCATCAGAAACTTTACCAGTTGAGTTAGCTGGAACCCACAATAAGAGAACAAATTTAGGTGGACTATAAACAATGGCTTTCAATTAGCTCAATTGGTAAAGTTTATAATAATTGAAAAAGAGATATGAGGCTCAATCTCATGATTTTTAGACCCGGACCGTTCAAAGAACTGGTAAAAGGAAAGATTTAAGATTTTTAAAGTTGGAACGAGGTTCGACATCGGTTGAACCCAAATATTAAATAAATAAAAACAAACAAACATGTTCAGAATATTTCTCTAATATCCACACAAAATTTTCAAACAAATTCCCAATTTTCTAGAATCATAGCAAGGAGCCAAGGAGAAGTAGCCTAGGTATTAAGCATTATAGAAAATCACATGCCTATTGTTGAGCATCAAAACATACTCTAGAAATTTCTAGATAATAGTCATGACAAAGAGGAAGGAAGAGAGGGGAAAGAGAGGAGAGGGACAAATCGTAAATCTAAAATATTTCTCAAATTTAACCTAAGCTCTAACTAAAACGACGTTGTTCCACTTTCTTTTTTTAAAATCTAATACTTAAACATCGCCATTTTGAACTTGATATTTAAAATTTATAATGGCTCCAAAACGTCATTTTGAATTAGATTTATTAAATGAAATGACGTCGTTTCTAACTCAGTTAATTTAAACCCTATTTTTCATTATTCTTTTTTTGTCTCTCTCACTTTTACACTAAATTGGTATTCCTCTCTCTCTCTCTCTCTCTCTCTCTCTCAATTTCTTCTATTTTAAAACCGAAGCATGATTATATATTATATGTATATGTTAAATATATATATGTGTGTGTGTGTGTGTGTGTGTGTGTGTGTGTGGGGTCGGTTTGGTTTTTTTTTTGGTTTGCAAATCTTACCGCCAACCATTGCACCTAGAACCTTCAGTGGAGCTTTCAACGATCGGCTCAGCGCAGTTTTGGGTGGTTCTGTTGACGTCGGTGAATTCTTGAACATGCCTAATGATAGCTATTTTTATTTATTTGTTTATTTTTATTTTTAGTATTTTATTTCAAATTCTATGAGTAGCTACATTTTTATTAAGATTGAGAATGAAATATTGTTAAGGATTATTAGTATTATTATTTATGTAATTTAATTTTTTGAACAAAAGTTGTTTTTGCTTCATATCAAATGACTAAGATATGATTCTTAATATGCTTTCAATCATCATTTTCTCATGATTTGAAATTTATCTTAATTGATTGAATGTTTAGTTTATTATTTCTTGATTTTAAAAATTGATATCTCTTGTGATTTGTTTTGTCAACGAATACAATTGATGATTTAATTTTATACCTATGAAGCGAAAAATAGCATACTTTAGATTTTTAAAATAGGAAATTTAATAAGAATATTTTCCATGATAGCAAGATTGATTTCTAGAATATTTTACTATTTCCTTTCTTAGATTAATTATTTTCTTAGTTTTATTTAATTTCAAAGTAATCAATTTGTATTGACCTAGGATTTATGTTAGTTAAGATTTTATTAACTTTCCTACATTCATACAAGTCCTTCTGAGTTTATCCATGTTCTTGCTAAACTATGCTTTGATACTATTTGTGTACTTGCGAGTACTTTAAAATTTTATAACAAAAGCCATTGATAGACCACAAATGCGTTGACCCCTTGTGATGAATTAAATTGATTAATTAGCCAAGTTATTAATTAATCAAGTTAACATGCAAAATCACGTGGCAGCACAAACAAATCACCAATAACTAAAGTATGCAATGGAAATAAAATTGACACAGTGATTTGTTTACAAATGAAGAAAACCTGACGGCAAAAACTCCACTGGGTGATTTAAGGTCACCACTTCTGAAACTTTACTATTATCACAACAAGCGGTTACAAGTAAAGGAATCCCAAGTACCTTACCAACCTACAGTTGAACTCTTACCCCAATACCCAATTAGACTTGTTCTGTAGTGAAAGTTTCTCCTTTTGATGCACGGCTCCCAAGTACGTGACTAACCAATTGTGCAGACCCCAGTACGCGACTTTAATTCACCAACTAGAGAGAGAGTTGTTGGCTGCAAAATTCTTCAATTCATCCACACGATGAAGATCAAGAAAATGCTCGGATACACAACCTTACGGTGCACATTACACAGCAACTTCTTCACAAGAAAGATGAACTAGGGCATGAACTTTGTCTTAGATCACAAATTGCATGAACAATGATTTCTCAATACTTGTGCAACTTGCATCCCTTTTACGGCCCTTAAAACAATCATTTTATATGTCTAGGGTTAGGAGAAAAGAAATTCAAAAGACATACTCACGGATTAGAATCAAAACAGAACTGAGAATCTGTTTTCCATAAATCTTGACAGATAAAGGTGTCGAGGATCTGTCGAGAAGCTGTTGAGCCTCGAGGCAAAAATAGTTTCTTAAAACTCGATAGATGCATGTTTTGAGACTAAGTGTCGAGTTTTAGTAACTTACACTTTCCAGCTTGTTTCTTGGACAGACTTGATGACTTCAACACTTGATCTTGAAACACAGTTTCTTGAAGTATTAAACACATCCTAAATCTACCCAATTACAAGTAAAGTGCGTTTTGTCAAAGGATAAGCCAATTACATAAAATAATGACATATGTTAAAAACCACTTGAACCACATATGTCCTAACAACCATTATCAATTTTATTACTAAAATATTTCTAAATTGACGTAGCAATGAATATGATTAGGAGACTTCAACAATCTAATAAGAGTGGTACCAATTATACTACAAATTTTTCTAAATAATCATTACGAACTGATGTGTCATCTATCATTACGAACTGGTTGCTATCGTCAACGAACCCAACTGTGTAGGGACCACTACCCCTCGACTCTTTCTAAAATATATAGGGCCCATTTGGTATGTGTGTTTAAACAATAGTTTTCAAGTTTAAAATGTTTTTTTGGAAATACGTGTGGGTAAAAAGCATAAAAATACGTATAATGTTATTTAAAAACTGAAAATTGTTGTTTGAAATCATGTGCTAAACACCCCCATAACATCAGTGATATGACGTTCGACAATTCGTTGGAAAATATAAATTGGAAAATGTTATTCTAATATTTTGCACAACTTTTATCACAATTTGTTCGCGTGACAAGTACTAATCGATAGAGTAAAAGGAATGGTTTCACAACTCCATCGCTCAAGACTTGCCCACGTAAATAAATTGTGATAAAAATTGTGAAAAAAATTATGATCTTAGTATTACTAATATAAATTCTTTTCAGTTAGCTCAACTAGTAAAGTCTCTAACAGTTGTATAAGAGATCTGAGATTCAATCATCGCCTACACCAAAAACTGATTGGTGTTTTGGTCTGATGATAAAGAGTTATCATTAGGAGTAGACGCCATAGATTGAAATTCTCGTCACACAAAGAGTTAAATGTACAAAATAAGGAAGATCCAGAACTGACCATTTTGTCTTAACTGGAGCGTTATTTAAAAATGAAAGATCTTCTATTAACTATGGTAAACTAATTTTCAATTTTTCAGAGGCAAATGGCAGACTTATCGTTATATCTACCGCTCAGATCGGTAGATTCAGTACTAGCAAGAAAGGGCGTTAGAACGCATTTAGACTTTAGGGTGGACTATAATACACAATTAAGAATAGGGACAGAAATTCCCCAACTTTTTTCATGACACAATTAGGAGTAGCATATTGCATGTGCTTGTGCATAATAAAATTCATAAGAAACAATTATTCACTACAAATTTCATAATGGTTTTTTTTTTTTTTTTTTTGGAGTGAAAATGATGGACAAAAGATGGTGTTAATGAATTTCAAATTTGTCCATTACTCCCGGTAGACGAACTCAATATTTATGAAATTTGTTGTGAAAAAAGTTGAATTTATAATACTGCTATAATATAATTGATGAGAAGAACTATTCCAATATCGTAACCCAAACCTGTCATAAATAATTTGTGCAAATCAGTATATTAGAAAGGTAACGTGATAATCATGAACTTTGAGTAATTGATTACAAAAACTGTCTTTCCTTCGCCTTTTGACACGTATTTTTCATCTTTATTAAACTTTTATTCCATGGACGGCTCAAAGCCAGACCCCCAGGCAGTACTAGTTTGAGTGTCTTGGTTTCATCTTTTTACTCTTTTATAAATTCTCTTAAGTTGAGGGATTAGTGTTCTTTTTTAATTTTTTTTTTTTAATTTTCCTTTTGTTCCACTACCACTAATGCACTAATTGAGGTAACGAGTGGAAAGTAATAACATTTAATAACATTTTTTTAGCCATTAGATCTTTTAGAAATCTATGGTTTATAAAATGCATAACTTTTTTTTGTTTAATATAATATAGAATTTCTACTCTAGCATAATCTAAGTGTATATACATGTGAAGTTCTCTCTTAGAGACTTGAACCACGGCGCTTGCCCCTCACACCCTACAAGTACTTATATTTGTAGAATGACTATCACACCATGAGTACGCAGTGGTAAAAGACATAACTTTATAAGAGTTACACCAAATATAACTTGAACTCATCTTTTATATATATATATATATATATATATATATATATGTATGTGTGTGTACAAAAATAACACAATGATTTAAAACGATCACAATGGCATGCTCTGAGCATGTCCTTTTTTTTTTTTTTTTTTTTTTTTTTTTTTTTTATGGGAAGCATGTTCTTTTTTTTTTACAATTTTTGTTATTTGTTATTTTTAAATGAAAAACCGTACTTAGTATCAATAGTTTTACATGTTTATATGGTGCTATTTCACTGCCACTGTACCATAATACCTGTAATACAAATTTCAGATTTGGAAAATTCATATTTTACACTATAGGGTAAAATATAAATTTACATTATAGAGACACAAAAAGTCAAAAATATTACAAACATTTGTAAAAAGTGTTCAATATATAGTATTAATGTATCACTTTTTGCAAATATGTGTAACATTAGTCTTTTTATGTGTTTACAATTAATGTAAATTTATATTACAAGTATAGTATTACAACAAAAACCGATAAAGTTTTTTAAGATTTTATTCACCTACCATCACTGAACTAATAAATATATATAAATAATTATTGGCTTTTGCAAATGAGTATCAAATGGTCCTTTAAAAAAGAAAAGTTGCTCATCTCCTAAAAAAATTGGTGGTACTAATTCTTGACTTCTGCACTCAGTACACATAATTATCTATTTCAACTTCGTTCATTCATCTTGTTATATTGAAAATTTTTAGATACTCTTGAACATGAATAAATTATGTTTTTTCTTCTTATATTTATGATGAAC
This sequence comes from Castanopsis chinensis, assembly GCA_032878915.1. Lineage (NCBI taxonomy): Eukaryota > Viridiplantae > Streptophyta > Magnoliopsida > Fagales > Fagaceae > Castanopsis > Castanopsis chinensis. The sequence continues at coordinate 5,032,271 of JAVQMG010000122.1, read as the reverse complement.
CTGATGGGACTGACGAGGAAAATTGTAGGCAAGTGACCACGAAGGCAGCGAGGTCATTCAATATCGCCAATAATGCCCCAGACAGTGGCAAAACCAGCTGTACAATCCGTTGAAGATGAATTAAAGCTCCATTATTTAGCAGAAAGCATTACTAAAAGAGGCATTAAAGTTACAATAACTGCCACAACGGTTAGGGGCTGGAGAAGCATATATAAAGCCCCCATAAGCACAAGTCGGGGGTAAGGTAAATACACATTAACACACTTATTGTTTTGCCATTTTGTTTTGTCTTTCCATAAGATCTTTTGTCTCTCCCACCATTCCATACTTGCAAGAAAGAAGGTTTGGTTCCATCTAGACGTTTATTTGGACTGACGAATTTATACTTCATCAGTTTGGCGCCGTCTATGGGGAGACGCATTTTCATATTCATATTCGGAAAAAAAAAAAAAAAAAGTGGTTTTCTCTAACTTTTTTATTCAGATGGAGTCCAATCAAGATTCCGCAGCCCTGGCTCAGCAAGTCCAAACTCTTATGGCCACCGTCGAAGAGCTTACTAGACAGAATTTAGTGCAAAATGATTCAAAACTAGTGACTGGGCAGATCAAAGGGGAATACGAAGCAAAGGATGAAAGGATGTAGAAATACCTCAAACTGACTTGACGTCTAATTTAGGAGTTCAATAAAGTGGAATTTCAACAGATCCCCAGAAGCTAGAACATTATAGCAGATGAAGTCTCAAAGATAGCATCATCAGAAGAAGGGACGACGAGCAGACACTTGGCAATAGAGGTCCATAAGCACCCCAGCATTGAAGAAGTTCCAACGTTCACGATCCAAAGCACAAGTAGCTGGATGACTCCGATCATGTCTTTTCTGCAAGATGGGAACCTCCCTCAGAACGCCGAGGAGGCCAAAAGGATCAAGAAGAAGCAGCCAGATTCACAATCCTAAATGACACCCTATACAAGAGAGGCTTCTCCATGCCTTACTTGAAGTGTGTCAATGAAGAAGAAGGCAAATACATCCTTGAAGAAATCCACAAAGGTATTTGTGGGAACCATGCCGGTCCCAGATCCCCAGTAAGCAAAGTTATTCAAACAGGTTATTTCTGGCCAACTATGCAGGTAGACGCGGTTGAACTCGTCAAGAAATGTGACAAGTGTCAGAGGTTCGGGAACATCTAGCGACTTCCAGCGGAGAAGTTGACGACAATATCACCCCCGTGGCCATCGCACAATAGGGGATCAACATCATCGGCCCACTGCCCCTAGGTAAAGGTCAGGTAAAATTCCTATTAGTTGCAATTGATTACTTCACAAAGTGGGTTGAAGTAGAGGCGATAGCAACAATCACCGAAGCACGAATCCGGAGCTTCGTCTGGAAGAATATAGATTACAGGTTCAGGATTCCAAGGATGATCATATCAGATAATGGGCGGCAGTTTGACAGCCAAGGCTTTAAGGACTTCTGTTCAGACCTAGGCATCAAGAACCAATTCTCATCCACAGGACATCCACAGGCCAACGGACAGGCGGAAGTGACGAATCGAACGTTGCTCAAGATCATCAAAGATAAGCTGGACGACGCGAAGGGTGCATGGCTAGAAGAGTTGCCCAATGCCTTGTGGGCTTACAGAACCACGGTGGGAATCCCAACAGGAGAAACCCCTTTTAGGCTTACTTATGGCACTGAGGCAGTAATCCTAATTGAGATAGGAGTGCCTAGTACCAGGCGAGAGGTATTTCACAAGGAAAGCAACAACGATCAACTTCGAATCAACTTGGATTGCCTGGATGAAATAAGAGACAAAGCTTCCAACAAGATGACGAAATACCAGCAGAAGATGGAAGAATACTACAACAAGAGGGTAAAACTCAGACGACTTGAAATAGGTGACCTCGTCTTGCGCAAGGTCACCACGTCTACTAGAGATTCTGCCTAAGAAAAGCTTGGCCCCACATGGGAAGGACCCTACCAGGTCGTTCACTATTCCAGGCAAAGGAGTTATCACCTGGAAACCCTAAACGGACAGAGACTCCCATGGCCGTGGAACATTGAGCACTTGAAGAAGTACCACCAACAGATGTAACCAATAAATGTATTTATACATAAATTAATGAAAAAATTGTTTAACTAATATCTCGGTGTCCGCAGGATTGATTAGTTGTAGGCCAAGAGATAACCAATCTCAAAAAAAGCTAAGTAACAAGATTCCGCCTAAACGGATGTAAGTTACTGACAAATCCAAGAGAACCAATCTCAAAAACAACTAAGTAACAAGATTCCACCTAGATGGATGTAAGTTACTAACGAATCTAAGAGATAACAAATCTCAAAAACAGCTAAGTAACAAGATTTCGCCTAGACGGATAGAAGTTACTGACGAATCCAAGAAATAACCAACCTCAAAAACAACTAAGTAACAAGATTCCACCTAGACGGATGTAAGTTACCGACGAAGAAAAGAGACAACTGATCTAAAAAACAAGCTAAGTAACAAGATTCCGCCTAGACGGATGTAAGTTACTGACTAGCTAAGAGATAACCACTCTAAAAGATGGCTGGGTAACAAGATTCCATCTAGACGGATGTAAGTTATCGACGGGGTACCTAGAAGAAGCCAAGAATTTCTAAGCAACAAGCGCAAATTGCTGACACATCAAAGAGCCAATAAGTGTACAAATCACAGAATTAAGTACATAGCCATAAATTTAATTAAAGCCCAAAAACAACGGACAAATTCCACCGTTTTTACATCTAAAGGCCCATAAACACTGGGCCAAAATGCTGTTCTTAAAACAAATTAAAGAGAAATTGTTACAGAATTAGAGTTACAAAACCCAAAAACATATTAAAAAAAAAAAAGAGAAAAGAAAACACTCTTCAAGGCTCAACAACAGGGGCGGCACTGTCAACAATAGGAGGATCACTAGCAATGACGTTCTCGGGGGCATCAGGCTCAACAACAGAAGATTGTGCAACCTCGTCAACAGCCATCTCCTGGTCGACCTCATCTAAATCCAAACTCTCCAGGTCCACTCCAGAAGGATGATTAACGAGGTATCTCCTTAAGAGCTCGAAGCCATTGAAATACCAGCTAAACAGGACCGTGTTATACTCATCCGTGGTCTAGGAGGCTTCAACGGACATGGCAGCAATGGTCTTCAGCTTCTCCTTGGCACCCGAAAGTTGCTCATCCTTCTCGAGGGTCAACTGGCGCTCAGCTCTGAGGTCATCACTCAAAGTCTTCACTTTCTCTTTCAAGTCGATGGCTTCACCCATGGAGTTAATTACGTTCTTTTTTAGTGAGGAGTTCTCCGCTTCCAAAGCCTCCATCCTCGATGTAAGGGAAGCCACCTTAGCCTCTTGAGTTAAGTACTCAGAGGTAATATGGAGACTTTCCCCCAACACTTGAAACGAAATCCAAAATCGTCAGTAAGATGAAAAAGAAAAAGAAAATAAAGGTTACCATACAAAAAAAAATATTTCACCTGAATAAGCTTTTGGACATGGCGACTCGCGACGCTAGAGAAAGGCACTCCAAAAAGAGCCTTCAGATCTTCGGTAGCCATAGCCCCGTGAGCCCTATCCACCGCTAGCCTCTTGTCACCCCAGATAGTGGATAGACGAGGAACGACCTTCTCCTTCTCCCTCTCGGACAAATGCGGCCTCTTAGAGGCAGGAGTGGAGAGTTCCTCAATTGAAGTCGAGGGAGAAGCCGTCCTCGTTGCCTCGACACCGGAAGTGACAGGAGTGACACGAACGGCTGGAGAGACGGAGGTACCCTTCCCGGTGACACGCCCGTCTTCTTCTCTATATTAGACAAAGCTCGCCCTTCTTTGACCTCATCTTTGCATACATGTCCTTGTTAAATTTCGGCATTATCTCTATAGGAGAAAGACATGTTAAAAAAATAAAAATAAAAAAAGGGGCAGAAGAAAAGAGAAGAGCGCAAGGCGAATACGAGACATCACGACGAAATCAGTGCCCACGAATTTAACACTTACTTTTTTCTCCTTCAATGTCAAGATTCCGCAGGACGAAGGAGGAGGGTTCCGGTCCAAGACAGTAGAAGGCAAGAGTCCTTGGATCCATAAGGTCGTCCCAGTTTTCAATCGTTTGCGCGCACTAGATGGCTTTCTGCACCCTCTCCTTATATCTTCTCTTAAGTTTGGGTCATCTCTTAACTGCACAAAACAAGAAGTGAAAAAATTAGTCGCGACAACAATGAACGCAATGGAACCGAAATGACGAGAAGAAATATTGATGCACCTAAAGTCGAGATTCCCCATCGACGATGTAACCTCGAGAGATCATCCCAAATCTCACTCAAGGAGGTCTTAAAATCATCCCTAGACACACAGAGAAATCTTGACTTCCAATACCTGAAAGACAAAGGCAAACCCTTGACGATCCTAGTTTTCCTTTCCCAGGGCACCAGTTCATAGTACTCATGCTCCTTAGACGCTTTTAAACTATACAAGTAAACAAGCTCATTAACTTTGAGCATATCTTGATCCACGGTTGCCAGCCATATTCCCATACAGCTGATCACGATTCTCCAAGAATTAGGCATAAGCTGCCCAGGAGCAATACCAAAATGGTCTAACAGCTCCATCAAGAAGAGATGAACAGGAAACCTCAACCCACAGATGAAGGCCACCTCATAAAAATATACCTCCCCTGGGAAGAAGTGACAAGCCTAATCCTCCCCACTAGGCAGGCGAAGCCTCACTCGCTCCAGGAATTGGAATCTATTCCTAAATCTCCCTAGTGTCTCAGTGTCTAGCCCACACTCCTCCTCAAGGGCATAAAAAGCCCTAACTTCCCGAAGAGTTGAAACAGCAGTATCCCCCCCCCCCACTGGATCATCACTAGACGATAATCCCGTCTCGAGTTCACTAGATCTAACCTCAGAAATCGTTCCCCGCACTCTTTCCCGACTTTTAAATCAATCAATTGACTGACAAAGCAGCCAAAGCAACACCTAAGAAATTACCCTCAAAAACAAAATTCTCAAGGTGTGGGAAAATGCCTAAAGACCCCCTAAGCGCGCAAATAGGAAGGAAATTGATGGGCAAACTATCATAACCTCAGAACTACTAAACATGGAAATCTCAAATAATACAAAGGAAACAATACAAACTAAACCCCATAAAAAAAAGAAAGGAAAAAAAAAATAGAGGTGGTGAAATGAAAAGGGGGAAAAACAGAACTGGAAAGAGAAAAGATAATTACCTGGAAAATGGAAGATAAAGGAAGCACCACCGCGCGGCACACCGGTCCGAAGAAGAAGTTGCAGAGCGAGCAAAGAGAAAACTTAGAGCAATGGGAGCTTTTTTGAGAAAAGTAAAGGACAAAGAAGAGGGATTAAAACCAAGGCACGGAAAAAACTGAAAAACAGCAGGAAAACCGAAGAGTCATATGATGAGAACATTAAACCTCACCAACTAGAGTGCGCCACGTAGCCACGACCAGTATGGCGTCACCACTACACATTTAATACAGCACGAAATCCCAAGAGTTACTTGCAAACCTTTCATCTTCCATGATGACCACAAAATCCGGGGGCAGCTGATGGGCTGACGAGGAAAATTGTAGGCAAGTGACCACGAAGGCAGCAGGGTCATTCAATATCGCCAATAACACCCCAGACAGTGGCAAAACTATCTGTACAATCCGTTGAAGATAAATTAAAGCCTCATTATTTAGCAGAAAGCGTTACTAAAAGAGGCATTAAAGCCACAATAACTGCCACAACGGCTAGTGGCTGGAAAAGCATATATAAAGTCCTCACAAGCACGAGTCAGGGGTAAGGTAAATGCACATTAACACACTTATTGTTTTGCCATTTTATTTTGTCTTTCCATAAGATCTTCTGGGCACTAACTTGGGCGTTGGAAGTTTTTTTGGCAGGCATCATACCAGTGACCACCTTAGGAAAGTCTCTCCCACCCAGTGCCGGCCCAAGGCCTAGGCAAGTTAGGCCTAGGCCTAAGGCCCCACCAAAAAAGAAAATATTGCTTAGGAAAAAAAGGCCCCATTTTTTTATTTAAATGCCCAAATTTGTATAAAATTATATATATTTTCTAAAAGTTGTAGTTTTTTTTATTAGTGATGTTAAAGATACTACAAATTTTACTATTGGCTTATAAATTACCATGTTATTAATCACAAAAAAGTGATATAAACATTCATTAGTTAAATTGATGAAATTCATCAATGAGAAACAATGCCACATTATATTTTAAACATTTTATAGTGCTTTTAATTAGCACATATTAATCATTTCTATTAAGACTCTTAAAGTACGAGACTAATAGAACCTTAACTCAATTAAAATCCTAAAATATTTCAAAAGGATGTTGCAAATGTGTTAAATCATCAATTATAGATTAATCTCCCGGGATAGTTTGAGATTTTGATTTTTGTAAACTAATATCTTTCAAAGCCACACACCAAATAATATCTATCTATCTCTCTTGAAATCAAAATATAAAATTAAAAATTAGATTACAACTTTATTTAACTATGCATCGTCTTATATCCAAAATAAAGTATCTTTTTCAATCGTAATATATTTTTATTGCTTTTTATTAATATTTATAGTTCAACTATGATATTCAATTCTCTATATGAAATTAACATTAGTCTAGACTGTCTAGTTGGTATTATTTATGTATTTAATGTATCAAACTAACATTAATTTGATTAGTATTAAATAATTTTGTTTAATTAATATTTATATATTAAAGGCCCCACATAAATTTTTCGCCTTAGACCCCAGATTATGTTGGGCCGCCCCTGCTCCCACCATTTCATACTTGCAGAAAAGAAGGTTTGGTTCCATCTGAAATCGTTTATTTGGACTGAAGAATTCATACTTCATTAAATTTTATTATGAATTTAATGAATGATTTTCACCATAAATATAAAAGAAAAAGACACAATTATTCATGCTCTGAAATACGTAAGTATCACTCCCTCTAATACATATAATTGTGGGGCACAAGCATAACCCCTCACCTCTATAAAGTATCTAACATGCCCATCTCAACATACCCTAAACTATCCATCTCCTTCATCGATCGATCCTTAGACTCGCACCTTTTCATCTTCTCCTCTTGTTCACTTCCATGATGACTTCAAAGCCACAATCACACGTAGTAATAGTCTCCAGCCCTGGCGTTGGCCACCTTGTCCGTGATCTTGAGCTCGGAAATCGCCTCGTCGCCGATCACAACGTCCATGTCACCTTCTTTGTCGTCGTTGATTCCAACTCCTCAGCCGGCGAATCCGATCTTATCCAATCAGCCAGAATTCAAAGACTCCTAGACATCATCGAACTACCACCCGTGGACATCTCCGACAAAGTCGAGCCCAATTCTCCGATCTTCACAAGGCTAACAACAATCATGCGCGAAACAAATCCAATTCTCAGGTCAGCAATTTCATCCCTGAATCTTAGCCCAACAGCTCTCTTCGTTGATATTTTCGGAACACCAGCACTTGATGTTGCTGACGAATTCCACATGTTAAAGTACGTATTTGTTTCCTCTGCATTGCCACTTGCTTTAATATTATATGTTCATGTCCTCGACAAGGAAGTAGAAGGTGAATACGTTGTCCAAAAAGAACCGCTAAGGTTGCCAGGTTGTATGCCGGTTCGACCAGCTGATGTGGTTGACCCGTTGCTGAACCGGACCAAGCTTGAATACCGTGTGTTCTTACAAGTTGGTTTAGAGATGCGTCAGAGTGATGGGGTTTTGGTCAACACTTGGGAAGATTTGGAAACCACAACGCTTAAAGCAATGAGAGAACAAGAAGGTTACGGATCTGTACCGGTTTACGCAGTCGGACCGTTGGTTAGACCGGTTAAACCGTCTGGTTTAAAGAGCAAGTTGCTGGATTGGTTAGATGAGCAACCGGTTGAGTCTGTAATTTATATTTCTTTTGGTAGTGCTGGGGTTCTCTCAGCCCAGCAAAGCACTGAGCTTGCTTGGGGTCTAGAGCTTAGCCGAAAGAGATTTATTTGGGTGCTACGTCCACCTATCGAGGACAAAGGTGGTGATGCTCTAAATTACTTGCCTGATGGGTTTTTGGAACGGACCCACAATTTGGGCCTAGTGGTCACGCAATGGGCTCCACAATCGGAAATTTTGGGCCATAAATCAATAGGTGGGTTTTTATCTCATTGTGGGTGGAACTCATCGCTGGAGAGTATACTAAATGGTGTGCCAATGATAGTATGGCCTCTATATGCAGAGCAGAAAATGAATGCTACGATGCTAGCTGAGGAGTTAGGAGTGGCTGTGCGTCCCAAAATCGCACCAACTAAAGGAATGGTAGGAAGAGAGGAGATTGAGATGATGGTAAGGAAAGTAATGGGGGATCAAGAAGGAAAGGCAATGAGGGTTAGAGTTAAGGAAATTAAAAACAGTGCGGAAAAGGCTTGCACTGAGGGTGGTTCTTCTTTCAATGCATTGGCTCAACTGGCAAAGCAATGTGAGATGAACTTGCAGCGCCAGAGAGTGAAGTAGGCTAGCTGTCTGAGCCGCCAGTACCTAATTACAGTATTAAGAATCTTAAGTAATGCTTAAGAGATTGTGTATTATAACTTTTTTCACTTTTTCTATTATCATTTTTACTTATTTTGTTACCGATTGCTTGCTGCAGTTGCTCAAGAATACTTTTGTGAGAAATATGTAAACTATATGTATATATTGGTTATATTATATGTTTGTAGTGATTTTTTTTTTTTTTTTTAAATTAAATTGTGTAAGTTTGTCTCTCTCAAAAAAAAAAAATTGTGTAAGTTTGTAGATAATGAGGTCATAAAATAGATATTCATTTCATTTAATTCATTTGCTATTTAAATAATCTATTTCACAGTTAAGAGTTTTATTATAAATACAAGATTAGTGAATTTAAAACAGGAAAATATTTTGTTATATAAAAAGTTACATGCCAGTAAAGAGAAAGCAATATGTGTCTATATATATATATATATATATATATATATATATTTTCATTTTGTGTTGTGGTGGCCCAATAGTGAGGTGAGTGGTTGAGGAGAAATTATAAGGTCCATGTAGTGGACAAGTGACGTAGTTCACTATTCTACTAAAAAACTTCCACCTGTTAAAATTGTTGAGATAAAAAAAAATTTAAACAAAAATTAATTACTAACTCAATAATTTTATACAAGTGGAAGTCTTTTAGTAGAATAATGGACAAGTGATGTGGTCCACAAAAATACTGTATAATATCCTGTGGTTGAGTGGATTTTAACAGCTAATTGGAACTATATGCTTTTACGGATATAACAGAATCTCCTAATATACAATATATCACAAGAAGTGAGATGTCACCCACCACACCTCAAAACAAAAGAATTGTGTGAAATTTTGTATTTTTTCCTTAGACTATCTCGTATTCTATTGTCACCACTTACCTTGCTCCAGGTAATTCAACAAACCCAACTGCACCTGTGGAGTGTGATCTGTGGGCTGTGGGGCACTAAATTAAACCTCATCATATCTCCATCTAAAACAACAGTAGTACATAAACGTTTGATAATTCATCAGAAAACATCCATTTCTTTCCTCCTTACGCATAACTTTTCATCTTCTCTTCTCCTTGACTTCCATGACTTTACAGTACACACAGAGTAATATGGAAAAATATTCTAAAAAATGATAGGAAGATCAAGAACTGGCCATTTTGTGTGAAGATAATCTTTTTTTATAATTATAATTTTTGTAATTGGCATGGAGCCCATACTATTGTTTTCATTATTAGTTTGCTTCTCGACAGTTCTGATGTAGACTGCATATGAGAGAGTTGACTCATCGTTGAGAGATGATAAGATTTAAAAATGAAACAGCCTCTGTTATGACCATGGGATCTCTTATTTAAACTAATTTTCAACGGCAAATGGAAGACTTATTGTTGCATCTACCAATCAGATCAGTACTTGCGACCATATATGGGCGTTATTACAGAACACACACACACACACATATATATATATATATTCCTCGTCCAACTTTGTTAAAGGTAAATTAATATTGTTGGTGGTGCATGAACTCATCCTCGCACTACTTGCATAGTTATTTAAAGCCTGGAGTTGGAACTTGAAAATGGGGGCAAACCCCCACCACACAAAAGTTACAGAGAAAACTCAACTTTCAATTGTTCTTGATTGTTCTATTCTCTGTATTTTTTTTTTTTAATACAAAATTTAGAAGCTGCTAAAAAGCACACTTGGTATATTATATTACAAACAATTCATATCCGATGAAATTTAGGTGCTTGAGAGTAATATAGGATTTTGTGTTGCACAAGAGCCTTTTAGCTCAGTGACATCGATTAGATAGGTTGGAGTTTTCCTCATTCACTTATTATAACAATCGAATTACAATTTAAAAAGAAAAAAAAAATTGTATTTTGTGTTGTGATGGATGTACTGATTCTCTTGTCGTTTCAAGTTTCAACCTTAAGCAATAATTATCAACATATAAAAGTGACTAGTCTCTAATGACAAACTACAGAGCATTCACACTTGGGCGGCCTAAAAGAGCTTCAATGGGATAAAAAATCTTTTGAAAAATTTTCAACCCATTTGACAATTTTGTTAAAAGATTATTTCTTTTCATAAAATTGAAATATGAAAATACGAGTTGGAATCATTCATGAAAATAAGAGTTGGAATCTTTTATTTTAGGTCTCTTTTTCTCTCTGCCACATGTTTGAATCTCTCTTATCGCAACCTCATAAATTTTTCACTAACAAAGCTACAGCTGCGGGAGCTTTAACTTGAAAAGAAAACATTTTATAAATAATGCACTTTTACGTGCATAGTGTCCATGCATGGAAGGTGAATGGACAAGGGAGGGAGCTCAATTGTGGTGGGTTTACTGTGCAACAAATTAACTCATTAGACTATTAGTTTTTGAATTTAAAATTAAGTTCAAATATCTTAATACAATGTGATTGAGTTATGGTTCTACCGTGCAAAAAAATAATGAATATGTTATTAGTCTTTGAGAGATAATGTTATAATTTAACACTTTGAATCCTAAACAAAATTAATGTTTATAGTTTACCATTTTTATTTTTAGATTAGTTGTAACACATTCATAATTAGTTAGACTAATAACGTAACTATTTTTTTAGAACATGTGCCCATAATTTTCTAAGTTGGACTGATAACATAACTATTTGCTTTTACTTAGATGAATTTGAATGATGAGATACTTAAGACCATAATTTTTTCGGACTTTCTGCGGAAACTAGCCTTGGTTCATGCTGCATGCCGTTACTTGTGTTACATTATCCATCAAAGGCAACGACTAAAAAGAAAACGTGTTCCCCATATTCCTACACAATCAATCATAGAAAGGCAAAACGTTCGTGATGAAATAATGTCTCGTCTTAGGAATAGTGAAAAATGTTATGATGTAATACGCATGGGTCCACAAGCTTTTCAAGGTTTGTGTGACATTTTGCGGAGAGATGGTGATTTTCAAGACACACAGCGTGCCACGGTTGAAGAGCAAGTTGGCAAGTTTCTTCACATGCTAGCACATAATCAGACGACTCGTACAATGTCCTTCTTTTTTTGTCGTTCCGGTGAGACCATTAGTCGTCATTTTCATAACGTGTTAAGATCAATAATTATGTTAGAGGATCAATTCCTTCGACAACCTGATGGAACCCAAGTGCCACTTGAAATACTACAAAGTAGTAGGTTCAACCCATATTTTAAGGTAAATATATCATGCATATAATTTATTTTTGATAATAGTTTAGTACAAATATATTTTAAGGTAAATGTTTTTGAGAGATAATATTAATCTCAGGATTGTATTAGGGCACTTGATGGAACACATGTTCGTGTCAAAGTGTCTAATGAGGACGCACCAAGATATCGGGGTAGGAAGGGTTATACAACACAAAATGTGTTGGCGGCATGCTCATTTGATTTAAAATTCACATACGTATTACCAGGTTGGGAAGGAACTGCTTCAAATTCAAGAATAATAAAGAGTGCTTTAACTAGAAACGATAACTTGAAAATCCCACAAGGTAAATTTAATTCAAATACTTATTAGGGTGTATGCTTTATAATTAAAAAATTTGTAGTATATAATTAATGGTTGTTATTGTTTATTAGGTAAATATTATCTTGTTGATGCGGGATACATGAATAGAAGTCGTCTGATTGCACCATATAGGGGAGTGCGTTATCATTTAAAAGAATACTCTGTTCGTCCTCTTGAAAATGCTAAAGAACTGTTTAATTTGCGACATGCGTCATTGCGCAATGCTATTGAAAGAGCATTTGGTGTACTTAAAAAGAGATTTCCTATCATAGCAAGTACTACAGAGCCTAATTATTGTGTTGACACACAAAATGAAATCATTTTAGCATGTTGCATACTTCATAATTATTTAATGGGTGTTGAACCTGATGAAAGTCTTATTGGTGAAGCTGATGAAGAGGCTTTACATTCTCATCGTGAACGTGTGGCCCTTATTCCAAGAGAAGATGATGAGGATGCTAGGCAAGGAGATATTATAAGAGATTCTATAGCATTAGCCATGTAGCAAAACTATGTCCAAATGTGATAGCTGTTGTGTTTATTGTTGTCATGTCGTTTAAGACTATGTTATGTTTCAATTAATTAGATCTAAATGTTATGCAAATTTTTCTTTTCATTTTGATATTGCTCTCTATCTTTTGATAATTAATATTAATATTTACACAATATTTTATATGTGTTTTTTGTCCTATTAATTATAGCATGGGTAAGATATCAAAGAAGAATGGTGGAGATCCAAGCAAAGAAGTACAATGGAGTAGTGTTATGGATGATGCTTTAGTGGATGCTTTTTTATATCAGGTGAACATAGGTGGTAGAGTTAATGGAACTTTTACCTCTAGGGCATATGATGACATAGTGAAAGAGTTGGTTGAAAAATTTCACATGGAGATTAACAAGGATAAGGTGAAAAACCGACAAAAGACACTGAAGAAGAATTTTCATGAATGCTATGACATATTTAAAGATGGATTGAGTGGTTTTGGATGGAATGATTCTTTAAATATGTGGACAGCTGAACTAGAAGTTTGGGAGCCACTCATAGCGGTAAATTATCATTTTTTTGTGAGTTTAATTTTGTATTACATAATTATATCTATTGTTTAACCATTTGTCTTGTTTTGTAACAGTCTAAACCTGCAGCCAAGAAGTGGATGACAACACCTATACCCAACTACTCTAAGATGGCACAACTTTGGGCTAAAGATAGAGCAAAAGGTGATCATGCTGAAACTGCAAAGGAGAAACGTGCTAGGTACGCTGCATCGACCACTATTGATGAGATTGATAATTTGATATCTCAAAATGAAGTTTCTTTGGAGAACTTTGAAGTGGAAGATGATTAGAGTTCACCTCAAATTAATGTTGCACGTGCTCGAGTGTCATCACAAGATGCAATGTCTTCTAAAAACAAGAAAAGACGGCTGGCAGATGATGATGAACTTGGGAATGTAATTTCCCAATCATTTGATAATGTATCAAAAGCAATTGATAGGGCGACTGAGGTTATGGCAAAGTGCTTTTCAAAGTCATATGGAGCAGAAGTTCACGCAGCTTTGGGCGTATTGGACTTAGATCCAATATCAAAGACTGAAGCCTACATATTTTTGATGGAAAATCCAACATATAAGGAGATGTTCTTTGGTTGCCCCGATCATGAGCGCAAATGTGTCTTATTGACATTGATGTCTAGGCCTAAAAATTAAAAAAGTGTGGGATTTTTTGGCCAACCGTAATTTTGGAATGGATTATGCTATTTTATTTTGTTTTGGCAAGACTCATTACTAGAGTTTTTTTTTTTTTTAAAGATATTTGTTTGCATTTTTAGACAATATTTATTTTGTTGAGAATAAATATGTGATGCGTGAATTGCTTTACAACATAGAAATATACATAACTTGTTATGTAGCTCCAATAAAATTTTCTTTTTCCCTTAAACTAGAATTATTTTAGTTTTATAGCAGGAAATTGATATGTTAATAGTTCTATCACCTATAGTCTTAGAGGGATGTTGCTCAGTATAAGAAATTGGGAGATGGAGATGTATTAAATTATCAAATCCATTGCAAAGCATAGCAGCCAAAAAAGATCTAATCTAAAACTAGCAGCCCCTAAAAAAAATTTGCAAATTGAAATAAAGAAATTGTGCTATTGTCAATATTTCATGTCATTATCTTCATCTGTTAAATTATTGATTAACATGATGCAATCTATTCACCTTGACAAAACTATATTGTAATTCAATAATCTAACACAGATCCAATTGTGGCTAACTAATTTCACATCATCCATTAAATACTAAACATTTCAAAGCAATTATAAGTTCTCATTGATTATTTTTTATCTTCTTTAAAATGAGGGGTATAATAGTAATGTTATTATAAAATGATTCCATTCCATTCCTTCCAATGTCACTTCCAAACGATGTTACTTATTTTCCATTCCATTCCATTCCTTTCCATTCCTTTATTTTATAACATCCAAACAAGATTTTTAAATTCCATTCCATTCCTTTCCCTACTAAATCCATTCCATTCCTTTCCATTCCATTCCATTCTTTTAATGAACATTTCATTCCATTCTATTCCATTCCATTCCCTTATAAACTCCCAAACGGACCCTAAGAGAGTAATATAAGCGGAATAGATTAGAGGATTAACTCTCCTGTATTTATTGGAAAGGAAGTAGAGCTAGATCCAAAAATGTTCCTTGAGATTTCCTCAAAAAAGATAAACTTAAAAGAGAAATTATATCTATTTTTTTAATAAAAAAAAGTATTTCGTCATTAATTTTTTCTATATAATTTTTTGAAAAACAATAACTATTTTTGTCATTTAAAAATATATATTGTTGTCATTCTTTATACTTTATTAATAATATATTTTTTTGGAACTTTATCAAATATTCTAAATTGTTAGCATTGAAATTTGCGGGGAAAAAAACCTACAAACCACTCATTAATTAAGAACCCCAAACCCACCATTGTTAATGAGAAATTTACACCCATGTGAGTTTTAATGCTTATTAAAAAAATTTGTTGCACTCTCAATAAAATATTTATGTATATATATATAGTAGAACATATAATTTTTTTAATCAAACATGAATTCAATCAAGATATTTGTTGTTAGGAGCGCTCAAATAAATTGATCTATTTCTATTGAAGATAATTGTACCGTGGATTTCACATACATCAAATTTAGTTCTGGCCAATAAGTAAATCAAAGAAAAAACCAAAAAAACAAAAAGAAGAGGAAGAGGAAGAGGAAGAGGAAGAGGAGGAGAAATACATACCTTTGCTTTGTGGATTAACGGAGCAACAATATTAATGAGAAGTACTTTGACTGCCTAACCTAGAGTCTATAATTCTATTCATATATGAATTACTATTATACAAAATTGTTTCAAACACAGATTGCCTTTGTAAAATGGTGTTTATCTAAAAACTTATCAATATAAGATTTTAGATAACCACAGCTCAAGGGGCTTATCATTATCCATTGAATTGCTAGACTTTATCATTATCTTGTAGCACGTTTGGTGATGAAGCTTTCTTGATCTCTCAAAAGAAAATACGAAAAGTTGAAACTTGAAAGATCTCACGTTTTCATTGGAATTCAAAGAAAAATAATTTTTTTTTTTTTTTTTGAGAAAAGAAGTTGATATGAATAAAATATAGGTTGCATATTTTGTTAAAACACTTGCTCTTACTTTATCCAAAGTGATTGATAAGATTAAAAAATTGTTGTTTTTATTTTAATTTGGATTGTAATCAAATTAAAATTTTTATCAACTTTAAAATTATAGAAGAAGAAAAATTGTATATATTTTTTAAAAATCTAAAAAAAATCTGCAATTTGATGAAGCCATTTGGCGTAACCATGGCGTCTAAGCCCAATTTTTATTATATATAATATAATATGATATGATGCGAGGAAAATTTAATAATTTTCAAGTATATATTTTATAATTAAATAAGAAAGTTAATAAAATAAAATAATAACCATGAAAACATTAAAATTTATGATTAATTTTTGAAATAAAGTTGAATATCTTTGAAGGATTTTAATTATAATTGTTTAATATTCCTTGTAAGAGATGGATAATTTAATTAAGTAAAATAGAATTGTGTTAAGTTGTTTAAAAAAAAAATTGCATTAAGTTTTCAAGTATTTTTTTTGTTATTGTTGAGCTTAGCTAAGTGGTTAGGCTCTAGCTTCAGCTCTGACCGTGCTTAGGCTCTAAACCTAGTAAGCGCATTTTCTTATTTTTCCTTATTTAAGAGGAATGCTTGAACCGGGGTTAAACCGCACAGTTCATGCCATCGGTTCTGCATGAACCATGTGGTCCAAACCCAGTTTAAAGGGTTCACGAAATTAACAGGCATGCTCGGTTCTTTATACTTAAAAAACCGATTTTCAATCCGGTTCTCGGTTAACCCAGTCGGACTGCCCTGTCTGGTCTGAGTCTGATAACCTTGCTCAATCTCCGTCTACACCAAAAAACTGATTGGTGTCTTAGTCTAATGATAAAGAGATATTATCAAGAATGGGCGTTATAGGTTGAAACTCTCTAAAAAAAAAGTGGACTATAAATACACAATTAGGAATAGGGACATAAAATTTCCAAACTTTTTTTTTTCTAGGTGGATTATAAATACAAAATTAGGAATAGGGACAGTGGTTCCAGTTATATAACTTAATTGGTAAAATATCTAATGATTAAATAAGAGATTTATAATTCAATCCCCGCTTATATCAAAAATTGATTAATATTTTAGTCTCGTCAGGAACGGATGCCAAATGTTGAAACTCTCTAAAAAAAAAAAAAAGAATAGCGACATAAAATTTCTGAATTTTTTTATGACAACATATTTGCAGCTAACACATATGGCATATTGTGCATGAATCACAATAAAATCATAATGCATGAAGTACGCACGTACACAATTTTTTATTAAAAAAATTAATTTGTAATATTACTTACCGTAATAAAATTGACATGAATAATTCAAATAAAAGTGATGTTGTTACTTTGAGATTTATTAAAAGTTATAACAAATAGCATGACACAAACCTCTCATAAATAAATATGTAATTTTGTCGCTGCTTGCTCCAAATCAGTAGATTATTTAAAAGGTTGAAAGTCTTAAAAAAAAAGTGTACTATAACTACACAATCAGGATTTAGGAATAGGGACATAAAATTTCCGAACTTTTATTTCTAGGTGGACTATAAATACACAATTAGGAATAGGGACTTAGTGTCCGTTTAGATACAGCTGAAACTGAAAACTAAAAACTGAAAAATACTGTAGTAAAATAATTTTTTAATGTGTAAAAAACACTATTCACGCCTAAAATTACTGTTCATTAGCCTAAAATTACTGTTCATGACCAATGAATACTGCACGGTGCACGTCCAGGGAGGAAAAAAAAAAAAAAAAAGGCTTGAAATGCATACATGGGTAGAATAATTTCTACCCAAACGTACACTTATTGGGCTCCAGTTACATAACTCAGCAGGTAAGGTTTTTTATAGTTGAATAAAAGATCTAGGATTTAATTCTCACTAATACCAAAAACCAATTAGTGTCTTGGTCTCATCAAGAACGGACGCCAAATATTGAAACTCTCTTAAAAAAAAATGGAATAGAGACATAAAATTTTTTAACTTTTTTTATGACAACATATTTGCAGCTAACACACATGGCCTGTTGTGCATAAATCACAATAAAATCATAATGCATGAAGTACGCACACAATTTTTTATTAAAAAATTTTTAATTTGTAATATTACTTACTGTAATAAAATTGACATGAATAATTCAAATAAAAGTGATGTTACTTTGAAATTTATTAAAAGTTATAGCAAATATCATGACACAAACCTCTCATAAATAAATATGTAATATTGTCACTGCTTGCTCCAAATCAGTAGATTATTTAAAAGGTACTACATGCGTATTAAATAAAAAAGTCAATACGTGATCATATAAATAATACTAATAATATACCAAGACTAATACACTACTCGGATTTTTATGTAGATGAGAATTAAATCCAAAATTTCTTATTCAACTTTCAAAACTTTTACCAGTTGAGCTTTTGACAAATGATTACAAAAATTTACTTTCCCTCGTACTTTGACACGTGGTAACTTTTTCTTCTTCTTGTTAAATCTCCATTCCATGGATAGCTCAAAGCCACACCTACATGCAATACTAGTTTGAGTTTCTGATAAAGGAGTTTGAGTAATGTTGTTTGGATATTTTTGATATATGTGTGGGTGAAAAAATATGTTGAAATGTGTATAAAGTTGTTTAAAATGTAAAAATATATATTAGAACCACACAATCAAACAAGGTGTTAGTTTCATCATTTTACTCTTTTATAATTTCTTTTAAATTGAGCGTTTAGCCATTTTTTTATTATTTATTTTCAGTTTCATTTCCCTTTTTTTCACTACCACCAATGCACTAATAAAACATAGTGGTGTTTATTGCACACACGCTATGTTGCATACAAAGTACACACTCACTTTTTTGCCCTAAACTCATGACATGAAGTCTTAAACTCTTAATATTTAACTTTGATTGATATATATATATATATATATATATATATAACACGGTGATATAAAAGAACACAACGGCATGCTTTGAGTATGTTCTTTTTACAATATATATTTAAATGAGAAACTGTATTTACTACAAATATTACAATTTTTTTTTTTGTTAGTGGAAACTGAAAATTAATTGAGAGAAAAAAAAATCCAATAATCTATAAAAATTAAATAAAATTTGTTAATTTGTTTTATTTATTTAACTTTGTTAAATATTACAGTATTACGTAAGTAATAATTAAATTGATTATTAATTGAATATATTCCTAATTTATAATTACTATATATACCTTTTATATATGTATATTTATAATTTTTTATATATAATTTTATCCAGTGTTTGTAAATCTTACATAGAGATTCACATTTTTACCACAACTATGCTTATAATAATGATTATTACACGTACGGTAATGCCTATGAATGACTGAAATTGATAAGTAACTATCAATTTCGACCATTAATTAAAAAATGTTTGGAAAATAGTTAAGAAAAATTAAAAAAAAGTAAAATGCGAAATGGCTGAATTGCACTTGATATGGGTCAGTTGTTAATGTCTGCCACTACAAATTTGTGGGGCACATGCAAGCACAAAAATCTCACTGCATCTTCTATAAAATCACATCCTAGTAGATTACCACTCATTGTCCCATAAGAGCATTCATATTAGGAATACCATATACCATATGTAGGCAAAATTTAGCATAAAGGCTCAAAAAATCCCATATCCAAACTTGTAAAAACCAAGTATTGCAAAAAAATTTTGCAATTATGCTACAGTGCAATTTATCTTTAGAATTGCACTGGTCACACTCTCAATTGTAAAACAAAAAAGACAAAAAAAAATATTCAGTTCACAGTAGCAACTTTATCAATTCCTCTCTCTCTCTCTCTCACCGGTCACACTCTTATCTCCTTCTTCTTCTTTTTTTCTTATTTTTCTATTTCAGTTCACTCATTCAATCCCTCCCCCTCTCTTGTCCCCCTCTTCCCTTTCATTTTTTTTTCCCTCTATTTTCCCTTGAATCAAGGGTTTAATGTGGGTTTGATGTGGTGGCAGATGGATTTGATGTGGGTTTAATGTGGTGGAGTTAATGGGTTTGATGCGATGGAGGGTTTCTGTGGTGGTAGGGATGGGTGATTGAGGGTGACGGTGTGGGTCGTGGGTTTGCTGGCATGGAGGTGGGTCGTGGCAAGGTTGTGCATGGCAAGCTGGCTCACGGCGAGCTGGGTCACGGGCTCACAGCATGGATTCCAACAAGGTAGGTCAGAGACTCATGGTAGAGGTGAGTGGGTTTTGATTTTGGTGGTCGGGTGGATGGTGCGTGGTTGATGGGTCTCTCTCACAGTGGTTGATGGGTCTCATGGCAATCGGCCTGGGGTGGAAGTTTGTTGATAGGTTGTTTGTGGGTTTAGCTAAGTTTCGAGTTTGAATCAGTCTGTGGGTTTGGATCAGTGTTGTTGTGGTCGTGTCTTGTGATTGTGGTTGTTGGTGGTGGTTTTTGGCAATTTTTTGTGTTTCTTTTCCTCTTGGTGGTTGTTTCTTGTGGTTGTTAATGGGGAGTTTGGTTGTGGTGGTGGTTGCTGGTTGGTGGCGTGGTGGTGGCAACGTGGCCATTTTCATGTGGTTGTTCTTGCCATGGTTGGGGTTTGGGTTTGTTCACAATGGAGAAGAGAGAGAAACAGGGGAGGAAGGAAGAGAGAGAAAATTAGAGAGAGGAGATTATTTTTTTGGTTATATATTTTAGTGGATAATATATATTATTTTAATGAGTATAATAGGAAAATAAAAGTTAAGATGCTAAATGTATTGTAAAATGGTATTGTATAATTGATAAAGTGGTTTTTTTAAATGGTAAAATAAGATATAATAGAATTTCCTGATGCGAATGCTCTAAGTGGCAAAACATCCATCTCCTTCACTGATCATTAGACACTCATCTTTATCTTATATATCTTCTCTTTGACTTCCATGGCTACCTCAAATCCACAAACACACGTAGTCATAGTCTCTAGCCCACAAGTTGATCACATTGTCTGTAACCTTGAGCTTGAAAATCGCCTCGTCGTGGATCATAACACCCACGCCATCTTCTTCGTCGTTTTTGAATATAAAGCCTCAACCGGCAAGTCCGAGACTATCCAATTAGCCAAGGCTTAAAAACTCCTAGACAACATCGAACTTAGGGACATAACCAAGATTCAAACTTAGGGGCGGCCAAAGTTCTTTATTCAAGAATTTTAAAAAGGGAATATTAATACTAGAGGTTGACATCAATATATTATTAGCATTAATTTTTTTAATTTTTTTGTATTTTTTCTTTTTATAATAAATATATAAAAATCGATAGTTTTGTAAGTTAATTGGCACATCTTGATATTTTCAAATTCTGAGTGAGGTTAGACCAATTCTTTATTCTATTCACATTTTGAGTTTATTTGAAATTCGCTTATTTTGCTGAAACTGAAACTTTTTACCGAAAATACTATAGAAAAAGGTAAAAGTTAGCTGGAATAATACAGTGGAACTCATAAATAGTACCAAAAAGTGCAGTGGGACCCATAAATAGTAGTAAAAATAAGTTAAATAATAAAATAAGCTAATTTTTTAATTTTTTCCAAACACACACAAAAATGTGAGATCTTGTTCTTTAAAAAATTGCCAAGTGTGTCTCAAAGTTAATAAAAATTAAAAATTAATAAAATTCTATCATTCCAAAAAAACAAAAAAAAAGTCCACGGGTTGTGTTAAAGAACAACAGCTCTTTAAAAAAAATATTTTTTTTTTCCATGGGTTAAGTTAAAGACATTAATTGATCCAAGTTACTGGTGACACTAATTGGTGTGTAGATGGAATAATTAGCAGTATAGCAGTTGTCTCTATGACTATGGGATGGAGTCATTTGAGAGGGACAAAGAGCTCTCAAATAAGAAGTAGAAATTGGGTAAAGATTATTGAATTTTTGTGATTTTTTTTGCTAGGATTTTGTTTGCACCCAAATATTGTTGATGGGCCTGAAAGGTATTTGTGCTCACAATTTATTTATATTGTGGGCTTCTGGATTTCCTACAATGGGCGATCCTATGTTCGGCAACCCAAATTCCCTCTGTTCTTACAATCACTCTCCCTCTCTTTCTTAAAAGTTTCACCTCCTATCCCTGGTCTTTCCTCTCCCCAACTGCCAACCCCTTCAACTGAATCTCCCTTGCTTATTTATAGTCAAAGTTAGTGGAATGGCTAAGATCGTTTTCCTGGTCAGTGGAGGTAGAGGTCCAATATTGTTTCTTCTAAATGGGTGCTTAATTGTGAGTAAGAGAAGGTAATGGTGGCATTGGAACTAGCTCCACTGTTAAATCTAATACCCGGCAGAGCTATTCCCTAGGCAACGGGAGGGAGGTCCAATACCGTTACTCTTGAGTGGAAGTTTGGTGTTGAATGGGAGATGGTAGCAGTGGCATTAGAACTAGCTCTACTGGTAGATTCAATGCTCGACAGGGGTGTTCCCTGGTGATGTCATGCACTCCGAGTTCCACTTGCTCGGGGGGCGTATTCATCGTAGGTGGTGTGACTTCACCTTTGTTGATCACATTGTTAATGATTTCATTCCTAAGCCTCGAGCTTTTGGTAAGCACCGAAACTTGCCTAGAGTGAGCCCGAGCGTCTGATCAGTGTGGGATTCTACACGTGGCGTCAGCACAATAGGCTTCTATAGACAAATGGACTTGGAGGAGGGTAATGCCCGTACAGATTTATAATTAATTTTTTATAATTTTTTTTTTTACTTAGACCTTGTCCAAAGTTTTTTTTTTTTTATTTGAATATATAAATTGTTTTTTAGATTTTCCTTATTGTCCAGATTTGTAAATTGTCCAAATGTTTAATTAAATATTTTTCTTGATATTCTTGGGACAAATAGACAAGGGATGATTGGATAATTTTTTTTCATTTTTGGTTTCATGAGTCAATTTGTAAATTGTTTAGGAAAAGAGGGCCAAATATATTAATTTTAGAGCTAAAAATAAATTTTTTATGCCTATATATATACTAAGGAATTTTTTTTCCAATGCTAGGGGGGCCCATGGTGCCCCTCAACCCCAACGTAGTTCCGTCCCTAATGGAACTACCACCCGTGGACATCTCTGGCGAAGTCGAATCCAATTCTCCGATCTTCACAACGCTTACTACCATCATGCGAGAAACCAATCCCCTTCTCAAGTCTGCAATCTCAGCCCTGAAGCCTAGGCCAACAGCTCTTTTCGTCGATATTTTCGGAACAGCAGCACTGGATGTCGCTGAGGAATTCCACATGTTAAAGTACCTATTTGTAACCACTGCACTGCTGCTTGCGTTAGCAGTATATATTAACATCCTCGACAAGGAAGTAGAAGGAGAATACGTTGATCAAAAAGAACCGCTAAGGTTGCCGGGTTGTATGCCGGTTCGACCCGATGATGTGGCTGATCCGTTGATGAACTGGACAAAGCATGAATACCATGTGTTCTTACAAGTTGGCTTAGAGATTCGTCGGAGTGATGGGCTTATGGTGAACATGTGGGAAGATTTGGACACTAAAACGCTTAAAGCAATGAGAGGAGGAATGTTATGGCTTACTACCGGTTTACGCAGTCGGACCGTTGTTTAGGCCGGTTGAACAGTCGGGCCTGAAGAGCGAGTTGTTGGATTGGCTGGATGAGCAACCGGTTGAGTCAGTAATTTATGTTTCGTTTGGGGTTACTGGGAAGCTCTCAGCCCAGCAAATCACTGAGCTTGCTTGGGGTCTAGAGCTGAGCCAACAGAGATTTATGTTGGTGCTGCGCTCTAACAACAAGGACAAAGGTATTAACTTATTGGATTACTTGCCTGATGGGTTCTTAGAACGTACACACAATTTGGGACTGGTGGTCACGGCGGATTGGGTCCCACAATCGGCAATTTTGAGCCATGGATCAGTATGGGGGTTCTTATTAGGGGCGTCAATGTTCGACCCAACCCGTGAACACGACACGAACTCAACATGGGTTTTTTCGGGTTAGGGTTGGGCCTTAATGGGTTTGGGTCATAATCAGGTAGACCCAAAAGCGACACAATAAAAAACGCATCATAAGCAGGTCAACCCATGTAACTCGCAATAGACACGTTTGACACGCCAATTTATTTGTGTCAACCTGAAATGACTCACTTAATACAACCCGTTTAACTCGTATAACAAATAAATATTCATTTTATTTTAGATTTGTCAAATAACTTTTATATCCAACATATATTTTAAATTTAAAAGGAAAAGTGAGTAATTACAAAAATTTAAAAGGGATATAATTGAAAATTGAAATTTTACAAACCCTAGATCTCTAAACCCTACAAACCCTAAATGTCTAAACCTTCTTATAAATATCTATTTTTTTTCCAGTCATACTACTCTTCTCACACTCGATTCTCAAACTCAAAGCGTCAACTCTCAGACTGGTTATTGCTTTCTCTCTGTCTCTGAAGTGTATGCACTTTTTTTGGAGGGTAAAGAAATTATTTTTGGATGAATGTTATATTTTTATTAAACTATATTATTTTGAATGTGGGTTGAAGATTTGAAGTGTATGTACTACTTTTGGGATGTAAAAAAAAAATATTTCTAGATGGATATTATATTTAATGTTATGCAAATTGAAATGGGTTGTGTTACATTCGTGTCAACGCAAAACGACTCGTTTATTAAGTGTGTCAAATGGGTTAGGTCAGGTCAATCTGCTTTATTAACAGGTTGGGTTAGGGTTGAAGAATCATGACACGATTATTAAATGGGTCGGGTTAGGATTAAGCCATTAAGGCGAATACCCCTACCTCGACACGACATGAACCCGACACGCTAATCTGAATTGACACCCCTAGTTCTTATCACACTTTGGGTGGAATTCAGTTGTGGAGAGTATAATTAGCGGCGTGCCAATGATAGCATGGCCTCTATATGCGGAGCGTAATATGAATGCTGCGTTGCTAGCTGAGGAGTAAAGAGTGGCTGTGCGTCCCAAAATTGCACCAACTAAAGGAGTTGTAGGACGGGAGGAGATTGAGATGATGATAAGGAAAGTAATGGAAGATCATGATGAAGGGAAGGTAATGAGGGCTAGAATTAAGGAACTTAAAAACAATGGGGAAAAGGCTTGGGCTAAGGGTGGTTCTTCTTTCAATGCATTGTCTCAAATAGTAAAGCAATGCGAGATGAACTTGCAGCGCCAGGAAGGGAAGGAGGTTGTATTAAGAAATTATTAAATAATGGGTAATTGTCCTAGGTTTGTTTAAGAAAGTGTGTCTGAAAAAATAACTTGTTTTTGCCTCATTAAAAATTACTATAAATTTGTTAGTGAGGTTTGTAACGTGCCTTCATTATATTCCCTCGTTATTGTATGTGTGTTTGCTTTTTTTTAATAATAAATAAATAAAGGATTATGTTAATGAGTACTTTTAGGACAATTGTTAATAAATTTTATCAAAAAAGTTTTTAACATCACTTTCATAAGAAATTTAAAAAGTTGTCAAGAAAATTAATTGCTTTATCATTTTTCTATAAAATGTTTCTAAAAATAGTTAATAAACCAATGCCTTTAGGTTATTGGTTAACATTTCCCATAAACAAAACCTCTTTTATATGACTGGTTTTTTTTTTTTTTTTAACATAAATCTCAATACTACTTTTGTGAGGAATATGAACAGTATATATTTATATAATATATGCTTGTATAAATTTTAAATTAAATTGTGTAAGCTTATAAATAATGAGGTCATAAAATATATTATTCATTTATTTATTTTAATTTATTCGTTACTAAAATAAGTTTGTAGATAATGAGACCATAAAATATTTCCCTTAATATCAATGTTTTCTAGGATGGACTGTCTTACCACTTCACATCTTCCATGAAACTAACAGTATTGCAGATAGTCTGGCCAAGAGATAAGTAACTCAAAGAAGCAGCCTAGTGGAATATATACAATGTTCTACTTTTATAACTAATCCTTATATATATATATATATATATATATATTTATATATGAAATCTTTTGGGAAAAAAAAATTCCTAGAGGGTATTCGATGACTAATAGACCGACTTTTGTAACTACTACTTAATCAAATAAAACAAGTTTGAAAACAAAAGGTCTGCGAAAATCAAGGTTTTTTGTTTGTTGAGATAGACATAAAATTATAAAAGCTTGAACATCAAATTAAAAATATGACTAAAGTATATAGATGAAAAAACTATTTTTGTCATTTTACTTTTTGTGTTGTGGTGGTACACTAGTGAGGTTGAGAGTGGATATTTCACCAATAATTGGAAATATACTATTGTCGCTTCTTTTCTTATACAACGTGATTACAATCTGTTCTTTATTTTTTTTTTAGTAGAAAAGGAAAATATATAATAAAACTAAGGAGGTAGGGACACAGAACAACGTCTCAGAGAGTACAAACCATTCAAATCAAAATTAAATCTAGTTTCTAATGGCCTGTTTGGAAGTTTAGAGAGGGAGGAGAGTAGTGGGGAGTAGAGGAGAGGAGAGTAGTGGAAAGGAGAGTAGAGGGGAATGATTATCTTCCATCTTGTTTAGATGTTTTTAAAATTAAGTAAGAAGGAGGGGAGTAATTAGTCTTTTCATTTGTAATTTTGTTAATATAGTAAGGGCAAATTTGGTAATTCATTTGGTCAAGCATTTTTATCCTCCACTATCCTTCCAAATCTCTCCAATTTGGGGGAATTAAAAATGAGGGGTTAGAGGGAGTTGAAACCCCTCCAAATCTTTCCCCCTCCTTCCTTAAAAAACTTCCAAACAAGGGTATTAAATTACTCTTCCTCCCTCTACTCTACTTCCTCTCCATTTTTAAACATCCAAACAGGCCATAAATCCACAGGCGGATTGTTAAATAAAACAAAAACATCACTTTAAACAGCACCCTTCCTGGCCAAGCCATCTGTGCAACCATTGGCTTCTTGATAGCAGTGACTGAAACGGATCTGTCTAAACCTAGTGCTTAGTTGCCTGCAATCATCCAAGAGGACAGAATGGCTCACAAAAGAATAGATAGGGCTTGACAATGCATCAACCAGTAGCTTAGCGTCTAGCTCTACTTCAACAGCAAGAAAATTTCTTTCTAAACATAATGACAGCTCGTCCCAGAGTGCCCACAGCTCGGCTAAGTAACTAGTAGTTTTTCCAATTCTCCTCGAGAAACCAACGATCCAATTACCGTGCTCATCTCGCACTACACTGCCACTCCCTGCAATCCTAGGATTCCCTAGAGATGAACCGTCAGTGTTTAACTTCATCCAACCTTTAATCAGCCTCTCCCACCTTATGTGCTTCTCAACCAATCTGGGTGCATGCTTTGGATCTAAACCGCATAGGTAGAACTCCAATGCTCTCTGCCTGATCTCCTCCACTGCATTATAGTGAGATTTTTTGTGTTGGAAAACCCATGAATTTCGCTTCAGCCAAATTATCCATATGGCAAAGAGAAATGTGAAATTCCAAGGAATGGGACTAGGAGGAATGGCATGTTTATCCCTGCCATTTATGTCCAGCCACTCCAGCAGCTCACTCCTAAAGAAAGAGGGTTTTGAAGACTCCGGTATTAATTGTTGCCAGATTGGTTTAACAACTGTGCAGTCACAAAAGGCATGTATGATAGTTTCTGGGGCTTGTTGACATAAGGGACAATAAGTATCAGTGTCCACCCCTCTAGCATGAAGACAGGATTTAACTCCAATACTTTGATGGTAGCACTTCCACAAGAATAGTTGGATTTTTGGAAGGATGTTGGTCTTCCAGGCCCACTGCCGTCTAAAGATTTGAGTGGTATCAAGATCCACAGCCAATGCATAGGCGCTATGGGTGCTGAACACGCCATTAGGACTCCCTTCCCAAGCAATCTTGTCCCTGCTTCTTGCAACAATGGCAACAGGAGTAGCTTGGATGCCCAAAACAACCTCTTGAGGCAAAACCATGGAAATAGCATCCCACCTCCAGCCACTTTCTGACATTACCTCTTGAAATTCTAAATGGTATTCTTCTCTAGTTAGGGGGCCTTGCATTACCCTTCGAAGGGGCCCCTGTTCTAACCATCTGTCAAACCAAAAACTAAGCTTGCTTTCTCTTCCAACAGTCCACATAGCACCTCTTTGGAACACATCCTTCCACTTCTTAATAGCTGACCACACCCGGGAGCGGGGGAGCTTGTCACTGTTGCTGGAGCCTAGCCTTCTAGGATTACAATATTTTTTCTTAATAACTCGAGCCCATAAAGTCTCTGTCTCAGTGCTAAAGCGCCAATTCAGCTTGGCCAAAAGGGATGTATTCCTTCCCTTAGCTAATTGAATTCCAAGACCCCCCTTGTTTCTTGGGTTTAGTCACCTTTTCCCAACCAATCCAATGCATTTTCTTAGACGTTTCAGTTGAGCCCCACAGAAAGTTCCGATTAACTCGATCAATGCCCTCTAGCACTTTCCCTGGTAACTGAGCACATTGCATGAAATAAGCGAGAACCACGGATAGGGAGGATTGAATGAGCACAGCTCTACCAGCCATGGAAAATAAGTTCGCTTTCCATTCGGCAAGTTTATGCTTGACTCGATCTAAGACAAAGTTGAAGTCTTGGCTAGAAGCCCCCTGGTGCTTTATGGGTATACCCAAATATTTCCCTAAAGAAGGAGTGGACTGGAACCCAAAAATCTCACAGAGAGTTTCTCTAGTGTCACTATCAACGTTAGGGAAGAAAAACACCCTAGTTTTTGCTTCACTTACCGATTGGCCTAATTTAACACAAGAGGCATCAAGCACCTCTCTAATGGTAGAGCAGTTCACCTGATTGGCCTTGGCAAAAAGGACAGCATCATCTACAAACATAAGGTGGGAGAAGGCTGGACCACTCTTAGAAGACCTGACAGGAGTCCAGTGCTTTTCATTGCACTTTTCCTCAATCAATTGACTAAAAAAATCCATACAGATAATAAAGATATATGGCGATAATGGGTCACCCTATCTTATCCCTCTAGATGGATAAAATCTCTCCAAGGTTCCCCCATTAAATAAAATGAAAGTAGACACTGAGGTGACGTAGCTCATGATTAACTGAATCAAATCCTGAGGAAGGTTAACCCTTATGAGCATTTCTCTGATAAAGCTCCACTCAAGCTTGTTGTAGGCTTTTTCAAGGTCGATTTTTATTGCCATGTACCCTTCTTTGCCTTTTGCCATACTGATCGTGTGGATTAACTCTTAAACTATGATAGCATTATCAGTACCTCTCCTATTAGGCACAAAGGTTGTGGAAGCGGATTGATAATTTGATCCAAGTGTGGTCTAAGCCGCGCTACAATTACCTTGGTGACAATCTTATAGACAAAGTTACACAAATGACAGGTCTGTAATTGTTGAGCGAATTAGGACCTTGCACCTTAGGAATAAGAGCGATATGTGTCCTGTTCAAAAACTCAGGAACCCTAACTACGAAGTCTCCAACTACGAAGTCTCCAACTAGGTCTGCTTTAACTACGAAGTCTCCAACTACCAACTAGAAACGTTGGAAAAACCCGGCATGGAGGCCGTATGGACCGAGGGCCTTGAAAGCTTTCATGGACCATAAGGCAGCCTTTATTTCTTCCACCGACACCTCACAACCTAAGCTATCACGAACTTCATTAGGCAGAACTGCCTGCCATTGAAAGCTTGGGGAAACAACCCAAAAGGAAGAAAAATGGTAAATAGAGTAGATATCTTCAAAACGTCTCTGAATATCCACTCCCCCACTCTATTTTTTATAGCTGCAATTCTGTTTCTCTTCCTTCTGACTAAAGTGGATAAGTGAAAAAACGAGGTGTTGCAATCTCCCTGTATGGTCCAATTAATTCGAGTTTTAAGAACCCAAAATTCATGCTCCTACTCCAATACTTGGTCCAAATCCAACTGCAATTTGCTTTCGAGTTGAAGGAGAGAGGAGGTGGGGCTAATGGTAATTGCTTGCAGGACACCATTTAGCCTCGCCAAGATTTTTCTTTTCTTTTTTGCAAAGACATTTCTGAAGTGAGTCTTATCCCAAGTAGTGGCTTTCTTGGAAAAGTTTTCGATAACATCTGCTAAACTCGATCCTACTTGTCAAGATGAAGAGACGACACCAGGAAAGGAGGTATCAAAAAGCCAATAACTTTGGAAGACAAAAGGTTGAGGTCGCAGCATGGGTCTTCTAGGATTAGATTCTAGAATGACTAAGCAATGGTCGGAATGGCGCCTGGTGAGATGAGTAACTTGGGCTTTAGGGAAAAGATGCCACCAATCTGGGGTGATGAAAAATCTGTCAATGCGCTCTTGGATAAGCCCACTTATTTCTCTCTTGTTGGTCCAGGTGAATCTTAGTCCCGAGAACCCCAAGTCCACCATATTGCACTTGTCTAAACATTCTTTAAATTGCAAGGAGGTGTTAATATTTACAACCCTCCCACCATATTTATCACTACTTACAAGAGGTTCGTTAAAATCACCAGCTAATAACCAAGGTAAATTTAATTCAGATACAAAGAGGAGATTGTTCCAGAGAATACGCCTTTCAGCTATTCTTGGACTTGCATAGACAGCAGAAAAAAGCCAGCTAGTATTTTAAGGACGTACCTTTACCACTGCGTGAATCACCTGCTCAGTGTTTGCAAGGGGTGTAATCTCAACTCTATCCGAGTTCCAAAGCAACCACAAGTCACTGATGTACCCAATGGTTTCAGTATGAATCACTCCATCAAACGAGAGTCTATCTGTGATCTCCTTAGCTCTGTGACCACCTAAGTGGGTTTCCATAATCACCATAATGGCCAGATTGTAAGCCTAATTAAGCTCTCTAACGTGACTCTGAAAGTTGGGCTTCAGAGCGCCCCTGTTGTTCCATATGACGATATTCATAATGAGATTGTGGGGTGGAGTTGGACACACATCAATTCGAGGTAAGACTCTCTCTCTCTCCCTCAAACTCCATCCTAACCGTACCACCATTCTCCTCTCCGCAAAAACTTCCCACGGGTTCACTTCGCTCGGATTCTGCAAAGGCGGACCCTGAAGCTGCCACCAGGGGAATATCATCTCCTTCCAAGCTGGAACGTCCTGCACTCTGATGCTCTAGAGTCTCTAATACCACACCCTCTAAGATTATAACCCACCTCCGCTACACTTGTGAACTGAAAGTTTGGATTGAAGGATGAGCTTCCTCCATCATCATTCCTCGAAGTGGTGTTGAAAAGGGGTGGCTGCTCTTCTCTAGTGGGGTTTTTTGAAAGACTATCCAAAGCCCTAGCAAGTGGTTTTTCTTTTCAGCCTTCACTGAGGCCCCCATTGTTGAGCTCGGATGGGCAGATTATACTCTTAGGCCGCTGATGGATTGGCCCATTTGTTTCATTATTTGACAGTCCTTAAGCTTAGACGCATTGGGCCCGAAGGAGTTAGGATCCGCTGGAAGTTTTTGCTTAAAATCCTTTGAAGGCCTTAAGTCCATCAAAGTGGCATCTGACGTGCGAAACAGTGGGCATGGTCCCTCCTAATCCACTCACGTCCTCTAATTCTTTGTAATTTTGTGGCCCATCCTTTTATGTGTCACCACTAGCCACGGTCCATAATCCCCCTCCTGAACGTCTCCCTCTCGTACATCCCCAACTGTACTATCTGAGCTAGCAAAAGTACTTGGGTCATGCCTATAGCGTGGGACATGCACCGGCACGAACTGGTTTTCTGGAGCCTCCGTTTGTGATGGCTTAGGACCACGAACAACAAATGGGCAAGACTCGCTCCAATGGCCAACTCTACCACATCCGAAACACAACTTTTGAATCCCTTCGAACAAAACATGTTGCTCCAACTTCCCAATAAGAACTGTTGTAATGAGAGGTTTTTCCACGTCAATCTAAAAACATAGCCTCGCATAACGACCCCTAGCTTCTGAAGCCGTGTAAGTGTCGATCCTCAGGACTTTACCAACAGCTTCACCAATCTCCTTCAGCAAACCCAACCAACAACTGTGGAGTGTGCGGTAGGGAGTGGGGACACTATCCTTACCTTGAGTCAAGAACAAACCTAGAGGGCCCGGAGATAAGCTGAAAATAAAAAATTTCAATCAAATAAGAATTCTTGTAGTTTTAAAAAACTATCAATAAAAAAACTTCAAATAATTTTAATAATTCAGATTAAATGCGTGTTTGGATACCGCTTGGTGATGAGCAAAAATACGAGAGCTCCGGCTCATCCAGGGATAGAACAGCTTCCCTTGTCAAGACAGTCGTCCACTGGGATATGGCTCATCTATAAGGAAAACCCCTAGACGAGCCCTAACACTTAGAATAATTCCTGAAATTATTTGAACCACGTGTCACTATTTGGATTCACCCTTATAACTTCCTCCACAGGAATTAACTTCCACGACAGTTATAGGAGATGAAATGTTCTACCTCCTATAACGGTCATGGAAGTTAACCTCGAATTCTCAGACCTCCTCATTTGTAGGAGGAGTTATGAGATAAGTGACCGCTCTAAGATCACACTATATAAACATTCGTTCACATCAAGTGAAGGTAAGTTTTTACAAATCCTGAAAAGTTGGAACTCCTGAATTTAAGATAGAAACGAACTTTGGCATTGGAGGGTTTTTGGCCGATTCACCCTGGTCACCTTTGATCGTTTGTTCTTTCTTTTTCAGGCCATCACAACAGTCGCTAGCCCTTTGAAGCCCGAAGAATCCAGCCTACTGATTTTCTTCACATCATCACTGCTTATTGCTGAAAAAACATTGTAGCAAAATAGTTTTTAAATGTGTGAATAGTGCCGTGAGACCCAATTTTAAAGTTTTTTTTTTTGAAAAAAAAAAGTAGTTTATGGATCCCGTGAATAGTGCACGGGACCCACAAAAAATGCATGGGATGCAGATGTTGAAACGCAAGCGTTGTATCCGAACAGATACTAAGATACAATTATCTACCAACAAATACAAAAATTATTGTTTCTTAATACATTATCTATGAAATGAAACTCATCGCTCTTTTAAAATTTTGAAATCGTCTATAATTGAATCCAAACCAAACAAAAAAATGATGTCCCTTTCAATATAAAACATCAAAAATTCTATCAAACACACTATTACCCCAATTTATAATGCACTACTTTTCTAACTTTACACTTTTTTGGCACTGTCTATCGCTTGTTCCCTATTGTTGCCCCACTATCAACAAACAGTCAAAGTCTCAAACACCAAAAATAACATATTCTCTACACGCTCCTATATTATAATTTTATTCACAACTCACTTCTCACTTCTCACTATCTCAGACACTCTGACAGCAGCAACAACATCAACAACAACAACAAAAAGCCACACATTCACAATCTCAGAGTCACAAATGACAGATTCACAAATCACAAACACATGGACAAGAGAAGCTAACTAAGGAAAATGATGGGCAATGCAGACTTGAAGATAAGAAGGCCATGGGAGCTCCACAAAATCAAATCATTCTGCCTTCACACTATTGAAGCATGCAACAACTTTTAAATCAGATTAAAGATAATTTTGCAACACCAAATAGCTTTTCACCTTTGCAGAAACCCAGTCATAAGATCCTTTTAAGCCCAAGAAGTGATCCTTAGGTGAGAAGCAACTTGAGAAGATTGAGCTCTTATGCAACAATCATTTTCAGATGAAAGCTTTGAGGACAAGGGCTAATATCAAGGGAGGAGTAATGTTACATACTTAGTTTTTATTTAATTTTATTATTTAAGATTTTATTTTTGTTATTAGAAGTTAGGTAATCACATAATGAATAGGATAAATTGTTAGCTTAGTATTTGAATAATCTTATCTATTTGTTGTAGCTAAAGATTTGGTTTTTTTTTTTAATTTAAATGTTAGCTTATCTTATAAAACCATCTATTTATATGGCTTACTGTTGATTAATAAAGGAAGCTAAAAAATATTATTATTGAGTATTCACTTCAGAGGTTTAGACTCCCTCGAAGTAGTCTATCTATCAACAAACTCAATTGGGTATGTAACACATATCCCTTGTCTTCATTATAGCCATTAATGGAAGAATAAAAGAAAATAAAGTTGACTATGCATATTTTCTTGCTGTTTTGCAAAGGAACATCACTCCAACTGATGACATAGAAGTGGCATATGCGTAGTATAATCATCGTTACTTTAGCAATTTCTACTCAAGAATGTGGTAGGTTGGTACATTTATTTTATTCCTATTATGGTTAAGCTTAATGTTAGCAATGCCTAGGTCAGTTTTGTCTAGCATTTTCCTCTTTTTCCTGCATCAAGGCACACAGTACAGGCAGCCAATATAGGTAGGGGCCACGCAAGCATATCCAGTTGCGAAACATTCCACTCAATTCTAAGAAATAAAATGTTTATCCCTCGCAACTAAAAAGAAGTTATTTAGTACTACATTCTGTTTCTAAATCAATTATTTATTGTAGTATGAGCAGAGAATGAAATACCATGCAAAGTATGTGTCACAATAAGAAACAGCCCTATTTGTTTACTAAGTTCAAACTCACATTTTTACATTTTAAACAACTTTACACACATTTTCACATACTTTTTCACCTACACAAATTTCAAAAAATTACAAAAATTTCATCTTATACTACTCTACCAAACATCCAGAATTTGGAAACATGTACTTACAAAAATGCCCAAAAATAAAATTTTATAGCCTACTCATCCAACCCCTCACACAACATAATGGAAGTGGACATGGACTAAAAATTTAGTGATGAGACCTTTGGTTCAAGAATTTGTTGTAGAGATTTTAGAAATTTGGTTTGAATTGTTGTAGATAGGTACATAGCTATTTTATGGGCAGGGGGCCCTAACAACACCCCCTGTATATGTTGTTTGCCGTATCATGTCAAAAGCTAAATTTGGAGATGAAGATGAGAGAAAGAAATTTATTATTAAATGAATAGGAAAAGTACAGATCTGTAGTTGAATGAAACAAAACAAAAGGAATCAAAATCAAGCTTTTTAATTTTAACACAAATCAAGTTCTCTACTGAATTCTCTCACTTAATGACCAAAACATTAGACAAAAATCTTCCCATCCCCACATGTAGGCTACTCCTCTGCTCTACTGAGTTCTCTACTGAATTTTTAGTTTTACTATCTTGATATTCGTTGAATCCATTGATGACCATAATGAAGGAATGTTAGTTGTTTGTGTAACATTATCAGTGATATTTTTGTCTTTTTGAGTTACGAAAGTTTGTTAATGATATCAAAGAGATTGTAAAGTAGTTAGAATTTGTCAAACCAAGTGATGAAGTGCAAACTCGTCAGTCACAATGAATGTGTCCAGATGGAGCCAAGCCCTCGTCCTTGTGGCTATGGAAATGGTTAAGGTGGCTCCCTCAAAGTGGTCACCGATGTGGTGTCTGTCACAACGTCTCCGATGCCAAAGTCAATATAAAGAAACCTTTTAGAAAAATCAAGCAATGTAGTAGAATATCAATAAGTATTTTTTGGATGTCTCTCTGTACTTTTTGCTGGTGCTTGTGAGGGCCTTATATATGTTACTGCAACTCCTAGTCGTTGCGGCAGTTATTGTGGCTTTAATGCCTTTTTTGGTAACGCCTTGTGCTCAATAATGTGGACTTCAATGGGCTTCCAATGGTCCATACAACTGTTTTTGTAACCACCCAATTATTGCTCATACTAAATGGCTTGGTTACCTTCGTCAATGATGTGGACTCCTGATTAGCTCGTCTTAGGGAACAACCTCGTCAGTACTGATCACATCATCCATGTAAGTTTAATTCGTCAGTCCCATCACCAAGTGTCCATGTTGGGACCGAAGGGAGCCATGCCCCACCCCATCCCCCATTTTTTTGGGAAAAAATTGGTTGATATAGATATTTTAGAGTTATCTTAACCAATTTGAAAATTTCTAAGGAACACTTATCCTTCCCCCTCTCCCCCCAATTCCCCCATACATAGTTAATATATACAATTTAATTAGTGATAAATATGTATATAAAAAAATTACAATAATTAGACACCATTATCTCAACAAATAGATGAACACGAGTATGGTTAGAATCTTTTTTGCAAAAGTAAGCATAGCTGTATAGGCTGTTTACCATTCCCACTTCCCAAGTATTGTTCTTCTCATATTTTGTTATTTGACTTTTCTTTTCATATATTGTGTATAAATTTGTTACTAAAATAATTAATACATCATGTAAAATTATAAGTGTACCTGTCTAAAATATACTACTATTTATCATTTAATTTATAAATAAAATAATAAAACATATATTTGTTTGTAGTTTATTAGATTTTTTTATGTATTTTTTTATGGTTTATTAGATTTCTTTTTAATGTCTTGAAATTTAAATCATTGTTTGTCTATTATTTAGCAATCTTTAGATTATTAGTATTTTTTTTAATCTTAGTCAGTATACTCAATGGGTGATAATTTAATTTGAAAAATCTAGTTCCATTGGCATGTTTAGGACTATTGACTCATTTTTAAGAAAAAAATGAAGATGATAATTCAAAAAATAGTACACTTTTGGGTTCTGATGTTGATGAGTGTCCTTCCAAATCTCCAAGGATTTAACTTGAAAAATATCCTTCTGGACCAAAATTCATTTCAATTTTCCACCACTTACCTCCAATGAAGTTGTTGTTACTAGAACTTTAAAACGAGATCCATGATTACGCACTCAAATGTGAAACTATTTAGCCAATCTATAAGATGAAATTAAACAGGAAAAAACAAAGGGAAAAAAAGCAGTTATCTCATTTTTTTGTTTCCTCCCCTGAAAAATAAATTTCTGGCTTCGCCACAGCATTCAAAGAAGAAAAAATCAAGTGTCAATTGGGTTTTAAATGTCTATCTAATGTGGTAAGAGACTATGAAAGAACATGAGGCTAGAGAACATGGTCTTAAAAACATACCCAATCTCATGAATTGTCAATCCAAATAGACGATAAAATATTAAACTGACCACAAATAAAAAAAAAAAAATCTTCTTGAAGTTCCCAAATTGTTTTTATAAAGTAAGTCCAAACTTTGTCCCCCAAACCTTTGGCTCTGACTCTGGCTTTGTCTCCGTCCCTAGTTGTAGAGATAGTTGAAATTGAAATAGACAGACATTTCCTTTGATTTATTTCAAATAAACCCCCTTTCAAGCAGTGGTCGAGCTATGTTAAAGGCGCGGTGTTCATTAAACATTTGGGGGGGGGGGGGGGGGAAGAAGAGATTTTTATATAATGTTTATAAAATATTTTGTTTTAACTACCCTAAAAAAAATTTTGAACACCCTAACTAATTGAAACCATGACTTATAAACCAAAAATGGTTCCAACTTTTGCCACCTTCCTCAAAAAGAAAAAAGAAAAAAAAAAAAAATCTTTAGCTTACTTTGGAGTTGAATGTAAAAGGAGATGGCACTAGCAACCTCCAACAAATTAAAGATTTGCATTTGTGAACTTTCAACTTTTTCTTTTTTTTTCTATCTTTTTTCGTTTCTCTTATTTATTAAATCTCCGACGTCCTACCTCGCTAAATTTGGTCTATTTGCTCTTGCTTTTTTCTTCTTTACTTCATCCCAGTGATCCCAGTAGTTTGCTCTCTCTTTACCGATTAGATTGCTCCAAAATTTACAACCATGGTCCTCGTGTATGGTTTAGATTTACAACAATGGTGAGAAGAGTGCTAGCCATGAAAAAAAAAAAAACAAAGGAAAGGAAAGAAGAAGAGAGAAGAAAATTAAAAAATAAGAAGGGAGGTTCAGAGGCATAGTATTCAATCTGACGTGGAAGAGTCAGCGTGTGAGTAAAAGGAAAAAAGAATAAAAAAGAAGTTTGCATGTTTGTGGGCTTTCTCCAATCCAACAACTCCGTATGACTTCATACAAACATTAAAAAAGTTTTAATTGGGCCAGTTCTGTTTCGGCCATTTGAAAAGGAAGGCTTTGTATCAAGTTTATGGAAAAATATAAATAAAGAGCAAACAGAAAACTCAAGAGAGGCTGAGACTGCTAGACCTGAATATATAGAGAGGCAAATGAGCTGCCGATGGCGGTTGTCTCTGTGGCTCTCCTTTATGACAGTTAGGGCTGTATACGGTGCAGTGCGGCCGGTTATGAGGGGATTTTTCGCACATGTGATTTCCCCCATGCCTGACCGCGCCTCACATGTGAAGGGGTAGAAGTAGAATTGGTCTACTCCAAGTTTAATTCACCCTAGCAGTGCAGTGCAGTTAGTCTGGTGCAAAAAAAAAAAAAAACATATAAATTTAAAATAAAATAAAATAAAACAAATGACATTAGAATCATCAAACAACCCAAATATTAAATAAATAAAAACAAACAAACATGTTCAGAATATTTCTCTAATATCCACACAGAATTTTCAAACAAATTTCCAATTTTCTAGAAGCATAACAAGGAGCCAAGGAGAAGTAGCCTAGGTATTGAGCATTATACAAATTCACATGCCTGTTATTGACCATCAAAACATACTCTAGAAATTTCTAGATAATATCCATGACAAAGAGGAAGGAAGAGAGGGGAAAGAGAGGAGAGGGACAAATCGTAGATCTAAAATATTTCTCAAATTTAACCTAGGCTCTAACTAAAACGACGTCGTTCCACTTTTTTTTTTTTTAAATCTAATACTAAAACAATGCCATTTTGAACTTGATGTTTAAAATTTATAATGGCTCCAAAACAACGTCATTTTGAATTAGATTTATTAAATGAAACGACATCATTTCTAACTCACTTAATTTAAACCCTATTTTTCCTTATTCTTTCTTTGTCTCTCTCACTTTTTCACTAAACCGGAATTCCTCTCTCTCTCTCTCTCTCTCTCAATTTCTTCTATTTTAAAACTGAAGCATGATTATATATTATATGTATATGTTACATATATATATATATATGTGGGGTCGGTTTGGTTACTTTTCAATCTGCAGATCTTACTGCCAACCATCGCACCTGGAACCTTCAGTGGAGCTTTCAATTGTCGGATCAGTGCGGTTTTGGGTGGTTCTGTTGACATCGGTGAATTCTTGAACATGCCTAATGATAGCTATTTTTATTTATTTGTTTAGTTTTATTTTTAGTATTTTATTTCAAATTCTATGAGTAGCTACATTTTTTATTAAGATTGAGAATGACATATTGTTAAGGATTATCAGTATTATTATTTATGTAATTTAATTTTTTGAACAAAAGTTATTCTTGCTTCATATCAAATGACTAAGATATGATTCTTAATATGCTTTCAATCATCTTTTTCTCATGATTTGAAATTTATCTTAATTGATTGAACGTTTAGTTTATTATTTCTTGATTTTAAAAATTGATATATCTTGTGATTTGTTTTGTCAACGAATACAATTGATGATTTAATTTTATACCTAAGAAGCGAAAAATAGCATACTTTAGATTTTTTAAAATAGGAAATTTAATAAGAATATTTTCCATGATAGCAAGATTGATTTCTAGAATATTTTATTATTTCCTTTCTTAGATTAATTATTTTCTTAGTTTTATTTAATTTCAAAGTAATCAATTTGTATTGACCTAGGATTTATGTTAGTTAAGATTTTATTAATTTTCCTACATTCATACAAGTCCTTGTGAGTTTATCCATGTTCTTGCTAAACTATGTTTTGATACTATTTGTGTACTTGTGAGTACTTTAAAATTTTATAACAAAAGCCAATATCAATTTTATTACTAAAATATTTCTAAATTGATGTAGCAATGAATATGATTAAGAGACTTTGACAATCTAATAAGAGTGGTACTAAAAATACTACAAATTTTTCTAAATAATCATTACAAACTGATGTGTCATTTATCATGCACAAAAAATAATTCTATTATTTTATTCAAAAAATGCTATAAGTTAATAAGTATAATTTTCACAACTATTGGCAGGTGATTCGACCTTTCTCTCCCCCCCCCCCCCCTCCCCACCGCCCCACCCTTTTTCATTAGTCATCTTGATCCACCATAGAGTCTTGAACTAGCTTTCTTTTGTAATACAAGTTTTACAAATTGATGTGGTAATGAATGTGATTAATGAATTTCAACAATATACTAAACGAATAGTAATTTTTTATGATTAATGCCACATCAATTTGTAAGCCATATATAGTAAAATTTGTAATATCCTTAGGATGGATTAAGATCTGATTCATGCAATTTGAACTTTGATTGAAAGTTAAAAATTTCATTGTTAATCTTAGGTATTGGATTAGAAAATTTTTTAACCTTTTAACTTTATACCATTCTAGCTATTTACTTTTTAACTTTTATCCCGGCAAAGTACCAAACCTTTTCTTTCCTCAAGGATAGAGTTTGGAAAAAATTGCAAGGGTGGAAGGGGTTGATGTTATCTAGAGCGAGCAAGGAAGTGCTAATCAAGGCAGTGGCTCAATCAGTACCCACATACACTATGGGGGTTTTTCTTTTACCTTCGACACTTTGTGATGACCTCAATGCCTTGTGTGCAAAATTTTGGTGGGGACAAGTGGGCAATGAGAGGAAAATACATTGGTGGAGTTGGGATTTTTTATCAAAGCCAAAGAAGGATGGTGATATGGGGTTTAGAGATTTGAGAAGCTTTAATCTTGCTATGCTTGCTAAACAAGGGTGGAGACTACTACAAGATCAAGACTCAATCCTATTCCAATG
Source organism: Castanopsis chinensis (assembly GCA_032878915.1). Lineage (NCBI taxonomy): Eukaryota > Viridiplantae > Streptophyta > Magnoliopsida > Fagales > Fagaceae > Castanopsis > Castanopsis chinensis. Next base: position 4,991,805 of record JAVQMG010000122.1, on the reverse strand, counting down.
TCTTAAGGCTAGATACTTCCCTCGATGCAATTTCCTTGATGCGAGTGTATCACCAAACTGTTCTTATACATGGAGAAGTATATTGGCAGCTATGCCTATCATAAAATCGGGGTGTTGTTGGAGGGTTGGTGATGGATCAACGATTAGAGGTGCAGTAGACAAATGGATACCAAACCACCCTACCAATAAAATCCTTTTTCCAGATGTGATGGAGGATGAGGACTGGCATTGGCAGATCTGATTGACTCGGACCTTAATTGGTGGAACCGTGAGCTCATTTATGCCATATTTCAAAGAGCCGATGCTGATGCAATCTACAAAATTCCTTTGAGCCGTAAGTCTGCATTGGCTGCAATTTTTTGGCTACATAGTAAGGATGGGATATACTCATGCAAGTTTGGGTATCATGTTGCAAGACGAATTGCAAGGGAATCTAATGGGGCTAAATGCTCCACAGGTCCAGCAGGAAAGCAAGTATGGCAGAAGATTTGGAAGCTTGGAGTGCCAAATAAAATCAAGTTGTTCGGCTGGCGTGCTTGTCAAGAAATTTTACCAACCCGTGTGAACTTGGCAAAAAGGAAATCATCTCAGATAATATGTGTCAGTGATGCGGGAGAGAACCTGAAACTGAAGCACATGTGCTGTGGGAATGGGGGGCTGCACAGGATGTTTGGGTAGGAAGTGTACCTAGGCTCCAGAAGATGCCAAACAACCACAGCAATGTAATTGAGCTTTTTGAGAATCTGTTAGTGAGACTTGAGAACTCAGAATTTGAATTATTTCTAGTCCAAGCCTGGTTCATATGGAACCATAGAAATACGGTCTTATATGGAGGAAGCTTTAAGGATCCAAAATGGCTAAACAAAAGAGCTAGCGACTATCTAAGGATTTTCAGCAAGCTCAACGGCAACTTGCTATGCCTGCAATAACAACATGGAGAACCAACTAGCAGCCACCTCCACATTCAAGCTTCAAACTCAACTTTGATGCGGCAATCTTCGATGAGCAGAACTGTACAAGAATTGGTGCAGTAATCCGAAATCACAGAGGAGAAGTGATGGCTGCCATGTCAGCAAAGGGACCATTGGTGACATCTAGTGATGAAGCAGAGGCATTAGCTTGCAGGAAGGCACTCAAATTCTCCATTGATGTGGGTTTCTTGGAGCTGATCATTGAAGGTGATAATGCCCATGTTATGAAGAATATTTGTTCAACTCTCCCAAGCTGGTCTTCGTTGGGCATAATCATAGATGATGTTAAATGGCTCATGAATGGTATGCGAAATGTTTATGTAAATTGTATTAGGAGGGAAGGAAATATGGTGGCCCATGCCCTTGTGAGGTTCTCTAAAAATGTCTCAAAAGATTTGTATTGGCTAGAAGACTCTCCGCCTCCAGTGGTGGATGAATTGTATTTTGATAGTTTGAATTTGAATGAATGAGATTATGTTGGTTTGACTTTCAAAAAAAAAAAAAAACTTTTATCCCTCACTTTAAAGGTGCAATTGCTCGATGCAATTACTGAATCCAAATTCCCCTAACACCACTCTTCATTTCTTATATGTTGTTGTCATCTTTCAATCATATTCATTAGTATTATATTAATTAAAAAAATATTTATGTAATAAAATTTATAATATTTTAAACATTTTTTCTAATAAATAAACAATTGAAATTTTGGATCACATAACATTGTTTTTTGTTTTTGTCTTGTGGTGGTTCAAGAGCCAGCTGACTGGTTTTTTCTTTTTGTGTTGTGGATTATTTACAACTATTTAGGAATAATATATAGTTTTTGTTAGGGATATTATAGAAAGTAATAATGGAAGAAATAGGTTAACAGAAAAGACAAATAGAAAATAGATAACTTGGAGGCACAATGTCGTTTTCCTTAGACAGTTTTTGCTCCTCACACTATTATTGCTAAAGGGTTATCGTAAATTTTTCCTCAGAATATAACCAAGATATTGGATTCTACAGATAGCAATTCTGGAGAATGACTACAAGATTTCTTGTGTTTCTCTCGAACTTACTATTTCTTGGATATTTTTACAAAAATATCATATTTTATTTTTATGTGAATTGAGGAAATCAATTATCCCTTAATGTCAGATATGTTGATTGCTAAATTTTGAAATTCAAATATAATTCAAAATTTGAATAGCTATTATCAATGGTTTTAGCTATAAAAATTTCTGAAAATTAATGTGATTTTTAATGCCATATATTACCAGCTTTTAGTATACTTTCCTTTATAAATTTTTGCTTTAAAACGTTTCTTTTAATATATTTAATAGTAATATTATAGATGGAAAGTATCAGAAAATTATACAACTATATATTTATATAATTTACCATTGATGGTTCATAGCATTACAACTTGCTTTCCATTTTTTGGTTGTAACTATTGTGTATAGTCAAAGTTTCAAAGGAAAATATTAATTGATATCTAAATGTTAAATTACCGTTGTCCTAAAAGTTTAAGCTATTAGAAAATGGTGAATTTAATCACTTAACTATAATTCTAACACTCCCCCTTGCTTATAAGCCTAAACTTCCCCTTAATAAGTGGGGGTCTAACAAGTGGGAATTTAACATTTTAAATGGGAGGTAGAGCAAAAATAGAGATCGAACTCAAGATTTCCTGCTCTGATATCATGTTAAATTACTGATTGTCCTGAAAGCTTAAGCTATTAAAAAATTGTGAGTTTAATCACTTAACCATAATTCTAACACTAAAGATCAGCCACGTTATGAGCTATTGTTTTGTTTTCAATAGCATTATGACACCAAAAGACAATTTGATTTGGCCATAAACCTGTTTCAACATATATACATTTGGCAAAGATTTTTGACGAACAGTTTATATAATATATATATATATATATATATATATATATATGTGGAAGGAAATAAAAGTTTAAGTATCACATTATTTCTAAATTACAAAACCACTGACTTTCAAAAACAATTTTTATTATTGTTCTAAACACTTACCATCCACTGCTTCTTACTATTCACAAAAATATTTTATCTTTTACTAAATTTTCTAGGAAAAGAAAGTACTATAGAGAGCTTATATCCTACAAGTAGTGTAAGTTCACAAGAATAATCAGCAAAGGTGGCTAAGCTATTATATCCTAGGGATAACATGCGGAAATATTTTGTCTAATTACATCGGATATACCGTAGACGGTACAATTTGTCTTAAGACAGTAACTTAGTCCACGCCTCATCTCCCTCACCTCTTTTGGTAAAATCATATTATGTAATTTCCAAGGAAAAGTTAGGTAATATCTCTCTTTTATTTCCAATACTATTTTGTAGAGTTAGTTATTTTTCAAGTGAACATAAATCTCTATTTATACCTATATGGTTTTATTTCATCAAAAGGCACGTATGGAGAGTTAAAATTTTTTACAAAGCCATTCACTAGGCTTGAAACCTCTTCATCCTTTCCGAACAGTCATTAGAAAAATTTTGCCGAAAATCATGTTTTAGGATTTTCAATCAGTCAAAGGTTCCTTTTGATCGATCGAGTGCCCTTTTTTATCAATCGAACAAGATTTGAATAGCGATCGAGACATCCAGAGACTCCAAGATTATTTTCTTACCATTTTCGATCGATTGAGATAAAGTTTCGACCGATTGAAAATACTGAATTTCGAATTTTCACTTAGAAAATTCCAGAACTTGAATTTTCACTTTATGAAACTATATTCTTCAAACTCAAATATCATTATTACAACATATTCTTATATATACCTATATATACAATAGTTATATGCTATATTATTTAGCTAGCAAAATTTCACAATATTTTAAGAGTAAGGGAGATGTAGTCAAAATATAAAGAAATAAAATAAAATAAAATTTGTAGTATGACCTACCAAAACTCAAAACTGTCATGAAAATGGCGTAAGCTCTTGCTTTTTCTCTGAACTTTCTCGTATACTATTTTGTCACCAATTATCCTGTCCTAGGTGGTTGCTATCATCAACGAACCCAACAGCTCTTTCTAAAATATATAGGACCCGTTTGGTACGTGTGTTTAAACAACAGTTTTCAAGTTTAAAAGGATTTTTTGAAAATACTTGTGAGTGAAAAAGTATGTAGAAATACGTATAATATTATTTAAAAACTAAAAATTGTTGTTTGAAATCATGTACTAAACACCCCTATAACATCAGTGATATGACATTCGACAATTCATTCGAAAATATAAATTGGAAAATGTTATTCTAATATTTTGCACAACTTTTGTCATAATTTGTTCGCGTGACAAGTACTAAGCGATAGAGTAAAATGATGTGAATGGTTTCACAACTCCATCGCTCAAGACTTGTTCACGTAAATAAATTGTGATAAAAATTGTAAAAAAAATTATGATCTTAGTATTACTAATATATATTCTTTCCTGCTTAACTAATACGTAACCTTTCATCTTCCTCTTCCCTTGACTTCCTTGACAATACATCACACAATTTTTTTTTTTTTTTTGAGATAGAGTTTTAACTTATGCCGTCTACTCCTGATGATAACTCTTTATCATCAGACCAAGAAAGCAATTAATTTTTGGTGTAAGTGAGAATTGAACCCCATATCTCTTATACAACCATTAGAGACTTTACTAGTTGTGGGTTCCAGTTAGCTCAACTAGCAAAGTCTTTAATAGTTGTATGAGAGATTTAGGATTCAATCCTCGCCTACACCAAAAACTGATTGGTGTTTTGGTCTAATGATAAAAAGTTATCATCAGGAACAGGTACATAGGTTGAAACTCTCATCACACAAAAAGTTAAATGTACAAAATAAGGAAGATCCAGAACTGACCATTTTGTCTTAACTGGAGCCTTATTTAAAAATGAAACATCTTCTATTAACTATGGTAAACTAGTTTTCAATTTTTCAGAGGCAAATGGCAGACTTATCGTTATATCTACTGGTCAGATCAGTACTAGCAAGAAAGGGCGTTAGATCACATTTACACTTTGGGGTGGACTATAATACACAATTAAGAATAGGGACAGAAATTCCCAAACTTTTTTCATGACACAATTAGGAGTAGCATATTGCATGTGCTTGTGCATAATAAAATTCATAAGAAACAATTATTCACTGCAAATTTCATGATGGTTTTTTTTTTTTTTTTGGAGTGAAAATGATGGACAAAAGATGGTGTTAATGAATTTCAAATATGTCCATTACTCCCGGTAGACGAACTCAAGATTTATGAAATTTGTTGTGACAAAAGTTGAATTTATAATACTACTATAATATAATTGATGAGAAGAACTATTCCAAATATCGTAACCCAAACCTGTCATATATAATTTGTGCAAATCAGTATATTAGAAAGGTAACGTGATAATCATGAACTTTGAATAATTGATTACAAAAACTGCCTTCCCTTCGTCTTTTGACACGTATTTTTCATCTTTGTTAAACTTTTATTCCATGGATGGCTCAAAGCCAGACTCACAGGCAGTACTAGTTTGAGTGTCTTGGTTTCATCTTTTTACTCTTTTATAAATTCTCTTAAGTTGAGGGATTAGTGTTCTTTTTTAATTTTTTTTTAATTTTCCTTTTGTTCCACTACCACTAACGCACTAATAATGAGGTAACAGGTGAAAAGTAATAACATTTAATAATATTTTTTTAGCCATTAGATTTTTTAGAAATCTATAATTTAAAAAAGGCGTAACTTTTTTTTATTTGATACAAGATAGAATTTCTACTCTAATCTAATCTAAGTGTATATGTGTGTGAAATTCTCTCTTAGAAACTTGAACCCCGGCTCTTACCCCTCACACCCTACAAGCACTTATACTTGTGGAATGACCATCGCACCAAGGATGCGCGGTAGTAAAAGGCATAACTTTATAAGAGTTACACCAGGTATAACTTGAACTCATCTGTTATATATATATATATATATATATATGTGTGTGTGTGTGTAAACAAAAATAACACAATGATTTAAAACGATCACAATGGCATGCTCTGAGCATATCCTCTTTTTTTTTTTTTTTATTTATGGGAAGCATGTTCTTTTTTTACAATTTTAGTTATTTGTTATTTTTAAATGAAAAACCGTACCTAGTACCAATAGTTTTACATGTTTATATGGTGCTATTTCACTACCACTGTACCATAATACCTGTAATACAAATTTAAGATTTGGAAAATTCATATTTTACACTATAGGGTAAAATATAAATTTACATTATAGAGACACAAAAAGTAAAAAATATTACAAACATTTATAAAAAGTGTTCAATATTTAGTATTAATGTATCACTTTTTGCAAATATGTGTAACATCAGTATTTTTTATGCGTTTACAATTAATGTAAATTTATATTACAAGTATAATATTACAACAAAAACCTATAAAGTTTTTTAAGATTTTATTCACATACCATCACTGAACTAATAAATATATATAAATAATTATTGGCTTTTGCAAATGAGTATCAAATGGTCCTTTAAAAAAGAAAAGTTGCTCATCTCCTAAAAATATTGGTGGTACTAATTCTTGACTTCTGCACTCAGTACACATAATTATCTATTCCAACTTCGTTCATTCATTTTTTTATATTGAAAATTTTTAGATACTCTTGAGCATGAATAAATTATGTTTTTTCTTCTTATATTTATGATAGGCTCTATTATGAATTTAATGAATAATCCTAACCATTAATACGAAAGAAAAGGACACGATTGTTCATGCTCTGAAATACTTAAGTATCACTCCCTCTAATACATATATTTGAGGAGGCACAAGCATAACCCCTCACCTCTATAAAATATCCAACATACCCATCTCACCATACCATAAACTATCCATCTCCTTCTCGATCGATCCCCAGACTCGCACCTTTTCATCTTCTTCTCTCGTTCACTTCCATGATGACTTCAAAGCCACAATCACACGTAGTAATAGTCTCCAGCCCTGGCGTTGGCCACCTTGTCTGTGATCTTGAGCTCGGAAATCGCCTCGTCGCCGATCACAACGTCCATGTCACCTTCTTCGTCGTCGTTGATTCCAACTCCTCAGCCGGCGAATCCGATCTTATCCAATCAGCCAGAATTCAAAGACTCCTAGACATCATCGAACTACCACCCGTGGACATCTCCGACAAAGTCGAGCCCAATTCTCCGATCTTCACAAGGCTAACAACAATCATGCGCGAAACAAATCCAATTCTCAGGTCAGCAATTTCATCCCTGAATCCTAGCCCAACAGCTCTCTTCGTTGATATTTTCGGAACACCAGCACTTGATGTTGCTGACGAATTCCACATATTAAAGTACGTATTTGTTACCTCTGCATTGCCACTTGCTTTAATATTATATGTTCCTGTCCTCGACAAGGAAGTAGAAGGTGAATACGTTGTCCAAAAAGAACCGCTAAGGTTGCCGGGTTGTATGCCGGTTCGACCAGCTGATGTGGTTGACCCGTTGCTGAACCGGACCAAGCTTGAATACCGTGAGTTCTTACAAGTTGGTTTAGAGATGCGTCAGAGTGATGGGGTTTTGGTGAACACTTGGGAAGATTTGGACACCACAACGCTTAAAGCAATGAGAGAACAAGAAGGTTACGGATCAGTACCGATTTTCGCGGTCGGACCGTTGGTTAGACCGGTTAAACCGTCTGGTTTAAAGAGCAAGTTGCTGGATTGGCTAGATGAGCAACCGGTTGAGTCTGTAATTTATATTTCTTTTGGTAGTGCTGGGGTTCTCTCAGCCCAGCAAATCACGGAGCTTGCTTGGGGTCTAGAGCTTAGCCGAAAGAGATTTATTTGGGTGCTACGTCCACCTATCAAGGACAAAGGTGGTGATGCTTTAAATTACTTGCCTGATGGGTTTTTGGAACGGACCCACAATTTGGGCCTAGTGATCACGCAATGGGCTCCACAATCGGAAATTTTGGGCCATAAATCAATAGGTGGGTTCTTATCTCATTGTGGGTGGAACTCATCGCTGGAGAGTATACTAAATGGTGTGCCAATGATAGCATGGCCTCTATATGCAGAGCAGAAAATGAATGCTACGATGCTAGCTGAGGAGTTAGGAGTGGCTGTGCGTCCCAAAATCGCACCAACTAAAGGAATTGTAGGAAGAGAGGAGATTGAGATGATGGTAAGGAAATTAATGGGGGATCAGGAAGGAAAGGCAATGAGGGTTAGAGTTAAGGAACTCAAAGACAGTGGGGAAAAGGCTTGCAGTGAGGGTGGTTCTTCTTTCAATGCATTGGCTCAACTGGCAAAGCAATGTGAGATGAACTTGCAGCGCCAGAAAGTGAAGTAGGCTAGCTGTCTGAGCCGCCAGTACCTAATTACAGTATTAAGTATCTTAAGTAATGCTTAAGAGATTGTGTATTATAGCTTTTTTCACTTTTTCTATTATCATTTTCACTTACTTATTTTGTTACCGATTGCTTGCTGCAGTTGCTCAAGAATACTTTTGTGAGAAATATGTAAACTATATGTATATATTGGTTATATTATATGTTTGTAGTGATTTTTTTTTTTTAAATTAAATTGTGCAAGTTTGTCTCTCTCAAAAAAAAAAAAAAATTGTGTGTGTAGATAATGAGGTCATAAAATAGATATTCATTTATTTTAATTCATTTTCTATTTAAATAATCCGTTTCACAGTTAAGAGTTTATTATAAATACAAGATTAGTGAATTTAAAACAGGAAAATGTTTTGCTATATAAAAAGTTATGTGGCAGTAAAGAGAAAGCAATGTGTCTAAGGGTCTATTTAATCATGACCCTTAGACACAAGTTATTTTCTTTTTACTACCACTTAATCCATTATGTAACAATTGTTGTGTTGCATATTAGTGTGCAGCAAAACATTTTCCTCTTTAAAATTTTGTAAATTCATAATTCGGATCTGTTTAAAGAGAACAATATACTCTTAACAATAATCTTAGCACTGATTTATGATAAGAGTATATATAGGATTTTGCTTACAACAAATGGGGCGAGGTATTTAAATTTGAGTTCTCTCCAGAAGAGAATTCAGATCATGTCAATAGGTGGGCAGTATTTCAACATTTAACGCATGGAGGGAGCCACTAGGCGGGAATAATTTCTATGGTGACAACTAGATTTTCAGGGACATTGTCTAAAGAAGGACTCAGCAAATTAGTACGTTGAAAATGACCAACACCCATAAATCATGGTACTTTTTAGGCGACAACCGACATTCCTCCTCGGTAGGAATCATAGGATCATGAATCCATGATAACAGTTAGATGGGACATTATCACTAGATAACTTTTTGTTTTATTAAGAAGAAGAAAATAGTTTTAATACATGACTTTAACCAAAAAAAATAAAGTTTTATATATGACGCAAACTTTGTAACAATTGTTTTTTGTCATCAAATTAGGCACATCAATTGATTTTTTGTATAAGCAATACTTTTTATTGGACAATAAATAGTTTTATCAATTTAGAAGCAATATTTTGGATAAAAACAATTTTTTAAATAGAGACAACAACTCATTTGTTTTTATCAAAATTTTTAGATAAACTAATAATGAGGGTTTTAAAAATATTTAATAAAACATGTAACATGCATCTAAGTTTCAGTTGATAGAAACAATTTATTCGTTTTTATCAATTTCTTTAGATGTAGTAACAATAAGCGTTTTAACAAAGCATGCAACATGCATTTTAGATAAATTAACAACGACATTCATTTTAGACAATCTAACAATAAGTGTTTAAACAAAACATGCAAGATACATTTAAGTTTCAATTGATAGAGACAATAACTAGTGTTAAACAATAACAATAACTAATGTTTTAACTTTTAACAAAGCATGCAACATGCATTTTAAATAAAATAACAATAAGTTTTTTAATAAGACATACAACATCCATCTAAGTTTCAAACAATTATTTGTACAAGTCAATATATTTGTCATGTGTTAATAATAAATAAATTATGCTACAACCACAAACTACTTTACAATATTTTTACAAAATATTGATATAGCAAACCTCTTATTAGTTTTCATCTAGCCTCACAATCAATATCATTTTTTCTTTTACCAATAATCACTCAAAATATCAGCAGTTTGTGAAATTTTCTATAAAATAATTTGTATCTATAGCATTATTCATAATAAATAGGAAATAATAAAAAAATTCCCTTAAAACTATTAATCCCACCAATATTTCCTTTAAATGTTCACAAAAATATGACATTAAATGTAAAATATTAATTCCACCAGTATTTCCTTAACAAATCAGTTACATGGACCTTATGTTATATGGTAATGGTACGGATTTTTAACCACCGCACACCCTTGGTGCGATAGTCACTCCACAAGTATAAGTGTTTGTGGGGTGTGGGCGGGGCAAGTGTCGGGATTCAAGTTTCCAGGGAGGAACTTCACACACATATACACTTAGATTAGGCTATAGTAGAAATTCTATCTTGTATTAAAAAAAAAATGGTACAGATTTTTAGTCATTGGAAGGGCTACTAGCATTAAGAGCTTGATTAAAAATGACTCCTTCTCTACCTTTTCATCTAAAATTTTAATTGCAATTACATTAATTGGAAAGCCTTAAATGGCTTATAAATTGACTAATATCAAAATACTTCCAAAACTATTTCATTGGAATTACATTATAATATTCTATTACTTAAAATACAAATAAAGAAGGAAAAAAAAACTTCTAAAAATATTTCATGGTCATTACATATCGGCTAACAATTTCATATAATTAGATAGATATCCCAAACACTTAACAAATTCCTAAAATATTTATTTTGAAATATAGTACACAAGTAATGACATATGTGTGTGTATATATTTTTTTTATATTTATATATATATATATATATATATATATAATCTTAAGTAATTATCATTAAAAAATTAAAAAATAATAATAATTTTCTTCTATGTAAACATTTAATTTCACACTCACAGTTTAAAAAAATAAAGTTACGACTAAATATAAAATAAATAAATAAACATTATTAAAGTTGGTTAGCATTTTTGTCGTGTTTACTGTCACCGTAAAACGTTAAATATGTTAATTTCTTACTATATATGTACAATCTCAAAACACTAGCATTATGAATATTTCCTGATTATATGATAATGAAAATTCCAATAATATTAAATTTTACGTCATAATTATGATAAAATTTTAGTAATACATTAACTTCATCCCATTTAAACCAATTAATTGCTTCCAATTTCCTATTTTTGATCAGGAAAATTTATTGAAGTTTTTGTTTTTATTTAGAAAAAAATTTAGCTACAAAATTGATTCGAGTTTAAGGTTACAAAATATGTAATAATAAAACAAATATTATTACATATTTTGAAAATCTAACTGTTAAATTGCATGTTCTTTACGCTCATAATATATATTTCAAATTTTGTGTCAATCAAATATTTTTTACTATATGATCTCTAAGCTTATATTTTACGCATATTTTTAAACTACAAAAATTTGCAATTTAAACAAATTATTGATGACATAGCTGTTGATCTTTAATTTTTTATAAATTTTGCAAGCATAGAGAATATAAGAAGAAGATGTAATCTAATGGTAGATTTGTCAAAATTCATCTCCAATAAAAAGATATTGAGTAATGTTGTAACCTTATACTACAACCAATTTTATAGCTCAATTTTGTTCTTTTATTTATCCCAAATTTAGTGTCGTTTTGAAGTATGAATAATTAGCATTATAAACCATAAATTCTGGTACTCTTCTTAAATCCATAAATCACACTTTTATTGCCTTAGTTCCCAAAGTGAATAATCTTAAAACTATTTCAGAGTTCAGACTTATCAGTTTATGCAATGTGATTTACAAAATTATTAGTAAAGTTATTGCAAACCGTCTTAAACCCTTTCTAAATTCTATAGTTTCAAAAGCTCAGAGTGCTTTCACTGTTGACATGGTGGAAAATTCTAGTTTTGTATCTCATACAAAACACACAGCAGAAGCAACAAACATAAATCTATTTCATTCATGATTGATAACATGTACTATGCAAATTTCAGAATTTAAGAACAAAATAACGCACCTTGATGTGGAGAAATTCAAAACAAATATGAGAAGCACTTGAGAACACTTTTAATCTTCACTCTAATTCCATTTTACGCTCAAGAAGTGTGGTCTCTCAATCAGTTTCCAAGGGAGAATGAAAATGTGTCTCACTCTCTTTCTTTTTCTTTTTTCTCTTTTCTTCCTAAAAAATTTTGTTTGTTTTCTCCCTTTATAACTAACTGATTATCTAATTGGGCTGGCCTATTGAGCCTTTCCAATTGAGCTTTAGTGTGTGGCTTGGAGTAGGACCAAAAGAGACCAATAAGACACTAGCTCCAATAGACCTTGGGCTTTTCCGTCAACTCTTGACAAGTCCAAAGTTACCATTAATTATATTTAATACCACTATATAAATATAATTGCATTCTAGATCTTATTAATAAATTATATCTCAAGACTTTATTATATACGTAACTCTTTCATAAAATATTCGTAGTAATACAAAGTCATAAATATAGACTGCCACTTTGAAAATTACTATATCTTAATCCTTCAATAGCCAATTTAATTCTTTAAAGTTACTCATCATATATTTATGAAATCCAATTTCATAAATATATACTTTAATAACTCCTTACTAAAGTGGTTAGGCCTAAGTCTCTGAATAACTGAACTCATTAAACTTATCTCAAGCGAATATTTTATATCTCCGTTAAGAAATTGTGAATTTTATCTTGAGAATATATGTTCCATCAACACTAAATGTAACTGCCCAACATACTGAGGTTTTAACAGTTATTTTAGATCTCACTCCTGATATATCAAAGCAACAGACACATCATAATCAGCTCCATTATTCTCTCAAGATTAAGAGTTCATGCAAATAAAAGTCGTGAGATTTATTATTCATTTGACAGTCATTAGGAGAATAATAAATCTCACAGCGGTCCAGTTCAATATGTCTTAACTCTTAAACCATATGAACTAGAAGTCTCCACTTCCATGATCAAGACAAATCATCTTAGTTGATACGTTATAGTTTTCGCAAATAAAATGCTCAATTTCATCACCGACTACAAACTATAAATTTTGAGTTTATAAAGAACTTGTGATTTATATCTTCTGTGACTAAATCACATGAATCACATACTATACATCTCATGGACTATATAATAATGTCCCAATATTCATGTTACCATTATTTTAGATAATAATAAAAACAGCTTTATTAAATACAACATTAAGTCATACATAATGTCATACACAGTATCATACAATAGGATTTAAGGGCACACATCCTAACATGACAAACTTATCATGGATAATGTTTTGATTGCTTTTGAGTCCTTGCATTATATGAAAACTCAAAGCTCTGGAAGGGAGGGTTTTATGGCATTGAAATTTGATATAAGCAAGGCTTATGACAGAGTGGAGTGGAGTTTTTTTAGAGAAAATCATGTTGCAAATGGGGTTTCAGGATTCATGGGTGGCTATGGTCATGCAGTGTGTTTCCACAATGACTTGCTCCATATTGGTGAATGGTGAACCAAACGGGTTTATTAATAAACCCTAATATTAGACCATCTAGAGGCTTGAGGCAAGGTGACCCCCTTTCTCTTCTTGTTTTGTGTGGAAGGACTAAATGCTCTTCTTAACAAAGCAGTAGATGAAGGGGAGATTAGGGGTCTATCTCTATGTCGTCAAGGACCAAAGATTACTCACCTCTTTTTTGCAAACGATTGCATTTTGTATTGCAGGTCTAATAAAACAAAATTTCAGAAAATACAACAACTACTTGAATGGTATGAGGCTGCTTCTGGACAGTTCGTGAACAAGGACAAAACCACCCTATTCTTCAGCCGAAATATACTGGAAGAGTTCTAACAAGAAATCAATGTCTTGCTAGGGGTTCCAGCCATAAATAATTATGAAAAATATTTGGGCTTGCCATCCTTTATGGGTAGACAGAAAAAATCTTGCTTCAATCAGATTAAAGAGCGGATCTGGGCAAAAATGCAAGGCTAGAAAGAAAAACTACTTTCTCAAGCAGGGAAGGAAGTCATGATAAAAGAGGTGATACAATCCATTCCTACCTATTCGATGAGTGTGTTTTGGCTGCCTTTGGGTTTGATCAAGGATATTGAGGCAATGATCCTCAAATTCTGGTGGGGAAGCCAAGAAAATTCAAGGAAAATGCAGTGGGTGAAATGGAGTACCTTATGCTCACCAAAGTCTCTAGGAGGCATGGGCTTTCATGACTTTAGACAATTTAATGATGCACTACTTGGAAAAGAAGTGTGGAGACTCTACCCTTAGAAGGATACACTGATGTATAAAGTGTTTAAGCCGAAATATTTTCCATCGGGTAGCATTCTGGATGCCACTATCAATCCTCAAAGTTCCTTTGCATGGAGAAGTATCTTACAAGCAAGGGAGGTCATCTTAAAGGGGGCACGATGGAGAATAAGAGATGGAACTTCTATCAATATTTGGAAACACCACTGGTTGGACTCTTCAAGAGGTGGTCAGATTGTGTCACCCCAACTTGATTCATCATTGACCATAGTAAATGATCTTTTCATTCCCCACACAAAAATATGGAACAAAGAGCTTATTATTCAGAATTTCTTACCATGGGAGGCAGAGAGCATATTAAGCATACCAGTCAGCTTATTTCCGATGGAAGATTTGCTTATTTGGCCTCAAACTGCGGATGGGAATTACTCTATCAAGAGCGCCTACCAGCTATTATCTGCTAAGAACAGAACTTCCCAGCCCAGCTCGTCCAACATGGAGGGTTGCAAGCCTTTTTAGAATAGTATCTGGAAATTGAAGGTTCCAAACAAAGTAAAGCACTTTACGTGGAGAGCCTCCAATGAATCGTTACCTACCAAGTGCAATTTGTTTACACGACATATACACTTTGATAATGTTTGTAGTTTATGCAATAAGCATCCCGAGGATACCATAGACTGCCTTTGGTTGTGTGATTCGGTCAAATGCATTTGGCTTTCGGATCCCATATTTAATCCCCCACAATAAAAAATGTTTAGGAATTTTGGTGACTTGGTGTTAGTTGTACTGTCCGATTCGAGCTCATCCACTGCAGCTCTGTTTTCCATGGTTACTTGGAGTAGAAAAAACAAATTAAGGGAGAAGCAATAGGTGTGGGATGTAGGAGTGACAGTCCAGCGGGCTCAAGAACTATTGCAGGAGTATTGGGATGTGCAAGGCTGTCCATCTCGACCTCTTAATCGGTGTACACAGCAGAAGTGGGTGCCCCCTGAAGCTGGAGTTTATAAGATAAATTTTGATGGTGCTATCTTTGAGAGTATGGTGAGAGCGGGGCTGGGGGTGGTAGTGAGGGACGCTGAAGGAATGATTATTGTTGCACTAAGCCAGAATATTCCTCTTCCCAGCTCGGTAGAATTGGTCAAAGCCTTGGCAGCTCAAAGAGCTCTTCTATTCGCCCAGGAAATAAGTGTGGCACACGTGGTGGTGGAGGGTGATTCTCTGAAGGTCATTGCAGCAATAAACAATCCAAAACAAAACAGACTCAGTGGGGCCATGTAATAGAGGATATTAAAAAAGCTAGTGCTTGTTTGCAACGTTGTACTTTCTGTCATGTAAATAGGGGGGTAATAGTTTTGCCCACTCCCTTGCAAGAAGGGCAGTTTTAACAGCTGATACAGATGTGTGGTTAGAAGAACTACCACTGGACTTGGAAGATGTTTTCCAGTCTGACTTATCTTAATAAAATTGACTTACAAGTTTCTCAAAAAAAAAATTATGAATTTGGTTTCTACTTTATGTTCTTATGCCTTTTTGAATTCCAATTTTTTTTAATTAAGTTACTTTGTTTTTTATTGTTCACTTAATTGTAATTTGGGAACTTTAGGAGTTTTTTAGTCATTCTTAAACTGATGTTTAGATGTATGGATGTCTTTTCATTTCTAGATCTGCCTAACGATCTATAAAAATCACAAAAATAGTCCTCTTCGTAACTATCATACATTCATACGTCTTCCAATGAGCAATTCCTCAAGTACTCGTACAACATGAAATGCATCTCTCTCTCTCTCTCTTTCTCTCTCTCTCTCTCTCTCTCTCTCTCTCTCTCTCTCTCTCTCAAGATGTATCAATACAATTATTTGCAATACCATAATTTTATATTGAATTATATGCCAAATGAATAAGTAGTTTTGTGGTATCTCGTATGCATGCGAGCAATAATTTTTTAAGTGCTTTTGGAAACATACATAATTCGCATAGGGATTGATTTAGGTGAGGATGATAAAGTTGTTTTAATTATATCTACTCAATAGAATATTATTAGCCACTTTATTACATGTATACAATCTATTTGTTAAAATCGATAGATGAAATTTTTATTTATTTTAAAAATCCTATTAGATGGTGTGTTTTCAGGAGAAAGAAACACTAAAATATGACATCAATTCTTTAAGTCACATGACATAAATTAAGATGTGTGCATAGTTGTTTGGAATGAAGAAATATCAATGTATCTTTTGGAAAATAATTTTGTAGCAACTGATGGATCATTATTTTTACATTCAGTGACCAAACTATAAATTATCATTTTTTTGGGTCTCAAAAGTTGAAAAAGTTTTTTAAAAAATGTGCCTATGGGAGGGACGAGGACAAATGGATTAACAACAATGCCAGGAGTACGAATCTCGGAAAGCACTAGCAAAATGTCATTGGAAAAATACAAGCAATCTTATGCAAGCGCAGAAAGACTACAACGCCCGAGGACTCCGAGGATGCCAGCATGCCCTTGAGAAACCGAGAACCAAGGCTAAAGGTTGTCGGGTGCAAACCGAGGGCAAAGAGAAAAATTTGTTGCCAAGCGAGGAAGAAAGGAAAGAAAATGGATAGAGCATCCATCACCTCCGCATTCAATACTCTGCAACCACTTAGCTGCCACATTAATGAGAAAATGACTTATGAATAGTGTCAACCCAGCTCATACCCCAATGTGGAAACTTTTTAGTAAGGTCTTGATGAAATAAGTATCGGAAAAATCTGACCCTGACCTTCCAATGTATGGCTCAAATACATCTTAGCTAATTATATAAAGCTATGAAGCCCCTGGAGGAAGGGATGGACTTTTTGAGACTTGAAAACCATTTGCAATTGCTATCTTAGACTAAACCCAAGGAACTCAATATAAGCTTCTCAAGGTTGTTTCTTATCTAAGATGATTAATTACATAGAATTAATTCAAACACATCCACTTTAATCTTTTCATCTTGTTAAGGTCATTTAAGTTTGATTGAGCATCCCACCTCTTATGTGTGAGTAAAAGTAGTAAGTTTATAACGGACATAATCCTGACTTATTTTTTGCTTTCCACAATGCCTTTAAATATGTAAATTATATTTGAAAATTCTTCAAAATTAGTGAAATTGAACTAAATGTGCTTGGTAGACTTTGTTTGAAATTTGGGTCAACAAGAAAGTGTTTTGTGTCATATTTGGAGTTTTTTATACTTTGAAATTTGATGGATTTTTCAATAATGATTGAGATTTGAATTTTTTTTCAATTTAAAATTAAATTATATTGTAAGGTAGGTTTATTAACTTTGAATCAAATATCTAATATAATATTGTACTTTGCACGGGTCAACTACTAGTTGAGCTAATTACTGGAACACACAAATGTTTTAAAATTAAACTCTAAGTTTTAAATAAACACTCAAAATGGATAACAATATGGTTTAAAATTGTAATAGTTTAAATATTTATGAGTTACCATTTCAAAAAATACATATATTTATGAGTTAAAAAAATCAATATAAGTTGTACTTGAGGTTTATCTAATTTCTAAAATTATTATATGAAAATTAAAAGTGAAATTCTAACTATAAAAAAATTACAAAGCAACTTTTTAGATTAATATAACCTAATAAATAGGTACAATATAAAAGATTTTCTAAACTTTTACGGATAATCTAACATTTAATTACTACTTTATATTCACATGAGTGATTTTTATTTTATATATATATATATATGGTCTTCAATTGTAATATAAAATGCATATGCGTTGTGTTCATCCATAATGTGTGTAAAACTATGTATGTCTGCAGGTACATGAAGACACTAGTAAATAACTTGTGCAATAATGCACAGTAAAGCTTAACATAATATGATTTTTATCCCATTCATATTTTTTTTCTAATTATGAAATTTAATAATTATGGTTGTTATAATAGAAATTTATTATAGAATTATGCATTCTATTAATTAAAGAAATGATCTACTAAGATTATAATGGAGAGTGAATTATAGTTATTAATATACATTTGTCTTAATTGTGTGTGTGTGAATGTGTTTGTTTCTCAAATAAAAATAAAAAACAAGAAATGGACAATTGTCCTACATTACTTAAGAAAGTATATTGTGTGTAATATAACATATTTTATCATTTGCATGTATTTCAGGGACAGACCCAGATGGGGGCCCAAGGGGGCTCGGACCCCCCCTGGGTCCAAAAAAAAAATGTTTAGCAGGTTAATTTTCAAAAAAAAAAAAAAAATGACTTGGGCCCCCGTGAACCATTAACCCAGTGGACAGCTCATGTGAATCTTTAAAAAAAAAACAAAAGAATGTAAACCCAACAGTCCAAACAGAATAACGAAAAAGAAAAAGAAAAGAAAAATTATGTAGGGAGAGCGCTAGACAGAGAAAGTGAGAGGCGAGAGAGACCTAGAGAGTAGAGACTAGTCGAGACTCGAGATAGAGAGAAATTGAGAGGCGAGAAAGACCCATCTTGCCGCTGCCCACGCCGTGACGCTGCCACCACACAAGACTATCTCACTGGCCATGCCACCACCACGAGACCCATCTTGCAGACGCAAACCCAAACGGCCACTGGCCACACAACGCAGCAAGATCCATCTGCATTTTTCCGCTGGTTGCTCGATTTCCCCAGCCCAGCTTCGTTGCTCCAGCCTTCACAGTTCACACTTCACACTCAAGTATTTAATCTATCTTTCAAAACCTAATATAGTGTTTGTGAAACTCAGAATCAAAGCTTGTTGGTGTTTGTGTTTTTAGTTTTTACTGATGAGTGATGATGGTGATTGTGGATTGAATATATGAATTTGTGCTTGTGGTGTTTTTTTTTTTTTTTGGCTCTGTGACTCTGTTTTTGTGAGTTGTGAGTCTTATGACTCTCTGTGTTTTTGATTCTCTCTCTTATATTATATAGAAAGGATCATAAGAGAGAGTGTAAAGTCTGTAAAATTAGAAAATATATTAGTGTTTGACTGTTTGTTGTCCGGTAGTTGGGCAATAAAATTGGGACAAGTGACAGAAATAGGAATAGACTAAATAGTGATTCATCTTTCAAGGAATAAAAATGGTAAACTTAAGAAAATTGTGTTGGTAGTGCATAATAAATTCACAACACCGGTAGTGGGACTAGGTGAGTGACAGAAAAAAGAGAGATAAAGACAGACAAAAGACAAAGACAAATCATATAATATACTAAATTGTCACACAAATTCAAGAAGATAACAGCGATTCACTTGTGCCTATCGTTAACTCATAATACTATAACTAGTAATTTGACATTAGATAAATTTCTAAAATAGCGTTGAGTTCCCGTTTTATAGAAAATGTATTAAGAAACAATAGTATTTTGTGTCTTTTTTTTTTCTTGGTAGGTGATTGTATCCTAATATATTGAGAAACAATAATTTTTGTGTCTTTGTCTTGGTTGATAGTTTGTTAATATTATATAGAGTGCGTATTTGAATTTTTTTTTTTTTCACTTATCTCTGGCCCCCCTAGCTTGAATTCCTGGGTCCGTCCCTGATGTATTTGTTTGTTTCTCAAAATATATATATATATATATATAATATGAAATATAAAATGTGAGATTTCAAATTCTAATGTGACACAATATTATAAAGTTACTCAAATGTGCAATACCTTCAATTTAAGTTAACTAAACTCCTTATATATGTGTGTATTTCTCAAAAAAAAAAAAAAAAAACTAAACTCTTAGTACTCGTTTGGTATGTGTGTTTAAATAATAATTTTTAAGTTTAAAATATTTTTAAAAAAAATACGTATGAGTAAAAAATACATAAAAATACGTGTAATATTATTTGAAAACTAAAAATTAATTTTTGAAATCATTTAACAAATACCCCCTTAATCTTTGACAACCAGCTTTGGTTTCCACGTTGGAAAAAAAAAAAAAAAAAACTCTTCGGTCACATATGACAACATATGTGTCGTGTGGTCAGTGGTGTGTATAAATTGTATATTTTATTCCGGCCACTACCTAGAACCTAGTACCTAGAGTGTAGTGGGCCGAACTTTGGAAGTAAGGTTTGACTGACCGTTAGGACGTGATATATGGTTTAAAATTGCGACAAAAATAAGCAGAGATCGGCTTACGTAATAGTGGAAGTGTGCAACACAACGTAACTAACATCATCTATTAAATCGACACTTTTTAGTACAAAAGTGATCTTTTATTTTTAAGGAAAAATTGCTCCTTGTTTAACCATAAATGAATGCCCCTTATTATTCTCCAGAAGGTATCTCTTTCCTACTCTAATTTTTAACAGCAAATGGCAAAGACTTACCGTTGCAAGTTGCAACCACCATTCGATCTGTACAACTAGTGTACTGTGTATCAGGAAGCCACAACATTAGACCACTTCTAGACATTAGTGTGTACGGATTGAGATCACCTATGCAATTAACCCACTTTTCTCTCACAAGTTTTTTAATTTTTTTTAATTTATTTAATTTAATGGTTGAGATTGGAAAATTGTGTTTTTTTTTTCAAATTTTAATACTTCTAATCTCAACTATTAATTACAATTGCATCATGTGCATGTGCACCTAATCTCCCTTCAATGTGTACGGCCTATCTCGCGACATTGAGACAAAATGTGTAATATAAATCGTCCCTATAGATATATCAAAAAGTTATTCAAACTTGTTTAGATTTAGTTTGCTCTAACAACAATTAAAGAGATTGTTTATATGTAGTTCTAGTTACATGACTTTTCTAATAAATCAAGTGACTTATTACACACAAATAGTCTTATAATTCACAACACAATTGTAAAATAAATTGATAGTAGGACTTACTATTTATGTTAGAGGAGGGATACATTTTTATTGCATTCCCAAAGTATTTTATAATTTTTTGTAAATAGAATGAGTATTAACACATTGTACTTTTGGAATAATGAATATTTACTTGTTAAATAAAATAACTACTTTTTTATGGCATTCGTTCTTAATAATAGCTCTTTATCATCATATTAAGATATCAATTAGTTTATTGGTGTAGATGAGAATCAAATCTCAAATCTCTTATTCCATAACAAACAATTTTATCAACTGAATTAATTGAAACCTATAAATAAAATAACTTATGTATGTTCATGACTATCTGCTAGTTTCAGTAATCAACATGCGTGGCTACACACCTGCTAGTCTGTTTATTAATCAAAAAACATTAATGGATATCCATTACTATATTTTTTTTATTTTTTATTTTAGTCACTAACATTTGATAGTGCATTTTAATTATTTGTACATTTGCTTAAATGTGAAATAGAAAATGACTTCAAGTAAATAAAGCAGTTTATCTTATTAAAGTTAACTGATTTGCATAAAACCACATTTTATCCAACGTTGAAATAAAGGACAAAATTTAGCTACAAAATTAGTTGTGACCTAAGACTACAACCTTATTCAATATTTTTTTATTGGAGGTAAATTTTGACAAATCCACCATTAGATTACATCTTCTTCTTATAAACTCCATGCTTGCAAAATTTCTAGAAAATTAAAGATCAATAGCTATGTCATCAATAAATTATTTAAATTACAAGTTTTTGTAGTTTAAAATTATGCATTAAATATAAGCTTATAGATTATATAGTAAATAATATTTGATTGATACAAAATTTGACATGTGTATTAAGAGAGTAAAGAACAAGCAATTCAAGTATTCAATGGTTAAATTTTCAAAATATGCAGTAGACACACACAACCAATGTGGGATAAACATCCCCAAGTTCTTTTTTTGAGTAAACAGTAATACTCATTAGAATACACACGAAAATAATAATAGTGTTTTAAACCGGGTTTATAATATATTACATAATCAAAGTACAACTACAAAAGGGTCTAACCTTTGTAGTTGTAAACTGGGATTAGGTTGTAGCCTGAGGCTAAAACTAATTTTGTAGCTAAATTTTGTTCTTAAATAAACTAGTTGATATCTTATGCGTGTACATTGTAACTTTAATTTTAGTAATAAATTATTTATATGGCTCATGTGGAATACTCATTATGTGTGTAATATTTTAAGAATTAATTTTGATATATTAAACTTTTTTGAAAATGAAACATAAAATAAACACTACGATGTTGACGGAAGAGCTTGGTGTGGCTATTCGATGGAAGGGATTTGTGAGGAGAGAGGAGCTAGAGTCTAGATAAGCTAGTTAGGAAGATCATGGGGGAAAAAGAAGGAATGAAAACGAGGGCTAAAGTCAAGGAGCTCAAATATACAATGCTAAAAGCCTAAAAAGGCTTTGAGCAAGGGTGGCTCCTCCTATAATTCATTGTCTCAAGTGGCCAAAGACTATGAGCTCAACCTGCAAGTCCTAAAATAAGGTTGAAGGAGCTTTGGATGCATGCATCTTTTAATACCCAAGAAAGTCTATAAATTATATCGTTTCTATTTAGTGAATGCATGCATCTCTTGATAATGTACCTTACTATGCAGATATTGTCTGCTTTGAGGCTCATACCCCTCATGGTTTTATTCTCACCCAAAGCACACAGCAGTGGGGGAAAATGCCTCTACATATTAAAGGAATGTCACTCCTTAAAGGCACATCCCCATGTGCTTCGTTAGATGATGTGGGATTCCATGGAATGCAAGACTCCCTTTTGGGTGACTACATAATACATTAATTGTTTTAACATATTATGTTCATAAGAGCATTTCCATCCGTTTGTCTAAAATTTTCCGTCTATTTTAGTATAAGTACTTATTTTTTTCTATTTTACAGAATCACTTTTCAAAAACATCCACATGAAATTATCTATTATACATTCCGTTTATTTAAATATTTTTATTATTATTTTCATTTACTCTCTCTCTCTAAAATATCAAAAGATTTAAAACAATACTCTCTCTCCTCTCACTTCTCCGCCTCTCATCTATCTCTCTCTCAAAAGAATACACTCTCACTTCCCACCTTTCCACCGCTGCTACTTTGTTGTTGCTTCTTCTTCTTTTGGGTTTGATGATTCATATGGATTTGTATATGGGTTTGATGAGTTTGATATCTAGATTTGATGAAGTTGATGATTTGTATGGATTTGATGAATTTGCATAGCTTTTTGCTAGGATTGAAAAGGAGATAGAGAAAGAAGAGAGAGAGTCTGATGGGAGAAGTGAAAGAAAAAAAATTTAAAAACAAAATACAAAGCTACAGTAGTCGTAGATATTACACGGTTACTAACTTACTGTAGCAAAAATGTAAACATTTATTGTTGTAAATAGACTGACATGGGTAGTTTTTGAGTAAAAGTATGTAAATTTGACATTTTTTCTATTATACACCTACTGATGTGAATGCTTTAAGATCATCAATATTCGAACAATGTTTGTCAACAATAATCGGAAAAGAAATTTGTGCATATATCATAATGTTCATTCTAAATACCATAATATGGAAGATTAGTTTTGTTTTGGGTTTCTATTTTTTGGGGGGAGGGGGGGTGGGGAGAGAGAGAATTGAAAACCAACAAGGGCATAAATTCTCTATTGGTTGTCGGGAAGTGAGTTCACATGCTAATATCTTGCCATCAATTTGGGAAATTATAGAATACTTTAGACATACAATAATGTGTACTCTCTCATCTCATGTAAATAATGGGTTCCATCTCGAATATAATTAGTGAGATACTATATGTGAGAGGAACGAGTACATATTTATCGTGCTCTCAAAGCATTCTATTTGTGGGTGGAACTCAGTACTAAACAGTAATGTCAACAATGTGCCTATCTTAGACACTATATGCAAAGCAAACTATGAATGATACAGTGGTTATAGAGGAGCTTCAACTAATAGTAGGAAAACTTTAAAGACATACCCAATTTTTCAACATGCTTAAGTAACTATCAACTTATGAGTGGTGGACAATAACTCCACTTTTCACCTAATGGTCCTTTATGTAAGCAATGTAATCTAATAACAAATTGACACTTAGGCATATTATGAAAGTGATTGTGGATTTGGGGGTGTCTATTGGCGGACTAAAGCAAACTTTGCCCTTGTGGGAAGATAGAGAAAATGGTGAGGAAGATAATGGATGACATAGGAGGGAAAACCATTTCCAAAAGATCATATAAAGAAATAATTATAGTGTGACAAAATATAGAGAACAACCAGTCATATTTAGAGAGAGAGAGACTTGGATCAAGTTACTTCCAACAAGTGTCATCTTTGTTAATGTGACATCATTAAGAAAAAATATTGAATTAATATTTTGAAAAATTACATTATTAGATCACACATTTATTTTTTACATAAATGTTAAATTTCTTGTTAAGTGAATGTTATTTAATATCTAATATATAAGCCCATGTTTTATATATTATTTTAAATCTCATCACCCTATAGTTGATATACGTGTACGTGTGTGCGTGCTTTATGTATATGTGTGTGCTTGTGCACACGTGGATATATAGGGTTAAGATGAACTTAGTAACTTTTTATTAAATTAATATTGGAATACATGTTTTCTATTTTTTTTTTAATTGTGTTCACCAATTTTTTGTATTAATCAGATGTTATTTACTTTTCGATCTTTGACATACTAGTAAAAGTTGGCCACATGTATATATAATATACAATAATGCATCATAAACAAAAAAATACTTGCTCCGTCCTACCTTCTTGGAATTGGGCCAATTGGCATATCAAAAAACAAAAGGTAAACATAAACTTTTCAATTAAAACTTCTAAAAATCATTAACATATTGATTCGAGCAGAAAAAATACTATGGTCCAAAGACACGGAACAAATTATCGAAATCAACTTGTACATCACAAGCTTGAGCACCAGTCTCTTTTCCATAGCCTTAAATGCTTATTGGTTCTGTGGCTTTCTTCAGCCATGCCGACTCAGATTCATTCAAGTAGGGGGCAAGGATATCCCTACACTTCGAATGGTAGCTATTTAGCCAATCTATCTCTTCAGGAATTAAAAGGCTCAAGTCAATCAGCTTTCTCTGATACGGTGCCTGGAAATAGAATGAATCATCAAATACTAGGAAGCCTAGCTAACTAATCGTTGCAATGCAAATATCACATTAAACTGTTCCAACTTCAGAGAAGATCCTCTTAATCTAACCCAAGATAAAAATTTAAGGTGGCATAGAAAGGATTACAATGGTCAAAATCTGTGAGCTCGTGTATGAAATGAAAGATAAGCACTTAATACTTTGAAACCAATCAAATACTTGACGAATACTTGACTACACAGGAGTACAAAGCTTGAGAGAAATTCTACTTGCTCAAAACCTTTGGATCGTATATGGCTTGTGCAAATACCATAACTCTAAACTTTTCAAGGACAAATTTGAGATCTAGCCTTAGCTTCTTGACTTTTACAGATAAATGTAGGAGTAATACCCAGGGAGAATCATATTATCATAATCTATACTCCTGCAACAGCAGTCCTTTCACATTGAGAGCTAAAAAATGAAAGGGAGTAAAGACAATTTGAAAGAAAAATGCATATTAAATACTTTACTCACTCCATCCCATATTGTTGGCCCATATTTAGAAAATCTAACTTTTTGAAGGAACATGGATTAATGTATTCTCTTTTAGTTAAAACGGTACAAGCTTCCAAAACTTTCCTTAATTTAAACTCTAGTAAAAGAAAGATATTGACTTTTTAAATAAAGTAGAGGGTAAGTTAGGAAATTTATTTATTGAATTTTCAAAGAGGACTACATTTTGGAACATCCCAAAATAAAATAGAGGACTAATAATTAGGGACGGAAGGAGTATATAACTATTTACAGGGCAAACAACAAAAACTTGGCATAGGACTGGGTCAGGTCAATAGAACATCAACATTTGAAATGAGTTACACAACAATGGGTGTTCAACACAAACATACTTCAGCTCAACTGGCATTCAGAACAATCCAAGTATAAGGAAAAACTAATAATGAGAATAAAATAGAAAATGCGTTTTAGAGAGCATGATAATGATTAGAGCGTGGCTGGGAGTTGAAACCAACAAAGTCTAATTGACATGTCTGAGTTAACCAAGTCAATTTGTGCATGCTTCTTCATCAGTTGCAATTCAAAACAATATGACACATGTATCTACTTTAGAAGAGAGAATGAAATTAACAAATGAAAAGGTTAACAACAAGCACATGAAAATTTGGGCAATTTTAAATATGTATGGATCACATTTTTTGTTGTTGGTATGTATGTATGTATTTATCACAAGCTTACCCACGTTATGTGCTCAAATGATAAGTAACCCTTGTCGCCAAAGTTGAATTTTGTACCAGCATCCTTGATTATGAGCACATTCTCCAGCCTAATACCAAAATTCCCATCCTCGTAGTAACCAGGTTCTGAAAATTGCAAATCGAATGTACAGTTATAAGTTGCAATAGTCCAGTACAAAAGCATTTCTATTCTCAAGAAAAACTATAAGAACTGAGTTGGAGGAAATAAATCCAGAACCAGCATAAAGTCATGAGATGCCAAATTTCTTGTTTAGTTTTTAGTTTTAATTTTTTTTTTTTTTTTTTTTCTAGGTCGATAGTGGAGGAGGGAGGAGGTGGGGTTTGAACCACAGACACTGGAAACAGTGGATGCTGGCACCACCAGGGCATCAATCGAAACCCTGTAACTGCAAGTCTTGGGAGCTTTTTTTCCTAATGCATCAGTGTGGATTATCATCCCAAAGTCCTTGGACCAAACATGCCCCAGCTGTGCAGATTGCCCAGCAAGAAAAAGAACCCAATAAACTACAAAGAAATAAAATTATACAGCAAAATTGCGGTGCCTGAACATTTTCTTACCAGTTGCTAAAAAGGATAAAAGCAGTATGCCCTCATGTTACTATAAAAAATCTTTCTAAGCAATAAGCATGGACTCCTATGTATGCCACTCTACCCAGATTCCCCGGATGAATCAACAACAAAAAAAGGGCAGTCCACAAGGCTGTCCCCAGAAATGTAATACTTTCTTGTTTCTTTTTTTTTTTTCTTTTTTTTGTTAATAAAAATTTTATTCAAACATTAAAAAAAAAGAGTCACCCAAGTATACACAACGTATACAGCTGGGGAAAAATGTGTTTGGTAAAAATAGTAATTTACATATTAGATGACAATAAAACTAACCATCTGTTACAGTCATGGATTCTTGTAGTGGAACATTCCGTGCCTGTGGTCTGAAACTAATTAAATGGGGTCCTGCACAATAAAGTGGAAAAATCCAGTATTTTAATTTACAAAACAAACTAGGTAGGCAATAGAAACAGCCAGTGTTGTCATTCATCACTTGCCTTCATGAACATTTAGGTAAGAACCAATTCCATGACCAGTACCATGTCGATAATCAAGACCATACTTCCACAAAGGAACTCGAGCAAGAATGTCTAGGGCATTACCTGAAAAGGCAAGCAGATGTAGGCATTTCCATACTTTCAAAATGGGCAGATCTACATTAACACACTTAAAAGAGATGCTCATTCAAATATGAAAATAAATAAATATATTGGGGTCGAAGGGAGGTTGGAATTTGCAATACCATTTGTTCCATTAGGAAAGTGAGCATTTCCTAGAGCAATATGACCCTTGAGGACCTGCAATGAAACGCAACAAATTAAGCAACTTCTTAAGAATCAAACATATGGGTAATCTTACATATTCAAACACACATGTGCATGATTACAAAGGAGAAAGCAGGGAACAAAAGCATTTTAACCACCTATATAAAATAAAGAATATGAAATTTGAAGTAATGAAGAAAAAATAGAAATAAAAATCTCTCTCTCTCTCTCTCTCTCTCTCTCTCTCTCTCTCTCTATAAATTGGACACGTGGCACAAAATTAGACAACAATCATAAACTAGTTTGGATTTTGATTGTGCATCAACTTTAATATAATCTATATGATAAAATTGAACACATAATTTATATGATAAATATATTTAGACGACAAGACACAAAATTAGAAGACAACTAGAAACTAATTTGAATTCTGATTTTACTTTAAATTTGATATAAATATATTTATAATTTTATATATCCTAGCATTTCAATTTTTTGAGTGGTTCCCATATCCCATTGCACCCGTTTCTTGGCCAAAAAAAAGGACACCATAAAGCACAATTTATTAACTTGCTCCACCAGAATCAAATGTCCAACCAGGGACAAGATTTTGGCAGACCCAAGCATATTAAGACAGAATAAGTGCAGTCAACTTTCAAATCAAAATGACCAAAGTCAACATAGATTCAAAAAAAAGTATCTTCACAGAGAGCAATGGAAGACACTTACTGCAGTATAGCATGCTTTCTCATGTTCTGAAGGTTTTCCAAAATGTACTGTTCTTGTTATATCAGTTGTTCCATCTACATACTTCAAAGATGAAATCAACATTATCAATAAAGAAATAGAAGCATCAAGATTATTTCAGTACAATAAATGCAAAATAGGTAATTTATTGGATTAAGCTATGGCTAATATTCAAAATATTTATGATAGTTTTGTTTTTAACAAGTAAACCATGTAAAATAGTAGACAAACCTGTGCTCCAGAATCAAAAAGATAGATTCTGTCTGGATCAAGCTCAGCACATGTTTCTGCCTGTGGTGCATAGTGGATAATTGCTGCATTGGGACCAACTGATGAAATAGTAGGAAAACTTAAGCCTCTGAAATGCTGCAAACATAACACAAAAAACATCACTTTCACTTGAATGATTGAACCGCAGACAGAAAGACAAATGAAACAGCATTACATGGTTCATATTTCAGCAACCAAATCAGGATCTTTCTTCTCTACCTCCTATCCTTATATTTCTTAAGTATTCTTCACTAAATTTATAAAGAACAATTCATGCTTAAAATCATGCTTTCAAAATAATATGAAATGAGGAAAATCTTCTCCATTTTCAATTCATGGGATTTTTTTTTAAGAATCAGTCATTTCATTAACAAAGAATAGAAGATAAATCATGGGATTTAATAAGAAAATAACCACTGACATTTTTTTTTTTTTTTTGATAAGTAATAGGTATATATATTGAATAGAACACTGCCTTATGCAAAAAGCATAAGACAGGGAGAAAAATACAGAAAGAAAAGACAAAAAAAAGAGAAAAAAGAAATCAAAAATACTAAATACAAATGAGAGAGCTAAGAAACATAGGGAGAGAGTCACTAGAGGTGATTCTCCAAGCCCTAGACCAATCGAAAAGGGATCCACTGAAAGAAGCCAACAAATGGTCATCCGAGCTTTCCAAGTCCTCAAATGTCCTCCAATTTCGCTCCCTCCAGAGACACCACATTAAGCACAAAGGAGCTAAATTTCAAATGCTAGACGAATGTTTTCTGAGCCAATTCCACCAACCAAAGAGAGTATCTGTAACCGATCTTGGCAAGACCCAAGAAATCCCAAAGGATCTAAACACCCAACTCCACAACCTATGAGCCTTACCACAATGAAGAAGCAAATGATCCACCGTCTCCCCATTACAACGGCACATAATGCACCTATCAACAAAATCCATCCCTCTACCTCTCAAATTATCACCTGTAAGAATCTTATCCCACACCGCAATCCATACAAAGAAGGAGACACGCCAAGGAGCCTTAACCTTCCATTGGCAGCCCAACTAAGATGAGGTATTATAATATTTCAAGGACACTAGAAGAAAAGCCTAACTCTAACTTCCCTGGGTGAAGAAATAAGCCATGCAAGATTCAGTAACAACAGAATCAGCCCCCTGGTGAAGCTGGTGGAGTGATGGGAAGGATGGGCTTTATGCACCAAACAAATACTGAGGGAGATGAGCATAGATTTGCTGCTGCTTCTACAAAGCACATCAGAAACATAGATTTTCTTTTGAAAGCTATAATTTATTAGATGATAACCTTTTTCATGACAGCCTTAAGGGACTGTGATTCACACTAAAAGAAGGAAACAAGAAAGAGAGTAGAGAGAGAGATGTGGGGGGAACGGGGAGGGGGGGGGGGGTTGGGGGAGCTTCTACCAACAAGAAAAATATTACTAGTTTCATTGCACCCCAGTATCACTATAATGAAAATTGGTATAAATAATTCGACAATGTGAACCATTTCTTTAAGAGAATAGTCCAGATCACACAGAAGAGGTTTGGCTGCTTCATAAAAGGATAAAATCCAAAATTTAATTCCATGTGACATTTTTTAATGGACACTTCAATTGCCTAATTAATACAAAAATAAAAATCTCCATATGAAGTTGATATTACCTCTTTTGAAGCTCGAAAACCCTCCAGCTTATCACTTGCAGTCACTTCTGTTAGCTTTATGGTTTCCCTGTCATGCCAAAATATGGATAAGCAACATGTAAACCCATAACTGCAGATATATTCACAGCATTCTTTGCTCCAACCAAAAATACACCAATACCACATAGCATATAATTTCAAATTATACTACCTGTTATGACAAATATAAAGTGATCAATGGGATCAAAAGCTCAAACTCCACTCATACCCCATTCATACCATGTGAAGACTAAGCAGTAGTCAATTCAGGTCAAAGGGGCCATAATTTTTTCTTCTATTATTAGGTACATTATTTGTATATGCCAAGACCTCTGAACAAATATGGGGACAAGCTTGGTACATATGTTCATTGTTTCTTAGCATAATGTAAAATTATGACAATGAAATTTATTGCCGTAAGTATACAAAAGGTCATTTTACCATGCATTATCATCCAAAAACTTACTGTTACCAGGTGAAGTTTTTGTTCATGTAACAGTATCAGCAATTATACTGTGTAACACAAATGCAATATTGGTACCAACAAGTTATGATGCATCATGTTCTACTAAAACAACATATCAGGCTATATCTGGTCCATAATACATCTCACTTCAACTACTGACTTAATCCATGACAAGAACTACCAAAGTCAATGAGGATAACAAACTCACGAGTGCTTTTTCTTGCTGGCTCCTACATCCGCCAAAAAGTAACCAGAAGCACCATATATCTCCTGCATCTGCAAACACAAAACAAGATTAGGCATCATTTTCAGGCCTTAGTAGTTGTTGCATATGTTGGAAAACAAATTGCATGAAAAACCTATGAGAGAGAGAGAGAGAGAGAGAGAGAGAGAAACCTTAGACAAGAAGAGAGTATGTGTATATTGTCCAGAGAGAATACAAAGTTCAGAGATCATAGGTTTCACGATATACCTGATGATCCAACCAGAAAAGGTATTGCACAACAGCTGCACCATCACGAACGTGAGCCCTTTTTAATCCTTCCAACTCAACTGGGTTCTAAAATATTATAACAATCAGTCAATAAGTAAATAAAAAATTTGCTAAAGATATTATTAAGAAGGTACAAATATAATAATGTTTTTAAAAATATTTCCAAGAACACTAAACAATAAAATAATTTGATTGCTCAGCTACTTCTAAAGATGATTATGACTTTTAGTCTTGTGAACAAGCCAATAATCCTTTTATTTATCAATTAGAAAGTGAAAAAATTTGCATATTCCCAGGTCTAGCTCTCTCTCTCAATGCCTCCACCCAAAAAAAGAAGAAAAAAAAAAAAACAACTCGAAGCCTTCATAGTAGTTTGAGTAACTGTCAATGGGTAAGGCCCATTGTTTGTGTGTGTGTGTGTGTTTGTGTTGGATATATCTTTCTTTAGGAGGGCTGGGAAACGCATATCAGATTTTTCCAGCATCCCCAGAGAAAATAATGTCTGCCACCAATATTAATAGTCTAAGAAATTTAAACCACTTCTTATGAAAGGTGAATTGCCACACTTAGAACTCATCCTCCTTACACAAGAAGTAAGGTGATTTCAAACTTTCTTGAAGGCATTTTCACTTTTGTCCTATATTGTAGCTTCAAAAGCCTCCCTAAATCTAAAATCTGTTGGCTCTTCTAGAGGTAACCACTGTTGACTTCAATGTTTAAAAGTGGGGGCATTATTTCAAATTCATAATTAATGCATAATTTAAGAAAACTTACCACCTCTCCCCCTTGTAAAAGCAATGTGGTGAGGGTGCAATCGTAAGTTCTAGACCTACTGTGTGCATGTAATTACTAATTACCAACAACAACAACAAAATTGAAGGCCTGAATTTTGCAACTACAAATTCACCAAGTCACCCTCCCCCAAAACAAAAAAACAAAACAAAACAAAAAAAGCAAAACAAAGGCTAAAATGATTTCAAAAGAAAAAAAAAAGGAATAATTTCTACAATCTCAGCTAATTTATGTCATTGGAAACCTTCAGCCATTACCACTAGAACAAACCATATACCATCTTCATTGGATAAGAATTGCATATACTACCTTAATAGCTTTTGCAAGGGCCAAAGGTGACGGCCGCAGAAGAACCTTATCAGCATCCAGTTTTGAATACAAAGCATAGCAACATGAAGTAGGATCAGCCCAGATAAGTTCAAACTCATCTTTCATTTCCTTTGTACCATTTCCAGTTACTTCAGCTTGAGTTCCTTTAATGGCAGACAAAGCGTTGAGTTGATTAGATGCAAGAAAGGCCACATCTGAGCTCACTGCACCATACTCCCTAACTTCAATTCCATTCTCCTCCATATAAGAGAGCACCTGTACACAACACAATTGTCAGAAAAAGTCTATCAATTTAATTAGGTCAACACTTTGTAATTGAATTTTGGTACAAAAATACAATTGGAAATTAATGACTGTGCTCTCAACAGCCATTATCAGTAGTTAAACTTGATATCAGTTACAGGAGAATAATTAACTGCCACTATCATAAGTTTGCTCCATTTTTTACCTCTCTAGAGACAGTGCAAGAAGATATCAAAAATTGAATTTTATAACTGACCTCAGAAGACACCTTCCTCTTGTCCACATATAGGAGAGCTAAGTTGGATGTTACTATAGCAAATGCGTGAACAACTGGACAGTAGGACACATCACTCCCACGAATGTTATACAGCCAAGCAACCTGCACAATTGCAACTATACTTATGTTTATCATGAAAGAATCAAAGATGAAGCATCTAAATGCAGGTCAGAGGCCCAAATTTTATGAGATTCTCAACAAGAAGAAAATAAGAGCAGAAAAAAATATAAAGCTTAGAAAGACTCACCTCATCAAGTGTTGTGATGATTATACCACGAGCTTTCTCTCGCATAAGGTTTTCTCTCAAATCATTCAACTTGTCTTTAATAGAACGACCAGAAAACTCCAATGGATGTATGATAACAGGATTAATTTCTGGTGGTGGCTGATTTTTCCAAACTTCATCCACCAAATTTTTAGAAGTCTGAACCAGCTTCTGCTGTTTTTTGGCAAAAGCATGCTCCCATCTTTTTGCAGTGTCTATTGACACACACCAAGGATCAACACCAATGGCCGCTTCCTTAGGCAGATTCTAAAAGAAGGAAAGCATAAAATGTACTTAATATAAAAGGTTGTGACTTAATATATAACACAATGCATACATCAACATAAGAACAATGAAATCTATAGTATGTGTAACACCATCAAAACAATTATCCAATAAAGCTAATAATTAATTAAATGGAATCATTCTATAGCAAATTGTAAAATGAAGTGCAGAACAAAGCCAACGGAAATGAACAGACATTCTTAATAAATATTGGAATCACATGCTAATTGAAGTTGGCTCAACATGTAAGACACAGAACAAGATTCATGAAGCCAATTCCCAGGGGAAAAAAAAACAATATATGATAGTAACAATGATAGAAAATTCAAATAAAATGTCGGATTAAATTGTAACAATCTGAATCAAAAGTTCCAGTAGAAAGACAAGGTGGAGTGATCCACTCCAAAAAGGCGACTTAACTTGCATAAATATAAAACAATAAAGCTCTCTCTGGAAAATTTATATTGTTCATAACCTTAACCTTCAAAACCAATTCATTGGAAATTTAAAAAACATAGTGACTCACATCTGCCATCCAGACATCTACAGCTGGGTCCTCTCCAATTCGCATGAGATTCCATTGATCACTAAGCTCCTTTGCTGCCTGCAAAAAGTATCGTCCATCGGTCCACAGCAGTGCTTTCTTCATTGTTATAAGTGCCAAACCTGAACAAAAAGCCAAATATAAAAGGGTAGTGAATTTTAGGCATAACGTGCATCTAATCGCATATTAGCAATTTATAACAAATGTAAAGATGCAAACTTTGTGAGCGAAAGCGAATGATTGGACTGAACTCTCAACATTTTAACAAAGGGAAGATATTCTAATAACACTTCCAAAATTCAAATTCAAATAAGAAAACACTTATAATTGAATAAAATGGTTTCTTAAAATCAAAACTGACCAGCACTTCCAGTGAAGCCAGAAACAAATTCACGCCTTTTGTCCCGTGCCGATACATACTCGCTCTGCGAAAAGAACCAAATTAAACATTAAATAATAGTAAAATTATTATTAATCAGTAACACGGAAATACTGTTCATCTTAAATTGTGTGCAGCTAAAAAAAAAATAATGCCAAATTCAAGATTTAAAATTAAAAGAAATAACATAAGCGATGAAAGATTCAAATTCTGAACTGCTAAATGGATCGGAATCATGATTTTTACATATAAAAAAAAAAATTCTATATTCCATCAAATTCTAAATTTCCAAATTAGAAGATGCAAAGTGTTTGCTTGCGAAATATTGAAAGAGAAAGAGGGAAAGAGAAACCTGGTGATAATCTTCGGACGGAACAACCAAAGCATCTAGAGGTGGGGAGTGCGAAGCCATTAGAGACCTCAAAGCGCTCAGAGTGTCTGCCATCTCTCTCTCTCTCTCTCTCTCTCTCTCTTTACTGTGATTGTGATTGTTATTGTGACCAATTTGGAGTTTCGGATTATAGAGAGAGCGTTGGTTTTATATTGCGATAGAAGAAGAAACTATTAGTGTATCTACTTCTAATCTGGATTCGTTGCTTAAAAAAATACGATGCGGGTGCTCTTTTCTCTCTGGCTCTGCTTTCTTTTTGGAAATTCCTTGCGTTCACGGTTCACCTTTTTTAGAAAAATGACATGTACTCAACATTTTTTTTACAGATTATTAGTGGTGGTTATTATTAGAGCAAAAAAGTAATTTTTGTATTAGATTTAAATTTAAATCAATAATAACTAATCATATTCTCATCAAAAAAAAATAAAAAAAATAATAACTAATCATATGTAATTTGTTGTGAAAATATTATAAAATTATTGTGTACATAGCATCTTTCTTTTTTTTATTGGTAATTAGTCGCCTTTCAGAGTTTTATACTATTATTGAATTGTGGTAATTCTTATCAAGAATGCTAAATATTTTAGCATTTATCACTTCAAAAACTTATTTTATTAATTTTAACATTTTATTTTTCAATCCATCAAATACCAAATATTTTATTTTTTTTTACAACTTCATTTAAATAATACTATTTTTATTTTACCACTTTCTCTCTCTTTCCACTACTTTCTTCTTAACTGCTAGCTACTGTCAGCCACCACTACCATAAACTATCAATAGCAAACCCAGAACCATGGCCAACCCACTGCCACCACAATCAGCATCCATTTAAAAATCAACCCCATAGCCCAAATAAATAAATAAAACAACAACAACAACAACAACAAAAACTAAACTAGACTTGAGAGAGAGAAGCCTCACCATGAGAGGAAGAGAGGAAGGCAGAGGATAGAGCGGCGAACAAAACCCACAAACCCAAGACCCACGGCGCCACTGCTAGCCATCACCACCCAAACCCACATCCTCAACCACCAACCATCACCGAAAAAAAAAAAAAAAAAAAAAAATCCTCCACCCACTACAACCCACTAGCTACATACCTCACTCAACCACCACTACATTATTGCCATAACTCCAATTATAACTCCACATCAATCAGATTCTCCTCACCATAACATGTTTGTACTTTTTTTTTTTTGGACAATATTTCCTCAAAGCTTACTAATTATTGTTTGCAATGGATGAGCTCATAGGGTGTAAATTGTTGGTCCAAAGAATTTTTTCAAAGTGCTAGTGCTCGGACTTGAACTAGGGAGCTCCTAACCAAACCCAAGATAGCCACTTTGAAACCCAATGCCCAACCACTTGGCCAACCCTACTAGATTATAACGTGTTTGTATTTCGTTCTATACTATTTTCGTTTCAATTATCTTATATACTATACTATATCTTCTCATTTCCATATCATCACTTGCTTTATACTTACTTCCAAAAAGAAATAAGTTAAAAAAGTCTTGTAACTAGCATTTTTAATGTAAATGTCCAAAATTCAAATAGTACATTTTTCTTAACTATCGAATTATTGAGAAAAAAATATTTTACTAATTTAGAGAAAGCTTATTTTACTTTAAATACTGTAAATTGGATAAAATTATTAACCATGCCTTTAAAAAATTAAAACTTCAAAATCCTATTCATAAGTAGTCAAAATAAACGAATTCTTCTTCTTCAGCAACCACCATTAGACCTTCTGTCCTTCCCACCTCCCCGTTTTTTTCTCACAAAGTTATATCTTTATTGTCCCTAAAATATAGTTGAAATTCTTTTTTGATCCGTAAATTATGTTTTCTACTAAACTTATTGACAAAACAAAAACAAAAACAAAAACAAAAAAAACAAAAACAAAACAAAACAAAACTAGACAAAATGACGAATTATGTGACATTTGAAATTTTCATTATAAAAAATGAAACCTTATATATATATATATATATATATATATACATACTAGTCTCATCACACACGCTTCGCGCGTGCGATGAGACTTTCTTTTTTTAGTTGTCCTATTTTGTAAAAAAAAAAAAACTGTATTTAATTATTTTATATATATATATGATTTTTATTTTAAAAAATCTAATTTATAAGTGAATAAATCAATTTAAAAATTAATAGGAGAGTATAGTGGGAATTAGAGTTACATTTTTACTGGATCGTCCTTTAGTTTTGTCTCTACTTAAATATAGGATAATAGGGGCATTTTCGAACTAAAAAATGAGTTTTTATCGGATTGCCCTTTAATTTTGTCTCTACTTAAACATAGGACTGTAGGGGCATTTTTGAACTAAAAAAATAGGAATCCAAACAGAGAAAGCCCCTTAAATAGTAGTATAGAAGATATATATATATATTAGGGGATGAACATAAAACATGTATTATATTGGCTAAAATGCAAAACTCGCCTTTTATATGTCACCAAAATTTATTCTAGTTCTCTAACTTAGTTTTCGTTTATTTTAATCCTCTAAGTTTCGAGTTTTATTCAATCAAAACCTTTCCATAAACTTTTGTTAAATGTTGTGGTTAATTGATCAATTTTTGTAATTTTTTTTCTTCAAAAATTTTAAATTATAAAAATCCAATTAATAATTGTAAAAGTTTTCCAAACATTTTGTTTCAAAAAAATTAATGGAAGTTGACAGAAAAACCTTAATTGAATAAACTTAAACTTGAAGGATTGAAATGAACAACAATAAAGTTAAAGGATTAAAATGAATTCTAGTAAAACTTAGAGGGTGAATTTTGTATTTTTTGCCAAAACAAAAAGACTATATAAAAAAAATGTACACATGATGTAAACCCATTCTTAGCTATAGTAAAGTTGTTAGACTTAACAATATCTGACCAAATCTCTAAAATGCACACTAACTCAAAATAAATTCACATATCTTTGAATTAGAAGATACACACTAAAAGATGATTCAATACCATTATACAATATGCAAAAGAGGTATCTTGTAGTGAATTTAAATATTAATATATGATTTTCTAAATTTTAACCTGTCCATTGTGAACACCATAATTTAGGGGTTCATTTTGGGGTCTTGGAGGGGAGGTATATAATATTTTGCTTCGAATTCAACTAATTTATCTTTTCTAAAACACTTAACCGGTTCGTTTGATTGAGAGTCTAATTGTAGCAATGGCTTGTTGATCAGCTACCTTCAAGGGTTTAAAGAGGTTAATCGATTACTTAACTCTTATGCGCCTATGTCCCTGTTGGAGTTGTCAGAGCTGAGAGACCCCCAAAATCACCGGAAGATGGGTTCATTTAGATACAGTTGAAAACTGAAACTAAATATTGAAAAATACTCTAGTAAAATAATTTTTTAATGGGTAAAAAACACTGTTCATTCTTTAAAATTGCTGTTCATTGGCCTAAATTTACTGTTCATGAACAATGAACAGTAAACAATGCGCACCCCAGCAAAAAAAAAAAAAAAAACAGCTGAAACACATACATGCGCGTTTCAGCTGTATCCAAACCCTCTCATATACTTATGTCACACAGAAAAGGCATGGACTATTTTAAATTTCTAACCATGACCACTGAAAATCATGATAAGTTCCACAAGTATTTCTTGATTTGCTAGTGAATGTCATATTGCCACCCCAACTTCACCGTGTTACCTGCTTCTATCATGGTTCAATTTCTCAACAAATTGACCCTTCTTTCATTCATAGCTCACTTGAGATAAAGGAGACAAGATACCTGAATCAAAACTGGATTTAGTGAATTGTAAAAAGTGAAACTTTATTAAATAAGCTCCTAATTTCAATTACATTTCACACACAAAAAATAAATAAAAAATAAAAATGTAAACGTGACCATACATTGACAATTTGGCATTATTATTTGATGAATCGAATGGAAGAATTTCAAACCATGTACAGTTTTTTTAAGAGTAAAACTGACAGAAAGAAGAATGGGGATAGCGAGAGAGAACAAATAGAAGAAAAAACTGACTGCAATAAGCAGAAG
Organism: Castanopsis chinensis; assembly: GCA_032878915.1. Classification (NCBI taxonomy): domain Eukaryota; kingdom Viridiplantae; phylum Streptophyta; class Magnoliopsida; order Fagales; family Fagaceae; genus Castanopsis; species Castanopsis chinensis. Next base: position 4,952,663 of record JAVQMG010000122.1, on the reverse strand, counting down.
TCCAAAGACCAATCACAAATTGAACGCATATGATTTGATAAACTGGAATTAATGTATACACAAGAACTGAAGTATGTGATCATCATCCTTCGCTGAGCCTCTTGACTACCGAAGCCATATACTTTCCCTGATGCTCTGCAAGCGCCAGCTCTGTTTCAGTTGGTTGTCTTGAGCCATCACCAGCAAAAACTCCAGCACCATATGGAGTACCCCCTCGAATGGAGTCCATCTTGAACATACCAGCTCCAAATGTGTACCCAATAGGAACAAATAGCATTCCATGGTGCGCTAACTGAGTGATTGCTGTCCAACTGCAGCCAATAGTAGGATGAAAATTATTTAAATGTATCCTTTCAACTGATTGAAACTAATACAACCTTTTGTGTCATTCATTCCAAAGAAATACCAACTCTTTTTTCTTGGTAGGGGTGCACTCCTATACATAATCCAATCAAACTATTTCTGCTAGTCTATAACAATCATCAAAACTGAGGAAAGCATATTTAATAAAAATATAAGCTAGAATTCCAATGCACAGATGCATTTTATCAACACAGAGAAACAATCTTTCATTTTCTATCTACAGAAATACTCTGAGAAGCAAAAACCAAAATCAAAATCAAACCATGATGGAGAGAATTCCACCTTAAATCCTCAAGATTTAGTGGTCTGAATCTAAGTGGCATTGATAGAGCTGCAGCTAAGTGTACATATAAGAGAAAGCACAGCTAAAAGGAACTTTGATTTGCATCTAACTTTGATATATGGAACTACCTGTAATTAGCATCAATTTCCATTCACTGCCGAAACAATTGTAACACCATCTTCCAACAGTTCAACCAAAAAATTAGGATAGGAAGAAAAAGTATAGTACTCCCCAAAAATTTCAACGTTCTTAAGTTTCTGTTTTCAAACTCAAAATCTCATATAAAATTTAGTGTTTTACTCATTTCAAGGCATATGATGAATGCCATAATCCATACTAAAATCTTTCTTTTTTTTGGATAGGTATAATCCATACTTAAATCATAGTAATTGATGGCAAAAACCATTACTTATTCACCTTGACAGTAGGAGTCCACTGTCCAGGGCTGTTCAACTCTCCAACCAAACCATGCCTAGCCAACCAATAATGGCTATTTTTGACGATGTTGGCAGTGGTAGTTGGAAGGGCTGCTTGAAATAACCAACAAATCAACACAGTTGTCAGCTAAAGGTTTTGAAGACCAATGAATACCACATCAACTGTCCCCCCCTCAGTCACATCCCATCATTTTTCCTCATTTGGCCAACCCCTTATCATCCACCCCTCTACCCACTCATATTGGCCACCAAAACAACCTGCTACCTAAGCTTGCCACCAATTTCATCAAGAAAACCACTAGCAATCAAATCCCATTTTTGTGCAGTGGCATTATGTAAAAAGTCCCCCTCCCCCATCGTTTTTTTTTTTGGCTCACCAGCAACATCGATTAGCCACACTGATGGAAAACCACCGATCAAAGCTCAGATTTTCAACATCTACAGTGTGTAGCGGCAGATTGGTTTCTTACAAAACTGACCAGATTGTGTAGCAGCGGAGTGGCCTTCTTTTCAAGGACTGCATCTTTGGGTAAAATTTTAACAATTGACAATTTAAGGAAGAAAAATGAATGGATTACATATTGGTGCTATATGCACAAGTGTAATGGCGAATTGTACATTGAACTTTTAGCTTGCTGGAAGGTCGGTTTGGTCGTCATCGGAATGGTCATGTTTGGATGGTTATCCCCCATTGCTTGATGTGGTACATTTGGAAGGAAAGGAATAGTAGGAGTTTTGAAGATACCAAGAGATCTATATCTGACCTCAAGTTATTCTTTTTCAAAACATTATTGGACAAAAACAGAGGAATTAGTGCCATTGTGGAATACATATATATCATGTGCAATCGTGGCTATATATCAAGTTTGCAGCACACTAGCATTTCTACAGCCAGATAAAAACAGTGGAATTAGTACCATAGAACAGAAGGCATCCTTAAAGATGCATGTAGGCCCTTTATTATTATATGTTGTACAGTATCCTCCACAGATTTCAAACCAAGCTTCACCAAAACGTATATGTCATTAGGGCAACAGAAGTATAGCCAGTGTTAGTGCTGAGAGAAGTATAGCCAAGGTGAACTCAAAAATTTAAGCACAAGAATAAAACCAGTTGATTTTTTTTTTGATAAGAAGAATTAAACCAGTTGATGTTTCTCTATAGAAGAATAACCAATGTTAGTGACCCTAACTATACACAAAATAATCATGTAACTTTCCCTTTGTTCAATCTCTTTCTCAATGACAACCACAGTGCCTTTAAAGAACTATGAAGGTAGGCCTCAAGATTTTAACATAATAAGAAACATCCATTTTCTGAGTCCTATCAATCATGCTCCCACGTCTCTTTACTATACATATGTCATAATTCCACTAAATGAAGCAAATCATACAAACTAAATAATCACACTTCTGATGGAACAAGCACTTCATACTTTCCTGCATCTATAAGTTACCCAAAACCTTTCTGAAGAGTTTCTGGGAGCAATAACCATTAATATGTTAATCCACATTGACAGATTTTCAATACTCATTTTCAAGACAACAAAAGGCTTTACCCAAAATTCATCACAAATAACTTCACGTATCCCAAGCATATCAACGAAGTTAATTCTAAGCCAATTTTCATCATTCTCCAACTCTAATATCATCCACCAAATCCCATAATAGAAACTTTTTTTTTAATTGGTAAATCCCATTCTCGAAACTATCAGAGAGATACATTCTCTTCCCCCCCCCAAAAAAAAGAAAAATCTTTTATGGTAGAAAGTAGTTATTAATGCTAGAAACACTGATTAATAGCAGTGATTAATACTAGAAGCACTAGATCACAATAGAAAGTAATCATTAATTAATACTAGAAGCACTAAGATCACATTAACAACACATTACACAAAGATTTCGACCAATCCCATTACGAGTTATACAACAATTATCATGGTCTCCAATTCTTAAAGGGTTGTTTGGGAGAGCAAACGTAGAGGGAATATAATGGAAAGAAAAAAACTTTCAAAGAATAATATTTTCAATCCCTTTGGAAATTGGAATTCTGATAGGAAATTTCGTCCTATTTTTTTAGTTCCCATAAAATTGGAAGGAATTAAAAGAAATAAAGTACGTTTTAAAATTTTTTTTTATCGAAATCCCCATGATTTTTTTTTTTACCCTACTTTTATGATATATAAAATCAAATGATTCTTTTTCATTTAACTCCTTTCGATTCCAAGAGAGACATATATATTTCATTACTTTACATTCCCTCCTATTCTATTCTAAAGTCTAAACTCCGCATAAATTTAGTGATCTTTGAATGACATACACCACAGAGGCAATTCTTCAAACAGATAAAAGGCATAAATATATAATGATCATTCAAAATTTTGATGAAGCAAAAGCTTACGCAGTGGTTTCTTGACCGCCTCCTTGGGTGCCGGTACTGACGAAGAACCCGGCCGGCTTGCCCGCAAGCTTCTGCTCATTCCAGAGCTGCCCAGTCGTGTCGAAAAACGCCTTCATTTGCGCCGCCATACACCCGTACCTCGTCGGAAACCCGAACAAAAGCCCATCCGCCGTAGCAAGCTCCGCCGCCGTGATCTCAGGGATCCCCTCCGCCTTCGGTGGCGCCTTCATCTGGTCCAACACCTCACCTGACAGCGTCTCCGGCACCCTGAACAGCACCCCCTCCAACCCATCAACTCCGTCCACGCCCTTCTTCATCCTCCTCGCCAGCCCCTCCACGTGCCCGTACATCGAGTAAAACACTATGAAGATTTTCAGCTTCGCAGCCGGAGGCGGCGCGGCGGTTTCCGCGGCGGCGTTTGGCTCGGCCTTGGCGCCGTCTTCCTCGACCGGGATCGGCGCGTCCCTAGCCACGCGCTGATCATCGAGCGTGGAAGGGACTTTCTTCTTGCTTGGAACACAGCCACCTCCTTTCCCCATCAAAAAATTATGGAAATTCCTGTAATAAGGGTCAGACACAATTCAGACAACAAATAAAAGATCAAAAAATCCAATTATGGATTTGGGAAAATGGTTTCCTTAATTCTCTGTGAATTTTTAGGGTTTGTTGAGGTTTTTAGATGTAAGATTTTTTGTTGAAACTCTGGAATAATCTAAGTTTGGGAAATTTCCAAGTAGGACTGGTTCTCCAGCACCGTGAAATATCTGAGAGGACACTATCTAACGACGTCGTTTAAGATTTTCCGTTTGGATATTTTTTTTTTTCCCTTTGTACTGACCGTACAAGTAGTAGAGAATAGTCTCGTTTTAGAAAAGCCGAAAGAGTGATTGACAATTTTAGCGGGGAAATGATAAGGACAGCAAAGAAAAGGTAAGGTGGGCTGGCAGTTATAATTTTTGTATCAGATTTGGGCTCATACCTGAGCTTTGTTTCCCGCGATTGGTGGAAGAGATGAGCTGTTTCCAGCTTTCAGGTTTTCTTTCATTCGCTAGTGAATAACTGTAAACTATATAAGGGCTCTCAAGCCCATGATCATCTCCTTGTGGATTGACTTTTGAGGTGCAATACTTGGGATATGCTATTGTAATATTCATCAAAAAAAGGAAATGTGATTGCAATGGATTGGTCGGATTGAGAGTTAAAAAAAAAAAAAAAAACAATTTTCCATATTAATTATTAAATAAAAAATATTAAAAAAAAAGTAAAGAAGTTAAGTTTAAGAAAGTGAGAAGATTTGTGAGATGAAAGTGGGTAATTGCATTGGTTGCAACTTGCAACTTATATCCTATTGTATCTTATCTCAATTTCCCTTTTTCGAGGATCCAAACCTACAAATTGCGCACCCAAAAAAAAAAAAAAAAAAAAAAAAGATAATTACGGAGAGGATAAATGTTACGTCTATAATATTTTCATAATAAATTTTAAATGGTAAATTATTATTAATTCTAATTTGAACTCTCTACTAAAATTACTTTTTTGTTTATAGGTACCAATAACAATATGTCACTTAGAATTTGTTGTGAAAATATTATAGACATTTTTCTTACAAAGAAATGAGCAATTTGAACCTTATATGTCTCACAAAAACACTCAAAGGCACTAACCAATTGAGTTATCTATCTTTTTTTTTTAGAAAGATTGAGTTATCTATCTATCTATACCATCTATAACATGATTCCCTCTTTGGATTGAACTTCTATGTAGTTTAGAAATACTCCTAGACCTTACGTTTAATCGGGACAAAACTTGTAACAATTTGGTAAAAATATATTTCCAACTCCACTTAAAATGCCTACAAAATAGGACACTCCTACTAATCCATGTCTTCAAAACAAATTTATTTATTACTTTGGGTTAAGTAATGTATTCGAGTTTGGTGAAAAAGTGTAATTAAGTGTGTGTTTGATAGTTACTTTGTTTCTAAAAAAAACTTATCCAGAAAAAAAAAAGCCTCATTGCACCATATATATATGTATATATTTATTTATTTTTATTAACCCTTGATTGCAGAATGGCAAAAGTGATATGTATTTTTATTAACTTCTTCAAAATCATAAATATCTATGTTATCTATAAAAGGATTTCCCTCTTTGGATTTGATTTTTTTGTAGTTCAGAAATACCTTTAGATCCTATGTATAATAAGGACAAAATTTGAGGATAACGTAATAAAAATATATCTAACTCTACATAAAATGCTTACAAAATAGGACACTCTACTACAAATTCATGTTTTCAAAACAAACTTATCCAAAAAAAACTTCTTAGTCCACTTTGATATTTCTCTCAAGACGACGTTCAACTTTTTTTTTTACTTTATAAAGCATCATCGGTTTCTTTTATGTAATTTTTCTTCTTTTTTTTTTTTTTTTAATTTTCGTTTTCCTTAATTCCTAATCTCACATACACTAGACAAAAAAAAAACACATCATCATTGGTATGAGGCTAATTGTATACATGTATGTCGTTTCAATTTGATTAGAATAAATAAATATTCCAATTTCACCATTTTGGGATTACCATTGCTGTACAATATATATTCATAGAGTATACATTATTCATGAACTCAAAATAATTTCATATAACTCATTATTATATGAAAAACATGCTCATATCATATAATTTCCAAACAAAATTATTCAAACCTGATAGTATCAAGATTAACACTGTGTTTTTTTTTTAATAAAAAATCTTATGTGAAGATAGTATTCCACATTTTACTGTATTTGGTAGTGCCAAGAAAGGGGAAAAAGGTCAAAGAAAAACTATTTCTTAACTTTCCTTATTTAGTTTGGTATGAGATAAAGTTTATTTTTGCTAAAATTTTATGGAAAACAACTTTATCTCATGCCAATCTAAATAGAAGAATTTTTTTTTTTTTTTTTTTGAGATTCTAAATAAAAGAAGTTAAAAACATAGTTTTTCAACTTATTTTAAGGTTGCTATCAAAGATAGAAAAATGAGATAGTTTTCTAAAAAATGTCTTGTTTTTCATCAAATGTCAATATTGAAACAAACAAAAGGAACTATAAAACATACCTACATAAATGTTTTATTCGTTTATTTATTCATTACATACTAAGAAAGCAAGAAAAATTATTAGAAACGGTTGAGTATTTTTTTATTTTTTTTGGAAAACAAACAGTTGAGTAAATTTATATCAACTGAAAAAGGGCAAAATAGTTGGTGTATATTGAAACAAACCAGTATTTAAGCTGGTATGTTTTAGGATGGTGGGTAGGAATGTAGGATTTGTGGCCAATGGATCCAAAACAATTTATCTAAAATGAAAATGAATATGCATCTCATATTTTAGGATTCTCATTTTTACTTTGGAAAATGAAAAGTGCGAAATGCATCTCCCATAAACCAAAAAAAGTTGTCAAACACCACAAAAATTGCAAAATGAATCTCTGTTTATATAGAGTTGATTCTCAAAAAAAAAAAAAAAAAATCTCTGTTTAGAGGTGATCATGTTTGACGTGTTATGAAAATACCACTTGGATTTGTACGGGTTAGTATTCAATCTAAACGAGATCGTGTTGAAACAATTGACTATTTTTGTACACAAATAAAAAATGTGCCAATTAATTGTAGGTTGATATGCCTAAATCATAATTAAGCTGAATTGACTCAATTAACTTTCTTTGATAAAAAATCATTTAACTTATGGTTGCTTGAAACCCTATACATATAAATAGGTACATTTTAAAATATGCAATTATAGTCATTTTATAATTTCCACATAAGCTAAATACAGTCGTTACTATATTTTGTTAGCTCTTAAAAAAGCATTGTAAGAATATTACTTACTAGAAAATACAAATTTTAATGTTAGTGTATGTTTTTTTAAAGAAAAAATCATATACTATATAATAAAATTGGGCATAGAAGCCGTAGTTGCGCCAAGTGGCTGCACTAAATTGCAGAAAATTTTTTTAGAATTTTAAAAAAATTAATGTAATTTTTTTTGTACTTATCTTCTTCTTCTATAATTTCTAAATTAAAAAAAAAAAATCTGAATTTGATTACAATCCAAACTCTTCATCTAATCCTTTTACTATTATAATTTATAAGTTGATAAGAATTTTTAATTTGATTACAATTCAAACTCTTCATCTAATTCTTTTTTTTTTTATTTAAATTATATTACTACGTGTAAAAAAATTGCTCTCAAAGTGATAAAGAAAACAAACAGGTTTATTCTTTGTTGCTTTTCTAAATTTATATCTTAATTTATAATTTGTGTTAATTTCTTAATTTTAAATTATGAATAATTTTGATTATATTCTTTATATTGAATGTGGATTATTGTTTATAGGTTTTTGGTTGTGTTATATTCTTCAAAAAAAAAATAAAAAATAAAAGAGTTTATATAAATTTGGCAATAGAGCTAAATAGATAAAGATAAGAAATTGTGGGTACTGGACTCCACACAAAGGATATTTGTTCGCTTTGGGGAGCCAGGCCCTCACGAATTTGTCCTCTTCGACCGAGTGCAGGACCAATAGCTTGCTTGGAATCTCACATCGGAAGGAGAACCCTCCCACTAACGCTTTATATGCCTCTGGAGCTTGCGTTAGTGTACCACTCCGCACACCCCACAGAAATGTTTACTAATAATAGTTTTATTAGTAACTTTTTTTTAACATGATTAAAAAAAATTGAATAGAGAGATAATCTATTAACGTGATTTAAACTCGTCTAAAAATTTTTTAAGAGATTGGTTTAAAAAATTGCAAAACAATTTTCTAATTATTAACTACTGTGCACTAACTTCTAACTAACAAAACCTACAATTGAAATACTAATTCGTATGAGATATCACTTTCAAATATTAATATTTTAGATATTATATATTAACGCTGACTTTATATATATATATATATATATATATAAAAGAGGGGTTTTCTACCTCCCTACAAAACAAATGGACTATAACAAAAATTAGTTCGACAAGAATAAGACAATACCGCCTATTTTCTACAATATATATTAAATTCAGATCATTTTTCATGCATATTTACACGCTACACGAATGAATTATAATAAGAATTAGCTAGATGAAGGTAAGATTACACCGCCTCTTTTCTATAATATACGTTAAATTCAGATCATTTTTCATGCATATTCACACGCTGCAGAAAAGAATTATAATAAGAATTAGCTAGATAGGGGTAAGACTACACCGACTCTTTTCTATAATAAATATTAAATTTAGATCATTTTTCATGCATATACACACACATGTAGCATGCAATGCACAAGACTTAAATTTTAAGTTTAAACTTAAACTTGGTAGTGTAAAACTCACTCGAGTTTTAGTGCCTTCTTTCATGCTTTCAAGGACAAAAATTAAATTATCATGTGAGTCTCTCTCTACTTCAAATTTTTAAATGTTTAATAATTTAGATTGTTCTTAATTATTAAATTGAGGTTTCACTTAAACATGATTTCAATTATTGTTTTGGATAGTTTTTAATTATTAAATTCAAAGGTTTTCCATTTAAATATATGTGATTAATTGAGCCTTAAAGTTCAATGTATTTTTGAAAATCATTTTATATATATATATATATTATATATATATTAGGTACCTCCACCATCTTCCATTCAATTTTATATATATATATATATATATATACACACACATATTTTATGATACCTTAGTTTCACACAATATGTATTCATTATATAATTTAAAAGTAAAATATTCATTTATTTTAAGTAAATTAATAAAAAAATTATTTACATATAAATTTTGATTAAGTCGTGCATCGCACGGGCATAATGCTAGTATGTATTATTTTTCTTCTTGTTAACTTAATTTTTGTTATTGTGGTGCAATACATTTATTTCATATGTGCATTTTTTAAATAATATATGAACAATTAACTTCTAGAATATAATATATTTTTTGAAGGCTCTCGATTGAAACTGAAAAAAGAGACATGTTTCAAAAGGAATTTCCAATCCAGATAACTTCGATGGTGTTCGTAAGAATGCACCTGAACCCACAGGTCAAAGGGGAAGGCAACAGTGAATTAAAAAGTGGAAAGGAAAAGGGTGGTTATTTGAATTAATAATAGGTTTTTGTAAATAAATAAATAAAATCTAAGTGTATAAGTGTTATTATTTCATATTATTTTGTTTCTGTTTCCTGTTTTTGAAAATTAACATTTTTTTTGGACAACCATAGTTTAGCATTTGTTGTAGTATTATTTGGTTTTTTGTGTTATGTTTTAGAGTCAGTCTTATACATTATGGTTTTTATCATTATATTTTTGTTCTTGGTGAGGGCATTTAAAAAAAATAAATAAATAAGAGTTCAGTTTTTCCTTTAAATTATATTCTTAAAGTTTAGTTTTCCTGATTCTCAAAAAAAAAAAAAAAAGTTTAGTTTTCCCTAAGTTATCAATTATGTTAGTTATAATTATGATTTAAGTTTTTTAATTATAGTGTTAGAAAGAATCTTTAATTATCTTACTCAATTCAGATAAATAATACTTTCTCCTTCAAATGATAGGGTTATTTATTTATTTTATTTTTAAAAAATGAGTTGTCTAGTTGTCTTAAAATAAATAAATAACTTTAAACTAAAAGTTCAATATGCTATAGAATTATTATATTTAAAAAAAATAATTCTTATTGAAAGTGGTGTCACATATAATATAAAACTAACAAAATTTTCGATTGTTGTAATGAATGAAAATACTTGCACCAAAAAAAAAAATTTTTGATTTAGCACAAAACACAAAATTAGACTTCATTTTTGGAATCTAATTGAATATCCTCTAAGTCTTGGCTTTCAATATATATATAAATTGTAAGAGTTGGATTTGGAAGCCCAAGCCGACTTAGATTAGTTGAACAATATAATTGTTCGTGTGTAAAGTGGGAAATTTACCTATTTAGGGCTAATGAAGTGGTTAACGAATAAGGAAGAATGAATCAAGCGTTGGAAAAAAGTGCTCCTCGGTCACCTCCAAGGAAGAGTTCTTATATAAGTCTTACATTGATTTTATCAAGTAATATACTGTTCACACTTCTATTTCTAACTATATTTCTCTCAGAAAAATTCCCCCTTAACTGTAGAGCTTCTTTCCTTTTATATATCCTCCTTCTTGGCATCCTAGCCCTCTACTTGTACGTTCCAAAGCTCTTCCTTGGATACTTGTCCCATCAAGGCTATGTTGAAGGTGGTAGAAGGAATTGCTAGTTGTGAAGACACTGTTTAGGGGCCACTCCTTCATTAATGTAGTTGATAAGATTGTTACAGAGCATTCAATGCGGGGGCGGAAGGTATAATCTTTCAGGAAGCTTCCTCCCACCGTGTTGATCCTCTCTTGGAATGCTATTTCTCCCCTTTGGGTGCTCATAAGATACTATGCACCTTCCCCATTTTCTTCTTGGGCAGACCAACTTCTAGGGTAAAATGCGCTATACAAATGAGTTGGTGTAGGATGTCCCACTACTTATTCTTCTCGGTCCTCGGACACCCCACATAAATAATATCTACATATCTTTTTTTTCTTCAATATACTTATAAAATTTAAATAGAAAAGCGAGTTAAATATAAATTTTGTAAAAGAGTATCTTTATTATTGCATTTCACAAATTTCTATAAAGTAAAATACATTTTACAAAATTTAAGGGTTATTTATTTTTTTATTTTAATTATTTTAGGGAAGGGATTTGAACTGTATTTGTCTCAATTGAAAATACTAAAAAATATCAACTAGTTTTGTTACAAAACTCTTTAACAATTTTTTTTTTTTTAAATTTTCATGGGGACTCTTGAAAATTTAATTAATGGGAACTCTCTCTCTCTCTCTCTCTCTCTCTCCCTCTCAACTTAATTATCATTTTTTGGCATTCTCAACTTACATTTTTTATTTTTAAGTAAGGCTAAAAAATTGCAAACTACATTTCTAAAGTTTGAGAGTGTTTGGATTTTACACTTTAGAATTCAGAATTTGGATTTTATCCCTTAAAACTTGGGGGTATTTCAATTTTACACCCTAAAGTTATATTCCGCTTGCATCAGAAGCCCCTCTGTCCATATTTTCTGTTAAGTGCTACATAAACTTGCCACATATGTTTATTTTATCCAATAAAATGATGTCACATAATTTTTGTAGCCTAAAAAAAATAAGATAATTATAAATGACATAACATGATAAAAATGGCGTGGCATCATTTTATTAGATGAACTAAACACGTGAAGCAAATTTATGTGTCATTTAATGGAAAATATGAATAGAGGGGTAGCTGATGCAAGCATAATATAATTTTAGGGAGTAAAATTCTAATTTTGAAAATTAAAAATTCATGTATAAAATTCAAACATAATTTGCAAACTAGGAACAAAGTTTCTCTCCAAATTAGTTTGGAGATAAACCATTCAAATTTCTTATGTATTTTTATATTGAGTGTAAATTTTGAAAATATATCGTTAGATTGCATGTTCTTATTATATTATATTTCTCATGCTTTAAAAATTTCAAGAAAATTAAAGATCGATTATTATGTCATTAAACAAATATTAAAATTTCAAGTTTTTTGTGATCTAATTTGTGTATAAAAAATAAATTCATAGATTGAATAGTTGTAGATAATATTCGATTTGAATGAAATTTGATATGTATGTTGTAAGGTCACAATTTGTATCTAAACCCAACAAGAGGAAGAGTATAGGTCCAAAGAGTCTAATATGATAACTTTATAAAGAGTGAGGCAGAAATATTATTTTTAATGAGCTTAAAAAATCATAACAATGGCCCAAGATTGCAAAATAATAGGGATGGATTCGTTTTTATGACGAAAGTTGTCCTCATATTCAAGCCGAGAAACAGATTCTTATATTTCTTCTCTCTCAAAGATTGATTACAGATATTCAGCCTACAGTATTTTCTCTTTTTTTTCTCCCCCCCCCCATTTCTCTGGGACCTTCTTCCCTCTTATACTTCCTCCTTCATCCCACTTTTACTCTCCACGTGTAGGTTTAGATTGCTAACGTTGATACTTGTCCTATCAACACCTTCTGAAAGTCTTTAGGTAATAGCTGTAAGATTGAAAATCACTGTTCGGATATCACTTTCTCATTAATACGGCCAGAGACTTAGGTACAGAGTATTCAATGTGGTGGTAGTAGCTTTCTCTTAGATATTTCCCAACTGTTCCTGCTCTCTGTGCCCCCATAAAACATATCTTCATCTACAAGTCCTCCTAAAAAATTATTCTGGACAATATGATGTACCATCTGATCTTACTTCGCTTAGCCTAGGAGATAACCCTTCTCGGATTACTTTCCTTAATTTCTTCTGTCGCAATTTGCCTGTAGGTCTTTGGATCTGACGTCCTTACCGCTATCAATCTGTCCTTGGACAAGTAGATGACCTTGGACAAAGACTATGGCCCAAAAATACACCTTGGGCCTTTTATCTTTACATATGTTAAGAACATAAGAAACATGAAATTTAACGATTAAATTTTAAAATTTACACAAAAAATAGATGTATAAGAAGTATGAAGTAGGAATGGCAACGGGTCGGGTCCGGGCCGGGTTTTTCCATACCCGTACCCCGACCCGCGGGTCAAGACCATGGCCTGGACCTGGCCCGTTTATTAAACGGATTTTTTCCCTAAGGCCCAAACCCGCTCCATGGGCCCCGCCCAGCCAGGCCACTGCAGGCCTAATCTTCAGCCCCTAACAGTGGCCCAATCCATGGCCCAATAATTAAAAAAAAAATTGTTTTCCTGAGAAAAAAAATCACAGCGTCAGTGCAGCACAAATTACAAATCCAAATAAATTTCAAATCAAATCCACCATACCCATTCTGATTTCTTTTCATAGAAACCAAATACATTTGAAATCAAACTATTCACATAAACCAAATACATTTGAAATCAAAATCTAAAACAAGTACAAGCAAGGAACATCAAATCTTGACAGCAAAATCTAAATCCCCAAACCCACAGGTTAAACAAAAAGAATCTAAATCCCCAAACCCACTAATCAAATAAAGAAAAAAAATGGAAGAAGAACATGAGAGCATGAGAGAGTGAGACTGAGGATCTTTGCAGTGAGAATCTTAGAATTTCATCTTCATCTTCTTCGGCAAAGAGAGTGAGTCAGTGAGACGTGAGACAGAGTAGTGAGTGGCTGATGGCGTGACGGCGTGAGACATGAGAAAGGCAGAGAGTATTGGAGAGGCTGACAGAGAGACATGAGAGGAGAGTGAGCAAGAGTGGGAGAGGAGAGTGAGGGGCTGAGGCGTGATGAGTTGAGGGCTGAGGCGTGCAGCTGAGGACAGATGGGAAATTGGGAATGAGAGGGGCGGCCGGGCTTGGTAAGGTAGTGAATTAGGGTTACAAATCTCAGATTCTCAATGATATATATATATATATATATATATTAGGGGTGGTTTTGGTAATTTAACATAACCGGTTATTTATCCGGGCCGGGTTTCGGGTCGGGTTTCAGATTTTTTTAATAAAACCTGGACCTAACTTGGACCCGTTTCGGGTTTTTTTTTTTAACCCATACCTGACTCTATTCTTTATCGGATCAGGTAAAATTCGGCCCATTAGGGTCGGATCGGGCTAGATATCTGCAGATCAGATCTAAATTGCCATCCCTAGTATGAAGAGTTTCTTTTCAAACTAATTTAGAAGAAACTCTATGGACAATTTAGGCTTTAAATATTTATTATTTAAAGATAAAAAAGAAAATAAATAAATAAATAAAATGCCTAACGAGTAACGTCTCTTGTTCTCTCCTTTCTTCCCACTTCTAGGTATTTTTAGTAAGTTTTACTTCCGAATTCTTCTACTTTTAGCTCAGTGCTTCCTCTTAACGGTGACACATCTGAAGCTCCCTCAGTGCTTTCCGGCACCGGTACGCTCTCTATCTTCCCCTCTCATTTTCTTTCCTACCAAACAGATCAAATTGATAACCTATCTCCTCTTTTCCATCCTCCCTAAAATACTCATACCAAAAAACTGTAAATTCCATGGATTTGTATCTTCGCATAACTACAAGTCTACAATTGGATCAGTTTAGAAATTCACTGGGAAAATTTCCAATTCAAATTGAAAATTTGATAAAACCATAAATCTTGTTGAATTTAATATTGCAAGTACCAACTCATCAACACAAAAATGTATTATTAAGGTTCTTTTTACACTTTGCAGGGTTTTAATGGCAACCACAGCTTGTTTTATCATTGTGAGCAGGAATGACATCCCTATATATGAAGCTGAAGTTGGATCAGCTACTAAAGTATAACATTCTTTATTCTTCTTTGTATTTACACTTTCTTTCTTCCGTTTGTATAAATTGTAAATTCCTTCGCCTTGTGAATGTCTATATTATTATTTTTATTTTTATTTTCCTAGGAAGCATTTACACTTCATTTAGGGTGCCGTAACTGTGTCACATTGGTTTTGTACTGGGCGGTTTCATGTTATAATTTTTCAGAAATTGCTCGGGTCACTGTGTCGTTCCTGTGTTCATGCTTTTTAGTTATTTTCTTTGGTATGGAAATGTCTATAATTTAGAGTTAAAAACTGGGGGATGCATTTGCCTGTGACTTTTATGTTTTCTATTTTATAGTCATGCAAGTTCTACTGAAGTAATCCTTATTTTCAAGGCTAACTGTTGCATGACAAAGAAATGTTTCTATTTGGCTTTGAATTTGTTTTCTGATATTTCACCTGGATGTGGAATCTGAGATTTCTTGTTCTGGTGTTGTTTGGGAAGCACTCGTAGGATATATGGAACCTTGTCCATTTTCTGTTTGATGTTGATATTGTGGAGGAAGTGAAATAGCCGCACTTTTGAGAATGTGGAAAGGTCGATGACTCAGTTGGAATAATTGGTGATTATAACTTTGTTTGATTGGTCTCGTGCATGACGTCTTACAAATAGCGATTGCCTTTTAGATTTCAAAGGATCACTTGACTTTTGTGCTTATTTTTTTGTTTTGGTAATTCTTTAGGCTATTTTGTGTCCATTGGTGTGCACCAAATAGCCTTTTCCCTTAATAAAATACCATTACATATTAAAAAAAAATAAAAATAAAAAGAAAAGGAAAAATAATATAATGCTAAAAAGCATCGGTGGTGCAGACACCAAAATTAGTGCTAATTTGAAATTTGAATTTCCATTGATTTAACTTTATTCTTGTTGAGGATTATGTTTTGATTATGGTTTTATTAATTTCCTTATTGATGCACTCCTTAAATCCTATTTAAAATGGCTTTAATAAAAATAGAAGACCAAATATTGAGGAATGAAATTTTATATTGGAATTTTCCCATTGCTGGGCATTGATTCCTAGCAACGTAGGTTCCTATTTGGTGCTAATTCCAAGAAACCCTAGGTGGTGATTCCTATGGCTATCTTCATATTTTTTTTTTCCTGTTCTATCTCCCTGCCAATCACTTTTTGAACCTATCCTGCATCAGTTGATCAGTATCACGTTCTGTATGATGAAAGCTTGCTTATTATGTTGACTCAGGATTGAGTTTTGTTATCTTATTTGATGCATTGTGTAATCATCATGATTCATTTGATTCGCTTTTGGTTTTTATTTGTTATTTAATTTTTTTTAAAATTTTTATTGGAGCTTACTTTTTGAGTTGTACATTATGGCCCATTTAAAGCTATTTGTTGTTGGTGTTGTATTTCTTGGTAATAGAGAGAAGATGCGGCTCAGCTGCATCAGTTCATATTACATGCCGCTTTGGATATTGTTCAGGACCTTGCTTGGACTACTAGTGCTATGTGAGTTCTGTTCCTCATGATATAAATATGCAATGTTTTCCAGAGTAACAACTATGCTTTTACTCTATTTTTATTGTGTTGCACCTATTTTTGTCGTCAATGTACCTCCTAACAATATCCTTCCTTACATTCTTATGCAGGTTTTTGAAAGCAATAGACAGATTTAATGATTTGGTGGTGTCAGTTTATGTTACAGCTGGTCATATCCTCTCTACTTGTGGATGCTTTATAGATGGCATAAAATTTGTGTTTCTATTTTTATCATGAGAGAAAGTTAAATTTAAAATTTTCTTTACATCTGATACTGGCATTATGCATTGGTGACATGGTCACCATTGTTTGGATTTTGTAAACTTGTATGTCTAAAAGTTAGTTATTTAAAATCTAAACAATGACATGGCCCTAGTGGAATAGTTGTATCACACATATGAGAAGCACATTTGATGGGATGGTAATAATACCCAATGTCTTCATAACTGTAGTCACTGTGGTATTCTTATAGCATGCGTCAAAACTGCGACGGTGAAATGTCTTTTATTTATTCTTGTAGTGTACCTGGTCTCTGAACCAAAGTATGGTTCAGGTGGGGGGGGGGGGGGGTACCAAGTCTATTAATGGGCCATATGGGTTTAGCTTATGGAAGTATATTCAGAGAGGGTGGATAAAATTTTCTTGCTTCATTAAATTTGAGGTTGCTGATGGCACTACAATAAAATTTTGGTTCGATGTTTGGCATGGTGCACTCAGCTTAAATGAATCATATCCAGAGTTGTATTGTATTGCAAGGGATGGGGAGGTTCTAGTAATGGATCAATTGCATCTCCATAATGAATCTGTTCATTGGGAGTTAAATTTCACATGAGCTGTGTAGGATTGGGAATTGGAGTCACTTTCGTCATTCTTGGATGTACTGTATTCTACCAAAGTGCGAGGGCAAGGGGAAGATAAGTTGTGTTGGGATTCGAAGTTAGATCCTATTATAGAGCTTTAACACCTTCCAGAATTGGGAATTTCCCTTGGAAAAGCATTTGGAAGCCTAGAGTCCCAACAAAAGTAGCATTCTTTCTTTGGGTTGTTTCATTGGGGAAGATTTTAACTGCAGATAACTTGAGGAAGCGAAACATTGTATTGGTGAGCTAGTGTTGTATGTGAAATGGGAATGTGGAGATGGTGTTGATGTTGCAATGCCCTGTTCCAAGAGAATTGTGGAATTTGGTTTTTACTTTTTGGAGTTTTGTAGGTGAGCTTGGAAGAGTCGCTGAGTTACTAGCTTGTTGGCAGGGTTGATTTGGGTGACAGCGGAATGGTGCTATATGGAAGGCTATCCCTCACTGCTTGTTATGGTGTATACAGAAGGAAAAAATGCAAAAGGCTTTGACATGTGAGAGGACAATTCTAGATCCGAAATTGCACTTTTTAAGAACTCTGTTTGAATGGGTGTCAGCACCAGGAAGTTTCTCAGTCTCAAACTTATTGGAGTTTATTGATCACTGTACTTTTGACAGTGTTTAGTATGATGTCCATCTAGTATACTTCCTGTGTACTTGATTCCTTTCTAGTCTTTAATAAAATTTTTGCTTATAATTTTGTTTTTCTGTTGGTATACCAGTGAGAATTTACTATTTTCTTTAACCAAGCTTACATACGCGATTGATGCTGCTTCATGACTCTCGTAATGATGATGGAATCAAGAGCTTTTTCCAAGAGGTTCATGAGCTTTATATAAAGGTAAATTATAACTTTCAACTTTTCTAGTAAATTATTTTTCTTGCATGCTAGTTCTTTAGCATATGACATGTTCTTTTTGGTAGACTGAATCTCTTTGACAATGATGATCATCAGGCTGAGCAGTTATTCTTGTCCTTTCCCATGTTATGAGTTTTTTCTTTTAAGATTCTATGACTTTCATGAGGCTACTTATCAAAAAAAATCTTTATCCTGAGGCTTTAGGATGTTAGAGATGTACTGCTATATGGGATATAGTCACTTCCTGGTGTACATTCTGTATTTACTGAATGTAGAATCAATAGTGAAATTTTGATCAGTAGCCACTTTCTACACTTTCATGAAAGGGCCACATCTAGTAGGAAAATATGTGCTTATTATGGTATTCGTCAATAAGGTGCCAATGTTGGTCCTAATATCAGAGTCATTGGTTTTGTGAAGATTATGAAGCCTAAAATTGCTCAGAACCAAAAAGAGCATCTTAAAACGTAAAAAATCATGGACTCACTTAAGTGAAATTAACAAGTGCAGCTTCTACTGAAAAATTGCAAATGCGATGATTTGATTGTTGTCTCTCTTGCAAAGACCTTAACCTGCATTCCTTATCTTTCCTCTTTTCCAACTTGTGCACATAGTATGCTTGCATTTTGTTTCTTTTATCTGCTGCTATTGATAATTTTTAATTCAACTCCTTGTTCTGAAGAGGCAAACAGATGGTACCTTGGCTGAATGCTGTTCAAACCATTAGAAAACCTACCAGAAATACCTATGATTATGTTGATTGCTATCATTTTGATGGTCAATTCCCTTCTTTGAAGTATATAGCAGGTGCCAAATTAAATAATGTTGGTCCTTATGCATGCTTCATGACTATAGACCGATCAAAGCCAATCAGAGTTTTTCTAATAGATTCTGACATTTCATCATTCTCTTATGGTATTTATGTGATGCAGGGAGTACGGAGATAGTTTTATTTAAGTTTAAAAGTCTTGTAAGGTAATTAGGTTTTAGTATTTTATTTAATTTCATAGGGTTAAGGGTATTTGCCTAATTCAATAATTGGGCTTTGGCCCAAGTGAATTAGAGTTAGGGTTTAGTTTTAGTAGTCTCTCTATATATTATTAGTATTTTATTTGATCTCCTAGAGTCTTAGTAGTCTATATTTTATTTATGAACATTAATAAGTTGTTTCTAAAATCAATTTATAACCAAACTTTTTTTTTTTTAATAAGTCAGTAATTCCATTAAGAAGATATTAAGTACAAATCAGCAAAGCATCAGCTTTGATGTACTAAACACAAACACTTAATTAACCCCTCAAACTAAATTCTAAAAGAGAACTACACAATTAGCCAAAGTTACAGCAGAAAGCAAATTTCAACAATGAAATAACTAATCTATTGGCAACAACTAATGGACCAATGCCAAACTCAGACACTTAGTAGCAGAAGCCCCAATTGGTCCTCAACACTGTAAGAAAAAGAGAGTTTCCTGAATTAGCAATCTTACCAAGCCTGTTCTTGACATCCCAACCTATCCTCTTTATCAAACTCTCCTCTGAGATGACATCTCCATTGTAAACCATATTGTTTCTTTGTAACCAGATATGGTAGACCCTAGCTCACCATGAAACTTTACAGAGAATGGCTCTAAAATCTTTCCCTTTTAGATTAATTTTCCCCCAAAGAGACTATCATCCCAATTACTAGGAAAATTTGATACTTAACAAAGTCCCATGATGTGCTTCCAGACTCTACCAGTGAAAGAGCACCCAAAAAACAGTTGATACCCCCTCTCAACTCCATTCATACAAAAGACACAACTACCATCTCCATTCCACCCCCATTGTAGTAATCTCAATCTAGTTGTCAACCTATTTTTAAGAGTAATGAAGCTATGTTTAGGGATGGCTTCAGGAAACCATAATAGTTTCCACCAATCCACTTCTGCACTTCTGCTTCTGATCTGATTCCAGGTAGCAGCACACACAAATTTACCCCTAACTGAAGCAGACCAGTAAGCTGGTCACTCATTTTAATATGAACCAAGCACAGTTGACTTTGAGTTGTTACAAGAACTTCTGACCTAGCAGGGGGCCAATACCATTCTCCATTCCTCAAAACATTATCCATTTTAGCATCAAAAGAGCTTGCTGCATCATAGATTATTCTATGCCCAAATGTTTGACAGAGAATAACAGCAGGGTGCCAGTTATCTTGCCAAAGAAAAATGTATGCCCATCTCCTACCTTTAATTTTAGAAAGGCTCTAGCTTCAGTCCTAATCTTGAGCAAATTCCTCCACCCGCAAGGCCCCAAGTGCTATCCTAAGGACATTTTACAGACCAAAAGCACTTGGACTTAAGAAGATTATCATAGACCCAAGCCAACCAAAGTGAACCTGCCTGAGCAAAAAGGGACCAGATATGTTTCATTACTGCTTCCTTATTCCAGTCTTCAATCTTTTTAAGGCCCCCTTCCCTCTTTGGAAAACAAAGTTGATCCCAAGCTACCTTAATGTTGCCCTTGTTTTCCTCTAGCCCTTTCCATAAGAAGAACTTGAATCTCTGTTCAATGTCTTTGATAACCTTCTTTGGAAGTATAAAGATGCTAGACCTGTAGCTCTGGATACTATACATCACTGATTGCAGCGACAATAATGTTCCAGAAAAAGATAATTTTCTGCCTGTCCAGGAATTTAATCTTTTGGTTTTTCTTTCTATTAGAGGATTATGATCTGGTAAAGTTAATTTGCCCGAAATAAGAGGCATTCCCAAATATTTTATTGGCTGAGTATCAGGTCTGAATTGCATAGACGTGAGAATCTGTTGATTTAAAGTTGGAGAAACAGCTGAGCAATAAATTCCACTCTTGCTTTGATTCACTGAAAGATTAGAAAACTGTTTGAAGTCCTGTAGTGCTTCTTGGAAAATAAGTATAGAAGGTAGATCAGCAGAAGCAAACAAGAGAAGGTCATCAGCGAAACATAGATGGGTTAATTGCTGCGCTGAACAAGTAGGATGATATTTGAAGATCTGGGATGCTTCCACTTTGGCTTGAACTATCTTGTTGAAGGCTTCCATAACCAAGACTAATAGATATGGGGAAAGTGGGTCCCCTTGTCTGATCCCTTTTCCTCCACCATAATAGCCAACCAAATTTCCATTCAAATCTATAGAGTATTTAGGGGTAGTAATGCAGGTTTTGACCCAACCCAATTAACAAATCTAGGAGGACAACCAACGGAAAGTAAGCACATTAGAATGAAACTCCAGTTAATTTTGTCATATGCTTTCTTCAAATAAACTTTTTTGGCACATCTTTCTTTTTCTTTATTCCTATGATACCCTTTAACCAACTCATGAGCAAGTAGAATATTTTCTGAAATGGATCTTCCATTCAAGAAGGCTGTCTGATTTGGACTGATAAGATTGCCAAGACACTCCCTCAACCCCATTTCCAAGATTTTTATAAAAAACATTGCAGCAAGCTATAGGTCTGTAATCAGTCAATTTAGATAGATTTTCCAGTTTAGGTTCCAGAGTGATGATTGTAGAGTTTACCTCCCCAAGAAGCCTTCCAGTTTGAAAGAAAGATTGAATAGCCTTGACAACCTCCTGACCAATTATAGATCAGGATCTCTTGAAGAAGTATGCAGTGAATCCATCTTGGCCAGGAGCTTTATCATTCCCAAGAGAACATAGCATTTCTGACTTCCACTTCTGATACATCCTGCTCCAGTGAGATCTTAGTATTCTTTGATCAGAAAATAAAAAATATACATTTCCTATCATTTCAGCCTCATCTATTGAGTTTGGCTGACCAAGAAAATCTTGATAATTCTTGAAAATCAGGTCTTCTATATCTGCAGGATTCTCTTTTCTGTTCCCCTCATCATCAAGCAAGCATTAGTTAGAATTCCGGGCCTGCCTAGCCTTGATCAAAGAGTGAAAGTATTTATTATTTTGGTCTCCCAAATTGAGCTATTTATTTTGAGCTTTTTGTAAGAAAGCTTCTTTGCTGTAAGAATAGCTGTTAGTTCATGTATACATTCATCTTCCTCCTTAAGACTTGTTGCATCCCCTTGATTATGCAATAGCCTGCAGTGAATCAATTCAAGTCTGAATAATAATAATAATAATTTTCTTATCAAAAAGACAAAACAAACTATTTATGAAATTTTTGCTGGAATTTTTCAATGGCTTAGTGATATTTATAGTAAGCCTCTAGTTAGCGAAGCCTAGGGTTTAGACTGATCATGGTGGTGAGACCTAGGGTATGTTATACCTTCTTCCTAAATCCCTACAATATTCATTTTGGAAACCTTGTGCTCCATCATTATATCTGGAATTATGTCTCTTAGAATTTTATCTGTCAATATCATGCCCAAGACGTTTATAGATTAGTTTGTAATAAGTAGCCAGTTTTTTTTTTTTTTTTTTTTTTTTTTTTTTTTAGTAAGTAATAAAGATGTATATTCAAGAATACTACCTCATGCAGAAAGTCATAAGGTGGAGATAAATATTACAGAAAAGAAGATAAAAAACAGAAACAAAAGATACTAATTACAAAAGAGAGAGCTAAGGAACATAGGGAGAGAATCACTAGAAGTCAGTCCCCAAGCCCTAGACCAGTAAAAAAGGGAGCCACTGAAAGAAGCCAATAGTTGGTTGTCGTAACTTTCCATGTCCCTAAACGTTCTCTAATTTTGCTCCCTCCAAATACTCCACATTAAGCACAGTGGAGTTAAATTCCAAATGTTAGATGAATACTTTTCAAGGTCAATTCCACCAACCAAAGAGAGTATCCGCAACCGATCTTGGCAAGACTCATGAAATCCCAAAAGATCCAAACACCAAACTCCACAACCAGTAAGCTTTACCACAATTCAGTAGCAAATGATCCACCGTCTCCCCATTACATCAACGCATAATGCACCAGTCAACAAAATTCATCCCTCTACCCCTCAAATTGTTACCTGTAAGGATCTTATCTCATACAGCAGTCCACACAAAGAAAGAAACACGCCGAGAGGCCTTAACCTTCCAAACACCTTTCCAAAGAAAGATAATAGGTAGGGGACCTCTTAACTTATTATAAAACGATCGGATATCGAAATCCCTATTCTTCATCAACTTCCATTGCATATGATCTCCATTCTCAGTTGGAGGTGAATTCGAACCCAAAGTACGAAGAATTTCATCCACAACACCCATTTTCCAATCATTTGATCTCCGAATGAAACGAACATCCCAACTTCTCCATTCCTCTATCCCCAATCGTTTAAGAGAAGAGGCCATCGATGCCCCTTTATTGGAGGCAATTCCATACACAAGCGGAAAGGTCAATTGAAGTGAAGAATCTCCACACCATCGATCTGTCCAAAGCTTCACTTTATCCCCCACCTCTATGTCTAACTGAATATTTTTACTAAAAACCTCCCAACCCATTCGGATGCTTCTCCACGAACCACACCCATGTACCCCTCTATCTAGCTTGGAGGTTCATCCCCCCATTCTTCCCCTAACTTTAGAGCTACAACCATTCTCCAAAGCCTTTTCTCCTCTACCCCAAACTGTTATAACCATTTTCCTAGTAAGGCTATATTAAAAGTAGTTAATTTCCTTACTCTTAACCCACCATTTTCTAGAGGTGCACACACTTTATTCCATCCCACCAAATGTGTCTTGAAATCCCCTCACAAAAAATCTCTTTGCAACCTCTCAATTTTATTAGCCACCTGCGTAGGGATAGTAAAAAGAGATAAAAAGTAAGTCAGAAGACTAGATAATGTACTCTTAAGCAACGTTAATCTTCCACCTCCTCTTGACAAATACATCTTCTTCCACCTAGCCAACTTATGCTCAATTTTCTCCAAGATAGGATTCCAAATAGTAGGGGACTTGTGGGACACCTCCAGTGGCATACCAAGATAGGTCATAGGCAAAGACCCAATCCGGTAACCCAAAATCTCTGCCAAGACATGGATATTACCTCCCTTACGGGAACCATCTCACTCTTCAAAACATTAACCTTTAAACCTGTCATCGCTTGGAAACAAAGGAGCATCTGAACATGTAGAATCTACTCCTCATTTGCATCACAAAACAAAATCATATCATCCGCAAATAAAAGATGCGAAATACATACTTATCAAAAAAAAAAAAAAAAAAAGATGCGAAATACATACTCCTCCACCCCGTCTACCATCAGCCTTGAAACCTTGAAGTAAACCAGCACCTTCAACTCTTTTCATCATCTTACTGAAAACCTCCATCATAACCAAAAACAACATAGGAGATAGCGGGTCCCCTTGTCTCAATCCCCTCGAACTCCTAAAAAAGTTAGCTAGAGACCTATTAACCAAGACAGAGAACTGGATTGTAGATATACATGTACGGATCCACCTACACCACCTCATCCCAAATCCCATTCTCTTTAACAAATCTGGAAGAGCCTCCTAATTCACATGATCATAGACTTTCTCAATGTCTAGCTTACAAATAACCCACTGGAATCTTACTCTTCACCCCAATCTCAACACACTCATTAGCAATAAGAACTGAATCAAGTATTTGTCTACCATCCACAAAACTGTTTTAAGACTCAGATCTTGTATACACTCCCGCCAAGCTAATAAGTTTGAAATCTCGGATATTAGAGACATTATTCTTCTTAGGGATTAAGGTTATGAAAGTTGCATTAAGAGATTTTTCAAACTTACTGTGGTGATAAAATTCTTCAAACATAGCTAAAATATTTCCACAACTCCCCAACAATGATGATAGAAGGTTATAGAAAAACCATTAGGACCTGAAGCTTTATCTCCTTCCAACTCTTTGACAACTCAAAGAATCTTCTCATTTTCAAACCTCTGTTCAAGCCATTCCCTCTCCAGTGCCTCAATTTGATCAAACTCCAAACTTACCACAAAAGGCCTCCACTTCTCTGTCTCCTTGTACAAGTTTTTAAAAAACTTTACTACTTGGTCCACCATCTCTGATTTGTCCTCGTAAATAACTCCATCCACCTCCAGCATACTAATATGGTTATACCTTCTCCGGGAATTAGCCATCTAATGAAAGAATTTGGTATTGTTGTCTCCTTCCTTAATGCAAAGCATCCTCGATCTTTGTCTCCATGAAACTTCTTCCAAAGAAAGAAGGTTCTGTATTTGAGATCTCATTGCAACCCTCTCACTTATCTCCATTTTAGAAAGGCCATACTCCCCTTCCTTAGCATTTAATAATTTCAAGGCCTCCAACAATTCTTTCTTCCGACGACCTACATTTCCAAACTCACTACTGTTCCACTAAATAATGTCTCCTTTCAGAGCCTTCAGCTTCTTGGCAAGCACAAAACTGGGAGTACCTGAGAAAGAGTATCAATTTCACCAAGTATGAACCCTATCTGTGAATCCATTTGTCTTTAATCACATGTTCTGAAACCTAAAAGGACTCTTCCCCCTCAATATCCTCCCTACCTCCTCTCATATGGGAAAGTGGTCTGAAATAGGACGAGGTAAGACCCACTGGACCACATCCAGATAGTGGTCCTCCCAATCATGAGAAACCAATGCCCTACTATCTTGGACATCGAAGACTGATCTGAACCACTAGACCAAGTATAACTCTCTCATTCCAATAGAAAATCTATCAAATTAAGCTCCTCAATGAACTAAGAAAAATTCTCCATAGCTAGAGTAAGACGCGATCCCCCCAACTGTTCACTTGGGAAGTGAACGATATTGAAGTCCCCTATGTAACACCATGGAACATCCCAAAGTTTTTGAATTCCAATCAGCTCATCCAACATCTCTCTTCTTAAGTTATTATCATTCGGATCATAAACCCCAAAACAAGCCCAAATAAAACCATCCCCCACACCCTGCCACCGAATCAATACGGAAGCGTAACCCACCATTACCTCCAACTTTTCTAAAACCCTCCTATCCCACATCATCAAAACCCTACCAGCTGTCTAATCCGCATCCAAAGCCACCCAATCTACATAAGGTCAACTCCGCAAGTTGCAAACCAACTGTCTATCCATACCAGCAAGCTTAGTTTCTTGAAGGCAAACTACATCACAATTCCACTCTTGTAGTAAATTTCTAACTATCAAACGTTTCCACGAATCATTCAATCCTCGAACATTCCATGACACCATTTTCAACTTCTTAAAAACTGTTAACTCCCTACTCCAATCTTAGTATTGCAGTCAAAGAAGACTATCTACCATCATAATTAACCGAGGAAATCAAATTCCTCAGCTCCCTCTTCCCTTAATCCTTGGAAACAGCTTTCTGGTGGGCTGCATCTTTCCTGTGCAGCAGATTGGCAGGGATCACCTATTTTTCCAATGTCCTTATACCCAAAGATTATGGAAGAAGATCCTATAGCTCTGTTCAATCAATGGGCCTATCTTTTGGAGGAGGATGCAATTGATTGGGGTGCTAAGGACCATGGTTTCAAAATGCACTTCTTTAAAGTACAAGCTTTTGAGTTGCACTAAATGAGTAGTAAAAAGAGAAGTTTCAAAAGGTGGAAAAATAAGTTGTACCAAATGAGCAGTAAAAAGAGAAGTTTCAAAGCCAGTGTTATAAATCTGCTTTGACAGCCAAGGTTTACCACACCTGGCTTCAAAGGAATGCAAGGATTTACAATGGGCACATCAAGTCTGAAGAAGGCATAATTCTGTCCATTATATGGGATGTAAATGCTAGAATGGGATTCTGCAGAAAGATAAAGAAAACTCAGCTGAATAAAGTCTTGCGTGCTAAATAGGGGATATCTCAGGTGGATTTTAATGGTTGATTTGTATTTTAGATTTTTTTTTTTTCGTATCTGGTAGTTTTAAGGGATTTTTGTTCCCTATGTTGCTGTATTGGTGTGTTTGTTTGTAGCAGCTGCTTTAGCAATGCTGCCATTATGTTGTTAAACTGCTGTACTTCAGCTCTGTGCTTAATAATGATTATTGCTCATTCATCTAAAAAAATTAGCCATTTGTAGGCAGATGTTAGGCTGTGTGGCTCTTTGGCAGCAAATGAAGATTTGGAAATGATTCCTGTACTGGCTATGAGAGAGAGAGACCTATGGGAATACATTTGTGATTGCATCTCATTTTCAGCAACTTTAACCTATTGCTCCGTTATGAAATAAATTGTTTATTGGCTAATATGGTGTCTGGGAATTTGCAGATTCTTCTTAATCCGCTATACTTGCCTGGTTCTCGTATTACATCATCACAATTTGATACAAAAGTTCGTGCCTTTGCACGAAAATATCTGTAGAGGTGGTCACACATTCTGATGGACACAAGGTCAAGTGGTTTTGGGAATGAGTTGCAAGTTTGAGTAACCTGAGTTCGATCTCCTCTCTTTCCGATCCTTCGATCTTTTTGACGAGCTTAAAGGCTCTTAACAATTTTAATTCATAATTGTAAGGGGGGCGTTATACATCATATTAAATTTTTAGTATTTATTTCAATCTGTGCATTAATCAATAGGAATGAATAACTTTATACTACTTGCACTGCAGATTGATACTCTTTTCTAGTTGGGAACATGGGACTTGGGATACATCAGTCTGCATCTTTGTATCTAATTATTTTATTTGGTTATTAGTAAATTAAGATGGGTTGGGCATAATTTTCAAGTTACGTTAATCTAATATCCTCTCAATATCTTTTTATGAATATGTTTTTGGACAAATCCATAATCTCCCTAATTAATAATTACTAGTTGTATATGCTTCAACATTATATCTACCGGCTTGATGACTGCATTATCACATTTAGGTTTCTCTGTCGCTAAGAAAAAAGGCATTCCCATCTTCTCCTAGGCTGTAGAACTTTGTCCCTCTTGTAGGTGTGATTGTCCTCTTAAGTGCTAAGTGTGCTTATAGAGCTTGTGGGGGTTTTTTGCGGGGTTAAGGGAAACATTTGTCTGTGGTAATGGAGGATTTCTACAGTTCATGGGAAATATTGCCACTGTCTGAAAAGGAAAATACGAGCTTCGTACTACCAAAATTTATTAGAAAAATGAGTTCATCATTGCGGCAAAGTTCTTAACTATTTGAGCATTGAATATGGAAGTCGTGGGGAGAACTTTCAAACAAGAATGGAGGTGTAGTGATGGATTCAAGATTCGGAACCTGAATGATTAGAAGGTTCTGTTTGTGTTCGACGATGAACTGAATGTAAATCGAATCCTATTAAATTAACCATGGAGTTTCAACAAACATCTGGTGGTGGTGCGAAAACACAATAGGGGGATTCACTTAAACTCTTTAACATTCGATACGGGATGTTTTGGGTTCAAGTTCATAACATTCCTATCCACTTTATGTGCATGGAGGTGGCTGAAAAGATTTGTGAAAACATTGGAGAGGTGGTTCGTTTTATTGGGGTTGAAACGGAGGAAGGGGCCAGCTTCATTCAGGTATGAGTTAAGGTGGATATTTCTCTACCACTGTGTAGAGGAAGGGTGATAACTCTTGACAATGGGGAGAAATCATGGGTGTCGTTCAAATATGAACGACTGCCAAATTTTTGCTTCTAGTGTGGCCGGTTGATTCACAGTGATAAGGACTACCCATTGTGGATTACGAGCAGAGAACGCTTAAGGTTGAAGACACAGAATTCAACGTATCGCTAAAAGCACCCCCATATAGGCCATCGAATCAAAAGGTCATCTTTGTTCCTGGGTTCTTTGATAAGTCTGGTCTGCAGGAGGAGGACTTGTCGAGAACGGAAAGGAGTAATGGATGTATGGCGGTTGGCGAAAGCAGCTCATCGGTGGAGACAACTCTCAATATGGAAACCGAGGAAGGTGGAGGTGACATTAATGCTGCCATAAATTTTGAGGACGTTGTAAGGGGTAAAACGGTAGACCAACGTGATATATTGCCCGTTTGGATTTGGATTATTATATGTTGCGTTTTGCTTTTGCGTTTTCTCCTTCATTTTTTTTTTCGTTTTCGTTGCTGGGGACAAAATGCGCAGTGCGCGCACTGTTCACGCACTTTTTCAGCAACTTTTTATTAAAAATGAATCCCGCAGTACTATTCACACATTTAAAAATTATTTTGTTACAGTATTTTCAATTTTCAGTTTTCAACAATAAGTTCTATCCAAACGGACCTATAATTGCAAGTATTATGGAGGAAGATTTGGGAGGAAATCAAGGCATTAAACTCAATCCAAAAATAGATGAGCTGAAGCGTGATTCAAGGAAGGTAATCATTGGAGGCAACGACAAATTTGATGATGAATCCAATGAAGGGGGGATGTATCACGTGCTTGCCCAAATGAATTGTTTAGAAGGCTCATTGAAGAGATTGACAGTGAGTTGAAGAAATATGATGAGCACGTGATTGCTGTGTCAAGCGAGTGGACTCTAGTTCTATCACGATACCTCAAACAAAAAATAAGGGAGAGGTTGAACTCAAACAGGATTGCTATGAGGAGGCAAAAAAAAAAAAAAAAAAAAAAGGAAATCCAAAGGGAGGAAATGATGTGGCAGAGTCCCATTCCCAGTTCAGCACATACAAAACCGCTACCTGGTCAAGGAAAAAGAAGGACAAGGTGGAAGCACTCCCTGTGAAGGATGTTGGGGTGGGGCAGAAATGGTTTTTGTCTGAGGAAGAAAATCATTCAGCGTTACCAAAGAAAAAGCAGATGGTTTCGAAGAGTGAAGTTGAAAAAAATGAAATGGTGGAGGCTGGTTCCTAGCCTCGCCAGTCACAATGAGTATTTTGTGTTAAAACTGTCAAGGGCTTGGGAACCGACAGAAAGTTCAAGAGCTTGGGAATATGGTTCGAGCACAAGATCCCTCAATTGTGTTTTTAATCGAAACATGGCTGACTGAAGCTAGGCTAGGTGAAATTAGGGACACATTGCAGGTGGGTAATTATTTTGGTGTGTCAAAGGTCAATTTGGGTGGTGGTTTAGGCCTTTTTTGGAAAAGGGGTGTTGAGCTAGATGTGGAATCTTCTTCATTAAACCACATTAATGTACTAATAAACAAAGGAAGGGAGGACGAGTGGAGGTTTCCAGGATTTTATGGTGAGCTAGCGACACACAGGAGGATGGATTCATGGAACCTTGTAAGAAGTTTGGTGGGCAGATTTTCGGCACCATGGTTGTGTGCGGGGGACTTTAACGAGATCACATTATCAAATGGAAAATTAGGTGGGAGACTTAAATCATACAATCAGATGAAAATTTTTTGGGGAGTAAATTCACGTGGTTTAAAAGTCTAGCTTTGCTTGGGAGAGGCTGGATAAGGCAGTAGGAATAGTTGATTGGCTTGATAGATATTTGGCTACCAAGGTTCGAATTCTATATTGTGGTTTGTCGGATCATAAGGCTCTAATAATTAATACTGATGGCATACCGAGGAGGATAAATAAACCTTGGCAGTTTGAATAGATGTGGCTAGAAGATGAGGGGTGTCATGACACAAAGGCATTAGTGTGGGGGGAAGGGGAAGGGGGTTCATTGATGAATAGGGAGTGGGAAGGTGCCAAGAAGAATAATTAAAATGGTGGAGTAAAAGGTGTTTTAGCAGTATAACATGGGAGATAGCTGAGATTAAGCAGAGAATGAGGGAGGTAGAAAAGGCGGCCTTGAGGGGAAGTGATGCCGCTGAGTTCGTAAGGTTGAAAAATGGCTTAGGGGTGTTGTTGGTGAAGGAAGAAAAAATGTGGCAGCAGTGGTCAAAAGTCCATTGGATGAAATCAGGTGATAAAAACTCAAGGTACTTTCACAACAAAGCCTCGCAAAGATTTAGGAGGAATCGTATCATGGGTTTAAAAGATTCAAATTGTGTCATGTGTGAGGCAGATGATAATGTGGCCGGCTTATTAGAGAACTACTACTATCAGGATTTGTTTACCTCATTAAATCCGAGTGAGGTGGAGGATGTTATACAACATACTGGTTGAGTTATAATAGAGGATATGAACAATGGGCTCATTGGTGACTTTACAAGTGATGAAGTTGAGCTGGCATTACAGCAGATGGCTCCACTGAAAGCTCCAGGACCTAATGGAATGCCGCCAATCTTTTACCAACACTATTGCAAAGTATTGGTGTAGACGTTACAGATGCAGTGCTGGATTGTTTGAATACTGGGAAAATTTCCACAGGTTTGAATCATATGAAAACTAAAAAAAGGAAATTTCGGTTTCATGACTATGAAATTAGATACGAGTAAGGCTTATAATAAGGTGGAGTGGATGTACTTGGTAAAAATTATGGAAAAAATGGGGTTTCATGAAAAATGAATTGGGTGGATTTATGAGTGTGTTAGCTTTGTGTCTTTCTCTATTTTGGTAAATGGGGAGCCAAGGGGTCATATTGTACCAACAGAGGCAAAGGGATCCTTTATCCCCTTACCTTTTTCTATTGTGTTTGGAAGGGCTAAATGGGTTGATACAACATGTTGTGAACGAAGGAAATATGCAAGCTTATTCTCTTTGTAGGGGAGGACCAAAAATTTCTCACGTGTTTGCAAATGATAGCCTCTTATTTTGTAGAGCAAAAGTTGAGGAGATAAAAACCATCCAAAATATTTTGAAGGTGTATGAAAAAGCTTCAGGTTAACAAATTAATACTGACGAGACAACCCTCTTTTTTAGCAAATCTGTGAGTGAGACTACAAATAATTCAATTAAAGACCTTCTTGGTGTTCTGGAGATAAAACAATATGAGAAATATTTGGGGCTGCCAGCGGTGGTAGGGAAGAATAGAAGCGTATGTCTGAATTACATAAAAGATGGAGTGTGGAGAATATTGAAAGGGTGGAAAGAAAACTCCTTCTCAAGCGGGAAAAGAAGTGCATTTAAAGGCAGTTGTGCAAGCCATACCCACATTTGCGATGGGGTGCTTAAACTACCTTTGGGACTTTGTTGGGACATTGAGATGTTAATTTTAAAATTCTGGTGGGGACAACAAGGAGAGTGTAGAAAGATTCATTGGAAAAATTGGGAGACGCTTTGTAAACCAAAGAAGGAAGGAGGGTTGGGTTTTAAAGATTTAGTGAAGTTCAATAAGGCAATGCCGGCAAAACAGGTGTGGAGACTTGTTCATGATAAAAACTCACTATTTTATCATCTTTCCATTTCTAGTATATATATATATTACTTTTATACTATTTCTATTTGTACTATAAAACTAGGCTATAAAACTAAGAGTCTCACGGTTTTAAGTCCAAATACTTTCCCAATGGTACTATTTTTGAGGCCAAACATTCATTCGGTTTTTTTTTTTTTTTTGTCAGCAGAGGAATATCATTGAAACAAAAAACTAAGGGACATCCAAGTTTGTAGGGCAAAGCTTGCTTAAGTACAGCCTAGAAAGATCAAAATCAACAAAATTAAACAGGTCCACGGGCGGACAGTCATAAGAAATAAAATCAGTTTGTTGCTTTCCTCCCATGTTGGCCAACTTATCCGCACATCTGTTGGCCATTCGATAACAGTGCCTAATCAGAACATGAGGAATTTGGGCTATCAAACACCAGCAATCATCCACCAACGAACACACAGCAAGATTGGAGTTATTGAGATTGGACAGAATATCAATTACAACTTTGGCGTCAAGCTCGACTACAACAGCTTCAAAATTTCGATCCCTGCAATATTTGAGACCATCACGCAAAGCCCAAAGCTCTGCCATAAAACTAGAAGTGATTCCTATTCTTCGAGAAAACCCAGTTAGCCAATGCCCCGAATCATCACGAACAAAACCTCCTCCCCCTGCAGTGCCCAGATTACCTAACGAGGAACAATCAGTATTTAATTTAACCCAACCCCTAGGAGGCCTTTCCCAACAGATTTCTTTTAGGACTTGTCTCCTGGGAGTTCTAGAAGGATAGGCACAGAAGTAAAATTCCGTTACTTGTTGGAAAATAGAATACACCAAGTGAGGATTAGGTCCTTCATTCCAGAAGACCACCTCATTTCTTTGCTTCCATAAGTTCCAAACGGTGAAGAGGAAGGAGACTTTCCAAGGGAGTTAGGCTGATCTAGAAGCACGGTTACTGGTGCCATTGAAAGTGAGCCAATCATGAAGGCTACTAGAGAAGAAAGACGGGTTAATATCTAGAGCACCTAGCTGATCCCAAGTAGACCGAACTAACTTGCAATCCCGTAAGGCATGCAATATAGTTTCTTCATCATAGTGGCAAATGGGGCAGGCTATGTCCACATCTATACCTCTAGCAGCAAGACAGACTCTCACTCCAATGCTCTTGTTGAGACATTGCCATAAAAGGTTTGAATCCTAGGCAGAGAGTAGGAGTTCCAAATTCATTTTCCATCAAAACTGGGAGCTATATGAGAGGAGGGGGAGGCAAGGGAGTAAGCAGACTTCAAATAAAAACTGCCGTTCTTTGAACCTTTCCACATCATTTTATCATTTCTTCTAGTAGACATGGCCACCGGAGTGGCTTGAATCTCAATGTTGATACTTGGGGGAAAGTCAAAAGGAATAAGGGGCCAATTCCACCCATTTTCAGATACAACATCTCTGGTTCTTAGATCTGAGCTTCCTTCAGGAAGAGGACCTAGGATTTCCCTTCTAAGCACACCACACCTAGCCCACTTGTCATCCCAAAAATTGAGGCTGCTGTGTCTACACACTGTCCATCCAACTCCTTGGCTGAAGATGACAGAGCCTTTCTTCATGGCAGACCATATCCGAGAACAAGGAAGCTTATCTCTATTTAACGACCCCATCCTCCTGGGTGTACAGTATTTAGATTTCAAGACCTGAGCCCAGAAGGACTCCCCTTTCGAATAGAACCTCCAGTTCAGTTTTGCCAAAAGAGCCAAATTCCTACCCTTTGCTGTTTGCAGCCCTAAACCTCATTTAAATTTGGGTCTGGTGATTTTATCCCAGCCTGCCCAGTGGACTTTTTAGCTGTTTTAGTCGAGCCCTATAAGAAATTTTTATTGATTATATCAATGCCATCCAGAATTTTCCCAAGAAGGTGGGCACATTGCATAACATAGGCTGGAATAGTGGAAAGAGAGGACTGAATCAACACCGTTCTGCTCGCCAAAGAAAGTAGGTTAGCCTTCCACCCAGCCAACTTTTGGCTAACTCTGTCAAGCACAAAATTGAAATCCTAACTGGCAGTACTTGGATGTTTGATAGGTAATCCTAAGTACTTGCCTAGATTATAGGTAGATTGAAATCCTAACACCTCACAAAGGGCCTCTCTAGAATCTGCATCCACTGATGGGGAGAAGTAAACTCTAGATTTGGACTCACTAATAGTCTGCCCCGACCTTTGCAAACCTCATCCAACACCCCTTTAATGGTTTGGCAATTCTCAAGATCCGCTTTTGCAAAAAGAAGAAGGTCGTCAGCAAAAAAGACATGAGAGAACGACGGGCCTCCTTTGGATGATTTAACATGATTCCAAGACTTTTCCATGCATTTATCCTCAATAAGCTGCCCGAGGTAATCCATACACAGGATGAAGAGGTTAGGGGACAAAGGATCTCCTTGCCTAATGCCTCTGGACGGATTGAAATACTCCAAGTGGCCCTCATTGAAAAGAATAGAGGTAGAAACCGAAGTAATGCAGCTCATGATAAGCTGAATCAGGCTTTGGGGAAGGTTGATTCTGATCAGAACCTCTCTAATAAAGCTCCATTCGAGTTTGTCATACGCCTTTTCAGGGTCAATCTTAATAGCTATATATCTAGTGCCGCTCCTACTCTTACTAAGAGAGTGAATGAGCTCTTGGACTATAATCACATTATCTGTTCCTCTCCTCCCAGGGACAAAAGCTATCTGCAGGGGGGAGATTAGCTCACCAAGTAAAGGCCTAAGTTTGGCAACAATGATTTTTGACACAATCTTGTACACTGAATTGCAGAGACTAATAGGCCGATAGTTTCCAAGAGATTCAGGTCCATTGATTTTCAGAAAAAGAACAATCTAAGTCTTATTCAGTTCACTTGGGACATTCTTGGAAGCAAAAATGCTTTTAACCTCCTTTACCACATATTTCCCCACTATGAGCCAAAAACATTGGAAAAACCCGAGGACCAGGGGCTTTCTAAGCTTTCAACGACCAAAGACCCCTTTTAATCTCCTCTTCTGTAACCTCAGATTCAAGCCCAGCCCTATCTTCATCCGAAATACGAGGTTGGCAGGTAGAGATGGTCCAGGCGTGAATTGAAGCACAAGAGTGAGAAGAGGAATACAGCCTCAAGAAGCCC
This sequence comes from Castanopsis chinensis, assembly GCA_032878915.1. Lineage (NCBI taxonomy): Eukaryota > Viridiplantae > Streptophyta > Magnoliopsida > Fagales > Fagaceae > Castanopsis > Castanopsis chinensis. The sequence continues at coordinate 4,917,368 of JAVQMG010000122.1, read as the reverse complement.
TCTCGGATAAACTCCTTAACATCAGTTTCATCATAGAGCCAATCCCCTACGCTGTTCTTAATTGCAAGAATTTGATTTCTTCTCCTCCGCACTAGAGTGGAGACATGATTGAATGAGGTATTACGATCCCCAAAAAGCATCCAATTAATTCTGGATTTGGTTGCCCAGAGTTCTTCCTCCTGATTCAAAACACAATCCAGATCTCGAAGGAGAACCCTTTCAAGATTCACCAGAAAGGACGAAGGACCGTAGGCAAGGCTTTTTTGGATGCCCTCCAAACGGGCAAGGAGCTTTCTCTTTTTCCAGAAAATATTTCCAAAATGCTCCCTGTTCCAAGTAGTAGCCTGACGGGAAAAAATATCAATGGCCGAAAGGAGGTGACGGGAATTCCCCCAAGCTTGCTGAACCACACTGGGAAAGGAGGGATCCGAAAGCCAGAAGCTGTGGAACTTAAAAGATCTAATGGGCGGTAAGGAAAGCACTGGGTTAGGCTCCAAGAGTATAGGAGAGTGATAAGAATGGCACCTTGTGAGGTGTTTGACCTTGGCATTAGGATGGAGCATGTACTAGAGCGGGTTAATGAAGAATCTGTCGATTCGCTTTTGAATGATCACATGAGCATCTCTGTGGTTAGTCTAGGTGAATCTAGGTCGGGAGAATCCTAAGTCAACCATATTGCATTTGTCAAGACACTCCTTGAAGAGAAGAGATCGATTTATACTGGTAGCTCTACCTCCAAGTTTATCACTATTTACTAGGGGTTCATTAAAATCGTCTGCAATGATCCAGGGCAAGCTATGCAAATCCGCAACTTTTGTAAGATTATTCCAAAGAATATTTATCTCCTCAAACCTAAGGCTAGCATAAACCGCATAAAACAAAAAGGAAAAATTAGAAATTCGTACCTTAATAGAGGCATGAATTTCTTGCTCTGTCTTGGATAGAAGGGAGACCTCCACTTTCTCTGAATTCCAGAGGAGCCAAAGTCCTCTCGCATAACTAATGGTGTTGGTGTGGATTGTGCCATTAAAGGGAAGGCGGTCAGTGATGGCTTTGGCTTTGTCGCCTCCAAGCCGCGTCTCCATGACTACAAATAAGTTGGGTTTTAAGACATCCCTACTATTCCAAATGATTATATTCATGGTGCGGGAGTGGAAAAGGGGGGTGGGGACACTCATCTGAGGAAGGCCGAGCTTTCCCTTCCTCCTTCAAGATCCATCCCGTCTTCCTCAATATATCCATTGAGTGACCCCTCCCTGGCATGAAGGTAACACTGAACTCCAGAATCCCTATCTCCATTTTGGTGGTGAGAAAAAATAGATTGAACTCCAGAATTGGTTGGAAGTAGTTTTACTGTATATCGGCTTCCCATTAGGCACTTGTTCGCTAGCTATACCTCGAGCGTCCTCCTTCCCGATAGCTCTGCTAGGTGAAACACATCGTGAAAAATCTGCACAGTCCGCCGCTCCACCTCTAGCAATGGTGCATCCGCCAAGCTCCGGGCCTTCCTTAGGCTTCTGGTGAGCCAGCCCCACGCATGAACTGGGATCGCTCGAAAAACTGCACTGTCAGTCACCCGGATTTCCACAACAATTCCCTCCAAGTTCACTGCCCACCTTATTTCCTGATAAGGCGGAGGACTGAAAATTTGGTTGAATTTCTGAAGAGAGTCCATCGAGTGGCTGCGGGTTCAAAGGATAGAAAGAAGACAAGACCCAAGATCTACTGCTTTCTCTATTGATCTGATGAGCCCTACCCTGTGCAATTCCTTTTTTGCCCTTAACTGATGGGCTTAACAAATGAGAAGGCGGATCTGTTGTGCGTGATGAATCCAGCCCATGAGAAAAGGCCTTGGGAGCATTAGTAGCCAAATGGCCCAAATCCTTATCCTCAATTCCCGCCAAATTCTGGGCCGCAGCTATGGGACTCCTCTCCGCCTTAGCTTTCCTTTTCCCCTCTCTGACATGATTGTTTGTGGTCCCCACCCAAGGGGCATGTCGCGGAGTACCCTCAGGCGCACTACCCATAGCAGACGGAATGGCACATTCTGGGGACTTTGTACTCTTAAGCACTTTAGACCCTTGTCGTTTCTTGGTAACCACAAGCCAGGGGCCATAAGCATCCTCCTAGCTAGGACTGGTGGACCCCTCCTTCAAAGCAGGATCGGTTGTGTCATGCATCACTCGTGTTTTAGGTAATTCCGTACTCTCTTTCACCCCATCCCGATTTCCCGATGGCGAGTTCTCCCGAATGGTATACAGACAATTGTCCTTCCGATGACCAATCTGGCCATAAGAAAAGCAAAGCTTGCTAATACCCTCGTAGCTCACAGGTTGTTCAATACCACCGAGAATGACATTGGTGATAAGAGGCTTCTCCACGTCCACTTGGATGTAGAGTCTTGCGAAACGTCCTTTGGTTTCGGCTGCAGCATGTGTGTCTATTCGAAGAACATGGCCAATAGCTTCACCAATATGCTTTAGCACCTCTGGTTCATAATATTCAATTGGCAGCTCGTTCAATCGAATCCATATGGCAACAGATGAAACATTTGCCGACAAGGGTTTGAAGTTTGACTCCCATGGCCAGATCGATAAGAAGTGCTCCCCTAAGAACCAAGGTCCCTTTTCTAGAACTCGATCATGATCCTCCTTACATCCAAACTGGACCAGAAAGAAATCTCGTCCCAGATCAATGATGTCCATCCCCCCTGTGGGATGCTAGAGAACATTGAGCCTGTATTGCATGAAGGTGTAACCCGCCGTCTTCCCGTAAAGCTTAATGATGAAGAAGTTAGCCCATGTAGCCCTGATGCGTTGTTTAACCTCTTTGGACAGTTTCACCGCGGCAAAGCCTTTTTCAGCTCTTACACCTCCTCATCCGAGTCAACGTCAGCTTCCATTTGGTCGCTAAAAGCGAAAGCACAAGAATACGCTCCTTGGATTTCTCCCAAGAGTTTAACCTTAAAGGACGTTGGTCGTGCCGGCGACCCCGTTGGGGGGGAGGGGGAAGGTGACCGTGCCCTTGGGCCCTGGGAAAACCCTGCATGGTGAACGTCTTTCACTTTCTTGTTACTGCGGGCGAGCTCAGCTTCCTCTTCCCTAGAGAGAAAAAAGGGTTTTGTACGGACACTCATAACTCAATTCCCCGAACTTTTTTTTTTTTTTTAGACATTCATTTGGTTCATTTGCTTGGAAAAGCATTTAGAAGGCGCGAAAAGTCATTCTGTTGGGTGCAAAATAGAGGGTGGGTGATGGAAAAACTATTTGGATTTTTAAGGATTGCTAGTTGCCTAGAAGTTCAAGAACACGGTCACCCCCATTCCCTCGGTTCTGGATGGTGAGGCTAGAGTGGCAGATTTGGCGGACTCTGATGCATGTGGGTGGAATGACCAACTGCTTGAATCATGCTTCATTCCCTTCGAGGCGCAGCAGATCAGGTCCATTCTTCTCTGTGCATCACCCCAAGCTGATTGTATGTACTGGGCACTTGAAAAGGAAGGTGTGTACACGGTGAAGTCAGGATACAAGGGCATCTGTGAGGAAGCTAATGTGACTGAGGGTTCGGTATCAAACTCGGTAGCAACAAGAGTGAATTTGTTGTGGAGGGCTTGTACAAATTGCTTGCCAACAAAAGTGAATTTGCTCAAAAGGAAAATCGTGTCGGATTCGGTGTGCCATCGGTGTGGACGGTGTGAAGAAGATACACTGCATGCATTATGGAGCTGTGAGGCGATTAGGCTCTTCTGGTGCACAGATTTCAATTGGGTTAACCAGTTTTAAGCGGCCCATGGGGATTTCCTGGATCTTGTTGGCCGCCTAATGAAAAAAAAAAAAAAAAAAAATTACATCTACCGGAAGTTTTTGCTTTTTATATATTAAAATGTAGATTATACTTTATACCCTCTATATTAAGGGCCAGTTTTGATTTTGGTCTGTTGGGTTTTTATTATTGTTGTTATTATTTTATTTAATTTTAGTCCCAAGTGTTTGACATCATTTTAAATGCAGTTCTTCCGTTAAATTCTGTTACTTCCATGGCCTAATTTCAGTTTTTCAAACTACACTGTTTTTTGAGCATTTTAAAACAAAACTTGTTTCTTTTTATTTTTAATTTTCTTTTCCTTTTTCCTTTTTGTTTTTTTCTTTGGTCATGAACAATATTTCTAATCACTTGTGAGGCTGTGAGTAGGGCTATCCACCACCCGCCTAGACCCAAAGACTTGCCTGATCCAACCGGTGGTTTGGTTGGCCGTAGGTTGCTGGCACCAAGACCCGATGCTGTTGTTTTGGGTGGCAGTTTGGCAATCTGAGAAATTGACGAACCTGATCCGCCTAAAGACTTGGTCTTGCCCTATCAAAAATTATGAGTTTTGGTTGAAAATCTGGTAAGCCCAACTCTAACTTTGCCAATAGAAGGAAATCTCAGCCAAATCTCAACAAATCTAGTGAGATCTCAGCCAAATCTTGATAGGTTCAAACAAATATTAGCTAGCTCTCGTAAGATTCAGCCATATCTGATGAGATCCAACCAGATTACGGCCAAAATTCTTCAGACTCAAAACCAACCGATACACACCCGAAACCAATACAATTTAATTCGGTTGATTCGGTTCCCACCCAAATCTGACTAGGCTTGGGTTATGGACAGCCCTAGCTGTGAGCATTGTTTTAAAAATTGGAACAATCAAAGGGTCTGATTTTTGGTTTTTACCTGGTTTTCTCTATTTTTTGAATTGGTTTAGGGTGTAGTTTCCAATTGAACTAGTTAGTCCGATTTTTTAAAATAGTGCTCATGAGCACAAACCTAGGTTGTTGCAAGAGACCAAGTGCTCTTTTGGTTTAGCCTTTTGGGCCTAAAATGTGTGTTAGTGAACCAAATATGAAAACGCGTGTTAACTCGCCCTCTTATTTATTTATTTGGAACTCACCATCTTATGAGTCTTATTTGATTGCCACACAAACATGAAACTCAACCAACTAGAGCAACATCAACTAATTCTCATTGTGGACAAACTCGACACTCAGACACTCGTAAACCCTCTCTAAAAGCTCATTGTAATGACTAAGGAAAAGCGCTAGTCACATCTGCGCTATACTTCAAAAGGACTAGTCACAATAAAAGCTCCTTGTAGTTGTTAATAAAACCCAGATCTACCCCATATATACCCGATGTGGGGCTCATTACACACCCAAGGAAAAACGCTAGCCACATCTGTGTTATACCTCAAAAGGACTAGTCATAATTGATGCTCATTGCAGTTGTTAATAAAGTTTAGATCTCCCCAGTAAATACCAGATGTGGGACTCATTACATACCCACACACGTCATACAATCAATTAAATTGGAGCATCGCACTTATATTATCCCAAAAATTAAAAAACAAAAAGGAAAAAAAAAAAAAAAAGCTAAGAGATAGTAGGTAGACTTCATCTAAAAGCTCTAATTAGATCACATATAACATTGTCATACTATTGGAATTTTTTTTTTTTTGGGTTGCTATTAAGGGTGTCTAAAGCTCTTTGAGCATCTGGCTATTCTCTTGGGTGTGTATAGTTTCCCTTTCTTTCAATAGGAATTTGAAATAAGTGTCCCCTTGTTTTTCAAATATGGAATCTGAAATATGTGTCCGCTTGTTTTTTAAATATGTGGTTGAGCTATCTGGTTTGGTTACTTTGGTAGTAAGTTAGACCTACACTCTGATAACATCAACATTGGCAACAACGCAGAGAGAGCAAAATTGATCTTGCAACCTCCAGATTGTGTTAGAAACCAAGGGTTGTCATCAAAGTCATTCCAAGATCATATCTCAATGCAATTATCTTTCACCATAAAAGCTATCTGGAATCTCAGAAATCAGGAGGAGCATAAAGGGGCTAAGGTGAACTTTCTAGCTCCTATCCAAGCATTGAGACATAGGATCATTGAACACGCAATAGCTTTGCAAACTCAAAAAGATCATCTTAGTAAGGATCTTACAGTGTGGACCAAAGCACCTATTGAGACATTCAAATTGAACGTAGATGCAGCAATTTCAATAGATTATGCAGCCTTAGCAGTGGCGGCCATAGATGAAAAAGGCGAGATATTGAAGGCTTGGACCGAAGAAACTCTAGACAGGGTACCTGCCGTGGCCAAAGCAGAAGCTATTTTCTGGGCAATACAACTTGCAAAGCTGGAACACTATCAGCAGGTTAGAGTAGGAGATGCATACTTATGCTTTGATGCCTTGAACAACGAAGGCTCCAAACATCCTTGGAAATTCTACAATTATTGTAATGACTCTTAAAGTACTTAGCTCAGGTTTTGTTTGTTGTTTTTGTTGTGTGAGAAGGGAAGTAAACATGGTTGCTCATGCCTTAACCAAGTTTGCTGTCCTCTCAAAATCCCGTTTTGCTGTATTAATTAAGATCTTCATCCTCTGTGTGAGCCTTGGACGGGGGAATTCTTGCTCTTTATTAATGAAATCGTGTTTTAACAAAAGCCAGTGCCTTTGACCATTTGAATATTAGATCTCAAATGAAATTAATTCCTGAATTGCAAATAAGAAATTTTCAATTTGAAATGAAATTTCTAAGTTCCATGTCCTAATTTCTCTGTATAGAATGTCAATGAAACCATCTAGACCTAGACTGGCCATTATCCTCTTTTATGTACCGTAAGAGTAGAGCACTCCACAAAATCTTGGCTTTTAAAAAGTATTTGATTCGTTGTAATGTGCCCTTAATGTGATGCACATTACGATGATGCGACATTAAGATTTTTGGTTTATTTTATTTTTTTCTAACATTACCATAATTTAAAATTACAAAATATATTACATCATTTTAATCTCATTACCTTCTTAAACAATTTATTGTTGTATTATTGTATTGAAATTATAATAACATAATATTACGAAATAATGTAACATCATAGTAAACCAAACGTTCCCTTATAAAAATGATGCATTAGGGAAAACCACACTTTTATTCATGGGATTATTTTCTTTTTTTTGCTTAATATTCATCATAGGATTAAGTATTACTCGTTAAGAGATACATAGTTATCAAAAATGAATTAATAAATGAACAAAATTTAACTACAAAATTAGTTATAACTTAAAGCTATAAACTTGCTCTATAAAATAAATATTACAACATATTTTAAAAATTTAATCGTTAAATTGCATATTCTTTACGTTCTTAATACACATCTTAAATTTTATATCAATGAGATATTATTTACATCTATAAGTTTATATTTTGTGCATAATTTTAAATTACAAAAACTTGTAATTTAAAAAATTTATTAATGAAATAGTTATTAGTCTTTAATTTTCTTGAAATTTTACAAGCAAGAAGGAAAATTTGCAATGATGAATTTGTCAAAATTCATATCCAATAAAAAGATATTAAATAAGTTTGTAGTTTAAGGCTAGAACTAATTTTTTAACTAAACTTTGTCCTCAAGGAGGTCTCATGAAATAGACAACTCCCTTCTCAAGCTAACAAATTTCATTCCCCCGCCAATCAAAACCCCCCCCCCCCCCCCTCCTCCTTCTCAACAGGAAAAAAAAAGAAAAAGAAAAAGAAAAAATATCCTAACCCTATGTATTGTCTTAAGCAAGCTTAATAGCAGCAATACAAACAAGAGTGCTATTGTATTTAAGCTTGCTCATCGGCAGAAATACAACAAACATTTATGGTGATTTAGTCACATTTAGTGTACACAACTAACGTGCAGTAATTTAGTTTACATTTAGTGTACACAGCGACATGCATGCCATCCGGCTAGTGTGCAGTTGGTGCTTCTTTTACCTCCCATGATACCATTAGCACTTGCAGTAACAAAATCGAGGTAAGAGCAGAAAGGCATCTGACACAGAATAGATAAACTCTGTGATCCTTGATCTTTAAGTTCTGACGACGCGAAATGAAGGATAAGGTTTCCAACTAATGGTGGCAAGCATCTCAACTTTACATTCTGACAAGTAGCGGATGAGTTCAAGCATGATGAACCAAATATATCTTTCACTCCCCATATGCCTCCATAACCTAACCATATTATATGTGAAATTCCAGCTAAAGAAGTTATGATTCATAGGACAAATGATAAAAGAACAGAGAATTTGATGCTTTGAAATAGAAAGTGCTGAGCTTTTTTTTTTTTGGTAAGTATGACAGTGACAATTGACAAGCATGCTTTAGTAGATTCATACAGTTCAATAATTTTGAGACATAATATTCAAATCAAGATCATTCTCTAATACCCAGAATTCTTCCCCCTAGCAGTCACTAAAAAACATAGTCATCTATATATCTGTGTGTGTGCACGCGTGCGCACGAGCACGCATGTCATTAAGAAAAGAAATAATTGGCAACAAGTGTGTACTTGACAGCATAGGAGAGTATTTATCTCCCCTAACATTTTTTAATTTTATTTATTTATTTTTATACTAATGCACTTTGATAAAAGGCCATGGAAGGAAAGAAGGGGACTGGGCTTGGAGAGGGTATCTCATGAGACCTCTCATGGCATGTGGGCCCCACGTGAGAGAGGATTCAAAGACTGTCCATGAGATACTCTTTTTCCTGAGCTTGGGGTCACATTTTTGCAGAGACAGCATCATTAACCATACCATATATACGTTCCCTATTTTTCATTTAAGAAAAGAGTGAGTCAAACTGCACCTAAACAGTAAACATCTCGTGAAATAGTGACTCAGTATAATACTAAAGTATCGTGGGCAAATTCAACAAAGGGAATTCAGAGTTGAAGTACCTCAGCGCCTTGATTTCTGCTGTGGAGGGTATCCAGTCATCCCCATTCCAGTGTCCTTTCTTCTCACCTGCTTAAGAAATGGGGCATCAGAAATAGGAACCAGTACTTCCACAACAAAACAACTAGTACTCAATGCAATAAACCTGTTGCTGTTGATGGCCCTGGTTAGGAAGACCCCGCTGCATTGGAATGCCACCAGGATTCATTCCACTACCCATCCCTGGCTGAGATGCTAGATTATTATAAGCTTGCATGGCCTGAGGTTGCATCCTTTGCATGCCACCTACTGGCATCTGCCTAGGGCCAGATCTCAATGTCCCTCCATGGGCACCAGGAATGCTTCCAGAAACAGCATTTCCAGATGATACCTAGTCCAATGAATCAGAGAATCAGCACACACACATCATCCAAAGCATAAACATAAGAGACAAAAACACATGCACATGTATACCGGTTGTGAAGGTTGTAGACTAGTCGTCCCTTCAAAATCTGTAGTTCTGTCCACTGGTCGAGTAGGATAGTTCACAGCTTTGTCTGCATTTGGGGATACCAGGGCACTGAAATTGATGTCTTCTGTTCGTCAAAATGAAGGAAACACAGGTCTGCTATATGCTTCACATTACATCTACTGGAAGTTTTTGTTTTTGTTGGTTTTTTTTTTATAATTATAATTATTATTATTTGAAGCATGGGAAAATGAAACTCTCCAATACAGTATTTGGGAAAAGACCAAAAGGAAAAGAATTGAAAAAAAGAAAAAAAAAAAAGAAAAAAAAAAGAAAAAGAAAAAAGAAAGGACCCTTACTTCCTTCCTGGGAGAGGATCATTTCGAAAATACCTGAAAAGCAAAACACAAAGGATGCTTAGAAAGTGGTGTCCAGTAAATAATGGCAAGTTATAACTCTGCTACTCCTGCCATATAAGAACATAGAAGAGGATAGCTCAAGGTATATAAGCTAAAGTAACACGAATGCTATTGATTATATAGCTTTCCTCAAAAATTTTGGGTTAATTACTTTTTAAACCTCAAAGTTTTAGGTATGTTTCTTTTAAACCTTAATAATTTAAAAATGTTTCCTTTAAACCTCAAAGTTTCCAAAAACGTTTCATTTAAACCTTCTAGCATATTTTTTCTATTAACGCCATTAATGAAACTTACCCCCCCACCTTAACCTCTGTTTGTTCAAAACATATTTCCTTCCCTTCATTTGAAACTCTAAGGTTTAAATAAGACAATATAAAATTATAAGGTTTAAATGAGATGTTTTAAAAATCTTTATGAGGTATAAATGAAATTTTTTGAAAATTTAAGGTTTAAAATAAAACATACCTAAATCTCTATAGTTTAAAAAGTAATTTACCCAAGCACTTTTAGGCATCTAGTAAAGTTCAGTTGATTCAATGTTCAACAAATATAAGGATTATGCCCCAAATCATCGGTCATAATATTGGGTACAAAGGCCAGCACCAACACCGATCTCTGGTGTCAAACTCTGAAATATACCAGAAGAAAGATGCTATTTTTATTTACAAAAAGGAGGTGGCAGGATATATCTGGTTTTTTTTTTTTTGGTTGGGGGGGGGGGGGGGGGGGGAGGGGGGGGAAATAATGGATGCATCTGAAAGTAGTTGGTATATGATGATAAAATGAAAGCGTTTGAATCAAAATTAGTACATTTATGAACATATACCAGTGTTGGTAAAAGTGAGGGGAGCACTTGAGTGCAAAGACCTCTTGAGGCCTAGGCGCAAAGTGCAAGCACGCGCACATTTAAAAAAATAATTTAATAAATTTAAAAATAATTATTAATGAGAAATGCAACAATCAAATGATCAAATTATCATTGAAATTGAAATAAAATTTTTTATATAATTCATATAACGTTTAGATAAGCCCTACTTTTGCAATTTTAACACAAAAATTGCAAATCAAGTCATTTTATTTTTTTGGCTAAACTAGATATGAGTATTTCTATGTAATATCCTTTCTTAAATCTCCAATATCCATAATGCCCTATGACTAATTAGTAATATTAGTTAATAATTTAATCACTTGTAACTCTATAAGAATTAGTCTGCTATGTTCAACATCAACCATTAAAGTAACTAAACAATTACCACAAGTATGTTATATCGTACTTTTTTTTCCCATGAATGAGCTAAGAATATGAGGACATAGCAACATAGTAATTGGTACCAAGTAGATATCCAAAAGGGCAAAAATAGAATAAGAAGAAGAAGCTGGGTGGGTTACTGTTTCAAGGAGAAAAATCAAGAAAAAATAAAAATAAAAATAGGGAAGAATTGGGTTGGGATTTAGCCTTTTAGGACAAGTTACACTCAAAATATCTTTTTTTGATGAGTAAGTTACACTAAAAACATGTCAAATCAATGGTTTATATCAATAATTTCAAGATTCTAAAGTTTTATTTCAGTTTTGATTTATTTTTTCGAAAAATATAAAAAAGTGCAAAAAAGACCCCCCCCCCTTCTTCCCCTCAAAAAAATCCCATATAGCATACCTGGACAACATTGACCCAAACTTTTAATAGGGGGGATGCATTTTGCAGAGACCAGACTACTTTACCCAAGCAAGAATTCAATTTAACAAAATGTTAAGATATGATTCCAAGGGAAATTGGTTAGATAATTTATATTACATGTTAAAAAAAGGATAACAATATTCATGGGCTTTGATGTACTAAAAGGTGAGGCCTACAAAAAGACACAATTGATGAGCTCAGAGAGTGGCAAGTGCAGGTACAAAAACTCAAGATCTCGCTTGAAATTAAGAGTCCAATCAAACATAAGTGCCATAAAAAAATCGCACAAAATTGCATATGAATAATTCTGCAATAAAGGCTTCTAACTCCGGAAAGCAATAAAGATAAGAGAAGGCTGCTGTCATGATATAATATAATATAATCAGATCTAATGTGAGGATGAGGCAAAGTAAAACCCATATGACTATAAATTTCTTGAGAGCCATGTAAATTTACAGAATACATGAGCAGTACTCAAGATCACTGAATTACCAAAACCTAAAAGCCACTACATAACTAGGGGTTTCCAGAACTTCCCATGTATAACATGCCATGTAAGCAATAAATGAGAAGATGACCAGTCAGGTTAGTGTCTTTCCACCATCAATCCCAAACAAAACGACCTTCCCATAAGTAAAGAATTGGGTAGTAAGGTAAATTTAGGTCTGATATGCTTAATGATTGTTTTCTGGGGTACTATCTCCGTAGAAAATCTATTGGGGTTAGAGGGTTTTCGGGCACCCAAAAAAAAATAAAAAAAATCAGGTTGCCTTCAAAATTCAGAAATCACCAAGAAGATAAGAGTTAGCAAAAAAGAAAAAGAAAAGAGGCAGCAGAAGAAGAATCTTATTAGGTTGCATTCAGAATTCACATATCACCAAGAGATGAATATAGAACAGATATCATGCTGGATCCAGCTTCAATGAAACAATGAGAGAAATCAACCCCCCCCCCAAAAAAAAAGTTTGGGGTGGGTGATGGGGGCCACATTGTAAAATGTAAATAATTTTATATATATATATATATATATATAAAGAGAGAGAGAGAGAGAGAGAGGAAGTCATACTCGTGCTCCAGAGCTTGTGCAGCAGTTATACGCTTTCGAGGATCATATCTGCATATAAAGACACACAAGAACAGTGTGGCGATTAATTAACATGATTTCTACTTTAAAACAAATCACCTGTAATCAGAACTACATTGATTACAGCAAGAAATACAGTATAGAGTGAAATTAAAACTTGGAACCGCAACAAATTATAACAGGCTTTTCGCTTAAGACATATTGAGCAACATAATCTTATATGCTGCCCCTTACAATTAAAGTACTTCACAGCAACGAGCTGACTGTCCGATTTAAAATTTAAAGAAAAAAAAAATCTGCTACGAATGGCATGACTGCAATTTATTCCCTGTACTGTATGTCCTTGAAGTAGCAGTGCCTTTAGAGGTCATTGAGGCTTCCTCCATCTCATTATGAAATACCGTGGCAAGTTTGGGGAAGGATAGAGAAGAGTTCAGCCTATTCATGTGTTAGATTTAGTTTTGAGATGGAGGCAAAAGGGTGATCCATGCTGACAGAGGAATTGGAACCTCATGCGGGTGGTGCCAAATCAGCAGTAGAGGGTCTAGTGGGGGCTGGTGATGGCAACTATGGCAGATGGAGGTGGGTGTCTGTAGTTTTGTTTGCTATGCTTTGCTTTGCTTTGATTTCTTTCTTTCCTTCTTTTAATGAAATGTTAAAAAGATTATAAGAATTGATGATTGTTTTATATGCAGCTGATGCGGCATACTTCGATGTTAGATCATTGATGTAGCATGTGCCACAGATAATTTTGTATCATGCAATTCCCTCAGTCAACGCTTCTAGTGACATCGACAAACTAACTTGAGCTAAAGGACTTGACTGAAACTTTTCAAACTTAAAGGATTTAAATGAAAATATGACCAAATTTCAAGGACCAAAATAGAAGTCATGGTAATAAGTAAATAGATAGCTAGAAGGTGCCACTTACTCAAGCATCTTAGATAGGAGGTCATATGCAGCACTTTTTGGTTGGAGATGAACAACAGTATTAAGTCCAGTATTGTCACTGTAAAAGAATAAAAATTAGCAATATTAAAGATAAAAACAGGAAACCTAACAAACAAACAAAGAAATAATTATTCCCTGCAAGGGAGGGAGTGTCTTAAATGTTGCCTGAGATGGTTTGATCATGTATAAAGGAGAGTGCTTCATGCACTAGTGAGAGAGTAACTTGATTCAAGTTAAGGGAATGATAAAATGTAGAGGAAGACTCAAAATAACATTAATAGAAGTAGTCAAAAGGATATGTCAACTAAGGAGATAGCGGAGTATGACTTTGGACAGAATGAAACGGCAGAAAAGAATACATTGCCGACTACTTAATCTGTTAAGGATCTATAGCCGCCTCCAAATTTTTGGGATTATGGCTTGGTTGTTGTTGTTGTTGTAGGTAGATACAAAACTTCCACCAACTTCACAGGATTAGATCCATAACTTAAAACTTCACCCCTTCCTTAGAGAGGAAGGAGATGTCATTTGGTTCAAGGACAACTGGCATATGCACATAAGTTCCTTTATTGCCTATTTTATAATACTTCATTAGATAAGATAAGGGGGGGAAAAACTTACTACTTGTGCCCTTGTATATGCTGCACATCTTGTTGCCAATGTGGAAGATTTGCAAGAGTTGGCCACTTTTCTAGAGTGGGATGGCCTTTGCAACAACAATGAACTATAATATAGATTTGCAACATAGAAGGAGAAAAAAGGCCTCAACGTGAAAGTAGGCAGAAAAATTACCTAAGACCTTGAATATCTTGTCAAGTTGATCAAGCTGCAGAAGTGGAAAACTAAATTATAGGGATCACAAAATGTCTATAAGTAGTACAGTTTAGAAAACTACATCTTAAAAATGGAAAGACAGTCAAGGAAGCTAAACTTTGAAACCATATAAAGCCACAAACAACATTCTACCTGAAAAGGATTTGGTGTGGCCTTGACTTCTGCACCTTGAAAAAGTGGCTTCAAAGTCAAAAGCTCAGCAAAAATGCATCCAACAGCCCACATATCTAGTTGCAATTTTAAGGATGTACAGCATTCTCACTTATCAGAAAAAGAAGGATGTACAACATTCTTAATCACTGGTGCACAATTTCAACATTTACTTCATCAATGACATATTAGCTCTACAGTTCTGTTACTGTTAGAATTTCTTCCTGTCAATCTTAATAACTTGGTGAAGTAAAGATCCCTTCCAGTTCAAGGTAGCGAATAACGTAACATATCCTACTATTCCATGCAATCAACATTGGTGCAACAGAAGCATAGATTTAACAATGTTGCATGTGCAAATATGTGGTCAAAATTCAACAACTATCATTCTAACAAAACTTAATTTGAGACAAAGATCACAAAACAATGTTGCATGAAGCAGTACCACCAAAGCAAATCTATTGGCAACTTTGTCTGTGCATTCAAATGCATGGAGTTATTTTATGCAGAATTTGGTGTCAAGGATACCAACAGCACTTGTATAATGCTTCGCCCCAAGGAGCAACTCAGGTGCACGATACCAAATAGTTACCACGACCTACAAGTAATAATGGAAACCAACATATCTTATTAGCACAAGTTAATAATTTTTTAAGTAAGCAGCTTAAAGGAACTTTGAGGATGGGGGTCAAGCCTTTCATATCCAGGTTTCCAAGATATTACATCGCTAGTGAAATGATTACACAGGTTTAAACAACGCAGCTCAAGAACCCAGTATATGACAAAGACATCAAAATCCAAGTATTAAGCATATCACCAATTGACATACTGAGACAAAAGTAGGCAAGGAGATATCATAGAACAAATTTTGATATCCGTAAGATCAAATACATAGGCATAAATTTGCTTTAGTTTTCACCATAGGTGCACATATTAAAGACTGCTACAAATATTATCAGAAAGCACGCACTTTGAAAGGATTACAAATTTAGAAACACTCTTTTCAAGAAGAGACTGTTTATTTATTTTTATTTTTTAAAGGATAGCACCTTAGTTGGAAACACCGAGATTTTAAATATCTAATAAACTACTCCTATCCATTCTCACTTTCCTGGAATTCTGATCCATCCTCACTTTCTTTGGCAAATGCTAACTTTTAAAAATTAAGAATTTTGTTTATGTAAATGTGTTTATCTGCTGAAGAAACAACCACATTTTGTGGATCAGAATTTTTGCAAATGCAGTAAGACCCAAAGTAGTCAAAGGCAAAAGGCGACCTTAAGGCGCCAAGGCCTTGTATCACCAGAGGCAGTAAAAAGGTGCTAGCCCGATAAGAGTGAGGTGGAAAATTTTAAATATAGTTATTATACATAGAACTTAAATCATATGTACCTAATGTATTGAAATATTATAATAAACTGTTTTTGAAATGTGTTGCATGAAGAAATTAGGTCTATGAATTGATTTCAAAATAAGCTTAACATGGTTTAGGCTCTGTTAATTATTCTAACAATAGGTTTCACAACAAGCATCTACAATTTTTTTTTTTAAATAAAAATAAAAACAATTAAAAAAAAAAATTGAGGCTCTCGCCTTAGCATCTTTTTCATGACTTAAGGCGGTCCTCTTGCTTGCCTAGGATCTAAAGGCACATTGCCTTGGAGCCTTAGTAGTGCCTCGCCTTGCCTCACCTGGGCGCATGGGCAAGTGCCCGGCTCGCCTTTGAGTACCAAGGTAAGACCAAAGACAAGTGATACTATCTCCCTCTTCCGGACCCTTGATCATCAATCAAGTAGAGCAATTGGTAAGAAGCTGAGAAACAGTGGCAGAGCAAAATTGAAAAAGTGATACGAGGAAATTTGAGTTTCTAGGAAGCTGAAATTTCCTATGAGCACCAATTGGATCCGGCATTTTTGGCTTGAGAACAAAGCACAAGCAGAAAATAACTTACAAACAAAGTTCTCAAATGAAAATCATAATATGACGGTTGCACCAAGAAGGCTCACTAGCTTCATACATGAGGAAGCTCAGTGGAACAATATGGCGTTTGATTGGCAGGTGGCAAATTCTTATACAAAGTTCCAAGTTAAATTTCCACAATTCAAAATTCAAAAGCTCCATGCAATTTGGATTCAGAGAGAGAGAGGATGTGCCTATTAGGGAATATGATGGATGTAGCTTGTTCCTATGAATTTTTGTTAATCCAAGTTAACTAATACCCCCCCAAAGGTGGTTTTTATAATGTATTAGAATGCAAGGGCCAAGTTCTTGATCGTGACCATCACAGAAAATAGATATGGCTCATGCTAACAAGATATAGCATGGAGGGGCTAAGCCAAGTTTGTTTAACCTTGTCTTTGCAATGTTTGATGGCTCAACAAATTTGTTCAGATTTTGTTTGGATATACTAAAAACCACTATTGATCCTCTATGTGTTGAAAGATCAATTCATGAATAGTAACTACAGAGCCATTCAGAGACTCTCCTCAACATTTCTATGGATTCAAGAGGAAAATTCTTGAGTAAGGGCTGCCCAAGTTCTTGAGGCTCCTCATCATTCCCCCCCCCCCCCCCCCCTCCCCAACCCCTTTTTCTCAAAAAATGCTTTTCTGATTGGGCATCAAAATTTCATTCCTCTGAACCCCGTATTTTCTTGGACTGAGGAATACAAGTATCACTTATCTAATATTGAGATTTCTGATTTCATAGCCTCATAAGTTTTCTACATGTCTACTTAGTGCATATCCAAGGTCTGCCTAAATAAATACGAGAACATTACATGAAACTACAAACAAGGTAGCACCCAATAACGCAAAAGATGCCTCCTACCCCATTATCAGCTAATGACTTCAAGGGAGCTTGGTATATTCTTGCAAGTCCAAAATCAGCAATTTTTACAACTCCTTGCTCGTCTCCTTCACCCATAACCTGTTCATGGAAGGTCTAAGTAAATTCAGCAGAAAATGTATACAAGCATAATTGTGTATGAGAATAGTGACTTTAGGCATTAAAGGTATTCATATATAACTGAGGGATAAAGTGGTGAAAACATTACCAAGATATTTGAAGGCTTTAGATCTCGATGTATGATCCAATTACTGCAAAAGAATTCCAACATCATATGTCCATCAACAATGATGAAGTCACAAAGGAAATAAACATTAGCATTGCAGATATAACCCTTACCTGTGAAGATAGTTTAGTCCATTGAGCAGTTGCCAGAGAAATGATTTAACTGTGTACGAACTGATGGAATGGGTAACCTTGTCCCTGTGATGTCTAATAATTTCCTGTCGTGCAGCGATCACAAATAATGCCATTATATAGATAAAGCTAACAATAACATGATATTTATGGATGCATTGTATACTGCTTTTCTGCCTAAATATCCTCAGACTAGCATATGCTGTGACTAAAATTTATCATCTAGGAAATGTAACTAGCTCTTGAAAACAACGACAATCAAGTAATCCTATAAAAGCAATTGTTCGCCAAAACAAAGTTGCATCAGATTCAGGAGTGCAAATATCAATATAAATATATAATGTCACTAAATACCGATAATATCAGGATAAATTTCTCTAAATTCCCATATAGCAAATTTATATGTATTAAAAAAATAATTCAAATAAAACCTAGGAACCACGGACACCAAAACTGGTACGGTTACGAGTATAACACAGACACGAGCAATTTTTGAAAAATTATAACATGAAACGGGCGGTATAGCACCCTAAATGAAGTGTCCGTGCTTCCTAGAATAAAACAGCCACAGAAAAGGTCTTGAATCACAGCTTATCACAGCAATTTGTTGTGGCAAATAGAATTCCCCAAAAATTAAACAATACTATAATTCAAAATCCCTAACGATTGAAATTCTATGAACTTTTTCAAAAATTGGGAGGCTCACATACATAGAGGTCGTGTTCTGCGTAGTCGAAAGCGAGATAGAGCGACATGTCGACGTGATTGATATGAACATTCACAAGCTTCACCACGTTCTCATGTGAAATTTCTCGTAGCAACTACACCATCACAAATTCCAAAAAAAAAAAAAAAAAAAAAAGGAGTTCAAAATTTAATAAAATCTTCATTCTCAGAATTACAATTTTCAAAAAAGAGCAAAGAGTTTTGACCATGATTTCGCGGATGGCGGTGGGAGAGACGCCATCGCCGTCTTTGGATTGCTTGAATTTCTTGATGGCGATGGACTTTCCACGATTGGTGGAGGACTTGATCCTGGCCAAGAATACGAGACCATAGGTGCCCTCTCCGATCTTACCTAACAGATCGTATTGTTGAAGCCACTCCGGCTTCTTGTTGTTGTTATTAGTATTGTTACCGTTGTTGCTGTTTGTATCTCCCATTTTTGGACCAACGAGAAGTGTGAGCTGTGCTTTGGTTTCCTTCGTGGGCTGCCTTTCCTTCTTTCTCTCTCTCTCTCTGCCCCAAACCTATCTACTTCATCTTACACAAGTCTCAACTCACAAGTCACCATTTTTAAAGTTTAATCAATGTTTTTAATTTAACCTGAATATTATATGAGTTTAAAATAATTAAATCGCCATTTTAAACTTTACTTATCAAAATTTAAAAAGCAAATTAAGAGTTGAAATCACAATTTTTAAAATTAGTGGTCTTTTTTGGGGAATTGAATTTTAGGTATTTCGAATTTTATTTTATTTTATGAATTAGATATTATTATTAGAAATATTAAAAATTGTTAATTTGTAATTATTAAAAAAGTTATGTATAAAGAAATTATAATATCTTCACAATTATCTTAAAGAAACAATTTTTTACCCAAAAAGTCTTTGCTTTTTTTCTTTTTAAGATGGCTTTCACTGCACTAGAAGCAAAACATAAATGGTTGGACTTTGCGGCGGCCAATTGTGATTTGTAAAAATTGTACCGCATCACTTTCTCATCATTTCAGGCGAGAGCCTGAGACAACCACTAACGGTGGGTTTGGTTGGGATGAAAACAGGAAGATGGAAAATATAGAGAGGAAAATAAGGTGAAAAATGATATTTTTTATTGTTTGGTTGAGAGGAAGAGAGGGAGAGAAAAGTGGTAGGACCCACCAGTTTTCTCTCCTCTCTCTTCAAAATATAATCTCTCCAAATTGGAAAGAAAATTAGAGTGAAAAGTAGAAGAAATATTTGGACAAAACTGCCATCGTCTCTAATTCACGTTGCTGATTTTTTTTTTTTTTTTTTTTTTACACTTTTCCAGTTTTCTTTGTAATTTGATACTCTTTTTTGACTTTGTTTTTTTCAGTTGCCTTCGTAAGCCAAGTAACGTTGGCTTTGCACTTTGGTATTCTTTTCTTTTTTTTTTCCTGTAATTGGCTTTTTTTTTCTTTTCTTTTTTTGGCTTTTTGGGTTTTGTCAGGTGTGGGTTTTTTTTTTTTTTTTTTTTTTTTTTTTTTTTAAGAAAACACTTTTGGATGATTTTTTATGTTATTTTTGAAAATGTCCATTTTTATCTATACACAATTTTTAAAAAAATTATAATGTATTACTTTTTTGTTTTATTTAGGAGGGACATGATGGTAAATTTATACAAATCTTATTTTCAACTAAACCAAAAAGTTTTCCATCCCTCCACTTTTCCATTCTCTCAACCAAACATAAATGAGGAAAACTAAAAACTTTTCTATCTTCCCACTTTTCCATCCTCCCTCTATTTTCTATCCTCTCACTTTTCCATCCTCCCAACCAAACGGACCCTAAAGTTGCTTTTATAGGAAAGTCTTTACAACCTATTTATCTTCTATGATGGCAAAATAATTCAAGCATTCATTTTTTAGAAAATATTATTACAATGGTTGTTGCACACAAAATGTATGTATAATGTATTCAGCAAAAAAAAAAAAAAATGTGTGTATAATGTTGTGTGCAACATTCAAGTGTGAAACAAACACCGCATTCTCATTGAGTGTTTGAGACAGTCACTAAGGGTGTTTGGCAAGTGTGTTTAAATACACAACTATACATTTTAACAATATTACACACATTATCACACATTTTTTCACCCATATCTATATCAAAAATACTCAAACAACATAACTTAAGTTGCTTTTATAGGAAAAGTCTTCAAAACTATTTATCTTCTATGATTGCAAAATAATTTAATCATTAATTTTTGAGAAAATACTATTACACACCAGTTGTTGCACATAAAATATGTGTATACTGTTGTGTGCAACAATCACTAATTAGGTGTGAAATAAACACAGCCGTTAATAGTCTAGAGGGTATTTTTAATTAAATTTGTAGTAGCATGATGTTTGCCATTTTTCTTTTATTGTATCACACGTACTCGTTCTATAAAACACGCCTCTCATAAACATGTGGCGTGCCCGTCCTATAGAGCAAGCCTCTCACAAATATGTGGTGCTCTCCAGAGGACAAGGGCATCATATATTTTTTCAAAATATTGGCATAGTCTGTAGACTTCAACAGGACGACCGAAGCTTCAAAGTACTCAAAACAATAATAATTGACACATGCACTTTGGTCGACCGTTGCAGTGTGCTGGCACTGGTAGCGTGGAACCCAAACAGTCATATAATCAATCACTGGCTCCTCTCTTTCTCTATTGATAGCTCTTCTTGGGTTAGAGATAAAATCCATGATTACAGGCACAAATTATTCCCCTATTAGCACAGATTTCGTTAATTACTTCAGCTATGCAGTTCTTATATATACTCCAATCCTATTCGTATGCTCTCTCTCTTTTGTCTCTACACGTTGACAGTCGAGAAAAATGTTCGAGTTATCCATAACCAAGCTCATGACATGTTATATGTATCTTCTTTCCTTTGATGCAATTAACTAAGGTGGTGAATTTAGTAATCACCAGTTTACCAAAAAGAATTTAGTAATCACCATTCTTCAAATTCATATACATTTACTTCTAAATTTCTAATCATGCAAGCACCCGGTGGGTTTTGAACTTACAACATCACCTTCCACCTTGTTCTTACAAATAAAGGAAGGGTCATTTGAGCTAGAGTTCAATAACTTTCTATGCATTTATATAGTAATGCATTCTTAAATTACTTTCTCATCAATAACTTTCTATACATTTATATAGTAATGCATTCTTAAATTCCTTTCTCATCAATGTTGGATGACTTTCTTTCTAGGTTGCACCGACACGCCATTTTTGGCAATGTGTTGGTGTCTAACATGTGTTGGACATTGGAACTGGTATGACTTGTAGGACTTCGGGGTTCAAGTAGTGTCTTTTTTTTCTCTTCTTTTTCCACATCTCTGACACGGCTCCGACACGCCAACAGTGAAAAAGAAAAAGAAAAAAAGAAGAAGAAAATCACAGATTTTGATAGATGGACTTACCAATTCCATTGATTTTGTGATATACCCTAAAACAACAAAGCAAGCTTAGAGTCTAAGAAGTCATTAGACTGAAAGTTGAAACCCACATCTCAAGTATTCAACCCACCTCCCTCTGACGTCTGCCCGCTGTCGTTGCCCTCTGTCCCTTGTCGAGCGGAGCTAGATCGAGCTGATCTGCGAGCTCCATAGACATTGACGCCACCCCTGTCTCTACCGATCTCTCTCTCTATCTCTCGGCATGGACAACTGGTCCGACCTCTTCTCTTCTCTTCTCTCTCTCTCTGCTTTTTTTTTTTTTCCTTTCTTCCTTTCTTTCTTTTAGATATTTGGGTGAATTTGAATGGGTTACTAACGCGTTTTGTGTTATAACTTATATGTTATAAATTATAACGTGTTTTGGGTTTTTTTTTTTTTAATCCCATGTATAAGTCACTATGTTATACTTTTTATTATAATTTTTAATTTTTTTTTTGTTTCTTTACTCAGCCTTTTAGTTTTCCTTATAAAGTATAATGTTTATTATGAATTTAGTGATTTTTCTTTTTGTGTAGTTCTTACATAATTTAAATTCTAGACATAAATGTATCTTATGTCTAAAAATATTGAAAAATATGCTTAAATATAAAATTTAATTAATTATTTAATTGTCGTGTCCACGTTGTGTTGTATTCTTATTTTTCAAAAATTGTTGAATCCCCGTGTCCGTGTCCGTGTCCGTGTCCGTGCATCATAGCTTTCTTGTGCTCAATTTGAAGTCAATTATGCTTTACCTTGCATCAAATTGTTTTGTGTGTAGCGTTTTCTTACACTGTAGAAATGCTGAAGAAATATCTTAAACTCAGTGATTGTGTCAAAAGAAGGGGTGTTGTGAGAGAGTGCCACATTCGGTTTGGGCCTCTCCACCTAACCTTAAGCTTTTGGGTTGGATGTTCTAACATTAGTAACAATTTTGTTGCTGACAGAAGCCTAGGGCGTGTATAGATACTAGGCAGTGGATTTGGAGGCTTCACTACAAAAAAAAAGTTCTATAGCCGCGTTTTCAAAACGCGGCTATAGATCAAAAAAACGTGGCTATAGACCAATTTGGTCTATAGCCGCGTTTTTTTAGGCCACGTTTTTAACCATGGCCTAAAATGTGTAACTATAGTCTTGAGGCCACGTTTTATCCAACCGCGGCTATAGGCAGAACCAATGGCCGCGTTTCTATAGCCGTGGCTATAGTCAGGACCAATGGCCATGTTTTTTAAAACGTGGCCATAGAACATACTCTAGCCACGTTTTGTAAACCGCGGCTACAGACCCATTTAACCGCGGCTAAAATTTTTTTTAAAAACAAAAAAAAATAAATTCTGGATTTTTTTTTTCAAAACAAAAAAAAAAAATTCTAGGTTTTTTTTTTAAAAAAACAAAAACCAAATTCCGGGTTTTTTTTTTCAGCAAAAAATTCAAACAAAAAAAGTTTGGGTTTTTTTTTTAAACAAAAAAAAAATTCTGGGTATTTTTTTTCCCCAAAAAATTCAAAATTCAAAATTCAAACAAAAATATTCAAAATTAAACACAAACCCAAAAAAATTCAAATTAAACACAACATACTCACAATACAAAAACACCCAAAAAATTCAAAATCAAACACAAATCCAAAAAATTCAAAATCAAACACAACATTCTCACAATACAAACACACCCAAAAAATTCAAAATCAAACACAACATACTAACAATACAAGAACACAAACCCAATTACACATAAGCACAATAGCACAAATTCAAAATTTTCAGCATTTCTTACATATTCTTACCACCTAAACGTAAAATAAAAAAGAAATAAAAAAAACTAGATCTATAGACAAATCAGTGGGTTTGAGATGAAGAAAAAAAAGAAAGAAAGAAAAGAAGAAGAAGAAGTACCTGCAAAGAAACAAAGAAAAAAGAAAAGAGTTGTGCTGGAGTGAAAAAAAAAAAAAAAAAAAACCTGTTGTTAGTTGCAGAAGAAAGGAGCAAAAAAATAAACAAAGAAAGAAATTAAGTGCTTACCTGAAAGAAAGAAACAAAGAAAAAATAGAGAACCTGAAGAGTGTAAGAGGAAGGAAGAAAGAAAAGGAAAAAAAAAAAAAAGAAAGAAGGAAGCTGCGTACCTGGAAGTGTGGGTGAAGAATGAAGAAAGAAGAAAGAAAAGAAAGAAAAGATGAAGGGGGTAGGTGGGCAAGTGGGCTGGTCAATGGGAAATTAAGGGGGGATCACGTGGAAAGATCCCCCAGAGTTTTTTTTATTTTTGGTGTTACATATAGCTGCGTTTTTTTTAAAAAAAACGCAGCCAAAGGGGGACCTATAGCCGCGTTTTTAAAAACGCGGCTATAGGCCCTCTTTTTAAAAGAATTTTTTTATTCGGCTGTACTGGCCATCTTTTCAAAAAATATATATTATTTGACTGGACCTATAGCCGCGTTTTCAAAAAACGCGGCTATAGGCACTCCTTTATAAAAAAAAAAAAAAAGAAGCCCCTAGTGAACCCACTACGGGCTTCTCTCTTTTCTTTTTTTTTTTTTTTTTTTTTTTTACCTATAGCCACGTTTTCAAAAACGTGGCTATAGACTATCCTATAGCCACGTTTTTAAGAAACGTGGCCATAGACCTATCCTATAGCCGCGTTTTTAAACGCGGCTATAGGTCCTCCTTTAAATATACATATATATATATATATGGCTGGATCTATAGCCACGTTTTTAAGAAACGTGGCCATAGACCTAACCTATAGCCGCGTTTAAAAACGCGGCTATAGGTCCTCCTTTAAATATACATATATATATGGCTGGATCTATAGCCACGTTTTTAAAAAACGTGGCCATAGACCCATCCTATAGCCACGTTTTTAAGAAACGTGGCCATAGACCTAACCTATAGCCGCGTTTTTAAACGCGGCTATAGGTCCTCCTTTAAATATACATTTCTATATTTGGCTGGACCTATAGCCACGTTTAAAAACGCGGCTATAGGTTAAGTCTATGGCCACGTTTCTTAAAAACGTGGCTATAGGATGGGTCTATGGCCACGTTTCTTAAAAACGTGGCTATAGGTGAAGTTTATAGCCGCGTTTTTTAAAAACGTGGCTTCAGGATAGTCTATAGCCACGTTTTTGTAAACGCGGCTAAAAAAAACGCGGCTATAGACCCGCGTTTTTTGTAGTGCTTGTATACTGCTTTAAGACTAGAATCACTTGTGAGGCCTGATGACAAAAACCTCAGCCTCAGGTAAGTTGTGATTAAAAGCAAACAATTAATTTAATCGCTTGGTCTGGTTTGCCTTAGCTCGTGGCAGAGGAGCCTGGGGTAATTGCAAAAACAAACAATAAATAAGGCAGCTTAATACTTTCAAGTGGAAATTCCATGTGCAGAATATCTTGCAGATGTATTATCGTAGAGATACAACTCCTCTTTACAGTTCTTCACCCTCTTTTTTAACCCACTGAATAAGAACATGATTGGTGCTTCATGCCCATGTAGATAGGCTTAAATCCAAGGGAATAACTCCTTTACTCGCTTCAGTACATCTCTTGCATTTGCATGTTTGTTTGAGGTCGAATCACCACAGCCACCATCAATGAACAAAACGCTGCAAATTATTCCCAGTTCACCCCATCTAAACCCCCCAAATTGGACCTTAATTAATGTTAAATATTAGCATTGATAAAGAGCATTGCCTAAGTCCACTGAGGATATTGTTACTGAGATTGCGTTTAACTCCAAATTAAAAAACTAGCTTATTTTACTATTCAGTTTATTTTTGCTACTATTCATGGCTCTATTGTACTTTTTGGTACTATTCATGAGCCTCATTATACAATATTAGCTAACTTTTATTTTTATTTACTGTACTTTCAAGAAAAAAATTTCAATTTAAGTAAAATAAGTGGATTCCAAATAAACCTTGACTTTTCTAACAATGATAAAATCCTAACTATAGATGCATAGTAGTTTAATTGACTTTCCCGACTTACTTATGGTTCAAGTATTTAATAAATTTAAAAATAGTTTCTTTCCATTACTTGATTTGTGTTGGTATGGCTATAGTCTAGACTCTAGAGTAAGGTTTAGAGAAAGTAAAATTATTTTATTTTATTCAATTTCAAATCTTTCTTATTGAAGAGATAAATATCATATTTTTCCCACCTGTGAGAAAAACTTGTAAACCAAAATTTTCTTTTATCTCTTCAATAGTTTATCCCAAAAATTCTTACATGATAGATTGTGATAATGACTCTGAGCTTGTTCCAAAATTCTATGATACATTTTTCAACAGACTTAGACAACTTTTTTAGTCATTTCTATTAAAATGTGTGCCCTTAAATCTTATTGTATGATACTATGTATGAATTAATGTTATGATTAATAAAGTTGTTTTATTATTATCTAAAATAATAGTAATATGAATATTTGGACATTATCATATAGTCCAAGATATGCATTGTATGTGATTTATGTGAAAAGTCACAGAAAATATAAATCATAAGTTCTTTGTAAACTCAGAATTATAATTCGTAGTCGGTGATGAAATTGGGCATTTCATCTGCGAAGACTGTAATATATCAACTAAGATGATTTGTCTTGATCATGGAAATGAAGACTTCTAGTTGGTATGATGATATATTTTAAGAGTTAAGACATATTGAACTAGACCCTTATGAGATTTATTGTTCTCCTAACGACTCTTAAATGAATAATAAATCTCACGACTTCTATTTACATGAACTCTTAATTCAGAGATAATCATGAACCTGATCATGAAATGTAGGTTGTTTTGATATATCAAGAGTGAGATCTAAAGTCACGATCAAAACCTTAGTATGTTGGGTAGCCATATTTAGTGTTGATGGAACATATATTCTCAAGATGTAATTCATAATCTCTTAACGGAGATATAAAATATTCTCTTGAGATAAGTTTAATGAGTTTGATTATTCAGAGTGTTAGGTCTAAGCACTTTAGTTAGGTCTAAGCACTTTAGTTAGGAGATACTAAAGTATATATTAATGAAATTGGATTTCATAAATATATGATGAATAACTTAAATGATTAAACCGGGCACTCAAGGATTAAGATGTAGTAATTTTCAAAGTGACAGTCTGTATTTATGACTTTGTATTGCTACGAATATTTTATGAAGATGATGTATAATAAAGTCGTGGGATATAATTTATTAATAAGGCCTAGAGTGCAATTATACTTATATAGTGGTATTAAATATAATTAATGGTAATTTTGGACTTGTCAATAGTTGGGAGAAAAATCTAAGGCCCATTGGAGTTAGTGTCTTAGTGGTCCCTTTTGGTTCCGTTCTAAGCTACACACTAAAGCCCAATTGGAAAGGTCCAATAGGCTAGCTCAATTGGAAAGGTCTAATAGGCTAGCCCAATTAGATAATCAGTTAGATATAGAGGGAGAAACATACAGAATTTTTATATTAGAGAAACATCATTATGAAATGGTGTGTATGGGTGAGTGAAGCCACTCGATTATTCTCCCTTGGAAACTGATTGAGAGACCACACTTTTTGGGCATAAAGTGGAGTTGGAGTGAAGATTAAAAGTGTCCCCAAGTACTTCTAATATTTTGTTTTGAATTTCATCACACTAAGGTATGTTATTTTGTTCTTAAATTCTGAAATTTACATAGTGCATATTATCAATCATGAATGAAATAGATCTATGTTTGTTGCTTTCACTGTGTGTTCTGTATGAAATAGAAAACCAAATTTTCCAACAATTGGTATCAATGCCAGGTTTTCAATATCATGTTTGTATAACATGTGATTGAATTTTAGAATTTAAGAAAACTGTTATCTTTGTGTTTCAATTTTTTGCATATTTTTTGTTATCCATGGACCCAAGTGTCGTGTTCTTTTATGAAAGACATCATTTGAATTTTGAGAATACGAATGTAACTGAATTGCTTCGGTTGTTGATAATTGGTGTGAACCATGATTATGCTTTTTGATACGGTGCCATGTTTTCATAGCATTGGTTGGTTATAGTTGATAGTTGATTTTTGTTTGATAACCATTCCCAATGCCATTAACTTATATGAAACATGATGATATCGAGTTCACACCAAGGATGAATATTCTCTTGGTTTGTTCGAAGTGACCTATGACTATATTGTTATGGTGTCATATTATGATAGTATTTGTCTTAGGAATGAACACAATAGTACTCTTGTATCATTGGAATGCATATACCTATAATGCATTTGATAATCATTGTTATATAATTATTATTATATACTGTAGACTGAATGGTTTAGTGGTTGATTCTTTATAATAGGGATGAATACATTAACCTATATTGCTAACATTGATGTGTCATTCTTTTGTTTTCTTTGAATGCGTTGATATATATATATATATATATATATATTATTTTATTTATATGGGTTCATATGCATTCGAATTACTGATATAAGGAAGTGATACAAGGTTTCTAGCATGTGTTATATGCCTTGTATGTCTTGGATCCGTATGTTAATGTATGTTTCATATGTTGCAAATTATATGGAGATACACAGATATATATGCTATCTTGTTAATGTTAGGATTATGGAATTTATTCCTAATGAGATTAGGATTATGTTTTTCAATGTTCTAGCATTATTATGGTTCTTGATTTTAAAAACTTTTAATTTAAAATATCTAGTGGGAGAGAGATATAAGGGTTGGATCTCACGGCCTCCATTGTTGGTTCATAATAGTGTGAAACATATACTTTATTTTTGCTTTGAGCTTAGCATTCCATGCGGAGAGTATTTATTTCATGGTCCTACAAGATTGAATTTCCTGGTTTATAGTGGTTTAATCAAACACCTTATCTTAGCCTTGTACTTTGCATTCCATGCGTAGGGTGTTTTGTATCGTGGTACTACAAAATGAACCTGTTAAGAGAGATGAAATGTGGCTACACATGATTCTAGACAATGGTATAGACTAGACTAAATATTATAGTATCCTCTATACTAAGTACTTACTATTATTACTTAAAGGCTACATGTAAAACGACATATTATAAGTGTTTGATAAGAGTTATCATGATACCACTAATAATGAGAATAGTTCTCAATCAATCATAGTATTTAATATTCACTTTATGCTAAGGGATATTGAATATGGGATTGGGTTGTCGTTGCATATTTTATATTATGGTTTTGTTAAGGTTCCATACTATATGTTTTTATGCTAAATTGATAATGTCTAGTTCACTAATTATATTTATGTTTATTATTTTCAGATTTAAATCATGGCATCATTTAGCCCACTTGTTGCTATTCTTAATCAATACAAACTGACTGGATCTAACTATGTTGACTGGAAAAGAAATTTGGACATTGTTCTTACTGTTGAAGAGCATAAATATATGCTTACTCAACCATGTCTTAGCTTTCCATCATTAGATGCTCATCTTGAAGAAAAACAACGATATGATCGTTGGAAAAAATCTAATGAGATGGCTAAGTGCTATATCCTAGCATCTATTTTAAATGTTTTACAGCATTAAATGCAGGTGGTAGAACTAGCTTCAGACATAATGCTAAGTCTAAAGGAGATGTTTGGTGAGCAAGGCCGTTCTGCAAGGCAAGAAACTATGAGATAGATTTATAATACCAAAATGGTTGAAAGTACTTCAGTGAAGGAGCATTGTCTTAGGATGATCTCTAATCTGAATACATTGGAAGTTTTAGGTGCCGATATTGATGGAGAATTCCAAGGAAATATGATACTCTAGTTACTACCAGAATCATTCAAAGAATTCAGACTTAACTATAATATGAATAAAATGGTTATTCATTGTTTGAATTGATGAATAAGTTGATAGTGGCGGAGGGCATCCTTGGTACTTCTAGCGTTGATGCTAATATGGCTGAAGCTTTTACTTCTCAACCTAAGTCAAAAGGCAAGGGTAAAAAGAAGAAGAAGAAGAAGAAGAAGAAGAAGAAGAAGAAGAAGAAGAAGAAGAAGGACTTTGCCAAGAAAGATAGTAAACAAGTTGCCTTAGGAGTTGCCAACAAAGGAAAGAAAACCAAAGGAAAATATTTCCATCGTGGTGAGAAAGGATATTGGAAGCGGAATTGTCCAATATTTAAGACTACCAAGAATAAAGGTATGAAAAGTACATTCCTTCTTGAAGCATGTTTGGTACAGAATCCCACAGATTCCTAGTGTGCGGATTTAGGTTGTACTAATCATATCTGCAAATCTTTGCAGGAGTTTATGGAGACCAGAAAGCTGAATGAAGGAGAAATGTTTCTTACCTTGGCTAATGGGAGTAGGATTCCAATTGTAGCTATTGGCTGTTTGTATGTACTTAATGTTTGCAGGAAGGTTAAAATGTTTATCCTAAAAGACAATGTTGTAATAACGAAGGTTAAAATGTTTATCTGTTCTGACAATATTGTAGATGGTCTTTATATTTTAACTATGGATAAATATGAATTATACAATTTTGAATTAGATAATAACTCTCATGTAAAATCATTAAAGAGAAAGTTTTCTTTTACTAATGATGCGTATCTTTGGCGCTTATTTGGGTCTTATTATTCAAACAGAATTCAAAGACTAATCAAAGATGAACTCTTACAGCCCATGGACTTTGATGGTTTTCCAATTGGTGAGTTTTATTTGAAGGGTAAAATGACCAAACGACCTTTTAATACAAAAGGTAGAAGAGCTCAAGAGTTGCTAGAACTAGTACATTCAGATGTATGTGGTCCTATGTCAATCCAAGCAAGAGGTGGCTATAAGTATTTCATTACCTTCACTGATGATTGCTCTAGATTTGGTTATGTGTACCTAATGAAACGGAAATCTGAAACTTTTGAAAAGTTCAAAGAGTTCAACGCATAAAGGTATTCGCCCCAAAAGACTTTTGAGTCACATTTGGAGGGAATGAAAGTTAGATTAGTGCACAAGTCTTTATGGCAAGTGGGAGATTATTAGGATGTGTGCCCTTAAATCCTATTGTATAATACTATGTATAACATTATGACTTAATGTTATGATTAATAAAGTTGTTTTATTATTATCTAAAATAATGGTAACATGAATATTTGAACATTATCATATAGTCCATGAGATGTACTGTATGTGATTTATGTGAAAAGTCACAGAAGATATAAATCACAAGTTCTTTGTAAATGTATAATTATAGTTCGTAGTCGATGATGAAATTGGATATTTCATCTGTGAAGACTATAACATATCTACTAAGATGATTTGTCTTGATCATGAAAGTGGAGACTTCTAGTTGGTATGTTGATATGTTTTAAGAGTTAAGATATATTGAATTGGACCGATGTGAGATTTATTATTCTCCTAATGACTGTCAAATGAATAATAAATCTCATGACTTCTATTTACATGAACTCTTAATCCTAAGAGGATAATGGACCTGATCATGAAATGTAGGTTACTTTGATATATCAAGAGTGAGATCTAAAGTTATGATTAAAACCTCAGTATGTTGGGCAGCCACATTTAGTGTTGATGGAACATAAATTCTCAAGATGGAATTCATAATCTCTTAACAGAGATATAAAATATTTTCTTGAAATAAGTTTAATGGATTTGGTTATTCAGAGTGTTAGGCCTAACCATTTTAGTAAAGAGATACTAAAGTATATATCTAAGAAATTGGATTTTATAAATATATAATGAATAATTTAAAGGATTAAACCGGGTACTCAAGAATTAAGATGTAGTAATCCTTAAAGTGGCAGTCTATATTCATGGTTTTGTATTACTATGAATATTTTATGAAGGGGTTGTATGTATAATAAAAGCTTAGGATATAATTTATTAATAAGGTCTAGAGTGCAATTATATTTATATAGTGGTATTAAATATAATTAATGGTAACTTTGGACTTGTCAAGAGTTGACAACAAAGCCCAAGGTTCATTAGAGCTAGTGGCTTATTGGTCTCTTTTGGTCCCACTCCAAGCCACACACTAAAACCCAATTGGAAAAGCCCAATTGGAAAGGCCCAATAAGCCGGCCCAATTAGATAATCAATTAGATATAAAGGGAGAAATATAGAGAATATTTAGATTAGAGAAACATCATTATGAAATGATGTATATGTGTGAGTGAAGCCACTTGATTATTCTCCCTTGGAAACTGATTGAGAGACCACATTTCTTGGGCGTAGAGTGAAATTAAAGAGAAGATTAAAAGTGTTCCTAAGTACTTCTAATATTTTGTTTTGAATTTCACCACACCAAGGTACGCTATTTTGTTCTTAAATTCTGAAATTTACATAGTGCATGTTATTAAATATGAATGAAATAAATCTATATTTGTTGTTTCTGCTGTGTGTTTTGTATGAAATACAAAACCAAATTTTCCAATAATTTTTTCATTTTCAAATGACTTTCTCTAAAGTAAAATACATGTTTTAGCATTTACTTTATAATCACAAAAAGATGTTTAACCAATTATTTCAAATTTTAAAAATTGTAACTGTAGGGATGAAAGGCCCATGAACGTATATTGGACCGTGAGCCTTGTTCGAGGACATTTAGTAGTCCGAGGGCAGGTAAACGTTAGCAAAGAGGTACAAATCAATGAATAATGCAAAGATCCTGGTTATGAGGGTTTGGGAAGATTTTCTGAAGTGAAATGCCTCCTTGGCTTGACAGGGATGAGCTCAGAAGAGTTGACCTGCCATCAAGAGCAATACTCCGGGCAGTTCTATTGGTAAGGATAAACATAAGGAGGAAATAAGACAAATGAAAACTAAGAAATATCTAAGAGAAAGCTGCTACCACTGCATTAAATACTCTGTAGCTAACTCTTTGGTCGCATTAATGTGGAGGTGATAGTTGAACAATGATATTTAGCCTTACAGCTATTTCCAAAGATTTCAAGAAGGTGTTGATGTGACAAGGATCAAGATAGGAAACTTGACCTACATATGACGGGTGGAGATGAAGAAAAACAGGAGAATATAAGGAAGAAAGACCCCATTACAAGGGGACATCTGAGAATAGGTAGAGAAAACATTGTAGCAATAAGAATTGTAATTGTGATAAAGAATTGCATAAAACCTATCTATCTTAGTTTTTCTTTCCTTCTTTAACCCATTATGATTGTTGTCCAACTCATTGAAGTCTAGTTTCAAGCCCACTATTTACAAATTCATTGTGTTGGGCTCTTTGGGCCTTAATCCTTTTATCTTTTAGGTGTAGGATCCAAACCGTCACCCTACAATTGGCACCATTTGGTGGGGAACTTGAGCTTTAGTGAGATCAACGTTTAGCTATGATAGATTCAAGGCCAAATCAAGAAGAGTCTGTGGGTTCTCAACATTAAGATCAGTTTCTCAATCTTGAATGAAGAAGGAACTGGGAGGTTAGTGTGCATACCACACATACTAGTAGGAGCCAGTCACAAAGTTGGAGCCATGTCTCTCATGAAGAGAATACTAGAAGCATGCAAATGGAGATTGACTGTTTGCGAAGAAGATTACGCCGCAAGCGACGTAAAGGAACTCCTTCAAGTTTTGACCCTTCTTTTGATGATGATAGGAATAATAGCTACTGGCCTAGGCTAAGTACTCCTCCTAGTAAGTCTTTTTCGTGTGATGAGGAGCATCATTATAGGCGGAGAAGGAAGAGTCAGTCTTATAAAGGTTTGGGCAATGATGCTATAAGTAAGGCTTTGAATCAGATTTCTAAGTTACCTTTTACACGTAGGATTGAAGGAGGAAAACTTCCTCGGCGATTTACACAACCAAAATTTACCCTGTATAACGGCAAAACGGACCCTGTAGAGCATGTTAGCCACTTTAACCAGAGAATGGTTGTTCACTTAAAGAATGAGACCTTGATGTGCAAGGTGTTCTCATCTAGTTTGAGGCTTGTGGCAATAAGGTGGTTTAATTATCTAAAGGAAGGTTTTATTAACTCTTTTAAGGAGCTTACTAGGACATTCGGGGCTCGTTTCGTTACTTACAGTAGGGTTCTTCGGCCTTTAGACTCCTTGTTGTCCATGACCATATGAGAGGGGGAAGCCTTGAAAACGTACTTTGACAAATACTGGGAGATATTTAATGAGATAGATGGAAATTTTGATGATGTGACTATAAGGATTTTCAAGGTTGGCCTACCTGTCAAGCATGATTTGAAAAAATCTTTGACAAGGAAGCCCATTAGGAGTGTGCACTCATGGACCGTATTGATGAGTATAAGAAAATCGAGGGAGACCAACAACAAGAGAAAGGGAAGGCTAAGGTGATCCCTCAAGATAGAAGGTATTTTAAGTCAGATAGATACAATAACAACCGACTTCAAAGAAATTTTGTTGGGCAATTCGGATCTACTGCTGCTCAAGTGGTTAGCACTATGTTTAAAGCCAGTGCACCAAATTTTAGAAAAAATTAAGAATGAGCCGTATTTTAAATGGCCAAATAAGATGGGGGGAAACCCCACGAAGCGCAATCAAAGCCTTCATTGCCTATACCACCAGGAGCATGGACACACTACAGAAGATTGCAGGACTTTGTGGAGTCATCTAGAGCAATTGGTTAATAGTGGAAAGTTAAGGCAATATCTGTATCAACCCAATGGATAGGGCAGACAGGCAGGGTCAGGAGCTCAGATAGATGCCTCTTCAAGACCACTTTTAGGCATAATTAGTGTTATTCTTGCTGCTTCGGGAAGAGCTGGTTTTCATCCCTCTAGGGTGATGTCTATAGTTCGGCCACTAGTAGAGGACTAATCTCTTGAGCCGAAGAAAGGTAGGAAGGAGTCCGACTAGCATTGAGTTTTTCTGATGAAGACAAAATTGGAACCTTGCAGCCACATGATAATGCCCTAGTGGTCACCCTCAGGATATGAGGGTATGATGTGAAGAGGGTGCTAGTAGATCAGGACAACGGTGTAGAGATCATGTACCCTGATTTGTATAGGGGTTAAAATTGAAACCTGGGGACTTGTCCTGTTATGATTCACCTTTGGTAGGTTTTGATGGGAAAGTTGTTATCCCTAGGGGACAAATTAGACTACTCGTGCAAGCGGGGTCAGAAGTGGTGGAGGTAAACTTCATTATGGTAGATGCCTACTTCCCTTACACTGCTATTGTGGCAAGACCCTGGCTTCATGCTATGGGGGCCATTTCTTTTACCCTACATTTAAAGGTGAAGTATCTGTCTGGGAACTAGGTTGAGGAGCTAGTTGGGAGCCATTTTATGGCTAGGCAGTGCTTGGTAGCTGTAATTAGACATCAGACTAGAGGTAAGTCCTCGGCCTCTGTTGAGCGGGGCTAGGGGTGTACATGGTTTGGTTCGGTTGGTTTTGGAGATATTTTTTGCACCACACCTATAGGGTGAGGTTTTACCCTATGCTTAACCGCACCTTACTTTTGGAAGATAAAAACCGGTTTACACAAGGTGTGGTTAATCTCAGCGGCTCGGTGCGGTTCGTTTGGTTATATGGGCTGGATTTTTAAAAATTCCTATTCTAAGCTTTGGAATTTTAGGCCTTTAAAAAATAGTATTTTGAGCCCATTATGACTTCTTTTTAACTGACTTCTTTTTAACTAAGCCTTTCTTTATCAAGTTTCAACCACAAAAAGACAATTCCAAACCTATCACTAGACTCATAACATTCCAAATCAAATACACAATTATAGAGTATCAAGTCTTAACTATAATACAACTTAAATTAAACCTGTCAAATTAAACATGTATTTATTAAACACATTAACACATATTAATAAATCTAAACCTGTTATAACATTCCAAATCAAACACACAATTATAAAGTATCAAGTTTCAACCATAACAAGAGAATTCTAGCATGGCAGCAACATTAACATTAGTGACCATAAAATAACAAAAAATTACCCTTGAAATTACTAGGCTGAAGCTGAATCTAAAACATGTATTTATTCCTTTACTAGGCTGAAGTTGAATCTTTTAAATTACCCTTGAAATTACAAGAAAATAACCAAAAAAAAAAAAAAAAAAAATTAGAATCAACAAGAAACATTTAGTGACCATTAAATAAAATTAAAACAAAGTAAGGGTTAGGGTTACCAAGACAGAACTACATAGTGGCAGAGCCACGGTAGAGAACAGAGATGAAAAGGAGATTGGATGTCTTAGGTATTAGGAATTTTGTGAGACCTTGAGAGGAAAGTCTTTCTTTGTTAGAAAGTGAGATTGAGAATTAGAGATGAATCTTGAGAGTGAAACTGAGAGCTTGTGTTCTTAAATAGTGGAAGGTTAGGTTGGAGCCTAAGATTGAGAATTTAAGAGAGAAAAACTACTGTTTGTTCGGTGGGATTAGAGTATGGAAAAAATATTATGTGGCTGAGTGCAAAAGAGAAGAGAAAAATGGTTGGTGGAAGCCTGAAAATATGAGATTGAGAGGGAAACACTACTAATTGTTCGGAGGGATTAAGGTTTGGAAGAAACATTATGTTATGTAGCTGACTGAAAGCAAAAAAAGAAAAGAAAAATGGTTATGTGAGCCTAAGATTGAGAAGGAAAAACTAATGTTTGTTCGGCAGGATTAGGGTTTGGAAGAGAAATGAAGGTAGTTTTCTAGCTGATAAGTGATAATTGAGTTCTTAGTCTGAGTCTTTGAGAGGCGAGAGTGTGAGACTTGAGGCTTGAGACTTGAGAGGAGCAGAAGTCTAAAGAGTAAAGAGGAGAATTGAGAGCAGCTGATGAGTAGGAGACAACTCAAGAGAAAAGACGTGTGTGGCTGAGGTCAAAAGAGAAAAAAAAAAAAATATCTTACACAGTGATTGATTTCATCATTGACAGGCATCCTTTTTTTATTTTTATTTTTTAATATATTTTTTTTCAAAAAATGTATGTGGCATGACTAACCCATCTTATACTTTCTCTTGTAACACACTAACCCATACAACCACAATATTTTTATTTTTATTTTTATTTTTTTAATATACTTTTTTTCAAAAAATGCAAGTGGGAGACATAGAGTTACTTATAGACAAGACCACTCAAAGTCTCAGACTATTACTCCTGACACGCACACATTTCTTGACTAAAAAAAGGGCTCACACACGTTAACTCTTTTTTTATTCAATTTCTTTTTTCTTTTTTGGATAAGGACGACCCTATTCATGGATGAATGTTGCCTCTTCTTAGTTCTTAAAAGTTAGAACATTAGGCCTTTTCAGGCTTCAGCCTTCAGCTCTTCTTATACATATTAACATATTATATATATATATATATATATATATATATATATAAAACACGTCAGGTCGGTTCGGTCTTCGTCGGTGTGTAAATCTCGGCACTGATGGCCACACCAATCCGACGTCGGTACTGAAAATCCACTGCCGACCACTATGCCGGAAACCTTCGGTGGAGTTCTAAGCGTGGCAGGGCGGTGCAGTCGGACCGGTTTTGTCGGTGCCGATATATTCTTGAACAGGCCTAAACGGGGCTTATAGCAATCAAGGATGCCAGTGTTGTTTACAGGTGTGGTGATAGAAGGGGCAAAGTGTGAGGAGTTAGAGAAAGTTATTATTGGTGATTATAGAGAGAAGTTTTTCCAGGTTGGAGTTCAGTTGTCTCCTTAAGAGAAGGAAGAGCTGATAGTATTTCTTAGGAAAAATATTGATGTATTTGCATGGAGTGCTTACGAAACTCCTAGGATGGATCTAAATTTCATTTGCCATCATTTAAACGCTAATCCATTTGTCGTCCCCAAAAAGCAACTACCTCGACGCTTATCTAAGAAAAATTCCGATGCTGTCAAGGAGGAAGTGGTCAAGTTTAAGCAGGCCGGGGCTATTAAAGAGGTGTTTTACCTTGAGTGGTTGGCCAATATAGTGGTGGCAAAAAAGAAAAATGGGAAGTGGCGAGTATGTGTTGTCTTCACAGATTTAAATAAAGCTTGCCTAAAGGACCCCTATCGTATGCCTCGAATTGATTAATTAGTGGATGCAACTGTAGGCCATTCTTGGATGAGCTTTTTAGATGCCTTTCAGGGGTACTATTAGATACCATTAGCTTTGAATGATCAGGAGAATAAAACTTTTGTTAAGCCTACCGGAAATTACCACTACAAGGTAATGCCCTTTGGGTTAAAGAATGCAAGATCTACCTATCAGAGGATGATGACCAGGATGTTCGAGCCATAACTAGGTAAAAGTATTGAGGTTTATGTAGATGATATGGTAGTGAAAAGTAAGGTGGAGTCCTAGCATGTGGATGAGCTCGAAAATATTTTTGAAATACTAAGGAAGCACAAATTACGCCTTAATGCCTCCAAGTGTTCTTTTAGCGTTAACTCAGGTAAACTTCTAGGTTACATGGTCACTCATTGTGGAATTGAAGTCAATCCTGATCAAATTAAGGCAATTAACAATTTGCAACCTCCTCAGAATCCCAAAGAAGTCTAACAATTAACAAGAATGACTACTGCTCTAAACCGATTCATCTCTCAATCAACAGACAGGTGTAGGCCTTTCTTCGAGTTGTTGCATAAGTGGAAGGGATTTGAATGGACTGAGGAGTGTGCCTTGACCTTTTAATAGCTGAAGCCATACCTTTCTTGGCCACCCATTATGTCCAGTCCCGGATAGGAGGAGGTTCTGTTTGCTTATGTTGCTGTAGCTTCCCATGTAGTGAGCTTAGTACTGATACGAGTTGATAATGGAGTGCAGAGACCAGTTTATTATATGAGCAAGTTGTTGCATGAAGCAGAGGTTCATTATCTACCACTAGAGAAAGTTATCTTAGTAGTGGTGGATGCTACACGTAAGCTCCCTTACTACTTCCAAGCTCATACAGTTATGGTTTTAGCCTAACTTCCTTTTTAGTCATTACTTCGGAGAACTGATTACACTAGAAGGATTGCCCAGTGGGGTATGATCCTAGGGGGCTTTTGATACCAAGTATATGCCTTGCACCTCTATTAAGGGCCAGTCCTTGCAGATTTGGTGGCCGAGTTTGCTGAATCTCCACTGGAAGAGGAGGGAGAAAAGCATAACATGGATGGAAAATTAGTTGTGATGGTTTTCTATCTTGGAGGGTATACGTTGATGGTGCTGCTAATCAAAGAGGATCTGGAGTGAGGCTAGTTGTGGTATCTCCTAAAAAGATTATTATTGAGAAATCCTTAAGGTTGGGCTTCTCGGCCATGAACAATGAGGCTGAATATAAGGTTTTATTGGTAGGGATGGTTATAGTTCAGAAAATGGGAGGAAGAATAGTAGAGATATTTTCAGATTTAAGATTGGTTGTTGGCGAGGTAAAAGGAGAATTGGAAGTCAGGGATTTGAGGATGTAAGGATATTTGAGTCAAGTTAGGCACTTGCAATTAGGGTTCGAGTCTTCCACCGTACAGCAAATCCATAGAAGCAGAAATACGCATGTTGACTCTCTTGCCATTCTCACAACCTCCTCAGCGTAGAGTTTACCTCGAGTTATCCTAGTTGAGGATTTATGTAAGCCTACTAAGATAAAATGGGAAAATATCCAGATTCATCAAATTAGAGTGGGACCTAGTTGGATGGATCACATAGTTTTGTTTCTTAAGGATGACATCTTGCTTGAGGAGAAGGGGGAGGTTGATAAAGTGCAAAGAAAAGCTCTTCGTTTTTTGTTGTCCGAGGATCAAAAACTATACAAGCGCTCTTTTTCTAAACCATATTTGCTATGCGTCCATCCTGAGGCAGTAGAGCCACTCCTAGAAGAGTTACATGAAGAGATTTGTGGAAGTCATACAGGAGGTAGATCACTGTCTCACAGGGCCCTCACTCAAGGGTATTAGTGGCCAAGTATGCAAAAGGAAGCACAAAAATACACGAAGCAGTGTGACCAATGTTAGAGATTCGCTCCAAACATTCATCAGCTAGGGGGTGTCTTCAATCCCCTATCTAGTCCCTGGTTGTTTGCTCAATGGGGCTTGGATATTGTAGAGCCCTTCTTTAATGCAGCAGGAAATAGGGAATAGTTTTTTATCGGCACTGACTACTTCACCAAATGGGTTGAAGCTGAGCTACTAGCAAATATTAGGGATATGGATGCCAAGAGGTTTATGTGGAAAAATATTATCATTTGATTTGGAAATCCTCATACCCTCATCTCGGACAATGGGTTTCAGTCTGATAGCAAAACTTTCAGGGGGTATTGTTGTGAATTGGGTATTAAGAATAGGTATTCAACTCTGGCTTATCTCCGGGGGGAATGGACATGCCGAAGCTGTCAATAAGGTCATAATAAATGGGCTCAAGAAGAGGTTGGATGATGCGAAGGGTAAATGGGTAGAAGATCTGCCACATGTGCTCTGGACATATTGGACTATCCCTCGTAGGTCAACAGGGGAAACACCATTTTCAATGACTTATGGGGCCGAGGCTGTGATTCCTTTGGAGACTGGATTCCTTACGCTAAGGACAAGCTTGTTCACTCCAAATAATAATGACAACCTATTAGAGAAGAGCTTAGATTTGATTGAAGAGCGGAGAGAAAATGTCATGGTTCAGTTAGCATATTGTCAACAGAAGGTCAAACAAGTGTATGACTCAAGTGTGAGATTGAGATTGTTAGCACCTAGAGACTTAGTGTTAAGAAATGTTATGGGTACTGAAAAAAACTCAGCATGGGGAAAGTTAGGGCCCAATTAGGAAGGGACATACTGTATCACCTCGGTAGCTGGTATAGGTGCTTATTTCCTAGAAGATTTAGATGAAAATGTCATACCATGTCCTTGGAATGTAAATAACTTGCGAAGGTACTATTATTAATGAAAGGCAACTTTGTCAGGTTTTTATTTCTGACATTATGTATTAGCTTTATTACTTATTAGAATATTAAACAAAATCTCGGTCATGCCTGATTCCTTGAACCACATATCTTGGGTAAATTAATATTCTTTATTACTTATTAGAATATTAAACAGAACCTCGATTATGCCTGGTTCTTCGGACCATAGACCTTAGGTAAATTAATATTCTTGATTATTTGTTTAAGAATTAAACAGAACTATGATCATGTCTGTCTCTTAGAGCCGCATACCTTGGGCAAATTAATACTCTAAAGCAAACATTCATGTGTTAAACAGAACCTTGATCATACTTGGTTCCTCGGACCATATACTTTAGGTAAATTAAAATTATTCAGAATCTCCCTATGTGTTAAACAAAACCTTAGTCGTGTTTGGTTCCTCGAACCATAAACTATGGGTAAATTAACACCAACCATTGCTTTGATACGTTGTTAAGTGGATGAGCAGGCGATATTGTGAGTAAGTACATGGTTGGTCATTATGTGAGATTGCGAAAGAAAGCCCAAAGCACATATAATCATATGAGCTGTTTGTTTCGGAACATGTAAGGTATGTTATTGAAGTTAAAGTTACTCCATATTAAAGATTGTAGACTTGGAAGGTTTGGCTTGTTCTGTTGTTGATTATGTAGAGTGTAGCAATTACACTATCACTTGTACAGATAATTGAATGAAATTATATCTCATTTCTATATCAGTTAAGTGCAACGTAAAGTGAAAATTATGTTAGAATTTGCATAAGTACAACAAGCATAAAAGAAAGCTCATGATTGTCATTAAGTTAAGCCTGGGAGGAGGCAAAATAAGTACAAACTTTAAAAATGTAAATAACAGTTACATAAAAAAAAAATCTACAAATTCTAGCTTAGGCCCTATTTGATTTTCAGTGGAGGTTTGTCTTTTCTCGTGGCCTTGGTGGATTTGGCAGTTTTAGCTATTGTGGAGGCTAAACCTTTACACTTGGGATCCTCCTTGGCAGGCACAAGAAGGGTTGCTAGAACAAACTCCAGGCTTTGGGTGGCTTCTTTACCCTTAGAGGGGTCTATAGGTGTAGCTGGAGGTTTGGTAGCTTCAGGGGCCACTCCTTGGGTAGCATCTCCTTCTTTCTAGGCAGCCTTAACTTGCTTTGCCTCTTGGGAAGGGCTATTGGAGGAGGGGAGGGCCTTGGCAGGGCTGTCCTTGCCAAGATTTGTCTCTTTGAAGGCAGTGTCAGCCTTGGAGCTTGAAGAGCTTGACGCACGGATGGCTGGGGGATAGTAGACATTCTCTGCTCTTTTAAAGGTAGAAGAGGCCTTAACATTAGCCTGGTTGAGAGCCTCATTCCACACTTGGAGGCAGTAAATCCTACAAACCTTAGAGACTTTAGCCCTAAGAGCCTCTTCAGTCTCTAATACCCCAACGTCATAGCTATCTTACTCTGCTTTTTCCACAGCCTTCTCCGCCTCATCCAGCTTGGTCTTTAAGGTCTTTAATTGTTCCTTAGCAGTAGTTAGCTAGTCCTCGGTCTGGCAGAGCTGCTTACGCTGACTCTTCGCCTGCCTCTCAACTCCTTGCAAGGTGGCCTCGACGCTCTTTTTGTCTCTATCAGCCTCGTTTAGCTTGGTTTTTAACTCGTGGATGCTTTTCTCAGCCACGTTAAAGGCTTCCATAAGAGCAATGTGTCTCCCTTCCTCCTCCTTCATTTGCCTGTGAGAGTTGTTCACCAACTCCCTGGCCCTATGCGCAGCTTGAACAACCTTAAAAAAAAGGGGATAATTAAAGAAGGCAACTATAATCTTAAGTAAAAGAAAACCGATTAAAAGACTTACTAGCGTAAGGTCCCTTTTCAAACTAAGAAACACTTTGTGTTTCTTCATGGACCTGAGGTCGGACATGTCAGTAGGCAGCAAAAGAGCCTGTTCCACGACATTGGCCACATACTCGGTCTTCCCTTGCTGGAAGTCCCTTATAGAAGCAGTCATTGGAAGGGAAGCTCCTTCCATCACCAAGGGGGGAGGGGGGGTTCTAGGCTGGCCCCGTGACTTAGCGGTCATGCCCCCTTTCCACCATGGATCCTTCACTTGAGGACCTTGCATGAGTAGTTCTAGCCGCTTTGACCCCCTTTTGGAGCTCGGCTTCCTTAGAGGGATGGCATTTTCCTTCTTCCACCACCTCCTTGCCCTTTTGATCCATCTTCCTCTTCTTATCAGCAGGATTATGTTAGAGATCTTGAGTGGATTGAGGACTAGGAGGCTTGGTCTGGATTGCCTTTTCTGGCACATTGCCTCCGGTGTGTGACTTTAGCAAGTCATGAAGACTTGATCTTATCTTGCGCTATAGCACCATGGTGTTAGGAATGGTGGAAGCTTCCTGGGTATGGCTTACTTGGGCCAAGGGAAGTTGGCCAAGATCACTATTTGGGAATTCTGGCGACTGGGCTGGTTGAACACCTTGAACTCGTCCTCGGAGTCTGAGACTTTAACCACTTTTTCTTCTTCTTCCTTGATTGCTGGTTAGGAAGGAGTTACTTCTTCCTCTGCTATGAACTGGAAGGGTAGCTCTACTTGTTGTACACCTTCTGGAGTAGGGTCTGGGTTAAGGAAACCTGGTACGACGTCGTTTATCAGGTGCAGGCGCCGATCATTCTCTTTAATCACGTACTTAGGCACTTGGAAGCTGGTTGATATTGGATCGTAGTCGAGGATGAGATGGGCTGCTCTTAGTTGCCTGTCCCTGTAGACAAAGATCTCGGCCTTAAGTACTTTGTTCAAATCTGCCTCATTGACAAGGCTGAAGTTCGGGATAGCAGAGTACTTGTCTGTAAACACATCAAAAATAGAAAACACAGTTAGAGAGTAACGTAAATCAAAGAAAAGCTAAATTACAAGTAAATAGGAAGAATGAGCCTGACCTTAGGAACCCTAGTCTTTAGGTAGTACCCCTACCCTGTTAATTTGTGATGATTGTAAACCCAATTGACGTCGTGGTGGGTGAGGTTCAGGCCCATCTTCTCATTGAGGGTGTCTATACTACCAAAAATTCTAAACATGTTGGGAGCACATTGGGTGGGGGAGAGTATGTGAGCAATTAGGTAGTCCCTAGTTACTCTACCCATAGGGATTCTCATCCCTCCCTCTATGAAGGCGATCATCGGGATTACCACTTCTTCCTCCTGCCTCTGGGTATACCATTCCCCCTGTTTACAGTACCTAATGGAAACTCCCTAGGGAATTTGATACTGAGCCTTAAAGCTCTTTATACCCTTTAGGGTGTCTACTAGGTAAGCAAATCTACCCATGTGAAAGGCTAAAGATAGTAAAGAGACGAGGTGAAGTTAGGGGGGCTAAGGAAACGAAGGGCTCTAGATAAAAAGAAATAGAAAAGAAAATGAGAATAAAAGGATATTGAAAACGACTTACGGAAGGGAAGTAGGACTCCTCGGACTAGTTTTAGAGATTTGGGAAGTGCAAAAAGTAAAGCTAATGAAGTCTTGAAGCAATATATTTGTGAGTGGGAAAAGCAAGCGGGAGAAATCCCGCTCAAGTTCCCATAAAATTTTCAGCTGTTGGATCTCCATAGTACCGTA
This sequence comes from Castanopsis chinensis, assembly GCA_032878915.1. Lineage (NCBI taxonomy): Eukaryota > Viridiplantae > Streptophyta > Magnoliopsida > Fagales > Fagaceae > Castanopsis > Castanopsis chinensis. The sequence goes on along the minus strand of JAVQMG010000122.1, from coordinate 4,873,305 downwards.
GAACGTGGGGAGTATGTAGCTGCAGAAATAAAATGCAAGCATGCACCAGATGCCGAAACGTCAGGAGCGTGTTTCTAGGCAGTTGAAAAGACACCTACACAGGCAGGGATGATGTAAGAGAAGAGCAAAATTGTTGTTATAATATTGAAATCCTCCTTTTTTTTTTTTTTTTTTTTCTGAGGAGCAAAAGAGGGGAATTTCGAGAGGCTATTATAGGGATGAAAGGCTCATGAAAGAATATTGGGCCTGGGCCTTGTCCAAGGACATTTAGTAGTCCGAGGATAGATAAATGTTAGCAAAGAGGTACAAATCAGTGAATTATGCAATGATCCTGGTCATAAGGGTTTGGGAAGATCGTCTAAGGAGAAGTGCCTCTTCGGCTTGACAGAGTAGAGGTTAGAAGAGTTGACTTGCCATTAAGGGCAATACTCCAAACAGTTCTACTGGTAAGGATAAACATCAGGAGGGAATGGGACAAAGGGAAGCTAAGAAATATCTAAGAGAAAGTTGCTACCACCGCATTAAATACTCTATAGCTAACTCTCTAGCCGTATTAATGTGGAGGTGATACCTGAACAGTGATATTCAGCCTTACAGCTATTTCCAAAGATTTTAAGAAGGTGCTGATGGGACAAGGATCAAGACATGCAACTTGACCTACACGTGGAGGGTGGAGATGAAGAAAAACAAGAGAATATAAGGAAGAAAGGCCCTATTACAAGGGGACATCTGAGAAGAGGTAGAGAAAAGACTGTAGCAATAAGAACTATAATTGTAATCAAGTTTAAGAGAAGCAATAAGAACTGTAATTATGATCAAGTTTAAGAGAAACACACACACACACACACACACACACACACACACACACACACACACACACACATACAAGAGCTATTCTCCTCGGACATTGTCGAGGAAGATTTACTTTGCACAAAACCTATCTATCTTTGTTTTTCTTATCATCTTTAACCCATTATGATGGTTGTCCAACTCATTAAAGTCTAGTTTCAAGCCCACTCTCTACAAATTCATTGTGTTGAGCTCTTTGAGCCTTAATCCTTTTATCTTTTGGGTTAGGATCCAAACCGCCCCCTACATTAACTATGCACAATGTTAAATGATACGTGTACTAATGATTGATTTTAGGTAATTTATTTTTTTGATGTCAAATGTATTTATAAATATTCATTGTTACCACTTAATTTATTAAATTATTTTTATAATTGTTTTCTAGTGTACTATTTCTTATAATATAGACAATAAACAAAGAATACTTTACTAGAGATTGATGTTAGGACAAATGTGTTTTGAGTTGTTTTGAACATATGTCATTCTTTTATGTAATTGGCTTATCCTTTGACAAAACGCACTCAGCTTTTATTTGGGTAGCTCTATGATGATTTTAATACTTCAAGAAACAAGGTTTCAAGATCAAGTGTTAAAGCCATGCGAGTTGTCCAATATTCAAGTTGAAGAAGTGCCAGATTTTAAAGCTCGACACTTGGCTCAACAGCTACATCTATCGAGCTTTAAGAAGTTGTTCAGCCCCGAGGCTCGACAGCTGCTCAACAGCACCTCGACATCTCTAGCTGTCGAGATTTAAGAAAAACAGATTCTGAGTTCTGTTTTTGATTCCAATCCGTACATGTTTGGGACTTCTTTTCTTTTAATCCTAGACATATAAAAGAATTATTTTAAGGGCCTTCAAATAGTACACAAGTTGCACAAGCATTGAGAAACCCTTGTTCAGCAATTTGTGACCTGAGACAAAGTTCTTGCCCTAGTTCATCTTTCTTGTGAAGAAGTTGCTGTGTAATGTGTACCGTAGGGTTTTGTAATTAAGCATCTTCTTGATCTTCATTGTGTGGATGAATTGAAGAACTTTATAGCATCAATTTTCTCTAGTTGGTGATTGAAGTCGCGTACTGGGATCTGCGCAAATTGGTTAGTCACGTACTTGGGAGCCATGCATCAAAAGGAGAAATTGTTACTACAGAACAAGTCCAATTGGGTATTGGGGTAAGGGTTCAACTGTAGGTTGGTAAGGTACTTGGAATTCCTTTACTTGTAATCGCTTGTTGTGATAATAATGGAATTTCGAGAGTGGTGACCTTAAAATCATTCGGTGGGGTTTTTGCCTTGTAAGTTTTCCCCATTCTTAAACAAATCACCGTGTCAATTTATTTTCCGCTGCATACTTTAGTTTATTGGTGATTTGTTTGTGCTACCACGCTATTTGCATGTTAATTTGTTTAATTAATAACTTGGCTAATTAATCAACTTAATTCATCACAAGGGGTCAACGCGTTTGTGGCCTATCAATTGAGATTATTGATATAATCATAGTGATGCGAATATTTCAATCTAGTTTTTCTATTCATTAATTTTTGGCAAAAGTAAATTTTTGGCCCCGACATTTGTGGGCATTTTTTGATTTGGTCTCTACTTTTTTGGAACTCCTATTTTAGTTCTAAAAATAGAAAATCGTTATCAATTTGATCCTTATCGTTATCTCCGTAGTGAAAAATGGCCACATAACACAAGGTGTGTACTGCTGGCACATTAAATGTTGACATAAATAATAAAACAATAATGAATATTTTAAATACCACATCAGCTTTTTTTGAAATTAAAAAGGCCATCGGTATTAAAAAAAAGACTTTTAATAAAATTGAAATAATTCTTTAAAAAAATTAAGAAAAGACTAGTAAAATTTTCGTTTTTCATTTTTTTTTTATTAGGAAACAAACACCTTAAACCTAGAAAATCAAACCCACAAAACCTATAAATTTTCTTGGGAAACAAACCCAAAGAATCATCCAATTTAATTTACAACTACAATAATATTTATAGGCATTCAACATCTTTTCCAGAAAATTTCTTTCAAACCAAACACTAGAAAAAAACTCATATCTAATAAGTCGATGCCTAAGATTTTCATAACATTTCTTGGAAATTTTCTTTCCATGCAAAACTATAAATTTTATTATGAAACAAACACACGCAAAAAATAACAAAGCCAATTCAGCTCACAACAACAGCAAACCTAACCAGCCATAAAAAGTTTCCTTCAACAATCATCAACGTTTTTCCCAAAAAATCAAGATTTTATTTCAAACCAAACACTAAAATAACTCACATCTAACAAATTGATGCTTAAAATTTGCAATACAAATTTTCTTGGCAATTGTCTTTCCACCCAAACTTAGAATTTTTCTTATTAAACACACACACACACAAAAAACAATCCAGCCAATTCGGCTCAAAACAACAACAACAAACCCAATCAACCATAGAAATTTTCGAGGCCATTGTAGACTTGCATTTTGTTGAAGTTTATTATCTTGGGAGCTTGGATTTGCTAGTACTGGTGGCCTCCATGGGGAGTGGAGTCCATGCAAGGCCAATGAGGTTTTTTGAGAAAGATAAGGGTTGGAGGAGGAGAAAAAGGAACATGAACATTCTGTGATGATCTCGCATTTTCTCGATTTCCAAAGAAAATTTCAGCTACTGACCCACACTTACCAAGACCACACTTTAATGAATTTGCTTAATGGGAAACCCAAAATTGGAGAGATGAACCCATCTCAAGGTTGGTGTTTGAATTAAAGCGAGAGAGAGAGAGAGAGAGAGAGAGAGAGAGAGAGAGAGAGAGAGAGAGAGAGAGAGAGAGCAAGTCAATGGGTTTGTGTTTGAATATTGATTGTGGAACAGTGGGTTGGTGCTTTGTCAGTTTTGATTTGGGTTTTTGATTTAGTATACTTATTAGCCATTAGGTCGATTTCGTGTCTACCAGAATTAAAGATGAGTAAATTTAATTTTTTTTGTTTGGTTGTCAAGAAAGTTTAGGAAAAGTTAAGAAAGTTACAACAATTTTTTTTTCTATCTTTAAAATTGAGAAAGTAGTTTTTCTTTTCAATTTAAGTTAAAATTGAGAAGGCAATTTTTTTTTTCAACTAAAATGTTGAGATATGGAATTTTAAAAATATTTATTATTATTTTATAACCCATGTCAACGTTTAATGTGTCAGCGGTGCATTCCGTTTGCCATGTAAGATATATCCATTAATAAGACGATGGTAGGGACCAAATTGATAACAATTTTCAATGACCAAAATAGGATCTCCAAAAAAGTAGGGATCAAAATGAAAAATAACTCAAAATGTAGGTACTTAAAAGGTATTTTTGGCTCAATTTATTTATAAATTTATCTATATTTATGTTTATATATATGTTTATTTTATGTTGATGTTAAGGTTTGTGCATGTGTTTGTAATATTGTTTATGTTTGCGCATATATATATATATATATATATTTTATATATATAGCATGATAATACTTTGTCCTACTCCTCACATAATTGCATCACTACGGCAATCATTAAATTGAACAAAAAAATTCAATGAATGATTCTCAAAAAAAAAAAAAAAAAAAATCAATGAATGTGGATAAATAGTATCTGTTTTGGTATTGCCCCTTTTAAGATTAATGTGGTCGTAAAAAGCATGCATGAGTAACTTGGACATTTGAAAATAAGGAGGCAACAATAATAGCTAAGGAGTATAAACATTAGGGAAAATAAACATAAATTATGTTTATGTTTGGGTCTTAAAAAAATTCTTATGATTTGTGATATGTGTCTATGAGTCTAAAAGATTGGTGTTTATAAACACCAATAATAGGCTAGTAATAGAATAGTGTATTTTTAAATAGCATCTAACGATCCACATGCAATTAATGTTTTTGATACTCCATTTTGCTATTTCTTTGAAATAATATAGTGTAAGCCCTTCATAGGGCATCTAGATGGCCGATCGGACCATTTCTAAACTTTTGTGGTTATAAAATATTGTAGCTCTTTTATCTTGGAAAAACCAAGAAGATTGAACTCTTGGAGATATGCAGACTGCATTTTTGTGGCTTAAATGTAAAATGGAATTATACAGGATGTAATTGCAAGCTACATAAATCTTAGAGGGAAGTTTGCATCATTTTTCCTGTTGTGCGCTTCAGGTGCCTTCTTTTTCACTGAATTTCTAGAATTACATACATCCTTTCCAAAAATATTAGATACCCTGACATAGCCAAATAAAAACACACTAAGTAGGATGCCTTAAACTGTTTTCTACCACATCCAGGACCATACACTAGTAGATTGCCTTTTATAGCACTGAGTCGACGTTTATTTTAATCACTGCATTCTACGGATTGTGTTCATCCACTACTTTTTTCTTTTTCTTTTTAAAATAATTAGGACTAATGAACAAGTCTATGTGATATGAGTTCAGCATGGTGAGCAATTTCATAAACTAAGATGTGTTTGAAAATACTTGGGGAATACTTCTTGCAAGTATGTCTTTGATATTGCACTTAAAATTCAGGAAGTACTTCATCAGTATTTATCCACACGATACTTTTTGTTGTTGTTGTATTAGATGCCTAAGTATTGCATTATCATTCATTGGATTGTTATACTTTGGTACAATCCTAGTTACACTATTTTTTTTTTTTTTTTTATAAAAAACCATATTTTGTTTGTTTTAGTTTCAAATTTCAAGTATTCTTCCAAATATAAAATGCATTTGTAAACTATTGAAGTATTTGTTAATAAGGGTATTACATTACGTATATACATACATGTTTGAGTATGGCCATGACTATGAGTAATTCTTATAACCATTTTATACTATACCATTCTCAATACAAGCAACAATAAAACAAATAATATTTTTGTTGAGATCAAGATGATTTATAATATTGTAGTGATGTGAATATTTGGCCTTAATTTATGGTTTTATTGTTATTTATATGATAGATTATGTTTATGTTTATTGTTAAGGTTTATGTTGGTAAATTTCATGACCTTTTTGATAGGCCACAAATGCGTTGACCTATTGTGATGAATTAAGTTGATTAATTAGCCAAGTTTTTAATAAATCAACTTAACATGCAAATTGTGTGGTAATACAAACAAATCACCAATAAACTAGAGTATGCAGCGGAAAATAAATTGACACGGTGATTTGTTTACGAATGGGAAAAACCTACACGGCAAAAACCCCACCGAGTGATTTAAGGTCACCACTCCCGAAACTCCACTATTATCACAACAAGCGGTTACAAGTAAAGGAATCCCAGTACCTTACCAACCTATAGCTGAACCCTTACCTCAATACCCAATTGAACTTGTTCTGTAGTGACAGATTCTCCTTTTGATGCATGGCTCCCAGTACGTGACTAATCAATTTGCGCGGATCCCAGTATGCGACTTCAATTCACCAACTAGAAAGAGTTATTGGCTGCAAAGTTCTTCAATTCATCCACACGATGAAGATCAAGAAGATGCTTGGTTACAAAACCTTATGGTGCACATACACAGCAACTTCTTCACAGCAACTTCTTCACAAGAAAGATTAACTAGGGCATGAACTTTGTCTCTGGTCACAAATTGCTTGAACAAGGATTTCTCAATGTTTGTGCAACTCGTGTCTCTATTGACGGTCCTTAAAATAATCCTTTTATATGTCTAGGATTAGAAGAAAAGAAGTCTCAAAGACACACGTATGGATTGGAATCAAAACAGAACTTGGAATCTGTTTTTCTTAAATCTTGACAGCTAGAGGTGTCGAGGTGCTGTCGAGAAGCTGTCGAGTCTCGGGGTTGAAACAGCTTCTTAAAACTCGATAGATGCATGTCTCGAGACAGGTGTCGAGCTTTAATGATCTTGCACTTTTCAGCTTGTTTCTTGAATAAACTTAATGACTTCAACACTTGATCTTGAAACACAATTTCTTGAAGCGTTAAACACATCCTAAATCTAGTAAAGTGCATTTTGTCAAAGGATAAACCAATTACATAAAATAATGACATACGTTCAAAAACAACTTGAGCCACATTTGTCCTAACACTTTTAATATGGAACACTTAGCCAAAGAGTTTTAGAAGACATACTTGCTTAATCTAGGCCATAATAAACAATGGTAAGTTCTCAATAGGGAGCGCCTACCACAGAGAGGATCATGACCAAGAACAAGAAGCTAATAGTTCAAATATTCAGTGCAACAATCCCATTTATGATAGAAAATATGGCATTTTGATATCCCAAACAAGCTTAAACACTTCACATGGTGGGCATGCAAGGACATCCTAACCAAACGTAGCAATCTAGCCAAGAGAAGAATTACACATGATATAAATGCCACAAGGTAAGGAGGAAAAGGAGACCACACTTCATGCTTTTTGGACCTCTCAAAGATCAAAAGAAGTATGGGGAAATATTGACTTTATGCTATAGAAGCCCAAACTATGCCTAAAGGATTTTAGAGGCTTGCACTGGGAAGTTTTAATGAGGGGGAGTGATGATGCTTAGGAAAATTTTTAATGGTGATGGCTTGGAAAAATATGGGGTAGAAGAAACAAATTGTGCATTGAAGGGGAGTAAAACAGTAAAGAAAGAAATTGTTTGCATAGAGTTTGGCCGAGTGAATTTTCCACTCTTACTATTGTTAATATATATAATACACTAGATATACATGACATGAACAGATTAGATAGAGACAAAGAATACAGTTAATTGAGTTCATTTGAATTTCTATCCAAGTTATCTCCCTTTGTGGTGTCACTTGTTAGCTTGATAAGATTTATTTGAATTCTGACCATTATCTTCAACTATTTTTCCAATAGGAAGAACATGGACCATCAGCATTTAGTGTGAGAAGCCTTACTTTATATACCAGGATGAATACTGTTAGGACATATATGATTGGTTGTTAGGACTATATGTCAACATTTTATGTCATTGACTAATCCTTTGACAAAACACACTTTACTTGTAATTGGGTACATCTAGGATGTGTTGAATACTTCAAGGAATAAGAGTTCAAGTCCAAGTATTGCAACCATACAAGTCTGTCCAAGATTCAAGTGCGACAGCTAGCTCGACAGCTAGAGTATCTGTCAAGGTTTATGAAACTCAATTTTTCTGGACTATTTTTCATTCAATTTGTGATTATGTGTTTGAGTTTTCTTTTCTCACAACCCTAAACATATATAAGGATTATTTTAAGGGCCGTATCTAGTTACACAGCTGAGAGCACAATTGCACAAAAGCATAATTTCACAAGTGTGACCGGAAACCTAGTTTTGCCCTAGTTCTTGAAGAAGCTGCTGTGTTTGTACACCTTAGGTTTTGTGACCAAGCAACTTCTCGATCTTCATCTGTTGAAGAAAAGAAGAACTTTGCAGCCAACATCTTCCTCAAGTTGGTGATTGAAGTCGCGTACTGGGATTTGCGCAATTGGTTAGTCACGTACTGGGAATCGTGCAATACAAAGGAGATATTGTCACTACAGAATAAGTTCAATTGGGTATTGGGGTAAGAGTTCAACTGTAGGTTGGTATATTTACTAAGATTCCTTTACTTGTAACCGCTTGTTTTAATAATAGTGGATTCTTAGGAGTGGTGACCTTAAAATCACCCAGTGGAGTTTTTGCCTTGGAGGTTTTCCCAATCTTAAACAAATCATTGTGTTAAATTTAATTTCCGCTGCATTTAATTATTTGGTGATTTATTTGTGCTACCACGCTCATTGCATGTAATTGAACCTAATTAATTCACTTGGATAATTAATTGGTTAATTCAGCACAAAGGGTCAATATGTTTTTGGTCTATCAAATACAAAGCCCTAAAAGATCTAAGCCAACCAATTAGACATGCGGTGCCGGTGGACAACATCTAATCAGAGTCTGTACAAGATGAATGTAGACAAGCCTTTAAGCAATGATAGGAAAGTGGCTGAGATTGGAGCTCTCATAGGAAATGATCAGAAATAGCTTATGGGTGTGATTTGCAGGTGAGAACAACCTTTACATTTGGCTAGTGAGATTGATTTGAAAGCAATGGTCAAAGCATGCACTACGCTTTGCATATAGATGTTCTCATGGAGAGTGATTCAGCAGTAGTAGTAAAAGTAGGGCCGGCCCTTCCTTTAGGCAAGTTAAGCAGTTGCCTAAGGCCCCAAGTGGAACAAAGGCCCCAAAATTTTAGAAAATAAGGAGTAGGGAAAAAAATAGTTTAAGGGGAAGCACAAAAATCTGACACAGTAGGGGAAAAATTTTTTTAATTATAGGTGAAGCACAATAATCTGACACAATAGGAAAAAAAATTAGTTTAAGGTGAAGCACAAAATTCTAGAACATCCTTTTAACAAAAAAACAAAAATTTTGGTAAATCAAACATTATTATCCTCTAGACAAACCAAAAATCATCCGGATAAACTACAAATCCGATTTAACATATTAACCACAAAACAATCACAAATCACAACAAATAAAATAACTCAAAACCATAAAAATTTTACCTTTTGCTCTTCGCCTCTCTCTGTCTCTCATTCTCTTTGATTCTCTTTCTCTCCAGTCTCCCCTGTTCTCAAAACTCACCTTGCATGATCTCATCTGCTCTCCGGCCCTGGAAGCAAGCTTCGTCTTCCTCAATTCGTCTAGCCTCTCTTATAGTCTTATTCTTTGATTTCTTTCTCAGCCAGTCCACCAGAGCCAGTCACGCAGTCAGCTGTTCAGCCCATCAGCCGTTCAACAAACTTCCTTCAATGGTTTTTTTTTTTTTTTTTAAAAGCATGCTGTGCTGCTGCCTGCGTTTTTTTCTTTTTGGGTTAATGGGTTATAGATAGGATTAGATAGGAGTTATTATAAAGCCTACTGCCGCCTGCCTGCCTGCATTTTTGTCTTTTTGTGTTATAGTCTATAAGAATCATAAGATTAGATAAGATTTATTTTGTGTGTGTGTGTTTGTGTGTTTTTTTTTTTTTTTTTTTTTTTTTTTTTTTTTTTTTGTGGGTCTTATTAATTAGCCTTATTGCATTATAGTTGTGCTTAAAGTTTTGTTATGGTTGTACTTAATTTTTTTTTTTTAAATCTTAATCTTTATGCAGGTTAAAATTGCTAAAAACTTATTATTGTTCAGTGAAACTACAACAATACTTTTTATATAAATCAAGTTCTATTTCTCATTTGCTCTACACTTGAAAGTTATTTTTTATTTTAGTCTTTATAAATATATTGTTTAATTAGAAATGTGTACTAAGAAATATGCATCTGGATATGAAAAACTTAAAAAAAGAAAAAACGAAGAAAAATTAATTGAGTCTCAAAAAGGATCAATGGGTAAATTTGTTATTAGTAATAAACAAAATATAACACAAAATTTAGATGAAAATATCACAAATGAGCAAGAAATTCACCAAAAAGAGTTAGAAGATAATGAAATGATATAATTGCAAGATAACAATGATGTTCAATTTTGCAATACAACAAATCTTGATAATGAACTTAAAAATAATTTAAAAGAAAATGAAAATAATGATGAAAATGTCACAAATGAACAAGTTTACCATAATGATGTTCAACTAGAAGAAAATGAAAATAATAATGACATGTTGTATTATATTCCTTCAAATATTTATGATCTAGGTAATTGGAAAAATATTGACACAAAATTAAGAGATTTATTAGTAGAAAGAGATCCAATTAGAGACAATGATATAATTTTTCCTAGAGGTGATGACACTAGACATTTTTCGATTATTCATTACACTCGAATATTATCAAATGGGGAGAAGCATGATAGAAAATGGCTAGTGTATTCAAAAATTTAATACAAAAATTGTATATAAAAATTTAATTAGTCAATTTGCATCTCAAAAGATAAGAAAAATAGATTTTAAATGAAATATATTATAATAAAAATATTACATAAATATTAATTTAATTAATATAAAAATATAAAAAATGCCCCATTTTTAATTCTCGCCTTAGGTCTAAAAATGTCCAAGGCCGGCCCTGAGTAAAAGCTATGAAGACAAAGGATGCAAACCTCGCTAGCCATGGATGCATGGTCGGCAAAGACAAGGTCATTCTAGCCTGCTTCAGAACTATTGAGATAGTCCATGTGAGAAGAGATAGAAATAAAGCAACCCATTGCTTAGTAGTTTTTGACAAGCATTGCTTAGTAGTTAGTATAACATGTAACAGACATTGAATCCGAGCAAGTTTGGTTGGACAACCACCCAGACTTAAAAAAATAAATCCATTATGAAAATTTTCAAGTAATAATTTAAAATAAAATTTAATATTTATTTTTAAATTATTTGATTATATATTATAGTTTGTGTTTTAAAAAAGTAAAACTTACATGCTAACAAGTGTAGACCAAGTGACTCAATATATATATATATATATTAATTTATTTATTTATAATATAATTTGAACATAAACTTATACAATATCAATTTTCTTATAACTTTCTCAAAAATAAAAAAATATTATTGTAAGTGTTTTTATAATAATATTTATTTAGTTGTTTATCATCTAATTTCAAATTTCTCATATAGTGCTTATAGAGCCCGCTCCTAATGTAAACTCTTTATCATCAGATCAAAACACCAATTGTTTTTTGGTGTAGGCTCAAATCTGTTATTTAATCATCAGATACTTTACCAGTTGAGCTAACTAGAACCCATAAGAAAGATCAACTTATTTTGCTTTTGTATATGCTATTGTGTTCGTGAAACCCACATTTTAATGTGACAATATTTATGTACCAAAGTTTTAATAATTTCATATGCTATGATAAAAAGTGTTTAGATAGGTTTTAGCCATAATATACGTAAATTTTTGTTACTTTTAATTAATAATGAAACATTGAAGGCTCTAAAAAAACACACTCACACATTGAGGGCACAAATTAAAACGGTATAAAAGTCAATAATTTAATTAAAACTTTTTAAACATTAGGATTTAGTTTGAAGCTACTCCAAACTTTTTAAACAATAGGATTTGGTTTCCTTTTTGTCAAGTTCATATGAATTGAAGGGTGCGTTATTATTATTATTATTATTATTATTATTATTATTATTATTATTATTATTATTATTATTATTATTATTATTATTATTATTATATAGAGAGAGAGAGAGAGAGAGATGGGTTCAAGTTACTCATTTTTTAAACCGTTAGATCTAAGTAGATCCAACGGTTAAAAAAGGACCCTCATTAATTCTAATATCTTTAATAGAATCTCATTAATTATCCCTTATTTATTGTATCTCTAAACCCAAAAAAAATACACGCATGACTCTCTCTCTCTCTCTCTCTCTCTCTCTCTCTATTTTCTAAACCTGCGTTTCTCTCTCTCTATCTCCTCCTCCATTGCTCCTCCACTTCCACCTCTACATGTCGTCGGCAAAAAAAAAAAAAAAAACCAAGCTGAACTGTTTCTATTTGCGAGTACTCTATTTCTATTTTTCCTTTCTTTTCTATTGTGAGTGCTCTGTTTTTTTTTTTTTTTCCTGGTTTGACTCTATGTGCTCTATGTGAATGCGTTTAGAAGTTTTGACTCTATGTGTTCTATGTGAAGCCGAGCTGAACCCTATTGAGAGAAAATTCACAATTGTCTTCGATGGGTTGTGGGTCATATTCCCCCAATGCTAAACTAGATGTTTTTTTTTGCTGAAGTTAGGTCATCATCTCCGACTTCCCACTCGGCAACAATGGAGACTTGGGCACTACCCACTCATCACTGCACAAGGTGAGTCCACTTTCCCTTTCTTTTTGGCCAGATGAAATTCTAGGATTTTCTTGCCCCATAAAATAAAATGTTCTACCATAGGTGTTCTTGATTTTTAATTATTTGCTTTTCTTTAATTCCCTTTGATTATCATGTTGATCTATTTGATAATTACAGTTAAGTCCTTGATAAAATGGTGTATCTTGAATGATTAGTGATTTTTGTATTGGGTAATTAGGAATTCATGGCCAATTAATTTCACAGCTTGGGCTCATTCCTTTTGTGCTCTATTTGTTTAATAAAATTCCCCAATGAAATTTTTTTTTTAATTTTAAAAAATTTGAGTATGGTCTTTTCATGAAACTTGCCTATTTCCTTGAGAAAAGCTTACTTTAATCATCAAGACTCATTCTTGGACATGCGACTGTTATCATGTATAATCATAAGTATCAGGAACAAGGTATAAACATGTAACTTTGATTCGAAAGTCATTTTAGTTTCTAGATCATGCTAGAAGTTATATTTTTTGCTTAGATATGATCAAGATTAGTGGTATGATCATTTTGGCACTTGCATACACATGCACTACAATGTGCAAAGTAAATCTGAGATATATTTGGTGAGGACAACATTTGGTTATATGATTTTGTGTTTGTTTTTTAGGCTTATTTTGATGTTAAAGAGGTGGTAAATGTGTGATTGGTGGCTGTTTATTTTTGTATTTCAAAGTGTTCTTTATATTTATGGATGTAGTATTTTCGCCCATCCACAATTATTGCCACTTGGACATGAAGGCCACTTAGTTAACCTCTCTAATGTTACTTGGAATTTGATTTTGCAGCAGTTAACCTCTCTTATGTCTTAGCTTCAATTTTACTACGTTTTTACTCAAATCACTTTTATGCCAACCTTACTATGGTTATATGCACAATTTTAATGATGATTACTAGTTAATAATACTCAAGTAAGTTGTTGGAAGTATGAACCTATTAGAATTTAGATAAAACTGATTTTTTATTTTTCCTTTAAGTTATTGGTTGGGCAGGATATGTGATGTTGTAGCTCTAATTAGCTTATTTTATACTTTATAGGAATTGGATTCAAGAATGTATTTTTGGTTAGTGCTCAACCATACATATTTAGCAATGGAGCAATGTAAAATGAAGAGCCCCGCCCACACTACAATCTTGGGTACATAGTTCCTGAATGGGTTGAGGAGAACTCAACTCTTTCTAGCATAAAAGAAATATATGGTTCTGAAACTAATCTTCCAATGACAATAATAGTCAATTATGTGTAATGCTTCTATTGAATTCCTTATACTTTTCTAGACAGTATTTCATGGAGTATTTTTTTTTATATGTATTATGAAAATGATGGAGCTCCTTTGCCTCTTTTACAAGTGCAAATTGTGCAAGGTCTTTTACATACTGGGAAAGGCTTTCTGCTCCTAGTATTGGAGTGTATCAAGACAAAGACTCAGGCAGAGAGGCAGAATGCCGTAACAATGCATTGGAAGAGTTTTCAAGCCAAGACTACCTAAACGACAGTGCAAATAGTGTGGTAAAAAGTGTAGTAAACAGAGCAGATAGTGTAGTAACTTAAAGCAGCTATACTACCTGTAGTTTTAGGATTAGTTTTTAATTGTTAGCTGTGATTTATATACACATGTAATGATTTGATTGTTTGTAAAGACTAGTTCCACATTAATTCACTTTTGAACTAGTCTACAGTCGTTCAAACGTGGGGTTACATCACTTCTTGAACTATCTGTAATTATATGTCTAAAGTTTTGTATAAGCACACTTGTTTATAGTTAAATGCATCAAATTTACTGGTTTGGTTTGGTTTTATAGTCATCCCAATTGAATTCCCAAGATTGATGGAGACTAAATGACAATCACAGTGCCATTGATATAGGTACATCTTCTCATGATTGACATGGCTATGGTGAAGGGACCTTTCAATTATTGGAAGTCATGTCAAATTTTGCTAAGGAAAGCAAATTGAACTTGTGCATTTTACGTGAATCAATTCTTTTAGCTCTTTTGGCCTATTTGAAAAGAGATGGATTTGTCAACTTTTTCATAGGGGTGGCACTCCCTTTCCTCTCAAGTCTTGCTGGTTTGTTAGGAGGACTCATTCCTCTAGGCACATTTGCTTACCCTTGCTTCATGTGGGTTCTCATAAAAAAGCCTACAAAATATAGCTTCCATTGGTATTTCAATTGGATCCTTGGTTGATTGGGGATTGCTTTTAGTGTGGCCTTTTCCATTGGAGGTATTTGGAGCATGGTAAACGATGGACTCAAGATAGTTCTTCAAGCCGCCTAACTGAGTTGTAGGCGAAGAGTAGCCAAATAGTGAATCTAAGTTCTGCATAATGAATGTTGGAATTGTATTATCATGTTTTATATACACCAATGTAAGAAACTAAGCGCTTATAGTAAACTGTTGTAATGATGAATTCATTTTCAACTTCCTATATATAATATGGTCTTAATGCAGAATTTAGTTCCTCGCCTAGATGTCTTGGCCCCAGGTTGCAATGATGAAGAATGGGCAGGATCAAGGTATATACTGTAGGTTGTTATCAAAGATATGTAGACTAACTAAGATTCATATTTAGGACAGGACCAAGTTGACCAAGTTACACATTATGCAACTCTTTATGAATATCAAACTAATCAATAACTTAAATTAAAACATTAAATAATTATACAATGGGATTGTATTGTTTTCATTACACTTAACAACACATATCAAATTTCAGTGCCTTAAATATTCAGTGCCTTAAAGTGTAGTAAAGTGCCTTAAATAAAACCAAAATGCAGTAAATAAAACCACTAATGCAGTAACTTATGTAGTGCACAAACAAACAGTGCAGTGCAATAAACAAACAGCTATACTAATGCAGTGTAGTAAGTGCAGTAAATAGTGCTGTGAACAGTGCAGTACACAATGTAGAACCACTAATGCAGTAACTTAAAGTAGCTATAGTACCTGTTATTTAGAACCACAAACAAAGATAGATCATCCCTAAGAAACTGTTATTAAAAAAACAAACACAAAGCTGTAGGTACCCCCTCAAAACAAGAGGTAAGCAGTAGAAAATATGAAAAAATGAGGCATATGTCCTCAAATAACAGTATTCCAACATAGGTCCTTAAAAACACACTGTTAATGACATTAAATTGAAGCAAAAATAGTATTTCAACATAGGTCCTAAAAAAATTAAAAAATAAAAACCAAATAAAACTATTTCATCATGATTAACAACATAGGCCCTTAAACATAGTTCCTTCAGCTACTTGAGTTCAATATATTTATAAATTCCACCAAGGAATGCTCATTTTGTGATTCTCTTTAGCCACATGTACCTACAGTAGAACTAAAAAAGGAATAAGTAAATTTGAAACATGAGATATATATTATTACAATAAAAAAAAATCTTAAAAAAAAAAGACTCGAAAAATGTAATGAAAATACTCACTTTATGCTAAATAATCAATATCATTGTCATCAACCTCTGTAATGTTTTCTTCATCTTGGTAATCACTTCCTTTGCCTTTATATTGTTTACAAGTACGACGATTACGCCCATAACCCCCATAAAGTTGACAAGATCATCCTTTTGTCGTTGCAAGCTAAGGATATTTCAAGCCCACCTTTAATTCTCCCACCAGGACCCTGTTTCTCGGTACTTTTCTTTCGACTTTTGGTTTGTGATACATGTGGATCTTTTATATTCAAAGTAACAATGACAAAGCAGTCTTCTCCTTCAATAATGTCAGCTGATCCACCACTCTTGTGATGCAAATCCACTTCATCATCTTCCTTATCTTCAAGTAGTTCATTTTCCATTCCAAAAGTTTTCTTAAGGGTGTGGTCTAAGTCTGAGATTATCATTTTATATATATCTTTAGATTTTTCAGCAAGATAAGACAATTGACTTACACGTTGACAAGCATGGATGCTTCGTAAGGCTCTTGACATATGATGCTCATCCTCAAAGCTTGATTTATATTCTACACTTTTGAGTTCTTTATTTGCTTCTTTTGTCCAACGTTGTAGGATGTAGTGGCTAGGAATCTGAAAAATATTTTTAACCTGGAAGATTAATAACATGTGCCTACAAACAATTCCCATAAACTCAAAAAGTTGGCAGTCAGATTCACAAACTTTGGATTCCATGTTCGGCTTCACAGTAAATGCATCATCTGGATCAAACGAACTTGTTACTTTGTACCTATAAAAGGTTCCATTTTTCTCAACATTTTCCTTTGTAAAGTGATTACTACTCACCAATTCTTTTTAAAACTTTCTAAATATGGTTCTCGGGAATATAGAAGCAGCTTGATGCTCTATTTTTAAGCCAATTACCAAAGAAGGTGTTTTATGTCTTGAATCAAATTCTTCCTTCCTTTCTTTCTTATAATGACTGTCCACCACCTTTGCGAATTTGACCACAAAATCCTTTAATGTAGTACTCGAGTTAACAAAGGAGTCAAAGAATGCATTGATGCTTTCACTTCTCTTGGTAGTGTTCATTCCTGCAAAGAAAGTATTTCTATTGTAAACTAGTACCCATCACTCTCGAACATTATTTAATCCTTCAAGCCATTCATTTCTCTCCAAGCCATAAGTCAATATTAGGCTCTTCCAAGCCTCTTCAAATTTTTCCATACTAGGTGACTCATGTATGCATCTCTTCAACTCACTTATGAATATTGACTTCTTATGATATATGTGGGAAAGTTTCTCTAGAAATTTCTTCATAATATGCCAAAGACAAAGACAATGACGAGTTCTTGGGAATACCTTTGCAATAGCTGCACCCATGGCTAAATCTTGATCCGTAATAATAGATTTTGGTTCCTTACCCCACATTGCTTAAAGCCAAGTTTCAAACAACCACACAAAAGTTTGTTCTATCTCATCTTGGAACAATGCACAACCAAATAAAATTTATCGACAATGATAGTTTAACCCTGTAAAAGGAGCAAATGGCATATCATACTTGTTTGTTTGACAATGAAATAGTCTCATCTTGGAGTTTTATTATTTGACACAAACACAAAAACACAACGTGGATTAGCTTTAGTTATATTAAAGTTAGAACTAGCTCAACTAGAAGCCTAGAAGAGTTGTAAGAGTCAGATGTGAGACTAATAGCATGCTTTTTTAATTTCCTTGAATTCTTAGAGAAGTGATTTCTAGAGAAGTGATATTTCTAGTTTTTTACCGTTCCTTTTTTTTTTTTTTTCCTCTTTGCTTTTGCAGGGTAGACCCTCAGAAATAAATGTGGCTTAGAATTTGTTGTAAATTCTCTTGAGGTTTGTATTTTGTGCCTAGAATTCTAGTACATATGTATTTTGGACCCTCATAGTCATAGTGAAACAACCAAAGCTGACAAACTTCAAGGAACAATCTCTTTCATTTCTGGTTTGCCATTTTTTTTTTTGGGATAGTTCCTAGACTTGTGACTGATGGAACAACGTTTTTAAGGTCTCTCCTCCTTTGCATGAATGAAATCATGAATGTAACATAGTCAAAGCATAAAAAACAATAAATATAGAGTAGTAAGGCATAGCAACGAGCTCATTCCATAGAAGTAATAGTTAGAACTTAAGGTTTAAAGCTCAATCTTTAAAGCCTAAGGGCACAGCTTGGTCACTGATCAGTTTTATAGTTGTTGCTTGCTTGTAGCAGTGAAAATTTAAAGGCTACAATACATATGAGGAAGCATTTAAGTTAAAGACGCATACCTTCAAGTGGCCATGGGAATCCATGCTTCGGGTCTTTAATAACTTCTTCAAACACCCTTGAGTCGTTGGCACTTCCCTCCCAACCATAATGGACATACGTAAACCGCATATCATGGTCATATGCACACATGCCATTGGTTGTAACAGTGCTCTTACGACTCCTGTGAGGCTGAAGTCTTTCCACTGAAGGCCGAGCACTAATATGTGTTCCGTTGATAGCTCCTATGCTTCTCTACAATGAATAGTGCCGATTAGTTGAAATACTATATAGTAATATGTGTGAACAACCATTTTGGAAGAACTTATATTATGAAATCATTTACCTTAAACCAAGGGTAGTACTTGTTGTTCCCCCGCAAATGCTTTGGAAGGCCTACCACATTCGAATCAGGCTTGATTAAATTTTGGTCATATGTGTAGACAGCTCGCAACACCCTACAAAACTTGTGGTCCACAGTTTTAGTGGAATGCTGAAATCTGTCTGCCACAAGTCGCATCTAAGTATTATGGCCAATGATGTACAAGAATATGGCCACTGCCTCCTGCATGTCAAGACGCCCCTTCCCTTCCTTCAAGTACCCATAATGTTTCAACTCATCAACCAAGTGATAGAACAGATCTAGTGTCATGTGCAACATGTTATGCAAAACATGTCATGGCATGACCTCCATATGAGGAGAAGAATAATTACCAATAAGACATGCCACCACACGACCAAAGTGCAAGGAAACAATTTACATGTGACTTAGCTCATCAAACCTAGTGCATAAGCAAGATATCTCAATAAACCAGAAGTCAAAGCTACAACCAATTTGAATTAAAACCATAAACAAATGCCAAAGTTAAACATAGGATTTCTAGATTATCAAGCCAATCAATTTATGTAGTAATCTATCAATGCATCCAATATTCCAATACTAAAATATAAATGTTTCAAAGTGCCAAAGGATTTAACACTTCAGGTTCAAAACGAAGGTAGCACTTAAGAAATTCATAATATTTCAAAATATTACGAGGAATGCTGTCTCACAAGCCACAACCAATATCAGTACTTTAAATCAAAAACCCCCTTTCACATCCACCAAAAAACCCAAATCAAACCATGGACATGGAAAATGGAGAGGGAGAGAGATATATATACTGCACTTGGGAGAGGAAGAGAGAGGTATGGACACGGTGATAGAGCTCGGTAGACTCGCCAGTGAAGATTCAGGCCTGGTTTAGTGCTTCGATCATGGAGTGTTCATCATGGAGCTAGCTTGCTGGGGATGAAGAGGGAGTGAAAGTGAGAAAAGGTTGAGAGAGGGAAGTGAGAAGAGAGAAAAAAATTTCTGAAAATTTGGTAGAGAAATGAAATGAAACAAGGGAGTTCCAATGGTAATAACCCAAAGCTTGACTCTAATGTGACATTAATGCACTGGCTTCAGGGCCCACAATCTCATCTTATTTACACTACTTGCCACTAAGTTTTAGTTTTCAAGTTTTGAAAACACCAAAATCTTGTTCTCATTTTAAATCATCCACATCCATTTTTTATTTTTTTAGTATTTGAGTCATGAAAACAATGATCCAAAATTAAGCCAAACAGATGCTCACCCGTGGGACCCACTAGGTTTGGATGATGGATCATGAAAATTGAGTGATATCACTCAGTTTTTGATCCCATCCAAACAAGCTCTGAGTCTCTTTCCACTGTCCATACACTTTTATGTTTATAGTTTATACTTTCCCAATGCCAGCGTCACAAAAAAGGAGGAGTAAGCTGAAAGGCTAAAACTGTAGGCGTAGCGCTGTCACACAACAAATTATATACCTCACCTTGGGTACAAATAATTACACCTGGAATTGGGTTAATAGAGATAGAAACATGGTGACTCCAGATTTATCAACTAAATGGGCTTCCGTAAATGACTTATTAATTTGATATAAATCTTCAGCCAAGTAAGTTTTGTACTTATTTCTATTAAAAATTTTGGAATTGGTTTGAACGATATTTAATTTTTGTACTTTAAAAAAATGAAGAAGAAGAAGAAGAAAAAAAAAAAAATTATTCAACATTTTAACTAAAGCAAAATCAATTAACTTATTATGAAAAATCAAATAATCAATGAGCTGTAAGATGCACTTAGATTTGCTCAATTTTCAGTCCATTAAGCATGGATATCAATACAATTTCAATGACAAAATATTTTTCTCAAAATATTGGAATCATTTATGAATAAGAGATCTGGTAAAATCTCTGATAGTTGAATAAGTGATCTAGGGTTCAATTCTCGCCTACACTAAAAACTAATTGGTGTCTTGGTTTGATGATAAAGAGCTATCATCAGGAGCGAACGTCATAAGTTGAAATTCTCTCAAATTTTTTTATGGATTCTTATTAACATATTAATTGCAAATCACATGTATTCTTTTTTACCATTTTATTCCATTTAAAATCATAATTTATGCCACATTCTTGATTTTTTTTTTTAAAATGGCACACCCGTAATTAATATATTATTTTAGATTTTAATTAGATAATTTTGAATGAAGTTTGTGGTGTGTTTTGTGTTAGAAGTTAGAACCTCATTTCCTCTCCCTTATGTGTGTGTATATTTGTTCTTAAAAAAATCAATTAGACATAAAAGAGAGAGAGAGAGAGAGAGAGAGAGAGAGAGAGAGAGAGAGAGAGATCCAAGCCGGCTTTGTTTGGAAGGAGAGGAAGAGAACGAATATATTGGTGACATGACACTTGTCCTAATTTGGTTGACATTAGACTATTAGAGGAAAGAAAAGAAGAGAAAATTGAGGGAAGACTCATCCATCTAGTCCCACATTTCTCATTTGCCTAAATTGGACAAAAATGGAGAGAAAATCAAACAAAAAAAAGTACAAGTTTCTTGGCCCACCACAAATGAACAAGTTTCAATTTTATCCATGACCTTTTACAAAAATTCTTTACTTTATTGGGGGTATTTAAGTAAAAACTCATCTTCCTTTCATTTTTCTCTAGTTGCAAACCAAACAAAAAAAATTTAACTATCTATTTGTTTCGTTGTAAAATGTTTTTTTAACAACATTTTCATCATCTTTAGGTGTTTTTTCATTGTAATATTTGATCAACTCTAAAAATAATTTTTGTTGAAAACCCTTTGTAAAATTTGTTACAAAAAAAAATCATTAAAATGTTTTACAATTTTGTGGGCTTGCACAACACTACTCCCTAGCCCATCTAAAACTCGTTCCACAAGCCTGCACCCATCTGAAACTCACAGAGATGGTCGTCAGCGATGGTTGGCAATGAATCATGATAAGGAGGCTCGAAATCGAGGTGGTGATTCACGACTGGGATGCGTAATTTGGTGGCTAGAGGGGGCAATTGAGTGGTTAAGAGCTGTGATCTAGTGATTGGGGGTGTTGATCTAGTGATTGGGGTGCTGATCTAGTGGTTTGGGTCTTGGACTTGGTGGTTGAGGACGTCGATCATTTAGGATTGTGCCAATAGGTGGTTAAGGGTGTGAATTCAGTTGGGTTTAGTGCCAATATGGTGGTTTGTGTGTGGAAAATTTGGTGATTTGAGCTTGAAAATTTCAGGTCACACCAAACACCTTAAAATACTTTTGACTAAAAATATTTTCAATTACATTTGAAAGCATTTTGCAAAGAAATAAATAGAGTGCAAATATATTCTTTTCTTTTCTTTTCTCTTCCTTGCTCTTTCCAAACATGCAAGAGGGGAGTATTTTCTTTTCCTTTCATTTCCCTCACTCTTTTCTCTTCCTTTAGTTATAAAGTCTTTGTCAAAGTGTAATCCTTACTATATTTCAATTATATTTGATTGATATGTCTTGATTGACCTCATTTTTGCACATAATTAGATTTGGATGTAATTAATTTATATATTGTAACTAATAAAATTGTGAATAGTATATTTTTAAGCTTATCTTCTCTTCTTTTCTTTTTTGCATTGTTATTGTTGCACCAAATATCATACATTTGTTAAGTTTAATTTAAAATAAACTATACAAAGCAAATAAAAAAGTAAAAAATTAAATTTTTGAATTTTTATTAATAATAATTTTTTTTTTTAGAAACATACACACACAAGGGAGAGGAAAATGGATTCTAACACAAGGCACATCACAACTCCACTAAAAAATCATGGTAACTTTCAAGGGAGAGTAGAGTAAATTATACTACACACAACACACTCTCTTAAGCAATGTAAGACAATTATCCATTCTCTTTTTTTTTTTTTTTTTTGGAGAAACAAACACATACACACACACACACACACACACAAGTGAGAGGAAAATGGGTTCTAACACAAAGGCACACCACAACTCCACTCAATAGCCATGGTAACTTTTAAGGGAGGATAAGACAAGTTATACTACACACAACACACTCTCTTAATTTATTATTAATAATATGATTTGCTTTGGATGCCACAAAACATATAAACACTGAAGAGGTAAAACCCTAGGACGACTAGGAAACCCTAATTCGCACTAATCACGAGATTATGTGAGAAAATACTGAATTTTACCAAAAATGGAAATTTTGAGTTAAATAAAAAATCATAAACTACTGACCTTAAAGATCATCCTAAAACAAGTGGGATCTTATTCAAACTTTTAAGCAAAAAATTATTAAAGAAACAAAATGACTAAAAACAAAAAAATCGCTATTTTCGGGACCTAAGCAAAGGAATTATTGGATAGTTATATATTGGTACGATCTTAGTCACAGTTAAAAAAAAAATTTAAAAACATCATATTTTGTTTGTTTTAGTTTCAAATTTCAAGGGTTTTCCCAAATATAAAATGCTTGTGTAAGCTAATGAAGTATTTTATACTATACTCTTTCCAATACGAGCAACAATAAAAAAATGATATTTTTTGTTATTATTTTATATATATTTGTATATTTCAACCTAGTTATCTCATTCATGAATTTATTTATAAAATTATTATGTTTACGTTTAAGTATATGTTTATTTTATGTTGATGTTAAGTTTTGTGCATGCTTTTGTAATATTGTTTATGTTTGCATGATAATACTTTTTCCTACTCCTCACATAATTGCATCACTAAAACAATAATTTAATTGAACAAAAAAATTCAATGCATGTTTAGCCATTAAGATGAATGTGGATAATTAGTATCTCTTTTGGTATTGCCCATTTTAAGATTAATATGGTGATAAAAAGTATGCATGAGTAGTTTGGACATTTGAAGGTAAGGAGGCAATAACAGTAATTAAGGAGTATAACATTAGAGAAAATAAATATAATCCGTGCATTTCTAAGATTTTACTAATTATACATGATCTCTTAAAAGATCGATGTTTATATACACCAATAATAGACTAGTAATAGATAGCATATTGTTAAATAGTTTTTAACAATCCGCATACAATTAGTGTTTTTTATACCTCATTTTGTTATTTCTTTGAAACAATATAGTATAAGCCCTTCACAGTGCAGAATGAAGCAATGACCCTAAACTTTTGTAGTTATATAATATTGTTGCTATCTATATCCGGGAAAAACCAAGCTTGAACTCTTAGAAATATGTAGTTGCATTTTTGTAGCGTTATTGGGACTTAGAAATATAGGGGTATTCACTGGATGATGTGGGGGAAGGCTTTTGCTACAAAGAAAAGGGAAAATTAGTGTTCATAGACATTGAGACATTTTATTTATCAATTTTGGCAAGACAAGGATGGCAACTCCTCACAAAGAAACCAACTTGTTACACAAAGTGATAAGATGAGACGCTATCTCGATTGCAATTTGTTAGAGACCAACACTACACCAAATGGCTCATATGCATCACGAAACATCCTAGAGGCAAGTAGTATACGAATATGGGACACCGATGGAGGATGGGGAATGGAATTATGGAAGTAGAATACAGATATGGGAGTGCAAATGGATGCCTACCCTTGCAACCTATAGGATACTAGATGAGAATGTCATAGTAGATGTGCTCATTAATGCAAAACCTGACTATGGAATTTGCCAAGGAGTTCCAGAAGACATAATCAATTAATCTAGGCTAGAACAAACAATGGTAAGTTCTCAGTAAAGAGCGTCTATTACTTATTGAGAGAGGATCATGGCCAAGAACAATCAGCTAACAACTCAAACCAGTGCAACAATCCCAGTTATGACAGAAAATATGGAACATTTAGCCAGAGAGTTCAAGAAGACATACTCGATTAATCTAAGCCTAAACAAAAAATAGTAAGTTCTCAGTAGGGAGCGCCTACCACCTATTTATGGCAAAAAAATATGGCATTTTGATATCCCAAACAAGCTCAAACACTTCACATGGCAGGCATGCAATGGCATCCTACCCAAACGTAGCAATCTAGTCAAGGGAAAAATTACACATGATATAAATTCTCACACTGTAAGAAGGAAGAGTAGACCACCTGTCTAGTCTATTTGGATTGAGGGGGAGGGAGGGGCAGTAGGGTATAATTAGCCTAAAATTAGTCTATCTTCATGCTTTTTGGACTTGTCAAAGATCAAAAGAAGTACAGGAAATATTGACTTGATACACTAGAAGCCCAAACTATGCCCAAAGATTTTGGAGGCTTGCACTGGGAAGTTTTAATGAGGGGGGAGTGATGATGCCTAGGAAATTTTTTTTTAACCGTGGTGGCTTGGAAAATATAGGGTAGAAGAAACAAATTGTGCTATGAAGTGGAGTAAAATAGTAAAGAGAGAAATTGTTTTCACAAACCTTGGCCAAATGAATATTCCTCTCTTGCTATTTTAAAGAGATTATATATATAATACAAGTTGTCAAAGTTGAATCATATGTAGGATCGTGGAAGGTAGATGGAATTGTGGATCATAAGATCAGATTATGGATCGTAAGATCCTATCTAAGCAAAAAAAAAAACACATTGTTAATGATTTTGTATATTGAATAATTGCATAAATTATGAATTCATCCAAAAATAAAAAAAATAAAGATTTGCATTAATATGCAGTAATTTGTATACCATACATCGCTACGTCTATACTAAAAGAAACAAATATATTTATGTTTTTACACAATGTATCCAAAATGTTTAGCAAATGTTTAATTAGCTACCAAGTACCAAAATAACTATCAACACATATGGAAAATGTTTTCCAAGTTCTAAATTCAAAGTTCAAAATGCAAAATAAGTTAGCAAATGGAAACTAGTTAACTACAAATTAGTAAAATCACAAAAAACCTCGAACATATAAACACTGCATAACTTCATAAGCCCAAAAACCAAGCAAATAATCTTAACACTAAGCCTAACCAAATACATCAGTTAATTTCCCATTTTTCCTCTAATATATAAACAACAAAAACTAATATCTAAGTTATCTAGCACAAGCAACTTCGTAATAATTAGATTTTGTGAATATGACCGACTGATACACATTATTTCACCAACTAATACATGAAATTAAAGTTTTAAGATGATCAAAGTTCAAATCTCTTATGTTCACAATATATATTTATGCCAAGAATCATCGAAATTTAAATAGAACACTTGTTGCCTGTTTGGATCTGGATTATAATTGCTGCGTTTGGCTTTCTGCGTTTTCTCTTTTTTTTTTTTCGTTTTTGCTACGGGGGACAAAACGCGCAATGCGTGCATTGTGCGCAAACTGTGCGCACACTGTTCACTCACTTTTTCAGCAACTTTTTAATAAAAATAGGTTCCACAGTACTATTTACACATTTAAAAATTATTTTGCAACAGTATTTTCAGTTTTCAGCAATAAGTTCTATCCAAAAGAATCCTTAAAATAATTATAAAATAAAAACAAATTTTAGTTTTTGTTGGGATCGGCAGGATCCCATATATGGATCATTAACAAGCTACAATTGTAGCTTGTTAAGACTAATTTGAATTATGATCATTATCTTCAACTATTATTCTAATAGGGAGAACATGGACAATCTGCATTTAGTGAGAGAAGCCTTACTTTACCGAGATGAATACAAAGCCCAAAAAGATCTAAGACTTACACCATCCGAAGATGAACGTATACGAGCATCTAAGCAAAGATAGGAAAGTGGCTGAGATTGGAGCTCTCATACGAGATGACCAGAAAGAGCTTAAAGGAGTGATTTGTAGGCGAGAACAACCTATATACATTTGGCTAATGAGATTGACTTGAAAGTAATGGTCAAAGCACTACGCTTTGCATTTGAGATTGGCATTCAATATGTTCTTGCGGAGAGTGATTCAGCAGAAGTAGTAAAGGCTACGAAGACAAAGAATGCAAACCTCACTAGCTATGGATGCGTCATGCATGGTCGACGACAAAGGCAAGGCCATACTAACCTGCTTCAGAGGTCAAAACTATTGGCACAAGAGGAGCATAACCACTCGGCACAAAGAAAAGATAACCAATAGGTATAATCACGACTTTTATAAATCCTAATGCTATAAGTACAAAGCAGAGTGGTTCTCTGCATTGGGGTGAAGTGCATTGTGTAAGCTCATAGCCTTAGAGCAGCTCGCAGCATCAGAGCAGAGTTCAAGATGACAAGGTAGGAAGAGGCATTGATCAAACAGTTTTTGAAGACTCTGATTTGGCAAAGGAAGATCTAATGGTTCTGATTGAATCAATGCCTTACTATGATCAAGTCATCCACTCGGTTCAGGAAATGATTCCAAGTATGTTAAGAAGTTATAAAGCTGATTAGGGGCTTGACACGTGTACAGATGAGTTGTACTTCTATTATAACTAATTTTCCCACCTTTTAGGAGTTAGTTTTCAGTTTTCTTAGCTAGCCTTAGATCGTGTATATAAAGAAGCAGAGCTTGCATGTATCATTTTTGTATTCTTTCCTTCAATCAATAGAGGTCCAATTTCTATTTTGATAGAGAGCACAAGTTTTTACATGGTATCAGAGCTTCAAGGTCCATCAATTAAATGGCATCCACTAAAGCAAACACATCCCCTGCTCCTGTCAACAATCAATCCATACACACAAACGTGAATCCAATCAATGATTCTACTTCTTCTAATCCTAATCCCTATTTTCTCAGTTCCAGTGAGAATCCTGGAAGCATTCTTGTTACTCAGCCTCTATTAGGAATGAAGAATTATCAATCATGGTGCAGAGCAATGGTGCTTGCTCTCACTGCTAAGAAGAAAATTGGCTTTGTCAATGGAAAAATTGCAAAGCTAGATCTTGATTCACATTTATACGAAGATTGGGAGAGTTGCAACACTATGGTGCTTAATTTCGTGGTTGATCAATTCAATGCATGTGGATGTCTCTAGTAGCATCATGTACTACGAAACAGCTAGGGAGATGTGGATTGAACTCCAAAATGTGTTCTCACAAGGAAATGGACCTAAGATCTACAATTTGCCAAGTGAAATTTCTTGTATTCGTCAGAATCAAATGACTGTGATTGAGTATTATACCAAATTCAAGCAATTGTGGGATCAATTGCTGCATTATGAACCATTTCCAGAATATTCTTGTGGAGCTATGAAGGTTCTAAGTGCTTCTCACAACAAGGCTTGTGTCATGAGGTTTTTGATGGGATTAAATGAAAGCTTTGAGACTGTTCAAAGTCAAATTCTTATGACAGATCCTTTTCCCTCAATAAGCAAGGTTTATTCACTGGTGTTGCAAGAGTAATCTTACAAGAACATTAGTCATGGAGGTTTTGGTTCTTCTCAGTCTGATACAATGGCAATGTATACTAATTCCAAAGGAAATTCTAAAAGGAATGGCAAAAAGGAAAGAGCTTTTTGCACTCACTGCAATATGCCAAGGCACAAGATTGGAAAATGCTATAAATTGCTTGGCTATCCACCTGGTTACAAGCCTAAAGGCAAGCCAACAACCAATGCAAATCAAGCTTCTTTCAATCCAACCATTAATGGGGATAATGCCTTGACTACTGTAGGAAACCAGTGTCCTATTTCTAGAGCACAGTGTGATAAATTGCTAGTTTTTCTCAACTTAGGCATTGTAAGTTCAGGGACTACTCTTGGTGATGCATATCATGTTGCAAATGCAAGCACTTCTTGTATGGCTACAGGTGTGGAGGGAGTCTCTGGTGAAGCTTCTGGATTGGCAGGCACTACTTCTGGATTGGTGGGCACTTTTTCACAATAACGGGTCATTACCAATTCCACTTTCAATCCTGCTCTCATGTCAGGTAATCAATCCAACTTGTTCTTTAATCCTACTTTACAACATTCCATTTTTTCTGCTAAAACAGTAGATAAGAAAGCCTTTAGTGGATGTAATTGGATCATTGATCCAGGAGTCACAGATCACGTGGTACATTCTGTATCTTATTTCACTTTAATCATTGATGTGTTAAATACTTTTGTTAATCTTCCAAATGGAGAAATAGCTTTAGTCACCCATATAGGAACTATCCAAATTTCAGCAAAACTTGTTCTTTACAATGTTTTGTTTGTTCCTTCCTTTAATTTTAATCTATTTTCTATTAGTTAATTGGCTAAATCCATGTCTTGTTGTCTCATATTCTTTGGTACTCTTTGCTTCAACCAGGACCTAGCTCATTGGAGCACAATTGGTCTGGGTAAGGAGATCAAAGGCTTGTATCTGCTGGAAGAGAACATCTCAACCTCACCAACTTGTTTTTCTGCTTTTAATTCTATCAATAATGTTCATGTTCAGCCACATATTTATCATTTTAGATTAGGGCATTTGTCAAATGCTAAATTGGCTTTGATAAAGAACAGTAACGTTCCACTTTACAATGCTAATAAGATGATTGATTGTGAAATCTGTCCTTTAGCTAAACAAAAAATGCTACCTTTCATTTCAAGTTCTCATATCTTAAGTCATTGTTTTGATTTAATTCATTGTGATTTGTGGGGATCTTTTCATGTTTCTACCACTGATGGTTGCAAGTATTTTCTAACCATTATAGATGACTATTCAAGATATACTTGGGTTTATTGACTCAAACATAAATCACAAACTCAATCCATCCTTGACCAATTCTGTGTTATAGTAGAAACACAGTTTTCATGAAAGATAAATGTGTTAGGACTGATAATGGGACTGAATTCATTATGTCTAAAATCTTTTCTCAAAGAGACATCTTGCATCAGTTAAGTTGTGTTGAAACACCTCAACAAAATGCTATAGTTGAGATGAAACATCAACATCTCTTAAATGTAGCAAGAGCACTCAGATTTCAATCCAACATGCCTTTGCATTTGTGGGGACATTGCCTTCTTACTGCTGTTTACTTGATCAATAGAACACCATCTTCCATTTAAGTCACAAGACTCCTTTTGAGGTTCTTTTTGTTGGGAAATTTAGACCTCCAATTAATAGAATTAACAAATTTTAAACCCAAGTTGTTAATTAGATTTATTATGAATAAAACTTGTTAAAACAAACAAACATCAATATCATGGCGCAAATAATGCAATGGAAAAAAAATAAATAAGACAAGATATGATGACCGAGGAAAACCAATGAAACAAACAGTTTCATAGTAAAAAACTTAGGGAGAAACCTTCCCGAAAAGTAATCCACTATAGTAAAGAGAAGTTTCAAATCTAGTACAAAACCTTTATTCCTAGACTCTACAATCCCCATAGATGAACTTACAGCAGAAATCTTCTACCACTTCAAAATCTCTGAACTCTTCAATAAATGAACGTCTCTTTTGATACATGGATCTCAGTGCGTGACTAACCAATTACGCGAATCCCAGTACGCTACTTCAATCACCAATTAGAAAAAGATGTTGGCTGCAAAGTTCTTCACCTATCAACAATGAAGATCAAAAAGCACTTGGTTACAAAACTCTAAGGCGCAAAGACGCAGTAACTTCTTTCAAAGAGAATAAGGCTTCAATCATCTTTTTCATATATTCTCCTTGTATTCTCTTATGTGATGGCTTATAAAATAAGGCTTATATATGTCTAGGGTTGGGGTTGTGAGAAAAGAAACTCTACACAAATACATAAGCATAGGTCGAAAATCATATCTGAAAATTTTGATTTCCATAACCTCGATAGATGCCTCGATAGATAGTATCTGTCGAGCCTCATTAAACCTCAATAGATAACTATTTGTCGAGAAGCTGTCGAGCTATCTGTCTGCAGTTGTCGAGCTATTTGTCTAGCTTTAGTGAACAGCTTTTCTTCACTTGTTTCTTGGTCTAATCTTCATGGCTTTAATACTAGACTTAAAAAACATGTTCTTTGAGGTATTAAATACATCCTAGATCTATCCAAATACAAGTGAAGTACATTTTGTCAAAAAATTAGCTAACTACATAAAATATGTACTTAACAATCTCTCCCTTTGGTAATCTGTGACAAAATCATAACAAACAAGTGAACATATGAAAGAAGTCATAAATCACTCAACTCATACTCACTTGTTGAATACAATAAAATCTATCCTAACACAAACTCTTGAAAAACTTTGCATGTAGAGAGTTCATGGCATGGAAGACTTTAACAACCTGCATTTCTAAAACACTTAAACAAAACACATCAAGGCATCTTTGTGTGAAACAGAAATAATAGATTGCATACAAAATATAAGAAATATGTGCATAAAGAGAGAAAAGGAACAACACATGTAGAGATAGGTGAAGAAAAACATACATCATCACATATATATCAAAGATAAGCACAATGTATATAAACATGGTCACAAGATCGATGTATAAGAAGAAAAAGCTAAAAGTAGCTCCTACAACAACAAGGAGGTAAACACTCCCCCCTTATAAAATGAAACACAACTCCCCCTTACAAGGGCATATATTTCTCCTCCTAACTTGTAGAATTTAAAAAGAAACCACAATTTTTCCAATTTCTCCCCCCTTTTTGTTATGATTGACAAAGGGTACAAGAAGCTAAAAAATTTCACCCAAGAAACGTAAATATGATCAAAGGGGCACAAAGAAATCCATAAAAATGCATGAATGTAATCAAGCAAGATGCTATGGATAACAAGATAAAAGAAAGATGCAAAACATGTGAAAAACAATGCATGTAAGAGAATCTCGATCGATCGAGAGGTGTTGAGAAGCTATCAAGCCAACCTCGATGGATCAAGAAGGTGTCGAGGATCTATCGAGCAGACAGAAAAATTCTTGATGGATCGAGAAG
Organism: Castanopsis chinensis; assembly: GCA_032878915.1. Lineage (NCBI taxonomy): Eukaryota > Viridiplantae > Streptophyta > Magnoliopsida > Fagales > Fagaceae > Castanopsis > Castanopsis chinensis. The sequence continues at coordinate 4,841,828 of JAVQMG010000122.1, read as the reverse complement.
CTGTTGAGATTATGATAAGAAAAAGCTGAATAGCTCGATAGATAGCCTCGCTGTTGAAAGGTGTTGAGGAGCTATCGAGATTGCTTAAAAACAGTTTTTCAAGAAGAGAAAAACACAGACATAAATGCAATCAAACATGCAACTTAACCAAAAATTCAAACAACATTTTAATCTCTCAAAAACATCTCTCAACAAGAAAAATGTCATGCATTTTGATCCAAAACACACACACACACACACACTAAACAAGTCTAATCAATTTTATATTTCAAAAATAAGTCAAGACAGTTTAGTAAGCACACATTAACACATGTAAACCTTGTGATGGCCAAATCACATTGTACCTGCACATGTATCAAAAGTAGCAAAAAATTTTGCGTGTTGTGTGTGAAAACATCGCAAGATTGCATAAGTGTTTCTATGTGACGATTTAAGGTATGAGTATATCAATTTAACTCACACACGATCATAATTGTTTGATAGGGACTATCAACTTCGAGGTACATCCTACAACTCCCACATCTCCTAGAATGTATGCTTGCAATCATGTTTTAAAGCATTTTATTATTTTTGCTTTTATTTTCTTTGCATATTTTTCTTCTTATTTAGCATACCATGCATAAGTATATAAAAGAGAAAAAAGAAATACAAAATTATGTTAAACTTTTTGACATTGCACTTTTACTATGCCGAAGCATACAGATGTCATTGACATTGTACTTTTGTTATGCCAAAGCATACAGTTGTCATGTCATGATTGGCAGGTAACAGTGGTGAGATGGTTGTTTATGCATTTTTCTTAGGATTTTTTAGTCATTCCCGTCGAAAAGAGTGATACGAGTATTAAGTACAAGAGATCGCTTTACCTTACTCATCACAAACAAAAGAGTCACAAAACTCGCTTGCTTAGTGTGCATAGAAATGCTCATCTAAGTTACAAGAGATTCAAAGTTTAGAGAACTTTGTTTCAATGACCATTTTAAGGTTCATAAGAACCAATATATATAAATACACACTGTTTTTGTATTTTTCTGATTTTTTCTTCTTATTTTTATTTTGAAAACAAACAAAATAAAAACTAAACAACAAAATAAAAACTAAACAACCAAACAAAAACAAGCAAACAACATGAAAGCATGAAAGAAAGATGTAAATGCATGAAAGCATGATTTCAAAAGTATATAAGAAATCAAGTAAAGAGAGTCCTACTTTAGATAGAAAGAATTAAAGCAGATGACAACAGAAAAGACAATTAAGTCTTAGGCTTTCATACGAACTTTCTAGTACGCATAATTAGTTCTATCAAATACAAGAAGTATAATCAAAGATTGTCCTCTATCCATGACAACGGGGGTCAAGGATCACACTCAGGAAATTAATCCAATCAGAGTGTACCCGCTCTAATATCACTTGTTGAAAAATTTAGATCCCGGTTGATAGAATTAACAAGTTTTAAACCCAAGTTTTTAATTAGATTTATTATGAATAAAACTTGTTAAAACAAACAAACATCAATATCATGTCACAAATAATGCAGCAAAAAAAAAATAATAATAATAATAAGACAAGATATGATGATCCAGGAAAATCAATTAAACAAACTAGTTTCACAGTAAAAAACCTGGGGGGAAACCTTCACGAAAAGCAATCCACTATAGTAAAGAGAAGTTTCAGATTTAATACAAAACCTTTGTCCCTAGACTCTACAATCTCCGTAGATGAACTTACAACAGAAATCTTTTACCGCTTCAGAACCTCTGAACTCTTCAATATATGAACGTCACCCTTTTGATCCACGGAACCTAATATGTGACTAGTCAATTGCGTGGATCCCAGTACGCGACTTCAATCACTAACTAGAAGAAGATGTTGGCTACAAAGTTCTTCACTTCATCAACAATGAAGATCAAGAAGCACTTGGTTACAAAACCCAAAGGCACAAAGACGCAGTAGCTTCTTTAAAAAAGAATAAGGCTTCGGTCACCTTTTTCATATGTTCTCTTTGTATTCTCTTATGTGACGGCCTCTAAAAGAACCTTTATATATGTCTAGGGTTGTGAGAAAAGAAACCCTACAAAAATACATAAGCATGGGCCGAAAATTAGATTTGAAAATTCTGATTTCCGTAACCTTGATAGATAGTATCTGTCAAGTCTCATTAAACCTCGATAGATAGCTATTTATCGAGAAGCTGTCGAGCTATCTCTCCAAAGGTGTCGAGCTATCTATTCAGCTTTAGTGAACAACTTTTCTTCACTTGTTTCTTGGTCCAATCTTCGTGGCTTTAATACTATACTTGAACAATATGTTCTTTGAAGTATTAAACACATCTTAAATTTACCCAAATACAAGTAAAGTGCATTTTGTCAAAAGATTATCTAATTACATAAAATATGTCCTTAACACTTTTTGGTCATGTTCCATCTTATGTACATCTAAGAATTTTGGTTGTCTTTGCTATGCATCTACCCTATCTCATAATAGATCCAAGTTTGATCCAAGGGCAACTAAATGTGTTTTCTTAGGCTATCCTTTTGGAGTTAAAGGTTACAAGGTTATGGACTTATCCACCAAAACTGTGTTTATTTCTAGGGATGTTCATTTCCATGAAAATATCTTTCCTTTTGCCACTAATGTTCATGGTTTTTCTGACCCTTTTATCACTAAGGTTGATGCTTCTGCTTCTGGTACGGGTATGGATACTTTTGATACTCCTATAAGCATCCCAGATGTTCAACTTGATTCTTCTGGTCCTTGTAATCCCTTGAATCAACCTTCTCTTCTCTCTCCACTCCTCTAGATACTTTTGATCATTCTAATTTACCACTTGACCCATCTGCTTTGTTTAATCCATCTATTTCTATTCCTACAATATCCAATGCAGATCCTCCACCAACCAGGAAGTCCACTAGACCTCACAAAGCACCAGTCTACTTACAGGATTATGCTTGCAATTCAACTACAATGTCACCAACCTCAACTGCTTCCCATGCCTCAGGTTCACCTTATGACATTGCAGATTGCTTAACTTACCTTCATTTAGAACCTGAGTACCATTTCTATCTCATGACTGTTAGCCATGGTCATTAAGCACCTCAACACTTCTATCAGGCTGTTCAAGATCCTCTTTGGAGAGAGCCTATGGATAAAGAAATTCAGGCCTTAGAACATACTTACACTTAAGTGCTCACTCCTCTACCACCTGGGAAAAGACCTATTGGATGTAAACAGGTCTATAGAGTGAAGTTGAATCCTAATGAGACTGTAGAGAGGTGTCGGGGGTGAAAAAGTTTTCTTTCCGATAAATGAGATTTATATTGGGTCAGGGGCCTAAACCGAAACTCGATGATGGGCTTGATACATGGCCCAAAGGCTATCGGCGAAGATCCAAATAATCCACCATATTTTTCTGCCCCAGGCCTAGATTGAGACTTACAAGAACGGCCCTTAAACAATCCCTACAGCAAACACGTCAACATGGTTAAAAAGTCTACTGTAAGAAATAGCCCAACAGTAAAGTGTTTCTGCAGAAAATAACTCAACGGTAAAGTGCTTCTGTAGAAAATAACCCAGCTATAAAATATTGCTAAAGAAAAATAACTCAACAGTAAAGTTTTTCATAGATTGAGAGAAACATCCATATTTTAGGACTCATCATCCGTTAGTTTTTAAGAAGAATCTTCTAATACGTCAATATGAGGAAAAATTTCTATTGTAACAGTTACATCATAACCATCAATAGTAAATGAGTAAGTAAATGTCATGGGTTCCATGGTAACAAACAATAGAGAAGACTTAGTATGAGATGAAGGGAGAGAGAGAGATCCCAACTAGTGCAGCAAGATCATCATAGTGCCAAAGCCTACTCTTGAGTGTAGTATATGTAATGAGTAAAGAAAGGCATTAGTGGGTAGTGAGTGGGAGTGTATAGTAGGTTGCTGGAACTTTCTGCTAGGAGGGAGCTGTATGCGTTTTAACTTGAGGTATGAAAGGTGTTTTTAAGCTAGGAGTAGGGGAATTCAGTTTCCATGTTTAATAATGAGAGTTTTGTGACTTAGAACTTTGCTGGGATTTTGAGAAGCTGATACAGAAATGTTTTTGTGAGAGTTTTCCTTTGTGAGTGTGCTTCTTGGTATCTTCCTTGTCCCTCCCTGAGGCATTTATAGAGGGTTCTATTTATAGTTGAGATTTAGCAGGCAATTAGCAAATAACTTTTACTAAATCTCCCCCAATCTTCAGAAAATCCTTTGGAATTTGTTCTTAGAATGTTAGCTAAGAATGGTAAACTTAACCTTTTGGAAGACTTTTACTGTTTTGGGGTAATATCAGCTGGGATTCTAACCTAGCATTAATGTTGATTGGTCTTGGCTGATGGGGGTTAAAGCATGCATTAAGCTAATGACCTTGGTTATGCTACTTACTAGGTTCAGAACTCCCAAAGGCAAGTTACATCACCCCAAGCCAAGTGTCAACCTTGGAGCCTTTACTGGGAGCTCTGCTGGGATCCCCTTGGTGCCCTCCAAACCACATTTTCCTAAGTTTCCCCATGAGAGGTTCATGTGCTTGGTCCATGAACCAGAAAATACATATTTTTAACATGAAAAATGAGTTGATCTTAGCTTGCTTCAGGAGCTTTAATGGCATGGTCATGGCTGCCTTTAATGTTTGACCGAATGGGTTGGAGGAGAAAGAGGAGATGGCTGGCTGAAGTGTTTTAGCTCCCTGTTAGGTCTTTTCAGCCTTATGTTATGTCTGTTTTAGCTTTATGTCACACAATAAATGATGATATTTCAGCTTGTGGAGGAGAGGTTTGACCCCTGATGGACATGTGCCCTGTTCTGACTTGATGGGACAAGCTGAAACATGACAGCAGTGGGCTCCAGCTGTTGACTTGTGCTGGGTTTTGGCTGATTAGCTCACGTGAGCTTCAGCTGCTGGGAACTGAGTTTAGGCTGGGCTGGTCCAGTTGGGCCTTATATTTGAGCTGCCTTGGGCCTGATTTTTAATACAAAATGAGAAATTTTGCCATGGATGATATTCATGGGCTTTTATAAATTTTACAAGAGAAGCATTCCTTGAAGGATGAATACTAATATTTCCCATGAGTAAGGGATTTGGTATATGTGAAATAATTGTTAAGATGATATTTAAGTTTTGTAAATATGTGTCAAAATAATATATGGGCTTTTGCTAAGATGATATTGGGCTTCATAAAATAGTTGCCAAATAATATTTGGGCTTTTGCCAAGATAATATTGAGCTTCATGAAATAGTTGCCAAATAATATTTGGGCTTTTGCCAAGATAATATTGGGCTTCATGAAATAGTTGCCAAATAATATTTGGGCTTTGGGAAATAATTGAAATAGTTACCAAATAACATTTGGGCTTTAGGAAATATTTGAAATAGTTGCCAAAATGTTGTTGAGCTTTATGGAATAGTGCCAAAGTCATATTGGGCTTTATGAAATAGTGCCAAAATCATATTGGGCTTTATTAAATAGTGCCAAAATGATATTGAGTTTTAGAAAATAGTTGCAAAATTAGTATTTGGGTTTTATAAAATAGTTTGCCAAATTGGTATTTGGGCTTTGTAAAATAATTTGCCAAATTAGTATTTGGGCTTTAAAAAATAGTGCCAAAATCATATTGGGCTTTATGAATTAGTGCCAAAATCATATTGGGCTTTAGAAAATAGTTGCCAAATTAGTATTTGGGTTTTGTAAAATAGTTTGCTAAATTAGTATTTGGGCTTTGTAAAATAGTGCCAAAATCATATTGAGCTTTATTAGTATTTGGGCTTTGTAAAATAGTGCTAAATTAGTATTTGAACTTTGTAAAATAGTGCCAAATTAGTATTGGGCATAAGAAAATAGTTGCAAATTAGTATTTGGGCTTTGCAAATAGTTTGAGATTTTTGTAAAAAAATATCGCCGTGTAGCAACGGGCTTTGAGGTGCCGTGTAGCAACGGGCTTAGTGGTGTCGTGTAGCAACGGACTTTGTAAGGTACCGTGTAGCAACGAGCTTAGAGGTGCCGTGTAGCAACGGGCTTAAGGGTTCCGTGTAGCACCTGGCTTAAAGGTGCCGTATAACAATGGGTTTAGGGATGCCGTGTAGCAACGAACTTGGAAGTGCCATGTAGCAAAGGGGCTTAGAAAAGGGTTTTGTTGGGCTTTTTGTGGAGGGAGTATAATTTTGTGGCCCAATATTGGTAGTAAGGTGATGGGTATTTTTGCGAAAACCCATGTTGGATAATATGTGGAATGTAATGGGTAATACTTGTGAGATGACCCAAGGTAATTTGTGAGGCTTATATATAGAGAATATTTGTGGGAGCCCAATAACATGGAAAGTATTTAAGTAATATGTGGGGAATATTTATGTGGACTTCAAAATGATGCTTGGTCTTGTGTGGGTATTTTTGTGAGCGGGCTAAAGAAATTAGAGCTTGAAAATTTGTACCTCAACAAGAGGTATAATGCAAGGTTGGTTGCCAAAGATATACCCAAAGAGAGGGTCTTGATTTCTTAAAGACTTTTTCTCTTGTTGCAAAAATTGTATCAGTAAGGGTCTTGATAGCTCTTGTGACTGCCAAAGGATGGCCCTTGCACCAACTAGATATCAACAATGCTTTTCTCCATGGTGATCTTGAGGAAGAGGTGTACATGGACTTAGCTCTTGGTTTTCACAGTAAAGGGGAGTCTTCTAGCACTCATTCTTCCACTCCTTTGGTATGTAAATTGGTTAAGTCATTATATGGTCTCAAACAAGCTTCTAGGCAGTGGAATGCCAAGCTTTCTACTACTATTTTGCAGCTTGGTTTCACACAATCTCAAGCAAACCATTCTTTGTTTGTTCATGCTAATGGTGCTTCCTTTACTGCATTATTTGTTTATATAGATGATATGATCATCACAGAAAATGACTCGGCTTCTATTGCAAAGTTAAAGCCCTTGCTAGATCAAAAGTTTGGAATCAAAGATCTTGGTTCTCTTAAATACTTTCTAGGATTGGAGATTGCTAGAAGTCCTAAAGGAATTAGCATCAATCAAAGAAAGTATGCTCTTGAGGTTTTGAAAGAGGGAGGGATGCTTGGTTGTACACCTATCAAGTCTCTAATGGAGCAACAATTGAAATTGTCAAAAGTGGATGGAGAATTACTTAAGAATGCAGGACAATATAGAAGATTAATAAGGAAATTGATGTATTTAACCCTGAGCAGACCTGATACAACCTATGTTGTACATAGGCTTAGTCAGTTTCTAGCTCACCCTAGAGTGCCATACATGAAGGCAGCTACTAGAACCTTGCAATACATAAAGGGTACAACAAGGCAAGGAGTGTTCTTTCCAGTTCAATCAGACTTGTAGCTAAAAGCTTTTTGTGATGCTAATTGGGCAGGCTACCTTGATACAAGGAAGTCCTTGACTGGCTATTGTGTGTTCTTAGGAGATGCTTTAATTTCGTGGAGGTCTAAAAAGCAAGAGGTGGTGTCAAGATCTTCTGCTGAAACAGAATATAGATCCATGGCAACAACCACCTGTGAAGTAACTTGGTTGTTTTACTTACTGAGAGATTTACATATTTCACATGAAAGGCCAGTGTTGATGTACTGTGACAATCAGGCATCTCTTCATATCTAAACCAATCCTGTTTTTCATCAGAGATCCAAACATATAGCAGAAGATTGTCACATAGTTAGGACCAAAGTTTTGGATGGAACCATCAAAACCTTCTATGTGTCATCAAGGAATCAATTGGTAGACATTTTCACTAAAGCATCAGGAGTTGACAAATTTTCAAGATTGCTGGCAAAGCTGGGAGTTATTAATATCTTTGCTCATAAAATTCAATATCCAGAATACACAGAGCACAATCAAGAAGCAAGAGCTTTGCTCTTGAGGGGGAGTGTTAAAAGTACAAAACAGAGTGGTTCTTTGCATTAGGGTGAAGTGCATTGTGTAAGCTCACAGCATCAGAGCAGCCCACAGCATCAAAGCAGAGTTCCGGATGACAAGGTAGGAAGAGGCATTGATCAAACAATTGTTGAAGACTATGATTTGGCAAAGGAAGATCTAATAGTTCTGATTGAATCAATGCCTTACTATGATGAAGTCATATATTCAGTTCAGGAAATGATTCCAAGTATGTTAAGAAGTTAGAAAGCTGATTAAGGGCTTGACACGTGTACAAATGAGTTGCATTTTTGTTATAACTAATTTTCCCACCTTTTTAGGAGTTAGTTTTCAGTTTTCTTAGTTAGCCTTAGATCGTGTATATAAAGAAGCAAAGCTTGTATGCATCAGTTTTGTGTTCTTTCCTTCAATCAATAAAGGTCCAATTTTTATTTAGATAGAGAGCACAGGTTTTTACACCTAAGTATCCACAACAAAAGAGAATTAGAAAGTAGAAACTGAGTTAGTATAAAACAATTCAATATTTACATATTTCTTCAAAAGAAATGGAGAATTTAAAAACCTCTTACATGATTTGTTTGACTCTTTGAGTTAACTTGGCATGTTACAATGGCGAGTCGAGTTTTGGTTGACCTATTTTTTTCCCATAAAACATTAGACCGAAAACTATAGTATTTGATTGTAGCCTGTAGATACTCATAAGACTATTTGAAATTGTTCACATACACACACGCATGCACACACATATTATATATATATATATAGTCAATTCTATCACATATAAATTATACTTTCTATCACTTTTTAAATAAATATGCTCATTTTTATTACCTAATGTTATTTTTGGTTTTATTTTACTTTTTTCAGTCCCTCACTATAATCAAATCAATCTAACTCACTGTGCATTAATTGCTCATTTGCACATGACTAAACAATTTCAAATGATCTTTTTTTCATCTATTTATGAATGACAATTATGCATTTCTTTAATTAATTTTTTTCATTATATGCCATATATTTCTTGAATTTCTACTTATCCATCTTAATATTATTCACTTCAATTATGTTCATTTTATGAATATGTTTCTTATTAGCCTGGTATTCAATACCATACAAAGTGATTTGTCTTATAATAGTTTTGTAAATTTTTTCCTTTTAACTTAGTAGGAACTGGCTCTTCACACAATGCATCTAATAGGCTTATCCACTTTATCCATCTTACTCTTATTCTATAATTAATTCATATTCTATTTGATCTTATTATCCTTATTATGAATTATTGATCCAAGATATCATAAGTATCCAATCTTTGGTATTTCTTTACCATCAAGTTTTGCAACTCCATCTTTATTTCTCATGATACTAAATTTACCTTCCATGTATTTTGTTTCGAAATTACCAAACCCAAAGTTCTTATATTATAAGGAACGTCTCTCTAGATTTTCATTGTGTTTTTGAAATCAGTATCTCTAAAGATTTTCAATTTGACACTTCTCATGTTACTAATTTTACACTCCATATATTTTATTTTAAAATTACTGAACCCAAAGTTTTTATATTATAACAAGGCATCCTTCTAGATCTTCAACTTGACATTGATTCCGATTCCACATCTAATTTCTTTAGCTAAAACTATATTCAATTAATTTTTTACAGAATTTGATGGGCCTGGTTTCCTTTTTGTCAACTTCAGACGGAGTGACAGGGTTGGATTTCGATCTGCTTTAATGGTTGAATTCTTGTCATGGCCCACGGGTGCATTATTATTATATATTTATAGTTGTGTCAATCTTTACAAAGCAAAATCTCAGGTCCACCAAGTAAATTAAAGGGTAATTTTTTGAGAAGCAATTAAAGGGTAATTTGGCATATTATTGATAAGAATTTTGTTAAGAAAGAGTATGATACCGTGGGCGTAATTCGAGTTTGGAGGAATGGGTTTAGCCACATTCGCCTTTTTTCTTTCTTACTCACTTTTCCACCGTCATTCACTTTTATGTTTATAGTTTAATTTATACTCTATACTTTCCCGGCGCCATCGTCACATAAAAAGGAGGAGTAAGCGGAAAGGTTAAAACCGTGGGCGTAGCACTGTCGCACAACAAATTATGTACCTCGGCTACAAAGAATTACATCTGGATTTGGGTCTATAGAGATAGAAACATGGTGACTCGACATCTATCAGCTAAATGGGCTTCTGAAAATGACTTATTAATTTAATATAGATCTTCAGCTTAGTTTTGTACTTATTTCAATTAATATTTTTCTATGCAAGAAAAAAAGATCTGGAATTGATTTGATCGATATTTTGATTTTTGTACTTTAAAAAAAAAAACGAAGAAGAAGAAATAAAGAAAGAAAAAGAAAAAAAAAATTATACAAAATAGAAACTCTATAGGCGTGAAACTTCCTTTTGAAGACTTAAATCCCGTCTCGACCCTTGTGGATTGACTATCACACTAAAAGCATGTGGTGGTAAAAAAAAATTATTCAACATTTTTTTTATTTTAATTAAAGCAAAAATCAATTAACTTATTTAGGAAAATCAAATAATCCATGAGTCGTAAGATGCACGACTTAGATTTGCTCAATTTTCAATCCATTAAGCATGGATATCATATCAATATAATTTCAATGACAAAATCTTATTCTCAAAATATTGGAATCATTTATGAATTCTTATTAAAAGATTAATTAGAATTGACCAGGTGCATCTTTTTTACCATTTTATTCCATTCAAAATCATAATTTATGTCCAATTCTTGATTGTTATTTTAAAAAAGTCATTCCTGAAATTAATATATTATTTTAGATTTTTCTTTATCTTTTATTGTTCATTAGACTTGTATATATATATATATATATATATATATAACACTTACTAGAAAAGGAGTATAGATATCAAAACCCAATTTTTACAGAGACCAAATTTTCTATTTCACTCTTTCTGCTCCACTATATACTCCACAAATAAAAGCATGTCACATGTCCATCTAATTTATTAAATGCTAAATTTATGTCTTCTATTATTTCAATTACCTAAATATGATGAGTTATTTATTTATTTATTTTAAGAAATTAAAATAATAGAAGGCATAAATTTATCATTTAATAAATTAAATGGATATGAGGCATGTTTTTATTTGTGGAATATATAGTTGAGAAGGAAGAGTGAGATAAAAGATTTGAACTCATTTTTACATAAATAATTGTATAATTTGATGACAAAAACTTGATATAAGAATTTAATTAGACAATTTTGAGCAGAATTTGTGATGTTTTTTGTGTTAGAAGATAGAATCTCATCCCTCTCCCTTATGTGTGTATTTGTTTCTCCTAAAAAAAAAAGAATTCAGAGAGAGAGAGAGAGAGAGAGAGAGAGAGAGAGATGGCTTTGTTCGGAAAGGAGGAAAGAGAAGAGAAGAGAAGAGAAAGGAAATATTGGTGACTTGACATTTTTTCTTGTTTGGTCGGTATTAAACTATTAAACTATTAGAAGAGAGGATAGAAGATAAAATTGAGGGAAGACCAATCCCTCTAGACCCGCATTTCTCGTCTGGCCAAATTGGGAGAAATGGAGAGAAAGTCAAGCATAAAAAAGTGCAAGTTTCCTGGCCCACCACTAATGACGTAAAATTACAATTTTGTCCATAGCTTTTTACAAAAATTCTTTACTTTATTGGGGGAATTTCAGTAAAAAAACATATTTCCTTTCACTTTTCTTCCCACCGCAAACCAAACTAAAAAAATAATATTAACAATATGTTTTGTTTTGTTGTAAGATGTTTTTTGAAAAATATTTTCAACATATTTAGGTGTTGTTTCTCTATAATATTTGGTCAACTCTAAAAATGATTTCCATTGAAAACCATTTGTAACATATTTTACAAGTTTGTGGGGTTGCACAACATCACTCCCTAGCCCATCTAAAACTCGCTACACAAGCCTGTATCCATCTGAAATTCACAGAGATGATTATCAACGATGGTTCGTAGTTAATGGTGATAGGGAGGCTTAGAATCACGTTGGTGATTCGTGACTAAGATGAGCGATTTGGTGGATGAAGGTTGCAATTTGGTAGTTAGGGGTTGCGATCTAGTGATTGGGAGTGTTGATTCGATGACTGGGCATTGATCTAGAGATTTAAGGCTTGGATTCGATGGCCAAGGCCATTCATCAGTCAGGTTTGCATCAATATGGTGGTTGAGGTTGTGAATCCGATTGGCATTAGTGTCAATATGGTGGTTTGTGTATTGGAAAATTTGGTGGTTTGAGCTTGGAAATTTTAGGTCATAGCGAACACACTTGAAAGTATTTTTGACAAAAAATATTTTCAATAACATTTGAAAACATTTTACAAAGAAACAAACAAAGAGCAAATATATATTTTTATTTTCTTTCTCTTTCTCTCACTCCTTCCAAACATGCAAGAGGGAGGCATTTTCTTTTCCATTTCTCTTGCCTCACTCTTTTCTCTTCCCTTAGGGTGCGTTTGTTTCAACTGAAAATCACTTCCGAAAATTGTTTTCCGTAAAATTGGCTGTTTGGTTGGCTTGGAAAATTCGGTCAAACTGAAAATGTTTTCAGTTTGACCAAAAAAATGGCTTGAAACTACTGAAAATGAATTCAGTCCAAATTTTCACTTCAAACGACTGAAAATGAAAAAGCACGCGAGACAGAGAGAGAGAGAACACGAAGAGAGGGAGACACAGAACGAAGAGAGAGCACGAAGAGAGAGAGAGCACGATGAAGAGAGAGAGAGAGAGAGAGAGCACCGCGAGCTCGCGCCGGCGATCGCGAGGCGGCGATCGCCAGATCGCGCCGCGATCGCGAGGCGGAGCTCGCGAGTCGCGATCTCGCGACGCGATTGCGAGGCGGCGATCGCGAGATCACGCCGCCTCGCGATCGCGATCGCGATCTTGGCGCGACGAGGCGATCGTCGCGCCGCCTGGCGATCGCGGCGCGACGCCTGGCGATCGCGGCGCGTCGAGTCGCGATCTGGCCGGCGCGATCTCACCTCCCTCTCTCAGTGTTGACCGAATGGATTGTTGGATGTTTTGATTTTTGTTGGTTTAAAAGTTGATGATTGTAATTTTGTATTATAAAATTTGTTTGGAATGTGAGAAAATGGCTGAGAAAATGTGAGAAATCAATGAAAATTTTACATTTTCAGAATGTTACCAAACACTTGAAAATATTTTTCAAAGTATTTTCTAAAATGCTACCAAACACCTAAACATATTTTCCTTTCCCGAAAATATATTCCTGAAAATATTTTCTTTTCCTGAAAATGATTTCCGTTGAGCCAAATGCAGCCTTAGTTATAAAGTCTTTGTCAAAGTTTAATCCTTACTATATTTCAATTATATTTGATTGATATATCTTGATTGACCTCATTTTTGCATATAATCGGATTTGGACGTAATTTACACTATATTGTAACTAATAAAAAATTGAGAATAGTATATTCTTAAGCTTATCTTCTTCTCTCTTTTTTTTTTTTTTTGCATTGTTATTGTTGCACCAAATATAATATTTATTGAGTTTAATTTAAAATCAATTATACAAAGCCAAAAAAAAATGTTAAAAAACAGGGGTAAAAAAAAAAATTTTAATTTATTTCAAATACTGAAAAGTAAAAGTTCAAAACTTCTGGACTTAATTTATTGTCTGGAAAGTAAAACTTATCACCCAAATAAAAAAGAAGAGATAAGGGGTATATGTATAATGGTCCATGTATATCGCACTTTTTTTCTTGAATCCATCCATCCATCCGATGGAGAGAATAGGTCCCATCGGACACGACAGAGAGTATCTTTATCCATTTAACATATAAAACGTTACGTGGCGCAATCTAACAGGGTTTTAGTGAAAAATTGGAAGGTACCGCAGAGGAGCAGAACCGTAGAGAGAGGGAGAGAGAAAGAGAGAGAGAGAGACAGAGTGGGTCCACACATTCGCAATTTCCATTTCCGACAATGTCGAGTGAAAAATTACTATTATCTAAGATTATCCATTAGTAAGTGAGTGTGTCACAAATCCAATCCACTAAGACGTGGACAGCTGGAACCACCGCTCTTTGCACTCTCTCTCTCTCTCAGGTTCTCTCTCTTTCTCTCTCCCAAACCCTAAACCAACTCTTCCTCTTCCTATAGGACACCGCCACACTGGATCCACTCCTAATTTTACGGTTCTAGACAACACACAAACACAATAACAACAACAACAACAACAACAACCACGTCGTACTACAACAACAAAAACAGCTTCAGAGGTAGTAGAAACTCAAACTGGAGACAAAGGAAGCACTGAAACACAACAAAAAAAAAAAAGAGGTTCTCTGGGACTCTGGAAGTGGAAGCCCGTGTACGTATATTCTGGGTAGCATAGATTGGTTCCTCAGATTCTTAAACCTAAAATTCTCAGCCTTTTTTTTGTTTTTGTTTTTTGTTTTTTTTTTTTGAAAAAAAAAAAAAAACATATACTGTAAATAAAAGAAGGGTCTGTATTCCACTTGGACATCCACCTCACTCTCTCCAAAACGCCATCAAAGCAGGTTAGTCTCTCTCTCTCTCTTTCTCTTTCTCTTTCTCCTTCTCTCTCCGTCTAATTACACGTGTTGTTGGTACGTATTATTATTATTTTTTGTGTCTAATCTTCTTAATTCCAAACATATACTTACTATTATTATATATGTGTCTCGGAATTAAGCTCGGTCGGGATCTCTAATTTCTTATTAATGGTTTCAAACCACAGATTTCAGTTTGTTGTTGTTCCTAGTTATGGTAATCTTCGTTCCTCTAATAAGATTAGATTAAGTTTGGAGTTATGGGTGGTTGTACCTTTTCAACCTGAATTTATTTGTTTAACAAAATAGTTAGATAGATTTTCTTATCTTCTCTTGGAGATGTGTGTAGTTATGAATAAATTTGACGGTACTTATAGGTTGCCCTTGTGAATTAAAGTTTTTATTTTTGGATGATTAGGAAAATTTATGGACATGTTTAGGCTTAATCTATGAAAGTACTAAAGGTTGCTTGTCTTAGACTAATAGAGGAGTGAGTATATATGGGATTGCTATTTTAGTTGAATTGAAGGCCAAGAATTACCCATAAGAGAAGCGTATATTGTTGACTTGACAATATTGATGTGAGGCTAAAAATTAAATGATGCCCGGATATGTAGATCATCAACTGAAGCAAATTACTGATGCAATGAGTAAGAGTCAGAACTCAGTGGAAGGATTAGTTCACCATTCAACTGAAAACTGTTTTTGGTTTATTCCAATCCTGGCATAAGTTGAATCCAAGCTTATAAGGATTGGTTGGACATTAACAACTAGTTTTATGGGCCACTAAGAGCATAATATGGTAATGAAAACTGCCCCAAGGACAGGAAGATTGCAGTCCATATGAAACACTTGATGGTACATTATGCTTTGTATTATTATAGACAAGGTATAAATGATGAGATGTTTGAAGAAAATGTTGATGGCTATAAACAATGTGAGTCCTGGCGGCAAGCATATGAACGATGGTCTATGACTCGGAAGAGGCTGTGGCTTTGTAGAGCTGAATGACAAAATAGGACCAACCATGAGTAGCTTCCATTGAAAGCTTTGTTAGTTTTGTTTCAATTATTTTAAGGCAAGCCATTATTAAGTTCCTAAGGTTCTAATGGTAGCTATCTTCCTTGAATCAAATGTTCCCTCATGTGCTTCGTCCTTTTTCTTTTCAATAAAATTTTATTACAAACACCAAAAAAAAAAGTTCCCTCATATAACTTTTCATACAAGTAAAATGCCATAAGATGTTTGCTTATATCAAAAGTCGTGTGAAAGAATTATGATCAGGTTCAATTTTTTTTTTTTTTTTTTTTGATGGCATAGGAGAACTTCACTCAGATTAGTTGCACATCATAGAGCATACTGTATAGCAATCCTCATTGTTAATCAAACTCTTACGGGCAACTAGCCCCACCCGCCAAAACCAATTTTTGGGTAATCTAAGGGCTTTTCACCCCTGACAGGCTAAGCAGTTTATCCTCATGCCTAGGAGGCATCAGGTTCAATTATTAAAGATATAGGTAATTATTTTAATTACTTGTTATAAGGAAAAAGGGGGAAGAGAAGAAACGCGAACTTAAGAGAAAAAGAAAAAAGAATTACAGCCATTCAAGTGAACTAGAATTTTGTTGTGTGCTTTTTTTTTTATATAGGAGTTGGGTGCTTGTTGAATGCATGCTCTGTCATAAAGTTATTTGAGATACTGAGTTTTAGTCTTCCCTGTGACCTGTGCTACCTTTCCATTTATATGAGCACAATGACTTGTTCATTGTGGAGGCTAGTTTAATTCATTTTCCGAGTATGGAGGGTGCATTGGCTTAACAACTTTGCATTTGATTGAGAATAAAAAATTTTGCTTATATCTAATTGAAACAGTATCAATAGTAAGTCAATTTATCATCTTAAGATCTTAGAATGTGACATGGTTATTCAATATGGTGATTTCAGGAGCTTCCAATATATTGCCAAGGGTGCAAGTGATCTGGTCATAAACTGTGGAACTAAAGGGGATTTTCTGAAACAATCTTGATGGGGACAGGGGAAGAGGGCACACCTCCTAAGCCTTCCAAACCTACTTCTTCAACTCAGGTATCCCCTTCATCCTCCTCTCCCTCCTCCTTTCTTTTGTTTTCTCTCTCTTTGTTTGGTTTTTTTTCTTTATTGGTTTTAAAGCATTCTCAATTGATTTACAGGAGATACCGACAACACCTTATGCTGATTGGTCGACCTCTATGCAGGTTCCTGATGAAAATATATTTAATGTTTTTGATTACTTTGTGCTGTTATGGATTTTTTATTATTTTGTTTAGATTAATACAGATAATTAGTGTTAGTGGCTTATAGATGAGCTTATTGTTTAGGCTTATTATGGTGCTGGAGCTACTGCACCTCCATTTTTTGCCTCAACTGTTGCTTCTCCAACCCCCCACCCTTATTTGTGGGGAAGCCAGGTGAATATCTCCCCTTTTTTGGATATGTAGAAGACTAGAAGCATACATTCTCAATATAATAGAAGGTTCTTATTTGCTTTTCTGTTGGCTATTTATCAGCACCCTTTGATGCCACCATATGGGACCCCAGTTCCATACCCAGCTTTATATCCTGCAGGGGGTGTCTATGCTCATCCTAATATGACCACGGTAATTGTAGTGTTCATACTTTCTTTCTAGGCTAGGTTTCCTTATACTAATTTTTTATACAATACAAATGCATGCTCCCACACATGTGATACTCCCTGCTGCTGTTAAATACTGAGAAGGTTTTAAATTAGATCATCTAAATTTCATTTTACCATTTCTTCTGTAGACCCCAAACCCAGTGCAGACAAATGCAGAGTTGGAAGGTAAGGGGCCTGATGGAAAGGACCGGGCTTCAGCTAAAAAACCTAAGGGAATGTCTGGAAATTCCGGCAAGGGTGGAGAGTCTGCAAAGGCAACTTCAGGTTCAGGAAATGATGGCGCTTCACAGAGGTGCAGCAACCTAAAGTGTAGTTTGATCTTCTTTTGTCTTGGTTTCCTTAACATTGGATTTACATAAATGTGTGCTATCACTGCTATATGCTGATTAGAGATTTTCTCCCCACTCCCCCTCCCTTTCTTCTCTCTCTCTCCGTGATTATTAGTGCTGACAGCGGTACAGATGGTTCTTCAGATGCAAGCGATGAGAATAATAACCAACAGGTATATTATCTTAATATTAATACATGCCCTTTCTCACTTATCATGTAGCTGGTTTTTGCATGCCTATGTGTTGGAGTTTCCCATATCTGTTTCAACCTGGCCTGTTGATATGACATTTTTTTTTCCACACATGCCCAATTCTGTAGGATTTTACAGCAAGCAAGAAGGGAAGCTTCGACCAGATGCTTGCAGATGGTATATATATATATATACATATGGTTTTTTTTTTTTAAATCTTCAACCTAAATGTTTCCTGCCTATGTCACTTTTTCTGTAATAATTTTGTACTCACTAAAACTTCCTCAGGAGCTAATGCACATACTAACACTCCTGGGGCCATTATTCAAGCTTCTGTGCCTGGGAATCCTGTAGTGTCAGTGCCTGCAACTAATCTGAATATTGGAATGGACTTATGGAATGCATCACCTGCTGGTGCTGGAGCTGCAAAAGTGAGAGGAAATCCATCTGGTGCCTCATCAGCACATGTTTCTCCAGCAATGATGGGTCGTGAAGGTGTAATGCCCGATCAGTGGGTACAGGTATAAGCCTTGCAATTCTCTCTCTCTCTCTTTCTCAAAAAACAAAAACCTTACTCAGAAACAAATATTAGAGTTTGTGCCTGTTTCCCAATGCAATTCTTAGAAAATTATCTAACAATGAAATTCTTTATCATATTTCTGCTTTTGTGTCATTGCCCACAAAACAGGTGCACTTGTGCACATATGTGACTCTCCATCAGTTTTAGACTTTTAGTATCCTATTTTATGTTGGCCTTAATTTATCACTTAATATGCTTGCATGGAGAGGCTGTAAATTTTAAAGTCATTATGGACTTGTGTATCCGCTAACTCCATAGTTTTTACCTTTATGTTACCCATCAAGCTTTTTGTAAATTCCTTTTTTTGAATTCCAACTCTTGATTTTGACAGGATGAACGTGAGCTGAAGAGACAGAAGAGAAAGCAATCTAATAGGGAGTCTGCTAGGAGGTCAAGATTACGCAAACAGGTACAAATATACTTTGTGCTACCTGTCAGGACCAACTGTTTGCCTGTTTAATCATTATGCCCCACTAGCTCAGTCATGCTCTCTAATCGCCAATTCTTGCCTTATTTCAACTTTAACCATCTTAAGTTGTGACGAAAAGGTTTTATAACTTCCAAGCAATTAACTGCATGTTGTTACCATCTCTTTTTGAAGTTAAAGATTGATATGAGGAAGAGGGAACATTTGCATGATGGGGACTGTATGGCCCTTTAAAGTATTAAAATTCATACTTAAGAGAGAATATCTTGAACTTTCATTGCTTGCTGGGAAGTTTTAACATGTTCTTGGGGTCTGGATGGTGAGCATTTATTATCCATTTTGTCAGAATGCTGAACTACTTGTTTAGTTTTATCAATAAATTTAATTTTGTGTTTCATGTCCCAACCAGGCAGAGTGTGAAGAACTACAAGCAAGAGTGGAAACTTTGAACAGTGAGAATCTCAATCTCAAGGATGAGGTCCGGAGGCTTTCTGAGGAATGTGAAAAGCTTACATCTGAAAATAGTTCCATTAAGGTTAATTTAAATCCTTGCCTCTACTCCATGTTGCCCTTTCAATTTAGTGATCATTATATTCCAAACACTTTTTTGCTTAATTTCATTCCATATTTTCCAAAATTTTAAAGAAATAGAAAATATTTTATTCCCAATTGTCATTTGATAAGCCAGATATGTCAAAAGCATTGCAATCAATTCTCTCCGGAAGTTCTGATCAGTCTGATTGGAAAATTTTGCTCATTTTTTGCTGCTATTACAGGAAGAGTTGACACAAATATGCGGACCAGAAGTAGTTGCTAACCTGGAACAGAACGTTGCCACATCAGTTATTCAATCTCGTGGTGACGGCAACAATTTAAATTGAAACACTCCTACGATACGACAGATAACATTGCAGTCAGAAATTAATTCAACTCCAGGAAGTAATGGCATTGGCCCTAATGGATCATGAAACATTTATTTTCCTTACTAATTTTATAGCCTTAACCCTTTGTAACTGGAACTTTTATGATATCTTTACTGAGTTGGGACCAAGGTTGTCAAAATCGGGATCTTACGTAAGATCGTGAGAGGTAGGTAGGATCGTGAATCGTATGATCGGATCGTGAATCGTAAGATTCTACATTATTTAAGAAAAAAAAATTAGTATGTTAAATAATCACATAAATTATACATTCATACCAAAAATTTGCATCCATTTGATGTAATTACCATACATCATTACATCCATTTGTAAGTATCATTTAAAGAGACCAAAAATCTCAAAATATGACACTTTATTAGAATGTTATTTTTCGTTTGGTTCAACTAAAATTTTATCTCTCTACATTAGAATAGCAAAACTTGGTTTATTACGATGTTATTTTTTATTTGGGTCTAACTGAGTCTTCTGTCAAGTTAAAGAATATTACAAAAAACCAAGATCATTTGAAATCGTCAGAATCGTACGATTCTGAATGATCGCTAAGATCCTTGAAAGATTTAGATCGTTTTGGACAGGTGGAATCGTAAAATCGTAGAATCGTAAGATCCAGATCGAGATTTTGACAACCATGGTTGGGACATTCCTGAGTCCATCGGTATTGTTGTATTGATCAATTGAAGAAGAAAAAAAATCATATAGGAGAATACTTAACCGTTTATGTATTGAATGGAATCGCAATGGATATTAGGTTTTCAGTTTTATTGTCGCTTGCAAACCTTTGCTCTATTTGCATAGTTCATAATTATCAATACCTCATTTCTCAGCACTCAGCTCTTTAAAATTTAAAGTACTTGTGTTAAACATGGCATGTAGACTTAAAAACTAGCATCGTTGATTTCTGGTGGTTGAGGTACTTACGCTGTGAGTTGACGGTTTAAGATAGCAAAAGCACAAGTTTGGTACTTGTGCTCTGAGGAAAACCCTCAAATTTCCTCTTAGAGCAAACGCTATACCAGTGGGCTAATAGCCGAGACAATTGACGTTAGATGTACGAATTACTAAGATGATGAGAAATCCATTGCTTGAAAAATATCCATCCTTTTTGCCCTAATTTATTTTTGGGTTGGGGTTGGGGGGTAGGGGGAGTATAGTATATGAGTATGACCCACTGGAATCCACGTTCATAGACTATCAATTGGAAGGAATCATCAAAATGCTCTCACTACAGATCACAAAAAACAAAATGTGATACTTCAGATACAAATTTTCAAGAGCCACATGTACACTAAAGGTGCAATACAAGCCTAACATTTCCCCAGCTATTTCCTGTAAAAGAAACAACCGAATTGTCTGAAATCTTGCAAGAAACTTTTGCACACATGTACACTAAAGGTGCAAAACTACCTTGAAAATGGGGAAAAAAGAATTCAGAATTATGCATATTTACAGGGACGTATCAATCAATCATCACGATCTGAGCCAGTATCCGAGGCTGTCCTTAATGGGCCCTCAATTGCACTGTGCTGTTGTGGCTGACCCGGTGTCACAGAACCCCTGAACATTTGATCTACTGGTCCAGAACAAGTAAAACAGTTAATGTCTGAAAGAGAATAATTTGGTGGACTAAACAAAAGACCAAAAGCACTACAAGACACTACAATCCTCACCTAATCCCATAATCTTTGCAAGCGTGTTCCTGACAAACTGAATCTCTGCCTGATGTGCACTTATTAGTTTAACCTGCAAATTTAATAACAAGCTTAAAATCTGCATTTCATACATAGAAGAAGGCATGCACACTGTTCTCTCAGATTCAACCTAAAGCCAATTACTTTTAAGGCCCTTTTAACTAGGGGAAATATAGAACGAGTAAAAGCACATCAGTTATCTCAAAATATTAGGGTTTCAGCATAATCAAGTATTACCAGCCTCATTTTCCTTCAGCCAAAAAAAAAAAGTATTACCAGCCTTAGTAGCTACCGGTCTTCCTAGCCTTTCAATGATAGAGGGCTTGTGTTCAATCCATTCAAGGTGTTGGGAATTGGGGATCACAATTTCTTATCAAATTTGTCCCAAAAAAGTAGAAAAGCATATTTATGGTACCTGATCTTTACCCCATGTTACAATTCACAGAAAGGACACAAATACCTCAATTGATGCATTCACACAGCTTATCTAAGGAAAAACATACCAGCAATTAGAGAATATACCATTTCACCATATGCAAAACCCATGATGTGATCAACTCTAGCTTGATGTCTCTGAAAGAATGGACGCAGGTAATTCACATATATTTGCTTGGCCCCCTGGTGAAAAGTAAACAGTCATGAAACTATGAGTTCACCCTACGTCTAAATTATGTTGCAGTCTAGAGGAACCAAAAGTTGTTGGAAGCAAAATATAACAATTTTTGTCCCAGTACTTGTTGGCTTGTTGCCATATATTCAAAAGAGAACCACAAGCTTAAACTCACATCAGCAGAAGGAAGTTGAAGCCAAACAAGAAATGCAAACTTCATGTGGTAGTACAAAGGACACCTGCATATAATTAAAACAGAATGAGTAAATTAATAACGTTCACGTGGATTGATTCATACTTCATAACAATTTGTGAATCTTTCAGGATTCTTTTTAAAAAAAAAAAATTATTATTGGTAAGTTATACATGCACCGAGTGAATCTTGAACCTACAACCTCAACCTCCATCCCATTATTATGGGAGGAGGAACCGAGGAAGTGCCACTTGAGCTATAGCTCATTGGTCTCTCAAGAAATTCATACTAGTAGTCATATCTGTTATTCACCGCCTTGTCCAAATGAATCACGTGAATTACTAAAGCTGATAGTGTTTGAAACCTCATTTTCTGCTATTACTTTTTCTGACTAGTTTTCTCTTTTCTTTTTTGATAGGTAAGAAAGTAATATTATTAATAGAAAAGAATAAAAGATACACAGAATTCACAGTAGTGAACAATGAACAACATAGCAACAAAAAGAAATAAAGGATTCAAAATCCTATTCTAAGAGACAAGAAAATCAATAATAGTAGAACAATCCAAAAGACCCCAACACCGAGACCAATCATAGAGAGTCCGCTGGCACAAATCTAACAATTGGGCCATTAATTTCTCAATATCTTCAAAAGAACGCCGATTACATTTAGTCCAAATAGTCCACATCAAACAGCCTGGTAGCAAATTCCAAATATCAAAATTATATTTCCCAAGCCAATAGTGCCAACAACAAAGTCTGTCTGCAACCGAACCTGGCATGACCCAATCAATCAATCCCAAACAGCTAAAGCATATGCATCCACCTAGAATGAGCTAACGGCCAAAAATAAGAAGGTGATCCACAGATTCCTCATTACAACAACACATACAACAACGATTTGCCAAGGGGCGACCATGGAACATAAGACTATCCAAAGTGAGGGTCAACTCAAACTGCTTCTATATGTTAAATAAGTTTTGACTTTTGGCAGCAAGGAGAGAGGGAAAAGGAGATTCAGGCTAGTGACCTCCATTTCATGAGGTGTGAACCCCAATCAATTGTGCCCTCTTCATGCAAGTAAAGAGGTACAATTCAAGGAATCAGAATTTGACATATGTTTGAGCGCTTGCTGTTTGCTATACAGATTTCAAAATACATGCAACTTGTATAAACACATAATCGAAGCAGAACACATGGCATTCTGAAGATAAAGTTGTCCCCAAAGTAATAGCTTGTTTTGACTATGCTTACAAGAGTCAAATATATTTTAACTCATCAAAAAGTTTTTGATTGACATAGGTCACTGATGTTGCTCATAATATAACCAATTGAATCATCAAAAAACATTATAAAATCAAAAGAGAAAGAAAGAATCTGCTTGAACATAAGACTTAAAGAAAAAAAACTGTTAAACCTAAGACGAATGTAAACATAGTATGTCAAGTAGCTACCATCATCAACCATACCAAGCAATGCCTAGAAATTTCATATGACATCTCTCTCAAGGGGAAAAAAAAGTCCAATATAAACTTATAAAGAAAAACAGTCTCATGTGATTATGGTTTAGAATCAAATAAATGGGTTTAGAATATACCAGGAAAGCAGCTTGTCAGAAAAGACTTCCACGATGCTGAAAGATCCATAAGCTGCAAGCAATCAAAGCAGACATGAATGGGATCAATCAGTTACATGCTAGAGGCTAGAAGTCATTTACTTCAAAATTTTCAGCAAGCACGAAAGATAATATCATCCAGGCAACTTAAACTTGTCCCCTATCGGCAAATATAAAACATATAATTGTCACCCAAGAGTAACGAATAGGATCAGACTAGTTGCATTCTCTAAAGATTAAAAGACATGTACCTTCAGAATTTCAAAAGCCATGAGAAAATAATGTCATCCAGGTAACTTAAAGCTTGTCTCATATCAGCAAAGATAAAACCTATAGTTAAGTCACCCAAGATTAGTGACCTAATCAACAGCATAAAAAGGTGGTTATTGATAAGGGAAGGCTAGTGTTTTGTGTCCCATCATCACCATCAGTTAAAGAATAGACCACAAGAACTAGCTACGCCAAAATGACTCCATGGTTCACTCTTCCATTTCTATTCTTGTCACCAAAATTTGTGGATCAACCTCCATACGCATTCTACAACTTTGAGATACACAGCATGGAGATGGCTGCCAAACACTTTCTTCTGTCCTTTCAATCCTATTAGGGGTCCCGTATGTAGATATTCAGACTCATCTTCATGAAGTGTGACACAGTTTTACACTAGCCCTTTACCAAATTGATTCTACTACTCTCCTTTTTTTATAGGTTATAAGAGTAGTTTATTGATAAAAATAATAAAAATCAATGAGTTCATGATGATAAACAGATAAACACATAGGAACAAAGAGAGCAAAAAAGACAGAGATCAAGAGGCTATTCTAAGAGAAAAAAGGAACTCTATGCTGGAAGAACAATCCAAGGAACCCCAACAATGAGACCAATCAAAAAGAGTTCACTAGCAAAAATATTTTAAAAGATCCAATGATTTTTCAGTATCCTTGAATAAGCAACAATTCCGCTCCATCCAAAGATTCCAAACAATCCACATCAAACAACTAATAACCAAATTCCAAATATCTGATCTATACTTCCAAGCCAATTTCTCCAACAAAATAATAAACTCGCAACAAAGCCTAGCATGAACCAATGAATCCCAAAAATCTCAAACATATACACCCACAAAGCATGTGCTAACACACAATGAAGAAGGAGGTGGTCCATGGATTCCACATTACAACGGCACATGCAACACCAATTCACTAAAGGCAAACACCTTATCATAAGATTATCCAAGGTAAGTATCTAATGTAAAGTTGCGGTCCACATAAAAGACTGAGTATCAAACGTACCACTTTCCTTAGGCCCCGTTTGGTTGGGGTGAAAACAAGGAGAATGGAAAAGGAGAGGAAAATAGGGTGGAAAATAAAATTTTCTCTTGTTTGGTTCAGGAAAGAAAAGAAGAGAGAGAAAATGGTGTGAAAAATAATCCCTCCGGGCCGACATAATTTTGTCCTCCCAATTTGGGAGGAAAACTAAGGAGAAAAGATGATGCAGGTAATAAATTACACAAATATCCTCATTTTATTGCACTCGCCTACCCTTCACTTTCCCATCTCTTCAAATAATAGTCAATTCATATAAACTACATTTTCCATCTTCCCACTTTTCTTTTCAACCAAACAAAAGAGTTTTCCACCCTCCCATTTTTCCACCCCTCCAACCAAACACACATGAGGGAAAACCAAAACTTTTTTATCCTCCCAATTTTCCATTTTCCCAATTTTCAACTCCTCCAACCAAACAAAGCATTAAACCAACGTAATCTGTCACTCCCCACAAATTCATTCTACTACTCTTGCCTTGCAAAACAGAAAAAGGTAAAAAGAGGGTGTGCTATAGGGTTTAAAATGAAAACAGGGCACCGTCCACATCATCACAAATTAGAGTCAGCCAGACTATAATGCTAATTAGGCTTTCCCAGACCTTTGAATGCCTTTGGTTCTACTGACACAGCAAATGAAGTAGAAACATTCTTGGGCTTTAAGGTTCACTAAAAATTAATAAGATGGCCTACTAGAGAGCCAGGATGATACACTACGACACAAAAATAACAAAGTTTTTTGCAACAAAGTGCAAAACGAACGCAATTTTAAAATTTTAACAAATAAGGATGAAAAATTATCAAAATTTTGAGAAAAGAAGAAAAAAAAAAAAGGAGGAAAAAGTTGTGACCTGCCCAATACAAAAGCATCCTTTGTTGCTCATTTTGATCTTTCATCTCAATTGCCTTGAATGTAGAGTACACAGGTAAACCAATCCCAATAGAACAGCTGCACAAGCAGAAAGCTAAATATTATATTACACACCAAATATAAGTATTTTTATTTTAGTTCGTAATGGATGAAGCACATATGAGTAACTAAACATCAAAGATCAAGATCGGAGCTGATATGATGAAAAATGGTCTATAGGAAGTAAATATCTGCAAGTACATATTTGAAGTCATGGCTTACCTCAACAAGAATCGTTAACTGTTATTGTTTGCCAATATTATACACTTCTAAAAATGAAAAATAAATTGAGCAAACAGCTTTGAAAAAGGCATTAAAAACATATGGTCAAAACAAACTTTAAATTAATGCGCACCATGCTGTTCGAAGTACAATGTTAGAACCAAGAGGACAAAGAAGCAACTGCAGCCCCACCTGCATCAGATATTTTGAAAATCAGTTTAAGCATGTACCTGTTAGGGAAATCAAAGGAGTTCCAAAACTGCATGATACAATAATGATAGCAACTAAGTAATTAGTTCACTTAAGAATTATTAATTTACTTATAAAAATGATAAACAAAAATGGAACTAGAGTACAAAGAAAGCTATGTAAAGCAAAGCCCTTGCAAAACTTAAATGAAATCTAGAAATATTTAAAAAGTCAGAACTACCCCATCTGTTATGCAACCCCAAATGAAAAAAAAAACTTCAACAATACATTCTTGAACTCCCATAAAAAAAAAAATTCAATTCAGACCGTAAAAATTTCTTCTATTCCCTCAAATACACCACGTCACCCACAAAGACCCCGAATCAGTCCTCATTTATCTAACTCACAATCAATACAATTGAAAGTAAATAAAAACATCTCACACTTCGGCTTTGGATTGACATCGAGATGATATTATGCAAAAGGTCTGAACAATCATCTCATAATAGTTATCTTGCTTGTTTCTAGATCGGACGCTCCTTCCTAAATCAAATATCTAAAACTCTAGATCAGCTCGTACTTTCTGCAAACCTAATTTACTTCCACTCTCCTGTCATTTTTTAACCGAAATTTCATCCGCCTTCGCATCTCATAGCTATTGTTTCATTAATTCTACAGACATTTATCATTATTCTGTCTTTTGAATAAAATTTCAGTTAGCCACTTTCAACAATATTGAGCTGCTAGGAATTAATTCTTCATGCATCAAAAACCCACTAACTCTTACGAAGACACTAAAATTCAAAAAAAAAAAAAAAAAAATCTATTCCCTAAACATTTTCATTCCTATTTTTTAAAGATTTGTCCACCACAACATTGAAAATTTTGTCAAGTTTCGAATTATGGTAATCATTGCCTCCAATGAAATCATGCCCTCTAGTTCCAGTTATTACAAATAAATCCACACTCTGATTCATAATTTCATGATGATATTGATCTATGAAGAATTATATGGTTATCAATCGCCAACACAATCGCATTATTCCACTACGACTATAAAACAGAGAGAGGGTACAGTACGAAACCCTAGCTAAAGAGAGAGTGAAAAACGAACAGGCATTGAAAGAGAGGGAGAAGATGATTCTTACCTCGCTTGGAATGTGGGATCCGAGAAGAGCCATTTCCATTTACTCTCTAAATTTTCAATACTAGTTTGTATTTGTGGTATATTATTATTACTCTGTTCGTCTGATTGAAAAACACAAAAATAAAAACAGACGGGAGGATCTAAAAAAGAAACGACGTCGTCAGGCGCCCATCTATACGTTCTAAACGAGACTTTTTTTTTTTTTTTTTTTAATGTTCATATTTTGTAGAAAAAAACTGTATTTTTTATTTTATATATATGATTTTTATTTTAAAAATCTAATTTATAAATAAATAAATTAATTTGAAAATTAATAGGAGAGGTCCTACTTTTTAAGCAATGTTTCTGTGTTAGAGTTACATTTTTACCGAATTATCCTTTAGTTTGTTTCTACTTAAACATAGAAGTGTAAGAGCATTTTTTAACTAAAAAATGAGGAATCCAATCAGAGGAAGCCCCTTAAATAATAATATAGATAATAATAGGTGAAACATAGAGAAACTCACATTAAAATTTCAAATTAGAGTTCTAATTTTGCCGCATGCAATTTTGGTAATGGCGTGTGAGTGTAATTCTTTATTTCATCCCCCTTCCTCTATATATATGTGTGTATGTATGTGTTTCTCAAAAAAATTTATAATTTTGCACTATGTGTCCTAAATTAATTCTTAAAATGTTTTATTTCTTAATTTTAAAATCAAATATAGGACCACATCATAAATATTCATCCAAGTGAGTTATTAAGTATAAAAACCAAATAATCTAAAATAAATGAATCCTAAAAAAAAATGACTATCAAAAGTAATTTAAATTTTATAAATATATATATATATATATATATATGAATTATATTATGCATCTTATTGTATATTATGTGTGTGAAAGCTAAAGATTTAGGGCTTGTTCATGGGCTTGGGTCTAATCCGAATGTATTAACTTGTCCGAGTAGGGTTAATGACAGTACCAGCATTAAACTTAAAGGCTCGCGAGCAAACTGTGGCAAGAGAAATTGATGAAAATAATCCGAGAAGAGGCAACTCCTCGACTTAATAAAATGAAGGTCTCATGGTGTACCTTGGGGATAGGAATGATATTCTAGAAGAACCCATGGATAAAAATGTATTCCACGAGGGCACAGGGAAGAAGACGAAAGGAGAAATATCTTAGATAAAGCTGCTACCACCACATTTAAGACTCTGCACCAACCTCTTTGGCCGCATTAATGAGGAAATGACATCTGAACAGTAGTGACTAGCCTTATAACTATTTTTGGAATATTTCAAGAGGGCGATAGATAGAACAAGTATCAGCATTAGTGATCTGCTTCATACGTGGACGATAGAGATAAAAAGAAGAAAAATATAAAAGAAAGAGAAAGACATTCAAGGAGTGGGGATCGGAGAAGAAAAAGAAAAGAAAAAAAAAAGCCCTAGATACTCGAGGACCCTTAACTGTAACCTTTTGAAAAAGTAAAAAAATTAATACAAATTGTTCTCAGCTTACACCTGATGAGTGATTATGATACGAGTGTAGTTCAATGCATGTGATTTAGCAATCTAGCCCATCATCTTTGTTATCCAACACCTATAGAACCTAGATTTCGAGCTCATTCTCTACAAAATTTTATTGTATTAGGCTCTTTGGGCCTAACCCCTTCACACCGTTGAGTTTGGGTGCAAATTGTGACCATACAATTGCCGTCGTCTGTAGGAATATCTTGTGTTTTAAAGTGGATAGCATTATGGTAGGTTCAGGTCCACACCATATAGAGTCGATGGGGTCCCAGTATGAAGATCATTTCTTGCATTTGGAGCAAAAAAGAGATCGAGAGGGCAGTGTGCACACAAGGCACACCGGTAGGAGTCGTTCACGAGGAGGAAGCAGAATTCGTCACGAGGAAGATGCTAGAGCCATGCAACAAATGATTGACCACTTGAAAAAGAAGCTGCACTGCGAAAGGAGAAGGCGAACTCCCTCTTCTTCTGATTCCTCCTCTAGGGATAGCTAAAGCAGTGATTACAGGTCTAGATCAAGAACTCCTCCTGATGAGTCTTCTTCCTCCGAGATGGATAATCATCATGGTCATGATCGCAAAGGCAAGAAGCCTTCCTCTAAAGGTTTAGAAAATGATGCTATGGGTAGGGCATTGCACCAAATTTCTAAGTCACCTTTCACACGTAGGGTGGAGAAGGGGAAGCTTCCACGGCGATTCACCCAACCCGTGTTCACCATCTATAACGGTCGAACAAACCCTGTGGAGCATGTGAGTCATTTCAATCAGAGAATGGCGATGCACTCTAAGAATGAAACTTTAATGTGCAAAGTCTTCCCTTCTAGTCTGGGACCTGTTATGATGAGGTGGTTCAATGGCCTAAAGGAAGGTTCTATTGATTCCTTTATGGAACTTACTAGGGCATTTAGATCTCGCTTCATCACCTGCAGTAGAGTCCCTCGGCCTTTGGATTTGTTATTGTCCATGTCCATGAGAGAAGGGGAGACCCTAAAAACATATTCTGATAGGTACTGGGAGATGTTCAATGAGATTGATGGTGATTTTGACAACATAGCAATAAGGACTTTCAAGGTCGACCTCCTTACTGAACACGACTTGAGGAAGTCTCTGACCAAGAAGCCTGTCAGGAGTGTACGTCGGCTCATGGATCGCATTGACGAGTACAAACGGGTAGAGGAAGATCAACAGCAAGGTAAAGGAAAGGCGAAGGTTATCCCTCAAGAGAGGAAGGATTTCAGGTCGAACAAATACAACAACAATAGGCTTGGAGAAATTATGCCAAGCAACCTAGTTTTACCACTCCTCAAGCACTCAACATTGTATTCCAAGAACCAGTGCATCAAGTGTTGGAAAAAATTCAAAAGGAACCATACTTCAAGTGGCCTAAAAAGATGTTAAGGGACCCCATGAGGCGTAATCAAAACCTCCATTGTCACTATCATCAAGAAAAGGGTCACACAACTGAGGATTGTAGGACTTTGTGGAATCATTTAGAGTAGTTGGTGAAAGAGGGGAGGTTGAAGCAATTTTTGTATCATCCCAATGGGTAAGGAGACTATTCAGGTTCAGTGAATCAGGGTAACCACGCTTCAAGGCCTCCTTTGGGTACGATCAATGTTATCTTCGCTGCTCCGGGTAGGACTGGTTCTCGCTCTTCCAGGGTGATGTCTATGGCATGAACCATTGCCGAGAAGTCTAGCTCTGAGCCGAAAAGGATTAAAAGGAGTGTCCCACTTGCTCCAAGTTTCTCGGAAGAGGATAAGATCGGAACTATCTAACCCCATGATGATGCTCTGGTGGTTACACTGAGGATAAGGAACAATGATGTAAAGAGGGTAATGGTGGATCAAGGTAGTGGCGCGGATATTATGTACCCTGACTTGTACAAGGGGTTGAAGTTAAAGCTTAAAGATTTGACGACTTATGATTCACCACTAATAAGTTTTAAAGGGAAGGCTGTTATACCGGTGGGTCAAATTAGATTACCGGTGCAATCAGGTTCCGAGATTGTGGAAGTGAATTTCATTGTGGTAGACGCCTATTCTCCCTACACGGCCATTGTTGTAAGACCTTGGCTTCATGCTTTAGGCGTAGTTTCTTCAACCTTGCATTTAAAGGTAAAGTTCCCGTCTGGGGATCAAATCGAGGAATTAGTAGGGAATCAGTCTATGGCTAGACAGTGCATGGCAGCTGCAATTTTGCATCAGCCTGAGGGGGGATCCTTGGCCTCAATTGAGGGGGGCCCATAGCAATCAATATCTCTAACCACGCCCGGAGTAGTGGCGGTGGAAGAACCAGCGTGTGAAGATTTAGAGAAGGTTCTTATAGAGGATGATCCTGAAAAATTCTTTCAGGTGGGGGTTTTGTTATCACCTCAGGAGAAGACAGAGTTAGTTGGGTTTCTGAAGAAGAATATGGATGTATTTGCGTGGGATGCTTATGAAACCCCCGGGGTTGATCCGAATTTCATTTGTCATCATCTGAATGTCAATCCGGCTGTAGTGCCGAAGAAGCAACCACCTCGACGCTCATCTAAAGAGCATTTCGAGGCTGTCAAGAAAGAGGTACTCAAACTAAAAAAGGCTGGTACTATCAAAGAAGTGTTTTACCCTGACTGGTTGGCCCATACAATCGTAGTGAAGAAGAAGAATGGGAAGTGGAGAGTGTATGTGGATTTCACAGTTCTGAACAAGGCTTGTCCCAAAGATTCTTTCCCAATGCCACGTATAGATCAATTGGTGGATGCTACTATTGGGCATCCTCGGATGAGTTTTTTGGACGCTTTTTAGGGTTATCACTAAATACCTTTGGCTTTGGAGGATTAGGAGAAGACGACATTTGTCACTCCTATGGGGAATTATCATTATAAAGTAATGCCTTTTGATTTAAAGAATACAGAGGCTACCTATCAAAAGATGATGGCCAGAATATTTGAGTCATGACTAGGAAAAACTATGGAAGTGTATGTGGATGACATGGTGGTAAAAGCTAAGGCGGTCTCTAAGCATTTGGAAGATCTAAATGATACCTTCCAAACGCTAAGAGAGTATAAGTTACGTCTTAATGTTTTAAAGTGTTCTTTCAACGTGGGATCAGGAAAGTTTCTAGGTTACATGGTAACTCATCGGGAAATTAAAGTTAACCCTGCGCAGGTTAAGGCAATTAATAGCTTACAACCACCCCAAAATCCTAAAGAAGTTCAGAGGTTGAAAGGGATGACTGCTGCCCTTAACCGATTTATTTCTTGGTCCGCAAATAGGTGCAGACCTTTCTTCCAATTGCTGAACAAGTGGAAGGGATTTGAATGGATCGATGAGTGTGCTTTAGATTTTCAACAACTTAAAGAGTATCTTTCACGACCGCTTATTATGTCTCGACCAGAAGTTGATGAAGTTCTATTTGCATATATTACTGTGGCTGATCATGCCGTTAGTTTGGTTTTGGTTCTGATACGGGTAGATAATGGTATACAAAGGCTAGTGTATTATGTGAGAAAATCTTTGCATGAGGCCGAGATGCATTATTTATCATTCGAAAATGCGATCCTAGCAGTGGTACATACCACACTTAGACTTCTTCATTACTTCCAATCTCATACAGTCGTTGTTTTAATTCAACTCCCTCTTAAGTCTATACTTCGAAATGCTAACTACACGAGAAGGATTGCCAAATAGGGTACCATTCTGAGGGCTTTTGATATTAAGTATATGCCTCGCACCTCCATGAAGGGTCAAGTCCTTGCTGATTTGGTCGCAAAGTTTGTTGAGCTTTCATTAAATAGAATGCTAAAAGGTTGGACATGGATGAAGAATCAGTTGGCATGATCTCGTGCAAGGAAACGGTGATATGGAATGTGTATATGGATGGAGCAACAAATCAGAGAGGATTCGGCGTGGGGCTAGTCTCAGTGTCTCCTGAAGGAATTACTTTTGAGAAATACTTGAGATTGGGGTTCTCGACCACCAACAACGAGGCAAAATATGAAACTTTATTGGTAGGGATGGATATGGTACAGAAAATGGGTGGAAAAATAGTACAAATGTTCTCAGATTCACAACTCGTGGTGGGCCAGGTGGAGTTAGGTATTTATAGTCAAAATTGAATCCTTTACCTTGTTGTATATCTCCTGAAGTATGAACACCCATGTTGATTCTCTAACCACCCTTGCGACATCCTCAGCACAAAACCTACCCAGAGTCATCCTCATTGAAGATCTGTGTAAACCTACTGGAATGAATAAGGACATCATCCAAATTCATCAAATTAGGGTGGGACCTAGCTAGATGGATCCTATAGTATCATTCCTTAAAGATGATATCTTGCCCAAGGAGAAGTCTAAAGCAGATAAAGTACGTAGAAAAGCACATTGATTTTGGCTGTCCGTTGATCAAAAGTTTTACAAACGCTCTTTCTCAGGACCATATTTACTGTCTATACACCCTGAAGCAACGAAATTACTTTTGGAAGAGTTACATGAAAGGATTTGTGGAAGTCACACAAGAGGAAGGTCTTTATCTCACAAAGTTATTACACAAGGGTATTGGTGGCCCAATATGCAGAGAGAAGCTTAGGATTATGCAAAGAAGTGTGACCAATGTCAGAGATTTGCTCCCAATATCCATTAACCAAGTGGTGTTCTTAATCCTCTATTTAGTCCTTGGCCATTTGCTCAATAGGCTTTGGACATTGTAGAGCCTTTCAGCAAGAAATAGGAAGTGGTTTCTCGTTGGAACAGACTATTTCACTAAATGAGTTAAAGCTGAGCCATTATCCAACATAGGGATGTGGACGCAAAGAAATTTGTTTGGAAAAACATTATCACCAAGTTTGGAATCCCTCACACTCTTATCTGAAATAATGGCTTGCAATTTGATAGTAAAGCCTTCAGAAAGTATTGTTATGATCTAGACATCACGAATAAATATTACACTCCAGCTTATTGCAAAGGAATAGGCAGGCCGAGGCAGTTAATAAATTTATAGTCAATGGGCTCAAGAAAAGGCTAGATGATGCTAAGAGGAGGTGGGTGGAAGAGTTGCCACATGTTTTGTGGACGTATCGAACTACATCTCGAAGATCCACTAGGGAGACACCCTTCTCTATGACTTATGGAGCCGAGGTTGTAATCCCTCTGGAAACTGGATTTCTGACACTAAGAACGAGCTCTTTTGTCCCAAGCATTAATGACAATTTACTAGAAAAAAGCCTAGGCCTAGTTGAGGAACGACGAGAAAATGTCATGGTTTAGCTCGCTTATTATCAGCAAAAGTTTAAGTATGGATATGATTCCTATATGAAGTTAAGGCCACTTGCCCTTAAGGATTTGGTGTTAAGGAAGATCTTGGATAGTGCTAAGAACCTAGCATGGGGAAAGTTGTGACCTAACTGGAAAGGACCTTATCGAATCACTTCAGTAGCTAGCATAGCGTATTATCTTGCAGATTTAGATGAAAGGATTGTACCACAACCCTAGAATTTAAATAACCTACGAAGGTACTATTATTAATGAAAGGCACTTTTGCCATCTTATTTTTGTAAATACTGTGTTGCATTAATCATTTTTCTAAGTATCAAACAAAAACTTGGTCATGCTTAGCTCCTCGAACCACATATCTTGTAGAAATTGATATTTTTATTAAGTGTTAAACAGAACCTTAGTTACGTCTGGTCCTCGGACCATCTACTTTAGGAAATTTAACACTTCGAGTCGTTTTTCTAAGTATCAAACAGAAACTTGGTGATGCTAGGCTCCTCGGACCACATACCTCGTAGAAATTGATATTTTTATTAAGTGTTAAATAGAACCTTAGTTACGTCTAGTCATCGAACCATCTACTTTAGGAAAATTAATACTTCAATTCATTTTTCTAAGTATCAAACAGAAACTTGGTGATGCCTGGTTCCTCGGACCACATACATTGTGGAAATTGATATTTTTATTAAGTGTTAAACATGATCTTAGTTACGACTGGTCCTTGGACCATCTACTTTGGAAAAATTAACACTTCAATTCTCTTTTCTAAGTATCAAATAGAAACTTGGTGATGCCTGGCTCCTCGGACCACATACCTTGTGGAAATTGATATTTTTATTACATGTTAAACAGAACCTTAGTTATGTCTAGTTTTCGGACCATCTACTTTGGGAAAATTAATACTTCAATTCACTTTTCTAAGAATCAAGCAGAATCTTGGCTGTGTCTTAGCCCTCAGACCACATCTTATGGTGAATTGATGATTTACTTTTACGCCTCAGTTTCACATAAGGTTTGGTCTCAGACCATATTTCTCTCGTTTCGGGGTTTAGGTATTGTAAGGTTGAAATTTATTAACCATTTTGTTGGCTTTATTCCGTGCCAATTTGCTTGTAATTCAGCACTTAGAAACCCTGTATTTAGGTGGGATACATGTAAGGGTAGTGTGTGAGAGAGTGTGAAGAAATGCTCAAGCATATGCAGTGAAGCAAAGACTCGCGGCTGGATCTCACGGGTGGCTCGCTGCTTGCAAGCCTCCAGATGATGCACACAAGTAAAGCATGCTGAGAAGATGAACAGTCACGCCAGCTGTAGCACTACAGGACAAAAAGTTTAGTCTGGCCATTCTGTTTGCTCGCGGCTTGAACTCGCAACTCAGTCAAGTCACGAGGCCAAGTCGCTAGCCAACCCTGTTTAGAAAAACATGACTCTTCGCATTCCTTTCTCACTCTAGCATAAATACCCCTTATACCCATGAAATGTAGAGGCTTCTAGAGAGAATTTTGAGAGAGAAACCCTAGAAAAAAACAAGATTTACTCATCCACAATCTTCACATAGAGACTCTCCAAATTCCTCTACTCTCTTCCTCTCCATTGTTACATCCTTGAGAGGTACATTACCAAAACCTTTTCTCACTATACCCATATATGTGAGAAGGCTGTTTGGTGCTTTGGGAAGCAGTTAAGAAGGAACCAATTTCATATTGGTTGATACTATGGGCTATAGCGAAATCCGGTAAGCTAAAGAAGAAATAGGTTCGGCGCAACCTCATTGGAGTAGGAGTTTGGAGGGCTTAGGTACACTGGGTAGATTAGGCTTGGAGGGTCTTCTGTTGTCCATGTATCCCAACTACATTCATTAGTAGATTATTGACCACTTGGAGGGCGGCGGAGAGGTTTTACGCCGAGGGCTTCGGTGTCCTCTTCTGATAGGCCACAAACGCGTTGATCCCTTGTGATAAATTAGATTGATTAATTACCCTAGTTATTAATTAATCAAATTAACATGCAATATCACGTGGTAGCACAAACAAATCACCAAAACAAGTTATGCAGCAGAAAATAAATGACACGGTGATTTGTTTACGAATGGGGAAAACCTTACGGCAAAAACCCCACCGGGTGATTTAAGGTCACCACTCCAGAAACTCGACTATTATCACAGCAAGCGATTACAAGCAAGGAATCCCAAGTACCTTACCAACCTACAGTTGAACCCTTACCCCAATACCCAATACCCAATTGGACTTGCTCTGTAGTGACAGTTTCTCCTTTCAACGCATGGCTCCCAAGTACGTGACTAACCAGATGCGCGGATCCCAGTACGCGATTTCAAACACCAACTGGAGAGAGAAAGTTGTTGGCTGCAAAGTTCTTCAAATCATCAGAGATGAACTAGGGCACGAACTTTGTCTTTCAGATCACAAATTGCATGAACAAGAAGTTCTCAATGCTTGTGCAACTTGCATAATCTTTTACGGCCCTTAAAACAATCATTTTATATGTCTAGGGTTAGGAGAAAAAAAGTCCCAAAGACACATTCACGGATTGGACTTGAAACAGAACTGAAAATCTGTTTTCTTTAATTCTTGACAGATAGAGGTGTCGAGAGTCTGTCGAGAAGCTGTCGAGGCTCGGGGCTCGATAGATGCATGTGTCGAGGTAGGTGTCGAGCTTTAGTAACTTGCACTTCCTTACTTGTTTCTTGGACAGACTTTGATGACTTCAACACTGAATCTTGAAACACTGTTTCTTAAAGTGTTAAACACATCTTAGATCTACCCAATTACAAGTAAAGTGCGTTTTGTCTAAAGATAAGCCAATTACATAAAATAGCGACATATGTTCACAAACTTGAACTACATATGTCCTAACAATCTCCCCCTTTGGCAATCCGTGACAAAACCACAACAAACAAATGAAGATATGAGAGAAGTCATAAAACACTTTAACTCATACTTCAAATGTTACATACAGTAAAATCTATCCTAACACAAACTCTTGAAAAACTTTGCAAGAAAAGAGTTTATGGCAAGTAGACTTTTACAACCTGTATTTCTGAAACACTTATAAACAAAACACATCAAGGCATCTTTGTGTGAAGCAGAAATAATAGATTGCGTACAAGTAAAGAAACAATGTGTATAAAGACAGAAAAGAAACAACACATGGAAAGATAGGTGAAAGAAACATTCATCATCATATATATCAAGAAATAAGTACAATGTATATTAATACATGATCAATGTATCTCTAAAAAGATAGAAAAGAAAAAGAATACATATGATCTCCTCACTACATCCCTCAATCCACACTCCCCCTATCAAAAATGTCCTATGCTAACACTCCCCCTAAGCATGACTGCTCTCATACCAAAACTACTCTCCCTTTTTGTCACGAGTGACAAAGGGTAGAGTGTCATGTAGACATCTCAGCAGAAGAGCTCGCATCTCCATCATCATCATCCTCAGAAGCATCATCGTCATCACCATCATCATCAGCCTCAGTCTCAGTCGACACATGAGGTGGCGGAAGAGAAGCCTTTGGAGCAAAGCTGCCCATGGTCGCCTGTCGCCTGGCGATGCGACCAACACGAACGTTCACCTGATACAACTCCATGGAGAGTGTATCTAGGCGAGCATCCATGCGCTGAAGCTACGCCATGATGTCTCCTAAGGTGAAATCGCTCGAAAAAGAAGCAGCAGACGCTCGAGCTGATCTGGAGGTAGTCGGACGGGAGGAAGGAGTGGCACCATCAGACTGTCTCGATTGAAACTGTGCCTCACTACGTTTTACGGTAGCGGCATCTATGGCAGACATGACATGGTAAGGATCAAACGAAGGGAATGGGATGGAAAAACGGCGAAGAATCCTCATGATAGCAGAAGGGAAAATGAGCTTATCACGGGTGGCCGTATCTCTATAGACATCTATGATAGAAAAGATAAAGTGTGAAGGAAAGTCTATAGAGAGATCCTCTAGGAGGGACAACAAAAACCGAGCACGAGACTCTGTGATAGAGTTGTAGTGAGAAAGTGGGTGCAAAACAAAAATCATTACCATGTTAAGGAAACAAGGACCTTTAGCAAAAGGTCGACATGGTATGTACTGATGATCTCCCCAAGTGGAAGGACGCTCACAGAACGCCGAGATCATCTCGTCTTTGGACACAGTCCATAGACGCTCACAGCTAGGGTAATTAGGATGGTCCACCCTAGGGACATGAAGCACCTTGGAGACTAACTCCGAAGTGACAGCAAAGCGCGTACCTCGAACGCTAGAGTAGAAGAGAGGTACTGAAGAATCGATCCCGCGGATGTTGGAGTAAAACTCATGTATCAACACGAGTGGACAGGTGACCGGGACGTCACATAGTGACTCCCAAGCCCGACTATGAATGACATCGGGAAGGTCGATGTCGGCAAAGTCTG
This sequence comes from Castanopsis chinensis, assembly GCA_032878915.1. Lineage (NCBI taxonomy): Eukaryota > Viridiplantae > Streptophyta > Magnoliopsida > Fagales > Fagaceae > Castanopsis > Castanopsis chinensis. The sequence goes on along the minus strand of JAVQMG010000122.1, from coordinate 4,803,109 downwards.
CCAGGACAACGTGGCATTCCGAATGAACACCTCGTTTAGAAAAGTTCTCCAAGAAGTCCTTATGGGCTTTCTCATCACGGAACCGAATAGAAAGAGGAGTGGAATCTGAAGAAGACGATCCCTTAGAACACAAAGGGTTCTAGGATGGAATGGACTTATGTTTAGGTGCCATAGACACTACTAACGCAACCATAGAAAGGGGGAGAAGAAGGACGAACAGAAAAGTTCCAAGCAGTTCAATATTGGAAGAGTAAATATTGAAAAGAAAAAACGTATGCATGGAAAGTGCATGAACATGTGACATGCAACAAAAAAAAATCATGGGCTCAGCCCAATCCAAACCTAATAGCACATTACACACATCTAAATGCATGAAAATACAATTAGAATGCTAATGTGATGCAATACATGTAGTTTTAAAGATCAAATCTAAAAAACCAACCCAAAATTTCATGAAAACCTCAATAATTTAAAAAAAAAAACCAAAAATTTTCAAAAACACAAAACCTAGGGTTTTAAAAACATGAAATGCATGAATAATGAGGGATAAGATGCTTACCAAGTGATGAGGATCGAGAAAAACACTTGAGAAAGTCTTGGAAGAGGTTTGGAGGGAGAGAGAAGTGTTTTGAGAGAGAAAACAGGTTCTATCAAGGAAGAAAGATCGAGCAAAGTGACTGAGAAATCGCGAAGAACAGTTTTATACACCTTCAGTAATTCTCGACAGTTGCAGGTATCAAGAGGTATCGAGACAGCTATCGAGATAGGTGTCGAGAAAATGTACTTCGACAGATGCAGCTATTGAGGTCATGTGTTGAGAAAGAAGGATCAAACATGAAAGAACCTCAATCGATCCAGAAGCTGTCAAGAAGCTATCGAGCAGACAGAAAGTTTCTCGATTGATCCACCAGGTGTCGAGGATGTGTCAAGACTACGTTAAGGAAAAGTCTAAGAAGCTCAACAGACAGCTAGGTATCGAGAGGTGTCGAGAAGGTGTTGAGATGCCTTTAAAAACAGTTTTTCAAAAGAAGAAAAACACAAACATGAATGCAATCATGCATGCAACTCAACCAAAGATCCAAGCAACACATTAAGCTTTCAAAAACATCTCTCAACAAGAATTTTGATGCACATGTATCTCAAAACACGCACACACACACTAAACAAGTCTAACCAATTTTATATTTCAAAAATAATTCCAAACAGTTTAGTGAGCATACATTAACGCATGTAAATCTTGTGATGGCTAAATCACATTGTACCTGCACATGTATCAAAAATAGCAAAGAATATTGCGTGTTGTGTGTGAAAACATCGCAAGATTTCATAAGTGTCTCAATGTTATGACGATTTGAGATATGAAAAAATCACTTTAACTCACACACAATCATAACTACTTGATGGGGACTATCACCTTTAAGGTACATCCTATAACTCCCACATCTTCTAGAAAATACGCTTGCAACCATATTTTAAAGCATTTTGATCTTTTTGCTTTTTATTTCTTTGCATATTTTCTTTTAACAAGCATATCATGCATGGGCATACAAGAGAAAGAAAAGAAATACCCAATTATGTTAAACTTATGGCATTACACTTTTGCTATACCGAAGCATACAGATGTCATGTTATGATTGGCAAGTAACAGTGGTGAGATGATTATTTATGCCTTTTTTTTAGGATTTTCTAGTTCAACTCGTCAAAAAGAGTGATACGAGTGTTAAGAAGAAGAGATCACTCCACCTTACTCATCACAAACAAAGAGCTACAAAGGTCACTTGCTTAATTGTGCAGAAGAATGCTCATCTAAGCTACAGGTGATACAAAGTTTAGAAAACTCTGTTTCAATGGCCATTTCAAAAGTTCACATGAACCAATGCACACAAACACACACTGTTTTTGTATTTTTTAATTTTTCAATTTTTTTTTATTTTTATCAGAAAAGTAAAAACAAAACACAAAACTGAAAACACACAAACAAAAACAAGCTAAAGAATGCAAAACAATGCATAAAACTAGACTGACTCAAAACAGTAAAGAAACACACAAGCAATGCAACACATAAAAAACAGGGAGAGAGAAGAAGAAGTGACTGCTATCACTTAGATCCTTTGGCCTTCCACGCCTTGGAAGAACCTTTCCTTTTCGTCGACCCTTGAACTGGTGAAGAGGGAGAAGAACATGAACCGTTCAAGTTCGAAAGGAACATGAGGGCTTTTAGAATGTCTCCAAGAGGAGCGAGAGAAGTCTGAAGTTGATTCTGGCTCCCAGATGCTATCATGCCATTACTTTGTTAAGTGGCAAGCCACTTATAGCAATTTGGTCGAGTATGTCCATCAAAACCACAATGATAACAGAGATGCGACTTCTTCTGTTTGGGCTTTTGAGAGATATTCTTATCGGTCCTAGAGTTTCTAGTTTCCCTTTTTTTTAACTTTAGGGGGTGCTCCTAGGATGGACTTGCCCTTGTCTACGTTCTTACTAGCTAATTCAGTTTTAACATTTTTATCCTCAGTTTTAATGTTATTAGCAGGTGGAACAAACACAGTAGTACTAGCAGTAGGAGTATTAAAGAAAGAGAATTCATACCCCAATCCAGTACGATCTGAAGAAGATTTCTGAGCACTCAGCATCTCGTCCAGCTTTGCACTTAACGTCCTCTCCAATTGTGCTCTGACTTGAAACAGCTCTGCTTCAGGCTTCTTGGTCCTCTCGGCCAATAAATTATTTTCGAACCTCAGTGCTCTAATGGTCTGATTTGCTTCATCAACCTTTGTGGACAGCTCCTCACGATCGAGTTCTACATCACTGAGTTTCTTAGTGGCCAGCCTATAGAGTTTCTCATGCTTCTCTAAAAGCTTGTATAGTTTCTCATAGGCGGTATGGATATCATCTTGATCATCCATAATCTCACACTTGGAATCCACCAGTTCCTTCTCTTCATCCACTTCTTCAGTAACCCCATCAGTAGGATTAACAGTGGCAGTGAAGGCATTCAAGATTCCGTCATCTTCATCTTCGGAATCTTCCTCGGGCTCCGTGTCGCTTAAGGTAACAGCAAGTGCTTTGCTCTTCCCTATGCTCTTAAGGTACGTAGGACACTCTTGTTTCATGTGTTCGAAGCGTTGACACCCAAAGCATTTTGGCCCAGCGAAAACAGTGTACTGACTGCCATCCTTGACATCCTTCTTCCCTTTATCCGAATTCTTGAATTGTGAAGAACTGGATTGTCTATGGTCTTTGTTGAAGCCCTTTCCATTGGCATTCTTCATGAATTTCTTGAATTTCCTTGTGATGTAGGACTTCATCTTGGAATCTTCATCATCTGAAGAATCATCCGTATCACTGCTTTTGGCATTTAGTGCCAAACTCTTGCCCTTGCTTGACTTGCCTAACCTAGTCAGCCCTAACTCATAGGTTTGCAAGTTTCCAACCAGCTTAGTCAGAGGAATTCTGTCAATATCCTTCGATTCCTCAATCGCCGTGATCTTAGCATGGAATCTCTCGGGCAGCGATCTGAGCACTTTCCTTATAATCTTGGGTTCAGGGATGGTTTCCCCAAGATTGAAGGCTGAGTTTACTATGTCCTTGAGGTTGGCATAGAACTCATCAAACGACTCATCCTCCTCCATCTTAATTTATGTAAAGCGTGTGGTGAGCCTCTGTAGCTTTGAATCTTTGACAGCTTTGGTGCCCTCATAGGTTGTCTGGAGAATGGTCCATGCTTCCTTAGCAGTTTCAGTTGAGGAGATTTTCTTGAACTCCTCATTGGTGACTGCACTGAATAGGACATTCAATGCTCTGCTGTTGAAGTTTGCCGCCTTGATCTTGGCATCATCCCAGTCGGCCGACGCTTCTGTAGGCTTGGTCCAGCCTATCTCCACAGCTTGCCACACTTTCTCATCAAAAGACTGCAAGAAAGCTCTCATGTGTACTTTCCAGTATGCATAGTTAGTGCCATTAAATAAAGGAGGTATAATAAGAGATTGACCTCTATCCATAACAGCAGGGGTCAATGGATCACACACAAAGATTAAACCCTAATCAGAGTGTGCTTGCTCTGATACCACTTGACAGGCCACAAATGCGTTGACCCCTTGTGATAAATTAGATTGATTAATTACCCTAGTTATTAATTAATCAAATTAACATGCAATATCACGTGGTAGCACAAACAAATCACCAAAACAAGTTGACAGGCCACAAATGCGTTGACCCCTTGTGATAACTTAGATTAATTAATTAGCCCAGTTTTTAATTAATCAAATTAACATGCAATATCATGTGGCAGCACAAACAAATCACCGAAACTAAGTTATGCAGCGGAAAATAAATAACACAGTGATTTGTTCACGAATGGGGAAAACCCTTACGGCAAAAACCCCACCGGGTGATTTAAGGTCACCACTCTCGAAACTCCACTATTATCACAACAAGCAGTTACAAGTAAAGAATCCTAGTACCTCACCAACCTACAGTTGAACTCTTACCCCAATACCCAATTGGACTTGTTCTGTAGTGACAGTTTCTCCTTTCAATGCACGGCTCCAAGTACGTGACTAACCAAATGCGCGGATCCTAGTACGCGACTTCAAACACCAACTAGAGAGAGAGAGTTGGCTGCAAAGTTCTTCAAATCATCAGAGATGAACTAGGGCACGAACTTTGTCTTTCTGATTACAAATTGCATGAACAACAAGTTCTCAAAGAATATGCAACTTGTATCTTCTACCACACTTGACGGCCCTTAAAATAATCCTTTTATATGTCTAGGGTTAGGAGAAAAGAAGTCCCAAAGACACACTCACGGATTAGACTTAAAACAGACTTGGAAATCTGTTTTCTTTAATTCTCAACAGATAGAGGTGTCGAGAAGCTGTCGAGGATCGGGCAAAACAGCTTCTTTAAAGCTCGATAGATGCATCTGTCGAGGTATGTGTCGAGCTTTAAAAACTTGCACTTCCTTGATTGTTTCTTGGACAGACTTTGACGGCTTCAACACTTAATCTTGAACCACTGTTTCTTGAAGTGTTAAACTCATCCTAAATCTACCCAATTACAAGTAAAGTGCGTTTTGTCTAAGAATAAGCCAATTACATAAAATAGCGACATATGTTCACAGACTCGAACTACATATATCCTAACAATCTCCCCCTTTGGCAATCCGTGACAAAACCACAACATACAAATGAAGATATGAGAGAAGTCATAAATCACTCAACTCATATTCACTTGTTACATACAGTAAAATCTATCCTAACACAAACTCTTGAAAAACTTTGCAAGAAGAGAGTTTATGGCAAGAAGACTTTGACAACCTGTATTTCTGAAACACTTATAAACAAAACACATCAAGGCATCTTTGTGTGAAATAGAAATAATAGATTGCGTACAAGTAAAGAAACATGTGTATAAAGATAGAAAAGAAACAACACATGAAAGGTAGGTGAAAGAAAAACATACACCATCATATATAAGAAAAGAATAAATCCAATGTATGTCAATACATGATCAAAGTATCTCTAAACAGATGAGAAAAGAAAAAAATACATATGATCACCTCACTACATCCCTCAATCCACACTCTCCCTAACAAAAATGTCCTATGCTAACACTCCCCCTAAGTATGACTACTCTCATACAAAACTACTCCTCCTTTTTGTCACGAGTGACAAAGGGTAGAGTGTCAAGTAGACATCTCATCCGAAGAGCTCGCATCTCCATCATCATCATCGCCATCATCATCAGCCTCGGTCTCAGTCGACACATGAGGTGGCGGAGGAGAAGCCTCTGGAGCAAAGCCGCCCATGGTCGCCTGTTGCCTGGCGATGTGACCAACACAGACGATCACCTGATACAACTCCGTGGAGAGTGTATCTAGGCGAGCATCCATGCGCTGTAGCTACGCCATGATGTCTCCTAACGTGACGTCGTTCGAGGAGGAAGAAGCAGACGCACAAGCTGATCTGGAGGTGGCCGGACGAGTGGAAGGAGTGGCACCATCTGTCTGTCGCGATCGGAACTGTGCCTCGCTACGTTTTACGGTAGCGGCGTCTATGGTAGACATGACGTGGTAAGGATCGGACGAGGGGAAAGGGATGGAAAAACAGCTCAGGATCCTCGTGATAGCGGAAGGGAAAATGAGCTTATCACGGGTGGCCGTATCTCTATAGACATCTATAATGGAAAAGATAAAGTGCGAAGGAAAGTCTATAGAGAGATCCTCTAAGAGGGACAGCAAAAATCGAGCACGAGGCTCTGTGACAGAGTTATAGTGAGAGAGTAGGTGCAAAACAAAAGTCATCACCATGTTAAGGAAATGAGGACCTTTAGCAAAAGGTCGACATAGTGTGTACATATGATCTCCCCAAGAGGACGGACGCTCACAGAACGCCGAGATCATCTCGTCTTTGGACACAGTCCAGAGACGCTCACAGCTAGGGTAATCAGGATGATCCACCCTAGGGACATGAAGAACCTCAGAGACTAACTCTGGGGTGACACAAAAGCGCGTACCTCGGACGCAAGAGTAGAAAAGAGGTACTGAAGAATCTATCCCGTGGATGTTGGAGTAAAACTCCTGTATCAACACGAGAGGAGATGTGACCGGGACGTCACACAGTGACTCCCATCCCCGAGTGTGAATGACATCGGGAAGGTCAGTGTCGGCAAAGTCTGCCAGGACAACGTGGAGTTTCGAATGAACACCTCGTTTAGAAAAGTTCTCCGAGAAGTCCTTATGGGCTTTCTCATCACGGAACCGGACAGAAAGAGGAGTAGAATCTGAGGAAGACTGTCCCTTAGAACGTAGAGGGTTCTGGGACGGAATGGACTTACGCTTAGGTGCCATAGACACTACTAACGCAACCATAGAGAGGGGGAAAGAGAAAGAGACACATAGAAAAGTTCCAAACAGTTCAATATAGGAAGAATATACTGAAAAGAAAGAACGTATGCATGGAAAATGTATGAACATGTGACATGCAACATAAGAACATCATCGGCTCAGCCCAATCCAAACCTAACGGCACACAATCGATAGGCACACATCTAAATGCATGAAAATACAATTAGAATGCGAATGTGATGCAATGCATGTGGTTTTGAAGATCAAAACTATCAAACCAACCCAAGAATTTCATAAAAACCCCAACAATTTTGAAAACTCCCAAAAATTTTCAAAAACACAAAACCTAGGGTTTTAAAACAATGAAATGCATGAATATGAGGGATAAGACGCTTACCAAGAGATGAAGATTGCAAAGAACACTTGAAAACGCCTTGGAAAGAGGTTTGGAGGGAAAAGGAGAAATTTTGAGAGAGAGAACAGAAGTTTCGAGCGAGAGAGATCGAGCAAGTGAGAAGAAAAATCGCGAAAGCTCTATATATAGCCTCTCAGTAATTCTCGACAGATGATGCTATCGGGAGGTGTCGAGACTGCTGTCGAGGTCATGAGTCGAGAAATACACATGGACAAATGAAGCTATCGAGATCAGGTATCGAGGAAGAAGAAACAAACAAGAAGTAACCTCGATCGATCCAGCAGCTATCGAGAAGCTGTCGAGCAGACAGAAAGTTTCTCGATCGATCCAGCAGGTGTCGAGGTATCTGTCGAAACTGCGATAAGAAAGAGTCTAAGAAGCTCGCAGATAACTATGTGTCGAGAGGTATCGAGGAGGTGTCGAGATGCCTTTAAAAACAATTTTTCAAAAGAGAAAAAACACAGACATGAATGCAATCATGCATGCAACTCAACCAAAGATCCAATCAACACATTAAGCTCTCAAAATCATCTCTCAACATGAATTTTGATGCACATGTATCTCAAAACATGCACGCACACACTAAACAAGTCTAACCAATTTTATATTTCAAAAACAAGTCCAGACAGTTTAGTGAGTATACATTAAAGCATGTAAACCTTGTGATGGCCAAATCACATTGTACCTGCACATGTATCAAGAATAGCAAAGAGTATTGCGTGTCGTATGTGAAAACATCACAAGATTGCATAAGTGTCTCAATATTATGACGATTTGAGATATGAGAGAATCACTTTAACTCACACACAATCATAACCGTTTGATAGGGAATATCGCCTTCGAGGTACATCCTATAACTCTCACATCTCCTAGAAAACACGCTTGCAATCATATTTTAAAGCATTTTTGATCTTTTTGCTTTTTATATCTTTGCATATTTTCTTTTAATAAGCATATCATGCATGGGCATACAAGAGAACGAAAAGAAATACCCAATTATGTTAAGCTTTTGACATTGCACTTTTGCTATACCGAAGCATACAGATGTCATTGACATTGCACTTTTGCTATGCCGAAGCATACAGATGTCATATTATGATTGGCGAGTAACAGTGGTGAGATGGTTATTTATGCCTTTCTCTTGGGATTTTCTAGTTCAACCCGTCAAAAAGAGTGATACGAGTGTTAAGAAGAAGAGATCACTTAACCTTACTCATCACAAACAAAGAGGTATAAAGCTCACTTGCTTAGTTGTGCAGAAGAATGCTCATCTAAGTTACAGGTGATACAAAGTTTAGAAAACTCTGTTTTAATGGCCATTTCAAAAGTTCACATGAACTAATGCACACTAACTCACACTGTTTTTGTATTTTTCAATTTTTCAATTTTTTTTTATTTTTATTAGAGAAGCAAAAATAAAACACAAAACTGAAAACACACAAACAAAAACATGTAAAGCAAAACAATGCATAAATCTAAACTGACTCAAAACAGTAAAGAAACACACAAGTAATGCAACACACACAAAAAAACGGGAGAGAGAAGAAGAAGTGACTGAGATCACTTAGATCCCTTTGCCTTCCACACCTTGGAAGAACCTTTCCTTTTGGTCGACTCTTGAACTGGTGATGAGGGAGAAGAGTTTAAACCGTTCAAGTTTGAAAGGAACATGAGAGCTTTAAGAATGTCTCCAATTGGAGTGAGAGAAGACTGAAACTGATTCTGGCTCCCAGATGCTATTGTGCCATTGCTCTGTTGAGTGGCACGCCACTTGTAGAAATTAGGTCTTGTGTGACCGGCAACACCACAATGATAACAGAGATGTGGTTTCTTCTGTTTGGCCTTTTGAGAGTTAGTCTTCTTAGTCCTAGGGTTTCTAGATTCCCTTTTCTCAATTTTAGGGGGTGCTCCTAGGATGGACTTGCCCTTGTCTATGTTCTCACTAGCTAATTCAGTTTTAACATTCTTTTCTTCATTTTCAATGTTATTAGCAGGTGGAACAAACACATTAGTACTAGAAGTAGGAGTATTAGAGAGAGAGAATTCATACCCCAATCCAGTACGATCTGAAGAATGTTTCTGAGCACTGAGCATCTCGTCCAGCTTTGCACTTGACGTCCTCTCCAATCGTGCTCTGACTTGAAACAGCTTCGCTTCAAGCTTCTTGGTCCTTTCAACCAAGAAATTGTTTTCGAATCTCAGTGCTCCAATGGTTTGATTCGCTTCATCAACCTTTGTGGACAGCTCCTTACGGTTGAGTTCCACTTCACTGAGCTTCTTGGTGGCCAGCCTATAGAGTTTCTCATACTTCTCAGAAAGCTTATATAGCTTCTCATAGGCGGTATGGATATCATCTTGATCATCCATAATTTCACACTTGGAATCCACCAATTCTTCTTCTTCATCCACTTTTTCTGTAACCCCATCAGTAGGATTAACAGTGGCAGTGAAGGCATTCAAGATTCCGTCGTCTTCATCTTCGGAATCGTCCTCGGGCTCTGTGTCGCTTAAGGTAACAGCAAGTGCCTTGCTCTTCCCTATGCTCTTGAGGTACGTGGGACACTCTTGTTTCATGTGTCCAAAGCCTTGACACCCAAAGCATTTTTGTCCAGTGGGAACAGTGTACTGACCACCATCTTTAACATCCTTCTTCGCTTTATCTGAATTCTTAAATTGTGAAGAACTGGATTGTCTACGGTCTTTGTTGAAGCCCTTTCCATTTGCATTTTTCATAAACTTCTTGAATTGCCTTGTAATATAGGACTTCATCTTGGAGTCTTCATCATCTGAAGAATCATCCGTATCACTGCTCTTGGCCTTAAGTGCCAAACTCTTGCCCTTACTTGACTTGCCTAACCTAGTCAGCCCTAACTCATAGGTTTGCAAGTTTCCAACCAGCTCAGTCAGAGGAATTCTGTCAATATCCTTTGACTCTTCAATCGCCGTGATCTTAGCATGGAATCTCTCGGGTAGTGATCTGAGCACCTTCCTTACTATCTTGGGTTCAGGGATGGTTTCCCCAAGATTAAAGGCTGAGTTTACTATGTCCTTGAGCTTGGCATAGAACTCATCAAACGACTCATCCTCCTCCATCTTAATTTCTTCAAAGCGTGTGGTGAGCCTCTGCAGTTTTGAATCTTTGACAGCCTTGGTGCCCTCATAGGTTGTCTGGAGGATGGTCCATGCTTCCTTAGCAGTTTCAGTTGAGGAAATTTTCTTGAACTCCTCATTGGTGACTGCACTGAATAGGGCATTCAATGCTCTGCTGTTGAAGTTTGCCGCCTTGATCTTGGCATCATTCCAGTCGGCCGGCGCTTCTGTAGGCTTGGTTCAGCCTATCTCCACAGCTTGCCACACTTTCTCATCTAAAGACTGCAAGAAAACTCTCATGCGTACTTTCCAGTATGCATAGTTAGTGCCATCAAATAAAGGAGGTATAATAAGAGATTGTCCTCTATCCATGACAACAGGGGTCGAATGGATCACACACAAAAGATTAAACCCTAATCAGAGTGTGCTTGCTCTGATACCACTTGACAGGCCACAAATGCGTTGACCCCTTGTGATAACTTAGATTAATTAATTAGCCCAGTTTTTAATTAATCAAATTAACATGCAATATCACGTGGCAGCACAAACAAATCACTGAAACTAAGTTATGCAGCGAAAAATAAATAACACGGTGATTTGTTCACGAATGGGGAAAACCCTTACGGCAAAAACCCCACCGGGTGATTTAAGGTCACCACTCCCGAAACTCCACTATTATCACAACAAGCAGTTACAAGTAAGGAATCCTAGTACCTCACCAACCTACAGTTGAACTCTTACCCTAATACCCAATTGGACTTATTCTGTAGTGACAGTTTCTCCTTTCAATGCGCGGCTCCAAGTACATGACTAACCAGATGCGCGGATCCCAGTACGCGACTTCAAACACCAACTAGAGAAAGAGAGAGTTGGCTGCAAAGTTCCTCAAATCATCAGAGATGAACTAGGGCACGAACTTTGTCTTTCTAATTACAAATTGCATGAACAACAAGTTCTCAAAGAATATGCAACTTGTATCTTCTACCACACTTGACGGCCCTTAAAATAATCCTTTTATATATCTAGGGTTAGGAGAAAAGAAGTCCCAAAGACACACCTACGGATTAGACTTGAAACAGACTTGAAAATCTGTTTTCTTTAATTCTCGACAGATAGAGGTGTCGAGAGGTGTCGAGAAGCTGTCGAGGATCGGGCAAAACAGCTTCTTTAAAGCTCGATAGATGCATCTGTCGAGGTATGTGCCAAGCTTTAAAAACTTGCACTTCCTTGCTTGTTTCTTAGACAGACTTTAACGGCTTCAACACTTAATCTTGAACCACTGTTTCTTAAAGTGTTAAACTCATCCTAAATCTACCCAATTACAAGTAAAGTGCGTTTTGTCTAAGGATAAGCCAATTACATAAAATAGCGACATATGTTCACAGACTTGAACTACATATGTCCTAACACAAGTTATACAGCGGAAAATAAATGACACGGTGATTTGTTTACGAATGGGGAAAACCTTACGGCAAAAACCCCACCGGGTGATTTAAGGTCACCACTCCGGAAACTCTACTATTATCACAGCAAGCGATTACAAGCAAGGAATCCCAAGTACTTTACCAGCCTACAGTTGAACCCTTACCCCAATACCCAATTGGACTTGCTCTGTAGTGACAGTTTCTCCTTTCAATGCATGGCTCCCAAGTACGTGACTAACCAGATGCGCGCATCCCAGTATGCAACTTCAAACATCAACTGGAGAGAGACAGTTGTTGGCTGCAAAGTTCATCAAATCATCAGAGATGAACTAGGGCACGAACTTTGTCTTTCAGATCACAAATTGCATGAACAAGAAGTTCTCAATGCTTGTGCAACTTGCATCATCTTTTACGGCCCTTAAAACAATCCTTTTATATGTCTAGGGTTAGGAGAAAAGAAGTCCCAAAGACATATTCACGGATTAGACTTGAAACAGAACTGAAAATCTGTTTTCTTTAATTCTCGACAGATAGAGGTGTCGAGGATCTGTCGAGAAGCTGTCGAGGCTCGGGGCAAAATAGCTTCTTAAAGCTCGAAAGATGTATGTGTCGAGGTAGATGTCGAGCTTTAGTAACTTGCACTTTCTTACTTGTTTCTTGGACAAACTTTGATGACTTCAACACTGAATCTTGAAACACTATTTCTTGAAGTGTTAAACACATCCTAGATCTACTCAATTACAAGTAAAGTGCGTTTTGTCTAAGGATAAACCAATTACATAAAATAGCGACATATGTTCACAAACTTGAACTACATATGTCCTAACATCTTCGATAACACATCATTGTGTTGTCCTTGTGTTTGCATCTCTCTTCCCTTAATCTTTGCCATTTAATTTCTGTTGTAGATGTGATTTTATTTGGTTTAGATTATGTTATCAACTCTGTTTTAGTTTATTTACATTTTTCGCACGTACATTGTTTATTTATAAGTTTGAATTGGTAATTTTTAATTTAGGGGTCTAAACGTTCAAATGTGTTTTACACGCTTTTTGAACTTTTAGGTATATTCTCATGTATTTAACTGATGTTGGCTGTTGCACGTTAAAAAATACAATTCCAAATCACTGAAGACATAGGTCAATAAAATGAAACCAATTCCATGTCAGATTACTGATATTACCTAATACATTATTGAAACCTACCCTGTTCATTTGCACACCAAGTCATTCATGTTATATATGCAAATTGTACTAAGATAAAGAGTAAAACATTGCCAGTAAGTGAAATCTGTAAGAAATTAAAAATCAAAATCTTGAACTTGTCATTATAATTGTATGTGATTACATTGGAAATAAAAACACAGGACAAACGATAGTTGTAAACTTATAACAAAAAAGCTATCTTTAAGTCAGGCAAAAAGTGGAGACGGAATCCTAGGTTGTTTATGTCTTGGTTTTCTGTGGAAGGTCTTCTGTGGACTTTACTTCAGCTACCTTTGTTGTGTCCTCCTCCCCTTTTGGTTTGGGCCCAGTCTCTTTGGATTTGGGAGCCACTTCTTTGATGATGAGGATAACATTTACAGATTTAGTCTCAGGCAGGGTCATAATTAGTTTTCCTTCATCTTTCGCCCTAAGTGGAGGATCACCCTGGTCAGTTTTCTTGCTCAGACCCTTATCAGTCCTCTCGCCCTGGTCCCTGGCCTGGTTTGAACATGTGGATGCTTTAATAAATGGAAGAGAACCCTAAACGGTGGGGGGTTGTATGGGAGGCATTGACTCGGAGGCAGTTGGAGAAAGAGCTATGGCTTCAATTACGCGGATATCAGGGGGGTATTATACATTCTCGGCTTTTCTTCATTTAGGACTAGTAAGGACACTTGCCACATTAAGAGCTTCTACTCATACTTGCTGGCAGTAATCCCTACACACTTCAGCAAGTTCTTTAGCCAACTGGACTTCCGTTTCTTCAACCCCCTTGTTGAAAGAAGCAAATGATGCAGCCTCCATGGTCTCTTTTCTGTTGGGTCAACTCAGCTTCCTCAGCCTCTTCCGTTCTTTTATTCTTTTTGGGGTTGGTTATAGGAAGAAGGGAGCTTGGAAGAGGAGAGGGTGGGAGATTGGCGGCAGGTTGAGACCCCGAGGTGCCCTTCATAATGGCCTGTTTACCTTTCTTGGCAAGAAGATCTTTCAAGCTTGTCCCTGGTTGTCGAGACATTCCTTTGTCCTCTTCCTCAGAGCTACTATCTACAAATGCAATTATTAAACCTTTGATACCATAGTACTTGTCAGATCCGTTCTCTTTTTCTGAGAGGTTAACAATTTGGTCCTCTATAGGCTTCTCTACTTCTTCGAGGCAGAATTGGTCTATTTCCTCTTCAAGGGACAAACATGAAGACATGGATTCTTCTCGGGAAACTGCTGCTTCAAATTGTACGGGCGGAGGGATTGCCGCTATCGAGCGCATGTAGAGGATGATGGAAGGGTCGTCTGACAAATTGTGAGAGGCAAGGAAGCTTGTTTTTGAGACGTTAATTCTTCTACATCTCTGGTCACCCACAACGATGGTGTTACTGATTTCTTGGAAGATAGTTGACAGAGGTTCATATCCCAGGATAAGATGGGCCGCCCTCACCTACTCGTCTTCGCTCACAAATATCTCAGATCTTAAAACTCTATTGAGGTACGCAATGCTGGATAGACTCAAGCAGGGTGATGTGTGTTGTTTGTCTGCAAAGACATCCGAGAAGCCAGACATAGTCAGACCAACAACAGATGTTAAACAAAGAAAAATTAAAGTGCAATGTGAATCTAAATGATAAAATTAGAAGAACTAAACCCCATGCTAGGGAACCAAAAACTCTATGGAATCACACCTGGTGTTCCCTCTGTGACTGGGCAATGAGGACCGTCGTACCACTTCTAGAGGCAATTACGTAGTGGTCCTTCATGCCTTTGTTAGATTTGAGAAGACACAATATGAGATTAACGATGTTAGACCTTGACTTAAGGTAATACCCCAGGCCTTTAAATTTGTGGCAATCATACACATGGACAACATCGTGCCATGTGATATTCAAACCCATTTGCTCGTTGAGAGCGCCAACACAACCTATGATTCTAAACATGTTACGTGTACATTGATCAAGACATAATCTATCATTACGCAAGTATTCACTAGTTACGTTCTTCATGGGAAGTGTCATTCCATCTTCTGAAAATGCGATTATGGGAATGACAACTTCTCCCTCTCCCCTATCGTCAGCTATGGCATTTGGGGGGCATTATCTCAAACCCACTTCTTGAGAAATGTGGTATTTGGCTCGGAAACCCTCCATACTGGCGTCAGTATCTACTAAGCATTTGAATCTACCCATTTGGTTGAAGTAAAAGTGAAGATTCAAATAAAAAAAAGGGGTACACTTAATCGCCGAAAATTATAGCCGAGGAGAAAAAAGAAGTTAAAAGCGTGAAAACTTACGAGAAAAGGAGTAGACAATTTTTCGAGAATTTCATGGGAGTTAATACAGTGAGGAATTCTTTAGAGTTGGTCGATTTCCTGAGTAATGTAAAAATGGAGATTTCCGAGGCGTTTTATATGAGAGACCACATCCAATGGAAGTTATCTCGCTCAAAAATTCAAGAATAGATCTAGGCCATTAGATGCACATCTTACCGTTGGACGTGGGAGATAATGAGCCGCTTGGAGCAATTGATAGGGGCATTATGGGTTTCGAGGTGTCAGAAGTAGATTTTAAAGGAGGGAAATGACATTTACACGTGTAACCACTTAAGGAGCGTGCGAAGGCTGGAATGCTGGGTCAAAATCTCAATTTTCTCCTCAGATAGAGAAGCAAATTGAAATTTTGAGGGGCTATTGTGAAGGCTAAAGATTTAGGGCGTGTTCATGGGCTTGGGCCTGATCCGAAGGTATTTACTTGTTCGAGAAGGGTTAATGGTAGTAACAGTATCAAACTTAAAAGCTTGCAAGCAAACTGTGGTGAGAGAAATTGATGGAAATAGTCCTAGGAGAGGCAACTCCTCGACTCAATAAAGTGAAGGTCACATGGTATACCCTCGGGATAGGAATGACATTCTAGAAGGACCCATGGATAACAATGTATTCCATGAGGGCATGGGGAAGAAAACAGAAAGAGAAATATCTTAGATAAAGTTTCTACCACCGCATTCAAGACTCTGCACCAACTTCTCTGGCCGCATTAATGAGAAAATGACATCTGAACAATGGTGACCAGTCTTACAGCTATTATTGGAAGACTTCAAGAGGGCGGTGGATGGGACAAGTATCAGCATTGGTAATCTGATCCATATGTGGACGATGGAGATAAGAAGAAGAAGAATATAAAAGAAAGAGAAAGGCATTCAAGGAGTGGGGATCGGAGAAGAAAAAGGGAAAAAAGCACTAGATACTCGAGGATGCTTAACTGTAACCTTTTGAAAAAGAAGAAAATTTAATACAAATTGTTCTCAGCTTACGCCCGAGGAGTGATTCTGATATGAGTGTAGTTCATTGCATGTGAATTAGCAATCTAACCCATCATCTTTGTTATCCAACACCCATGAAACCTAGATTTCGAACCCATTCTCTACAAAATTTTATTGTATTAGGCTCTTTGGGCTAGACCCCTTCACACCGTTGGGTTTGGGTGCAAATTGTGACTATACAATGTGTCCTAAATTATTTATTCTTAAATTATTTATTTCTTAATTTTAGAATCAAATATGGGATCACATCATAAATATTCATCCAAGTGAGTTATTTAGTACAAAAATCAAAGAATATAAAATAAATGAATCCTAAAAAAAATGACTATCAATAGTATTTAAATTATATATATATATATATATATATAAATTATATTATGCATCTTATTGTATATCTTTAAATGTATCTGTGCGGGCATCATCCTCCTGCAAGCCTATTTACTCAGAAGCCCACAGAGGTAATGCCACGTGTGAGGGCTTGACACTGATCAGATCGGCGTGTTCATTTCATGCGAGTTTCCACGCTCGTTTGAGAACCTGATGACTGAGGATTAAATCCTTTATGGCATGAACGTCAGGAATGGAGGCCTCATCTTCGGTAAACATGTTGCTGGGCATGAGGAACTCACAGTAAATGGCATCCCCTGTAGAGCGTTCTCTCCCGAGCAATCTCCCCAGCGGCGGAGCTAGTTCCAATGCTGTTGTCACCCTTTCTCACTTATCACCAAACATCCACTTAAGGATAATGGTATTGGACCTTCCTTCTGTTGCTTAGAGAATACCACTACCGAGCATCAGGTCTAACAGTGGAGCTAGTTCTAATGCCATTGTCACCTTCTTCCACTCACAATTAAGCATCCACTTAAGGGAAAAGGTATTGGACCTTTCATTCCACCCACTGTGAAATTGATCATGGCCATTCCACTAACTTTGGCTAGAAATAGGCAAGGAAGGTTCAGTTGAGGGGGTTGGAAATTGGGGAGAGGAAAGACGAGGGAGATGAGAAGCTCTTGAGAAAAGGAGAGTGATTGTAAGAATAGAGGGAGCTAGGGTACCTGGGTTGCCGGACATAGGACTGCGCATTGTAGAAAATTCAAAAGCCCACAATACAAATAGATTGTGAGCCCAATTACTTTCAAGCCCATTCGCCATATCTAGGTGCACACAATTGGCGCTGTTTGTGGGGATCTCCTATGTAGTTGTGGTTCTATCGAGGCGGACGCAGGAAAATGTCAGGGATTGGACCTGGAAAGTATGCTGAAAGTGGCTCCGAGGGATCGTTGCGGGGGTCCACATAGCGAGAAAGGAGGCATAAAAGGCATGAGGACAGGCGGCATGAGGAAGCAGAGGAGTCCGAGCTCGGAGAAGGGTCATTTCAAACTCTTCGAACAGCATCTTACGCCTCAGGCCGCAACAGCCCCGATAGAAGGGACCAGGAGCTTGAGCGGAAGGATCGAGAGCTTGAGCGCCTAAGGGGAATGGTGAAATACTTGGAGATGCAAGCGAGGGGCAGACGTAGGAGAAGGAACCATGATGAGAGAAGAGAAAGATCGGTAAGTATAGGGGACCATCGTGCGGTAGTGTCCCTTCAATCCGGGTTTCATCGGCACCGCGAACGATCGCAGGAGTATGCGAACCATGATTCGACCTCCCCAGACAAGGGACGACCACAAAATATGGCCATGGACACAATGAGCCGTACTTTAAGTGGCCGAACAAGATGGTAAACGACCGGTTGAGGAGAAACCAGAATTTGTACTGTACGTACCACAAGGACAAGGGGCACACTACCAAGTAATGTAAGGTATTGAAAGACCATTTAGAACAGTTGGTGAAGGTTGGGCACCTGAAAGAGTTCATGGTAGCAACAAGGGATCGTGAGGTAGGGCAAGAGGCATTTTAGCTTCCGTGACGAAGGGAGTATTGACCGTGGAACCGGCAAAAAATCCCACGGACGAGCATTCTCCTGGGAAAAAGATGAGCTACATAAAGCAACCCATTACATTTGACGATGATGATATGGACAGCACCATTCAACAAAATGATGATGCTTTGGTTGTTACCGCCCGTGTAAGGGGGTTCGTAGTAAAAAGGAGATTTGTAATGAACCCCGACATGTACAGGGGGCTCGGGCTAAAGAGAGAAGATTTGTCCAAGTATGATTCACTTTTGATGGGGTTTGATGGCCATATGGTGATCTTGGAGGGGAAGATTTCACTCCCCATCAGCATGGGGGGAAAGGAGGTAAGTGTGACATTTATTGTGGTTGACTCTTTCTCACCATACACTGCAATCCTTGGAAGGCCATGGATTCACGACATGGGAGCCGTACCTTCCACCCTGCACGTAAAGGTCAAATTCCGCGCCGTGGATGGAATCGTGGTGATAAGGGGCAGTCAGACGAAGTCTAGTGGCCGCAGCCACCCGAAAAATCAGACAAAGGGAGACCATTGGGGAAACCCCCTTGTAGCAATTACAGCAACCCCGGGAGGGAGTAAGGGCCAGAGGTGTCGAGGGCTTGGTGAAAGTAAAAATTTTGCTGGATCGTGGAGGAGTTTTATGATAGGGGCTAGCTTAAAGGACGAGGAGAAGGTGGAGTTATTGCTTTTTCTTATACAAAGCATGGATGTATTCGTATGGAGTCCCTATGAGGTGCCCGGGGTTGACATAGAGTTTATAGTCCACATGCTTAATGTGGACTCTTTATGCCCTCCTAAGAAGTAGAAGTCGAGGAGATCGGCTAAAGAGCATGCCAAAACTGTCAAACAGGAGGTCGGGAAGCTGAAAGAAGCAGGGGCCATAGAGGAAGCGTTCTTCCTAGAATGGCTAGCAAACACTGTGGTAGTAAGGAAGAAGAACGGTAAATAGAGGGTCTGTGTTGACTTTACCGATCTAAACAAATGATGACAAGGATGTTCAGGGATAAAATTGGGTGTACGGTCAAGGTGTACATTGATTACATGATGATAAAAAGCAAGCAGGAAGGGCATCATATTGACGATCTTAAAGAAGTATTTGAAATACTCCGACGACACTGGTTACGGCTCAATGCCGATAAGTGCACTTTTGGGGTAGGGACTAGCAAGTTCCTGGGCTATTTAATCACCAAACGGGGAGTCGAAATAAACTCCGACCAAATTGAAGCCATGAAGCGTTAAAACCTCTGAGCAATCCAAAAGAAGTTCAAAAATTAACTGGTATGTTGGCTGCCTTTAACCGATTTATCTCCAAATTCGCCAACAGGTGTCGACCATTTTATTGACTATTGAAGAAATGGAAAGGGTTCCAGTAGGATGAGGAGTGTGATAGAGCTTTCCAAGAACTAAAGGAATATGTGGGGCGGGCTCCAATGTTAATGGCCCTGGAACCCGGAGAAGATTTATATATGTACTTCTCGGTATTCGAGCATGCTGCCAGCACAATGCTCTTGAAGGATGATGGTATATAGCTACCAATTTACTACATAAGAAAGACATTGGTTGATGCCAAGACAAGGTATTTGCCGCTGGAAAAATTGGTGTGGACACTCGTGCACTCTACTCGGAAATTGCCCCATTACTTTCAGGCACACATCGTCCACGTTCTCACAGAGTATCCTCTGCAGTCATTATTGAGGAGATCTGACTTTACCGAAAGAATAGCTAAGTGGGGGACTCAGCTAGGTTCTTTTGACATAAGATACAAGCCGAGGAACTCAGTGAAGGGCCAAATACTCACAGACTTCATTGCCGAGTTTTCACCGAGAAGTACAGAGATGATCAACATTGCGGGGACCAACCTATGGAAAGTGTTTGTGGACGGCGCCTCTAATGTTGCGGGAGCAGGAGCCGAGATTGTAATTGTCACCTGGGAGGGAATAAAGCTGAAACACTCATTCAGATCGGGTTTTAAAGCCTCCAATAATGAGGCCTAGTATGAGGCCCTACTAGTGGGGCTGAGAGTGGTTTTGGATTTGGGAGCAAAGGAGGTGGAAATTTACTCAGATTCCTGGCTCATAGTCAACCAAGTATTGGGGAGTTTCGAGGCAAAGGATCCTCGGATGGCTGAGTACTTGCGAGTGGTGAAACACGCCATGGGCCATTTCTCAAGTGTGAAAGTAGAACAAGTTACCAGAGGGCAGAACCGCCATGCTGACTCCCTAGCCACATTAGCATCATCGATAGCTAGTGAAGTACCCTAGTTAATCAGGGTGGAATTAGTGAACGAATCGAGCATCCATGCAAAAATGGAGGTATTGCAAGCCGTCACGGCCGAGAAGTATTGGATGGATCCTATAGTCGAATTCTTAGCCGAAAATTGGTTATCGGAAGACAAAAAAGAGGCGGCCAGATTACGACGGACTGCTTCCCAATATTGGTTATCTGCCAATCGAAAGTTATATCGAAGGTCATTTGAAGGACCGTACCTGCAGTGTCTTCGCCCTAGCCAAGCTAGAGAAATCTTGGCTGAACTACATGAAGGTGTGTGCAGTAGTCATGTGGGAGGACGATTATTGGCTCATCGAGTAATGACTCTAGGTTTTTCGTGGCCACGGATGGGGAAAGAGGCCTCTAAGCACGCATGAAGGTACCAGCAATGTCAAATATACGCCCCGATGATCCACTAGCCTGCCAGGAGTCTAAACACAGTAAGTTGCCCGTGGCCATTCGCCTAGTGGGGGCTGGACATAGTCGGGCCATTTCTCAGGGCAACAGGCAATCGAAGATTCGTGCTGGTCGTGGTAGACTACTTCACTAAATAGGCGGAAGCAAAGGTGCTGGCAAACATCCGAGATGTTGATGTCAAGAGGTTTGTATGGAGAAACATTGTAACAAGATTTGGCGTACCAGAGTCTCTTGTGTCAGACAATGGTTTACAGTTCGACAGTAAATCTTTCCAAGAGTTTTGCAATAATCTCGAGATCAGAAACCGGTATTCAATGTCGGCATACCCACAAAGCAACGGCCAGGTAGAAGCTACCAACAAGGCCATCGTAAGCGGATTGAAGAAGAGGTTGGAAGGCGCAAAAGGTAGGTGGGCTGAGGAACTGCCAAGCGTCCTATGGGCTTACCAGACAACTCCAAGGAGGTTTACGGGAGAAACTCCATTCTCTCTAACTTACGGGGCGGAGGCTGTCATTTTCGCAGAAGTAAACCTATGTAACGCTCGGGTTACGAGATTCGCTCCGGCCGAGAATGAGAAGCTGATGTGCAAGCAGCTGAACTTATTAGAAGAACACCGTGAAGCAGCTACCATCCGGCTGGCAAAATACCAACAAAAGCTCACCCAGAGGTATGATAGGAGTGTGAGGAAAAGGGAATTTGCCGCAGGAGATCTGGTACTTCGTAAGGTCGTGGGGAATACACGTGACGTCAATGCAGGGAAGCTGGCCCCGACCTGGGAGGGGCCTTACAGAGTAACTGCCATTGTAGGTGTGGGAGCATACTACTTAGAAGACTTGGAAGAAAAACCTCTTCATCGGTTGTAGAACGTTCACAACTTAAAAAAGTTTTTTCCTTAACCGGATGTACTTCAGGGTGTAATGGGATGTAATTTTTCAATACATGTATTACATATTAGCATGACGAGGTTTACTCTTGCAGGTTTATGTAACTCCATTATTGTTTATTAGTTGTTGCAGATCAACAAATACAGAAAGAATCGTACAGAGACCTAAAACATCATTTTCCAAAGGACAGAAACTTATCCTCGATTCGATTCCTATAACCGAGCAGGTGGAAACCTTAAAACATCATTTTCTAAAGGATAGAAACCTGTCCTTGGTTCGATTCCTATCACCGAGCAGGTGAAACCTTAAAACATCATTTTCTAAAGGACAGAAACCTGTCCTCAGTTCGATTCCTATCATCGAGCAGGTGGAAACCTTAAGACATCATTTTCTAAAGGATGAAAACCTGTCCTCCGTTTGATTCCTATCACTGAGTAGGTGGAAACCTTAAGACATCATTTTCTAAAGGACAAAAACATGTCCTAGGTTCGATTCCTATCACCGAGCAAGTGGAAACCTTAAGACATCATTTTCTAAGAACAGAAACTTGCCTTTGGTTTGGCTTTTATCACCAAGCAGGTGGAAGGCTTAGGCTATCATTCTCAAAAGCGATCCTAAATTCAACTCTCTATACCGAGCAATGAGAACCTAAACGAAAGACCCTAAAGGTGGAAAGTTGCTCCTAAATGCCGTGAGTGAGAAAGTAAGGTATGATCAGTCTAACCCCAATCATATGCAAAGTTGGCAATTCCCAAACAAACATGGATAAAATTTAAAATGGGAATGGAACACAAATTTATGTCCCAACAATATCATCCAAACGGTAAAGAAATTGTTCTATCGCCACAACCCGGCGACCTAGGCTTCCCAAACATAAAGCCAGTGAAAAAAAGAAAGAAAGAAGAAAACAGGGGCTAAACCATCATACGACATGATCAGAAGGATTTGGTGGGGTGACAGGTTGCTCAAATCCGTTTCTAGCTGCCTGAGTTATTGGAGTCTGATCTTGAACACCTTCAACTCCAATATGGATATTACTCGTAACCTCCGGGTCAGCAGTCTCCATTTAAGCGTCAATATCCCGTACAAGATCCCTTATACTCGGGGTCTCCTCCTCATCCATGGCGTCGGCTTGACTCTGAGCAGGGGGAAGGGGCCGGGTAGGGGATTTGCATTGGATTCCATAGCAGGGAATCCTCGGCCACTCCCATCGTCTGAAGAGCAGCTAACCATCCTTCCCCGAATCCATGGCACCGAGCTTGGTGAATGATTAGTTCCACAGATTTTTCAGCCTCCGAGAAGCCTGCATTATACCACTTATCCTCACAGGCTACGAGTGATTCCTTCAAGTCAGCAATTTGATCAGCTTGGGCTAGGTTCAGGCTATCTGCCTTTGCTAACCTGAGTTCTATCTCGCCTAGCTTCGTCTCCATGATGGTCAGCTTACTCTCAGCGACTTGCCGGGCGTCCTCAGCATCCATTGCTTTCCTTTCCGATGCCGCGGCAGTTTCCCCCTTCTCCTTAGCAGTAACCTCAGCAACAGCCTTTAACGCCTTCTCCTGCTCAATAGCCTCGGCTGTATCCTTCAACCTCCCGTTCATGATGCCAGTCAACTGCGCGGCCTGAAAACAAAACGGTGACAAAATGATAAAAATGGGAAGATAGCTATATTACAACGTATGCAATAAAGGGAATAGGGAATTACAGCAATGGTATGCCATTGTAGCCGTTTGGCAAGCGTCTCGTCATCGCCATCCAAAAAATAGTGAACGTCCTTGAGCAACAGGAGGCCTTGCACCAAGCTTTGAGCCACCTGTCCCCCTCTGCCCTTGTCCCACAACCGAATGCTGGCGTTTGCCTGTTAAGGCTTATCACCCAACAGAAAAGTGAGCCGCCAGCCCACCTCAGGTTGAGAAGAAGACGTCACGTTGGTCCTGACCTGAATAGCTGATGGAGTAGCAATCGGTGTCTCTTGGATCCTAGGCCTGCCCTTTGCGCAGGGCGGAGTCTTCGGTAGGACGTCACCTGGGACGGGAGTGTTCTTCTCAGCAGCTCGTTTCCTCTTTCTATTTTCACCAACAGGAATAGCCAGACCCGGTCCTTCGAGGGATTGAGGATGAGCCACAGTCCGGCCCCGAGTATGAACCGAGTAAGGGTAATCTTTCTATGCTTCACCATTTTTTCTACCTGGTCAGATTTAATGGCCGAGGTACCTATTGGTTCAGCGGCTTCCTTCTCGGCTATTGGGGCAGCGTTTCTTGGCTGTTCGATAGCTTTGTGTCTTCTTCGACCTCGGGACACATGTTCGGCAGACTCGTCCCTTACAGGTGCGATGTCATCTGCGGTGGTATAACGGGGGCTGAGGTCTCGAGCTTCGCCAGTAGTAAGCGCGGAAGGAATTTCTTATGCCGGACGTCTATGTAGGACAAGAGCGGGCTGTCTACTAAAAGCGTTTGGTTGAAGTTTTGCCAAGTAGTGTACACTGGGTTAATACTGAGAATTAAATGTGATGCCCGAAGCTGCCTGTTGTCATGCACGAAAATCTCCGACCTCAGGAAAAAGTTGAGATCATGCGCGTGTATGACCCGAGAGTCCAGCAGGAACCTTTTTGATTCTGCAGCAAATTCGAAAATAAACCGATCTGTTAATTACACAAACAATAAAAGGATGCAAGAGTAGAGCAAATGGAGATTCTCGGTACCGACCAACTTCATGCGGTGAAAGTGGGCAAAGTAGCTCACCGACAAGCCAGTTGCCGCGCACCCGAACAAACTCTCCAGCCGAGTTTCTATTGGAGTCGAGCAGACAAGAGATAAGTTGGACTCACATATCACTAGTTTTCAAGTAATAGTCACTCGAAAAATTGCCGCACAGTTTATACATAAAATTAACGTCATGATGGTTCAGTTGCAACCCGAACATCTAATTCAGCCGGCGGACACAACTAACAACTCTATAAAAATTAGGGGGAAACTGGTCGGGGCATAGAACATAGAATCCTAGGGTGCTTATGATGAGAGGGTCTATCAGGAATCTAACCCCACCCTCAAGTATAGATATCAACAGAAAAAACGCTGCATTTGAATCAACAACCCTCGCAAGTTCGATGTCGCCCACATTGCAGTACGCAATGTCGACATCCCCTGGGACATTAAAGGTCTCTTAAAAACTGGCCAAGGCAGTCCCAGGGGTGAGAATGTGAGAATATCCCATTTCTAAAGTACGAAACAGAAGGGAATCAAAAGAGAGAGAGAGGAAGAGGAGAACTTACTTTGGGCTCTAGGGAGTGAGAAACTGGAGGCGTTTTGGTGCGCAAAAGAAAGATGCTCGACAAAGAAGAAATTGAGAGTGAAGAGGACACAAAAAGTGAAATGTATACTCAACAAGAGTTATATATAGGAATCAAGGCATTTAATGAGGCAAGGAGAGGGAAAAATCCTCCCAACCCCTTTTTGGGTAAACTCCCCACTCGTGTGAGCGCAATTTACGAACCACCAGATGGTTCGCGAACCGGCAAACGGTTCGCCAACCCTCAAATTCTAATTACGGATGTGACGGCTTGACACGGCACCACTTTCGAGAAACCTACTATGATGATCGCTCCAGCCGAGTGTATATAGTGTTTGTTGTCCATAGGAAACCATAATTACTTGTCTGGGATCCTTGATTCATCGCCAGAAGCATGGCATGAATCAAGGAGGGGCTAATGTATAAGCATCACCCTCCTTCAAGCCCATTTACTCAGAGGCCCACGGAGGTAATGCCATGTTTGAGGACTTGACACTAATCAGACCGAAGGGTTCATTCCATGCGAGCTTTCACGCTCGTCTGAGAACCCGAAGACTCGAGATTAAATCCTTTATGGCATGAACGTCAGGAATGGAGGCCTCATCTTCGATAGGAATGTTGCCGGGCATGTGGAACTCACAATAAACGACATCCCCTGTAGAGCGTTCTCTCCCGAGCAATCTCCTCAGCGGCGGAGTTAGTTCTAATGCCGCTGTCACCCTTTCTCACTCATCACCAAACATCCACTTAGGGATAATGATATTGGACCTTCCTTCTGTTGCTTAGGGAATGCCACTTCCGAACATCAAGTCTAACAGTGGAGCTAGTTCCAATGCCACTGTCACCTTCTCCCACTCACAATCAAGCAGCCACTTAAGGGAAAAGGTATTGGACCTCTCATTCCACCCACTGTGAAAATGATCATGGTCATTCCACTAACTTTGGCTATAAATAGGCAGGGAAGGTTCAATTGAGGGGGTTGGCAATTGGGGAGAGGAAAGACGAGGGAGAGGAGAAGCTCTTGAGAAAGGGAGAGTGATTGTAAGAACAGAGGGAGTTAGGGTACTTGGGTTGCCGAACATAGGACCGTCCATTGTAGGAAATCCAAAAGCCCATAATACTAATAGATTGTAAGCCCAATTACTTTCAGGCCCATCAGTCATATCTGGGTGCACACAATATCCATGCATATGCATGAGTTTACAAGCTAGCAGAAAATAAAGACAAAATTGTTTAGCTCTGGCAATTTAAACATGCCTGCGGATTCCCGCACTTAATGGACGGGTTTTACTTGCCTTGTATAACAAATGGGGCTTGAATGAGGATTAACTTTTTTCCCCATTTCAGTCTTGTTTATATTTAAAAAATTAAAAAATATTTTTATAGGTTTTTTTATAAGACGTATATTGGTATTTTTAGCCATCAAAGTATAAATTTATGATATTATTCGATATTGCATTATTAAATTTATATTTTTGTGTTTTAAGATTGAAAATTGAAAATTTTTTCTATTTTTTAATTGTTGTATTGTTATATTTGATTTGTTTTTGGGTTTCTTAATAATTGAATTGTTGTATTGTTATGTTTTGAGAGAGTTTTGTAATTTATAATTTTTTTTTATGTTTTATAGTTTTAATTTAACCATATTCAAAATAAATTTTAAATAAATTATATATTAAAAAAACACATGAATTTCGCAGGATGGGTACCCATGGATATAAGCTAGAACAAAGGGATGGAAAAAAAACCAACCCCAAAGCGAGAGAGGGGTAGGTGTAAAGAGTAGGAAAACTGCCCCAAAATTATCTTCGTCTAACCAAAATAATAAGTCATGTGACTTTTAAAAATAAACTTCTCAATACTTTTACAAATTGCTGGTAAAATAGAGAAATTAATTTTTTATTCGAACACAATGAATCTCACAATGTTTTTGCAAAAGCGAAAGTGTCATACTGCTATGTGTCAAAATGAAATAAAATTATAACATACTCATCATAATTAAAAACAAAGATAACTTTTAATTAACTCAATCAGTAAACTCTATTATCTTCGAATTAGAAATCTATGGTTTGATCTCGGCCTACATAAAAAACTAATTGGTTGGTGTTATAAAAATATAATAAAATTTTAGTGTACATAAAACTTTTTAATTTATACTGTACCTCACCGCAACTCAAAAAAAATACGGAAGGAATATGGTGTGAAAATGTCAGTATCATTTTATGAGGCAAGTATACTTCCGTAAAAAATGTACGTGAGCGTCAGGGGGTCGGGTCAAGTTCTTAAGCCCAATTAAAAAAGATGTTTTGGGCTTTTCTTCTCTCTTAGGTCCATATTGGCCCATTTGGGTGTAAGGAACCCCTGGATAAGCCATTCAAAAAGAGGGCATTATTTTATAATAAAACCAGGCCTCTTGAAGTAAAAGAATAAAGTATAGACTGTATGGTATGTGGAGGAAATATGTCAATATGCTGCACTAACCCAAAAGGCAAAAAGAGTATATGCTGCCTGTCATGCCCGTCTAAGACATGGCAGGCACTAGTTGTGAACTTGTTATTGCAGATGCCAGAGAAAGAAATGACGCATTTTGGCTCTTGTTTGATTGGAATGAACCTAATCCGATCCAATCAATCATGAATCCCATCTCTACTACTTTTTTGTTAATACCGTTGCTGATTCCTTACCATGATCAGTGAATTCTAGGCCCAAACCTGTTTAACTGAGATCACACTTCTATTATACTTTGAACTTGGATCAATATTTCCATGGTACGCATGTAAAACTGCAATCAAATTCGTTTTTGATTGAACAGTCTTTTGTTTACTTTGACAGCTAGCTATGCTTGTGTGTCAACTAATAACCGATGCAACAAATTTAAGCTTTAACATTAGAAAAAATAAATAAATAAATAAAGTAGCTGAATTTTCGTTCCAATACTTCTGATTGCACAAATAGCATACATTAAAAGACAAGAGAATCTAGGTATATTGGCTGAGTTCAACCTAAATTTTGCGAGAACCCCCATTCCTAAGGAATAATTCACTTCCGGAATTCATTCTCATTTTTGGGGGAAATTCACTCACAAGGATTCATTTAAGCATAAAAAAATGTAGTAATTCAAAACATATGCTACATGTGCTTACCTAAAAATAGTAACGTGTGAAACGTTAAAGTTTCATTTCAAGTCTAAGTAATCAAAATTATTTCCGTGCTTAAAAAAGGGGGAACAAATTCTCTTCATTTCATGATTAAGATTTTATTTCTTGAATCTGTTAATCATTTAAAATTATAACTGGCGTAATATTAGAGATATATTTTTAGATCGTTGGTATTGAATTTGAATCATGAAAATGACCCATTTCAAGTGAAGAGGGTCTTGTAATACTAAACGAAAAGGGGGAGAAAGAAAAAGATCCCTAAAAAAAAAGAAAGAAACAAAGAAGGAAAAAAGAAAACGAAAAGGAATAAAGAAAAGAAGAAGAAAGAAGAACGAAATGGACAAAAAATAGTTCCAAGTATGGATGGGCAAATTGATGCATATAATTTCCCAAACATGTTAATCTGGCAACAAACGAAGGCCTTATCTGTAAGGACAATATATAAAACAAAGAGGTAGACAGTAGCCAGCATTTAGCTCTTCTTCCTCTCTAACAACACTTTAAAGGAAACTACCATAGAAAGAAACAAAATGGTCAGGGCTAAATACAAGTTACATTCCAATCCCCCTATCTCTAAATTTATAATTCTCCATCCTAACCCCCTTAGAAGCCCTTTAACTAACAAAGAAAAAAAATTATAACCGGGCATATAATGTTCCTCTTACACGAGAAAGACATTACATATATATACACCGGTAAATAACTTGAGAAACCACCATCACCATGATCATCACTATCGATAAGGTATTTTATTTCATGGATCAGTATATGCATATCACATTAGATAAAATAAAATGCATATAACCGATTCATGAGATAATAATAAATTATTTATTACGCTATTAACACTTCCAAGCTGATGTGGCGACCATGGGCCTATCACGCCAGCAAAGCACCAACTCGGCATGCCGCTTTCCGACTTGGAAGCCCCTAACCTGTACTTTCCCCAACAAACACTCAGCTTGGAAGTCTGCAAACTGACTCAACTGTACAGGCTTCATTCCCGCCCCATAGAACACGTCCTTCCACGGCGCGACTCTCCTCCCCGCCGCCTCCACCGCCGCCAAAATCCTTGGCCTCAGCAAGACCATCTCAATTTTCCTCACCCAGTCGCCGCCACCGCCACCGCCTCCAACGGAAGCATCAAGAGACTCCAGCATCAAGGCGTAGAACTCAAGGCTGTTCACAAAGTTGCGCCGAAACGACGCTGACCCGCTTTCTGTCCAGCCTTCGTTGTCCATGAGAACCACGACGTTTGGAGAGAAAGTCCTGAGATCGTTGAGAAAAGCAGCTATGTTGTTGGTGGAACCAAGACGGCGAAAGATAGTTGGTGACAAAAGAAAAGCGGTCTTCTCTCCATTCATGAATTTTATAGCTTTGAAAGATAGCGATTCGAAGGTACGTAGGTGAATAAGATCAACCTGGAGTCTGATTTTGAGTTCTTGTGCGAACTGAGAGAGGTTTTCTTTGATCAGTCTGCTCTCGAGGGCGTATTCTTCGGGCACGATAGCAGTGATTCGAAGAAACACTGATGGAATATTATTATTGGTGGCTTTGCAAGACTCAGCCCTTTCGGAGATCTCTTTCATGAAGGAAGCGTATTGGCCACCAAGTCCGATGTCGAAGTCGACAACGTGGAGGAAAGTGGAGCCTTGAAAAGTTTCAAGGAGGGCTTGGTTGGTAGTGAACTGAGAGAACAAAGGGATCGGTGAGATTCCAGAGAAGGCCTTGTAGGTTCTGATTGTCTGGACAATTTCTGACCAGGAAGAGAGTCGAGTTGTTCGGTTTGTACCGTTGGTGAGTAGGCTCTGGAAAGCTTCTCTGAAGTAAAACGCAGCTCGTTGGAGCGGTTTTCCCACTGGAGCTCGATGACGTTGATTGAGCCGCTCCAATATTCCCTGGGCGAGTTGTAACTGGTTCGAGTCAAAGCAGTCCACAGCTCGAAGAAGCTCCTCTACTGTCTCGAAACCGTTGAGGCTTGTATGATGAAACTCGTGGGTCAAATCAAAGGGGTTCGAGTTGTGGAGATCAGCCAGGTTTTGAGTGGAGTAATTGACGTCACAGATGAAATCAGTGTGCACAAACTGAGTGGGATCGAAGGGCTGAGGGTGAGGAAGCTCTGGCAATTGAACAACCTGATGAGGATCACAAGGATTGGATTGGAGAATAGTCCTCAAAGAAGGAACTGGGTCTTCATGATGTAGTAAATCAATGTCCCTTATGATTGAATCCCAGTCCAGATTATGCAGCACTTGTTCGTCCCAGTCCAGCGGGTCTTCTGGCCGAGACAGAACGTCGAGACGACCCGGAATTTCGGTCGTGGAGGCTGGCTTTTCCTTAACGGGGCTCGGGCTCCGGCGAAGGTCAAGAACCGAGGTGGGTTCGTAGCATAGGCTATTTGGAGTGTTGGTAGGGCTGTGGAAACCGATATTTCTGCTGGTGTTGTTGGAAAGAACCGGTTTTGGGTTCGGAGATTGGTTATTGGTTTGTGGGGAATTGGCTGGAACTCTCATCGCTAAAGTGTTTAGAAAGTTGAGAAACGGAGTTCAGAGTGCTTTGTTTCTCTTCAAAGTGTGGAATGGGTGAGGAGCTTTTAGTGGTCATCATTGTTGGCTTTTTATCTTTGCGTGTGTGCATGGGGTGGATGTGTCATGTATGGCGTATTTGGGATAATGGGAATGTATAATAAAAGATACATGCATGACATGCTCGACACAAGTCAGAAGATTGCCTTTATCTCTTTGAAGCTTCTAATTCAAGTTACTAATCATGCTTTTGTCTTTGCTTTCTGTGATTCTCGCTTTTTCGCTCTCTCAACTCTCACGACCAGCTAGTGAGAGCTATAGCCCATGCAATTCCAGAGTTGCTCCTCTGATAGATTCTATTGTATATTGTGGACTTGCTTTATGCAAGCAGCAGGCACAAGAACCATAATAGAGCTAGCGTTTGCTAATTGAGAGATTCATTTGGTAGTATTTGCTTTGGGCATTAAGATTCGGGTTTGTTAAGAAACATCTATTTTACATCCTTAAAACATATTTTATTTATTTTACTATCTTATATTATAACTTACGTAACATTTCAGTTTTTATTGTTATATGTAACTTATTAAAATAATATAAATTACACTATCAAACGATATAAAAAAATATGTTTCTCTTTTAAAGTATGAAAGAAATATCAATATTTTTATTTACAATCTATAAATAGTAGGGTTGTATATACACAACCTTATGGTTTGTTGATGCTAAGAATTTTTACAAACCCATATATGGGTTGGTTGAAGCTCTATTTTAATGTCTTGGTTGTTAAAATAGTAGCCAGAGATTTTTACACCCTCTAATACTAGTACTCTACTAGCTCTAACCAATCTTGGTTTTTCAATTTTAACAACCAAGGTATCCTTCGCAAAATTCATGAACACCACTTTATGTGCAAAAAGGATGGTATGAGTGGCCCACAAATATCTAATGACAGTCCACAAAAGTTTGTAACGATAAAGGTAAAATTATAACCAAGTTTTTTGTTCTTCTATTTAAAATTGATTGGAAAAAACTTTTCCAAAAAATAAGTGACATCTAAAAAAGATTGATTGCATACTAAAATCTGAAATTATATATATTGAGTACTTCAAATTTTGTTTGTGAAAATCCAGATAAGTATTGTGGCATTTCATTAATATCATTACATCGTAAAATCATGTCAGTCAACTCTATCAAAGCCTTTTCATCTGAGAGAGAGGGAGAGGATCTTTCTTTTCCTGAATGATAGGTGCTCTTGGACGCTAGTGCAAATTGCAAACAAGAAAGGATGGAAAGAAAAATAGTCAAATACACGCTCAAAATCCCATGAAAGCATGAACTACGTTTTAAGTAGCAAGTTCCAAGAACTTTCCACTTCGAGAGTGTCTAACAGTCTAGATAAGATTTTTATAATTTAAAATAAAATTTTTATAATTTTTTAAAATATATATAAGTTAAAACATATTTAAAAATATGTATAATATTATTTAAAATATAAAAATATGAATTTGATCACTAATTTCAAACAGACCTTCATATCAAAGTTAATATCTACTGAAAAACGACAAACAAGTCAAATAGTTGGCGTTAAAGTTCTTTTTGTTTTGTCGGCCCCACTGTAATTAAGAGTAATAGGTTTAGGGCCCACAAAAGTTCAAAACAGGCCCAAAGGCGAAAGAAAAACTCCACCACCTCAACTTTACTTATTCGTCGATAAAGGCTAAGCGAAAGTGCCATAATTAAGTACTTTGAGAGGATAGTCTACAACTTTAAAACTTTAAACTTTAAATCAGAGATTAACACTAGTATCCCCCTCGAAATTCCACTTGGCAGAGTAAAAGCCATTTGGTAAGTCTTCTTCCTTCACTAATCATCCTCACCATATAACTTTAACATAAAAAGGTACTAAAAGAGGTCGTCAAGGATTCCATGGTATTTCAAATTCTTTAACTACGAAAAATCAACAAGTTTAGATAAAATTATTCTCTTTTTTGGTTAAATTTATATATAAACTTCTTGAATAATTTATCTTTTGGTCTATGCTAGTTGTTTTTCATGTTTAATTCGGTGACTAATAAAAAAGTAAATAAGAATTTGAAAGGAAATCAAATTTGAATCATTCGGTTGATGGTTGAGTTAAATTAGGATCACTAGTAGAAATCTTGTGAGATCAAATCCTTTATCTCATTCTCTTGCCACTTTATACTCCACAAACCAAATTTGTCATATGTCCATCTATTTAATTAATTCCTACTTATAGTTTTTTTTTTTTTTTTAATCTCACTCCCATAAAATACAAGGCAAAATAATAATAATAATAATAAATGATGGGAAACTAAAAAATCAAACCATCCCTAGTTCGTTCACAAGAGTCATCCAGAGCCAAAGGTTAGCCCAAAATAAGAAGGTTGTCTATGGACATAAGAAGATCATCCATGAACATAAGCGCTTGGACGACCCCCCAATACTTAGAAAATTCTCAGAAATGGATTTATCTACAAAAGCTTGTAATTCGGACCACATGTTACTATTTTGAAACATGAACCGAATCCTTGTTCACTACTACTAAGTATTTAACTTCCAATGGCAGTTGTAGGAGATAAAATTGAACATTCTAACTTCTATAGCAGTTGTGGAAGTTAAGTTTGAACCTTCTAACTTCCACAAATATAGAGAAAGTTACTAAACAAGCAACCACTCCAAAACTCACTATATAAGGACTCATCCACATCAAATGAAAGTAATTTTTCACTACTCCTAAAATGTTGGAATTCTTGAGTTCCAGAGAAAAAAAATAACTTAAGCATCAGAGGGTTCTTGGCCGGTTCACCCTGGTTTCCTTTGATATTGTGTCTTTTTCTTTTCAAGCCTTCTAAGCAATTATTAGCACATTGAAGCGCGGAGCATTTAACCCACTGATTTTCCGTGTATCATCAGTTGGTGCCGTCTTTAGGAAGGAGTTCAATTTGTACTTTACAAATTATCTTTCTTGGACAAAAGGCTATATGGTCCGTACAAGATCAATGGCCACTAATCCAGGCCATCAAGAGAGTGGAAACGCTTCTAGTCATCCTAATCGTGATCGCCAATCAGCACCTGTCATGCAACCACCTTCCATCCAACAAATGCAGTCCATGGTAGCCGTCATGGCAGAGTTAACCTATCAGAATCAAGAGTTGACTAGGGAGATTAATCTGAGATAACGTTATGAAAGATGCGTGGGAGGACAAGCCCAAAGTCAAGGAGTTAAGGAAGGAAAAAATGCTGAGCATGAGAGCCACTCAAGGGGTACTGCTTCATGAAGGGTGCTACACTTGGAGAAAGAGATGGATCAAAAGAGGAATGCCATGGACGAGATGAGGGAGAGTATGAGAAGAGCGAATCTTGTAGAAGACTTAGTTCATCGAACTGATTCTCCTTTCATAGCTTCCATCAATAGCCATCCCTTCCCTTCCAAGGTCAAGATGCCCTCTTTGGACTCTTATAATGGAATGCATGATCCATGTGACCATACTGCAACTTTCAAGACCACAATGAACCTTCAAGGAGTTCCTGATAAGATAATGTGTAGGGCCTTCCCAACCACCTTTAAGGGGCCAGCACGAGTGTGGTTAAGCAAAATAACTCTAAATACTGTTGGTTCTTTTAAGGAGTTCAGTAAGTTGTTTGTCAACAACTTTATCAAAGGACAAAGGCATAAATGCTCCTTGTCCAACCTATTAACCATAGAGCAAAGGGATAATGAAAGTTTGTGGTCCTTCATTACTCGTTTCAACTAGGAAGCCTTGACGATGGACTAGATGGACAACAAGTTATTAGCAGCCTTTTACAATAGAGTTAGTGCAGATTTATTCATACACAAGCTTTATGAACAAGAACCGTAGACCATGGCTGAACTGGTCCATTTAGCCTAAAGCTTCATGAATGCAGAAGACGCGATCATCACCAAAAAGAGGAAGAAGGCAAAACGAATGGAAGCAGAGTTCCAACGTCATCCACAAGAAGGCTCTAACCCAAAGAAGGCCCGAACAGGGGAAAAGAAGGATAGAGATAACAAGAGGGCAAGTTTGTCCTCTAGACGAAATCAGCATTACATGCCTTTGAATGTTCCACTCAACCAAGTACTTATGCAAATCAATAACGATCTATCCTTAAAGTGGCCGGAAAAAATGAAAGGAGATCCCAACAAGTGTAATAGGAACAAGTGTTGCTGCTTCCACAGCGATCACAAGCATGACACGAATGAGTATTTTGACTTGAAGCAGCAAATGGAGAATCTAATCAAGTAAGCAAAATTGAGAAACTTTCTTGGAAGAGATCACAAGGACGAGAAGTTTAAGGGAAAAGTAGAAGAGTCATTGCAGCCCCTACTTAGAGAAATAAGAGTTATTATATGAGGAACTTCAGCAGGATAATCTTCCAAGTCAAGGAAAACGTACTTGAAGGTGGTGCAAATCGTCCAACTCTCTAAACAACCCCCAAGGACGAGGGGGGTAGATGAGCAAGCCATTACATTCACGGACGAGGATGCTGAAAAGGTTCATCACCCAAATGACGATGCGATCGTCATCACTTTGCTTATTGTTGATTACACGACTAGAAGGGTGTTCGTAGACAATGGGAGTTTGGCAGACATCTTGTATTACCCTGTCTTCCAACAAATGAGGTTTGGACGAGATTAACTACGTCCAGTAAATTCTCCCTTGGTAGGATTTGGAGGGATGAAAGTGCAACCTGTGGGTACCATTACATTACCTATGGTGGTAGGAGCATATCCACAACAAATAACCAAGGAAGTAAATTTTCTCGTTGTAGACTGTTCGTCTTCATACAACGCTATCATTGGAAGACCAACTTTAAATAGCTGGAAGGTAGTGACATCCACCTACCACCTATTTGTCAACTTCCCAACGGATTATGGAGTATGACAAGTGCAAGGAGATCAGTTAGCTGCTAGAAAATGCTACCTAGTCATGTTGGCTATTGACGAGCATGTGTAGACGATAAATATAGAGGGGAGAAGGGTTACTGCAGAGCTCACTGAAGTGTTGGAAGACGTTCCTCTAGACAAGAATAACCCTAAAATGTATACAAGGGTTGGAGCAAGCATGGAGAAGAAGACGAAATAAGACCTTGTTCAGTTCTTAAAGAAGAGCATTGAGGTGTTCGCATGGAGTCATTAGGACATGCCAGGTATTGACCCAAGTGTCATTACCCATCGTCTAAACGTATATCCTTCTTCCAAGCCCATATGTCAAAAGAAAAGAGTTTTTGCTCCTGAATGAGATAATGCCATTAAAGAAGAAGTCTAGAAGTTGACCATGGCAAAATTTATCCAGGAAGTTTATTACCCGAACTGGTTGGCTAACGTGGTAATGTTCAAAAAGGCTAATGGCAAATGGAGGATATACGTGAACTTCACCGATTTAAAACTTGCCCCAAAGATAGCTATCCATTGCTACATATTGATCAGCCGATAGACTCAACTACGGGTCATAAATTGCTAAGTTTCATGGACACCTTCTCAGGCTACAATCAAATAAGGATGGACAAGGTAGACCAAGAAAAGACATCATTCATTACCAATCAAGGTTTGTTTTGCTACAAGGTGATACCCTTTGATTTGAAGAACACAGGGGCAACTTATCAAAGGCTGGTTAACCATATGTTTCATCCACAAATTGGACGGAATGTGAAAGTTTATGTAGATGATATGTTGGTAAAGAGCTTGGACAAGGAAAAACACTTGGACGACCTTCAAGAGACCTTCAAGATGCTTAGACGATATAACATGAAGTTAAATCCGAGAAAGTGTGCTTGTGGAGTTTCGTCAGGAAAATTTCTTCAGTTCATGGTTTCACATAGGGAAATTGAAGCAAACCCTGATAAAGTTCAAGTGATACTAAATATGGAACCATCAAGGAATATCAAAGAAGTCCAATCTCTCATTGGATGAGTTACCGCCCTTAACAGACTCATATCAAAAGCTACTGACAAATGTTTACCATTTTTTAAGGTCCTCAAGAAGGCGTTCGAATGGACGGATGAGTGTCAAAAGGTCTTCCAATACCTCAAGGCCTACCTCAAAACAGATCCTCTGCTGAGCTCGTCTATACCAGGTGAAGAATTATATTTGTATTTAACAGTGTCTCCACATGTAATGAGCTCAGCATTAATTAGAGAAGAAGGGAAGATATATAAGCCAGTTTATTATAAAAGCCGAGCGCTGAGAGGAGTGGAAGGATGATATCCCATGATGGAAAAACTAGCTTTTGCTTTGGTCATAGCTTCTAGGAAGCTATGACATTATTTTCAAGCTCATGCCATCAATGTCTTGACATATCATCCACTCAAGAAGGCGATGAACAAGTTGAAAGCCGCAGGACTACTAATCCAATGGGCCATAAAACTTAGTGAGTTTGATGTCAGGTACCAACCAAGAAGCGCTATAAAAGCTCAAGTATTGGCAGATTTTATTGCGGAGTTCACTCCCAACCAAGGTGAGTTAGACGAGATCGATAGAGCTTTAGAAATGGGCCGTCTATGTGATGGTTTGTCCACATTACATGCAAGAGGAATTGGAGTTGTACTAAAATCCCCTAAAAGGGACAAGTTGAAACATACAACTCGTCTACAATATCAAACATCCAATAATGAAGTTGAATATGAAGCTCTCCTTAAAGGGTTGAAATTAGCTAAGTCCTTAGGGGCAGAGTCAGTAGTTGTCCAAAAAGATTCTCAATTGATCATAAATCAACTGAATGGAATGTGTGAAGCTAAGGAAGACCAGATGAAGAAGTATCTTAGTAAGGTGAAGCGGCTTGACAAAAAATTTAAGGAAGCCAGTTTTGTTCAAGTCCTAAGAGAGGAAAATATGGAAGCAGATGTTTTGGCAAAAGCAG
Source organism: Castanopsis chinensis (assembly GCA_032878915.1). Lineage (NCBI taxonomy): Eukaryota > Viridiplantae > Streptophyta > Magnoliopsida > Fagales > Fagaceae > Castanopsis > Castanopsis chinensis. Next base: position 4,765,470 of record JAVQMG010000122.1, on the reverse strand, counting down.
TTTCGGCAGAGGGGGTTATGGACGAGTATGACAAAGTCCAGTACATGCCAAATATAGACCTTCCAAATGTGCAACTAATTAAAGGAGAAGAAAATTAAATGACTCTAATAGTAGTTTACCTCAAAGATGGAAGGCTTTTAGAGGACAAGGATGAGGCTCGAAAGTTAAGGATTAGAGCTACTAAGTATGTCCTTATAGACAAGGTATTATATAAAAGAGGCTTCTCTTAGCCCTACCTAAGGTGCTTAGCTCTAGACGAGTCAAACTATATGTTGAGAGAGGTTCATGAAAGAACATATGAAAACCACTCAGGAGCGAGCGTGCTAGTCCATAAACTCATCCGTGCAGGTTACTACTAGCCAACTATTCAAGTAAATGCTAAGGCTTATGTCAAGGTATGTGACCAATGTCAACACTTCAGTATCGTTCCTAGATAGCCATTGGAGTATCTCACCCCGATGATGGCCCTTTGCTCACTGGGAACTAGATATCCTAGGTTCCTTTCCACTTGAAATTAGGCAGATGAAGTTTTTAGTAGTAAGGATCGATTACTTTACTAAATGGGTGGAAGCCGAATCCTTAGCTAAGATCACAAAGTAGAATGTCAAAAATTTTGTTTGAAAGAGCATTGTATGCAGGTTCAGGGTACCGAGGGTATTAGTGTCTGACAACAGACGACAGTTTGACAACACACCTTTCAGAAACTATTGCGAGCAATTTGGAATCAAGAATCATTATTCCTCACTCTCCCACCCACAAGCAAATAGGCAAGTAGAAGTTACAAACCAATCTTTGTTGAAAATTATCAAGACTCAGCTTAAGGGGACAAAAGGAGTATGACCAGATGAGCTACTAGGTTTTCTATGGGCTTAAAGGACGATTGTGAGGACCACCACAATGGAGATTCCTTTCAAACTAGTCGATGAGAGTGAAGTAGTGATACCTACAGAAGTGCACATGGAAAACCACAGGGTGATGAAGTATCAGAACGAGGATAACGAAGAGTAACTTCATCTCAACCTTGATTTGGTAGACGAGGTAAAGATGAATGTGGAGCAAAGGACAGCAAGGTATAAAAACCTCATGGTCAGACAATGTGATGCAATGTGAAACCCAAGCGCTTCAACATTGGGGATCTCGTCCTATAAAGGGTCTCTTTGACAACCAAAAACCTAACCCATGGGAAACTGGAACCTAATTGGGAAAGGCTCTACAGGGTTATTAATTGTAAGAGGCAAGGATCTTATTACTTAGAAGCCCTAGATGGGAGAAAGCTGGAGCACCCTTCGAATGTTGAGCATTTAGGAAGATATTACTAGTATGATATCAGCCTGGACGAGCATCACTCTATACGAGATCATCCTAGACTTTATAGTTATCTTGAACGAGTCGAAGTTATGTGTTTCTTTTCATTACTTGTGTTTGTTATTAGTATTATATGCTGTGTTTCAATTCCCTAAAGGTGCATGTTTCTAAACTATACACTATCTATGGACTATGGATGAAGCCATGGAATTGGTTTGTTTGTTTGTACGTATCTTTAATTCCCTAAAGACACCAGTTTCTAAGCATGTGCCAAAACTTGTGGACGACATTTTGTAAGTATTGTTTGGATTTCCAATGCATAAGGTTGTGTGAATTTCCAATTCTTATGTTGTTGAAGTTCTCATTAAAACTAATCCACAAGAAGGCTAAAAGCCCTAAACAAGTAAAATCTCTAGACATAGGGATGTAACGTCTATATACTTAAAATAAGGATAAAGCAGAGAAATAAGCTAAGGTATACTTGTCTGACCAATGGACGAGGAAAAACCTAAAGCATAACCATTTAGCCAATGGATGAGAAATTGCATGCACATAAGAATGTTCAAAAATCCATGGATAAATATAAACAGCGAAAACAATCCAGATCATTAGATGAGTAAAAGCTGGAAACGTCTTGCTTAAAGACGAGTGTAAACCGTCCAGCCTATGGACGAAAAATAGAACCAGCTATCAAATCTCTAAAAGAATAAAGCTGGCAAAGGCAAGTCCATTCATAAGACGAGTTATACTTGTACAAATTAAAGAATAGTGAAAATGTTGAACATGAGGAAGTTATTTTAATATGGACGAGCTAAATGCCTTCATGAGTGGACGAACCACACTTAAAGCAGTGTAATATAGGTGATGTAGATAAAGAAAATTCATTCATACGATAACATGTTCAATAGTAAATAAAAAGTGATGGAAATAAACATTCATACATAAAAAGTGTAGAAAATGGTAGACGACTACCGTCCAAAAACTCTTAAAAAAGTAAAGCCTAAAAGGCAAATGTTTGGAAGCTCATCCTAGAGGTTAAAGACGAGTAAAATGTACTTTGATAAATTCAAATGGTCTAAAACAACGGACCTCATACTTAAAAAAAAAAAACAAAAAAAAAACAAATAAACAAAAAACAAAAAACAAAAAAACAAAAAAAACCAAAAAAACAAAAAAAAACAAAACAAAAAAGAGAGAAAGAAACTAAGATGACAAAGTTTCACATTTTTACTGTGGGGGGTTATCTCCAACTTTAGGATCGTCTTGGGTCGGCTGGGTGATAGCATTGTCCTCAATGTTAACATCTTCAGAACTTGTTTGGAGGATAGAATGGAGCTGAAGTCAACTTTAGGGAAGCATTCTATAGTGTCCATACAAAAATCTTCAAAGCTAGCAACATAGTTCGTGTCCAGAAGGTCAGTAAACTGGCTGGAAGCTCTCAACTCCTCAACACCCTTCTTTTTTGGCGTTCTCAAGAAGGATGCTTAGCTTGTCATTCCTTTTCTGAAAATGGTCAAGATGGGTATCCTTTTCGACGATGTCAGCCTTAAGCTCCTCGACAAGGTTTTTCAATTTTTTAACCTCGTCTTTAGCCTTGCCTGCAACCTCAGCCCAATCCCTATAGTCATCTTTAACCTTCTAGATCCTAGTCTCAAGCTTGATCTTCTCCTTGTCCATCTCTGTGGCCTGCCTAGACATTGCAATTAACTTTGACATTTCCTACACAAGTGGTTAAAAATTCTGTTAGACGAGAAAAAAATGTAAAATGACAAGACGAAGTAAAAGTGAAGTTACATACCTTGAAAAGATCATGAACAGCAGAATGTTCAAACTCTTTCAAGAACATGTCATAGCACACAGTCACGTCCTCCTCAGTCACAGCCATCTTAAATCTTTCCCAGGCCAAATCCTCATTTTCAACAAGGTTCATGGGAACTCTTTAAACAGGCTGAGACAGGGTGGGTGCAATAGTCATAGCCGGAGTAACTCCAACAGATTCAGACGAGTCCACATCATGAATTTGGATGGACGACTGTTGAGAGGTAGGAAGGACAGTAAGACCTGGCTTGAAGACCCCAAGTTTGGACGACCTATGCTTCGCCTCTTTTTCCTTTCGACAACTTGGAAGATTTTCCAAGTTAACTGCCCTAGATAAATGCTTTCTTTTATCCCTAACAGATGGATGAGGTTAAGACTCTATTTCTGGTAAGGTTTCCTCATTCACCACCACCCCTTTGCCTTTATTTTTTTTCATGGTTGCCATCCTTGAAAAGAAAAATATTAGAATTAATTAAAAGATAATATTCAAATGATTTCTTTAAAAAAAAAAAAAAACTTACGTCTACAAATAGTAAGTTTGTGAGCCAAAGCTTCAGGAGATGGTTCAGGACCAAGTCCCCAAGTCGTAAGACGATGAAAGGTGACTAGTGAATGGAAATTCCTGTTAGCATATCGATGATCTCTCTGGACACGTTCAAGATGGAATCTGTTCAAAGATGGTCATCTGACAACTATAAAAAAGAGAGAGGAGTTAGACGATTATAAAGAAAGAAAAAATATTGAATCGAAAAAAAAAAAACCTTTTGGATGAAGGTTCCCTATCTCTCCAATATAGGGGGCGAATGGATCCCTACCAACCTCAACAGGGTTTCTATCCTAAAAACCAGAGGCGAAGAAAAACTCTGCCTTCTAGTTTCTATCAGACGTTAAAAGGGACTTTATTAATTTACAATCTTTGCCCCTGGCTGTGAACTAGTAAAAACCAAGAAATTGACTAATCTCTGAGGGCTTGTAGCAATAAAGGAACTCGTCCACAGTGAGAGGACGATCCCCTTCAAACACTTCCCTCCACAAGACTTGCATAGAGGCGACCAGCCTCCATGCATTGGGATTGAATTGACATACTCCTATACCTAACCTAGTAAGTAACTTCCTAGCGAAGGCATTGAGAGGTAACCTAAGTCCCCCTAGAGGGTAAGTTTTATAAACACCTATTCCAAGATAAGGGTCACGACACCATTCCCCTTGGACGGCTAACCTAGGGTTAAGGTCGTCTAGAATTTGATACCAACTCCTAAGGGAAGCAAGTCTTTTTTCATCCTTCTTGGAATGGACACCTACAGCACAACTATACATGGCCTTTACCTCGTCTAAATCAATGGACGGAGGAACACTCATCGAGGTGCCAGCTTGTAATCCAAAAGCTGCCCTCATCCTAAACTGTTCTTGAAAAACCTCTAAAGGAACCCCAGGAACACTAGACGTGTATTGCTTGTCCTTGGTGTTCCATCCACTACTACTATTGCTACTCTTACTACTATCATCACTATCGCTAGTACTGTCATGGTATTCGTCTATCTCCTTATCAACACTATTGCTAAAAGAGGACATCTCGAAGAAACTAGTGAAAGAAAACCTAAAGATGAGGATGAAGAAAATACCTAGATCTAGGCGAAGGAGGCCTAAAGACGCGAGAAGACTCCTAGACGAAGGTGTTGGACGACAAATGTCAAAGGAGAAAATTTAGGAAATATGAAAGGATAGGAGAGAAATTCTACTATTTATAAGCAGCAAGATTTAGCATCTGGAACAGTGCAACCAAACAAAAGACGCCATGTGGCCTTTTCCTCAAGAAATTAAATCAACGCTACAAGTCAACCAATGGATTGTGACACGTGGCACAATCTGGAACAGTTAAATTCGACCAAGACAATGATGACACGTGGCACAACATTTAACCAACAAAATAATGGCACGCGTCAAAAGTCAACAGTAAATTCAATAGGACTCTGCGCGACCCTTGAACAAGGAGGCAACTGATGGAAAACTAAAAAATCAAACCATCTCTAGTTCGTCCACAAGAGTTGTACAAAGCCAAATGTCAGCCTAACATAAGAAGGTTGTCCATGGACATAAAAAGGTCGTCCATGGACATAAGTGCCTAGACGACCCCCCAATACTTACGAAATTCCTAGAAATGGATTTATCTACAAAAGCTTGTAATTCAGACCACATGTTACTATTTTGAAACATGAACCGAATCCTTTTTCACCATTACTAAGTACTTAACTTCCAATGGAAATTGTAGGAGATAAAATTGAACATTCTAACTTCTATAGCAGTTGTGAAAGTTAAGTCTGAACTTTCTAACTTCCACACATATTCGAGAAGCTACTAAACAAGTAACCACTCCAAAGTTCACTATATAAGGACTCATCCACATTAAATGAAAGTAAGTTTTCACTACTCCTAAAAAGTTGGAATTCTTGAGTCCTAGAGAAAAAACTAACTTAAACATCGGAGAGTACTTGGAACCCCAGTCTCCTTTGATCTTATGTCTTTTTCTTTTCAAACATTCCAAGCAAATACTAGCCCATTGAAGCCCGAAGCATTCAACCTACTGATTTTCCATGCATCATCAATAAAATTAACATATCTCACCGCCCTTATCAACCTCCATCAGTACTACTACCAAGAGGCTATCCACGGTAATCATAACCATGCCACCACTACTAGATCCACATGGATCTAAATCCCATCATTGAAAACTCCACCTCTTTCCCAAGATACACCAACAACGAGCACCATCACCACCTTGTCTTCTTCAAATTCAAGCTAATTGAACTGCCATCTTCGCCGACTTTGCCATATTATCAAACAACTCAAACCAATATCAAATCCATATTTAAGTTTTTATATGATGCATCACCGACTCCATCACACTTCCAGATGAAACGAAAGAGCTCAATCAAAATGTGTTGGTGAGGGTAGTGGTGGCAGTGGTGAGGATAGTGGCAACAGTGGCATGGCCATGATAATGTCGGCGACCTCTTCCAATTGGCATTGATTGGCAGAGATGGTTTTTTTTTTTTTTTTGGATCTGGCTTGTGTCCAGTAGCTAGTGGCCACTAGACATGTTAGGATACAGACATGTATCCAGTTTTTGACACGTGTCCACATCGCAACGTGTCTAGTGACACTAGCCACTGGACACAAGCTCCACCCTTTTTTTGTTGGTAAGCAAAATTAGAGAAATGCTTAAAATTAAGATTTAATCAATAAGGTGGACACATAACAAGTTTTGATCATTTGTGAGCATAAAAGTAGAGTAAAGGGGGTGAGTCATAAGATTTGGGTTCGAAAGCTTCCAAACAAAAATGATTGTACATAACACCACTAAGGCATGAGAGAATGCATATGTGGTTGGATCCGGACCTTACACGTGAAATGGCTGTGAGTAAAGAAGGAGGAAGTGTTGGCTAGAAGATCCTATTCTTGGTCTGTGCCAAAGGTGTGACTGCCTTGGGAAATAAAATTTGCACTTAAGAGGGTACTCAAGCACATACAAAAAGGGAGATGGTGACTTTCTAAGGTCTAAATTTATGAGGACATCTCGTATTAGTTGAATGCATGGTGTACCACTTCAGAGACACGTGCACCATTCACAACACTCCTGATGTACTTCTCAATGTCCAGAGCTGGTTTCCCAAGCTATGGCAAAGTCACCTACCCACGGGACCCAATGCCACGTTGGCACAAGTTCTATCCTCTACTCAATAAATAATATCACAGCTATGGAAGGGTCCAAATTAGAGAAATGATGACTTGAAACCTGTCTTTGTACTCAGCCATATTCCTCAAATTATAAGAGGAACATGCAGCTGTATTTTTAGGGTAAAAACCTAAGTAGATATTTGTAGAAGAAAGTAGAAAATTGATAGGAAGGAAGAACACTCTTATTGTACAAGATTGACATTTTTTTTCACACATAATAGAATATGAGTAGAGCAAGAACATTCCATTTTTGCTCAAGCCATGGTTTTTCATCCCTTTTAGGGTTTTCTACTTACATCTTGTATCCTTTTATGTTCTTACTATCACTTTCTTCTTCTTTTTCAAGTGTCATGTCAAAACTAGCATCTTTTCAAGCTTTGATGTATTGTCAGATAACTTATTTTACTCCCTTATATAAGCTCAAATCTAAGTTGCATGTACAATGACCTATTCACATTTTACAAAATCAACTCAAGCTAAATATTAATTTTGAAATCCTTATAATGACTCTCTTTTTCATTTCATCCACCTACCATATTCATTGTAGATTAGATAGGTAAATATTTAGAAATTATAAACAATCTAAAAAATGAGTCTTCCTAAGAAGATTTGAATCTTAATTATTAAAGAATCATGTTAACAGGTATCATTAGGACTATTGTTAATAAACCATATTAGGAAAGCTTTTAACACAATTTTCATGAGAAATATAAAAACAAAAATTAATTGTTTTATCATTAACCCATAAAATGTTTCTAAAAATAATTCAAAAACCAATACCCATAGAGCATTCATTAACATTTCCAATTATTAAATAATGAAAACATAACGTTATTAACAAATAATATCATCCTTCATAATTATATTTAGGGTAAATAAATGAATTTCATTCTTATTCTTTACACAATATTTCAATTTGATCCCTAATTTTTTAATTGTGAAAATTTGGTCTTTAACTTTTCAGTGTTATATTAATTTGGTCTATCCTGTTATTTCTTGAATGAAAATTGTTGACGTAGTTAATAATCAAAGTAAAAAAAATAGTTTCCATTGATATGATAATAAACTAATTTTTTATTTTGACTGTTTGAACTTGGCACGTCATTAATTTTTATCCAAAATATAATAGTAGAGACTAAATTAACACAACACTAAAAATATTAGAGGTCAAATTGACACAATTAATAAGTTAAGAATCAAATTAAAATATAATGTAAAGAATATAGGCCAATTACGTAGTTATCCTTCTATTTAATTAAAAAAAAAATTAAATTCAATAAACGTCTTAATTCCCGAACTGTGAACTAAAACATTCGAATCACCAACGATCTAAAGGTGCAGATGGAGCCATATACGTGCTCCTCAAGGATCCACGAATGTTCACACTAGAAGTGGAAAAAGACAGAAAAAGAGAGGAGAGGAGACTTGTTGACAAGGAAAGTGACTTCTCTCTCAAAGTAAATTAAGTAGGTCCTACAACATTGTCATCGTAGTGCGGCCTGATTGGCAATAAATAGGCATAGGCGATGACTTAATGTAGGACCCACTTGGTGGCTATAATTTTGTCGGACATGCATGGCCATCATTCTTCTTCTTTCTTACATTCCTGAGTATTTAGAGTTTAACTTTTTACTGTGAAATGACATATACGTATATATGACATATATAGTCAGCGCGTTGAAAGCACGCCCACGTAGGATTTAGCTTTGCCGCAATGGCGGCGACGATTAAAGAAGAATATGTTCCATTTTCGGTGATGGAGCACCGTTCACTCATTATTTGCCCACTAAATCTACATCCCTCCCTCCATTTTTTACGTACCAAAAAGAAACAAACAAAGAGTAGTACCGGCCGACGCTAGCTCCTGCAGTACTCAACTCTGCTTTGGTTTGAACTTATAGCAGGAAGACACGTATATAGTGTTTTCGTAAGCAGTCAAGGTTAGTCAGCTGAGGGTTTTAGGAAATAGGAATCTCCATAATGCAGAAACCGAGTTAGAATATATTTTTCACGGGAGAAGAAGCAACTAGGTCTAGGTCTATCAATAAATATTAAATCAACAAAATAACACATATTTAGAATTTATATATTTAATACATGTCTTCAATATTATTTTTTAATTAAATATGTTGTTTTCTTGTATTATTTTCAGTTAATTAAATATTTAATGCCAATTTGATATGCCTAAACGGCTTAACATATACTCCAATGCAATATAAGATAAATATAATAAAATGACAAAAGCTAAATAAAAATACTATCTTTTTATGGATGATGAAAATAGAACAGTTTCAAACAATTTTAACCCATAAAAAATAATGACATGTTTTTTGGTATAAAAAAACTATATAGATATATAACCCAAATGCAAAATGAAAAATATTTTTAAGCAAAAACAAAATTGAGTTACACATGACAAAATAAGTTCAATATTAGAAGGAAAAATTAGACATTAATCCATTAAATTAATGAGTGTTTGTACAATCATTTATATATGAGTGGGTCATTAAAATTAAAATATATACAGGGGGAGAGGGTTTTTTTTTTTTTTAAAGTGGTCCAGGCCCCTTCCTTTGCCACAGCTACTAACTTTACACGTTGTTTGGTTACTTTGTGTCATATCACCGTTATCACTATATCAGATCCATCCATTATGAAATTGTGTCCCCACTCATTTCAAAATCTATCAATTCGATATTTTATTATTATTAATATTTTAAATAAATATTAAAATAATGATAATTATTATTTTTAAAAATATTAATAAAATTTAATTCATGCATTTCAAAATTAATAATCACAAGTGAATTCAAGTTAGTTTAACAAATAAAATCTCTAATTGTTGAATGAGCACTATGGGGATCCGAGGACCGAAGATGGGAAGCATCGTTGTAACCTTCAGTTGTTTCTCTGAAATGAGCATCTATGGTCCGAGGAGTGAGGTGGTCTGAGGATGGGATGGGGATTGACAGAACATCCTTGGGAGATATAAGGGGTGTTGAAAGATGTTTCAGGGGTTGAATGGAAACTTTGTAGGAAGTTTCTAGCAAAAGTCCCACCTGTTCCTCCGCATTAAATGGTGGGCAACAGTTTTTTCAGCTACATCAATGAGGAAGTAACCTAAACAGTGGATCCAAAACTTAGTAACTCCTTCCACCACCTTCACTTGGAGTCTAAAGTGACAGATGTCTTAAGGAGATTTGGGAAGATTACAGATAGAAGGTTGGGATGCAAGAAGCCATCAAATATGGAAAGAAGCTTTCAGACAAAGGGGGGCCAACAAGAATTAGATAGAAGAAATCCCAGAGAGAATTGTAACTAAGAGAAAGAGTGAACAGTATCTGTAACCACCAAGAACATTGTCCTCAGGCAATATTGTAAAGAACCTTTCATCTATTAAAACCTAAGGCTTTTAGTTTTTTTTACCCTATTTGTGTCCTCGGGTGAAGCCCACATTATTCATCCCACTCTCTACACAAATCTTTATTGTTTTGGGCCAAATTTAGGAACTCCAACCCCACTATTTTTGTGGGCCTAGGTCATCCCAAATTCATGTTCTTACAATTGGCACCGTCTGTGGGAACAAGGTTTTGTTAGGGCTTTGCTTTGGTGAGTCATGGCCAACCCGAAGCATAACAGGGAAGAATCTGTGGCTTCACAGAAGGGAAGCTTGTTTGTTAATTTGGAGCAAAGAAGGGATAGTCATCATAGTCCTAGTGTCGTGGTAGAGTCATACCGTACAGAACGCACTGGGCGCGATCATTCAAGGTCAGGGAGTCAGCCGTCCCATGATCATGAGATTCGAAAGTTGCAACGTGAGATAAACTTGCGTGAGAAGCTGAGGCACAGGGAACATGGCAGAAGGAGCCCATCACCCCTATTAAATGATAGGTCAGGGGAGAGCAGGACCGCTCGTATCGCCATAGGTCAAGAACTCCGTCCAGTGAATCTTTCTTGGCCTTCTCCCATCAGGATAGGAGGGAGAAAAGCAGGCACAAGCGCTAGCAGGGGCCATCTCATCAGGGCATGGGAGTAAGGCACTTCAGCAGATCTCTAAGTCACCATTTGTTAGAAGAATTAACAAAGCCAAGCTTCCTCATCGGTTCTCACAGCCAACTTTCATTGTGTACAATGGGAGGACCGACCCCGTGGAGCATGTGAGCCACTTCATTCAGAAGATGGCAATCCATTCTGGAAATGAGGCCCTTATGTGCAAGGTTTTTCCTTCCAGCCTTAAGCCCATAGCCATGTGCTGGTTTGATACTTTGAAAGAGGGGTCAATAAGGTCTTGTGAGGAGCTGACAAAAGCATTTAGCGTTAGGTTTATAACATTGAGTAAAGCCTCTAAGCCGATAGATTCCCATCTGTCCATGATGATGAGGGAGGGAAAGACCTTCAAGACTTACTCGAACAGGTATGGAGACGTACAACGAGATAGATGGGGACTTTGAGGATGTGGCAGTGAGAACCTTCAAGGTAGGGCTCCCTATGGAGCATAAGCTGAGGAAGTCATTAATGATGAAGTCTACCCTGAATATATGCCAGCTTATAGGGAACGTAGATGAGTATAAACGAGTGAAGGAGGATTAGACATAGAGAAAGGAGAAGTTAAGATGTTCCCGAAGAAGAGGGATCCTCAAGGAGGAGGATACAATAATAATCGTCCCATGAGGGACTTCCCTAATCAGACGCCATCTATGGAGGCCCAAGTGTTAACTCACTGTTTAAGGAACCAGTTTATCAAATACTGGATAAGATAAAGAGCAAGCCCTATTTCAGGTGGCCCAATAAAATGGGTGGGGATCCATCTAGGAGGAACTAGAGTCTTTATTGCGACTATCATCAAGACAAAAGGGCACATAACCGAGGACTGCAGAACTCTGCGAGATCACTTGAATCAATTGGTGAAGGCTGGGAAACTCGGTCAGTTCTTATATCAGCATACGGGTAAGTATGGGCACTTGGGAGTTGGGTTTCAGAAGGATGGAGCTCTTCGGCCGGCATTGGGCACTATTAATGTAATCTTTCCCAGGCCAGAAAATGATCCTGGGGCCTGTTCGGGGATTATGTTAGTAGTTGGGGGCCCTGATTCAGAGGACCAGAATCAGGCTCCCAAGAAAGAGAATATGGTGGATATGAAGATGATAAAATGGGAATGCTCTAGCCACATGACGATGCATTGGTAGTCACTATAAGGATTGGTGGGAACGATGTAAGGCGGTGCTGGTTAACTAGAGGAGCAGGGCAGACATCATGTACCCTGACTTGTACAGAGGGTTAAATTTAAAGCCCGAGGATCTAGAAAAATACGACTCGCCCTTGGTGGGCTTTGATGGGAGAATGGTAGTCCCTCGTGGGATGATAAGGTTACCCATGCAAGCAAGGGACGAGAAGGTGCAGGTCAGTTTCATTATAGTCGAAGCCTATTCCCCTTACATTGCTATTTTGGTCAGACCATGGCTTCATGCTATGGGTGCGATGTCATCAACTTTGCACTTGAAAGTTATTCTACACAAGGAAGAGTAGGGGAGCTGGTGGGTAGCCAGGAAATGGCAAGGCAATGTTTAGTCTCAGCCATCACATAGCATCCTAGTGGGAGAAGCTGACAAAAGCGTTTAGCACTAGGTTTATAACATGTAGTAAAGCCCCTAAGCCGATAGATTCCCATCTATCCATGACGATAAGGGAAGGAAAGACCCTCAAGACTTACTCGAATAGGTACTGGTGGGAGAAGGGCGAATCTCATAGCACTTAAAGGGCCTTGAGGTGGGACTTGGGAACGAGGCGCCTGAGTTGGTGTCCAAAGAGCTAGGAAAGGTGGTGATTGGACGAGACGCTAAAAGATATTTATAGGTGGGGTCCCAATTGTCGTCATTAGAAAAGGCAACGCTGTTAAGTTTTTAGAAGATAATGTTGATGTATTTCCTTGGAGTACTTATGACGTACCTGGGATAGATCCTAAGTTTATGTGGCACCAATGAATCCAGAGGCAACCCCGCAAAAGCAACCTCCTCAGCAGTCGTCAAAGGAGCACGCTTAAGCAGTGAGGGTAAAGGCAAACAAACTTAAACAGGCAGGGGTGATCAAAGAAATTTCTACCCTGAGTAGTTGGCTAATATCGTGGTGGTAAAAAAGAAGAAGGGAAAATGGCATGTGTGCATGGACTTCACGGATCTGAATAAGGTTTGTTCGAAGGACCCCTTCCCCGTTCCTCAAATTGATCAACTAGTTGATGCCACTGTTGGACATCCTCGAATGAGCTTCTTGGATGCTTTTCAAGGGTATCATCAAATACCTTTGGCATTGTCCGATCAGGAGAATTGCTTTTCGTGCCCTTACTGAAAATTACCACTATCTTGTGATGCCTTTTAGTCTTAAGAATGCTGGATCCACATATCAAAGAATGGTGACATGGATATTTGAGTCACAAATGGGAAGAAACATGAAGGCATACATTGATGATATGGTGATAAAGAGTAAGCAGGTTTCAAAGCATTTATCAGACTTGGGGGAGGTGTTCTTGGTGTTGAGGGAGCATGGGTTATGCTTAGATGAGTATAAGTGTTCTTTTGGGGTCAGTTTGGGAAAGTTTCTGGGTTACATGATAACACACTGAGGAATTGAGGTCAATCCCAATCAGATTAAAGCCATTAATAGCTTGCATCCTCCTCGGAATCCTAAGGAGGTGCAAAGGTTAACAGAAATGGCAACAGCTCACAATAGGTTCATTTCTCAGTCAGCAAATAGGTGTCGTCCTTTTTCCCAACTTTTCCATAGGTGGAGGGATTTTTAGTAGACCGAGGAGTGTGTGTTTGCTTTTGAGGAACTCAAGCAGTATTTATCGAACCCCCCAATCGTTTCTAGGCCTGAGAAAGAAGAAGTCTGTTATGCGTACTTGGCAGTCATGGATTACGCTGTTAGTCTGGTTCTGGTTAGGAACGAGAATGGAGTACAAAAACCTGTGTATTGTGTTAGTAAGTCCTTGCAAGAATCAGACACACGCTATTTACCACTGGAGAAGGCGATATTGGCCATTATGCATGCCACCAGGAAACTTCCTCATTATTTCCAGGCACATACTGTGGTGGTACTTACTCAGCTCCCATTGCAAGCCCTCTTACAAAAGTCAGACTACACGGGCAGAATTGTCAAGTGGGGAACTATGTTGGGTGCTTAAGATGTCAAGTATATGCCTCGTATTGCTGTGAAAGGACAAGTACTAGCAGATTTTGTGGCAGAGTTCACTGACGGGGTGGAAGGTAAGGGGGAATGAATAGTGGGTGTTATGACCACCTCGGCCTCTATTGTTTCCCCCTAGGAAGTGTACATTGATAGAGCAGCTAACCAAAAAGGAGCAGGGGTAGGGATTGTGTTGATTACCCCTAGAAAGATGGTCATGGAGAAATCACTGCGGTTGGTTTCCCAATTACTAATAACAAGGCTGAGTACGAGGCTTTGCTAGCTAGGATGGCAATGGTTACGCAACTTAAAGGTGAGGTCGTAGAACTTTATTCAGACTCTCATCTGGTGGTGGGCTAAGTCAATGGGGAGTTTGAAGCTCGAGATGAGCGAATGTAAAGGTGTCTCTTTAAAATTAGATTAGCTTAGGTCCATTTCAAGAGCTTTATCCAAAGGCAGATCCCAAGGCAGATCCCAAGGGGGCAGAATTCTCATGCAAATTCTTTGGCTATTGGTGACTTCTCTAGGGTCAAATTTGCCTAGGGTCGTTATGGTTGAGGATGTGGCTAGTTTAAGTCTTACAAACAAACCCTTGATCGAGATACATAGTATCCAAGTTGGGCCGAGCTGGATGGACTCCTTGGTGACTTTTCTGAAATGAGGTATGTTACTTAAGGACAAGGGTGAGGCGGAAAAGGTATGAAGGAAGGCTTCCCGTTATTGGTTATTCGAAGAACAGAAGTTGTACACACATTCTTATACATGATCATACTTACTGTGTGTACATCCTGAAGCAGAAGAGCCCTTGTTGGAAGAGTTGCATGAGGGGATATGTGAGAGTCATACATGAAGGAGGTCTTTGGCTCATAGGGCCCTTACTCAAGGGTATTGGTGGCAAATATTCGAGATTTGCCCCAAATATTCATCAGCTTGGAGGAGTCTTAAATCCACTTTCTAGCTCTTAGCCATTTGCTCAATGGGGTTTGGACATAGTAGGACCATTTCCCCAAGCTATAGGAAACTGAAGATGGCTCCTCGTCAGGACCGACTACTTTACCAAGTGAGTAGAGGCTGAGCCATTAGCTAACATCAGGGATATGAATGCTATGAGGTTTATATGGAGGAATATCATCACTAGATTTGGAGTCCCACACACCTGGATTTTAGATAATGGTCTTCAGTTTTATAGCAAAGCTTTCTGAAGATATTGTGGGGAGTTGGGGGTTAGAAACATGTATTCTACTCCTGCTTATCCTCAGGAGAATGGTCAGGCTAAGACCACTAATAAGGTTATCTTGTCTGGATTATAGAAAAGATTGGATGATACAAAGGGAAAATGGGTGGATGAATTACCCCATATGCTGTGGACTTATCGTACCACGCCCCAAAGATCAAATGGAGAGACACCTTTTTCAATAACCTATGGGGCAAAAGCAATAATCCCTTTAAAAACAAGGTTTTGTGACCCTAAAAACTGATTAGTTTAGAATTGATGAAAATAATCGCTTACTCTCGGACAGCTTGGATGTGGCCGATGAAAGAAGAGAAGTGGCTGCTATAAAGACATCATATTATCAGCAGAGGCTTAAACAAGGATGTGACAAGGGAGTGAAGTTGAGGCCATTAACTCCAGGAGGTTTAGTTTTAAGAAAGGTGGTGGGGTCAACAAAGAACCCTATCTTGGGGAAGTTGGGCCCCAATTGGGAAGGCCCGTACCAAATTAATGTCAATAGTAGGGATTGGGGTTTATTATTTGGAAGATTTGGACGAGAATGTGGTTCTATATTTTTGGAATGTAAATAAGTTAAGTCGTTATTATTATTAATGATACGATATTCTTTTCACTCAATAGTGGTTTATTTCTGCATTAGTGTATCTGTGGCTCAATTTCTAAATGTCAAACAGAATCTTGGTTATGCCTAGCTCCTCGAACCATGTACCTTAGGTAAATTAATGCTTTCATACTTTGCTAAGTGTTAAACAGAACCCTGGTTACGCCTGGCTCCTCGGACCACGTACCTTGGGTAAATTAATGCTTTCATACTCTTTTAAGTGTTAAACAGAATCTTGGTTACGCCTGGTTCCTCGGACCATGTACCTTAGGTCAATTAATGCTTTCATACTGTTCTAAGTGTTAAATAGAACCTTGGATACACCTGGCTCCTCGAACTACATACCTTGGGTAAATTAATGCTTTCATACTTTTCTAAGTGTTAAAAAGAACATTGGTTACGCCTGGCTCCTCGGACCACATACCTTGGTTAAATTAATGCTTTTTTTTAGCATTAAACAGAACATTGGTCATGTCTGGTTTCTTAGACCATGTACCTTGGGTAAATTAGTGCTTGGTTTGTTTGCAGAAGATGACTAAAACCCTTGTCATAATAACCTAATTGCATAGATGTCCATGTGCATCACTTAAAGCATTTGCAGGTATATCCATGGGATGTCTTTGGGCAAGTTAACCTTTGTATGGAAAGTTTCTAAGGGTTACACCACGGAACCTCGGTCTTGTACGACCCCTCAGATCACAAACCTTGGGTAAGTTAATATGTGAGTAAGGTTGTCCAAGTATAGGGTGAAGTTATGGAGCTTGCTTGCTTCCTCGAGTTACAGCCATAATGTGGATGAACCTTTTTGGGATTCCACGTCCAATTTAAGGTAAGGGTTATTTATAGTTTTTGTTAAGTGCCAAAACATTGTCTTAAGGGTCAGTCTAGTAACTTTGTTTGTCCTTATGCCAAAGTAAATAGTAAGGCAAGGGAAGTTGGTTTAGTTAATCAAATGTTAGAATATTGTAAGTGTTGTAAGGAAGAGAAATTGGCCGAAGATAAAATCAAACAAAGAAAGCATAGATAAATGAGAGATAATAAACTAAAGATTAATTGTTTTCATTAAAATTAGAAAGTTAAATTGCATGTAAAAGGGGGGGGGGGGGGAGAAAGGCATCTAATATACCTAAGCCCATTTACACATGTGGTTGATTATCCCTAAGCCTAGAGCTAAGTTATGATGAGGCTTCCTTCTCTTTTCCTCCCTTCTTTTCTTGTTCCTTCTCCTTTGTCTTCCTATTCAGTTGGTCCATTTCAGCCACCTCCTCTGATTCCACATCCACCACAGTCACTAGGGCTGGCTGTTCTGGCTCTTTCTCTATGGCTGGTGTGTTAGATGGAGTAGGCAAAAGATGGAGTAGGCACAAGCTGGGCTGAAGAGGAGGTGGGGGCAGAGCTAGGGTCCACTAAGGGCTGAGGCGAGTTAGGGGCTTAGGCGTAAGGCCAAAAGGTAGTATACTTTATCAAGAGCCCTAAGCTTTGATCCAATGTCTACCTTAGCTGCATTAAGGGCCTGACGCCATACCTCAAGGCAGAAGGCCCGAGCAAAGTCCCTGAGTTGGGCAGTTAGACTCTAGGTAGTCTTAGTCATACTCGCGTCGTAGGCCGCCTGCTTTGCTTTAGCCATCTCAACATCCTTGACCGTCGGCTGTTTTTAGGTTTGTTTAAGTTCCACTACGGTCAAGGCTAGCTTGTTCTCGGCTTTCTTCTGAGCCTCTAGAGATTCTGTAACTTGTTTTTCAAAGTAGGATAGGGCAACTTCAGTGTTTTCCCAGACTTCTCTGTCTCGGTTATCTGGGCGAGAGTCTCTTTAAGCTTCTGGCTAGTCTCGATGTGGGCCTTCTTAATTGCGTTCACCCTGCCTTCGGCCTTACGAGCCTAGTCCACCCATTCTTCAGCCATGAAGGCTGCTTGTATAGACTATAAGGTTAATGCATGTTAGTGTTTATATATGTGTTATCTATTTTTAGGTAAAGAGGGAAGTGGTAATATACCTTAGCAAGATCTCTCTTCAAAGACAAGAAGACCTCGCACTTTTTGAAGGACCTGAGCTCTTGCATGTCCTCGAGTAGGTAGAAAGCTTTCTCCAGACATTCTGCCAAGAGGCCTGACCTGCCCTTCTAGTGGTCTCTTAAGTTGGCATCATCCATGACTGGCCTCCCTGAGCTCATTGTGAAGAAGGGTCTCCAAGCGGAAGGTTTGGGAGGCTGTTCCCCTTCGGAGTCTTTAAAGGTACCAATAGAGGAACCCTTCTTCTGTTAGGCCCTAGTTGTTTGGGCCTCTTTAGTTGGGGGCTACTGGAAGGAGTGGGTGATTTCTCCTTCCTCAGTATCTTCAAGGCCTTAGCTTCCTTGGCCCTTCTTCATTTTCTTCTTTGCTGCCTCCCTAGTGGATGCGCGCCTAAGAGTAGGAGTAGGTGGTCGGGGCACCACAGGCATCATTGGGACTATTGGAGAAGAAATCCTAGCGTAGGTAAGGCTAGGAGGTCTGGTGTTTTCTCCTCAAAACCCATTCTTTCAGGAATATTCGCTTATTCTTGACAAGATCTAACTTGGGCGGAACGAAGAAGGAGTTATGAGGAACTAAAAGTGTCTTGTCTGTAAAAAACCTCGAAGTCCTTGTTTGTTATTTCTTGGATGGGTTCAGGTTTTGGTTCTTTAACTTCTTCGCTCGAGGGAATGGGTTGATCTTGAGAGTATAGTTGTCTGGTTACGAGCGAGACTGGAAGTTGAGTGTCTTGAATTCTAGTTGGGGGAGGTCCTGATGTTAAGAAGCCGAGAACTGCAACGTCGATCAGAGCTAGTCTAGGGTCCTTGGCTTTGATTACGTTCTTAGGGCTTTGGAAGCGCTTAGAGATAGGATTGAATCCGAGGATCACATGAACTGCTCAGAGTTGACCATCCTTGTGGAGGAAGATCTCAGGTCTAAGGATGCGATTTAGGTCAAGAAAGTTCACGAGGTGCTTGCTGGGGACTATGTGATGTGGATCTACCAGAAAACATACGACATTAGTTATGGAAAGATTATAATAAAAATTCCCCCTTGTGTAAAGAAATAAAAAAAAAACCTATGTGCATTTAATGTCTGTGGAAACCCTACTTGGTTCCATCTCCTTGGTGGGACAATGCAATCCATCATGCCAGTTTCCCGATATGATGAGGAAATCTTCATCCGTACCCATATTTAATTCTGGCATGCATAAAATTGACCTAACTAAAGGAACCCCACATTTGATGTAATAGTTGGTCCCTTTCCCTTTTTCCCCTCTCAGATAGTTGTATACCTAGTTTACATCATGCCATGTGAGGTTGGTCCCCATTTTTCAATTTATCATGTTTACGCTCCCGAGGACTCTAAAGAAATTTGGGATACATTGGGTAAGGGTCAACCTATAGTTCATAAGAAAATCCCTTATGACCCTACCCATGGGGATTTCCATCCCACCTTCAATAAAGGCGATCATCAGAATTACCACTGACTCTGAGTCTCTATTTTTTACTAACCATTCTCCGAATTCACAATGTTGGAGTTCAACACCATCAGGGATCCAATATTGGGCCCTAAAGGCAGCCATGCCTTCGGGAGTATCAGCTAGCTTAGCGAATCTACCCATGGAAATTTATGGTGCAGGTAATGAGTAAACCTAAGTAGAAAAAAAAAAAAAAATATATATATATATATATATGTAAAGGAATTTGGACACACCTACTTGCAATGAAAGAATCTTTCCTTAGACTGCTGTTTTAACAAAAGATTGCAAAGTGAGTAAATGGGGGGAAGTTCCCTCCACCCTCTCCTTATATTGAGGTGAAAAAGGAGCGGTAAAATTTCATAAATGGAAGTAAATCAGGGCCGTAGGATTGTCATTATGCTGTAGAACGTGGGGGGACAAGCAGCCGCCTGACACCATAAATGTGAGATCACGGATACCGAAGCGTTAGGAGTGTGCTGATGGCAGGTGAAGAGACGTTACCATGTGGGAACGTGTTTGGCACATACGGAGTGTGGGAGTATCACTAAAACCTTAATTTTTACCTCAGTAGAAACAGCAAGGTTTTAGGGGGCTATTGTAGGGATCCTACGACCGAAGATAGGAAGCATCGTTATAACCTTCAATTATTCTTTTGGAAGGAGCACTCGTGGTCCAAGGAGTAAGGTGGTCCGAGGATGGGATGGGGATTGACAGAATATCCTTGAGAGATATAAGGGGTGTTGAAAGATGTCTCAGGGTTGAATGGAAACTTTGTAGGAAGTTTCTAGCAAAAATCTCACTAGATCCTCTGCATTAAATAGTAGGCAACAGCTTTTTCAGCTGCATTAATGAGGAAATGACCTGAATAGTGAATCCACAACTCAGTAGCTCCTTCCACCACCTTCACTAGGAGTCTAAAGGGACAAGTGTCTTAAGGAGATTTGGGAATATTACAGTTTGAGGGTTGGAATGCAAAAGGCCATGGAATATATAAAGGAAAGAAGCTCTCAAACAAAAGGGGACCAACAAGAATTAGAGAGAAGAAATCACAGAGAGAATTGCAACTGAGAGAAAGAGTGAACAGTATTTGTAACCACCAAGAACATTGTCTTCGAGTAATATTGTAAAGAACCCTTCATCTATTAAAACTTGAAGCTTGTTAGGACATATGTGGTTGGATGTTAGGAACAAATGTCAACATTTTATGTAGTTGGCTAATCCTTTGACAAAACGCACCTTACTTGTAATTGGGTAGATTTAGGATATGTCTAGTACTTCAAGGAATAAGAGTTCAAGTCTAAATATTGAAGCCATGCAAGTCTATCCAAGATTCAAGTGTGAAAAGTGCTATTTATTAAAGTTCGACAGCTAACTCGACAGCTAGTATCTATTGAGATTTAAAGAGCTGTTCTAGCCCATGGCTCGCAGCAGCTCGACAGCTAAGGTATCTGTCGAAGTTTATAAAACTCAATTTTTCTGAACTATTTTTCATCCAATCCGTGATTATGTGTTTGAGTTTTCTTTTATCACAACCCTAAACATATATAAGGATTATTTTAAGGGTCGTATCAAATTACACAACTGAAAGCACAATTGCATAAAAGCATAATTCCATAAGTGTGACTAAAAACCTAGTTTGCCCTAGTTCTTGAAGAAACTGCTGTGTTTGTACACCATAAGGTTTTGTGACCAAGCAACTCCATGATCTTCATTTGTTGAAGAGCAGAAAAACTTTGTAGCCAACATCTTTCTCAAGTTGGTGATTGAAGTCGCGTACTAGGATCCGCGCAATTGATTTGTCACGTACTGGGAGCCGTGCAATACAAGGGAGAGATTGTCACTACAGAATAAGTCCAATTGAGTATTGGGGTAAGGGTTCAACTGTAGGTTGGTATAAGGTATTGGGATTCTTTTACTTATAACCGTTTGTTTTGTAATAGTGGATTCTCGGGAGTGGTGACCTTAAAATCACCCGGTAGGGTTTTTGTTTCGAAAGTTTTTTCCATTCGTAAACGAATCATTGTGTCAAATTTAATTTTCGCTGCATTTAGTTATTTGGTGATTTGTTTGTGCTACAACGCTCATTACATGTAATTGAACCTAATTAATTCACTTGAAAAATTAATTGGTTAATTCATCACAAAGGGTCAATACATTTTTGACCTATCAAGTGGTAGCAGAGTAGACACACTCTGATTAGCTTTTAATCATTGTTGTGTGATCCATTGACCCCTGTTGTCATGTAAACTCTTAATTGTTTTGATTTGCATAATCTTGTGTTGAATGATGATGATGATACTCAAGATGCCTATTGCAAGCTTTATAATTTTTGTATGAAATCACTTGAATGTTCTACAAAATTAAAGCTAAATTTAAAAAGGTCAAACTTGAAAAAGATGATTTGATTGCAAAATTAGATAAATCCAATAATTTGAATGAGAATTTTAAAAATCAAATTTCATCTCAGGTGGACAAAATTAAGAGTTTGGAAGAGCAACTAGTTGAATTTAAAACTGAAATTGAAAAATTAACTAGTGTCAAACTTGCTGTTGAGCCTAACTCAAAAGAAGAAGTTTTTTATATTCCTCCATTTAAAAGGAATAATCAATAGTTGAAGGCTAATATTGCTAGGATAGACAAAGGTAAAAAATCTGATGTTAACACTGAAGTTTCTAAACCTATGTCTAAAACTCCTCCTAGGTTGAATGAAAAATCTGAATTTGTCCCCATTTGTCATCATTGTCATATTGTTAGTCATACTAGGCCAAAGTGTCCCAAGTTAAGGTCTCTGTCAACCTCTAAAATTAGACTTCCTTCTAAAAAGCATAGTAGTTCGAAAACTACTCATGTTTGTCACCATTGTGGTACTTCCGGTTACACTCATCCTAATTGTTTCAAATTGTTTCCCTATAAGCGTGTGTCCAATAGGTCTCATCCTTTGTCTAAATGCTCTGTACCTATTCTTGGTGAGTTATTAAAAGTTTTAAGCTTTTTAACCCAATTTCAGGGGAATTCTTATTCCCCTATGTCCTTTAGTAGTCATACTAGGACACATGTCTTTTCATCTTCACGTCTAAAGGCTCATGCTGTGTGGGTGAGAAAGGAATCTAAGACTTAATTGTCTTTTCTGTTTGTCCTCTGCTTTAATTCTTTCTATCTAAAGTTGGACTCTCTTGCTTGTTTTCTTATCTTTTTTGAAATCATGTTTTCATACATTTGCATTTTTCTTTCATACTTTCATGCATATGCATCTTTCCTTTATACTTTCATGTTGTTTGTTTGTTTGTTTTTGTTTGGTTGTTTAGTTTTTATTTTGTTTTGTTTTCAAAAAAAGAAGAAGGGGAAATCTCAAAAAAATACAAAAATAGTGTGTGTTTGTGTATATTGGTTCTTGTGAACCTTAAAATGGCCATTGAAACAAAGTTCTCTAAACTCTGTACCTCTTGTAACTTAGACGAGCATCTCTATACACAACTAAACAAGCGAGCTTTATGGCTCTTTGTTTGTAATGAGTTCGATTAAGTGATCTTTTGTACTTAACACTCGTATCACTCTTTTTGACGGGAAGGACTAGAAAATCCTAAGAGAAATGCATAAATAACCATCCCACCACTGTTACCCGCCAATTATGAAATGACATTTGTATGCTTCGGCATAGCAAAAATATAAGTCAAAAAACTTAACATAATTGGGTATCTCTTTTCTCTCTTTTATATACCCATGCATGGTATACTTAATAAAAAGAAAAATATGCAAAGAAATAAAAGCAAAAAGAATAAAACGCTTTAAAATATGATAGCAAGCGTGCATTCTAGGAGATGCGAGAGTTATAGGATATAGCTCGAAAGTGATAGTCCACATCAAACAGTTATGATCGTGAGTGAGTTAAATTGATTTACTCATACCTCAAATCGTCATAATATAGAGACACTTATGCAATCTTGTGATATTTTCACACACAACACGCAAAATGCATTGCTACTTTTCATACATGTGCAGGTACAATGTGATTTGGCCATCACAAGGTTTACATTTAATGTTTTCTCACTAAACTGTCTTGACTTGTTTTTGAAATATAAAATTAGTTAAACCTGTTTAGTGTGTGTGTGTGTGTTTTGGATCAAAAATGCATGACCTTTTTCTTCTTAAGAAATGATTTTGAGAGATCAATATGTTGTTTAGATCTTTGGTTGAGTTGCATTCTTGATTGCATTCATGCCTGTGTTTTTCTCTTCTTGAAAAATGTTTTTAAAGGAATCTTGATAGCTCCTTGACACCTCTCGACACCTGGCTTATCTATCGAGCTCTTCACCTTTTTCTTATTACAATCTCGACACATTCTCAATAGCTCCTCAACCCATCAAGAAAGTTTTTGTCTCCTTGACACCTGCTCGATAGCTCCTCAATCGATCGAGCTTGTCTTTGTTGTGGACACCTGCTCGATAGCTACATCTGTCGAATCCTTTAAAGTTCGACACCTCTCGATCTGTCGAGAATTACTAAAGGGCTATATAAGGGGCAATCACGATTCAAACCTCACTTCTCTCAATCTCTTTCAACCTTTTCACCTCCCAAACCTCTCTCATCCTCTTAAAACCTCTTTCCCAAAGATTTTTTCGGCCTTAATCAAGTTTTCCTACACTTGGTAAGTGTCCTAATCTCTCATATTCATGCATTTAATTTTTTTTTTAACCTAAGTTATTGGGATTTTTGAAAATTTTGGGGTTTTTCATAATCAAAGAGGTTTTTGTCAAATTTTTGGGATGGGTTTTGTAGTTTTGATCTTAAAACTTCATGCATTGCATCTCATTTGCATTGTAACTACATTATCATGCATTTTAGATGTGTGTTATTTGTGTTACTGATTGTGTGCTAGTAGGATTGGATTGGGCTGAACTTATGATATATTTTCTATTGCATGTCACATGTTCATGCACTCCCATGCATACGCTCTTTCTTTTCAATATATTTTGATATATTTGAACTGCTTGGGACTTTTCTGCGTGTTTCTTTCTCTCTCCCTCTCTCTTTTGTTTTCATTAGTCTACTTCGATGGCACCTAAACGTAAGTCTGTTTCGTCCTAGAACCCTCTTCATTCCAGGTGGTCACTCCGATTCTTGTAGCCGACGTGCTCCATGTCCCTAGGATAGCACATCCTGATTACCCTGGTTGTGAGCGTCTTAAGACTGTGTTTAAAGACGAGCTTATTTCCACTTTTTGTGAGCGACCTTCCAAGTGGGGTGATCGCCAGTTCACTTCTTGCTCTCCTTTTACTAAAAGTCCTAGGTTTATTAACATGGTTATGACTTTTGTTTTGCATCCTCTTTCTCACTATAACTCTATTACAGAGTCTCGTGCTCAATTTTTATTGTCCCTCATTGAGCATCTTACCATTGATTTTCCCTCTCATTTTATCATTTCCATCATAGATGTGTATAAGGATACAGCGACCAGAGATAAGCTCATTTTCCCTTCTGCTATTACGAAGATCTTACGCCACTTCTCTGTTCCCTCTCCTGTTTCAGGCCACTTCCATGTCTCTTGTGCCATAGACGCCGCTACCGTTAAACGGAGCGAGGCAGTCTGGATCAACGGTTCCTTCAGCTCCTATTGCACCATCTACATCCACTCCCTCTTCTTCTTCGAATTGTGTGACTTTCGAGGACATCATGGCACAGCTTGTGCGTATTTATGCTTGCCTTGACTCACTCAGTACTGAGTTGTGTCAGGTGAACACTCGTGTTGGTCGTATTGCACGACGGCAGGCAGTCATGAGTGGCTTCGTTTCTTTACCTCCTCCTACTCTAGAGGCTTCTGCAAATGAAGATGATGATGGTGATGTCGATGCGTCTGGTGGTAACGAGGATGATGTCGATGCGTCTGGGGCTATCAACCTCATATATGAGCAATGTGATCACATTAAATTTGGGAGGACTACTTTTCAAATAGAGGGATAAGGTGGGGCATGTATGAATTTTTTAATAAAAACTTCCAAAATAATAAATTACTGTATACTTGTTTAAAAAAAAAGGGCCTACACCCCCTTGTCTCTACATGATTCTGTCATTGTATATTATGGATGGGTTTGGATTGGGCTGAAACGCGCACGTCTGCGTTTTAACCCCTTTTTTTTTTGGCTGGACGCGCACTTGTCATTGTTAATTGACTATGAACAGTGATTTTATGCCGATGAATAGTAATTTTAGGCGTGAACAGTATTTTTTACACATTAAAAAATTATTTTAATACAGTATTTTTTTAATTTTTAGTTTCAATTTTTAATTTTCAATTTTATCCCAATGGACCTTTTATATATATAATTATAAGCCCATGATTTGGCCTATTTGTCGATTAAAAAAAAGTTAAGAATTGAATATATTAATCATAAACTTTAATGTCGAAAGAGTTCATTCACACAATCAATCCGAAACTGCTTAGAGTACTATATTAACAACTTTAATTTTTTAGTTTCCATACATTTTAATAGGTACACGTGTCTAGTTTAGAGGTGAACCTTTTATTGTTGGGTTTATGATTTGACCTTTGAAGAGAAAGTTGGGCCAACTACAAAAAGCTGTTTTAGGCCTCTTATTTACAAGTGGCACTCACGTCTAAATCAAAGCATATACAAGAGTTTCATTTTACCAAATTTTTTTTTTTTTTGGGTAGTCTTTGCATTATGGTTCATGCTGATTCAGCCAAAACAGAAAGGCTCTTTTATGAGGGATCCAATGCTGCTACCTTTGGCGACCTTGCTTTAATCTTATAATAAAGCAAAGGCAATTTGATGTAACGAAATATGGGACCTATTATGCCTAAGTAAAAACAGATGATTAAGGGGGTAAAACAATGAAAAAAAAAAAGATAATAATAAAATTTAATACCTTAAACATGCCCAAAAAATTACAAAAAAGAAAAAAAAAACCTAGATCAAGCTTAATGAGTTTTGTTATACTTATACCAGCATTTTTGAGTGACTAGGAAATGTCATTAAGTGATTGTTTGGGCTTTAAAAAATAAATTAGGTAAAAGTTCACATGAAGTATCTATAAAAAGTAAAATTTTAAAAAATTGTAATTAAGCTAAATAAACAAATATAAGAGCATCCGCATCGGTCTCATCAAATATTTAACTAGATTAATCCAAAAAAACTCTACTTTTACTAGTTTAACTATCTATTATTTTCATACATATACATAAACATCAATACTTTATCAACATTGAAATTTAATGTAGTGAGGATAGAAGCTCATTACATGTAGAGATGAGAATATCCTTTTTAAAAACTTTAGTTAATTTAATGTGGTTGATGCATGCTTGTTTTTGTTGAGTTTAGATAAATTTTTTCTGAAATATTAAATAGTTGAGATTGATGTAAATGCCATAAGAAGTAAGAACGCTGGATCATGTTTCTCCAAAATAAAATAAACTATTAAAATTTAAAAAGAGGAGAACGCTGGATCATGTTTCTCCAAAATAAAATAAATAATTAAAATTTAAAAAGAGGACGAAGAAGAAAGAAACACTGGGCCATGTTTGGACAGATTTGTTGGAGGCTTAAAGGTCATTGTGGGGTACTCCCATATAATTTTGGAAAGGGATGCATCAAATGTGTTGGACAATGGACATGTTCCGTAAATCCATGTTAGGTCCATTTATTGTTATTATTGGCAAACAGTGTCAAATTGTAATAATTTATTGAGTGAAACTGCGAGTCTTGTGTATATAGGTGATACACTTGAAGATTAATACAGAGACTTGAGAATTGCCGGGAAGACTTGAGAATTGCCGGGAAATTGTAGTTTTTGTTAGCTCGACAAATCGAGATTCACTTAAACTCTACTACAAGCCTGATACTCAATAGCAGTCAAACTGTATCAAAAAAAAAAAAAAAAAAAAGCAGTCAATTGACTGAGCCTCAAGATTTAGGAATTCCTGATTTTGGCCTTGATCAAATTTTGGAATTAGTGCCTTAGAGCATTCTTATCAAACATTGTAAAAAATTTAGTATTTACTCTCTCAAAATTTATATTTATAACATATACAATACCACTTTCCAAATCCAACCTATATCAAAACTTCTATTTTTTTTACAATTTCATTTAAATATTGTTTCTTGATTGTTTTTCACTATTTTTTTTTCCTCTCTCTCCTTTGTGGGCCCCATTGAATAAAAAATAATTTAAAGTTTTGCAATTGGTGAATAGTGCCATTTCAAAAATGAGATGGCACTATTCATCAATTGCAAAAATTTTACAATATAAAATGTTTGATAGAGGGGCTTAAACCTTTCAAATGCCAAAAAAATAAGATTTTTAGCATTTGAAAAGTTTGATAAGAATGCTCTTACAGGTCTAAAATATAAAAGATAACACTTAAGTTGACCACAACAAGAAAAATGAAAGCTAGGTGTGCTACGATTGATGTATGCCTAGGGTTTTGTACCAAGAAATCTTTCTATCACCAGTAAAACCAAAAAATTCTAGAGGATTGGTGATCAGTTTGAAGTTGCAACATCTACACAAACATGTGTTGTTGTGAGAACCTTCAAGTTAGTACTTGAAGTCACGAATTGGATTGTTTGTGTAAAGAGCTCGAAAGTAAAAGTACTTGAAGTCACGAATTGGATTGTTTGTGTAAAGAGCTCGAAAGTAAAAGAGTTATACATGATTGAAATTTCAGCGGGATCATAATTGTAAGTTTTATGGAATGTGACATATTAAAATTAGGATTGACATATTTGTATAGCTTTAATTTCAAAAGTAGATTCTTTCATTCTAGATAAACAATAAACTCTCTTATGGTTTTTCATGTCAAGGTTTCCCTTCATATTAATATATTTTTGTCTCACTTATTTTTCTACAATATAAATAGTAAATACTGCAATATTGCTATGTGGCTTATTTAAGCAAATCTAAATCAGAAAGTATAATTGATTAATTAATTGGTATAGCTTAATTTGGTTATAATCTATCAATCGAGATATACATTTCCAACAATCCACACATTACTTCCATAATATATAGCTAATATTCTCTTAGTAAAACCATACTTCTCATTTTGGAAGGCATCTCATGTGTTGAGATTTGCAAACTTCGATCCTTAGCTCATTTTGTAGCTAGTTATATAGTCCTCTTTTTTGTAATTTGAAAGAGAAAATTCTAATCTTCTTAGTCGTATTCAATATTGAAACCTGGGAAGGAGATAAATAACTCTCTCTCTCTCTCTAATATATTCCACCATTACTTCTTGTTTTAATATAATAAAAAGTGAAACTAGCATGAATATATCTCATCTCTCTCTCTGTCATGGCATCTTAATCCAAGATCATGTCCACCATTACTTCTTTTTTTATTGTTTTAATATAATAAAAAGTGAAACGCAAAAAGAATAGCATGAATATATCAATCATTGGGTGCAAATTGAATCAAGCTCGACGGTGTCATGGCATCTTAGCATCCAAGATCATGTCTCACATATAACATATTACCATTTTTTTATTGTTCTCTCAAAATATTATTTAATTAATGTAGAAAGTATAAAATAAATACATGTTATAAGAGTAGGAATCCTAACTTAGTTTTCTTTATTATGCTTAACAATATATAATAAATATAACTGCCGTTTGGAATAGAAAAAAAAAGAGAGAAGCTGATGTTATTAAAATATTGTTTTTCAGTTTTGAGATACTGCTACAGTACAATATGGTAATATGTGTGCTAAATACAGGCTAATAATAAGCATAAAAAATACCGTTGAATACATTACATATATAGATCTTTAGTACCAACTTTTCAAATAATTAGATTCAATATCACATCATACCTTCAATTGTTGATAGTGATTGAAGTTTGCAACATAATGAAGCTTGTAATTTAATGGTATTGTTTACTCTTTTTTATAAGAAAAAATAAGATTTAATTCCCTCTTTTTCTAACTGTCGAATTATCAACAAAGAAAAAAAAAATGAGGAAGAAGACTACTATTTGCAACATATATAACAATCAATTAATGGATGTCTATTATAGAGCAGGCACTAGAAATTCAAATTCAATCATAATTAACTAAAAAAATGGTTTCCAAAAAAAAAAAAAAAAGGAAAAAATGGATATAATCAAATCAAATGATAAATAACAGTTACTATCTATTTAAGTATCCCAAAACATGGGATTATTTTAGTAACTCTATGGTAGTTTCTTATTCCACAATATTTTCAAAACTTGCATGTTCATAAACCATTATGTAACATCTTATTACGTTTGAGTTTGGAATATAGTTATCAATATCGCTTTCAATTACGTTGTCATGTTCTATTACATAGTGTAAAATATATATATACACTATAGAAAACAAAACGAATAACCAAATTATTCTATTTCAAAGATCTTGTAGCTAGGAGTACATGGCTGAAACATTTAATAATGGAATTTTCATTTTTAAACTGAGTTTTCTTAAACGCATGTTTAATGTACCTACTAGCTTTCTTATTTTTTGCAAAAGAATGAACGTACCTAGCTTTGTACAAGTATTAATTCCATTAGGATACCTTGTCAAATACTTAAGAACTAAGGCTCTCTTCTATAGTTAATAGTACACGGGACACACGCGGTGACAAAAAGATCGAGAGGCTTGTAACACACAAAAGATAGACAGATGGGTTGAGATTCTACTCTCTTTATATCATTCAAATAAAGCTATGGTCTTCATGATCAATTCATTCACCCACTTCTCCTAAAAGAAAAATAGTGGGAACAGTGGAGGTGATTTGGGCACAATGGTGCGGATCTACTATCCTCTATTTATTGTACAAAATAAACCTTAGGGGTCCTTTTACATGAAAGAGGATCTTAAGGATATGTTGGAGTTCCTTTTTTTTTTTTAAAGAAAGAAAAAAAAGAAATACCCTTTGATTCAATTATTAGTTCTCTTTTTTTTTTATGAACAATTATTAGTTCTCTTTAGACTTTACTACCACCACTTATTTAATATGTGTGATTCCTCCACATGCATTTTTTACGTGGCCTCTCTGTTTGCCTACCTCTCTCTCTCTCTGACTAGTTAACATCACATTTTATGTGGTATTGTGAATGATATTTGGTATTTTTTGGTGCCCACTTGAACTAATGACACGACCAACTCAGATTTCCCACTTGAATACAGAATTGTTCAGTGCCAGTCAGAACTCAGAAGTAGATGGATTTTGATCGATGATAGAACAACAAAAAGCTGCTTCATTAAAAGTTAATTTCTCTTAGAGGATAATAAACCAAATAAGAAACTTTGATTACTCTTTACCAACTTTCAACATGGATATCCTGTGAAATGCATAAAGGTAGCGTTCGATCTTCTGAGTTTTATTGGAATTTAATTTATGTATTTTTTTTTTTAATGTTTATCCGCAGAAAAAAAAAAAGAAAAGAATTTGGAGGTCTGAAATCTATACTATCGTAGAAT
The DNA here is from genome assembly GCA_032878915.1 of Castanopsis chinensis. Lineage (NCBI taxonomy): Eukaryota > Viridiplantae > Streptophyta > Magnoliopsida > Fagales > Fagaceae > Castanopsis > Castanopsis chinensis. The sequence goes on along the minus strand of JAVQMG010000122.1, from coordinate 4,734,674 downwards.
CTCTTCATCTTATACAGCATCAGCTACCGTCAAATGGAGGCATCTATAATAATCTTTCGAACCTTAAATCACCTGATTTAGTGTTGAACTGGATTTGTTTATTTGTTAAAAATAGACCATAGTACAATTATATTTAGAAAATGTAATATTTTAAAAATATTATACATAAGTAAATAAATAAATTTATGATATTCATTCCATGATAGTTATTTTTTTATTATAAGGTTAAGAATTGAATTTAGTATAGGTGGGTTGGGTTCGAAGCTAGATCCTGTATGAAAAAAAAAATCCTTTATGAGCTTTTTTTTTTTTTTTTTAAATTTACTAAACAAAACCTTTTTGAACTTGAGCCAACAAAAAAGTGCAAACTATGATTATTAATATTATTATTTGGTGTGGACTACAAATCACCTCAACTTGGGCCTTGGGCAGATTTTAGCCCAAAATCTCAGCCTGAGATCTATTAAGATCTTAAGCTACAGCCCATGTATTATGTATACCATTTCTCACTGTGCTCAATTTAATTAAAGGCAACCCAGCCCAGTTCATATTTGATCGCAGACCATGCATGCATCGTCCAAAGCCCATTACATGTTGTCAAGTGTCAAACAAGAACATCCCGGAATCCTTGCGAAATTTAAGTCCTGGTAATTAATCTAACTTAAAACAACCACACCAGCGCATGTAAAGTCTTGCAAAATAGAAAAAATTACCAATTTTATACATTTTGACTCAAAAAAACACCCACACCAGTGAGTGTAAAATTGTGCATTTATGCACAATTGCTATAGCAACCGTGCATATACTATAGCTCTTACATTTATTATTTTACATTTTTTTTCTCTCTCCTTCACCTCACTCTCTCATTTTGGTGCCTTTGTTTGTGGTGTCTGCCGCCAGTCTTTTTCTTTTGCCACTGCCAAAAGAACAAAACACAAATTAGAGAGAGTGTTGAAGTATATGAGAGAACGAGATGGATGCGATAGGCGGCAATCGGGAATGCAATACTGACATTCATGTGGGTATTTCTCTCATCAACCATGGGTGCAATGATTACGCTGATAGCCACAGTCAGCTTCAATCCCATCGTCACTGCCTCCTTATATGCCGCTGGCCACAGCCTCGACACTCTCTTCTCCATGGCCCTCCGCTTATCCGCCCAAAATCACTACCCTTAATCAAACCCAACCCAAAATCATCATCTATAATAAAAGTATAAAACCCAAATTGTAAAAGAAGAAGAGGAAAGAAAAAGATTCTCAACAAAAAAAAAAGAAGGAGAAGCAAGAGAGGCCAGTGGCGACTCCAGGAATTTTTCTCAGGGTGTTCCTTAAAAAATAAAATTTTTTCCAACGGCGATTCCTGGAATTTTTGCCAGATGTATTGTTATTTAGTTGTTTCATTAATTTGTTTCTCTTTTATAAACTATAATTTGTTATATTATTGTTTCATTAATTATAAAATTATTAATTGTTGTTTAGCCTAATATAATTTAATTTATTTGTTTTTTATAATGTATTGGTTAATTAAACTATTAATTATTGTTTATTTGTTGCTTTCTCCAATTTATTATTGGTTAATTAATATCTCAAACAAACAAAATTAATTAGTTCAACTAATTACTATGGTTGTTCTCATCAAAAAAAAAAAAAAAAAAAATTACTATGATTGCTTGATACTTGAAATATCAAACTATTACTTAACAAAAAAAAAAAAAAAAAAGTCAATAAATTGTTCAGCACAAAAATATATGGACCGTATAGCTTAAGTTCAGTCTAAAAAAGAGTGATTTATTACAATTTTTTATGGCATTAGACTCATTAGTTGAACTAATCAACTACACACAGCACACTCCCATAAAATAAAAAATAAAAAAAAGCCTACAGACAACACACAACCATATTTATTAATTATTAGTTGCACACTTACACTAGCACTGCCACTAACACTAACACATACAGTAAATCAAATAAATAAAGCCAGTTTACTATATCTCACACAAAAAACACAACCACCAGTTTCCAAAAAAAAAAAAAAAGACACCTACACCAACTAAAACTCTAAAAGATAATTAATAATATCACCGACACCTACACAACTCCTTACCCCACACCAACACGGCAACACTGTATCAAAAAAAAAAAAAAACCAACACCAACACCAACGCCGGATAAAGCCAAAAACAAACAGGCTAAATAATAATAAAGAGTAAAAGAGAGACTGAGATGAAGAGAGAGAGACTGAGATGAAGAGAGAGAGAGAGTCTAAGATGAAATACCTTGAGGGGCGGCGCCGTCGGGACTCAGGCAGAACGTCGAGGCGAGGAAGACTGATCTGATGTGTTCTGCAGTTCTGGAGCTCGAGTTTGAGCCCCAATCTGGCGATCTCCTTCTCCGATCCGGCGATCCGTTGGTTCTGGCGTTCTGGAGCTCAGTGTTTTGGGTTTATGGGTTAGGTTTTTTTCTTTAGACTTTAGGTTAGGTTTCTTTCTTTCTTTCTTTCTTTCAAGCGGCGTCCGTTGGTTTCTGATTTCTGTATATTGGGTTTTGGTTTGTTTGGGTTTTTTTTTTTTTTTTTTTTTTTTTTTTTGAATCTGTGGGTTTGCAGCTTTGGCTACCGTAATATGTTAGGTTTCCTTTACCCTATTTTTTTCTTTAGATTGGGTTTGTTGTACCGATTGATGTTGGGCTTTTATTCTTGGTGGGCTCTGTTACAATTTTTTTTTTTTTCATTTTTTAGTTCAATTGGGCTTTTTTTTTTTTTTTGGCTTGAAAGTAGAATAAAGAAATTTTTTTTATTTTATTTGAGGGTGTTCCTCATTTCATCCAGGGTGCTCCTAATTTTTTTTTAAGGGTAAACAAATAAAAAAAATTTAATTATTATATATAAATTTTTTTTTTTTTTTTCAGTTCAGGGTGTTCCTGGGAACACCCTGAACTCAACGTGGCGTCACCACTGAGAGACTCAACGTGGCGTCACCACTGAGAGAGGCAGAGATAGAGATAAGGACAAGAAGAAGAAGAAGAGTGTATTTAGAGAAAAAAGTAGTAAGTGTGCGTTTGAATAACGCTTATTTTTCTAAAAATTAAAGGCTTATTACTGAAAATGCTGTGTCAAAATATTTTTTTTTATTACTCAAATTTACTGTTCATCCATTTTTAGCACTTGGCTGGTCCATGAACAGTATCATAGACCATCCAAAAACGCAACTTAGGAAAACACAAACGCAATAAGCCTTACACAATCGGAGCTAAAGTGTTAGGTGGAGGTAGGTAGGAAATAATAAAAAAAGTGAGGAGAAATACTATTTTAATAATAAAAAAAAAGTATGTATAATAAACAAACTGATGTGAGTGTTTTATAAAAATAGAAGTGTAAAATAAAAAAAGTAAGTTTTAAATGTGCAAATTTACAAAATTTTTGTATCCACTGATGCAGATACTCTTAGAGTAATAGTAGGGATATTACAAATTTTACTACTACATAATATTTACAAATTGTTGTGTCAAACTAGCTACTTTAGAGTGATATCAGGGATATTAAAAATTTTATTACTACAATATTTAGAAATTGATGTGTCAAACTAGCTTAGAGTGATATTAGGGATATTACAAAAAAAAAAAATTGGTAAGGCATACTACAAATTTTATTACTACATAATATTTACAAATTGATTTATCACTTATAATAAAAAAAAATTAATTTTAAAATTAATTTATTATATTTTTCAAATGTACCAATTATATTCGTTATGATATCAGTTTGTACAGATAATATAGTAAAATCTGTAGGGGTAGGTTTAGCATTTTTCGGTAAATAAGACCATGGACCCCTCCATTTCGGATCAACCCTAACTACTTGAACTTATGCGGGAAAGACCTAGACCCAATTACCAGCCACCTGTTCCATGCAAATGTACGTGTCCATAGAGAAAGACACGTACCTCTTTAGCTCCTCATCATCTTCATCTATATAGACCCAGCTCACTCCGAAGCTAAGAGAATTGAACTCTCTCTCTGAATTGAAACAATGTCTAACAAAGCTTCATTTCTCTTACTCTTGTTTCTTTCTCTTGCTCTGTTTTTGCATGTGAATAAGGCTTTTAAGGAGGATGCCTCCTCAGGTTTGGAGCCTTTAGTGAGGAAAAATGAAAGGAGACAACTTGTTGTGACAGAATACGGAGAGGTCTCAGCCATTGAGATCGGTGATGGAGCACGAGGGCAATACCACCTCCAGTTCATCACGTTGGATCCAAACTCGCTATTTCTTCCTGTACTCCTCCATGCAGACATGGTCTTTTACGTCCACACAGGTGCTGTGACTTTCAGTTTGCATATATATATATATATATATATATATGGATTTATTTTATTTTATTTGAAAGTTTGTGCTTATTTACTTCAAATTGACAACAAAAAAAAAGTATAATTATACTAGACAGGACCATTAAAAATTACACAATTTTGTCATAACTCGTTGTGTTGTATTGTCGTGTTAGTAAGTTGTAAGTGATGAAGAAAAGTAATGGACCATATAAGTCACACTTTTACTGTTCAAAACTTATCATGACCAAAGTTGTAACTACATAAATCTACTACTTTTCTCCACTCCTCACCGGCCACTTTTTGGCAACTTTTTTAATCCTAGCATTTTTATTTAAACTTAAAAAAATCGAGCTTTTAAAATGTTGTACACTTTAATAAACAAGTTAATAAACAATAAAGGTCAGAGACTCTAAAAGAAATAGCTAATGCAAACTCACTTAAAATAAACCATTTAATTGCTTCTACTATAAATTGTAATTCACTAATGCCTAAGCGTTGGGGTTTAATTTTCTAATCACAAGTACTATATTCATCATTTTTTTTTTCTAAATATTCCTATCTATATATTTGCATTATATTTTTTGTGGGTGTACATATATATATAGGAAGTGGGAGGTTGACTTGGACTGATACTCTTGATGAAATGAGGAGAGTGGATTTACGTCGAGGAGATATCCACAGGCTCAAGTCAGGCTCTATCTTCTATGTACATAGCAGCTTACAGCCGGAGCGACAGAGGCTTAGGATATATGCAATCTTCACCAATACAGATGATGACTCATATGTATGAGCTTCGTTTAATTTGTAATAAGTACCCTGTTATTTTCTATTTTTAAACATTCGACTATATATAGTAGATTTGCTAGAATACATATAGAATATTTAAGTTGCTTAGTTTTGCTATTTAAAAGTTAGTATTAATTAAAACCAATGCAGGAGCCAACAATTGGGGCATACTCAACTATTGGCAACTTGTTGCGAGGCTTTGATAAGAAAGTCCTCAAAGCAGCTTTCAAGGTATATACTTACCAAGTTCCAATCAGTTTCATTTTTCATTCTAGTACCTGCTCGATGTATGATTGAATACCAAGACTACTCTATTGTCCCTATTATAATTTATAGTAATTTTTAAAATTTCTTAAGCAAAAGCATTTCATATTCTTTTCAGAAAAATCATAGAGGCTCGCACCTAAAACTTACCAAGTCCACATACATCATATTTTTAAGTGTCACCTTATGATTAGTGCATCTAAATTTACTTTTTGATCAAGTATCCATGAGATATACAATATGCTTAAGCGTCACCTTGTGATTGGTGGTGAACTTAAATTCACTTTTTCAACAAATACATATGATGATTCTATGTGAAAGGTATTGTAATCCAATCAAAAAATCGACAAACAAGAACATTGTGAAAATGGGTATAGATTTGGGTGTGTACAGATTTGGGTGTGTACGGAGATGGACCGTTTCTTTTAATGCAATAATAATCCTAATGTTCTTGAGTTTTTTTTTCCAGGTAGTTGAATCTCTTTAGGATAATAGTTTTCGTGTATATATATGTGAGTATTTGGAGGCAAGAAAGATCTCATAAACATTGGTTTTGTGTCCCAAGTACTAAGTTTTTGTTGCATTTGAAATGAAATGGCAGTATCTGCCTTTTACTTTTATCTGAAATAAATTCTTTATTTTGTGATAGTTGTGGGTGATGTGAATCTTGGACCCAATGATCCACTTCATCATTATATCTTTCTAGAAAATAGGACCGAAAGATTTTCATATTGATTATATATATGTGCTTAGTATGTGTAATAATCTAAGATCTATAGTAAATAATGAAAATATTACTATATCTCTAGGTCTCGGAGGATTTGATGAGAGAAATAACAAAAGGAACTCAGCCACCAGGCATAGTGCATGCGGAGCCAACAAAGGAAACAGAAACAAACTTCTGGGAATTAGATGCTCTCCTCCTCCAAGTCTTCCGAAGAGGAAGAGGTGGCATGTTATTCAGCGACAATAAGAAGAAACCCTATAATATTTTTGATGAAAAGCCAGATTTTGAGAATGGTAACGGGTGGAGCCTAACAGTAACCAAGAAAAAATTGCATTCGTTGAAGGGTTCCAATATTGGACTTTTCATGGTGAATCTGACAGAGGTTAGTGAATTTTGTTTTTAACAGCTTGCTTCTTGGTCCATTGGAAATGCAACACCTAATTCTGACACTATTTTAACTTTTTTTTTTTTTTTGAAGGGCTCAATGATGGGGCCACATTGGAATCCATTGGCAACTGAGATATCAATAGTGTTACGAGGGGAAGGGATGGTTCGACTGGTTTGTTCTAGCACTGCAAAGAAATCAGAATGCAACAATATGAGGTTCAGGGTGGAGGAAGGAGATGTTTTTGCTGTGCCTAGGTTCCATCCCATGGCCCAGATATCTTTCAACAATGAGTCATTTGTTTTCATGGGATTTAGCACAACAGCAAGGAAAAATAATCCTCAATTTCTGGCAGGAAAGAGTTCAGTTTTTCAAACTTTGGACAAGCGCGTGTTGGCCTTGTCCATCAATGTCACTAGCAGTACTGTGATTGATCAGCTTATGAATCAACAGCCTGAATCAGTCATACTAGAGTGTTGCAATTGTGCTGAGGAAGAGCAGAGGCTAATGGAGGAAGAGGAAGCTAAGAAGAGAGAGGAAGAAGAAGCTAGAAAGAGAGAGGAAGAGGAAGCAAAAAAGGAGGAGGGAGAAGCTAGGGAGAAAGAAAGAGAGGAAGAAGAAGCTAGAAAGAGAGAGGAAGAGGAAGCAAAAAAGGAGGAGGAAGAAGCTAGGGAGAAAGAAAGAGAGGAAGAAGAAGCTAGAAAGAGAGAGGAAGAGGAAGCAAAAAGGGAGGAAGAGGAAGCTAGAAAGAGAAAGGAAGAGGAGGGTGGGAAGAGGGAAGAGGAGGAAGCTAGAAAGAGAGGGGAAGAAGAAGCAGCTAGAAAGAGAGAGGAGGGAGCAGAGTGGGAACAAGAAGAAGCCAGGAGGGAAGAAGAAGAGAGGAGGAGGAGATGGGAAGAGGAAAGGGAAGAGAAAGCAAGAGAAGAACCAATGAGGGAAAAAAGGGAAAGAGAGCACAAAGAGGAAGAGACTTGGACACTAGAACATGCTAGAGAGAGAGACGAGGAAGCAAAAAAAGAACAAGAAGAAGCTAGGAGGAAAGAAGAAGAGAGAAGGGGACAAGAAGATCCAGAAAGAGAGACCACGAGAAAAGAAAGAGAAGAAGTAGAGGAAAAGAAACGGAGACAAGAAGCAGCAGAATGGGAGCAAGAAGAAGCAAGGAGAGAAGAAGAAGAAAGGAGGGAGGCATGGGGAAAGGGAGAAGAACAAGCAATGATGATTTGATTTAATGCCTAGCTAGCTGCCACATCTACTTTGGATTGTGTAGTTTCATCATCTTAAATATATGCATGTTAATAAGAAAAATAAACATGCATTTTGCTCTGTGCAAAATGACTTCCCACTTAGACAATGTTTGTCATTTGATGCTATTTGGTATAATAAGTTTTGTGATCCATGCTTATTGTGAAGTTAGAGTGCACTGCTTAAAAAGGCTGAATGAGTCCTGCTTAATTAGGTGTAAGGTGGTACTTAATCAAATTATAAGTAATATTTGTAAGTTTTATCAAATTATATGTCATGTTTTAAAGTCAAAATTTAAAAATTGTTGATGTTTAACAATTTCTAAAATCTAAATCTTGGAATAGGTAAGAAAGCAAATGGTTTATTTTAAATTCTTATCCAGTATAGCATTGTTTTCCTATCTTAATCAGCTCAGACAATCTCAAAATAGTGTCTATTTAGAATGCTTGCTTGGAGTTGGAGGGTTTGCTTAATTCAATTTTGGATCAATTTGGGCAAGAATATTCGGTATCTCAAATCACTATCAAATTCTAGGCACACATTTGTTATGGCCAATTTCAGCTGAGGGTACTTCTTATCCACTGCTACATGTTTCTCAACTTTGAGGCAGGATTTACAACTCCGAAGTGGGATTGACTATTGAGTATGTTTTCAACTATTTTTTTGGGTTGAAAGGTTGTAGTTCCCATGGTCTCCCATTTAACTATACATATCTTTTGGGGGAAACAAATATAGTGGAATGCAGAAAACTTAGACATCTTTATATCTATAAGGATGATGCATAAACTTATGAAATGTTGAGTAATGCAGCTTCCTACTAGATATTAGAAATGCAACTATGTGATCTCAAATATCTTTGATCTTTTTAGTTCTCTCACGTTAATTATTGAAAAAAGATTGCATTTAAATTAAAACTTAATGTTATTTATTTGCAAGAAAAAAAAAATGTCTCATATAAAGTGTAAGTACACACATATTGAAAAGTATCTGGATGGTACAAATGATAAATACACCAATTTTCTCCCTGCCATGAGGAGATGTGTACATCCAAGTTGGATAAACTTTAAAAAATTACAGCAACAAGATTTTTATAATGCAATGTTGCTGGTTGTTGTAGACGAAGAATCTTGGAAGCGGAAAGTGTTAGGATGTGTGTCCTTAAATCCTATTATATGACGCTATGTATGACATTATGTATGACTTAATGTTGTGTTTAATAAAATTGTTTATTTTTATCTAAAATAATGGTAACGTCAATATTTGGACATTATCATATAGTTCATGAGATGCATAGTATGTGATTTATGTGATTTAGTCACAGAAGATATAAATCACAAGTTCTTTGTAAACTCAAAATTTATAGTTTGTAGTCGGTGATGAAATTGGGCATTTCATCTGCGAAGGCTATAACGTATCAACTAAGATGATTTGTCTTGATCATAAAAGTGGAGACTTCTAGTTGATATGTTAATATGTTGATAGGTTTTAAGAGCTAAGACATATTGAACTAGACCGCTGTGAGATTTATTATTCTCCTAATGACTGTCAACTGAATAATAAATCTCACGATTTTTATTTGCATGAACTCTTAATCCTGAGAAAATAATAGACCTGATCATGATGTGTAGGTTGCTTTGATATATCAAGAGTGAGATCTATAGTAACGGTCAAAACCTCAGTATGTTGGGCAACCACATTTAGTGTTGATGGAACATATATTCTCAAGATAGAATTCATAATCTCTTAACGGAGATATAAAATATTCCCTTGAGATAAGTTTAATGGGTTTGGTTATTCAGAGAGTTAAGCCTAACCACTTTAGTAAGAAATTACTAAAGTATATATTTACGAAATTGGATTTCATAAATATATAATGAATAACTTTAAAAGATTAAACCGAGTACTCAATGATAAGATGTAGTAATTTTCAAAGTGGCAGTCTATATTCATGACTTTGTATTACTACGAATATTTTATGAAGGAGTTGTGTGTGTAATAAAGTCTTGGGATATAATTTATTAATAAGGCCTAGAGTGCAATTATATTTATATAGTGGTATTAAATATAATTAATGGTAATTTTGAACTTGTCAAGAGTTAACGGAAAAGCCCAAGACCCATTGGGGCTAGTGTTTTATTGGTCCCTTTTGGTCTCACTCCAAACCACACACTAAAGCCCAATTGGAAATGCCCAAGAGGCCGGCCCAATTAGATAATCAGTTAGTTATAAAGGGAGAAACATACAGAATTTTTCTTGGGATATAGAAAGAAGCGTAGAGAAAAAAAAAAAAGAGAGAGTGTGAGACATACTTTCATTCTCCCTTTGAAAACTGATTGAGAGACCACACATCTTGGGCACAAAGTGGAATTTGAGTGAAGATTAAAAGTGTTTCCAAGTGCTTCTAATCTTTATATTGAATTTCTCCACACCAAGGTACACTATCTTGTTCTTAAATTCTGAAATTTACATAGTGCATGTTGTCAATCATGAATGAAATAGATCCTTATTTGTTGTTTCCGCTATATGTTTTGTATGAGATACAAAACCAGATTTTTATCCAACAGGAAGTTTTGATGTGTAGTTTGATTTTACTTGAATTTTTTTTTTAAATACAAGAATAAGATTGTCAGAATAGTAATTAGTATGATTATTATTGTAATCAGGATTATTGTTATAGTCACTGCACAGTTTGTCTTGGTTTAGTACTAGCAAGATTGGTGGTTGAAGTAGATAAAATTGTAGATGAGGAGGAATCTCGTATTGCACTATGAAAGATATGCGTGAAAGTTTGAATGATTTGTTTGATTTGATTAGAGTTAAATTTTAAATTTTCTTCAACAACAGCATAGCGTACGCGTTGGAGGTGCTCCATGGCCGCCTTTAAAATTGGCATCTCCAGTGCTCCAAGGCTGTCTTCCACCAGGTTCAGGCACAAGAAAAACCCACCCTAATACCCGAATCCCCTAACTAATGGGGGTAAAACACATATCCGTAATCATCGAGTCAGATCGGAAACTCATCCTCAAGCAGGTTTTTGCATCTCTATATTTGGCCTATAAGTCATTGATCTTATAGTTGTTAAAGAAATGATATGCCTATTTGGTTTGCCTTATTTTCATCATCCGTCACTCATCTTCTATCACCTATTACTCACTTTTGGTGAGTCTCACGCCAATTGCATCTGCTTGGCCAAATTTTCATTCCTAATTCTCATTACTCATAGCTCAAAATATTAAAAATAAGCAATAAGAATTGAGAATAACTTTTTGGTGTTCTTAAATTTTGAGTTATGAGTTAAGTGACATTTTGGTAATAACACATGATGAGTAGGACCCACTGTACAGACCTGTCACACTACCACCGACTCTTTCTTTCTTCTCTTTTTTTTTTTTTTCCCTTCAAGCCATTTTTTTCTCTTAGCTTCTTTCTCTTCATTCTTTTTCTCTTTCTTCTTCACACCCATTTCCTTTTCTCTAGGTTCATCTTCTTTCTTTCTTTTCATTTTTTATTTCTTTGCCTATATCTTCTCTCAGCTTCTTTCTTTCACTTCTTTCTTCCTCTATTTCTTCAAAACGGTGCTTTTCTTCTTCGATCTGAACAAAGCACACACCAGTGCTTTCTCTTCTTTGATCTCACAAATTTCTCATGACTGTATTTCGGAAATTAGGCCTGGGTTTTTTATTATCTATGGGTTTTGTTTGGTTTATTTGGTTGTGATTTTCGGAATAATTAAGTTGTAATTTATGGGTTTTATGAGTTATTGAGAATAGAAGAGCAGTGGGTTTTTCTGGGTTATTATAGTCTTTGATTGGTTTCTTTGGCATGTGATTTTCTAGTGGGTGTGGACTACAGTTTTGGATTGCCGATCTAGGGATTTGTATGTTAATGTGTTCGGATTTGGATGTTTGTATCGGCGTGGTTGTGGTTTGAGGCTTGGATTGTGATGGAGGTGGGTTTGTGCAGCCGTTAGTAGCCTTTTCTTTTATGGCCTGTTTGGAAGTTTAGAGAGGGACGAGAGTAGAAGAGAGTAAAGGAGAGGAGAGTAGTGGGAAAGAGAGTAGAGAGAAATGATTATCCTCCACCTTATTTGGATATTTTTAAAATTAAGTAAAGGGGAGGGGAGTAATTAATTTTTTCATTTGTAATTTTGTTAATATAGTAAGGGCAAATTTAGTAAGGGCAAATTTAGTATTTCATTTGGTCAAGCATTTTTATCCTCCACTCTCCCTTCAAATCTCTCCAATTTGGGAGAATTAAAAATGAGGGGTTAGAGGGAGTTGAAACCCCTCCAAACCCCTCTAAATCTCTCCCTCTCCTTCCTTAAAAAACTTTCAAACAAGGGTATTAAATACTCTCCCTCCCTCTACTCTAGTCCCCCTCCATTTTTAAACATCCAAACAAGCCATTAGTAGGTGTGGCTGATCATGTGGGTGTTGCTGATCAATGCTTTTTTCTTCTTCGGTTCCATGTGGGTGCTGTGTTTGTTTGCAATTGGTGGTCTTTAGGTTTCGTTGCTATGGCAGGTAGCAGTTTCTGATAGAGATTCCACCGAGTTAAAATCTGTTTTAAACAAACCAAATAGGATGCAGAATGAATTAAGAAAAAAGTTGGGAATTATGAGTCATGAGTTGTGGGTAGTGAGTTATGAGAATTGATATATGAATTACGAGATAGATGAGAACTAAACATGATACCTGAGATAATTATTGTTCTCCACAGTTGAAACCGATTTCAGTATTTAGATCAACAAAATTGGCTTTTGCTGATAATAGGAAAATAAGCTGAAACACTTGAAAGTAAAACTGCTAGCATACACACAAGCACCTATAATTTATGTAACCTCCTTGAATTATGCTAACCCGAGGAACAAGGGGTAATTATACAATATTCCAAGATTATAATAATATCATGCTTCCTAATCTCACATAACAATAGGTTCCGCTATTCTTGTGAGAGAAAAGAGTGACATTATTGTACAATCGAGTTATTGTACAATAGTCCAGTAACATCGGCATATAACCTCCCACATAATCGACTTCAATCAATTAGTTCAAACTTTTAAAAGGTAAAAAAATCATGACAAAACTTTTGGTCCATTAGTTCAAAATCAAAATAGTTAAAAAAATCATAACAAGTTCATACGATAGCTCACATATTGAACCAAGATGAAAAAGAAGAAAAAAATTGCATTCACCTTATTACCTGGGCCATACATTCAAGGAGGTTACATCAATTATACGTGAACTCCTTTGCTCAATTATCCCATACTTAGTATTTGTTTATCAACAATTTTTTCTTCTACTTTTTTAACCATATAAGGGTTTTTAAAGCCTTATTTTATTTTTAAATATAACTATACTTTGTACGAGAACTAAAAGCATATCGAAATGCACAGCTTTCTAATGCTAATGTAGTTCAAATTTCAGATCTTCAAAGGACTAAATGTAACCAATATCAAGTACAACTTCCGCGGTGTTTCATGGCCAAAAATGGAATTAAGGGGCTTATCAGCCCACACTGCCCAGTCCACCACCACAACTAAACACATGTGACTATACAAGCAAAGTATATCTATACTGGAAATGAGAAACTCACACATCGGAAGAACTAGTTATATATGACACAACAACTGTGATGTCATCAAGCTTGCCTCCATAATAACGGAAACCAGCATCTTGAGCAGCCGTAGAAAATGGTGTCTGTCGGTTCCTATCCTGTGCTCGCTGGCGTGCCAAAGCTGCTATCTTCTGAGCAGTTACTTGTGGTTCCAAGCCAGCTCTTATCGCATGAACAACAACAGCTGTGACCTCATTATTATATAAGTTGTCAAATAACCCATCTGTTCCAGCAATAATGACATCTCCAGCAGTGACGGGAATTGTAAAAACCTGGATGCATTTATCCCAAAAAGATACCTGAGTCTAACACACTTTATTACAGCTTGTACTGATTAAGCTGCTGATTTAGTTGATAAAAATACCAGTGGTAAAGAAACATAAAATATTCAAGAATCCTTTCTAATCGTACTTGAGAAGTTACTCCTTTCTCGTCATTGTAGTAACCTAAGCTGATTTAGTTAACTGTATCTTAGCTCTCAAGGGTTCCAGGATCATGGAAGCCTAAAGCTAAGAAGCATTTCAGACCTCATGAAAGTCCCCACAATGACTCCATTAGGGAGATGCATTCACATTTTTGATGTCTGCGTTGCCATAATACATATTTTCTTATTTAATAAAATTATAAACTCATTACTATTAATCCCTAATTAACAATTTTATAATCCATCACATACATGGACAGAACAAAGCCAAAACTCTTCCATATGCTAGAAAGATATACGAACTACAAAGTCCTCTCAACTAGCTGTGTTTTTGGGCCCTCTGGGGCAAACAAAATTTCTCTCCAAACTAGTTTGAAAAGAAACTCTTCAAACTTATCATATATTTTTATATTCAGTGTGAATTTTGAAAATTTAACCGTTGAATTACATGTTCTTATTATATCCTTCATGCTTGTAAAATTTCAAGAAAATCAAAGATCAATTGCTATGTTGTCAAACAAATGTTAAAATTTCAAATTTTTGTGATCTAAAATTGTGTATAAAAAATAAGTTTACTAATTAAATAGTAAATAACATCCGATTTAAACGAAATTTGATATGCATGTTAAGAACAAAGAACATGAAATTCAACGATTAGATTTTCAAAATTCACACCCGAAAAAGAGATATATGATAAGTTTGAAGGGTTTACTTTGTTCCTCTGGGGCTCACGTTGATTCTCATCCTGTTTGTATAAAATTCTTTACTGATTCATTGGGGGGGGGGGGGGGGAATAAGAAGAAGGCGAAGCATATGATTCAAATATGACGAGTGAAGCTAATAATTATGTCACAAACATTAACAAATCATGCATGATGGTGGGGTATAAGTGCTAACTGACCTGACCAGAACTGGGTAGATCACCCCCACGGCCACTCTCAAGCTGATATGTAAAATTGAAGCCATGCTGCTGCACTGGGGATCGGAAGACAGTGCATCCATCTCTAACCACTATAAATCCACTGTCTCCTAGATTAATAGCATGTAATCCCTGCTGAAAGAAGCAAACATTTGAAACCATATAACAACGGATGGCAAATATTTCTAGTCTTTTTCTCTCTATAAAGCAAATTGTTTGAAGTGGACACATATGGAGGACCAGAGTGTAAAGGTTTATGGCTGGAAACCTGCATCATACATTCTGTCCAAGTTTTAATTGTGCTAGTGCATGCCGTCTTCAACCTAAGTTCAAATCTTAAGTATTCTAAACCCATCCATGATTATTTCATATTGTTAGAAGTTGTAATTTGGCAGCCTCCTGTCTTTTTTTTATTTTTTTGATAAGTAAGGCTGTGTTTGTTTTGGCTGAAAAGCATTTCAGGAAATTATTTTACACAATGTTGTGTGTTTGGTAGGCACAGAAAATTGGGTCAAATGGAAAATATTTTCTGCGTTGACCGTAAAACAAGGCTTCTCTGGTGTAAAATCATTTCCACAGTAATTTTACCTTCAATTGGTTTCCGTCTCTCGCACTCTCTCTCGACCCACCCTCACACGCAACCCTCCAAGCTCTAGCTGTGACCAAGCTCAACCGTCTCCCTCATTGAACCTCCGATCCAGCCTCTATTTCAGACCAACAACCTCACCTCACCTCCGATCCAGCCTCTATTTCACTCCGACAACCTCACTGAACCTCCGATCCAACCTCTATTTCAAACCGACAACCTCACTGAACCTCCGATCCACCCTCTAGTTGAGTCAGACGACCTCACCTCACCTCCAATCCCTTGAAACCTCCAACCCCCCCTCTGTTTGAGTCGAATGACCTCACTTCACCTCCGACCCATCCCTCAAACCCAGAAAACCCATTCATCAAACCCACTCTGATGAACCCATTTGTCAAACCCACCACTCCGACGAACCCGCCACTCCACGAGATCGAACCCAGTCACCTCCGCAGAGATCAAACCCAGTTCCCTCCGCCGCGAGATTGAACCCAATCGCACCGTTCTCTCTTCCTTCTTCTCTCAATTTGACAGGATTTGATGAATTTTTTTGTTGGGTTTTGTTTGTTTTGTGTTTATCTATTGAGAAATGATATTATATATTTATTTGAAAGCTGAGAAAAAGTGAGAAAATTTGAGCAACAAGTAGAAAATGTGTTTTCTATAGTATTTTCAAGAACACAGCCAAACACCAAAAAATATTTTTCTAAGTATTTTTTAAAATGCAACCAAACACTAGAAAATATTTTCCTTTCTCAAAAATATTTTCACCTGAAAATATTTTACACTCAGAAAATATTTTACATTCAACCAAACACAGCCTAAATAACTTCATTGAAAAAGAAAAGAGAACAATACAAAGAAAGATGAAAAAACAAAGACAAAAAAACATTAAATACAAAGAAGAAGAGAGCTAAGGAATAAAGGAATAGAGCCACTAGATGTGAGTCCCCAAGCTCTAGCCCAATCAAACAAGGAACCAGAAAAGAGAGCAAGCAGTTGGTCCTCAAATCTATCCAAATCCTCAAACGGCTCGCAATTTATAGAATGAAATCAAATAGCATTTAGGAGCGTGCAATAATCTTAGGTGTGGAAATTAAGAAACTAAGAAAGTCAACCCCTACAAATAAAGATAAAAATTTCTACTACACCCAAGAGAAAGGGTTGCCACTTTTTGAAAATTTTTCTTTGTTGAAGGAGAAAATGGCATCAAATCTGCAAACCCAGCAGAGAGCAGCAATATAAAGAAGTGCCTCTATTCAGCCAACTGCTAGGTCATCTTGTGGAGTTCCTTAATTTGTTCTCGTATGAATAAGGTCAAGATGAGGTAGAGAGAAATTGTGTGTACAAGCAGAAAGCAAACATATATTCCTGCTGTCAGACATAGAGTGGACAAAATTCCATTTTTTATCATCTAGTTTTACTGTTTAATGTAAACATTCCAAGTTCCAAAAATTTTATAAAAGGTACAGGCATTAGGGGCTTGTGCAAATGAAAAACAACAAACCTTGTCCATAAGGGCAATGATGCATGCTGTTGAGGATCCCTTGGCCTTTATACTTGAGTGGGCCTTCTCTAACACCCTGGCTGGGTCAATGGAACCCTTAGGCTCCTCTTGAATTGCATTCACCGAATAAGACATGAGCTCACGGGCAAATTGTCCTGCATCAACACCAACATCTGCCCAGCCACCTACACCATCTGCAACACCAATTACTTGTTCATCTTCGCAAATAAAATGAGCATCCTCTCCACCCGTCTCTTCCTTGTCAGGATGTGGCAGGTAACATGATCCAGAAATAAGCTTCAGGGTTCTTTCACCCAGAACAGTTCTGAACACAAATGAGTTATACAAATATAAACAGTGAGAAACAATGAACCCCAAGTCATTAGCAAACTTCTTTCTAGTATGACAAAAACCCTCCTCTATAGTGCAGCTAAGCCCATTTTATTAATTTGTAAACAATTAGCAAGAAATGTTTGTTTACTCTTTTGGGGGAGGGCATCTCCAAAATAACAGTGTGAATGACAATTCATGTGATTAGTGAAGTTTGGTCCAAAGCTACAACCTAAATTTTATTAGAAATATTGGGTACATACTATATAGGACAAATTTAAATAGCAGCATCAACAAATCAACTAAACTAGCCAATAAGTGCGACGCTCATGAAAGACACAACATTGACCAGATTTCTTTTATTTAAAAAAAGAGGGTCATGCCTAGTGCACAAAGCTCCCACTTTTGCGGGGTTTGGGAGAGGACATGGTAGGAAACCTTACCACTAATTTTGTTTAGAAAGGCTGATTCTCAGACATGAACCCATGACCTATTGCTATTGGCGGAAGGCATTTTCCATCACACCAAGGCCTGACCTCCATTGACTATATTAATTAATTCATCAAAATGACTAGGGAAAACAGAGAATAGAGAAAATCAGAGCACATACTGGCCAGACAAAATGGGGGAATCTGCAAGCTGTTCATCACGAGAATTGCTGTCAAATGAAACATCATGAGCAGCCCCAGCGGAGTGGCACACCGAAGATGAAGAATGGAAATTCTTCAACCATGGTCCAACAAGTGAATTGGGGTTACAATTCCGCCTCAATCCATCGAAAATAAAATACCCACAAATCAGATGACTGTTGGACCATTCTTTCCTTCTCAAACTCAGGCTAGCATTTTGATATCTGCCACGACTTCTGTCATTGTAAAAAACGCCAGTAGGTTTTGTGAAGTCTAATGCATTCCCACAACTTGTGATCAAGTCATCGACATAGACATCTGCTAATACAGCTTTGGAAGTAGAAGCAGCCATAAATTTGCTCTTATTCTCCCGACCTTTAGGAAACTGACAGGCCTCTGATATCAAAGAAGTTGAATAGGGCAAGGAACGTGACAGTGCTGTATACCGAAACAACAAATTCCCCGGTCGAAGTACCAAATTTAGCGAACTTTGCCACCCACCTTGTCGCTGAACTGTTGCACGTCTAAAACCAGAATAGATAGTAGCATTCAGCTTCGACAGAATGCCAGATGGCATCTTAGCCCCGTATATAGAATGCCCTTGCATCAATTACTCTCTTGGAGACTATCCAACCTTGGACATAAAATGTCATTACTCCCAATACATCTATATATTCTATACGCACCAATTAAGCTATGAGCAATTCGCACTAAGCCTTCTGAAATGAAATGTAAGACTTTGAAACCTAATATGGGAAGAGAAATTTAGATATATTTCAAGGCCTTCACTCCTAAATAAAACACAATCGCAAAGAGAAGAAATGGCTGAAATTCCATTGAATTTGAGAAAATTTAGTAGCAAACAGATATCTTGAAAGTCCTTTTCTTTTTTTCTTCTCATTGGAACCCTCAATAAATAGAGGCTAGAACAACAAAACAAAAACCCTTTACAATTTTGAACACTTTAGAAACCTAAATATACTTGTGAGTTGGAATTATGTTTGCAAAGAAACAAAAGAAGCCATTTTTCTCTCTCTCTCTCTCTCTCTCAAAAAAATCGGTGACAAAAAGAGAACCCATTTCAACAAACTACAAAAAAATCACCACCCAAACCAATTAAAAACAAAAACCCATATTTCAACAAAACGATAAAAACAAGGTTGGAGTTTGACACCCATATCGGAATGAGCAAAAAAAAAAAGAGCAAGCAAGCAATGAATGTAAAAAAGAAATAGAAAGTCGCACCTGTCTGTTTCAAATGGATTCACACAAAAGTCGGTGCTTGAGAAAACTCTTGGAAAGCGATCTTTCCCACACAGAAAAGAAAGAAAAAAAGAAAAGCGAAGAGAAGCTCCGAAGAGTAGAGAGACTCGATTCTGACCTTTGGAGCTTCCCTCTCTTCTTCACTACTCCAAAAATTCTAAAACCTTCTTTCTCTTCTTCTTTTGCTTAAGGTCCACAACAACCTAAGCCTAAAAAAAATACCCACGTGGGACCCAAGCTTTTTGGACTTAAAAGCCCCTGTGAATGCAGACAGAAACCAGTGTACAGCTACGAAACGGCAAATGCTGGAATCAGGGGTACTTTGGTTATTTTACATATTTTGTCGAAGTAGCACGCAATTGCCATGAGTATGAGGCTCTGCTAAAGTGAACTGCTTGGTTGTGAATGAACCAATTAGGTAAGGCCAGCTGTCTGCCAGGACTGGAGAGTGTGACGTGTTAAGATTTGATAGGTCTGTGGTCCATAGAATATGAGGGAGAGAGGCAACGTGAAGCACATTTGTACAGTAATGTTGGGCGCCACACAACTAGGGAAAGGGCTGTTTTACCAAGTTGGGGGGGTGAAATAGAGAATCAATTACGAATATCCATAACTATACTCTTTGCAAGGGACCGAAGGCCCAATTTTTTTAGAGAAGACAAAATGCGTTTTATAAAAAAATAAGCAAAAATATAATTAGTGACTTTGTTCTGTCTTTGGGCCTAAGCTAACAATTAATATATATATATATATATAATTTTCTTTCACGCTTGAAAGATATTTACAAATTAGAATCGCATAATTTTTGGCCTTTCTATAAATTCCTTTTTCTATCTTTACTTATATTAAAAAAATATCATAATTCTTGTCACACCTTCTTTTTAATGAAAAAAGCAAAAGTGTGAATATTCAAAGTTTGAAAACTAAAAGCTAAAAGAGTTAAACCCTTTTATAAGGGTACTTTGGATTAAATAATGTGTTTGAGCTTGACGAGAGAATATAATTGTGTGTGTGTTTAGTAGTTAGTTTGTTTTTCTAAAAAAAAGTTAGAAAACTAAGGTTATATTTGGTAATAGTTTTTGTTTTCTATTTTCAAATTTTGTTTTTGGGAATATAAAGAAAAAATAATTTTCTTATATTTTTTAAATCAAAAACATTTTTAGTTAGTTGAAATTAAAAAAATAGTTTTTTGAATAAAAAAATAGAAAATACTAAAATATGTTATTATTAGGATTTGAACTCTAATACTAATTCATTAAATGAGATAGATTCAGTAAATTAAATGTGTGTTGTCATTGACTTTTGAAAATTAAAAACTAAAAACAGCATTTTGCATATTTTCAGTTTTCTTTATAAATTGAGTTTGGAGAACAGTTTTTATTTTCTGTTCATTTTGAGTTGCCAAACAAGTTTTTGAGTCTCAAAAATAGAAAATTATATTTAAGACAGAAAATAAGAGACAAAAAAAATTTACCAAAGTTTCTCCCAAAAAAAAATTTGAAAACTAACTTGAAATAAAAGCTTCACTTTTTTTTTTTTTTAATAATCGAAAGATCGACTTGAATATACTTATAAAAAAAGTTACACTTGAAGAATTATCGAGGACAGAATACAATTGGAATTAGGAAGGGTTACAATTGAAAGTTTGGAAGAAAAACAAATGAAGATACGTGAAAGTAGGCAAACAAAAGAAGAGTAGGACTGTTATTTAGCCTTACCGTTTTTCCCTTGGGACTAAGGTTCCTTTTATATAAAGACTTAAAAGTTCACTCGACACTTATGCTGAAAATATTTTCAGTTTTAAAAATAATTTCCAGAAAATGTCTTATTTTCAGGAGTTTGTTTGTGAACCGATAAACATTTTCATGTATTTGGCTCTACAAATAAAATAAAATAAATAAAATTACCTCTTGGGGATATTACCCAATATTTATCAAATACAAAACACAACTAAAAAATATTTACATGTGTTTTTAGCAGTCGGATGATATACATTTAAGAGCATTAGTTTTTGATAGGCTCATTTTATAGTGATGTAGTGGATTAAGTTAATTTGTTTACGTAGCCAACTTGGTATGTTTCTATTTGAATACAACTATAATAAATTTTATACAACAAAAATATCCTATAAAATTATAAATCTCAATAAACTTAGGTTAGGGGACCTCGTTGGAGTGTTTTTTTAGTAGAGTAACAACAGTGGCAAAACCAGAGTACAGGAGCAGAGGGTGGGTGAGGGACAATTTTTTGGGAATAAACACATGATGAAAGTCCCCTATTGAATAATAATGAGGAAAGATAGTAGTTAATTTTAATTAGTTGAGGCTCAAACTCATAAGCTTAAGCCTTTTGGATTAGTGTTGTCTTTGTATATTATAACTACTTAACTAGTCACTATCTCGTGCGTTTTACTAGATATTAAAATAAATGAGTAACTGCTCTAAAAATTAGATCTGTATATTCATAACTTTCATATTTAGAAAAACTTTCACTTAAATTTAACCAGACTAAAGTAGACTAAAATGCTACATTAATATGGCTCAATAAAATTGTAGCAACAATAAATATTGTGCTTAAGATTTTTGAGATTACAAGCTTGGGATCTATATATATATGGATTTAGAATAAGTGCTTACAAGTCTCAACCCAAACCTATCTTTTCCTATTATGTAAGTGTACAAAATGAACTGAATTGGACCAAATGAACTACAATGGACTAAATGGCTGAAGTAGATAGAATATGACCGAATGGAGTGAATAGAACCAAGGTTGATCGAAGATGACCAAATAAGACCAAATTTGACTGAATATGACCAAATTAGACTGAATAAGATCAAAGTGGACAGAATAGACCATATAAGACCGACAAGACTGAATGGACTAAAGTGGACCAAATATGACCGAAGTGGATTCAATAGGACCAAATAAGACCAAAGTGGACATAATGCACCGAATTTGACTGAAGAGGATTGAATAGGACTGAATAAGACCAAAGTGGATAGAATAGGACCAAAACAGACTAAATGGATCGAATAGGACTAAAGTGGACCGAAATTGATTGCATAAGACCGAATAAGAGCAAAATGGGCATAATGGACCTAAGTGGATCAAATAGGACCGAATAGAACCAAATTTGATTGAATAGGATCATAGTGGACAAAATGGACTATATAGGACTGGCGTGGAAAGAATAATACCAAAGTGGACTGAGTAGGACCAATGTGGACCGTATAAGTCCGAATGCACCAAGGTGAACTGAATAAGAGCAAAGTAGACCAAATATGACCGAATGGCTGCCATGGTGTCCCCTAATGTATCTGTCAAGTCTCTTGCTTTTAAGGGTAAATGGTTGCAAGCTTAAACCATGATTAAGTGATTCACCCAACCAAAATCTAATTTTTTAAAAGGACCAGTCAATTTCACAATTAACCAATTCAAAGCACGTTTGTTCATCATGCATGAATCTTTGTAAGTTTTTCCAATCAAATTCAAATCGACAGTACACCTACCTTAATTAGTCCGCAAATGAAGTGCAAGAAATCTGCTACAAAGGCCTCTTTTCAAGTTTCCATCACTCTGAACTATCAACCAAGAGCCAAGACCTCAAAATTTTGTACACTTTTGTTTCAATTTCATTACTTTAGTGAAAAAATATTTTCTTTAATCTTTTAATGAAATGTGAAAAAAGAATATTTTGCTGTGTGCAGGAGTAGAGGGTGGGTGAGGGACATATTTATTGGGAATACACTTGAATAATAATGAAAAGAAAATTGTTAATATAAAATAGTTGTTTTGGGTTAGTATTGTCCTTGTATGTTATATTAACTATTCAACTAGTCACTATCTTGTGCATTACACTAGATATTAAAACAAATGAGTAACTGCCTTAAATTTAAATTTGTATATTCATAACCTTTATGTTTAGAAAACCTTTTATTTAAATTTAGTCGGACCAAAGTTGACTGAAATGTTACATTGATATGGCTCAATAGGATTGTAACAATAACAAAGGGTATGCTTAAGATTTTTGAGATTACGAGTTTAAGATATATATATATATATATATATATATATTAATAGATTTGGATTTAGGCTCTGTTTGTTTCGGGTGTAAATGAAATAGGAAAATATTTTACACCATCACGTGTGTTTGGATGCGCATATAAAATATGGTCAACTTGAAAATGAGTTTCTTTGACTGTAAAATATAACCCCTTCTCCCGTAAAACCATTTACAGACCACGTTCAAAATTCATTTTTCGGAGTCTCACACCAAAAAAGAGAGAGAGAGCTAGAGGGAAAGTCACAAACTTCGACCACCCACCCCCGAATCTGATCAGATCATGCAGCCCCATTCCCCTCCACGCATCACTCAAGAGTCACACCAAGCCTAAGCCGAAGCACGAAGAAATTGGCCGCCGGTGAAGCCTAGATTGTCATCCTCAATCCACAGCCCCGCCATTGTGCATGCAATTACAATTTGGGTCAAATCACCTACTCACGATCTCATCGCCACCACCTATGACCGATCTCGTCATATTTTTCTCTTGATCTCGCCGCCACCGCCTCTAGATTGACCCACCCATGACCAATCACCTCTATCTCTTTCTCGATTTCCCTCTCTTTTTTCCTCAATCACTCACTCTTTCTTCCTCCCTCTCTCAGTTTGACTGAGGATACAGTGTTTGATGAATGGTTTTTTGTTTTGAGTTTTGTTTTTTTAAGTTTATATATTGAAATTTTCTATTATAAAATTTGTTTGGGAGCTGAGAAAATGTAAAAAACTTGTAAAAAATGAGCATTTTTAGAATGAAACCAAACACCTGAAAATATTTTCCAAAGCAATTTTCAAACTGCAACCAAACAATTGAAAATATTTTCTTTTGCCAAAAATATTTTCACCTAATAATATTTTACACTCGGAAAATATTTTACATGTTGCCAAACACAGCCTTAGAATAGATGCTTTCAACCCAAACCAATCTTTTCACTTTATATAAGTGCACAAAATGGACCGGATCGAACCAAATGGATCGCAGTGGACTAACTAACTGAAGTAGACAAAATAGGACCGAATGGAGTGAACAAGACCAAAGTTGACCGAATATGACCAAATTTGACCGAATAAGACCAAGGTGGATTGAATAAGACCGAATGAACCAAACTGGATTGAGTAGGCCTAAAGATTAAATTTGTTTATTCATAACCTTTATGTTTAAAAAATCTTTTACTTAAATTTAGCTAGACCAAAGTTGACTGAAATGTTACATTAATATAGCTCAACAAGATCGCAGCAATAACAACGGCTATGATTAAGATTTTTGAGATTATGAGCATGATATATATATATATATATATGGATTTAGAATAGGTGCTTTCAACCCAAACCAATCTTTTCCCATTATATAAGTGAACAAAATGAACCGAATTGAACCAAATGGATCGCAGTGGACCAACTAATTGAAGTAGACAAAATAAGACCAAATGGAGTGAATAGGACCAAACTTGACCGAATAGAACCAAATTTTACCAAATAAGACCAAAGTGGATTGAACAAGAACAAAGTGGACTGAATAAGACCAAATAAATTGAGCTAGATTGAGTAGGACTGAATAAGACTAAAGTGGAAAGAATAGACCAAATAAGACCTAATGGACCAAAGTAGATCAAATCTAACCAAAGTAGAGTGAACAGGACCGAATAAGACAAAAGTGGACATAATGGACCGAATGGGACTGAAGTAGACAGAGTAGGACTGAAAAGGACTAAAGTGGACTGAAGTTGATTTAATAAGACCGAATAAGATGAAAGTAGACTTAATGGACCAAATAAGACGAAAGTTGATTGAATAGGACCATAGTGAACAGAATAGACCGAACTCGACCGAGGAGGAACAATGTGGACCGAATAGAACCAAAATGGACCGATGTGGACTGAATAAGACTAAAGTGAACCAAATAGGACCGAATGGCTGCCATGGTGTCCCTTAATTAATCCGTCAAGTCTCTTGCTTTTAAGGGTAAATGGTTGCACACTTCCTGGCTAGTTCAATTTCCATCGTTAAACTTAAACCACGATTAAGTGATTCACCCAACCAAAATCTAATTTTTTTTAAAGGGCCAGTCATTTTCACAATTAACCAACCCAAAGCACGTTTGTAAATCATGCATGAATCATTTGAGTTTTGCTAATTAAAATCAAATCGACAGTACACCTACCTTAATTAGTCCTCAAATGAAGTGCAAGAAATCTGCTACAAAGGCCTCTTTCCAAATTTCCATCACTCTGAACTATTGACCAAGAGCCAAGTCCTCAAGATTTTGTACGCTTTTGTTTCAATTTCATTACTTTAGTGAAAAAAAGATTTTCATTAATCTTTTAATGAATCGAAATGTGAAAAAAGAATATTTTGCTGTGTTGACAATTTAGACCAGAAGTGCGAATATTCATTAATCATGAGACTGGTGCTACTAAATTAGTTTATCTAAAAAATCTATCCCCAGAGAGAGAGAGAGAGAGAGAGAGATGGAATCCAAGTATGAAGCCCTTGGCAAAGCGACCTGCCAACCCAATAACAATTAGAGAAATCTTTTTATTTAAATTTTTAGTTTCGATATTCATCCAAAAATTTCGATAGCCAACCCATAACTATACTATATACTATTTGCAGATCATATTAATATTCACCCATCTGCTACACGATGGCGGGTCCACGTCAAATTCGACTTCGGCACCTTAAAATTACCACCATAAAACCTTCTATGCCAAAGCTGCGTACAACTGAAACGGTGGAATTCATCAAATGCGTGCACTTATCGCTAATCTTCAGCTTTATATATATATATATAACTCAATTTATATATATACATATATTATACTCTAGCATAATCTAAGTGTATATATGTAACTTTATTTTGTATTTTCCTCATTCATCAATATATTTCTATCATATTTTTGTCCCAAAAAAAATGTATATGTGTGTAAAACTCTTTCTTAAAAACTTAAACTCTAACCCTTACTCCTCTACACCTTACAGGAACTTTATACTTATGAAGTGACTATTATGTTAAAGGTACATGGCGGTATAAATTATCTATACTCCGATTCTTTGTCAAAGTGTCATTTTAATTACACTCCAATTTTATACCAAGTGTCCTTCCAAATTTTCAATTATACTTTAACATTTTTGTGTCAATTAATATATTTATATATAAATTTATGCATTTAAAGTTCTAAACTTAGAAAAAAAAAACCTAATATTTATTACTTTTACAATATTATGAATGTATACATTCTTTACTTATTGGGTAAGAATATATATACATATACATACATATATATATATTATGTGAATATGTTTGTATTGTATATGTAATTGTGATTATTCAATTTATTCTAAATTGGATCCATACATATGCAAGGATTATAAGTGAAATTATTTTATGAAAAAATGTATTACATTAGGATTTTTTTATAATCGATTTCAAATATATAATTGCATTGAATTTAATTATCCTTAGTAAGGATAATATTATTTATGCTTTATTAAGCAATACAATTATGTATTTGAATTTGTAGTGCCCGTGGGCCCAAAACACATGCTGGGCCGGACCAAAAGCTCTCACCAAGGGGAGAAGCCCAACCCAGTACCATGAAATGGTCCGAGGATATACTAGCTCCAGCCTACAAGGCCCCGTGACAAAAAGGTGCCATGCACGAGCAGAGTACCATGAAACGGAACGTCCGAGGATGACCTAGTCCTCGGCAGCATGTCACCGAGGACAGCGTTAGTAATCTGGTGGTTCAAGGACGTCCATACTGAGGATCTTGCACGCAATAACCAAGAGAACAAAAATAAGGGATAAAGGGGAATGACAGACAAATATCTAAGTAAAAAGCTGCTACCACCACATTGAAGACATTTTACCTACCTCTCTGACCGCATTAATGAAGAAGTGACGCCTGAATATTGGATTTCAACCTTACCTTCACCACCAGAGACCTGAGTAAAAAGATATGATGGAACAAGTATCCAAAAGGAAACACCTGGACTACACGTGGAAGAAGGGAGGAAGAGAGAGAGAGAGGCCTATAAAAGGAAAGGGAAGAAGAAAGGAGAGGGGGGGGACGGAGAAAAAGAAAAAAGAGAGAATAGAGAGAGTACTTGTAAGAAATATTAAGGATTACCCTCGGCATCAATGTACACGACTCAATATTATATCTGTATATGAGATTAATGCATGAGTTAGATGATTTAATCCAACATTTGTGTTATCTGCCGGCTAAACGATCTAGATTAGTAGCCCACTCTCTATAAATTTATTGTCGAGGCCTCATTAGTCTGGTCAGAAAGTCTAACTCTGGTCCAACTCGATTTGTGTCCTTACAGAATTTAATTGAAAAACTTGATATACAACACCTAAAAAACTGGATCTAAACTTTACCTATATTTTATTACGAGTTAAGTTCAAGTTGTACCTAATATAAGACAATATTATATCACTTAGAATTTTGTTATTAGATGCAAATTCTAACAAATTTACAATTGTATTACATTTTTTTCTTGCACCCTCCATACTTACAAATTTTTATGATGACCAAAGATCAATAACTATATCACCTATCAAATATTTGACTTTCAAGTTTTTATATTTTAAAACTATGCATAATAGATGAATTTATGGGATGAATAGTAAACAACATTTGATTAACACGAAATTTGGCATGAGTATTAAGAAAAAAGAGAAAATGTAATCAACAATGTTGTTTTCAAAATATTAATCCAATAAAAAGTTATAAAGTGAGTAATATTACTTAGATTTATACCAAATATAACTTGAACCCAACTTTTTTATTTTCTTACATGAATGATGCATCCTATTATAAATTTAATTAATAGGACTCACTAAGTAATAAAAAGAAATATGTACTTCTAAAGTGTTAAATATTTATGTAAATACTAAGTAAATAGCCTAAAACAAAATTGAAGCGCCCTCTATTATTTTCTCTCACAATTTTTTTTATTTTATTTTATAATTCGATAGTTGGAGATGAGAGAATTTGAATTTTAGATATCTTTATTAAAAACACTGGTAGATGCTACCACGACCTACAAGGCTCTTGGCTTCTCTCACAAATAGGCTTATTAACATGCATAATCCATTGGGCTTTAGGCTCACTCTTTTTTCTTGCATTACACATATACTTATACCATACAAATACTTATATTGTACTCAAATGTTTTGTGTTATACTCATATGCCTCTTATATAAGTATTCATGTAGTCCTGTACAGTTTATCATTCAAGAAATACAATTAAGTGTGAGTTTGGGAATTGCGTTTTGCGCGTTTCCCAGCTCACACGTTTTTTGTGTGGGTCTCATGCACTGTGCACGAGACCTACAAATACTTTTTTTCAGAAATTTAAAAAAAAAAAAAATAGGTCCAACAATACTATTCACACATTTAAAAATTATTTTGGTACAGTATTTTTAATTTTTAATTTCTAATAATAAACGATATCTACACAGACTCTAAATTTTTGTATTCATGGCAATACAAGGGAGTTTAAGAAATCCAAGTCCACGGCCATATTCGGAAATTCCCATTTCCTCTTGCGGTCCACTCTAAGGTCTTCATCAGACTGATAAAAGAAAGAAATTCCCATTTTTTTAAAATCGAGAACAAAATCTTAAAAGAAAGAAAAAAGTAGCAGATGAATCTCAACAAAATAAATAAGAAGAAGAAGTAAAAGATATATTAAAGTCATTCATACGTACAAAAGGGATTGTAATTGACAAAGATAGTGTTTGAACCATAAATTTATTATAAATGTACGAACTAAAAAAAAAAAAGCTGATAATAAAAAATCATGCCAAAGAGTAAAAGAAGCACGGAAATACGAAATATAGTGGAGTATATTGAAGAAAAAAATTGTTCCTTTGAGAATAATAATCCTATTCCTATCGAGCTTCTCCCATTTTATTGTTTTTCTTTCTTTCTTTCTTTTTTGGGTTAAAAATATTTCATAAGTGACACTGTTATTTAACAGGAAAAAATGGAGACAACTAAATCCAGAGAAAATTTTCTGAAACAAAAGGTTTGTGAGAATATTTAACCAAAAAAAGAAAAAGAAAAAGGTATATCATTTATGCTAGGATGTCCCAAATTTTATGCCACATATTGTTATTAGGATTGACTAAAGAATCCCATGGTTTTTTTCCTTGCTTTCTTGGTAATTAAAGGCTTTTTCTTTCATGATCTTATCATGGTTAACGCAATTTTCTACGAAAGATTCATTATGCGAAAGACGGATAGTATTTATGTGAAAGATGTCAAAAGATGTGATGCACGTTCATTATGACTACTAAGACCCCCAAGTTGAAATAATAATTTATAAACACAATATAAAAATAAAACAGGAATCAAGGAATCAATAAATAGTTTGCTTATTGGTCCATTTGAGGAAAGTCTTTAAACAATTTTTTTCATTTCCCATAAAAGTAATGTAGAAACTTTCTTAAAATGAATGGTTAACTAATGCCCTAAGGGCATTCGTTAGCATAACCCTAAATAGTTTGCTTATGTCCGCAAACTAGGGGCAAGAATCCACTGTAAAAAGACTATCTTAAACTTCAAAAATCTCACCTCAGTTTTTTAATCCTAAAGGTTAGTTGACAATTTTTCTTCTTCTTTAATTAATTTAGTTATTTATAAATTTAAGTTAAAAAAAGAAGCAGCACATGGTTGAAAACTTCAATATTTAGATAGGCATAACATCAATGTCAAAGTAATATACTGCCGATTAGGCATTCAAGTGTGAATATTCATAAAAACTGTGCTACAACATGAATGATTTAATCCAGTACAAGACAAATAAATACTTAAAACAGCTACTATATCCCTATTAATTTATTTTGGTGTCCACCGAAAACAAATCTGCCAACCAATTAACACATCCTCATCCAAAGTTAGGCACCTTGTCTTCAATAATTTATTAGCTGCCTATTACTATCAATCTGCCACCCATATGAAAAATCTACTTATCAACAGTGTCTTGAACTGATAATAGAGTACAAGCCTACAAGACAACCATAATGGAAAAGACCAATTGAGATCAAATCCTAAATAAGATAAAAACAGAAAAGGAAAGAAAACTTCCCTCAAATAAGAAAAACATTAACTTCAATTTAATTTAAAAATAATTACAGGTGATAGAAAGTTGATGAAGTCCATGAGCCCTAAACTAAACCCAACCCATCATTTACAAAGATCACTCCAAAGTCAATGGTCTACTGCACAATGGCAGTTTCACATAATTTCTTCAATTGCTCTGGTTTTTCCAAGCTCTAGCTTGATGAAGCTAACCCAATAAATGATGGTTTAGCTTTTTGTTCTTCTCTATCTTTTTTTTTTTTTTTTTTTTTGGCTAAGCTGCCCTATGTTGTTTTAGCTTGAGCAACCTCACACATTTCAGTACTTCAAATCAAATATAACATATGACCCCATTACACACTGAAGGAAAAAGAAGGGTCCCTGTCTTAGCTCACTAAAAGAGTCTACACCATATGCGACAAGATCCTCATTGCCCTGGTCATCAAGGACGGCAGAACAATCAAAAAGTACACAACTGCCTGCGGCCTAATGCTTAACTTCACAAGGGCACTATTTATATGTAAAATTATAGTTTATGATGGTTCATCCTGCAACATCAATTGCCCAACATGTGCATCTTTATCCACATCAAACACAGAAATATTTTCTTTTTCTAATAAATGTGTCATGAACTCCTTCCTATGTCTTTCCCAGTGAATTCTCCACCTCCAAAGGATGCGGCAGCTGCGGCTGCCACATCAAGACCCCCGCCAATTGATGTGATTAGAGCCGATAGGCCACTATTGGTGCTGCCACCAGCAGCCATTCCCAGACCTAGAAAATCAAGGGTGGTTTGCTTTGGACCAAACACAGAAGGAGTTCCCATCATTAATTCCTTCAATCCTGAGCCACCATCACAATGAAGCCCAAGTCCAAGCCCCGGAGGAACTGAGGCATTGTCCGGTTCTACTTGCCGCTGACTCCAATGCAGACCATCTTGCTGCCCAGATGAAGATGAAGATGAAACTATGCCAAATCCACGAAGCAACGATGCATTTGTAGCTGCTGCACCCATTTGTGCAGCTTTCTGCAGTAGTGCAGTGGCAGACATGGCTGGTTGCGGCGGCGGTGCATACTGCCGACGCTCTTGCCCTGCAGTCCCAAAAATTGATGACCCATGATTGGTGGAGAGGCAGAGAGAAATAGGTTCTGTAGAGGGAGGCCGCGCAAGGTCTGTTGGGGGATCAGGACGTGCCGCCATAGCACGGATTAGGTCGCTGAATCCATGAGTTTGAGGAGTTTGCAAGCTTGCTGATGCAGTTGAGGAAGCAAATAAGTTTGCAAAAACACTGCAGCTTGTACTGCCATTGCTGCTTGAGCTGGTTGTGCTGCTACAGCTCCCATTTAAGCCAGTCGTGACCGGAGTTTCTTCTACTATTTGTGTTTGATTTTCTGGTAACTCTGTAACAAAAGCCAAATGAGAAAGAAGGAAAACAAAAGGGGTTGATTAAAACACAAAGCGATATGGAAAGTTAGGCTTTTCTTTATGAAGAACTTTAGAAGAAAAAGGAGAATCAATAATGGTTTCCTTTCTCTAAAACCACTTCTCCCCCTTTCTTTTTCCTTTTCCTTTAACTTTTGAATCACTTGGGTTTCTTTATCAAAGATTGTATATATTGAATCTCTATAGTTTGGAGGAAAACCCTCAAAAGAAGCCTGTTGTTTTATTTAGTATTTTATTAGCTACCCAAATCTCAGATGACTTATTCTTCTACTGTGATATATATCCAGATGACAACAAATATCAGTAACAGACAAAAACTACTAAACTCCAAGATCTGAACAGAAAAAGAGAGACAACATAGATTTGTTGTTGGTTTAGACAAAATACACATCCGACAAAACCGAACACATAAAAGATTCAAAATTTGTCAAATTCGTGTTCTATTTACCTGGACTCTTGATTGGCAAAACCGATGATATTACACCACTTGACTGTGGCTGTGGAGGAGCTGGTGGAGCTTGAGCTTGAGCTGGAGCTGGAGCTGGAGCTGGTGCTGGTGCTGGTGCTGGTGCTGGTGCTGGCGCTGGTGCTGGTGCTGGTGTTGGTGGAGATGAATCAACCGCTTGAATTTTGGTATCTGACTCCGAATTTGGATTTGCTACCGGCTGAGTCTGAGCTCTAGCGCTCTCTTCTGCCAAAGCATCACAGAACGCCCGGTGCGTGATAAAGCTATCCCTCCTTCAAACAACAATAAAAAAAAAAAAACCAAAACAACTTCAACAATCCCAAAACCCCACAATAATTGCATTAACGATAGGGCATTTAAATCAAACATCAAAAGCAAAAAAAAAAAAAAAAAAACCTGGAGAACAAAGTCCCACAGTCGCATTTGTACTCCCTAGTGCCACAAATCTTGGAATGGGCTTTCCAATCGGACTGTACAGCGTACTTCTTCGAACACTTATCACATTTCCACTTCTTCTCACCATGTTTTCTACAGAAATGCTTCTTTATACCCGTGAGATCGCCCAGAGCTCTCGTTGGGTCATGGTGCACACAAGATTGCTCTGGACACACATACACCCTCTTCTTCACCTCCTTGCTCGACCTCTGCCTCAGCTTCCATGGAAGATTGTGACCTCGCCGATGAAGCTGCAGATTCTGATCCCTCTGAAACCCCTTGTTGCAAATTTCACAAACAAATCGATTCGTCGCCATTAGGGTCTTCGGAGACAGAGCAATCACTTCCGCATCTGGATCTGCCACAACCCCAAAAACAAGTCAAAAACCAAAAAAACAGTACTAAAACTCATATGGGTGTGTATTTATTTTCTTTATTAATTTTACCTGGCATTCCAGGAAGGCTTCGCTTTTTCTTAGCTGTGGGCTTTGGAGGATGACTCTGATTGCCAGAGGAAGAGACACTAGCTTCCCCTGAAGCTGTAGAGGAATTATCTAAGTCTACCGGCATCGATACTGAGAAATCTTTGATAGGTTTTGTTTTGGAACTGTAATCTAATATGCAACAAAGCAAAATCTATCTAGGACATTTATCATAGAATTCCAAAGAAAGCTTTTTTTGAACACAATGTTTAGGGTTTCCGTCTCTGCTCTCTCTTGCTTTCTTATCTACCAGTCAATCAAACCTTTTTTTATTTCTTTTCTTTTCTCTCTTCTTTACCCACCTACCAGCTCTGACTGGTCTCTGACCAAAATACACAGTACCCAAAGGAAACTCAATGATTAACCCCAAAGACTGAAAATAAAAAGGCTTTTCTCTCAGCTCTCAGAAGAAATTAAATGAAACACACACACACACACAGAGAAAGAGATAGAACCCAACAACCATCACCGGAAAATTTTTTATCACCGGCAAGGGGAACCGTGATCCAACGGTCAAAAACTGAATAAAAATATTTCAACTTTCTGGTCTAAAAAAACCAAACAAAGTGAAAAAAATGTTTAGGCAAGAATATATATATTTTTTTGGGTCTTCAACTTTTCGGATCAATCTCAGTAAACAAATCCGATATTCCAGCTAAACAGAGTTAGGGATCAGACAAGACTCTGTTTTATAAGGCGGCTTAAGGAGAGAGAAACAGAAAAGAAAAGAAGGAGGAGAGAGATCTTGTCTTAAGGCTTGGAAAGAGAGATAGGAAGATTTTGCTAAAGTCTTTGTTGGTCTGGGCGCTTCTATCTAACTTTTCAGGGTAAGGAAAATGATTAAAATAAAGGAATTAGATTCAGATGAAGTTTTTATTTTTTTCAAAACTAGTAAAGTGAGTTTTAATTAGTGTAAAAAAGAAGGGGTTAGAAGAGAAGCTTCCTCACTAAGTTTCTATTTACGACAGTGAATTTTAATTTTACTACCTTGATATATTTCCTTATCTTACCTATCTAGTTGGCAAGACCATGGTACTTTGTCGGAGGGTAGAGGGAGACCACAATATTTTTTACAATTTTTTTATTGTAATTATAACATGACAGATAATAAAAAAAACTCATAAAAAATCAGCAAATCACAGTTTAATAATTACAGTAAAAATTATGACACGTTTACCCTATAAAATAACTATGGTAAAAATTGTGTGTTTATGTAGTACGAGAAAAAAAAATGTAGTACGAGAATCACTTTGTCGGAGGCCATTAACTGGTTGGACTTTGCTGTTAGGTGTTTTGTCGTGTAGCGGAAGTGTTTTAGGATAGGGGTTCCAAGCCGGTGCCTTAAAGTCATAAAAGTCAAACAACTTTTTTCTTTGATTTAAACTTTTTAGAGTTTTTGGCCATTCTGACTTCGACACGTTTTTTTCCTTCCTGCGGTCGAGCATCTTTTATTGGAACTCTTCTTAATTTTCTTGCACTCTTCCTGAACAGCGGTATTGCTATAGATAAAGTTCATGCACACAAATTTTACTTCTTGTACCACAATTTTTCTCAACAATTTTAACAATTGACAGTGATGGTAAAGAAAGAAGTGTGAATTTATGCATAAAATAAAAGTGGTGAATTTAAGTGGGAGTAATTGTTTATCACTTTCAATCAAAACGAAACTACTATATAGTCTATGGTTTTCAAGTTGATTCCATCAAAAACCACATGATATAATCAACTTTACCTGTAGAGAAAGTCTAAACGCACAACTTTTGTATCATAATTTTTATCACAATTCTAATATGACTGTATGTGGTGAGTGCTTGTGAAAATGATTGTCGACCAGTGACCACTCACTTAAGCAAATTATGGCAAATGTTGTGATCTTACTATGTGTTTGGGTTTTGCTTATAACTCAGCTTATTGTCTTCCTATAATTTACGGGTCTAACATGAATTTTCTACTTATTTCATTTTACTTTTACCATTTGTCTACTTTCAACAAAATGTTAGATAAGCAATTCCAAAACGAACACTTGTGAATTTGGCAACAGATTATAAGCTAGCTTTCTGTTTAAATTATCTACTCTTTGCAAGTCTCATACTACTTTTTATCTCAACTTTATTTCAAATAATCTAAATTTCATCATTTTAGAAATAAACTAGTTTTTAACTTTTTGTCTTGCATTTTACAAATAAGCTACCAGAAATAAGCAATTCTCAAACGGTAAAAGCCACCTTATTATTTTTTTTTCCTACTATTTTCGAGTTTCATGTAAGTCACTTACTTATTTTATAAAACTTTAACTTTTATTTATAATAATTTCAATACAAAAAATTCAGCAAAAAATCAAATAAGTTATTTCTTGTTTCCAAAAAAACACTAAATAACTGTTACCCATAAGCTCCACATATTTGCAGCATGACTTCTGCTAGGGTATCTAAAATTTCACCAAAATTTTCACACCTAACCCCTATAAATTGTCACTCACCCATTTTTCAAAACACAAAATAGTAAAGAAATATTGTGAAAAAAATTTGTAAACTTTTCGGTGGCTATAGAGTTATTGTTTCAATTTTCAAGGTCCATGAGATAAGATCAATGAAGCCTAACGTGGAAGAGATGTTGCAAAAATATAAAGTACTTGGACTTTTAGGCCATATGGCCCAAGAGTATTCTCAACAAACTCTTTTTTTTGCCCCAGGTAAACTTGAGGTGCATCGAGAACCACAAAACAAGTTAGAGATGAAAGAAATCAAGCCCTTCTCTATCATGTGCAATAAGATTAAAAAAAAAAAAATTGGTATGAAAGAAATGGGGATCATTCCCTCGTAAGTCGTAACTACACAAAATCGCTCGACTAGCTACATTATGGACAACAAATTGGCCTCCTTAATTGTATGATTTACAAACCACTCAAAGAATGAGTTCAAAATTGATTTAGTCTTACCAATAAAATGTTTAATCGACCAATAAGAAGAAGATGATTATTTATTAGTGGAATAATCACATTTAAGGCATCCTTTTTGTTATTCAGCCAAAAAAAAAAAAAGGCATCCTTTCTGTTGAGTTCTTGTGTCCGTGTTAAAATGGATCAATTCACCTTGCAATAACGAACTGAGTCATTTCATGAGGTTTTGTTAATTTTGTCTCTTTAATTAAACAAAGTACTTTCTCAAAAAAAATTAAGTAATAACTTTACTCTAAAACCCTCAATCTAGATTATAAGACAGAATTGGTTGGGTAATCATTTTGAGAGCTTGACCGAACAGTATTCTCAAGAGGTAGATTCTCGCATTACAAATTCTATTTCATGATACTATCAATTAAACTACTAATACCATATAATCTTCTTCTTTTTTGAGAAAAAATATAGCATAAAATCTAAATGTTCTTATCTCAACCAAATTTAGAAATACAAAATTTAAGAAAAATAAAAATAAAATGCGACTTTGTTTTTATGGGGGAAAGTATAATAAATAAATAAAACCTATAGTTTTATCCATGTGACAAATTAAATCCTATACTTTTAAATGTGCTACTTTAATCCCATACTTTCATTATTGTGCTAAACAAAACCCCTCCTATGGTCTTAAGTATTTCACAATTTTCAAGTGTTTTGCATAATAGTGAAATTTGAAGCGGCAAGTTTGAAAGTATGAGGTTTAATTTATCACAAGGATAAGTCTATAGGTTTTATATATATGCAAGACTTAAATATAGTACTTAAATGTTGTTCCTTAAATTTTCCTTTTAAAATTTTGTTATGTGACTACTTAACTAAAAAATACACTTCCATCCATGAGAAAAAAGTCATATGGCATAATTTAAAAAAATGAACTTAAAAAACAGTACCTAAGGTATAATACATAAGTTTTATCCTCTATTTATTTATTTATTTTTGGACTTTCTTATCTTCTTTATTTTGAGTAAAGGGTTGAAGATTTTAGATTTTTAATAAAGAATTTACTATTATAACTAATAAAATTAGTTTATTTACTAAATTCTATATTAAACTATTTATATGGTTAAATGCATTTGTGTTAAAAATGGGTCAATCCACCTTGCAAAAATAATGAACTCGGTCATTTTGAGTTGATCATGGGTTATATAGGTCAATATGAAATTGACCCATGTATTAATCATTATGCTAAGTTGGGTATTTGCCAATTTGTTGGTATGAGTTTAGGGGTTGCTTGTGTTGCAGGGAGAGAGAAAGAAAGAGGGAATGAGAAGAATAACTAAAACAAGGGGAAAAAATCAATTTAACTTTTAAGTAATTTTGTGGATTCTAATTAGTTCAACTGGTAAAATCTCTAATGGTTAAATAAGAGATCTGAGGTTCAATTTTCGCCTACACTGAAAATCGATTGGTATAATAGATTTAAACTATCAAAAAAAAAACTTCTAAGTAATTTTACTAAAAATGATTAAAAATTACATTTTTTTAGTCATGTTTAATTTACAAAAGTGAGACAAAGGGTCAATTTTGTCATTTTGATAACTCATTGGTCAACAATAAAAACAAATGGTAGTATCAAAAGTATTTTTGCATTTTCGGAAATCATTTTCCGGAAAATAGGGTGTTTGGTTCATAATGGAAAATTCGGTCAAACTGAATTTGTTTTCAGTTTGACCGAAAAATAGCCCTTGAACGACTGAAAATCAATTCAGTCGAAATTTTCACTTCAAACTGCTGGAAAAAAACACCCGAGACAGAGAGAGAGAGAGAACACGAAGAGAGGGAGACAGAGAACGACGAGAGAGAGCACGACGAAGAGAGAGAGAGAGAGAGAGAGAGGACGACGATCTCGCCGGCGATCGCCAGATCGCGCCGCGATCGTGAGGCCGCGCCGCGATCGCGAGATCGCGCGGCCTGGAGATCGCGAGATCGCGCGGCCTGGAGATCCCGAGATCGCGCCGCCTCGCGATTGCGATCTCGGCCGGCGCGACGCCTCGCGATCTCGCCGGCGCAATCTCACCTCCCTCTCTCAGTTCTGACCGTTCGTTGTTTTGATTTTTGTTTGTTTAAAAGTTGATAGATTGTAATTTTGTATTATAAAATTTGTTTGGAATGTGAGAAAATGGCTGAGAAAATGTGAGAAATTAGTGAAAAATTTACATTTTCAGAATGTTACCAAACACTTGAAAATATTTTCCAAAGTATTTTCTAAAATGCTACCAAACACCTAAACATATTTTCCTTTCCCGAAAATATTTTCCCGAAAATATTTTCCTTTCCTGAAAATGATTTCCGTTGAGCAAAACACAGCCTAAATATAACATTTGAGCATCAATAAGGTTTCGAAGGACAATAACGAGTAAGCTAAATCTCTAGCCCAATATGATCGTTCTCAAAAGTTCATCAAAATTTAAACTAAAAACTTATCTTTTATATTTTAGCTAACTAATTTCCAAATCTCTTCTCAAAAAAAAAAAACAAAAAAATCCAAATCAGCATTAAACAAAATTGTATTATTTCCATTACATTTATATATTGTTTTTTTTTTTTTTACCATTACATTTATAAACCATATTGTTTTTTTTTTAAAAAATTTTTTACATACCGGGTTTGAAGAGACTCACACCTCTACCTCTAAACCATCGCAACTAACAGCAGCCCACCAACGAACTCCCGCGACTAGCGGGATTTGAATTTGAGTTTCCTAGGCCCTAAGCTAAACCCATGACCGCTTAGTCAAGCCTTCGTTGACTAACACCACACTGTAGTTACTCGAACTGACACAACACCCATTTTCGAGCAACAATACCATCCATTATTCCAAACAATCACTATTAATCTCAAATCAAATCACACCCAAATATCAAAACCAAACCATAATCCACTGTCAACCGGACCACTCAAAAGCTCTAATCATTGCCCTTACTACAAAAGTAAGTCATTGTCAATGCCATGTCATTGCCAACTCTTCAACAATCATTTCACTTCCTATTTGTTTTCATGGAGAGCCTTGTATTTAATTAGCCGCCAGTTCCACTAAACACATTAGAAGATGGACACATGTCCAAAATTAGATACATGCCTGTATCTCAACTGTCTAATGGAACTAGGGACAGATCCAAAATTTAAGCTAGCAAGGGCCGGAGTGTAAATAAAAAAAGAAAAAAAAACTTCAAATAGTCATCCATATAGTATTAAAAAAATTATAAATACTCAAAATCATTGTTTCTAAATGCATTACGATGTAATAATTTACTAACAAAGACAAAACACAAAAACAAAATAAAGTTTTTTTTAATACTAGACTGGTTAGGATTTAAAAAAAATAAAAATAAAATAAAGCATTCATAGTGGTAGTACTAAAAATTTTAGCTTTTAACACATCACTATACAATACACCCAATATCAAATATTCTATTTTTTTATCACTTTATTTAAAATAATATAAAAAACTCATTAAAATAATAAATGAAGCAAGAGAATTTGAGTTTTTTAATTGAAGGAAGAGATATAATTTTAATAAAATATTGTATTTTATTTTTAATAATTTTCTATAGTCAACTGGTATTTATACCAATTTACTT
This sequence comes from Castanopsis chinensis, assembly GCA_032878915.1. Lineage (NCBI taxonomy): Eukaryota > Viridiplantae > Streptophyta > Magnoliopsida > Fagales > Fagaceae > Castanopsis > Castanopsis chinensis. The sequence goes on along the minus strand of JAVQMG010000122.1, from coordinate 4,695,156 downwards.
TAATTGCAAAAAAATTTAGCTTTAACTTCTTCAATAACACATAATTTTTTTGTTCTTTGGTAGTAAAATAGTCTTTTCTTTTTGCGAAAATACAATCACTATAGGTTTTTATTGTTTTTGTTAAGTTTTTGGATTGAATAGTTGTTAATTGGGTGAAACTAGTTAGGCTTATTGAGGAGAAAGAGCGCCTAAGGTTTTTGAAGGGGCCCAATTACATAAATGAAATATATTATAACTATATAATAATAATATAAATAATAATAATAATAAATTAGACCCAAGGGGCCCCTTGGGCCCCCACCTGGATCCATGCTTGAATGGAACTGGGCACTGAACACAATCTCAACCCTATTTTTATAGTTATAATGGGTGGAGAATTTAAATTCTAAATATTTTGAAGACATTACAAGCTGTTAACCAATTAAGATATAAGATTAATATTTAGACTAATATATATTTCTAACATATCTCTAATAAACCCGCTTAAAACTAAGTTGGCTAATAAGTGGTACTCCAAATTTTGGTGGGTGCAGCCATACAGTAATCTCGCTTCATTTTTAGAGCACCTGATCAAAACATTTTTTTTGGGTTGTAAGAATGATTTTAGAGCCCGTTTGATACATGTGTTTAAAAACTGAAAATTATTATTTGAAAACATTTGTGAAAATACGTGTTAATGGAAAAGTGTGTGAAAATATGTGTGATGTTGTTTAAAAACGAAAAATTATTGTTTAAAAACACAAACCAAACACCCCAAAGCACTTTTAGTAACTTTAAAAACTAGCTCTCTGCTTGAAAAAGTCATAACTTATCATGGAAGACATAATTTAAATAAAATAAAAAACAATTTTAAAGCAAAAGTGAAAAAGTAACAATTTAGTATTTACTGATAATAAATTAATGGACTAAAAGCGTGCATGATGGCCTATTTACCGGTAAATCTTACTTAGTAAATTCATAAGAAAAAAAGAAAAAGAAAAAGAAAAAGAAAGATTTATGGCATTCGTGAATTGGTACTTCGGCTGTCAATTTTGGTGATAATTATATGCAATTAAGCAAGAAATAATTTGTGTGTTTGTATAAGAGAAAGATGCAGTTAGACTCAAGTATGACTAGGTTTTTTAAGAGTAAATAAAAAATAATAACAATAAAATAAAATTGTATGACTAGTTTTCAAAATAACAAAGTTGACTTGCAAAACTTTCCAATCTTGTACATAGTGTTTTTTCCTTTCACATTTTAAATGAGTTTATTGTAAATATATTTTTTTTAATATAAGATAGAATTTCTACTCTAGCCTAATCTAAGTGAATATGTGTGTGAAACTCCCTCTTGGAGACTTGAACCCTAACCCTAGCCCTTGCCCCCCCACACTCCACAAGCACTTATACTTATAGAGTGATCATCGCACTAACAGTGTGCGGTGGTAGTTTATTGTAAATATGAAATAAAAGGATATCACATCACCAATCTACCGTTTTTTTAAAAATACTTAATAATTATTTATGGTGCAATTATGTAATCAACCACTTGTAAAGGGATCTTCAAACCAAATTCTAATGTTTCCACTTTTATTTATTTATTATTGAGATCAATGCTGATTTAAAAAAAAAAATATCCTGATTGCTATTGTTTTGCCAAATGGCGAGCTCTTATACTTCCTAGGGGCTAGGAGAGCTGACCAGCAAATGGGTTGAGGTGCACACATCCTTTCCTTTTAGACGGGTATAGTATAGTGCTTCTTTTAAATGTACTTGAGCAAAATTGTCAAGAGTTATTTATAGTAGCTTGTTTAAAATTCAACTAAAGGACGATTAGGTATAGTTACAAAAGCGATGGGAACTTGGGATACAACCAAAAAGCCGGCAAGTTAAATTCTTCATATTCCATCATCACTTGCATTGACTTGGGTTTTTTGTAGTTCAAACTATGCATTATTTTAGGCATTATGATATGGGACCTTGAAAACTTTATTGCATCTTGTTTAAAGACGGCAAGGACCACTACGGTATCAAAATTTTTAGAATAATTAAATTAGGTTTGAAGATGGACAGGCTTCAGTGAGCCTACATTTTACAATTTTCTAACTCATTGCCTAATGAATCAAAGGATAAGCATCATAGATTCACACAGGCATACTAATTTAGAATGGGAATTTAGTTTTTAGCATGGACTTCTTTGGCCAGACATCTAGGGGTCCAGGACATCTGATTGATTCATATATGGTCTTAGGGACATTTATACCTCCGGAGCTCTATGGCTATTCATCATCTTTTTGGGGTATTTTCTCAAAATCATATCCATTTTTAATGGGGAATCTTCTCAAAATCATATCCATTGCCCAAAAAATCAACCGATCCTTTTTTAAATGGATTGATTTTTAAACACATCATAGAATAATTGCCAAGCAAACAACGAGATAAGAATAAATAATAAGAGCCTAATAAAAATGTTCTTACAAATTTCAATTAATTGCAATTGTTGAGAATTTTGTATCTCAACTTGTTAGTACTTCATGGTGGATTCATAACATTTAGGCTCAAATCTCTCATCTCTCATTGTAATTATTAAATTATTGAAAAAAAATTGTGACATTACAATTATGACGGCAATGTCCCCACATAATGACTCGTGCACATGCATTTTTTTTTTTTCAAGGGAGTAAATGTGACCATATTTGATCACTAATTTCAATTAATTGCAATTATCAAGAGTCTTGTATTTCAACTTATTAGTACTTCTTGGTGGGTTCATAACATTTAAGTTCTTATCTCCCATCTCTCATTGTAATTATCAAATTATTAAAAAAATATTATGATATTACAATTATGACGACAATGGCCTCACATAATGACTCGTGCACATGCATTTTTTTTAGGGAATAAATGCGAACATATTTGTTGAAATTGTGGACATTCGGCTGCATGTGAATCTTGCCCTTTTGATAAACGAAGAAACAGCATTCTGCTACAAATCATATCAAGTAACACTGAGGTGGAATAAAATCATATCAAGTAATAGAAGATCTAAAAGGGATATTTGCAGAAGGTAAAAAATGTGGTAAGACTCCTCTAACTTTGGGGTCGAAGCCAAACCGACTCATTGTAGTTTTAATTTAAATTTTAAAACACTTGAAATATAATTATTAAAATTACCAAATTGGTCATTCCAAATGTGATTTTGTGTCATTGTAAGACTAAAAGATCCAATCAAATACATGATGAGACCTTTTAGTTTTAATGATCAAAGGTGGCTTCAAGCGTACAGATCAAAGCATCGGATTGAGAGATCATGCAAAATCAAATTTTTGTAGTTGATAGACATCTTTACAATCGAAGTGAATAATGGAATAATGAGAAGTTAATTATGATTGGCTCTAAAAAAAACCTATTCATTCAATAGAAATTTTAGGGCACAATAAAATCTCACAACATTTTCACAACAACTTTGTTTTGAGTTGTGGTAAGTCCATCTATAATTTTATTTTATTTTATTTATAGGGGATAGACATCTTAGTTTGTTGTGAAAATGCTACTAGATTTTGTTGTAATTATAGAAGAACTCTTGATTCAAATCTAAAGAATGGATTAATTTTTATGCATGGAATAAAATTTAATATATAATTGAATATTTTAATTTTTCTAGTTAATTAATAATTATTATTTTAAATGGTTAATAAATTGATAGCTAGAAAACCTAATCAATCCTATGAATGATCTACCTTGAAAGTGGCTTAAATATGATGATTGATAAGGGTTATTCTGATGATACAAAGCTGACGAGCCTAGGACTGACGACCCTGAAGCTGATGACCGCAAATCTAGGGAGACTTGAAGCTGACGACCTCAAAGCTACGAAAACTTGAAGACGACGACCTCCACCAACAAACCAACCTCAGATGTATAGCCAAACTGACGGGAACAGGCTGAAGAAGTTAGTCTGGGCTCCGTCCACAACTTTACTTGACCAACACGCATACGAAAAAATGATTCTTGAACGACACGTCTACTTAAGGAGACTCCTATGAGGACAAGGATTTTGGGAGATACGTGAGATCCAAGAATCACTCTCCTAATAGGAATAGAGCTTCTTGACCAAGGCATGAATTTCAACCCAACATTACTATAAATACCCCAAAACCCTCCTAAAGCAAGGTACATGCAATTCGCCTCAGCTCTAGCACTTTAGAGTTGTGAATAAGAGATTTCTCTAACTTGACCGTCGGAGGGTGTTTGACCGGTACCACACCGGTGCTCTTTCCTAGGTCTTCATCTTTGGTGTTGTGCAGGTACATCATCAGGAGCACGTGCGGACCGTGTAGCTTACTGAAGATTTTGCGCATCATCAATGATGAACTCACAAGTCATAATTATCCCCTAGAAATATGGTTAAAAAAAATCTTAAAAATATTGAAATATTGAAAAACAAAATAATTGGGTAAGAATGAAATAGGCATTATAAGTGTGGGGGAGGGGGGGGGGGGGAGGGAGGGAGAGCTCGAAGAGAAGAAACCCTTGACAAGATCAACCTAACAGTAATTAAGGCACAGTTGACTATCAAACCAAGCCTAGTCCAATCAAGACAACCTAAGTACTCGATGGACCCAAAAAACCGAGGGTTACAGCCTGTCTGAGGAGGTAGAGGAATAGTTACCCCTCTAGAGACAAGAGGAAGGTCGCATGAGCTATGAGATTGAAAAGCCAAGGAGGACCATGATGATGTACAAACAAAAGAGGGAGGCAACTTCCAAATAAAGCATCCATCACCTCCAAATTAAATGCCCTCCTACAACTCAATCTGTCGCATTAATGGCAAAATGACCTTTGAAAGGTGTCTTCACAGCCCGTATCTTACTCTACCACCACCAGCAAGATAGTGATGGGACAAGTATCCAAAAAAATATTAGCAACCCTCCAAGTAGAAGGCTGTGATGCAATTCAAATGGCTGTAAAATGAAGGAAGATCCCACTTAAGATGGGATTAAAAAAAAGTTCAGAGAGAGATAGAGAAGGATAAAGAGAGAAAGAGACTAGAGTCATACTGAAAACTGTATTTTTTCAAGGGCAAGTGATCCTCGGCCAGTCCGATGAGAGAATTACATAAGAATCTTGTTCTTCTTGTCTAATTTTTGTCAAGTGTTATCTCTATAATTAATCCCACTTCTTTAGTCATTAATAAGCAGCAGTTTTAAGGAATCAAAATGTTAGCTTGCACTCCCATCTCTACAAATTAATTGTATTGGGTTATCTTCTGAGCCCATCGTAAGTGGGCCAGGTCTGGGATCAAGCTTTTCCCCTATAATAAATAAACTCATTCGTTGATACTTTGAACAAAAAGTGAAGTGTTAATGCGCATACAAACCCTATATTTTGACATTATGTAACAGTGTATGACTTGAGGAAAGGTTTAACTATATTTATTTTCACTTATAATGCACATACAAACAAGGAAGTCATTACCATACCGAAGGCTGTACCGGTTTGGCCACCGGTACGATATATTTCGAATACCGGTCAATACCAATGTACCGTTTCGGGTTTACCACTATTTTATATATTTAATACACACACACACACACAAAATCTCTATTTACCATAAAACATTACCTAAAAAATCCCTATTTATCATAAAACATTACTTCAATTGTTCATTGCATACAAAGAAAACAAATAATATCAGCAGTGTTTAGGGTGCGGCTTGGGTAGTGTTTAGGGTTAGATTAGGACTTGAAATTACCAACCTACCCTTAAAAAACTGCCACAATTACAAAAAAAGAAAAAAAAAAGTATTTTGTACGACCGGTACGATATTCATTTACCAGTCGGTACGCGGCCAGTACGGCCGGTATTTTTTCTGGTACGAAATAGAAGTGTACTTGTACTGGTGCACTGGCCGGTACGGGTCGGTACGATACGGTATCAGTAATACTACATACAAACCCTATATTTTAACATTATGTAATAGTGTACGACTTGAGGAAAGGTTTAACTATATTTATTTTCACTTATATGCCAAAAGACTAGTCAAAATTCAAATTAGAGTTTATTGTATTTACTTTTAAATCCAAGATCTAACTAGTAAACATCCATTGTGAAACTCAACACACGCCTACACTACACAGACTCAACAATCCAAACCAATCAAATCTACTCAAATTTGGGATATCACATTAATATGAGGCCTAAATCTAAGGGTCATCAAATAGCCTATGGCCCATAGCCCGACCCAGAAACCCGATGGCCCACCGGGCTAATGGGCGGCCTGGCCCGTTGTTATTAAGGCTCATGGGCAACCCACTAGCCCAGTGGGTTAGGCCGTGGGCTAGTTTTTATGCCCATGGGTACCCGGTGGACTAGCCCAGTAGCCCAACCCGTTGCCCAGCCCATTGGCCCAGCCCATTGGCCCAGCCCAATAACTTATAATTCATAACAAAAATATATAAGAAGTGTATGAAAGATTGATCTTGAGATATTATAGAGCAATTTCTTAAGCCCTCAACCACTAAGATACTCAAAGTAATTATGTTAAATTTAGTTTGCTAAATATATATTTTTCTAGTAATCTAGCAAATTTAAATTAACCATTTGACATTTTTATTATTAAAGATAAAATAAAAAACTATTTAAAGCCTTAATAAAAAAAATTAAATAGGTTTCCATCAACAAAACAAAAAATTAAATAGATTTGAATGTAAAAAAATTTGTAATTAAGTATTAAATTCTTTAATTCTTTCCTTAAAAAAAAAATAGATTAATTATTCCCTTATAAAAAATTGATTCTTTCCTTATAAAAATAATAAGGAAAGAATCAATTTTATAAAAATAGATAGATTATTCCCTTAACACAAGCCCACGGGTAACCCACTAGGCCCAACCCGATAGCCCAGCTCGCTAAAGACAAAATGGGCATTGTCCATGGGCAGGGTCATTAGCTAAGGTTTTCTTTTTCGGCCCAGCCCGACCCGGCCCGTTAAATAGTTAATAGCCCATTATGCCCATGGGCCAAGTGAAAATGGGCCGGGCTGGCCCGACTCGGCCCATTGACGACCCTTACCTAAATCCTACATTTAGGTTGTTTACTCTTTTTTTATTTTTTTCCTAGATTTGAATGTAAAAAAATTTGTAATTAAGTATTAAATTCTTTAATTCTTTCCTTAAAAAAAAAATAGATTAATTATTCCCTTATAAAAAATTGATTCTTTCCTTATAAAAATAATAAGGAAAGAATCAATTTTATAAAAATAGATAGATTATTCCCTTAACACAAGCCCACGGGTAACCCACTAGGCCCAACCCGATAGCCCAGCTCGCTAAAGACAAAATGGGCATTGTCCATGGGCAGGGTCATTAGCTAAGGTTTTCTTTTTCGGCCCAGCCCGACCCGGCCCGTTAAATAGTTAATAGCCCATTATGCCCATGGGCCAAGTGAAAATGGGCCGGGCTGGCCCGACTCGGCCCATTGACGACCCTTACCTAAATCCTACATTTAGGTTGTTTACTCTTTTTTTTTTTTTTCTTCTTTTTTTTAATGTTTCCTTGCATCCCTTCGCATGAATTTGCTAACATTAAGATGGGGATTCCTAATAGGATTCTATCTCCAAGAAATACCCCTCCTCATTAAAAGGAGGAGAAGTCTACTCCTTAAATGCAATAATGCATGATTTTGGCTAAAAGTTCATGAGAAAACTCATTAGGGAGAACTCTCACTCAAGAGCAACCAAATTTAGAGAGTGAATCCCCATTTCCCCTCACCAGAACACCTTACAACCCCCATAAAATAATTCTTCACCATTAATTGCAAACCCTTACCCAAATTTAAACCTAGAAACGCCCAACTCCATCAACCCTTATGCATTTGTTTCACCACGGTTTAATACAAGGATCTCATCACCTAGCATTTGAGCTTAGATTAAGGGTTTTTTAGATTATTAATTACTTATCCAATGTAATTTTTCCTTTTTTATTTTGTAACTAGGAATAGAGGCGACATAATTTTTTTTCTAGTTTGTAACTGTGAAAAGCCATGTAATTTCCATGTTTCATCTTTTTATTTAAATGATATGATATTTTTATTAATCTAATGAAAGATGGATTTTATTAGGTTTACGGATTTTGTCCCAATAATAATTAAGTAATGACTCTATTGTACATTTAGGGATAAGCATTATAACTTTTTTTTTTTGGGATGGGATAAGCATTATCACTTGTGTATTCATTATGGGACTCATAAATCTATGAGGGTAGCCAAAAATCTTCTCACACCCATTACATGGGAGTGTATTATAACAAGTCTTTAATAGATAATAGATAGATCTCAATAGATTTGATTAATTGATAAACAGCAAAACAAGAGAGATAGTAAGAAAATTTGTAATTCAATTAATAATAAATAAATATATTAGAAAGGTACCTATTGGTCACAATCACAACTTCTAAAATCTGACCATAATATGTGACATGATAGATGACATGACAACACATGGGTCATGCAATTTTTTTTAGTATCTTTATGTTATGTGACTTTAGTTGAATAATACTAGATAATAATGGTAGATAAATGTTTTATTTATTTAAATAAATTATTTTAAATTAGATTAGTTAGATTAGTTTGGTTAGGAACTTAGGATTAGTTAATTTTGTTGTTAGATCATCGATTACTAGTTTTTTTTTTTTTGATACTATCGATTACTAGTTTTTTTTTTTTTTTTTTTTTTTGAGAAGAATATCGATTACTAGTTTGTTTGTATAAATTTAGATGTTGACAATAAATAAGGCATAGTTATAAATTATTAAGTTATAAACTGTTCTCTAATCTAACGTAGGGGTTTGGACTCTCTCAAAGTATTATATTGATAAAATTTGGAAGCCTTGGTTACCTTGAAGCAATTAACAAAAAATTAGGTACATAGCAATTGTACGAGGGACAAGTTATGGATTAACAAATGAAACAATTGAAGCAAAGAGTTAGCTTCCTCCTCTATTGTCACCAACAAATGCATTAGATGATGGAGAACATGATCCAATTTATTGAACGAGCTCAACACGTCTATATCGCACAAAGGAGAGAACTTCCAATCTCATGCAAGCCAGCAAGGGCTAACCAGGAAAGGTACTGTGGCAATGACAATGGAGGCTCACAAAATGTTGGCAACCGGCAAGAATTGCTGACCCGAGGAACAAAGAGGAAAAATTTTAGGATCATAAGTTTTTTTACAACTTCTTGCTATAGTCGTGACGTGACAAAGTATGATTGTAGGGAAATTCCACGAATTCCTAAAACTATGAGAAACCAAAAATAGAGAAAATACACGCCAAAGAAAAATAATAACACGCATAAGACAGTATTTACGTGATTCAGCAATTTGCCTACGTCCACGGAATTGCAGAGATTTCACTATTATTAGGAAAAAAAATTACAAAGTGTGGCTACAGGGTTTCAATTTCTCAAGAACAACAACCACACCAAACCCTAATGACAAAACTGCGTTTTTTACCTCCTGCGCATAGGATCACAATGGGCTACAAAACGGGTCAAAAAATTTTCATGAGCGCTCTGGCTTGGGCCTGTCGCCTCCGCTCCGTGGATTAAGCCTCAGAAAATCTCTCATTAAAAACCACGCAACATTATTCGGGTCGGATCGGGTCGGGTTGTCAACTAGAACAAACACAAACTAGGCTCCACAAAGCTCAACAATGATTAGTAAAGAAAAAATAGTAAGTTCATATATAAATGATGGTTAACTACTCATAATTTGCCATGTTAGAGTCGTGACAAAAAGAGCAGTAAAGATCTAGAAGTATGGAGGAATACAGTCACAACAAAATAACATAGCTCGAGCCTTTGTACCTCTACGTCATTCAACTGGGCCAGCTAAATGCATGTCCATGCAAAAGATAAAAAGCTTCAAGAAAGCAGGAAATGGAAGCAGATTAAATCCCAGCAAACAATATTTAAGACTTCAAATAGAAGAACCTTGTGGCTGATGAAAAAGAATAAAGACCCTTAAAAACAAGGGTGTTTTTCTAAAGAATCCTGTTAATAAATGTTCTTAAGATATTTGTTAATAAATCAATAAAAAAGTTTTAATACCAATTTTATGATAAATATAAAAACTATTAAAATATTTGATTACTTGATCTTTTATGTTCTTATGGTATCCATTAATATTTTCAATTTGTAAAAACGTATATGCTATGTGCCTAATTTAATGAATAATAATGGATAAAATTGAGAACACAACATTTTATTTTATGACAAAATTTATATACAATACCTTAGGTGTTGTTCTTTAGATTCTTCTTTTAAGATTCTGTCATGTGGTTGCTTAATTATAAAATACACTTTCATTCATGAGAAATAAGCCACATGACAGAATCTTAAGAGGAAAATCTAAAAAACAACACCTAAGTACTGTACCTAAGTTTTGCTCTTTATTTTACTACAATTCTGTTAGATGCTAAAAGAATACCAATGTGGTAGGATATTTGGATTTGAGTGATCATGGACAAACATGATTACCTTTTTTCGCTTTTGCTCTAAGTGATCAAGTCCCTGATCAGCAAAAGTGCACCCTTTTTTTTTCCTTCTTGCTTAAGTATTTTCAAAAGATAATAATTTAGAAAAAGTCCATCAGGGATATATAAATTCCAATTATCTGACAATTACTCATTTCTTTCTTTCTTTTATTGGTCCCCTCTCCTGTTCCTTTCATGAACTAGTTTGTTAGGTCAGACGTTGTCTAATGTGAACCTATATATCAACCATTCGATCACTGTCCACTCAAAAAAATTAATTTTTTCTCACTTCAACAGAGATGGGAATGAATAGTATCCACTCAACCCAAAATTAACATGGGAAGGGAGAATGTTGATCTTCTTTTCCTTTTTAAATAAGCCAAATATCAATCCCAAGATTAGAACCGGGAAGAAGTGACATACCAATAAGTCACAAACTTTACTCAAAAGTTATGATAACTTTTAAAGAAGGGTGAGACGTTAAGTTAAAAGATGTGAACCTAGGAACTAACACACGTTATATTAGTATAACCATGTATTTGAATTTAATTAGTGAACATTTAAGCACGGTTGTCTAAATTTTGTGCTTAGGACCTTGTGTGTGTCTTTGTTTGAAACCAGTGTCTTCGTTAATTAAAAATGGAATGGTCAAGAAAACTTGAATAACAGCTAGCAATGTCAATCATGGTTGACAAAACATCAAATAGAAAAGGTTTCCAACCACGCAATGCGGAGAAAACAGCAGCCAGGAAATCCTCACGATTGAATGGTGCAAATTCTTCTCTAGACATTTCTTCTTCTTTTTTTGAGAATCCAGGCCGCACGCTTTGGAACTCTTTTTCTTCTCTAGACTTATCAATCATGTTAGAATATCGCATCAATAATATAGGAAATTAATGATTCAGTGTCATGTATTACTCCGGAATTTTTCACTTTACACCTCAACCAGAACAGCGATTTGAGATGAACATATAGGTGCATTCATCTGGCCAAAGCACAAAGGGTCAAGCTTGTTATGATTACGTAATTGACTTCATTTTTTTTTTTTTTGGGTAAACGTAATTGACTTCATTGCTACAAGGCATTTGGTTCCAAGAGTGAACTTGAATTTAACACTCAAATATGCATTTATCTGATCTCGTGATTAGCTTTTTTCGGCAAATAATAATCTTCCTGTGGTTTTCTGAAGTCAAATTTACATGGTTTTCCACAAGCAACTAGCTTAAGAGTTGTGAGTAAATAGTGGCATCTGCCCAAGTCCTTGGAAGGGGGCCATTCTTACATGGTCTCTAAGGCTGGAGTAGTACTATGGGCTCTCACAAAAAAGACGGACACTGCTTCGGGACTATGTAAGTTTTATACTTTATTTTTCCCTGGGAAGGAACTTGATCTTGAACCACCAAAAGGTTCTGATAATGTTTTCTTAGTACGAGTATCAATATTGATTTCACCAAAAAAAAAAAAGAGTATCAATATTGATATTTTATTCTCCCTTTTTACCCTTCATGAATAAAATAAAGGCATTTTAATAACATGCAATGCTCAAGAAACAGATACCTTCAGCACCTAACCTTGTACTCTCCTAGGGGGGTTCACGTGGGTGTGTGCGATGGAAAGATGGTAGTGTGTATGAGTCGCATGATAAAAGCAATATTGCTTAACTACATTTCAGCAACACTTTTAAATTCAATGACAAAGTGATTATAGTTAATTTTAGCAGCAACAATGAGTCATTATTTCATACTTTTGCAGGTCTATTCACCACGAGTTTCTAATTGGCTACATATGATTCAGCCAACATGCTACACTGGTCACATTGCTAGGCAACGTGCCCATTCCAGAATTTTCTTCCAGAAAAATTGCACTAGACAGGTAAAGCTTGTACTGTAGTTGTACTGGTGATTTAAGAAATGATCTTCACAGTGACCCTAGTACTCTAGAGTTGGCCAGGCATTTTGATAAAACTCCTCATTTATCAACGTAAAAAGTCCTACGCCCACGGTTCTCTCAGCCAAGCATAAGCACCTAACCTCTTAGCAAAGAAAATAGCATTTGTTACCTACAAGTTGCATATTTTTTTATTATAAACATCTGGTTTTATGTTAATAGGTGAAACAATAGGAGGATTTGTGTTATAGTAATTAATAAGATTGTTTGTGTCACAGTGCCAGTGTCTTAAACACAACATGCCCAATTGCAGGTAGAACCAACATCCCCTTCAGTTTCTTCAGTTTTTTTTTACAAAAAAGGACCAAAAAGAAAAAAGAAAAAAGGTATGCTTTGTTAAGTTCAATTTTGTAAAGAATTCGATATGATACTTAATTTGGGAAAATACTAGTAAAAACACTATTCTACACATTTTTAGTGTCTTACACACTCTTAAAATGCACAAAAATTGTGACATCATACTCTCGAAGTCATGATTTATGTGCATTTTAAAAATGTGTGTAAGAATATGCGTAGAATAGGGTGTGTATAATAAACACTACCCAATCTTTTTTTTTTCTTTTTTTTTCTCTTTTTTGAGAATCATTGCTGGTAAGTTTTATTAATCAAGAAAAGGCTTGTCAGCCAAAACAAGAGTACAAATATCAGGAAGAACAAACTCCATCCAGACAATTAAAGAAGAGCCAAATTTGGCTTTCTTCGTGAAGGCATCGGCAACAAAATTACCTTGCCTATAGACATGGGAAAAACTAAAGCTTTGTAAAGAGTTTACATAAACCAAAGTATCCTGAATAAGATGACCAAAAGCGTATTGAAACATATCACCTTTCCGAAGGGAGTTGATGATAATTTCCAAGTCTCCTTCCAAAATGGAATTGCTAAGACCTACTTCCTGGACAAACAGAGCAGCTCGCCTAGTTGCTAATAATTCCAATTGAGTAACAGAGGGGGGCAGTGGTATTTTTTCAGATAATCCCGCCATAACTTCACCTTCATGATTCCGAATGACCACACCCAATCCCGCTTCTCTTGAGTTATGGAACATGGCACCATCGAAGTTTGTTTTGTAACCATTCCTATTAGGTGTCGTCCATTTTGCCCTTGCAGTTCGGGTTTGCTTCATCATAGTTTGCAGGACAGGTTTATGGAGAGATAAGGACCCATTACTTTGTTTTCATCACCCATAACTCAAAATTGGTGGGTCCCACGGCAGAAGGGTGTGTTTGGATTTGTTTTGGGTTTTTGTTTCCATCACTCAATTCTCTTATTTTTGAGTGATGAGTTAGCAAAATTGAAAACAACTTTTGGGTGTTTTCAAGTTATGGAAACTGAGTTATGATGGCGTTTTGGTAAATACACACACATTTATGGGACCCACAGTCACAGAAGTCATGTCCTTAAGTTTATTTTTTTTATTTTTCATTCTCCTTCCTTTTTCTCTCCTTTCTTCTTCACAGACTCACAGAATCTTTTTTTTTCCCTGGGTATTAATTAAATCGGTGTTAACATTACTGGGTTGTAATTTAAGAGAATCACCAATGACATTACCCTTACTAGTTCCAAGCACAACGAAATGGAAATACAACAACAAAATCCAAAAGAAAGATGACAAAGATGCCAAGAAACAAAGCCTAGTGTTGTGATTCTTTCTAGTTCCCTTTTCGATTTGCTCAATGGGAATACTCGACGCCGTACAGCTTCGCATCACCTCTTGAAATCAATCCCAAAATTATCTAATAGTATCAATCAAACAAAGAAAATCCCATTTTACACACATCCCCAATAAACTATTTTCTCAACAAAACAATTTACAAACAAAGCGCTTGTTAAATCAGTTGGCGGATCTTCAGGATAGCTAAAAACGAAGATTTTCACAAATAGAAATTAGCATAACAAAGAGAGAGAGAGAGAGAGAGAGAGAGAGAGAGAGAGAGAGAGAGAGAGAGAGAGAGAGAGAGAGAGAGAGAGAGAGAGAGAGAGAGAGAGAATTACTAGGTTTTGATTTGCTGAGCAAGATCGACAATTTTTTTTTTATAAATAATTTTTTGGTTGATTTAAGGAGAAAAGAGAACAGAGGGAGAGTTTATTTTATATGACTGAAATAAGAAGGAAAACAGAGAGAGAGTTTATTTTATATGACTGAAAAAAAAAAAAGAAAAAAGAAATAAGAAGTAAAAGTTGTACCAAGTCAATCCATGAGTCCCACAAAAAGTAAAATTTTTTTAGTTATCAAAAGTTGGAAACAAGTGTCAAACATGCCACCTTAGGAAGTTGGGGTATTTTCAGTGATAAGTGATCAGTTATTGAGTGATGAGTGATAATATTTGAGTGATGAGTGATCATTTTTTTTGAAATCCAAACATCCTCTAAGTATCTCTTTGCTTCAACCACCACACGATTCAAGGGGAGGGCACCAATCTTTAACTTGAGCTTGTTTCGCCGAGACCATAGGAACCAAGCGTTTACTGCAAAGAGCTCAAACAAGCTGGGTTTTTCGGAGATCAATTCCACCAGATTTTTAAATGTTCCCATGTAAGCTTTGTTTTTATCAATCCAATGGAAATCCATGTCCTAGACCTAATGGAGAGAAGCACAATCCCAGAGAGCATGTAAAATCAATTTGGAATGAGAGGAACATTGATGGCATGTAACTTTAGTGGTGATTCTTCTTTTCATCAAATTTTCTTTCATGGGTAGAGCATTAGAGCAAGCTTTCCACATGAAGTGCTTGATTTTTCTTGGCATATGTGATTTCCAATTTTTTTTTCTAGAATCCATTAACACTCTCAAAATTTGACGCCAAAGCAAGCTTAGTCGAATCTATTTCACATAGCCACTGGTATCCTAATTTTACCTCATAGGATCCATCTCTACTTCTAGGCCAGTACAAGTAGCCGGGTTGCATTGAGGTGCACAAAGGAATAGCTTTGATTTTTTGGACTTCAAAAGGAATGAAAAGGCTATTGATGGTGCTCATATTCTAGCCTGTTGTGAGTGGATCAATTAAAGCAGAGACCATGGCATTTTTGAAAGATGGGGCTGGTGGTGATTGTATTTGGCCTTATGTCTCTTCTGGCAGCCAATTTGAGTCATAAATCCAAATTTGGGAACCATTGCCCACTCTCCATTTTGCACCTTGTTTGATAATGTTTCTAGCGTGAAGGATGCTTTTTCAAGCAAATGAACTTGATGATGCTTTAGCTTCAAACACAGACCCATTCGGAAAATATTTAGCTTTGAAAACTGATGAGGTGGAAATCGTCAGTTGAGTAGGTTCGTCCATATGAGTCTAAAACCTCGTCCATGTGCCTACAATTGTCATGAAAAGCCTTCCTTAGGTGGTCACCGGTGTGGTGTCTGCCACAGAGTCTCCAATGATAAAGTCAGCGTATAGAAGCTTTAAGAAAGTATGAGAGTTTTAAGAAAGTATGAGAGTTTTAAGGAAGTATGAAAGCTTAGAATATTAGAGCTACGACATATTTGTATATTAGGATGTGTGTATATACCTTGTCTGGTTCTAATGGGTGTTTATATATGGCTTCATTGCTTCTAGCCCCTGTGGCCTTTATTGTGGTTTTAGTGCTTCTTTTGTAACACCTCTAGGTTCATTAATGTAGGTTTTGATGAGTTTCCAACGATCTAATAGCTGGTTTGTAATTGTCCGAGGTATCAAACCCTTTATTAATGGCTTGCCTTCCTTCGTCCACGAGATGGAGAGGTAGACGAAGGTGCTTAATGGGTTCGTCTGGGCAGGGAGGTTCGTTGGGCCTATCAGTTGCCCCCCCCCAGGTACTGTGGTCATTCTTACGTGCCATGACGACCATCAGAAGATGAAAGGTTTCTTGTCCAAACATGACTCTTGGAATTCCGTTCAGCATTTTATGTGTAGTGGCAACGCAGTACACATCATGGCCACGTGGCATGTTCTAATTGGTGGAGTTAATACCCTGCTCATGTGTCTCTTGGGTTTTCCGCTGATTTTGGATTTTTTTTTTTGCCTAGTTTTTAAACCTCCTTTCTTTTTTCTTTCTTCTTTACTTTCTCTTTTCTTCGCCATTGCTACTCTGTGCTTCTTCTTCTTCAAGCTATTCCTTCTGCGATTTCCTGCATTTTTCCTTTCTGGGGTTGCATTTTCTTGAGGTACAGCTTCTTCTAACCCTCTTCACTCTTCATAGCATAGGTAATTTGTAAGGGTTTATGATTTTGTCTTTGTTTTTATTTTTTTTGGTTTTTAGGACTTTGCCCTTCTTTTTTCGTTTCTTGGGATCCATGGTTGGTAGTTCTGAAGTTAAGATACTTTGCCCCTCAATCTCATTCCTCTTTGTGCATTTGGGGGCTTTTCTAGGAATTTCTCACATATTTTGCCCCTTAGTTGAAGGCTTTGTGTTTGGGGGTAGTAGCTTAAGTGTAGTGCTGGTTGATCTGTTTCCCTTATTCCGTCAATCTGTTGATTGGTTTGAGGAATTAGTGGGTGCCTAGAGGTGAGATCCAGTGAGCTTAAGACGAGGTTGTCGCCTAGCGATGACCTTGTTGAGGTGGAGGAAGACATTGCGGCTTCTGGCCCAAGGGAGGTCAGGGATTTTTCTACCCTCGAGGAGGAGTGTGGCTTGGACGCTGAGACCCTGTCTATGTTCAGGCATAGATTTCAATTTCCCAAGAGAGTTAGGATTCATCGTCCTCGTAAAGAGGAACGAGCCTGCCACTTTTCACTTGGGGAGGTGTGCTTCTACAAAGCTGCTTTCTAGTGTGGGCTTAGGTTTCTCGTCCACCCATTCATTATGGAGCTTTTGGGCCATTTCAACATTGCTCCTGGTTAACTTATGCCAAACTCATTGAGGATAGTGATTAGCTGTATGGAGATATGGTTGGCCGTCATTGAAGGAGACATGATCAGGGTGGACGAGTTCACTTACCTATATCGATTAAAGGAGTCCAAAGAGTATGGGTACTATGAGTTGGTGCCCTTAGTCTTGAAGGCTAGGATCGTCACTGGTCTGCCTTCGTCCTTCGGATATTGGAAATCCCGATTCTTCTTTATGTCTGGGGATGATTGGGAGACTCGTTCTGATGAAGTTTAGGGTGACGTCCCTAGGTTGCTCCATCATTGGAGATCCCCGAGTCTAGATGCGTCAAGTCCTCTTTCATTCTTTGTTCTTTTCCTTTATATATATATATATATATATATATTGGATCGTCGATAACTTTCCTATTTGTTGTCTCTATATAGTTAAGAAACGTCCAAAGCTCAAGAGCAGGTACATGCATCGCGTCGAGGCAGCTATAGAGTACATGAAGACGATTGATGATTTTGACGACCTGGTTGACCTGCAAACCTTAGCTCGTCACTGCCTTGGTCCAGAGCCTTCTACCTATGTTCGGTGTGCTATAAAGATCGAGGAGAAGAAGAGTGAGTGTTCATTCTGGCTAGTTACTGCCTTAAGTTCTCTTTCTTCTACTATTATTATTTTTTACAAAAGATTCTTTAGTTGCAGAGATGACGAAAAAAATTCAATCAGCCGATATACACCCACATGAGGGCTAAGAAGAACGAGCCTTTTTCCATCCTCGAAAAAAGGGTGGTGCGCGTGGTGGAGAAAGGGACTTCCGTCACTCTAGCTACCTCCGTCCCTAAAGTGTCGAGGACTGCTTCCCTGGCCACCTCGGTGGAAGAGATCACCCCACACCCGAAGAAGTAGTGCATGGCCGACAAGGGAAAATAGAAGGCCGACAAGGGAAAAGAGAAGGCCGACTTCCATTCGTCCAACGTTTGGGAAGACGTTGGCCTCGCGCTAACAAGGGCACGAGATTGTGGGTCGTCATATCCACAAGCTCGTCCGAGTAATGTACTTGTGCAATTTTACCTTTCCCTTTTTCCTTCTTTTGCATTGTTTTGAAAGTTGGATCTTCTTTTCAGGTACTAGGGAGCCATTCACATTTCCTCGGATTACTTGAGCCAAGAGGCTAAGGCTTCATTTGCGGAGTCCAAGGTGAAACGTATAGAGGTGGAGCTCTCAAAGCTAAAGAAAGACCTTATCTTGGCAATGGACGAGGCCAATACTGCCAAGGAAAAGGTGAAGGTCTTATCTGATGACCTGAGGGCGGAGAAGCACCTGACCCTAGAGAAAGATGAGCAATTCCAAGCTTTAAGGGAATGGGTGAAGACTATTGTTGCTAAGTCCGTCAAGGCCTTCCAACAAACTGACGAGTACAATATTGCACTCTTTAGTTGGTACTACAAGAGCTTCGAGCTCTTGCGGTGATATCTCGTCAAGCACCCTGCTAACGTAGACCTGGAGAACTTGGACTTCAAGGCCATGGACAAAGAAATGGTTGCAGACAAGGTTGCTCAGGCTACTCAAGTTGCTGTTGTTACTCTGGAGGGAAATGCTCTAAGGCCTACTGAAGCTGATGGTGGAAGGGTTGGCTTTTGAACCTGCAGATACTTATGATTTTTTTTTTTGGGTGCCCAGTATGTTTTTGGGCTTTTAATTCTATCTCCAAAACAATATTTGTTGCCTAGTGTTTTTGGGCTTTTGATTTTGATGGAATATATTCATGTTTTACCTACTTACTTTCTAGCTTCCGTTGGTTTGTTCTTCGTTATGCTTAACAATTCTTATCCGCATGTGGTTTAAGCTTTTTGCCTGCATCTTTGCCTGTTTACCCCTAGATTAGGCTTGCATCCGTCTAGGCGGAATTTCATTACTTAGCCACTTTTAGGTGTCTTACACCCATTTAAGAGATTGTCACTTTGGCCTCATTAGTAATTTACATTCGTCTAGGCAGAATCTTATTACTTAGTCAATTTTTAAGTGATTTACACCCATTTCAGTGATTTTTGCACTTGGCTTCGTCAGTAACTTACATCCGTCTTGATGGAATCTTATTACTTATCCAATTTTTAGGTGGTTTACACCCATTTAAGGGATCTTGTCATTTGGCTTTATTAGTAATTTACATCCGTCTAGGCGGAATCTTATTACTTAGTCAATTTTTAGGTGACTTACACCCATTTAAGGTATCTTGTCACTGGGCTTCGTTAGTAATTTACATCCGTCTAGGTGGAATCTTATTATTTAGTCAATTTTTAGGTGACTTACACCCAGTTTAGGGATCTTGTCACTTGACTTCTTTAGTAATTTATATCCGTTTGGGTGGAATCTTATTACTTAGCCAATTTTTTTGTGACTTACACCAATTTAAAGGATCTTGTCATTTAGCTTCATCAATAATTTACATCTGTCTAGGCAGAATTCTATCACTTAGCCAAGATCTTTTATTACTTTTGGGCTTGCATACAATACATTGGAATGTTGGCTGAATAGTACTTTTATTGCTTTCATTCAAACATGAATACAATCGTCTGTTATATTTATTGTTGGTACTTCTTCAAATGCTCAATATTCCACGGTCGTGGTAGTTTTTTCCCGTCCATCGTTTCCAGATGATAGCTGTCTTGTCTTGAGTAATGAATGACCTTACAGGGTCCTTCCTAGGTTGGACCAAGCTTCCCTTGGGTTGGATCCTTAGTAGTAGGTGTGACTTTACGTAAGATGAGGTCCCATATGTTTAGTCACCTGAGTTTCACTCGTTTGTTGTAAAACTCGGCCATCTTCTGCTGGTACTTTGTCATCTTCTAGAATGCTCTGTCTTTTACTTTGTCCAAACAATCCAGGTTGACTCTCAGCTGATTGTCGTTGCTGCCTTCACTAAAAACTTCTCTTCTCATGCTGGTGATTCCCACTTCAATTGGAATTATTGCCTCGGTGCCATAGGTAAGCCTGAAGGGAGTTTCTCATATCGGGGTTCTTGTTGTAGTCATGTATGCCCACAGGACATTAGGCAATTCTTTTGGCCAAGCGCCCTTTACTTCCTCTAACCGAGCTTTGATGATCTTGAGTAGCATTTGGTTCGTCACTTATGTCTGATATGATCGTTCTTAGTATCCCGAATCTGTAAACTATGTTCTTTCACATGAAGTTCTAGACCCTTGCCTCCGTGATGGTTGCTAGTGCTTCTGCTTTAACCCACTTTGTAAAATAGTCAATAGTGACCAGTAAAAACTTTACCTGTCTCTTACTGTCACGACCAAAATCTGTACTTTAGAATTTAGAGCATGACTGGCATGTTAATATCAAGTTTACCTCAATACTAACACGAACCAACCTAAACTGACGGTGCTTATCAAGAATTGTTTCCTATATACCTGCTTATTTTCTTACATAAAAGTCATAATATACAAAAATGATAAAAACCTTAAAAATTCATTTCATTTGAACTTTGCAAAATTACAACTTGCCTGAAATTTAAGGTATTCATGTAAATATTATATAGCTAAACATTTAGCAAAGCTCTTATTTACAAACCTAACCTCAAAGGCATATAACTGGGGTTCAAAACAAATTAAGGTTCCGAATTACATCTGTGCTCAAAGGATCAAGTACATATTGATTCCTCTTATACAATAAAAGAGCTAAACTACTATACAACAAAAAGACTATACAATCTAACAAACGAGAATCATAGAACCCTTGCCACCTCTAATACTCTCGCTGCTTCAAAGAAGAACCTGTGCACCGAAATATAATAGGGTGAGCTACGAAGCCTAGTAAAGTTTTAAGCTCCATGGGCCTTTGATAAGAATGCATGTAAATCAAGTATTTTATGGATATGCCAGCTTTAATAAAATAGCCCTCATACTATTCATATTGCTCTTTAACTAACTTATGAGGTCTTAGATGAAAATACTTCATATACTCATAAAAGGACATAATAAGAAACATAAACATAATTCAGTAACTTCATCTTTAAAAATCATTCTCTCATGATCAATAACATAATATAGTTGTTCATAACATATTGATTAGTCCATATCTGATAAGTCTGTACTTGGTGCATGTGCACAACAGAGAAGGCTTCATCACATTTGGGTGCCCTCGTGTGTATGAGATTGTCCTCTTTGGGAGGCTTGATGGCACATCCCCTCAAAGTTTTGTTTCTTCCCTCCGTCCGTACACATTGGGGAGAATGCCTTGTTCAGATTAGAGTTACGAGCAGCCCCATTTCCTCTACTTTAAATGGCCAAACATATAACATTTTCCATAGAAAGTCAGTAATTAACCTCTACTGGCTGAGTTCAGAGTTATCCTTCTCTGTTTACTGCTCATATCAGCAGCAAAAACCCCATTTGTAAAATACGAATGAGCTATCCATACACATCCAAATGTCATGAAATTTTACAGAACTACTCCCCTGGATATCTAGTATATACCATAAAAATTTCAGAGTCAAAGAATAAAACCATGATTTATTAAAAATCGTAGAAGGCAACGTGCTCAAATCTGTCCTGACAGAGAATCATGCAACTTAGAAATTATTCCATTATTTTTGTATTAATCCAAATGCAGTGAGACCACTTCCATAACAATCATATGTGTCTTAGGATTCATAAAAACTACTCCTAGCATCCTATTTCATAGCAAATGATTTAATACAAAATTTTCTTATGGTAAACATCAAATCTGTCACAGAGACAGCTTCAGCACATATGTTCTTTTAAAATCATCAATTAAATGTAATTGATCTTCATTTCATTTGGGTATTTTTATACCAATACTATAAATATTAAAATAACTTATTAAGCATCCAATAGACCATAACATCATCAATCCTTCAACTTACTAAAACAGAAACACAATTTCAGCTTCTAAAATCGGATTAGAGAACAAAAAAGAGAAAATGAACAAAACAATCATACTATCGACATACCCAAAATCAAATGAGGTTTTGATTACTTAATTACAACCTTTGAAGCTGAAACTTTAGTATTAGGCTCTTAATTTCTTCTTTAGAGTGAGATATATGTTGTTTTGGTGAAAGAGGGAGAGAGAGGTCTTGCCGTGTGAGAGCAAAGAGAGAAGAAAACAAAGGACAAAGAAAAAAAAGGAAAAGAGAGAAGAAAAGGAGTTGGACTTTCTGGTTTAGTTCAGCTAAGAAGATAAGGGAAGTAGACTTTTATGGGGCACGTGTATGGAAAAGGAGAAAAAAAGATCAAGACCCACCTTTTCAACTTTTGGGCATTTATACTTTTCACCCCTTATAAGCTTATATTTCAAGAAAGGCCCAAAGACAATATAACTTTACATATATATATATATATATACATATATATATATATATATATCCATAATAAAACTCATTTCTGCAACATCAAAAGAGTATATATGATTTATAATATCACAATATAAAAAATTTATGCACTTAAATTAATTAAGATAATAACAAACATATAAACTTATAAATTTAATTATGCAATTAGGTTGGGGTGTTACACTTACCTTTGGGGAAGTGGGCCTATGATGTCAATTCTCCACCGGTCAAATGGTCACAAGGAGGTTATTGGTGTCAGTCTCTCTATTGGGATGCATTAAACATTTTCAAATTTTTGACATTTGTCACATCTCTCGATGAACTCTTTGGCATCCTTCTGTATAGTAGGCCAGAAGTAACCTGTTCTGATGATTTTACTTACCAAAGACCTTGGGCCTGCATGATCTCCCTCATGGACTTTCTCTAGAATGTATTTGGTCTTGCTTTCTTCGACGTACTTCAAATAGGGCATGGGGAAGCCTCTTTACAGGGAGACGTTCATGATAGTGAACCTGGCTGCCCTTTTCCTGACTTTCCTAGCTTCCTCGACTTCTTGTAGAAGTAGTCCATCTTGAAGGAAGGATAGAATTGGGGTCATCCAGCTATTTTCACTTTGGATTGTGAAGGTGAGGATCTCTTCAATGCTAGGACACTTCTGGACTTCAATCTTTAAATCCATGCTCGTCGGCCTTGCTCTTGACAATGCTTGTTTTGCTATCTTGTCTGCCCCCATATTCTGGCTTATGGGGACTTGTATGACCTCTACGCAATTAAATTCTTGGGCCGAATCCCTCGTCAGCCTCAGGTTCTTCTGCATCCTTTCCTCCTTAGCTTTATATTCCTCCTTTATTTATCCTATAACCAGCTTTGAATCTCTTTGAAGAAGCAGGTTTTTGGCGCCCAATGCCTTTCAAACCCTTAGTCCCGTCAGTATTGCCTTGTATTCAAGTTTGTTGTTGGCGGCAAGGAACATCAGCTGCACTCCATACTTGAGCGTCTCTCCTTCTGGGGTAATGATAATAACCCCTACTCCCCCCTCTTTCAAGCTGATGACCCGTCAGTCTGAATTGTCCATCTTTCTACTTCATCCTCTGCCCTGTCCTCATCTAGGACTGTAAACTCAGCGATGAAGTCTGCTAATGCCTGCGCCTTGATAGCTTTTCTGGGGTGGTACTCAATGTCAAACTAGCTAAGCTCGATTGCCTACTGAATTATCTTTCCTGCAGCCTCAGGCTTGTCCATTGACTTCTTTATAGGTTGGTCTGTCATCACTAGAATAGGATTCGTTTGGAAGTATAGGCACAGCTTTCGTAAGGCTACAATCAGGGGTGAATGCAATCTTCTCAATCTGTGGGTATTTTGCTTCAGCTCTTTGGAAGGCTTGACTAATATAGTAGACTAGGAGTTGCGTTCCATCCTCCTCTCGAATCAAGGCTGCACTCATAACTGTAGTTGACACTACCAAGTATAAATACAAGTCTTCTCCCTCTTTGGATGGGCTTAAGAGGGGTGGATTGCTCAGATTGTGTTTGAGCTCCTAAAATACTTTTTCGCACTTTTCTGTCTAGGTGAAAGCTTGCTTCAGTGTCTTGAATAAGGGTAGGCAATTATCCGTTGCTTTAGAGACGAATCTATTGACTGCTGCTATTCTTCCTATGAGCTTCTAAACTTCCTTCACAGTCTTGGGCGACATCATCTCTAGTATGGCTTGCACCTTTTATGGGTTTGCTTCTATCTCTCTTTGGAACACCATGAACCCTAAGAACTTCCCTGACACTACCCCAAAAGCACACTTGCTGCGGTTCAACTTCATTTGATACTACCTGAGAGTATTGAACGTCTCTTGGAGGTCGTCTAGGTGAACAAACTCTTCCTTACTCTTGACGAGCATGTCATCCATGTACACTTCCATGTTCCCCCAAATTTGTTTGCTGAACATCTTGTTTACTAACCTTTAATAGGTTGCTCTTACATTACCTTGTAGCAGTTAGCCTTTGGCTTATGATGAAGGCAGTCTTCTCTTGGTCCTTTTTTGCCATCTTTATCTGAGTATATCCCAAGAATGCATCCATGAATGTAAGAAACTTGTTTCCTGCTATGGAATCCACCAACTGATCTATCCTTGACAAGGGGAAGCTATCCTTTGGGCAGATCTTATTTAGATCCATGAAGTCTATGCACATCCTCTATTTTCCATTTGCCTTCTTTATAAGGATGACGTTGGATAACCAGTCTGGGTAGTAGACCTTACGAATGAAGTCTGCTGGTAGCAGTTTATTTACTTCGTCCATGATTGCCTGGTTTCATTCGGGAGCAAAGACTCATCATCTCTGCTGGACGAACTTTTTCTCAAGATCTACATTTAGCTTATGTTGGATGATCTTTGTGGATATGCCTAGCATATCCTCGTGACTCCATGTGAAAACATCCAGGTTGTCCTTGAGGAATTAGACTAGTTTCTTCTTCATTTCTGGGCTCAAAGTCGTCCCTACCCTTGTCTTTACAGCTAACACAACCTGGTAGTATTCTCAAGCTAGTACCTAATCTTCCTTTACTTCGCCTACACCATTTTTTTGTAGGAAACTTTACCTTCAAGCAATAGGTGGACGTGGCTGCCTTCTAGCGGTTGAGTGTAGGCCTTCTAATTATCACGTTGTACAAGGAAGGATAGTCTACCACCCAGAAGTTGACCTAACGAGTCAATTACCGCGGGTAGGATCCTACCGTGACCGCCAGTGTCACTATGCCTTTAGGATACACTCTATCACTAAAGGTAATAAGAGGGGACTCAAAGGGATGCAGTCTTCCTGGATCCAACTTCAACTGTTGAAAAGTAGAAAGGTAGATGATGCCCGCGGAGCTATTGTTGTCCACAAGGATTCTAATGGTGTTGAACCCCTCTATCATAAGCATTATAAATAAGGGGTCGTTATGCGGTTGCTTCATTCCTTTGGCGTCTTCTTCCAAGAAACGAATGTCCCTGTCTGTTTGTCTCTACTTCAGGGGTGGTATCTTGTGAAAGCTGTTCACCTGCCTTTGTTGTGATTTCTTGAGGGATCTGAACGATCCTCCTGTGGATGGCCTTCTTGTGATCGTCTTTATCTCCCCGATCGCACTCTGTGGATGATGGGACGTGTGGTCCTCGTCCTTCAGAGAGACTTTGTGCTTATCCTTGTTATTATCTCTGGATCTGCTAGAGTATCCTTTCTTGATGTATTTCTACAACTTCCCTTTTCGGATGAGTTCCTCTATCTGCTCATTTTAGTCTCTGCAATCTTCTGTGTAGTGGCTATGATCCTTATGAAAACGACAATATTTCTTCTTGTCACACAAATTGGATGACGAGTGCAACGGCCTTAGCCATTTGAGGTAATGTCCATCTTTAATTTATGCCAAAATTTTATCAACAGGCATAGCTAAAGGAGTGAATTTTACCATTCGAAGGGTTTTATCATCTGACTGTTTGTTCCCGTCAGTATTCTGAGTATCTGTCCACTCCATTTTTTGTTCTTTCTGGACGTCTTCCTTTCTTTCCCCCCCATTGGACTTCTCTACATCTTCTATTACTGCTAGGGCATTTTCGGCGTTCATGTACTTCTGTGCCTTTAGGAGCATCTCTACCGTGGTCTTAGAGGGATTCTTCGCGAGTGAGATCACGAACTTCCTAAACTTCAAACCAACCTTAAAGGTTGTTAGCTGTACTTTGTCATTCGCTTCGTCCACCTCTAAAGTTTATCAAGTGAAATGCTTCACATATGACCTCAAGATCTCCTTTTCTCCTTGTCTAATGGTAAGCAGGTGGTCTGCTAGCCTTCTCGGGCGTTGTCCCCCGACGAAGTGGCATAAGAAGGAATTGCCCAACTGCTCGAAGTCGTCGAAGGACGACGTTGGTAACTTTGTGAACCATTCCCTCGCAGCTCCTTTGAGGGTGGTGGAGTAAGAATGACACAGTATTTCATCAGGGGGCTGTTGAAGACTTAGAGTTGTCTTGAAAGTGTTAAGGTGATCTAGAGGGTCTTTCAACTCGTCGAACGGTTCGAGCTGAGGTAGATGAAACTTTGACGACATTGGGTATTCTAAGACCGCCGTCGTGAAGGGTGAATCCGTCCTCCTGACCATCCTGTCCAAACTCCGGTCTATTTTTTCCTTAACTGCATTCCTCAGCTCATCCATTTCCTTTTTATTTCTCTGAAAAGGTCCAAGTTCGGTCCTTTAAGAATGGCAGGTCTCTGGCAGTCATTCCTTTCTTAGCTATCTTCATCGTCATCCCGGTTGGTCCTGGCCTAGTTCTTCTCTTGCTGCAGTCGCAACATCATCTCCTGGTTCCATTTGGTAAGCTCCTCCACACTGGCTGTAAGTGTCTAGATTTGCAGAGCTAATATTGCAGAATCTTGGGGAGTGTTGGACTTCATTTGGACTTGTGAGTTGAATTGAACTACGCTCTCACACCTAAGTAAGAAAATGTCATCCCTACAGACGGCGCCAATCTAATGATATGAAAATCGTCAGTCGAATCCAGATGAGTCTGCAACCTTGTCCTTGTGCCTACAATTGTTGTGAAAAGCCCTCCTTAGGTGGTCACTGGTGTGGTACCTACCACAGAGTCTCCGATGATAAAGTTAGCTTATACAAGCTTTAAGAAAGTATGAGAGCTTAGAATATTAGAGCTACGACGTTTTTGTATATTAGGATGTGTGTATGTACCTTGTCTAGTTCTGAAGGGTGTTTATATATGGCTCCATTACTTTTAGCCGTTGTGGCCTTTATTGTGGTTTTAGTGCTTCTTTTGTAATGCCTTTAGACTCATTAATGTGAATTTTGATGAGCTTCCAGCAATCTGACAGCTGGTTTGTAACTATCCGATGTATTGAATCCTCTATTAATGGCTTGCCTTCTTTCATCCACGAGGTGGAGGGGTGGACGATGGTGCTTAATGGGTTCGTCTGGGCAAGGAGGTTCATTGGGCCTATCAAAAACCTTGTAGAAAAGGAAATTTGTATCATGTACCAATCTCCATACCCAATCTATAATAGAATTGGATGCTTGTACAAAGTAATTTAGAAATTTATCCTTCCTCAAATTCAATATATTTTAAGTATAGGAGTACTTAAAAATTCGTTCTCAGATATACAAAACTCCAATATAAGATTGTGTTTGAAGTCTTAGCCAAAAAAACAAAACAAAAGTGTTCATGATATTGTAACTCGAGCACCTTTCCAGTTTTCTCCCTACTGATTTACATTTTCATGGTGTGGTCCCTTTTGGCTTTATTACATGTTAAAATAATTTTGTCTCAAAAAACAAAACGACGACTCAATACAGTTTGAAATTTAATTTTTAAGTGAAAACTTAAAATATTTAAATATCAATTAAATGATATTTATTTAACTTTATATATTATTATTATATGTTTAAAGCCCAATCTCTTTTACAAATTACAATTTATTATAGTGAATACACTTTAATCACTACACTCATAACAATTTTCTTTCGGTGAAACAATTTAGGGGTTTTAATTTGATTGGATTTTTATTGACCCAATATTTTGGGAGAAAAAAAGAAGAAGCAAAATCCACTTTCATTCTTTTCTTTCAAAACATATTTGTAAGGACCAAGAAATCTATCAGCCCAAGCCCATTTAGAACAGTGAGTTTGCACAATTCAACTTAGGCCCAAATCAATAAATTTGTAAGAGAAAGAATAAAACAACAAAAGGGAACTCAGCCCGAGGATGAGAATAAGGAAGGAAGGCTTCGTATTATAGAATATGTAGGTATATGTCTTAACACAAGCTTGCCCGAGGAGGCCAATATTACATAGAAAAGTACACTGTTCATGTTCTTCTCTTAATGTTCTTGTTTTTACTCTTCCCGATCTGATACTTCTGTCTGGATCCTTTTTCTATGGAAACTCTCTTTCTCTTATATACTCTCCCCTACTTCGCATCTTGAACCCCCATCTTTACATAATAAAATTCTCATTGTGACACTTGCCCTTTTAAACATCTGATGAAGGTGGTAGAAGGAGTCGCTTAGCTATGAGTCGTACTATTTAGGTCACTTTCTCATTAATGTAGCTGATAAAGTTTTTGTCCACCATTTAATGTGGAGGCTACAGGCTACCCTAAACTAGAAACTTCCCCTATGATCTCTGATTCTCTCTCATTAGATCCCTTCTTCTACTTGGAACGCCTCAGAGTCCTTTTGACTCATCTCTTCCTCTCCCCAAGCAACCTTTCACCTTGGACCCGTAGCCCGTGGCATTCCTCCACCCACACTACAACTCTTCAACTTCATCCTTGATCCTTAGGTACCCACAATAGCCCCCTAAAACCTTTGTTATTAACCTTGAGGTAAAAGCAAAGTTTTAGTTATATGAGCCAACTATATACGTGCCATGACATCCTTTCACCTATCTCTAGCACGCTCCTAACGCTTTAGAATCCATGATCTCATATTTATGGCGTCAGGCAGCTGCCTGTCTCCCCACATTCTGCAGCTCGATGAAGATCATACGGTCGTTATTTTCCCTCATTTATAAGCGAAAAATTTACCGCCCAATTTTTACCCCTATAAAAGGAGGATCTGGGGCTAGCTGAAGTTCATTTACGCATTCTAGCAATTTGAATTGAAGCAACCTCCCGAGGAGAATCTTTCCCTTTGCTCGTAGGTGTGTTCTTTCTCCCGTTTCTATCTTTGCACAAATTCATTCTTTCACACCATAAAGCTCCATGGGTAGATACACTAAGTTAGTGGATACTCCCAAGGCTATGGCTGTCTTTAGGGCACAGTATAGGATTCCCGATGGTGTTGAAATCTGACACTATGAATACGGTGAATGGCTGGTCTTGAATAGGTCTCTTGAATTCGTGGTCATTCCTATGATCGCCTTCATTGAAGGCGGGATGGAACTCCTCAGGGGTCGGGTTACTAGGGACTACCTAATAAACTATAGGTTGACCCCCACCCTATGCTCCCCAAATGTCTTTAGGGTCCTCAGGTGTGTAGATGTGCTAAATAGGAAAATGGGGACCAACCTTACCTGGTATGACGTAAACTGGGTATAGAATTGCTAGAAAGGGGAAAATCTAAATATTATATCAAATGTAGAGTCCCCTCTGTTAAGTTAATCTCCTGCCTCCCTAACTCAAGCAAGGGTATGGACGAGGACTTCCTCATCGTCTTAAGAGATTGGCATAATAGACTACATTGTCCCACCCAAGAAGGGGAACCAGGTAGAGTTCCCGAGGACCATAGATACACATAGGATGTTACCTAATTTCATCGGTGCTAAAATTTTCTTTTTATTTTTTATTTTTTATAATTCTTATTGGTTTCTTTGGTAGACGAATACCACACCGCCCCAGCAAAACATTTGGTGAACTTCACAGACCTGAACTGGATCCTCTGATTAGAGATCTTCCTACATAAGGACGGTCAACTCCGATCTGCTTACATCATCCTCGAATACAAGCCTTCTACCAAACACTTCCAAAGACCGAAGAACGTCATTAAAGCCAAGGACTCCCGGTTGGCTTTAATGAATGTAGCTGTTCTAGGATTGCTACTATCCGAGCCTCCTCTTGTTGGAATTCAGGACGCCCAACTTTCAGCCCCACTTGCTACCAGGCTCCTCTACTTACAAGAACCCCCCATCCCCTCGAACAATGAAGCTAAGGAGCCCACACCATGCCCTGCTAGCAGGAAGTGATGGATAAGGACTTCGAGGTCTTCTACTAGCAAGAAGACCCCGAAGACATTCTTAGCACCTCACACCACCCGTTACGTCCCATCCAACTCAGTTCCAGCCAGGAGGGGACCTACATTCCAGAAGGAATGGCTTTTGAAGAGAAAACCCTGGACTTGGTTGCCCTGCTCATGACCCACACTAGGGCCTCTTCCCTAGCCATGGTAATGGTGCCCCGACCACCCACTCTTGCCGTGATGTGCGCATCTTCAATTGATGTTATGGATAAGAAAAGGAAGAATGTCTAGGGAAGTAAGGGCATAGATGGTACTAAGGAAGGGGAGGTAACTCAATCCTCCCACCAGCCCCCAGCTAAAGAAGCTTGGACAAGGAAAGGGCAGCCCTAAAGGTCCACATCTATTAGGACTTCTAAGGAGATTAAGGGAAACCAAATCAAAGAAGCCCTTAATTTGGAGACCCATTTTCACCCTTAGCTTGGGCAATCCAGTACTAGAGGACACCAACCTAAGGGACCCTAAGAAGGGCAGCTCAAGCCTAGTGGCAGAATGCCTAGGGAAGGCATTATGCTTGCCTGAAGACATGGCGGAGTTGAGTTTCTTTAGGAAGTGTGAAATCTTCCTTGCTTTGAAACAAGATCTCGCTAAGGTACATGACTACTCCCCTTGGCTTGCAACATTAGATTATATATGTGCCATATGATATTTACGTTTTTTTTTTTTTTTTTTTTTTGTAGGCTGTCCAAGCTGGCTTTGTGGCCGAGGAATGGGTAGAACATTCCCTGGACTTGGCAAAAAAGGCAAAGAATAAATTAGAGGCTGCTGAAAAAGCCCAAGCAGAGGTGGGCAAGAAACTCAAAGACACTCTTGCCCAGCTGACTGAGGTGGAGAAGGCTCATAGGAACACTAAGTCATCCCTAAAAAGTTTTGAAAAACAAGTTGTTGAAGTCTTGGAGGCCCATAGAAAGGCTAAGAACAAGATGGCTCTGACTATGGTGGAGCATAAACAGGCCAAGAAGCAGCTAGAGGACTAGGAGGTTGAGATGTCCAAGGCCGAGTAGGCAACCTATGATATGGGTGTGACTAAGACAACTGAAAGTCTTACTGCCAACTCAAGGATGTCGCTCAAGCCTTCTGTCTGGAGGTGTGGGGTAAGCCTTGAACTTTACTGGGGTCAACACCGAATTAGAGCTCAGGGCTCCTGATAAGGTTTATTATCCCCCAGTCTTGCATTTGGAGCCCACTCCCTCACAACCCCTAGCAAATCCCAACACTGCTCCCCCCTCCTCCTCAGACTAGCCTGTCTCCATTCCCTCTTCTTCATCAGCTAAGGGCAAAGAAAAGGAAAAAGAACTACCACCTCTAATTAAGGTGCTGGAGGTAGAGGCAGAAGAAGAAATGACCGAAGCGTCGAAACTAAAGAAGAAGAAGAAGAGAGAAAATGAACAAGAGAAGAAGGGAGTAAACGAAAAAGAGCCCTTTGCCTAGTTTAGCCTTGGAGTAGGAAACATATAGTCAGTTTTATAATGAGCTCAAGTGTTGCTAGTGCTTTTTTTTTTTTTGTACTCCTCTAACATTAATGAAAAAAGTTAAATTTCATTTTATGCCTTTTCAATCGTTTAACTTGTACGTACCAGTTTATACCTAACGTCTTATTATTTTCCTAGTAACGAATATAACAAATGGACTTGTGACTCACTTATTAAACACTTCTTGTCACCTTATTCATCTGGAATGACTTGTAATAAAATTAATAGATTAACTAATAGAACTTAGGAGTAACTCCAACTAACACTTACCTTAAATTTGACTTGGAATCTCCAAGCAACTCCCTTAGCACTGATCCTAAAACCTGAGGAAATACTCAAGGCCCTTAGCTTTACTATCCAACTTAGACAACCTTTGCATGGATCAACTTGTTCCCCCTCTATGACCTGTAGAGCCACTTCAGACCCCAATTCAAGCCAACACTTAGGATTTTTCAAGAAATGTCAAATTACCCTAGGTTTGTAACCCGAGGAGCCAAATGAGGCCTAGATTCTGTTTAACACTTAGAATGTTTCAAGTAATGTTAATTTACCCTGGACTTGTGACCCGAGGAGCCAAACAAGGTCTAGATTCTGTTTAAAACTTAGAATATTTCAAGTAATGTTAATTTACCCTAGACTTATGACCTGATGAGCCTAATAAGTCTAGGTTTTGTTTAACACTTAGAATATTTCATGTAATGTTAATTTACTCTAGGCTTGTGACCCGAGGAGCCGAACAAGGCCTAGGTTCTGTTACACACTTAGAATGTTTTAAGTATTGTTAATTTACCTTAGACTTGTGACTCAAGGAGCCAAACAAAGCTTAGGTTCTTTTTAACACTTAAAACATTTCACATACTCATTACTTCAACAGATACATCCATAATAAGACACAACAAATCAAGATATGAATGGAAAAGGAATTCATAACATTAATAATAATAACGTCGCAAATTATTTACATTCCAAGGACGAGGAACTACATTTTCATCCAGATCTTCTAAGTAATGAGCCTCAATGCCAGTAATTAAAGTGATCTTATATGGCCCTTCCCAGTTAGGGTCCAGTTTTCCCCAGGCAAGGTTCTTTGCTATCCCCACCACTTTCCTCAAGACCAGGTCTCCCAAAGGTAAGGGCCTTGACTTGATCCCCTTATCATAGCCTTGCTTAAGTTTCTGTTAGTAATGTGTCATCTTTACCATTGCCACCATTTTTCTTTCCTCGGCCACATCCAGGCTGTCCAGGAGTGAACAGTTGTTCTCTTTAACATTGAACTAATTCGTTCTTAAAGTTGGGAATCCAAACTCAAGGGGGATTACTGCCTCTGCCCCATAAGTCATTGAAAAAGGAGTTTGCCCTGTTAATCTTCATGGCGTGGTACGATAGGTCTACAATACATGGGGCAATTCATCCACCTATTTTCCTTTAGCGTTGTCTAACCTTTTCTTCAACCCAGATACTATAACCTTATTGGAGGCCTCGACCTGTCCATTCCCTAAGGATCGGCAGGTATAGAATATCTATTCCTAATCCCTAACCCCTCACAATATTTCCAGAAGGCTTTATTGTCAAATTGAAGACCATTATCCAAGATCAGTGTGTAAGGGACTCTAAACCTTGTGACAATATTCTTCTAGATGAACCTCTTAGCATCCACGTCCCTAATACTAGCAAGTGGCTCAGCCTCCACCCACTTAGTGAAATAATCCGTGTCGACAAAAAGCCATCTTCTGTTTCCTATAGCTCGGGAAAATGGTCCCACTATGTCTAAGCCCCAATGAGCGAACGACTAGGGCTAGATAATAGATTTAGGACTCCCTCTTGGCTGATAAATATTTAAGGCATACCTCTGGCATTGGTCACACTTCTTCACATAATCCTGGGAGGTTCTTCACATACTGGGCCACCAGTACCCTTGGGTGAGGGCCTTATGTGCCAAAGACCTACCCCCTGTATGATTCCCATATATGCATTCATGTAACTCTTCCAACAAAGGCTCTACTGCTTCTGGATGCACACACAATAAATATGGTCTTGAGCAGGAATGCTTGTACAACTTCTGCTTTCCAGATAGCCAATAGTGAAGAGCACTTTTACGCATCTTCTTTGCTTCCAACTTGTCCTCGGGCTACAATCCCTACTTCAAAAAGGTTATTATGGGGTCTATCCGGCTCGTCCCCATATAGAGGCTATAAACCCCGATCAATGATACCCCATGCGAGACTTGAGCTATTCATCTCCTTAACAACCACAACCCGAGGAAGACCTGACCCCAGAGAAGTGGCTAGCATGGCCAAAGAATCTACATGAGAGTTTTACCCCTTAGGGATTTGCTTTAATACAAAACTCTTGAACTGAGCCCGAGCATGCTGTACCTTAACAAGATACCCTTGCATTCTCTCATCCCGAGCTTCAAACTCTCCATTAACCAAGCCCACCACCAACCTAGAATCAGAATACAACTCCACTACATCTCCACCTAATTGTTGTTAGTAGCTAGAAAACCCAACCTTAACGATTTCTCCAATACTAGCTTCTCGGGAGTGATTAACGCAATCCCTATGCCAATTCCTTTCCGGTTAGATGCCCCATTCATATAAACCTCCCAAGGGAGGACAACGATGGCCGATGTGACCCTTATGACCAATCTTTTTTCTTCCTTCTCTTGTGTACCCTTAGTGAACTCTGCCATAAAATCTGCTAGAATTTGCCTTTTTATGGCAATCCGGGTCATGTATTTGACATCATAGGCTTTGAGCATGGTTTTCTACTTAGCAATTCTGCCTGTATAGTCTGGTTTCTTTAGAAGAGCTTGCAAAGGGAGTTAGGTGAGCACCACCACAATGTGAGCCTGAAAGTAATGGGCAAGCTTCCTCGTGGCATGCACTATAGCCAAAATCGCATTCTCTAAAGGTAGATAGTGTGTCTCAGCCTCCTATAAGGACTTACTGATAAAGTAGACAGGCCTCTGGACCCCATCCTCATTGTTGACCTAGACGAGGCTAACAACATAGTCCGTGACTGCTAGATATACATACAACACTTCTTCCTTCTCGGGCCTGGAGAGTATTAGAGGGCATGACAAATACTACTTAAGATCCTCAAAAGCCGTTATACACTCCTTTGTCCACTAAAAGTCCTTCCACTTGTGAAGAATCTGGAAAAAGGGACAGCACCTGTTTACAGATCGAGAGATGAACCTATTTAAGGCAGCTGTCGTTCCAATAAATTTTTGCACCTCTTTGGGATTCCAAGGAGGATGTAAATTGTTAATAACCTTAATTTGCTCGGGGTTGACCTCAATCCCACGATGAGTAATTATATAATCGAAAAACTTGCCCGAGATGACCCCAAAAGAACACTTAGAGGCATTCAAGTGCAACTTATGCTTTCTTAGAATCGAGAATGTCTCCCCTAAATCGGCTAAATGCTCTCATATCTGTCTACTTTTTATTACCATATCATCAATGTATGCCTCCACTTTCCTTCCAAGATGTGACTAAAACATTCGCGTCAACATTCTCTGATACGTGGATCCTGCATTCTTAAGGCCAAAAGGCATCACCCGATAATGGTAGTTCCCATTAGGAGCACGAAAGGCCATCTTCTCCTTATCAGGTAATGACAGGGGTATTGATGGTAACCTTGGAAGGCGTCCCAGAAACTCATTGGAGGGTGTCCCATCGTGGCATCCACCAAGTGGTCAATTCTAGGGATGGAGAAGGGGTCTTTTGGACAAATTTTATTCAAATCGATGAAGTCTACGCAGATCCACCACTTCCCATTCTTCTTTTTAACCACTACAGTGTTGGACAACCACTCGAGATAGAAGATCTCCTTAATGGCTTTAGCTTGCTTCAACTTGTTCACCTTTATCCTTATTGTCTCGGCTTGATCTTTGAATGATCGTCGAGGAGGCTATTTACATGGCATAGCCTCGGGATTAACATTTTGTTGGTGACAAATAAACCTAGAGTCAATCCCTGGGACATGATAAGCACTCCATGC
The DNA here is from genome assembly GCA_032878915.1 of Castanopsis chinensis. Classification (NCBI taxonomy): domain Eukaryota; kingdom Viridiplantae; phylum Streptophyta; class Magnoliopsida; order Fagales; family Fagaceae; genus Castanopsis; species Castanopsis chinensis. The sequence continues at coordinate 4,659,306 of JAVQMG010000122.1, read as the reverse complement.
AAAGACATCAACGTTGGCCTCTAGAAACTTCACTAATTCTGCTTCTTCCAAGGGTATCAACTAGGATTCCACTTGGAAATATTGTTCTTGATCTTATCCTATCACCACTCTCTCTAGATCCTCGAACGACTCTCCAGATGTCCCAATCTATTGCCTCCCTGCAAGGCCATTTTGTTGCTACAGTACTGAATCTTTAATCAACACAGTAGGATCTGAAGGCTGCCGTGTCATTACTGATGCCAAGTATTGCCTAGCTATGGCCCGTTACCCACCAACTCTCCTACTTTCCCCTGAGTAGGATACTTAACCTTTAGATGTAAGGTTGACATAACACCCATAGTGTGAAGCCAGGGTCTGGCCAAGATAGCTATGTAGGGGGAAAATGCCTCTACTACAATGAAGTTAACTTGAACCTCCACATCCCCGGCTTGTACAGGTAACCTTATCATTCCTCGAGGGACCACCATCCTACCATCAAAGCTCATCAACGGTGAATCATACATTTCCAGGTCCTCGGGCTTCAAGTTTAGCTCCCTGTACAAATTGGGGTATATAACCTCTGCTCCACTTCCCTGATCAACCAACATTCTCCTTACATCATAACCCTCAATCCTAATAGTAACCACCAAAGCGTCATCATGTAGTTGGAGAGTTCCTTCCTTATCCTCCTCAGAGAAACCCAGGGTAGGGGAGACTTTCTCTCTGGCTCTCTTAGGAGATTGAGCAACGTACTTCAGGTCACCACCTCCACCCACGGACATAACCCAAACACCCGAGCCCCACAATTCCCTGGCTTGGCAAGAATCACATTGATAGTACTCAATGCTAGCCGAAGTGCACTATCCTTATGAAATTCAATCGCTGAGTGACTGAATTGCTCTGCAGGTTGATGCAAAAACCAATTGAGCTTCCCTACCTTCACCAACTGGCTCAGGTGATCTCGTAGGGTTCTACAATCCTCAGTAGTATGTCCTCTGTCCTTAAGCAATAAAGGCTTTGGTTTATTCTAGATGAGTCCCCGCCCATCTTATTGGGCCACTTAAAATAAGGCTCATTCTTAATTTTCTCTAGTATTTGATACATTGGCTCCTTAAACAAGGAGTTGAGCAACTGAGCTCCTGCAGATGACGGTTGATTAGAACACTCCCTTCGAGGGTGATTACCTTGGTACCCCCCCTCGAGAGTCCTTCTTCTTCGAAGACATCTTAGTCTTACCCTTTTCCTGTATTTGGTCCTCCTTTACCCGCTTATACTTATCTATGCGCTTCATAAGTTGGTGCATGTTCAGGGCGGACTTCATCGTCAACGACTTTCTCAACTTATGCTCGGCAGGGGGCCCAACTTTAAAAGTCCTCACGGCCACATCCTTAAAGTCTCCATCGATCCCATTATGTGTTTCCTAATACTTGTCTGAGTAGGTCTTGAAGGTCTCTCTTTCCCTCATCACCATAGACAACAAAGAGTCTAATGGCTTGGGGACTCTGCTATATGTTATGAATCTGGCCTCGAATGCCCTCGTTAGCTCCTTGAAAGAACCTACTGATCTTTCCTCCAAGGCATCAAGCCAATGCATAGCCACAGGCTCAAGAATAGAGGGGAACACTTTGCACATAAGGGCCTCATTGTGGGCATGGATCGCCATCTTTTGATTAAAGTGGTTGACATGCTCCACAGGATTAGTTCTCCCATTGTAAACGGCAAACGTCGGCTGAGAAAATCGGTGAGGAAGCTAGGCCTTGTTAATCTTCCTAACGAAGGGTGACATAGAAATTGCTACAGGGTCTTACTTATTACATCATTCCCCATGCCATGGTGGGAAAGCCTTTTTTGACGCTTATCACTGCTCTTCTCCCACCTATCCTAGCACGAAGAGGCTGAAAAGGACTCAGTAGATGGAGTTCTAGACCTGTAATGATATGAACGGTCCCTGCTTCCCCTAGAACCATCGCTTGGTGGGGAGGATGGACTTCTCCTATCACGTTCCCTACGTCTTAGCCTACTGTGTAGGCAATCTATGTCCGGCTGCAACTTCCGTGTCTCCTGATCATGTGAGACATGACTTTTAGTCCTTGAACGACTTCGCTGAATAGGCTCAGCATGGTAAGACTCCACCATAACGCTTGGAGTGTGTTGCCTATCTCTCCTTCGCTCCAAGTTAACGAACTGGTTCTCCCTTTGCGAGCCAACTGATTCCTCCCTATCCTAGCCTACGTTAGCCATAAACACTCAAGACGAATCCACAACACCTTGTTGTTTCTCACAGATAGCGCTAATTGTAAGGACCAAGAAATCTATTAGCCCAAGCCCACTTAGAATAGTAAGTTTGCAAAGTTCAACTTAGGCCTAAATCAATAAATTTGTAAGAGAGTGAGTCAAACAACAAGAGAAGGCTCAGCCCAAGGATGAAAATAAGGAAGGAAGACTTCGTATTATAGAATATGTAGGTAAATGTCTTAACACAAGGTTGCCCGAGGAGGCCAATATTACATAGAAAAATATATTGTTCACGCTCTTCTCTTAATGTTCTTGTTTTTACTCTTCCTTTTCTGATACTTCTGTTTGGATCCTTTTTTTTTTTTTTTTGGAAACTCTCTTTCTCTTATATACTCTCCCCTACTTCGCATCTTGACCCCCCCATCTTTACCTAACAAAATTCTCATCGTGACACCTGCCCTTTTAAACATCTGATGAAGGTGGTAAAAAGAGCTGCTTAGTTGTGAACCGCACTATTCAGGTCACTTCCTCATCAATACAGGTGACAAAACTGTTGTCCACCATTTAATGCGGAAGTTACAAGCTACCCCAAACTAAAAACTTCCTTTGTGATATCTGATTTTCTCTCATCAGATCCCTCCTCCCACTTGGAACGCCTTAGAGTCCTTTTGACTCATCTCTTCCTCTTCCTAGGCAACCTTTCTCCTCGGGCCCATGGCACCCCTCCATCCATATTGTAACTCTTCAACTTCATCCTTGGTCCTCGGGCACCCACAATATTAATTATCATCATACAACAAAATTTTTATATAATTTTAAGTGATTTTTTTAATAAGGGGTCTTTGGGACCATTTTATAAAATTTTGGGACAAATGGAGCCTTAGGCCTAGACCAAGAGCTACCATTGCATTGAGTACAAAAAAAAAGTTGTCATTATTATGTAACACAAGTATGCATACAAATTAAAATGTTATAGCATATATGAAAGTGCATATCATAAACAAATAACTAATCAAAAGTCCAGGTTAGCATCAACAAAAACAACTAATCAAAAGTCCATATCAAAAACAAACAAAAAAAAAAAAAAAAAAAACTAATCAAAAGGCGTGTAATTCAATAGTATTTTTATCTTATTCTCCAACAAGAAAAATTTGAATTCAAGCGCCATCTCTTTCCGCTTGATATACCACTTGAAGTGTTTGAAACCAAAATCTTCCACATTGTAGCCAAAAAAACTTTTTAAAAAATTACATTAAAATACAACCAAAGATTCCAACAAAACAATTGAAGACGTGATATTTTTCTCACATTAATTAGTGTACATGAATTTTAAATAAATAAATAAATAACCTGAACTCCATCACATCTCCTTATCATTCTAATAAATTAAGACTTGTGCTACAATCAAATGGCATAAGATTTCTATTTAGGGAAAATTACACTTTACCACCATAAACTATGCTACAGATTACACTTTGCATCATAAACTATTTGAATGCACATATTACACCCTGAACTATGATCATTGTTACACTTTGCACCCCGTTAGTTTTACTGTTAATTTTGACAGAAATATAAAGCATGTGACTTGCACATATGTATTATTTAAGTGACACAAACTTAAAAGACCAAAAAACCCCCCATCTTCTCCATCAATTAAATTTTTTCCCAGCTCTCTCATGCGTACCAGCCCCTCGCCCCAAATCAAAAATCCCTGCAATCATAAATCCCCAAATCAAAATCATCTTCAGCAGAACCGGCACTACCCCATTGCTCCACCACTCTTAATTGTGAAGCAACACATTTTATTTATCAACTCTCAGATAAGTCGATGATTTTGCAACATAGCAAGTGAAAATTCCTGAATGGTTATGAAGGAAAAGCTGTTACGGTGGAGCAATGAATAATGGTTTTCAGAATAACCCTCCATGCTAGTTTCCTGGATTGCTGTAAAAAACTAAATATGTGCACAAACAACAAAGAACAGCAAATTATGATAGAAAAATTCAGTTGAAAGCTTTGTACATAATCCAATTATTAATACCGCGGAATAGAATCTTCTTGTCCTTCCCTAGGCATCAGGATCGAAGAATGTCAAATGTCATCCATATCTACACACTTCCCATCCTTGAAGCACACTACCAACTATATAAATATGAATAGCAAAAAGAAACTAAGCTGCAACAAGCATGGAAATCTAGATCTTTTTTTTTTTTTTTCCCAAAAGGTTATTTAAAACATGAAGTCAGAGACTGATGCTTCTAGGAATAACGGTAGTGGAGTGGTAGTGGTGTCAAAGATGATTTTGATTTGGGGATTTAGGGTTGCAAGGATTTTGATTTGGGGAAGGGGCTTATACGCATAGGCACATGAGAAACCTGAAAAAAAAAAAGTTTTATTTTTAATTGATTTGAAAGAAGGGGCTTTTGGTCTTTTAAATTTGTGCCACTTAAGCAATACACATGTGAAAGTCACATGATTCATATTTCCATCAAACTTAACTGTAAAACTAACGTCGGGGTGCAAAGTGTAACAATGATCATAGTTTATGGTGCAAATTGTGCATTTGAATAGTTTAGGGTGCAAAGTGTAATTTAGGACATAGTTTAGGGTGGTCAAGTGTAATTTTCCCTTCTATTTATTACTATGCAAACTTGGGAAATATAATCCAATCAAATAAAAATATCATTTTATAGAAGATTTATTAAGAAGATGATGATTGATTATTGATTTTCTAATTAAAAGCACATCAAACAAATTGTAATTGTCTAGAAGATAGTAATTAACATAGATTTGGTGGGGGAATATTTTGTGATTGTTAACTTCCTAAGATATTTTACACTCTAATCTCACATTTTTGTTGAGAAACAAACACATACACACACAGAAGGGAGAGGGAAAATGATTTTAGTACAAAGACATACCTCAAATTCTACCCAAAAGCTATGGTTAGTCGAATCTCACATGATTTAAGGAATTTGAGAAGCCCTAAATATTTCTCTAAAAAAGATCATAATTATACTTAGAAAATAGACCAAAATTAATTTTTCTAACAATAAATTTTAAGCATGTCAAGAAATAAAAATCTGGTAGGGCCATTCAATAATGATTTAAAACATCCTTTAAAATATAATGATTTAAAATAATTCATAAAATGAATTCCATTTGTTATTAATAAATATAAATATTAAATAGATAACTAATGGAAATTTTGATATTAATTTGTGTTTCCATTCATTTGACAGAGAAGCCTACATCTATGAATAATTTTATCAGTCTTGTTGAATTGTGTGTGTCAAAACACATTTTGATCATAATTTGAATTAAGTCTGGGACAGTAAATTTCAATTAATTTAATTGGTAAAATATCTTATCCTCAAATAATGAGCTTGAAATTGAATCTTACTCTTATGGTTTCATGGCCTAACGGTAAAGAACAAACAGAATTAAACTAATGTCTTAAATTCAAAATTTATCATATATACTAAAAAAAGATAGTTTTGTTTATATTTTTATTTCTTTTTCATTTTCTTTGTTCTTGAATGATTGAATTCATTTACATTAAAAAAATAGAAAGTTTAATTATTTAAATTGGGAGTGTTTTAAAATTATTTGGGGGTTTAGTGTGTTTTTTATTAGATCGTGTTTTTATTTTAATGGTTAAAATAGTGTCTTCTTCCAAATAAGATTTTAATTATTAAAATTCTAATATTAAACCTCTTTCTTTTAGGAAGTTCCATCCTTTAGTGTTGACTCTTGATAAATCTCTTTTATAACTATCAAAAGCTTTTATCAATTTTATTTTTAAGAAAAAAAAAACTTTATTAATTAAACTAATTAGAACTCGCAAAAACTAAATATTTGTAATAATTTAAAGGAGGGAGAAAGAAAAAATAGCCACAAATATATATATATCTATCGGCTAAGAAAAAGTAGAGCAAAATCAGGTCCCTTTATAGTTATAGTAAAACCCCAGAGCGCAAAACCTTGCAGCCCTTTCTTTCTTTCTTAACTCTTTTTTCCGCTTTCGAACCTCACCGGTTACCGTAGCGACTGTTTCACGTACATAGAGATTTCGAGCTAGCATGGACCTGGACCTGGACGACATAGACGGACCGAGCCAAGTTCCGTCTCGGACCTCCAGATTTGCGCCGAAATCCTCCAAGCTGAAACCGAAACCGAAACCGAAATCCGAACCCGTATCGAAACCGGAGCCACAAGAATCCTTGCCAAAACCAGAACCACAGGAACTCGATGCCACCGCTCCGAATAAAAAAGAAGAACAAGAAGCGATTGCGGCAAATGCAAACGCAAAGGCCGAGGCATCGACTTCAAATGGCGCTGTGAAAATGGACATCGACGGCGAGTCGGACGGCGGCGGCGGAGAATCAAAGGAAAACGATGCAATGGATGAAGAAGACGTCGGCGGTGGCGACGAAGACGTAGTTGTTCGCGAAATTGACGTCTTCTTCAATCCTGCCATGGATGACGGCACAAAGGTCTGTGTAGTAGTATTTCAATTTTCTCCTAAATCTTAGCGCCGTTTATATTTGAGAACACCTTATTTATGCGTGTGATATTTATTTCAGCTATATGTTATGCAATATCCATTGCGGCCGTGCTGGAGGCCCTATGAATTGGATGATCGATGTGAAGAGGTGCGTAATTTCATATAATTTCTATCACATTGGTGCTTAATGTTATGTATTTTCAATTCTGCGCTTGTTTTTGTAGATTAGGGTGAAACCTGTGAGTGCACAAATGGAAGTAGATTTGAAAATTGATGTTGATTCCAAGAATTACGACAAAGATTTCGGCGAACGGCTGGATATGACCAAGCAGGTCTGTTTCTACTTGTACTTTTAAAATGAGGATCTATTTTGTTTACATAGTAGAAAAGAAGGCAGGGTTTCTTGTAGTCTTAGCATTTCAATTGAAAGTGTGATTCATTTGTGAATTTGGTTTGTTTGTATGTGTAATAAATTGTGGAAGATTATGGAAACTAAGAACCTTGGTATGAGTGCATCACACAAAAATTAACGAGTGGTCTAGTACTATTACTATTGAATAATGCTAGGCGAGGTCGCATAGTCTTTTTATTTTTCCTGGAGGATGGATTGAGTTTGGCTAGGCTCCCTTATTTATTTATTTGATAAGTAGCTACTAGCAGGGTCCCTCACAGTGCTCCGCTTTTGCAATGAAGTTCTCATTTAGTTAGTGGTATCTCAAGTATTTAGGTAATCACCAATCATGAAATAGTTTGTGGCCTCTTTTAACTTTGATCAGTAGTCCACTACTTTTTAGTTCAATTGGGACTTCTGTTAGGTCATAATTCTCATTATTTCTTGATTTTGCCGTTGGGTTTTATGAATTTTTTATTTATGGAAAATCACTTTTATTGAGGCTGTTATGTCCTTGTAACCTAGCTTTTTTGCTGTCAAACTTTTTTTTTGTGCTCACTGTAATATATATTTTCTGGTTTCTTTTTAGACTTTGTCGTCATCATGGAAGGTGCCACTCAATACTGGCTATGCTGTTGGTGTCCTGATGGGTAATAAGGTACGTATATATTGTTTTTGTGATGTTTATCCTACATATTTATGCTCTTCAGTGTTGCTGAAATTACATGAACTATGATTGGTAGATATTCTGGTATGTTTCAGAAGGCAGTCACTTGTGCGTTTTTAGGCTAATCAGCTGCTTTCCAATATTTGCATGACTAGCAATGGTGCTATGTCATTTAGGTGCTTTCTAGTGGAATATTAATCTCAGAAGGTCTAGTCAGCTTGAGGCTTTTTTTTTTTTTGTTTAAACTGATTAGGTTAAATTATGCCAACCTTTCTTTAGGTTCAAGGAAATGACACTCCCCAAACCTTTGCAGAAATTTAGCAAAGCACATGTATTTTTTATCACATGAAAGTAAATTCTTTGATTTGCAGCTCATATAATAGTTTCTTAGTTCCCTATTGGTGATTATCTAACTTCAGCATCACCTATTTATTCCACTCAATGTTAGTTCGGGGATTAGGCGTTTGATGATCTTCAATCAAGTACTGTTCGGGAAATGGTTATGGTGTTTTGTGGTGGGGACACTTTATGTGGGATGGGGTGATTGCCACTAAGTATGGGCTTTCATTGGGTGGATGGTGCACTGCTCTTGTGAGAGAGGATTAAAGGTGTGAGTCTGTGGAAACATATTAGTAAGGGATGGGCCATGTTGACAAACTTTGTGAATCATGACATTGGAACAGGGGACCGAGTTCAGTTTTGGGGGATGAGCTTGTTAAGGATCGTCATCTGGAAAATTTTCAAATTGATAAAGAGGTAAAGGTGGCTGATTGTTTTACTGTGTCAGGTGGTATCCCTCATTGGCACACAGTTTTTATTCAAGCTGTGCATGATTGGGAGTTGAATCATTGGATTCATTTTTGGATGACTTGTACTCTGTTCAGTTATGCTAGCATTAGGAGGGTAGGATGATTTGGAGTTTGTCTAAGGCTCAGGCTTTAATGTTAGAACTTTTTACCATCCTTTGTGAACAGGTGGGGATTCCTCCTTTCCCTGGTGAATTATTTGGAGACTTAAATCTCCAGCTTGGGTTGGCTTTTTTATTCAGGTGATGGTGAAAACAAGTTCTTAACAACATATAATTTAAAGAGATGGGGCATAGTTATTCTTGATTGGTGTAGCATGTGTGTGTTGGACGGGGAGACAATTGATCATTTAGTTCACGTTGTTAGGTGGCTAGAGATCTATGGGGTTTCATGTGGTGTCTACTGGGTGATGCCTAGACGAGTGCAGGATTTGTTGCAGTGCTAGGCTGGTCTTCCTGTTAAAAAGGTTAAATTGGCAATTTGGGTTCGATTCCATCTTGTTTGATGTTGAATTTTTGGAGACAGAAATTCTTGTGTTTTTGAAGACAAAGCTTGCAATTCATGAGCAACTTATTTGCACGGAACCAGGCTTTCTTTCCTTCTCTGCCTGTGGTTTTGATTTGTTGTCTTTTCTAGTTTCTATTTTGACCTACTCACTCCTCCTTTTTTTTCCCTGTTTGAGTTCTCCGTACTATTCTCCGTGGACTTTGGCCTCATTTTTTTACTTCTATTTAATGAACTTTTTACTTCTTTACTGATAAAAAAGAAATGTTAGTTTGGTTTATTTATATCCTAGGATGCATAGATATGCCAAAAATGGCAAACTCTGTACAGGTTGGATATGGGAACAAATGAATACTATACATACCCAGCCAAGAATTTTTATTTATTTATTTTGGGTACAATGAGCACAAGGTGGTGGCATGGTCTCTGCAGGAAAAAGAAAAGAAAAGAAAAGAAGGGGATTTTGGCCGGAAAATAAAAGATAAAAATCGCACCAATGTGTTCCATGTTGTAGATCGCAGCCACCATACCGGAAGCCCACTTGTTGCCACATTGTCATCATCCTTCTGCTCCTCCTCCTCCTTCTTCTTCTTCTTCCTCTCTCTCTCTCTCTCTCTGGTTTGTCATCAATTGCCTCCCAGCTGTTTTATCATTTCTTAGGTGACTTTGTTTCTTGTGCATCAACCACATGAACTCTTCAGTTCACTTGATTTAAATGTTATTACTTTAAAAAAAATCTTAATACTTTCTCATGCCTGTCAATTGTTTTCTTTCATTCTTTTTTTGTTTTTCATGAACATAATGGACTTTTTTTTTCTTAGAATATGATGGGTTTTTTTTCTAAATGGGTTCTGCTCTGCTATTATTTTTTGATAAGCTAATTATGTTTATCAATGTGTTTATGTATTGGGTTAGGAACTAGCATATTAAGTTATAGTTGTTACTGAAAAATCTAAAATAAACATAAGTTATATCTATTGCCTTGATTTGATGAGGAGTTATGGAAAAAGAAAGGAAAAAGTGGAAAGGAAAGTTCCCACTTGCTTGGATATGGAAAGGAAGCAGGGAAGGGAGAGCTCCTCTCCTTCATTGGTCCACTTTTAGGATTCTCTTAAAAGAGGAAGGGATTTGAAGTGGCAAGTAAAGTGATTTGAATTTTGTTGTGTTGACCAACTTACCCTTGCATTTTTTTTATATTGGTTAGTTTCATGCGTTCTTAATAGGTCTTTAACTTATGATCTCATCCTCTATCTCCCTTTCAAAAGGAAGGGAGATGCCATTGAGCTAAAAAGTATCTAATGAATCATGAGTTCAATACATCCTATTTAGTAGAAAGACTGATATTTCCTACTCATTATCAGATAATCACTTATTCACTAACCTCGTGTGAGGCTAATACTTTTCATCTCCCATCTCACAGAAAACCTTTTTTTTTTCGCTCTGCTTAGCCCTATCCCCCTCTAGGGGTATTTTAGTGATTGGTGCTATAGGAATTGGGCAATCTTATTTGTCAAATACAGAAATACCTAGAAGAAAACTCCTACATTCCTTTTATTATTATATTTCTGAACAAGTTCCTGGATAACAAGCCTAAGGGGTTTCTTATTGATGATAGAGATGATATTGACCGTGACCTTGATACGAAGTTGGAGCTTCTAACTATGAAAAATGCGCTAACTATGGATATGATGCCGAAAATAAACCTATTTTATATCATCCTTCAATTCAAATTAGCACAAGCAATGTCTCCTTGCATAATATGGAGTCCAACCAATTGACCCTTTCATTGATTAAAGAAGAGATAATGGTATCATTTGTTTTAAGTTTTCTAACGATAGAGAAAAGCCCTAACCTTTCCTCTTCTCTCCCTTCTATATCAATGAAATTTTGCTATTTTTCCCTTTCTCTGCACAGCTCCCAATGGTCGTATAACCATTTTAAGAGGTTTTGTCTTCTTTGTCTTCACGCAGTTACACCTGAATTCAATTCATGCGGTTGTGCAGTTCCGACCGTCATTGAAACATCCAAGGGCTGGTGGCTCAAAAAGGAAGAACAATGTTGCAGGTGATGCAGAAGTTTCTGTTGAATTAGAAGAATCTGCTGAAGAAAAATCTGTTGGTGCATCTAAGAAGCAGGTATATATATTTATTCAATGCAGCCATCTAGTGCAGAAGAATATCTTTGCATGGATTTGATGTTCGTATTCGTTTTGAATGAAATATGTATTGACATCATATAGTCTGTTATTCATCAAAAGTTTCAGGTTTTTTACCCTTCTAGTTAGAGATGACATGTAAATTATTTTAACCTACAGTTGTTGATATGGGATTAGAATTAGCATTAAGCATCAGTGCTTTAGAATATTCTAGCCCCCAGTAGTTGTATTGCTGTATAATGTATTATTAAGATCTTTTTTTCTTTTTTTTTGGGGGGGGGGGGGGGGGGGGAGGGGTTGGTTTTGTACTTTGATGCTTTGAAGTCTGAATCCATTTCATTGAAGCCAATTTTGTTGCCATTGGGTTCTATTTATGCATATTTACTGATTTCTCTTGATATTTAACTATTTTTCAGTTCATTTATAAATTTGTTTTCATTGGCTTAGAACAAGCGGATGGAGCCTTCAACTGAGAAGAAAACTGATGATGAAGAGGTATGTTGGTTGAACAAGAAATATCACAATTAATTTTTGATACATTATATTCAGCTTAGAATAAAAATTATTTATCTAGTTATTTTTCTCCCTTTTTTTGTATTGGGGGAGGTGTTAACTTTAGAGTGTTTTTTTTTCTTCTTTTTAAACCTTTAACAAAAATAAAATGTGTCCATGTTTAGTATGAACAGCCAAAGTTTTCTAATTACTTGCATGAAAGAATATGTATGCAGTGTTTTACCTTTTTCTTTGAATGTTATTCTCAGTCTTCTCCCCCCTCTCCCCTAAATCAAATGATAACTTGAAAAATCAATGCATGTATAAGTTGATCAAAAGTTTCTATGGATCGTGGACCAGAGATAGTGTTGATAAAAGTGTCTAGTGCACTTAAGCGCATAGACCTCTTGGAGCCTAGGCTTGAAGTGCAATGTGTAAGTCTGTCACTGATTGAAGTAAAACACACATTTTTTAAATACAATATATTACAACTTTAGGTCTGAACTTTGACCAAAAAAAAAAGTTGTGTACTGGTTGGCACCTCCTGGTGTTTCCAACAGAGACATCCCTGGTTCAAATCCTCCACCCCCAACTATTGAGTTATCAAAAAGGAGAATGTATCTCATGAGACCTCTCTCTCAGAACATGTGAGACCCACACACGTGAGCAAGATATCTCATAAGACAATCTCACAAGATAATTTTCCCTTATCAAGAGTTCACTTGTCATGAACATTTGGCTGTATGTGGATACTAGTTGATTATATTTGGTTGTGCTGACTTCTAGCAGTTACCGACTTTGCAAAGTCTGTCAAGTAATTTTTAGCAGTTGATGGGTTTATTAATATATAGATAATGTATTTATATGGACACTCACAATAGTATTTTGACGTGCTATTGAGGTTTTAAAGTCGGGCAAATTTGTTTTCAATTTCTAGGGATGTGCTATACTAATAGTACATTGGCCTATTTTGGTTTTTTTTTTTTAGTTATTTGTTTTGGGCTTAGTGGTAAAAGACCCAAGAGTTCAACTCTTATTAAGTTTTCAAGCAACTAGGTTTAGGTATTAGTCTTCTGTATATATAAAGCTAATGATTTTAATTTAAGAGGAGAAGATTAAATTATCTAAATTTTCAGAAGCTATGAAGTTTATACAACATTCCTGAGGTGTGATGCCTTTATTTTTTCCCCATCTTTGTTTTTAAAGTTCCAGCAGCTTGAAATCTAGTAACCACTTATCGATTTGTCACATTTAAAACTCTTAAATTCAAAGCTTCAAATCCTTCAACCCATCAAATAGCCCTAGATAACCCACAAACTGAAACAGCCACAGTAGTGTTCACGGGTTATTGTTCACAATCTTGGAAAAACTACCCAATTCTTTAGATTTTCTGTCTTTTTTTTTTCATTCCCAAATTCTACCACTCCTTTTCACATTTAAAAACCCTCTATTGCATAATATTTTCTGGCCTTTTTCCACCAAAACCTAACCCAAATTCTTCAAAGTCCTGACTCATCTGTCCAGGAATTCCAAATCTAATTTGATTTCTTTTCCTATCCTATGTCAACTTGGACTCTTATTGCTCTCTCTCTCTCTCTCTCTCTCTCTCTCTCTCTCTCTCTCATGTACTAGGTAAGGTTAGTGAATTTCTAGTTCAAGTCTTGCAACGACTCAATGGAATTGGCTGTTTTCTTATGTGACGAAAGTAATCCTTACTCTTTACAAAACATTTTAGGGAAATTAATAATGTCCTCTGTAAGCACAAACAATTCATAAGATTGACCTGCCTGGCAGTGAGCAATTTTGTTAGTTTATGTCAATTGCTTGAATGCGTACGTATTCTGCCTCTCCTACTTGGAGCTTCGTATTTGTTCTTGAAAAGCTGGAACAGCACTTAGCAGGTTGGAAGAAGCTGTACCTATCAAATTGTGGTAGATTAACACTAATGAAGAGCACTCTCTCCAGCTCGCCAACGTATGTTCTCTTCTTATTTCCTCTTCTCCCGTCTATTGCAGCTTGAATTGAAAAATTGCAAAAGGAATTTTTGTGGGGTGGGATGGGAGATGATTTTAAATTCCATCTTGTTAAGTGGCAGCAGTTCTGTAACCAATGCAGGTAGGTGGTCTTGGCATGCGGAATTTAGTGCTCTTTAATTAGTCTTTGCTGCATAAATGGCTTTGGGGGTTTGCCATTGAGAAGGATACTCTTTGGAGGAGAGTGGTGGCTATAAGGGATGATAGTGATTGGGGAGGGGGGCTGGTGCTCTGAAATTGTGACAGGAGCTCATGGTTCGTGCCTCTGGAAGCTTATCATAAAGGGCTGGGAGCACTTTTCCGGTTTCATCAGATATGAGGTTGGTTTTGGAGCTACAGTTCGATATTGGCATGATTGGTGGAGTGGGCAGCAAGCCCCGAAAGAGAAATTTTCTAGATTATATAGGCTGGCTGACAAGAAAGATGCTGCTGTAGCTGATTTGTTGCGTTTGGAGGGGGGCTCAGTTTCAATGGAATATCCCTTAAAGTATATGTCCTGTGTGCTGTTTGGTGTTTTTTTCGCATTCAAGTTTAATAAAAAAATTACTTATTTATAAAAAAAATAATTAAAAAAAGAATCTTATGTGCTTATCTGCCTGAAAATAAAGTTTTTCTAGGAACAATCCCTGTCTGGATGTTTATACATTGTGTTCTGAGTAGCCATTTTATGTGGTTTGATCTGTTGATTCAATGGAAGTTAAAATGATTTAAAGGGTCTGAATAGTAAAGTATATTGTAATTGATTCTGTATGTATAATGGATACATGTTATATTTTAGACAAGAGCACGGGTAACAGTAATAGATCAATGTTATGTTTGAGACTGTTTATGGAAGAATGTTGATAGTTTAAATTTCCATCAAATTGTTTTTGCTTTGACCTTATAAGTTATCTTTTTGACATGTGAATAAAAGTATTTCTGGCTGGATTGTATTTTTATTTAGTTTCTTGCTTATCACATGATACAATTTCATTTTCTGATTTGGTTATTGCGACTAATATGTTTTATTCTAGATGTGGAAAGTTGACTACATATGTGTGTTGGTTGGAATCAGATGTTTGGTTTGTCATGTAGTAGAACTCTGACATTTATTTTATTTTTGGTAATACTTGTTGCACATCAGTGGTATGGACACACAGGTGTGCAACAACTTGAAATTGTGTCTTCAACTCATGTTTTCAGTTGTTTGCCCGCCTGTGTGTCCATACACACTGATGTGCAACAATTGCTGCTCTTTTATTTTATTTTAGTCCATCATTCTGGGCTATTTCAAGGACTTGCCATCTTTCCCTTGATATATTTATACTCATACAGCTGCCTACATTATTGGATACTTTTATTATTCTTATGGTTACATCTTTGCTGCAAATTGAGAACTAATTAGTCACCACTTGAATCTTTTGTTCTTTCTTTTCTTTTTCAGCTTTGGGTTGCTCTCAAATACCATGGCTCAAAGACTGATTTCTCTGCCAGATATTTACAAAGAATGGTAGCACAAGAAGGCTCTCCTATACAATTTACAATGAACCCGTATGGCTTTTATTTAGTTATTGATACATATTATCTTTTTTTTTTTGGGTCCATTGTGCATATGGGTTACATAACAAGAGGCAGTCCTCTCATTCCTCTAAACCCGTCTTCTTTCTCAGTGGGATTTGAACTTTACTAATGGGATTTGAGCGAGCTAACATCCACAATATATACTCCCTACGTCCCATATAAGTGATATGCTTTTCTCTTTGTCTGTCTCAAAATAAATATTACTATTCAAAATTAGAAATTCAATTCCCTATATTACCCTTGACCTTTTTTCCCAAAAACAAAAGATGATTCTTATTGAGGCCGTGCCACCTCGAATATAAAGCAAAGGTTATTTTAGGATGATCACTATATCTTTATCTTTTCATTAGTAGTTGTGCTGCTTCAAATGTTGCACTTATATAGGGATAGAAAGAGCATCATCTTTGTCGCAATTACTTCACCCATACATCTTGCAAGTGTTTTAAACTTATTCTATTTAAAGCAATTATGCCAATCATATTTTCTAAATTTTAATCGTTTTTGAAGGTCTGACTATGTTGACTCCTTGTGTCCTGGGGCAGGCAACAACAACATTAAGCCCAAAGGTCCTTCAACAAGGTATAGTTGTCCTTATTGTTCAGTTCCTGGATACTATCAGTAATGTTAAGAGCATTGTAGGCGCATGTATCTTAATTTTGATATGTTAGCTCTTTTCTTCTTTTCTTTATTTATTTATTTATGTTCTGCTAAATGTTGCAGCTATTAAATGCAAGTGTTTATCTTACAAATTTCTATATATTGAGTTCCTCTTGAGTGGGCTTTAGCGGATATTGCAGAATGCAATTATATGTTGCTTGATGAATGGTTTTGATGCGGGACAATCAAGAGAAAATTAAAAGATAAACCCTAAGAATCAGCACCAAGCAAGAAACTTGGGCAACAACACATAAGGCGTTAGGAATCAGCACTTAACTTATTGGAAAATCTCCAATCTGAATTTCATTAATCAATTATCTATCCTAATACAAATAAACCAAGAGCTCATATAGAGCTAGAGCTTCCAAGAAATAAAGAGATAAAAGATAACAACTAGTCCTGACCTCGAATGCTAATCCCTATCTGAATAAGTCTAAAATTATCCCTATGAGATAAATTCAAAAATTTGAAATTATAAGTTCTAAAATAATTTTGGTTTTGCTACGGCATCAGGTTTGGTGGCTTTTATGATCTATATATTCATGCAAGTATATTAATGGAGGAGCTAGCATGCAGTCAAATAAAGTTATAGTACCTTCACCTCATTCTCTTCTTGTGAAGTTCAGCATTTTCTGTTCAGTTACATTTCTGACATGTAACTGCTGCTACATTAATTATATTATTTCTATTGAGCATTTGAGCTACTTTCCAAAAAAAGAAAAAACAATTTTGTTGAGGTACCTGGTATTTGTTGATAGGAATTGTATGAGCCCTTTGGTCTTTGCTGCCCCCAGCCTCTGTAATTATAATACAGAAACTGTTTATTTATTTATTTATGTGTTTATTGCCTTGCCATGTGAACGGAGACTGAAACACTTCAAGTATCTGCTTTGCTTGTTGAATTTTTAAAAATTTTAATGGATAATGTTTCAGGCTTTTGCTTTCACTTCCTCTGGGAGAACGTATCAAGAAACTGCTCTGTGAGGTTTGTTGCTACTACTTAACACTACAAGCATGAATTTTGTAATGATAATGTATTGGCACTTGCAAAGGAATGGGCACTTGTGTGTGTGTGTGTGTAATGATAATGTTGGACCTTTCTTGTAAGTCAGTATTCAAAATAAAATTTTGAATCTTTTTATCTTTTAAATCCTTGGTTTAGCTATCCAATAAACGGTTTGTAACCATATGCCATCTGCTATATAAGACCAAATTTAACTGTGCAATAGATACAGTCAGCCAGATTTTAGCTTTTATGATCTTGACCAGAATAACTCATGCTATCAAATCAAGTACGATGTTCTTGGTCCCTTTATAAATAATTGCCCTGTCTGGTGATGTAAGGATTTTTGCTTTTCTTACTGACGTTTGGTTCACAATATATGGTTCATTCCTGGGATACAAATATGTAAAGCAAGAGGAAGAGCAAGAGAGTAATGGTTTTGAAATTATCTTAGGGTTGAGACCATGGAAAGCATCTATTTTTCTGCAATAGAATGAAATAAATAAATCTATGTATCTAACTTATCAAAAGAAATAAAGTAGCTCAATGGCTATAAGTCCAATTCTCTTGTCCATTAGTTTGTATTCCAACCCTGATACCGCACTTTTTATTGCTTTTTAAATGTAAGATGACTAAGTAATCAAATTTGCTGTTTAAGTTGGTCTAAATTCATGAATTGGACTGCATTCTGTGTGAATGCTGTGCACATTCCAGAGCAATTTGCCACCTATGTGAGCAAATTCTGCATCCTAGGTTCACACATCACAGGTTACATTGTTTATGTAGTCATTAATCTAAACTTCAGATCATTTTCTTATTTCATTAGTGTTACTTTCAAATGAAATTTTTAATCTTTTTTTTTTCCACACATTCTATATAAAGAATCTTGACTGTGCTTTCAGACCCGTTTTTCAACATTTTTTTTCTTGATTTTCTGTATTATTAATTTAGTTGCTTTTCTTAATAGGGGCCTCCAGTTCAACGATTCAAATTTCTGAAACACTTTGCTCCAGATTACTCCAATGAAGAATTTTTGCTAGTCCTTCAGGAGCATGCTCTACTAATCCATGGAGTTTGGACTCCAAAAAGTATATTGCTAAGCCAAGAGGGCAGTGAATCCTACATTTTTAGGAATTACACCCTTCTGTTATTTAGGGAAAAATTAACAATTTCAGAATCAGATTTCCCATTAAGATTTATAAAAAAACTTCAACCCTTCCTGGAAGTTTTCGCTGTCAATAGATCTTCCTTTAAATCTAATGATTGGAAATTCAAAAGGCCTACTGATGATGCATCTATAAAACCTTCCCCAGAAATTCTTAAGGCCCAAAATGATTTTTGGGCCCAAATGGAGAAAGATGTATATAATGCTATTGGAATAAAAAAAGATAGGGCTCAGGAAATTAATGCTGTCTCAAAGCCTATCATGACTCGTATGCCTCGAAAAACTGGGAACTCTGATGAAGATTTGGCCAAAAATGCAAGTGTAGTATCCAGTGGGAGGAAGACTATGTCAGAAGAAGCCCGAGTAGCTCTCCCAAAGGTCCTCCCAAAAGTTTTTCAAACTCACAAGGTTTGCAGGTAGCGCTTTGGACCTTTTATATATATATATATATATATATATGTATATTACATTTTACTGTAGTATAAACCCTTGATTGTCCATGGGCAAAAAAGAAAATCCCTTGGTTGTCATTTTTAATTACCTCTATTTTGATTTTCAACACCAAGCAGTCTTTATACTGTAAAAAATCCATGATAGTTATCTGGTATGTGTATATAATGAACTTAATATCTGAATGAACAACCAAAGATTAGACAAATCCTTTCCATATATGCATACTGCTTTTTGCTTGCATCTATCTGGATTCAATCAATTGTTTGACACAGCCAGAAGAGCGTATCAGTGTTGGCAAGTAAAGTAGGTTAGAAGAGCGTATGAGTTTTGGCAAGTAAAGTAGGTTATAATTATTTTTTTTCTTTAAGGATCACATGTGATTTTATTTAAGTTAAGACACTCATATGGCTCTGAAGGTCCTCTTACAAGTATTTTAGGGTTGAAACAGTTACTAGTTTGAATGGAAAAATCAAAAGATAACCAATGATTTTAATGCTTTACAATTTTTGAAAATTCTGTTTAGTGTTGGAACTTGTTTTCTTGAATTTTATGTCTGTTGGGTTTTACTAGGACAAGGAGATTGTGGCAGTTTTGGTGGTAGGTCTATTCTAGTGGCATTTTAAGTGTTCTTGTAGGTAATTTGGTGCTGGTGGTATATTCATTCTATTGTAGATTTCCTTGATTCTCTCTCTTTTCATTTGTAGTTTCCATTATTTGTAATTCTTTAGGCTACCCCATGCATACTTCCTGTGTACATGATCTAGTTCCCCCTCATCAATAAAATGATTACTTATCAAAAAATATATTTTAGTAGTTTCAAAACGCAATGTAAATTCCGCTTTTGAGCCTGGTAAACTCGCCTGGAGTCCTTCGTATTTTTTTTCCCACTTGGTTATTATTATTTATCATGTTTTAGGTCATGTTATCATTCAAAGTCACCTATGTAGCATTTTCTGCCATTCATATTTATAATATTCTGTGCTTGGCAATCTTTTTATTAATAATAATATTCTTACATTATTTATCAAAAAAAAAAAAAAATTATAGTATTCTGCAACTAGAGTTGAGAATTTCCCATGGAAAAGCATTTGGAAGCCTAAAGTCCTAAAAAAGTTGCATCGTTTATCTGGGTTGGTTCTTTGGGGAAAATCCTTACAGTGGATAACCGAAGGAAGTGAAACATTGTTTTGATGAGCTAGTGTTGTATGTGCAAGGGGGATGGGCAGATAGTGGATTACTTCTTGTTGCATTGTCTCATTGCAAGGGAGTTGTGGGATATGTTTTTTCTCTTTTTGGGGTTCAGTGGGTGATACTTGGAAGAGTTGTCAACTTACTAGTTTGCTGGCAATGCCGTAGCGGGAGACATTGGAACAGTGAGATATGGAATGCCACCTGTGATTGCATGATGTAATGCATCTGGATGGAAAGGAATGCATGAAACTTTGAAGGGTGTGATAGGAAAAATCTATATCTAAAACTACAGTTTCTAAGAATTTTGTTCGAATGGGTGTCGGCATCGGGAAGTTTCTCCTTCTCAAACTTATTACAGTTTATTGATAATCCTACTTTTAGAGCTTAGCTGCAATGTACATCTAGTATAATTCCTGTGTAGTTGGTGCATTCTAGCATTTTCTAAACAAACTTATTACTAATAAAACTAAAGGTAAGCATTCTGCATGTTATGCAATTTTTTAACCTATTAATTTCCTAATCATTGATTAAAGTATGTTGATTTTTTTTCTTGAAACTTGCTGCAATAATGGATAGTAGAATGATAGTGTTAATTGCCTGGCAGCTTTCAACAGATATGCCAAGGTCTGCGTGATTTGGCGCTTTCCCAATCTACACTTCCAAAGGCAGATGCTAGAAGGGTAGTTGATGCTGCATCTGGCGTTGATGCTCCAGAAGAGTTGAAGGAATTCATAAACCAAGTTGCAACAGAGATTAATGGTCGTTACGTCTTAAAGTCATCCCTGGAACACCCAGAATATGATCCATTGAGGTTATTTTAAATTCAAAGAATTGAGTTTCCTTTCATCTTAACTAACTTAAAAAGAAATTCAGTTATGTCCTTGACTGCCCAATTTTTAGGTCTAAATGAAGTTTTAATTTGAACAATCAAGTTCTTGAATTTTAAAGCACCAATATAACAGCTATTTGATGGACCTTGATGATTTGTTGTATACTTGTATTCTTTCTTATGTGGGTTGATAAATATATAACATGGCATGCATATGAGAGAGATGAATACTTCATTGGCAATCCAGATGTTCAAGTCCATGGGCCAATGGACTCGGCCATTGTTGGTTTTCCAAATCTAAAGGGGACATTTCTATATGCTTTTTATAGGCAATTGCCTTTCTAATTCTTTTTTTTTTTTTTTTTCTTGGGTCTAGTAAAAAAGATACTATGAGAAATAAAAAGAACAAATACAAAAGGGGCGAACAAGTAAATGTGTCTCTAAATGTAATAATAGATATTCAAATGATTTAAGCAGCTATCTACCAATACCATCACCGCATCGCTAATGAACTTGTCTAGTTAAAACTAACTGATAATTGAAAGGGTTGGTTAGCTATATATGATGGAGGGCAGAAAGCTGATTAGTTTCAAGTTGGTGCAGTGGTGTGTTATCACTTATCAGTAGTTTCATGATGGCCTCAAGGTTGCCATGGTGTGAGATGAAAGCTGTAGTGGTGATCAGGGCCTGTTTCCTGTGACTCTGAGCTTTGAGTTGACTATGGGTTGTGCACCTGTTGCAAAACATATTTTTGGGTGGTTTGAAGTAGTTTATAGATGTCAATTTGGGTTGTCAGATTAATAGTAAAGATATGATATCTATTTGTCTTTTTTTTTCACTAAGTTTATTTGTTTTATGATAATGGTTTGCCTTTCTCCAAATTTTCCCAAATATCATATTAAAGATTGGTTGCATGTGCAAGTCATGTGGTCAGCCTCTCCATCTCCATCTCATATCCCTGCCATTGTTGATGGGCCCACATGGCTGAGAATTTGAAACATAATCAAATTATGCCACAGTACTAAGCCACAGTACTAAGCCACTAAGGTCTGTCAAATTGATAATAATTACTTGCTTAATAAAATTTAAGGATTTGATTGTTTGAATGGGAACCTTTGGGACATGATTGAAATGTATGTGAAACTGAAAGCAATGGTGTTGATGCTCCTTTAATGGAGCCTTATTAATTTTTAAAAAAGTGTAATATTTCATGATACTCATATAGTATGTTCATATGAAATGTAGTGTAGTGCATTGAGGTTATTTGAAATTTTCCTTCTTCTCAATTATGTGTTTCTCTTGCAGGAAAGTTGTAATTAACCTTCTACGTGGAGGAGGACCTGATGTGAAGCTTAGAAGGGCTGAGGTCTCTGAAGCTGCCAAGATGGCTCTTAAGAGGGATATCACTAATGCTGAATATACTAAGGTCACTACTTAATTTTGTTTCTTCATTTTTGCTTTTGATCTTCTTCAACATAAAAATAAACAATGATCCCTCTGTCCCAATTTAATTGTCATGCTTTTTTTTTCCAAAATAAAGTGCAAGTTGTTACTTCTTTGATTTCCTTTTCTACACTCACCTTTTTTTTTTTTTCAAAAAAAGAAAAAGAAAATTATTAAAAATCATGCCACTTTTAATATTAATTAAAGGAATTTTCAGTAAAACCAATACATTTTTAAGTTTTTAATAATAATCATGCTATTTCAAACTAGAACATCTATTACAAAATAAAGAGTGTAGTAGTTGTGGTAGTAATAATAACAACGTAAAGAAGAAAAGGAATTTGTTGTCTTTATAAGTAGTTGGTATCACAAAATTCTAGAGAATAGTGACACAGTTTAATGTCTAGAAGATATAGTGAAGATTGGGAACTAGAATCCTTTTACAGTTTAATGTCTAGAATTTATGGAGCTTCTTTGAAAGGAGTTGGGGACGATAAGATGTGTTGGAAACCTGCTATGGGAAGAGGTTTTGTTATTCGTTCGTATTATTAGGTGCTGACAAAAAGTTTCGATCAGTCTTTCCCTTGGAAGACTGTTTGGAAGTTTAGAGTTCCCTCTAGAGTTGTTCTTTTTGTGTGGACTGCAGCTTTGGGATTATTTTCATTATTGATAATATAAGGGAGCGGCAGATTTTGATTTTGGATTGATGTTGTATGTGTAAAGGAAATGGGGAATCAATTGACCACCTCCTCATCCATTGCTCTTTTGCTTTTGATTTATGGTCCATGGCATTTACTTTGTTTGGCATTCATTGGGTTATGCCAAAAGCAGTGGAGGAGGGCTTGTTGGCAAGGAAAGTTTGGGAGGCATCGGAATTCTGCTATTTGGATGGTTGTGCTCCATTGTTTGATGTGGTGCATTTGGCGGGAGAGGAATAACCGGCATTTTGAGGATTTAGAGAGATCAGTTTTAGATCTCAAACTCTTCTTCCTTAAGACTCTACTGGATTGGGTTACAGTGTTAGGCTTTCGTTCCCTTTCTTCAGTCCATGGTTTCATGGACTTTTGTACTTTATGCACTTGATTTATTTTTGTCCTTGGATGTATACTTCCTGTATACTCAAGTGGCACCCCTCTTCTTTTTAATATATTTTTATTACTTAAAAAAAAAAAAAAAATTTCTAGAGAATAGTTCTTTGATAGGATGGATCTGAATCTCTCATGATCATGTGTGCAAAATATGACTCATGTTTGCAGCATTTTGGCTCTATGTGATTTAATGAATGGCCATCTTTCTATACCACAACAGGATTCGTTTTCCTTCATGATGGGGACTTATTTAAATTTGTATGATCACTTTACTGATATAACTTTGTATGGTTGAGAGTTCGCCAACAGAAATGATTCTTCTTGTCATGAACATAAGATGATTCTGATCCTTAAAGAGTATTACACTTCCAATTTTAACAAAAGTGATCTTCAAGGTGTGTGATGAGTAATGACCCAAAGATTTGGAAAATTTTGGCACACAAGGTGGTTTCATCAGTTATTTGATAGTTATTTGGTAGAAGAATGTATTTAGGGTTTTGATAGATAAAATAAATGTCTTGATTTTGGATTGAGGGAAGAAAGAAAATAGAGAATTTATGGTGCTAAGGGACTATGAATAGTTCCCATGAATAGTACCACATGAAAGAGAAGAAGAAAATAGAGAAGAGTGTGGGAGAAAAGAACACATGAAGGTCAACATTCTTTAATACTTAATGTTAAAGATATTGAGTTTATGTTGATATAATGGCCCAAGAGGCCCGATTATGTCGTAAGCCCATATAAGGCTAACCCTAGCTTCTAGTCTCTATATATACCCTATTAATGGTTCACTGTAATAGTTGACTTTATTATACAGTAAAGATAGAGCTGTGAGGGCTTTCTTTTGTGGATGTAGGCCATCAAGCTAAACCACATAATTCCTTGTGTTATTCTCTCTTTTTTTCTTCCATCTCTCTATGTTATTTCATTCTCATCTTTAACATGGTATTAGAACCAAGGTTGTTTGTAGTTGTTTGCTTGTGCAACCTACGTATTTTTAACACTTAAAAAGCTCAATATTTTAATAAATCAATTGTATCTATTTATTGAGTACGTTGAACATGCACGCGCACACATATTTGGAGCCCTTTATCAAATTATTTGGAGCCCTGTATTGGAAAAAATGGAGAAGAGGCTTGTAGGTTGATAGGAAAATTATTTGTCTAAAGGGGGAAGGCTCACCCTGATTAAGAGTACTTGCTCTAGTTTGCCAAATTATTTTCTCTCTCTCTCTATTCCCTATTCTATCTAGCATTGCTAGGCATATTGTGAAGATGCAGAGGATACTAGGAATTTGTCTTCTTTTCAGATCTATACCCTACAAAACATTTTATCTTTAATTTGTCAGTGCATGCATTGGATCTCTTCTGGTATAACTTTGGTACTCTTAGATGTTGCTTCTTCTGCTTTCACAGAAGAATCATTTGTTAGTATAACATCATATGCCGCTGAGAATTGAGATTATATTATGAAGCTATGATGCTATGGAGAATAAAATGTTTCATCTGTTCCTCATTTCTCATTAAATCCATTAGAGACAAGTATGTAACTTCTCTTTCTTTTTCTTTTTAATGATATGAAACATTTATATATTTTTTACTTATCAGTAAAAAATGATACAAAACTGGTGTTTGTTGCTCAGCTATTAAGAATTTGAAGTTTTATCTCTTTTTTACTTCTTTTTTCTGTATAAATTTATCAAATATTGCTTCCCATTCTTAGTATTGTATGCCTTGAAGCATGTAGATTTAGAAAGCCATACTTTCTCATCATTATCATATGCTTCCAATTCCATTTCTGTACTCGTACATGTTCCTTTGTACCCGGCTGCCTACTATTTTTAATGAATTCTTTACTTGTAGTTGCTCATGGTACAGAGCCTTTAATTACTTTTCATTGCATCTAAGCACCAACATTGCATGTTGCCTCTAGCAATGCCTTGCTCATATTTTGGAATCAAAGTTAATAAAAGATCTAAAATTACAGATTTAATGATATTTACTTGTTGCAACCTTTATCTGTGCCCTGGAATAATTCTGTAAATGGTGAAACATTAAAGCATGACACTTACAAAAAAATTGTTTGTAAGTTTTCTTTGATAACATCCTATGGTGGTTTAGGAGAGAAGTTCAAACATTGTTTGGTTGTATGAGAGAAGGTGTGTACTCCTCAAACAGCATTTGTTGGATAAGTGGTATTGGTGGTTTGGGTTTGAGGAAAACTGATTGTGGAGATGGGTAGTTACTATGAAGTATGGGGAGGAGTGGGGTGCATGGTGTTCAAAACTTGTTTGAGACACTCATGGTTGTAGGTAGTGGAAGATTATTAGAATGAGCGGAGATCATTCTTTAGAGTGCATTCAGTTTGATGTGTGCACTGATAGCCAAATCCAATTTTGGCATGACTGTTGATTTGGTCTTGGAAGCACGGATACCCCAGTTTTGCTCACGTACCTATATCTGATACGATATCCATATCGCATACCTCTGGGATAAAGTGCCAATATGTCTGGGATGCACCCATGATACAGTCATAACCCAACCTCCTAATAGTGAGAGATAGACCAAACTTCTGAAGATATTGATTTATGTTTTTTATATATTGATTTCAATTTTAAACACTTATCTAGCTATCTTATATTTACTCTTTTTTTTATCTTGATTTGTATTCTAAACATCATTTAAAGGCCATAGATTCACTTTATTATCCATTATTGCTCTTAAATTAATATATGCTTAACAATATATAAAAATATATAAATAAAAATATCTTTAATAGTTAGTTAATACATTTGTCCTTGCCGTATTGTATCCTAGTTTTTCTAGAATTGTTGTATTGCCATATCCCGTATTGGTTCTTTTTTTGTTGTTGGTGTGGAGATCAGCCTTTGAAGATGATGTATCTTGTACTGTTTGAAACTGCCATGGACAGAGTTGCTTCTGTGGAGTCATTGTTGGAGAGATAGCATGAGGGGGGGAGGAGGAGTTTGGATGTGGGGTTCTTGAGGAATTTTAATGGTTGGGAGATAGAGGGGGTGGGTTCATTCTTCCAACTGTTAGAATCTCATGTTCCCACTAGGGAGGGGGAAGATCGGATGAGATGGAAGCTAAAAAGAAGTGGAGAATTCACTGTGCATGAGAAATTATGGGGCCCATCCCTTCTATTATTCCCTTGGAAAGCCAAATGGAGGGTTAAGGCTCCTCTAAGAGTTTCCTTCTTTTTGGTGTGGCTTTTGAGTTGTGGAGTTTTGTATTTAGGTCGTGTGGGATTCAGTGGGTATTACTAGATAAGGTCTTTGATCTATTATGTGGGTTGCAGAATGGGGTAACTAATCATTCTTCAGATATGTGGAATCTTGTTCCTTATGTTTGTTTGTTGTAGACTATATGCAGGGAGTGAAATTGACGCAATTTTGAAGATGTGGAATGCATGACAACTCAATTGCTAGCAACCTTCACTAGTTCTTATGGTCTTTTGTTTTGGTTCTTACTGATAGTAATTATGTTCAATCTTTCATGGGGTCTTTACATATGTAGATAATTCTTCATTTTGTAATTCTTTTATACATGAAGTTGTCTATTTTCAGTAAAAATTCAATAAAAGATCTTTGAAATCTGATAATTGAAGAGATTATTGCTGTAATTGATGATTTTTTTTTTTTTAGATAGGTATGAATGTTATTATCCCAAATCTCATTGTCAGTGTCAAATGGGGTTTTAAAGATTGTATCCTCTTCATCTCATTTCCACCTGTAGTGTTTTTTGTCCTTTTAAATTTACCCCATGACAATCATCAGAATCTACTCTCATTCTTATTCCTTTAGCACAAATTCGTGGGGTTATTCTATCACCCGGGCATAAAATATTTTATGATTGATTTTCTGCATTCTTCCACTCGAACATGCTACAGAGGTACTTACTGGAACTACTTTTAAGTTAGACCCTGTCGATGATAGTTTAAGTTCATCTTACATGAAATGAGTGGTTTAGGTGGATTCATTATCTTAATATTCAGTAACACTATATCACTTATTTTGTACTTCTGGGTGAAATTTTTTCCACTGCTTGTTTCGAATATTAACAGAGAATCCTAGGATAATTTCCATCTGCAGATTCACAACGTCAACCACCTTCCCAGATTTCTGCACTCCTCTTTTACTAGTTATTTATGTTCTTAACTAAAGTTATCTTCGTTAAATTTTTATGCACACATATTGCGATGTCAATTACAGCTCATCCCAATAATAATAATGGTCTTTGTGCAGGTTATGAGTGATATTTGTGTCTCTAAAGGCTCCGCATGGGTCTTGAAAAGTAGTGATGGAAATTTAAAATGATCCTATACTGTTCATTGGATTAATGACAAAAGAAACCATTACAAGGTACAGAGAAAAACAAGTTATTAGAGATTTTCAAATTTTGATTTATTATATTGAAGTATTTGATACCAAGTTATGAAAATGTTCATGCACACCCATTTCCCTGCATGAAAATGTTCTAAGATATTATTGGTGCATGCCAGGTGAGAACCTAAATAATTGTGGATAATTTGAGTGTTTCCCGTGAATTGATCTTTTTAGATGATTTCTCAAAATAAAAAGTTCCAAATAAAATAACATACATTTCCTTGATCTTTCTAAGACAATATAGCTTTTGGAATTTATAATAGTTTGAGATTATGATAAGATGGAAGTTTGGCATATGTTTCATGTTAAGATTGAAGCATCAGGTGGCTGCAGTCATTTCTGTTCTTGAATTCTTAAGATTGTTAACAATAAGTTTCCTTTTGCAATTGTTAGCTAGCCTTTTGAAGGATCCGAAGATTGGCTGCTAATGTAATAGATAACTGTGTCTACATATCCTTTTCTCCATTAAAAAGGGGGGTTCAGCAGTGTAATTGGAAACGGAATTTCACTTGTAGAGCAGTTACGCCTCACCACATAGACAGTTTGTTGCATCAAATTTCATGGTTTTCTTGTGAGTTCCTTTTCTTTTCTTTTTCTTGGCATCATTTCTCTCTTGCACAAAACCCAAGTTATGAATAGATAAATCTTACGAAACTACTATTCATTGCTGCTAGATTATGATATTATTTGGATGCTTGGTTTCTGTCATAATAATCAGTTTATTATGTTGCAGGGATGCTGTTGTGTACCAAATGTAGTCGGATGGTTGGTGATTCTTTTTTGTACCCATCGGTGTTTTACACGGACCTGGTAGTTTGGAGTACTTGTTAACAAGAAACTGGAATTGGTTGAAAGGTTGGTGGTGATGCCTCGCTAGGTCCTTAAAAGGGCGAAGCATCGCATTTTGTTAGCACTTGCACTGAGCTTGCCGTCCTCATTTAGTTCTTATGAGATATCTATATTGCTATTTGGTACATCAAACAAGGTCCTGTTATCCATTTATGCCCCCAGGGGTTAAATCTTGCCAAGTGGAAGACATTTTTGAATGAGTTACTTTATGTCTCTTGTACCATATAACTTGGATTTTGATGTAGTTGCATATTTTCAGAAAATCAAGTATAAATATTCTTCTTCTTTTTCCCCATAGATCACCCACTAGAAACATTAAAATAAAAAATGTGATTTAAAAACAAAAAAAAAGGAGTTTTAACTTAATAATAGCTCTTTATTACTAAACCAAAGCACCAGTCGGTTTTTGCTGTAAGCAGAAATTAAATTTCAAATCTCCTATTAACCATCAGAAATTTTATCAGTTGAGCTAACTAGATCTCACAAATATGATTTAAGCATCAGTCAATAATTATCCATATTCATTACATATCAAACGTGAAGATCTTCATATATGAAAAGTGAAATTCTTATAAAATAAAAAAAGTGGAATTAATTCTTAACTTCTTATTGCAGCAAACAAACTGCTAATATATCCTTTATATATATATATATATATATATATATATATATATATCCCTTCTAGTACATATCTATTTGGCGGAAGGTGGCTCAAACCAAATGGTGTGGCATCCAATATATGCAGCTTGTTCAAACTCGTGTCACTTAACTGTAACATTCAAAAACCGGCTGGAAGAAAGTATTGCAGCTAAAGCCTTGTCAGGTTCTGATATTACCTTTTAAATCTTTTCAATTAAGAAGAAGAAGAAGATATTACTTCTAAATCGCGGGCTGGTACGGATTGGACATGGTTATTTGCAAGCGTTTGGATAAAAAGAAGTATCCGTTAAAGGTGCTTTCAAAAACCAAAACTACTTGTTTATGCAAACTTGAGGACTTGTTTCTCCAAAAAAAAAAAAAAAAACGACGGTGGCATTGACATAGTAATAGTCTGATACAATAGAGTGGCCTTAGTTATATTCTAGTTGCGGATAATACTTATATATACAAAAAAAAAAAAAAATAATTTATTATAAATAAAAGTCTTCGCTCAATAATTAAAAATAAATTTTAAGCAAAAGTCGAGCAATTGACCAAAAGTAGTTATAGTGACACTACGCTACCTAGTGGCGTGCATCCAACTTAACAAACCCAACCCAATTCTATCCAAACTGACACCTTGGGTTTTGTGGAAAGGTACTAGGGTTTTGGTGGGTTGGTGCGTTGGAATTTTATTTTTAGAATATTAAGAATTTTAACAACCACATTAAGGAAAGAGAGGGGGTTTTAAAGAAACTAATAGTAGTGTATGGTGTGTTAGAATTTTATTTTAGAGAAATGCAATGTTTATAATACTTTTAGAATAAATTTTATGTGATGGTTACTTTGACTGGATACAATGTTTACAATATATTTACAATAAATTTTATGTAGTTAATTGCTATTAGTTGTTATGGGTAGACAAAAAGATAATTTAAGTTGTAGATTCAAATTAGAACCAATAATAACTTGCACAGCCGTTGACCTTCCTTTAGACGCTTGTCCCATCAAGCAAGGTTTTGTTGGAAATGATAGAATGTGCTGCAAGTTGTGAATGCATTGTTTAGAGGTCATTATTTCATTAATGCGGTCAGCTAAGTTGGTGCAATGCATTGAATGCAGAAATGATGATTACTTTGACTGGATACTTCCTTTCTTCTTTGCTTACGCGTCTTTACCGTCTTCTTCAATATTCAGTTATCTGATGTAAGTGGTCTGCTAGACAATTTTTGAGGAATGCTTGCTCTTCGGACTTCTCAAAAGGTTGGCCTCTTTGTGGTTCCTCCTTAGATTCTCATCCACATGTTAGGTCAGGACTAATGCGTAGATGGGCTTTACCCCCTCCTCGGACTTGGCCAATAGGCTCTATTTCGTACTCGGATCTTACCCCTCCCACATAATTCATATGAACCTATTTATAAACTTATACAATTATATATCAAGTCTATGTATGTATATTTGCAGACAAGTATACATGTAAAAATATAATGTTTTGTATAGTTAAATTGAACATCTTGCTCATGAGTTTATTCGCGAACACATTATTATGTTTGAGCTTAACTTGTTAATAATGGAGCCTAAACTTGGGCTTTGGCTTGGGTTTGAGCTCGGCTTGGGCTTCAGCTTAGCTTGGCTTGTTCAATAAACTAATAAACATAAAAAGTTTTTTCACAGGTGGAATTCGATATGTTTATAATATCTTGGTTCATTTATGATCCTAGATAATTCTTCTTCGACTGCTAATAAAAGGATTATGGCCAAAATATACTATTAGTCTTTGAAATTCACTTAGTGAACGCGATTAGTCCATTGAGTTGTAAATGCTATTGACCCCTCAAGTAAGCTATTAGTCATTTCGTTAAACGTGATATTTTTAAAATGATGGCTAATGGAGTAATAAAGTGATTTTTTTTAAAATGATGTGACATTTGTTATTTAAAAAATTATAAAATTTATTTGACCCATTAGAAACCCATGGATATCAAATACTTGACCTGGTTCCTAGCAAGGAATACCAAATCAAATCTGGAATCCCCACTCTGAAACGTGGGAGAAAATGTAGCAAATTAATACTCTTGCGAGCCTATAGCTTTGATTATGTATTATCCATTAGGAATCATGTTAAATATTTGGTAATTATAGGTTTCTGACCAGTCAAATAACTTTTGTAATTTTTTTAATAGAAAAAATGTCACATCATTAAAATATATATATCACATCAGTACTTTGTTAGCTATGTAAACGATTTATATCGTTCATTTAAAACTTGATAGATCAATTATATTTACTAAGCAAACTCCATGGGCCAATAATATATTTTGGTCAAGGATTATTTAGCACGCAATAAAAACTAAAAAGTGGTGTCTGTGATTGTAACAAGCCAATTCAAGCCTATCAAAAAGATCCAAAGTTTTGGAATCTAACTCTCCAATTTCAAATCCAAAGTCTAACCGGATCTCATACTCAATATCCATATAGACTTCAGGGTCCTCCCGTACTCCAGGGATTAATTAAGGTCTTTTTTTTTTACTAGGCATATTCTTTTTTTCTTTTTATTTTGATGAAATTGAAATAGACAATGTTACAGTTAAAATGTAATTTCAACAAATCTAAAAGAGCCTATGGTGTTACTCATTTAAAATGCCATTTTACTAAATAAAGGACGATAATTGTTATTAACCAATTGAAAAAATCCTTCTAAAAAAAACCCTAATGGAAAAAATGACATCATACACATTTAAATTGTGAAATTAAAAAATCATTGTAAAAAATTAGAGAAATCAATATATTATCACCTATAATATTATAATTAAGTATTCCTATTTGGTATCTACTAGGGATGGCAATAAGTTGAGTTTGATGGTTTCCAACCCAATTTGACCCTAATAGAAAGGGTTTGTGATTTTCTAAATGGGTTTGGTATGAGTTTGGGTTCACGTTTTTAAACCCACTCAAATTTGGGTTTTAATCTTAAGTGTCTGAATTTGACCCAATTATGTATTAAATTTATGAAATGTCTTTATTATTGACTTTATTTGAACAAAAATATATGGTTTCTATGATATAAAAACTATAGAGGGCTTTTAAACAATTAGACCGATCATTTCCAATATTAAAAAGAAAAAAAAGAAGTGAAAATGCCATGAATAGGTTGTTGTTTGACAAATTTATTCATTTAATTTATTTTTAAAAAATTAAAAAAATGATATAAATAAGAAATCGGCATCGTATGTTTTTTCAAATCGATTTTGTTAGCTAATACATTCGGGGGGAGGGGGGGGGGATCAAAATAGCAATGTTTGGAAACTTATTTAGCAAAACAGTTTTATTTTTTGGTATATGAGTAGCAAAACAGTTTTACTACCAATACTAAACTCATCTCTCCAATATACAAATTCCACATCCACCTCTATTCTAGACATCATGTCAAAATGGAAATCATCTTTTGAAATGACTAGTTCCATGTTACGAATGCTATTTAACAACTAATTTTTTTTGTGAACCAAAAAAACATAGGAGAGGAGGGTGGCAACTCCTCTGCATTCGTTATGGTTATTGAACCATAGGCTATTTGTACGGGCATCACCCTTCCAGGCCCATTTATCCATAGGCACACAAGGATGATTGTCCGCTTAGGGTCCTAACGTTGATTAGACCAACGGGCTTATCCCGAACTGGCCTAACACATACTGAACGTCCATAAGGCAAAAGCAAAACCACATGTGATATGCTCAGCAGTGGTAAAACTTGTCACTTCGGGTGAACACATCCCCAGGACTTGATCCACGATTATATGCACGGCATAACTGGGTACTGCCGGATGTCAGGCCTGCAGACCGTGTAGGTTCCGGGGCCAGTGTCGTTCTCTTCCCTCCACCTAACCTCCAACCAAGATTGTCGGTACTGGACCATTCATTCGTCGCTTTGGGAACACTTCTGCCGGGAAACAGACATGGCGGTGGAACCAAGTTCCAATGCCACCATCATTCTCCTTTCACTCATAATTAACCATCCACTTAGAAGGAATGGTATTGGACCTTCCCATCCACTGAACTAGAAAATGATCATAGCAATTTCGCAAGCTGTAACTATAAATAGGGAAGGGGAGATCAATGGAAAGGGGCTGGGAAAAATTAGAGAGAAAGGGAAGGAAGAGGGGGAGGATTGATGCATTTGGGCTTTCGAGCACAGAGTCACCTCATTGTAGGAAACACAAAAACCCACAACATAAATAGATTGTGAGCCCAAACACTTTTCAGGCCTAGTCGCCACACTATTGGTTCCTAAATCGTAAATGTTTGTACCTACAATAGTCACCAGTTTCATTACCAAAAGCTTCAATCACATTAACATTGCTTATTGTAGCACTATTAGTGAAACCATTGCTGTTGTCCTTAACAAATGATTTGTCTCTTAAATAAAAGGTTATGTCATTGATTTATGAGTATTTCAAAGTGTCGCTTACTTGATGAATGTTGTTGGTGATGAATGTTTGGTTGAAAGTTACGATTGTAAAATGAATATTCGAGTTGGTAAAATGAATATTTCAATGTTGATAAGATGAATCTATTGATAGCCTCGGAGAGAGAGAGAGAGAGAGAGAGAGAGAGAGAGAGAGAGAGAGAGAGAGAGAGAGAGAGAGAGAGAGAGAGAGAGAGAGAGAGAGAGAGAGAGAGAGAGAGAGTCTTGGGTAAGGAATAACTATTCTCAATTTAGCACAATAACTATTACTAATGAATGGCTGGCTATTCAACATAATGAAAGTGTAACTATTAGCTATGATTTGAATACATTTAATTATTTAACTTGTAGACATGCATCAAATATGTCCATGGCTAATTTTACATCATAAAATGCATGCTTTATGCAATAATAGATATTGTAATAAAACAGTTATTTTGTAACTGTAACAAAGCTGTTAAAATTTTTTGGATATAAATATACACCAATATGAAGGAATTTAAAATTATTATTTTACTCTCTTTTTAACTTCAAATTTTGCGTATTTGTTTTAAACTATAAAGTGAGAATAATTTAAGATTAAAATTCGATAGTTTATATCTACTTAAATACTTAAAAATGGTAATGGGTTGGGTTTATGAAAAAAAAAATCCAAATCCATACTAACTATTTTAAGTACCAAATATATTTAACTTTTAATCCCCTACACATCCATTTCATTTATATTTGAAAGAGACAAAAATTTTCATTTATTTTACCATGAATTAAGTTAAACAAGTCGTTTCTAATTTTTAAAAAAAAAAGTTAAACAAGTCAGATCAATTTAAACCAAAAATTAAATATATTTGATAAAACTTAAACATTAGTAAATACTTTTACACTAAAAATTAAACAATATGTTAAATGAAATAAAGAGAGGCATATTTTTTTTTCTATTTAATATAAAGTGATCATGCTTTACGTAATATTCCACATATTCACCATTTTGGATTAATCCGATGCAATAATTAAGGCTACTGCATTATATGATAGCTAAGAATATTGCACCAGGCAATATTTTTCAATGATTGTGATCAAAAGTTAAGAAGATAACTTCTAACTTCAGCCATTAGATAATAAAAAAAGAAGTTTCAAAAGTAAAAAACCTATAGAAAAAATATATTTTTTTAAGAAAAAAAGAAAGCTTCCATTTTATTTTTCAAAAAACCCTTTATTTATTTTTAGTTTACCACAATTCCAATCAGTCTTTTTGGTGGGGTTTACGATTCCAGTATTCCACATACTTATCTATGAGCTCTATTATATAAACCCACCCCTTGAGCCCTAGAATTTCCGTCTCAGTTCGTCTCGTTTTCATTTTTCGCACACCAATTTTCCGAGAAGCAAACGCGAAGCTAGGCAGTCACAGAGAGAGAGAGAGAGAGAGAGAGAGAGAACAACCAAAGGGAAGATGTCTGATTACGAAGGAAGGTACGAAGGAAACGGCGAGGACGCCGACAATTATGGCGGTGGCTCCTCTCCTCAACCTCGTGGTAGCAGCCATGGTGGTCCTGAAGATCACAGCGACACCAAGTCTCAGGTATAAATCAATATTCCACCCGGTTTGGTTTTTAATTCATGTGTATGAGATTTATTCGAAGAGTTAGCTAGTTTTTCGATGAAAGATCTTGAATCTATACGTATTTTTTAGGGTTTCTGAATGTAAAAGATTGATTTAGGGTTTTTGCTGGATGTGAAATTGTTCTCTTCGCCTTGATGATGAATTAATCATTTGCTGCTTTGACTTGTAATAGAAGGTAGGATTTTATGGTTCAAGATGAATTTAGGGTTTTATTTTTAAGTAGAAGAGAGCCATGGCACATTGATTTCAATGGAATAGTTTTCTAAACATTAGTGGATATGATTTTTTTGTAATGAGTTTAATGGGTTTTGTTACTTATATGATCTTCGGAGGGGTCTAAAGTGTATTATAGCCTTTTTTATTTTTTATTTTTTATCACTTTGTTTTTCAACTACAAAACGACTTTGCATTGTGATTCTATTGTATTGTTGTAATTTTTCAATTCATTCTTTCAAAATCGAAAGATTGGGGACATGTGTTATGATTTAGTGGTTTAGTTTTGTTTATTGTTAGTGTTTTAATTGCTGCAAGTTAGAATTTGTCTACATTTTGTTTAAATTGTGTGCTTCAGGGCTTGCTTGTTGATTTTTCCTTTTGGAGACAGTGCGGCATACCCTTCTGATAATCTATAATCTCTTGAAGTTTCCTTGCTGTTACTGTGTTACGTAACTATTTATTCTATGCCTGTCAAGATATGCTTGAGAGTACCTTTTAATGCATAAACTTGAGGCGTAGTTTCCACATTTTGGGTTAATATTTCTTGTTTTCTATAAGTTTTGTACTAATTATTGGATCTATAGATACTCTTAATTGTACTTTTATATGTTCTTCTTTAAATGGGAATTACTAATGAAACTGATTGCATGCAGCATGGTTCTCGTGATTATGAAAGAGAGACTTCTAAAAGCAGGGAGAAGGATAGAGAAAAAGGGCGTGATAAGGATAGGGACAGGGATAGAGATCGGGACCGTGATCGGGAGAGGGATAGAGACAAGGATAGGGAGAGAAGCAAGGACAGGGATAGAGAAAGGGAAAGGGATAGAGACCGAGACCGGGACCGGGACCGGGACCGTCATCATAGAGATCGCCACAGGGATCGGGATCGTAGTGAAAGAAGGGAACGGGGCCGGGATAGAGAAGATGATGATTATTATCGAGGCAGCCGGGAATATGACAGGTATTATAGAAGATGATGCATTTACGCTATATTTTTCTTATGTCTGCTAGGAGCTGAGGCTGTAATTCACTTTTGGATTGTGGTACTAAGGTAGTCAAAGGAAAAAGGTGACCTTAAGGCGCCTAGGAATTGTATCGCCTGAGGCATGAGGCGAAAAAAAGGTGCTAGCCTGAGTAAAGCAAGGCACTAAATTCTAAAAAAATTTGTTATGTATAGAACTTATGGTTAAACCATATGTGCCTAGTGTATTGAAATATGATAATGAATTGTTTTTAAATGTGTTGCATGAAGAAATTAGGTCAATCAAATGATTTCAAAGTAGAATTAACATGGTTTAGGCGCTATTAGTTATTCTAACAATGGGTTTTGCAACAAGTTTCTACTATAAATTCATTAATCCAATAATGAGTTTTACAACAAACTTTTGTAAATTAATTTATCTAACAATAGCTTCTATAACATGTTTTTTATTAAATTAATAATCTAATGATAGGTTAAAACATTAAATTAAAAAATAATAATAGAAATTGAGGATCTAGCATTAGCGCCTTTTCATGGCTTAAGGTGGTCGCCTTGCTCACCTAGGCTCTAAAGGCGAGTGGCTCATCTCACCCAGGCGCCTAGGCAATTGCCTGGCTTGCTTTTGATTACAATGTGTGGTATGGAAATCCTTGATAGTTGATTCTACATCCATCTAAATTAGCGAACAAGAATGAGTGGCTCTGGTGCTCAATCTTGTGTGTTTGGGACTTTTGGTTCTTGAGGTGATGGTTATTTATAGCTTGATTTTATCTACAGACGAAGGGATTTTGATAGAGACAGAGAGGAGAGGAACAAGCGGAAGTCTCGCTCTCGTTCAAAGGGTAGATCAGAGCACAGATCAAGGTCACGTTCTCGTTCACGGTCAAAGAGGTAGGTTATGTGTGATATGAAGTAGTCAATCTGAGATAAAACCGGCTTTCTTTAAGCCAGTGTCATGATATTTGTTGACTTTATTTTCCGAAACAGTTGTCTTATTCTGAGTTTTATTTTTTTATTTTTTTAATTGAGTTAATTATTGAACTTTTGCCAATGGGTTTCTTTTTTTTTTTTTTTTTAAATTGGTATTTATTTATGGCAGTTTATCCAAGCCATTCTATGATTATTTCGCTATATAGGTCATGTTGAGACCCATTGTAATCATTTGTGTCAACCTTCTATTGGTAGGAGCCTTGTAGTACTAGTGGTGACATTTTAATCTCTGGTCGACATTTGTATTTTAAAAGAGCTTGGCCAACTTGATGTGTAACATTAGCTGATATTTTGAGTTTTTGGAATGCATCTAATGTATTAAAAATACATTATTCTGTTTGATTTGTCATTTGTAGAGTTTATTTTGTAGGGTGTGATATTTCTGTATCGTTTATTTTCTGTGAGCATAAATGCAGACTAAACCATGGTCTCTATGGGAACTATCTTT
Organism: Castanopsis chinensis; assembly: GCA_032878915.1. Classification (NCBI taxonomy): domain Eukaryota; kingdom Viridiplantae; phylum Streptophyta; class Magnoliopsida; order Fagales; family Fagaceae; genus Castanopsis; species Castanopsis chinensis. The sequence continues at coordinate 4,621,534 of JAVQMG010000122.1, read as the reverse complement.
GGTTGTAGAATACTAATGAATGGCCAAAGTCCTGAACATTGTGTAGAACCTTGTCCAGGTGTAAGGTACACAAAATGTTAGGTATGCTGTTTGTTGTTTCAGGCTCTTCTTTAATGTGTGCCTTTTTTTTAATTACCACAATTGGCAGAGGGGGGATTCAAACCAATTTCTTCCCATGGGGGGACTGGGTACTGCCACTGAGCCACAAAGGTCTTGACTTATGTGTGCCTATGTTTGTTTGAATGTATTTGGTTTATTAGGTGATGTTGCCATTCTCATTTGTAGTTTAGTTTGTGTTTTTCCTCTAAGTCTGATGCATTGATCTAGTGCTTAAATGAATTTGACACATATACATTGGCTATGTTCTTGGTATGCTGACAGTATTTACTTGCAGCAAAAGGATTAGTGGTTTTGATATGGCGCCTCCTGCTTCTGCATTGTTATCTGGTGCAGCTGCTGTAACAGGTAAATATACCCTCTTATGTATTTAAGATTGTTATAATCATCTTAACTGCCTTCTTTTTCTTTTTTGGATATAGTGTGGAAAGTTCGTATCAAATTACATGGTGTCATTTGGTAAGCTATATTTTGTTCTTTCATTTGCACATATAGCTTTTCAAAGCTGTGGTCTATGGAAGGACTGTACTTTTTTGTTTTTTACTTGGTGAAATAATTCTGGAATCGGAACTGAGAGATGTTTCTGGTTTTTTGTTGTGTTTGGTGTTTGTTTTTTTTGTTTCTATGTCTTGTCTTTTGTTGTAAGAAGGCAATGTTGGGCTACTTGCCCCACTGTGCTGACAATGGGCGTGAGCCGACTTCTGTAGCTTTTATGTACAAGGAGGAAACAATGCACCGGTTTGATGGGTCTTGTTCGTCTTCAACCGGGAACTATTGCCTGTTTTGGTAGTCTTACAAATATTACCTCCAGAACTTGTATATAATGTATTCCTTTCATCTCCTTTGATAAACATTATTGAAAGAGGTTAGGTTGTACTTAATTTAATGGGGAGAGTACTCTTGATAAGAGTCATTTTGCAACGTATAAATGTAAGAGGTTGTATTATTATTGTTTTCTGAGGAGCAGTATAATTTCTTTTGCAGGTCAGATTCCAGGGGCTACTCCGGCTCTTCCCGGAATGTTTCCAAACATCTTTCCTTTATCAACTGGTCAGGTATCCCCCCTCCCCTCTCTCTCTCTCTCTCTCTCTCTCTCTCTCTCTCACCCACAGACACACACACATGTAAAAGATATTCACGAGGATGCTTTAATTTTTATTAATAATGTCTTTTGTTGGAAAGCAGCCATTTGGAGCTCTTCCTGTTATGCCAGTTCAGGCAATGACTCAACAGGTTTGTTAGCACTTATGCAGTAAATGCTTTTCTTTTTTTTAAAAATATTTTACCTCAAAATTTGGCTCATAATATCATCTAATATGATTTGGTTTTAGGCTACAAGGCATGCTCGGCGGGTGTATGTTGGTGGGCTTCCTCCTACAGCAAATGAACAGGTTTGCCCACCTCTTTGATTGTCATTGTTCCTATCATCTATCATCTATCATCTATCATCCATAATCCCTTCCCTGTACCCTCCTACTTTTCACCCCCAGCGACAACTATCACCTAGTTTTCATTTATAAATTTTGCTTACCCAATAGTAATGACATTAATTTTTCTACTGCAGTCTGTTGCGACATTTTTCAGTCATGTTATGGCTGCAATTGGAGGAAACACTGCTGGTCCAGGTATGTCATTATATGATTGATCTCAATTTGCATACATTGCCTGCTTTTCTATCGGATGATTTCTTGATTCTCTCTTTCTCTCTCGAGCAGGAGATGCTGTTGTCAATGTTTACATAAACCATGAAAAGAAGTTTGCTTTTGTGGAGATGAGATCTGTTGAGGAGGCTAGTAACGCAATGGCTTTGGATGGGATTATATTTGAGGTATTTCATTTTAACTTTGTTCAACGTCAAAACAGGATTAATATCTGTGTACTACTACCTTTTACAGGCGAAGTTAATACATTTTATGATATTGACTTCTTTAATTCATACTCTTTTCTCCAGGGTGCTCCTGTTAAGGTGAGGAGACCTAGTGACTACAACCCATCTCTTGCTGCAACACTTGGTCCAAGTCAGCCCAATCCCAATCTGAACCTTGCTGCTGTTGGGTTAACGCCAGGATCTGCAGGTGGGCTTGAGGGTCCTGATCGCATATTTGTGGGTGGGCTTCCCTATTACTTCACAGAAACACAGATCAGGGAGTTGTTGGAGACTTTTGGGCCACTTCGGGGTTTTGATCTTGTGAAAGACAGAGAAACGGGAAATTCAAAAGGCTATGCATTTTGTGTTTACCAAGATCTTTCAGTTACAGACATAGCTTGTGCAGCTCTGAATGGAATTAAGATGGGTGATAAAACTCTTACTGTTAGACGTGCTAACCAGGGTGCTAATCAACCTAAACCGGAGCAAGAGAATGTATTGTTGCATGCACAGCAGCAGATTGCATTGCAGGTGAAATCTAAATCTTATTTGTCAATTTGGTTTTTCTCAGGGCGTAGATGCATTCATTTAGCAACTAATTTGTTTGTGTTTGTATTTCTGTAATATTTTATGTTAATTTGAAGTTCTAATTTTGGATCTTGGTTATTGTTTCATCCACTGATTCTCTTGGTTTTGCAGAAGCTCATGTTACAACCAACTGCTGCAGTGGCCACCAAGGTTGTGTGTCTAACTCAGGCGGTTTCTCCCGATGAACTCAAAGAAGATGATGATTATCAAGACATTTTGGAAGACATGAGAGAGGAATGCGGAAAATTTGGTAAAACCTAGTTCTAATTCGTGATTACGTATAGGCAGTCTTTGTTTTAAATTTACTCAATTTCACCTGTTAAGGTTCTTTGCATGTACACATATTGATTTTCTTTGTGGTATATCTTTCTGTTTTACAGCTTTTTTGTAGTCCCACATTCTGCTTTAAAGAATCAGGCCTAATATACACAGACAGAAGCCTCCATAACCTTCTTTCTTTGTTCACCTCATGATGTTCCTTTGTATATTTTGATAAATTTTATGCATTTTGAATTTTTAATGTGATTTGCAGGTACACTGGTAAATATCATCATCCCACGCCCGCTACCTAATGATGAACCATCACCTGGAGTTGGGAAGGTTTGTTCAGTTTCCTGCTTACATTTTCCTTCTTCCTGCAGTTGAATCTTTACAATGGGATAAGAAATCTACTGTTATTTGGAGTCCTAGATGTCATGAAGTATTGAGACTTTCTCTCTTTCTATTTATCAAAGTTTTAGATCAAGTAGAAATTGTGGTTGTTATGGTTCATGGGATAGTTTGATTACTTGAGCCTTGCATGTTTGAAGTGGAATTAAATTACATTGTTCGAAAGGGTGACAGCTAGCAAAGTAGTGCTGTAAATGAATTGAGCCATTTTTGAACAACTTTGGCTTGGATTGAAAAAAGGCTTGTTTGTATTAATTTATTTAGCAAATGAGTTAAGTTCAAGTCCAAGTTTAGGTTTGACCAGTAAACTATTAATGTGATCGTGAACAAGCTTTGTAAGTGTAGGGCTCAATTTAATTATATGTTTATTAGCTGCGTGCAATGAGGCTCTTTTTTATTAATTTGTTTTTTGGGTTTAATGTCATAATGTTTAAAAGTGAGATAGAGACAGTGTCTTAATTCTTAGGAGCATGTGTGATGAGGCTCTGGGTTTAGTGTCATAATGTTTAAAAGTGAGATAGAGATAGTTTCTTAATTTTTAGGATCTTTCTTTATGTGATTTTTTAAAATTAATTATTTGTACATAATTTAGTGGTTGATGTGAATGGAAGAAACTATTTGAAATTTTTTGATGAAAATAAACTATTTGAAATAGAAACTATTCAATTTTTTTTTTCCCTAACTCTCACGAAGAGTCATTGGAATTTTTAGGCAGAATGGAGAAGAAAAAGAAATAGAAAAGCCTAAAGCTTAGGAATAGCAAATTACTTTTTTAACCAACTTAAAATTTAGGAACAGTAAATTACTCTTTTAATCATTTTGTGCTTTTTAGTTTAAAATTATTTTACTAAAAAGATATCGATATTTTAGAGAGTTTAATAATTTGTATGAGGATATTTTAGTATACAAAATGATAAAACTCAAACATGGAATCTTGTTATTAATAGTATAGATAAGCATATATGTATAAAAATATATTTATTTAGACTTCATATTTGATTGTGTAAGTTTGTAAATAGTTTAATAAGATATCAAAGTATTGTTTGTAATTTATTGATAATGTAAATAGTCTATTTCGTTGTAGATATTATATATAAATTTTAACAGTACAAGGTTGGTGAATCTTTTTAAGTTTATAAAAAATCATTCTATCTAAATAACTCAAATAATAAAATTTTGACTATAATTTATTTATAGATTATTAGCATAAGTCTGTGAAGTAATCAAAATTTTTTTAGTTGGGCCTGGGTTAGTTTGGTATTGGTTTGGTATCTTGTAGTTTTCAGTACCTTATTTGCCAAATGTGAGACAAGATGATAAAAAATAGCTTATTTTAAAAAATGCTGGTCTTGTTTGTTTTTTATTTATTATTATTTTTTATAATGAGTATTTTTTTGGGAAAATGATGCAAAAAGCTAAAATTTATTATTATCTTAAATTTAATCCTCTGTCCCTTTTTGTAGGTAGAGGAAGTGCTATTGAGCTTGAGCTCATTGGCATTTGACTCATACCTATACTATAACTTATTTAGTTCATTTGCTTGAATTCAAGATTGCTGAATACTTATCTCTATTCATATCAGGTGTTTTTGGAGTATGCAGACATTGAGGGTTCTACAAAAGCTCGTACTGGGTTGAATGGAAGAAAGTTTGGTGGGAATTCAGTAGTAGCCGTCTATTATTCAGAGAACAAGTTTGCCCAGGGGGACTACGAAGGCTAGTTATTGTCTTGTATTTTAGTTAATGTCACATTGATAATGTTCAATATTTGCTGAGGTATTTAGTTTAGATGGTTGAAAAATGTACTTAGTGGCAGCCTCTTGTGCTCCTTTTAGTACGCAGCCTCTTGTTGATTTAGTGGAGTTGACAAATTAGATCTGCTATTGAATTAAGTTAATGAGCTTGTGTTGTGTTAATTGGTACAAATAGCAGAATACAGTTTGGATTGATACTTGTTGCAGTTGTCTTCCTTGATGGGATTTCTCTCTTTGAGCTGTAATGCATTTAGCTGTCTTAAATTGAAAACTAGAGGGATTTCACGAAAATATTCCAAATTTGACGTTCCATATTCTTACATATTTTACTATAATATTTCATTAATCAAGTGCTAGTTTGGAATTGTTAGTAATGGTCAAAGAGTTTGGATAATGGATTATGATGAGTGTGCATAGCGACTGAATAGATAATGTTTCGCTGTAAAAATGTTACGAAAAACATTTTCAACATTTTGCAGTATATGTTTTGTTGCAAAATGTTGAGAACTAGGAAAAAACTTTCATTTTTCGACGGAACAAACACTAAAAAATGATTTCCACATTATTTTCAATTATGCAATTAAACACTGTAAAATGAAAATTTTTTATAGAAATTATTTTCAACGTAAAGTATTTTTCATCAAAAAACATTTTACAGGAAGGAACCGTGTAAGGCCTTGTATGATTGAAAATGAAAAGTAAGGAACCGTGTAGTCTTAACATTAACCTTTCCTTTAGCCAAATAAATTATTTTCCTCGACATTGTGCATTTGTATTGAGATTTTGCATAATTGTAAAGTGTGTTGTTAACTACTTTTCTTGAAACTAAAAATATAGGGGATTTTTCGAATTGACTTATTTTTCACTTCCCTTGAGGAATATTTTCTTGTAAAGCTTTCTTGTTAATCAGAAGCAGTGTAAGGATTCCGCACTTGAACGGGTAATACTTGATATAGGGACATGGTGGTGTTTTCAAAAGGGTGTTGATTCTTTGCTCTTGGGTTTTGTTGATACTCTTCCAAAAGTGAGGTGTTTCTTATGGTAGTGTTGTCACTATAGCATCCCAGTTAGATCTGTCCTTGTGGCTAGAGGGTTAAACGTTCCAACATTCTGCCCTTTGTGCAATTCACCCTTGGAATCAATTGAGCATGTTACGAGAGACTGCCCCTTCGCTCGAAGGTTTTGGAACTCCTTTCCCTCCCCTATGCAATCCAACCTTTTCTATGGTTTGAACCTAGTTGATTGGCTAAGATTCAATTGCTGTAGTTCCACCCCTTTACCTTCTTTGAATATTGGTTGGGGTATATTATCTTCTCTCGTGGGGTTTGGAGCCTTATGGTTACATAAAAACAGAGTAATTTTCAATCAAGAAAGACTAGTAAATCAGAGGGAGATCTTTTCTTTTTTTTGAGAATGTAAGAATTTTAACCTATGACATTTGCTCTTGATATAGTTTTTTATCATCAGAATAAGACTCCAATTGGTTTTTGGTGTAGACGGGAATACCACATAGAGATCTAATGTCAAATGTTGTGGCTAAAGCTCATTCGGTTGCTTTTATCAGGCTTAATGAACACTCTCCATTAGCTCGTGTTATTATCCAAGTGAAATGGAGGTGCTCATCCCCTAACTCGTTTAATACTTTAAGCTTAATTCAGATAGTTCGTCTTTGACAAATCTTGGTCTTATAGAGGGTGAAGTGAAGGACTTGTTAGAGATGCTAATGAAGCTTGGGTAGGAGACTTAGAGGGTATGCTAGAGTTATTGGGATTGCTACAAGTGTAGTGGCAGAATTATTGAGCTCTAAGGAACTATATCAACTGAAGAGGGAAAATACGTGACGGATTCGTGGTGGACGGGTACGTGTAACATACGGAGTGTGTTGGGCTCCAAGGCCTTTTATACAAGCATAGTTGCAGTCCATTTGAGCTATTGTGGCTTTTGCTTGATCTACACGCTTAGGCCCAAAGAAAGAATACTCCTACAAGGAAAATGAGTCACTCCCCTAGAAGGAAATGACTTCTTAACCAAGGTATAGGCATTAGATCTACGCGACTATAAATACTCCAAAAACCCTCACAAACCGAAGTACGCATAACTCAACTCTAGCATTCTAGTGTTGAAAATAAGGTTTCTAACTTGACATTCGGAGGGTTTTTGGCTGGCACCACACCGGTGCCCTCTGCTAGGTCCTTTCTTGTTGTTTTGTAGGTTTTTATTTCACTCTCGTGAGGACTGTGTAGCTCACTGGTGAGTTTTGGCATCATCAGTTGGCGCCGTCTGTGGGGAACAACGCTAGGGCGATCAAACACTGTCCTACTCCTAAGACAAAGAGTTGCATGGTACTCACAAGATCGATGGCAACAACTAACAACCAGGGCGACGAACCGCGAGCTACCGCACTGGAAAGACAAGTCCAAACACTCGCAGCATCGGTCGAACACCTGACCAAACAGAATCATGACTTAGAGGAACAATTGCGCCAGAAGGATGCATATCCTGGAGTGCAAGAGGAAAACCAGGAAGGAACAAGCGGAGAAAGGAGGGATCCCGAGGCCCCCGAGGGAAGCAACGCACCAAGCAGACCGGAGAGACGGGATACCAATTTGCCAACCCTTTCTGAAATCTTACCACCCCACGTCGCTGCGGAGATGCAAGAGATGCTGGAACGAATGGCCGTGATGATGAATGCCCTCAAAGGACGACTATCTAGCGACCTCGACGACCTGGTCCAGTGAACTGATTCACCCTTCACGGCACATGTCACTTCGTGCCCTCTTCCTCCAAAGTTTCGTATGCCCCAGGTGGAGAGTTATGATGGAACCAAGGACCCTTTGGACCACTTGGAGTCCTTCAAGACTATAATGCACCTTCAAGGAGTGCCAGACGAAATTATGTGCAGGGCTTTCCCTACTACGTTGAAGGGATCTGCAAGGGTCTGGTATAGCAGGCTGACGCCTAACTCAATTAGCACCTTTAAAGAGTTAGGTGCTCAGTTTGTGTCACACTTTATAGGGGGCCACCGGTACAAGAAGTCCACAGCATGCTTGATGAGCATGTGACAGAGGGAAGACGAGACCCTGAGATCCTACATAACATGGTTCAACAAAGAGGCTCTCTCAATAGACGAAGCGGACGATAAGATATAAGTAGCGGCCTTTACCAACGGGCTGCGAAAAGGCAAGTTCCTCTTCTCTCTGTATAAGAATGATCTGAAAACTATGTCCGAGGTACTTTACAGGGCGACGAAGTACATGAATGCAGAAGATGCATTGATAGCGAGAGAAGATAAGCCAAAGAAAAGGGAGAGGCAGGATGAAGCACGATCAGAGGGGGACGAAAGAAGGCTAGGACGGATGAAAGAAGGGAGGATAGACGCCCGAAGCCGCCCATGGGGAAATTCACTAGCTTCACCCCTCTGACGGCCCCGATCGACCAAGTACTAATGCAGATAAAGAACGAGGAGGCCTTGACGTACCCCGGAAAGCTGAAGGGGGACCCCAATAAAAGGTTAAGAAGCAAGTACTGCCGCTTCCATCGTGACCATAGCCACGACACGTCTGACTGCTACGACCTAAAGCAATAGATCGAGGCGTTCATAAGACAGGGGAAGCTACAGAGGTTTGTCAGTAAAGAAGGGATAGATCTACCACAAGACCAGCCCCTCCGACGGGAGAACGAGTGCCCAAGACCACCCATTGCAGTCATAAGGATGATCGTCGGAGGTACTACGGGGTCGTCCAAAAGGGCTCGTAAAACTTACCTGCGGATGGTACAAAACGTCCAGACGACGGGCCCAACACCAAAAGTGGCACGGATCGATATCTCGACTATCGGCTTCTCGGAAGAGGATGCCCGACGCCTTCACCATCCACATGACGATGCGCTCATGGTCAGTATATGGGCTGGGGATTACAATATGCATCGGGTACTGGTTGATAACGGAAGTTCAGCGGACATCCTTTATTACCCTACGTTCCAACAAATGGGGATGAATAAAGAACAGCTTGTTTTGACTAATTCCCCCCTAGTCGGATTCAGGGGGACAAGAGTCTATCCCCTTGGAGCCGCCACATTGTCTGTAACGGTGGGAGATCACCCGCAGCAAATCACCAAGGATGTGGTCTTCCTGGTAGTAGATTGTTCATCCGCCTACAACGCGATTCTTGGATGACCTATTCTTAACGCATGGAAAGCCGTAACGTCAACTTACCACTTAATGATTAAATTCCCCACTGAATATGGAGTCGGAGAGCTATGCGGGAATCAGGCGGCAGCACGAGAATGCTACGTCGCCATGACAGAGATGGACGATCACATACAAGCACTAAATGTCAAAGGACAATGAGTCACGTCTGAAGCAGTGGAAGAACTGGAAGAAGTGGTACTTGACGACTCAAGACCTGAACGGACCATAAGAATTGGCATAATAGCCAGCCACTCGGTGCGGCAAAGCCTAACCACGTTCTTGAAGGAAAATCAGGACGTATTTGCATGGAATCATGAGGACATGCCGAGGATCGACCCGACGGTAATAGTACACAAGCTGAGTGTATCGCCTTTATTCTCTCCCATTCGACAGAAGAAACCAGTGTTTGCTCCAGAAAGAGACCGGGCTATTGTCGAGGAAGTCTAAAAATTGCAAGAAGCAGGTTTCATACGAGAAGTACACTATCCAGACTGGCTAGCAAATGTAGTAATGGTGAAGAAGGCGAATGGGAAGTGGCGTATGTGTGTAGACTTCACGGATCTAAACAAGGCTTGCCCAAAGGATAGTTATCCTCTGCCGCGTATTGATACACTAGTAGATTCGACAGTAATACATGAACTTTTGAGTTTCATGGACGCATTCTCTGGCTACAATCAGATCAAGCTCGACGAGGCGGATCAAGAGAAAACGTTGTTCATCACTAGTCAAGGGCTCTTTTGCTACAAGGTAATGCCCTTCGGACTCAAGAACACTGGGGCCACGTACCAAAGACTGATGAATAAAATGTTCGAACATCAGATTGGAAGGAATGTGCAAGTCTATGTGGATGACATGCTAGTAAAGAGTGTTCGCGAGTGCAACTATCTGAGCGACCTCCAAGAGACTTTTAACACCCTTCGGTCCTATAACATGATGTTGAACCCCAGCAAATGGGCGTTCGGGGTGACGGCAGGGAAATTCTTGGGTTTTATGGTATCTCAATGGGGCATCGAGGTCAACCCAGAAAAGGTCAAGGCAATAGTAGACTTGGTTCCCCCGAAGACGCTAAAGGAGGTCCAAAGCTTAAATGGCAAGATAGCTGCCCTGAATAGATTCATTTCAAGGGCAACGGACAAGTGCCTACCATTCTTTCACACATTGAAGAAATCATTTGAATGGACGGACGACTGCCAGAAAGCTTTCGAAGATCTGAAGACATACCTCTCCTCTCCACCACTACTTAGCCCATCCAAGCAAGGTGAAGAACTGTTCCTATACATAGTCGTCTCCCCAGCAGCTGTCAGTGCAGCTTTTATTAAAGAGGAAGATAGGATACAGAAGCTTGTGTACTTTACAAGCAAAGCGCTCAGAGGGGCAGAAGAGAGGTACCCCCCGATGGAGAAATTAGCTTTCGCATTGGTAATTGTGGCTCGAAAGCTAAAACCGTACTTTCAAGCACACGTCATAAACGTGATGACCAACCAGCCCCTAAGAAGAGCGATGAGTAGGCCAGAAGCAGCAGGACGAATGGCATTATGGGCAATCGAGCTGAATGAGTACGACATTCGATATCGACCTCGAAATGCGGTAAAGGGACAAATCCTGGAGGACTTCATTGCAGAGTTCACCGACATGAAAGACCAGAGGGCAGGCGAGCTTCCCGTATAGAGGGTTCATACAGACGGATCCTCTAACAAACACGTAGGAGGAATGGGTGTGGTAATCCATACTCCCGAAGGGGACCAGATCAAGTGCATGATTTGCTTGTGCTTTTCAACAACGAATAATGAAGCAGAATACGAAGCCGTAGTAGCAGGATTAGACCTCGCCATTGCCGCTAAAGCAGAAAGAGTGGATGTCTACTCCGATTCCCAAGTCATCACGAGCCAGATTAATGGGAGTTATGAGTGCAGGGGTGAAAGAATGAAGAAGTATCTCGATGAAGTGAAAAGTCGAATGAGCAACCTCTAGGTCGAATTAATTCAAGTCCCAAGGGAGGAAAACCAAGAAGCTGACCAGCTTGCCAAGGCAGCCTCCGCGGAGCCAATGACTGTCCTCGACCAGGTATTATCCTTCGTTCAAACGTCACCACTAATAGACGGTACAGGTTTGCAGGAAGTAAGCAATGAGCAGTGCTGGATAACTCTCATAGCTGCGTACTTGAAAGACGGCCTGTTGCCAGGCGACAAGGAGGTTGCCAGGAAACTAAGACTTAAGGCATTTCGGTTCGTCACCATGAAATACGTGCTATACAAAAGGGGTTTCTCTCGACCCTATTTGAGATGCCTTGCTCCCGAAGAAGTAGACTATGTCATGAGGGAGGTCCACGAAGGGATCTGCGAGAATCACTTGGGATCAAGGTCTTTAGTGCACAAACTCCTCAGGAAGGGATACTACTGGCCAACGATACAGAAAGACGCCAACATGTACGTCAGATACTGTGATAAATGCCAGCGCTTTAGCAACCTCATCAGGCAACCTATAGAGGAGCTCACACCCATGACGGCCCCATGGCCGTTCGCACAGTGGGGACTCGACATCATGGGCCCATTCCCTATAGCGGTAAGGCAGCTAAAGTTCCTAGTGGTCGGCATCGACTACTTCACCAAATGGGTGGAGGCTGAGGCTGAGGCTTTGGCCACCATCACAGAGAAAAATATCCGGAACTTTGTATGGAGAAATATCATTTGCAGGTATGGCATATCGCGAGTACTAGTGTCGGACAATGGCAAGCAATTCGACAACAAAGCATTCAGGGATTTCTGCTCCCAGCTGGGGATAAAGAATCATTACTCATCACCCGTACATCCACAAGCCAATGGACAAGTTGAGGTCACAAACCGATCCTTGCTCAAAATCATCAAGACTCGGCTTGAGGGGGCAAAGGGTATATGGTCGGACGAGTTACTAAGTGTCTTATGGGCGTATAGGACAACGGTAAGAACACCAACAGGAGAGACACCGTTCCGTTTGGCATATGGAACTGAGGCTGTCATACCAGCTGAAGTAGGTCTTACAAGCTACCGTGTTAGAAACCACGACGAGCACAGAAACGATGAAGCCATGCGCATACAGCTTGATCTAGTGGACGAAGTCAGGGCAGCTGCAAAACAAAGAATAGCACGGTACCAGGATCTAATGGCGAAGCACTACAATTCTAGAGTTAGGCATAGCGACTTCCAGGTCGGAGATCTTGTCCTAAAGAAAGTACTCGGAGCTATGAAGGATTCCACCCAAGGGAAGCTTGGACCAAACTTGGAAGGACCATACAGGATCACATTGTTTCACAGGAAGGGAACATACCACCTAGAAACCTTGAACGGAAAGAAGCTAAGTCACTCGTGGAATGCAGAACACCTAAAGAAGTATTATCAGTAGAAGACGACAACAACAACATTACTACTATACTCCTCACCACCAGTTTATTTTTTCTTGATAGATGTAGTTTTTATTTCCTACAGCACTTCCATATCGCCTAAAGGCTACTTTTTTTGTTTTTAATCAAAGTTCTACGTATCCATTGCAATAAGAGGAGTTTTTAGAGAAAATGAATTGTCTTAACACTTGCATGATACTTAAATCCACAATGTAAATGGATCACTCTACAAGGCAGACGGATCATCCAAAACGTGTAATCTACTAAAGTCCACAAAGTGGACGAATCATCATCCAAACGGTGAAATCTACTAAGTCCGCAAAGTGGACGAACCATCTAAAAGATGGAAACAATTACTAAGTCCACAAAGTGGACGGACCATCTAAAAGATGGAAATAATTACTAAATCCACAAAGTGGACAGATCATCTAAAAGATGGAAATAATTACAAAGTCCGCAAAGTGGACGGACCATCTAAAAATGGATATAATTACAAAGTCCGCAAAGTGGACGGACCATCTAAAAATAGATATAATTACAAAGTCCGCAAAGTGGACGGACCATTTAAAAGATGGATATAATTACTAAGTCTGCAAAGTGGACGGACCATCTAAAAGATGGAAATAATTACTAAGTCCGCAAAGTGGACGGACCATCTAAAAGATGGAAATAATTACTAAGTTCGCAAAGTGGACGGACCATCTAAAAGATAGAAATAATTACTAAGTCCGCAAAGTGGACAGACCATCTAAAAGATGGAAATAATTACAAAGTCCACAAAGTGGACAGACCACTAAATCCACTAAGTGGACAGACCATCCACGAGATGGAGACATGTACTAGGTCCACTAAGTGGACGGACCATCCACAAGATTAAAACGTAAACCAAGTCTGCAAAATGGACGGCCCATCCAAGTCCACAAAATGGACAGATCGTCCAAAATAAGAATCATATGTATCAAGTCCGTGAAAGTGGACGGAGAATCTTAAAAAGCATAATATATACTAAGTCCACAGGGTGGACGGGTGATAGTTCACAAAATAAACGACAAGGAAAACGATTAAACATTCAAGAACACAAATGCGACGGATACAACCACTTAACAATAAATCGTTCATAAAAACGTGCATACGACGGATGAAATCAAAATTAAATTGTTTACTAATAGGTCCACATAACGGACCAAAATTTACACCGCCAAATGTCAAACAACAACAAACTATTCTTTGGCATGGGGGGCATCGGCTTGGGCTCCGGGACTGTCAGGCTCAGGTGGACGGACATCGTCATGAACGGGTCCTGTATCACCAATCCCAGGGGCTTCATCTTCACCAGGGACTTCACCGAAAAGTTCTGCGGTCCCCTCAGACTCGACAGTATGGGCTGGTGTTTGGCCTCCGGCGTCTATATTGATGTGGGAAAGGTTGAGGTCCGGGAATGACGCCTTCACCTGACAGATGCAGTCGTCAAACCCATCAGCGAAGGAAGTTCCCAGCTCCGTCAGTAGGGCTTCAAAATCCCTGTACTCCTGGACGGCCTCAACCTTCGCCAGACGGATGTCGTCGTCGTGGTCCTTCACCTTCTGCCTTAAGAATTCTACCTCTTTCTCCAGGTCCTCACGAGCACACTCGGACGTTTGCAGCTTTTGCTCATGACGGAGCTTCCAAAGCTTCAGCTCGGCCAGCTCCTCCCCCATCGTCCTAGCTTTGGAACGTACACGCTCCAAGGACTTCTCATGGGCCAGGCAACGGTCCATCAACCCCTTTGCCATTAGCACCGTCTGTATCAAAAGCAAACAAAAAAGTTAGCACATAAGTGCATGACAAGTTAAAGCAAGGCAGAAAGTGGACGGATACATTACCTGGGCGAGGCTAAACAAAGCCGTCTCCCCCATGGCTTTCGTCGCATGGTTGCTGATGTTGTCATAATCCTCTTCCTTGATGATAAAGGTTATTTGGGCAAGTGCGTATTGAGAGTCCTCTCTAAGTAGGACGGGATTTTTTTCAATGACAAGGTCGGGGTTGGTCATGAGACCTTTACCCTTGCCCACGCCCAGCTTGGGGGGTAGCTTCATAGTAGCCTGGACGACTGGCAGACCCGTCACCAGCCTTTGCCTTTTGCTAGGACGATCTGTTTTCTCAAGACCACGTTTGGTGGACGGTTGGGGGCCCATCTTAGGAGAAGGGTCACCCCCAAGTTTTTTCTTGTTGGCAGCCTGCTGCTTGATAAGGGCTCGCCTCTTAACATCGTCTATTTCTGCAAAAGGTGGACGGTGACAACATATGACGGACAAGAAAAATTGCTAACACATAGTCAAAGAGTTGAGACTTACGCTTGCGTATTCCCGCGTCATATTTTATTGCAGCGTCAGAAGGTTCAGGGCCGTCATAATACCAGTGGATGGTATCCAAGGTGACAAGCTTCGCCCACGTCCTCTCTGACAGATCAGTTTTCTGGAAATTTGATTCGAGAAAACCGAACTGCTCGACGGTAATGTTTGGACGGCTACGCGCTGTAAAAACAGATGGTTAGACCAACAATCAATAAACAATGTAGGACGGATACAGAATGAGGCGCATACCGGACGGTGATAGGATGCCCCATGTCTTATTGACGGGCATAAACTCTGGCTCGTCAGGGCGACCCATCCAGTCGTCCCCTTGTAGGAAAAAATACCTACTCTTCCAGTTATGGTTGGAGTCTGGGGTCTCGGACACTAATCTAAGTAACGGGCTTCTTGCCACAAAACTATACATCCCCTTCGATTTAGCGATTTCATCTGGACGGTAACAATTGAAGAACTCCTCCATTGTTAACCGTCTTGTCCAATTGGACATGACGCTACAAAGAACTTCTACACTCAAGAAAACCCTCCAGGCGTTTGGAGAGATCTGGGTGACGGACAAACCCAGATACTGGAGAAGGTGACGGTGCAGGGCGCTCAAAGGAAAGCGAAGGCCTGCTTTGAGCATTTGCTTGTACACGCCGACATCTTCTAGTCCCTCGTAATAGCACCTCTCGGACTTAAAGGGTAGACGAATGGCTATGGTGTTTGGTATCTGGTGTTTTTCCCTAAGGGAGTTGAAGTGTAGCAGACTGATGGAGGAAGTGAAGTGGTTCACCGTCCACTCGGGGAGCAGGATGAACTCCCTTAAACCATCCTTGCCAATCACAGACCGAACGGAAGGATCTACAGCCTCTACTTCATCATTCGAGTCATACTTCGACCCATCTCCTCCTTGCCCTTCTTCTTCCGTGAAGGAAGGAGAGCTGGATGACGGTTCTCTCTTCTCGACGGAGGTACCCCGGTCTCCTTGACCTGACGGGTACACCTCCTCATAGCCCGCTCCCTCACAGACAAAAGATTAACCTCTGGAAGCCTCACTAGACATCGGACACTTACAAATGACGGAGAAGGAAACCTAAGACTCTAGATCTACACTGACAACGGACCAACGTTTAAATAAAAAGGGGGGTGTAGAAGTAAGAAATAAACTTACAAGTAAAGAGATGATGGAAGAAAGTTGAAGGGATGATTGAACGGTAGAACTATGTGTTGATGATCACAAGGAGGACGAATGTGCTCTGATCAGCGAAAATTTCTCCAAAATGTGAAAATGACACTAGTAGTTGATGAATATATGGGGGGAGCGGCGCGACCAACGAAGAGATGCCTTGGTTCTAGTAAGCTATCAATCAAGGTTCACCACGTGTCCTCAAGAGCATTTATGGCTCTACTCCAACCTAGCAGTTCATCCGCAGCAAGTGCATAACGGATTAATGAGAACGGAGCGACTCATCCCATTGCTCCGTCATGAATAGTGACGGATTAGGGAGAACTAAGCGACTCATTCCATGGACCCGTCATAGTGGGTGACGGATTCATGGAATGGGGGGCAGCTGAAGAGGGAAAATACGTGACGGACTCGTGGTGGACGGGTACGTGTAACATACGGCGTGTGTTGGGCTCCAAGGCCTTTTATACAAGCATGGTTGCGGTCCATTTGAGTTATTGTGGCTTTTGCTTGATCTACATGCTTAGGCCCAAAGAAAGAATACTCCTACAAGGAAAAGGAGTCACTCCCCTAGAAGGAAAGGACTTCTTAACCAAGGCATAGGTATTAGATCTACGCGACTATAAATACTCCAAAAACCCTCACAAACCGAGGTACGTATAACTCAACTTTAGCACTCTAGTGTTGAAAATAAGGTTTCTAACTTGGCCTTCAGAGGGTTTTTGGCCGGCACCACACCGGTGCCCTCTGCTAGGTCCTTTCTTGTTGTTTTGTAGGTTTTTATTTCGCTCTCGTGAGGACTGTGTAGCTCACTGGTGAATTTTGGCATCATCATCAACCTTTGTCTTTCATTAAACTTACCTGTTGTGAAACTAGAACTATACGCTAATCTGGCAAATGATACCATTATGGACGACTGCAGGGAATGTCTTAAGGCTAATCCTTCTAATAAAAATCCAGCACTGCTATAGCCTATAGAGAGGTGAACAAATGTGTGGGTGCCATGCTTTTGCTAAGCATGGGGGCTCATCTTGCTGAAGAATTTGTTATCTTTATGGATCCTCCTTTCGATGTTTCCCTTCTGCCCAATTTAGATAATTCCTGTATGTTGTATGAACGCTATGTTCTTGTTGGTCGTTTAGCTGTTTGAATGAATTTATCCTTCGATTACCAAAAAAAAAAAAGAATACTGGGAATTCGTCAAGTCTATTGTATAGCCTTTCACATGATTCTACACAACAAATTTTGCTAAATGAGGCTGGACAAAACTCGTTGGTTTAGAGATATTTTTTTTTAGAGAGTTTCAATTTCATCTCTTATTCAACCATTAGAGACTTTATCAATTGAGTTAACTGGAACCCACATGTTCAGGACATTAAATGCAATATAAAATTATCATCTCTACCACTGAGGAGCAAAAGCTTCGCATAACTTAGGAAAAAATACTGTTCATATGGTAATTGATGGATAAGGTACTGTATAGGGTTGAAAATATCAAACTTCTATGTCTAAATAATAACCTATTAATAATATATATATATATATATATATATATATAAAAGATTAAATCGTAGATAATATGCTGGTTCTTGATCTTGAAATTGTTTTTTATTATCAACCTCCTTGAACTTCTGGACCACAGTCATGTTAAAAGTTACCCAAGATATAATTTAAACCTATCTAACTGTGCCATCATTTTAGTAAACTAGGTTTACAAAATAGTAACACTAGGAGGTGGAATTTTCCCCATTCAAGTACAAAATTCCCCATTTTCAAGTACAATTTCTTCCACAATGTTGATGCCCATTTTTGCAAATCCATACCCAAAATCATATGAGGAAGAAAGCCTAATAAGTTGCAAGACGAAAAGCAAGGTCTAAAGGCCCACCGAGAAGACCAAAGAGCAAGAGAGGTCCAAAGAAAGAAGTGTAAGGGAAAGATCTACAGCAGAATACAAATTTGGTAGATGAAGATAAATTGGGCCAAAAACCCTTTTGATCCAGTCAACATTATTTTACCCACAAAGGCCAAAATCCTTTTGTATAAAAAAAAAGATAGACGTGAAAGTTAATATGAAGAAGCACGATGAAAAGAAATAAGGAATGGCAGGAAGTGTCAGCAGCAGGAATCACGTGAAGGAAAGAAAACTCAAACAAAAGAAAATGACAAATGCAGCAAGAAACACATGAAGAAATAAGACAAAAAATACGCAGCAAGACGAAACAGAACTAATTTGCTACAGCAGAAATGATGTGGGAATGAAAGAAGACAAAAACAGAAGGGCCGAAGCACCACCAACCTGTACCCGGCCAATACAAGGGAGGTGGTCCCGTGGTCAAGAGGATTTAGAGGGTGTGGGTTAGTGGTGGGGGAGAAAGGGGGTCTATATTTGGTTTCTTGCCATAACTTCTTTTAGAAAAATGCCTTGCTGGGATGGTATCTTACCCAAAAGAAGTAATAGATGGTTGAGACCATTTGATGCATGCCATAGAGCTAGGTAGTTAGATAGCCCAAGAGGTGCAGGTATATAGCAAGAACAAATAAAAGAGAATTTTGTTGTGAAATGAGAATTGGCACAGCAAATAAACTGAGCAATGGCAATGGTCGGGGCAACCAATAGGTCAGTGGGTAGCCTTGATTGGATGCCCACAACGAATCAAAAACAATTGGTGAAGCCCTAGGGATAAAAGGGAGAAATCCCATTGAATTAGCTCACTATAAAAGGAGATAGCCATGGATGAGAAAAGGGGGATCGGAGGTGGGAGACTCGATGGAATAGGTGGAGACCCAGTAGAGGAAGTATCTAAGGGAAAAGACCCAAGTGAGAAAAACAACTCACGACAAGAGAGTAGTAAGAAAACTAAGAGTTAAAAAAAAAAAAAAAAGAACGGAGAGAAGGAAAGTGGTAAAAAGAAGAGAGAAAACACGGCAGGAATAGAGACATGTATCAATAGACCATCTTTTCCCTCCCTCTTAACAAACCCACTCTTTGAAGTTTCCAAAAAAGTAATAGCTAGTAGCCATTTAGGCCTTTTCTCCAAAATGCATAACTTTGATGGTAGGAGCTTATGACAAGGTTGTTCAAGTTGGGGTTTGGGTTTCTTTTTGGTTTACTTATTCTGTAGGAAGATTCAATATTTGATTTTGATTGCAAATATATTTGTTTTCTCTCATTATAACTTATATCTGCTGTATTTAGTTATTCTGTCGTAGCACGCTTTTTATCATGTCTGCCCCATCAATTGTTCTACTGTGGTATCTTTACTTGCTGTACTAATTATTCTGCTGTAACACCTTTTTATTGTATTTACCGTGTTAAGCTAAATCTTTTCTACCGAAACTTTCTTCTTTATTTGTTATTACGTGTTTTACTTTTGATTCATTATCCTGCCACAAGTATATATATACATATAACTTGTTTCTCATATTTTGCAGAATGTATTTTATAGATGTATATGTGTATATGTATAAGTATATTTATGAATATATGTATGTATATATTTGAGAATATGCTAACCCACGTAAGCTAACACTTGCTTGATTGGTATTTTCTTTGGGTTTTAGATTTGTTTATGTGCAGGAAGTAGAAAAGTATTTCTGCAATTAAAAATGAAGAGCAATCCTCTACGTTTCAGAGGGCTTTACAGCAAACGGTTTTAATGCACAGCAAACAGCTTTATTGTACAGCAAACAACTTTATTGCATAACAGAAAGCTTTACAGCAGACAACTTTATTAGCACAGCAGAAAGCTTAATTGCAAGGCAGACAGCTTTATCGTGCAGCAGACAGTTTTATTGCACAACAGAAGATTCAGACCTGCGGCAAAAACTAGAGAAAAGTTCCTTCTGCAGCAGAAATAAGGAATAAGCCCACTTTGCAGCATCTCCCCTAGGACTTAGACTCATTGTTTGCACACAAGCCGGATCAAGGAAGGTTGCTATTGGATCGGTTCCAACTCCTTGGTCAATAAAACTTTGGACCTAGTGCAGCAGGAAGTAGCCCAGTCCAACATTTGCAAAAAAGGCCCCCACACACAACAAATTTAGTTTGGTCAACTTAAATTAAAACCCAACCGGTTTTTGGCAGCTCATGCAACTTGGATGGTTTGTTTTCACTAGACTAGGTTTTTTTTTTTTTTTTTTTGAGGGGGAAAAAAACACTATTATTTTATTCCATGGTCGTAACATCTATATCTTAAACACTATTATTTTATTCCACATCCAATTATTTTAATCTCACAAAAATAACAGATTATGAGATTAAGGGCGTATCGTTAAATTGATGATGTAAAAAAGATAAAATAGCTTTTTGGTAATGCAAGAGTTTTTTTCTTTATCTTTTATTTTTTTTAAAAAGTATTTCACTTTGTTGTGAAAGCTTTTGGTAACCAATTTTTTACACTTAATTTTAATTAATAATTACGACGTGCTTTTTTTTTTTTTTTTTTCTTTCCAGTTTCACATTTTTATTTTATGATTTTTCAAATTTATTTATATTTGTCTGTATAGTTTTTAAAAATTATTTAACCATGCAATTCATCTAGTAACTCACTATCACGAGTAATCTAATGAACTGGTTGTTAGGCGATCTGATCCGGGTTTAATAACTATGTCATTGTCTAACTTTTTGATAAATACAATAATATTTTAAATCTATAACGTTTATTATATGATGATTAATCTTTATTATCAAGTTAAAACATCAACTATCTTTTTGTATAGGCAGTAATTTGAATTTCAGATCTTATATTCAATAATAATAAACTTTATGGTGGAACTAATTAAAAGTTTACAACCACTATGCCTTATCTATGTTTCACTTGGAAAACAGATTCCTAGGAAATGGTTTCCCCATACTAACAACACCGGGAACTACTTTCCACAAGTAACGCAGCACAAGCGCACAGCCTCTAAACCCTAAAAACACAAAACCCTCAAACAAAAAACCACTACTATTGTGATACATACATTACTCGAACTTGAACTAGCAGTAGCAGAGCAAAGCCACCCTCCTCAAATTCTCCCAAATCCCCTAACAAAAAATGTCCTCTTCCATTCCTCTCCGTCATCTTCGCCACCTCTGCACCACCACCACCAATTCCGCCGCAATCTCCATTTCCAGAGCCAAATCAAAACTCCGAACCGAGTACGACCCTGACAAAGCCTTGGAAATCTACTCCTCTGTTTCCAAACACTACTCCTCCCCCACCTCCTCCCGCTACGCTCAAGACCTCACCGTCCGCCGCCTCGCCAAGTCTCGCCGATTCGGCGACATCGAGTCCCTCATCGAGTCTCACAAGAATGACCCTAAGATCAAAGAGGAGCCTTACTTGTCAACTTTGATTCGATCCTACGGCCGAGCTGGCATGTTTGACCACGCCATGAGAACCTTTGATCAAATGGACGAGTTGGGTACTCCGAGATCGGCGGTTTCCTTCAATGCCTTGCTAGCGGCTTGCAATCATTCCAAGATGTTTGATAAAGTCCCCCAACTGTTCGATGAAATGCCTAAGAGATACAGGTTTTCGCCGGATAAGATTTCGTATGGTATTTTGGTTAAGTCCTATTGTGCAGCTGGTTCGCCTGAGAAGGCGGTTGAGATTTTGAAGGAGATGGAGGAGAAGCGGGTGGAGATAACAGCGGTCACGTTTACGACCATATTGGATGCTTTGTACAGGCAGGGGAAGAGCGAGGAGGCCGAGAAATTGTGGGATGTGATGGTGAAGAAGGGGTGTGAGATTGATGTCGCGGCATATAATGTGAGAATTATGTATGCCCACGGTGGTGACCCGGAGAATGTGAAGGCATTGATCAATGAGATTAGTAATGTGGGGTTGAAACCCGATACGATTAGTTATAATTACTTGATGACTTGTTATTGTAAGAGTGGGATGATGGATGAGGCCAAGAAGGTTTATGAGGGGTTGGAGGAAAATGGGTGTAATCCAAATGCAGCCACATTTAGGACTTTGGTATATTATTTATGTAGGAATGGGGATTATGAGAAGGGGTATAAGGTTTTCAAGGAGAGTGTGAAGGTACATAAGATTCCGGATTTTGCAACAATGAAGAATTTGGTTGAAGGTTTGGTGGAAAAGAAGAAGATGAAGGAAGCAAAAGGATTGATACGGACGATTAAGAAGAAGTTTCCACCGAATGTTGTTAAGACATGGATAAAGTTTGAGGAGAAGCTTGGTTTGGCTTCTGTAGATGCTGGTCCTGATGAGGATGATGAAGAGGCTGCAGCATAAGCATTTGTGCATTATTGTTTTGGTTATTAAGTTGGATGTGTTTGTAGCTTGATCTATAGCTGCAAATGATTCAATTTAATTAATTTTGAGTTTTATGGACATGCTGATTGGCAATTTTAGTTTGTTGATTGGCTCTGGAAATTTAATTCTGTTAAGCTTTTTTGACCTGCGAATAGGTGTAAAAGTTTCAATATAATTAAACGTCTAGTGATAGTTTTTGTTCCTCTTTGCTGGGCTAATAATTTGTAATACAGAATTCTTCTAGTGTTTTTTTCCCTTGTTCTTAGGTTGAAGTTCTTTTTGGCCAATGGCAATGAGCTTCACAATGCTCTGTTTGACGTTAGTTGTATATTGTTGTCTCTCTGTCTATACCTCAGCTCATTTCTTCTCGCTAGTTTTTACTTTTGTTCCTCTAGCTTTGCCAGGCATTGCATGTCTCAAAATCTTGACAAGCTTGTTATGCCATTGTTGTGGCATTAACAAGATCTGTTTTGCATGGTGGGGGAAAGAAGCCACTGTTCACTCCGGTACAAGGCAGTACTCTGTATGATAAAACTTACTGTTAGATGTGCTAACCAGGGTGGTAATCAACCTAAACCCAAGTGAGAGAATGATTGTCGTATGCACAGCAGCAGATTGCATTGCAGGCGAGTTGTAATCTGATTTGTCAATTTGATTTTGCTTAATGTGTAGATGCATTTAATTTAGCAACTAAATTGTGTGTGTATTTATATAATATCTTATTTTAATTGAACTTCTGATTGTGGATCTCAGTTATAGGTTCATTCACTAATTTCCTTGGTTTTGCTGAAGCTCATGTTACAACAAGGTGCAGTGGCCACCGAAAATTGTAACTCTAACTCTGGTGGTTTCTACGGATGAACTCATAGATGATGATGATGATTATCAAGACATTTTGGAAGGCATGAGAGAGTAATGCAGAAAATGTGGTAAATCCTTGATCTCATTGCTGATTATTTTCTGATAGTCTTTGTTTTAAATTTAGTCAATTCCACCTGTTAAGGTTCTTTGCATATATATTGATTTTCTGTGTTATATCTTTCTGTTTTACAGCGTTTTTGTAGTCCCACATTCTGCACTAAAGAATCAGGCCTAATTTACACAAACAGAAGCCTCCATAACATTCTATCTTTGTTCACCTAAAAATGGTCCTTTGTCTTTTTGATAGATTTTATGCATTTTGAAGTTTTAATGTGATTTGTAGGTACACTGGTAAAAATCATCATCCCATGCCCACAACTTAATGATGAACCATCACCTGGAGTTGGGAAGGTTTGTTTGGTTTCCTGCTTACATTTTGCTTCTTCCTGCTTTTGAATCTTTACTATGGGATAGGAAATCTACTGTTATTTGGAGTCCTAGATGTCATTAAGTGTTCCTACTTTTTTTTTAAAAAAAGGTTATAAAAAAGAAAAGAAAAGAAAAGTGTTTCTACTTTTTTTCTTCTTCTATTTACCAAAGGCTGTTACGATCCAGTGTTATGTGAACCTGTCACGTTTGTTCAGAAATTAAGTTACATATTTTATCCAGACAATTAAGAAGTTCCCACTGAACGTTATTAATGTATGGGAAGGTTGAGGAGGAACTTGGTTTGGCTTCTGTGGATGCTGATCCTGATTAGGATGAAGAGGCTGCAGCATAAGCTTTTGTGGAATTATTGTTTTGGTTATTGAGTTGGATGTGTTTGTAACTTGATCTATAGCTGCAACTGATTCAATTTGATTAATTTTGAGTTTGATGGATGATGCTGATTGGCAATTTTAGTTTGGTGATTGGCTCTGGAAACTTGATTTGAAGCTGTTTTGAGCTGTGAATACGTGTAAAAGCTTCAATATAATTAAATGTCTAGTGATAGTTTTTCTTCCTCTTTGTTGGGCTTATAATTTATAATACACAACTCTTCTAGCTTGTTTGTTTTTGTTTTTTTGTTCTTTTTTCCTGTTTCTTGTTCCTAGGTTAAAGTTTTGTTTTGTCAATGCCGATGAGCTTCACAATGCTCTGTTTGATGTTAGTTGTATTTTATCTTCTCCCTATGAATACTTTCGTTCATTTCTTCTCGCTACTTTTGTGCCTCCAGCTTTGCCAGGCATTGTACGTCAACATCTTGTTATTCATTTTTGCAGCATTAACAAGGCTGTTTAGCATGGCTGGGGAAAGAAGCTACTGTTCACTTTGGTACAAGGCAGCACTCTGTTGACATCTTACAATTTGCACAATTGTATCATAGCATTTAGTTTAGGAAACCGGTTTGAGGTAGTTTTGCTATCCTCCGAATAATGGCAGCATGTGACTGTTGGATGGATGATTGGATATGATCATGGGTGGTTGTTTGCACACACACCTAAGCAACTTCGAGGCTTGCTTGAGGTCGATAGGACATATGTTGTGAGAAAGGGCTAATGGATCCCGGTTTGACATGAAAAAATTTAGGATTACAATTTATTCCATACTTTACCACAATTCTCCTATATGGCTATCTATAAGTGGTGGAGGAAAAAATGTTTGTGAAAACGATAGGTAGCCTGTAGCCACTTAGTCTACCACATAGGATAGTTGTGGGAAATGGTGTAGTAAAAATTTTGATCCTAGAGTAACTCGTTCAATATGGGTTTGACATGATGGTAAGTTCACTGCCGTATGGCTTGCCACCCACGTTGTTGAATGGTCTTAACTCGGTGGGTGATGGCTTGGGCGACTTAATGGGATTTGCACTTCGTTGCCAGTGGTTAGGAAAATACTAAAGGTAGTACTATTATGTAAATCTCACAAATTAATGTGTCCATAATTGTGATTGATATTAACGTTAATTACTGAATTAATGTATGTTTGAATTGTTTTTTAATGTTTCACAACACATCAGTTTGTAAACTTTATATAGTAAAATTTGTAGCATTTCTAACATTAATGTAATAGTTAACTCATTCCTTATTTTTGCATAGTTTTCTTCGATTTAAAAAAAAAAAAAAAATTTAGT
This sequence comes from Castanopsis chinensis, assembly GCA_032878915.1. Lineage (NCBI taxonomy): Eukaryota > Viridiplantae > Streptophyta > Magnoliopsida > Fagales > Fagaceae > Castanopsis > Castanopsis chinensis. The sequence continues at coordinate 4,596,213 of JAVQMG010000122.1, read as the reverse complement.
TTATTTAATTTTATAGAGTTATTTTCATGATTTTAAAAATTGGACTGGACCGGCTGGTTCGACCGATTGAACTGGGAACTAGACACCAGTCTAGCCTTGAAAAAAACCCCAAAATCGGTTGAAAACTAGGTTTAATTAGGAACCAAAGATAAATCCAGTTTTGCCCCTCATCCGGCTTTTAAAACTACAATTATTTTACCTATTATAGTTTTTTTGGACTATTAATTAACATGGCATGATTTACGTAAACCGTTTATAGAAATTGTATGTGTAATTGGCATTTAGTGGCTTTGTCATTGATAAGTATAGATAAAATGATGAAATTACATAAGTACCCGTTTGAGTACTGCGTTTTGCGCCCACGTATGGTCGCAAATGCGTTTCACCTTTTTTTTTTTTTTTTTTGGCTACAGGGAGACAAATGCACTGTGCGCGCACTGTTTATATACTTTTTCAGAATTTTTTATTAAAAATGGGTCCAACAGTACTATTCACATATTTAAAAATTATTTTGCTACAATATTTTTAATTTTCAGTTTTCAGCAATAAGCTCTATCTAAACGGACCAACTATCTCACACTAGAGATTTAAAATATAAACATCAAAGTCAAATAACCCTAAATTTAGAAGGTATAATTTACAATTTTTTGTTTTGTTTAAAAGGTGTGCATTTTTTCCCCAAAATATAGTTTTCAGTCTTCATTTTATATATATATATATATAGAGAGAGAGAGAGAGAGAGAGAGAGAGAGAGAGAGAGAGAGAGAGAGAGAGAGAGAGAGAGAACCCACTGCTCAGTCACGACATGAATCATTTAGTTAGCTCAGTAGTTGCAAAACCACATCACCTACTTGGCAAAACCATGTTGCCTACTCATTTTAACCTCGATAATATTTGTTCGTTAAATGAACTATTTAATGTCAACCAACAACAATGATCTCTACATAGGGAGCCAACAAAAACACAAATATAATTATATGACCAAAAATCAACACTAATGGTTACAAGTTTTTATATCAACAAAACTCAGAAAAATGGTTCCCCATTAATAACTGCTTAAAATATCTTTAAAAGTTAAAAATGAGGATACACCTTGAAAGTCCTCTGAAGAAACTATTCCTCTTGCCTAAAACAGAACAAGCTTGATTTCTGATTTGAGCGTGAATACTAGTGTCCCATATTTATTTTTTGTTATTATTATATTTGCATTCAATAATTGTTATCCAACCAGCCATATCATATTCATTAGTATCTTTGCTAATAACATTGTTATCCTAAGTTGAACAAATAAATACCTTTTTTTGGGGGGTGGGGGGGAGAGTTTAATAAAATTTTATTGTAAAAACTTATAAATTGAAGAAACAATCAATGTAATTGACATCACTTTAACAACATATTAAATAAATATTGAATTACTTTTTAGTAATTGGTGACATATTAGTTTGTAATACTTATAAAAATAAATTTGTAATATCGATTCCATCACTCTAAAAGATACACTCTTTTTCTATATAAAAAACTTAAAAGAAGAAAAAAATTGTTTGCTTTTTGTGGGAAATCAAAAAACTAAATGGTTCTTTAGTAACTTGTTAAAATGGTAGATTGTGAATGGTGAATTACTGAATCATCATTTTCACATAAAACTATTATTTTTTGTTTATCACTTATAGTCAATCATATCAAGTTTGTAGTACAAAAGTTGTGTTCCAAGAATCTTGTACTTAAAAAAATAAAAAAAAAAAAGAAAGAAAAAGAAAAAAGATGCCCATAATTTGGTACTTAAATGCATATGGCTGACGTGATCCGGTAAGCCCAATATAAATGGGTTCACGACCCACAGGCCCAACAGATCATGCACCCCACCTTATGACCAGTGATCACTCCCAGTCCCAGAGAGCGGACCTTGTTGTTGTAGAGGTAGCACTGCAAAGCCCTTCGCAACTCTTTCAAGGGAGAGTCCACAGTTCTGTGTCCAACTAAATAGTCTCTGAGAGAGAGAGAGAGAGAGAGAGAGAGTGAGGGTTTTACAATGACGACTCGAATAGCTCCCGGAGTTGGAGCCAATTTGCTGGGCCAACACTCTGCCGAGAGAAACCAAGACGCCACTGCTTATGTCGGCAATCTCGACCCTCAGGTCCTCTTCTCTCTTTCTCCTTTATTTATTTACCATCTTTGGAATTTCAGTTTTGCTTTTTTTTCTTTTTTTTTTTTTTTTTTTTGGGGTTTGGTTGTAGTTAGGGTTTTAATTTTTGTTGTTGAACTTGGTTTCTTCTGTGTTCGATGTTTGCAGGTGTCGGAGGAGTTACTTTGGGAGTTGTTTGTTCAAGCAGGCCCTGTTGGTATATGTCTACCTCACTTGTTTCTTTTCTTAATTTAGTTTTGTAGAAATTATTGGCATTGGTTGTGCAACATGCTTTTTTGTGTTTTTACTTTTGTTTTGGGAAACCTTGTTTTGTCTGTAAATTTGAAACTCCATATCATAAATTTTTTTTTTTTTTTGGTGCTTGTTTTAGTATTGCATCAATTACCAATCTACTTCGCCATGATCCCCTGTAGCTAAGCGGCATTTTCTGCCCTCCTTTATATGAGAAACCAGTGTTCAAATCCCCCTTCCCCTACTTGTTGTAACAATTGAATTATCAAAGAAAGAAAAACTCAATCCACTTCACAATTAGCTTGGGCCTGTAGTTTTACTGTTATTTTGGGCATCGTGCTTCTTTTTCTATGCCATCCATTAGATGTGAAGCTCCCCATTATCCTAATCTTCGTCTGGAACTTTATTTTGCCTCGCCCAATGGAAAGGGAAGAATAGATTGTAAATGGGCCTGTTAAGATTCATTTTTGGGGAAAAGGTTATTGATAAAGCTTTTCAATCAAATTGGTGGTGGTATTCTTTGCCGATTATTAGTTTATTCTGTGTTTCTTTTATTTTTGTTACTGTATATATATTCCTTTAATCTGCTTGTAAGACTGCCCATATATAATCTTTCCTGTTTTCTATGTCAGTGAATGTATATGTTCCCAAGGATAGAGTGACAAACTTGCATCAAGGATATGGATTCGTGGAGTTCCGAAGTGAAGAAGATGCTGACTATGTAAGTGTTGATCACTTATTGTGATCGTGCTATCTTTAAAACTTTCAAGTTCATGTTAAGATTGTATGGGTTAACTGCAAAATTTTACTGTCAACTTCCCTTCATTAGTTCTTTACTTTTGAGTCCTTGACCAATGACTTTGCCCTGTTAACAACCATGCAGGCAATCAAGGTGTTAAACATGATTAAACTTTATGGAAAGCCAATACGTGTGAATAAGGTATTTTTTTCATCAACTACTTTTTGAGGGCATTTTTATAATTTGTGTTCTATATAAGTTATGAAGCACTGTTACATTTGAAAAGGTTTACTGTTCTGTTCCATCCTGACATCTTTGTATCTGTTTTATTTGATTTGATGAACTATTTCTGTGTTTTTGTTTTATTTTTCTTAGGCATCCCAAGATAAAAAAAGCTTGGATGTTGGAGCAAACCTTTTCATTGGAAATCTTGACCCTGTAAGTTAAATTCTATCAGAGTTATGCAATTAAGACAAGCTAAGTTACTGATTATAGCTTTTTCTTACATTGATATTCTTTACAGGATGTGGATGAGAAGCTTCTATATGATACTTTCAGTGCATTTGGAGTCATTGTTACAAATCCTAAGGTTAAATTTCTGTCTTTTCTTTTGCTGAGTTAAAATATTTTTACCTGTTTCTAAAATTTTCAGAAATGTAGAATGATTTTATACAAACTAGCTACTCACTAATAAGACTGTTGGTGTTCTTATAACAACCACAACAACAACAACAAATTAAATTCAGGGTTGGCCACATGTATTCTTCTTATTGTAAAGTTGAAATGGGAAGATAATAAATCTTTCTCCCATTACAACAAGCAGCTGGGAACCACTCTTCATGAAGTGGAGGTCACTAGTTTGAATCTCCCCCTTTCCCCCTAGGGTCCAAAACTCACTTATCCACCCCCACCCTAAAAAATATATTAAAAAAAATTCTTTAAGCCCTTAGAGTTTATATAACCTCGTTTCTGCATATCATTTATTCCTTTTGTTTTTATGCAACTGTTGAATGTGCCCTTTGCTTATGGTCATCTATTATCTCATATGCCTATGCATGGAGGATGCAGTTTTCCTGCCAGTATGTTATCACTTCACTTGTCATTTATGCGACTATTCTCTATCAGTTATTTTTTATAAGGAGATTGTCAGAGTTTTGTAAATTGTAGGTTTATTCATTATTTTACCTTCATTGCTTCATACATTTTATGAGGTTGTGGGGAAGCTTTGAAAGTATGCTAAATTAGCGTTAGTCTGGTTCATGTGATAGGAAAGGAAACTGAATCTATCAGATATCCTTGAAATGGTAAATCCAGAAATGGGTAAATCAATGGAAGAAGCAGCCATTTTTTACTAGGCCTTGCTTTCTTCTTTCATGGAAGCAATTCTCTAATCTGTAGAAAATTGGAGAACAGTTTCTTTGTCCTTTTTTTTTTTTTTAAAGAAAAGTTGCTTTGTCTTCTCGAAGTCATTTTCTTATACGTTTGCTTCTTTCACTCCTTGCATCGTCCCAGAAACTGGTTTTGTTAGCTGCTCCTTTGATGGCTTTAGCTAAATTGGTGTTGCTTTATTCCCCTATAAGTTTTTTGAAAGGCCGTATAGTTACTATTGATATATTAAGTAAAGGTTTTTGGTATACTGCAAATAAATTTTTTACTTAAAGTCTACCTTGGCACATTCTAACTTCTGACATAATCATCTATAATTTGGTATATGAGCCTATCCCCAGTGTTCCAAGTTATGGGGTAAGTGGTGTATCACATTCTCTTCCAGTTCTGGTACCACAATGACCCATGTTCTTGGTGAGTTAGACCATTATCCTCCTGAAGTTAAGTTTAATGGTAATACAATCATGGATATCTTAGTGCTACTTGATGAGCATTTTTGTGTGGCCTTCAACTCTCCATGTTGGTTTTTCTTATTTGGGTTTATTTTTGTTTTAGGAGAACTGGATATGAACCCCTCTTAACTCTTAAAGTGGGTTCCGATCTCTTCCTGCCTCTCTTTGCATGGCACAAGGGTTGGGCTCAAACATTTCTACTGAATGCATAATTTTTTCTTCTTCTAATGTATGAATTCTACTGACTATAACTCTGACTGTTACATGGATTCTGACCTTTAGCACTGTCTTTTACCAGATCATGAGGGACCCTGAGTCAGGAAATTCACGTGGTTTTGGGTTCATTAGCTATGACTCTTTTGAGGCGTCTGATGCAGCTATTGAGGTATTTGTACTTTGCTGTTATTTTCATATCCTCCTAATCTGTGTGAGAAACATGAGGTTTAATAATACAAGATTTAGATCAATCATTAGTTTGTTATTCAGTCCCTGGTTTATTATCTATTTTTTATATCTAAATTGAGGTCCACTAGTTTATAGCTTGATGTCTAGTCTTACATGATCAACAATTCGATTAGATCTACATTTTAAAAAAAAAAATTTATTAGTCTTCTATGATCTTATTTTAATTACAATGAGAAAGATATTCTAGTTTTGTGACATATACTAAGACATAAGTGACCCATGTCACTAGCATATCCCTGTCTTAATTATTTATGAGTTGATTTGGTATTGATCTTCTTCCAGGCAATGAATGGCCAATATCTTTGCAACCGTCAAATTACAGTGTCATATGCATATAAGAAGGATACTAAAGGGGAGCGTCATGGTACTCCAGCAGGTAAGGATTTTTAAGCTGCTACTTTTAGTAGGGTAAAATTCATGCTGTCATTGAGAACATTGCTTTGTTTACATGCTAAAATTATATTGCAGAGAGAGTTTTGGCTGCAAGCAATCCTACTGCCCAAAAGAGCAGGCCTCACACTTTATTTGCTAGCGGGCCTCCAACACTTTCAAATGTTCCTCAGTCCAATGGAACCATGCCGCCACGCCCCTTTGCAAATGGCACTGTAGCTCCAGGCCCAATTCCTGCTTTCCGACCACCACCACCACCTCAAGGTGCAGCATTCCCACCTATGCCAGTAGGTGGACAGCCACCTTGGCAGGTTCAGCCACAGCAACCAGGTCAGACAATCCCACCACCTATGATGCATCCTCAAGTCCAGCAATTCAGGCCAGCTCCCCCGAATATGCCACCACCCCCTCCACAGGCAGGTCAAGCTCCTCCAAGGCCTCTCCCACCACCAATGGGAATGGGAGGCCAACCACCTATGTGGCGTCCGCCACCACCTCCACCCCTACAGCAGCAGCCTGGTAGGCCCCTAATGCCACAGTCATCAATGCCTCCACCTCCCCCTCCGAATAACCCCAATAATCCTCCAATGCCTCCATCTTAAGTTGAAATCTTGAGATTATTCTGCAAGGCTCTGTTACTCCATATAAGGTCTTGGATATTTCTTGCTCAATTTATTTGTTCTGAATTAGGAGAATGCAGATTGTAATATGTACCACACTAATTAACAAATCAAGCTCTAATTTTGACTAGAAAGGATATTTATTTTTGGAATATAGTCTTTTTTGCATCATTGGCCAGAAAGAAGTGCAAGTGCTGTGCTAAAGCATCCCCAATTCTAGGTAATTTTTGCCTGCATCGGTCACTAGTTGGCCTTCATGTTCAAGTCAAGTAAAACATTCTGGCAAATTACTAAATTCTGCTTGTTCGAGATAGGGACATGGAAACCATTTAGACCCAGGTTGGAAGGGTCTGTTGGTGTAGCAGCTTTGACTAATGCGCACGTGCATTTCACAATTTGGGGAATGGGGTAACTCCCTTGATCCTAATAATTATCATCCATTGTCCATCTACGTGCTCTTTTGGGTCAAGGGAAATTGTTGTTGCACACACGAAAGTGCACACAACCGTACACACAATGGGTGAAATCATGGGTTCAAAACACAATTTTAGTTATAATTTAAAATGCTGAAATTGTGTCTTGAAAACAAGATTTCACAATTTAACTGAAATTGTGTTTTGAACTCACAATTTTGCCCATTGCGTGTATGGTTGATTGGTTGTGTGCACTTTCATGTGTGTAATTAACAGCAACCTTTGGGTCAATTTGGACCTAAATTTTTTCCTTGTAATTATAAACCCTAACTATAGGACCTTTGGTTTTCACTTTTCAATAAGAGATGGAATAGGGATATAGGAAGTCGAATAACTTGCCTCTATATTTTATGATATTGATATTGAAATAGGGTTTATTGTGACCCTGTTCCATGACACTTTCTTCATCCTGACGAAAATGTATTAGAAAGAATGCCACATCAAAAGGTCTAGTACATGTGTGCAAGTCGCTTTGATCACATATTAATGTGCGCAAGTCACTTGAAATGAAACTTGAGCTGAAAACCCAATTCAAAGTGAGATAAGACTTTGTGGATTAAGATTTGGGATTTGGACATGCCTTACTTTAGACTTTTTTTTTTTTTGGGTCGTAATGCAAGTAGCAATTGAAGACAAAAAAACTAAAGTGATTACAATTTCTAAGAGACTTGGGCTGTTTGGTAAGATGTTTTAAGCAACAGTTATCAGTGTTTAAACAACATTATACATATTTTTGCATATTTTTTCATCCACACGTATATCTAAAAAATACAAATAATGTTACTAGAACAATATTACTAAATCAAGTCCTACGACAAAGTCATTTCCAATGCCTCAAAGTCAACTGATAGGAGGTGAACTGGTTTGAAGTGAAACATTCTTAAACAAACAAATTTGAAGTGTACTGATTCAAAGTAAACCAGTTTGAGGTAAAATAGATCAAAGTGAGTTGGTTTGAAGCTAACTTATTTAAAGTAAATCAAGTTAGCTCAAATCCTAAATCATAATTCTAACATCAAACGTTCATCAATAAAAAAATTCTAACATCAAATTGAGTGAAGCAAGCATAAATTCAAATCAAAACAGACTAATAACTAAATATGACATCAAACTTAACTAAACTTGATTAAATAGGATTACAAGTCACAAGGAAAGCACTTACAAATGTAAATTCTTCGCAAATCCAAAGAACTAGAAGATCTTCTAAGAATAAGTACAAGTGATTTTAGAATTGATCTCAATAAATTCTCTTAGAGCATCTCCAATAGCTTATCTAAATTTTTGTACTATTTGAACAGTAAATAGTGATATTTAGCTTTTACCTATCTATTTTTTTAAATACACTTTTCAACATATTCTTTATCATTTTCTTCATCTCATTTTAATTATTATTTGTTCATTAATCCTTTATTAATTATTTATTCATTTTTTAACAACTATACATCTTCCAACATTTTTTTATTCAATACTTGATTATTATAATAGAAAAAAATATTTGAAGTATGAATGGTAAAAGCTACAGTTTTCTCTATTTGTAGAGAAGCACTGTAGCAATTTTAATTTAAAAAATGGAGATGGAGAATTTATTGGAGTGTAAACAGTGGTATTTTTGCTCTAAAAAATAGATATAAAGCATCTATTAGAGATGCTCTTATTTGTTTACGATGTCCTTTTTATGTAAAATGAGTCACTATTTATACTTGAAAGAAGTCGTTAGTTCCCTCATTGAATCTCACTGCCACTTGTCATGTAGCCAATTGGTCTCAATAATCTTTAATAACTTCCTTGGGGCAATTGTTCTCATGTTGACTACGTCAATTAGCACATATCATTGTTGTATCTATGTGCTCTTACAATTGCTCGAGTTACTAATTCTAATCCCTTGTAACTCCAAGAAAACTAAAAATAATGCCACTTGTCAGCATTTCAAGCATTATTTCTGACTTTAATTTATTTAATTTGGACTACCACATCATCCTTCATTTTCCAGCCATTCATCCCCTATCATGCAACATGTTTTCTATAAATTGTTATTTTTTGGCCCTAACAATATGTATGTAATTCATATGCTTGTATTTAAGTATTGATCTAAGTAGTGCCACATCAAAAGTACTAGTACATGTACGTCATTCATATGCTTGTATTTAACTACTGATCTATGTGGTGGTCCAATAACTCAATCTAACGTCTTTATAAGCTTCTAGCTAGGTCCCTAAGCTAACACGAGATGTTTTTCGCAAACACAAGAAAGATTTTAACTAAGTGGCTTGAAATGTTATACTTCAACTAGTTCTTTGAGCACTGCATAATGAAAAAGGTTGTACATCACTTCTGTAACTTTCGTCCAACAATTGTTTAATGTTTCATTGGTTTTAGTTATTATGTTGTGCAATAAAATTGGACCCATAGTTTACCATCAATTTTCTTGATAACAAATAGTGGCAGGAAAATATTTTGTGGTATTCACTGCTGAGAATCAAGTTTTATGTATTATGTATTTAGACAAGAATTTGGAGAAAAAATCTGTACAAAATTATATTCTGATTGATGTTAGATACTTGGATCAGCCTGAGTCAAAATTTAACAGGTTAAAAAAATCAGATTCCTAGGTATGACAAACTGTTATTATGTGTAAGGGGATATGTAAGTATGTAACATTCCTCTCACACGAAGGCAAAATAAAAATTCACCAACCCTTAGAAGGTGCAAGATTACCTTCCAAATCAATTATTGAAAATGACTTGCAGTTCTGTGAACCTAGAAATTATTCAATGTTGGGGCTCCTGAGAATGTTTGATTATTTGCATGGTGACAAGAATACAGGCTGGCAGGTTGGAAATATCATCAGTTCACAGAACTCACTAGTCAAAATTTCATTGGAATGCTGAAGAGCTGTTTCAAAACTAATCAAGAGTATTTAAAAGCGTTTTGTAAATTTGGACCATAACCAACTCAAGGGAGCTACTTTTTCAGATAAAGGGTCTCAACCAGCAAATAAGTGGAAACATTGCAGCTAGAAGTCCCAGGTGCTCTCAGCATTTAGTTTCGGTACGTGTAATCCCTTTGCCAAATCGAGTGATGCGGAGATCTGAAAGGTAAAACAGTCAGAGACTTAGATCAAGATTAAATTCATGTACAAGAGATATGCCCACATGTAAATTAGCAGTAAAAAATATCCACTGACAATGGGACAATGGAGAACATCCTTATAGAAAGAAGCAAGTTTACTAGGGAAACATTTGCTAACCAAGCTAATGAAGTTTAAAATTCTTGACACAAGAAATCCAAAGAGTTTATAATAATACAATGATAGAAAAACCACGAGAAAAATGTAGAAAATAAAGAACTTTTTTGTTAGGAGTCATTGACTCATTTATATGATGATACCAACACAAGTCAAAGAGGTTCATATTCACCAGAGGACCAAAGTAGCTCAAATCGAATAATAAAAGCTATGCAATTTTCCCCGACAAAAACTGTGGATTTGTTGTAAAATAGGAAAAATGTATCTTCATATCCAGAAGGCACAATCATCTGTTCTAGAAGTTGGCACAAATCTTAATTGGAGTAAAAAAAAAATTATACAGATTTCTGTCAAAATTTATCATTTTGAATTCATTGATCGATGCCCTTAGCTCAAAAGCCAGCGGGTACATGGACATTATTGGTACTAGATGGGAAACATAGAGACTCAAAGTAGACATGATCAGATAGCCCCCGTTGTCCACTTGTATCTTAAATTAATTGTTTGACATAATTTTGTCATCATAGAGCATGAGTGAATATTCAGTGCTGTGGAACATTTACTAGGAAGCGTTACCCCAAAACTTAAAGTCACTTACTCCAGATGTTCCATATGTGCACCATGGCATGGACAATGTAACACAAGTGGTTCCAGAAATACAATAACTAGACTAGACCATTAATACTAAAAATTAAAACCTTCTGGATATCATGCAGGAAAATATGTAGGGGCAGCAAGAAGAATGGGTGAATATCATTTGCCACAAAACAATAGCACTAAAGCTAGCTGAGGAACAGAAGCAGAACTGCTACCGTGGCTCAAGAGGGGACCAAAAAAAAACACAACTAATTCAAACTTTCTTGGAGCTTGGGTCTTGGCATTAAGTCATTTCAAACTTTTGAAGCCAAGAACACCAAAAATATGTAAACTCAACCTATGGCTAGTTATCAGGAATATACATATGCATATAGCTTTACAAGTCCAAATAATGAAAGGGCCCTTCTGAGAGATAAACACGTGTGCTTAAAGGAAATGTATTAGGCGATTAAAATAAGGTAGGGGATGGAATTCACTAAACTTTGGTTAATGGGGTACACTATATTGCAAATATAATAACTCATATTCTTTTTTCTTTTTCGTTTTTTTTTTTTTTACCTTTTATTTCTTCTCATTGATAAAAGTTTAAGAAAAGCTCTGCTGATGCCACAAACAAACACATATTTTATACATACAAAAACATGCATACATATAAAAACCAAATCCTGTGTTATAGTTTTGCATAAACCATTTTGGCAATGTAAATACAATAATAAATACCAAAGAACATGTTTATGACAGCAAGTATGCCACATGTTGAAGTCAGAAATGAAGACAACTAATGCTCCAACCTAAAAATACAAAAGTGCCACATTGTGGGATGAATGAGTTTTATTGAGTTACATTAATTTATGATTTCGGTACAAAACAATCCAAGAGAAAAATTTGTGCACATATGAAGTCATCTGAACTCAAAAGCCCATGGTATAACAAAACTGGATTCCTTCTTGCTCTCTTGCTTATAGTTATAATGCTTAATCAATCAAGTAAAAGATGAATGCAACCACCAAGTCCTTGTTTTTAAGTTTCCAGTAAAGATATTTATTGTGCCTATTGGATATTTTTGTAGCATTCTACTTCATGTTTATAGAGATGGAGTTCATTTAAATTTTGCACCATAATCTGGAAAACTATACCGAAAAGTAAACTTGTAGCACCATTGAGAGTCAATACAAATAATACATGACAATGCCATACCTTGAATCTTAAATTTTTGTTGTACTTGGAATTAGATGACCACTCCAATCCCAAAGCCTTGCTTGACGTCTTATATGAAGCCCCGATCAAATCACCATCAAGAATCCTCTGAGACATAGTGAAGTCAAAAGACTTCTTCCCAAAGTCATAGCATGGTTCCAATGTCATCCCTCCATGTGCATAGCTATACATCAACTTGCAATCCCCAAAATCAAATGTATAATCAGCCGATAGCTTGTTAGCTGAATTGAGCTCAAGCGTTCCATTCAAAGCAGTCTGGTTCTCACCCATCATGTGAGTGTAAGTCAACTTTAATGGTTTCCCCAACATCTTCACTTTCTTTTTGAATTGAAACCGAACATCCTGCACAAGAATGACCCATTCTATTCCTTTTTTAGAATGCTCAATTCTCAGTCTTTTGCACAAAGAAACTAGGAATCAGGAAAAACTGGATGCCTCGGATTTCAAGTTTTGGGTTCTAAAATATTAATATAAAAACTCTTTTTTTTTTTTTTTTTCCTAATAGTTTGCTGAGACCTGTCTAAACAACTAGGCAGGCATGCCTCACAGTTTTTTTTCATTTCATGGAGAAAAACTAGTACACACCCTATTACACGCACTTGAAATGCACTGAAATCGTTACCGATTTCTAACTTGGAAATCATGACTTCAGTGCATTTCAAGTATGTGTGTAATAAGGTGTGTGTATTTAGATTATATGTAGTTAGGTCCCAAGGCTGAGCAAATGGGAGAATTCAAGTACACACGATCTTACACACACTTGAAACACACACTGACCCACTTCAACTTAAGACTTTCCAACTCAGGTCCCTCAAACCGTACAGTCTCTCCAGTTGTTTTCCAGTCCAAAAGGAGAAAAGAAAAAATGTTTTACAAATTCACAGTTTTATTTGATGAATAGAGAAGTGAATGACAGAGTACCTTGTTTGGGAGGTCATAGTCGATGGTGAAAGAGCCAGGCTTTTCAACTGAGAGAGAGAGGGAGTCTAAGGTGGGCCACGTGGTGGCGGAGATATCGTCGGTCAGAGAAGCTCGAAGGTCTACATCTCCGGCGCTCACAACGACGGTGCCGGAGAAGCCGCTGTTCTCGCTGTTGTAATTTTGTCTCAGGGAAACAGACTTAAGCATCATCTCTTTTGTTGTGTGAAGAGATGATGCAGAGAGAGAGAGAGAGATTTGTACGGAGAGGGTTTTAGGGGGGCTTTTCAATGGCAGCCAGACTGCCAAAACCAAAGGAGTGTTTTATTTTTTATTTTTTTGGGATAGGCAAAGGAGTGTTTTTGAATTAAATATCAATGGCATGTTTTTTTTTTTGAAAGATCAATGGCATGTTTTTAAGTATTGGTTTAAAAAGTTTTTTTTTTAATTATATTTTAATTATTTATGGAATAAAAAAATAATTTAGTCTTTTAAGAACAAATTTGGTAGACCGTAGACTATAATAGACCGTGTTCATTACCGGAAATAATAATTTATAATAATAATAATTTTTTAAAATGTGGAATAATTATTTATCTTTAAAAGAATTTGTAGATATAAATTGTAATAGTCATTCTTCAATAAGTATAATAATTTATAAAATTAATATATTTTTAAATAAACAAATTTTTTATAAGCACATGACTATTAGGAAAATAAAAAATCGTCAAAAAATAATTCATTTCTCCCTGTCTCAAATTTAAAAAATATTAATTTCTAGAAAATATAATTGTACTAGTAAGATTTTTTCTAAAATAGATATTAAGTTTTATTCTAATGTAATAATGTTATAACTCACAACTAAATTTATGAATAGATTTAATTATTTCATTACAATAAATTTTATTCTCAATAATAAAGAATATCAATCACGTTGTAATCCTCATTCAAAGTACTAAATGTGCCCTAATATTTTTTTATATTTCCATAAATGTGATTAAAATTTTCTTAAAATGGTCCATTAACTAGTGCTTTAAGGGCATCCGTTAACTGAACTCTTAAAATAAAGCTTATATTATTTAGTTTATATTATTCAATTTTATTCTTTTAAAAAAAAAAAAAAACCAGGGACGGATCCACGATTTGGAGTTGGGGGGGGGGGGGGAGTAGAAGTTAAAAAAAAAAATGAAACCATTGCCTACAATCTAAATAATTTCTAAAACATTCATTTGTATATATTGACAGGCCACAAACGCGTTGACCCCTTGTGATAATTTAGATTAATTAAATTAGCCCAGTTATTAATTAATCAAATTAACATGCAAATTTACGTGGCAGCACAAACAAATCACCGAAACTAAATTATGCAGCGGAAAATAAATAACACGGTGATTTGTTCACGAATGGGGAAAACCCTAAGGCAAAAACCCCACCGGGTGATTTAAGGTCACCACTCCCGAAACTCCACTATTATCACAACGAGCAGTTACAAGTAAGGAATCCCAGTACCTCACCAACCTACAGTTGAACTCTTACCCCAATACCCAATTGGACTCGTTCTGTAGTGACAATTTCTCCAGTTCAATGCACGGCTCCCAGTACGTGACTAACCAATGTGATGCGCGGATCCCAGTACGCATCTTACTCCTTTGCACGAATCCCAGTACGTGACTCACTCACCAACTTGAGAAAGAAAGAATGTTGGCTGCAAAGTTCTTCAAATCATCAGAGATGAACTAGGGCACGAACTTTTCTCACAGATCACAATTTGCATGAAGAGAGAAGATGCAACTTGTATCTTGTGATTTCTGCTTATTCACTTGTGCAGCCTTTTACGGCCCTTAAAATAATCCTTTTATATGTCTAGGGTTAGGAGAAAAGAAGTCCCAAAGACACACACACGGATTGGACTTGAAACAGACTTGGAATTCTGTTTTCTTTAATTCTCGACAGATAGAGGTGTCGAGAGGTGTCGAGACAGCTGTCGAGGCTCGGGCTAAACAGCTTCTTTAAATCTCGATAGATGTATCTGTCGAGGTTATCTATCGAGCTTTAAAATCTTGCACTTCCTTGCTTGTATCTTGGACAGACTTTGACGGCTTCAACACTTAAACTTGAACCACTGTTTCTTGAAGTGTTTAACCCATCCTAGATCTACCCAATTACAAGTAAAGTGCGTTTTGTCTAAGGATAAGCCAATTACATAAAATAGCGACATATGTTCACAAGTTTGAACAACTACATATGTCCTAACAATCTCCCCCTTTGGCAATCCGTGACAAAACCACAACATACAAATGAAGATATGAGAGAAGTCATAAATCACTCAACTCATATTCACTTGTTACATACAGTAAAATCTATCCTAACACAAACTCTTGAAAAACTTTGCAAGAAGAGAGTTTATGGCAAGAAGACTTTGACAACCTGTATTTCTGAAACACTTATAAACAAAACACATCAAGGCATCTTTGTGTGAAACAGAAATAATAGATTGCATACAAGTAAAGAAACATGTGTATAAAGACAGAAAAGAAACAACACATGAAAGGTAGGTGAAAGAAACATACATCATCATATATAAGAAGAATATAAGTACAATGTATGGTAGAACATGATCAAAGTATCTCTAAAAGATAAGGAAAGAAAAGAAATACATCTGATCATCTCACTACATCCCTCAAAGCACACTCCCCCTAACAAAAATGTCCTATGTCCTATGCTAACACTCCCCCTAAGTATGACTACTCTCATACAAAACTACTCCCCCTTTTTGTCACGAGTGACAAAGGGTAGAGTGTCAAGTAGACATCTCATCCGATGAGTCAGCATCTCCATCATCATCATCGTCGGAAGCATCATCATCATCGCCATCATCATCAGCCTCGGTCTCAGACGACGCATGAGGTGGCGGAGGAGAAGCCTCTGATGCAAAGCCGCCCATGGTCGCCTGTCGCCTAGCGATGCGGCCAACACGGACATTCACCTGATACAACTCAGTGGTGAGTGTATCGAGGCGAGCGTCCATGCGCTGTAACAGCGTCATGACGTCTCCCAGTGTGACCTCGCTCGTAGAAGAAGAGGTAGATGCTCGAGCGGATCTGGAGGTGGTCGGAAGGGTGGAAGGAGGTGCAGCATCCGGCTGTCGCGATCTGAACTGTGCCTCGCTACGTTTTACGGTAGCGGCGTCTATGGCAGACATGACATGATAATGATCGGACGTAGGGAAGGGAATGGAAAAACGACCCAAAATCCTCGTGATAGCGGAAGGGAAAATGAGCTTATCACGGGTGGCCGTATCTCTATAGACATCGATAATAGAAAAGATGAAGTGAGAAGGAAAGTCTATAGAGAGATCCTCAAGGAGGGACAACAAGAACCGAGCACGAGGCTCTGTGATCGAGTTGTAGTGAGACAGTGGGTGCAAAACAAAGGTCATCACCATGTTAAGAAATCTAGGACCTTTAGCAAAAGGTCGACATGGTGTGTACATGTGATCTCCCCAAAGGGTAGGACGTTCACAGAACGCCGAGATCATCTCGTCTTTGGACACAGTCCAGAGACGCTCACAACTAGGGTAATCGGGATGATCCACCCTAGGGACATGGAGTACCTCAGAGACAAGCTCTGGGGTGACACAGAAGCGCGTACCTCGAACGCTAGAGAAGAAGGAAGGTACTGACGAATCAATCCCGTGGATGTTGGAGTAAAACTCCTGAATCAGCACGAGAGGAGACGTGACCGGGACGTCACACAGTAACTCCCATCCCCGAGTGTGAATGACATCGGGAAGGTCAGTGTCGGCAAAGTCTGCCAAGACGACGTGGCGTTCCGAATGAACACCGCGTTTAGAAAAGTTCTCCGAGAAATCCTTATGGGCTTTCTCATCACGGAACCGAACAGACACAGGGGTAGAATCAGAAGAAGACTGCCCCTTAGAACGCATGGGGTTCCTAGGAGGAATAGACTTACGTTTAGGAGCCATAGACGCTACTAACGTAAACATAGAAGAGGGGGAAAGAAGAGACAAACAGAAAAGTCCCAAACAATTCAATATTGGCAGAAAGAAATATTGAAATGAAAAGAACGTATGCATGAAAATGCATGAGCATGTGACATGCAACTCAAAACACATCATGGGCTCAGCCCAATCCAAACCTAACAGCACACAATAGGAAGGCACACATCTAAATGCATGAAAATACAATTAGAATGCTAATGTGATGCAATGCATGTGGTTTTGAAGATCAGAACTCGAAAACCAACCCAAAAATTTCAGAAAAATCCCGACAATTTTGAAAACTCCCAAAAATTTTCAAAAAAACACAAACCTAGGGTTTTGAAAACAATGCAATGCATGAAATGAGAGATAAAAGGCTTACCAAATGATGAAGAAAGTGAAGAAACACTTGAGAAAGCCTTGAGAGAGGTTTGGAGGGAGAGGGAAAAGATTTTGAGAGAGATCCAAGTGTTTTCGAGCGAGAGAGATCGAGAGAAGTGATTTCAAAATCGCGAAGGACCCTTATATAGAATCTCAGTAAATCTCGACAGATGCAGGTATCGAGAGCTGTCGAGGTAGCTGTCGAGGTAAGCTGTCGAGAAATGCTCGTGGACAGATGAAGCTATCGAGGTTAGCTATCGAGGAAGAAGAAACAAGCATGTGGTGACCTCGATCGATCCAGAAGCTATCGAGGAGCTATCGAGCAAACAGAAAGTTTCTCGATCGATCCAGCTGCTATCGAGGTATCTGTCGAGACTGCGATAAGAATGAGTCTAGGGATCTCGACAGATGGCTATGTGTCGAGAGGTATCGAGGAGGTGTCGAGATGCCTTTCAAAGCAGTTTTTCAAAAGAGGAAAAACACAGACATGAATGCAATCATGCATGCAACTCAACCAAGGATACAACCAACACATTAAGCTCTCAAAAACATCTCTCAACAAGAAATATGATGCACATGTATCTCAAAACACGCACACACACATTAAACAAGTCTAACCAATTTTATCTTTCAAAAACGAGTTAAGACAGTTTAATGAGCACACATTAACGCATGTCAACCTTGTGATGGCCAAATCACATTGTACCTGCACATGTATCAAGAATAGCAAAGAGTATTGCGTGTTGTGTGTGAAAACATCGCAAGATTGCATAAGTGTCTCAATGTTATGACGATTTGAGATATGAGAAAATCACTTTAACTCACACACAATCATAACTGCTCGATGGGGACTATCACCTTTGAGGTACATCCTATAACTCCCACATCTCCTAGAAAACACGCTTGCAACCATATTTTAAAGCATTTTTAATCTTTTTGCTTATTATTTCTTTGCATATTTTCTTTTAACAAGCATATCATGCATGGGCATACAAGAGAAAGAAAAGAAATACCCAATGATGTTAAGCTTGTGACACTGCACTTTTGCTATGCCGAAGCATACAGGTGTCCTTGACATTGCACTTTTGCTATGCCGAAGCATACAGATGTCATTGACATTGCACTTTTGCTATGCCGAAGCATACAGATGTCATATTATGATTGGCGAGTAACAGTGGTGAGATGGTTATTTATGCCTTTCTCTTAGGATTTTCTAGTTCAACCCGTCAAAAAGAGTGATACGAGTGTTAAGAAGAAGAGATCACTTAACCTTACTCATCACAAACAAAGAGCTACAGAGCTCACTCGCTTAGTTGTGCAGAAGAGTGCTCATCTAAGCTATAGATGACACAAAGTTTAGAAAACTCTGTTTCAATGGCCATTACAAAAGTTCACATGAACTGATGCACACAAACACACACTGTTTTTGTATTTTTCATTTTTTCAATTTTTTTTTTATTTTTATAAGAGAAGCAAAAATAAAACACAAAACTGAAAACACACAAACAAAAACATGTAAAGCAAAACAATGCATAAAACTAGACTGACTCAAAACAGTAAAGAAACACACAAGTAATGCAACACACAAAATAGAGAGAGAGAAGAAGTGACTAAAATCACTTGGAACCCTTTGGCTTCCACACCTTGGAAGATCCTTTCCTTTTGGTTGACTCTTGAGCCGGTATAGGGGGAGAAGAATATGAACCGTTCAAGTTTGAAAGGAACATGAGGGCTTTTAGAATGTCTCCAAGAGGAGCGAGAGAAGACTGGAGCTGATTCTGGCTCCCAGATGCTATAGCGCCATTGCTCTGTTGAGTGGCAAGCCACTTGTAGCAATTTGGTCGAGTGTGACCGCCGAGACCACAATGATAACAGAGATGCGACTTCTTATGTTTGGCCTTTTGAGAGTTATCCTTCTTATTCCTAGGGTGTCTAGCTTCCCTTTTCTCAATTTTAGGGGGTGCTCCTAGGATGGATTTGTCCTTGCCTATGTTCTCACTAGCTAAATCAGTTTTAACATTATTTTCCTCAGTTTTAATGTTATCAGCCGGTGGAACAAAAACAGTAGTACTAGCAGAAGGAGTATTAGAGATAGAGAATTCATACCCCAATCCAGTACGATCTGAAGAGTATCTCTGAGCACTCAGCATCTCGTCCAGTTTAGCACTTGACGTCCTCTCCAGTTGTGCCCTGACTTGAAACAGCTCTGCTTCAAGCTTCTTGGTCCTCTCAGCCAAGAAATTGTTCTCGAACCTCAGTGCTCCAATGGTTTGATTCGCTTGATCAACCTTTGTGGACAGTTCCTCACGGTCAAGTTCCACATCACTGAGTTTCTTGGTGGCCAGCCTATAGAGCTTCTCATGCTTTTCCGAGAGCTTGTATAGCTTCTCATAGGCAGTGTGGATATCATCTTGATCATCCATGATCTCACACTTGGATTCCACCAACTCTTCTTCTTCATCCGCTTTCTCGGTAACCCCATCAGTAGGATTAACAGTGGCAGTGAAGGCATTCAAGATTCCGTCGTCCTCATCCTCGGAATCATCCTCTGGCTCTGTGTCGCTTAAGGTAACAGCAAGTGCCTTGCTTTTCCCTATGCTCTTTAAGTACGTAGGACACTCTTGTTTCATGTGTCCAAAGCCTTGACACCCAAAGCACTTTGGTCCTGTGGGAACAGTGTACTGACCGCCATCCTTGACATCCTTCTTCATTTTATCCGGATTCTTGAATTGTGAAGAACTGGATTGTCTGCGGTCTCTGTTGAAGCCCTTTCCGTTGGCATTCTTCATGAACTTCTTGAACTGCCTTGTGATGTAGGACTTCATCTTGGAATCTTCATCATCTGACGAGTCATCCGTGTCACTGCTTTTGGCCTTCAGTGCCAAACTCTTGCCCTTACTTGACTTGCCTAACCTAGTCAGCCCTAACTCATAGGTTTGCAAGTTTCCAACTAGCTCAGTCAAAGGAATTCTGTCAATATCCTTTGATTCTTCAATTGCCGTGATCTTAGCATGGAATCTTTCCGGCAACGATCTGAGCACCTTTCTTACAATCTTGGGTTCTGGGATGGTTTCCCCAAGATTGAAGGCTGAGTTCACTATGTCCTTCAGCTTGGCATAGAACTCATCAAACGACTCATCCTCCTCCATTTTAATCTCTTCAAAGCGTGTGGTGAGCCTTTGTAGCTTTGAATCTTTGACAGCCTTGGTGCCCTCATAGGTTGTCTGGAGGATAGTCCATGCTTCCTTCGCAGTTTCAGTTGAGGAAATTTTCTTAAACTCCTCATTGGTGACTGCACTGAATAGGGCATTCAATGCTCTGCTGTTGAAGTTAGCCGCCTTGATCTTTGCATCATCCCATTCGGCTGGCGCTTCTGTAGGCTTGGTCCAGCCTATCTCCACAGCTTGCCACACTTTCTCATCTAAAGACTGCAAGAAAGCTCTCATGCGTACTTTCCAGTATGCATAGTTAGTGCCATCAAATAAAGGAGGTATAATTAAAGATTGTCCTCTATCCATGACAGCAGGGGTCAATGGATCACACACAGTAGATTAAACCCTAATCAGAGTGTGCTTGCTCTGATACCACTTGACAGGCCACAAACGCGTTGACCCCTTGTGATAATTTAGATTAATTAAATTAGCCCAGTTATTAATTAATCAAATTAACATGCAAATTTACGTGGCAGCACAAACAAATCACCGAAACTAAATTATGCAGCGGAAAATAAATAACACGGTGATTTGTTCACGAATGGGGAAAACCCTAAGGCAAAAACCCCACCGGGTGATTTAAGGTCACCACTCCCGAAACTCCACTATTATCACAACGAGCAGTTACAAGTAAGGAATCCCAGTACCTCACCAACCTACAGTTGAACTCTTACCCCAATACCCAATTGGACTCGTTCTGTAGTGACAATTTCTCCAGTTCAATGCACGGCTCCCAGTACGTGACTAACCAATGTGATGCGCGGATCCCAGTACGCGTCTTACTCCTTTGCACGAATCCCAGTACGTGACTCACTCACCAACTTGAGAAAGAAAGAATGTTGGCTGCAAAGTTCTTCAAATCATCAGAGATGAACTAGGGCACGAACTTTTCTCACAGATCACAATTTGCATGAAGAGAGAAGATGCAACTTGTATCTTGTGATTTCTGCTTATTCACTTGTGCAGCCCTTTTACGGCCCTTAAAATAATCCTTTTATATGTCTAGGGTTAGGAGAAAAGAAGTCCCAAAGACACACACACGGATTGGACTTGAAACAGACTTGGAATTCTGTTTTCTTTAATTCTCGACAGATAGAGGTGTCGAGAGGTGTCGAGACAGCTGTCGAGGCTCGGGCTAAACAGCTTCTTTAAATCTCGATAGATGTATCTGTCGAGGTTATCTATCGAGCTTTAAAATCTTGCACTTCCTTGCTTGTATCTTGGACAGACTTTGACGGCTTCAACACTTAAACTTGAACCACTGTTTCTTGAAGTGTTTAACCCATCCTAGATCTACCCAATTACAAGTAAAGTGCGTTTTGTCTAAGGATAAGCCAATTACATAAAATAGCGACATATGTTCACAAGTTTGAACAACTACATATGTCCTAACATATATAGCTACGGAAATTGTGTAAATTTTCTCAATTAACCCCAAAAGATATCCACATCAGGCCATGTGTTATTGTATAAAAATATATTTGTGCTATAGTAATTGTGTAAATTTGCAAAATACACTTGTGCTACAGTAATTATATAAATTTATACAGTTACTGTAGCATAAATGTATTTTTGCATAATGATACATAAACTAATATAAGTGTATTTTGGGGTTGATTGGACAAATTTGGGGTCTTATGTTATTTTACAATTACAATTTATGTAAATTCTATTACAATGAAATCAATGTAAAATTGTAGGATAAGGGCTCAAAAGTTTTGAAAGAGGGGACCCAAATATAAATTGTAAAAAATATACCACTATATATATATATAATTTTTTTAATTATTAAGACTAGGAGGGGCTAGGCTCCCTTGGGCCCCACCTACTTCTGCCCCTGAAAATAACATATAAAAATATATTCATATTATATGCGGATAAAAGTAAGGTTTAAAAAAAATCTACACATCATGTGGCAATGATATTGTCCCCATGGTTCGAAACACTGGGGATCAACGAACCACAAATGGTCCAAAAATCCATTCATCAAAGCCTCCTCTGGCCATGAACATAATGGTCTCTATAGACCCTCACTTGACTTTGAAAAACTAGACCGGAATCCAAACCCAAACCAAAGCACCAACAACAATAACGACCTTTTTAGGATCAGAATGGTGAAGCTAATGGCAATAGAAATGGTAACGGGTTGAGTTCAGACCAGGTTTCTTTATGCTCGAACCCGCCTCGCAACTTGTACTCGTTACCGGAACCTAGCTCATTTAATAAACGGGTTTTTTTTTGAACACCAAACCCGTCCTGTCCAGCTAGGTTAGATTTAGGCCTAATCTACGGTCCAAATTGTGGCCCAATAAATAAAAAAAAAAAATCCAAAAATGCCAGTCCCCATCCAGCAATGTCTTTTTTTTTTTTGGGCCCTCTCAACGTCCAGCAGTGTCTTTTTTTTTTTTTTTTTTTTTTGAGGCACTGCATTAACAACAAACACAAAAAAATAAATCAACTACAAACCAGCTCTCATAAAAATTAAAAAAATTAAAAAAAAAAAAACTACAAACCAACTACAATAAATCAACTGCATTCACAACAAATCAATACAATGAACTAGCCCTAAAACAAACCCAGAGTTATTAAAAAAATAATAATAAAAAATTGGACTAAAACAATATGGTTGGTGATCTAATCCCTTAGTTTTTAATTGGAAAAGATTGAAATGAATCGCGTTCAGTTGCAAGTTCTTTTACTAAAAATATCATTTTATAAATTATTAAAAAAAATAAAAATTAGAGAAAGAGAGAAACAATGGCTGTAAGGGATTAGATTGAGGGCTATGAGAAATGAACTTGTGACGAACTTCAGGGCCGACGGTGATAGAGCTTGAGACCAGTGGTGAACCAGCAGTAAGATCGAGTGATGACTGGTGGTGATAGAGCTTGAGGGTGAGTGAGAGTGAGGAGAGTGAGGGAAATGAGAGGGCAGGGTTTTATTAGTTTATATAAATGGTTTTTTGGTAATTTTGATTTAAGCGGGTCGGGTCTGGGTTCAGGCTAGGTATTACCAAGACCCGGATCTGACCTAAACCCAACTCGGACTTGCTTCGGGTTTTATTTTAAAAATCCAAACTCGACCCTATTGTTTATTGGGTTGGATAACAATTGTCATCCCTAAAAGAAAATATCATCAAAAAACAATTTGAAGGTAGGGTGAAGCCCAACAAGGAAAGAGGCACAATTAGGTGTTGTAGGGAGTATCAATGGATAGTCCAAGTATGAATTTGAATAGAATTTATTTTTTCCAAATTTCTATTTTTGACAATTTTGAGGTTTGGTGATAAAGGGTCTTAGCCTAAGTGTACTGGTAGTGAGGTCGAATTGTGGTGTTTTTTTTTAGATCTTGTTTGGTTAGCGATGAGAAAAAATGCCATGGATGGTTAGTTAGATCTAGGTTGGGTTGGGTTAGGTTTGCTATATTGATTGTAAATATTGTTATTACTTATGACATCTGCACTTGATGATACTTTTTATTATCAGACTAAGACATAATTAGTTTTTGGTGTTGGTGTAGATTGAACTCCAAATCTCTTATTTAACCATAAAAAATTTTATCAATTGAACTAACTGAAACCTATAAAAAAAAGTACCAAGAAAAAAAGTGAAATTAAAAATTAAAAAAAAAAAGGTGCGGTTGAAACAGCTGTACCAAATGGGTCCTTAATTGTTGGCTAGAAAGGCTTTCATCAGTTTGGCAAAAAGGACAGGCGTAAGCCTGATCATTTATTCGTACCAAGATTGAGCCCAATCCCAGGTTGATTGTATGCTTGCTCTTGGGCTGAAGGCCATTCAATTTCAAAACAGAATTTGTAAATGCATTTTTGCTCGAACACACCCTGACCAACAGGTTTATGGACCAAATATACAGACAGAAAGTGAACTGGACTTTAGCAGCCGAAGAAGTAACAATTAGCCTGGCCCGTGGTCACTGTTTATGGCGTTAAGGGAAAAAAAAAAGACGATAAATTTTGACTTTAAACTGTTTGTAGATAATGGTTACAAATTCTGTTTAAAAAATTAACATAGTTACATATTTTAAAAATATAATGGTTGAATTCTATGTTCTTTATATTTTTAACATGCATGTCAATTTCGTTTAAATCGGATGTTATTTATTATTCAATCAATAAACTTATTTTTATGCATAATTTAATATTATAAAAACATAAAAATTTTAATATTTGATTGATGATTAGATATTTATCTTTGATCTTATTGAAATTTTGTAAATATTAAGGATATATAAAAAAATGCAATCTAATGAACTTGTCAAAATTCACATCTAATGAAAATATATAGAGGAGTTCCTAACCAAACATTGTTAAAAAGAAAAAGTTAACGGATGTTTTAAGGACATTGAATTAGGAAATATTTTATGAACTTTTAATAGGAAAAGCAAAAAACAACTGATTTTTTTTTTTACCTTTTTTTATGAAAGTGTTGTCAAAATTTTCCTAAATTGGTTTATTAATGAATGTCCTAAAAGCATTTACAACAGTATCCTAAAAATTTTTAGCTAAACTAGCCCAAAAATCTTCGCTATTTCTAGTTTAACTATTTATGTTTTTCAAAGATACATATCAACCTTAACAATACATCACTATTTCAATTAAATATTATTTCCTTCATATTCATATTTTTAACCACAAAATCAACCACCGCCCATCACAACCACACATACTTAGTTGGATTTTAATACCAAAATGTACACCCACCTTGCACAACCGCATACCCAAGCAACATAACCCAACAAAACCCACATAAAAGCCCAGCAATCCACAAACCCCAACCAGCACAACGCCATCGCCACCTCAACCTACAAAACCCAACAACCACTTCTATAAATGCAACACAAACCATTAAACCTAGCCAAAAGCCTAATGGACCCAACCATTGTCATCATCCATCATTTGTGACCCCGCCATTCGGGTGTGGGGAAGGGAAGATCAAACAATTTGAGAGAGAGAGAGAGAGAGAGAGAGAGAGAGAGAGAGAGAGAGAGAGAGAGAGAGAGAGAGAGAGAGAGAGAGAGAGAGAGAGAGAGAGAGAGAGAGAGAGAGAGAGAGAGAGAACAAAATAGTGTAAAAAATGAAATAAAAAAGTAATAAACTTTTGTGTAGGTATGAACAACATCATGGTCATGTTCATTGTTATGTTTTTTAGGTTAGTCTGGACTCTAGTAAAATTGATGTGTGAGGTTTTTGTTGGTTTTTGGTTATATTTCTAGATTTTATTTTATTTTATTTTTTGGTTAAGGGGATAATGCATTAAACAACTAAAAAGCCTCTAAACCAGAGACAACAAGCCGATCAAACAAAGTTCCAGCAGTATCTAAACTCAACAAAAATACAACATCAGGTGGGGGATTCAAAAAAATGGTAAAGTCCTAGTCCATGAGCGCTCCCTTGTGAGCTAGTGCTTCAGAGCACTTATTTGCCTCCATATAGCAATGTTGGATTCACACCATAGGAATCTCCTTAAGCCTTTCTCTGCAATTAGCAACTAGCACATCAATGCCATTGAATTTCTCCATATCCTTCTTCAAAAGATCAACCACCAACTTTGCATCAAGCTCAAACACAACCGCTGGCAGTTTAAGGGAGATACATAGTCGAATTCTGACTCTTAAAGCCCACAACTCCGCTGTAACACTAGTGGCATAACCCATTGATCTCGCATAGCCTTTCACCCATTCTCCATCCTGATTACGAATCAACCCACCCCTTCCAACCAGGCTAGGATTTCCCATGGACGAACCATCAAAATTCACCTTTACCCAATTAAGAGATGGAGGCAGCCACCTTACTTGGATCTTTACTTTTAACTGCTTGTACTTTTTAGTGATGCCCAAGTAAGCCATCTCAATAGCTTTGGCTAGTGTTTCAGCCTTTAAGTCTTTTATGTATGGTTGCCTTTCCAAAGATAGTGCTATTCTGATGCAACCAAAGCACCCAAATCGCTATGGGAAACAAAATAGCCCAATCCAAATCAGCAACATCACATCGTTGCATCGACCTACAATTTAGTCTCAACCAATCCAAAATTTGGGTGCCATAAAAAATAGAAGCAGAAACTGGGGGAGAGAAGGAACTCCAAAAACTTTGTGCCTTCGGACAGTCCTTAAGAGCATGGCTAATAGTCTCAGGGGCTACATTACACATGGGAGAAATCAGGGAGATATTCATACCTCTTTTAGCAAGGAGACCACACATAAGAATGCTTTGATGGCAAAATTGCCAAAGGAAGCACTTAATTCTTGGCAGGCTAAATTGTTGGCTTGCTTTCCTTTGGATTAGCTATATGATATGCATCTTTAAGATGGAATTCTCCACTGTGAGAGGAGCTCCAAGAAATTCTATCTTCTCTTAGCTTGGAATAGGGAATCAGAGTGGCTTTTATTTCCATAAGGATCTCTTTGGGAAAGGAGAGGGAGATTCCTTCCCAATTCTAGTCGAGGAAGCTAGAAATATCCCTCAATTTGACCTCATGTTCTCCTCTATTAAGCAGGCCAGAGATACAGCTTCTGAGGATGCCCTTATTCAGCCATTTGTCAAACCATAATGACAGGCCACTATCTTTCCCGGAAACCCACTTAGACCTTTATTGACAATGTCTTCACCTTTCTTAATGCCAGCCCAGGTGGTTTTGAGAAGGTTAATAGGTCTACTCCTCTGCCCTCAGTATTTATGAGATAGCACACGAACCCATAATGCTGATTTTTTGGTTTTGAATCTCCAATTCAGCTTAGCCAACAAGGCTGTGTTCTTTGATTTGGTTGCTTGAATACCTAATCCGCCTACCTCTTGTCCCTCGTGATTTTTTCCCATCCAATAAGGTGAATCTTTTTCTTCCTATTTGATGAGCCCCACATAAAGTTTCTGTTCAATCTGTCCACACCTTCAAGGATTTTAGAAAGGAGAGTCACACATTATATCGTGTAGTTGGGAATAGTGGATGTCACTGCTTGAGTCAATACAACTCTGCTCGCAAAGGATAATAAATTAGCCTTCTAGCCAGCCAACTTACTTTGAATACAATCTATAATAAACCCAAAATCTTAAGGAATTCCCTTGTGCTTGATGGGAAGACCCAAATACTTCCCAAGGAATGGAGTAGATCGAAAACCCAGCACCTCACAGAGTTCTTTCCTTTTGTTTTGATCCACATTAGGCGAAAAATAGACTCGAGACTTCTCATCACTAATTTTCTGGCCCGATAATGCATAAAAGGAGTCAAGAACATCTCTTATTGCCATGCAATTTTTTCGTTTTGCCTTGGCAAAAAGCGTAAGGTTATCCACAAAAAAATAAGTGCGAAAAGGTAGGTCCTCCCTGGGAAGACTTAACCGGATTCCAAAACTTCTCATGACATTTATTTTCAATAAGTGCTCCCAATAGCTCCATGCAAAAAATATAAAGATACGACGAAAGAGGGTCTTCATGACGAATTCCTCGAGAGGGTTTAAAAGGCTCTAATGCACCCCCATTGAACAAAATAGAAATGGAGGATGAGAATATGCAACTCATGATTAGAGATATCAATTTGGTGGGCACTCGAAAAAGCTTAAGTGTGTTTCTAATAAAACTCCACTCTAATCAGTCATAAGCCTTCTCCAGGTCCAACTTAATTGCCATCACCCTCCTCTTCCTTTCTTTTTGGCCATAGAGTGAATAATTTCTTGAACGATAATTGCATTGTCCATGCCTTTCCTCCCTAGAACAAAAGCTGATTAATAGGGGGAGATAAGCTTAGATAGAAAAGGCTTGATGTGGCCAAAAATAATCTTCATCACCATCTTATACACCGTGTTACACAAGCTGATTGGGCGGTAGTTGTTCAAGGTTTCTGGACTCTTGCATTTAGGAACAAGCATAATAAGGGTCTTGTTTAGGTATTCCGAAATTTTCCCATCAATAAAAATGTATTTTATCTCCTTTTTCACAGACTCCCCAACAACCAACCAAACCACAACGGAGGCGAGAGGACGCTTTGCGAGACTTTGTGTTCAGGTTTAACTTTGATAAATCGATCATCAAGCTCGTCAAGATAGGCAGTCTTCAACAGCCTGTGCAATATGAAGGAATTAATGCGCTTTATTTCTCATGTGGATGTGTCGGCCACAAAACTGAGGGATACCCGTATAGAATGAAGTTGTAGGAGCAAGCGAAGAAGACGGTGGGAGAAATTGATGTAGCGGGAAGTCACGGGTTGGGGAAGGATCACATGGTACCTGACAGTGCTAATTTTGGGCCCTAGGTCTAAGTTACACGAAACAAGAATCCTAGGAAAAATCTAAGTAAAGAAGAGAAGACTTTAACCCATTTAGGCACTTCCTTTTCCAGCCCAAGCCAGCCCATTAGCTTTTTGAGCCCAACAAAAGAAACTATACGGCCAGACCTGGGGGTAAGCAAGGAAATTCAATATCACAGTGACATGACAAAAGAAAGCAAGTTACGTGCAGATCACACCAACTTATCCTTGAGCCGTGAAAAGTCCACCTTTAAGCCAAAATTTTAGAAGGAGAAAAATCACAGGCATGGACAACAACAAAAAAGGAGCCAGGCAGAGACTAATGGACCAAAAGCTATTGGACAAAAGGCTTCCTCAGAGTGGAGAGTTTTCAATTCGAACCCATTCGAGTTAAGCTCACCCATCAAATTTGGTTCTGATCCAGCTAACATGTCCAAAATAGGAATGGAGTTTAAGGGACTTTGTGCTGGGAGCTCCAACGAAGCAATCTCAACGCCGATGGAGAAATTGGTTTTGGTCGATGCTAAAGCTTGAAGAGAAGGCACCTACTTTGAAGGATCACAAATGGCCTTAGACATAGCATCAGATATGGGAAGAGGCGAAAGAATGGGTCAGATGGTCCATCGCCAAGGGACTGAAAGGAAGCCTTTGGAGGAAATTTCAGACTACTCTCCACAGGAGGAATGTCACTTGGGTTCAGCTATGGAGAAGGAGATCCAGAGAATAACCAAGCTTGAGCTTAAGAGCATTGATCCTTCACTTTGGTCAAAGCGAACAGGGCTTGAAGAAGAGGATTACCCTCAGGTAGAAGATGGGTCTCATTTAGAGACAAATATGCAAGTTGAACAGGGAGGTGAGCTTCTCAATCCTTCCAATTAATATTCTGTTTAAATTCTCTTTCTTTGTGTTAATTATGAATACATTAATCTGGAATTGTCGGGGTGCTCTAAGCCCAAATTTTTGTAATAATATTAAAGATATGGTTTGTGTTCACTCCCCTGCTATCATGATTATCATGGAAATCAAAGTGTGTGGTGATAGAGCTAGAAGGATTGTTGATAGGCTCCCGATGGATGGGGCAATTATTGCTAACTCGATTGGCCTTTTAGGTGGCCTGTGGTTACTTTGGGACTTTAGTTAGGTGGAGATGGTTGAATTATCTTTAACTGAATAAGAGATTCATGCAACAGTATCCTCTTCAAACAAGCCTCTCTGGCTTTTATCAACTATCTACGGAGACCTAATGAGACCAATAGGACTAGCTATATTGGTCTAATGCAAATGCTGCTCTAAGTCACTGTTAACAAAAACCCTTGTTAAAAAAACCTTAACAATTATTCATAAGTCCCGAGGCATATTGAGATAAAATCCAACGGGGCCAAAGTGGTTCTTGGTGTTTTTTTTTTTAAAAAAAAAAAAAATTTAAGAAAGTGGTTCTGAGCTTTCACAACTGTGACTGAGTGATGACTCAATAAGAAAAGGATGAAACATTCAGAGTGGGCATGCGAAAGATCCAGATTCCAGATAAGTAGGATCCAAAAGATCTAAATCTTCAATTGCTTTGGGAAGCGAGTGAGCATTTTCTTATCTTTGGGCAGGAAGGAATCTCTGATACCGTGAGTGCACCATGCTTCACTGAAATTACCACTAGCAGTAAAGATTTCATTCTCTCTGGCCGAGGGTAAATTTTGTGGGGACTTTTGGCGTGGCCTTCACGAAACAGTCACAGATATCAGAGAGAGAAACGTTATTATCCCTTAACAGTATTAGAGAAAGTCTCACCTTTATTAGTGCAGTGCTCCGTCAGGCCTTGACTAATGTAAGCGATTCTGAGACAAAGAAACAAATAGATGTGCACAATAAACGAGCACAACCTGATTCACCTGAAGCTTCATTAATGAATGAGGATGAGGACAATTTCGTTATCTAGTATTATTATACTGGACTTCGTTGGATGGATGTGATATTGGGAATTCCATAATCTACGATGTACTTGTGTGTTGTGGCCTAATGAGACCACTTTCAGCATATCCGTACCCGATTATTGTACCGCACTGTTATATATGTGGAAATGATCACCTGAGGGTTATTTTATTTTATTTTTAAGAAACAAGGTAAGTTTATTTGACTTTATGGTTTTAGTTTTTTTATCGGATGCCTTTAAGACAGGGAGTTTTAGCATTTTACTTTAATTTTTAAAAAAATTTGACAATATATCACTGTTTTGAAATTATTTAAGTTTATGTTCTTGTTTTGAAACTTGATTTCCTCAAAATCGAGTTTTAATAAAGAACTTAATTGGTTTAAAATCGAGTTATGCCCGATCAAACTTAAAAAAAAAAAAAAATTGCATGGAACTCGAGTTTATGGAACTTGAGTTCCATTGAAAATGCCGCTATGGGTGTGTTACTAAACGCCGCTATAGGTTTTGGACTGATCAAACTAAAAAAAAAAAAAAAAGCATAAAAATGCCGTTATAAGTGTTATCAAATACCGCTATAGGTTTTAGGCTAATCAAACTTAAAAAAAATTGCATGGAACTCGAGTTTGTGGAACTCGAGTTCCATTGAAAACGCTGCTATAGGTGTTACTAAACGCCGCTATAGGTTTTGAACTGATCAAACTTTAAAAAAAATTGCATGGAAACATCGCTATAGATGTTATTGAACGCCGCTATAGGTATGAAACTCGAGCTTAATAAACTCGAGTTCCATGCAATTTTTTTATTTTTTTTTTAAAGTTTGATTGCCCCATACTCGATTTTCTATCAATCGAATTCTTTATTAAAACTTGATTTTAATAAAATCGAGTTTCGAAACAGGAGCATAAACCTAGATAGTTTGGAAACAGGGGCATATTGCCAAATATTTTGAAAAATAAGGGTAAAATGCTAGAATCTCCCTTTAAGACATATATTAATAAATTATTTTAAAAAATGTTCTAAGAAAAGATTAAAAAGTAAATAATTATTTTGATAACTTTTCTAATTTTTCATAATTTTTTTAAAATGGACGATTAACGCATGTTGTAGAATATACATCAAGCAGATCCTTATACTTTTATGTGTTATAGTTACTTCTACAATAATTTTTTTGTTATGAATAGGGACATTTGTTCAAATCTTCTTGCCCACAAAAGGATATTAATTGTAATGGTGATATGAAATATAACTCTCATTCGTGCTAGTCTTGACCATATTTGAAATAAATCTTGGTATACCAAGTCATGAAGGAGCCAATCAATGTAAAGACCATTTGGGGTTATTTCCCTTGTTATACAATATATTTATGGGATAGAGAAAAAAAAAAGTATACAAGATTCCGTTTAATTGGAGGAAATAGCCATTTTCAAACAAGATAACAATAGCACGAGATTGTTTCCAAATGGAAATGATAAGACACCATCCTATTTAGGGTTATAAATGGGAGAAACTTAAGTAATCTCAGAGCATTGGGCTCTCACAAGGTAGATGAGTTTCATGGTGGGTCCATGTATAGGGTCCACTCCTTTTGTGAGAGCCTGAAGGGGTGCACTAGGACTATTTAAGTATTTCTCGTTATAAACAAGTTGAACTGAATCAAGTCGTGTATTAAAAATTTGGACTTGTTTATTTAATTTTATTTCGAACACGAGCTAAGCTCAAGTTCATTACCAAACAAATTAAACTAAATGTTTAAGTTTGGTGCATTATCTTACAAATAAGTTTGAACTTATTTATGAGTTACTTGATTAATTTTTTTTTTCATATATTAAACAATAACTAGACAGTCTTACCTCCTCACAAATCTATGAAATTTGTACTTGAACTTGGTTGCTAAACAAACAAGCATAAACAAAACACTTTTTTGCCAATAGTGCTCTAGCTTTTCATAAAAAGCTTTACAGTCCTAATCCTACTTCATAGCTAGTATAAAACTCATGATAGTTTACGACTAACAGTGAACAGGAGGCCCCCACAGCTTGGAATAAAGTCCCATATCTCATGTGCAGGAAAATAATTAGCGTGTAAAAATGTTGGGGGTTGCAACTCGGCTTTTCAATCCATCTGCCAATGCCGGGTTGATCAAAGCTTATGATCATTGGTCAAATGGAAAATGCCTGATCAATGATGTTTTGGGTCCCAACTCAATCTTCATGTTTCAAACACGCGTTACTACTTACTATGTCGGAGTACTTCCTTTGAAATGACCATGCTTGTCCGCCAAAAGTGGAAAAGCGTAAACTCGTTAATCAGTTGTCAAACCTTCACATAGCTCCATTAAATCCAATTGTTCCCCTCTATTCACAATGCCCATAAGTTTGTGAACACCATTTAATTTGTTTCATAGTTATTATTGTGATCTATTGTTAGTGTCATGTGTCATAAAGGTAGTTCTAAACTTCTAATAATGAGTTGATATGAAATTAAATTTTTTTTTTTAAAGTTTTAACTTTGATAATTTCAGTGAAAATTTGAATTATCAATGTACTCTCTAAAAATATTAAAAAATACCGACCAATTAAACTACAAGATTCTTGCATGAAAACAATGTTATTATAACTATAATTTGTTACATGTTGCTTATATTGTAAAAAATATTATGTCTTTAACATTATTATTTCATTTAATATTATGGGTAGGGCTTCCATTTCGTAGTCCAATGCGTTCGACCTAATACAAAATTGATATGTGACTAAACTTGGTTCCGAATTAACCAAAAAATCAAATATATTCACAATTTTTTGCACTATACTTAGATTAAAAGATAGTTCAGTTTTTCTTGTAAAAAAAAAAAAGTTTGATCAATGTTGGACTCTTGTCTCGTATCTTCACAAACTTAGAATATGTAAGTTTATTATCTGATTTCTCTATTTTTTTTTTTCAAAAATTTTTAATCTTGTATCTACACAGACTTAAAATATAATATTATTAATTCTAATAAATATTATGAAGAGCTTTTGATTTATTTTTAATCCTTATATATTGTAGTTTAACTTTTAAAAATTAGATATATCCAAGTTAATAATTATATTTGATACGCTCTTTAGAAGAAAAGATGTTGAAAATATAGAAAGCAACACGCTTTTGGTTTTGGATTCTACTCTTAAAAAAATTCAATCTCCAAAGAGTATTTTAAAAGGGAAACTACTAATAACTTTAGTTCATCTTTACATTTGATCATCAAAAAGAAGTTCATCTTTTCATTTAATTATTTTGGTTCACATATTTAGTTTGTACTCATCTCATTTTAAATCCAATAAAACTAATAGAAAGAGTATTAGAGTAAGATTTTTTTTTTTTTTTTTTTTTTTGAGAAGTATTAGAGTAAGAATGGTTATACACAATTGCTAATGGCTACATCACGAGCTAGATTAAAAGATACATAAAGATGCACATAAACACCCCAAAAAAAAGTAAAACAAGATGATTTGTTATCTTAGTACTATCTTTATTATTCTGAAAATGATTCAAAGAGCCCTAGAAAGTAGAAACACGTTGACTAGTTCTAGTCGATGTTCTCCTACAAAATAAAGCCTCCCAAATCTCAGAGAAAGCCTGAACGATAACCCCATGGTGTTCCCTATCATTCAAAGACAGAAAACAATGTAACAGCTGCTCCAAATCTTTCTCATCAAACATCTGCTTCTCCAGTATCATCTCCATCATTGACCTCTTGAAGTCCTCGTACGGATCCTCCGACTTCTTCACCACCGCGAAGCTCTCTCTCACTTTCCCTTCCACCGTGCACGGTATGAGCCTCTGGAACATCGAGAGCCTCGCCGGAGACTCGCTCTCCGGCGACGAAAGCACCAGCTTCCTCTTCGAGGCGCACCGTTTCTTAGACTTCTTGGTGGGTTTTCGCCTCAGCATTGGTGGCATCTCGCGAATGGTTTCCAAGTTGGGGTTGAACTCGGACGAGGAATCGGTGGAGAAGCTTCGAGAAGATGAAACTAAGGTTTCAGTTTCCTCGTCATCGTAACCTTCGCTGCTGAACAACCCGCTATCTACGCTAGAGGTGCTGACACGGACTTTGGTTGTCGTTTTCTTCTTTTTGGCACGTCGTTTTTTCTTTTCCGCTGTCGGAGGAGGAGGCGGTGGTGGTGGTGGAAGAGACAAAACGTCGTCGTCGCGGTCGGAGGAGTCTGATTCGCCGGAGACAGAGGAGTTGTAGATTTTGTTGCGGCGAGGAGTAGTGTCGTCGTAAACCTTGGCGACGACATGCCACTCCTCTTCTTTTTCCCAGTGGAACTCGAGGGTTGATTCGGTGCGGTCGTCATCAGAGAGAGTGGGTTTGGATCTGAGGCCGCAGCCGACGGATATGAGAGCGGATGACACGTGGCGCCTCAGGGAAGAGTGATGGGGTTTTGGGGGTTGTTGGATTTGGAGGTTGATGAGAGGAGAAGGGCGGAAGAATGAAGGGACAGGATTAGCAGGGAGAGTGGAGGGGTCTTTGGAACAGCAGGATTGGAAGGATGGGATCACTCGTGAAATTCGGAACTTGAGACGTTTGGCCATTTTCTGCTTCTTTCAACTGTTAATGTGTGCGAGAGAAAAGTGTGGTTTTTATATAGGGGACTAGGGAGCTATAGCTTGGTGCTAATTTTTGAGCTGGTTCACCCAAAACGAGGACAACAAATATTTGAGCTATTTCATGAGTTTCTTTATTCTAAGAGACTGAAAAACCATTTTGTCACAATTTGCGTAAGTATCTTGTACGAGTTCATCATTGTCACTTAATAAAAAAGTAACACAATTTCTACCCAAAAAAAAAAGTAACACAATTGATTGTCATATATAAGCTTGTGACAAAGTATACAGAGAAATGTATAGTCCTAAACTTTTTGTTATTTCTTTCTCCCTATACTTCATTAGGTTGGGCTATGCCCTAAAGTGGCGAAAATGAGCTTTTGCTTATTTTATTCAAAAAAATTAGTGTTGCATCTTTTCCTAAACTAATTAGAAAAATGTTATTCTTTTAAAATTCAATTTTCTCAAAATTGAATTAAACTCTATAGTGGCATTTTAAGAAACTTATAGTGACGTTTTAAAGAGTCTATCATGGCATTTTGGAACTCAAGTTCCATGGACTCGAGTTATAGGTAAAAAAAAAAAAAAAAAAAAAAACTTACATGAAACTGAAGTTCATGGAGCTTGAGTTCCAAAACGTCACTAGAGGTCCTTAAAACGTCACTATAGGACTCCAATTTTTTTATTTTTTGAAACTCGATTTTGAGAAAATTGAGTTTCAAAAGAAAGACATTTCCCTAATTAGTTTGAGAAAAATGAAAAAAGACTAGGATGTTTGTGAGAATAGGACAAATGCCCATTTTCGCCCCTAAATGTATTGTATATATACTTTTTTTGACTTAATTGTATATATACTTAGATGACTCAGATTTTCAAGAGTCAATAAAATCTAGACAAGTTATTATTTATGATAAAAATTATTGAAGGGTTGATGTTAAAAATACTACAACTTTTATGTCACAAAAAAAAGTATTTTAAAAATTCATTTAATTAATATGTTGTTTAAGTGGTACTAATAATATTTTTGTTATATCAGTTTGTAATTTTTTGTTGTATTTTTTTTTTTTTTTTATGATTGGTAATATATTAATTTGTAAGAATATTATATGTCTTACAAACTAATATGTCATTAATCATAACAATTAATTCAAATACTCATTTGTTATTGTGTTGGAGCAGTACTAATCACATCCATTTTCACGTTAGTTTATAAGTTTTTGGGAGTAAGATTTATAGCAGTTTTTGTATTTTTTAAAAATTATTCAAGTGTTTGTTATTGACAAATCACACCTACACACAATGAGCCTTGAACTTACCAATTTTACAATTTTTAAGATTTGTTTTAATTTTATTCTTTTATAGGAAAGGAAATGCATTTTCAGTAGAATTTATTGACAAATTCCTTTCTTTAATTTGTCTTCAAAATATAAAAATCCAGTTGCATGCACCGCACGTACCACACACTGATATTGTTTTAATAGACACTAATGATACTCAGCCAAAAACAAAAGAAAAGAAAAGAGTAGACACTAATCACTAATGTAATGATTATATCTATACCATGTTTCAGAGTTCAGGACACAAAAGAAAACTTCAAATTATATGGAGCAATCTGACAAGAGCGTCTCTAGGCTTGTAAGAATTCTCTACTTTTGAAAAAATAATTCATACTTTCTCGTGTCCAATGCTTGCAGGTCGAAACTGTCACTTTCACTTGTAGGTGTAGCCTTCACCAATAATATAAATATTCAACTGGGTATTGCGAAGCTTTTTCCAGTACTGGTATACTCAAAACTAAAAATACTCTAAGCTAGCCAGCATGGTGTTCTTCCTTTTCCATGTTGTGTACTGAACTACTACTAGCTTTTCCTCTTATCTTAAATTATTTTTGGAGGGAAGCTAAATATATAGACAAGATAGCCACATTCCAAAACAGATCCTGAAAAATGACTATATCATCATCAGGGTGCATGTATCCACAGCCCGTACGCTTATATGGATTCTTTAGCAGATTGATAGATTGCCCAATACTGAAAATTGCTAAAGACTTCATGTAAAGCAATTTTCTTTTCTATAAAGTTCACTTATTTTTCCCATAAGAAGAGTATACTTATTTTCTGTTAATAAACAAATTTTAAAAAAATACTGTTACACTGATGTAAAGAAGGAGTGTAATGATTACAGTGTACAGATACATTATATTTTTTTTTTTTTATGAATCTACAGATACATTGCATGAGATTAAAAAAATGTTCCAAAATCATAAATTATAATGCAAATTTTTTTTTTTGTTAAGCTATAATGCAAATTTAACTACCATATAAATGTAGATGGTACCATTAGCAGGCCTGGCCTGTCTCCCAATTAATAATGGAGTGAGAACAAGGAACGGAAAAAAAAAAAAAAAATACACTTGGGTAATTCAGGGAAAAAAAAAAAAGAAGGAAAAACACACTTACACTTGGGTAAAAGAACAGTTTTACTCCGCTCTCACTGCACCGCTCCATAAACATGGGGTGACAAGTTGTTTGCTTTTGGCCTGAAATTCTTGCATTGATGAAGGTACTAAATAATTAATTGATACCACTTTACGAACCGCTCCAAAGAATTTACTTGTACTGTTTCACATAGTCTATACCTTGGTGAATAAGAAATTAGCATGAGTTTTGCTTGGGGGGCCCTGGCAGAGGCCTCGATTTTTTTAGCGTGGATTAAATAATTTAACTCTTGCAGACTATCACCTGCCTTATTAGACCCTTGTGAGTAGTAATGTCCTATTGCTAGCTCTTGACTGTAAAGAACAGTCGAATTGTCAAAAAGAGTAAAAGCAAATCGTGTACTCGCAATAAAATGCATTATTATATATTGTAACCCTGCCAAAGCGTGTAAGAAAGGAAGGGGTTCTAGCATTTTTTGGCCAAGGATAAATGATTTTAGGCAGGGTCGACATACAAAGAAAAGTCAATCCAATGACGCTCTGCGTCTCAAAGACATGGTGGGGATCCAAGGAAACAAAATCATCTTTGCATGCAAGTGCTTTTTGGCCTCTTTTTTTTCTCTGTCAAATTGGGTCGTGGTCTTTCGCAAAGTTAATGCCCCTTTTATACAATCAAATGTCTCCAACATGGTGCGTTCTCTGCATCATCCCACTCCACCCCTATGCCTCAGCATGTCGGCAGAGATTTTCTGAAATTTTGAATGTTATTATTCTCAGGATAGGCCAAGGCCTATAAATTTGGGCCAGACTCAGAAATGGTATTTGCCTAGAGGTATATTTTTGCTCCTCATAGCATTAGCATTTGGACCAAATAATTAGTCCATCTAACATTTTACTAATAAACTCCTACATACACTGATTTTTCCACACACTCCGTCTTTCACACACCTCCTCACATGTCACATGTAGAGTTACATGAGCTCACCACAAAACACCGGATATGGGAAAATGCATGTGAACAAATCAATATTTTTTTCCGACACACTTACCGCTAGTAAAAATGTCTAAGTCACACTGTATAGTCAAAATTACCTAAACTTTGCATTTTTTTTTTATTTTTCAACTCTCTCTCTCTCAACGGAATGTGTGATCGCCACTCTGGATCCACACCAACTCCGATAATTGGATCACGTTGTAATATTGGTGTGAATCCTAATTTTAGGATGATTGACCATTTTAATTCAGTGCATATGATGTCTTCTCAGAAGCTAGATGAAAAGCATGCAAGATCACTTCCTTGTTGGGGTGGATTTTGGTTTAAAAATTTATATCAAATTGAGTCTTTCACATTTTAGATGAAATTTATGAAAAGTTCTTTTATCAAAGAGCACATGCTTCTTATGTTGAAGTAAATCCAAATGGCTTGATTTGAGATTTCTCACAAATCAATTTAATGAAATCCTAAATTTTGTATATATAAAAAAAAGGAAGATATGGCAGGTTCATGATTGATTTCTGATAAGAGGTCACCATCTTAGGACCGTTATAGTTATTGCCATTGTTCATCAGGGCTTTGGTCGCTAGCTCCCTTGTTATCAGGTCATTATCTTCCTTAACCTTTCATAGTAAAAACATATATAATTTTTAATAATTTAAGGTTTGTGAAGCTAATTTTTATAAGTTTATAAACAAAAATCAATCTATCTATTTAAATTAAATAGTATAATTTCAATTGTAATTTAATTTTTAATTAGTAGTATAGATTTTTGAAGATATAAAATTTTTAATATATTTATATATATATATATATATATATATGAGAAAAGATTAAGTTAATCAAATAGCTTATGAACAACTTTGAGTTTGTTTGACAAAGAAAAAAAGAACCAATCTTTAATTATTTAATATAGTTTAGTAATGAATTTGAATTTGACTTAATTTTTGAAATAAATTTAAATGAAGAGTTTTAGCTTTTAATACTCACCCTTCTTAAGCACATATTACATTCAATCACAAAAATTTTTATCAGAAAAAATAAAGGAAAAAAAAATCCTAATTTGCAACACACACACACATATATATATTTGGTTTAATGCAAAATTGTCTCAAAATTAGAGCAACGGCATCAATTGATGCAAAGTTTTGTAAAATAGAGAAAGTTACTCACTTTACACATTTTGAGCAAAAAAAACACTCATATTAGTGGGTGTAAAATTGTGCATTTATGCACAATTTCTACAGTAACCATGCATATATGCATGGCTACTGTAGCTGTGCGTATCATTAATTATTATTATATGCACGGTTACTGTAGCCGTGCATATCATTAATTATTATTTTTTTCTCTCACCTCTCCTCTTTCTCCATCTGACTTCTCTCTCTCTCTCTCTCTCTCTCCCTCTCCCTCTCCCTCTCCCTCTCCCTCTGAACTAAACAAAACTGTGGCGGAGATTAGCAGCGGCATTTGTTTCTCTTTACTAATGATAAAACTCTAGCGAATTATAGTACCAAGTAGTCGGATCTTGTCACAGAAAATTCTCCTCCAGATTGAGTATGTTTTTTTTCTTATTTCCTAGTTCTTGATTTTTTTTTCTTTTTTGCTGTGTTTTTTGCTTGGTTGCCGAGAGACCTTAAAAATTCAAGTTCTTGATCTCGGTTCTTGATGATTTTTTAAGGTTTTGATGATTTTTGGGGTTTTGATGGTTTTTATTCTTTGTTTGATCAGTGGGTGAAGGGAAATCTTGACGATGGTCCTTGATGATCTAGGTTTTGATTAGTGGCTGATGATGGTGCACGGTTTGCAGTGGCTATGCTTGATGATGGTGGATTGATCGTTGATGGAGGCTTGGGTTGTGTGTGAGAGGATTTCAAGAGAAGAGAGAATCTGAAAGGTGAAGGAAATAGTAAAAATTGTAAAAGAATGAATATTTTATTGAATAAATGTGTAGAATAAACAAAATAATGTGGTGTTTTGTAAAAATAAGTGCGTAAAATAGAAAAAGTTATTTTTTTTTTGGCAAAATTTATAAAATTTTTGCTGATGTCTTAGGACGAGGTAGATAAAGCAAGTGTGCAAGGGCTATGCCCAGGATAGTGAACGAACATTAAATAAGGGCCCACCATTAAGCTTTTTTTGTATAGGGCCCATCATCAAGCTTGGTTGGTGTAATAAGCCGACTTAACATTTATAAACAGTGATGCTAAGAGTACACTTGGGCCACAGGCCCACGAGTGCTGTCCACAGAAGCCATGTACTATCTAGATTCCCGCTCTAAGAAAATGATGTCTATGTCGACATTATTTTTTTTTTCCTCATAAAAAGTGACAACTCAATAAAAGTAGTTTATCTTAATTTCTATTGGAAGTTCCAACATTAGATTTCAAATGCGATTAAATTTTTTTGACAATTTTCCCTTTTTTTATGAGAAATAATTATAACATGTTGCTAATTTCGCAAATCGAACTCTTTTCTCCTAAACCCCCAAGCACTTTGTACATGGGGATGTGCCAATTTAACTATAAAACTTTTGACACAATTTTCCTTTCAATTTGAGATGCATTTCAACCCATTTTAAACCAAATCAAATTCTCTCGTAAATAATGGAGTAATTCCAAAAACTCATTTTTAAACTTTTTTTTTTTTTTTTTTTTGGTTAAAAGGGAATTGCATTAACATTAGCTAGCCATAAGTGTGTAAATATTTTCTCAAAAAAAAAAAAAATAATAATAATAATAAAGTACACACACACACACACAAATTTTATTCTCACTATCATGTTTCAAATAATTAAAAACTAGTTGTATTTTTTGCTATAAAATTTCCTTAAGATTGAATTTTAATAATTTCGTTAAAAAATGTAATACATATTAATAAGATGGACAAAGTTTAGCTATAAATTTTCCCAAGGCTACAAATTTCCTTAATAAAATAAACATTATTATATATTTTGAAAATCTAACCATTGAATTGCATGTTCTTTACTATCTTAATACACGTGTCAAATTTTGTGTCAATTAGATATTATTTACTATATGATTTACAAGCTTATATTTTATGCATAATTTTAAACTATAAAAACTTACAATTTAAATAATTTATTGATAACATAGCTATTGATCTTTAATTTTATAAAAAATTTTTAAGTATGGAGGATATAAGAAGAAGATGTAATTTAATGGTGGATTTGTCAAAATTCATTTGCAATAAAAAAATATTGAGTAAGGTTGTAGTCTAAGATTATAACTAATTTTGTAGCTAAATTTTGTTTTAATAAGATTCATTTTAATGTAATAGCACAATTACGTTAAGGTATAAAAACTAAGTATATAAAAATGTCAATTATCCACCTAATTTTTCTATGATGACAATCAATTTTCATACTCTATGAACAATGAAATTAAGGCTGCGTTTGTTTCAACGGTAAAGGAAATTAGGAAAATATTCCACCGTACTTGCTGTTTAGGATGCTTAGAAAATTTGGTCAAAGGGAAAATTAAATTAGTTGACTGTAAAATAAGAGGGCTTCAGGCGGAAATCAATCTACACTTTCATTTTACCTTCAAATAGAATTTTCCAAATTGAAAACACAAAAGGAGAGAGAGAGAGCAACGATAGTCACACCAGAAAAGAGAGAGAGAGAGATAGAGAAAGAGTGATAAGAGAGAGTAGAGAGAGGGAGCTAGATCGCGCCTTCGAGAAGGCGCCGGCGAGATCGCGTCTTCACCATCGCCGATCTGATTCGCGCTTTTGCCATTGCCGATCTGATTCGTGCCGCCTCATCGCTTAAACCCATCTTTGATCAGCCCAGTCTGATTGTGCTCGCCCTCGCCTCCGCTGCGTGATCTCACCTCCGCCGCGTGATCTCACCTTCGTCTCCGCCACACGATCTCGCCTCAACATCGAACCCAGTCACCTCTCTCTCTCTCTCTCTCTCTCTCTTTGTTCTTCTTTGACCGAATTTGATGAATTTTTTTTTTCGGGTTTTGTTTCTTTTGTGTTTCTGTATTGAGAAATGATATTACATGTTTGTTTGGAAGCTGAGAATATGTGAGAAAATGTGAGTAACAAGTAGAAAATGTGTTTTCTATAGTATTTTCAAAAACACAACCAAACACTAAAAAATATTTTTCAAAGTATTTTTTTAAATGCCACCAAACACTAGAAATTATTTTTCTTTTCCGAAAATATTTTCACCTGAAATTATTTTATATCCGGAAAATATTTTACAATCAAACAAACGTAGCCTAAATGATTTCAAATACTTAAATTTTTTATCTCATTAATTTTTTTTTTTTTTATAAACCAAATTTCAAAACCCTTCATTGAAAATGACTATAATAATGCCTTTTAAAAAAACCTATAATCATTTATTTATAATATTTCTAGATGTTTGTCTAGTTGACTTTATAGGAAAATTATAAATTAATAAATGATAACTGCTATTCAATGCATTAATGCGAATGCAGGATTCGCATTAATTACAAGCTAGTTTATAACAAAAAGGTGGATATTAGAAGGAATCTCTCTCTCTCTCTCTCTCTCTCTCAACTTTTTATATCATTTGGAGTTTTCATAAAAGTGAGCACGAAATTGAAAAATAAAACTGGTTAGATTTTGAAAAGTAATAAATGTAATATGTATTATATATACAGGAAAAATTATAGAATACTTATGGAGTATAATAATTGTGTATTCTCTTTTCTTATATGAATTTTGTATCTACCATGAATTTAATTAATAAGATCTACTATTATGTTTACGTGAGAGAATAGAATAATTAAAGGCAAATATTGTATTCTTGAGATATTCTATAATTACCCACATAATTGAATTAGAGAACAACCATCAACATTTCCTTTTCTTTGACATTGAAGAATGATTCTATGATAGGTAAAAGGTCACCTCGAAATGTTAAAGAGTAGGATTTTGAAACGGATATATATATATATATATATATATATTTGAAAAAAGATTTTATTAGAAGATAAGCGAGCTTTAAGAGAGAATGAAAGGGTAGAAAGTAGAAAAACAGGGAATGAATTAGAGAAATTCTTTAAAAATTAAAAACAAAAGAAGATGTTACGTTGAGGATTAAAAAAAAAAAAAGAAGAGGAAGAAAAGGGATCGATGTTCTTTCATGCTATTGAAAAGTGAGTTATAGTGTAAAAATTGTTTGAGAAATAATAACATTAAAAAGTTATAAAGAGGCCAGGAAGGAGTGAATCAGATTCTCTTGTGATTTTATGGAAAGATAAGACAAATATTTCATGCATCAAATATTGAGTTTAGTGTTTCTACTTAAATTAGTATAAGGCTATGGTTACTAAAGATTGATGTTTACATATAGACACACAAGAAGAAACAAAAGAATTTTTAGAAACAACTACAACAAGTGTAATCACAATGGAGGAGGGCA
The DNA here is from genome assembly GCA_032878915.1 of Castanopsis chinensis. Lineage (NCBI taxonomy): Eukaryota > Viridiplantae > Streptophyta > Magnoliopsida > Fagales > Fagaceae > Castanopsis > Castanopsis chinensis. The sequence goes on along the minus strand of JAVQMG010000122.1, from coordinate 4,552,128 downwards.
ATGCAAAAAACCATGAAAGTTTCAACAACTATGCTTGTGCGTGTGCCGTAGTTAGGGCTGTCCAACACACCCAGCGACCTGCCCAACCCACCAGTACCCGACCTGCGTTCACCCGATCCGATTGCTCCGGTGGTCGGACGAAGGTCCCCAGCTCTAAAACCCGACGCCGAATGGGTCGGTTTTGAGTCCCCTCCTTCAAAACCCATGAAACCCGACCCACCCAAAGACATCAAATTCTGGCGAATTCTCTAGCGATTCCGATGAGTTTTCAACTTGATTTGGCAAATTTCAATGACCAAAAAAATCAAATCCGGCATAGATACACTAGATCTGGTGATTCTTGGCACGATTTGGGGAAAAATCGTCGAATTTAAAGAAATCATCACCGGATCTTGGCCTGTGTTATTCGTTGATTTGGGCAATTATCGGTTTTTTTCGTCGATTTAATGATTTGGGCGATTCTCAGTGTTTTCCGTCGATTTAACTATTGGGGCGATTCTTGGTGTTTTCCGTCAGGTTTTGGCCTCACTCGAAAACGATGCCACCTGTCGGCAAACCGACCCACGAAACCCAACCCTCTTAACGGGTCGGTTGCAGGTTGGGCATTTGCCTACCCAATCTCTCACGAGTCGGTTGCGGGTTGGGCACAAACCCAACCTGTGGACAGCCCTACCCATAGTTGCTCCCATGATCACTTTTAAATTTGGTACCTACCTTTCTTTGGAGGCCTTTGAAATCTAAATCCTAGTGTATGTGATATGTTTATGGTAATTGTATATCACCGTAACTCTATTTGATTGTTGTTACAACTTGTGGGTTTTTTTTTTTTTTGGTTTTTGTTTTTGTTTTAAACAGCCACATTCCCAAGTAGAGATACGGATCCTAACCCTAATGCTTAAGTTTAAGGGATTGGGCTTGGTTTATCGCAGCTATGTTGGGCTGGTTTTGAACCAGGTTGTACACAAAACGTGGATCCTACAATACATATATATTAACGCATAGAAGATACATTTGTATTGCATAATAAGGAACAGTAAAGATTGATATAAGTAAAGGAAAAAAAAAAATAGAGTAAAACGTTAGAGATCCTTAGGATAATAAGAAATGCTTCATTACTTTCTTAAGTTTTTAATACATTATGCTCTTATTTCACTAGGATATGTTACAAGGTTCAAGTAAGTTCAAAAATCACAAACTTAAATAGCTCTTTAGGCTTTCAAGGCTTGTAAAGTTTGAATCTCTTTGAATCCAAGTATATTATCTAGTGGCTATTTTAGGATCCTAGACGATGTTTTCCCTTTCTTCTCTCTTTTTGAATTTTAAAGGAGATTTCTAAAGGATCTTTTCCCTCTGATTCACTATTGTTGAATGATTTTCAATGTTAGTTCCCCTTCCTTTTATAGTGCTATCTTAGGATTTTTGATGTACCACTGATTTCTTCCATTTGCTACCCTGGGTACTAGAACTAATGTTGTGTTAGCAACATTGGGGGCTGGTCCCTTCCTCATTTTCTCACTATTTTCCTCTTTTGAGGTTCCTTCTCCAAAAGCCCTTAACTAATTATTCTGCTCTAGGAGGTCCTAAAAGGCTGATTTCTAATCTTTTTTTTCCCAAAGCTTCTAGATACCACTTTTCAGACCCACTTTTTGGCTGCTTTACCTTTTGTTATTTTCTCTAAATGTGCGGATTCCCTTTTATCAGGCTGGAAGATCCCCAACCACCTTCCTTTATGGTCCATCTTCCTGGGTTCTCCTAGGTACCAGACCCTTATTCATGAGTTACTTATTCCCAAGTCTTCTCTCCCTTTTTTGCATCATTAAGTGGCTGATGGAACACATCTACTCTCGTTCTTTATGTCCCTGGGCATTCTCCCTTGAGCTGTCTCAATTCTAACCTGGCCTTGCTGCATATCCCGAGAATCCCAAGCTTTTGGGAATCCTTAGGTATCTTGGTTTAGTTTTCTCTCTGGGTTCCCTAGCGATTTTCTCCTTTAAGGGTTGGGCTAAGCTTCTTTTTTTTTCTTTGTTACGTAAGGCCCAAAGCTTGCCTATTCATAGGTTTGGGCCCCTTCCTACTGACTTTTAATGAATTTGGGCCTTGCCCTTTCCTTGAAAGCCCAAATGGTTCTTAGATTTCAATATTTTCATATTATTTTGGGTTTTGATACAATATTGTGATATTTTGGACCTTAATACAACTTACAACAAAAAGTTTCACCACTGCCCATCTTTTGACGTGATAGTCACTCTATAAATACAAAGTTCTTATGGAGTGGAAGGGGGGGGGCAAGGGCCGATTTTCAAGTCTTCAAGAGGCAACTTTACATATATATATATACACTTAGATTAAATTAGAGTATAATTAAATTATAAAGAAAAAAGTTAATGAATGCCTTAAGGATATTAGTTTAGAAAGTATTTTGAGAAACTTTTTATGAGAAAAGAAAAAAACAATTGAATTTTTTTTCGACTAAAATGGTTAATATTAACAAATGCTTTTAAAGCACCTGTTAAATGTAAAGGAATAGAGTTACAGAGTTTATGTTAGGCTGAAAAACCACACCAAAATGAGGCGTGTCCTGCTTTGTATTAATATATACAAACTTCCCTAAATTGTAGAGAATATAATTACAGCAGATTTACATTTATAGAGAATCAGCTAAAGTCAAGGGATGTGCTACGGAGGAGAGAATCAAGGGAGTGATATTGGCTGACTTATGTTTGGCAAGTATCTGAATTTGAATTAGATTCTTTTATGGCAATAATTTTGGACTGTTGGCTGGCAGTATTTGACTTTGAATCAGACACATCAGCCTTATGAATATCAAAATGGACTATTTTACAAAAGTAGATGCATACACATTGTAGTTGTTTGTAGTACTTTTTTTTGGCAATCAATGACACATTCATTTGAATAGTGTATGCAATAGAATTTGTAGTCTATGTATATTTTATGCTTTTTAAAAGGTTGTACCCAAAAATAAGAGTTCCCCCCACCCCCCCCCCCCCACCCCCAAAAAAAAAAAGAAAATATTGATCAACAAATCTAGTGATTAATTAAAAAAAATCTTGGGCTAGGTTAACTTCATTAAGAGAGAGAGAGAGAGAGAGAGAGAATTTTTAGAGTTAATATACAATTTCAATAGACTTTCATTTATAAGAATGATCAATGAAGTAGTAGATTTTGTGAGTAAATAATGGAATCCCTGATTTTATGAGTAAGAATGATCAATGAAGTAACTTTACATTTTAAGGATGTTTAAAAATCATTCATCATTGATGATATATGCAATTTGTTTGAAAATTTCTATTATCAAGATTTTATTAAGCAAGAAAAAAAAGTTCATTTGAGACTTCAATTGTAAAATTATGAGTTAATTTGTCAAATTATTAACATGGAAATAATAATTGATGAAGTTTTGCAAACAATTTGTTGATATATATTATTATGTGAAATATCATTATATATTGAGCATAACTTATATGGAAGACGCTAAGTTTGTTTGTTTGTTATATATATATATATATATATATATATTTATATTTGTATAGCAAACCATATTTTTTTGTATACTCAATAAAGTTTGAAAAGATTATAAGTTCTCTTAAAAAATGATCTGAAGTAGGGGTGTATATATATAATTTCAAGGTTGATAATTTTATATATAGTTTTATATATATTTATTATGACTTACTTTTGTATTAGAAAATTAATGTGTTATATTTTTACTCTCACACACACACACACACACACACACATATATATATATATATATATAATTTTTTGTTGAGAAGGATGGTCTCTAACATCATTGCATTAAACTGATCTAAAATTTCATCTTCTATATCTTATACAGATAATGGTGTAATGAGTGGAGCAATGATGTACATAAAGGAAGATCTCAAAATCAATGACACCAAACTGGAAACCATTGCTGTAATCTTAAACCTTTGTGCTCTTGTAGGATCTATTGTTGCTGGAAGAACCTCCGATTACATAGGTCGCCGTTACACAATTTTCCTAGCCTCTATTTTGTTCATGCTAAGTGCAATTCTAATGGGCTATAGCCCATCCTTTGCAATCATTATGATTGGAAGGTGCACCGCTGGCATTGGTGCAGGCTTTGCACTTCTTATCGCACCAGTTTACACTACTGAAATTTCTTCTTCTTCAACCCGAGGTTTCTTTAGCTCCCTTCCTGACCTTAGCCTTAGCTTTGGAATCTTACTTGGCTATATATCAAACTATTTTTTCTCCAAATTGAGTTTGAAACTTGGATGGAGGATAATGCTTGGAATTGCAGCAGTCCCTTCACTTGCCTTGGCTTTAGGCATCCTAAAAATGCCAGAGTCACCAAGGTGGTTAGTAATTAAATTCAAGGTCGTTTAGGAGACGCAAAAAAGATCTTATTGCAAATATCTAATACTAAGGAAGAAGCTGAAATCCGATTCCATGACATAAAAGTTGCTGCTGGAATAGATGTAAACTGCACTGAGGATGTTATAAAGCTTCCTAGCAAGGCTTGCGGCTATGGAGTTTGCAATGAACTGTTGTTTAGGCCTTCCCCATCTGTTCGTCAAATTTTATTTGCAGCAGTAGGACTTCATTTCTTCCAGCATTCAGTTGGTATCGATGCAGCGCTGTTATATAGTCCAAGAATCTTCAAGGCAGCTAGAATTATTGACAAGAACAAGCTCTTGCTTGCCACAATTGGGTTAGGACTTACAAAGACTATATATGTTAATAGCCACATGTTTACTGGATAAAGTTGGGAGGAGACGTCTCTTGCTAATAAGCACTGGGGGTATGGTTTTAGCCCTTGTAGGATTAGGATGTGGCTTGACCATGATGAACCACTACAATGAAAAGCATTCATTGGCTATGAACCTAAGCATTGCTGCTACTTAGAGCACTAGCATGGGTCTGAGATTGCATTCTTTTGGGCTTGGGCCTGTGACATTGGTCTGAGATATTTCCTTTGAAGTTGAGGGCACAAGGGGCCAGTATTGGGGTGGCTATAAATAGAGGCATGAATGCAACAATTTCCATGAGTTTTATTTCAATTTACAAAGCAATTACGATTGGTAGGACCTTCTTTATGTTTGCTGGTATATGTATGGTGGCTTGGACATTCATCTATATATTCTTGCCAGAGACAAAGGGAAGGTCCTTGGAAGAGATGGACACGCTCTTCAACAGCAAGGCTAGGATAGAAAATACATAATGGCAAGGGGTGCAATGAAGAATAAGTGATTCAAAGAGTTATTTTTGGTGTTAAAGTTAGATCTTGGTGTTAGAATATAAAAATTAAATAAAGCACTAATTAAGACTAAATATGTCGTATGTTCTGTTTTCATTTATTTTTCATATAGTTTAGGGTCTCAAAGGCAAGTAACACATTTGTCACTTGTCTATCCAAAACAAAAGCATTTTGGCTTTCTGAAATACTTCGGAGAGTATGATTTTCAATTTTTTTGCTGAAAACTTGGCTATAATTTCTACAACAAATTATATATGCTAATGTGATGATATTTAGTGAACCATGCTACATTCTTCTCATGGACCAAGTAACCAAACTATATTATAGACCAAGCATAAAAAAAAAAAAGGATTTTTCCTAGTGTTACAAAGGATCCTATTTTGGATGGTGTTTTTTAAATTTTAAGGTTGTTCATGGGTCAGGTATGATCGGATCCTTCCCAAAAAATCACCTTACTCGACTGTATCAAGTCTTAGAATGAATTTTAACATGTCTAGTGCACTAATGCATTGAGGACACTAGTCTCACTACTTTTCTATGTTAATAATATATATTAATACCTTCCATATGGATCCCAATTTGGAGTTGATGTTTTTTCCCAATTATGCGTTAATTTTTGTGTGTAACATCTCATCACCCACATATACATAAATCTCATCACACTCTTAGAGATTTTGGTGATTGGAAAAAATATCAATCCCTAACTGGGATCAAGGAAAAGTATTAATATTAAAAAAAAAAAAAAAAAGCCTTTGAGTATACACAACATAGGTGTGATGAGGATAGTTTTTTCCAATAACATAGAATACGTGATTAATCCCAACATTTTGATTGAATAATGTAAATATTCAGAATCTACTATTAAAATATTCTATTTTTTTAATCACTTTAAAGCCTACAAAGCACTTACTATTCAAGTAACAAAACTTCTAAATTTCATGATTAATACGATACAAAATCAAGACTTATTTTCAACTATATATATATATATATATATATTGAAAAAAAGTTTTACAAAGTAATACAATTCTCGAAGGAGAGAATAAAAATCATTATGAATAAATTTGCAATTTTTAAAGAATATGAATTTAAGTGAGAAAAGAATGGAGGAAAAAAAGACTAAAAAAAGAAGAAGTATTTGTATCTTAGTCTGCTAGGCCTTAACAATGCATTAGCAAAAGATCCATTGATTTGATTATCCGCTTCCATTCTAATCGTCAATGGACATCATAAGACTAGATGGCCCAGAATTTTTGCTAAACCTATATTATCACTTTACAAGTGTGGTTCCTCTTAGCAGATATCGGGCAACGCTCTTAATAAACCCAACTTTGCCAATTCTGTTGATAAGGAAAATTATTTTGTATTAAATGATATTACGTCATTTATATCAAAATTCAGTAAATAAGAGACATGTAAAAATAACTACATACTAATATATGTCTTTTAGTTGTTAGTGGGTTAGTTATTTTTTACTGACATGTCTCACACTTATTAAATTTTAATATCATTGACATAGTATCATTTAATACCAAATACCTTCTCGGTTGATACAGTATACCAAATTTTGGCTGGCACCATGTGAATGCATAGCAAACTAGCCAAATTTTGGCAAGGTTCTTTTTTCTTTTCTCTCTTAATTAATTATTTAATTAATACTTTTTAAAGATTAGTAGGCCAAAATCTAGCATACCGTATCAACCAGTTTGTACTAGCAAAGTTAGGTTTTTTAAACAAATATAAACCCCCTCGAATATACTTCAAGATGCACTGGCTCAAGCATTATTTGAGTCATCTATAAAAAGGAGCTAGATATGAAAAGAAATAAATAATTGACCTAATCTGATTATGGTAGTCGTCCTTTTCCCCATGACAGAGAGATGCTGCCTTTATTGCAGAGAAACATATTGGCACACCTTTATTTTGTAATGAAAGCCTGATGATAACCTAAAAGTCTGGTTTTACACAGTTGTACACATATAAAATAAAACAATTAAAGCTTTGAGTTGAAGTTATTAATTATGTAAACAGTTTGTATGTAATAAATTCCTTTAAAAGTATTGGAATATAAATGGTAAAGTCACGTGAACATCAAAACTACTCATCTGAACAAATTATAAAAAAAAAAATGTATCCTTTTATATTAGGGGTTTTTATTCTCTCCAATCTATTTAACGACATACCTAATTTCAGTATTAGAAAAAATATATATATGAATTTAGGTAGTACAATTATAAGTTGACACTTTTTTTTTTTGATAGGATATAAGTTGACACTTAAAAAGCATGTTGTAGATTTAAGTATATATTTAGGTATGCCTCCTAAGCTTCTCTCAAGCTTTTCCTATTGTTTATTTTTCCTGCAGCTTGACACCTAATAGAGACTTTTGACCAAGTTCTAAGGCTACTTGCAAGACATGTCAATCTTTAAGTGGCGATTTAGATAACTATATATTAAGCTCAAAAACTATTTCTTTTTTCTTTTTTTGACTGAAAAAAGGTAGACAAAGTGTGGCATTGAAATGTGATGTAAAATGAAAGGAAGATTATACATATACACATGAGTCAAAAAAAGCGTCTACATTTTTTCCCACTGAACCTACCAGGCATGTAACGACCAAGAACCTTCGTCCATATCGAGTATATGATGTGCCCATTAAAGATGGCCCCAAGATTTGGACGTCACACGTGAAAATGGGTGCCAATAATGGCATCTCTGCTAGAGCAGCGTTTTGAACTACTCTCACATATATAAGAATAGATTAATCTACACATGAATCTCATCACGAGGTGCACTTCCTATATATGTGAGAACCTGGAGAACTACTTTGGAAATACTTAAAAATTAACCTCTTTATTTGGTGGAGTTAGAAATTAGAGCATTGGCATTAGGTGTGCCAAATGCTAAAATTTAACATTTGACACACCAAACACCAAAAATACACCTCCATTATATGTTTTATAATTTCTCTCTCCTCTCTACTAGCTTTGTCTCTTTTCTCTCTCATATATCTCTCTTGCAAGGTTTTCAGACCCGGATCGGACCGTAAAGTTGGACCGTGAAAATCGGGAACTGGATGGAAATTTGGTTTTTTAAGCATAGAGAACCAGGCATATGTGACAATTCTATGAACTCCTAAAACCGGGATTGAACCCCTAGGTCCAACCCCTTAGCAAATTTTTTTTATTTTATTAAAAACAACTTAACACAATTTTATTCTACTTAATTAAATTATCTATCTCTTACTAGGAATAAAACAAAATTATAATTAAAATCTTTCAAAGATATTTAACTTTACTTCAAAAATTAATCATAAATTTTAATATTCTCATGGTTATTATTTTATTTTATTAACTTTCTTATTTAATTATTAAATATATGCTTGAAAATCATTAAATTTTCCTCACATATATAGATATATTCGCCAATTTTGCTAGTTTTATAAATTTAATATCTATATTTAGGCTTTAATTAATTATTAAATTAATTATGATGTCATCACGGTTCGACATCGGTTCGACCTCAAAAATCTTGAACCTCTTACGGTTCAATGAACGGTCCGGGTCTGAAAACCTTGCTCTCTTGTCTCCTCTCTTTTTATTACATTCTGTTTTATTTTTTTAATAGATGGTGAGCGTTAGTTTAGAAGGTAACATGTTAAAATAAGAGATGAGATGTAAGATATAATGTTTAAATTCTAAGTTAAAATAGATAAAATAATTTTTTAGTGTATTAAAATAAAATTTCAAACTCGTTTTTTTGGTTGACCATATAAATCAGCACTACAGTACGGTGCATTAGCATCTAATTTCTACAAAATATCTCATTTTACTATTTCAAAAGCTACTTTATTTATTATATCATATCATTTTACAACACACCCAACATTCCAACTTTTATATTCCTATACAACACATTAAAATGATATATCTACACAATAAAATATATAACCCAAAATAATTCTTAAAAAAAAAACATTATTCTAGTTTTGCAGTGAGTCAGGGAGAGAGATAAAAAGGAAGATGATTTTGAGGTGAATGAATAAAAAACATTATTTTAATTTTGCAAGTGAGCTACAATACCATCATAAATTTAGGATGGTACTGTATTACAATGGCAAATTTTTTTACAATTACACAATTGGGTAATGGGCTTTTATTATACTTTAATGCTAAAATATAACAGATTATAGCATATGCTCTTAGTTATATATACCATATCATATATTTCTTGACTCCTGCATTGTGCATTATTTACATTTTACAGAATAATTAAGTGAAAATGGCCACTCCAATAGTTTGGCCATGTGCCACCTAATCAAGAAACTAGAAGAGAAATCTCCCCATGTACAAATTAAGGGGGTGTTTGGATAAAAAATTTTCCTCACTCAATTTCCATCACTCATCACTCATCACTCATCACCCATTACTCTTCACTCATCACTTATCACTCATCATCCATCACTTAAAAATATTATACCCGTTTGGCACCATCACTCAGTTTTCATCACTCAATTTTTTCACACTATTTATGGGTCCCACATCTGTCAATCAGTGCAGCTTTTTCCTTTTTTTTTTTTTTTTTCTTTTCTTTTCTTCTGGGTTCGGTCTAGCTTAACGTCAGAGTTTTTTTTTTTTTTTTTTTTTTTTTTTTTTTTGGGTTTAGGTGATCTGGTACTGAAAAAAAAAAAAAACAAAAAAAAGTGAAGACTGAACCCAGAAAAAAAAAAAAAAAAAAAAAAAAAAAAAAATGAAGAAGAAGAAGAAGAAAAAGGAAACTAACGTTAACGTTGAACCCAGAAGAAAAAAGAAAAAAAAAAAAAAAAAAAACTAACGTTAACGTTGAACCCAACCCAAAAAAAAAAAAAAAAAAAAAAAAAAAAAATCCCTAACGTTAACGTTGAACCCAGAAAAAAAAAAAAAAAAAAAAAAAAACAAACAAACAAACCTAACGTTAACGTTGAACCCAGAAAAAAAAAAAAAAAAAAAAAAAAAAAAAAAAAAAAAAAAAAAAAAACCTGAAGACCGAACCCAGAAAAAAAAAAAAAAAAAAAAAGTCAATGGTCAAAAGTTGCGGCTGTGGGTCCCCTAATGTGTGTTTAATTACAAAAATGCCATTGAGTTATGAGTTATGGAAACTGAAAACAGCTAAAATGTGTTTTCAGTTTTCATAACTCATAACTCAAAAATCAGAGAATTGAGTGATGGAAACAGAGTTATGGAAATTGAGTTATGGAAATCCAAACAGAGTTTTTGTCATGGGTCCCACCATTTTTGAGTTATGAGTTATGAAAACAGAGTTATGAGTTATGGAAACAATGAATCCAAACACCCCCTAAGTGTTTGGGGGTCTACGGGAAAAAGATTCGAGCTGCAAAGTTAGTAGCATGTTGTAATTATTTCTCAAAAAAAAAAAAAAAAAAAAAAAAAAAAACTGGAAGAGAAACCATTATATTATGATTTCTATATCCTTCCATTCATAATATAGCACATTTTTTCTTTTGATTTCAATGCTTATAATTTACTTCATTATCGTTGAAGGGTAAAACTTAGTATATTTTTTTATGTATTATGCTTTATATTCAACCATGTAATTATATTTATTAATAAACTATATAGCTGAATTTAATTATTTTTAGAAAAAAAACGCACTGCTTTTGTTGTAATATTGGTCGATATAACAATGTAATTGAATTCACTTAAAAAAACCTAATAATATATATATACACATAATATTTATGAAATTGTACCTAAATTTTATACTTAATTAATGTTCTATATATCTATAATTTTGGTTCAACTTGTAATATTAATGTTTTTGTGTGTTTCTTTTTTTTCTTTTTTCTTTTTTTGAGAAGATTTTTTCCGACTAATTTTATCTTTTGATAACGCCACCTTTAAGTCTAAAGTTTAACTAAAATTCTACTTATATCTCCAACGTGCTCTCCTGTTGCAGAGTATATATCCTGTACTATACATTTGTTTAATTTTTTTTTTTGATAATCACATTTGTTTTAAAAAAAAACATAAAACAATATTCAACTCAATAGTCAATACCTAAGATAATGTATTACCTTACCTGTAAGGTTACAGTACTGTTTTCTTTAATATTGTTAGTGACACATATATATGTGCAAGTATGTCCACAAAAACGCCATCTTTAGATTAGATCACAAGATATAATCTGATAGGATTTTAATTTGAAACTCAACCAAAAACCAAGTTATCTATTTCTTTTTAGTTTAAAACTTGCCAAAATCAACCCAAACCTAATAGAAACTATAATATCAAAATTAACTTTTCCATTATTTAATGATAGAGAATGACATTATGCAAGAAACATATAGTTGCAAGCTTCTCCCGTGGTAGTTTTAATACAAAATCCTTTTTTTTTTTTTCACTATCATGATATATTTTCAAAAAGCAAAACTTGCTTCTGCACCACAGTTTGGTCGCTTTCCTGTGAGAAGAGTTACAAACTTGGAGGAAGAGTAATTCTATGACCGTAACTTACTACAAATTTTTTCACAAATATTCTAAGCGGTAAACTATGATTAGCTATTTATTACTTATATATGAATTTACAAATTTTTAAAATATTTATCCGAAAAAAAAGGAAACATAGTCTAAAAAACAAACAGTAGGTTTGTTTTAAAAAAAACTATCCTATTAATTTTAGGCTTTGTTGATATTAATCATATTATCAACTTGATAATATTTAGATAAACACAATTGTAGGTTATAGTTATATGCCACGTTGGCACCAACCAAACCAACTAAATTTAATCTCTTTTTTAAATTGCAGGTTTCGTTAAAATATTTATTGTTATTTTATCTAAATAAATTGATAAAAACAAATAAGCTGTCATTTTTATCTAAAAATTACTGCAATTTGGTGTATCCACAAGCACATCCGTAAAAAGAGAGAAGGAAACTTAGTCTAAAAAAACAAAACCATAGGTATGTTTTAAAAAAAAAAAAAAATCTATCTTAGGCTTTGTTGATAATATTTATTTTTTTTAGAAACAAACTAACCGCTAAATACATACACTCTAATTACACTCTCTCATTAAATTCAAATACATTACTTAACCCAAAGTATCATTACAATGGGGTCTAACTTTTATAGTAGTAGAGTGAGGTTTTAAATAATGGGAAAGAGTAGACAACACCCACTTCATTTCTTTGTTAATAATATTTAGATATACACAAATTACACAATTGTGTGTATAGCACTAACCAACTAAATTTAATCTCTTTTTCAAATTGTATAACATAAGTTAATTGTTTTGTTAAAACACTTATTGTTATTTTGTTCAAATAAATTGACAAGAACAAATAAACTGTTTTTTTTTTCCTAAACATTACAGTAATTTAGTACAACAACTTGGTGAAACCATAGCTTTTAAGCATAACTTTTATATATATATATATATATATATATGATTTCCCCCTTGTTATTTATTATTTCTGCACCCAATTCTCACATAATAAGAGCCACATAAGACTCATCATATAATAAGAGCCTTATGAAAGAGTTAACCTAGGATCACAATCAGTTACAAATCAATTTTCCTTCTAAAACAAATTACACATTAATTTTTACAACTCTTATACGTGACAAACTGCAATTAGTTGCATGTCACTTTCATATGAACATATCATATTTTTTTTCCATTATTTACAATTAGCCACACTAAATAATTGTAAAAATGAGTGTAAAATTAGCTGCGACTCTAGAATTTTTCTAAATTAAAAGATAAACAATAAGGAGCATTTTTATTTGGCTGCTGATTTTTTAGGTTTTTGGAACCAATCTGGAATGTGCATGACTGCATGGGATCTTCTCGGTAACTTCTAGTGCATTTGAAAAGAGGAAAAGGACCTCTTAAACGTATTCAGGTCCAAATACAATTATTAATTACAAAGGTGTTTAGTCTTTTTTTTTTTTTTTTTTTTTTTTTTTTTTTTTTTTAATTTGACTACAAAATTAGTTGTAGCGTAACGGTATAACTTCCTTAAAAAAATTAAAATTGCTACATATTTTAAAAATCTAACCGTTAAGTTGCACGTTCTTTATACTCTTAAGTCTTAGCATATGTCAAATTTTATGCCAATTAGATGTTATTTATTATATGATCTATAAGTTTATTTTTTATGCATAATTTTATTATACAAAAACTTGCAATTTAAACCGTTGATTAATAACATAACTATTGATTTTTGATCTTCTAGAAATTTTTGCAAGTATGAAAAATATAAGAGGAAAATGTAATCTAATGTTGGATTTGTCAAAATCCACGTTCAGCAAAAAAATATTGAGTGAAATTGTAGCCTACAACTGATTTTTTGTTTTGGTCGTAATTAATATGCATGGTCATTGGCATATGAAACGGAGGATTGTGGCCATACAGGTCAGATTGCACATCACTCTTATCCAAAATAAATAAACACTATAAATGTGGCAGGTTGCCCGTTATAATTTCGACAATGAGTGATTAACTAATACCTGGTAAGTATGCTAGTTCTTTGCTTACCGAGCTATATATCTAACCTAACTTTAACTGATCTGATCTAATACATGTTTCACTTAAAGTGCTGCCTAGAATGAAATGAGAAAATATCTCCGTATCGAACCAAACAAGATTATATGAGCTTGTACGAGTCCTAGTGTATATCCTCAGCTTTTTCTATATAATGGTGAGACAAGGATGAAAGATCACAAGACAGACACACTCGCACAAACAGGCCTCATACACGCACAGAGAGAAGACTCCAGATAGGGGAGAGCCATCAATAAAACATGGTTTCAATGGAGGATGGTTGTGGAGAAAATCAGGCGAGGTTCAACAAGTATGCATGTGCTTGTGCTATGGTTGCATCTATGATCTCCATTATTTTTGGTTACGGTAGACTCTCTTTCTCTCTCTCTAAATCATGAGTGATGCTATTGACATTCAATTTTTTTTTTCTTTTTTTGAGAGAGTTTCAATTTATGGCATTCGCTCCTGATGATAGCTCTTTATCATCAAATTAAGACACCAATCAATTTTTTGGTGTAAGCGGAGATTGAACCACAGATCTCTTATACAACCATCAGAGACTTTACCAGTTGAGTTAATTGGAACCCACTATTGACATTCAAAATTAGTATGTACATAAACTTCCAAATTGATGTTTCATTAATGTGATTTGGATATATTTATTTATAATATTGTTAAAGTGACACTAATTCATTATTAAGTTAGTTTATGCCAAAAGTTTTGTAACTCAATTGAGTTTATATTTCTTAATATTTTAAAGATATCTATGGTTCAAATCTCTTGTCCCCCGTTGTAAATATCAAATTATCAAAAAAAAAAAAAAAAATTTGTAAATCCTTTTATGGTAACTTTAGATTTTCCCCAAATTAAAGGATCTAGTTTTGGTTTCCTTAAATATAATGGTGACAAACTTATAACTATGCACACCAGTTTTCTATCTTCGCAAATGACAAAAATAGATCCCTTCTTTATTCCCTGTAAGGAATCCAAAAGTATGTATAAGTTGTCCTTTGGCAAATACCATACAATATTAACGCTTCAAATCAATATATAAGTTTTTGCTACTCTCCAATCCATATGCAACAATTTCATCATTCAGCTCTATAAATAAAAAAAAGATGATACATTTCTGTAATTTAAATATATAATGATGTCATATAGAAAGTGTCTCCTGTCACCTCTTACAGGAATATTAGCAATGAAAGTATGAAACATAAATTAATGCATTAGCTATATATTATAACTTCAATTTTCTTGTGCAGATACTGGTGTAATGAGTGGAGCAATGATATTCATAAAAGAAGATCTAAAAATAAATGACACACAAGTTGAAGTCCTGGCTGGAATTCTGAACCTATGTGCTCTATTAGGTTCCCTGGCTGCTGGAAGAACATCTGATTATATTGGTCGCCGTTACACAATTGTCTTAGCCTCCATCATTTTCTTGCTTGGTGCAGTTTTGATGGGTTATGGCCCATCTTATGCAGTCCTAATGATTGGAAGGTGTGTTGCTGGCATTGGTGTGGGCTTTGCACTCATGATAGCACCAGTTTACTCGGCAGAGATTTCTTCTCCTTCATCCCGAGGATTTCTAACCTCCCTACCCGAGCTTTGCATTAGTCTTGGAATCTTACTCGGTTATTTATCCAATTACTTCTTCGGAAAATTGACCTTGAAACTTGGCTGGAGAATGATGCTTGGAATTGCAGCAATCCCTTCACTTGCCTTGGCTTTTGGCATTGTAAAAATGCCAGAATCCCCAAGGTGGTTAGTAATGCAAGGCCGTCTAGGAGACGCAAAAAAGATCCTATTGCAAGTATCAAATACTAAAGAAGAAGCTGAAGCCCGTTTCCGCGACATAAAAACAGCTGCTGGAATTGATGAGAATTGCTTAGAGGATATTGTCAAACTTCCAAGTAAGAATTGCGGTGAAGGGGTTTGGAAAGAACTATTGCTCAGGCCTTCTCCTTCAGTGCGTTGGATTTTGATGGCGGCCATTGGAATTCACTTCTTTGAGCATGCAACAGGAATAGAGGCAGTTGTGTTATATAGTCCAAGAATCTTCAAGACAGCTGGTATCACCAGCAAGGACAAGCTCTTGCTTGCCACAGTTGGGGTAGGGCTTACAAAGGCTACATTCATATTAATAGCAACACTTTTTCTTGACAAATTTGGGAGGAGACGCTTACTTCTTACAAGCACAGGTGGTATGGTTTTGGCCTCAACAGTTTTAGGCTTTAGTTTAACCATGGTGGAGCATTCTGAAGAGAGACTCGTGTGGGCACTGAGCCTCAGCATTGTTGCTACTTATACATATGTGGCTTTCTTTTCTATTGGGCTTGGTCCCATTACATGGGTCTATAGCTCTGAGATATTTCCTTTGAAGTTAAGGGCACAAGGAGCCAGTATTGGGGTAGCCGTGAACAGAGTCATGAATGCTGTAGTTTCTATGAGTTTTATTTCAATTTACAAAGCAATTACAATAGGTGGGAGTTTCTTTATGTTTGCTGGCATCTCTGTGTTGGCATGGGGATTCTTTTATTTCTTCTTGCCGGAGACTAAGGGAAAGCCCTTGGAAGAGATGGAGGTGCTGTTCAGCAAAAACACTAGGCCTAGAAATGTAGGTACAGAAACTCAGCAAAGAAGCAATGTGTAACATACAATTGGTGGTAAAGAGAAACCTGGAGACTCATGTCACTTCTTTGTTAAACTACGCCACTATAGTAAGTTCATTCAGTAGGAGGAGTGTTGGGGATCTAAGTGTTATAAAATTACTGGTTGTAATTTAAACTTTGTTATATTCCTAGTTCAAATTAATGTTTGGAAATTGACCATTTGGTGCAAAAAAGTTTCCCAAATCTTGAAGGTTGAAGGTTGAATCCAATTTACAGTAGGTCAAAATTCAAATCTTTGGAAATTAAGTTTCCCAAATCTTTGGAAATTAATGTAGGTCAAAATTCAAGCTAGAGAAATATAGTATGGGCCTATGGCCTTGTCTTGAAGGTTGAATCCAATTTACAGTTTCCCAAATCCTTTGAAAATGGCTTAAAAATAGAGTTTATGTTTATCCAGCACATACAAAAGGAAAATAAAAAATAAAAAATTTCACTTGACAACAGTGGCGGCTCTAAGATTGTTTCTCAGGTTGTTTCTCGGTGGGCTTGCTCTATTACAATTTTTTTTTTTTTATAGATTTTAGTCCGAAATTTTTTTTACCTTTTTCTTTTTGCTTGAAAGCAATGTTATGAATATCATTTTGGACTTTGTTTCGGTTTGTTTAGTGGAACAAAATATTTCGGTACCGATCTATTTCAACAAACCATTTCAGGGTGTTTCGGGGTTTCTAAAAAAATTAAAAATAATATATATTTATATTTTCTTATACAAGATAAAATTATTTATCCAAATAAGTAAACCTTAAATAAAACAAATCATTTAGTTTTTCTTTTTTGACACTCAAATCATTTAATTATTACATAACAATTACTATTTTAGAATACTAAAACACAAATATGTAATTAAATAATGAAAAACAACAACAAAAAATAGTACAATAAGAGTGCATATATGTATATTATATTAGGAAGAGGCAAGACTCAATAAATAAGTTTGAAATCAAAATCTTTTGTCAACTTTTTGGGTTTTGTCATTTCCAAAGCTTTGTCACATGGGTGGGGTCAGCAAGCTAAAAGTCTAAAAGGCAAACTAAATAAAAAACTTGACAAAGCAAAAACTAGAGTAAAAAAAGAAAGAAGAGGAAGACTAGCAGAACGTCTAAGACGAAGCAAAGAAGAAGAAAAGGAAGAAAAAGATGAAGGGCAACCTTTGCAATAGCTGGATTTGTTTTTTAGGTGTTCGACGCAAGTAATGACATGAGGTGTTGACGAGTTTGTCAGTTTAAGGGTTTTTCTTTTTTTCTTCTAAAAATTGGTACCAGCCAAAATGTAACAAATAATCTTCCAAAATTTAATTTTATTAGCATAAAAAAATTTTGAGAGTGTTCCTAATTTTTTTTAAAGGTAAATAAATAATTATATATATATATATATATAATTCAGGTCAGGGTGGTCCTGTAAATAAATAAATTTTTTTATTATATATATAAAAAAAAAAATTCAGGTCAGGGTGGTCTTGGATCATTTGTTAAATAATAGTAATAACTAATAGAATTTAAAGAGAACCATACATCTAAAGGTTCAAAACATTTTCTAGAATTTAAGTTGCAAATGGAAGTAAGATTGAATTAATGGCAATCAGTCTGATTCAAAGTAAATGAGACTTTTACAGTTTTACTCATATATATTGTAAGGACACAAATCACGCTAGACCAAAGTTACACTTTAAGACCAGCCCAACGAGCCCTAAACAATGAATTTATAGAGAGTGGACTTCTAATCTAAGTTATGGGACGGTAGATAACGCAAAAGTTAGATTAAATCACAGAACACATGCGTCCTCCTCATACATGGATGCAATGTTGCTTTATATATTGATGCCGAGGACAATCTTTGGAGTTTCATTACAATTTCTCTCTGTAGTGTGTGTGCCTGTCCTTTTTCCTTTTTCTCCCCCCCCCTCTCTCTTCTTCCTTCGCCTTTTTTAGACTCGCCTCTTTTTCCTCCTTCCTTCCACGTGTAGTCCAGATGTTCCTTTCTTTAGATACTTGTCCCATCATTCTTTCTTACCACAGTCTGTGACGGTAAATGTAAGGCTGAACTTCAATGTTCAGGCGTCACTTCCTCATTAATGCGGCCAGAGAGGTAGGTATAGAGCCTTCAATGCGGTGGTAGTAGCTTTATCCTTGATATTTGTCTGTCACTTCCCTTTATCCCTTATTCTCGTTTTCTCAGTTTTTGTATCCAAGGCCTTCAGTACGGATGCCCTTGAACCGCTCAATCACTCGCCTCGTCCTCGGCAACATGCTGCCGAGGACTTAGTCGTCCTCAGACGTTGTGTTTCGTGGTGCTCTGCTCATGCATGACACTTTTATTTGTCACGTGGCTCCGTAGACGGGACTTATCATGTTCTCGGATCATTCATGATATTGGGTTGGACTTTCTTTCTCGTGAGAGTCTTTGGGCTGGCCCAATACGTATCTTGGGCCCATTGGCACTACATATATATATATATATATATATATATATATATATATAGGTCCGGTTAATGTGTGCCCTAAGGGCACACATTAAACCATCCATTTTTGAAAATATATTATCGAAAATTGAAAAAGCTGTCAATACTTTTTCAATTCCCAAGAAAATATTTTAAAAAATAATTAATTATTGTGTGCCCTTAAGACACACATTAGCAAAATTCTATATATATATATATATATATATATTATCCTGTTCACACTCCCTTCCTCCTTTTTCTCTGTGAAAAGCATTGAAGTGTTCAAATTTGTTTCAGTCTTTTTCTTCTTGATTTTTATGCCACCACTACATGCATTATAGAGAAGATGGACGAAAATAAATAAATGTTGAAACTGAAGATTATTTGAAATTAGATGATTAAGAGTGTGTTTGGCAAAAACTTCTACTTGTCTTGCTCGTTAAATTTTTTTTATAACTAAACTAGTATTTTTTTTCTTCTTAAGTTAGTTTTTAACTTTTTATCACACATTTAACATAAAAATTGTTTGTTTCTCAAAAAAAAAAAAAAACATAAAAACTATAAATAAATAAAAAAGATATTTTGTGTCATATTTAGCAAATAAGCTACTGAATCTAGGAAATGGCCAAACAGATGCTGATATAGATATATGTTTGTCTAATTAGCATAGGGAAAAACTTTGTGAATAATTGGGATAGCATATTTTTAATTATTGGTTTACTTTGTAAACTTTAAATATTTTATGTTGTTAAGAATTCAATAACTGCTTTAACTTCAGGATTTAGAATTATCATAGATTTCACACTGATATGAATTACAAAACACAATCAAATCACTACAAGAAATCTGGGTTTAGGCGACGTTTTTAAAACGTCACTAAAACCCCAAAAAACGTCACTAAAACCCCACAATAACACATTAACCATAGATTCAATATATATATATATATATATTTGTTTAATACCAATACATGTATCACCTTGAATTGAACAAAAACTTGTCTACCTACACAAAAAAAGGTGTGGACAACCACCTAAACTATGACAATATCAAACATAATACAATACTTCCAAAATAAATGTGGTTGTAACAAAACACTTTTCTACCTATACAAAAAAAAAAAAAAAAAAACCCCAAACTATGGCAATGTTATAAACAAAGTACAGTAGTTCCAAAATAATTGTGGTTCTTCAACTATATAATAGCCCATGGAGTCCTTAAAACACTGCATGTACCGCTATCCGCTAGCTTATTAAGCACTCCTCTGCCAAGTACCCTTCTGTAATACAACCTTCTGGACAAGCCTTATTTCGAACATAGGACTTCAATCGTGACAAATACCTATGTGAATAAAGAAGATCAACAATGGAACATTGAATTTGAATGAAAGCAAATGAATAGACTTACTATATATGTCTTACCGCTCTACGAGATACATCCAACGATAATGAACTGGGCTAGCAATCTTGGCTTCATCAATCAAATGAATGAGTAGATGGACCATAACTGTAAAGAAAGAGGGAGGGAATATCCTTTCCAATTCGCACAACGTCACTGCAATTCTCTTCTGAAGACTCCCAAGATCTTCCAAAATCAATACTTTGGAACATATTTCCCTAAATAAACAAGATAACTCAATCAAATGCGCTCACTTCATCCGGCAAAGATCCACGTATAGCTATTGGAAAAAGTTGGTGCGTTAAGCTATGACTATCATGGCTCTTCATCCTAGAAATCTTGCATTCTTTAAGTTTAGTACAACGAGATACATTTGAAGCATAGCCATCCGGCACACTTACACCCTTCAAAACTTGCAAAAAACTATCTTTTTCACTAGTAGTCATTTCAAAGCAAGCAGGTGGCTTATATGTCTTATCACTACCAAGCTCCTCAAGATAAAGTTCACTTCTTATACCCATTTCTTCTAAGTCAAGGCGTGCCTTTAAGTTATCCTTCATCTTTCCATCCATGTTCAACACTGTGCCAATTACATTGTCAACCACATTTTTTTTATATGCATCACATCAAGATTGTGACGCAACATGTGGTTCTCCCAATAAGTCAAGCTAAAAAATATATTTCTCTTCTTCCATATACACAAGGCATCCTCCCCTCTTTTTCTCTTATTCATCAAATTATCTTTTTTCTTCCCAAAAACAACATCAACCACAGGTTCTGTTTACGCAATGATTTCACTTCCTAGCACTACAATAGGAGCTTTACTAAAATCTGTACGCCCATCAAACTCCTTATCATGATTGTGAAATTCATGATCCCTATCCAAAAATCGCCTATGTCCAATATAGCTGAATTTTCTTCCATGTTTTAACCAACAAGATTGAGGATCGTAGTTACAAGAAGGACATGCAAGAGCACCTTTGGTACTCCAACCTGAAAGATCAGCATATGCTAGAAAATCATTTATGGTCCACAACAATGCTGCATGTATTTGAAATGAGCTATTGGAAGACACATCAAATGTTTCTACTCCAATATCCCATAATTCCTTAAGTTCTTGTATTAAGGGCTGTAAGTACACATCTATATCGTTTCCAAGAGAGGTTGGACCAGGAATCAATAGTGATAACATGAAATAAGCCTTTTTCATACACATCCAAGGGGGAAGATTGTATGGGACCAACACGACAGGCCAAGTACTATGAGCAGTACTCATATTGAAGAATGGGTTGAATCTATCAGCTGCTAGTCCAAGTCTAACATTACGAGGCTCAGATGAGAATTCTACATACTTAGAGTCAAAAGACTTCCAAGCTTCAGAGTCAGCAGGATGCCTCATTAACCCGTCATTTGTACGACCATCAACATGCCATTTCATGTGGGGAGCTACTTCGGGAGACATAAACAATCGTTTCAACCTTGGTTTCAAAGGAAACCACCTTAAGATCTTTGCAGCTTTCTTCTTTACCTTTTTGGAAGGAGCATTCTTGTTTTTTGGAACTCCAGCCTCGTTGCTTGCCCACCTTGAATGGTTACAATTTGAGCAAGCTTCGAGGTTGGAATTTTCCTTCCAAAACAACATACAATCGTTGGGGCAAGCATCAATCTTCTCATAACTCAAACCCAGATCCTTAATAATTTTTTTTGCCTCATAACAGTCTTTTGGCAACTTCGCACTTGAAGGAAGTAGCTGTTGCAAAAATTGAAGCAAGAAGGTGACTGATTTGTTGCTCCAATCAAGTAGACACTTCAAGTGGTACAAATACACAATAACTGACAATTTACTAAACTTTCTACAACCTTCATAACAAGGTTCCTCAACATCTTTGAGCAATTTGAGAAATTGGAGTGACTCTTCATTAGGACCTTGTGTAGGTTGTTCCACACCAGGGCCTCCTACCACAGAATCTAATGCCATATCTTCTTCTATTAATTGGGGCACCATATCATGCATAGGGAACATATGATGCAACATTTCATGCATATTACTATTTTCATTTGAGTTTTCTTAGACAGAGGTACTAGGAGTTCTAACAGAAGTCTTTCTAGATGATGATTCCCCATGAAAAGTCCAACGTCGATAACCCCTACAAATCTCATGTGATACTAGATGAATTTGTACATCATCTATAGCCAACATTGTTGAATGCGCACATTTTCAACATGGACAAACAATCGTACCATCTCGTTGTGCATGTTGAGATGCAAAATTCAAGAATTGTGCAACTCCGTTTCTATAACCCACAGATGTCCTATCTCTAATGTCCATCCAACTCTTCCATAGCTATAGAACAAATTTATACAATAAATACCTATAACACGATATCATGAAATAAATAAACCAACTATTAGTCCATATTTCAATTACTCTAACAAAACAAACCTATGCTTCTAAGAAAACAGAGCTAAATTTTCAAATTTGAGAAAATGACTTGTAAGTCACACCAAGGTCCTAAGTGTAGGCATAAGGAGTCAAAATTCATAAGTAATTTATTAATATAGTTGGTAACTAATTAATATTTCTTGATAATTGTCATTTAGTTTGCATGTTTGACATGTGAAAGAAATGAAATAATCAAACTACAATCTATCACAAAACAATTATCAATGCAAGCCACCCGCTTGCTCCAACTAAACAATCCACCACAAAACAATTATCAATATAACAATATAGAATGATTACAAGTATTGAAGTCTAAAAAGTAATCAATAACCATAACTCAACCATATCCATCCAAATTTCCAAATGTAATAAACACTCTCAATATGAATATAAGCCACCTTATAACATCATGCAAGCCACCCGCTTGCTCCAACACAACAATCCACCCCAACACAATTATTAACATTTCAAGTACAAAGTTTTAAGCAAAAATTACTTACTATGCTCAAGCCAAGCAATCACCTTTCTAAAAAAGTCCAAGCTTATCACAATAAATGATTACTTAACCTGCAAAATAAAAGAGGACAATTAAATGATGTGGAAGGCAAATAAATGTGCCATTGTAGAAAATTTTTTATGAGTTAGGACTTGGAACAATTAGGCAAAGAAATTAAGGACCACTTTGCAGAAAATATTTGAAGTTTAATTGTAACCAAATTTTGTCATTTGGTACACAAAGAAACTTACCCATTATGCCTAAATGTCTCAACTAAAAAAGATACTCCAAATCATCCAAATTTTGCATATGAGAATGTTATTGCAGAAAATTTTAATGAGTCATGGCGCATGAAAATTTAGTAACAATATATATATATATATAATATGAGTCAATAGTTCCAACACATTAAATGCTTGCTTGTCTCGTAACAAAATATATATATATATATATATATATATATAAAATGAGTCAACAGTCAATATAATTAGTCAATATACATTAGGCGAAAAACCCCTTTTAGTCCCTATATTTTCACGCGATTTTCACTTTGGTCCTTAACTTTTTTTTTCACCGATTTTAGTCCCTATTTTGAAAAACGCCTTTCGTTTTAGTCCCTGGCGTTACATCATAGACGGAACTTGCACAGCTGTCAAACGGAAAAAATGAAAATTATTAAAATAATCTTCACTGAGTCCACATGGCTTTCCCGCCCTTCAGTTTGTCACGTGGCACTCAAATCCCAAAGCAACTAACATAAAACTAATAAAAAAACATAAAACTGATAAATAAAAAACCCGAATCACCATAGAACTCCAACTTACCCAGATTGCTCACCCTAACCTCGCACAAAAAACCCCAAATCACACCAAATCCCCAAATCAGACCTTGCACAAAAAACCCCAGCAAGCAGCTTCGTGTACAGTACCAGCTCCACTCCGTGAACAGCTCTGTGGTTGTAGCAGCTTCGTGTACAGTAGCAACTCCGTGTACAATGATGCCATGATTGTAGCAGCTCCGTGTATAGTAGCAGCTCCGTGTACAGCTCCGTGATTATGAAGGTTCCATCTCTCTCTCTCTCTCTCTCGCGTATGAATGCTAAGTGCTGGGTAATCGGTCTGGGTCTCAATCTCAACTTTTGGGTTTTAAGGATTTGGGAATTTTGAGATGTTGTGTTTTGTTCTTGCTTTGGGTTCTATAGTTTTTGTATTGGACATAATATTGACTGTGATAGTGGAATATTTTTGGGATTTGCATTTGTTTGGCTGTTTGGCTGTCATGTGTTACTTTTGTTTATAGCTTTTGGTATTTGCAATTGTGTTTGTTTTACTTTTGTTTATCAGGGGCCACAATATTGATTGTGATAAACAATGGAATATTTTTGTTGGTATTTGTTTATCTATATTGTGTCTTGCTTTTCGAGAAGTGGTTAGGACCATGTGTTCCCTTTGTCTGTATTATATGTTTTTTTAATTTGTTTATTAATTTATTAGCCTAACAAAGTATTATTAATTTTAGAAAGTGGATATCTATTTTCATTCTGTTTTCTTTCCGTGACTTGCATGCAAGATGGATGAGAGTTTTACTCTGCATGTCCACCATGGTGGGCATTTTACATGGAACCCTCAAGTTTATGTGGGAGGGACAGTTAATATAATGGAAAACTGTGATCCAGATAAGTGGTCAAAAGTAGAGATTGAGAGTATCTGTAGGGATTTTGGGTACACTGCAGTGGATAAGCTATGGTTTAAAATGCCTGGTGTGAACCTAGAGCAGGCACATTTCCATGAGGTGGTTGATGATGATGCTGCTGTGTTCATGACTGACTTGGTGAAGGGATATGGGAACATTCATGTCTTTGTGCAGCATCCAGTGAATGAACCAGTTGAGTTACCAGTGGAGGATTTAGAGCCCTTAGCTGTTAGACCACCTAGTAGTGATCAACAAAATGAAGATGTGGTTTATTGTGTTAGCAGTGATAGTGAGCTTGAGAGTGATCACTTTTACGAGTATGCTGAGTATAAAGAGGATAATGATGAGGATGATGGTGGAGAGTATAGACCTGATTTTTCACAATTTGGAGGTCAGGATAATGATGAAACTATTAATGTTAACCATAGTGAGCCACATAAAGTAGATGCTGAGCAGGTTTGGGCTAGGAGGGCTGGCAAAGCACCAGTTGTTGATGACCAAGTTGAGGAGAGAAGTGAGGCTAAGGGGAGTGACTTAGAAGAAGAGCCACAAATGCAACCAATGGACATTGGTGAAGATAGTACTGATAGTTGGGACAATCAAGCTGAAGATTATGTGGTTGAACCAGGACAAATGGGTGGTGGTGTCATGAATTCTAACTATGAGAGTGAGGAGCTGCTTAGCCTTGATGAGAGTTCATCAAGTAGTGAACATTGTCAAGTTTCAAGTGATGGTGAAACCCCTACTGCTGAGGTTGACAATTCTATTAGGAGAAGCAGATATCCAATCTTTAGGCCAATAGCCAAAGCTGAGAACCTTAGGTTTGAGAAGGATATGTTGTTCCTCTCAACTAAACAATTTAAAGATGCTATCACTGATTATGCAGTCTATGGTGGGTGGGGTATAAAATTTGTGAAAAATGACTTGGTGAGAGTGAGAGCCCGATGCCAGCCAGGATGCAACTTTGTTGCCTACCTTGCAAAGGTGCCAAGGGAGAAGAGTTATAGATTAAAAACACTGAACATGACTCACACATGCACCAGAAGTTACAAAAATCCGATGTGCACGGCATCATACATTGGGAAAAAGTTAATGAAGAGGGTTAGGAGACAGCCTGACATAAGGCTTAAGGACATTCAGGATGCTATGCATGAGAAGTATGTGGTTGACATAAGTGTAGGTAAGGCAAGTAGGGCTAGAGAGAAAGCTCAAGAGGCTGTTGATGGGGTCCACACAGCACAGTTCAACTAATTGTGGGAGTACTGTGATGAGTTGAGAAGGTGCAGTCCTGGGAGCACCGTTTTGATGAAGGTGCATACTTATAATGATGGTGATTTGGCAGCTGAGCATGACTTGGAAATTGGGCTTCCATACTTTGAAAGAATCTACATTTGCCTAGAGGGTTGCAAGAAGGGCTTCTTGGTAGGGTGTAGACCAATCATTGGTCTAGATGCATGCCATCTGAAGACCAAGACAGGTGGTCAGCTCATGTGTGCTGTTGGCAGAAATCCTAATGAAGAGTACTTCCCTTTTGCATATGCAGTAGTCGAGGCTAAAACCAAGGACTCTTGGACTTGGTTTCTTAATTTATTGCTTGCTGACATAGGAGATGGCAAAAGATGGGTGTTCATATCTGATTAGCAGAAGGTCTAGTTTCTTAATATTTATTGCTTGCTGAATTGTGTTTTTCTTGCTTGCTTAATTGTGTTTTTATTGCTTGCTGAATTGTGTTTTTCTTGCTTGTTGAATTGTGTTTTTATTGCTTGCTGAATTGTGTTTTTATTGCTTGCTGAATTGATATTTATGGCTTTGCAGGGGTTGGTGAATGCATTTGTTGACAATTGGTCACAGTACGAGCATAGGATTTGCTGTAGACATTTATATAATAACTTGCGAAAAAGTCATCTTGGTGTCCTTATTAGAGACCTTTTTTGGAAAGCAACCAAGGCCACCTATCACCAAGCATGGGAAAGGGCAATGAATGAGCTAAAGGAGGTGGATGAAGATGCATTCAAATGGTTGCAGTCTCACTCAACAACTATTTGGGCTAAGAGCATGTTCAAAAATGATGGCCAGAGTGACACAGTCCTGAACAACATGTGTGAAAGTTTTCAACAGCAGGATACTTAAGTTCAAGAGCAAACCTGTAATCACCATAGTAGGCAATCTACTCAGCTTCACCACTTTCTCTTATGATCCATAGACCTAATCATTAAGTAATGATTAATTCTCTCTTTCTCTCAATGTGTTTCCAACTTGAGTGTATTAGGCTATATCTGATGACTAGATTTCAAGCAAACATACAAATGATTATGAAAGTGGAATCTGAGTTGTGTCCTAAGATAAGAAAGAGATTGTACAAGGAGAAGTTGGCATGCAGCAAGTGGCTAGCATGTTGGGCTGGTCGTACCAAGTTTAAAGTGAAGAATGGGCTGCAGAGTTTCACTGTGGATTTGGAAGAGAGGAGCTGCAGTTGTAGGAAGTGGGACATAACTGACATTTCATGTTGCTATGCCATTTCCTGTATCTTTTTCAATAGGGAAGATTGTGAAAAGTATGTCAATACTTGCTACAAAAGGACTACCTACATTGATTGTTATGACCACATTATAGAGCTCATTAATGGCCAGAAAATGTGGAGACCTAGTGGACTGCCACCTGTGCAACCCCCTATCAAGAGGAGACCTCCTGGCCGGCCTAAGAAGAAGAGGGCACTAGAGCCTGATGAACCTAGGAGTCACAGTAAAAACAGAGGTGTTGGCATCTCAAAACAATGCAAGGCATGTGGGAAATTAGGCCACAACAAAAGGAGCTGCAAGGGAGAAGTAGGAGGGAACTCCTCCCTGCCTGGGAGTGCATCCCAAGTCAGCAGGACCAGTAGGAGGGTAAGTATACTACTTTTTCACTTAGATATATATGTTGTTGTGTTTTTCAGTTGGCAGCTTATTAATTGCTATTGTTTTCTTTGTGCTTGAGCTTGCAAGCAGCCAAGGATGGTCATGCAAACAGCCCAGCTGTAGGCAGTGCACAACCAGGCTCCACTGATAACCAGTCCAATCCAAGACCAAAAAGACAGAGGAAGAGAAGTGCAGTCACCATTGAGACCTTGAATGCATCTAGGAATGCAGGAAGGTACATGGCAGCAATGAGATCTACAGGGAGATAGGAAGCTTTGCAGTACCAAGTCCTTTTTTTTTTTTTGTAAATGTGCTGGGCAGAGGCTGTCCTATATTTTGTAAATGGCTGGTGTACTTATGGCTGACCAAGTCCTTCTTTAGTAAATGTTCTGGCCAGAGGTTGTCCTATATTTTGTAAATGGCTGGTGTACTTATATAATGGCTGACCTAGTCCAATTTTTGTAAATGCGCTGGGAACACTTTGTCTTATATTTTGTCTTATATAATGGGTGATAATTTATTGTCTATTTATTATTGTCTAATTATTATTGTGATGAATATTTAATTCCTGTTCAGTTGAAGCCAGATCTGTTTGACTGGCATTGGGGGCCTGTTGTGTTTTTAACAGAGGTATTATGCAGGTAGCCTTATGCAGGTCTATGAAAGCTGAAATATTATGAGCACTATAAGGTTTATGATGGCAATTGATGTGTAGGAGGGTTCAATTTGGATGGCTCATCCAGCTTGCAAAATTTATTGGCTGGTGTGTGTGTTTGACTGGCTGGTCTGTGTGCAGTGCAGCTGGTGTGTGTGGAGGGCAGTGCCCGTGTGTGTGTGTGTGCAGGGCAGTGCAAGTGTGTGTGTGTGTGCAGCTGGTGTGTGTGCAGGGCAGTGCCCGTGTGTGTGTGTGTGTGCAGGGCAGTGCAGGTGTGTGTGTGTGTGCAGCTGGTGTGTGTGCAGGGCAGTGCCCGTGTGTGTGTGTGTGTGTGTGCAGGGCAGTGCAGGTGTGTGTGTGTGTGTGCAACTGGTGTGTGTGCTGTGCAGTGCAGGTGCAGGTGTGTGTGTGTGTGTGTGTGTGTGTGTGTGTGTGTGCAGGGCAGTGGTGGTATGTGTGTGGCAGTGCAGGGCAATGCAAGTGTGTGTGTGTATGCGTGCAGCTGGTGTGTGTGCAGGGCAGTGCCCGTGTGTGTGTGTGTGCAATTGGTGTATGTGCAGTGCAGGGCAGTGCAGTGTGCAAGGCAGTGCAGGTGTGTGTGCAGTGCAGGTGCAGGTGTGTGTGTGTGTGTGTGTGTGTGCAGGGCAGTACTGGTGTGTGTGTGTGTGTGTGTGTGTGTGTGTGTGTGTGTGTGTGTGTGTGTGTGTGTGTGTGTGTGTGTGTGCGCGCGTGTGTGTGTGTGTGCAGTGCAAGGCAGTGCAGTGCAGCGTGCAAGGCAGTGCAGCTGTGTGTGCAGTGCAAGTGGAGGTGTATGTGTGTGTTTGTGTGTGTGCAATGCAGCTGTGTGTGCAATGCAGGTGCTAATCAGTGCAAGTGCAAGTGGATTGTATGGGATATATGGGATTGTGTGTGATCAGTGTTAAGAAGTTAGGTAATGAGGGAATCAGATTGTATCAAAGGATTGGGAAATGGATTGTATGGGATATATGAGAAATGAATAAACTACCAAAGTGTTCTTCATTCCAATTGTATTTGCAATTCTTTGATAAATATTAGCAACTCTTCATCAAGCCTGCACTATTTATTTGGTCTATCAGTTTGCAGGTTGTTACCATCTTGAAAGGTTGATCAGTATTTGCAATTCATATATAAAAGGTTCTTATCATCTTGAAAGGTTCTTTTTTGGTCTATCAGATATGGCTCTGTTTTTTTGGTTTTCAGCTTCTTATGCAGAGTAATATTGAGTGCACACAAGGCACAAACAGTTCACAACAATGCAATAAAAAACTATACAAGTCACACATTAATTAAAAAGTGATGTTCCATTGCTAAAAGTCTTGGATTACAGAGCGAATGATACCAAAATACAACCATTTTCCCACTAATACATACCAACACAAATTTAGGCCAATACATACCTACATAAAAATTCTGCCAAAACCTACCAAAATACACCAAAATTATGGCCTTTTTACACTAATACCTACCCACCTAATGACCTATTTTCCCCCCACCTATTTGGCCAACCAAAAGAAGCATCAAGCAGAGTAGCATCCCACTTATCACCAGAGACAGCCCCAGGCAGATGACCAGCCTCTTCTCTCTCTTCCTATAGCCTGCAATGTCAACTTCAATGGTTAAAATCCGTTGCCTCTGCTCCGGAATCAGCACCTTGCCATGCTCACAGATTTCATCGTCACGCCAT
Source organism: Castanopsis chinensis (assembly GCA_032878915.1). NCBI lineage: Eukaryota > Viridiplantae > Streptophyta > Magnoliopsida > Fagales > Fagaceae > Castanopsis > Castanopsis chinensis. The sequence goes on along the minus strand of JAVQMG010000122.1, from coordinate 4,521,928 downwards.
TGAAAAAATTTACACTTGTGTCCAACCTGACACCCAAGAGGTAGATAAAACCCATTATATATTCAACCAAAATCATGAAAAACAACAACAAATAGTATTAGTAAAATATGGTCACAGCTAATCCAACCCAGCCAACTCAAACACACTAAATTTTTTCAAGTTTAATCGGCTAGGATAAAAATTGAATAGATTTTCTAGTATTTCACTTACCACTTGTAATGAGTTAAAGAAAACCCCTTTTTATGCTTAAATATTAGACTCATCTCTTTCTTTTTCTTTTTTTTATAACTTTGATACTCTCAATTTTCTGCCTAGTTGCTTTACCTAATCTTAAGTTTGTTAATTTTTACATATTTGCCAATGAGCTCTGGCTGATGGAACTTCGTTTTCTCCAAGTATGGGGGGACAATGATGCCGTGGGTTCTACCCAACTGGTTACATGTGTAACTAATAGAGAAGTAAATTCATTTCAAAAGCACAAACATCACTCCACACATGAAAAATGTTATAAAGCCCACAGAGAGTTCCTCTTTCTAACTCTGTTTTTTTCCTCTCTGTTTTTTTCCTCACCCAGAAAATCAATAGAAATTTAAAAAGTGTACAAAGAGATAGTGAACTTACCTAGTAATTTGGACACCCGTAGAACCTTCTTCCAGGGTTGTCAGGTGTCCACGAAACAACCAAAACGGGTTTCTCATAGCAGAAGCATTGGGTTGGGCCCCTTTTCCTCAAGCTTCCACTTGATGACATCGAGCTTGATTCCATGAGAGCTGGTGTGATGTGAGCGAGGAGCTGAGTTGGGATTTCTAAATTTGAGGGTTAGTATTCATACGCAAGAGAGAGAGAGAGTGAGTAAGACATAACAAGAGAGAGAGCGAGAAAGAGAAAGAACCTCACTGTGATCGTGGAGTGGAGCTGGTACTGTACATGAAGCTGCTTGCTAGGGTTTTTTGTGCAAGGTGTGATTTGGGGATTTGGTGTGATTTGGGGTTTTTTGTGCGAGGTTAGGGTGAGCAATCTAGGTAAGTTTGAGTTCCATGGTGATTCGGGTTTTTTATTTATCAGTTTTATGTTTTTTTATTAGTTTTATATTAGTTGCTTTGGGATTTGAGTGCCACGTGACAAACTGAAGGGCAGGAAAGCCACGTGGACTCAGTGAAGATTATTTTAATATTTTTCATTTTTTCTGTTCGCCAACTGTACAAGTTCCGTCTCTGATGTAACGTCAGGGACTAAAACGAAAGGCGTTTTTCAAAATAGGGACTAAAATCGGTGGAAAAAAAAGTTAGGGACCAAAGTGGAAATCACGTGAAAATGTAGGGACTAAAAGGGGTTTTTCGCCTATACATTATATGCATTTGTCTCTTTATTGAATCAATAGTTCTAGCACAATAATTCCAACACATCAATAGTTCTAGCACATAAGGAGTTGGTGTTGTTCCTTACCACTTTCTTTGACAATTCTTGAAGAGCATTTAAGGCTTGCTTGTAATGTCAATCCATTGACATTACAATTCAAGCCATTTCTTTTGCATATGAGAATGCTATTGCAGAAAATTTTAATGAGTCATGGTGCATGAAAATTTAGTAACAATATATATATATATATATATATATATATATATATATATATATATATATATAATATGAGTCAATAGTTCTAGCACATTAAATGCTTGCTTGTCTCTTTAATGAGTTGGTGTAACCAAAAAAAAAAATATATATATATATATATATATATATATATATAATGAGTCAACAGTCAATAAAATGAGTCTATATATATATATGCACATTAAATGCTTGCTTGTCTCTTTAATGAGTTGGTGTAACCAAAATATATATATGTATATATATATATAGTATGAGTCCATAGTTTTAGCACATTAAATGCTTGTTTGTCTTGTAACAAAATATATATATATATATATATATATAAAATGAGTCAACAGTCAATATAATTAGTCAATATACATTATATGCATTTGTCTCTTTATTGAATCAATAGTTCTAGCACAATAATTCCAACACATCAATAGTTCTAGCACATAAGGAGTTGGTGTTGTTTATTTACCACTTTCTTTGACAATTCTTGAAGAGCCATTGACATTACAATTCAAGCCATTTCTTTTGCATATGAGAATGCTATTGCAGAAAATTTTAATGAGTCGTGGTGCATGAAAATTTAGTAACAATATATATATATATATATATATATATATATAATATGAGTCAATAGTTCTAGCACATTAAATGCTTGCTTGTCTCTTTAATGAGTTGGTGTAACCAATATATATATATATATATATATATATATAAAATAAGTCAAAAGTATATATATATATATATATATGAGTCAACAGTCAATAAAATGAGTCTATATATATATATATATATATATATATATATGCACATTAAATGCTTGCTTGTCTCTTTAATGAGTTGGTGTAACAAAAAATATATATATATGTATATATATATATGAATAATGAGTCAATATATATAATGAGTCAATATACATTAAATGCATATGTCTCTTTAATGAATCAATAGTTCTAGCACAATAATTCCAGCACATCAATAGTTCCAGCACATGATGAGTTGGTGTTGTTCCTTACCTCTTTCTTTGACAATTCTTGAAGAGCATTTAAGGCTTGCTTGTAATGTCAATCCACTGACATTACAATTCAAGCCATTTCAACCGAATGAATTTAGGCCATTTAGCCAATGAACAACACAAGATTAATTCATCACAATTAAGAGAACTTCCAACAATCAAACAAAAAATTTTGACACAAATTTTGATAGTGGAAATCACAACATATTAAAAAAAAAAAAAAAAGCTATAATCACAATGAGTCCATGTCACTTGGTTTATTTAATAATTTTTACCTTATATTATAGTAGTTTGGATAAATAGTCAAGTTAGGAAAAGAAAAGAACAAAAAAGTGGTACATGGATGAAAGAAAAGAAAGAAAAAACTAAAGTGCAGGGAAAAAATAAAAAAATAAAAAGAGGGAAAAAAGTGTGGGAGCCGAAAAGGTAAAAGTTTAGACCATATAGTGACGTTTCATAAACGTCACTATAGAGTATTTGTTTTTTATAAATGCACCGCAGATGCTAACACATTTTCTTCCATGACTATAGCAACGTTTTCTAAAACGTCGCTATAGAGTATGCCTGGCCAAAGTAAAAAAGTGGGAAACTTGTCCGGGAAACTAAATTTCGAGGAAAACACATAGCGATGCTTCAAAAAAACGTCGCTATAAGCCAAATAAATGCCACTAAAACCACATTTTTTGCGACGTTTTAGAAAACGCCGCTATTGATCTATGATATAGCGACGTTTTCTATAGCACCACTATTTAGTGGCGCTAGCTTGAAACGTCACAATAGACCATTTATAGCGGCATTTTTGAAAACGCCGCTAAAAAAAACGTCACCTATACCCGGATTTCTTGTAGTGAATAGCCATGAGACTTACCTGGATCTGTTGATGCAATTCTCTTGCAATGCAGTGAATAATAGTAATTCCTTATAGGATTGGTTTCTCTCTCTTTACCTTTTTTGCTATTCAGTCAGATTCAGTCTATGATGGGAAAATTGAATGCCTTAATGGATAGAGAGAGGAAAAATTTCCTAGTTTACTTTAATCTCTACTTCACCATCAAAGTTGGAGTCACTTTAGGAACCTATTTCTCTAATTAACCAATCAGATAAGACACTAACAGATATGCCTTTATATCTCCATTAAATCTCTACCTTATCACATGTGCCTTGTCATGTGGGCCACCAATTTTTTTTTTGATGAACATGTGGGCCACCAAATTAATTTAGTCTTTCATATTTTACCCCACCAACAAGTTTGCAAAAAAAAAAAAAAATGGAACTCTACCTAAAGAAAATGAGAATTTAAAATATTGTACATAATTCATCAATATGTGTGTGTGTGTGTGTGTGTGTGTGTGTATTGTGGGAGCAAATGTTCCGAAGACATTCAAAAGCCCATAGGCCCTACACAAGGAGGATCAAAGGCCCACACATGTGCCAATCCAAGTTTGACACGTGAGCTAAGACCGAGGAGGGAAGACATCAAGACCATTCAGAACTGGATTAAAACTTAGAATAAGAGGTCCGAGGAAAGGAGGCCAACTGGTCTGTCGTCCAAGGAGAAAATGCACCTCGGGAGTACCTTATGTAACTCCCTGCACCAGTAAGAAAAGCACTGTGGAAGACAGCAGAGTCATATGAGCAATGAAAAGGGGAAATATTTGGGAAGGTGGCTATCACCTCCATATTTAATGCACTGTACCAACTAAACTGGTTGCGTTTACGAGGAAAAGACACCTGAACAGTGACTTCATAGCTCACAACTCTCTCTACCACCTTCAGAAGGGTCCTGATGGGACAAGTATCCAAATTATTCCCTTGAGACGAACAGATGGAGGGCTGAGATGCAATGCAAAGGAATACATAAGGAAAGGAACCCCTCTAGAAAAAGGGGATGAGAAAATTTTATACAGGAAGGAGAGAGAGAGAGAGAAATAATGACCCTATTGTAAAAATATCAGCTTTGATTGTTAATGAACAACCTCTTCTCGGGCCTGCTCGATGAACAATTTATGCTGAATTTGTGTATTTGGCTCTCACTTATGTGACAAAGTGACATTTCTATATGCCCCGCATAGCTTCTCATAAAAGTAATAATTTTAATAATCCACTATGATAAAATTGCCATGCCCTCCAATACTACTAAATTAAGTGTAGAAGTGTTCATATTTATCGGTTAGACAGAACATAATATGTCACCAATTTTGAGAAATTGAATCTATCATCATAACATTGCAATGCACCCAATCAAGTGCAGAGGGCAAGGAGAGGTTAGGAGGGTCATGGCGTAACTTTCAAAAATCCTCCCTCCCTTTTGTATTTTTGGTAAAAAAAATTTATATATTTAGCTTGGTCCCAATAAGTACATAACTTAATTGAGTTCCTTGTTAGCATTCATTGAGCTATTGACTTGCAATGTGCTACATGTTTCAAAGTAATTGGAAAAACTATCACACATTCTTCGTGCGATATTCACTCTATAAGTATAAGTGCTCGTGAGGTGTGAAGGGCAAGAAACGGGGTTCAAGTCTCCAAGAGAGAGTTTCACACGTATATAAATTTAGATTAGGCTAGAATAGAATTTCTATCTTATATAAAAATAAAAATAAAGTAATTGGAAAAATCAGATCTTTTTTAAAATGACGGCTAAAGTACTTGAATTTTATGTCCCATTTTCAGTATACAATTAGTAAAATTATGGAGTAATACTACACACACAACCATCTTGACAACAAATTTCATGTGTTGAATTAGTAGATTCCTCATAAGGCATTTTTTTTTTGGGTCTAATGTCATAATTTTTTTTTTTTTTTTTTAAATTTTGGATAAGTTTGTTTTGATTGAAGACATGGATTAGTAAAAGAGTGCTTGGTTTTAAAAACCGATATGGTCAAAAAACGGGAAAAGTGATTGGTTACCGATTTTTTGGTCTAACCGGGGTTGAACCGATAATCTGACTAGTGACATCATAAATATTTATTTTATAATTATAAAAATAAAAATATGATAACTTTATTACTAATAATATGTAGGTAAAAATTTGCAAAAAAATTATGTGAGTTTTTACATCTTATATTCAGAAAATAAAAATAGCAAAATGTAAAAACATAATATTTAATGATACTTTTCATTTAGATTTAATTATTTTACTTCAAAATGGACCATCACATATGGTTAATTGTAATATTAAAAATAAAATTTTATTATTTATTTATTTGTATGTATGTATGTATGTATATATATTAATGAATTAATGTTAGAGAAAAATTAAGTACTTTTTAAGTTTATTCATTTAATTAATTAAAAATACTATTTTTTATAATCATAATTATCATAAGAAGAAAAAAAAAACTAAATTCCATGAATATCAAAAGCTAAATCATAAGTATCAAGTAGTAATATATAGGAGTATTATATACAGGAATGGAGCCAGGACTCTGAGTTAAGGGGGGCTGAAGTATAAAAAAAATTATTATGAAACTCCATTTTTTTTTTTATTGAATATTATGAAACTCCAATTAATATTAATAAATCAAGGTAGTCAATTTGACTAAAAAAACAAAATATGCCTATACTAGTTAATACCCGTATGTCATTTTGAAATTACCATTACTTTAATATATATATTTATTGCACATTATATAATATCAATATATTAACCTAATATATAGTAATATAAAAATATATTATATTTGAACTAGAATTATATTTTCTTTACTTGAGTCTTCCGTTTCCCACCCACCTACAAGTCAAGCTTTTCGTTTTTGTTTTAGAATGATTTATTCTTCTCCACCCATTCCTTATCTTCTAGGCATTTTTTTTTTTTTCTCTACCTTTTCCATATCCACACATTACTTCTCCCCTCTCCTTCTTCAGCTTGTTTCTCTTTCTTCGTTTCATCTTCTTCATTTTTCTTTATTTCATCCACTGTAAACCCTCTCTCTGTCTCTCTCAAGTGTCCTTCAAAACTTCAATTATGCATGTATATGTATGCTCAATCTACTATTGTGTTGTGTTGTAATGACTCTACCTCTTTGCCTTTCTTTTCACTTCAGTGTTTCTCACTCTCTCTCAGTAAGGGATTTTTATTTTATTTTTTCCTTTGGGAATTTGATGAAAGGATCGAAACTTTAAATTTGTAGATTAGTTTTGTTTCAAAAATTTTAAAGGGTTGTCTTTTTTTAATTTGGTAAAATTGATAGATTGGGCTTCATTATTTTTGTAACTTTGCTATTGCTGATTTTGTTATTGTGCTTATTTTTTTTGAAGCTTACTATTTTTAAGGGAGCCTAAGTGTAATTTTGTTGAAAAAAATGCTAAATTAGTGCTCTCTATATATATATATACTATTTTTTTTGTCCAAATTCTAGGGGGCATGTTGCCCCAAGCCAAAGCATGGCTCTGTTCCTGATTATATAATATAATGTTTTTGAGAAAAAGCAAGTCTAAAGTACTGTCAAGTAAAACAAAATCTACAAAAACTAAAAGTCAAGCTTAAAGAATATCAAAATTATGTGGCTCTCATTGATTCCGTATTAAAAACTTTTTTTTTTTTTGGGTTAAAGATTTCGTATTAAAAACTTAAAAATAAAGGTGTGCCTGTCATTGTTTGTTGTGTATATAGCTAGAGCTAGCAGTCTAGCAGAGCACACAGTTTGTAAAAGTAGAAGTTCAGTTGTTTTGTTTATTAATCTCTCTTCCTGTTTCTGCAGAAGCAGCTCATTTCAAGAAATTCAAGCAATACCATGTTCGTGTTTTGCTTCGTGGCCTCTCCAGCTCTCCTCTCCCAAATCCAAAAAATAATTTTCAACCTCTCTTTTTCTATTAATATCTGAAAATCTATCACTCTTTGTGTGTGAAGATCTGTGTTTCCACACATGGTGTGAAATCTTGATTGCTCCAAGAGGCTATGCCATACTTTACTTCAGTCATCACAGACGCAGATCTGAGAAAAAAAACAACTAGATTTTTACGCAAAACGCACGGCTCTATATATGTTTCATTGATTTAGCAAAACCGGTCCAACCATTCTGATTTCCGGTTTTACCGGCGGTTATCAGTTTTTTCTTATTTTTGGTTTTCCTGAATAATCGGACCGGACTAATGTCCGGTTCTCGTTGAACCAATTGAACCGGCTGATTTGGATTTTAAAATAATGGGAGAGTGTCAATTATTTTTAGGCATTTTAAGATATATTTTTATCGGTCGTTCTCAAGAGTTTTTATTTATTAAACTTAAGGTTCAGGGCATTTGTGAAGCAAATAAAAGTCCAAGTTCAAAGAGATAAACCTTACTATAAATAGTATAGAGGATAGACTAACAGCTTGTCATCTTTGTCCGTCTGAAGACGTATTAAAAATTATATATATCCATTTTAGCTTCACGGATCTAAAAATAGTATAAAAAATTATTTTTTAAAAAATATATTAGTCACGTTGAATTTGAATAATTGTTGTAGATTCCGACAGAACCGCCCATATGTTATATAACAGGACGTCCTAATCAGCTGTCATCTCAATTTAGAGTCATCAATCTAATCCAATTAAAGTCCGGATTAGCCACACAAGAACAAATGAACAACCTTGAAACAAATCTGAGCCAAAAATAGATCATCGCTTAGCCATATCCACATAATCTTCAACCACCCCATCCCTAAACATCTATAAATATCTAGTTGGAGAGGTCAAGGGAAACTCGCCCAGGTGAAGCTCTGAAACTCAAGTACACCTCTTACCATTTGGTCTGGCTTCCCTTATTCTCTACAGCAGAGGAGACATTTGGAGGCTAAACCTCACTGTTAATCCCTCTTGCCTTGTCTCTCCAACTCCAACCATTTAACTTTGAAAGGATGACGATGACGATGGCGGAGGGTAAGGTGCAGGATGTGAAAACGTATAACAGCTATTCTCTTTCCTGTACAATAGTGATCTCTATGATCACTGTTATATTCGGCTATGGTATGTTCTCTCTGCACTGTACGTGTGTTTGTTTATGGGGAACCATGAGAAAACAAAAATCATTTATTAGTGATCTTAATATTAAGTGCTAAGACTGCTTCATATATTCGTGCTCAGATCATAACTATATGCATCTTTTTCTTCACACTAAGATTTTTTTTTTTTTATGCATATTTCAACTTTACATGATAAGGAGCATTCATGAATGGTGACTTTTAGGTTGCGTCCAAGTTTCACGCTTCCTTCCCTTTTTTTTGTTTTTTTTTTTTTTTTTGGGCAGACAGCCGCAGTTGTTGACTCTTTTATTTTTTAGCAGTGCACTTATGTACGGTTCATAAGATTTATAAATATTAATTTTTTTATTAAAAATAAATTTTACAATATTATTTATATATTTAAAAATTATTTTTTTATAATATTTTTAATTTTTAACAATAAATTTTATGACCTTTAGTCAAAATACAACCGTTACCTGCAACGATTGTCATTTGAAAAAAAAAATATATCTAATGAATAATAGGAACTGGATATTGACTCGTCCTTAAATCACTCCCAGCATGAGCCTGATGAATACAAGTCACATCTTGTACTTAAAAAAGTATACTGAAATTTAATCCTTTATAATTTTCAAAAATTAAAAATTAAAAAAATTAATTTTTTTTTATTATTATTATTAACTTGAAATTTCATGTATTTATGGGTGAGTTTGGATAGAGATGACATCGTCTACGATTTGCAAAATCACGTTTCAGGCTTTTTTTTTTTTTTTTTTTTTTTTCTTGCACACGGTTTTCATCAGGGGACAAAAGGTACTGTTTACTATGTTATTATTGTTCACGTACAGTGGTACACTGTTCATGCACTATTTCAGTTACTTTTTTATTAAAAATAGGACATGTGGTACTATTTATACATTTAAAAATTATTTTGTTACAATGTTTTCAGTTTTCAGCTGTATCCAAACGGATCCTATATAAATACATTTAAAGATATACAATAAAATACATAATATAATTCCTATATATATAATTTAAATACTGCCGATAATCATTTTTATATTTTATTAACTTTTTAAAAAATATGTAAAGATATTATTAGGTATAAAATGTAAATTGTCTATTTTTTTCTAATTATTGCAAAGCACATTTTTTTATGATTTATTTATTCTAGACTCTCTGATTTTTTGTACTTAATAACTCACTTGCATGAATATTTATAATGTGGTCTCACATTTGATTCTAAAATTAAGAAATAAAACTCTTTAAGAATATATAATTTAGGATACATGACGCCAAAATTAGAACTTTAATTTAGAATTTTAATTTGAACTTCTCTCAGCTTCACCTATTATTATATATATAGATTATTATTATTATTATTATTATTATTATTATTATTATTATTATTATGATAAAGTTTAATTAGAAAATTAGTTGTAACATAAGGTTACAACTTCATTCAATATCTTCTTATTGGATGTGAATTTTAACAAATCTACCATTAGATTAATTTTTTTCCCCCTGTGTTTTCCATACTTGCAAAAATTTTGGAAAATCAAAATTCAATAGCTATGTCATCAATCAATTATATAAATTACAAATTTTTTATAGTCTAAATTATGCATAAAAAATAAGTTTATGAATCATATAGTAAATAAGATCTTATTTATGCAAAATTTGACATATGTGTTAAAAATGTAAAGAACATGCAAACTAATTGTCAGTTTTTCAAAATATATAGCAATATTAATTTTTTTTAAGAAGTTGTAATATTAGACTTCATTATTACTATTAGATTTATATATATATATATATATATATATATGTATATACACATATATATATTAACTCTTCTCCTTAATTATTCAGATACTGGTGTTATGAGTGGTGCCATGATATTCATCGAAGATGATCTAAAAATCAGTGACTTCCAAGTATCAGTCCTGGCTGGAATCCTCAACATATGTGCTTTGTTTGGCTCTCTTATAGCTGGGAAAGTTTCAGATTATATTGGTCGTCGTTATACGATTGTAGTGGCCTCCTTTATTTTCTTGATTGGCTCGGTTCTAATGGGTTGGGGCCCAAACTATGCTGTACTTCTTGCCGGAAGGTGCGCTGCTGGCGTTGGCGTGGGCTTCGCTCTTATGATTGCACCAGTTTACACTGCGGAGATCTCTCCTGCTGGTAGTCGAGGCGCTCTCACCTCTCTACCAGACGTTGCCATAAGCTTTGGCATCTTAATTGGCTATGTATCAAACTACTTCTTTGGCAAATTGACTTTGAAACTTGGATGGAGGCTGATGCTTGGAATAGCAGCGCTCCCTTCGCTTGCCCTAGCTATAGGCATCCTAAAAATGCCAGAGTCACCAAGGTGGCTTGCATTTCAAGGCCGTCTAGCCGAATCCAAGAAAATGTTGCTGAAAGTTTCTCTAAGCGAAAAAGAAGCCGAAATGAGGTTCCGGGACATCAAAATTGCAGCTGGGATCGATGAAAATTGCACCGACGATGTTGTTAAAATTTCAAAAACTAGTAAAAACGAACAGGTTTGGAAAGAGCTGTTTTTGAAGCCTACTCCTGCTGTACGAAGAATTTTATTCACAGCAATTGGACTCCATTTCTTCGACCATGCAACAGGTATTGAGGCAGTCTTGTTATTTGGTCCAAGAATTTTCAAGAAAGCTGGAGTGCATAAGAAGAGCAAGCTGTTGCTAGCCACTGTTGGGACTGGGATTATAAAGACCGTGTTTATATTTATAGCTACGTTTCTTATTGACAAACGTGGAAGGAGGCCACTCTTGATGATAAGCGCAGTGGGTATGGTTTCAGCCCTAGGAGTAGTAGCAACTGCACTCACCATAGCTGAACAACATAACGAACCGCTGTGGGCACTGGTCGTTAGCCTTGTTGCAGTCTATACATTTGTGGCTTTCTTTTCAATGGGGATGGGTCCTATTGCATGGATCTATCTCTCAGAGATGTTCCCCTTGAGGGTCAGAGGACTTGGTGTTGGAATTGGGGTTGCTGTGAATAGACTTATGAATGCTACAGTTTCTATAAGTTTCATTTCACTCACCAAAGCACTCACGATTGGCGGGGCCTTCTTTCTGTATTGTGGTTTTGGTTTGTTATCTTTGCTGTTCATCTATTTCTGCCTGCCCGAGACCAAGGGAAAGACTTTGGAAGAGATTGAGTCTCTCTTTAGCAAGAAGAAGAAAAATGTTGATGCAGAAGCTATGCAGCCCAACCCAAACAAATAGGCAATAGTAGGAGTTGCTTGTGCTTTTCTCTTTTCTTTTTTCTTTTTTTTCTTTTTTGAGGGGGGAGTGGGGAGGGGAGTATTTGAACTTTTGAATGCTGTAAATTATACTCGTTTGATAAATAAAGAGTGATAAAATTTATTTAATGTATTATCTGCACTCACTAAGCAAGACAAAGGTTCTTCTTACGCACCTTTATTTCCTAAATAATTACATTTGTAGAAGGGTGTACATTATTTTAATCCATCAACCTGACAAATCTAATCCATCACAATTTAGCCCAATTTTTTTTAGATGAGAATTTAGCCCAATTTGATACCATGAATTAATTTTTTTATGCAATAACAGAGTCAAAATTTTGTTATTCAAGGACTGAATAAGAATATCATCATCGTGGACATCATCATTATTATTATTATTTTAGACTATGTTCCTACTATTTATATGTATGGGTTTGGTTAACATGTACACTTAAAAACAATAACAACTATATATATGATTTAGAATTTAATTGAATCTAGACTCCACACTTCCATCACAACTGCTTTACCTCAAGGAAAACAATATATATTTCTTTATCTTTTTTTAATTTAGAAATAATTACAATATACTGCTAATCCCGCAACTTGAACATTTTTTCTCTGACTCCCACAATTTGAACATTTTCTCCCTTAAACCCTAGACATTTTGTGTATGAGGAGGTGTCAATTTACCTACATGACACTTTGTGAAATTTTCATTTTCATGTCCATTTTTTTAATCTAATAGATTTAATTTTTCACGTTAGTTTAATTAAATAATATTGTGTTTATACTTATTTTTCTTAACTACAATTGTTAATTCACAAAATGAGTAAACAACTTGTTGAGTATTGCAAAACATACAAATATGAACATTAACATGAGCATGAACATGAAGGGAGATTTCTATTCATTTTCTTGAAGAAAAAATTTACTTACAGAAACTTCCAAACTTTATTAGGTAAAGAAGAATCAAAGTTATAGATGGCAAAATCAATAAACCAAAAAATTTAGGAGCCTAAGAGGAGCCATTACTCATTTGAAACAATCCAAAATACTCAAGGACTAAAAAAAAAAAAAAACCATCCACTCCACACTTCCACCGCAACTGCTTTAACTCAAGGAAAACAATATATAGCTCTATATCTTTTTTTTTTTATTTAGAAATAATTACAATATGCTGCTAACTCCGCAACTTGAACATTTTTTCCTTGACTCCTGCAATTTGAACATTTTCTCCCTTAAACCCCAGACACTTTGTGTATGGGAAGGTGCCAATTCAGTTACATGACCCTCGACATATATATATATATATATATATCTAATTTAATAAATATAAAAGTTCTTTTTAAAAAGATTAATATGTTTATCATAATTAAGAGAAATCCTAATGGAAGGTACAGTTAAGCATATGTGAAAAAGACATATACATGCCACAAATGGTAAAGGAGAAAAAAAAAAGTTGCTAATGCCTTTTAATATGGTTAATTGCTTTGCCTCAATCAGTCGCCCAAACAATATACTACTTATTCATACCATAACCACAAATGAAAATGCAGCATTAGCTATCTGTAATTGGTAATCTAAAAGTACATATTTCTTTAATAGCTCTACCTTCATTTCTTTTGGCTAATATTTCTTTACTAAATCAAAACCAAACCACAAAAATGATATAAAAATCACCAAATTAGAGTTTAAAATTATAATTAAATTTTTAAAAGAAATCTAGGCACATTTGCACAAAAATTCCATGTAACTTAGTCACACTTAGGAATATTGGACCATTTTTCCTTTGTATAAATAGGGGGTCCCAATGGGATGAGGGGACTAACAATTTTCTCTCCAAAACATTTATTGTAGGAACGCAAAAGTTTTTTATTGTAAACTTTTTACGATTAAAGAACATGACTTGCCAACTAATCAAAGTAGAGTTTTTAGTATCTACAACAATTTCACAGCATTAAGAATAGACCCCAGTGTATACAATGTCAAATTTCATAGTCTCCTATTACATCAAATGAGTGTTTAGTTTTTCTCGCAAAGTATTGAATAGCATAGCTTTTAGGCCATAGTCTCTATTACAACTCTCAATCATGTTGGACTTGAATGACACCTATCAACAACATATCATTATAAGATGCCAAAAAAATTTGGAATGTACACAACGTTTAGTGTGGATGAGAAGAAATTTCATCCTATTCCAATTGGTTAAGTTAGTAAGGGACCTACAGTTTAATGGTCCTGGAATTTTGTATACAAGTAATAATCAAGGAAACTTCCACCTAAAATAAGTCGGACTTTTGGCAAAAGAGAAAATTGATGTTCGGACAAATCAAGCTAATGCCAACCAAAATGGACCATATTCTTAATTTCTTATCTTTATTTGTTCCATGTACAAGACTTATAGTCAATGCTTGGCGTATAAAAGTTGAACATCTTATCTAAAGCCCATCATTTGAATGCTTGAGAAAAAATTCATTTAAACCAACACAATATGTAAATTATAAAGGAATCAAAGAAAAATTGTCAAAAATAATAAAAATTTAATCTATGCTTAAATTCTTATAAGGATGAATACAATAGCAATATCCTTTTAAAAAAAAAAAAAAAAAGAAAGATAAGCAAATCTATACTTATTTTGTATGTGTGATAAAATCCTATCGCAAATTTTTTTTAGACTCATGTTGATTAGTGATTTAGAATTATGAAGGAATAATCATCAATATATATATATATATATATAAGCAGAGATCTAATGCAGGAATGCGTGAGGTCTTGCCAAGTGATGCTCTAACTTTGCATTTAGTATTTTTTTTTTACTTCTTTCATTAAGTTTTTTTTTTTTTTTTTTGTTACCTAAAAGTTTACATTAACTTATTTTACTGTTATCTCATTAGTCTTTCATTAATTGTCCAAGCTTACATCACACATTTCTCTCTTTTTCATGTCTTTTAGCACACCCCCCATAATATTAAATATGTGAACACAACACAAATATGTGAGAGAGTTGGACATATTTTTATTTCATAGTATTAAATATGTGAACAGAACACAAATTATTTGATTTTCACAGTCCTGTTACTCTTTTATATTTATTTTCGGTTTCATGATTTAAAAAATAATAATCTTACCTTTTTTTTTAGGGTGAAAAACTAATCTTACCTTGAGAAGGCTATAAATATGTAGTGAAATAACAGTTCTAAATTGCACACACATAACCATTATAATTATTCAGTTCAAAGAATGAGTAAAAAAAAAAAAAATGGAGGAATATTGTAGAAAAAAAGTTGTTACAATATGTCTCTCTCTTTGAGACCTCATGTGAGAATGCATGAAATCCTGCTAAGTGGCACTCTAATTTTGCATTTAGCCTTTTTTTTACCTCTTTCATTAATTTTTTTTTTATATTGTTACCCAAAAGGTCACATTATCTTATTTTACTGTTATCTCATTAATTGCCTAAGCTTACACCACAACTTCCCCTATTCTTCATGTCTTTTAGCATACCTACTATTTTAGTATTTTAAAACCCAAAAAAAAAAACAAAAACAAAAACAAAAACAAAAAAAAGTAAGGGCTAATAGTAATAACTAATGAGATAAGACTCTAGAGAGAGATAGAGAGACACTAAAATGTTGTAAATTGTTAAATAAAGGCATTATTTCACTATTTATTACCAGAATAAAAGACCTGAGACTAACAAAACATTTGAAAGAGAGAGAAAGAGGAATCTGAGGGTCACCACCTCTGCTATACTGGCCTCCCACCACCATCAAGACACCGACCCCTACGAGTAATCTTTTTTTTTAAAAAAAATTAGGGGCTTAAATATGATTTAGGTACGGTAATTTGGTTAGTTAGTTTTTGTTTTGGGTATATAAGTCGAGGGAATATTTGGTGCGCAATGTAAAGTCATATTCTACCATCGTTTAAGTTTAAATCATTTATAAGACACATGCATACACATTTGCCCACACCATGTCTTATTGTTTCACTATCGATGAGTGGAAAATAGTCAGAGAGTTGGGTATACTTTTATTTCATAATATGAAATATGTGAACACAACACAAATTAGTTTATTTCATGGTCCCGTTACTTTTTTGCATTTATTTTTCGTTTCATAATTTTTAAAAAAAATAATAATAATCTTACCTTAAGAAGGCTACAAATATGCAGTGAAGCTACTAAACCAATTTTTAATATCTCAAAATGTATATGTTTCTTTATTCTAATTTAGTTTACTTTTTTTTTATAATTGATGTATAACATTATTCAAAACTGTTTTATATAAAATATCATAAAATTATCCGTGCATTGCACGGGCAACTTACTAGTTTATCAAATTTTTGGGACATTCCATCTTGTTTTGTAATGATCATTTGCTTTGTTTCTTATTATAAAGACAAATAAATAAATAAATTTGCATTGTTTTGTTTATTTAACAGAGAACAAGGTGCATTCTTACAACAGAAAATGTTGTTTATTCTAAACCTGATTTGGAACATACTGTGAGCTAGTTTTTTCTTGCCTCTCGTTTTTGTTTGTTTCTCTTGTTAAAGTAAATTTTTGAGTCTTTAGCCAGTCCAGCAAAGACTGAGTGCAAAAATAACTTGTTATCTGTTGGGCTTGGACCTGTAGAATAGAAACTTAACCAATCAAATCCTTGCATAAATTTTACCCACACGACACCTACGACCAAGGAGACCCTCTCATTGCCATTTACCTTCTTAGCACCTCTTTTTTTTTTTTTCTTCTTTTTTATTCCCTAAAGACAAAGACGTTTAATCCTCTCTCTCTCTCTCTCTCTCTCTCTCTCCAACGCAACCATCTTCTTTCCAGTTTCCACATCTCTTTCTCTCTGTGGGACTAAATTACATGAGGAGACTTTGTCCGAACATTGATAGAGAAGATGGCCTTGAGACAGTTCTTGAGGTCCCTATACCAGAAGAAATGTTCACAAGCATGGGGAGTAATGTAACAATACGATGGGAAAACATGCAAGCATGGATGAAAGCTCAAACAAACAACAAATGGTCATCATCTCCAATCATTGCTGGTCGCTTTAACGAGCTACGTTTCCTGCTTTACCTGGTTGGATCCCCACTTATTCCCCTTCAGGTCCAATTGGGTCACTCTATCCACCGTCCTGTCAAAGATTGTTCCATTGTACGTACCATTTTCATTATATACATCACAACCCCATATATATATTCTATCACTTTGTCCTGTTCATTGCTTAAAGAAAAGAATTGATCTTTAATCTTCTATACAAGGGTTTTAGAGTGGTCTTCTCTTTAAATTCAAAGAATTTTCTTTTCTTCGGGCTGATCAGGATACAAGGGGAAATTTGCTGCACTGTTTTTTTTTTCTTGGAATGGGATGCTAGTACAAGGACAAAACTTAATAAAGTTTTTTTTTTTATGCATAGTAATTTAGGTTAATTTAATTTAATTTATTTACTTGTGCTAAGTATTTGTATTAATCAATGGAATACATAGTTGAATTTAACAATTTTTTTTTTTTTTTGAAAATTCGATAGTTACAACGGAGGAAGGGGAATTTGAACTCTAGACGTCTCAGTTGGAAACACCAACAGGTGACAATTGAGCTACAATGCTATAAAATAATAACAAAAAATTTCATTGATCTAATTTTTTTAATTGGTAAACTTTAGGATTCACAATGTGTATAGGACTAATTAAATGTGCCACATATATAAAAGACTAAATGCCACCATCTTTATTTTAAATGCTTCAAATTAATTTGAGATATATATTTAATGTTATTATTCTTTGCTGATGATAATCGATCATGAAAACTGATAAGTAATGGTTACTAGAAGCTATTTGAATTTCATGTCATTTGTTTCAGGAAGCTTCAACAGCGAAATATATAGTGCAACAGTACACAGCAGCAACGGGAGGGCAACCGGCATTAAACTCAGTGCAAAGCATGTGTGTGACCGGGCATGTGAGGATTAGAGCCTCGGATTTTCAACAAGGAGGAGGGGAGGACGAGTGTGTAGAGTTGAAAACAAGTAGAGAAGAGGTTGGTGGATTTGTGCTCTGGCAAAAGAATCCTGACTTGTGGTGCTTAGAGCTTCTTGTACCTGGGTGCAAGGTCATCTGCGGCAGCAATGGTAAGGTTTCATGGCGGCATTCCTCTAATCAACAGACACCCATTTCAAATGGTCCTCCCAGACCCTTGCGCCGCTTCCTACAGGTCTCTCTCTCTCAAAACTTATGGACATGTTTCAAGTTGAAACCTTTCTTGACATCCATTATTATTCTAACAGGTAGAAAACATAGAAAAAAAAAATAGAGGGGGAGGTGTTGATAAAACTTTGTGTCTCAAAACTTTCTTCTTCTAAACAAAACTTTCTCTGCATAAATAGAACTTTCTCTATGTACCATGCATCTTAATTTGTTCATTGTTGTCAAATCAATTTATGAATAATTCCTAAGTGAAACAAATTAAAGAGTTTTATCTATAGTTCCTCATTTTTGTTTTCTACTTTATTACTTCCCCAGAATCACAGAAATTAAATAACGAGGATGGAAAGAGACATTAAATTGAAACGTTTTTATAAATTTGAAACTGCACTAGATAAAATTAAAAATGTAGGATTAATCTGAAACATTGGGTAAACTCTACTCTAGGCCTTCTTATTATAATTTTCCCTTGCCTTTTAACACACATAATCCCTGTAATAATATTGTAACAAAAATTTGGGACAATCATCATAAATCAGCTCTCTTTCTGTTGTTGAGCTCTCCTCTTAGTTAAGAAATTCGTACCCTTTTTCGGCTTTTGGTAGATGTACTTAATTGTGACTTGCCATAGGTATTCCAGCATTTTTCTACAATCATACACAAGATTCAAAATCAGAGATGATGGGTTGTTTTTATTAGTTAGCCACATTGTGGTCAGTAAAGATTCAGTTTCTTCTACTAACACTTTCTTAAATTCCCTATTCCAAGCGAGTATTAAGAACATCCACAACAGTAGAGCTAAAAATTTAGCTATATGGCACCATAAAAAATTATTTTATCTATTTTACCTATATACATACTGCAGCAGTGGATCTATTTTAACTTTCAACATAATAAAATAATATAAATATCACAATAAAATAAGATATCTACTATAATAAAATAATATATCCCTACTACAAACAACAATCACAACCACACACACAACCAGGCAACAAATAAAAAAAAATTTCTTTTTTTTTAGCTCTAAGCTACAATGCACATCTATAGATAGATGTGCACTATAATGAAGTTAAAAAAACATAGCTATAGCTCCACTACTGGATCGTGATTTTTTGTATTTTGGTAGAGCTAAAAATAGCTATATAGCTTTTTAGCTCCAGTGTTATAAGTGCTCTAACCCAAATTTAATAGCCCTTACTTGAAGTTATACTTCTAGTCCTTCCTAGAGCACCTATTAGTACATATTTAATTTCACTGTATGAAAGAGCTAAATTGATGATTTTTTATGGAAGCACAAATTCATAAATTTATTTGCATTGTTTTGACTTGTAAGTTAGCACTTGCAATATGAGAATTTTTGTTTTTTGGCAGGGTTTAGACCCAAGAGCCACAGCCAACTTATTTATGGATGCAATGTGCATTGGAGAAAAAATCATAAATGATGAGGACTGCTTCATACTAAAGATAGATACAGGGGCAGCAATTCGCGAGGCTCAAAGCGGTCCAAACTATGAGATCATCCACCACACAATATGGGGATACTTCAGCCAACGTTCAGGCCTTTTGATTCAATTTGAAGACTCGAGGCTGCTTAGGATGAAAACTCAAGCTGAAGAGGACGTGTTCTGGGAAACCAGCACTGAATCAGTCATGGAGGATTATAGGTACGTTGATGGTGTAAACATTGCACACAGTGGCAAGACTCACATCACGATTTATAGATATGGAGAGCAATCTGCTAACCACAAGAGGGAGTTGGAAGAGAAATGGAAAATTGATGAGGTTGATTTCAACATATGGGGCTTGACAATGGACAGCTTTCTGCCTCCAGCTGAACTAGGAAAAAAATAATCCAGCAAAATATATATATATATATATATATATATATATATATATAGTGAGTCCACTGCCCCCGCTCAGTTAATGGAGCTTGCTTGTGCTCGAACTCTCAATCTCAGACTCACTGGATAATGCATACTATAAATGATTAGTATTAAGTTAAAAAAATAAAAATAAAAAAAAAATTAGATACTAGTAAATGCATGCTAGTGCTCGAACTGGCAATCTTGGACCCGTTAGATAGTTATACTGTAATTAATGAGTATTAAGTTTTTTTCTTTTTTTTCTTTTTTTTCTAGTGTAGATACTAGCAAATTGGAAAGCAATGCTTTGATAGTTGATACCACCCCAAAAAAAAAAAACAATCAAAGGAACAAAGAACATTTCTTATTTAGCTGCTTAAGAGTTTTGTTTTCTGTCGCATTGCTTTTTGATGTACATGTATGATATTGTGAGGCTTTTGCGTAACATTTCTTAAGATGAGTGTTAATTTTTTAAATCTCATGTCCATGTCCAAGTGGTGTTACGGGTTACAGCTTATATTTCAAAAAGTTATTAGACCTAAAACAAAAGGTACATTTTATCGGTGGCCTCTAATTGATCAAGGTTTAAGGATGCTTTTGAAGTTATACAGAGAGGAGAATTGTATTCAGAATCGTGAAGCATTATTTTCAAGCACCAGATCTAACGATTTGATTTTCCTCACTCGTTTTGGCTTTAACGTTATGTAATCAAAGCGCTTTCATATCTTTCTCGTCAAGCTGCAAAATAATCTTATAATAGAAATGTTTTCACTTTTCATATTAAAAAAAAAAAATGTTGTATTAAAATTTACATTAAGTGCTAATCATACCCATAATTAAAATTTTAAAACTCAATTAACTTGTTTTTCTAATTACTGGATAAAATTGTAAAGTTTTTGCTACTAACAAGTGTATATATTCTTGTCACATGATTAAATTGAAGAAAGCTTGTCTCGATGAAGCACATAAAGTCTTGTACCCTTTACTAAATCCAATTGCTCTAGTTACTCAACTTGGAGACTCGGTTTTTCCCTTAAAAAACTCAAGAATTTCGCTATAAGTAATAAATAATGATAGAGATTTTTTCTTCAATAAATCTACTTATTTTTCCAACCAAAAAAAGAAGAAGTAATGATAGAGATAATAAAAATTCTACTAAATCACAAACTTAGTTCCTCAACATTATGGCACCTATCACATTTATTTGTCACATTAGTTTATAAACATTTTGTAGTAAAATGAATAGCATTTTTTTTTAAGTATAAAAGAGTAATAAAACACAATGGCAACTAAATTATAAGCTGTAATACCCGGAAAAAAAAAAAAAAAAAAAAAAAAAGGATTTAAAAGGAGGGGCATTTAAGTAAAAATCTTTGTGGGGCCAATTTTATAATTTATAATTATAAGGAAATTTTTAGAAAATAAAGTTGAAACCCTAGCTATATATAAGCTTATTAAAGGTCAACGTATATGGAGAGATATTTTGAGAGAGGAGACTACCCAAAAGACTAAAGTAGAGAAGGATTAACTACATCCTTGAGGTAAGAGCTTAAGAAATCTTGTTCTTTTGTCAAATTTAGATTTTAATTATGTGGTATTAGAATATTTTCTTATGTGAGTATTTTTCCCAACAGTGAGACTTTCTTTAGCCATGGCCGTATGGGTTTGTTCTAAGTAATTTTTCTTAAAGGAATTGTGTTGAAACACCAACTTCTTTATAATATATTATTATTTGTTGATTGACTAAGTAGAGGAAGAATAGTGTTTCAATAAAAGCTTGTGGCAGAACTTGGTTTTTGTAATTGTCCTCATGCCAAAAAAAAACTAGAGGCCGCAGTGGAAAAAAAAAATTAAAAAAAAAATAAAAAGGTGTAGAACTATAGAAGATGGGCTAGGGGTGAAGGGAGTTAAAAAAAAATAAAAAATTATATGAGCACACGTATAAAAGATTAGGTGGTGTACTTTTGACCCTATATGGCTATACCTATGGTGTATCTATAGGCTTTATTCCTAGGTACTATTAGTGGCAGAAAGTAAAGGAAATATATATGTGTGTGTGTGTGTGTGTGTGTGTGATGAATATAGGGATTTTTAACTATGAGATAATAGTGGGTAATAATTGGATATTTTTAACGGTCTCTCTTCTAGCCGAGTATTCATATAAGTATTATTTTAAAAATATTAGATTATTGAGTAAATGATATTTGAAAAAAAATTTTAGGTGATATCTAAGGATTTTAGAAGAAGTGTTAGAGAGAAGCTCCTTTTGATATGGTTTTTAGAGGTAAGTAACCTTATCCTAATTGGGTTTTATTTTGCTTATATTAATATATTTTTAACTACTGAAAATTTGTTTATAATTGTTAAAATTTTTATTTCTATTGTATCACTAATTTCAAGTAAAGAATTATCACAAATATATTTGATTACTAAATATATGATGTGTTTTGTTTAATTGTTTTTAGCTCTACAGATTTAAAGTAAAGAATAAAGAATTTCGACAAATATATATGAGCATTGAATATAAAATTTATTTTATTTAATTGTTTTTTTAGCTATATTGATTTAAAGAAAGGAATATAGAAATATCACAAATGTATTGAAATATTGAATATATGATTATATGTATATGCATTTGAATAAGATACATTTTTGTTAGAAATTATGATTTCATATATATGATTATAGACAATCTGACTGTGAATTGATTCTGATACCCAAACCAATGGGGGTTATTCATTGGTACTCTAATACTTAAACCAATGAGGGTTACTCATTAATATTCTAATACCCAGCCAATAGGAGTTATTCATTGGTATTCTGATACCCAAACCAATGAGAGTTATTCATCGGTACTCTGATACCCAGCCAATGGGGGTTATTCATTGGTACTCTGATGCCTAGTCACGGGGATTTAGTGTGACCATAGTCATAAGATTATTAAGAATATGAATTACGTTTGAATATTTGAACTTTTTCAAGTCCTTAAAACTACATATGTGATTTTGGAAATGTTTGAGTATTTAAACTATTTTGAGTCATTTAAACTGTTTATGTATTTTTGAAACCTATTGTAAGTTATAACTTTTGATATATAGAAAACTGATTACTTTCTAAACCATCTATGATATATATTTGTAAGATTAATATATGTGATCTATTTGTAACTTATTATTTTAAAACTATGAAACTTCTTCAGTTATTTTGAAAACACATGGTATATTATAAATTTTGAAAACACATATTACATCTTATATTTTACAAATCTATTGATTGATGGAACTTATTAGGATTTTAGTTACTTATTGAGTTGTCAACTCACCTCTACCCCCCCCCCCCTTTTTCCCCTCCAGTTTCAGATTGTGAAGAATAGCAAATTTTGGGAGTTTTGATGTTGTGTTGTGAGCAGGAAAAGAAGCTTAGTGATTTTGGGATTAAATGGTCTTCTAATAGTTTTCTATTTATTGGCCAATTGGCATTATGTCTCGTTTGGATTTTGTTCTTATTAAATTATTGGAGAACTATTCATAAAGAAATTGTTGAGGTATTTTGGATTTATTTAATTTAATTTTTGAGAATAAATTTTAGTTGCTAAGAAGGCATTGCACACTTATAGAGTGTGTACTTTGTAAATGTGTGATAGTTGTCACATGCGTATCTTATAGTTGGGTTTGGAGCGTGACATAGGCAATTTAGGTATAACCTTCCGATGGATCATACAAATTGAACTCTAATGGATCAACCTTAGATAATCCTGGTAGTGCAAGTCGAGAGAGGTTGATTAGAGATCATCATGGAGATTGGGTTAAAGGATATGCTAGACCTCTTGGTATCACTAATAGTTTTATTGTGGGACTGTGGACTTCACTAATAGTTTTATTGTAGAACTCTGGACTTTGAGGGATGGTCTTATCCTTACTAAAGATATCAGAATTAAGTGTCTCATTGTTAAGGTAGATGCCTTGAGTGTAGTTCAAGCAATGAATAGTAACAAAACAACTTGCTAGTGGAACTTCTACTATCTTATTGCAATAGCCTATTGAAAGCTACCTCCAACAAGCGGGTTGAACGTGTTTACTATGAAAACTAACCAACGTTTTGATACATTTTGAAGTTTGGATCGAGATCTATTATTCATTTTGTATCTTTTAATGAACAATCAAATGTAATTGAGAACTTGCTAGCTTTTGACAGGACTAAACTATTTTATAATAAACTCATTAATTCTTAATCTATTCACTAATAAAAACTCTTAATCTATGCATATCCTCTTTTAACCCAAAAATAAAAACAATAAATAATAAGCAATTTATAAAGCCTTAGACCTCCTAAAAGAATGGAATGAAATAAAATAAATTTTATTTTTAAAAAATTTTGATACCATCTTTATAGAAAATATTAAAAAAATTAAAATTTCATTTTAAAAAAATTTTAAAATATTTCTTAAATTAATACTCGCATGTAACTTTTCCCTTTTATTTAATTAAACTGCCGGACGATCCTGTAAGTTACAGTCCCTTCGATGGAAATCAATAATTTAAGAGTGCAAATGTTAAAGTACCATTAATCAATGAATTGTATATTTAATGACACAAATTGCAAAGCTATATAAATGCAACACTAATTGCGTGCACGTAAAATTGATCAATATCCAATACAATAAAAAAAAATTATATTAAAAAAAAAACCATTAAAACGATGTAGCTTTGTGTCGGTTGTCTCTTACAAGTTATACAACATACACCGCCGCCTATAGGAAAAAGCGTACATCCCCGTGAGATCAACGGCCAATATCATCCCACCAAGAGCCCATCAAGCCATAATCAACCTTAGAAAAACTAGCCAATAGAAAGTCAACTCAATCAGCACTTAATAAAAATGTGGTGACCCACATAAATAAATAAATATATATATATAGATATACAATTAAAAAAGAAAGTGATTTTGACTCTTCTCCACACCCTTGCCCAAAACAGCAAAGTCTGTATCAGATCGACCCCGGTACCCAACCTACCCTCTCTTTTTTTGTTTTTGTTTATTCTCCTGCCAAACCCAGTAGTCCACCTCAGACTGAAAACAAAAACAAAAACAAAAAACAAAAAACAAAAAAAACCAGCATAGTAACAACATTAGAAGAAAAATTTTTAATCGAACCCTCCAAAAAAAATCCTCGTATCTCTCTGTTTTTGTTTTTGTTTTTGTTTTTGTTTTTGTTTTATTGGGTTTGATCGAAATGAAGGATGAAGATGGGCTTATTCCAACAACGACAGCGAAGAAAGAAACCTCGGATTCGAGTTTCTTAGGTAAAGGTCGGTACAAGTTCTGGGCATTGGCGGCGATTTTGTTGCTCGCATTTTGGTCCATGTTTACGGGAACCGTTACTCTTCGTTGGTCCGCTGGAAATCTCAACCGGTTCACTGAAGACCTCGATAATTACATCCATGACGATCTCGATGTCCTCGTAAGCCTTCTCTCTGTCTTTTTTGTTTGGAATTGGATCTTGGGTTTGATTTTGGTTGATGAAATGTGGGGGGGTTTGGTTTTGGGTTTGTTTTTGTTTTTGTTTTTGTTATAGGAAATGGAGGAGAGAGAGAAGGTGGTGAAGCACATGTGGGATGTGTACACGAATAGCCGTCGGATCAGATTACCGAGGTTCTGGGAGGAAGCGTTTGAGGCTGCCTATGAGGATTTGACCAGTAATGTCGTTGGTGTTAGAGAAGATGCTATTGCTGAGATCGCTAAGATGTCTGTGCGCTCCATTGATCTTGATCCCACTCCCGTCCAATCAACGGTTCGTATTCCTTCTTTGATTTACTTCTTTTGTGTATATTTTTTATTGGAATTTGTAGTGCTTGCTTTAGAGCTTGATTTTTAACTGGCTTTTGATTCCACATTGGGGTTCTGATAGATTTTGCTGCTTTCCATGTTTCGAAACTTTATTGAATTGCAATGTGTTAGTTTTTGTTTGACTATTCTAAATCTTGAGAGGTAGAGGATGATTTTGGACTCTCAATGACATTATGTAGTTTTGCAATGAAAGGAGTGAAGAGTGGGATTAGGAAGTAAGCTTAGTCGACTCAAGACCCACCTGCTCTAATGCCATGATAAATTTGTCTCTTATCCCAAAAGGTCATGTCGTTAGGAAATGGTGATTTAATCCTTCAAATTTTTTAACAAGTACTTGTGGCCTACTCTTTTGTGTCTATACTACCGTGAAAGTGTTCAAAAAAGCATTTCCAATAACCTTACCTTGCGTAGTATTGGGAATCGGGGTAATCTTTGCCACATGATTCGAATCTCATCTAGTTTTGGATTTGATGCATATGCAATTACCGTGAGGATATTGTTGATACTATTTTGCCTAATTGGTTTAATCTCAATGTGAAAACTTCTTTTGAACCTGTAGTTAGGTATGGAAACTTTCATTTTTGTGATTGATTATGTTATTTAATTAATTGACAGTTTATTGTTTCTATGGAACTTTGATTTTATGTCAATGCTGTATGTGTTTTATCTTAGCTTGAATGCTTGAAGATGTTTTCTCCTCTCCTTTTTTCCTGTTGGACTCCATCATTTATGTAGAATATCCAGCTAATCTAAATTGTACTATTTTCTTTCAAGACTATGTATATGTATTTTTATGAAAAGTGTACTTAGCAACATAACAATCATGATTTCTTTTCCCCAATCAGCATTTTTATCCCTGTTTTTGTGGGTGCGGCAGGAGCATTGTTTTAAGGTTATGTGGGTAACACAAGCTACTAAACTTGACATACTTGTCCTATTTGATAACAAGAGTGGTTAATACCCTTTTGGTGTAGGACTCTAAGAGAATAGAAGTTGATTAGGCACTTGGAATGCAGGATCTTTTACTGGGAAACTAATGGAAACAGTAGATACCATGACTAGGAGAAGAATAAACATATTATGGTACACAAGAGACTAAGTGGGTGGATGAGAAGAAATTATACATATGCGATGTAAGGGAAGAGATTAAAAAAAGAAGTCGGGAAGTGCATCAAGAGTATTGTGTGATCATAGAATACCTATCAAGTTAAAATTTTCTATGACTGCGCCAACTATGCTCTATAGTGCTGAATGTTGGGATGTTAAGATGCAACATATTTATAAAATGATTGTAGTTTAAATGAGAATGTTTTTTTTATAAGTAGTTTAAATGAGAATGTTAATATGGATAAGTAAAAATATACAAAAGGATAGGGCTGGAAATGATGAAATTTACTCATGGATAGGGGTGGCCCCTATTGATAAAAAATGAGAGAGAGTCATTTTGTCATGTTCATAGGAGAGTGATTAATACATCAATGAAAGAGAGTTAGTTGATTCAAGCTGTGGGAACGAAAAAAGGTGGAGAAAGACCAAAAATAACATTAGTAGTAGTAAAAAAGTGATATTTTAATCAAGGAAGTAACAAAGAATATAACTTAGGATAAAATAGAATGGCAGAAAAGTGTACTTGTAGCCCAAATAAATTTGGGACTAATATTGTTTCTTTATAAGATAAGTATTCATTAAAGTGAAAAAGAAAGGAGCACAAATGTAGCATAGTGGATGTATACAAAGAGAAACATCAACAAAAAAAAAAAAAAAAAAAAAAAGTACAAGTTCAATGAATCTGAGAATTTTACTAAGAATGTTAAAACAATCAGTTGCTGGCATCCAATCAAAAAGCGATCTTAAGAACAGTAACTCAAACACTGTACTTGAAGTGGATGTTGGATATGGTGGGTATCAGACCAATCCATAACATTTATACACCTAACTAAATTAGTACTGAGAAGAAAGTTAGAATTGTTGGCATGTGGATGAGCACCTGTGTATCTGTTCTCTACAATAATCCATTTTAAACATCATTGATAGGCTGGACCCCTAGATTTGTTACTCTCAAATGGATCCATAACATGCTCACCAGGCTAGAATAAGGCCCTGGTACAAATTCCTAAAATCAACATCAATTTCTACAATCTTCAAGTAGGAACTGCCTATGATTTATCATTTATTTTCTCTTTTCCTCTAACTACCAGTTTTATCTGCTCTCTATAATAATTCATTTTAAACACCATTGATAGGCTGGGCCAGAAGATCCTAAATTTGTTAATCTCATATGGATCTATAACATGTTCACTGGGCTAGATTAAGGCCCTGGTACAAGGTCCTAAAATCAACTTTAGTTTTCTACAATCTTCAAGTAAGAAACATTCTATAATTTATCTTCTCTTCCCCTCTAAATAATGCACAGGCTCCTGCCACAACAGAAATAGTTCATTGTTTTCCATTGTTTTCAATTTTCATGAATAAGGTATGAAAAAAATTGGTATATATGAGTAACCAGTGTTTGGGGCCATCTTCTCTTCACTGCCTACAACATTCCTCCCCTCCACACACCCCACCCCCCACCCCGCCTTTTTTTTTTTTTTGGACAGAAACTTATGATGTGGACCTAACAGGACTTGGTCACACCTCTGTAGTTTTTAATAGTTAAAGAAAAATTTATGATTCAAGGAATTGAGTGGGATAAGTTATCTGCCTATGTCGGTAAATCTACAGACCTTGCTGTTCAGTATGTAAGGGACTGATCACTGACGAACACATTGTATGAGTTTAAGATCCTATCTGGGGTAATATAGGTTGGAGGAAGTGGCATACTGGCAATTTTTTTGGTCGATCTGTATCTCTTCTTTACTTTTCCCTGGGTGTACAAAGATCATATTGACAGTCACAAAATTGAGGTAATTGATAAGGTGGGACATTCATCAACCAAAGATTCAAGATGGAGATAGATGAGCCCTTTGGTTTTAAAATTTTTTTCTGTTGGGCATTTCTCAATGCTCTTGTTTTGTCTGTCTTAAATTTTCATTTCATAGTTTCAAAAACTCAGGGATAAGTCATGCAATTCAACTTGAAATCTCAGGTGGTAAATGTGGTATGAAAGCCAAAGAAAAACTCTCTGCTTTGTTAAAATTCAAGGTGCTCTGGTCTCTTTACCACTATGAATTACTAAAATGAAAACATAGGATCGGCCTTATGTACCATTATGTATTGGAGTTTATTTGGACTATAATGCAAGTAGGTACTTGCTTGCTTTCTGCCGTATGATGTCATTGCTAGAATAGAAGGCCTCAAAACATTTTCCTGTCTTGACAATATTTGGTGATCTCAAGCTCTAAGCACAATTGTTATCCTCATGCAAAGCACAGCTATAGATTCTACGAGGATCTTGATTATTTACCGTTTACTTGATTTCAATACGTGTTGGGGTCTATTCTCTGCACTTGTGTTCCACGTCTGCAAGTCACTCCAACAGCAGTGTGCTTTAATGATTGCCTCTAGAATTATCCTCAGATATCAATTATCGAACCTGATAAATGCCATCTATTTTGTGCAAATTTAGTTGCCACTGATAATCAAATTTAATGGACAGTCAAATTAGCGGTGTTCATATTATGGTCTTTGATTATTTCTTGTATACTTCCAAATCTGTGGGAGTTTTTATGTAAAGAATGGCAATTTGTAGAGATGTGCGGTATCCCTCAAACTGATTTTTAGATTGTTATAGGAAAGGGGTTCATTAATGAGGGTATCATTTTCATATTTAATTACTTCGAATTCGTTCTTTTCGTGGAACTCATAAATGTAAAAAAAAAATTACCAAGAAAACTAGATTGGAAATGATTATACTTTCACGTCTTCATCTGTTCTATTTATCTGAGCCTGTCCTTTCTTCTCTCTTGCTGTGCATTATGTATTGGAGCCAAACATGTACAGATTTATTAACGTGCTTTTGTCCTGTGTCTTCTCCTGTCTATATTGCCAGACTGCACGAGAATTGCGTAAGAGTCTGAAGCAGGCAGAGAAAGGCAGGGAAGTAGTTACCTTGAAAGGTGGTCATGGATGATGTGAAGGATGTTGAGGGTACAAGGATTCAGTCATTCAGATTACTCACAATTGATCATGTGCTGCCCAATGTTTGTGAAGGGTAGTGATAGGTGAAATCATACTCGGTTCTTCTATGTATTTAATTAGGTTATTGTTCTTCCAAATTTTTGTAGTCACAATATTTTCATGCGGGTAGTAAACTGAAACAACCTTTCCAGTAGATCAAAATCAAGGGAAGGGAAATTTTTATGAGATTTACTTATATAAATTTTCTAATGAAAGAATTTTTGAAAATTTGTCTTGAGTAGGAGTTCCTTACCAGCATGGACAAGCATATATATTCAAGCTCTATGTCTTGAACCAAAATTATTCTAGATTGTGTCTCTGCTAGCTTCAATTGAATATATTCCTCCATGTTAAGAGAAATTTTTTTGTTGGAACTTGGAACAGATTCATTCCTCTTCTCTTGCATCATTACATAAGTCCTAATCAGTGGAGCAGTGGTTGCTGCAGCAGTATAATCTTGTATACTTTTTTTAGTTCAGTTTCCCAGCATTGATGTAAAAATAATAGGAAGCTGTGTTTTAGAGCGGAGGACCTGTTTGTCTTGTACATGCGCATGTCAGGTTCCAACTTACAAGTAAAATGAACACATAGGGCCTGTTTGAGATCCGTTTATTTTGTTGAAACTGAAAACTTTTTGCTGAAAGTACTGTATAAAAGTAAAAGTACTGAAATGGTATAGTGAGATTCATGAATAGTAGCAAAAATAAATTGAATAATAAAATAAGTTAGAAAAAATTATCTTGCCAAACAGATACATAGACAAAACAGGCATATACTTTCCCTTGTTAAGTTACTTACGAACTTGCTTATCACATCATTTGTTTCTTTTTCTTTTTTTAAAAACAATTTGCATATAACACATCTAATTTCCAAAGTAAAGTATCATATCATATGGGCGTCTATTTGGTTACCTTATATTTGGGAATGCGTGTTTAATTGTTTAAAGTATTCTGGATGGGCTTTTAATCAATAAACAAAATAAATAACTATAGTGGGTAAAAATATGGTGGTGTTGACTTTCCTACAATAAATTTTGTTATTTGAAGGAAGTTCTGCTAAAACTAAGTATATCATGAGACATAACGAGTGTGTGCTCAGTACAAGGTACCTGAAATGATTAGAATGAGTTCCTAATAGAATCAAAGAAAGTGTACCTAGGAATGTCAAAGAGAGTCCTAGTCTAGTGTACCTCTACCAAGTCAGAGGGGTACCTAGGAAGGTTTAAGAGAATGTTCCAGAAAATATCCTCAGTCAAAGGGAGTCATTGGCCTAATGCACCTCTGTCAAGTCAGAAGGGGTACCTGGAGGGTCTAAGAGAGTGCTCCAGAAAGTCTCCTCGGCCAATGGAGGTCTAATGCACCTCGGCCAACTCAAAGGGACTACTTAGGAAAGTCTGAGAGAGTGCTCCGGAAAGTCTCCTTGGCCATAGGGAGATAAGCCCTCAAAGGCTTAGAGCTTTATGAGAATTAAAAAGAAAGAAAACGTGAGAGAGAGACCCATTTTCCAAATGATCTCTCTAGTGTCCTCCTTTTATAATGAAGATCTTTGCATGGCTGGTCATTGGTCAATTTAGACATAATATACAGAACATGTGTCATCATGCATAACTCTTTGGTATTACATGTGCCTAATTTTAATAGGTTGCATATGCTTAGAGAAAATTGTAGTTGCATTCACTTTGTTTAAAAATGGGACCCCACATATATGTGTGTGTGTCGACGTGATATGCATTAACAGGTATAAAATTTAATTGACAAGATCATTCAAAGTTCAAACGCAACTTTAGACTATAAGATCATTATTGTTCTTTTCTTTTTTTAAGAAGAATAAGATCATTCCTTTAAACGGGTTTAATATTTCTTTTACAAAATCGTGAATTCTATCCGATATTTGTTACATCTTTCCCAAACTATATGCATTTTATATAGTTGTGGGACCCGTATATTGTAACAGGGAGGTTGTATAGTTGCATGCATAATATATATCATAATTATTGTGTTTGAAGGGTTGTTATTTGTTAGGATTGTGGGACTCAGATATTGCGATAGGGAATCATAGTGTTTGATAGGTTGTTATTTGTGTTGTTAAAACTTCAATACGGCTCCTTCTGGTGCTTCAGAAAATACATCAAGATCCAAATAATCTCTTAATAATGCTAGTGCCACAACAAGTGAGTGAAGTGACACAATTTTTGCTACAGCTCACCTAGTTATGAGTGGTAGAATTTTAAACCCACATGGATTCATCATTTTCTTTCAGTCACTCAACTTAATATTTGAAAGTTGTGGCAAAAGATGTGCCACTTGTTGTTAGGACTATAAACAAGCCCAACCGAGCCGAGTATTGAAAGTTCATGCTTGTTCATTTAATTTTATTTTGAACACAAGTCAAGTTTGAGCACATCAACAAACAAAATTACAAGTTCAAGCTTGGTTCATTTACTTGTCGAGTAAGCTCGAGCTTGTTCACGAGTTACTTGATTAACTTGTTTTATTTCTTATATATAGTAAAACCATGACTTAAATGTTTTACTTCTTCACAAATCTATTAATTTTTACCATAAATGTAATGTTTATGTTATGGATAAATTACAAATAATAATTCTCTTTTTGGTAAGCAAGAAATGCATTAAAGAAACTAAGGAGGAATAAAAAAGTCAAGACAAACCCTATTATGGTACACACCACTACCATCCGAGCTCATAAGCTCTAAGATGTCCACAAGCGGATCATCATACAAAATAAAATCCCTTTCCTGATTAGTCCCTATCCTAGCTAGGAAATCAACACACTGTTGGCTTCACGGTAACAGTGACAGATCCAGACTTGGGATAGTTGGGAAATCATCTGCCTGCAGTTATCAACAAGTGGAATGACAACATGGTTAGAATAAGATGGGTTAGACAGAAGATCAACAATAGCTTTAGCATCAATTTCTATATCAATAGAAAGAGGGCTAAGATTTTTGCAAAAGCTAAGCCCATCTCTAAGGGCCCACAACTCAGCTATTAAGTTGGATGCAATGCCAATGATCCTGGAGAAGCCAGCAATCCACTCCCCACGTTCATTCCTAATAATACCACCTCCCCCTGCTATACTCGAGGTTCCAATTGAGGAGCCATTTGTATTCAATTGAACCCACCCCTGTTGAGGTCTCTCCTAGCAAACTCTCTGATTCTTCCTATTGCTAGTGTTTTTTGGGATTGAGAATGCAGTGTTGGTACTCAGCAGCACTAAAAATGATATCTTTATGAACATTGAGTTGAACAGGTCGATTCTTGAACACACCATTTCTATGCTTCCATATCAACCATATGGCGAAGGGGAAGGTGATTTTCCATGGTGGGCAACAATGAGCGTGGTTCACATAGCATATGCAATTATTATGCAACCACTGATGGATGCTACCCTCGTAGAAATTGTTTGCAAGACTTATACAAATAATATTTCATATCATATAAAACAATTTACAAACTTATACAATCAAATTTCAATTCTATATAAATATATTTTTAGACAAGTATATGTATAAATATATAGTATTATATATAGTTAATTCAAGCACTCTTAATCACGAACACAATATTATATTTGAGTTAACTCGCTTAATAATCAAACATAAAGTTGGAGTTGAGCTTGACTTAATTACTAAAAAAATGAACATAAACAAATATTTTCTCAAGCCGAGCTCCAGCTAAATAGCTTAGAGCCCATTTGGTCATGGATATCAAAACTTGTTGTTTGAAATAATATGAAAATTGTGGTTTAAAAATATTGTTGAAATACGTGTTTTTAGTATTTATAAAACAAAAAAATATGTTTGGTATCATAGTTTCAATAATATGTTTCAGTGTTCAAAAAACAGAAATATGTGTTTGGTATGTGTGTGTTTGATTTAAAAAAAAAAACTGACACCTATACGAAATAATTTTTTTTTTTAATTCGGCCTGAAGAGACTTTGGGATATCTGTGAGAGGAAGAGATGAGACAATACCTGACCAGGTGAGCCCATAGCATTTTCAAGATAATTACCCAATTGCCATTGAGAACCCTTGTTTGGTTATTTAAAAACTGGCTGGAGGTGATTTCAAAACTATGTGTTTGAAAACCAGATTTTGAACAATGTTTTCCAAACAGCTCTGAACACAAATGAATGACCAAACTCGTTTTTCTTTTTATGGACATGTATGTTCAGTGTTTAAACACTAAACGTGTGTATTTAAAATGAATGACCAAACGGCCTCTTAGGAAGTGTTTTGGCAGCATAGTTTTAACACATTTTCATGTATTTTAAATAACATTATACACATTTTTACGCATTTTTTTATCCACACGTATATTAAAAATACCAAAAAAACATAACTTAAACTACTCTCCCAAACACTCTCTTGTTGTTGTAAATGAAAAGCAGATCAACATCAAGTGGGTCATTGATTGGGTCAGGGGCGACTCACTGGTCACTGCCTGCCCGATTAGCAAGTAGCCAAATCGGCCCCATAGCCGGGCCCCCATCCCTCCCGGGTCATTTTGGAGTTCCCCAAAACCCAAACCCAAACCCAAACAAACCTCACTCACCACTTCCAAAAATGAAGTGCCCATACTGCCCGTCGGCGCAGGGGCGGTGCGCCACCACGAGCTCAGGCCGGTCGATAACGGAGTGCGCCTCGTGCGGCCACGTCATCGAGGAGCGTCAATCCCAGCCTCACCACCTCTTCCACCTCCGCTCCCAAGACAACCCTCTCTGCCTTGTCACCTCCGACCTCCCCTCCCATCTCGAGAACGACGAGAACGACCCGTTCGAGCCCACCGGGTTCATCACCGCCTTCTCAACCTGGTCCATCGAGCCCAGCCCCCTCTTCCTCCGCTCCTCTCTCTCCTTCTCCGGCCACCTCGCCGAGCTTGAGCGAACTCTCGAATCTTCTTCTTCGTCCTCTTCGTCGTCGACCGTCGTGGTCGATAATCTCAGGGCGTACATGCAGATTATCGACGTGGCGTCGATCCTGGGGTTGGAGTACGAGATATCGGACCACGCGTTTCAGCTATTTAGGGATTGTTGCTCCGCTACTTGTTTGAGGAATCGGAGCGTGGAGGCACTCGCCACTGCTGCGCTTGTCCAAGCCATTAGGGAGGCCCAAGAGCCCAGAACTCTCCAGGTCTCTATTTTTCTCCCAGTTATTACTATATCTCTGTTTAATCATGAGATATTCAACGAATCAAAGTCAATTTAATTATGTTTTAAGATTCTCACTGTTTCAATGTTTTGCCTTTTATTTACACTTATTTATTTAAATGGGTTTTCTTTTTGATAATTTGATGGTTACAATTTGAACCTAGACCTCTTCGTTTAAATAGTTTTCTTAATTAAGTGACAAAATAGCACGCAATGTGCCTCGAGAAAACATTTCTAAGCGAAGCGTTTCTCACTGCAGGATTAATGTTATTCCTCATTAGAATTGTCAGTACCACACTAGCTACTACTATTTTGTTGCCTTGAAGAGAGAAACAGTGATAAGCAGGCTGTTATTATAAGTGCTGGCACTCTGCAATCTGCATGACCAGTGATATAGCTGATTGCTCTGCGTCCATTATTCATAACAAGCAATGAGATTATTTTCTTTCTAGATGCGGGATTCGATTTTATTGTATGGTCATCAATTTGGTCTAAATTGAAGTCATTTCCCAGCAAATTACTATTGGTGTTTAGACAAGCTGGTTACAAACCTACATGATAGTCTAGGAATTAAAGTTGAAATGATTTAAGTTGAGGGAACGTAAAAAGGTAGAGGAAGGCAAAAAATATCAGTAGAAGTAGTTAAAAAAGACAGTCAATTAAGGAAGTAACAGAGGCCATGACTTCAGATAATATAGAATGGTGGAAAAGAATACACATGGCCAGTCTTACTAATCTTGTTGAGGATCTATAGCCCGACCCAAAGAATTCGGAACTAAGGCTTTGTTGTTGGTATTGATAGTCTAGGAATTACATTTCCAAATCAGGTAACCATCAACATTACTCTAGATGATTCATTTCTTTGAAGTAAAAATCTAGAAGCTGTTTCCAAACTTCTTTCCAGCACGAACTATGTAGTTTTTGTTGTCGCTTTTAACCAATACTTGTATTTTGTCACATGGGAATTGATTTATATTGTGGCTGATGTTTTTCAATGGCCATAGAGAACAGTTTCCTTCTCAAGATATAGCAACACAGCACCCAAAAGCAGCATTACAAATATACTCTCAGACTCTCATTTTCTTTAATCATATGCGTTTTTTGGTGCTGACTGTGGGATTTTTAATGCTTTTCAGTCATTTTTTTTATTAATAAAATTTTTAGAGTTCTCAGATGACAATTTTTCTTGCAATGGCTAATATTTTGTCCCTTGAGATTAGTGCGAAAGGTTGCTTATATAGATGCATCCTCTATGTGTTGCATTTGTCAATTGTAGTAATTCTTACCAATTCTTTCTAGTTTAGAGCTTCTCTAATTTGGCATCTGACTTTATATATGCCAGGAAATCTCAATTGCAGCCAATGTACCTCAGAAGGAGATTGGGAAGTACATCAAGATACTTGGTGAAGCGCTACAACTAAGTCAGCCCATTAACAGCAATTCCATATCAGTCCACATGCCACGGTTTTGCACACTTCTCCAGCTCAACAAATCTGCTCAGGTACATGGGTTTGAGTGCAGATTACCTTCTTGATCCTGAGCAGTAACTTTGAATGAATTGGAAAGGCTAAAAATCATGCACCATATACTTGATAATCAAGTGGGCGTGTGGTAGTCATACAATAGGAAGATGAGAGGGATATGCAGCTGAAAAATATCGGGAAAACAAATCAAGTTGGAGAAAAGAAAATTGTGTTAGAATGGATGGAGGAGTTGGAGGACTATGAAAGGAGAAAAAAAAAATAGTAATAACAAAAGAGGGATATTGCAAAAACTTTTTAAATCACGTGGTTGCAAGATTCTAAATCTATCTTTGTTAGTTTCTTCTTGGCTATTACATGGTGCATAATGTTATTTCTAAAAAATAAATCCTGGCATTTTTGGATGATAGGGGGGCATTTTTGGTTGCAGACCACCTTTAGTTCACATTTGGAAAGTTTTTAATTGCTGCAATGGTATTTCTGCATTTTTCTCTAATCATCTACTCGTGTTTATTGTGATGTGAAGTTTCCTTACAGGAAATGGTCTGTGATTCATATTGGTAGTGTTGAAATTTGATGTGATATAAAACTGCCAACTGCTTTAAATATAAGTTCACTCTAGGGAGAATTTTATGTCCCTCTTTTTCTCTTAATCAAATTTGACTGTGGTCCTGCATATTATTGTAGGAGCTTGCAACTCACATTGGAGAAGTTGTTATTAATAAGTGCTTCTGCACTCGGAGGAACCCCATAAGCATATCTGCTGCTGCTATTTATTTGGCCTGCCAACTAGAAGACAAACGCAAAACCCAGGCAGAGATTTGTAAGGTGACAGGCCTCACTGAGGTCACCCTCCGTAAGGTCTACAAGGAGTTGTTAGAGAATTGGGATGACTTACTCCCATCTAATTATACTCCAGCTGTTCCTCCAGAGAGAGCATTTCCCACAACTGTGATTGCTTCGGGCCGTTCTTCAGCACCTAAAGGTGATTTAGTTGAAGGGAATTCTTCATTGGAGAGAGAAAAGCTGCAGGAAATTAAAGTTAAAAAACCAGATGAGGTTCCAGACATGGGTCATCAGGTCAGAGTAAAAGAGGAAGCTGAAAGTAGAGGTAACTCTCAAGCGCCCTCTAACCCAGTGTTGAACCAACCACCTGCATTTTGGCAAGCTCAGGCTACAATTGGAACTTCTGGTCCTAGGGGAGACAACAATCAGAATATCACACAAGGAACAGACATCAATGAACTGCACTGTAACAGTCAAGAGTTAGAGCAAAAAGTAGATAAGGATGCAAATGGTGCTACTAATTCCCTAAAGCCTAACCAGCTTTCAAGTCCCCCAACTTCAAGTGGGGGTTCAGTCATGCATGTTTGGTCTCCTTATATGTCTCAGCCTCCCAATATTCCAGTTGTTAAGCCACCAAATGTAGAGCGAGACTCCAATCAGAATATCACTCGAGGAACAGACATCAATCGACTGCACTCTAACCATCAAGAGTTAGAGCACAGGGTAGATAAGGATGCAACTGGTACTGATTCCCTAAAGCCAAACCAGCTTTCAAGTCCCCCAACTTCAAGTGCAAGTTCTGTCACGCAGGTTTGGTCCTCATATATGTCTCTACCTCTAAATATTCCAGTTGTTAAGCCACCAAATGTAGAGGGAGACAACAATCAGAATATCACTCGAGGAACAGACATCAATCGACTGCACTCTAACCGTCAAGAGTTAGAGCACAGGGTGGATAAGGGCGCAAATGGTGCTACTAATTCCCTGAAGCCAATCCAGCTTTCAAGTCCCCCAACTTCAAGTGCGAGTTCAGTCATGCAGGCTTGGTCCTCATATATGTCTGAGCCCCTAAATATTCCAACAAATGTAGTGCGAGACAACCATCAAGGAACAGACATCAATCGACTGCACTCTAACCATCAAGTGCTAGAGCACAAGGTTGTTAAGGGTGCAAATGGTGCTAGTAATTCCCGAAAGCCAAACCAGCTTTCAAGTTCCCCAACATTAAATGTGAGTTCAATCCGTCATCAGTATTGGCCCCCATATATGTCTAAGCCTCAAAGCATTCCTTGTCAGAATATCACCGGAGGAACAGACATCAATGAACTGCACTATATTCATCAAGAGTTAGGGCACAATGTAGTAGATGAGGATGCAAATGGTGCTACTAATTCCTTAAAGCCAAACCAGCTTTCAAGTTCCGCAATTTCAAGTGAGAATTCGGTCATGGAGGTTTGGTCCTCATATATGTCTCAGCCTCTAAATATTCCAGTTGTTAATGTAGTGCGAGACAACAATCAGAACATCACTCGAGGAACAAACATCAATCAAATGCACTCTAACCGTCAAGAGTTAGAGCACAAGGTAGATAAGGGAGCAAATAGTGCTACTAATTCCCTAAAGCCAAACCAGCTTTCAAGTCCCCCAACTTCAAGTTCGAGTTCGGTCGGGCAGTATTGGCCCCCATATATGTCTAGGCCCCTAAATGTTCCAGTTGTTCAGACACCAAATGTAGGGTCAGGTTATGCTGAACCCAAAAGATCAGGGAGTCTAAATGGAAGCAGAAGTGCAAATCAGTGTGGGGATAAATAGTGGCAGAAGTGGATTCTGTCTTGCCCCTATGGTGTATATGTCTGTATAATATGGAGAGTAAAGTTTCTTATGAGTATTTTTTTTAATTGTTCAGTTCTCATAGCAGTTCATTGCGAAATTGTGAATGTTTCATTGCCAAATTGAGAATGTTTCATGTTTTGGAAAAATTTTTGTTGTTTATGATTACTCGTCTCACCTGTATCTGTTTGATTAAGAGCTTCAGTGCACTAATTTGTTATCTTCAACAAAAACCACCTGTTAAACACTGGTTGCATTCTTGTCGAGGTATTTTATTTTAAATTTGGAGAAAAGCATGGTGTAATCTTGCAAAATTATTATGGACTATCTATTCCTGTTCGGTTAATTCGTACTGTGCGTTAGTATTCATGCTTGTTTGAATTAGTGAGAGTTCACACTTGTTTGAAGCCTTGCTTAGTCAAGCATAACAGATTTTTATAAAATGAACTGTCAGATTTGTTTTGGGGGGAATCCCGTGCATTTTTCTCCGATTGTGTTAATTTTTTTTTATGGGTGAAGTCCACTCTATCAACTTCAGGTTTTATACACGAGTGGAAAACCTGGTCCTTTCTTATCATACCATTATTGAACCACCTAATTTTAATTGAACTTTGGACCTTCACTCAACTGGTCTTTTCATATCTTCCCACTCATATTTTGGTTAAGCTCTAATCAATTCAATACCCCTCCGTTTTTATCAAATCGGTTTTACTGGGTTTATTCTAAAACTGGTGAAATTACCGTTAAATCTGCTACTTCCACCTCAACTGAACTATGCCAACGTATCACATCTCTCCCTTGGATAGATATAGTGGACATCATCCATTTGGCACCCCGAGATCGAAATTTCTTATGTCTCTTAGTCAAAACTGAAAGTATCCACTAATCAGACTTCTAGTAAATTCAAAACTCAGAGCATGCACCTCCCGGTGTTAAATCATGTCCATGTCCCGAAACAATTTAGAACATTTTTCAAATACCATCTCGCACTTCAGAGCATCACCTTACGTTGTACATGAAAGCTCCCAATAAACATCATCATCATTCTTAAAATCAGTCCCAAAAATTTGGGATTGACTATATATAATTAACAAACTAATTAAGAACAGTTAAATGTACTTTTTCACTTTGTAAAGTAGCCCTCGCTGATAGACGGGATAAATAATTGGTTAAATGACAAATTACTCCACTGTGGTCATGAGATAGGAAAAACAAGAATTGCAATAAGGTTTCCAACTGAGGCAAAGGGATGGCCATAGCCATTGGGTAATGGATATCCATCCCTACCCGATCCAAATGTTTCGGGTAATACCCGATTCTTCATGGGTAGAGCTTAACCAGGTAGGGTATGGATGTTATCCAAACCCAACCCGTATTAAAAAAAAAAAAAAAAAAAAAAAAAAAAAAAAAAAAAAACTCTAAACCTCTCTCACCGTCACTCACACTCTCTCTGCCTCTCTAGATCAGAGCTATTGACCTACTCTCTTCTCTTCCCAACCCATCCAAGCACATCTCTTGGTCAGTCATAGCAGCACTAATCCACCACATCTGTGAATCACTGATCTTGGCCTTCGTTAACACCTTCTCTCCTTGGCCCACCTCCATCTCCACCACCCTCTATCTATGAATCGCTGCCACTCACAAGCTGTGTTGATCATTCTGCTATTGAGGAAAGCCAGAGAGCAGAGCAGAGCAGGGACAAAAGGGTAGGCTAGTGAGAGAGCAACCCTGTTTCATATTATTCAAGCTATGAGGAGGAGTTGGTTGAGAGATAGTTTCTTTAGAATCAGTAAGAAAGATGAGGAAAGAGAAAAAGCGTTTGCTGAGAAATTTTTTTTAAAATTTTTTTATTGATTAGTTTTTCCTTTTTTAAGATTGGTTAGTTTTTACTTTAAAATGTTTTGGATTAAAAAAAAAATGAAATGGGTTTCGGGTAGGGTATAGATATCCATGGATAATATATTTAGGTAAGATTCGGGTATGGATACTAATGGGTATTGATAATCAGGTATCCATGGGCAAACTTTTCAGGTAGGGTATGGGTATACCCAATCCATACTCTACCTATGGTCAGGTGTGTGAATGATCACAAGCAGGTAGCTTAAAAAAAAAAAAACGTGGCAGATTAACTAGGTTAGAGATCAACTAGTGGGATTGGTCAGGGGCACACCAAAGATTAAGTTAGTGAGAGGGGAGAAAAATCACAGTGTAGCCTTATCTAACTTTTTGCTGAAATTATTGTAAATATAAAAGTTAAATAAAATAAATAAGTGACCTTCATGAAACTTGCAAATAGTAAAAAAAAAAAAAAAAAAAAAAGGTAATAAATTAGCTTATAATAAAGTGCATCATAAATGGACAATAAGCCCACCAAAATGACATTGTTTTTTTATTTTTTGGTTTTTTTTTTCCCAATATAGAATATGACACATACATTTTATTTTGATTAATTCTCCCAATTTCTCTTATGTAAGAAATCAAATATAATGATTATGGGGACCCAAGGACCGAGGATGAAGATTAAAGAGCAAAGGAGATCTTAATTAGGATAAAAGCCAAGGACCCGAGGACCCGATGATGTGAAGGCATGATTGCATGGTGACGTACAAGAGGTAAATTGGTGATATATGGCAGGGAAAGTGAAAATATCAGGTTTGAGGGTAGGTAGCTGTGAACTCCACATTGAGTACTTTGCACCTAGTTTCTTGGCCGCATTGAAAAATGAACACTAGCTTTATCAGTTGCATTGAAGTGGAGGTGACCTGAACAGTGCAAATCACATCAAGGCAGCTTCTTTCCACTACCTTCTACAAGCAAACGTACAAATGTCAACAAAAGAAAATAGTTAGGTGAGAGATGAATGGTTGAGATGACAGAAGCCAGGAGTATAAATAGGGATGAAGGAGGCTAGGAGAGGGGGGGGCACACACGGTTCTGGCAAAAGAGAGAGAAGGCCGATAATTGAATGCAACAGATTCTTCTGCAGGAAAAATCCGAGGACAAGTATTGACTGCTCCTTTTTATTGGAAGTGAAATCCTCAGGACGTAGCCATCCCTTTGCTGTTTTGTTCCTTCTCTACAAATTCTTTGTTTTGGGCCTTGACTTATTGGATTCACTGTTGAGTTTTTAGTTGAATGTGTGGTTTTTGGTCCTTACAATTAGCGCAATCTGTGGGAAACAATAAAGTGTGACGTTTTGTCTTGAGGGTAAATGGCAAGTGCAAGCCAAGATAGGAAAGAATCGGTTGGTTCACAGACTGAGAATCGATCCATAAGTATGCAACAGGGAAATGGTAGACTGCGTACACCAATTGTGGTAATGGAGTCATATCATAGTGATCGTGCAAGAAGAAGAAGTTCACACACTAGGAACATGTTTCTAGTGATGACGAGCTGTAGAAGATGCAGTCAGAAATAGATCATTTACGTAGAAGGCTAAAACGAAGGCGGAATACTAGGCGGAGTCCATCCTTTTCGTCTAGTAATGGCTCTAAGGATGGAAAGGAATGGGATGATCATCAGGGGTCCAAACCCCCCCCTAGTGGATCCCATTCTGTTTCTATTTCGTTGGATAAAACTAAGAAAGGTGGGGGCAAACGAGCTGGGGAATGGTCATATCAAGGCACGAGAAATGATGCTATGAGTAAGACCTTAAGGCAAATTTCTAAATCCCCTTTCATAAGAAGGATAAACAAGGTAAAGCTTCCCCATAGGTTTTCTCAACCTACATTTACTGTTTATAATGGTAGGACTGATCTCGTGGAACATGTTAGTCATTTTAACTAGAAGATAACAGCTCATTCGAATAATGAAGCTTTGATGTGTAAGGTCTTTCCCTCCAGCCTTGGGCCGGTGGCCATGCGTTGGTTTGATGCTTTAAAAGATGAATCTTTAGGATCTTTTGAAGAGCTGACAAGGGCATTTGGGGCACGATTCATAACATGCAGTAGGGTCCCTAGGCCTTTAGACGTGTTGTTATCTATGGCAATGAAGGAAGGAGAGACTCTGAAAACTTATTCAAATAGGTATTGGGAAACCTATAATGAGATTGATGGCGATGTTGAGGATGTTGTTGTAAGGACTTTTAAGGTGGGGCTCCCTATCGAACATAGTCTGAGCAGATCATTGATAAAGAAAGCTGCTTTGAATATGCGTCAACTTATGGATCGCATAGATAAGTATAAACGAGTGGAGGAGGATCAAATTCAGGGCAAAGGTAAAGCAAAAATGTTCCCGGAGAGAAAGGATCCTTGGGGAGCGAGTTATCAAGGCAATCGCCCTAGGAGAGATCTCCCAGGTCATTCATCGCCGATGAGGACTCCTTTGGTCAATTCATTGTTCAAAGAACTAGTATATCAAATATTGGAGAAAATACGGAATGAGCCTTATTTCAGGTGGCCTAATAAAATGAGTGGAGATGCATCCCTAAGAAACCAAAACCTTCATTGTCATTACCATCAGGATAAGGGGCATACCACCAAGGTATGTAGGATGTTACGTGATCACTTGAACCAGCTAGTCAGGGCGGGGAAACTCAATCATTTCTTATCTTAATCGGGAGGACAATTTGAGCATCAAGGGGTGG
The DNA here is from genome assembly GCA_032878915.1 of Castanopsis chinensis. Taxonomy (NCBI): domain Eukaryota; kingdom Viridiplantae; phylum Streptophyta; class Magnoliopsida; order Fagales; family Fagaceae; genus Castanopsis; species Castanopsis chinensis. Next base: position 4,478,192 of record JAVQMG010000122.1, on the reverse strand, counting down.
GAGCGCACCTTAGTAATCTTCCTCGACCAGCATTGGGCACCATTAACATCATTTTAATGAAGCCGGGGGGGGAGGGGAGCTTGGGACATTTGCCAAGGTCATGTCCGCGCGGTGTGGCCTTGGGGGTGAGGCTGTGGAGTTGGGTAACCAAATCGCTAAGAGGGTGAGATTGTCAACAATTCCTATCTTGGGTTTCTCTGAGGAGGATAAGGAGGGAACATGCCAACCTTATGATGATGCTCTAGTAGTCACCATTCGGATCAGGGGGTATGATGTGAAACGAGTCTTAGTTGACAACGGAAGTGGAGCAGAAATTATGTATCCTTATTTGTTTAATGGTTTAAACTTGAAGGCCGAAGACCTTGAAAAATATGACTCACTGTTGGTAGGTTTTGATGGAAAGCCGGTGATTCCTTAGGGAATGATTAGGTTGCTCGTACAGGTTGAGGACAAAGAAGTTCAAGTTAACTTTATAGTTGTAAAGGCCTATTCACCTTACATGGCCATCTTGGCTAGGCCATGGCTTCATGCCATGGGTGTAGTTTCGTCAACTTTACATGTAAAGTTCAAGTATCTCACTTGTGGATGAGTAGAAGTATTACTGGGTAGTCAGTCAATGGCCAGGCAATGTTTGGTATCTGCGATCATTAAGACAACTGAGAGTATGGAGGTAGGGGCAGATCAAAAAACTTTATAGCAATCAAAGAATCCGGTCCAAAGAGATGATGCCAAGATGGGTGGGGATTCGTCTGAAGACCTTGAAAGGATATTAATAGGGGAAGATTAGGAAAGGTATTTCCAAGTGGGATCTTAGTTGCCTGGTGTTGAAAAAATAAAGTTGATAAAGTTTTTGGAGGCCAACATTGATGTTTTTGCGTGGATGACGTATGATGTATCGGGAGTTGACCTTGAATTCATTTGTTATCAATTAAATGTTAGTCCTGAGGCTGTACCCCGTAAACAACCTCCTTAGCAAGCACCTCAAGATCATGCCGAAGCTATAAGGGTAGAAGTAAACAAGCTGAAGCAAGCTAGGGCTATTAAAGAAATCTTTTACCCTAAGTGGTTTGCTAATACTGTGGTGGTTAAAAAGAAGAACGGGAAGTGGAGAGTTTGTGTAGATTTTACTGGTTTGAACAAGGTATGCCCAAAGGATTCTTTCCCCATTCCAAGAATCGATCAGCTAGTGGGTGCTACTATAGGGCATCCTCCGATGAGTTTCCTGGATGCTTTTCAAGGTTATCATCAAATACCTTTGTCAATATCTGATCATGAAAAAATGGCTTTCCATGCTCCTAATGGCAATTACCATTATCGGGTAATGCCTTTTGGTCTCAAGAACGCAGGATCCACTTATCAAAGAATGGTGACTCGAATGTTGAATCGCAGTTATGGTGTAATATGGAAGCTTATATTGACAATATGGTGATTAAGAGCAAGAGAGTGGAAGATCGTTTGGTAGACTTGGAAGAAACATTCTCAATCCTAAGAAAACACAAGCTGCGCATGAATGCTTCCAAGTATTCTTTTGAGGTCAGTTCAAGGAAGTTTCTTGGTTATATGATAACGCATCGAGGAATTGAAGTTAATCCTGACCAGATTAAGGCCATAATGGGCTTACACCCTCCTCGAAACCCCAAGGAGGTGCAAAAGTTGACTAGTATGGCAGCTGCATTAAACAGGTTCATCTCTCGATCTGCGGACAGGTGTCGACCTTTTTATTAGCTCCTACATAAGTGGAAAGATTTTCAATGGACTGGCGAATGCTCTCTGGCCTTTGAGGATCTAAAGCAATATTTAGCTAGCCCACCGATATTATCTCAACTTGAGAAAAAGGAAGTGTTGTACGCCTACTTGGCGATCACAGACTATGCTGTTAGCCTCGTCCTCATGCGTAATGATGATGGAATTCAAAATCTGTGTATTACGTTAGTAAATCTTTACAAGAAGCTGAAATGCGTTACTTTCCCCTGGAAAAGGCAGTTCTAGTTGTTGTACAAGCTACGAGAAAGCTTCCACATTATTTTCAGGCCCACACAGTAGTAGTGCTTACTCAATTGTCCTTACAGGCTTTCTTGAGGAAATCAGATTATACAGGTCGAGTGGCAAAATAGGGAACAAGGCTTGGAGCTTATGATGTCAAGTATATGCCTTGGACTGCCATCAAAGGGCAAGTCCTCATGATTTTGTGGCGGAATTCATCAAGGACAATTTCAAGAAAGAAGAAGTAATCTTAACAGTGACGTCTGTCTTATCCATTAATGTTCCTCCATGGGAGGTTTACATGGATGGAGTGTCTAGCAGAAAAGGGGCGGGAATCGGGATTGTATTGATTACTCCCGAAAGGTTGATCATGGAAAAATCATTACGACTGGGCTTTATAGCTACCAACAACAAGGCCAAGTATGAAGCTCTTTGGCAGGAGCTCTAATGGTTAGACATTTGGGGGGAGAAGTGGTAGAATTTTATTGCGATTCCCGGTTAGTCATCAGGCAAGTCAATTGGGAGTTTAAAACTAGGGATAAGAGGATGCAAAAATATTTCAGTAGGGTGAAATGTGCTTTAAACATGTTTAAAAGTTTCAGGATGAAACAGATCCTTAGAAGACAGAATGCTTATGCTGATTCATTAGCTATGCTAGCCACGTCCTTGGGGTCGAAGCTTCCATGGGTGGTGTTGGTGGAGGATATGATGAGTTCCAGTCTTGCCAACATCCCGGTAGTCGAAATTCATAGTATTCAGGTGGGGCCGAGTTGGATGGATCCTATTGTGACCTTTTAAAATAAGGTATATTGCCCGAGGACAAAGTTGAGACTAAGAAGGTACGTAAGAATGCTCCCTGTTATTGGCTCTTCGAAGAGCAGAAGTTATACAAGCGTTCTTATTCAGGACCGTATCTTTTGTGTGTACATCCTGAAGTAGTTGAGCCCATATTAGAAGAGTTACATGAAGGTATCTGCGGGAGTCATACTGGTGGGAGATCCCTAGCTCATCAGGCTTTAACCTAGGGATATTGGTGGCCAAATATGCAGAAAACTTCCCAAGAGTACGCAAAAAAAAATGTGACTAGTGTCAAAGGTATGCGCCAAATATTCATCAACTAGGGGGAGTCTTAAACCCATTATCCAACCCATAACCATTTGCTCGGTGGAGCTTGGACATCGTCAGACCTTTTCCTCGGGCGATGGGTAATAAAAGATAGCTCCTCGTCAGCACGGATTATTTTACTAAGTGGGTAGAGACCGAATCACTAACTAACATTAGAGATGCAGATGCAAAGAGGTTCATCTGGAAGAATATTATTACTCGTTTTGGAGTCCCGCATACTTTAATCTTTGATAATGGCCTTCAATTTGATAGTAAAGCCTTCGGAAGGTACTCTGGAAATTTGGGAATAAGAAATGGGTATTCGACACCAGCTTATCCTCAAGGAAATGGTTAAGCCAAGGCCACTAACAAGGTCATCTTGGCTGGACTGAAGAAGAGGCTAGATGATGCTAAAGGAAGATGGGTGGAAAAGTTGCCTCATGTGTTATAGACCTATCGCACTACTTCCCATAGGTCGACCAGTGAGGCGCCCTTCTCAATGACATACAGGATGGAAGCGGTAATCCCCCTAGAATCAGGATTCCCAACCTTGAAATATGAACAGTATAGCGTTCAAGGAAATCATCATCTGCTCCAAGATAATCTTGATACCATGGAGGAAAGAAGAGAGGTAGCCAGCATGAAGGTGGCCAATTATTAGCAGAGGCTCAAACAAACATATGACAAGGGAGTGAAGCTAAGGCCATTAATACCAGGAGATCTTGTATTAAGAAAAGTAGTGGGAATTACAAAGAACCCAGCGTTGGGTAAACTGGATCCTAACTGGGAAATGCCATATAGAATTACGTCTGTAGCAGGTATTGGGGCTTATTACTTGGAAGATTTAGATGAAAAAGTAATCCCTCGTCCCTGGAATGTAAACAATCTGCGACAATATTATTATTAATAATATGAGATTTGCTTTTGTTGTATAAGTTTCAAGCTTGTCTTACTTTACTGTCCTTTTTTTTTGTATTGACACAATTATCATTACAACTGAGATATTCTAAGTGTTAAACTGAACCTAGGCCTTATTTGGCTCCTCGGGTCACAAGCCTAGGGAAAATTAACACGAAGGCAAAATCTTCTAAGTGTTAAATTGAACCTAGGCCTTATTCGGCTCCTCAGGCCACAAGCCTAGAGAAAATTAACACGAAGGCAAAGTCTTCTAAGTGTTAAATTGAACCTAGGCCTTGTTCAGCTCCTCAGGTCACAAGCCTAAGGAAAATTAACACGGTGGTAAAATCTTCTAAGTGTTAAACTGAACTTAGGCATTGTTCGGCTCCTTGGGCCACAAGCCTAGGAAAAATTAACACCTTATAAAAATTTTTGAAGTGTTTAACTCAACCAAGCGCAACCTGTTTTCTATTTAATTTCTTGAGTTATAATTATAAAGTATGGCTAGGGAGCCTGTTTCTAAGCCCAGTTTCAAGTAAACATTATGTAATGGTTTGCTTAAGTTTTGAAAGCTAATGTATTATTGAAATTGTGACAGTATGGCCAAGAATTGTGGAATAGGTGCTAGGTGGAAAAAAAAATGACAATAGAATATGTACAAAGATGAAAATGAAAATCAAAAAGGCAAAAATATTGTAAATAATGAAGAATAATTTCATTGCTTTGTGTTTATAAAATTTAAGGATCGGTACACCACAAAAACAATATAACATTGGTTCATGGACCCAATACAAAATGTTTTAAAGTTCCTCGGGTTGAAGATTCAAACAACTGGTTGTTTCTCCTTAGCATCTTTTTCTTTGTCTTTTTTCTTTCTTTTAGACTGCACAACTTCAACACATCCTCTTCATTCCCCACGACTACCACTTCAATTGTTGGTGGTAGATCTTCTCCCTTTCCTTTGTCTTTGGCAGAAGCCAAGGAAGGATTTGGATCTGGAGTAATAGTTGAAGAAGGAGGAACGGAACCAGAGTCGGCGGGAGGCTTTGGAGGAGTGGGTGCCAAGTGTAATGCGGAAGGGTAATATATTTTATCAGGAGCCCGAAGCTCAGACTCAGTAGATACTCCTGCGGCATCCAAGGCATGGCCTCACATTTCCAGGCAAAATGCATGGGCCACATCCTTGAGTTGAGCACTAAGGCTTTCAGCTGTTTTCTTCATGATGGCATCATATGCTGCTTGCTCGGCTTCAGCTTTTTCCTGGTCTTTAGCCTTTAGTTTTTTCTGCGTTTGTTTTAGTTACCACCGTAAGAGCCAGTTTGTTTTGGGTTTTTTTCTGAGCTTCCAAAGCATTGGCTGCTTGAGTCTGATAGCTCTGCAGTGCGGATTCCGCATTCTTATGAGCCTTCTCAGCCTCGGATAGCTGGATAAGGACATCTTTAAGTTTTTGTTCTGCTTTAGCTTGGGCCTTTACAACTGCTTCCTAGCCATTCTCAGCCTTCCTTGCCATGTCCAAGGAATGGGCTACCTATTCCTCGGCCATAAAGGCAGCCTGGACAGCCTACGAAGCATTGAGATAGTAAAAAAAACAACAACAATGCAAATGACGTACACCTAGGAAGGAAATCACTAATACTAACACATCGTTATAATGTGGTACCTTGCCTAGGTCTTGCTTCAAAGACAGAAAGACCTCTCTTTTTCTGAAAGATCTTAGTTCAGCCATGTCTTCAGGTAAGCATAGCGCCTTTTCCAAGCATTCTGCCACCAAGCTTGAACTGCCTTTCTTGGGGTCCCTCAAGTTGGCGTCATCAAGCATTGGATTACCTGAGCTTAAAGTGAAGATGAGCCTCCATATTGAAGCTCTCTTAGATTGGTCCCCGCTCATTTCTTTAGAAGTCCCAGTATGGGTAGACTTCTTTTGTTGCCCTTTTCCTCCTCGGGCTTCTTTAGTGGATGGCTAGTCTCTCATTTTTCAATTTCCTCGGAGTTTTTTCCTCCTGGACTACGTTTTCTTTTCTTGTCCACTATCTCAGAAGGCGAGGTACGTGACACGGACGGAGTTGCAGGACGAGGTAGTACTACTATAGTTGGGGAAGAATCCCCAACATGGGCTTTTAGTAAAGCAAGGAGGTCTGGCTCTTTCTCTTAAAAACCCATATCTCTCGATGGATAAGTTGCAGAAGTACTGGGAGCATCTGCACGGTAGAAGACTTCGAAGTCTTTTTCTGTCACCTCGAGATGAATGGGCTCGGGTGTAGACTTTTTCTCCTCGTCTTCAGAAGGGATGGGAGGATCTTGGGAGTAGATAAGTCTAGCTGCTAAAGGTGCGGGAAGCTGGGCATTCTGGGTTCCTTCTGGAGGAGGCTTGGTCAACAAGAAATCGGGCACTGCCACGTCAATAAGAGCCAAACGCAAATCCTTGGCTCTAATAACGTTTTTTGGGCTCTGAAAATGTTTAGTGGAGGGTTTGTAGCCGAGAATAACGTGTGCTGCTCTAAGTTGTCCGTCCTGATGGAAAAATATTTCCGACTTGAGGATTCTATTTAGTTCTTGAAAGTTTACCAAGTGTTTAGCTGTAGCGGCGTGATATTCGTGTGCCACAAAGGATGACTACTGTTAACAAAATTTAATAAATATAGAACCATAAAGTAAAAAAAAAAGATTAAAAATCTCAAGTATTGCCTCGGTCGTCGAGAACCCTACCTGGCTCTCCTTCTTGGGTAGAGCAGTGTAACCCTTCGCACCAATTTTTCGAGACAATAAGGAAATCCTTGTCCATGCCTTTGCTTGAATCAGGTAGGCAGGAGATTAACCTAACGGCTGGAACTCTACACTTCATATAGTATTTAGTTTTCTTTCATTTTTGGCAATTGTACACCCAATTTACATCATGCTAGGAAAGGTTTGTCCCCATTCTACAGTTTATAGCATCTACACACCCCAAAATCCTAAGGACGTCGGGGAAACATTGGGTCAGGGTCAATCTATAGTTTAAAAGGAAATCCCGAGTTACCCTCCTCATGGGAATTTCCATCCCATCTTCAATAAAAGAGATCATTGGAATTATCACAGACTCGGGAGGCCTTGGTAGGACTAACCACTCTCCTTCCTCACAGTGTTGAATGTCAACATCGTCAGGAATTCTACATTGGGCCTTAAAATTTGCCCTCGCCTAATCAGTATTTACTAACTTAGCATATCTACCCATCAAATCTTATGAAAAGAATAAAGAAAAAATAATCAACAAAAAAGAATCAACGAGAAAACTAACACACCTTTAAATGAACGCTAAACTGCTCCTCGAGAGGTTCCTTTCCTTCAAAATGCCTAAAATGAGCTTCAGCCAGCCCCAGGTCTAATTTATATAGAGGTAAAAATGCGTGGTAATTTTCCCGCTCATAACTAGGAAGAAAATCTGAACCATTCCCGCTCATAACTAGGAGGAAAATCTAAACCGTGCAAATTTTGATCAAGCCGTAGAACGTGAGGAGACAGGGAGTCGCCTGACACCATAAATGATCAATCGTGGACTCCAAAGCGTCAGGGACATGACATAGGAAGCAAAAAGACATTAAAACGTGGGAAAGCAAGTGGCACATGGATAGTTATTTTGTGAAGTTAAAACTTGGCTGTTAATTTAGAATTAATAGCATAAGTTTTAAGGGGCTATTGTGGGGACCCAAGGACCGAGGATGAAGATTGAAGAGCAAAGGAGATCTTAATTAGGATAAAAGCCAAGGACCCGAGGAGGTGAAGGCGTGATTGCATGGTGACATACAAGGGGTAAATTGGTGATATATGGCAGGGAAAGTGAAAATATCGAGTTAGAGGTAGGTAGTTGTGAACTCCGCATTGAGTGCTCTGCACCTAGTTTCCTGGCCGCATTGAATAAGGAACACCAGCTTTATCAGTTGTATTGATGTGGAGGTGACATGAAATGTGCAAATCACAGCAAGATAGCTTCTTTCCACTACCTTTTACAAGCAAACGTACAAGTGTCAACAAAAGAAAATAGTTAGGTGAGAGATGCGTGGTTGAGATGACAGAAGCCAGGAGTATAAATAGGGATGAAGGAGGCTAGGAGAGGAGGGGGACACACATAGTTCTGGCAAAAGAGAGAGAAGACTGAAAATTGAATGTAACCGATTCTTCCTCGGGAAAAATCCTAGGACGAGTATTGACTGCTCCTTTTTATTGGAAGTGAAATCCTCAGGATGTAGCCGTCCCTTTGCTGTCTTGTTCATTCTCTACAAATTCTTTGTTTTGGGCCTTGAATTATTAGATTCACTGTTGGGCTTTTAGTTGAATGCGTGATTTTTGGTCCTTACAATGATTTACAAATAATACGTGAGTTCCAATTAGTTTAACTAGTAAAGTTTTTAATAGTTGAATAAAAGATCTGAGGTTGTCTCATATTCAATTTAAAGAAGAAAATGCGGGAAAATAACAAAGATGCGTTTTTATGTAAGATATAAATGGAATGTAGGTTTGGTCTATTGCCATCACCATTCCTCCACAAAATTGATTGCATATGCTACAAATACATTTCTAATTGACATGTTTAGTTAAATTTTATTGGATAAGTGGCGATGAAAAAATACTAACAAAACCTATATGAAGTTTTTAATCAATATACTTTATATACTCATACTTTTCGATAAAGTATATTTATTTATCACATAACACACAATATGATATATGCATAGAAATAACAAATTGATGTACAATATGATTCACCTTTCTACAATTTATTTTAATATTTAAGATATTATTCTCATGTTAGTTGTTGTAGAAGTGTAAATTTTGCAACCAATCACAAGTGCCACATGCTATTTAGTGGGTCCCATTGACATTATTTAGAGACTAATGGAAATATTCCAAGTGTTTTTAAATAAAAATTGTAAAGATCTTTCAATCCACTTTCCAATCTAAGTGAAAGACATCTTGTGTTCGAGTCAAGACTACATCGACGCAATACTTAAATTGAAGACTTATCTAAGGAGATCGAATCAGAGAATTATTCTATTGTGTTAGAATATAAATATAAAGAATTGTACTTACAAATTCATCAATACAAATTTACATTTATAAAACATATTCAATTGTTTGATTTTTAAACTTGAGATTTTATGTTTACAATTGTAATGTGCGATATTTGACTTGAATAGTTGAGAATTATTATAAATATATTACATACTAATTATGATATTTTATATTTTATTAATTTTCACATTACTAATTAGTCAACTAGTTTATTTTTATAGTTTAGGAGGGGAAAAAAAAGGGAAAGGACTTGCAAATTGACTTTAACTTGTGTTAACCTGTCACAAGTTTAAAAATAGGGCTTGTTTAAACATGTGTAATTATGACTTAAACTCAACCCAATCTAAATTAGCAAGTATACTCGGGATCACCTTATCAAACCATTGAAGTATGGCTTAAGGGAGTTACTATCACCATGGCTCGTCCATGGTGATATATCCAATAATTGAAAGAGGAGGAGAAAAATGGGAGACATATTGGGTAGAGAAGGAAAACTATGGTGAGAAATATGAAGAACCTAAAAAAGAATAAAATAAAATTTAGAATTGAATAGAAATAATTTTCTTAGCTTTACTTATATTTAAGGTCTGTTTGGATACTACTTATTTTGTTGAAATTGAAAACTTATTACTAAATAGTATCAAAAAGTGCAATAAAATTCATAAATAATAACAAAAATAAGCTAAATAATAAAATAATTTTAATTTTACATTCTTATCCAACTACATACTTAGTGAGAAAGTTTAGATGAAATTAGACGGAAAAACAACATTGGAACTGTAGAAAAAGACAAAAATGAGAACATATCAAACTTAAATAGTGTAATTTTTACTTTAGGTTTTTTTTTTTTTTTTTTTGGGGTTAAAAATTTTTGGTTTAGTTTTTATTTTTTGAGAATCAGTTTAACTTTATTTATTTATTGGAAGCATAAGCGAAGCATAAAAATTGCACACTATTTAGCCCCCAACAGCTGAAAAAATTCCATACAATCGCTTCGCGCTTGTACATCATGGCAGATGCGTAATTTATTAAACAACGGAGGGTATATCTTCAACTGTTCCGATATTTACATCGAAGGAGACGTGTCGGACATGGCGAGGCTTTAGCACTCTCTCTCTCTCTCTCTCTCTACCTACATCCTTCTCGAAAACAAACACACTTACCCCCAATCTCCGCCGTCCATTTCCTCCACGTCATCGATCCGCGTCTCTCGAATCCAACGGTTCCACACGCCTCCAATAATTCTAAAAATCGAAAACCCTTTTCAACTACAACAACAGCTCAGGTTTAGCCTCACACTCACACAACCTTCGAACCCTAGCCAGGACCCGCGAGCCCCTCCTCTCGAGGTTTATCTCGACTCGCCCATTCCAGCCAATAGTAAAGAGAGAGAAAAGAAAAAGAGAGAGAGAGAGAGAGAGAGAGAAACACACACACCCACACACAGGTCTATTTGTGCTTTTTGAAGCATTTTGAACTTGCAGAAGAGAGAGTCCGTACATCTGAAACCCCTCCAAAACCAAAACCAGAAATTAAAAAAAATTTAGGGTTTTATACGTTGCCAATGAAATAGCTATTCGGGTACTAGGGGTTAGAGTTCTGTGGCTTTGCTTTTGAAATTCTGGTATTCATGCCCTGAAACGATTCGTTTTGTTTGTGTGAAGTGATTTTTTTTTTTTTTTTTGGTGTGTATGAGATATAGGGTTTCGTATTTAATGGATGAGATCTGGGAGCGAGCCGTGGAGACAGCGCTAGACGGCCAAACGGACCACGCCTCCGCTCGAACCCTAACCCTAGACGGCGCCGTGAAGTGCGTGCAAGGTCGGTTACCGCCGCCGAGCCTGTTGGAGAGGTTCCAGAACCTTCAGCATCTCTCTATTGCCAACATCGGCGTTTCTTCGCTCGAGCAATTTCCTAGGCTCCGGAATCTTCAGAAGTTGATTCTCTCCGATAATCGGATCGCTGGAGGCCTCGAGTTTCTCGTCGAAGCTGGGCTCGACTCGCTTCGGGACCTTGACTTGTCCAACAATCGGATTCAGTACATCGAGGATCTCGCGCCGCTTGCTCAGCTTAAGCTCGTTTCGCTTGATCTGTATGAGTGTCCGGTTACGCGTGTGAAGGATTATCGATCTAGGGTTTTTGGATTGATCAAATCGTTGAAGTATTTGGATAAGATGGATGCGGAGGAGAACGAGCGGCCTGAGAGTGATGATGAGGAGGAAGATGAGGAGGACGAGGAGGACGACCCCGGGAGTGGTGAAATCGACGGGGAGGATCGACCGTTTGGAATGAACAATGGGCACAGTGAAGGGGTTGATGGAGTGGTTGATGTGGATGAGGATGAAGAGAGCGATGCTGATGAGGAGGAGACGGAGACTGCTAGGAGAGTGAATGGCTCGAATCATCAGGCGAACGGGTTTAGGGTTGAGCGTGTGGAGGGAGGGGAGGGTGGAGAGGACGAAGACGAGGGGGACGATGATGAAGACAATGAGTCAGGGGAGGAAATCGATGATGACGATGACGTGGTTGAGGTGCATGAGATTGATGATAGTGATGATGAGGAAGATGGGGTTGAGTATGAGGAGGAGGACGATGAGGATGATGACGATGATGAGGAGGATGAAGAAGAGGAAGTGGACAATGATGAGGGGGATTTAGCAGAGCCGGAGAGTACGGGGCGGTTGACGAGCACGGAAGGTGAGATTGATGGGCACGAGCAGGGCGAGGATGATGAGGATGATAATGGTGAGACTGGGGAGGAGGTGCAGGGTGTCGAAGAAGACGGGGAGTTTGAAGAGGAAGAAGAGGGTGAGGAGGAGGTGAGATTCGCCTTCTACTTGCATAAACACGGCTCTTAAATCTGCATATATATATATATATTGCTATTTTATGCCATTTATTTCTAGATATTAATGATTGTTTGAATCTACTGTGTTTTTTAGATTATTGATTCATTTGAACTATATTAACTGTGTACTGATTAATTTTGTGTTATCTTTCTGTCGTTCTCATACGATATTCTGCATCTGCTTTAGGGATTGTTTTTCTGTCTTTAGTAGCTCCTTTTATGATGTTATATTGCTTTGCTTCCTTAAAAGTACTAAAGAAGATAAATTGATACTTGCTTGTCTAATATGGTTTCAGCCTTGCCTAATCGGTAGTGTATTCATCACTTGATCTTGAGATTATAAAATGGTATTTTGAGTGCAAATTTCTGTGATACTGTCTAATAGGTAATAAGGATTTTAGGCACACACTCTTCTTAGTTTTTTTTTTTCCATAATATCTAATTTTTTTGCATAATGTTTTCTTGTTAAAATTCAGGTGATCTTAGGGCAATTTTGGTTTTTGATATCATACATTTCTAGAATTCTGTTTTTTTAACTGTTATCTGCTCTTTTAAGCAAGATTTGGAGATTCAATAAAGAAAATGCTGAAAATAACTTTCTTGGTTTTGGAAAAAGTAGTTTTTGGATTCACTGCCATTTTCATTTCCACAAGGTTAACTGACTTCTTCGATGAGAACCAGTTTTACGTTTTCCCCAATGGATCTGGGTTTTTCATGATATTTCAAGTTCTTCCCTTACCTTCCCCCCCCCCCCCCCCCCCCCAAAAAAGGAAAAATGAAAATTTATGAGTCAGGTGCTTTTTCTGGCCCTTAAAAAAAATTATTATTATAATTTTGATAAACTTCTTTATTGTACGTTTCTATAGTATTCCAGTATTGACACTATTTCTTTGACCCCTGCTTTTCCAGAATTTCAATGTTTTAGTAGGTATTTGGTCAAACAGCATGCACTATATTTGAGTTGTTTAATAACTCAATAGTCAGATGTATTGTAATGCTTTGCGGTAGAATTTCTTTTGTTCGAAATTGATAAAATATAATACTCATGGTTATGCTTTGAAGTGAATTTTGTCGAGTGTAAACTGATGGGCTGCATTAGAGCTTTTTAATTGATTACAGTGATGTTCTTGTGCACCTTAGTATGGGTAGACGCTCTTGATCTTTATGGGGATTTTAGTCATTAATGTCCCACTGATCTTTTACTTTTTATACTCTGTTGCATTTATTGGTCCCAAGCAGTTTTTTAACTGTAGATTTTTACTCTGACTTTTTATCTGAACAGATCTATTAGATATTTAGAATATTGTTCAAATGTCTGATACAAACTTATTTATGTTGTGTGTACAACCTTGTTTACTTTTGGGTACTTGGTTTGTGTAATTTGGCATCTTTAATGATTTTTGTTTTATAGAGAAATTTCTGTAGTATATTTTGGTTCCATTTTTCACTCAATATGATGAGTTTTCCTTTCAATTGGAAGCATAAACCTGTATTGACTTCCTTTTCTTCATGCAATTTTGATTTTTGTGTTTTGTTGCATGGAAGTTTTGTTATTCCTGTTATTTTTTTTTAATATATATAAAAGTTCCGTTATTCTTGTTGGTGATTTTTAACTTTTTTTTCTTCAAGGATTTAAGGTTTGCTCAATTACTGAAATTATTCCTTTAGATATTCTGTTTTGTAATCTGTTGACAATACCCTCTTATGTATGATTTATCCACTCAGAGCTTTTTTCCTTGAATGACAGGAAGAAGACTATGGTGGAGGCTACTTAGTTCAACCAGTGCCACAGGCTGAGGAACATGATGCTGGAGGTAGTGACCTGGAACCAGTAAATGAAGATACTGCTGATGCCGAGGAGGAGGAAGAAGTTGAAGACGATGATGAAGTTCAGGTTCTGCCTCCCTCTTCTTCACATCTTAAGAGGAAAAGGGATGAAGATGTAGAGGAGGATGATAATGGTGAGGATGATGACGAGGACGATGATGTTGTTGAGTACAGCAAGTCATCGAAGAAGCATCATTAGCCCTCTCTCTCTCTCTCACTCTTTCTCTCTCACTTTCAAATTGCCTATGTTAATGTTATCAATGTCTTTCAAATATGGAAACAGGGGAACCTCACATTAGATGATAGATTGGTTGGTAGTATGGTAGTGATTTTGGTGATCTTCTTGTTTTGGACAAATATATATTAGGGGAAGGAAATGTAACTTGGGTGGCATATGTTTAGTTCAAAAAGTCGTTAGTCCTTTGTCCCCGCCAGTTAGTCTTATATAGCCGTTGCTCTCTGTTTTTCAAATGGCAGTTATGAGCGATTTACCGCCTTTGGTCCCGTTTCAAAAGTGAATTTTTAAGGGGACTAGTGGGAGGGGGAAAAAAAGAAAAGGAAAATCCTGGATTTTGTTTTTTTTTTTTTTTTTTAAATTTATTTTGTTTGTCGGTCTAAGCAGATTTTGTTTCCAAAAAGGGGTTGTAAAACGCTTGTAGATAGTTTCCATCCTTGGATGTTTTTATTCATCAATCAAGTGGGCTTTGGCAGTCTTTATGACGTGTTCAGTACTGTGTATTATCTCACATTTGACGTGTAATGTTGTAGGTTGCTTTTGTATTTATTATTATTGTCGCAGGTTAGTAGGCCAGGTGGCAATAGAAATTGGGGTTTGATTGGGAAGGAAAGTAAAGGAAAGGATGAGGTGAAAATGTTCCTTGCCAAGCTATAGAAATGTACAGATGTTAAGATCGTGTGAAATGCGTCCTGGAAACTTTGTGTATATCTATGATCCAACGGTTTTAACCTTCATGGATGAAACAGCTGCCTGAAATGTTTGTCATTCCATTGGATGGTTTAAAAGTCCTAGTGCATGTGATGTGCTAGTCTATGTCTATGTGGCATTCGATTAATAATATAATTTTTAATTTTGTTTAAGCCAGGCTGAGAGTGTTCGACTCACTTAGCCAGGTGAAGCTCCAGCTCGACTCTCATGCGGCTTTACCTTTATTTACTTACGAGCCTTTTTACGAGCCCATCGAGCTGATGTTGCATGCAATAGCAATACGTTGTTATTCTCTATTTTTTTGTTCAGGGACCCTGGGCGGCGGCTAAACTCAACTGCTTTATTGTTAGTGGCTGTTGTGCTCCAAGAGCCAACAGCGGAAGCTTTGCATGGCCACGCCTAACAATTAAAAGCTTCTCAATTCAATGGCTATTGGCTACTATATTCCACTCTCTTCCTTCCCAACTCCCCTCTTTTTCTTTTTTTTCTTACTTTTTTTTTTTTTTTCTTTTCTTTTCTTTATCCGAGTCCACTCTTCTTGTAATAATTTATCAAAAACTCATTGTAATAATTTATAATAATGAAAAAATCACTAATAAATGAAAGGTAATTGTGCAAAATTTTACTATTTTTAAATATATTTTAATTTACATGGTTTCAATAATAAATGGAGGCTAATATCAAATGTGTGGAACATGGTTGAATGTATCCGTAAGTCCTACATGTCAACGAATGAAGTCCAC
Organism: Castanopsis chinensis; assembly: GCA_032878915.1. Taxonomy (NCBI): domain Eukaryota; kingdom Viridiplantae; phylum Streptophyta; class Magnoliopsida; order Fagales; family Fagaceae; genus Castanopsis; species Castanopsis chinensis. The sequence continues at coordinate 4,462,798 of JAVQMG010000122.1, read as the reverse complement.
ACGTGTGACTGAACACGTTTTAACAGTTTTGAATTTAATTTAAAAGACTGCTTTATGTAAGACCGGAGGCACAATATTACATTATTACCTTAAAAAAAAAAAAAAGAGAGACTAAGGCCTATTTTTTTTTATTTTAGAAACACACATATAGGAGAAGTGAATAAGATAAGAGAATATATACATACGTCAACACTAAAATGCATGCGGCAGTTAGTGTCGCAAAACAAATGATAAATTCCTTCTCAATATCACACTTTATCGATGTGGGACAATTCAACAAATAAAAATGATAAACCGTGTGGGTGGACGAGGGAAAGGTGCTATGAGAATCACTATACTAATGAATTGAAAGAAGTGGTAGCCTAGCACCTCTCTCTCTCTCTCTCTCTCTCTCTCTCTCTACAGGAGTAGGCCGACTTAATTTATTCCAGCCTCAAAGATGTTGCTATTATCTCCACCGTCAACTTGTTTGCTATCACCACTGCGTAACTCATTCAACTTCAAAGATGGAAGAGCAAGATCGCACACTCCTCTCAAACTCGTGGGCATGGCAAAGGAGAGCAGCGATAGTAACAACGCCATTATAGAGAAAGTAGCAATAGCTGGTGGGTTGGTCTCAACCCCAGTAATAGGCTGGTCCCTCTACACTCTCAAAACAACAGGATGTGGTCTCCCCCCAGGTCCTGGGGGCTCAATAGGTGCGCTAGAGGGCGTCAGCTATTTAGTCGTTGTGGGAATCGTAGCTTGGTCCTTGTACACCAAAAATAAAACTGGTTCGGGTTTGCCTAATGGTCCTTTCGGGTTATTAGGAGCTGTTGAAGGCCTATCATATCTTACATTACTTGCCATCCTCGTTGTGTTCGGGTTGCAGTATTTTCAACAAGGTTATATTCCCGGTCCTCTCCCAGCTGACCAGTGCTTTGGTTGAGCAGAGCTCTCTTTCTTTCTCTCTCTCCAAACATAGGGTAAGAGAATAATTTGATATGGGCCACTACAATTCTATCTTGTTTCTGTGGCTACATTTCGTTCAAGTTGTCATGTTAATTTCCTTTAACGATTTATAATATTTTGCGTATGGGGTTCCTAAAGAGAATCACCATGATTACACATCTTTCCTGTTCTTGTGGTCTTTTATCTAATTTAAATGCTCCCCAAGTTGTTTTGCATATTTGCTAGACTATCATTATCATGTTTATGTGGGTAATATTTCTCTTGCGAGTTGAATCATCTAAACTATATAAATTAAATTGTTAAATGGATTTACACATCTAAGCATAGAGCAAAGCTCAACCAATGGGCTATTTGCTGTAGTTCAAAGCCCTGTCCCAGCCTCCCTCCATAGACAACCTCTTTATGAAGCACAAAGAATACGAACTCTGCAACACTCGAAGAGAGAGATGAGGCAGTGAAAAAATCTCCCACTAGACATCTTGGCTTGAAAAACCTGTGATGCTTGTTGATCACAAGCACAATATATGCTACACTTTATGCGTTTTCTGATTTACTAGATAAAGTCAAAATTCAATAATTTTATTTTCATCATTCAACCGCTAAGGCCAAATCTTCTCAACTGACTCCAGAAAAACCATTAATAACCAAAATAATATTAATATATGCTACAGTTGATGTGTTTTATGATATACCTGTTGAGGCCAAACTTCAATAATTTTATTTTCATCATTGGAACTCTGAGTGCACGGTCCCCTCAACTCTTTCAAAATGTTGACGAAGCTTGCCAAATATTCCTGAAGCATACCCCCAAGTATATATTCTTGGTGCTTGTTGGCCTATTTGGTACAGAACGTATTCAAGAATCACACCACTGGCTGCCTATTGTGTGTCATGAAAGAACTCTATCCACAACTAATCGAAAAGGATCAAGTCAAACACTAGTCCGATCATCTAAGCATACCAAATTTTTACATGTTAAAGAGAGGAAGCGCCAAAAAAAATCAAATTAGATCTTAATTGCACTCTAATTTCATATTTGGGTAAAATACAAAAATCACCATCAGGATTAGGTTAATTCTAGGTGCCATCAACATTTTTCAAAAATAGTCGATTTGCTTTCTAAGCACAAATTACATAAACAATGTTGGCAGTTTTCTGCTTCCTTCCATCAGTTTGTCGTAACTGCATAGGTCTCAAGTTGAATGCATTAAGCCAATCAATGTGTGGGGGAGTGTTTTAATTAGGGCTGTAATTGGTCCGGTTCGGTCTGTTTTTTTTTTTTTTTTTTTTTATCTGGCCAATGGAAACCGAAATTTTCGGTTTGCAAAGTTCTCAACCGAAACCGACCAAAACAGTTGGATCTCAATCAATGCCGGTTTGTTTCGGTTTCGGTTGATTTTTTGGTTGGTTTTCTGTTTTTGTGACTTGAGTTTGGGCCAGTTGGTCCTTTGTTTTTTTTTTTTTTTTTTTTCCAAAAATTTATGTTTAGGATTTTTTTTTTCTTTTTATAAAAAAAATGTAGTATTCAAGCCAGTTGTTTAATGGCCCTTTTAGCTTTTATGCTCTTTGTAATTAAGCCTTTTTTAGAAACCTATTTTAGGCCTAGATTCGGGACTTCTCTATTTTGGCCAATGGCCACCTTTGGGCATTTTTTAGCAATCTGTTTTGGCCCTTTTGGCCCAGATTCGGGCCTTTTTTAGGAATCTGTTTTGGCCCTTTTTGGGTCTTTTTACACATCCATAAAGAATTTTACAAACAAGAAAAATCACAACCTGCTTTGCATTTTACATTTTTCATAACCTGCTGTGCTTTTGCTCAACAACATAAATCCAAAAATACACATTATAGCAAATTCATAAAAAAAAAAAAAAAAATCACAACCTGTTACAGATTCATAAATCCAAAAATACAGCACATATAGCAGATTCATAAATCACAACCTGTCATAGATTCATAACCTGCTTTAGAGTTTCTATTATTCTCATTAAAATACACATATCACATATTCATAAATCAAAAAATAACCTATCAACAATACATTTGCACAAGCACAACCTGTCAACATGAATTCATAAATCTAGAAATAATTTAGAGCAAAATATTGCTCTAGTGCTCAAACTATTTGTTGAGGTCTAAAAAGCCACAATGTTGCACCAAGGCCTAAAAATGGCACAGAGAATTGAACTCCACAAAAAAAAAAAAAAAAAAAAAAAAAAAAAAAAAAAAAAAACTTGAGCCTGCAATAAAGAAAACAGATGATAAGCCCAAATCCACTAAGGGTTTTAAGGACGAACCCAAACCTACGAATGGGTAGGCTTTAGAACTCATGAAACAAAGGGGAGAAGAAAAGCCCAGCTTGCCAAGGTCAGAAATTGCTAGGGAGCCCAGTGGTAAGAACTAAGTTGGGATACCTGGGGACTGCCAGGAGCTTGGAATCCTCGAGACGTGCAGCAAAGCCAGGATTGGATTAAGACAGTTCAAAGGGGAGGCCAAGAAACACAAGGAACGAGAACAGATGTGTCCCTATCAGCGATTCAATGATGCAGAAAGGAATCAGAAAGCTTGGGAACCAACAATTCATGAACAAGGGACTAATACCTTAGGGAACCCAGAAAGAAGAACCATGAAGGGAAGTGGCTGGGAAACTTTCAAATTGGTAGGAATGAATCAGCTCACTAAGGAAAAATGACAAAAGGAAAGGTAGCCAAATCTTGAGTTTGAAAAGGTGGGAACTTGAAACCTTGAAAAGAGAAAAACCCAGGGTCAGCCCTTCAAGACACACCAGAACGGAAAGGCAACAGGACACTTTTGAGGAACAAACTCCAAAAGAAGAAGATAATGAAGAATGAGGAAGGGATCAGCCACCAATGTTGCTAATACAACATTGGCTCTGGAACCTAAAGGAGCAAATGGAGGGAATTAGTGGGGACCCTAGGATGACACTATAAAAAGGGGAAGCAACCAACAATGAAGGGCATTCAGTAATAGTGAATTAGAGTAGAATCATTGAGAAAACTCTGTTAGACTCAAAAAAGTAAGAAAAGAGAGGGAAATACCGCCCGGTATCCTCAAATAGCCACTAGAGAACACACTTGGATCCAAAGGGAATCAAACTTTGCAAGTCTTAAAGGCCTGAAGAGCCATTTAAGTCTATAATTTTTGAACTTATTTGAATCTTTTAACATGTCCTAGTAAGCATAATATATTACGTAATTGGGAAAGTAATGAAATATTTCACAATATCTTAAGAACCCTTAACGTTTATTTTGTATCTTTCTCTATCACATTGCCCTTTATTATTTCTTGCTGTTCAATGCATATATTTCTGTTTGTTGGGGACATATTTTGTAGTTGGCATATCCTTTGACAAAACGCACTTTACTTGTATTTGGGTAAATCTAAGTAGGTTCAAGATGATCATTACAAATGGTTAAATTGAAGACATGAAGATTACTCAAGAACTGCTCAAGAAAAAGTGCAAACTGCAGGTCTCGATACCTCCTCGACAGAATCTCGATCTGTCGAGATTCATTAAAGCTCGACAGATGTCCCGATCGATCGAGCTTACGGGTTTCAGATTATAGCCAGCAACGTTTTTATTCTAAAAGGCTATTTGTTTATGGGTTTGTATAATTCTTATTGGACTAGGAAAACCCAAGGTTTGTGTAAACCTATTTGGAATAGGAGAGCCCATTAAGCTCCTATTTAAAAGGAGGTGGAAAAAGAAAAACCTAACCCTAGAGAGAGCTTCATAAGGTTTTCTTTTTGAAACCCTAGCCTCCTCCTACAGAAGAAAGAGTTCTTGCTGCGTTTCTTGTACGCCTTAGGGTTTTGTAACCAAGCAAAGTCTCTTGCACCAACATTGAAGATCTTATTGGTGTTTCTATGTGAAGCTGCTGCAAATCAACTACAACAATCAAAGGGTTGCTGTAGAGTTAGTCACGTATTGGGATTCGTGCAAAGGAGTAAGCCGCGTACTGGGATCCGCGCATCAAATTGGTTAGTCACGTACTTGGGAGCCGTGCATCAAAAGGAGAAACTGTCACTACAGAACAAGTCCAATTGGGTATTGGGGTAAGAGTTCAACTGTAGGTTGGTGAGGTACTGGGATTCCTTACTTGTAACTGCTTGTTGTGATAATAGTGGAGTTTCGGGAGTGGTGACCTTAAATCACCCGGTGGGGTTTTTGCCATAGGGTTTTCCCCATTCGTGAACAAATCACCGTGTTATTTATTTTCCGCTGCATATCTTAGTTTGGTGATTTGTTTGTGCTGCCACGTGATATTATCTGTTAATTTGATTAATTAATAACTGGGCTAATTTAATTGATATAAATTATCACAAGGGGTCAACGCGTTTGTGGCCTGTCACTGTTTATTAGCATGTATATGTTGTAGGATTAGTGCTCTGTGCACCATTTGGCTTGTAATCAGCCCATTTGGCTACGGTGAACCAAGCCTAGTCCCTTAAAACAATAAATAAAAGGCCCGGGGTCCTTGCTTTTACTTGGGCCTAGGCACCGTCCAAAAAATGATCTACACATTTTGGTGACCTCACTGGGGATTAGGTAAGGAAGAGGGAATAAGCAGTCCCTTCGCAGAGCATGACTCCAAGACTAAGAAACAGTAAAGGTACTAATGTGCCACTTACGACATCTGAGCCTGTAGGAGAAAACAAAGTAACTTCCAGACAGAGAAACAAGGTACCTTTGGTGGAGCAAGAAGTAGTCTCCAGATAGAGGCGTGCGGGGCAGGAGCTAGAACCCGTGGCTCGAATGGCAAAAATGCTAAAAGATTTGCAATAGGAGATACGTCTCCTCAAAGAAGGAAGGACCCAAGAAATCAGGGATAATTCCCTCCCTGTGGTCAACTAGGATAGAGCCCAACCAGAAGGAGGGTCAACAGTAGGAGGAGGAGCTAACCCCCAGTATCTCACGCTAGTAGATGTCAACACCCTTTTGGAACAAGAAAGGGAAAAGCTCTCAGGGATTCCTAAGCAATTTTCTCGAGATCCCCCATTCCTACCAGAACTCCTTGGAAAACCTTATCACAAGGGATATGAACCCCTAAAGCTCCATCCTTTGGATAGAAAAAACGGAAGTGCTGTGGAGTATGTGAGTAGGTTCATTCACACCATGGGCCTTTACGCAGGAGACAAGGTGATGTGCCTAAGAGAGTTTGCTAAGTCCCTGGTTGATAGAGCATATACATGGTACACCACTTTCGCTCATGCCTAGGTCCATCAAGACATGGGATGAGATGATGGAGATGTTTTGTGTAAAGTACTATCCTGGTGAAGACAAGGTTACCTTCCAATGCCTTCAGATGACAAGGAAAAGGCCTGTTAGGATCTTGTTCAATTCATCAAAAGGTTTGAGGACGTTTTTCTAGACTGCTATGGAGATCATGAAGAAAAAGAGCTTGCGGAAACCTGCATATCCAACATGCTCTTTGGTTATAGGCTTAATCTTGAAAAACTATGCATAACCCAGTTCGCTGACCTGCTACAAAGAACCAGGAGGACTGCATTAACCATGAGGACAAAGAGAGTGCCAGTACCCTAGGCCATGACAGCGTTAGTAGGATAAAAAAGGAAGAGACCTGAAGGAAAGATGGCCAAGGAACCACCTATGATCCCATGTACTGCAGAAGAACTAAATCATGTTTTGGATAAATGATTGAAGATGGAATTGTTAGACCATTCACTGTATTCAGGTCACCTACTGAAGAAGAAAGGAAGAATCCTTTGTTTTGTAGGATTCATAACTATATCAAGCACTCTATCAAGGATTATTGGACCCTCCATAGACTTTTCCACAAAAAGCTTAGAAAGGGGACCCTTGAGCTCACTCAAAAGGAACTCGAGGTGCAAAGGAACCCTTTACCTAATCACAAAGAGAAGGGGGTGGTAGTTGTAGTGATCCATGGGAACCTAGTAGAGGTAGAAGAATCCGAAGGATCCTTCCATCCAAGAATAGTCAGGACCCTTCAGAAGAACCCCAAGTTCAAGTCACTATTCAACCAATTGAGATTTGGGCCAGAAGCAAGAAGGGTGGCCACAGAATCCTTTATGAGTATAGCAGCAAATTCAAGAATGAAATATTTTACAGTAGAATCCCATGCCAGCTGAACTTACTTGGAAACTACCAATGCAATAACGTTTACAGATGAAGACATGGAAATGGAACATCTAGACCATTGCAGACCCCTTTATCTAATGACCACCATAAACGATGTCCAAGTCAAGAGAGCATTGGTAGACACGGGGGCATCACTTAACCTCATAGCTCTAAGTACCTTGGAAGCCGTGAGCCTGACTGGCAGGAGGATCCTGGGGGCTCTTATGAAGATAACAGGATTTGGAGGATCAACAGAATCGAATGAAGGGTATGTGTAGCTGGCCTTAAGGGTAGGCCTAATAGTAGCCTTGACCAAGTTTCATGTAATTAACTTAGAGGTTTCTTACCATGTTCTATTGAGACGCCCCTAGCTCCATAAGCATCGCCTTATTCCCTTCACATACCATCAATGTGTCAAAGGGAGATTGAATAGGAGGTTAGTAAGGAATTCTTCCAATCCGACCCCTTTAGCCAAAGAGAAGTGAACTTTGTAGAGACACTGTTTTATGATAAGTTAGAACCAAATGATGAGAGCCCCACGCCACGGACCCTAGGGGTACTTGTTTTGGAAAAAGAAGAAGGAAGGGGCACTTGTGACCTAAGAAACCTCCTAGACAAAAAAAGGCAAAAGAGGGAGACCAGCTCCTTAGGATCCTAGAAGTGCGTAGTAGTACGGGAGCCTAGAGGGAGGCTAATATATTTTTTATGAAGGTGCGCAGGACCTGAATGCTTTGCACAGGTGGGTCCCAAACTGCCAGACTGTATGATGGCTCAAGAAGAAATCCTGGAGGATCAGTCAAAGAAGCACAAATCCAACTTGACAAGGAGTTAAAAGAGGTAAACTTGGGGGTTGTTCTGGGAACCCAGAAGCCTGTCTTCATTAGCAATCAATTGACAGCACAGGAAAAGAAACAGTTAGTAGGCTTACTCTGGAGATATGTGGATGTGTTCGCATGGACATATGATGAGATGCCTGGTCTAAATCCAGGACTGGTAGTCTATGCTCTCAATGTGGACCTGGGAGTCAAGCTAGTTGTTCAACTAGTCAAAGTCTTTAACACTGACATAGAGGCACAAATAACTCAGGAAGTTAAGAAACTACTAGCAGCTAGGTTTATCAAGCCAATTCAGCATCCCAAATGGCTTTCCAACATAGTACCCACGAAGAAAAAAAACGGCCAAATCTGGTGTTATGTGAACTTTTGCAATCTGAAAAAGGCATGTCCAAAAGATGAGTTTCCCTTGCCTAATATTGATCTCTTTGTAGATTCAACTGTAGGAAACACTATGTTTTCATTTATGGATGGATATAATGGGTATAACCAAATCTGCATGGCTGTCAATGATGCAGAGAAGATAGCATTCAAGACCCTGATCGAAAATTTCTATTACACCATGATGCCTTTTGGCCTTAAAAATGCAAGGGCCACATATCAACGAACCATGACAGTTATCTTCCATGATGTGATGCATAAGGAAATGAAAGATTATGTGTATGATATTGTGGTAAAGAAAAAAACCAGGGCAGAACACTTCCAGATACTTGAACAAGTTTTTGAAAGGTGTAGGAAATACAAACTGCGCATGAACCCCGTGAAGTGTGCCTTTGGAGTATCTGCTGAAAAATTTCTTGGGTTCCTGGTACATCACAGAGGTATAAGCGTGGACCCAGCTAAGGCAACAACCATTGCAACCATGAAAAGGCTTACAACGGTTAAAGAGCTCAAAAGCTTCCTAGGAAGGGTCTATAACATCATGAGGTTTGGGCCAGGATTAGGTTTTGTCAGAAGTGGTTTATCCAAACTATTGAAAAATGGGGTTGAATTCATATGGAGAACTCAACAGTAGAAAGCCTTTCAAAGAATCCAGCAGATCATGAATCATCTTCCTACTTTACAAGCACCAATACGTGGGCGACCCCTGTTGCTATATTTAGCATCAAATTCCCAAGCTATAAGGGCCCTACTAGTATAGGAAGATGATGATGGGAATGAGCAACCCATTTGTCATGTGAGCAGGACACTTAAAAATACAGAAACCAGGGTCCCCAAGATAGAAATAGCATGTCTAGTGGTGATCTACGCATCTCAAAGGCTAAAATGATACTTCTCAGCTCATCAGATCCTCCTAGTAACCAAGTTACATCCCATAAATGCATTCCTTCATTAGCCTCTCCTAATAGGAAGAATAATACAATGACTAGTCTTGCTCTCTCAATATGACATTGGCCTTCAAAACCCCTAAGCCTATCAAAAGCCAAGCTATAGCTGATTTGTTGGCCTAGTTCCTAGGTGAAGAAGAGTGTTTACTAAGCGAGGAGATCCCTAAAGAGGTGGTAGTGGCAGAACTCCCAAGAAAAAAGTGGACAATGAGGTTTGATAGGTCGTCAACAACAACTTCGAATGGCCTGGGAATTGTACTAAGTTGTGAAGATGGGGATACCACGCCGTTATCTTTCAAGCTTGGGTTTTCCTGCTCAAATAACACTGTTGAGTACGAGGCATACCTAACTAGGCTGGCCATAGCACTCGGCATGAGAGTGAAACATATGAGGGTCTTAGGAGACTCCAACCTCGTGGTTTCCTAAGGGTGATTTTGCACTTAGAGAGCAAAGTTTGGCAGCTTATAAAACGTGGGCACAAAAGCTGGAGCATAAATTCCAGACCTTCAATATGAAATAAACCTAAAGGAGTGAGAATAGGTTCCCTGAGGCACTAGCCACCTTGGGATCTCAGATACCATTTAAAGGAAAAGACACTTTGAAAAGAGTAAGTAAGTAGGAGTATTCCATCATATGGATCCTCAAAAAGATGTTCCCTAAGGAGCCAGAGCAAGAAGATTAGCGAGATGAGATAAAAGGAAAAATAGAAAAGTGGGGACATAAAGGAAGTATCAAAGAACTAAAGGATTACACTGTGATAGAAGGAAAGCTGTACAAGAGGTTGCCCAGAGGGATCCCATCCAAATGCATCAATGATAAAGAGCGGAAGCTGAGGTTAGAAGAACTACACGGCCAGATCTGTGGAATTGCAGAGAAAATTAGTCTATACAGAAGGATGTAGTGCATGGGGTACTATTGGCTGAATATGAACAAAGAAGCTACAATTGTACAGGAGGAATCTCAAAGGTGCAGGTTTTTAGTGGACAAAGAGGAAAGTTATGCTGTGTTTGTAACAGAAGATTGGAGAACTCCATTCATGGAATACTTGGCTCAAGGGATCCTGCCAGCTGACAGGACATTGGCACACTAGCTCAGGAAACTTGTCATCAGATACTTCTTGCAAAATGGAATCCTGTTTAAAAAGGGGTACAACAAGGATCCCCTAAGATGCTTGAGGCCTAGGGAGGCCAGAGAAGTAGTCAAGAAAGTCCACTCCAATGACTGTGGAAGTCAAACAGGGAAAAGAAGGCTCTACAGGCAATTGCTGTAGTTGTAATACTATTAGCCCACCATGAAAAGGGACTTCAAGAAGTTGGTTAAAACATGTTATGCAAGCCAAGTACTTGAGATGCAATTTATACTCATCCAAATGTGCTGCAAGATATGACAACACCTTGTTCTTTTCACATTTGGGGGCTTGATTTTATAGGGCCAATAAATCCTCCTTCTAATGGCTATATATGGATCTTGGTAGCTATCGAGTATTTTACAAAGTGGGTGGAGGCCATCCTTTTGAAAAAGGCCATTGGAGCAGCTGTGGCAAACTTCATTTGAGAACACATCATCACACGGTTTGGGATCTACAGAAGGCTGATCAGTGACAATGGAACTCTGTTCATAAACAAAGACATGAAGAACCAGACATAAGCATATTACATCAAGCATGGAAGGTCCATGCCATATTATCCATAAGGAAATGGTCAAGCAGAGGCTACTAACAAGGAGATATTGAAAATCCTCAAGAAAATAAAGCATGAGTATGGAGGAAAATGGAGTGATCACCTGACAAACGTATTTTGGGCATATAGGAGTTCCTTGAAGACAGCCATAGGATTCTCACCATTTCCCCTGGTTTATGGGACAGAAGCCATCAGCCTTGTAGAACTAGTCATCCCTACACCAAGAGTAGTACTCGAAGAAATTCAAGAAGGCACAGATGACACAAATAGCGAAAGGAGGCTAGCAGACCTAGAGGGACTAAAGGAATAATGAGAGATGGTCAAAAGGAGGAGTCAAAGGTACTAGTAGAGGATGGCTAAGGCATATGGACAGATAGTCGCCCAAGAGCCTTCACAGAAGGGCAACTGGTGTTGAGAGCAATAGAGCACGTGAGGAAGAACGTTTCAAGACCCTCTAAGTTTGTTTCGAAATGGGAAGGGCCCTATATCATCAGGGAAGCTCACGATAGCGGATATTACTACCTCACAAAGGAAGACGGGACCATCCTGGCAGACCTTATAAATGGGAAGTGGCTAAAACAGTACTACGCTTGAAAGGGGGGGGGGAGCTTTCAGTACACCGAAACCCCCTTCCTTTTCCAACTCTCGAATCCGCTAAGTATTTCATCATTCTTTGCTTTTGAGCTTTATTTAGTTTATGTTTTTAGTTCCTTTTATTGTTGTTTAGGAGCCTATGGTAGAAGGATATTCTATGATCCTTACTATCTTTGTTAAATTCTCCTATATTTCTTGGTATGGCGATTATGCTATGATTCAATGAATTTTTTTTTTTTAAAAATCGAGTTATGATCAAAGTGCACAATTGTGTAGTATTACGTAACTCGAATATGGGCAAATTTGGGAGTGGTACTTGGGCCAGCGCAAAAAAAAAAAAAAAAAAAAAAAAAAAAAAAAAAAACCTTAGCGCATGACTCAAGACTCATGCCACAATTAGTTCAAGTACATAACTTGGGACCACAGGCAAAGGTAAGCACCTGTGATACCCAGCCCAGTACTTGTCCAAAAGGGGTCTACCTGGTTCATGACCTAGGACTTGGAAAAAAAATCCAATGTATCCAGTTTAGTACCTGCACCATCACTTAACTACCAGGGTACTTGGTCCAGGACCTACTGCGAAACTTATAGGGACCATGGCCCATGACTCGATTTAAAAGGAAAAAAAAAAGAAGCCATAAAAATAAGAAGAATAGAATACACATTCTAAGAAAACCCATGTACTACTAAAGTTAGAAGGAGTCTTAAAAGGAAAACATATCTACATTGGAGGGAAAAGTCAGGAGTAGAGTTCATAAGCGAGAAATAGAGATAAACTTATAAGACCTCAATTGTCAAAAAAAAAAAAGCTTATACATTTGAACTATTGAAGAAAGAAAGCACGAAGCTAAGGTATAAGGCCAGCTAGCAAAGAGCCTCTTGAGGGAATCATAGGCATAGGTGATGAAGAAAGAAATCACTGCTTCTTAACTTTCAAATCTTGCAGAATCTTATGAGCACGAGCCAGGGCCTCCTCAATAGCAGCAATCTTGGCATCAAGGTCCTTAGAAACCTTCCTTTGGAACAGCATGTGGGCTAAGGACCGCAGGTACTCCAGCAGGAAAGATAGGTTGAATTTGACCTCCACAAGATCCTGTGCCACCCCTCTCCACACCAAAAACCTTTCCTCAGATAGGGAATCAAGAGAGGAGTCCCTCAGAGAAATCAACACGGCACATAGGAGCTCCATCAGAATGTTGCCCAAGAATACGCCTCCGTTGAACCCACTGGTGAAGTCCCCATAAGCTTTGAACAACCCCTCCAATAGTGGCAGACCCTTAACGGACACAGAAAATCTTAGGAAGTTGCCAAAATAAGGTCCAAAACTATGAAAATGGCTCGTAGGGAGGCTATTGAACTCCAAGGAATCAAAGCGGACAAGAAAGCAAGGAGCCCTGAGCTAGGTTCTAAGACAATCACCCCTGGAGCCTCCTCCATTGTTGTGTCTCCATTCTCAGGAATTAGGGAACTCTCGACCTTCTGGATGGTTTGGGGAACCCCTGCCTGAGCTTCAACAACTGGGACATTGGGAGCAGGTTCCACAACTACCTTAGTACCTATGGGTTTAAGATCCTTAGCACCCATGTTTGCACCTGCAGAAGCAGACAAAGTCAAAAAGGGAAAAGAAGAAAATAAAATATATAAAGAACCAATATCAGCTCCCTGTGGCAGAGCCTCCTCCTCTTGTCCCTCTGACTTCCTAGAAGACTCTGTGAAAGAACACACAGCACGTTGGAGAAAAGGTGAGGAAACGTTGGCAAAATTGCAAAAGGAAGGAAAAGACACCGGGGGCTTCGCCATATAAGGAAAAGGTAAAGGAGAAGTATGGAAGAGAGGGGGGAAAGATGTGAACCAAAAAAAAAAAAAAAAAAAAGAGGAAGGAGAAGGAAGAAGGGAGAAGGGGGTATAACGATGGTAAGCAATATGCACCTTCAGAACCCTTTGACTCCAAAGAAGGTGCAGTCTTAGGAACAGATTGAGCACTAGTTTAACCTAAAAGAGGAAAAGAAAATGAGAACTCTTAGGAAGAAAGCATAAGGGAGATAAGAACAAACATTAATAAAGAATGGATGTTGCTCACTTGCTTGTATGGATGGAGACGTACCCCTCAGGACTCTTTGCCCAACGTAGGCTTAGTTGTGAGCTTAAGTGGCACAATCTTGGTAGGACTAGAAGTCTACACTGGTTTGGGATCTTTAGGAACAAGAGGCTAGAAAGCTTTGGGGTCTTGAACAACCAGGGTTGCAGAAGGCAGAGTGGGCTGGACATCTTTCACTGCCTGTCCGACTTCCTTGGCCATGTCACCACTAGGGGGCTCCTCTTCCACACTTAAAGGAGTAGTAGATTGAGCTGTCATTACTTATTTCGCTAGACTCCCACTAGTTGAGGGAAAGGATACCTCAACCTGCAAAAGGAAAAGAAAAATATGTGGCAGAACAATTACAAAATGCATATGTATGCAGCACCAGAAAAGGAAAGAAAGCAAGCAGTAAGAAGCACAAGTGGAGGAAAACCATACCACATCATCACTAGATGACTGACTCTTGCCCTTCTTGAGACCTAACTTGCACTTGGACTGCAAAAGAGGAGTGGCTATTCATCAATTAAAAAAAGAAAAAGAAGAGAAACACAACATGAACAAGGAACTAGTATGGGCAGATGTCAAAAAAAAAAGAAAAAAAGGAAAGAAGTCTTGCCCTTCTCTCTCTCTCTCTCTCTCTCTCTCTCTCTCTACAGGTTATTTGATGGCCTTTTGCTTACTACAGGTACCCCTAGAAGGTCCTAAGGAGACTGGGGTATGAAATCAAAGGACCCCAAAGAACCCTAGGCTGAGGAACTCATAGGAACCTAGGAGAGAGAAGACTATACCTTGGTCTTCACTCGGATTTTGGGATCAAAAGATGACCAACTTCCTTTCCAACTGCAGAGGGGTCCACTCTCTCGGGTTCCTCAGAAATGACTAACTATTTCTAGGATTTAGCAATTTTCTTTTTCTTAGTTTCAGGGCCAGTCTCAGTACCTTCCACGCTCTCTTCAAGCTCAGCCCTCTTGACAGCTTCTTGTTTAATCTTCTTCTCCTTACCTTTACCAACGAGGGTTGCAGCACCAATTACCTCTAGCACCAATTGCCTCCATCATCCCTCTCTTGATAGGCACACCAGAAGAGGTGCGCACAATAAGGTCACATCTTGACTAAGCCTCAGGAAAATCATGCGCATAGCATACCCAACCGCCCCTGGTAACATGCCATTTTGCAAATTTTGTCTTGCTACTTATTGCAGCAGAAACAATGCCAACAGTGGGAAGGGCTAGACGTTTGTTGAAAGTGGGGGTAGAGAAATGACTAGAATCAAGAACCCTTGAAATCTTACTAGAACCAACAAAATCTGAAAAGGATTTTTGAACTCTTCTCTAGAAGCTAGCAAAGCCATTGGAAGCAAGACTCCCCTTTGAGAGTTTGGCATCACAAATTGAGGGCTCCTCTGTGACCAATAAGAAAAAGCATGGGACCTCAGAGACGGATCCAGGGAAGGAAAAGAAGGCACTACCTCCTTAAAGACCGGCGGGATGTCCTGGTCAAAACCAAACTGCCTAAGGACTCGGTGTGCTGAGTAGTGAGTGTACCTAGGACCACTCGAGGAGGGTACTGGAAGCCATAAGGGACTGGTACAAGCCAAATACGCCAAGCTACCTTTATCTCCCCTACGCAAATCAAAAGTATTCCCCGGGGAGCTAAGGAAAGAGGCCAACACAAAATCGCAGGCAAACCCAGGGCTGAACTCTCGAGGAGAGCGCCAACTCAAGTGACTTACTTGACCAAACAGCTCTACCTAATTGAGGCTGCCACCTTTCAAATTGGCCCAGCGAAAAATGATGGGATGGCTATCACTAGAACTGATACACATACCCTTAATCACACTTGGGGATCCTTGGAACTTATCTTTTACAAATTTCAAACTCTTACACTTCGCCAAAGTAATTGAGGAACGGTCCCACATAAATACCTAGAGAATGGCACAGTGAAGGGACGAAGTAATAGCGTAGCAAGAATTGCCTTCAACTTCATCTCCATGAAGCAAACCTAATTGGGAGTAAACATGGCTTAAGAACATGGGGGCTAAAGGATACTGGGCCAACCTAATTGCCAAAGGAAAGAAAACAGACTTAACCCCATACCCGGGAAACTCATTGAACAAAAACTTACTGAGCCAAAGTGCCAAGAACCTGGCTCGCCTAACTGCCTTGTCATTTTCTTGAGAGAGGTTCATGACCCACTTGCCCATTCTGGCCGGTTTTCCACCAAGAAAAGTAGTACGCCCGCCAAAGTGACTAAAAAGCTTGTCTTCGACCTCGAGATCCTCGCTAGAAAGGCTGATATCAAAAGGATTCTCATCACCAAACACTGGGAGAAGAAGATTGTTGACCACGTCCTCTAAAGTGATAGTGAGCTCGCCAACAGAGAAGAAGAATGTGTAGAGGGAAGGACACCAGCGGCGCACCAAGTGTCTAAAACCCTTAGCGTCCCTAAAACCTTCAAGGTTCCTAGAAATTGCTACTGATCTCAAGATCCTGGCATATTCCAACCAACTGACGAATTCGCCATCAGAAAGCTCCTTGTCCACCCAAATCGGCCAATCAGTGATCTTACCAGGAATGAAATCAAAGAAAATGGGAATCGCTTCATGAGATCCTCGCCTAATTTGCAAATCTAAAATCTCCCTCGAATCTGGAACCTAAGCGGAACTGGCAAACCCAGATTGGCTAGAGAACACCCAGGTATGAGGGGAAGAAAGGGCTTCATCGTGAGACATCTATGGAAAAAACAGGCTGGGAGTGTAGCAGGGATCCCGTATAGGGAAGGCTGGGTGCTCTGTAACCTCCTACGTCTCTCCCTGTGTAGACCTAGAGGAGCTTTCACCCTTAGAAGGACTAGGAGTACTCTCCCTCATTTTCCAGGAAGAAGAAGAAGAAGCCATGGAATAGCAAATGCACTAGGAAACAGGGAAGTCAAAGGAGTGAAGAATGCAAAAGAAGAGACAAAGAAACAGAACAATTGGAAGCAAGAAGATAAGTTTGGAAATAAAGATCTTTGGAAAGTGAAAAGAAAGTTTGAAATGACTGCAATAATGAAGCAAAGAGTAGTTGGAGAAGACAATGCAATAGTGGAGAAAGAACTCTTGTAGAGATTAAGGTTCTGGTCTACTCATGCGTGGGCTGCAAGCAACCCACAAGCTTGGGGGGCTAAAAGTTGAGGTCTAAAAAGCGACAATGTTACACCAAGGTCCAAAAATGGCACAGATAATTGAATTCCATAAAAGAAAATACTTGACCCTGTAATAAAGAAAACAGATGGTAAGCCCAAATCCACTAAGGGTTTTAAGGAGGAACCCAAACCTACGAATGGGTAGGCTTTAGAACTCACGAGACAAAGGGTAGAAGAAAAGCCCAACTTGCCAAGGTCAGAAAATTGCCAGGGACCCCAATGGTAAGAATTGGGTCGGGATACTTGGGGACTGCTAGGAGCTTGGGATCCTTGGGACATGCAGCAAAACCAGGATTGTATTAAGACAGTTCAAAGGGGAGACCAAGAAACACAAGGAACTAAAACAGATGTGTCCCTATCAACCACCCAATGATGTAGAAAGGAATTAGAAACCTTGGAAACCAACAATCCATGAACAAGAGGTTGATACCTCGGGGAATCCCGAAAGAAGAACCATAAAGGGAAGTAGCTGGGAAACTTTCAAACTGGCAGGAAGGAATTAGCTCACTTGGGAAAAATGACAAAGGGTAAGGCAGCCAAAAGCTGAGTCTTGAAAGGTGGGAACTAGAAACCGTAAAAGAGAAAAACCCAAGGTTATCCTTTCAAGACATACTAGAACGGAAAGGCAGTAGGAGACTTTTGAGGAAGAAACTCCAAAAGAAGAAGATAATGAGGAATGAGGAAGTGGCCAGCCACCAACGTTGCTGACACAACATTGGCTCTGGAACTCAGGGGAGCAAATTGAGGAAATCAGTGGTACCTCGGGGACCCTAGGATGACACTATAAAAAGGGGAAGCAGCCAACAGCGAAGGGCATTTAGTAATAGTGAATTAGAGTAGAATCATGGAGAAAACTCTGTTAGAACTCAAGAAAGTAAGAAAAGAGAGGGAAATACCGCCCAATATCCTCAAATAGCCACTAGAGAACATATTTGGATCCAAGGGGATTCAAACTTTGCAAGTCTTAGAGGTTTGAAAAGCCGTATAAGTCTGTAATTTTTGAACTTATTTGGACCTTGTAACACGTCCTAGTGAGCATAATATATTATACAATTGAGAAAGTAATGAAATATTTCACATAATCTCAAGCATCCTTAACATTTATTTTGTATCTTTCTCTATCACATTTCCCCTTTATTGTTTCTTGCTGTTCAATGCATATATTTCTATTTGCTAGCATGTATGTGTTGTAGGATTCGTGCTCTGTGCACTATCTAGTTCGTAATCAGCCCATTTAGCTGCGGTGAACCAAGCCTAGTCCCTTAAAACAACAACTAAAAGGCCCGAGGTCCTTGCTTTTACTTGGGCCTAGGCACTATCCAAAAAGGGACCTACACACTATTTCAAAGCCCTAACTTTTCAATATAAACAAAACCCAAAAAAAAATAGAGATTCACTATTTTCAAAGCCCTAACTTTATTGATTCAATATAAACAAAACCCAAAACACAAAACACAAAACAGAGAGAGGGTATTGAAATTTTCAAAAGAGTCACCTTGAGTCTTGAGATGAGAAGCTGATGATCAAGCCGGCGTGGGGAGGGTGGTGTGTGGAGGCGGCGGTAGAGGCAGATTCGGCATAAGAGGGACTGTGGAGTGTGGAGTATGGAGTGGAGGGCTGGAGGCTGTCTGAACGTGAGAGTGGAAAGTGTAAGAGTGAAAAGTGTGGGGTATGTAGGGTAGGGTTTTTTAAACTTTTGTTTTTATAGTCTAATAAGTTTTAGTTTAATTAGCTATTTACTTAGTTTAATTATAGTTAATTAATCTAATGGGTTTTAAAATGCTATCATTGTTATGTTTAAAAAGATAAAATGAAAAGCTATTAAGCTAAGGGGGCCAGATTTGATGACTGATGTCTAATCATATAAACAAAAAAATTCCAATTGTTTTAAAATAATATGATGGAGGCCCAAAGTATATATAAACTAAGGAGGCCCAAAGCAAAGCATATATAATAACAAAGGCCCAAAGCTCAAATATTTACAAACTTTATATTATATATTATATATTTAATATAAAATAGAATATAATAATATATTTCGATTCGATTCAGTGCATTCAAATCTGCCACTGAAAACCGAACCGAAATTTTTGGTTTTTAATATAATAAAACCGAAACCAAACCGAACCAAAATTTTTGCAACGGTTCGGTTGGTTTGAAGCGGTTTTTTTGGTTCCTTGGTTTTTTGCACACCCCTAGTTTTAGTAGCCAATATTAGATAAATAGCAGCACTGGATGGAGAAGAAAGCAAGAGAATCAAAGAAATTTTCAAATGGTGTTAAGTGACATTTGTGCTTATGGAGCAAATTGGATATTTCTAAAAAAATTCTAATAGTACTTGGCATTAGCCCAAACCTGAAGAATAATTTTTTGTATTTACCCTTTAATATTTTATGTTAGATTTTTTTTTTTTTTTGGTAAATGGGAAATTTAATCAAACAAACTAAAGATTACAAAGTCTAGAGTAAGAAACACTCTAAGCATCAATAAATAACTAGTACAAACTAAAGGAAGGGGGATGCAAATATAAAACAAGGCTATCACTAATAAAAGATCCTTCCTTGGCCAAAAGGTTCACTTTTTGATTCTCTTATAGAAGGCGAGGTAGATGTGGATTGCCTTAAAAGGCTGGAGTACGGACTTGCAATCAGAGTTCAAAGTACTACATGGGTGAGATGAATCAAATGAATAAATAGAATGTAATAATTGTAACCATTGCCCTTGCATCAATGACAAGTATCCCTCCAACTTAAAACTACTTTTACCACCGCACACTCTTATTGCAATGGTCATTCCACAAGTATAAGTGCTTGTGAGGTTTGAGGGGCAAGGGTTGGGGTTTAAGTCTCCAAGAAGGAATTTCACATACATATACACTTAGATTAGGATAGAGTAGAATTTCTATCTTGTAAAAAAAAAAAAAAAAACTATTTTAAATCCATCTAAACTAGATTTAGCACATTCTATTTCAAACTCCTTCTAACTCATTTAAAGTTAATCTAAATTTTATTAACAAAATTATTATTGATTAAAGTATAGGTTTCAAGGAAAATTTTTAATATATTCTAAAAAAGCAGTTGCTTCGTTTCAATATATTTTCAAAAACACAATTTTCATAAGTTATTTGAAAAATGAAAATATTAAATAAATTCTTTGCATCACAAAGAGGATATATATTTCTTTACAATATATATATATATATATATATATTATATATATATATTACAATGTTTACCAAAAAATATTTTTACAATTTTTTTTCAAGAGTCAACAAAAATATAAAAAGGAACATCGTAGTATTTAATTTAGAATTCTTAAAATGAATCTATGTATAAGCATTGGACTGCATACAAATAATTTGCAAATTACTTGTAGGCATCCTCTTTCTTCCTTTGTTTGCTCTTGAGATGTGTCGCCTCAGCATGGTTGATATGTAAGGCTAAACCTTTTATGAAGGGGAAACGAGCTTATTCTGTACGAACCCAATTTCCCTTGATGGACTGGACCTAGAGTTGGGCTTCTAATTTATTTGTATAATGGGTAATGACTTTCATACTATGAGTAGCTCCTTAGCCGAGCCTTAATAAGGAATTGGCCCAACGATTATTGTTCCCCCTATTCCCCTTCAACCACTCTCACTATCACTGTCTTCTTCTTCTTCTTTTTCTCTCTCTCTCTCTCTCTCTCTCTCTCTCTCTCTCTCTCTCTCTCTCTCTCTCTCTCTCTCTCTCTCTCTAGAATGCCCAACCCTCCCTCTGTCATCATTCCACCTATTTATAGCTTTAGGATAATGGGAAGCTCATCAGTGCCCTTGATCTCACTCGTGTGGAAAGGGACCAAACTTATTATTCTTGATAAGGAATATGCTCCATCGGAAATGGAACTGAAATCATTGGAACTGGTACTAACCTCCAAATCCTGTTCAACAGTGTAATTCCCCAAGGCATTCACGTGCTGCCGACATATTACCGAACAAGGTAAAGGCGCTCACCGACCATCTTATACCGAACTGAGGGATAATGGGCTAGTCACGAGGTTGAGCGGGGTAATATCCAGGTTCATTTGGGCCTGGGCGAAGGCCAAATGGGCCTATGACCGCACAACGTACATATTCTATTTCAAAATTTTCAAGAATTTTAAAATAAATTTTAAAGTTCATTTTAATTATTTTGATCATCTATTATAATTTTTTAATTTAATATAATAAAATTTACACATCACATGCCATTTGCATACCAAATAACTCAATATATGATTATACACCTTATTATAACCGAGTTTTCAAATCCTCACACGTCAATTATCAACCAAAAATGAAAAACAAAAACTCAATATATATATATATATATATATATATATATATATATATGCGTGTGTGTCTTTGCATTTTAATAATTTAATCTAAATGGAACTCTAATAAAGTTTCAAATGGCTCACGAAAGTTGCAATATTATTTATAAATTCATTTTTTTGCTATATAAAAAATTTTAATTTTAGAACTATATGTGTTTGGGACTAACTTATAAGTTAACCTTTTTGTTTTTTAGCTCTTATTTACAGTTTTTAAAACCTTAATTTTTCTTTTCTTTTTTTTTTATTTTTTAAAATGACAATTATACTTTAGCATACATTCAACAAAAACCTAAATAAGTTGTTCTCAAAGTATTAACATACCTTTTAAATAAATAAGTGTTAAAATATACTTGTATTTTGAAAAAAATAGTAATAAAAAATTTTAAAAACGGTGTATAAAAATTAAAATTTTAAAATTTATAAATTGGTCGAAAGTCCAAACACACTTCCATTCTTTCTCCAAGGATTATTGGTTATACAACTTACGAGCAAAACGAGGATAGTAGATAGTGCTGGCTAGGATTGTGCTACTCCTAGACTAGCTTATTAGATTACATCACCCAAACAAACAGTCTCCTTTCTGCAACCGAGTCAAGTTGCGGTCTTTTTCTAGGTTTTATATAGTACGAGAGTGGAACCCAGACCACTGCAACTCTCTCTCTCTCTCTCTCTCTGTCCGTCTCGATCAAAAACTGTCGCCGATCAAAATTTTAAGGTACAATCCTTAAACTCATTATCCAATTTATAACATTTTTTTATTAAAGAAATTTCTGTACTAATAATAGATCATCCTTAATCGTGATCAGCGAGTTTATGTAGCTTATTTAGTTTCAGATCAAGATTGTGCATTTTGCTCACTTTTCTTCTAGAAAATTTTATTTGAATTTCCAGTATGATCGTCGCTACTGTACTATCTGATTGTGTAGATGTGATCTGTTTATCGGTGAGATTACTACTAGGGCATGTTTGGTTGCTGAGAATTCGAAGGAAAAAGGTTAAAAAAACATTAACATTCTTATTGTTTCTGATAATTACAAATAGAGATGAAAAAAACTCGAATTAGGCAGTACCAACTAGTTGGCATTGGACTTTGCTCAGTGATTTTTCTTTTTGGGTGTGATTTTAAGTTTGGGTATTTTGTTTTTGTCTTATAGGCGTAACTTTGTTTGGACTTAGGGGTGTGTGTGTGTGTGTGTTTAATTTTATAATCTTTGGGTTCCTGTGTATAAAATCCTAGTACCTTTGGGTACATAGTATTAGTACCCACCAATAGTGCTAGATTGGCTTGGAGCCTTGGACCATGAACCCACTAAGAAGGGGAGCGCGGAGTGCAAGTAGTGCGTCTCCTTAATGAAAGCATCTAAATTGTGTAATTTGGTTAAGTGGGATTCTTCTACTAAGCTGTCTGATCCCACAAAATGTGTGTGTGTTTGGACTTATGTAGGAAGCCATATTTCCACTCAAGGCCCTTTCGCAAGGTGAGATCAACGATTTATGGTGGAAGCAAAATGTTTGGAAGCAACCACTTAAGGTGTGGAAATAAGACCAACCTTGTTACATTTTCATTAGTGTTACTTTCTTACTCTTAGTATTAGTCACTGCCATCGCTAACATATAGGATAGGATATACAAATTCTTAGCCTTTTTTTTTTTTTTTTTGCTTTTCATGCAAATGGATAGCTGCTTGTTTTTACAAGCCCAAAATGTGTTTAGCTTGCAATATGATTTGTTAAACTCTTAAATATAACTGCTGTCAAGGGAGTTTTTACTTGGAAAAATTGTAGATTATATAGCCTTTTAGATAAAATGTATTTTTCTTTATTGTGATTCATCCACATCATTAGTTAGTTTGTACTTTGGAAGGTTACTAATAATGACTAATGAGTTTCCATGACAAGGTTAGAGTAACACAATAAGGATTAATATGTACAATATTACACTCACAAACTTGTTTTCAATGCATGCAGATAAACCTACCTTAAGCTATTTATTAGTTTAGCTACTGTGTAGGATAGTATTATTGTTGTAAATGTGGTAAACATTGATGCAATTGAGAATTTTATTGATTTAGAATTTTTCAAACATCAAAATTATGCATTTTGAAACAAATGAAAAACCAAAAACCAATTCTGTATTGAGGATCTGAAAATTTTAGTGTTTGCTTTCTACATTTTTTCATTAGATTTATTATATCAAGATACTTTTCAATTCTACTTACAAAGAACTTTGATGTCTTGATACAGTTTAATTACTGAATAGGAAATTTAATCAGGAGTTCAATGGATCAAGGAAGGAGACCAAATAAGTTCATTGCAAACAGAAACAACAAGATATACATGGACCTCAAAGACATAATACGGGAGCATGCCCTCCCTTTCCTTCCTGCTAAATCATTGTTCAGGTTCAAAGGGGTTTGTAGGGACTGGAAGCTCCAGATTTCAACTCCTTTCTTTGCCCACAATCAGTCAAATAATTTTCATAGAGTCACGGGCTTTTTTTTTCAATCCCAGTCAAAGCCACCCTCATTTATATCCCTTGATCCAAATTCATGTGGCATTCCAGACCCATCTTTGCAGTTTTTGCCTGAACCGGTTGACATCAGGACTTCTTCCAATGGCCTACTCTGCTGTCAGGGTCGCACTGGCGAGCAGCCCTACTATATCTGTAATCCTGCTACCAAGCAGTGGAAGAAACTCCCTAAACCCACTGCTAATCATGGGTCTAACCCTGCCCTTGTACTCATCTTTGAACCGTCTTTACTCAACTTCATTGCTGAGTACAAGCTCATTTGTGCTTTTCCATCTGCTGATTTTGATAATGCTTATGAATTTGAGATTTATTCCTCTTCAGAAGGATCTTGGCAAATTTCACGTGAGATGTTCTTTGGTGGTGCAATGTTCATGCCTTGCTTAGGTGTCCATGTGAATGGAATTGTATACTGGCTCTCAAAGATGGGTGGGGGTGGGATTGTATTTTTTGATCTCACCATGGAGCGTACACAGCGCCTCTATTCTTCTCAAAATGGCTGCTTGGGTGTGATGGATGGGAAGCTTACTGTGACTAGTGCTTATGGTCAGGCACTCACTGTGAATGTGCTGTCTAATTCCTACACAAACACAATGGGGATGAACAGCAGAGTCAAGGCTTGGGATAGAAAACTTCATGTCAATTTAAGCGACAGGTCAGAACTTGGTGCACTTCCTAGTTATACTCATTCACCACATGATCAGGGTGCTGTTCTCTTTGCCAGTGGGGATGTGATTGTGTTTCGTTGTGACACAGCAGTTCATACATATGACATGAAGACTAAAGAATTTGGACGCCTAAGTTGTGAAATTGATCATGATCTGAGATTTTTTGGTTATGTGAATAGCCTTGTTGAAATCTAGCTGGACTGTTTCTTATATGTTGTCTTCAGAGTTGGCAACACTGTCTAGCCATAATATGACACACCGAGCAGTTATATTGGGCAGTAAATGGCTTATTATGTAGTAGTCAGTGAAATAATTTAGGGCTGTTATGTTGTTAGCTATCAGATTTGACTGTATTACTGATTTACATCTATTGCAACTTTCGGTCTTTTTGGTACAAAATTGAAAACATATTATGAGTTTTGTTTTGGAATTGAGATATCAACTGGATGAAGCTATTTACCGAAAATTGTTCAGTTTTCCTGGACCTTTAATTCTTACCTGTCAGTTTTGTGGCTTTGACTGACCTGTATGGAATCTCCAAAAAAAAGGGTGTGTGTGGCCTGGCCTCTAGTCTAACAATGACAGGTTTTCATTTTGAAATGATGGGATAAAAGTATCAATAATAGCTTGGCTTGAGGCTAGTTTAGCAATAACTAAGCATTTTCCAGGACCCAAAAAAAGAAAAGAAAAACAAAGAAGTACCTTTCTCTTTATTTTTAGGCTTATCCAATACGTGCCTCCCTCCATCTACTATTGGGAATCCAAAATTAGCTTTTAAGCTTTTCGTTTACTTGTTGGTGGCTTGGCATTAGCTTTCTTAATCAGTGTGTTTGATTATGTGAGAGCGTAAGAAGTTTAGCTTTTCCTTGAAGGTTGTTATTTTCCTGAACTTGCTTCTAGAAACAACCCCAAAACGCAGTAAGTGGAGCTACTAATCTCGAAAAGTTATATTTAGTTGTCATCTAATAATTAGTACTATGCCTGTGAGATGTAGTTTAATTAAAAATTAAATGTAAATAAACTAAAATTATATTAATCATTAGTGAGACACGTGACAAAAACATACTAATTTTATGATACATACGTAAGTATATTGAGCCACGTACTTTGCCCAAACATGATATATAATATATAAATTTTATTATATAAAAGCACAAATTTATGATATATAATCAAGATTATTAAGATATATATTAATTCTATTTTTTTATGAGGTCAGGGTTGTTGGGTCTTGATACGATGGAAATTACCTTTTACTAAAAGTGACAAGCATTTGATCTCCTTGGGAAAATCTATGATTCAAGAATTGTGCCGTTGCAATCTTGACTCAAACACAAAATGTCTTCCACTTTGATTGGAGGATGAATTGAAAGGTATTTACAATGAAACTATGATGAATCTATAACTATGCACTTGTTAGAGACTTCTCATTCTTTGTGTATTCTTTGAATGCTTTTTATGTACGTTTTTCATCTTCAAAAAATTGTGGTGGAAGTTTGTTTTTCATCTTCAAAGATTTGTGGTGAAAGTTTTTTCGGGACTTCAGAGCTTGCAGCCCATGAAACTTCAATGGATTGGAGTCTTTGGAGTTTTTGGAGACCTTGGAGCTTGATTCAGCTTTGACAATTGAAATTCTTGGTGATTTTGGAGCTTGATTTCAGCGAGTGGAGACTTTTGAATGTCCTCCTAAGAGACTTATAAGAGTCTCTATTTATAGCAATTTTGAAGAGGTTTAATGACACATGGTTGATTTTGATTGACAACACTACATATCATAATTTAAATGAAGAGACTCTAAATCTTGTTCTCCAATGGACACATGACATAATTTGATCAACCAAAGTGTTTTAATTTTAACATGGAAATATTATTGACGTGATTATTGTATGCCGACGTGATTGACTCTTGAATATTCATTTATCATTTTTGTTCAGTATCCCTTGACGAATTGTGACATTTTGCAGGGGAATTTGACACTCAAAAGTGCCAAATTTTCCTTATGTCCTCGTTTCCCTTGATATATAATAATTAACTATATAAATTATAATTTGCACTTGCTATATCAACGTGTACAATCAGGTATGCATGGACTCTTCTTTAAAAAAAAGGTATGCATAAACAAATTTGTAACGTTATAAAACAGCGTTAATACTAAATTTGTGATTCAAGCTGTTTGTACGAGTTTTTATTCTTAGCAAAAAATATATATACTAGTTAAAAGCCCGTGTGTTGCACGGTTTTATAAAATATATATTTTATAAGAGAAACAATAACTAAATAAATAATTATTATAATAACAAAAGGAACAAATTTTATTGGTATAACAACTATCAAATATAAAATAAAAACACCTCTATAAGAACACAATTTGCACCTAACCCAAAATAGGAAGAAGATAGGCTTAAAGAGCCCAATACAATGAATTTGTAGAGAGTGAGTTGGAAATCTAAGTTCTAAAGAGTTTAAATAACAATGACAGCAGACCAATATCATAGTATGATGGAGATGGAATAGCTTGTAGAGTGAAAATTGTCCTCGGACTCAAGCCGAGGAGATTGATTCTTATATTTCTTTCTCTTAAGGACAAATTACAAGTATTGTTCTTGAGTCTACAGTATATCATTTCCTCTTTTCTCCAAACCTCCATCCTGAGGGTCTTCTCTCCTTTTTATCCTTTCCTTCCTCCTCTCTTTGCCTTCCACATATGGATCATGTTGTCGGTCTGGATACTTGTCCTATCCGCTCCTTCTTGAAGCTTTTAAAAGTAGCTGTAAGGCTGGACACTGTTGCTCAAGTATCACTTCCTCATTAATGCGGCCAGAGAGTTAGTTATAGAATATTCAATGCGATGGTAGTAGCTTTCTCTTTAGATATTTCATGGTTTTCTTTTGGGCTTATGTTCTCATGGTGCATATCTTTATCAATAGAGTCTCATGGGATGTTGCTTTTGGGGTGGCAGACAATACATTCCGACCTCTGCCTAGCTGAACCGAGGAAGTATTCCTCCTCGGACCACCTTCTCAGATGATCATGATTAGATTTTTACTTCATTATATACCAACATGGACTCTTAGTAAGATATTTATCCATCCTCAGTCTGCTTAATGTCCTTAGATTGGGTTTTCAGCCCAATATATGCGTAAATACATACTTTGGACCTATCTCCCCCACAACCTCAACAGAAAATTATTAGTTGGTAACTTACAAATTGTGCTCTAATGAGACTTGTAGTGACATGTATCAAATTGTTTTTATCTGACTTTTGTATATAGCAGATTTGTAATATTATTGTAAAAAAAAAAAAAAAAAAATTGTTCTAAATTCGGGGAGATTGTTGAATACCTCTTTGTACACTATATTTTCAGTGTATCCTAGTTCTTGTTTGACATTGTTCTTTATTAAAATCTTTAGTCCTTCGTGCAATTGGTTGTGGCTGAACACTGGACTTGGCAAGTCTTTGATTTTTGTTGTAGCATGATAGATTGTCTTCTTAATCTTAAAAAAATATTAATTATAATTATTTTTTAAACTATAATTAATATGTAATCATACGAAGATTATCATTTTGAATGCTTTTTATTTGATAAATCATGTCTAATCATATTAATCATAAATGTGTATCCAAGAGTTAAGTCATTTTGGATATATATCACTGTAAGTTTCTTTAAAAACCTTCTCATCTCTTCGTGTGTGTGTTAAAAATACTTAATATTTAAAAAAAAAAATGTGTAACAATGTATCACCATTGAATATCTCTTTAGCTACCAAGTCAAAAAGTAAAGCAATGTGTAATTCATAATAACAAAATCATGTCTAACCATGTGTGTGTGTGTGTGTATATAATATATATATATATATATATATATATATATATTTATTGAGAAACATGTCTAAGCATATTTAATGATTGATTCTCAAATCACAACCATATAAATTGAATAAAATTTAAGGAAATTAGGTTAAACAAAAGACAAAAAATACACAAAACCTATTCAATTTGATGGGAAAAAATTTGAAGTAAACAAATATATAGTTGTAGGTAGAAGAACAAAATTCCAAGGAAATCAAAATTCATCCACATTTGGATATAACTATTTCTTTTGTATATGTTTGTTGCAATGATCAATGACGTAACAAAGCAATTAAACCATTTTCAATAAACACTAAAAAAAAAAAAACAAAAAGAAATCATCAAACTTTCATATTCGAAATAGGACCCAGGTATTTTTTGTAAACATACAAAGGTTAAAAAAAAATTATTCACATAAAATTAAAACAACATCCATCAATTTGAATTTAAAATTGCTTGTGAATTATAAAATTTGTACCTTAAATGTTCAATCATGAATGTGATTTTTAATGCATCTACAATACAAAAGAAATATCACTGTCTCACCAACGAACATGATTCTTGCTTTCTCCAAACGGGCCTGAACAAAAGAAATTTATATATATGTATATATATATATATATATATATATATATATATAGATTAACCATCTTCTCTCACTGTGTTTCTCTTTCTTTTATTTTTCATTATTCCAGCGGCACTCTTTGGCTGTTCTCTCTCTAATTATCTCACAAGTCACACCCATGTCTCTATTTATATAACAAATAAAAGCAACCGTTTGTCAAAAAATAAAAAGCAACTGCCTTTATCTTTACGTCGCTTATAAATGGGAGATGTTTACAATATTTTTACAACATTTTCACAATAAATCATAGGTGGTTAGTTGTTATTGGTTTAAATTTGAACATAACACTAAAACTACTTTTTTGCTCCAATAATAACAACTAGTAACAACTTACCATTTAAGATTTGTTGTAAAAATATTGTGGATATATTTTTTCTCCTTATTAAATTCACTTGGGATTCCTATCACTTTTTGAAATAGAATACTAGATAAGTGGGTCTCTACGTGTTTGTTTTCTTATCTATTTGTTCAAGAAAATGGCGAAAATGAGCTTTTGCCCATTTCGTGCAAAAAAATTAACGTGTTGCCCTATTTCCTAAACTAATTAGGAAAATACCCCTCTTTTGAAACTCGATTTTCTCAAAATCAAGTTAAGACTTATAATGGCGTTTTAAGGAGCCTATAGTGGTGTTTTAAAACTTGAGCTCCAAGAACCTGAGTTATAGGTAAAAAAAAAAAAACTTGCATGGAACTCGAGTTCTAAAAACGCCACTATAGGTCCTTAAAATATCACTATAGGTTCTTTAAAACGCCACTATAAGGCTCCGGAATTTTCTTTTTTGAAACTCAATTTTGAGAAAATCGAGTTTCAAAAGAGGGGCATTTTCCTAATTAATTTGGGAAAGGGGGCAACACGCTAATTTTTTTCCTGTGAAATGGGCATTTGTCCATTTTGGCCCTAGAAAAGAGTTTATAAGATACACCACTAAAATTACAACGTAACCGATTACAAAAAATGAGCTGATTTTTACATTTTACTGCAATGCCTACTTTATATATATATATATATATATATATATATATATATATTTGTGGGTTTTTGCTAACTCAATTGGTAAAGTCTCTGATGGTTGAATAAGAAATCTGGGGTTCAATCTCCACTTACACCAAAAACTGATTGATGTCTTGGTTTGATGATAAAGAGATTCAAGAGCGGACTCCATAGGTTGAAGTCTCATGTATTGCATGGATTTGTTTTGTTCGGAAACATATAAAATATATTATTTTATGAAAAAAATTTATTAGTTTTATTACATAATTTATATGAATTATATGAAATATGTATACACTCTCCACATTGAAGAAGTTGATAAAAACAAAAAATCTAATGCCAGTTTAAGTGGTGGAAGTGTGAAGCTGAATTCTAAATCTAAAAAATATATCAACTTAAAAATTATTGGAGAAAAAGATAAGAGCAAAAAAGAAATTATATCTATTTTTTTAAAATCTTAAA
Source organism: Castanopsis chinensis (assembly GCA_032878915.1). Lineage (NCBI taxonomy): Eukaryota > Viridiplantae > Streptophyta > Magnoliopsida > Fagales > Fagaceae > Castanopsis > Castanopsis chinensis. The sequence goes on along the minus strand of JAVQMG010000122.1, from coordinate 4,432,557 downwards.
AAAAAAATTTGGATTGTAACCAAATTGAGGCTTTTATCAATTTAGAAATTATAGACTAAAATGATAACAACGAAAAAAAAAAACTTCTTTTTTTTAAATTTATAAAAATTTCTGCAATTTGGTGAAGTCACTTGGCGCAACCATGGCTTCTAAGCCCAACTTTTATTATATAGTATACTAGTCGCTAACCCGTGTAATGCATGAGAAAGCTATTGAATATGAGATTTTAAAAACTTTTCATTAAATTTCCCACCACAAAGATATTAATTGACCAGAACACAAATTTTTAGTATGAAAACAAAGACAATGATATTTAGTGGATTGGGTAATAACACAGGCTTTTAGAAGAAAAAAAAAATTGATTTAAAAAGTTGGAAATTTTAGCACAAGCAAGAGCAACTACAATTGTTAAGGAAGGATTAAAGGACCTATAAGAAATATTTTTTCCAATATTTGGGCCCAATGGTAGAGTTCAAAGAAGGTGACCTGTTACACAAAATTCTTCTCATTATAATCAACATCCTAAAGTGAATATTCAATCCAAAAATGTATAACCAATGTTATATATTGAAGTGCTGTGCAGGACAGAGATAGAACAAACATATTCTTATGACCACGCCCAAACAATATTAGTAATCGAAAAAGTATCATGATCCAGCATACTAATTTAAAAGTTACAATTTCAAACACATCCTCACTATGAAAATTCCACCGACATTCAAATATCAATTAGTTTAAGTAAAACTGTAAAAGTAATAAAACTAACATTTGGAATAGAGGGTTAAAGCGTATCTTTTGAATCTGGAACATATTTTCCTTTATTATTCACACTTTAAAACAATAATAGCAAATTTCAAAACCAAAAATAAATATATTAACATATAATACAGAACACTATTATAGATTTTATATTATACAAGGTTCTTAGCTATCTCTACTAATTCCAATTGAATTAGATTTCTATTCTATGTGGTAACTTCTATTTCTATTAATTTTAATTGAATTTAGGTTTCTATTTTAGTTGAATTAGGTTTCTATTTTATGTGGTAACTTATGTCTCCTAATTCTAATTGAATTAGGTTTCCATTTGACCTGTAGCTTCTTCTCCTAATTCTAATTGAATTTCTCCTCTAATTGAATTAGGTTTCCATGTAATTAGCATGCTTATAAAATAGTTTTGCATTTTTTTAATCTTATCCTTTCTACTTAAAATAAAAAAATGACTTTATGAAATAAAGTCACCAGCTTTTTAATTCATCAATAGAAAGATTTTTGAAAGGTTTGGATTGAAAGTTGCTTCTGTAACTTTGAATCTAAACCCTTGAATAAATAAAAAAATTGGAAAAAAAAAAAGAGTAAAAATGTCAAAATTGTTGTGAGAGAATTTCACTCTACAATAACCTAGTGGTATATTGCACGGGATCTCCATGCATGAACGGGTGATGTTTAAGGATGTAAAACCAATTAACTAAATTGTTTGATGAATATATACATTACAATCTATAATATAAGCCAAGAAATAGCAAACAAAAAGGATACATAGAATATGAAGGCATCTTTAAAGATTTTGCATAAGTACCAAGAAATATATTCACACAGACTATTAAAGGAAAAACAAACACAAACACAGACCATTAAAGGAAACACATACACAAACTACTATTAAAGAAAGAATTACACAAACATATACCATTAAAGGAAAAACATACACAAACTACTATTAAAGAAAGAATACAAAAACTAAATAGAGAAAGCTTTGAAGAGAAATTTTCGTACCTTGAGATTGAGGAAGAAGTTTTTTTTTTTTTTTTTTTAAATAATGCTGATGTGAAAAAAGAATCTATAATAAAAAGAAAAAGAAAACAATGATGACGTGAAAAATTGTAGGAATTTCAGATACTTTGATTTTATATGTATATATTCAAGCTATTTGTTCGACACTTGGGGAAAAAAAAAAGTCAATTTTTTTTTTTTGGAATCAAAAAGTACTCAAGGTTAAAAAAAGAAGGTTGAATCTCTGAGTGTAATACCACGATTATTACCGTTATTAATATATGATTATTATGCTATTATTATTGTTAGCTTTGTGAGGTGTTGTAGATATGCACGTAGTGTCGTGGTAACATTGTTGTTGTATATGCTACTCTTCAACTAGTGAGAGGCGTCTCTCTTAAAAAATAAAAAGAAAAAAACTAGTGAGAGGTGTGATCAAGCGGCAAAACAAAGATATCAAACATTCCAAGAAGTATATAGTGATCACGTGGTCAAACAAAGAATATTACCAAAGTCATTAGTCCTTTTTTTGGTTAAAGACCAAAGTCATTAGTCATTATTAGACCATTAGTACGCATGGGCAATTCCGTGACCATGAGTAAGCCTAAATTTATTTTACATTTTTATTTCTATCTAATACACATATCAAGTTTTGTGTTAGTTGTTTCTCAAAAACAAAAAAAAAGTTTTGTGTTAATCAGATATTATTTACTATATGATTTATATCATATATTTTATGCATAATTTAAAACTACAAAAACTTGCAATTTAAACAATTTATTGATAACATAACTATTGATCTTTAAATTTTTAGAAACTTTGCAAGCATTAAAAATATAAAAAGAAAATGTAATCTAATGGTGAATTTGTCAAAATACAACATCAATAAAAAGATATTAAAGAAGGTTATAACCTTAGGCTACAACCAATTTTGTAGTGAAACTTTGTCTTTCAAGTACTTTACTAGAAAAAAGATGAGTAAACTGTTAGCAAAATTGGACTACCGTGCTAGGGTTATCAGGATTAACTTTTATTTGAGTCCTCTTGGTGGACTATTTAAAGTTTTTAAATCAATAGGGTGCCTCCCGTTAAAGAATAATAAAGAAAGAGGCAAAGGGGGTTAGAGACGGTTCTAAACTCCGCAATAAGGTTCACTCACTGCATTGTTCTTCGTTTGAATAACCTTAGAAGCCAATAATGAGTTATAACCTGAAATCAGTTAAAAATACCGTGACAATATGTGAGTTATTCTCAATATACTGTAGCATGAGATCTTTGTACTTTTTTAGTGTGATTTCACTAGATTCAGGTTTGGATCTTATAGAGTATTATAGTCTGATGATAGTTTTAAAATTGATATTTGATATAATACAATGACCATTTGGTGTAAAATATTTGTGAATGACATTAGTTTTGATATTTATCCTATGAAGCCTATAGAAAACGTGAGACACACACTCTCTCCAATTATATTTTATCTTTCCACCTCACAGACACTCTCTCTCCTCTCTCAATAGCAGCATAGCCAATTTCTTCTCCCTTTTTCTTTTCTTGATATCAGTTTACACTAAACCAGCCCTTTTTCTCTTCCTAATACCGGTTTACACTGAACCAAATTTGGTCCATCGAGACTTTATCAATTGAGCTAATTGAATCCCACAGTTAAAATTAATATTTGATACAATACAATGACTTTTTGGTGTAGAATATTTGTGAATTACATTAGTTTTGATATATACCTTGTGGAGCCTATAGAAAATGTGACACACACTCTCTCTCTCTCCAATTATATTTTATCTTTCCACCTTTCTCTCTCTCTCTCTCTCTCTCTCTCTCTCTCTCAATAGCAGCATACCCAATTTCTTCTCCCTTTTTCTCTTCTTGATACCAGTTTACATTGAACCAGATCTGGTCCATTGACCAGGAAAAAAAAAAAAAAAAAAAAAAAAAAAAAAAAGACCACCAAATTCGTCAATTCATGTGCTAAATTTGGTGCTAGGCAAGAATTAAATTTCAAATCTCTTATTCAACCATCAGAAACTATACCAGTTGAGTTAATTGAATGCCATAATTAAAATTGATATTTGATATAATACAATGACTTTTTGGTGTAGAATATTTGTGAATTACATTAATTTTGATATTTACCTTGTGGAGCTTACTGAAAATGAGACACACACACACTCTCTCTCTCTCCAATTATATTTTATCTTTCCACCTCTCTCTCTCTCTCTCTCTCTCTCTCTCTCTCTCTCTCTCTCTCTCTCTCTCTCTCTCTCTCTCTCTCTCTCTCTCTCTCTCTCTCTCTAGTAGCATAGCCAATTTCTTCTCATTTTTCTCTTCTTGATACCAGTTTACACTAAACCGAATTTGGTCCAACAACCAAAAAAAAAAAAAAAAATGAACAACAAATTGGCAATTCATGTGCTAAATTGGTGCCAGGTGGGGATTAAACTTCAAATTTCTTAATCAACTATCAAAGACTTTAAATCCCATAATTAAAATTGATATTTGATATAATACAATGACTTTTGGACTAAACCGAATTTGGTCCAACAACCAAAAAAAAAAAAAACACGAACAACAAATTGGCAATTCATGTGCTAAATTGGTGCCAGGTGGGGATTAAACTTCAAATTTCTTAATCAACTATCAAAGACTTTACTAGTTGAGCTAACTAAATCCCATAATTAAAATTGATATTTGATATAATACAATGACTTTTTGGAGTAGAATATTTGTGCATTACATTAGTTTTGATATTTACCTTACGGTGCCTACTGAAAATGAGACACACACAAACACACACACTCTCTCTCCAATTATATTTTATCTTTCCACCTCACACACACACACACACACACTCTCTCTCTCTCTCTCTCTCTCTCTCTCTCTCTCTCTCTCTCTCTCTCTCTCTCTCTCTCCAATTATACTTTATCTTTCCACCTCACACACACACATACTCTCCCTCCTCTCTCAATAGCAGCATAACCAATTTCTTCTCATTTTTTCTTTTCCTGATACCGGTTTACACCAAACCGAATTTAGTCCATCAACCAGAAAAAAATGAACACCAAATTCGGCAATTCATATGCCAAATTTGATGCCAGTTTGTAATGGAGTGGCGCCTCTTCTCATTTCCCTCCATAATTTACCCCATTTCACATATCGCCCTAAACACTCTAATATCAAATACTCTTTTAAAAAATAAAGTAATTTGTAATTTATCAATTGTCAATAGACTTAATGATGCGTAACAACAAACAAGAATTTTTTTTTCCCAATGAAACAACTGTCAAGACTCTTTACTTTTTATTATCAAAACTTTAATGCCACAACCTATTTACAATAATGCTAAGATCACAACTAAACCCAAAATGTGATGAGTTGTGAGTAGCAGAGTAATAATGATGGATCCACAATTCTACCATTCACAACTTCAAGAATTTTTTACTAATATAGCAACAATTTTTAAAGGAAAATGATAGGATCATAACAAAGTTCATAACTTTTGCTACAACTTACTATATGACAAGTTGTGAGTGATGAAAAGTGTGAACCCATCGTTTTTACTCCACTATTCACCACTCACCACGTAGACAAATTGTGAAAAAAAAAATGTGGTTTATGTTGTGGTACTAGCATTATTGATTTTTAAAATTATTCAATGTGGATGATTATGAGTGGTGAAAAAAAAATGATCATCCATGTGAAAGTATTAGACATGTAAAATATGAAGTGACACATTTCTTATTTAGTGTGGCTTATTGTGAGTAGTGGAAAAAAAAAGTAGTTATCCATGTGAAAGTGTCAAGCATGTAAATGTGAAAGTGACACATTTGTTATTCAATGTGGCTTATAGTGAAAAAAAAAAAAAAAAAAAAAAGGTCATCCATGTAAAAGTGCCAGGCATGTAAATGTGAAAGTGACACGTTTCTTATTTAACGTGTCTTATTGTGAGTAGTGGAAAAAGAGTAGTTATCCATGTGAAAGTGTGAGGCATGTAAATGTGAAAGTGACACATTTGTTATTCAATGTGGCTTATAGTGGAAAAAAAATTAAAAAAAAAAGTCATCCATGTAAAAGTGCCAGGCATGTAAATGTGAAAGTGACTCATTTTTTATTCAATGCGGCTTACTGTGAGTGGTGAAAAAAAGTAGTCCTCCATGTGAAAGTGTTTAGACATGTAAATGGGAAGGCGACGTATTTTTGACCCATTTATAAAATTTATCCATGTGGCTGATGATTGTGAATGGTAAAAAAAAAAAAAAAGTAGTTATTTATATAAAAGTTATAAGTAATTTTTTTTTTTGGTAATAAGTGACAAGTAATTAATATTAAAGTGAGAGGGAGGCACATGAGTATGAAATTAATAAGAATTACTATGTTCATAATATTTACATAATAAATTTTAATTGACAGGTTATTACATGTTTTCAATTTAAATTTAATATTGAAATTACTTCTTACTCACTAGTAACAATAAATAATAATATGTAAATATTGTGAAAATATTGTGAATATAGAATTTTTGAAAATGAATGACGATAAGTTCCCAGAATAACTTTAAACCCTAACCGGCTAGAGTAACCCAGACCTATAAATAGTCTTGAATTGATGAACGTGTCACAGAGTCACCCGCTCGTATAAATACAACCCATTTGCTCCAGCGACTTTCCAAAGACTTACTATATTTTAGCCCAAAAAACAAAGACTCCAAAGACTTATAAAACCGAACCTTAGCTAACACGCTTCTCTCTGTGTTTGGTTGACGGCAACGAGCGATTTGACTGACTCCACAGGCTTTAGTTACTTTTTCTCTGCATGTTGTTGTCTATCTTTCTTTCAATATAGCCTCTCACTTTATCTTGAGGAACTTTCATAGAATTTTCCGTCTTTTTTCTCTGTTCTTCTTCATCTTCTTCTACGCTACTTTTACTATCTTTTTGAGTGTTTACATTGGGGAATACATCTCATTGAGAGAGAGAAAAAAAAAAAAGTGGAATCTCTCTAGTTGGGTTTAGAGTTACACATACTGCAGGTGACTCTTAGTTCCATTTTCTCAACCTTGATCCTCTGTTTCCTTTTTTTTTTTTTTTTTTTAATGGGTTCTATTATAATATTTTTGAGTTCCTGCGGTGTTGTTATCAATTACGTGTTTTTGGGTTGTGGGGTTTTTCAAAAATTTGTTGTGGATGATTCTGTTTTTTTTTTTTTTTTTTTTTTCCTTGGGTTTCTTGAAAATAATTTGTTGATATAGTTAACATAACTTGTCAATTCTGTTTCTTGAACATGTTACATGTATGTGGCATTACCTTATACTCTGTTTTCTAAGAAAAGAATATCATCTCGGTTCTTACGTAATTAGTTGCGTAGTTCTTTCCTTTTATTCGGATACAAAAATGAAATTTTCTTGTTTTTATAATCTGATCTAAGTTGATTTCATCAAGTTTCCTTATTTATGTTTGATTCCTTGTGTGATAAGTAATCTCCAGTTGAACTAGGGTTTACTGAAAGAAATCCAATCTTTAATTGAATCAGGGTTTAGCATTTGATTGGTTAGGCTTTCTTTGTAGTGTAATTCAAGTATTCTACACCAAAAACATTTTAATTAATGGTTTTGTTAGATAATTTTTCCATGAAGTCAGTTGGGTGTGTTTTCTGTTAGTTTTCAATTTTTTTCCCAGCAAGTTTTTTAACATGTTGAAAGTTCTTTTGTCATATTATTAGATGTTTACGATATCATACCTTGTTCCTTTTGTTACTCATTGATAAAAAATTTTAACTGTAGGATAATGGACATTTGGGAAAACGATGGTTCTGATGAAATGGATACTGACAATGACCTCATGGATGATTGTGAGGAAGGTTCTTTTTCTGAAAGTGAACAAGAGAGTAATGTCAAACAGTTGCAAAAGTTGAACCTTGGCGATGATTTTCATGTGGTATGTATTTGATGATTTATTTTTTCCGAGATTGTCTATGATCAAATTAAGAATGATTCCCTGTGTCTCAAACGTATACATTTTTTAGAGAGCTCTTAAGCATACAAATTTACTTGTTTAGTGCATTGGTGCGTTCATTTTTTTCTGTTCATTAATCACTAATAAATTAGATTTGATTGTGTGCATATGTTGAGTATAACTAAGCCACCATAAAATTCTATGGCCTAGATTGAAAACTTCATATGGATAATTGGAAGATGAAGTTTAAACAAAAAATCGTAAACAGAAGTTAATCTTTTTGTAGTAAAATTTGCTGTTCTGCTGACAAAAACCAGCCGCCTAAAGTTTACAGGAACAACAAGAAACACAAGATTTTTCAATCCCAGGTTATGATTTGATGGGATGATTGTGGTGTGAGTCCTACTTGGGAGTTAATTTAAAGGCCTGGATTTACCGTTCCCAGTATTGTAGTGACATTATTCAAAGCAATGTTAAAATTTAATACTTCTATTTTAATACCTATCAAAAAAAAAAAATGTAATACTTCTAATAATTTGTTGGTCAGATAATTAGGGGTTTTGTGGTCTTTTATTTTGTTTTACTTCGTAATAATGTGAGCTTCAAATTAGTTTATTTCAAGCTCAAGACTTTAAGTGTTGCCAGGGTTTTGAAGAAGCTTATATAAGCTTTGTTTTGGGCTTTTATTATCATTCACAGAATGGAATTTCGACAGCTAGCTTTCGGTTCTTTTTAAACCCTGGAAAGTGTAATGCTTTCTTTCACTAGGACTGATTCCTAGTAACCGAGTAGTGTGATGCTAGTAGTTTGTTTTCTTAGAGTTTTCTTTGATTTGCTGCAAATACTGCCTAAGTTCTGAGTCCTTAAATTCCTAACCAAGTCCACTACTTCCCCAATATTTTACAAACCCTAACCCTGTTTTCAAAACCATAAATCGTCCCTTGATATCCTACATGAACATGAATCCTTTATGCTTGTTTTGAATCTTTTGATTAAGAATCTATGACCAACTGGTCTTAATTCGTAGTTATTTTTATGAAGAACACGTTTGGTTGGATTGTGTTCTTAACTTCTTTTTTTACATGCTTATTTAGTTGTAATTTGGCAATATTATTAAAAGTATTTAGATGCCAAGTGATCTTTTCCAGGTGAAGATGCTATGCTTATATATGATATATTTTTAATATTTAATGATTGCAATTTCAGGAATATGCACACCAAAGAAACCCTTCTGCATATGGCTCTTCCAGATGCCCTGAACATATAAAGTCTAAGGAGAAAATGGGAATTGGAGATTTGGTAAAGGACCATGCCCTTCCTTTCCTCCCAGCAAAATCAATTTGTAGGTTTAGATCTGTTAGCACAGAGTGGAATAAGTGGATAACTAATCCATTCTTAGCCCACAAGCAAAGTCAGTGCTTCCAAGACATCTCTGGATTCTTCTGTCAAATCGCTGGTGAACACTCCTTCATCTCATGCGATCCACATTCATGTGGCGTTCCAGATCCGTCCTTCAGTTTCTTGCCTGAACCTGTTATCCTCAGAACCACTTGTAATGGCTTGATTTGCTGTCAAAGTTGCATTGCAGACAATGCCTACTACATTTGCAACCCTGTCAATAGGCAGTGGAAGGTTCTTCGAAGGCCAAATTATTATCATGGACCTGGATCAGCAGTGGCTCTTGCATATGAACCTTCTGCATTGAAATTTGAAGCAAATTATCAGCTTGTTTGTGCCATTCCTTTGGCTGATCATCCAGTCCTCTATTTTGAAATTTACTCATCAAGGTCAAAATCTTGGAGACTTGTTGACGCTTTATGTTGTGAGGTGGGCGCTTTGAAACTGAGTGGCGATGGGTTTTACATGAAGGGAATGGTCTATTGGGAAACTTTAGCTGGTTCGGTACTGACTTTTGATCTAACATATGAGCAATTTGGGATTTTGCCACTCCCTCCAGAATTTGGACCAGAAGGTGTTTTGACAAAGAGGCATGGGGAGTTGTGTTACGTTCTGCCGCATAAAAAAGATAAAAAAGATAAAGAATATGCAATTGGTATCTATGGGGGTTTAAAAATGGTACTGAAGCATAGTTTTCCTCTTGAGCTAGACCGCCTAGACGATTTTGGTTATATGTCTGGAGGGTTGCGAGCTTTGTCTTGTCTGAATGATGATGTCCTGGCAATTCTTTTCGGAAATAGGATGATCACTTATCATTTGAAAGCACAGAAAGTAAAAATATTGGGCACAGTGAGGCCCGATGGATTTGTGACATGTCATCCATATGTAAACAGCCTTGTTCCCGTGGACCATCCATTGGTTAGTAGACAACAAGCTAACAGTCGTCCATGTACAAGCTCATCACTATGGCATTCCATTGGTTAAGCCTATGGATATCTACATGCCTGTTATGCACCATAAGTCCTTCCCTTTTTCTCAATTCGGCTTGTTGGTTTTAGGATGGTTGCTTGGAACTTTTACTACTTGGCTATGGTTAAGCCTATAAATGGCTACATACCTGTTCTGCATTATAAGTCCTCGCCCCATTTCTCCCTTTTATCAAACCGGCTTGTTTGTTATAGGACATTTGCTTGGAACTTTTACGCTTTTGTGGAAGTTCGGATTTGAAAATTATGTTTGATTTAGTTAGTTTTATTAGGCTATTGACAATTTGGCACTACTTGTGTTCAAACTATATGATGGTATGATAGGAATAACTTCTTCTTTATCTTCCATGTGAGCAATTTTGGTGGTTATTTGGTACCATAAAATTCCACACAAATACCTGATAATACAACACTGATATTGCTGAATTTCATTTTAGTGAAATTTTTAAGATATCGTTTAGAAAATGTGTCAAGCTAATTGCAGAAGCTTGTGTCTTTTTTCCTTGCTAGTTTTATTAGGCTATTGACAATTAATGTTTGAATTGAGGCATGTTTAGTTCTTAGAGCAAAAGCATAGGGTGTGTGTAAATTATGTCTTTGGTTGCGTTGTATGACATAAGTATATGCTTTTCGTAAACTAGAGCCTCTTGCACTTGATTTCAAAATTCCGCAAGCTCCTGGCTGCCTGTCCATTGGCAGTGGTATCTATTTTGGATTACTGATATGTGGCCTTGGCGTATAGTTCAATTGGTGAATGCCTGAATGGTGACCGGACATTTTGTTGAATGTTTTTACTACTTATAATGTACTTTTGTTATAAATTTCACACGTTATTGCTACACCCAAGTAAAAAATAATAAATTTATTGACATTTATATATTTAGTTTTTATTTCTTAACATATTTTTTGTTATTGTGACATAGGGAATTTTCAATTTTGTTAATTTTTATTATATATTTTCTATATAACTTGTGAAATATATTGAAAATGACATAATCAGTTTTTTGAATATTTCTCATAAAGTAGCTGATGAGGCACAAGCTCGTCAGTTGTAATGAACTCGTCCAAATGGAGCCGGATGTTCGCTTGCGTCGCAATGGAAGTAGCAATTCCCTAAAATGGTTACCGGTGTGGTGCTTGCCTCCATGCCTTCGATGCCAAAGTCAGTATTTGGAAGACTTAAAGCAATATTCAAGAAATATAACAAATAATGTTTTCTGTCATGTTCATACCTCTTATTGGTGCTTGTAAGGGCCTTATATATATTCCCATGGCCTCTAGCCGTTGTGGTAGTGATTGCAGATATAATGCTTCTGTTGATAACGTTTTGTGCCCATTAAATGTGACCTTTAATGGGCATCCAACGTTCGGTACAGTTGTTTTTGTAACCGCCGAAGATGATGTTGCTTTATTGAATAGTTGGATAGCTTTGTCACTAATGTGGATGCTTGGCTGGCTCGTCACGGGGGATGACTCCATCGGTTAAGTTAACATCGTCCATATAAGCTGAACGCGTCAATCCCATCAATTGCCCCCTCGAGTTCCGTGGTCGTCGTGGCGTGTCAAGACGACCATGGAAGTTTAAAAGATATCTGCAGCTTTTGGGGTTCTATTTCGCATTTAAGGCATAGTGGCGGCGTTTCTTGTATCGTGGCCACGTGGCGTGCTTTGAATGGAGCGGTTTAATGCTCCCATTGTGACCCTTGATTTTCCCGCTAGTTTTCAGTTTTTGGTGTTTTATCTTTTTAAACTTCTTCCTTTCTTCTTTACTTTCTTGTTTTCTCTTTTTCTCTATGGTTTCCGAGTTGCCGCCGCTGTCGCCATTGTTGCTGTTTTCCTTCTGCAATTTCGCTTCCTTCCTCCGTTGCCTCTTGAGGTATGGCCTTTCTCTTTGTTGTTTGCTTTCCTTTGGATAGATAATTTTGCTGCAATTTCTGATTTTCCTTTTGCTTTCCCTTTTTCTTTTCTTTTAGCGCGTTTTGAGTCCTACGCTTAGCAATTCTGAGGTTAGGGCCCTCTGTCCTTCCATTTCTTTCCTTTTTGCTCATTTAGGGGGGTCCTTAAAAGCTTTCCCATACCTTGAGAAGTACGTTTTAGAAGGTAGTGGGTTGAGTGTAGTGTTAGGTGATCTGCTGCCGTTGCTGCATCAATCACTTAGTTGGTTTGAGGGCTTGGTGAAGGAAAGGGGTGTGATGTCGGAGGTGAGATCGAGCAAATTAGAGACCGGGCTATCGTCTAACGATAGACCTGTAGAGGGAGATACTGTCGTCTCTGCCCTGCGAGAGATTAGGGTTTTTCATGCTCTCGAGGCCGTGTGTAGTTTAGACGGCGATACACTTTCTAGGTTCAAGGATAGATTTCAATTTCCAGATAGGGTTAGGGTTCATCTGCCGAATGAAGAGGATTATGCTTGCCACTTTTACCCTGGGGAGGTGTGCTTCTATGAGGCTGCCTTTCTTTGTGGGCTTAGGTTCCCTGTCCATCCTTTTCTTATGAAGTTGCTGGGTCATTTTGATATCGTTCTAGGGCAACTTATGCTCAATTTGTGGAGGATTGTGGTCAGCTGTATGGGGATATGGCTGGCCGCAACAGACAAAGACATGATTAGGGTGGACGAGCTTGTTTATCTACATCGTTTGAAAGCGTTCAAAGAACATGGGTATTATGAACTGGTGCCGTGGGAGAGGAGAACTAGGATCGTCCGGGATTTGCCCTCGTCGTTTAGATATTGGAATTCCTGATTCTTTTTCGTGCCTGGGGACGATTAGGAGACTCCCTCTAACGAGGTTTGGGGTGATCTCCCAAGGCTGCTCCGTCGGTGGAATACCCCAAATTTAGGTGCGTCATTATTCTTCCCTACCTTTCAGCTTTCTGTTTACTTATCGTCACTTAACTTCTTATGCCTGTTGTATTGCACAGTTAGGAGATGACCTAAGCTTAAAAGCAAGTACAAGGATCGGGTTGAGAAAGCGATCGAATACACTAAGAAGATTGAGGATTTTGACGACCTTGTAGATCCTCGGACTCTTGGTTTCTACTGTCTTGGTTCCGAACCATCCGCTTACGTTCTGCGAAATTTGGAAATAGAGGAGAAAAAGAGTAAGTATTGAGCTCGTCCACATTGTTATATTTTTTTTTTCTTTTTTTTTAACTGTTTCCTTTTGCAAGAATGACTACAAAATTCAAATAGGGAATGTATGCCCAGATGAGGGCTAAAAAGAATGAGCCTTTGTCCAAGCTCGGGACATGGGGTGTACGGGTGATGGAAAAGGGGACCCCCGTCGTTACAGCCATGCCGTCTACTCCTACTGTCGAGTCGGCGAGGACGGCTTCAGCAGACGTTTCAATTGAAGAGCTTCCTTCTCAATGGACCAAAAGGCAGAAGACCAGGGATAAGTAAAAGGAGAAAGTCGACTCCCAATCTCCCAGCTTATAGGACGATGCTGAGGTGGCACAGGCTCGGGTGCAGGACTTTTTTACTGCTGACGACATAAAGGCTTTTTTAGGAGTACCAGCTAACGAAGTTGTGGGTCGTCATCTTCACAAGCTGGTTCAGGTATTGTATCTATATGATTTTACCTCTTTCATCCTTTTGTGTTATTTCCTGACATGGGTTTATTTTCAGGTGCTCAGGGAGAGTCTTCACATCACCTCTGAGTACCTCGCCCAAGGTGCGAAGGTTACTTCGTCTACATCTAGGATAGGGGCCCTGGAGTTGGAGAATTCTAAGTTGAGGAAGGATTTAATCTCCTCCATGGATGAGGCTAACTCTATCAAGGAGAAGATTAAAAGTCTTGAGGAGGATCTCAGGGTGGAGAGGCAGCTTACTTTGGAGAAGGATGAACAACTATTCGCTGCTCAAGAGAAGCTCAAGGTTATCGCTGCCAAGGCTGTCGAGGGCTTCCAGTAAACAGATGAGTACAACTTCATGCTCTTCAGTTGGTACTTTAAGGGGTTCGAGCTTCTTCGTCGGTACATGATTAAGCACCCTTCAGTAGTAGACCTCGAAAGCCTCGATATGGAAGTAGTCGACCTGGAGATGGCGGCGGACGAGGCCACCCAATCTACCGCTTCTGACGATGCTCCCAGGGACACTCCTTTGCCCCCTCCAGATGGTGAAGACATTGTTGCTAATGTTTGACCATGTTTTAAGTTAAATTTTCTTTTTTTCTGCCCTATGTGTTTTAGGCCTTTAGTTATAATTTCAGAACAATATTTCCAGTTTAACAACAATGCTTTTAGCCTAGTGTTTATGGGTTTTTAATTTTAATGTTAAAGCAATGATATTGGCCCTCTGTTTTTTGGGCTTTTAATTTTTATTCACAACTACAAACTTACTTGAACGTTTTTTGGCTGGTGGCTGCTTTTTATGCCCTTCGTTATACCTATTACTTCTTTTATCTCATGTAATAGCACTTTATTGAAATTTGGCTTCGTTAATAACTTACGCCAGTCTGGGTGGAATCTCAGCCATTTCTGTGCTTTACTCCTTACATCTGTCGTTAGCAACTTACATCCGTCGAGGCGGAATATTGTTACTTAGCCTTTTTTGAGATTATCTTTTAGTTTCGTCAGTAACTTACATCCGTCGAAGTGGAATCTTGTTTCTTTCCGATGTTGTCAGTAACTTGCATCCGTTGAGGCAGAATCTTGTTACTTAGCCTTTTTTTTTTTTTTTTGGATTTATCCTTTGGCTTCGTCCATAATGTACATCCGTCTGGACGAAATCTTATTAGTTAGCCATTTTTGGGATTTATCCTCTGGCTTCATCTGTAATGTACATCCGTCTGGACGGAATCTTATTAATTAGCCATTAATGGGATTTATCCTCTGGCTTCGTCAGTAATGTACATTCGTCTAGGTGGAATTTATTACTTAGCCATTTTTTGTTCTTGTGACTTATAGTTGGCCAGACCTACTTACACGAAGGCATTAGCCGAACAATTCTTTTATTAATTTCAGGAATGAATACATTTACTTGTTACATCTGTTGGTGGTACTTCTTCAAGTACTCAATGTTTCATGGTCGTGGAAGCCTCTGTCCGTCTAGGGTTTTCAAGTGATAACTGCCTTGTCTGAAGTAGTGGACAACTCGGTAGGGTCTTTCCCATGTGGGGCTTTTCTTCGTGGAATACCTCTCGCCTGATGCTGGCCACTCCTACTTCGACCGAGATCACTACTTCAGTGCCATACGTAAGCCTGAATGGGGTTTCTCCTGTTGGAGTTCTCGCCGTAGTTCTGTAGGCCCACAAGACATTGGGCAATTCTTCTGGCCAGGTACCCTTCGAGTCATCCAGCTTGGCTTTTATAATTTTGAGCAGTGTTCGATTCGTCACCTCCGTTTGTCCGTTCGCTTATGGATTCCCTGGGGATGAGAACTAGTTCTTGATGCCTAGGCCCGAGCAAAAATCCCTGAAGCCTTGGCTGTTAAACTGCCATCCGTTATCTGAATGATCGTCCTTGGAATCTCGAACCTGCAAATTATATTCTTCCACATAAAGCTTCGAATTTGCGCCTCGGTGATGATGGTTATTGCCTCTGCCTCGACCCACTTTGTGAAGTAATCAATTGCAATTAGAAGGAATCTTACCTGACCTTTACTTAGGGGCAGTGGTCTGATGATGTCGATTCCCCATTGGGTGAATGGCCATGGGTATGGTATCGTCGTCAGTTTTTCTGCTGGAAGTTACTGGACGTTCCTGAAACTCTGATACTTGTCACACTTTTTGATGAGTTCTATTGTGTCCACCTGAATAGTTGGCAAGAAATAACCTGTTCGAATGACCTTGCTTACCAGGGATCTAGGGCTGGCATGGTCCCCACAAACTCCTTCGTGGATTTCTTCCAGGATGTATTTGGCTTCTTCTTCATTGACACACTTCAAATAAGGCATGGAGAAGCCTCTCTTGTATAAGGTGTCATTTAGAATCATAAATCCGACTGCTTTCTTCTTGATCTTCTTGGCCTTCTTGGCGTCATGAGGAAGGTGCCCATCTTGGAGAAAAGACACGATCGGTGTCATCCAGCTGTTTATGTTCTAGATCGCATATGTTGGGAACTCTTCGATGCTGGGGCATTTTTGCATTTCCATGTCTACCTCCATACTTGGTGGCCCTTCTTCTGACGAAGCCATTTTCGCGATTTCATCTGCTGCCATGTTCTGGCCTCTTGGAATCTGTATGAATTCCAACTTATCAAACTCCCGGGCTAAATGTTTCGTCAACTTAAGGTATTTATGCATTCTTTCCTCCTTTGCCTCATATTCTTCTTTGATTTGCCCTATCACTAATTTCAAGTCGCTCTGGATGAGCATGTTCTTAGCTTCGAGGGCCTTCCCAAGTCTCAACCCTGTCAGTATTCCTTCATACTCAGCCTCGTTATTGGTGGCTGGAAACTTCAGTTGGACTCTGTACCTGAGCTTTTCTCTGCCAGGGGTGACTATGATGACCCTTACTCCCCCCCTTTTTTGGGCCGATGAACCATCGGTTTGGATCGTCCATTGTTCTGTCTCGTCATTGGGGTCGTTATCTTCTAGAAGGGTGAACTCAGTAATGAAGTCCGCCAGAGCTTGTGCCTTGATGGCTGTTCAGGGGTGATACTCGATGTCGAACTGGCTGAGTTCAATTGCTCACTGGACCATTCTTGCTGCCTCAGGCTTGTTCATGGACTTTTTGATGGGTTGATCCGTCATTACCAAGATGGGGTTTGCTTCAAAATACGGTCGTAGCTTCCGTGAAGCTACTACTAATGCAAATGCAATCTTTTCAATCTTGGGATATCTAGCCTCTGCTCCTTGGAAAGCTTGACTGACGTAATAAACTGAGAGTAGTTTTTTGTTCTCTTCTCTAATTAGGGTTGCGCTCACGGTCGTGGCTGATGCTACTAGGTATAAATATAGATTTTCTCCCTCCTTAGATGGACTCAAGAGGGGTAGGTTGCTCAGGTAGCGTTTGAGTTCCTGAAATGTTGCCTCGCATTCATTAGTCCAGGTGAAAGCTTGTTTCAATGTCTTGGAAAAGGGTAAGCATTTATCCGTTGCTTTAGAAACGAATCTATTGAGTGCCGCAATCCTCCCTGTGAGTTTTTGGACTTCTTTAACGGTCTTCGGCGACGTCATGTTGAGTTTCGCTTGCACTTTCTCCGAGTTTGCTTCTATCCCCCTTTAGGACACCATGAATCCCAAGAACTTTCTCGATGCTACCCTAAAAACACATTTACTAAGATTCAACTTCATCTAATATTCTCTAAGGGTGGCGAACATCTTTTTCAGATCGTCTAGATGGGCAAGCTCTTCTCTACTCTTGACGAGCATATCATCCACATACACCTTCATGTTCCTACCAATCTATTCTCTAAACATCTTATTTACTAACCTCTGGTAGGTTGGACGGGCTTTTTCCCAGGGTCCATGTTCAGTTGATGCTGGACGATTTTAGGGGATATGTCGGGCATGTCCTCATGACTCCATGCAAAGACGTCCACATTTTCCCTAAGGAATTGAACGAGTTTTGTCCTCATTTTGGGGCTTAAGGTTGTTCCTATCTTCGTCATCTTAGCCACTTCTCTTTCAACAAGTTCTACGGTCTCCAGGGCTTCCACTTTATCGTCTTTTTTCTGCTCCATCGTTTATGTATGGTTCTCCTTTGTTGCCAGCACGGCCCAGTAGCATTCCCTGGCTAAGACCTGGTCTCCTTTCACCTCACCAACTCCGTCCTCTATTGGGAATTTCACTTTTAGGCAATAGGTGGATGTAGTTGCCCTCCACCGGTTAAGCGTTGGCCTTCCAATGATCACATTGTAAGAAGAGGAACAATCTACCACCAAGAAGTCCAATTGGCGGGTCAACTGCCCCAGGTAAGTCCTTATTGTGACTATCAATGTCACTATACTCTTAGGGTATACCTTGTCCCTGTTGAAGCTGATGAGGGGGGAGTCAAATGGGCACAATCTTCCGGGATATAGCCTCAGCTGCTAGTAGGCAGGTAAGTAGATAATGCCTACGGAGCTACCATTGTCTACGAGGATCCTCTTGATATTGAACCCTTCAATCGTGAGCATCATGACCAAGGGGTCATTATGAGGTTGCTTCACTCCTCTGGCATCCTCCTCGTTGAAACATATGTCCCGGTTCGTCCGTCTCTGCTTGAATGGAGGTATTATGTGGATGCTATTTACCTACCTCTGACATGCTTTCTTAAGGGATTTGAATGATCCTCCCGCGTATGCCCTCCCCCCCCCCCCCGCGATAGTACTTATCTCCCCAATCACATTCTAGGGTGGTTGGAACTAACGATCCTCATTCTTGGACGAGGATTCACGTTGGCTCTTATTACCATCTCTAAACCTGCTAGGCTCGCTCTTCTTCACATACTTCTGCAATTTTCCTTTCTGTATCAGCTCCTCTATTTGCTTTTTTAATTCTCGTCAATCTTCCATGTAGTGGCCATAATCCTTGTGGAACCGGCAGTATTTGTTCTTGTCACGCACGTTGGGGGATGAATGTAGTGGCCTTGGCCACTTGAGGACGTGCTCATCCTTAATCTATGTTAAAATCCTGTCAATAGGCAAAACTAAAGGAGTGAATTTTACCGTCCGTGGAGTTCTTTCGTCTTTCCTTTTATTCCCGACAGTATGCCGACAATTTGGACTCTCCCTCTTTCGTCCTTTACGATCGTCCTCCCTCTTTCCCTTCTCTTCTGTTTTCTCCATATCCTTGATAGCAGCTAGCGCGTCCTCAACATTCATGTACTTCTACGTTTTAAGGAGCATCTTTGCCATCGCCTTGGGAGGACTCTTAGCGAGTGAGACCACGAACTCCCTGGATTTTAACCTAGCTTTAAGGGTTGTCAGCTGCACTTTGTTGTCAGCTTCATCCACCTCTAGTGTTTTTCGGGTGAAGCGTTTCACGTACGACCTTAAGGTCTCTTTCTCTCCTTGCTTGATGGTGAGTAAGTGGTCTGCTGGTCTCTACGGGCGTTATTTGCCAACGAAACGGCGTAAAAAGGCACTGCTCAACTGTTCGAAGTTATCAATAGACAACGTCGGCAGTTTTGTGAACCACTTCCTTGCAGCTTGTTTGAGAATGGTGGGGAAGGATCAACACATGATCTCGTCGGGGGGTTGTTAGAGGCCCAGAGTCGTCTTGAAAGTGTTGAGGTGATCCAGAGGATCTTTCAAACCATCAAATGGTTCAAGATGTGACAGTCTGAACTTCGATGGCACGGGGAACTCCAAGACTGCCGAAGTGAAGGGCGAATCTGTCGTCCTGATCATTCTGACCAAACTTTGGTCCATTTTCCCTCTAATGGCATTTCTTAGCTTGTCCATCTCCTTCCTTATTTCTCGAAGGGAATCTGAGTTTGATTCATCTGGGGTGGCGGTCGCTCCTTCTGTGGCTATCTCCCACATCTTCGAGATTAGTCCTGGACCGATCCTCCTCCTACTGAAGTCTTTGCCTTATCTCCTGATTCTGTCTGGTGAGTTCCTCAACAGTAGCCACAAGAGCTTGGATTTGCATAGCCAGGGCTGCAGAATCTTGGTTGGACTCCATCTGAATGTAACAGTTAATTGGAAACTACATACCTGAATTTGGATACGAGAATGATGTGTTCCCACAGACGACGCCAAACTGATGAGGTACAAGCTCGTCAGTTGTAATGAACCCGTCCAGATGGAGCCGGATGTTCGCTTGCGTCACAGTGGAAGTATCAATTCCCTAAAATGGTCACTGGTGTGGTGCCTACCTCCACGCCTCCGATGCCAAAGTCAATATTTAGAATACTTAAAGCAATATTCAGGAAATATAACAAATAATATTTTCTGTCATGTTCATACCTCTTGTTGGTGCTTATGAAGGCCTTATATATATTCTCATGACCTCTAGACGTTGTGGCAGTGATTGCAGCTATAATGCTTCTGTTGGTAACGCCTTGTGCCCATTTAATGCGACCTTTAATAGGCATCCAACGGTCGGTACAATTGTTTTTGTAACCGCCTGAGATGTTATTGCTTTATTGAATAGTTGGATAGCTTCGTCACTAATGTGGATGCTTGGCTGGCTCGCCACGAGGGATGACTCCGTCGGTTAAGTTAACATCATCCATATAAGCTGAAGGCGTCAGTCCCATCAGTAGCCCTTGAACTTAATCGATGGGACGTAGATTAGGTCTTTCCCATGCAAATTATTTTTAAATTCTTTTATTAGATTGTTACTAAGAAACAAAATCATGATTTTCATTTATTAGATTATTTACTATTAAAGTGATGTAATTTTACTTTTCCTCAACATTTCATACAATTTTGAGTTATTCATTCCAAGAATGTCATTCCTCCTAGAAAGGTTTCAGCTAGTGAGGACAGATTGTACTGGGTTGGTGCAACTAAGGGTGATTTGATTTCAAAAATGATTATAAACTAACCCTCGATGATGATGATGATGGAAGTTGATGGTCCGTTTGGATTGAGGAAGAGAAATGGGAAGTAAAGTAGAGTAGAGTAGAGTAGAGTATATATGAACCAAAATTAGCCAATTTTTAGGCAACTCAACTCTACTCCCCCTCCTTTCCCCTTCAATCCAAACGGGCCTTAAGAGCTCAAAGGAAAATGGATTTAGAAGTTCAATAATGTGCCAAAATCCAAATGTTTCTTTAGAATGTGGTCATGTACAATTGCACAAAAGTTTACATAAAAATTTTATGCACTCTCACATAGAGTTGCCAGCTAGGAGCACGGGTGCGACTCTAGGGTTGTTGCACCTGCACCCATCGTGCACCAACACAGCATGTGGTGGTTGATGCCGCTGACCACGCATCTGTGCTGCATCCTCTCTCTTTTTTCTCCGTTTATGGATTAATGCCAAATCAAATTGTATCGATCAAAACGGGCCGAAATGGGCCCAATTAAGCTGAAACGAACTTTGAACTAGGCCGAAATTCTAGTAAATATTAAATAAAAAACAATTGAATGAATCTATGCAAAACTCATTGTTTTGAACTTTGAAGCAACTTAAAAAAAATAAAAAATAAAAACCCTAATTCCTCTGAACTTTGAAGCTCTTTGCCTCTCTAGTTATCTCACTCTCCGTCTTCCCTCCCTCACTTCTTAACCACGACCACTCACTCAGAATCTCTCTTTTGCCTCACTGCCCAAGCTCACTCTTCATCTCTTGGTCTCAATCTCTCTATCTCTCAGTCTCAAGCTCACTGACCCAAGTCCTAAGCTCACTCAGGTATTTTGCTTTCATTCTCACTGTCACCCCCCAAACCCCAAAGGGTCCAAAGCATGAGAAAGACGTCTCAAGTACCTGTAAATTTTTCTTTTTTGACAATTCAATCCACATAAATCCTATCAAGTACCAACATAAAAAATTATCATAATAATTTCATTGGATATACTCTCAAAGTAAATCAGAGCTCTAAGCAATATTTACAAAAACCATGAATTGGCCACAAAAGAATAGAGGTCTGAATAAATAATTACATAATATACAAAAGAATGAGTCCAGCCTATTCTAAGATGCACATCATCTAATATCTTCATTTCAAAAGTTTAGTCTCCATTAGTAATTAGTCTAACTACTGTTAGCCACCAAAAAGCTGTCTCAAAAGATTGTCGCCTACTCTAAATAGTTTATAAAATAATAGAATGAGACAGAGTCCAAAAAGTAACATAATTAATGGGGGTGGGGGGGAAATGAAAGTTTCATCTTCAATAATAATAATATGATAAGAATGATTAAGTAATGAAGCACAAAGTTTCTCAAAGTAAATACCTTGAAACTATATACTATAATCTGTGAGCACCAACAATATAATTCTCAAAACCATAAAATCTAGCATAAAGTAAATTATCACAAATATACCACACTACCACATAGACTGGTCAGGGGATCCGCCCATTCACAACTGGCATGATATTGTCCTCTCAAGTATGCAAACTATTGGCCCCATAGATAGCAGCCTCACCCATACCCTCAAGTTTTTTCTCTCCCCACATGGGCAGCAGAGAGAGCGCGTCAAATAGGACCTCTCTTATATGTGGTCTCTTGACCATGGACAGCAGCCTCACCCACAGGCAATCAAGAAACCTTTTCCTCTTATGGGCAACAAGGAAGAACGCGTCATCTAAAGTGAAAAGGCACTGACCTGGATCTGATTATGTTATCACAAAGACTACGGAAACCAAATCTGGTGATCACCGGGAAATCACACATGGCATGGTGTTAAAACCACATAAGCTCACAGGTTACATTACTTTGAAACACAGTTCATATCTATGTAGTTTCAGATTAACCTTAAATAATTCAACTTTTACAAAGTTTGTAAGGTTTTCAACTTCCTTCTTGTCAAAAAGATTTTCTATCAATTTCTCAAGTACTAAGACAAGATAAGCATATTTAAATTTTCCAATACACCATAAAATCCATGATTTTCTTATCAAAGATTAAATAACAGATGCTCATTTTTCCATGTCAACAATTCATGCATTTCCCCAAATGCAATACCAAATATGATGTATTTTCATATATAATCATATATATATATATATATATATATATATTAAGGTTACGACGCAATAGATTTTAGAACAATATAGTTTACATAGGTAGTTTTCAAAAGCGTGTCTAACCCAAAAACAACATTTATGCAATATGGTTATTTTTCAAAAATCCCTTTAAAAAGCTACTTATCTCGTAACCCGCCAAAAACCTAATTGTACAAGCTCCAAAGGAGATTAGCTAAAACCTAAATAATATCAAGCAACCCTATCACAATAAGCATAGAGCCTGAAATTGTATCTAGATACAATTTAGGAATTGCCAAATAAGCACTTAATTAGGCAAGCCTAGTATCTAACTTCATCAATAATAATATATTCCACTTCCAAAGTTTCTCAACAAATTGATTCACAAGGCATAAACTTCAATTTATAAAGTTAACCCATTTAATATCATCTCCAACATTATGACTAGCTTCCACAAAATTTACACTACATTATTAAGAGGCCCATTAAAGCAAAATCAAAATATCCTCCAAGACAAGAAATTTATAACTTCAACAAACTACAAATAAACTCAATGGCAATAAAAAAAATTAAATTTACCAACCATTGAATGTTATAACTTAAAACCCCTTAATTTTTCATCATACATAAACCTTAAGTAATCATCATTAGCACAAATTATATACCCACTCATCAAATAATTCCACCAATATAAAACCCATACATAAAAATACATAAATATCATTTCCAATGCACATAAATCACATGAGTATCATTATTAAAGCATAGATAAAAATATTCTCAAGCAAAAGTATAAAACCCACCAAAAAAATTAGAAATTTTTACCTCAAATTAAAGGGATGAAAATGCTTAAAGGTTCCTAAGGATTTTTCCGGTGATCTTGTCGGAAAAATGATGGTGAGATGGTGGTTTGGAGTGAAGTCCGGGGGAGAGTGTGGGAAACAAGTGTGTGTGTGTGTGTGTGTGTGTGTGTGTGTGTGTGTGTGTTTTTAGTGCAGAGAAATGAAAGAAAATGAAAGAAAGAAAAGAGATGGCCGGCCAAAAGAGAGAAAAGAGATGGTGTGAAAATAAGTGGCAGGGGATTGTTAGGTTCGGTGGGGCACGTGTGGTCTAATAAAAATCTGACTTTCTCTTCTTCTTTTTTCTTTTTTCTTTTTTTTGGGTCTGAGTGGGACATTACACTCACCCTCCATTATATTCTCACATGCTTTATTGCTCATACTATATGTGTCCCTCAATCTGTATCTATTATCTGATTTTTTAAATTTTTTATATAAACTGTAATGTTGAGACTTGGGTTGATTACTTGATTTCTTATTTAGTTATTGTATATTTGTCAAATTATTTGTAAGTTAAACAACTTAAATTGAAATTATTGAACTTGCAATGAATGAAGCTTCTAGCACAGAACATTCATCAAATGAAGGTCCTCTTTGGAAGTATGTAACTAAATTGGAAAAACCTCCTGGTTCTACTTCTAAATTATGTGGAAATGCACATTTTAAGTGCAACTATTGTGATGGAACTTTTGTGGGATCCTATTCTAGGGTTAAGGCTCATTTATTAAAAATTAGTGGTAAAGGTATTAGAGCCTGTATGAAAGTGACACCAGACCATAGATTGGAAATGCAGAGAGTGCATGATTAGGTTAAGAATGAAAAGTTAGAGTGAGAACACAAAAGTTGAATTCCCTTACCCCTACCTCTCCTTGGGCTTATTCCTTCGTTTTGGGGACAATAAGGGAGTGGTAGTACAAATGCCTTAGCTTGCAAATGGTGTAAGTATAGTTTCTGATGGATGGTCAGATCCACAAAGGAGGCCTTTTATTAATATTATGGCCCCATCAGATGGGAGTCCAATGTTTATAAAGGCAATTGATGGGTTAGGTGAATTCAAAGACAAACATTTTATTGCTAGGGTGTTGAAATATGCTATAAAAGAGATTAGACATGAAAAAGTTGTCCAAGTCATCACTAATAATGCTAATGTGATGAAGGCTACTGGAGCTAAAGGTGAGAGTATCCCAAAATATTTTAGACACCATGCGTTGTCCTCACTCTTAATCTAGTTTTGAAAAATATTTGTGCAGCAAAAAACACTAAAAAGAATGAAGTTGCATATGAAGAATGTAGTTGGGTTACACATATGAAGGCACGTATTGCTGATGATGCATCCTTCATACGTGTTTTTATCATTAAACATTGCCAACCTCTTGAACCATTCAACGAGGTTGGCAATGTTTAATGAATTTTGTTCATTTAAACTATCCCAAGTTGTTAATACTAGATTTGCTCCGTTATTGTTATGCTGAAAAGGTTAAAATTGATAAAAAAATACCTTCAAGCCATGGCTATTAGTGACCAATGGGCTTCTTACAGGGAGGATGATGTTGGAAAAGTTCAAAAAGTGAAAGATTTGATTTTAAGTGATCATTGATGGGATGTTGTTGATTATATCATTGAATTCACGGCACCTATTTATATGCTATGCTGCGAGAAGCTGATACATATAAACCTTGTCTTCATCTTGTGTATGAAATGTAGGATTCAGTGATAGAAAAGACGAAGGCAGTAATATATTGGCATACTCATTGATAGATGGACTAAAAATTGTACACCACTACATTGCTTGGCTCATTCTTTAAATTCTAAGTAAATACTTTCATTTTCTATTTTCCTTAGTTCCCTCTTCTAGTAAAACACATGTTTCATCATCTATATTTGTTTTTTTTTTTTTACTAGGTAATACTCCATTAAATAACTTTCAAAGAATCCAAAACGCATCCCTCCACATCAGGATCATGAAATTTTTATAGAAAGGAGCAAGAGTTTGGTGCAATACTTTGGAGTAAGAATGAATTAGGGTTGGTGAAAGTTAAGTTTGTTACATTTTCAAGGGGGGGTGGTTTCCTTCACCAGATGCCTTGATAAATTGGTGGGTCTTACAACCTTTGATTTAGTGGCAATACCATGGCTCTTCATTACCAATGCTTCAAACCCTTGCCTTTAAACTTTTTGGACAACCTTGTTCATCCTCATGTGTTGAGAGGAATTGTAGCACATACAAATTCATTCATTCCTTAAAAAGAAACAAAATGGCTCTTGCACTTGGTGAGGATTTGGTATATGTGCATTCTAATCTTCGACTCTTGTTAAGGTGCCATGAGGAGTACGAAAATGCAGCAACAAAGATGTGAGATATTGCAGGAGACTCTTAGAATGAGAGTGACATATATGGAGGAGCTGGAATTATTGAGAATGCTACCCTTACACTTGATGAGCCAGAGTTAGAGGCCATGGCAATTTGGAAAGCTAGCACTAGTGTTACTACTAGTGAAAGTGAAATTCAAAGTGAAGCTATTGATCTTGAAAATAGTGATGACGGTTGTATTTGATTGTCTTGAACACTTATCTTTTTTCTTTTTTTTTTTTAGTTTCAAACTTGTGGATTGTATTTTAATTTCTGAACATCATGGAATGTTTTAGTTTCAAACTTGTGGGTTGTATTCTAATATATGAAAATCATGTTATAATTATTATCTACTATTGCTCTTAAATTGGTATATGTTTACAATTATATGAAAAAAATATGTTTATCATTATATATAGAAAATATAAATAAAAATATTTTTAATAATTTTTTTAAAAAGTATTCCGCCGCACCCGCACCCGCGCCCTACTTTTTCAAAAATTACCAAACCGTTGCACCTTACTCGCACCCGCACCGAAATCCAAACCTGTAATTCATAGGTTGCCAATACCCATCTAATTTGTGTTGACCATAGCAAAAAGTCACGAAGAAAAGAAAAGAGTGTGAACTTTCAGTGAGTCTATAGAAAACTTTATGAAGTCTGTTAATATTTAAAACCTGATCACATAAACAAAGGTCAGGTTAGATGAAGCCGATTGGTAGACAATCAAACTGTTCATCCAATCAACTGCAAAAGTTTGAGATGGTTCCATCCTCCATGACCATTGGCGGCTCTACGTTCAGTTCAAGGTGATCCCTTGAATTTTTTTTTATTATATATAAATTTTAAAATTTTATGATTTTTTAATCTTTAAAAAATATTTCTGACCATCCTAAATTTTTTTGGACCCAACATAATTAAATTCTTGACAAAATTTGGTAACAAATTGCTATAACTCTACTTAATATATATATATATATATATATTTTGTATGTGAATTATGACAAATTCACAAATAGATACATTTTCTTCTTATATTCTCCATACTTGCAAAATTTTAAGAAGGTCAAAAATTAATAATGGCTATGCCATCAATCAAATTTTTAAATTTTAAGTTTTTGTAGTCTAAAATTATACATAAAAAATAAATTTATGAATCAAAAGTAAATAACATACGAGTGACATGAAATTTGACATGTGTTTTAAGAACATAAAGATTAAATAACATATAATTCAACAATTAGATTTTCAAAATTGACCATGTTAATTTATTTAAGGGATAATTACAGTAAACCCACCTGTGGTATGGCGCGTTTTCACTTTGCCTACCCCTGGTTCAATCATTTACACTTTGCCCACTTGAGATTTGCTCTGTTAAGAATCCTTTACCTACCTCTCCATTTGCCATTAAACAAACACATTTTTAGACGAAAACAAACATAAAACAAATAAAAAAACTAAGGTTTCCAATTTTCACAAAAAAAAAAAAAGGTATGAACATTAGAAAGGTATGAACATCACTGGTGTTTTGTTTTCTTTACAATAGGAAATGATCTAATCTAACACAAGTTGAAGAGCATTAAATCTAATTTAATTAAAATTTTATAATTAAAAAACATTTGTTAATGTTCTTCAACTTGTTATTCATTTTACAACTGGTTCTTCGAGCTCTTCATGTTCTTCTCCAAATTCTAACACAATCAACACCAAATTCTCAGCAAATCAAACTCGTAAACCTAGTAAACAAACCAACCCAGATCAAGAAACCAATCACAACAAACCCAGAAAAACACAATAAAACCCAGATCAAGAAACCAATCACAACAAACCTAGAAAAACACAATAAAACCCAGACCAACACAATCAAACCCAAATCCCACCACCACCAGGAAGAAAAATCAAATATGGCTTAGAACATTCTCGACCCTAGAAATGGCAACCCGGGCCCATGACATAGTAGCTCTACGCATCAAGGGAAACTCGGCCATCTGTAACTTCCCCGAACTAGCCAGGTCACTACCCCGACCCGCTTCCAACTCGCCCCGAGATGTTTAGGCTGCTGCTTCCAAAGCGGCTTCTATGGTCGACTTCGACATTCCCAAAACGAAAACATCGGTGGCATTGTCATCGTCATCATCATCAACAAGAAGAGCTGAGCGAAATAGTAAAGTTGCTGAGCCTGGGGATGAGTTTCAAGCTGAGTAACAATTTCATGTTTATTGACTCAATGGATGGATGGGTGTACCCTCCAGGCCTCCACCGTGGTACCACAGCCACAGCCACAGCCACAGCCACAGCCATAGCCAATGCAGCAACATTGATGAATGTGGTGGGTATTTTAGGGATCAAATAACTGAGACTGTGATTCCGAGTAGCTTCAAGGCTTCATTGTGGGAATATTAAATGACTATAACCATAATAATGCCCATTTCATTGCTCTTTTTATTGTGGGATAGACCTCTCTCATTTCATTGATACACATCTTGTTTCTCTACAAAACTACCCTCTTTGATCTTATTTGTTTGAGTTTTTTTTGTTATTTTTTGTTTGTAGAAGAGAGAGAGACATAAAAGTGAAGATAAAATACTTTTTTACCTCTGATTTTAACAGAAGTGGGTAACGGATGGGTAACGAATTGAAGTTTAAGTGGGTAAAATGTAAATGATTGAACTACGGATAGGCAAAGTGAAAATGGGTCATACCACAGGTGGGTTATACCACAGGTGGGTTTACTGTAATTATCTTTTTATTTAATGAGAGTTGTAGCCTTAGGTTATAATTAAGTTTGTAGTCAATCTTTGTCCTTAAACTTTAGTCTCCTTAACAATATATTAGGTCCTTACAAAAAAAAAAAAAAAAAATTCCCTAGAAAATTTTTATCTAACTAAAATTTTGATAGAGATATAACTTGCAACATTGATAACGAGACTATAAAGCAAAAATTTCAAAATAAAAAAATTTGTAGAAAGATATTGTAAAACTTTATGTATTTGTATGAGTGTGTGTTTATTTCTTTTTTTTTTTTGGGTCAATATATAAAGTTCTCTTTTAATTGTTTTCAAAAAAAAAAAATCTCTTTTTATTAAATTTGATGTAATTTAAGTTTACCACCTAGAAAATATTTCTGGAGCCGGGCTGTCCAAGACCTTGAGTTCTTTGACTTCAATTTATGTGAGGCTCGGGGGTTGAATGCAACGAAGTTTACTTCCCCACGAAGTCACGAAGAAAAGAAAAGAGTGTGAACTTTCGGCGAGTCTATAGAAAACTTTATGAAGCCTGTTAATATTTAAAACCTGATCACGGTCAGGTTGGATAAAGCCGAATGGTAGACAATCAAACTGTTCATCCAATCAGATGCAAAAGTTTGAGACGGCTCCATCCTCCGTGACCTTGAGTCCTTGACTTCAATTTCTGTGAGGCTCTGGGGTTGGATGCAACGAAGTTGACTTCCCCACGAAGTCTTGGACGATTCTCCCCTAATTTTTTCCATATTTTTCCTCACTCCAGCTGCTACAAAACAAAAGAGACTTGCTGTATCCGGGTTAGATAAATCTCTTCAATTACTTGATCATTGTAATTCAGAAGGAAAGTCCTTCTCTAGAATGGATGAGAGAATTGAAAGGTTGAACCAGATTGCTCAACAGGGCAATATTGATGCATTTTACTCCTTAATTCGGGAGGATGTAAGCCTTTTAGAGAACATGGATAAGCTCCCATTTGTTGATACTCCCCTGCACAAAGCCGCATCTGCTGGGCACACCCGATTTGCGATGGAGATGATGAGATTAAAGCCATCATTTGCTAGGAAGCTAAATCCAGATGGGTTTAGTCCAATGCACCTTGCTCTACAAAATGATCAAACCCAGATGGTGCTTCGGCTTCTAGAGGTGGATGGAGACCTTGCCTGTATCCAAGGAAGGGAGGGTGTCACACCTTTGCATCATGCAGTAGAAACAGGAGACCTTTATCTGGTGGCCAAGTTTCTTTCGGTCTGTGCCAATTCTATTAAAGATGTGACCATTCGGAGTGAGACTGCTCACTGCTCTGCATATTGCCCTGAAAACCGACCAATCTGGAGCTTTTGAACTCTTGGTGGGATGGCTCCGAAGATCCTGGTTCAAAAATGCTTTATTGTGGGAGAAGAGAGTCGTGAACTGGGAGGACGAGGAAGGAAACACTGCTTTGCACGTTGCCGCATCCAAAAATCAACCCCAGGCAATTTTTCTCTCAATCTTATCGTGTCTTTTGATGATATATTTTATTTCAAAGTAGTAATACATCTGTATATCAGGTTCTTTGTTTTCTCTTTAATTTTAGTGTAAACAATTATTTAAAAATAAAAAAGGTTTTAAAAGTTTGCGTTAAAAAGACTTCACATCAATGACATTAGTAATGATACATCACTATATTATATATGCAGGCTGTGAAGCAATTATTGAATTGTAGTATTGATGTAAACGCCAAGAATTTAGTGGGCTATACAGCACTAGACATCTTGCAACAGCAAACAGAAGGGGATTACAAAGAGATCAAGGATATGCTATGCAGTGCAGGAGCTTTAAATGCTTCATCTCTTCCTCCGGTTACTACTCTTGCAGAATACCTACTATCCACAGTGTTGATTCAGGAGAAGTTACCTCTATTCTATCTTCGAGAGAGAACAAAAATATCAAGCGACATGCACAATGTACTTCTGGTGGTTGCTGTATTGCTTGTAACAGTCACTTATCAAGCAGCACTTAGCCCTCCTGGTGGAGTTTGGCAAGATGACTACAATCCTGACACCAATGATCATCAATTCAACACTACAGCCCTGGGCATCATAATTAATGAAGTTAGTCCATCTTCTCCACACAATGCCGGGACGGTAGTCATGGGGTTGGATTTTTTCCGTATACTCTTGTTTTTCAGTAGTGCAACGTTTTATCTAACAATCATGATAATTGGTGTCCTTCTTCCAATTGGGTTCACTGGAGGGATGTTCTTCCTGCCCCTTGGCCTCCTCTTTCTTTGCTACATCATTTCTATGTCAATCATATCCCCATCTCCAATTAGTACCATTTTAATACTTTTCTTTTGTTATGTTGTACTGTTTTTGCCTGTATCATTTGGCAGTTGGGGTAAGAGACGAAGAAAACTTGTACAGGTTTTTCTACCAGTAGTGCGATTGCTTGACCCAACTTTCACTTAACATCGATGCCAACAAATCTCAAGGAGTACATGTTCAAAAGCTCCAATGCGGATTGCTGGTTGTTCATGAAAAACAAAGTACTATTGGGGAAAAAAAAAAAAAAAAAAAAACCCAAGCAGGGACACACAGCAGTATGTTTCTAAAATGTTTAAAGGCTTGAAAATTCATTAACTTGCAATAGCCACCTTAAGTGTCATTTGCGATTTTCTTTTTCTTTTTTCCTGAACATTTCCATTGGGAATATTTGAAAATGCTCATTGAGCTTGATATGACATTTGTAATTTTGCTTCTTCTCCTATTTAGGATTTGAGTAGTCAATTTTAGTGAATGTTATTAGAACAAATATAAGGACAACATGATCATATGGTTGACTATGAGTGGTATTCACTTTCTATCCAACATTTTTTTAAGTGAATTCATCATTTTTATTTTTTCCCACCACACACAATCGATCATTTTAAAAAATTGTAAAATTGGATGCAAAATTGAGTGTGTTTGTAGTACTGATGAATTTACTAATTATTACATAATTA
This sequence comes from Castanopsis chinensis, assembly GCA_032878915.1. NCBI lineage: Eukaryota > Viridiplantae > Streptophyta > Magnoliopsida > Fagales > Fagaceae > Castanopsis > Castanopsis chinensis. The sequence continues at coordinate 4,401,001 of JAVQMG010000122.1, read as the reverse complement.
AAGTACCTCATATCAGATGTGTATAATATATATTGCAATAAAGTAGCCATATTGTCTTGATAAAAAAAAAAATAGCCATATTGCCGTCGCATTAGTTTAAGAATTTTATGTCAAAATTTTGACATGCCTAAAAATTTTCAAGACCATTTATATAATTATATGAATATCACGCAAATGTTTTTTTATTTTTTATTTAAAATTTATTATTACTTTTTTTTTAAAGAGATAATTACAACATGCTGCTAACTCCGCAGCTCGAACCATTTCTCTCCTAAACCCCCTAAGAACATTATACATGGGGAGGTGTCAATTCAGCTACAAGACCCTTGGTAAATTTATTATTACTTTAATATGTTGGAAACATGTTAAAATTTGATAATCAAAGTTCTGTCTGTTTCGGTGGGGAAATATTTTCGAGAAACTATGTGTATTTTTGGATATTTGAAACGGCTAAAAACCTTAATCAACCAGTATTATTTATTATTTAGAAATGATGAACCGTTTCCTCAAAAAGGAAAAGAAAAAAAAGAAATGACGAACGTAGTGGGCTTTGGTTCGAGTTTTAGGCCTCGCTTGGGAGGAGTGAATGGAATGGAATGGAAATGAATGAAAAGAATAATTTTAGAATATTCTTCCCTTCCCTTATTTGGGAGTTTTAATGGAGGGAATGGAAAATCCATTCCTTCGTTTGGGAGTATAAGTGGGAGGGAATGGAATGGATAGAAGGGAATACTCATTCCTCTCTATTCTCTTAAAACCTCAAATTTTCATTCCCCCCGAAATTGGGAGGAATGAGAGGGAATAGAATTAGATTTAATGAATTTTTTATTAAAACTCCCAAAATACCCCTATTTATTCAACCATTTATTTTAAAACAGGTGTCTAATAGTAATATTGCAATAAAATGATTCCATTCCATTCCCTCTATGTTACTCCCAAACAAGATTACTTACATTTCATTCATTTTAATTCATTTCCATTCTTTTATTTTAAAACATCTAATCAAGGTTACTTAATTCCATTCCATTCCATTCTTTTCCCTTACTTAAATTTATTCCATTCCATTCCATTCTTTTCTATTCCCTTATGATTATTTCATTCCATTCCATTCCCTTCCCTTATGAACTTCCAAACGGAGCCTTAGAGGAATGAAACTCAACTGTGAAGTAGGCCACTTTGAACCTCGCCCATATCTATTCACTTGTGCAAGGCATAAACCAAACCAATTTTATTTATTTTGTATGCTAAATAAGGTTTGGAATCTCAGAACTAAGGGAGTGCATTGCTGGATTCAGGGAATTTTTCGACCCAACCCACTATGATGAGTAAAAAAAAAAAAAAAAATCGACCCAACTCAACTCATATGAATCGGGTTGAACTTATGAGTTGGATAGTTTTTTTTTATTACTATTATTATTAAATTGAGAAAAAATATATATATTCCACCTGCCACCTGAGTTGATAAACAAAATATATATAAACTAGTATTCCAACTCAGTTATAAATAAAATATTTCCAACTGAGTTGATAAACAAAATATATATAAACTAGTATTCTAACTTAGTTATAAATAAATAGGAGTGGAGTGGGAGAGGGAAGTAGCAAAGAGAGAAATAAGATTGATTAGAATTTGTGAGGTAATTAGGTTTTATAGCTGAATAGGGGAAAAATCAAATAAAAATTTATTAATTATATAATATATTTCTAAATATATATTTTATATTTTAAATATATAGGTGCGTCAACACGAACAGAGGATTGAAATCCAACCTGTTAATTTTTTCCAAATGGAACTGAAACAGTTAACACATTCTTAGAGATTTTTGGGTGGCAAGAGAGGGAAGCTGGATTACCTCTTGCAGATGATGCTTTCTTTGGTTCTAATTGCCTGGATTGGATACTCTAATGCTTGCAATGCTCGGGCAGTTACTAATAAGACATCTATAAAGCACCTTTTTATTTGGTATTTGAAAGCTTTGGCCACAAAGATTCAAAAAAAGTGTTTCATCCGCAATTTCTTATTGTTCAAAAAAGTGAAACAACTAGTGGTGGAATACTCCTATTGTGTTCTGAACCAAGGTTGCAAAAGGGTTCCAGTTATTATGCTTATGAGATGGGAGAAGCCAAGCCAAAACTAGTTTAAACTTAAAATTGATGATTCTGCAACATGAGCAACTTGATATCCTGGGCATTTGGGAGGTGGGAGCCTCATTAGAGGCTGGAATGGACAATGGGGCAAAGGCTTTGCCAGAGTAGTGAATTGGGCTAGTAGCATAATTGTTGAACTTCGAGCCATCTAACATGGACTTATATGTAGGTGATATTTGGATAGCGTTCAGCGTTTCAGAGTTTCAGTGTTTCACGTTTTGTTCTTTTTTTTTTCTTTTTTTTTTTTTTTCCGCTGTTGGGGGGATAGTGCGCAGTGTGCGCAGTGTGCGAGCATTGTGCGCACTGTACACATACTTTTTTAGAAATTTTTTATTAAAAATAGGTCCTGCAGTACTATTCACACATTTAAAAATTATTTTGCTACAACGCTAGCCACGTTTACGTTATACCTTAAAATGATTACTTGTCACAATTGAAACTTCTTATAGTTGTTAATAAAGTTTAGATCAACCCAGTATATGCCTGATGTGGGATTCATCACACACTCACATAACACACCCAATCACTTGTGGGTAGAATGCTTTGAAGGGGTGGAGTATATTAAGATATTAGCTAGAGTGTTGCACTATGATTAGCATTGATATTATATGCATTGTATTAGCTGTGTTAATTAGCATGTGCTGTTAGGAGTTTGTTAATAACAGATTAGTTGTTAGAATAATTATCCACCAGCGTGTCAAGGTAGCCTTAAGGAGATTCCTTGGCTTAGCAGGCTATTATAGAAAGTTTATTAAGGATTGCTCAGCCTTTAACTACATTGTTGAAGAATGATTCATTCCGGTGAAATGATCAAGCTCAAGCAGCCTTCCTCAAGCTAAAGGATGCAGTAGCCAATTCCCCTGTGTTGGCTTTACCAGATTTTTCTAAACCCTTCCTTATTGGATGTGATGCTTCAGGAGTGGCTCTAGGGGCTACACTTACTAGTCCATAACCATTTTTAATATTAACTGTTATGTATACAATTTTTGATTAATTTTTTTGAGGGAACCAATATCTTCAAATTTGATAAATGAACTACTTTTAAGATGTCATAGACATCTAAGTTAGACTATTTAACAATTTGTAACTTAAATAATCATGAATTTTCTTCCACTGAATTAGAAAATCATGTCTATTGTTTATTTATTATCAACATCTAAATTTATACATGACTTTAAAATAGATAAAAAAATTAAATATTAACTTATTGTTTATCAATAAAACTAGTTGTCATTCATCTCTATCATTATTTATCCAATACTAAATACAACAAATTAGGCTTATAACTATGAATACAAATCTTCTGTACCATTTTTTGTGTTTCACTTTATATTCAATCAATTACAATTTATCATGTGTGTTTTTTTCCATTTTAAACTTTGGCTATTTTATAAAGAAAGTTAAATAAATACATTGCAAATTATAATTTGTGGAACATAAAATAGAATATAAAAAGTGGTATAGAGTATTTATATACACTACGAACACAAGGTGTTTTTTCATATATAGTATATTTTATACTTCTTAGCCGCCAGCATTCTTGCTGAGACCTATATGTTGCACAAATAATTGCATGCAGCTTTATTTCCCTCTGCAACTCGATGTAGATTCATGCTTTTTTGGATAGAAACGTAGCAGCTTTTATTTGTTTGTGCCTGAGGCTGTATTTGTTACAGGTGTGAAGACTAGCGTACAATTTAGAGCGTTTATATTTGAAGTTGAGAAATGATATATCTCAATATTTTTATAATAAATTTTAAGTGGTAAGTTGTTACTTATTGTTATTGTTGGGGCAAAAAAGTAATTTTCGTGTTAGGTTCAAATTTGAACCAATAACAACTAACCACCTGTGATTTGTTGTAAAAATATTATAAAAATATTGTGAATATAGCATATCTCTAATATCTGTTCCCTATATTATAGGTCCACCTAGGATCAACGAGAAGTATAAGCAAAACCCATGCCAGGAACTGGTAAAAGGAATAACAAACTCAAACTAAGTTAGGGGTGATAAAACAAAAGGTATAGACTTTAGAGAGAGAGAGAGAGAGAGGTCCTCCTTTGTAGGAGATCATTGGGAGGGAAGGACAGGATCTCCTTTCAATTATGGAAATCTCAATATGGAACAAATTTTCTTTCTCTTTCCTTTGAGAACAGCTTCTATCTTCAACCAGGTACTTTTGTCAATGCAAACATGTTTTTTTTTTCCCTCTCTAGGAATTGTGATCATATATAAAATAAGAAATTCGATGGGAAATGTTATCATAGGCTGTAAAAATCTAAATCCTAGGAACTTATAGAACCCCCCACATTCAATAAAGAAAAATGCAAAAATGTTCCACATTGTTCATTGCTGATTGAACATTTGATTTCTACCATACATAACTCTTTTTCTCTCTGTCCATCTTTGCATCTTATATAGGGTTCTCTTGAGTCGAGCAGTTGCCGGAGTGGTGGAGTTTCCGGCACATACTTTGACGTAAATCTTGGCTGGAAATCAAAGTTCATGAACCAATTATAATTATGTCTACTGCTCCGTCACCAAGCTCTACACCTTCACCACCCGCTCCACCACCAGATTCATCATCAAATAATTCTTCTTCTCCAACTCCATCAACTTCACCATCACCACCCTCACCACCCTCCGGGTCACCACCATCACCACCCTCAGGATCACCACCACCCTCAGAATCTCCGCCACCTCCCCCGCCATCAGAATCTTCTCCACCACCATCATCCGGCTCTTCTCCACCGCCTTCTTCTAATGCCTCTCCCCCTCCACCACCTCCAAAAAACAACTCTCCTTCACCAACAGGCAGTGCCACATCGCCACCTCCCCCGCCACATTCGCCACCTCCTCCCGGAAAATCATCGCCTCCACCGCCACCTACGCCCAAACTCTCACCACCATCAGCACCTTCAAATGGCACATCGTCGTCGTCCGTTTCATCATCGGTCAGCAGCAATCTACCTATAGTAGTGGGAGTATCAGTTGGGGTAGGCGTATTTTTAATTGCTTTGATCATCACTTGTGTCATCTGCCGTAGGAAGAGGAGGAGAAAGCATGATCATATGCAGATATACTATTCAGATCCTTCGCATAAAGGTGCATGCCAAATCCTTAACCTTATTCGATCTGTGCTTCTAAGAGCATCCAAAAGAGAAATTTTGTCATGCATAATTCTGGTATTTTAACCCTTTTTTTTTTATTGAGAATCAATCCTTGCTATTTCTAACTTAATCCTACAACAAAATTTGCTTTTAGTAATATACATACGCATTATCCACAATATTTATTCTCCACCTTAACCTTTCAAGGGAAAGGGACGTTACATTTGAATTAGATCTTATTGACAATAAGATTGTCTTTTCATCTCTGTATATAAGAAAGTTTATTAGGAAATGTTTTGTAGGACTTCCCATTTTGATTTTTGAGAGCTTTGTAATGGCCATTGAAGCTCAGGCTTAGCAAAATGAAGTTGATTAATCGCTTTATTTCCCTGTCTTTGGAGCTAGGTAATATCTTGTGCGATAGTTATATGCCATTAACGTCTCACAATATGTGAAATCCACAAGTGTGTGGTACCCAATAACAATGAGACATCAATTACATGCAACTAACGTACAACATTGCCTTCCACATAAGAAATTATGGGACCATGTTGTAAAATATTTTACTATGAATCATTGAATTCATGAGACTAAATGACAGGGGAAAAGGATTGTAAATATAGTTCAAAATTCAATTTTATGTACTTTACTATTAAAAATCATCTTCCTGATTATAAGTATCCAAATTTATACTCCACCAATTATATTCATATATTCTTCTTCTTCTTTTTTAATTCATTATAAAATAACCAAAACTTTAAAATGAAAAAAAAAATTTATATATATATATACATTGAAAACTGTAATTGGTGGAACATTAAGTAAAATACTAAAATTGAGATAGATAATTTTTACCCATAATAACTTACATGCAATCCATTTATGATCTTCTAATCATGCTGAGCAATCACTGGTTTGTGTTGTTGATAACCATTCTATGATTTGTGATGCTTAGGTGCTACTCATGAATACTACAGTGGTCAACCTGCTTGGCACATTAATACTCCCCAAGCGGACCATGTTGTGCGGCTATCCCCAGGAGCAGGCGGAATGGGAGCATCACCTGGGCTTCCCTGGAATTCTCCTCCTCCTGCACTCCCCACCAGTAGCGAAGAAATGAGTGCCGCTTACTCTGGCCCACACAGACCCCCCTTGCCACCACCCTCACCAAACCTTGCACTTGGATTCAACAAGAGCACCTTCACTTATGAGGAGCTAGCAGCTGCTACAGGCGGTTTTGCAAAGGACAAGTTGTTGGGTCAAGGTGGGTTTGGTTATGTGCACAAGGGTGTGTTGCCTAATGGAAAAGAAGTTGCAGTGAAGAGTCTAAAGTCAGGGAGCGGACAAGGAGAGAGAGAATTCCAGGCTGAGGTTGACATTATTAGCCGTGTTCATCATCGACATCTTGTGTCACTCGTTGGATATTGTATTGCCGGTGGGCAGAGGATGTTGGTGTACGAATTTGTTTCCAATAAGACCTTGGAATATCACCTCCATGGTAAGTAGTTCTATGCTTGCATTTTGGTCTATTCTACATCATCTGTTATGAACTTACAGAAATCTTATTAATTTTCCAAGTAATATATTTATCTAACTTTGGCTTCCATGATATTTATTAGTTGCAGGAACGGATCGTCCAATCATGGATTGGCCAACTAGGCTTCGTATTGCAACAGGATCTGCCAAAGGGCTTGCATACCTTCATGAAGATTGTAAGAAATTCCCAGCCTCTCTCACAGTGTTGATCTGATATGTAATTTATTTTCACTGATTTATCTAGCTTTAAAAAACAAAAAATGAAAACCAAAATAAGCATTATAGCCGTCTCATTTGTTCATTGAAATTGCTTGCAGGCCATCCTCGGATCATACATCGGGATATAAAAGCAGCCAACATTCTCCTTGACGACAACTTTGAAGCCATGGTAACTGTTTTTTGCCCCAAGACAATATATCCACCGATAAAATTTGTAGAACTGTTTACTTCCCTAGCATTTTATATGATAGGATGCTTCTGATGCTTATGCTTATTATTAAGGTGGCTGATTTCGGATTGGCTAAGCTGTCTTCTGACAATAACACTCATGTATCTACCCGTGTCATGGGAACATTTGGGTATGTTATCATCAAAGTTATTAGTTTTTATTAGATAGGTAAAACTTAGGTACAATTTCTTTGACATATGACATTAATACCTAAGTTTGGCCCTTCTTAGATGATTGAGTCTGAAATAGAGTAAAAACTGAATGTGAGTTTATCAATAAAAGAACTTCTCTATGTGGCAATGCAGGTATTTGGCTCCAGAGTATGCTTCTAGTGGAAAGTTATCAGATAAATCTGATGTTTTCTCATTTGGAGTCATGCTCTTGGAATTAATAACTGGGCGGCGACCTGTGGATCCTTCAAGTACAATGGATGATAGCTTAGTGGACTGGGTTTGTATACTTTCTTTATACTTTGTCAATTTTGTGTATTGGTAGTTTACATTGAGATTGTTAGTCCAAAAGTTCTCTGTTTTTCCCCTGTTTGTCCCGTTAGCATTGAGTTTTTCTGTATGTGTAACAAACTGCAGGCTCGACCACTGCTTACTCGTGCTTTGGAGGAAGGCAAATATGATGAACTGGTAGATCCAAAGTTAGAAAACAATTACAACCCTAATGAGATGGCACGCATGGTCGCCTCTGCCGCTGCCAGCATTCGTCATTCTGCCAAAAAGCGCCCGAAAATGAGCCAGGTATGACTATGAGGCTTTAAGCTTAACCCCAGAACCAGAAGAAGGTATCTCATATATCCAATATATGCATCTTTGCTCTCATAGTGTATGAGTCTTAACACGGCTATAGAGCACATTCAAAGTGAGAGAGATGATGCATAAGATAATTATTGCAGAATGAGAGAGAACACAAGCACATACATTCTTTAACATGCGTTAAATTTTTAATGAATGTTTCTAATGTGTAGGAACACATTCATCCAAAAATAAATAAACAATAGTAATAATACTGTTTACCCTTCTTGACTCGTTTGTAATAATCATGGAAAGCAGATTGTGCGTGCATTGGAGGGAGATGTATCGCTGGATGACTTGAATGAGGGAGTGAGGCCTAGCCAGAACTCCATTTTCACCGGCTCAAGTTTTACTGGAAGCTCAGACTATGACACCACCGCATATAATTCTGACATGAAGAAGTTCAGAAAGATGGCACTGACAAGCCAGGAATTTGTAAGCAGCGAGTTTGGCACATCCAGTAATGAGTCCCGCGAGATGAGTAACAATGGAGGGATCCATAAGCAATACTTTTAAACTGCCTGACTAGTGACTACGTACCCTTATGGAAGGACTTGCTTGACAATGGGGCCTAACAAAGCCATCTTGGTGTTCATACACTTCAAAGAATTGTATTCATGATCCAGTTAACGTTTATAAGCTGTTGTTTTAATTTGATTTTTGGGTTTCGAGGTGACACTGAGAAAGATCTGCGGTTCCATTGATCCTTGATTAATTCATTTCTTTCTTTTTATAATTGGATATGTTCTATTGCATATATATACTAAGCAATGGAGACAGATCTAACTTTTGTATTATTTCAGAAATTTGTTTGTATAATACAATTGAATCTGTTATAACTTTCTCCAAAAAAAAAAAATCTGTTAATAAAAGATCTATAGCTTATATTATTTCAGAACGTTGTTTGTATCATACAATTGAATCTGTTATAACTTTCTCAACAAAAAAAATAAATAAATAAAATTGGGATAGTCTAGTAAATAATTTTCTAAATGAATCGTATGAAAAAAAGGAAGTCATACTTGTTCGAGTGATAAGTTGGATTAGGCCTTTTACATGGCACACTAACAAGCCATGAATCAAAACCCGCTGTCCCCAAATAAACAAATATCATGACTTTTCAGTAGGATATTAGGATCTGTGGTCACTCAAGACCACCACAAAGTTTTCAAAGATGCCCAACCCTAAAATTAGGCCCCTCTCTTTAAATAAAAAAGGCCACACATATGCCGGGTTGTACGTTTTACCAAAACATAGAAGTTGACATAACTACAGAAGAATTCAAAGACTTCATGTGCCAGAATAGCTCCTTCTTGCAAAATAATAGTGGATATTGGATCAGAATTTTTTTGGGTATTTGTTATTACACAAAAATTATTTTTTGAACTAAAATTATGACTTCAAGATATGTTTTTAATCCAAAAACCGAATTACGTATACTTTGTATGTAATAGTTAAGGACCATGTGTAACAGACACTGCCTTTTTTTTTAATTCCAGATTCAACAAAAGAATGGGTGGTCACAGACTCACAGGACCACCATTTACTTGCCAAGTTAATCTTAAACTAATTTATTTTGCCTACTTACAAAAAGTTTTCAAACATTTATTGACCGGCTTGACTTGAAAATTTTAAGAATTTGAATATTCAACAAAAATAGAATAGTGCTACTTCTACAATATTTTTAGATAGTAGAATAGTACTACTTCTACAATATTTTTATAACAATTCACAAAAAATCTTAGATAGTTAGCTATACTGATTTTAAACTAGGTCACCATTGATATTAATTTTTTTATCCATCAATAACAACTTATTACATAAGAATTGTTATAAAAATATTATGGACATAACATTTGTCGCAAAAATAATCTTGGCCTCTAATCCTTGACTCTTTAAAAAGAAAAAACCAGATAAAAAAATTAGCTTAAATAACTGAAAAAACATAATAGTATTTTTAGTTCTCACTTTATCTCTCATCATTCCTCTTGTTATTTTTTATTTTGTTAGTAGAAGTAAATTATAGAACTTAATATTTTATTTTTATTAGATTTTTGTATAATTTAAGTTTTCTAATAACGAGACTAGAAAAAATTCTTAATGCCGTGAAGAATAACTTTTTTTTTTTTAGTCAAATTAGTCTTGGATGAGTGAACTCTCCCTGACCAGCCCTGCTGTATAAAAGGACAGCCACAGCCGCATAGAATAAGACCCTAATTTCGCTAGCGTACTATTTAACATTAGTGTAAATTGGAGCGAACATAGGCGTTTTTTTTTTTTTTTTCCTTCTCTCTCCTTCTTTCTTCTATTTTGTAGGCCGAAACTTGACCTTGCTTTCCGGCTTTCCGCTGCTTAAAATCTCTCTCTCTTCTAAAATTGACGCAAGTGACTTTCCTTTAATTTCTTTGATTTATTTTTTTTCGCACATAAATATCCATACTGGTAAGCCTTTTGTAAACTTAATTTTGCCATTGATTATTCATGTATACTTTCATATCAGGTATGTAGTATTCTACTTTCACTGTGAGCCATTGATTATTCATGCATGCTTTCATATCAGATATGTATTATTCTCTTTTCACTATGAAAATTATGTTACAGTTAGCTCAACTAGTAATCTAATGATTAAATGAGAGATCTAAAATTAAATTCTTATCTACATCAAAAATTAATTAGGAGAAATTTTTTAATGGTTGAGACTTTGTGAAATACATATCCTCAAGCCATGGAAAGTACGAATATGTTATGCTATTAAGTTCGTCATGTATTATCGCTGAGCATGAGAGAATATATCCATGAGACAAGTGATATATTTATTGTATCATTATATCTCTTTCTTATACAACATATATCATTGGAAATTTACCTTATGCCCTGTAATTTTTACATGACATCTCCTAATCTCACTCTTCTCCATGTCATCTAATTGTTTCAAGGAGACTATCCACCAAAAAGAATCTTTTTTTTTTCTTTTTTTATCTTTTGTTAGCTGCTTGTGTGTAACCTAACTTATTCTTCTTTATACAACATATACTTCAGTCTTTGATGGCTTCTTCTTTTTTTTCTTTTTCTTTTTCTTTTTATGTAGCATTAGGCCCTTCAATTTCCATTGTTTCTGAAGATTTTTGCACCAAGTTTTACAAGATTTCAGCCACGCAACTTTGACAAGTTTGGCATGACTTCAATTATGGAACTTAAAAGGGTACATTCTTGTAATAAATTTGCATGTTGATGAATTTTTTTTAACATACTCACTTGAGTAGATAGATATGGTTTATCCATCTCTCTCAAGTGTGCAATTTTTTTTTTTTTTGTTTAAAAATGCTCACTTGGGTGTACATGGTTAACCATCTCTCTCAATTAAGTGTGCAAAACGTTTTTATTTTCTTTCTTTTTAAAAATTCTCACTTGGATAGCGGGACTTGGTTTATCCATCTTTTTGATGTGTGCATTGTAAATACAAAATCTCAAGTTTGAAAATCAAAAAATTGAAAATGGTTCACAAATATAAATTTGTATTTATTGAATGGTTGAGGACATTCCTCTTATTCAATATTAATTATAGGAAAGTTTTTCAATGCATGATTTATGCAGATGAAGTCCTAATTCAAACACAAAATCTTCTCTTTTGTTGGTTGGAAGAAGGATCAAACGGTCTTCATAATGAATCTTTGATCTTGAGATTGTTAGAGATTTGTTATTCTTAAAGTTCTTTAAATGTTCTTTGAGTTCTTTGAAGATTCTTCAAAGGTGAAACCTTTTTTATGGAAGTCCTTTGGAGCTTTAGAGGCTTGATCCTTAAACCTTCGATGATTTGAGACTTTTTGAAGTCTTTGGAGGCTTTTAGAGCTTGATTCCAATGAAATTTTGAGTCTTTGAAGAAGGATTCAAATGAATTTCTTGAAATGTTCTTTGAGTGTTGTTGAGACATAATTTCTATAGAGTTTGATGTCTATAAAAATTGTGTAGAATGAGGGGTAATCTCTATTTATAGTGGTTTCTTATGATGAGTTCCTCTTTAAATTGATCTCTTTGAGGATGAATAGTGAAATCTAATTGGCCCAATGTCTATCAGTACCATTAAGACTTGTTGTTTGTAGATAATTGTCTTTATTTTTATTTATTTTAATAAAGAAAACTATCATCGAATTTTATTAGAAAATTTATGTCTACCTTGTGGGCCCAAATGACATGTGGTAAATTTAATTTGCCAATGTGGTGCCATATTGGAGGACACATGTCACCACTTTATTTATTATTTAATTAATTTAGTGACACATAAATTTGAAACTTGTCAATAAATTTTAACGTGACACTTTGTAACTAGCTTAATAATTTTTCGCCTCCTACATCCACATCAATGTACATAAAGTTTTGGTTAAATTTTCTTTTTCAACAGAAGCCCTTAACTTCTCAAATCTTGAGAGGGGATCTCATATACCCCATTGTATTGTGAAAATTAATTCAACCATCCCGCACAATCAAATTCAATGCACAACAATGCATATGGAGGAACTCATAACCCAAGATGATATCCTCCTCATCCTTTGTTTTTCTCAATGTGTAGTCTATAGCTACATTATTGGAGCTTGCATTTTCAACAGTAATTGTGAAGATAATATATATCCTCCACCCTAGCAAATAAGACTCAATCACCTTGCCTATGCCCACCCCTTCCCCTTTATGATTAGGTACTAACAAAAGTTCAAAATTTTATTTTGATACTCCTAATCACTATCAATATAATGTGCAATAAGACAAAGGTAGTTGAGGTTTTGTATAAAAGTCTATTGACTAGTTGTCAAAAATATTTTTCAAAGGAAAAATGCATACAATCTCTCGCATTGTGATGCAAGAGGGAACAACAAACCTAGGTTTGACCTCTATCATATAATCAATAAACTAGTCATGCTCCGAAAATAAGCAATAACTTTTTAGTGAATTAATATTTTAAAATTTTCACAATTAGATTATATGTTTTCTATATTCTTATCATTCATAACAAACTCGTGCCAATCGGGTATTATTTACAACTCAATCAATAACTTGCTTTTTCGCATAATTTGAAAACCTTGCTATTAGATTATATGTTATTCATAGTTTGATTGATAAATTTATGGGAGTAGTGAAGTTGTGTGAATGTGGTTTTTTGTACCTTAATTTGTGATTTGAGAAAATAAATTCGAACTAAACAATAAGAGAATATTTGGAAATACAAAAAAAAAAAGTGACAAAAATCTAATTCCAATTATATATTTTGATAAGTTGCATAATGTTTTGTAGGTAAGAGCATTAGTATTCGGTATGTTAAAAAAAGTGAATTAGCACACCAAAATGCTACGTTTACTACTTTAACACTTCATTTCACAATTCACTCTACGTCTCATCTCTTATTTTAGCACATCACCTATTAAAATAACCATAAAACTTATATTCACACCACTGCTATTATCTACCAAAATACCCACCACCACCAAATACCCACACAATTGGATTACATGTCTTCTATATTCTTATCATTGATAACAAACTCATGTCAATCGGGTATCATTTACAACTCAATCAATAAACTTACTTTTGTGCATAATTTGAAAACCTCGCTATTAGATTATATGTTATTCATAGTTTGATTGATAAATTTATGAGAGTAGTGAAGTTGTGTGAATGTGGTTTTTTGTTCCTTAATTTGTGATTTGAGAAAATAAATTCGAACTAAACAATAAGAGAATATTTGGAAATACAAAAAGAGTGACAAAAATCTAATTCCAATTATATATTTTGATAAGCTGCATAATGTTTTGTAGGAAAGAGCATTGGTATTTTGTATGCTAAAAAAAGTGAATTAGCACACCAAAATGCTATGTTTACTACTTTAACACATCATTTCACAATTCACTCTACGTCTCATCTCTTATTTTAGCACATCACCTATTAAAATAACCATAAAACTTATACTCACCACCACTGCAAGGCCCATTTTATCTACCAAAATACCCACCACCACCAAATACCCACAACATGCATCAAACCCAGATTGGCAAAAACGTCCCACAAAAAAGTCAAACCCAGATCAAATGCCATAATCAAGGAAACCTAAAATAGCAAACCCAAAAAGCCTAGAACCCACAAACATAGTTGATCCAAATCCTCCAGCAAAACCCAAATCTTGACCCATAAACCACTACTAATCCATATTACGTCATTATTGTAGGTTTCCAAAAAAAACAAGAGAGAGAGGGAGAGAGAGAGAGAGAGATTTGCATTAGTAGAGTACTACTAGTAGATTACTGTAGCAGTGGGTTCCAGTTAGCTCAGCTGGTAAAGTCTCTAATGGTTGTATAAGAGATCTGGGGTTCAATCTCCAGCAAACATAGTTGATCCAAATCCTCCAGCAAAACCCAAATCTTGACCCATAAACCACTACTAATCCATATTACGTCATTATTGTAGGTTTCCAAAAAAACGAGAGAGAGAGAGAGAGAGAGAGAGTTGCATTAGTAGAGTACTACTAGTAGATTACTGTAGCAAGCTGCCAAATATTTGTAGGTAGGTTTGGCACGTAGGCTGTAGTATTTTTGTTGTTGTTTGAGGGTGGGCGGGAGGAGTGCAAAAATAACATTTTGGGTGTTTTTAACACACACAATCTTATAAGATAACACAAAACATGTTAATAACAAATGAAAAAAAAAAGATTGATCTCCTCATCAATTGTATTCATTATCATTGACTAATAATTGACCGAGTCTTTTTCTTTTGAATAAGTATAAGTATACAATTATAAAATTAAGAAAAATAATATTGTTTTTTATGATTGATGCATAATAAAAATAAAGTCCACTCCATGGGCTAGAAGTTATTGCTTTAGGTCAAAGCACTAAAAGAAAAGGTTAGGGAAACATAGCGACATAGGAACCAAGGGACTCGTTACTAGTAAAGGGTTTTAGTTGTCTCATGATGAGTGGAATAGTCAGACAAAAAATTGGGACACAACCTTTTTTTTTTTAATAAGGGGACACTACTTCTTTATATATATAAAAGAATAAAAATAATTGTACTCTAATCATAACATGTTATGATAACAATTGTAAAAACAAAGAGTAAGAAAAATGTTTTTTTTTTTTTTGTTATTGGATAATATTGTTACTCTTGATTCTCAAAAAAAAAAAAAAATTGTTATTACTCTAATCATAACAATTTTTTTTAAAGAGTTTCAACTTATTACGTATTATCCTGATGAATCTTATTGTGGCTTATGATCTGATGATTCTTATCTCCATTTCTACCTCTATCCCTCTCTCCTATTGGTTTTTCTTATGTGTTCTGTTTTCTTCATTAGTCATGGGCTAAATAGCCCACTTGGGCGATGAGATATAGGGGTACCCATATAAACCCACCGTCATAATGATATCGTCTCATCATTTTTGTCAATAAATAAAACAACTAGTATTACCTTCTTTGTCATCATTTCTGTTGATAAATAAAACAATTAATATTAACTTTTTTTTTTTCTTCTTTTTGAGAGTCAATTGGTATTATCTTTCTTTTAGAACTCATTTCTCTCATTTCTCTATTTTTTGTGTGTGTTTTTGTTTTTCAAAAAGAAAATAGTATTATCTCGTACTACTGCACACTACTGCTGTAGTTGATACTTTAAAAGTATAAGTACTTGTGAAGTGTGGGAGTAAAGGTAGAGTTTAAGTCTTCAAGAGAAAATTTCACAAATATATACACTTAGATCAGACTAAAATATAATTTATATATCATAAAAAAAAAAAAAAAATAGTATTACCTTGGTTTGTACTTTGTACTTAAATACCGAGTTCACGACTCACTGGGTGTCTTTGTCTCTCACAGTTATTTAACTCGGGCAAGTAAAATTGACCTTCTATTATATAACACCCTCTCGAGACCAAAACTCTTTGTTTCTTTTATTTTTTCTTTGCTGCTTTCGAAGGCTCTGCTCGCCCATCATACCCGACCCGATTCGTTTACGTTCGGATTCGATGCTTTTCATATCTCTCATCTGGTAACCAAACCAAACCCTTCGATTATCTCACAAACAAAAACCCTAAAAGACTCAACCTCCGATCGCTCCGCCATGGGAGACTTCAACGATGCCTTCCTGCGCAACCCGCAAAACGCCGCCGTTCAGGGCCGCACCAAAGTCCAGAACCGCGCCAACGTTCAACAGCTCAAACTGGTTCGCTATCTCTCTCTTTCTCTTTCACGATTCGTCGTTTTTCGCTTTTGAAATTCTTAGTGGTTTTGTCGTTTTGTCATAGTTTTTAGGGTTTTTAGCCATCCTCACTGTAACCCTAGTTCCCAGTGTAAAAATAGCTTGATCTATATTTTCACGATATGGATTTGTTAATTATTAGCTGGATTTGGTTCAAATTGTTGATTATGCATTCTTGATTTTCTTTATTGTGTTTGTGTTTGGATTATGAAACTGACTAAAAGTTCATTGGGGCTTTTTTTTTCTTTTTCCGATTCAAATTTTTGCTAATGGGATTGATTTTTGGCTTTGTAATGCAGATTGGGCAGAGTCACCCCACTGGTCTAACAGCAAACTTGCTGAAGCTCTTTGAGCCTCGGCCGCCTTTGGAATTTAAACCGCCTCCAGAGAAAAGAAAATGCCCACCATTAACAGGTTTGATGGGCCTTCTAGAGCGCGTGTTTGGTGTTGTCTTCAATTTGACATTGGTTTTGTATGTTATAACATGATTTGTCTTTCTTCTTATATAATTTATGAAGGGATGGCGCAATTTGTGACTAAGTTTGCAGAGCCTGGAGATGCGGAATATTCTCCACCTGTCGTTTTGGGTGAAACTCCTGTAAGATATTACGGGTTTTTTCTTTGTTCAAGTGTTTTACATTAGATGATCATCATTTGGCTCTATTATAATTTCTTGAATGGATTACCCAATTACTAGAATTGTTTCTTTAAAGCTTTTGTATATGGCTTATTTTATTTTCTTTGAATTCATGGTTTCAAAAGCTTTTTCAATTTTTTTTTTTTTGAAATATAGGTAATGGAAAACTTTTATTAAAAAAATATAGCCAACCCAAGTACAATGGAAATGTAGTACTATAGGGGCAAAAAAACATCAGGAACCCAAATAACAATGATCAATATGTTTTAAATGCTTTAAAGGAACCATTTCGAGGAAGATGCATAATATTTATTGTTTCAACTGAGTGATCATGAATTATGTGGATGATTCTCCTGTCAACAAAGGTGTTACCAATGAAGAATGCTGTTCAATGATTACAAATTAGAAATATAACTCAGCTGAAATGACCCTAAACCTGAACTACTTGATCAACTTTGATTTAAAGGCATCACTTTACTGTGAGTAGAATTTTGACTTGTTTAGCTGCTTCCCCCCCCCCCCCCCCCTTTAGCTTGTCTTGGAAATATAATATTCTACAGCCTCTCTGTGGAGCTTCTCCTGATGGTTGTTTGAATTTTCCCTTTGTTTTATTTTGTTTTGTTGTGTGTGTTCCTACTTGTGAGTAAAACACTGCCAGAGGAGGAGCTACAACTAAGCAATTCCAACCATCTGCACAACCCCCGGCCTGAGGGGAAAGTGTACAAACTAAGCAACTACAACTAGGAAATGCGTAAATGTAACTTGGTTTTGTGCTCCATACCTGGTTTTGATAAATTTTTGTGGATCCAGACACAAAGAAGGGCAAGAGTACACGCGTTAAGACTGGAGATGGGTGCAGCAAAGGCTGCTGAGGAGCTACAGAAATGTGAAGACGCGTATCTTTCTTTAAGGTTTTTGAGTTTAATAGCTTCAGTATGTTTGTTCTTATATGTAATTTTTATGCAGATAATCCACAAGAAGACCCAAATGTTTCTGGAGATCCATATAAGACATTGTTCGTGGCTAGACTTGTGAGTGATATTGTCTTTGTACTTTGGATATTCCAACTTGTACCCAATTTTTCATTTGAAATGACTTATTATTCATGTTGTCTGCTTGCAGAGTTATGAGACAACTGAAAGCAGAATCAAAAGGGAGTTTGAGTCTTATGGTCCAATCAAGCGGGTAGGTATTTTGAGCATTCCCTGCGGGGGTTCGGTAAGAGGTTCAGTTCTGTGGTAGCTTTATCCTTTCTGTTTATCTTTTTTTTTTTTTTTTTTAAAGATTATTTTCTGAGAAGTTTTTTTTTTCAAGGTTTTAAAATGTATTTACAATCTTACTATTTGTTTTTTAAAGGGAAAAATTGTATTTTACTGAGCTCTAAATTCTATTTTATATTTTCTCAAGCTTACTCCTATTAGACCCCTAATCAAGCCTGTTAATATAATTTCCACTTAATCAACTGGTCCGCTTTCAGCCTATTCGATTGAAATAATGAATCACAGTCGAAAAGTTCTACTCTATCAGTAATTGTAGTGAATATTCTGTTCGGCATTTATTTCAAGTCTGGAAGGGAGAACATTCAAACGTTCTTTGATTTAATATACGATCCTTGGAGTGTGTGCGAGTTGGTAATAGGAGCACTGGTATCGCCGCCAATTTTCTGGAAATGGCTAATGGGTTTGTTCCATTAATCCTTTCATCTCTCTTGATATAGTTGGGTTTAGAGATCTTTCTGGGACTTGGATGTGTCTAGGAATTACTTAAGTTACTACATATTGAGTAATATCCCTGGTAAGGAGGTGATTATTTCATTTAGTGAATGTATTTTTCATTCCACAATTTCCTACCAACCCAATTCCAAAGATGGTGGTTCATCCTGCACAGCAGAGCTGAAAATTTTAAGTTGATCAGAGCAGTGATGCATTATGCCTTTTGGCTTTGTTTTCAATCCTCAAGAGGTGACTGACAACTTCTGTTCTTTATCCTGCACTGGGTAAAACATGTCGGGAGTATTAGCATCTCTCTCCTTTGCTTGAATTTTTAGCGCGTGTATTTCCTGTTGCTAAAACTTTTATTGTTCACTTCAAAGGCTGTCAAAAACATAGCAGCAGTTGTGAAGATTTCCTGGTATTTCTTATACTATCTATAGCTTTCTAGTTATTAAAATAATTTAAAATCCCTGGTAAGGGGAGACTAGTCTGTTCAACAACTGGTAAATTGGCCACAAATACATCAGTTTTTCCGCAACTCTAGCTGGTGGTGATGCATCTTGCGATGGGAAGCTCTATGAATTGAAGGTGAGCACGGCTAATGAGGCATAGTGCCTGTCTGCCGTGCCATTTAGGATTTACTATTTTAACTTCTTTTTTACCATTTCGTCTCTTAGTGATGGAATTAAAAATCATTAGATTGTTTTTTATGACTGGTTGAGATCTGATTTCTTATAATTACTGGTGTTTATTTGTTTATTTCTTTTGTGTTTTCAGGTTCGATTGATTACTGACAAAGAATCAAATAAACCTAGAGGCTATGCTTTCATTGAGTATGTGCATACACGGGACATGAAAGGTTTGCTTAATTTTAATGTCTGTTATTCTATCTTATATGCTTCATGTTGTGTGTTTCTAAAACTTCTTGTATACATTAAACAGCTGCATATAAACAAGCTGATGGAAGGAAGATTGATGGTAGAAGGGTGCTTGTGGATGTTGAACGTGGTAGAACTGTCCCAAATTGGCGTCCTCGCCGACTTGGTGGTGGGCTAGGAACTACCAGAGTTGGAGGTGAAGATGTTAATCAGAGATACTCGGGGAGGTAATGACTGAATTAGACATCTGTATGCAACATCATCTGTTGAACAAATACATGCTTCAATCTTAGTTATCAAAACTGAACCAAGATTGACCGGCTGAAAGACCAGTTCAGTGGTTCATTGGTTGAATTGTAGGCTTATTAATTGACTAATTAATATATTTTATAATTACAAGAAATAACTAAAATAAAGTGAAAATGGTTATTCAATTAAATTATAAATAAGAAATGTCCCATGACATTAATTTAGAAAATAGGCCATTCTACAATTTTGGAATAAATTTTAATTGTATCAAAAATTAAATTTAAATAAAATTTGATCATAATTCATAAATAATAAATTTATTAAAAAAGGTTTTTGAAGAATTACCATTAGGCGCTTTAATAGATCTCCTAGCTTAAGTGCTTGAATAGTTGATGCCTTGATGGCTTACAAAATAGTGAAAAAGAAAAAGAGAAACATTAATGGAGAATGGAGTGACCAAAGTCTTGACAATTTTAAAATGCACAGCTTTAGCCAAAAAAAGATAATGCACAGACGCACAAGTGAATCTGTGAACGTAGTGAGTATTGACGACAGGGGTCAGTGGGTGGGACATTACATAAATGACTGGGTATTAAATATTATAGTAGGGTAGACTTAGGAAGCATGGAAACTTCAATCTTGCTCATATACCCATATCTGATAGTAACGAATACCTCCAGGATACTCTGCACGTGTGTCCTAGCTTTATTTTTTTTATTTTTGAAAAAAAAAAAAAAGTGCCAATTCTGGGATATGAGGCCCTGATATGGCCGTAACCCAATCCTCCTAATAGTGAGAGATAGCCCAAACTGGTGAAGGTTTTTATTTTTATTTTTTATATATTGGTTTCAATGTTAAACGCTTACCTAGTTATCTTTTATTTACCCTTTTGGATCTTGTTTTGTATTCTAAACATCATTTAAAGGCCATGGACTCGCTTTATTATCCATTATTGCTCTTAACTTGATATATGCTTAACAATATATGAAAATAAATGCTTATCAATATATAAAAAATGGAAAATATATATATATATATATTTAATAATTAATTAATACATATCGTATCCTAGTTTTCAAGAATTGTTGTATTGTTGTATCCTATATCATACTCTTATCGGTGCTTCTTAGGGTAGAAGCTAGTTGCTAGTAGGTTTGATAATTGTCTTAAATACATTCAACAGTAAAAAAATAGAGTCTAACAACTTTACAAGTTTGTTAGGTTTTTCTTTTCTTTACCATTATTTATTCACGAATACACAATTTTCCATGGTTTTCCACAGGCTAAAGCTGCTTTATTGCTTTAAACGGTATCAAGGTCTTCCATTCCAAACTAGGTCACAGATCACAAAATTTGTGGTTGAACCGGCAGTATGGTTCGGTTTGAATAACACTGGTTTGAATACATCCTGTGTTATAACCTTATTGATAAATCTAAGATATGTTAAAATCAGATAGCTTACTGAAAATGATAACTTAGTTGTGATGTGCTTTGTGCATCTTCACAAGTAGATTTGGTTATAGAAATGTTCTCTTTAGATCTGGGAATTTGCTGTGCTAATGTTTTTAATTGGAATGCCTGGGACTTGTAGGAAAATTTTTTTAGTATGTTAAATCTTGCATGTCGCCTATAAAAAAAAAAGATGCTGCATATCATTCAAGCAATAATATCTTTGAGTATTAATTTGGCAAAGTATCTTTGATACATATCGTCAGTCCAGTTGGTTACATAGATCCTTTAAGATGTTTTACTGCACAACATGTCTGGTTTTCTTAACTCTTAATTTTAATTGTTCAGGGAGCAACTGCAGTCAGGAGGACCATCTCACTCTGAGGAACCAAGGGCACGAGAGGATCGGAGTGCAGACCGGTAAGATTTGTTCAAATTGTTTTGCATTTCATTGTTTTCATTTGAGCCTTGGCTGATGTACGTGCTTAGCAATAGATTAACCCTTCTTTTCCATAAACAAATGGTTAACACATTGATCTAGAAGTTTCATGTTTAATTTTAAGCACTATTTTTAACTTGTCTATTTAAATGATGGTCCTGATAGAAATTTTTAGTTTCTGCCAAATAATTGTTGTTCCACAGCTTCATCAGTGCACTTTATTTTTTTAATTGATTTTGAATGAATTGATTTCAGGGATAGGGAAAAATCACGTGAAAGGGGAAGGGACAGAGAGAGGGAACGGGAGAAATCCCGTGAACGCTCCCATGACAGGCATAGGGAACGTGATCATAGGGAGGATAGGCACCACAGAGATCGTGACAGGGACAGGGATAGGGAGAGGGAAAGAGACCGGGGTCGGGATCGCGACCGAACACGTGATCGTGATAGAGAGCGAGGTCGGGATCGTGGCCGTGACTATGAGCGTGATCGACACAGAGACCGTGATAGGGAGCGTGATCGTCCTCGAGAGAGGGATAGTGAGAGAGACTATGATGTTGAAGACCATGACCACGACCGCGGGCGGTCCGGTGATAGGGAATCTAATTATGATCGGGTTGAACCAAAGCATGAGAGGGACCGACATGGTGAAAGAGAGCGGGACCATGATCACGCTGAACCAGAGGATGATCATGGATGGTATGAACAGCCTGAGCATGGGCATAAGCATTCAGACCCAGACCAAGACCAAGACCCTGACCACTATGAGCGCCGTCGAAGTCGGAGCCAGTATGATCATCTGGATGTCCAGGATGATCATGACCGTTATGACCAATATCGTGATCGTGGTCATGACCAATATGAGCGAATGGAGGATGATGATTACCATTATGAGCGTGCAACATCTGAGTCACGTGAAAGGGAGAGAACTCGAGATCCAGAGCATGAGTATCGACGATCAGAGAGGTCACTTTCTCGGGAATACGAGTATTGAGGCTGCTAGTACAACTCAACTTGTGCTTTTTCTGGTAAGTTTTATATGGTTTCTATTTTCGGGTGTCTGATTTGGAACTGTCTTCCCTAGTATACCCAATGCTTTGGTTTTTTTTTTTAAATGACTTCAGGGCATCATTTAATCAAAGCTCAGGAGTGTTACTTGGGGCAACTTCATTCTGTATGGATGTTCGGTTCTCCTTTTCAGTGTTGACTAAACTCTCTATTTAAAGGTTTTATGACTGAACTGCTTGAGGATCTGTTCTTGTGCTGGTGATTTTTGTTTTTGATGTTTGAGATGGAGTGAGACTCTGCTGGTATTTTATTTGCAGGTTTTTTTTTCCCCTCTTTTTCCTTAAATTCTTATTGTAAACCTTTTAGACTCTTTAGGTACTAATGGACTTAATTACTTTCGTACGCATGTGTCACATTTCATTATTTGTGCCTCCTTTACATTCCAGCCTGTGTGTTTGCGTGGGTAACAACAATTTATGCGGATTAGCTTTAGTCTTTAAGTTCTTTGTGGCAGGATCCTATAAAGGGCCTTTTGATATTGTAGAATGTGCTGATATCCTTTTCAGAATTGGGTCATTGCATGTTTTGACATTAACCTTACTATTACCATTGCTGCACGAAAACCAAAGCATGTTGGTTTATGTTGGAAGACGTTTAAATATTGCTGTGCGGTTCTTGTTGCTTCAGTGTTTGCAATTATTAAATATGCATTTGTTCATGTAGTCTAAATATTGTGACGAACTGCTTATTTATTATAGGATTACTACTGTATAGCTTGCCAGGAACAGTGTCAGATTTTATAGGGCAATTCGTTTTTCTAGTTATGCTTATCATAGCCCAAATTTTCCTGAGCTACGGAGGGACAGGTTGTAGGAACCAATTTAAGGTCAGGGTCATTAGTCCTTTCCTTGAAGCATTTATTGTTTGCTACCATGCTTATTTAAGCGGAAAAATACTAAGGGGCTGTTTGGTTTTTTTTTTTCCCATCACTCATCACTCCTCACTCAATTTTCATCACTCATCACCCATTACTCATCACTTAAAATATCTCAACTCCATACTCCCCACCCGTTTGGACACTGTTTTCAGTTCCAATCACTCAAATATTTCAACTTCTTTGTGGGACCCATTCCTGAAGTTTGAAGTCAGACATTTTTCTGTGGGACCTACTTTTCTTAAAACCACCAATCACAAAGCCAAAATATAAACAAGGAACAACGCTACCCAAAACAAAAAAATCTCTCTGCCTCTTCTTCTTCTTCTTCTTCTTCTCTCTCAAACTCTCTCTCTCTCAGCTACAACAGCAGCAACAACAACATCCATAGCCACAGCGGCGAAATGGAGAAAGGCAAAAAGGAAAAAAAAAAAAATCAAGGACCTCGCCGCCGATCCCCATCACCCAGCGCGCCGCCGATCCATCGTCACCTAAGGCGCCGTCGATCCACCGTCACCCAGGGTGCTGCCGATCCTTATGAAATTGAAGTGATTGTTCTCTTCTTTTTTTTTCCCCTTCGTCTTTCTCTGGAACAGCTGCGGCGAGGGAAGACGAGATCATGAAATCATGAAGCAGCGGCGGCGAGGGAGAGGGTGGCAGCCACGGAGGATGTTTGTGGGTTTGTGAAATCGTGAAGCAGCAGCGCCTATGGATTTTGCTGTGTTTGTGGGTTTCTGTTGCTGTGTTTATGGGTTTATGGGTTTGATTTTCTAGGTTTGAGAAATCCAAGCCCATGTGTTTTTTTTTTTTTTTTTTTTTTTTGATATAGTATATTTGGTGTTTCTGTGAACAAGAAAAGAAAGAAAAAGAATGAAGCAGAAGAGAAAAATGGCCGTTGGAGTGAGTCTATGAAGAAAAAAAAAAAAAAAAAGGAAAAGGTGCACTGACGTGGCTTGTCTCTAGCAGTGGGTTCCATAAATGTATGTTTAATTACGAAAATGCCATTGAAAACAGAGTTTTGGAAACTGAAAACATCTAAAATGTGTTTTCAGTTTCCATAACTCAAAAATCAGAGAATTGAGTGATGGAAATAAAATCAAGAAACAAATCCAAACAAGCATTTTTTTGGTGGGTCTTACTTATTTTGAGTTATGAGTGATGGAAACAGAGATATGAGCGATGGAAAACACAAATCCAAACACCCTCTAATTATCTTTTCATGATTAATGACACATTAATTTATAAGGCTTGGTAATAAGATTTGTAGTATCTTTATCATTACTCATTTAAAAGAGGCCACTGCTCTTCAGCCTTGCTTGTTACCTGAGGTGCTATTTGTTAAGAGTGTTTTTTATATAAATGTTGGGGATTATGTTGATGGTAATTTAGCAGTGTTGAAATTAGTAATGACTTGTGTGCTGTATGAAATGTGAAATGATTGTGGCAATGTTGAGCCAGTGGCAATAAGGTGGTCAATGTGGAAGTGACACTGATAGCTGCTTTATCATTTTATGACCGTATTGTAGTTGAAGAAATAATGATGGTGGCAAAAATACTAAAATAGCAATGGCAATACACAATGTTTAAAATGTTTCTGATGATGGACACCGGTGATGATAGCAATAATGGTAATGGTGAAAGCAATGATTACAACGGAAACGTTAATGATAAGAGTGTTGGTGGCTGTAACGATGACATATTTGGTTCCTGTACGCTTTATCTTGGATAAGCTCTTCTGGTTGGGCTATTTTTGAAATATTGTTTTGGAGTTTAGAAATATTTACTAATTAGGGCCGCACATGCACTTGCTGTGGAAAAAATAGTATTGTAGTAATTAAGGTCAATTCTAGTTTTTATTTGTATTACAAAACAAAGATATGAATCATTTGATTTTTAAAATATATAGAGATTTACATTAATTTTAAGAATTTTGATAATTATATCGTAAATAGCTAATCTCATTCTTTTAAGAATTTTGATCAATCATAAAGTTAAGGTAGCTATTTAACATATAAATATTTATTTAACTATAATAGTTTTTTTGTACTTACTAAAGACAATATATCTATTTTCTAAAAACTTCTAAGAATGATAACAAATATTATCATCTTTCAACAATAAACAACTGAGTTTTGCTAAGAAATTTTAAAAAATAATAATAATAACAAAAGGCATGTGTCATTGAATATTATCATTTTAACTTTTTAAAAATTTTTATCATTTAAAATTCAAAATAAGTATAGAAAATTTTTAGGATGTGAAAATTTAGCCGGAGTAATTTAAACATTACACAATAAAATATTTTAAGAATTATAAGTTTTCATTAGGGTTTAATTGGAAGAATAATAATATGACATATTTGCTCTTTTTAAAATATTAATGAAAAAATTGCTTAATTTTAAAGTTTAAGGAAGAATTATAAACAACCACAAACATAAATGATGAAAAATGTTTTCTTTCCAAAGTTTTTGTTTTTGTGTGCAAAATTATGTGTTTTTACTTAAAATATTGTGTAAAGAAAAAATATACAAAATAGTCAATCCAAGAAAATTGTACGTGGAATAGTGAATTTTGGCTCAACAAAATTGATTAAACCAACAAAAATTTCTAAAAACACGACAGAATGATGCAACATTTTCATAATACTTTTATAATTTTGTTATATTTTATTTTAACTTGTAAAGAATTGACAGCTCAGCAGTTTTGGAAATACTGTGACAACATCAAGATGTCTTAACATTTTTCATACAAAAAAATATTATATTCATGATATTTTCACAATAAATTATAAGTAGTAGGTTACTACAAGTTGTTATTGGTGGGCAAAAAAATAGTTTCATTGGTAAATTTAAATTAGAACCAATAAAAATTTACTATTTTAATTTGTTATGAAAGTGTTGTGAAAATTATTGTGAACAAACCAAAAAACAGTGAAAGTTAAACAAACCAAAACTACTGTAGCGAAATTACTATAACTTTTTCATTCACTTTTTTTATATAATATATATATATATAGAAATATACATTGCACTTACAATGTAAATTTATATTGTAAACACATAAAAATTGGTAAATATTGTACATATTTGCAAAATTTGTACAAATTTTTTTTGCAAATGTATATAATATTTGCTACTTTTTGTGTGTATACAATGTAAGTTTACATTACAAGTAGAAAGTAAACATATAAAAATCTTCAAAAAAAAAAAAAAACTCAAACCAAGTTGGTGAACTTGAAGGAAAAAAAGGGGGGAAAATGCAAGTCATTAAAAATACTATTCATAACATTATTTATGAGCCTATTCGCTCTTTTTATATATAGAAAAAAAGAGCATAAATTGATGACTTAAAAAAAAAAAATTATGAACAGTACATATTGAACAAATCAAAAATATTGTACCTTTTACACATTCACTTAATGTCACAATATTTTCACAAAATGTTTATTTTCAGTTGTGGTTGGTCACAGTTTCATATTTTGTTATTTTATTTTGACTTATAAGAAATTGACATTTCAATAATTGTGAAAATATTGTGAAATTTGTTATATCAGTATAATAATATATATATATATATATATAAAAGGGGAAAAAAAAAGGTACAAACAGAACACTAAAAAAAACACATGTAACTACTGTAGCTACAGTGCCACTTTTTTTTTTTTTTTGAGAATCCGCTACCGTGCCACTTGGTACCGTTGCTACTGTTCGAAACTTGGGAAAAAAAAAAAAAAAGACAAAGTAATTAACTAACTAAACCAGAATTGCAGAGGCATTGCCTCTTTTTATGTAGTTAATAGATAACAATTTTTCTTTGAAAGGAGGATTATAAGAATAAAGGCTAAAATTCAATTTATTCACCTGACTTCACCTCAATGGTCAAATTAGTGGATTTTAAAGTTGGTTTTTGTCAATTTAGTTTCTTATTTGGGTAAAACTTAGGAATAGTATCCAAGAGCATGGTATTATAGGCTTTTCAATTAAATTCAAACACATGGTGAATTTAAGTATGCTTTGGAGGGGGAGATGTTTATTCATTCGTATATACAATCATGTATGTGAATTTAACGTACTGCACTTAAAGTAATATGCATTTGATTGAATTTTTTAACAAATAAAGTCTCTCAACATGGTTTATAATTTTTTTAAATAATACTCATCAAACAACGAGATTTAGTATATTATACATCTTTAAATTTTAATTAAAAGAACTATTTAAACGACAATAATAAGAAAGCCAAAACAAGAATTGCTGAACTGGTTTTCTGGAAATAATAGAAAAAGGAAAAAGGGGAGAAAAAGTTTCCGGTTTTTGGACCAGAATTTCCTTGCCAATTATAGCCAGGACTATGAGAACTGCAATATGGATATGGAATCAATTTGAAAGAGGAATTCGATACATGCAACTTCTTGCTCACACGGCACATAACCATCTGTGATAGACAAAACAGTGTGGGCTATTATTGGGCTGGACTGGTCTGAGCCCGATCTATCTAATGAATATAATCAGTTTCAAACACTGGTCTTTGGAGCCCCTCTACAAGATCTTTGCTTGAACTATAAATTTAATTTTTATTCAGTATAATTTGATTATATGTGTTAAGGAGGACACCGTGATGGACTGATGGTGGTATCACTATCAACCACTAATCCGCATCCCATCTTGGTTTTCTTCTTCCTTTTTATAGTTAAAGTTTTGAAATAAGAAATATATATATTTAGCTAGTCTAGTTAATTTGTCTTTGTATTAAATCTCTTGGATTAAACTCAAAAATATAAATTTACCAAAAATCAATTAATTAGAAGACAGGAAAACGTTATTTCCCACCATCTAACCTAAACATCGAGGATTTTAATAGGTCCTTAAAAAAGTAAACACAAGTCACGAACCAAAAATAAATTTATCCAAAACCATATTCAAGGTTTTTTTTTTTTTTTTTTCCTTCTCTTCTGAGCGGAATATTCTAGCCTTTAAAGGTTCAAAGAATGGATGAGTGTGTATAGTATAATTGTGCATTCCAATTTTTAGCATAATGATTTGCTTATTTCAATTATCAATTCTTTGTTGCAAATGACACAAGTATAAAATTTCACAACTGATTATTCATAATGATCTACCCCAAGTAGTAAGTAGGTAAAGGGTAAAACTTAGGTATAATACTTATGTTCCTTTCTTAAAATTCAACCATGTGACTATTTAATTAAAAATACACTTTCATTCCATTAAAAAAAAAAAAAAAACCATTTAGTTGAATTTTAAAAGGAAAATCTAAGGACAATACTTACGATATTGTACTTAAGTTTTTCCCTAAAGTAAAACCTCATGAAACTCCATAATTTGATTATAAAATTTAGATACAACTTGTAAGAACTTAATAGCAAATCATTCTTTGTGGAAGGGATGAGGAATCTCTAGCAAAAAGAAGTACAAGGCACAATTCTAACATGTTGTTAATAATATTCACAAGATTCATCCAAATTTAACATCATGGTTGAGCCCCTTCCTATATTTTGAGTCACAAGATAACTTTCCACAATAATGAAACTTTCCTATTTCATGTGTAAAAAAACGTATCGAGTATTATAGTGGGGTGAGGATAGACATCCATGTCTAAATCCATGTTTTTAGACAATCTAGTGGAACCTACCAAATGGTATATAGGGTCACGATAATGTCCTAGTTGGAGTCTAAATATTATGCTTCAATGAGATGTCAATAATGGGATTGTGTGGAAAAAGATGTAATTGTAACGTTTAAGTTTTTGTTTGGAAAGTGAAACGGATAAAACTCAAAGAAGAGGCCAAGAACCAACTGAAGCAGCCATGAAGCTTCATGGCTTTGCTTGCTATAACGGGTGTAATAGCAGCAGTACCTTTGCTAACCGTGGATTCTTTACAGCCGGAGACGTTTAGTGCAGAAAAATCCGTACTGCTTTTGTCTTGGAAACTTTATGTTGCTTCTTCGAAATTTCCGAAGGCACCTCATTGGCTTTTATTTTAAGAAAGGTCATGATTTACTACCTAACCTTGTTAAAAAAATAGATTGTAAATAACAACAAAATGAAACAATAAGTTTAGAAACACAATTTTGCATATTTTGTTTCATAGCTATTCACATGGTTTATTGCGGTAAATTAACGTAAAAGTGATGTTACTTCAAACAATATGTGTATATTGCTCGAAGGTATTTGCTAATTGCTTGAAAAGAGTTCTAGTTTTTTAATAACAATTATGCACGAAAATTTTATAGCCTTCAAGGGATTTTGTCCAAAATATATCATCCAAAATATATCATTAACATTTGTGATAATTTATATTCTGCAACAAAGTGGTGCAGATATGCATGGTTGGGAAAATTTGTTGAGGTCAAAGGAGAATGGCCAAAAATCACATTCGCTCAGTGATATTTCGTTTTCAAAATTACTGGTTAATTTAATTGTTCACAAACCACCGGCCCTATATGATTTTGGAAATTTTTCAAAGGCAACTTCATTTCTTGTCAATCATACCAAGAAATTTAGTCATGCCAAAAATCCGGAAGTAGCTATGAAGCTTCCATTGTAGCGGAAATCAAAGTATGCTTCAGTGTCACTGCAATGCACAGTTTTCGAATTGAAAAAACTTAACAATTTATACTAATGCCACGGGGATTAACATGTAGCTCAGCAATGAAGAACATGGATTATTAAAAAGTAATCGCTTGACTTGCAAGGTTTAGCATTCTAAAAAAAGAGGGAGCTACGGAAGAAAGACAAGTTACTAAAGGGGTGTTTGGTACCACAACTTAAACAACAGTTCTTAGTTTTTAAACAACATTACTTTTATTTTTACACATTTTTTTATCAATACATATTTTCAAAAAATACAAATAACGTTATTAGAACAATATTACCAAATTGGCCCTAAACTTTTTGAAAAGTCTTGATTACTTTATTTCACATGAATCTAAATGCATATATATGGTATCAATTTATTTCACACAAATCTTTTTTTCTTTTTCTGTTTTTAGAAACTATTTCACACAAATCTAAATGTATAAATATGGTATTGGTAAAGGCCTTATAGCTGAATTGACAACTCCCCATGCACAAACAAAGTGCTTGGGGGTCTAGAGGGGGAATGATTCGAACTACAAGGTTAGCAGTATGTTGTAATTATCTCTAAAAAAAATGTATAAATATGGTGTTAAAGTTTTTTTTTTTTTAATAGTGTTCCTTACTTAGTAGAATACATCTTTAAATACATTGAAAAATTAACTTCACATTAAAGTAAATCATTTTCATTTTGTAGGTTCTAGTCAACTCATTTGGTAAATTTTTTTGTAGTTAAATAAAGAATCTGAGATTCACCAATTGAATATCTTATTATAATAATAACGAGCAATCATCATGAGTGGATGTCATAAGTTGCAACTCTCTTAAAAAAAATCATCTTCATTTCAAAAAAAAAAAAAAAAAAGGATATATTACACAAAATAATTACATGTACATATAACTCACTAAAAAGCGATTTCGAAAAAGATAGTTATATTTATTTTATTTCACTAAATATATGTCACTTTGCAATCTTTCATAAAGCGTAAGAGAGAGGTATTTGTAATTCATGAACAATCCCATGCTGAGGTGAACCACATTGACATGTCATGAGAAGCTTATACCTCCCGCTTCCAAGAAACTTCAAATACGCGGTAGAAGTAGAAAGATAATAAAATGTAATAATTTATGTTTGATATTCATTCTCACTCCTATTTTAAAATTTAATCTTTCAAGTTTTTTTTTTTTTTTTAATTCTTTCAAGTTGATAATTGTTCTTCTTGTAAAGGAATCTGATATTTTGGCTTTTGCGAGATTTATAATTTGGAGGCATTGATGGAGATGAATTTTTATTAAGTAAAAAACAAACAACAGAACTAGAGGTAATACGCGTTTGAAGGACAATCTATTTATTGCCCAACATAATATTGCTGATATATATAGAGGTTAGAACATATATATATGGAGGTTAGAATACCTAATTGGATCTCAATTAACTCAATTAATAAATTCTGCTTTGTAAAATAAGAAATGTGTATTCAAATCTCATCTACACCTAAAAAGAAAGTAATGCTAAAGCTACTACAAGTTTTACTACATAAAACTTACAAATTGATTGTAATAAATGTGATTGGTGGGTTTGAATTACCTCATGAAAATATTTGAGCTGTTTCTTTTGTAATTGATACACATCTAGCACTACAAATTCAAACATGATTCATGTTAGGAACAAAAAAAATTCAAACACGATAACGGTTATTATTTTGAACATATGAATGGTTACTAATGGCAAACTCATCTTTCTGAAGCTGTAAGTAAAGCTAAAGCATACATGAAAAAAATCAAGAGTTGTGTTAACAAGCACTGTAAGGTAGGGTTAACAATATATATTGTGTCAGGTTTTTAGGATTTGGGGTAACTTTTAACAACTTTTTGATAATTTTTTATCTCTTTTTGACAACTTTTTCTCTCTTTTTTTAAATGAGAATCAAAAAAGGAAATGTTAACAAGCACCATGTTGTGTTTGTTAACAGTTCCCAAAAATCAAATATGTTGTCAGTGATTTGGCCGAGCTATCGCTTTCATAAAATTGATATTCACATGAAAATAACAAGATGCACTACACGCTTAAACTTTTGGAATACTTATTTTTATTAAATCTTAAAAAATCACAATTTTTTTTATAATGCTTGTATAATAAAAGTAATACTATAATATATAATAGAAAAATGTGAAAACAATGTTGCATCAATAATAATTTATTACTTTAACAAACGGGTTGGGGGAGGGGGGGAGATTTTCTTTTGTTTCTCATATTAATCTTTGTTTTTTAAGGGAAATTCCTCTAGAAAATTACTAACATAATTTCATCCCAAAAAAAAGAATGCAGCTAGCCCAACCCCATAATATTGTAAACACAAAAACCCATGGGGCTCGTCCACTTTGTAAGAGCTTGGAGTTGTACTCCGGAACTACCTATGTTTTTTTTGTAAACACTAAATGTCTATGACACAAGCAAAAATGCAACTTGTCATCTCATGAACAATGACATGAACACAATTTTTTTCAAATTGCAAGTTGTAAATTGTAATTGGTGTAACACACTTTCACATAGGTTTACTATGTACATTATTTTTTTTATTTACCAATTATAATTTGCACTTCGTGTTGGTTTGGATGCACTGTGAGATGAATTTAAATCCAATATTACATGCCAATTTTTTTTACGTACAACTGTACTTTTGTTTAACTTATTTTTCTAAGTTCAATAAACTAATAAAAATAAACTCTCCCAAACAAACATTAAGTTCATTGTTCATGAGTTGTATCAATAAATTTCATAAAGTAAAGGAGTTGTTTTTTCCCTTCCTCATAATTTTATATTTTAATTTATTGGTATGAGTATGAGTTATCCAAGGAAAACCGATAAAAGGTACAAGTACAACAAATTTGAAGCACTCAACAAAATTTCAATTCCTTTTTTTACATTACTACTTAAAAAAAGTCCAAATCAATAGGACCACAGTGTAAGAGAGAGAGAGAGACAGCAGAGAAAGAGAAATATAAATGTAGACAATCAGCGGGTACTGAAAGAGTGCACTCCTCATTTCTTAAATTTCTTCATTGTTTTCCCAATCCTAGTGTGACGGTGCTCCTGGAAAAGTTGGAGGAAGAAGAGAAAATTTATAGTTAGGAAAGGAAATTAGAACAGAAAAGCAAGAGTTTTCAGAAGTCATACATAGTAGCTTACCTCGCTTTTAGCTTTGCAAATTGTCTACATGGCTCAGACTCAGCTGAACCACAGAGCTTTAGCAATATCAACTACAGCAGTAGCATGGTTTTGGTTTTGGTGCCTAGTCATGTTGAGCAATATTTGTTTTGCAGAAAGACAGCTGAAAGATAAACAGCCAGAAATTTTTGTTGAGAAAGTAGAAATACAAGGCTTTCTACCTAGAATTGTTCAATTCTTCTGGCAGGCTGGCAAGTCTTCTTATGAGCATGTTTGGCCGGTGAGTTTTAGTCTTTGTCTTGAGCTTAGTGTAACTTTATGGCACATTGACAACATGAAGAAGAGGAAATGCTTTTTCATGATTTTTCTTTCTTTCATTTACCATTTCAATATCTTCATTTTGGTATATATTTATTGGTTGAGCAGGAAATGGAATTTAGCTGGAAATTTGTAGTGGGAACAATTGTTGGATTCTTTGGTGCAGCATTGGGTAGCGTTGGAGGGGTTGGTGGTGGTGGAATTTTTGTCCCAATGCTCACCTTGATCATTGGTTTTGACCCCAAGTCTTCTACTGCCATCTCTAAATGTCGGTATTGTCTACTTAATTTACTTCACATATTCTAGTTTCTTCATAAAAACTAAACATACAGCATTTGCATCAACTAATTTTTCCTCGGATTTATGGCTTCTTGCATGCATGCTTCACATAGAATTATGCTAATATGCATGTAACGGAGTATGCATGAGTGCTTCATTTGTACATAGTGCACATGTATTCATGCTCACATCAAATGCTACATTTAGTGTGACATTCTACCCTGCTAAACTTGATGCCTTTGAATATTTTTGTATTAGGGTGCTTATAAAATATATGATGTATATAATTTTACCTTCTGCATTAACAGCTTTGATTCTGTGGCTACAGGTATGATCATGGGTGCAGCGGGATCAACTGTATACTACAATCTGAGGCTTAGACACCCAACATTGGACATGCCCCTAATAGATTATGACCTAGCATTGCTCTTTCAGCCCATGCTCATGCTAGGAATTAGCATCGGAGTTGCCTTCAATGTCATGTTTGCTGATTGGATGGTCACAGTTCTGCTTATCATCCTCTTCATTGGTAAAATCATTTTCCCCCTTTATTATATGCACTTCATTACTAGCTAGTATTGATGCTAATGAATATCAGCCCATACTACTAGTTATGGTTAGTACAGAAACACAAAACAAATAGTACTGTATGATATCCAATTTGGTTTAATAATCATATTTTAATTGCACATGTATCTTGATCACGGTGATGACTATTCACTTGAAAACACAATCTGCCAATGAATTCCATATCACTTAATTGCATTTAGAATTTTTTCTTGTAACTGAAACTTTTGCAATTAACACTGAAACTTATTGATGCCAGGTACATCAACAAAAGCTTTATTCAAAGGTATCGATACATGGAAGAAAGAGACAATGATGAAGAAGGTAAGTTTTTCCCCTAATTATTTCATAAGCTTGTAATGGATATCCATTGTTGTCGACTTACTAAAGAAGGGATGGAAATGCTACTTGACTTTCAGGAAGCATCCAAGCTGCTGGAAT
Organism: Castanopsis chinensis; assembly: GCA_032878915.1. Lineage (NCBI taxonomy): Eukaryota > Viridiplantae > Streptophyta > Magnoliopsida > Fagales > Fagaceae > Castanopsis > Castanopsis chinensis. The sequence goes on along the minus strand of JAVQMG010000122.1, from coordinate 4,366,047 downwards.
CAGAATCCAAACCTGGTGGTGAGTGCCTGTGGTCCTCTCCAAGCTAAATTTTCCTTTAAAAATCTCAACATTTTGGTAAATATATCGTGTGTTAAAACCAAAAATTATACTGAGATATGATTGGCAGCTTATCTAGTAACGGACTAATGACCTATGAAAATTAAATTTATATTGCCTTCTATCAATTCTAACATACATTGCCTTCTACTTTGCATATATATGAGTGTGGAGAAAAATTAGTCCTCATACCTAGGCCAGCCATATGACCTTCAAAAAAATGAAAAGCTTTCCAATAGGCAGAGTCTGAATCAGAATTTATGCAGCTCCGGTTTAGGATTGTGCATTGTGATCAACTAATGTATTATTAAGCAAAATCACTAGATTGGGACTATAGTTATTGGGTGTAGGTATCTATACAAAGTTTCAATATAATAAATGCAAAACGAGAGCTATTAAATTTTGAAATTTTACTGTTGAAATCTAATTTAGGAGGAGTGAAATATTTGTTCACGAATCTTTATGTAAAATAAGAGGACTGACCTCATAGGATATGATCTTCAAAAGGGGTAAACAATTAGTTCTTTTTACTTCTTACTTATATAAGAGGACTAACCTCATAGGATCTTAGAAGGGGTAAATATTAGGATATGATCTTATCATCTTAAAAGGGGAAAACATTAGCATGAAAGCAACAGACTGTCATGCTGGATTGACTTAACTTAGCCCTTCATCATTTAGTAAAATGAAACCAAACGAATTGCATAATATGCATACGCTACAGCCTCATGTTGTTTGCTTTTGATTGCACCATTCAACTGCGGCAGCCCCTCGTTGTTTATTAATATGAAAGATGCACTTGAATTTATATTACAAACTATAATTGAGCTAAGGTTGAGCCACATTACTTACAAACTAGAGAAAATCGAACTGACTCACAAGACCAATCAGATGGAATGTGATCAGAAGTTTCCTGACAAGTAGTGAGACTGAGTTTCACATAAAACAGCTATTCAGTTAAACCTAAGGTTCAAACCAAGGGTATGTACCTCCTATTCGCATAATATTTTGGTTAAGTATCTTGTTTGGATGCTATAATTCACTACTTTCTGAATAACAAAAAACAACAAATAATAGTAAGAAACACGCTGGTTTACACCCAAGGCCCATACTTGCGATGCAAGAATTGATGAGTCCTGCCATTCTGCCATTCATACTGGCATCTTCACCCACTGTCTATGTTTGCAAATTCCTAGAGTGAATAAGGTCCCATAAAATTCGTTGACACCTAGATTACAACTTCTTCAAGCCAAGAATTTTTCATATCAAATAAATTAAGAAAAAGATTATGCTAATTCCACCAAAAACTGCACCATCCACTAATTCTTAAATCTTCCCAACAACAGTAGTACAAAAGCATGATGACAACTCACATACTAAGAGAGATTCCCTATAAATATTGTAGTTGAGAAAGGATTGTAATAAACACCTGAACTGCAGATGGTTCCAGAGAAGAGTACAAAGCCCTACCAAGTGGTCCTGCTGCTCCAGAAGAAGAGGAGGTGAGTACAAGAATGTTAAAATGTCTTTTCTGCAATAGTCTTTCAAGAATTCTTGGTTACTTGTTATTATTTTGTTGCTGTTGCTGTTATACTGTAACTATCACCATCTCATCCAGGTTCCCCTAATACGCAACATATACTGGAAAGAAGTATCACTGCTTGTGTATGTCTGGGTGGCTTTCCTTATTGTTCAGGTTGTTAAGGTAAGTTATCGGACTGAAATTTCATAGGAGGAAGTATGTTTTTGAAGTTTTTCATCTCCTTTGCTAGCCAAAATGAATTAACCACTGTCCTAATTAAATATATATAGCAGTAGGTTTTCTTGGCTACCTGTTGCTACTAGACCTGTCTTGCTAGTCATCCACCAATTCACTTGTTTGACTGTCAGCACTCATGATGAAGTTGCTTTGTATTACTGAATGTCTATCTTTATGAAACTGTATGCAGACATATACTGTGACCTGCTCCACCGAGTACTGGATTCTGAACTGCTTGCAGGTAAATTTTAACCTATAATAGCCATATTTCTTTCAAGATACTTCCACTGCACATTGGTGCTCACGGTGATTTTCTAGCTTTTTTAAGCTTCACAGATCAAAATCTATGACCAATGGAATATTTGAAAAAATCTTGGAAAAAAAGATTGCTTGTTGAATTACAAACCCTAAATTACTAGGTTATATATAGAAAAAGCATTGTCAAGTAATTACTAGCAAGGAAGAGCAGGAGCAAATTGGTCCAACACAGTAGTGAGCAGGCACCCTTCTACTTCTGGGGATAGAAATAAGATGTTATGGCAGGTCTCTAAGAAATATTTAAAATGATATACTTATGCAGAAGGCATAATGGTCCAGCCAAAATTGGCATCTGAGAAAACAAAATCTGCCTCTAGAGATATCTGATGGCAACAAAATCTCGATACTCGTATATTATTTAAAGATTAATCATGTACTTTAATCAAGTAAGTTTGAGAATCATGCACCTAAGACACAGAACAAGCCTCTCTAGTTATATAAATATCTTATCTTCCCAGGATAAATCAGCTCAACATAATATTTCTCATTGTACAGGTGCCAATCGCTGCCTCAGTCACACTTTTTGAAGTCATATGCTTATACAAAGGGACCAGGGTAATTGCGTCAAAGGGCAAGGAAATCACAAACTGGAAGTTGCATCAGATTCTTCTTTACTGTAGCTGTGGTATAATAGCTGGCATGGTTGGTGGATTGCTCGGGCTAGGAGGTGGCTTTATCTTGGGACCCCTTTTTCTCGAATTGGGAATTCCTCCTCAGGTATATCAAAAATTTTCATGCATTTTCTGCTCTTATTCCTCTCACAGAAATGTTGTAAGTTGATCCTTGAGCCTAGTTAGGTTGTAAAGGGTTGGGGTGGAGTGGATCTTATTGATAAATCTCGTCTAGCACAGATTAAATAAAATAAAGCTATGGCGATGAAAGGTAATGGCTACATGGGACAGTAGCAAGGGAAAGAGTTAGTTTTATAAAATAAAGGTTCATCAATTATCAAGAAACAAGTGATTCATTTTCTCGCTGCCAGTAAGTCGAACTTGATAAATTCAACTTATAAAACTTTGGAACAATTCAGAGGCAGAAAATGAGTTTGGTTCATGGCAGAAAAATTATTTCCTGAATCAATAAACTTTCAGGACATGTAACCTGATACCAACATTACGTTACCTCTAAAGATTGGAAATCACAGCTGGAAATTATCAGGGTAAAAAAAATTGCATACCCACGTTCAAAACTCTGATTGAAACACACAAAAAAGTTGAAGCCAATTTATAAATCTGTGCGTTTTGCAGGTTGCAAGTGCCACATCAACCTTTGCAATGGTATTCTCATCGTCCATGTCTGTTGTACAATATTACCTTCTCAACCGTTTCCCAGTTCCGTATGGTAAGTAACTAATTCTGACTAGTAGAACAGGTTTTCTATACAGGAATGAAACTCATAGAAACTGTAGTTATTGCCAAACAAGTACCAAAATTCATTTTAATTTAACTCAACTCATATTTTACTCTTTGCTGCAGCTAGTTATTTCGTTTTAGTTGCAACATTAGCTGCCTTTACCGGTCAGCATGTAGTGAGAAAGATAATCGCACTCCTTGGCAGGGCATCAATAATCATCTTCATACTAGCTCTGACCATCTTTGTGAGCGCAATCAGCTTAGGTATATGGCTCTCTAGCTTTGCATGATTTAAAAAATCATGACTAGATACCAAGATATTCCAGCCTCTTGTTCTTTTTATTTTTCGAACTAATGTGCTTGATTTTTCTGCTGTGTATTACAGGTGGGGTGGGCATAGCGAATATGGTTGAGAAGATGGCAAATCAAGAGTATATGGGTTTTGAAAATCTGTGTCATGAGTCTTGAGTACGTTTTGAATTGGATATTGTTGTGGAATTTCTCAACAGAGAGCATCTATATCCACACTACAATATTCAGCTTTACATAGACACCCATTTTCCCATTTGGTTTCAAGCAAAGATCATGGAATATGTATGTTATTACTAGATGTTCAATTCATTATATTTATTTCCTGTGGAACTTCACCATCTTGTCCTACTATTCTAGATTTGAAAACACGCCCATGATCCAAGAATTCTGTAAGCTCCCCCATTGAGCACAATAATATGAAATGCCAGGTTTACTTTTTACACTATCCTAATGCTCTTTAATATTAGATGCATCTCTTCATCGACAATTATATCACATGCCAATTATTTTGTGAAAAAAGAAGGTAAAGTTACTTATTTACATGTTTGAAGGAACTTTAAATTTTGCACTGCAGGAATTTTAGATTGTTACTGCACCCCTTCACATTTGCAGCATCATGCTCTAAGTACTAGTTCCATGTAAAAATACATATATTTCAGATGTGTGTATTGATGTTAACACAAAACCATTGCAATCTAAAACAACCTTATTTTAAGAGACCGGGCACCAATTGAGCTGAGATTCTGACTTCTGAGGCACTTCCTCTGCCCAGTAGTCCAGATGCTCCATGTCCTACCATATTGGCAAAATTATTCATTATTTAATTATGCATTCTGAAGGGTGTCAAACAAGTTCATGTGACAAATGCTTTCTACTCCTATTTCTGTAAAATAGTATGTTTATCCCATTTTTTATAAGCTTGCTTTCCTAATTCCACAACCCAGGGGTCTAATCAATTAGTTCACACCTAGTAACAAGAAGACAATGAATTGGACTGCAAAATGGTAGACACGTAATGGCAAAAAATCACTGATTTCCCAGAAGCAATAGATCACTAAAACCAATCCATTTTTATTGATTCCTAGTTGTGCCATTGGTAGTCTTGTTACTTCTACATAATATTCATAATCTACTTCCTATACTAAAAGCATTCCAATAAAGTAGTATAAACTAAAGAAAAAACCTTGCCACAAAATCAAATTGACATCAAAAGAGAAAAACCAATTGTAAAACTCTTGGTGACAAAATAACGTTCAAATGCATGGAAACCACTCATTCGTTAGCTATGTATAATCAATCACCTTCGACCCAAGAGACTTAATATTGTGCATGTCTTGGCGCTACGACTCTGAAAGACAAGATTCATCCATTTGGTACCCAAAAGCCTCCAGGACGTCAATGTTGATTAGTTTCTCAAAGTATTAATTCCTTATAATTACATCGTTCGTTGTCAAAGGTTTTCAAGATGAAGATAGAGTATGTAAGAAGAAAATAGAGTGACAGTTATTAGGTTTTGGAAGGAAATACAACGTGAATGTGGCTCCTTGCCTTATCTCCCTTCTGTTGATCAAATGTGGCGCCCGTATGTACAATGAGTACGGGGCTCCTTTTCTTTTCACCTCTGGATGTTGACCATCTATACAACAAAATTTTAATGGGTGACTTTTCTTCTTTTTGGGTGGAAATGATTAGAAATACTACTCAAATATTAGTGCAGGGGGAGAAACCAATGACTACCATATTATAGTTGAGATTACATTACTTAAATTAATTAATTAAATATAATGAATTTTACGTATGAATTCATAAAAAACTGTATTCGCCATCCTTATATATACATAATGGACTACTTATATTACAAAAAAAAAAATTTGATATCTTGTATACTTATAATTAAAATACATTATTGGTCCTTGAAGCTAAATCACTGAAATGCATGTCACCCCAAGTTACCTTCAAATATTCCTACTTAGAGAACCTTACTCCAAATAACAAATCTAAATGCCTAGGTAGTGAACCTAGGCTTTGATACCACTAAGGAGATAATATGTTGGGAATCCTGTAATTAAGTAACATATAGTGACACTACCGTATCCAAAAGTTTAAACCTGTGACTGTGAGTTTAGACCCAATCATGTCATATTAATCACTTGTGGTTATTATTTAATGTCGGATCAATACTTAACTAACCATATCACTCACACAAATATTGCAAAATAAAAATTAAAAAAAAAAAACCATATCACCCAGGTGAATATTGTAACAATATACTTATGGATTTCAACTAGTATAACTAGTAAAGTTTACTGTCGTCGAATAAGAGATTTAAGAGTTAAACCTTGTATATACCAAAAGCCAATTGGTATCTAGTCTAAGAATTTTGAAAAAAAAAAAAGAGTTATACTTGTTCTTGAATATCAAATTTTTAGGTCATCTCTAACTAAACATGCATGATTCTTGTTCTATACTTTTTAAGTACAATGCGGATATTGATATTTATGAAAAAAAAAAAGTGTGTGTATATATATATATATATATATATAATACTTAGCCACTAGAGAGAAAATTTATGGATAGTCAAGCCCCTTCCTCTAATTATAAACCGACAACAACTCTTACATTTTACCTTTCAATTGAGCCATTTGAATTGTATTTAAAATAAAAAAATTTAAATGTCACATAGCTTATATCTAAATAAAAATAGAAGGAAATTGGGGGATTTTATCTTGAGTTACTAAACTAATCTACTTAATTAGACCGTGTATTTAGAATGGAGGTAGAGAAGAAGACTAAAGGGGAAAGTGATCGAAGTATACTAAAGCTTTAGTACATTGTAGTCATATTTCATTCTTCTCTGTTCTTTCTACATCTCTCTCCATCCAAACATACGGTTGAATTAGAATAACAATTTGATTGGATGTAAATTTAAATCACAAGCATAAAGCTATTTGTCTTTAAAAAAAAATCATTAATTTGACCCAAAAAAAAAAATCCACATCATGAACTAATTTTGCCCCCACCTTGGAGAATTACTTCCATCTTAGCTGCCATGCAGTCTCTTCTTGTAACTTATTCTAATGTGCCTATCTCTTAGGTTTCTAGGCTAGCTAATTCAGCAGCCAACTCCCACAGCTAAGTGGTCTTTAGCTGGTAATTTTTTTGATTTATTTTTGATTGGGGGAGCTGTTCTCTCTTTTTTACTTCTGTTATTAGGAAAGAAGCTAGCATTTGATTGTATTTTGTTTCTCTTTTCCATAAAGTCTTCTTTTCCATTAAAAAAAAAATGTTAAAGAGTGAATTTAAACTAAAATAATATAATATTGAGATTATTTATAATTAAAATTTTTTAATGTTGTCCAAAGGACAAAAGTGGACTCAATGTGGACAAAGCCCATAAACAGGCAGACAAAGCATGCAACCCCGTTTTGTGGGAAGTGGGAATCCCATCACCCCTCGTACGCAATTAATCTACTACTACCCACTTGGGATATAAATACGCCCAAGGAAAACCTATCAAACTCAAACCCTCAAAAATCGTGATAAACAGTGTCCATATCTAGGTTGTAAGTGTAATTAAATCAACACTCAAGGGTAAAATTCGAGTTTCAATTTCCCGCCCAAGGACTCCCACGCAAAGCCATTAAAAAAAAATATAAAAACTAAAATAAAATAATTTTTCTCTCATTCTGATATTTGGTGGTAGCTCCCACTATCGCAATCTTCGCAACGTTTCATTCTTCTTCTTTTTTTTATCTGTTTTTGCTCTCTGGACTCACTCTACAGTGCTTCATTTCTCTCTTCAGAGGCTTTGAATCCGTACGGTTTGTGTTTGTGCATTTCGTGCTTTTAATGCTTTGTAAAATCGCATTTCTGTGTACAATGAAGCTATCAAAATCGCGTTGCGAACAGTAATCGTTTTTTTTTTGAAATCGAAAGTCGAAACCCTAGGGTTTATGGTTATGGAAATGCCTTTGTTTTTTTATATTTTTGTGCTTTTGGTACTTGTTTGGTTTGCTTTGTACTGATTTATTTATTGTTTGACTTAATGTTAGGGTTTCAAATGGAGGCGAACAACAAAACGAAGGACGACGGCTCTGCAGAGTCACCGACTTCGGTGCTTGAAGACGAGGTCTGCTTTGTTTTTTTGTTTTTTCGCTTTGTTTGGTTCTCGGGATTATGAGCGAAAGTGAAGGCTAGGAAAGCAAAAGGGGAACATTAAAAAAAAAAAAAAAAGTGTAAAAAGAAATAGCTTAAAGAAATGACACCTTTTTTTTTTTTTTGTTGGGTCCATTTTCTGTATTTATGTATAGCTTATGGGAAACAAATGGAACTCTATTATTTTTTTGAGGTTGGGATCTTTTGTTTAAAAGGTTGTGTTTGTGTGCCTTGGCATTTTCTCTCTTTGGTCTATTGGGTGAGTCCTAGAACAGTTATTGAAATACTTGCTCGTTGGAAGGGAAAGTTTGGGGGTTTTACAAGAGGCAAAATCTAGAGTTTAGATCCATTATGTAGTTATGTGGATTATATGGAAAGAATACCATCAATGATATTGAGCTACCTTTAAATTTCATGAATTTTTTGCATTTAAAGATCTTTAAATGACTGGATGACATTGGAAAATATTTAGTGTTCTTATTTAGATTTATTTAATCTCATTATAATCTGTTTTTTTTTTAATTATAAAAAAAAAAAATAAACTGGAAGGAAATGTGTTTTAAATTAATTTTTAAAATTTTGTTAAACATGAAGGATAAGTGCAAGGCGGAAGCGGAAGTTAAGTCAGTGGAAGAAATACTTGCAGATGCAAAAAATGGAGATACCTCTTTGCTATCAAGAAACATGGCTGAGGAAGAAGAGAAGCTGTTTGAAGCTCGGATCAAGGAAGCACAAGGAAAGGAGCCAGAGGAGGCACCCCACTTGAATGATACCCAGTTTACCAAATTGGATGAGCTTCTAACACAAACTCAGATGTACTCTGAGTTTTTGCTGGAAAAAATGGATGATATAACAGTTGTATCCCCTCGTGCACTTTTCTCACTTGAATATTTATGGTTAGGAGAATCGTTTTTCCTTTTTCTGACTGAGTTACTATGTTTTTTGCATGGATAGAATGGAGTGGAGCGAGAAAGTGAAACTGTTGAAAAGAAGAAAGGTCGTGGATCAAAAAGAAAAGCTTCTACATACAATACTGTGAGCATTTCTGTTATTTTTTTTAATAAATTTTTTTAATTTTTATGTTGATATTGTAATTTGTTGTATTTACTCTATACAGGCTTCCTATTAATGAAAATTAAGTTCATTCTGTTGTATTGTGTATGTGAAAATTGTAAAAATTTGCCTGTATATACAGATGAAAATTTATAAAACTAACAGACAGAAGTTCAAATAGAGGAAATTTGGTCACTTATTCTTGTATTTATAGGTTATCTTCTGACTAATCATAAAGCTGATCATAGTTTTCATGGATGTGTAAAGGGAGTAACTGCCTTTTCAGAAAGTTTTTACAATGACACAGGAAATATATTGAGACTGTACCAAATTTAGATTTTTTGTTTGTGGAAATTGAGGTGGCCAAAATAATGATTCAGGAAGCTTGAGTTGCTTTATTTATGTTGTTGCACTAGGTATGGTGAAAAAAACATAGTACTTGTTTGTCACATGTGCTCAAATAGAATCATAGGTAGGTTTTGTGTGGAAATCCTTGTCTTTTATTTATAATTATCATTCCTTCTCTCTTATGCCATTTTACGTTATCTTGATTTGATATGCAATTCCAGGTAGGGTGGATCATTTGTTAACTGAGCTAGTTGGTTGTCTGGATGCATATGTATTCCTACATAAAGTGCATCACTTTTTGTCAGGGACACATGTTTAATGGCCTTTTGATATTTGGAAAGTTAAATATATTGTTCCAACATTTAGTAGGCCTTTTTTTCCCCAATGGACTGCTTTATCATCCTGTTTGTGGGTCCCTTTTAAGCAACCAGCTTTTAAACCTGATGACATGCTTTTTTCTATTCACAATTAATCAACTCCTATAAGTCTATATCAGGTCAGATATTGTATTAGTGCATTTTAACATTTTCCTGAATTCCAATGTTTATAGACTCTCTTCTCTTGTACATAATTTCTTTCTTGATGTTATTTGTACATACTTGTGGCTATTTCATCCTTTACATGAAGTAGTCTCTTTTAATATAATTTTTCTTACTTATATAAAAACACATTTTCCTGAATTCCTATTATTAATATTTTTTAGAGGAAGGCCAAGAGGGCAGTTAAAGCCATGCTTACAAGATCTGAAGAAGCCGAGAAACCTGAAGATGTGAACCTGACTGAGGAAGAAAGAATTGAGAAAGAACAGAAAGAACTTGTACCTTTGTTAACTGGAGGAAAACTGAAGTCCTATCAACTTAAGGGTGTAAAGTGGTTGATATCATTATGGCAAAATGGGCTGAATGGGATCCTTGCAGATCAAATGGGGCTTGGGAAAACAATTCAAACCATTGGCTTTCTTGCACATTTAAAAGGAAATGGACTGGATGGGCCTTATTTAGTAGTTGCTCCTCTTTCGACTCTCTCAAATTGGGTAAATGAGATTTCAAGGTAAATTCTCATCTGGAACTTTGCTAAACTAGCCTGAATCATTAATCAAGTATTGCTTCCATGTGCATCCTCATATTTTTTTATTTTATTTTATTTTATTTTATAAATTCTTAAATTTTTTTTTTGTGGATTTAAAAAAAGGTTTACACCCTCAATGAATGCTATTATTTACCATGGTGACAAGAAACAAAGAGAGGAGTTACGAAGGAAGCACATGCCTAGAACAATTGGCCCCAAATTTCCTATAATTGTAACTTCTTATGAGGTGGCCTTAAGCGATTCAAAAAAGTATTTGAGGCATTATAGTTGGAAATATCTTGTGATTGATGAGGTCAGTGATCCGACTAATTTGTCTGCAGAGCTGCTTTTGCCTTTTCTTACCTATATCTTTCTTCTTAAAGGGACACAGGTTGAAAAACTCAAAATGCCTATTGCTGAAGCAATTGAAATACTTACCGGTAGAAAATAAGCTTCTGTTGACTGGGACGCCCCTGCAGAATAATTTGGCAGAGCTTTGGTCATTGTTAAACTTCATTTTGCCTGATATTTTCTCATCTCATGAAGAATTTGAGTCATGGTAAGTATGCTTTGCCCACTGTCATTATTATTATTATTATTATTTTCCAAAATTCCATATTCTCTATTTCGATTTCTCTTAGTCTTGTAACCTGTTTTATGCAATGGTGAACTATCTTTTTAAGTAAAATGGCAATATAAAATGGGAAAAGTTAACGGATGCCCTAAGGGCATTGGTTTAGGAAGTATTTTTAGAAATCTTTAATGGGTAAAGAAAAAAGTAATTGATTATTTGAAGAGCTTTTTATATTTCCCATAAAAGTGATATTAAAAATTTCTTAAAATGGTCCACTAACAAATGCCCTAAGGACACCCAGCAACTGGCCTCTCATAAAATACAATGATAGAGCTCATACTCCATGAATACTTTTTGCTAGCCTCTAGCTACATCGATACTGCAATATGCTTCTTTATTTCTAAATGCTGATATATTCTCAGTTGGAAAAGAGGTCATAGCATTCATTTGGTAAAATGTGGTTTTAAAATCCAACTCTAGTTATTAAAGTTTAAAATCATTATTAAAACATTTTCCTTAATTATGAAATTTTGGGGTTTAATGATCTTTCCTACATCTGATGTTTACTAATAGTTAATTTAATGTCTTCCAGACTTGTCCTATTTTTTTGGACATAATTGATTTGTTTGTTCTTCATTTTATTATCTTAAACACACGCTCTCTCTCTCTCTCCCTATCTCTCTTCAAACTTCCAAGTAAAAAAAAATAGTAATCATACGAACATTGTAGATATTCTAGAATTACCTAAGCATTCGTTTCTGCTGGATTTGCAACTTTGTTGTCAATCGTGCACTTGTTGAGTCACATATATAATACACATACATTCTACTACTAATCAGGGGAAAAAAACATATACATTCTACTTATGTGGTCAGGAAAGAGGTTAGTTCTGCTTCAGTCTAATTCTATGAATTTGAGTGGAAGATGTATTGATTTTGATATATCAAGACTGTTAGCTTGCTACAAGGAAAGGGATTACCATACTCTAATGATGATATCTGCTACTTATGACAAATTATTAGATTTTGAAGCACTTTTTTTCAGGTTTGATCTGTCAGGAAAGTGCAACAGTGAAGCAATGAAGGAAGAAATGGAAGAGAAGAGAAGGGCTCAAGTACTTATGCTTGCTATCATTGTAGATTATGTATTAAGCAATTTACAATGAATATATAATGCTTATTGGCCTTTCATTACTGTAGGTGATAGCGAAACTCCATGCTATATTGCGTCCATTTCTTCTAAGAAGAATGAAGACTGACGTTGAGCAGATGCTGCCTCGAAAGAAAGAGATCATACTGTATGCTACAATGACTGACCATCAGAAGAATTTCCAGGATCACTTAGTTAACAAGACCTTGGAAGACTATTTGATTGAGAATGCAAGCGCTGGTACTAGATCAATTTTGTTAGTGAAAAGCTCCAATGAGTTTACATTGAGAAAACTCAGAAAAGAAAGACATGGGACTCATGCCCCGTGCATTTATTTTCTGGATTTTCTTTTATTCTCCATCCTCATGTCTGTACTTAGGGAATTTTTTTGTTTTTTGTTTTTTATTTCGTTTCAAAGTACAATCATTGACAAACAAAAATTTCATCCTGCATCGATGATGGGAGCACAATGTATGAATTAAGTCATATTTGTGGCTGTTGCTACCAATGTCAATGTGCCAGATCATTTAATTTTATCCTCCCAAGGCACAAACAGCTGGCCTAATGATCCTTGTGTTCTTATTGATTGTTGATTTTGATGGCAGATTAGAAGAAAAGATTTAATGATGATGCTATCATCTGTACTTTTCATTTTAATTTATTTTTCTGCTGTAGTTAAGTCCTTTGCATTTCTTGTCCAATCTAATGCAACAGCATCCAGTGTCTAGTTCAAGAAAAAAAAAATGGTATTATGGCTTTTGTTACTTGTATATATTGGTTGTTTTAAAAGCTGGATCAGGATTTTGGATGATCATACAGCATATTAACTTTATATGTTGGTAGGATTTATCTATCTGATGAAAGACTTAAATTTGTTAATTACTGTTAATGTTTTTATTTTTTTCAGTTCATTGTAATATGATTTCTGTAATTTTCAGGGCGTCGTGGTATGAAAGGAAAGCTTAATAATCTGATGATCCAACTTCGGAAGAACTGCAACCATCCTGACCTCTTGGAGTCTGCCTTTGATGGCTCATGTATTTATTTATTTATGTGCAATTTATTTTGGGTGTTTATATCAAATTGGTGATTTACAACTTTCCCAAGTCATTAATTTTTCCTTATTTTTTGTTCACAGATTTTTATCCACCTGTTGAGAAGATAGTTGAACAGTGTGGTAAATTTCGTTTGCTGGACCGGCTGTTGGAACGGTTGTTAGCTCGTAAACATAAAGTATGGTTATGGTTATTTAGTTCACATTTTTTTTTCATTTTTTATTTAGTTACCTACTCATCTTCCATTTAATTTGGAATCAGGTTTTGATCTTTTCCCAGTGGACCAAAGTTTTGGATATCATGCATTACTACTTTGTTGAAAAAGGACTTGAAGTTTGTAGAATTGACGGCAGTGTGAAGCTTGACGAGAGGAGAAGACAGGTATATGCTTCTCTGAATTTTATGAGAATTTGAAGCCTATTTATGTTAATTCCTGTATTACTCATTTGATAATTTTAAGAAATTTTAAAATGCCAGTCTTGTAAATATACACATTGTGTAAATTTTTAAGTTGTGGTGCAGTGAAGAATGGGAAGCTGGTAGTGATATTAGTAGTAGTCCTTTTAGCCATTGGTGTGTTATACCAAATTTCTGATGTGCCGTTTCATCCAAACTTCCTGTTTGTTTTGGTGCAAGCCATTTTAGCATCTTTTGACACTTAGATTATTTATTAAACTGAGCAGTTTGTCTTTCTTTGTCATTGTGTTTTCTCTTTTTGCACCTTCAATGCAATCTAAGCACCTAGGTGGCAATTGGCATAACTGTGTACTAGTGAAGGAAATATGCTCCTTCTGATAGGCTGCAGTCTGACTCTTGCATCTGTTACTACAATATGATCTACTTATAATTTTGTTTAATGAGTCCTGTTTAGTTGAAGGATGTAATTTTTTTTTTCCCAACATATCTATGTAGTCGTTTGTCACTATTATTGAAAGTGGACAAACTCTGAAAAAAAAAAAAAAAAATACATTTCCAGTTGTGAAGTGTATTTGAGTGTGCAATTTGCATTATTATGTGTGAGTGAAGATGGTTTATTTCTCTTTTTTCAGTGTTACCTGTTTTCTTATTGTGTTGTGAACATGCAATTTCTTTGGGGGTTTCCATAAGTTGGATATTGTGAAGGGTTATCAACTCTAGCTTATTGGCAAATCATCTATGTTTTGTAATCAGATCCAGGAGTTCAATGATGAGAGCAGCAATTACAGAATATTTATTTTAAGCACCAGGGCTGGTGGACTCGGTATCAACCTCACCGCAGCCGATACCTGTATACTCTATGACAGTGATTGGGTATTTTCTTGATGCTATATTCTCTTATCGCTTTCTTTTGCTACCATTATAAAAATGTATTTGGAGTTATAAAGGTTTAAAATGATTTCTTTTCTTTTGCATCCCAGAACCCTCAAATGGATTTGCAGGCCATGGATAGATGCCATAGGATTGGTCAAACCAAGCCTGTTCATGTTTACAGGCTTTCAACCGCCCAATCTGTAGAGGTAACTCTTATGGTTTTTGTTTTTGGCCTTATTATATAACTAAACAATTCCTTTTGGTACCTGAACATTTTACAAAGTTTCTGTCAACAGGGTCGCATGTTGAATAGAGCTTTTAGCAAGTTGAAGCTTGAGCATGTGGTCATCGGGAAAGGGCAGTTTCACCAAGAAAGAAACAAGCCTAACAGCACAGACATCATGGAGGTTTGCCATATGCACTTAATTTTTCCTCCAAACATGTTATTTACTATATGTTGGTATGCCACTCCTATGCTGGTTTTCTAGAATTTTAGTAGCAGATTGTGCTTTGGAATGGAAGATGTTTGAATGTCTCAAACTAATCCACTTCAACATAGTGGTTTCCCCCTCTTAAAAAAATGGAAATTATTTATGGCATTTCTTGTTAATGAATATTATAGGCAGGTTGGGGCTGTGGCCTGCTTGCTTTCTGAAATTTAGTGGGCTTAGTTGATTGAGTTGTGATTTTATGTAATTGTGTATGGGGCTAGTTTTAAATTAAATTCTGAGCAGGACTGTGAGAAACAGAATTTTAGGGTTTTATTTTTATAATTATTTTGTCCCTCTGATGGTTGGTGATTAGCATTTCAAAGTTAATGTGAGTTTGTATCTTGCAGGAGGATGATCTGCTGGCACTTCTCCGAGAAGAAGAAACAGCTGAAGATAAGATGATACAAACAGATATTTGTGATGAAGATTTGGAAAGGGTCATGGATAGAAGTGATCTGGTTGTAGGTGCATCGAATGTTGATGAAGAATCCAATGGTGCTATTGCTTCAATTCCCCTCAAAGGCCCTGGTTGGGAGGTGGTGATACCAACTGCAACTGGAGGCATGCTCTCTACTCTTAACAGCTAAGTACTTGTCTTGTGGGCATGGAACTTGGGCGATTTAGGGCTGAATTATCTGTGATTTTTGTGTTTGGGATTTTTGGCTTCTTTGAGTTGGCTTGAACTGGTAGGAGCAGAAAAATGCGATGGAAGGGCTCTTCATTTTGTACATGTTTGCAAGAGCCATTTTGTATTTACTGTTAACTTGATATGGGGAGAAAGTTCCATGCCCAAGACATAGGTGTAAGATGAAATTTAAATGTGATGAATGCAGACATTGCGTAATTAAGTCAAAATTATTTCTTCTGTGTATTGATGTCTGATGGCCAGACAAAAAAGAACGAAAAATGGGAGTTTAGAATCAGTGAATGTCAATGTCTACTCCTAGCACTTGAACTACAACTCACCATGTGATGGTGTTGATTGGTGAGTTTTTGGGAGTTCATTCCGTGTGGTAGTGAAGTAAGAATGCCTTCTAGGCTTGAAATATTTGTTGAGGTTTGGTTATTTTTAACAATATACATATTTGAAGTTATAGAAGCTCATTTCATAAAGAAACTAAAAAATTAAAAATTAAAATTAAAAAGGCTTGATATATTAGATATTTATCGAGACTAGACTAGTTTTAACAACAATGTATAAGTTCGAAGTCATGGAAACTCATTTCATAAAAAAAATTAAAAAAAATATAAATTTTTAAAGAGCTTGATATGAGAGAGACTTGGTTAGTTTTAACAATCTATAAGTTTGAAAAAATGAGATATTTATTGAGACTTGCTTAGCTTTAATAACAATTTATATTTTATAAGTTTGAAAAAATGAGATATTTATTGAGACTTGCTTAGCTTTAACAACAATTTATGAGTTTGAAAAAATGAGATATTTATTGAGACTTGCTTAGCTTTAACAACAACTTATGAGTTTGAAAAAATGAGATGTTTATTGAGACTTGCTTAGCTTTAACAACAATGTATAAGTTCAATGTCATGGAAACTCGTTTCATAAAAAAATAATAAAAGAAAAATTAAGAGACTTGATATGAGAGAGACTTGGTTAGTTTTAACAATTTATAAGTTTGAAAAAATGAAAATGATTCAAAAAATTTCCGTTGCCGGGAATCGAACCCGGGTCTCCTGGGTGAAAGCCAGATATCCTAACCGCTGGACGACAACGGATTTATTGTTGCTTTGAAAGTACTAATTATATATTTATATGTTTAATATATTACGTTGCGCTAAAATTCCACAATGCTATTTCTGGGCCGATCCTCTGACCCAACTGCTCTAGCAGACCCCAACTATCTATTGTGTAGCCAGATTACATTGTGTTATTCATCATCTCCATCTATTAAAAAAATTCAAAAAGTTAAAATTGTAATTCAATTAAAAAAAAAACTACCAAAGAAATTTTTTTTCCTAAAAATTAACACATTCTCTATTTATATACATCTCATGCATGTTTAACACATTTTTTTCTCCTAAAAACTAGCACACATTAAATTTAAGAGTTTACTCATTTTCAAATCTTAAATTTCCTTCTGGTATAATCTCACTGACAATAGATAAATACAATTTGAAAAATTATATGAAATTAAAAATAAAAAAAAGAGCCTCATCCGCCATAGCACATGTAGAGCGCTAGTATGGTTAAGGAAATGGATTGACGTAACTTATTACTCCAATATTATTCTATAGATTGGCCTTCATGAACTGGACCTGAAATGGATTCATGGGGTGTCGTTGGCAGGATATTCTAGCCGTCCAAACTATATGATTAAATTAATTCTCCTTAAAATGTTGTAGGTCGGGACTCCTTCTCTTTCTTCTTCTTCAAACTCCGATTTATGTTATTGTTCTTAGATAAATCTATAATCAATGATTGAATAAGATTTTTTAATTGTAAACCACACTATTTTTTTTTTTTCTCTATAGTCCTAGGGACATCAATTTCTTTGCCATTTTCACGGAACCCACCATATATTCATAGTATAGTAACTCAAAATAAGTTTTTTTTTTTTTTTTTTTGAGAAGGGACTCAGAATAAGTTGAATGTGTAGAATTTAAAGAATTGTGTACATTAAATATACAAAATTGTTTACATTGGTTGAAAATTTGCGTACCTTTAATGTATAGAATTGTGTACAATCTAGAAAGTTGTGAACTTTAAATATATAAAATTGTGCACATTCCTTGAAAAAATGTATACATGAAATGTACGAAATTGTATATATTGAATTTATGCGAAAACCACATTTTCATTCCCACATTTTCACACGATTCTCGCTTTGGTCTCTATCTTTTATTTTCACTGCTTTTAGTTTTTGTTTAGAAAAATGCCTTCTATTTTAGTCATTTCCGTCAGTGCCCTAACGGCACTGACCCACGTGGCAAACAAAACAATTAAAATAATAATACAAAAATTTTATTTTGTCATTAAAAAATGCCATGTCAGCATCTAAATTAAAAAAAATTATTAATTTTAACTAAATAAAAAAATAAATAACAGAAATAAAAATAAAAAATCACATTAATTGAGATCAAAGTGTGTCTTGAACAAGAACAACAAGAACACACCACCGCGCACCCTTGGTGCGGTAGTCGCTCCACAAGTATAAGAACCTGTGGGGTGTGGGGGGTAAGGGTCAGGGTTCAAGTCTCCAAGAGGGAGTTTCACACATATTTACACTTAGATTAGGCTAGAGTAGAATTCTATCTTGTAAAAAAAAAAAAAAAAAACAACAACAACAACAATAACAAGAACACAAACCTAGATCTAAGAACACAAAATTGAAATCCAAAAAACATAAACCCAAAAAATAAGAACAGAAAATTAACCTATATCCACATCAAATTAAACATGAACAAGGAATTAAACATGAAAACAAACACAAAACACAAACCCAAAAAATTAAAATAAAACCAACACAACACTCCCACTTTCATTCACTCTCATTTTATACATATTTTTCTTCGTTCTTTCCAAATCTATTACCTGCTCTATTTGTGTTTGTATCTTTGTTTTTCTTCTTTCTTTTCAGATCTATGACTCTCTCTTTCTCTCTCAAATACCAACACCTTAGTGTTCAGCATATGGCCGTCGACGCAGCGCACGTGTGACGCAATGGTGGTGCGCCTCGTTGAGACGCTCTCCAAGCAGTCCATTCTCTCCAAGCGCTACGGCACCTTGCCGAGCGATGAGGCCTCCTCCACCGCGTGCCTCATCGAGGAGGAAGCTTTCTCCACCACCGCCGCATCTGCCTCCGCCAAGGATGATGACATCGAGATCCTCCAAGTTTGCTTTCGTGAGATTAGTCGCAGAATGCTCGACACCATTAAGACTCATGCCTCCTCTACTGCAGCTTCTTTTGCCGTTGACGCTGGAACAACACCGTAGACTCTGTCTCTCGAGGCTACTTCCACCACCACTGCCAATGAGGATAACTCTCCTACCATCACTGAATCTTAATCTCTCTCTAGGATTTAGCTTTTCTGGTATGCTAGGATAATTGTGTATTTGTGTTTGATTGACAATAAAGGGCAAGAAAATGCTATAGGTTCATTTTCTGTTCTTATTTTCTGGGTTTGTGATTTTTGGATTTTAATTTTGTATTCTTAGATCTGGGTTTGTGTTTTTGTTGTTCTTGTTCAAGACACACTTCGATCTCATTACATGTGTGATTTTTTTTATTTAATTAAAATTAATAAATTATTTTTTTAATTTAGATGCTGACGTGACATTTTTTTAATGACAAAATAAAATCTTTTATTATTATTTTAATAATTTTATTTGCCACGTAGGTCAGTGCCATTAAGGCACTGACAGAAATGACTAAAATAGAAAACGTTTTTCTAAACAAAGACTAAAATCCGTAAAAATAAAGGATATGGACCAAAGTGAGAATTGCGTAAAAATATAGTTTTCGCCTTGAATTTATAGAATTGCTTACATTCTTAAAAAATATGTTTGTTGAATGTACAGAATTGTATACATAATTTGAAAATTTTGTATGTTTAATGTATAGAATTGTGTACATTGATTGTACATATTTGTGTAGACTTTAAAAAATTATGTACGTTAAGTATAAAAATGAAAATTATTTGAAAATCTGTGTATGTTGAATGTATAGAATTATGTAAATTTTTAAAAATCATTTATATTAAGGGTTTGTTTGGAATTCGCTTATTTTGCTGAAAGTACTGTATATAAAAGTAAAAGTTAGCTGAAATATTGCGACTTGTAAATAATACAAAAAAGTACAGTGGGACTAATGAATAACAGCAAAAATAAGCTGAATGGTAAAATAAGTTGGCAAAAATAATCTTGCCAAACGAACACTAAATATATGGACGTGTATTTTTTGTTGAAAAATTGTATAATTGAATATACATAACTGTGTACAATGTTAATAATTGTGTACATTGAATATACAAAATTGTATACATGTTTTGAAAATCTGTATACATTTAAAAAAAAAAAAATTACATTTACATTCTTTCAAAAATTAATAAGGGCAATTGTTTAATTTATGTGGAGATTTAAGTGCAAAATGTGTGTATTAGTATTTACCCAATTAATATTAATAGCTTCATCACGCGCTCCGCACATGCGAGGTTCTTTTTTTATTTTGAGTTTAATGTAATTTTTCAATTTGAATTTATCTGCTGTTAGTGATGTTACACAGGAATGAATTTTTAAGAAACAAAAATTTAGGATTTGAAATGGAGTAAACTTGTGATTTAGTATTTGCTAGTTTGTTGGAAAAAAAAAAGTATCAAACGTATGTGAAATATATTTAAATAAAGAGTGTGCTCATTTTTTGGACCAAAGTTTATTTAGTTGTTTTTTTGTTTTTGAATTTTGTTGCATTATAATTTTAACCCTATTTTTTATTTTTTAAGAATAAGGATTATCTAATTAGATTAGGGATATTTTTGACAAGAAGAAAAGAAGAAATGTCTGACAGAAAGATCTAACGGAAAGAGAAGAAAAATCAGAAAAAAAAAAAACCCTAAAATAATTTTGGTGAGATAGAAAGATCAGCAAAACCTAAAAAATTTCCTCTACTCAAGTATTTTTTGTCTCTTTTTGCTTCTAATTTAAAATATGTTTTTCATTTTTAGCTAGAAAAATGAATTGTTCATTTTCTTTATGAAATTTTGTATAATAATCTCTATAGCAACGTCCATTTTCTTAGAAAAAAATGTACTATAATCTCTCCGGGTTCCTTTTCTTAGGGCATTATAATTTCTATAGCAGAGTTTCATTTTTAGATAATCTTTATAGTATTGTTCATCTTTTCTTAAGGCTTCACTATTCTCTCGCTTACTTAATCAAATAATTGAAATTAGAGCGAGATGCTCTAGAGAAATAATTGAAATTAGAACATGTCTCATTTTTCCATTTGGCTTTGGGATTGGATTAGTGGGCCTTTCTTTGTTTTGGGATTGATATCTAAAAGATTCAAGTGCAATAAAAAATATATACTGCAACAATTTAAGAACTCCTATGATAACCTATACTTTCAATTCACTATAGTCTTTATATTCATGTATGTCCATGGTGCTAATCATGTATATCTAATCATGCAAAATGTTACTATATATCAAGTAGCGTCGAGTATACATAGAGTAGAATTGAACATTGAAAAGATAAGTTGACAACATGAAAAAGGTGGCTGCCTAATTCACAATACAATAGGGATCCATATTCATCAAAAAAATACAATAGGGATCCATTAGTGCAAGTCAACTAAACAGCGTGATTGATGAGTTAGTAGGTGGGTTAGGTGCAACTCTCGCCCATTGAGAAGTAATGAGACTAGTCCCTCCCTTGAATGAAGAAGTAGTGAGGTTAGGAAACTTTTATGGGAAAATGAAAAAGTGACTAACTTTTTATATAGTTTTTTTTTTTTTTTTTAATTTCTCATAAATAGTTTCTTAAAATATATAATTAATATATGCCCTAACTAGACCCATATTTTTTTTAAAAGGACAAATACACACTACAAACTCCACTCAAATTGATAACTTTTAAGGAAAGATATAACAACCACCGCATACCCTTGATGCGATGGTCACTCTACAAGTATAAATGCTTGTGGGGTATGGGGGGCAAGGGCCGGAGTTCAAGTCTTCAGGAGGAAGCTTCACACACATATACACTTAGATTAGGCTAGAGTAGAATTCTATCTTGCATTAAAAAAAAAAAAAAAAAAAGGAAAGATATAACAAGTTATATTACTTATGACAAGCACTAATTATAATTTAGAATAACTAGGAAGCAGTAACATGCTAAGCACAGAGAATAACTTAGGACAACTAAGTGTCTGTTTGACATCAGCTTATAAGTTTAGTTTTTAGTTTTTATGTGTAGCCTTTTAAAACCTCACTTTTTATCGCATTTTCTCACTTTTCTAATTTTTTCAAGGTACAAGTATACTTTAGCACATTTTCATTGATAAGTTTTTAGCAAAAAGCTAGATAAATAGTTCCCAAATGGATATTAAGTCTAGCATGCCAAGCACAAAGCAATGTCAATAACATATAGTGCACTTGTGACCAAGCAAGTGGATCTATTATCAATCCCACAAAAAAAAATGAAAAAAAACCCCGATGAATCAAAGGAGGAAAAAACCTGGTTGGGAGAAGCGGGTTCATAGGCTTAGTAAAAGAGGTGAGAGTAGAGTACAAGAAAAAAAGAAAAGAAATGTCAGTTAGAAAGAGAAGAAAGATCGGAAAAAACCCTAAAATAGTTTTGGTGAGATAGAAAGATCGGCAAAACCTAAAAAAATTCCTCTACTCAAGTATTTTTGTCTCTTTTTGTTTCTATTTTGAGCTACCTTTTTCATTTTAGTTAGCAAAATGTATTGTTAATTTTCTTTATAAAATTTTGAAAAATAATCTCTATAGCAGTGTTCATTTTCTTAGGGAAAAAATGTATTATAATCTTTCCAGATTCATTTTCTTAGGGAATTATAATTTCTATAGCAGAGTTTCATTTTTAGATAATCTCTATAGCATTGTTCATCATTTCTTAAGGCTTCACTATTCTCTAGCTTACTTAATCCAAACAATTGAAATTAGAACATGATGCTTTGGAGAAATAATTGAAATTAGAACATGTCTCATTTTTCCATTTGGTTTTGGGATTGGATTAGTGGGTCTTTGTTTTGGGATTGATATCTAAAAGATTCAAGTGCAATAAAAAATATATACTGCAACAATTTAAGAACTCCTATGGCAACCTATACTTTCAAATCATTATAGTCTTTATAATCATGTATGTTCACGTTTCTAATCATGTATATTTGTGTGTATACATGATTAGATATACATGATTAGCAATGAAACTTACATCGGAACATACATGAATATAAAGACTATAGTGAATTGACAGTATAAGTTGCCATAGCCCATAAGAGTTCTTAAATTGTTGCAGTATATGTTTTCTTTACTGTTTGATCATTGAACAATCACAGTAGATTTTTTTATGTATAATATTTTATTTTCTTGTTTCTTTAGAGTTCATCCAATTGTTCTCAAACAACTGAAACTTGAACTAGTTTTTCTGTTATTTTCATTACACCTTTTTTTTAATCTAGAAGTTGATGGTAGCAGATGGGTTTTTGTTCTCAAATAACTAAAACTTGATCTAGTTTTTCTATTATTTTCATTACACTTGTTTTTTTAATCTAGAAGTTGATGGGTGTTGATGCTAATTTTTTGGGAAGCCCAGCAGGATGAAGAAGCCCAACAACGTGGGTTGAAGAGAGTTGGATAGAAAAACCATTAAGCCCAAGCGGCAGGAATAATAGATCATAGGTCCATAAAGCAAACAAATGGACCTTGAGGAAGCAAATGGGCTTAAAAAAGTCCAGAAAGAGAGAAATAGCAAATCCATGAGTAGTATGGATGTAGAAAAGTGAGAATGAGCTATAACTACCGCAGCAGGCCCAAAGTAATGTAAGTAAAGAAAGTAAGGGGCAATGAAGAGTCTATAAGCCTCAAGGATGAAGTATAGAGTAATTGGGTCAGGAAAACCTACGGAGTTAGTAAAATCTCATGGGAAGCACAAAATTAGAAAAAGCCAAGGTCACCTCAAGAAAGTAAATGGGCCAAGGATGCTCAAAAGGAAGTAAACGAGACAGGGGAGCCCGCAGGTAATGTAGTAAAAGGCCCAATGAGTTTATTGGGCCATTAGATAAAAGATAAACAGCAAACCCAAAGAGGCCCAGCAAGTCTGGGTCAAATAACATTACTACAAGCATAGTAGAATGATTTGGTAGAAAGTAACAGTAAGACTCTAAGAATAAAGCATGGAGAATGGCACAAAGGAGGGGAAGCCCACAATCGGGCAAAGCTTAGCAAGCCATAAAGAATGAGAAATTAGGAAAGTAGCCCACACTGTAAGAAGTCAAGGACGAATGGGCAAAATGGGTAGACAGACCTTTAAACCATTGCAAACGCATAAGCAGCAGGCAAATTTTGGACGAACATGGAAGTGAGGCATATGTAAGGCCCAGACACCACCAGCCTGTACCCAGCCAATACAGGAAGTGGTGGGTCATGGGTTAGAGGTAAGAGGGCATGGTTTGGTGGTGGAGAGGGGGAAAAACCTATTTTTGTGTTTCCTGCTCAAACCCTTTTGGAAGAAGAGTCCTACTAGGATGACATATCGCCCAAAAGAAGCAAAACTGAGTTGGAACCACTAGATGCATGTCATGAGGGACGGAGAGAAAGAGAGCACTCACACCGTGGTAGGTAAGAATGCCATGGCAAGAAAACAAATAAAATAGTCTTCTTTGTCTGGTGATGTGGAGTGGTGCAGCCAGCACAGGTAAGTGGCATTGGCTAGGCTACTGACCAATCGGTAATGGTTGGAAAGGATGCTCACACCAGACAAAGACGGTTAAGGGCTAAAATGGTAAAAGCTAGTCGCGACAGGTATTATATAAGGAACCCCTACTGTGCACAGAGGGAGGGAGACGGTAACAGTAATCTCTAAGGAGAGAACCACAATGACTAAGTAAAAATGAGAAGATAAAAAAAACGAAAGGAAAAGAAATAAAGAATCGAGGAGAAAAGGAAAAATAAAAAAGAGAGAATAGCACAGCAGACATGCATTGAATATGATGATTTCTCCCTCTTCCTCTCAAACCACGCTCTCTTCTAAAGGCAAGAGGCTTATCTGGGCACAAGTCATTTAGGCCCGTTTCCTTAAAGCAGTTAATTTCTTTGTTGAAGAGATTATTCGTATTGAGGAAATGACTTCTTTTTTGACTTAGGCCCCATAACATAACTCTGCACGGCAGACTGATATTTCTTTGTGATTCAATAGACTTATTAACACCTATTCCGTATTTATTTGTGTTGCTATCTCGTAAAACATGTGTTTCTTGTAATGACCCATTATTTACTTATGACTAAATGGTGAACAAATCTCTGTTATTATCTTTATTATATCTGCCTGCCGTAATTACCATATCAGCTCTCCTTGTCAGGGGCATGTGATCAAAGCTTTGGCAAAATGGGGCATAGGTTGCGCACAAGCCGAACTAAGATGGGTTGCAATTGGACCGGTCCCAACTTCCTAATCCAGAACACCTTGGGCCTAGCACGATAGTAAGCAGTCTAGCCCAATATCGCACAAAAGACCTACCACAATGAGAGCGGATGAGTTTTAGCTAAATATTGTGATTGAGATATATCTACACACGTTTGATCACTGGCGGCTCCACATGCAAGCACAGGACCACCTTGACTTGCAAAAAAATTGCATATATACCCTTGCCAATAAATTATTATATGTTAAATTAACCTATTGTGACCACCCTAATAAAAATATTAAACACCCTAATTTGAGAATTACAAAAAGTTGGGTTCAAAGAAAATAAAAATAATATTACATTCACAACATTTTCACAATACTTTTTATAACAAATCCAATGTAGTAAGTTGTTACTAATTCTAATTTGGGCCCAATAATGATTTTTTTTTTACTCACTAATAACAGCTTTTTGCATAAGATTTATTGTAAAAATATTGTGGATGTAGCATTACTCCAAAATTAATTCTACCCCCCCAAAAATAATCCTTAATCCCTTTTATAAAATTAAAAAGTAACAACTTAAATAACAGCAAACATAAACCAAACAAAACAAGATAAGACCAAACAACATCAAGTGATCAAATTATTCAACAAAAAGCTTATTATAAAAAAAAAGATAAAAATCTCTAAACATTCAAATTTGTAGCTCGTTCAACCAATTCAATAAAAATAATTTCTAATTTCAATTTTCCCTAAAAAATGGTACAACGAAAAATATTGTAATTGTCAGTTCTCCTTGATGATGACGACAATTATATTCTTTTTGGCATTGCAGTATCAACAATTTTGCTCTCCTTAGTAACTCGACTCACAGTTTTAGCAAATATTCAAGTTATCGCTTTACTAGATTTTGTATAATTTAAATTTCTCAGTGACCATCCTAAAAAAAATTTCTCAAGCCGCCACTACATTTGATACATTTTTTTTTTCTAATATCTAGCACACACTAAACCTAGTAGTTTACTCATTTTTAAATCCTAAATTTCCATAATCTCACTAATAATAGATAAATTATATTAAACTCAAAAAAAAAAAAAAGTCTCATCGCATGTACAGAGCGCGTGTGCTAAGACTAGTATAGTTTAAGGAAATGAACTGATTTAGCTTATTACTCCAATATTATTCTACAGATTGGGGCTCCATGGGCTAGACCTGAAATGGATTCATGGGGTGTCGTTGGCAGGATTTTCTAGTAGTCCAGACTAGGTAATTAAATTAATTATCTTTTAAATGTTGTAGGCTGGGGACTCCTTTTTCTTCTTCTTCAAACTCTGATTTATGTTATTGTTCTTATTTAAATCTATAATCAATGATTGAATAAGATTTTAATTGTAAACCACACTATTTTTTTTTCTCTAAAGTCCTAGAGACATCAATTTCTTTGCCATTTTCACGAACCCCACTGTATATTAATAATGTAGTAACTCAGTGTAAGTTGAGTGTGTGGAATTTAAAAAATTGTGTACATTAAATATACAAAATTGTTTACATTAGTTGAAAATTTGTGTACTTTGAATATATAAAATTGTGTACATCCTAGAAAATTGTGGACTTTGAATGTATAAAATTGTGCATATTCTTTGAAAAAATGTATACATGAAATGTACGAAATTGTGTATGTATAGAATTGTATACATAATTTGAAAATTTTGAATGTTTAATGTACATAATTGTGTACATTGATTGGACATATTTGTATACATTTTAAAAAATTATGTACGTTAAGTATACAAAATGAACATTATTTGAAAATTTGTGTACATTGAATATACAGAATCATGTAAATTTTTAAAAATTGTTTATATTAAATATACAAAATTGTGTACATGTTTTGAGAATTTGTGTACATTGAATATACTACATTGTGTACATTATTTGAAAAATTACATATATTAAATTTATAAAATTGTGTATTTTTTTTTATAAAAAAAATTATATAGTTTTTTCTAAAAGAGTTTTAACCTATGGTGTCCGCTCCTAACGATAATTTTTTATTATCAGACCAAAACACCAATTGATTTTTGGTGTAGGCAGAGATTGAACCCTAAATTTCTTATTCAACTGTTAGAAATTTTACTAGTTGATTTAACTTAAACTCATAAAAATATTGTATAGTTGAATATACAAAAATTATGTACATTTAATATACAAAATTGCATACATGTTTTGAAAATTTGTATACATTTTAAAAAATTGTTTACATTTACATTCTTTCAAAAATTAGTATAGGGCAATTGTTAACTTCAAGTGC
The DNA here is from genome assembly GCA_032878915.1 of Castanopsis chinensis. Classification (NCBI taxonomy): domain Eukaryota; kingdom Viridiplantae; phylum Streptophyta; class Magnoliopsida; order Fagales; family Fagaceae; genus Castanopsis; species Castanopsis chinensis. Next base: position 4,338,650 of record JAVQMG010000122.1, on the reverse strand, counting down.
AAAATGTGTGCATTTACCCAATTAATTAATTACTTAATTAATTAATAATATTTATAATCGAAACGAAAAGAAGTAGCGAGCAGGCAGTGCAACAAACCGAATTCACTGCTTCTTCGGTTTCTTACTTTGTTTCACTCTTCGCTTCACCTGGCCTTCCTTGTTGGATCTTGGAACTAGTGTGGGCTATTCTCTCGAACCAGAATTCATTTACAATCTGAATTTGTCAATAAAACCGTAACTCCAGCTTGGAAATATTTGGCGTCTCTGTGTGTGTGTGTCGTTTTTGATTTTGAATGTCGGAGAAACTAGGAAGATCTCCGATCCCAAGAGAAATGATAACTCGGTCGAAACTCGTGGAGCAACTCAGAGACTACCAGATCCGATCCCAGAACAAGTGTCCTGCTCTCACTGCCTTCTCTCCTAAACCCCATATCGCTTCCTGGTATGCATACCCTTCTTTGCTCTTCTTGCATTTCGTTCTTGCTCTTTAATATATATTTGAAGCTGTTTCTTTAGAGTTCTGCTTTGTGTTATCGTGTAAAACCTACACAAATCTTGAATTTTAGTCATAGAGTGCTTTGTGTTATGGTGTTAGCCTATCTATTATGACCCATTATTATTATTATTATTGTTAAAGTGTTTTGCTAGTGAAAGTTGTAGCACTGTAACTTCATGAATTTGAGTTTGTGGAGATTGAGGCTGAGGCTATGTTGAGGTTGCAATAATTGGGATCTGATTTTGGGATTTTTCCAGTTTCCCTATTTTGGTAGATTGAGAAAAATCTTGCTTTTAAGTGGAAATGATCTGGTGCTTCGGGTCTTTTGTGGTTTGGTGAATTCATTTTTGGTTTTGAAGAAATGGACCAAATGGTGGATTTGGATTTTGTTACTTGATGAGCTTTTAATGGGCAGTGGTGATGATTGATGAGAAATTTTATTTGTTAACTGCTGAAAGTAGTTTACATTCGTTGACACTTGCTTTGCTTTCGTTTTCATTTGGTTCAAGTTGTTGTTGACCTCAACAGAAAATTGAAGAGAAACAACAACAAGTGATTGTGTTCGGTAGTTCCTCATCCAAAATTATTGACTCTATTGTAAGCATATATATTTCGTCTTACTTTACTTCCATATGATTATGAAAAATCCAAAAAAAGTAAAAGATTAAAAAAAGGAAAGAAAGAAACCTTGTGGTAATCTTAAAAAAAAACTGAAGTAATAATGAATAATATTTTGGAAATGTGAAGCTATGCCAAATCCAAGCTGGGATTTTTTTGGGGGGCTGGGATCAGCTCTATAAGAGTATAATGTTTGAAATAAGAGCACTGTTTGATTTAGAAAGGCTTAGGACTAAGTAGGGTTTAGTTTTACCATGGAATTTGTATTTTTATTTTTTATTTCATGCATAAATTTTTTCTGACATCTTTATCTAACGGGGCTTCCAAAGAATTGTACTGTAGTTGCTGAAACAAATTTTAACCATTTCCATTGCTTCTACTTCCAAATTTCTATGATCGTTTGTGTGGCCATTTCTGGTTCACTTTTGTGTGACTGTATTTCCCACCAGCTAGGGGATCCTGTAAATTGTTTTTTGGCTGCAATGTTTTAGAGTCTTTTCCATGTCAGTTTAAGGTATTTCTCTGTGCAAAATTACAAATGTTGATTGATTCACTCACTATACTGTCAAAAAAGACATTCCATCTGCCCACAGCATTTTTAGAAACTAAGAAATTGATTTTTTGATTTGAATTCTGAAGCCAGGAAATCCTGAGTCTGGATAAAATTAAAGTGTAAACTAAGCATGTACTCTTCCATTGAATCTTGAATCAGTACTTTTGCGTGCTTTTTTGTTTTACCTTTGTTTTTCCCCCATATGAGCAAGTACAGTTGGCCTTTTAAGTAGTTTATTGAGTTGAGATACCATTAACTGTTTGTCTCAGCTAAAGTGACTTAGTCATTTAGTAGTTAAAAATCAACCCCTCACTGAACCATCATTCCTTATGAAGGAAACTGGTTGGATTTGATTTCTTATCTAAATCTTTTGGTTCGTAGAAATTTAATTTTTGGTAGATTTTTGGGGAATAACAAGACCATTCGAGTGCATTTGAATGGGTTTTTTTATGATTGGAGAAGAGTATAATGTAGTCCAAACCTTGGTGAGGTTCCGGGTTATCAAACAGAAAAAGAAAAAGAGAAGAGTATAATGTATCTCATTCTTTTAGTCTAGAGGTTTCTCCTGGTACAAGCACAGGGTTGGCTATGAGGTAGTTTAATTATTACTTCAACCATATGCACTTTTAGTCAATTTTTAAGGAGTTTCCTATTCTTGGTGATTGTGTTCAGTTAAAGCATATCAGTATCAATAATATAACTCCACCTGTGTTTGTGCTTAGTGACTTGGTGTCGTATATTTTGATCACTTTCAGTCCCAAGCCCAGGCAAAGGAGGAGGGTCATGGTAGGTTGATGGCCAACATAAAATTTAGTCACCTTCTTATGAACGGATCCACTACAAATACTTGTTGGGGGCCTTGGGGCATCCCCAAATAAATGTAGTCGACCTTGACTAATCTATTGAGGATCCATAGATGACCCCCAAAAAATTTGGTACTAAGGCTTGTTATTGTTGTTGTTGGATATCAATCATAAATCACTCTCATAATGGTGGTATAAATGAGCCTAATTGAACTGAGTGTTTCCCAAATCAAGAGCCAATTTGAAGGGTGGTGTTTACATAGTCTGAGAATGTTTTCTAGAGCTCTTGGTGTTGGTTTTTTTAGAGCCAACAAGCTTTCAAGTGAAACTGATTGAGATTAGTTTTAGATTAGAGAATATAGTGAGGGTAACATTAAAATATGGGAAATTGTTACGGTGGTGAAGGCTATTGACTAAAGTTTCTATAAATTGCATGGAGTGAGCTAGGTTCAACTTAAAATAACTAACTTTTTGATAACTTTTGCAATATGTTATCTCTATGTCAAATATCATGGAAAATTCTATCATCGATATTAGTTGCAGTGGAAGACCTAATGCATTATAAAGTCCTAACCAACTAATGTGTTTTTAAGTATCCATTAGTAAGGTACTTGGAGATTGAGGTTTTTGGATGTCTGTAATGTGGGCATCTCATGTCCACATCATCCTAAAGAGGGGTTTCTATATCAATATTTTTTAGATAAAAGATGTTGGGTTTTTTTTTTTTTTTTTTGGGGGGGGGGGGGGGGGGGGGGTGGTTGTATTTTTGGTTGCTCCATAAATGCATCCATAATTTCCCTTGGGTTGTGTTGGCTTTGAGGATTTAAAATCAAGGGATTTGAAGATCAATTGCTAGCATATGGCTACATATATATTTAACGACACATGATGATTTTAGCTTTGAAAATTTTGCTTGAACAAAAATATGTTGTGAAGGGAAGGAAATCGTTTGAAAGAGTCCAAGGAACTGTTGGAGTAGCTGTTCTAAATTATGTTGCATAGTTCTTTGCATAATAGTTTTACAGATTTGTATTTTGTATTTATAAGGTGCAAACTTTATCTCTTTACCATTGAAAATAGTGGTATAAATAAGGAACCCTTGAATAATACTAGGCATCAAAGTTTAAAATTAGAGGTTGGGTCCCCCAAAACAACCATTCTACTCTATTTGTCCTCTGTTTCTCTTTGTTTCCCTGCTTTATTGTTGATAAAATTCCATCAAGATAGAGAAGGATATTTTGCATCTACCAAAGTGGTACCAGGGCTTGGGAATGGATCAAGGAGTACAATAACTAGAGCAGTGTTTCCTCCCTGACTACTAGTCAACAGCAGCCTATGAAGCACTGACACTGACCCAACACAACATTTCTTGATGTGTGTCCGTGTTGGACATGTATCGGACATGAACACGTTGCCCATTTTGATGTGTCTGCACTTCATAGATAGGCACTCATGGAGTGCATCGCCGATATTTTTAACCGAGTTGACACTAGCAACTTACGTTGAGATGATGCTGAAAGCACCCATGCTCATTATGATCGACGTGATAGTCATGTACTAATGGTGGCAGGCAACCCCAACCCAATTGACATGCTTACATTTCCAAGCTTTTTAAGTTGGACTTACCTTGCTTCAATGGAAGTGAAGATCCAACTAGCTAGCTATGCTGACTTGAGTAGTTTTTTCCAAATGCAAGAGACTCCCTTTAAGGATCATGTTGCCCTTGTGTCTTTCCATCTTGAAGTTGATGCCCAACTATGGTTCCAATTGTTGAAGCAAGAAAAGGAAGTAGTAATGATGGGTGAGTTTAAGGGGGCCTTCACTCATGTTATGGTCCTACTTGATTTATGATTTCTTTGGAGAGCTCACCAAGTTGCAGCAGATTGGAACCAGACACAGTTTGAGAAGCTCCTTGTGAAGGCTGGTCCACCATCCCAAGGGCGTCTGGTTAGCTGCTTTGTCAATGGTTTTAAGGATTCAATCAAGGCCAATGTACGGGAATCAGCCTCTCCAAAACAAATTGGGGGTAAGGCTGCCTACAATGACCTCTCCAAGACCCCACAAAAAGAGAGAGCTTTGTGCACTAGGTATGGCCTTTTTTAATCAGGGCCGATGTATTGATGGGGTGGCTCCTCTCATTATTTACATACGGCAATCAGCTTAGCAAGACTCTATGAAGCATGAAACTTGTCCCAAAGAAGAACCAGATTCCAAGAACCCAGACCAACATGCAACCTAGAGGCAAACAACCGAGCCCCTCCACCAATCAAACGGATGACTTTGGTTGAATTATGAAAACAGGTTTGGGCACATTTGTAAAAAATTGTTTCTCATTAAGTCATGTTGTGAAGACAAAAGTGAGAGTGTGAAATGGAAGTGGAGCTGGAAGGTCATGAAGTTAGCAAAGTCTTAGCCAAGTCCCTTCATGGTATGAGTACTGCACCCTCTCCTGAAACAATGAGGATAAACATGCATTTGGGAAAGACTCCTACCTTAGTATTAATTGACTTATGCAGCATCCATAACCTAGTGAATGCAAAATTAGCTACTAATTTAGTCTTAATTGACTTAGGTAGCACCCACAACTTGGTGGTGAATGCAAAAATAGCCAAGAAGGCAGGCTTGCACCTATTGCAAGGGACATTTTGAAGTCTTGGTAGCATTAAGAGTGAAGATAGAAAGCTTGGGTAAATGTTCCTGTGTGCATTTGCATTTGAAGGGATTTCCAAGCATCATCTACGTCTACATCCTGCCTTTCAGAAGATTTGATGTGGTCTTAGGGGTCCAATGGCTTCACTTCCTTAAAGAAATCAAGTGAGACTTCTTAAGGCTCTTGATAAAGTTTCATATGGATGAAAAGGTCACTTTTCAGGAGTGTCCAAGCCAGAGGATCAGGTGATGTTGGCCTCTCAATTCAGTGCTATTACCAGCATTCGAGCCCCTAAAAGTACTTGCCTTGGTAGTCACAGTTCAAAAATGGCACCATAGATTTTATTGATGGGTTACGTATGTCAAGGGGGAATTAAACCATACTTGTTGTAGTAGATTGTTTAATTAGATTTGCCTATGTTATCCCTCTTTTTCACCCTTACATGGCTGCAAGCATTGCAAAATTATTTTTTCTCATTTTTAAACTCCATGGCATGCCACAAACCGTTGTTTGTGATAGGGATGTCACATTTTCAAGCAAGTTTTGGTTGGACTTGTTCAATTTAAATGGCACCAAATTTAGCTTTAGTTTTCTTACCACCCTTAAATAAATGGCCTAACTGAAGTAGTTAATAGGACATTAGAGATGTATCTAAGATGCTTCACTAGTTCTGAACCAAAAGACTGGGCGAATTGGTTAAACTGGGCTGAATTTTGTCACAATACAAGTTCGCATTCAGCCATTAAAAAGACCTACTTTGAGGTAGTCTATATGCTAACCTATGTTTCACGGTACTGCTCTGGTTGAATAAGTGGATCAAGAATAAAGAATCGTGATTCACTTCCTAGGAAACTTAAGCACAACCTTAAGGAGCACATGCTCGCATGAAAGAAATATATGGTGCTCAACAGTGGGAAAATGAATTCAAGGTTAGGGATTGGGTCTATTTGAGATTTGGTCTTACCGACAAGCTTCCATTGCATTAAGAAAGAACTTGAAACTATCTCCCAGATATCATGGTCCTTTCCAAATAATTGAAAGAGTTGCGCTGGTGGCATATGAGTTCGAATTACATGCAGGAACTCGAGTGCACCCAGTCATTCATTTGTCTTTGCTTAAACAGAAACTGGACAATGGGGTTATTGACTAAACCATAGTTGCTGTTAGACAATAGGAAGATGGCAGCTTATCACTATGGCCACATGCAGTTTTGGAGCATCGAAATTGAAGAAAGAAAAGGGAAGTCCTGGTACATTGGCAAGGATTATCACCTATGGCGGCCACCTCGAAGATTTGCAGAAAATGGAGAAGCAGTTTCCAGGGTATAAATGTTATGAAGGGAAATACAAGGGTGATGAATGTTATGAAGGGAAATAAACCTATTTGAAAAGGTCCAAGGATCCATTGTCGAAGGTGCTGTTGGTAGCTGTTCCAAATCTTGATGTGTAGTTCTCTGCATAACAGTTCTACCGATTTGTATTTGTTTTTTATAATATGTAAACTTCACCTCTTTACCGTTGAGAATAGTGGCATAAATAAGGGACCCTTGAATAATAATAATTTTTGCAACTTTATAGGATAGGAGTTGCAAAAATTATCTCTTTACTGTTGGGAATAGTTGTATAAAAAGAGACTAGAATAAATCAGCTAGAACATTTAGCGGGTGGATCCCTCGAAACAACCCATTATTATTCTATTTCTTCTCTGCTATCCTAGCTTATTGCTGATAAATTCTATCAAGACAGGGAGGATGTTCTGTATGTTCCTCAATACTTGTGATATTATGGATTTGAGATGACATCTTACACCTAATCATTTGAAATCCATATATTAATAACGCTCAAATCTATCCGTAAATTTCATCAATAGAAAAAAATTGTCATTTCGAACTCTATTCAAGTCATTTAGACCAAGAGTTGATATCCAAATTCTTCTCATTAAATGCCTCTATCCAAACAAACCATTAAGGTGATCCAAGAAGGCATTTCTACCTGATAAAGTGCTGGGTCTACTTATTAGTTTTATAACTGTAACTACAGATGGATGATTGGATAGTTATGCAAAATTATTGATCATACCCACTGAGGTAGCAGCTAGTTTGAATATGTCAGGCATAGGTAGTTTATGGGGGAAGAATGGGTGTGATTGCATGGGGATCAACTTAGTCGGGGTTTTATTGGACACGATTGTTCAGTTTTTCCTTTGTGTGTAGGCTATTGGGTCATCATTTAATTAATTCAGCAGTGACATGCTTTCTCTAATTAATCTTCTCTTGGATGCACTCAACTGTCTAATTCTCCCTTTCATTGTTTCACTTTTTCACTCAAATCTTGTCTATTGTTTTAAGAAATTAATCTCAAGGGAACCTTTGTTAATTATCTAGATTACTTACACTTGCCAAAAATGTTTTATCTAGATTACTTATGACTCCTTCATCAGTGCCTAAAAGCATTTTAAGTAATAGGATATGTTGACTTCGTGCAGGGCTGATGTTGCTGTGGCAATCTTTTGGGCCTTAGTGTTTAGCATGCTTGTCATATCATCCTACGTGTCCCTGTACTTCAGGCACTTTTGGCTTTCTTTGATCTTTATCTGCCTTGGTATCTTTCTTCCTGTACGCCTAAGAATATCTAGGCTTGCACTGGCCCGGAAAAGGGATAGAAGATTGCAGTTACCATTGTCCATGTGAACATCTATGGCAGTGAAATCGTGCAGCTGTGTACTTTAGCTGAGAATGGCTCATCACTTACTTTCGATTCATTCGGCTTTCACTTTATTAGATGCTTGAGTACTGATATTGTTGACAAGGACTCCTGCTTGCCTCTTTCCCAAGATGGTATGATTCTTTTTTTATGTTTATCCTTTTTCCTATCCCATACACAAAGGATGCGAATTTGCCAAATACCATTTCTTCACACATAAACACCATATACGTTTTGAGCCAAGAGAAAAGACAACTTCCTGTTGATATTCCCCTCATCAACTTGTAAATTCAGTTTGGTTTAAGAAATTTTATGCTTAATTGTTCTGCAGATAAAGTTACGTTACATATTTTACTATTCAGGTTTGAGACATGAGGAATTACAAACTTGCTAATTAATAGTTGAAATTTAGAATTTGTGAAGAAGGGGAAGAGAGAGAGAGAGAGATAAGAATCCAATGATGAATGGGTCTTAGTGATCTGTAATATTGGCCGAATATATGTCATGCGGCTCTTATATTTCTTTCCTGTAATTTATATATTTTTGGTTAAGCATATTGGAGTGGATTCTAGATGCCTTTATTTTATAAAGCTTTTTATCTTCGTTATTATTTTTAGAATAGGACAATGATGACAGCATATTCTCACATAATGAACTAGAGAATGTTACAAAAATCAGATCAGGGTGCCTCCATAACAGATCAAAATTCCATATGCGTCTGAATTGCTTTATGAGTATATCCTATTTACATTATTAACACACACACACACATAGGGAGAGAGAAGAGAGAGAGAGAGATTAAAAAGCAAAGGCATCTATGTATACCTTGGGACAGGTATAAACTAAGAATATGCTAGTTTATAGTAACTGTTGCTTATTTGAGTTTTGGTTACGGCTTTCAAAATTTTTTCTTCCTGACTTTTGAAAAACAGAGTATGACTCTAGGTAAAATAGAATGACAGAATAGAAGGTGTAAAAGGGACTTTTCTAAGGAAGAAATAAAGAGTATGCCTTTAGTTAGGATAGAATGACGAAAAAAAAATACCTGTGGTTGGCCCTGACTAGTCTGTTGAGAATCTGTAGGCGACCCCCAAAATCTGAGGGCTAAAGCTTGACTGTTGTTGTTTGACTTGTGAAACAAAATATAAATAAATTAGTACTTTGATCGTTTTCATTTACTCTTATATTAAAATTGTTGATTTTGTTGATAGATTAGCAACATAATCATGGTCTCTCATATATGTTTTTGCTGTGTGACAAAGTGATAGGATTTTGAGTATAATTTTGGTTTTGGGAATATGGCTTGGTTGTTGTATGACTTGTGAAAACAAAATATAAATAAATTGGTACTTTGATTGTTTTCATTCACTTTTATATTGAATTTGTTGATTTTGGCGATTTGGCGATAGATTTGCAATATTGTCTTTGTCTCAGATCTGTTTTTGCTGTATGAAAAGGGATAGACTGCTATTGTCCTAACTTTTTTATGGGGCGGGTGGGGGGGGACCAGATTGCTTATAGACAACTCATAGTGTCTAACATTTGAAGTAAATCATGTTATTTTTTCAGATACTGCTGCTTTTAGTTTAGTTTCCAAATTGTTGCTCAATATTTCAATTGCTTACAATTCTTTCTTTTTGAGTAGATTTCTGAATATAAGAAGCAGATAACAGCAAATTTGGCAAAGACCCAGAAACTTGCACACTTTGCTTGGTTGCATTATTCTTGGTTTGGTAAAGGTGTCGTGGTCCCCTTATGGGACCATTTTGTTCTGTTTCGATTGAGCATGGCTCAAGGTATGAGTTATCATGAGCAATGGAAAGAAAAAAAAAGTGGCATACAGGTGATATGATTGCTTTAAATTAATTAGTGCCCCTTCTAACACAAGTCTTCCAAAGGTATGCTGGGACCTCTCTTGTTGGATAATAGATTAGCGTGGAGGATGCTTATAAATGATTGCTTTATAACACTGTTTCTTTCTTTGTTGTTATAATTCAAACTGCATGATTTAGTTTAGTACTATATAAAGTGAAATGAATAATCCATGATGCTTTGTATGACTGAGAACTTTTCAAACAAATACGGCTTCCAACTGTTTCCTCTCTACTTTTCAAAGCAATTTTGAGGCATAGAAATTGAACTGTGCTGATCTCAGTTGGGATGCTGCGAAACATAGTTACTATTATAGTGAGTGAATCGGCTTCTAGGATATTGTAGGGTCATAGACTGGTTTAATATGTTAATTATACTCCTACATGTTGATGGTGCATTATTACAAGATTCAATTGCTGTTTGTGCATACCAATGACACATGACATGGGCTTTGAGTGCAAAAAAAAAGTTGTGGTAGTGGCACAAGAAAAGTAACTTTATGAAACATCTAAGTCCACATGAAGCCCAGTTTTGGCCCTAGAGAATACAATTCTATTTGCTTAGAATTTCTTTTTGTAGGAAATTTGTTAGTGTGGGGATGGTGTTGTTATCAAGTGGAATGGTGTCAGTAGGAACGGTGTGTTAGAACCGAAAGTTTTAGCACTCGGGTGAAGTGACATCCTAGAGATTATCACACTAAAGGGAGTTGATAGTATATATTTAATTTTTATTTTCCATCCTATAAATTTATCTCAAGATTCTTTCTCCCAAACAAGCTCGAGGAGAAAGTATCTCGTGCACCGGTCGCATGAGACCCGTATCTCACTGACAAGACATGTGAGTCCCACACATGAGACCGACATATACATGATTTTTCCCCTTTCATGAGTTTACTATTTCTCTCCTCTCCCACCCCCCTCCCCCAAAAAAAAAGAAAGAGAAAAGAAGCCTTGTTTTTATTTACTTTTAAGCATTCATCTTTCCTACTGGGTGTTATTTACTTTTAAACATTCATTTTTACTACTGGGTGCATGTGTGAACTATCAGTCAAAAAAGAAAATTCATAGTTAGTATTTTGAAAATGTATATTCGATCTGTTCAGTTTCGACAGTTGTTCCCGTGGTTGTGTCAATTTTCAATAATGTTAATTATATATTGAAAAAGAAGAGGACAATTATTCTCCATTTGAATGGAAAAGTTATTTTTGTAGGTTCTGAATGGAACATCTTAATAGAATACTCGGGCCACTTTATTATGCATTGGAGGCCTACTTTTTTCTCTTATCAGGTTTCCAATGGTGATTTCATGATATGTCCAAAAATAAGAGCAGCATTATTTATTAATTTTTTCATAGAACAAGTTATTTAATTTAAAGAGGCATTCACCTCTCTAAACCTAATCTAATGTCCTAAAAACTCTTAGTTGTTGTTATCATAGGCTTATTGTGCTCCCTTTTTCTTAGTGAATAAGAAAAGGGAATACTCAGCTACAATGTCCAAAGGCCAAAATTCTCGGCCAATCAATACTCTCACCACTAAGTCCAAATTAATTAAATTTTAGTGTTGTTTGGCTACTTTTACCTTAATGCAAGCCTTTATTAGTTGCAATAAATATGAAGGAAGCACAATTTGGTGTGATGATGATGATGTTGCCTTGCGTTTGGCCCCTACTGTAAATTATCTTATGAGATCAGTTTATAGGGCAATCCTCTCGTAACATATGGGTTTCAAAGGTGTGTGGAACCCGCCAAATGTGAGGGGTTATGTATAAAACCATTTTTCAATATACTCTCTTATGCTTTGTTTGTTTTGATATTAACATTGTTTTGAAAAATGATTCATTTTCAAAGAGTATTTTTTGGAAAACTGTCTCATTTTCCATTGTTTGATAACAACCTTGAAAATGGGCTTGAGAATGTTTTTTGGTGTTTAGTATCCACAGTTTTTATAACATTTCTTGTATAATTTAAAACATGTATAATATGTGTATTGGGTAAACCCACCTAATGTTATAAAAAAAAAAAAAAAGAATAAATTTGGTTTTCAAACTAAAATTTTGACAATGAAAACAATCAAAATTAAATATCTAATTTTCATGATTTCAAATACTTATCTTGCTCATGTTTATGAACAGTAACATACATAATATATATAAATCATACTTCTCATAATTCAAAATAGTCGTTATAACCTTAAGTTCCATTTTAAATAGTTCAAAATGCCACGTAGGCCAAATAGTTTTTTCTGGCAAACTAATCCAATACAAATAGTTTGATAAATATACCAAAAATTGTTATATAGAACTGTTGACCGATCTGTGAGGAGAGGGGAAAAAAAAAAGCGTTATTAAAGAATGAGTTATAGAGGGGAGAAGAAATAGGGAGAAAAAAGAGAAGAGAGGTAGGTAGAGAAAGAAATCTGTGGGAAGAGAAGAGGCCGGGGGTGATAGTGAGGGTGTGAGAAGAGAGAAAAAAATAAAGGGAGAAGAAGAAGTGAGAGAGTTTATTGTGAGAAAGGTTGAATGAGCAAAAGAAAATATTTTTTCCTAGGTCAGAAGAAGATAATATTTATAGAAGCTATGCATTGTGTGAGAGAAATTATTTTCCATTTTTTTGGAAAACAACCTATAGAAAATAAGCCTTATTTTTATAAGAGTTTTCCATTGACTAATCTTTTTTATGCTACCAAATATTAAAAAATGTGAAAAACTATCTTTATAGAAGGTTTTTCAACAAAACAAATAGAGTGTTTAATATGCATTTATTCTATAATGCATGGATCCTAGCCTTCGAGTTTAACTTGACAAATTATTCTTGAAAGCAAAATTTCATTAGGGCGGGTCGTGTAAAATTATTTCATCAATTACATTTCTTTTAGATACATGTCTAAAGCTCCATTTTTTAAAAATAAAAAATTTTCCCCCAGTAGATAGTTTTCAAAAAGCTAGAAAGTACAAACTATTTTTTGTTGGAGGAAAGATGGAAGGAAAGGAAAGGAGAGGGAAAAAGTAGGGAGATTAAGGATTTTCCTTCGGTTGGTTGGAGAGAAATCAAGAGAGGGAAAGAAAATGTGGGGACTGGTTTTTTATTGGGCCAATTATTTTTCTCTCCTTCCAAATTGTAAGGAAATGAGAGAGAAGAGATAGTGGTAAGTGAGGTCCACATAAAGATTTCTTTCCTTTCTCTTCTACCTTGCAAACCAAACACTATTAAAGAAAAATACTCTTTTTTCTCTTTCCCTTCTTTTCCTCTCTCTCTCTCTAAAAATATTGGATTTTTTTCCTCCCCTCATTTGACCATTCTATCCCTAATAACAAGGTTAGGTAATTTTCTCCCTAACAAGGAAATTTAAACCTCAAATCTATGCAGCAAACCTAATTAAAAAAAAAAAAATTGGTAATTAATTTGAATTGGTGTTCATTTCATTATAGATCTTGTTAACGGATGCTCTTAGAGATTTCTTAATAGACTATTTAATGATAGTTTTAATACAAATTCATAGGAAATATATAAAGTTGTCAAATTTTTTTTTTTTTTATAAAATGCTTTTAAAAATTATTTTTTAAACTATTGCCCTTAAGGGCATTCTTTAACTTATCCCTTTCTTTTTTTCCTAAAATTCTCATTTTATTTATTCTCTCTTTTTGAGGTAAAGATATTTTAAAAACTCAACAAAGAATGGCACCATAAGTATAGAATCCTTATGAAAGAAGGAATAAGAGAATAAAACAATGTTTTGAATCTTGTTTCATTTCGGTTAAATTTTTTCATTTTGGTGTATAGATCAATGTAGGTAAGTCTGACCCACTTCTTTCATATCGTCCCAAATTTTGGCCTGAATCGATGTTCCATGCAACTTTTTGTCATTTTGAGCTAAATTAGTTATTTGGATTGAAATTACAGAATATCAGCTTTCTTGTATGCATGTATGTATGTGTGTGTCTAATTGTGAGCTAATTTTGTGTTATGTTTCCGCTTAAGTTTTTAAATTTTTGTACCAAGTGAGTTAATAAGTTCAAAATAATAATAGTGCAATATTAATGAATTATTAAAAAAAAAAAACATATATCTACTCAATAAAAATCACCACATTCTATCTTATTAAAAATTGGAATAAAAATTATCTTAAGTAGTACTAAACTAGGCAAAAATTTAACATACAGCTAATTATATTTATTTTTTTCTAATAATATATTAGATTAATTATGTATATTTTTATGATAACAAAAGATGAGTTTATTTTTAAATTCATCCATGCTTATGCATGAGTTATAAGCTAATTCTATGTAAAAAGTATGTCCACTTTTATAATTCCCTCTTTCCTTATCAAATCCTCAATTTGTCTCTCTGCACCCTCAGATTCTTAAAGAAAAAAAAAAAAAAAAAAAAAAAAAAACTCTCACGGTTTCCGCGTGTGCGTCCAAGGCTTGTAGCTAGGTTGTAGCTAGATGGATTGCTGGAGTTCGTGGAAGAGTTGAAGAAGGAAGTCACCAACTCCACCTATCACAAAGTCTATCCACACGTAAAAGCTCAAACTCATTTTTGGTTCTCTATTTCTTTGATATTTATATTTCATTTTTATGTTATTTGTCTTAGACGGTTAGATCTTCTATAGTGGGTAACAAAGAATTTGCTCGGGGCATCAAATTCTATTGCATCCGCGTATAATAATTCTTTATTTCAAATGATTTTTGCCTACTATATTAATATGAAAATCAAACAAATCAAATTAAACGACTGAGTATTATGTACGATATATAATGTAGGGTTGTGTTAACAGGTACTACAAGACATCCGTTAACAACTTTTTAAAATTTTTTTTAACAATTTCAAAACATTTCAACTAGGTCACTCTTATTAAGGGGTACGCCAATTCTTAAAACATTTTTTTTTTCTAGTAATCAAATTGGAACTGTCTCATGAATGGGATTAAAAATTTTTTAAAAAAGAAAACTAATAAAATCTCATAAAAAATAGAGTGGGAAGAGCCAAATAAAAAGACAAAAAGCCACAGCTATAAAAATGCCCAAGTACACAAGGGCCCTCCAATCCTCGCACTTCATGCCAGGAAAGATAACGCATGTATATAACAATCTTCAGTCTCCTTTTTGACTTGTTGCTTCGACGACTTATATCTAGGTCTTTGTTGCCTTGATGATGTATTGGAGAATAAAAGGCTACTTTGTTACGAAAGTGCTTCTCCAGCAGCAGTTGCTTTAAGCTTCAAACCCATGCATCTCAGGATTTAGGACTGGATCCTTCGGAGCAAGTCGTTTATGGACAGTATTGTTAATTTGTTTGATGGGTTATATTTGGCTCTTCTCCATTATTATAAAATTAACGAAGCAATCGTTATTCCTTACCTCTGGCACTATTCAACCAAAAAAAAAAAAAAAGCACTATTCAACAAAACGGATGTGTTTAATAAACATATGTTGGAAACTTCCCCAGTTCATTCCATTCATTTTGAATTTATAATGTGTATGGGTATGATTTTATTCATTTTGTTTGGATGCTCTATAAGGGGAGGGGGAGGGGTTCTACACTTCCACTTATCAATTTTTCCTTTATGCAGTCAGTTTATCTCTTTCTTTAAACTGAATAAAAGATGCGTATATTACAAATTTATACCGATTTATAGGATGTCTTGTCATTTATTTTTATCCCTATTTTAAATTTTAAAATATACAAATAAAGAAGAAAAGTATCTATTTTCATTCTTTAATAATATTTTTTAGATATACGATAAATTTCAACCGCGTTTACTCCATGCTAATTGATGTGGTATAAACAAGTGCAACTCTGAATTTGTCCATGGAGATCGTCCAGGACGAACCAGGTGCTCAAGACGAGGTAAGTTGCCCTGGCTTCCTCAAGACGAGGTAGGCTGTCTTGGCTTCCTCAAGACGAGGTAAGCCGTCTTGGCTTCCTCAAGACGAGGTAAGCTACCTTGGCTTGCTCAAGACGAGGGAAATTGCCCTGGCCTGATCAAGACGAGGTAAGCCGTCTTGAAGACCTCGGGACGAGGAAGCATGGACGACACGTGAGCATTTAGAAAATTTACGATATAAAATGTCTCCGTATTGTACAAGTAACCTCCAAGTGACCGTTGCGTGCAAAAAGGGTAACCCCTAAACAGTTGGAAGAATATATTCAAATACAAACCTCCTCAATTCAAGGAAAGGTTACAAATCCAATAACCGCTCTTAATACACTATATAAACACTGGTTCAGACCAGAAAAAGGTACGTGAAATCATTCCTAGAAAATTGGAACTTGAAAATAATTGAGAGAAAAACTGACTTTATCATCGGAGGGTTATTGACCGGCAACCCCGGTCCCCTTTGATCACTTCTCTTTCTTTTTCAGGCTATCAAGAGCAAGCGTTAGCCCTCTCTAATCTGAAGCATCCAGCCTACTGATTTTCTCACTATCATCAGTTGGCGCCGTCTGTGGGGACTTAGAAAATAATTTTCGTTTTTGTTTCGTTCTTTCGATCATTCTTTGTTCCTAGACAAAAGGCTGAATGGTTCGGACAAGATCAAGGGCTACCAGCCTAGGCCACCAGGAAAGTAGGGATGCTTCTAGTAATCCCTACCGTGATCGCCAGTCAGTGCCTGCCGCGCAGCCGCCGTCCCTTCAACAAGTGCAGTCCATGGCTGCTGCTATGGCGGAACTGACCCGCCAAAATCAGGAGTTGAATTGGGAGATCAACATAAGGAGGCAATACCGTGAAGGACATGCGGAAGGACGACCCCAGGGTCAGGAAGGTAGAGGAGAAAATATTGAGTCCGAGGATCAGACAAGGGGTACTACTTCGAGAAGAGTGCCACATTTGGAGAGAGAAATGGACCAGATAAGAAAATCCATGGAAGAAATGAAGGAGAATATGAGGCGGGCAAACCCCGTGGAAGATTTGGTTCACCGAACGGACTCCCCATTCACGGCTTCCATCAACAGCCATCCTTTACCCCCTAAGTTCAAAATGCCTTCCCTGAATTCGTACAATGGAAATCGCGATCCGTGTGACCATATTGCTACCTTTAAGACAACCATGCACCTCCAAGGAGTTCTAAACGAGATCATGTGCAGAGCGTTTCCTACCACACTTAAGGGACCGGCAAGGGTGTGGTTCAGCAAGATACCTCCAAATTCAGTCGGGTCATTTGAGGAGTTGAGTAAGATGTTTGTTAACAACTTTATCGGAGGGCAACGCCACAAGCGTTCCTCTTCCAGTTTGTTAACCATCGAACAAGGGGAGCATGAGAGTTTACGGTCCTTCATCACCCGATTCAACAGGGAGGCCTTGACGGTGGACGATATGGACGATAAGTTTCTGTTGGTTGCTTTCCATAATGGGGTTAATTCTGACTTGTTCATTCATAAATTGTACGAGCAGGAACCTCAGACCATGGCTGAACTCGTCCATTCAGCCCAGAATTTCATGAACGCCGAGGACGCAATAATAGCCAAGAAGAGGAAAAGGTCAGAACGCTAGGAAGCTGGTCACCAACGACATTCAGATCAAGCTCCTCGTCCTAAAAAGGCCCAGGTAGGAGAAAAAAGGGATAGGGATGGTAGGAAGGCAAGTTCATCCTCAAGAAGTCAGCAGTACACTTCCCTGAATACCCCGCTAGAGCAGGTCCTTATGCAAATCAAGGATGATCCGTCCTTGAAGTGGCCGGAGAAAATGAAGGGAGACCCTAACAAGCGCAACAAGAACAAGTATTGTCGCTTTCACAGGGACCATGGGCATGACACGGACGAGTGTTTTGATTTAAAGCAGCAGGTAGAAAACCTCATCAGGCAGGGAAAGTTGAAGAATTTCCTTGGACGAGACCACAAAGATGAGAAGTTGAAAGCCAAGGTGAAAGAGTCCTCACGACCCCCACTAGGAGAAATAAGAGTTATTGTAGGAGGAACCTCAGCAGTGCAGTCATGTAAATCGAGGAAGACATACTTGAAGGTGGTGCAAAACGTCCAGCTGTCAGGACGATCTCCAAGGACGAGGGAAGCTGACGAGCAAGCAATTACGTTCACGGACGAGGATGCTGGAAGAATTCACCAACCCCATGATGATGCAATTGTCATTACCTTACTTATTGCCAACTATACGACCAGAAGGGTGTTGGTAGACAATGGCAGCTCGGCGGACATTCTGTATTACCCTGCTTTCCAACAAATGAGGCTAGGGCGAGACCAGCTTCGTCCAGTGAGTTCACCCTTGGTAGGATTTGGGGGAATGAAAGTACAACCAGTGGGCACTGTCACACTGCCCGTAGTGGTTGGAGCATACCCACAGCAGATAGCCAGAGAGGTAAACTTCCTCGTAGTCGATTGTTCATCGTCATATAACACTATTATTGGAAGGCCTACTTTGAATAGCTAGAAGGCGGTAACCTCTACCTATCATTTGTCCGTCAAGTTCCCAACTGAACATAGAGTGGGTCAGGTGCAAGGAGATCAGTTAGCTGCTAGAGAATGCTACCTAGCTATGTTGGCTATGGACGAGCATTTATGGGCGATGAGTATAGACGAGGGAAGAATCACGGCGGAGCCTGTTGAGGTGTTAGAAGATGTCCCTTTAGACGATAGTAGAACTGAGAAGTTTACTAGAATAGGGGCGAGCATGGAAGAAGAGGCGAAAAATGCACTGGTCCAGTTTTTGAAGAAAAGCCTTGATGTCTTCGCATGGAGTCATGAAGACATGCTTGGCATGGATCCGAGTATTATTACTCATCGTCTGAATGTATGTCCCTCCTCTAAACCCGTGCGTCAGAAGAAGAGAGTATTTGCTCCTGAGCGAGACAACGCCATCAAAGACGAAGTACAGATGTTGATTACGGCGGAGTTCATTAGGGAAGTTTACTACCCGGACTGGTTGGCGAATGTAGTCATGGTAAAGAAGGCCAATGGTAAGTGGTGAATGTGTGTAGACTTTACCGACTTAAACAAAGCTTGCCCGAAGGACAGTTATCCGCTGCCACGCATTGACCAACTGGTAGACTCGACGGCTGGTCACAGGTTGCTTAGCTTCATGGACGCCTTCTTAGGCTACAACCAAATAAGGATGGACGAGGCAGACCAAGAGAAGACTTCATTCATCACCAGCCAAGGGTTGTTTTGTTACAAGGTAATGCCTTTTGGTTTGAAGAACGCGGGGGCAACTTACCAGAAGCTGGTGAACCAAATGTTTCATCCTCAAATTGGAAGAAATGTAGAGGTCTACGTTGATGATATGCTGGTAAAAAGTTTGGACGAGGGAAAACATCTGGACGACCTTCAGGAGACCTTTGACACACTACGGCGGTACAACATGAAACTTAACCCAAGCAAGTGTGCCTTCGGCGTTTCATCAGGGAAGTTCTTGGGGTTCATGGTTTCACATTGAGGCATTGAGGCGAATCCAGATAAGATCCAAGCAATACTCAACATGGAACCGCCAAAAAATATCAAAGAAGTCCAGTCCCTTACAGGAAGAGTTGCTGCCCTCAACAGGTTTGTTTCGAAAGCTACTGACAAGTGTTTACCATTTTTTAAAGTCCTCAGGAAGGCGTTTGACTGGACGGACGAGTGTCAAAGGGCCTTCCAAGATTTGAAGATTTATCTCACAAAGGCACCGTTGCTAAGTCCATCCGTACCTAGCGAAAAGCTGTATTTGTATTTGGCGGTGTCCCCGCATGCCATAAGTTCCACACTGGTCAAGGAAGAGGAACGAATGCAGAAACCGGTATACTATACCAGCCGGGCACTTAGAGGAACGGAGGGACGGTACTCAATGATGGAGAAGTTAGCCTTTGCCTTGGTCACGGCTTCACGGAAGCTGAGACACTACTTTCAAGCTCATGTCATCATTGTCTTAACGGATCATCCCATAAAGAAAGCAATGAACAAATTGGAAGCTGCAGGACGGCTAGTCCAATGGGCAGTAGAACTTAGTGAATTTGATGTCAAGTACCAGCCAAGAAATGCAGTCAAGGCGCAGGCGCTGGCGGACTTCATTGCGGAGTTCACTCCAAGCCAAGACGAGCTGGTCAAGGACGAGCGGGCAAGAAGGTGGATTATAGACGTGGACGGATCATCTACAATGTACGTAGGAGGGATTGAAGTCATACTTAAGTCCCCGGAGGGAGATAAGTTGGAGTATGCAGCCCGTCTCCAGTACCAAACCACCAACAATGAAGCTGAATATGAAGCACTACTCAAAGGGCTGGAATTGGCTAAGTCCTTAGGAGCAGCCGAGCAGAGTCAGTAATAGTCAGAGGAGATTCTCAACTAATCATCAACCAGGTGAATGGAATATGTGACGCCAAGGAAGATCGAATGAAGAGATACCTCAGCAAGGTAAAGAGGCTTGTGCAAAAATTTTCAGAAGTGAGTTTTGTTCAACTCCCGAGAGAGGAAAACATGGAAGCAGACGCGTTGGCAAGAGCAGCGTCGGCAGGTGGAGTCATGGACGAGTATAGCAAAATCCAGTACATGCCAAGCATAGACCTCCCGGAAATACAGCAAATTGAAGGGGAAGAAAATTGGATGAGTCCAATTGTAATCTATTTGAAGGATGGAAAGTTTCCGGAAGACAAGAACGAAGCTAGGAAACTGAGGGTTAGGTCTGCAAAGTACGTGTTTATAAATGAAGTGCTTTACAAGCGAGGCTTATCTCAGCCTTACCTAAGGTGCTTGGCTCCGGATGAAGCAAATTATGTTTTGAGGGAGGTTCATGAAGGAGCATGTGGTAATCACTCGGGGGCAAGATCACTCGTCCATAAGATCATACGTGCCGGCTACTACTGGCCCACGGTTCAGGCAGATGCTAAGGCTTATGTCAAGGTGTGCGACCAATGTCAGCGCTACAGCAACATCCCTAGGCAGCCGTCGGAGTACCAGAACCTGATAATGGCCTCGTGGCCATTTGCACAGTGGGGACTGGATATCCTAGGCCATTTTTCCCCAGGAACCAGACAAATGAAGTTTTTGGTAGTTGGAATTGACTACTTTACTAAGTGGGTGGAGGCTGAACCCCTCGCAAAAATTACACAGCAAAATGTCAAGAATTTTGTTTAGAAGAATATTCTGTGTAGGTTTGAAGTACCGAGGGTACTGGTATCGGACAATGGACGAGAGTTCGACAACACACCGTTCAGGGACTTCTGTGAGCATTTCAGAATCAGGAATCATTACTCCTCACCCTCCCATCCACAGGCAAATAGACAGGCAGAAGTAGCAAACCGATCCTTTCTGAAAATCATCAAGACTCGGCTTGAGGGGGCAAAGGGGGTATGGCCAAATGAGTTACCAGGCGTTCTTTGGGCCTACAGAACCACTGTGAG
Source organism: Castanopsis chinensis (assembly GCA_032878915.1). NCBI lineage: Eukaryota > Viridiplantae > Streptophyta > Magnoliopsida > Fagales > Fagaceae > Castanopsis > Castanopsis chinensis. The sequence continues at coordinate 4,317,628 of JAVQMG010000122.1, read as the reverse complement.
AACCCCGACAAGAGAAACTCCCTTCAAGTTAGCCTACGGAAGTGAAGCGGTCATACCGGCAGAAGTTCATATGGCTAGCCATCGAGTAATGAAGTATTAGGAGAGGGAAAATGAAGAATTGCTTCGTCTTGACCTCGATCTTATTGATGAAGTAAGGATGGAGGCGGAGCGAAGAACAGCAAGGTACAAGAATCTTATGGCCAAGCAGCATGATGCCATGGTGAAACCCAGGCGCTTCAGCGTAGGGGACCTCATTCTCAAAAGAGTATCCTTGGCAACTAGGAATCCAGCTCATGGAAAATTGGGACCCAATTGGGAAGAACCATACAGGGTAGTCAACTGCAAGAGGCAGGGATCATATTACCTGGAAGCTCTGGACGGACGAAAGCTAGAGCATCCTTGGAGTGTGGAGCACCTGAGAAGGTATTATCAATAATGGGCTTGGACGAAGCTATTCAAGGACGAGGTTGCAATGATGGACGATTCTACTACTATGTTCAATAATGTCTACTTTTATGTTCTTATTACTGCTATGGTGTGTACTAAGAATAAAGGTGCACTAGTTCTTAAACTTTTGCACCATCTACGAACAAGTTTGTGAAAAACAAGGTTATGTATTTTAAGTATTTTCCTAAGTACTTTCATAAGGCGTTAGCTTTTAAGCAGGTGCCATGTTTGTGAACAATGCTTATGTAATGATATAGTTTGGATTTTCAATGTATTTTATGCATAAAATCTAACTCCCATGGTAAAACCAACGAGGGGGGCAAAATCTTAAGACGAATGAAAAATCCTTGGACGCAGGGATGTAACGTTCGCAAGCTTTCCTCAAAACGAGGATAAAGTGTAAATTAAGCTAAGGCACAAAAAATTACAAGTCCATGGACGAGCATCTGACCAATACACAGGTGCTCTAGGACGAGTCAAACGCTGGAAAATGTCCTTGACAAAAGGCTAACACAAAGCCTATGAACGGGACTAAGCCAAAGCTTATGGACGAGGAAAACGAACCAAATCTATGGACGAGGGAAACGTCCGAAGGTTGTCATCAACTCGTCTATAGAAAAGCAAATGGATGAACCAATAAACATCGTCCATAAGCAAAATATAAAGACGACCCTTCAATACTTGGAAAATATTCAAATCTTAATCACAACAATCATAAAGGGTAAGCACATCCATACACAAACAAATAATGAATAAAGAGACATTCATTGAAATAGAGGAAGGGTAGACGACCATCGTCCAAAAACCCTTACATAAACTAAGCCTTAAAGCAATTGTTAATAAACTCGTCTATAACCCTCTAGAAGAGGTAATTGTACTCTAATACATTTCAATAAAAAAAAAAAAAAAAAGAGAAAGAAGGAAACAAGGTGGATTACATTAAAACAAAAATAATCTTAAACAGATGGTGTGTTGGCATTGGGCTCGTCTTGAGGCGGCAAAGTGGTAGCATCGTCCTCCACGTTAATATCTTCAGAACTAGTCTGGACGAGGGAGCTCGTGGACGCCCCACCAAGATTGAGCTTTATAGAGCTGAAGTCCACTTCTGGGAATTTTTCTACGGCGTCCATCCTAAAGTCTTCGAAGCCAGCTGCATAGTTGGCGTCCATTGAATCAGTAAATTATTTGGACGCCTTAAACTCCGCAACGGCATCTCCTTTAGCTTTCTCCAGGAGAACGTCAAGCTCTTCATTCCTCTTTAAAAGGAAGTCTAGACGAGCGTCCTTCTCAAGGGCCTCAGTCTTCGGCTCGATGACGCGCTTCTTCGAGTTCTCCGCCTCGTCCTTGGCCTTAGCTGCCGCCTCTGCCCACCTCTTGGACTCATCCCTTCCTTTCTGCACCATCTTCTCCAACAACACCCTCGTCTTGTCCAGTTCAGTTGCTTGCCTGGATGCTGCAATGAACTTAGACATTGTTTGCATAGATCAATGCTTCATTAGAATGCATACATAAGTTTATTGCAAGACGAGACAAACATATAAAACCTACATACCTTGAGAAGGTCATGAATGCCAGAGCGCTCAAAATCCTTTAACGACATGTTGTAACATGCCGTTATGTCTTCGTCCATTACAGCCTTCTCAAATTTTTCCCAAGCCAAGTTCTCGTCCTCAAGAAGATTGTGAGGAACTTGGAGAGAAGTTTAAGACGAGGTTGGAACCATAGACGGGATGGGCGGAGAAGGAAGCTCTGGTTCAACGTCCAAAATTTAGACTGGATGGCTAGGAGCAACGAGAGAGCCAGGTTGGTCTTTGGCTTGGACGTCCTGAGGCTTGGACGACTTGTGCCTGGCCTTCTTCTCCTTGCGCCTACTTGGGAGGTTTCCCAAGTCTACGCCTAGAGAGAGGCTCTTCCTCTTCTCGCCAGAAGCTAGACGAGGGTTGGATTTCACTCCAGGCCTAGTCTCCTCGTCCATCGCATCCTTGCCTTTATTTTGTTTCATCGTCGCCATTCCTGCAAGTAAAGACGTCAATAAAATTAAAAAAAAAAAAAAAAAAAGAGACGAGGGAAAGGACGACTTACGTCTTCTCACAGTGACTTCGTGGGCAATTGCCTCGTCTGAAGGATCAGGACCTAAACCCCAGGTGGCAAGACGCCGTAAGGTAACCAAAAAATGGAAGGTCCTGTCGTTGTAAAGACGAGCTTTTTGCACTCGTTCCAAATGGAACCTATCCAAATTGGGTCGTCTAACACCTTCAAAACAAAACAAACAAAAACACGTTAGATGACCATTATTAAAGACGAGTGAAACAAATATAGTAAAAAATGCATACCTTCAGGACGAAGGTTCCCTATCTCCCCTGTATAGGGAGGGAATGAATCCTTGACAGTATCATTAGGACGGCCAGCCCAGAAACCAGAGACGAAGAAAAACTCCGTCTTCTAGTTTCTGTCGGACGTGACTAAGACTTAATCAATCTACAATCTTTCCCTCTAGCTGTAAATTGATAAAAGCCAAGGGACTGGTTAATTTCGGAGGGTTTATAGCAGTAGAGGAACTCATCCACGGAAAAAGGACGGTTCCCCTCAAACACTTCCCTCCACAAAACTTGCATAGCTACTATTAAACGCCATGCATTGGGGTTAAGTTGGCATATCCCTATACCTAACCTAGAAAGCAACTCCCTGGCGAACGCATTTAGAGGCAACCTCAAACCCCCTAGTAGGTAGGCCTCGTAAATGCCAACACCAAAACGGGGTTGACAACACCACTCATCACGGACGGGTAGCCTAGGGTTCAAGCGATCAGGGATTTGGTACCTCGTCTTTAGAAGGTCCAACTTCTTCTCGTCTATCTTAGAGCCAACCCCTATAGCACAAGTGTAAACTACCTCCTCCTCCTCGTCTTGAGCAGAAGACGAGGGAGCACTTGTGCCAGCCCTAGAACCAGACTTGACCCTCATCCTATGTTGTTCCCTAAACACCTCTAAAGGAATCCCTGGGACACCAGACGTGTACTCGTCTGTAGTGTTCCCATCACTACTACTATTACTACTCCTAGAACTATCACTAGAGCCACTAAAGCTACTTGGGTCTTGGTACTCGTCTATGGCTTTGACTGTGCTATCACTAGACGAGGAAAGGACTAACTCGGACATTTTTAAGGAAGGAACTTAAAATCTAAGAACGAAGGTTGAAGAAAGTACCTGGGACTAGACGAGAGGAGATTAACTGATGCAGGAAACTTCTAGACGAGGCGCTAAGACGAGGAAGGTCGGAGAAGAAAATTTGAGAAAATGAGGAGGGTAGCGGAGGAATTCAACTATTTATAAGCATTGACCCCAGTACACGAAGCGACGCGACCAGCCAAAAAGCGACAAATGGCACGTCCCTCAAAAAACGAGCTGACATGATTGGTCTCCAGTTAAATCATGGCAAGTGGCACCTACAACAGCTGGCATAAGGACGCTTGTCCAAACAACGGCGTTAGTAGATGTGAGTCCTAGACGACCCATCGACAAGGGGGCAACTGATGTGGTATGAATAAGTGCAACTCTAAATTTGTCCATAGAGATCGTCCAGGACGAACCAGGTGCTCAAGACGAGGTAAGCTGCACTGGCTTCCTCAAGACGAGGTAGGCTGTCTTGGCTTCCTCAAGACGAGGTAAGCCGTCTTGGCTTCCTCAAGACAAGGTAAGCTGCCTTGGCTTGCTCAAGACGAGAGAAATTGCCCTGGCCTGATCAAGACGAGGTAAGCCGTCTTGAAGACCTCGGGACGAGGAAGCATGGACGACACGTGAGCACTTAGAAAATTTATGATATAAAATGTCTCTGTATTGTACGAGTAACCTCCAAGTGACCGTTGCGCGCAAAAAGGGTAACCCCTAAACAGTTGGAAGAATATATTCAAATACAAACCTCCTCAATTCAAGGGGAGGTTACAAATCCAATAACCGCTCTTAAGACACTATATAAACACTGGTTCAGACCAGAAAAAGGTACGTGAAATCATTCCTAGAAAATTGGAACTTGAAAATAATTGAGAGAAAAACTGACTTTATCATCGGAGGGTTATTGGCCGGCAACCCCGGTCCCCTTTGATCATTTCTCTTTCTTTTTCAGGCTATCAAGAGCAAGTGTTAGCCCTCTCTAATCTGAAACATCCAGCCTACTGATTTTCTCACCATCATCACTAATTAATTTTTATCATTAGGCTTTCTATTTAAATTTTAAAACATCCTCCTTCCTCTCCTAGCCTTCCCGTTCAGAGGCTCTCTATTTGTCTCCCTTAGAACATTAGCATTGGTTGCATTAAAAATCTATTTTATTTATTTTAGCATACCATTTTATAATGTACCTTACATCTCATCCTCTATTTTAACATATAACCCATTAAAATAATTCTATCTTATAAGGGGAAAAAAATTAACCCATTAATCGGCAACAAGCAACAAAACCATGGCTCTGCCAAAACCTAGCCACAACCACCAACCAACCACATCACAACCACTGATCCAAGCCAGCCAAAAACCAACATAACCGAGCCATGACAACCAACCACCACACAACTTGGCAAACCCTAGAAATCCCACTCATACTGATGGCAACGACAAAACCCAAACCAGCCACCAACAAGTGACAACCCGTGACAACGAGCTATGACAAAACCCAACCCAACCACCAATGAGCGATGAGCAACCCACAAACCACGACAATGAGAAGAAAATGGAGGAGCACAATGAGACGAACTTATCATGTGAGAGAAGAAAGACAAGAGGAAAGGAGAGAGACTGAGACTAGAAGCGAGAGAGGAGATATGAGAGATGACCCAATAAAATCTATTATAAAATTAGTAGCAATTAGCTACAATTATTTGTTACTAGTAGCAAATCACTGTAATTAGGGTGCGTTTGTATAGCGAGTTTCACGTCTGCGTTTAGGGTTTTTTTGGTTTTTTTTTTTTTTTTTTGACCAGCGCCGGTGCATCAAGGTAAATTAACAATGCACTGTTCATATGAATAGTAATCAGAATATTTTTTATTTATTTATTGTTTTCAATTTTCAGCAAAATAAGTAGTATCTAAACGTACACTCAGTTGCTAATTTTTTTTTACCTTTAACATTTCAGACGTAGCATGTTTTTTGGAGTCCAAATCTTCTGTCTCACTTTTCCTACTCCACTCTATACTCCACCAATAAAAATTTGCCACGTGTTCACCTAATTTATTAAATACAACTATTAATTAATAATGGTAGCATTAATAAGTCAATTAATGATAGTATTTAATTAATTAGGTGAATACGTAACAAGTTTTTATTGATGGAATATAGAGTGAAACAAGAAAAGTAAGACAGAAAATTTAGACTATGTTTTTTTATATTTAAAGTGCTATAATAATATTTTGGGAGTTTTAGCGCCTTTAATGTGAACACTCTTAAACTTCCAATTCCAAAACACACTGTAATAATAGGGACAAGATTCTAGTGACAATCTTTATTGGTCGTGTGATAGAGAACTCAATCTACTTTCTGAAGATGTTTTCTTTCGTGTGCAAACATTGGCCCTTTGAAACAGCATTATCTCATTTATTACAAGCCAGGAGAGGACAATAAGCATCTTCTAAGAGACATCATCATTTACAACTTGCATCCAAAATTTAAGTTGGTACAAATTAGCTTCAGAGAGAGAGAGAGAGAGAGAGAGAGAGATCAACAAAAAGGCTGGAGAACTGGTCAAAGATTGTGACCTGAAAGTAGAGCTCCAAAATGCTATCATTTGGCTGACAATGGTTGAGAATTCTTGGAGCATCGTGCGGCCACGTTTTCATCTTAACTCGCGCGTGAGCAATGATTGAGGTCCCCTAGGTTTGCACAGTCATGATGGTGTGAACTGTGAAACGTAGGACCATTCCCAGAAATTCATTTATCGAGCGCTAGCATAATAATTTCTTTCTCCAACTTTTTCTTTTTTGGTTGCAGTGTAAGTGAAAGTGTAACACAGCTTAAGACTTTGCTCGTTCTCTTCAAAGCCTTTTTTTTATTATTAATTTTTATACTACAATAATTGAAAAGTGAGATTTCTTTTGTTAGAAACATTTTGTTGAATTACCAAACTTTGAACTTTTCAAAGTTCAAAATGTCCTTAAAAGAACCAAAAATAATAATAATAATAATAATAATAATAATAATAATAATAATAATAGTCATGGTATTGGAATTTGTTGGCTTGATTAGAGCATTCACATCTACTAAAAAAAATTTAATGTTTAGTACATCAAAACACTCTTCTATCTATTTTAACATATTACCTGATTAATAATACACCTTATATCCAGTTGCAAGGCCATAGATTTTTCTCAAGGTTGCTAAATGTATCATTGATTGTATTGTATCCTTAAAGTTGCAAGGCCATAGATTTTTCTCAAGGTTGCTAAATGTATCATTGATTGTATTGTATCCTTAACTCTATTAATGTAAATTTGTATGATTATTGTGGAGGAACAAATTTCTCCCTTAGAAAGTATTGTTCGCTTTGAGAATGTGTAGTAGTGGTACACTCATCCTTAGGCTAAGTGCTTATAAGGCATGGGTGGAGGCGTCTCTCCCTAATATGGGATTGAGCAAATTCGTGAGGGTGGCATCGGCCTCCTCGGCCCATTCTCAAAGCGGACAATACCTTTTAAGGGAGAGATTCGTTCTTCCACATTAAATTTGAAAGGCACCTTTTGGGGTTTAAGGGGAAACCCCCACCTTCCCCCTCCTCCTTTAGCGTTGGGCCGAAGTCGAGGAGTGCACTACCACAACATGCGCAAGCATTGCACTTGTACATGTGTAGTAGTGGTACACTCATCCTTAGGCCAAGTGCTTATAAGGCATGGGTGGGAGGCGTCTTTTCCTGATGTGGGATTGAGCAAATTCGTGAGGGTGGCATTGGCCTCTTCGGTTCATTCCCAAAGCAGACTATATCTTCTAAGAGAGAGATTTGTTCCTCCACATTAAATTTAAAAGGCGCCTTTTGGGGTTTAAGGGGAAACCCCCACCTTCCCCCTCTTCCTTTAGCCCTGGGCCGAAGTCGAGGAGTGCACTACCAGAGCATACGCAAGCATTGCACTTGTACACATGTGTAGTAGTGGTATACTCATCCTTAGGTCAAATGCTTATAAGGCATGGGTGGGAGGTGTCTCTCCTCGATGTGGGATTGAGCAAATTTGTAAGGGTGGCATCTGCCTCCTTGGCCCATTCCCAAAGCGGACAATACCTTCTAAGGGAGAGATTCGCTCCTCCACATTAAATTTAAAAGGCGCCTTTTAGGGTTTAAGGGGAAACCCCCACCTTCCCCCTCTTCCTTTAGTGCTAGGTCGAAGTCGAGGAGTGCACTACCACAGCATGTGCAAGCATTGCACTTGTACACATGTGTAGTAGTGGTACACTCATCCTTAGGCCAAGTGCTTATAAGGCATGGGTGGGAGGCGTCTCTCCTGATGTGGGATTGAGCAAATCCGTGAGGGTGGCATCGGCCTCCTCGGCCCATTCCCAAAGTGGACAATACCTTCTAAGGGAGAGATTTGTTCCTCCACATTAAAAGGCGCCTTTTGGGGTTTAAGGGGAAACCCCCACCTTCCCTCTCATCCTTTAGCGCTTGGCCGAAGTCGAGGAGTGCACTACCACAACATGCGCAAGCGTTGCACTTGTACACATATGTAGTAGTGGTACACTCATCCTTAGGCCAAGTGCTTATAAGGTATGGGTGGGAGGCGTCTCTCCCCGATGTGGGATTGAGTAAATCCGTGAGGGTGGTATCGGCCTCTTCGGCCTATTACCAAAGCGGACAATACCTTCTAAGAGAGAGATTTGTTCCTTCACAATTATCATTTTGAAAAACAAAAAAAATACTAATATATTTTTATAAACTTATGCCTTAAATGCTCATAAAATTAATGACCTATATATGACAAAAACATTCAATATTAATAAGAAAATAAATGAGACAATGATAAATTTAAAAGTATATATACTAAAAAAAAAAGGAGTGGAGACGGGAGAGCCATCCGCCATTACCTAAAATTTATTTAGAATTTAGAATTTTTAACATTAAAATAGCAGGGGGAGGCATTTTTGGAAAAGCTAGAGGGGCCTAGGCCCATTCCCCCTCCCTCCTCCTCTGCTTACATTTCATACTCTATTATTTTGTCATTTTATTTAAATGTTTTTTTTTTATAAATTTTTTTATGCATGGAAGAGAGAAAGAGTTGAATAAAAAATATTTTTAATTTTAGCTTCTTGTTACAGTAATTACAAAAGATATTGTAGCAATAAGCTTAAAAAAATTTATCTATAGTTCACTAGATGTAGATCATTTTTTGGTATTTAAATTTTAAAGTGCTGAAATAGCATTTTTATTTTAGCACACCTAATGTGAGCGATTTTACAGGTATTAGGAGTACTTTATTATTTGGCAGTATATTATATTTTTGGAAGTACCTTAGACCCTTAGTATTATTTAGTTAACAATGATACGGCCATTTTGCCAAAAAACAATGATACGGGCACCTCCCTCTCTCTCATAAATCTGTCTCTGATTTGGCGTAACATGCGTCATGGATTCATAGGAAAGATACAAACCAATAAATACCATTCAATAGGGGACTTTTTGTTTTTTTGGTTTTTGGTTGATGAGAATCTATAGACGACTACTGTTGAGTTGTTAACATCGATTCATAGGAAAAATACAAACCAAATAAATGTCATGTTCTATAAGGACCATTTTTTGGTAGGCTGAGTAGCAAGGGCATGCTACTGCTACAGGTCCATTTCTCCAAAAAAAAACTTTTTGAAAGTAAGTCCCTGTAATTGGTAGGCTGAATAGCAAGGGCACGCTAGAAGTGCATGTCACATTTTTCTTCATAATTTGATACTTGAGGAGGGGGTTTACACCCTAACTATTTTCGTTTAAAATATTGGGAGCGTCATTTGAATAACAAAAATTTTTGTATAATGAGTTAATATAACTTAGTGTGGTACTGTTACGATTCAAGTGTCCCATATGCGTAAGTGTAAGCTCAATTATGTGTATATTATCTCTTGACCAACCTCCCTTTGCAAGCTGATTTTAAAGGATTAGTTCTATTCATGAGTTTGTATCATTTGATATCAGAGCTAACAACCACATTGAGTAATCAAATGTAGTTCGTTGAGATGAAATCAAATAAATTACAGCTTTGTGGTCAGATCTCAGAGGAGATGATCTATTACTAAGTTATTGAATAACTGATAGGTGAGTGGAACTTTAAAAAAGAATAAAAGCTACTAGTATTAGGCATAGTTTTTTTTTTTTTTTTTTTGTACTTTAGTATTAGGCATAATCTATTTCTCCTGATTAGGAGAATATAATTCTTCTTTAAAAGGAGAAGCATAGTTTGATTTTCCCTCCTTTATTATTGTAAGTATTTGAATTATTAAAAAAATGTTTAATTTGCACACAATTATTGTCAAAAAAAAATAACCAAAAAAATTTAAATCATTATGAGTTATGACTAAATAAATAGCATTAATAATTTTGAATGAGAGATTTCAAATTTGATTCTAAAAAAAACATTAATTAATTAATATGATAAACAATTTGGGTATTGGAAATTATTTAATTTTCCTGTCAATCATTATATAGAGCATGCAAATGAGTCATTTGAATCGTTCCATTTATTAAAAATAGAAAAAAAGTTTATATATTTAGTTTTTTACTTTTTGACATAATTTTAATTACTACAATACAATCAAGTTTGATAATAATTAGTGGGTTCCAATTAACTCAACTGGTAAATTTTTTTATGGTTGAATAAGAAATTTGTATTTCAATCCCAGCTTATCATTAGGAGCAGGCGCCATTAATTATTAAAATCTCTCAAAAACAAAAATTTTGATAATAATTATCATATTTTTTTATTAAACTATCAAAATTCGGTCATTATGGAAAGGGATGGGAGTCATGGGACTGTCTAAAGTCTTAACCTCCCTAACCAATATTTAGAGTATCTTCAACAAACTTTTGAAACCATTTTTATTTCAAATTTCGCAGGTTAAAGAGTAATGTTACAGTCATAAACTACTTTACAATACTTTTACAAAAAATTGATGTAGCCAATCTCTTATTGGTTTTCATCTAGACCCACCATTAATATCATTTTTCTATTTACCAATAATCACTCACCAAATTAACAATTTGTAAAATGATTTGTATCTCTAGCATTATTCTAGATTGAAACAACAAAATTCAACTCCAACAGGCAAGTAGGCAATAGGCTCTCTCTCCTTTCTTTTCTTTTTTTCCAAATCTACATTGACTAAAAAAATAGCCGAATAAACTATTTGATCTCTCTCTCTCTGACACACAATTGTCTTTCTCCTCTCCTCACCTAGAAAAAAATCTCTCTTTTTGTGGCCTTGATAATGAGTGCAATGTTGGAGTAAGGACGAGCATGGTGGTGGAGGGGCCGAGGATGAGTGCCGTGCCAAGGAAAAAAAAATGAGCATCCTTGTTTTTTATACAATGCAAAAGTCTCTCTTCTCCTTCACAAATATTCTGGTCTTTATTTTCTTCAACTTCATCATAAACTTTACTTTCTCTTAAGCTTATCAATATATGTATAAATGATACATGATTCACTTCAAAAATTAAGAAAATTATACATTTGTATTACTTCTTAAGTGCATTATTCTCTTGTTACATTGCAATACCTTATGTCAAAGCTTTCATTGCTTATTTAAGTAAAATATTTTTTCACCAGTTGTATATATTCTCCTTTCTTTTGGTAATAATCCAACCTGTAGAAAATGTAAGCAAAAAAAAAAAAAAAAATCTAATAGTTTGATCAATTTCAAAAGAGTATATAGAAAGGCATTGTGTTACATCAAATAATACCCAAAAAAACAAAAATGTTAGGAAAATGATTTTGGTAGTATTTTGTTTTGGGCGAAAATTGGTAGTATTTTGTTGATACTTATAGCAATATTACATTGATTTCTTCTTTTTATAATATTTTTAATCATCGAATAAATCTCGTTGCAAATTCAATAATTTTATTATTATGGGATGTGTTTTTAACTTTTAATTTTTCTCACTTCCGCTATCAAATTGCTTATTTTAGATTTTATTTTGCAACAATATCACAAACTACTACTTTTTTTTTCTTTAATTATTATGGTGTTATGTATGAACCTAAAATTAATTATTTTTGGGTTTCTTTAGTTTGAGTTTAAATTAATTTTTTTTAATTAAGTGATAATGATGAGTAGACAAAGGCTTTACATTTAACTAAAAAGGTAAAAATGTTTGAAAACAATCTGTACTGGTTGGAATTGTCCATGATGATTAATTATTTCGTAAGTGACACTACATATGATTATCAATCTACCCACGTCCTAGCTCGATCTCTGGGTTTTGGATAGTTGTATTTTTGGTTATATCTCTTGACTTTTAATTTCTCTTGAACCAAAACACATGATTATCAAAAAAACAGAAGATAAATAGTAAAAAAAACAGGAAAATAAAATTTTAAAAATGTTTAATCGAGTATGATTACTGAAACAGACATCAATCATGAGACTTCACCTCAAACAAGCGACAAATCAATATTGCCTAATTTTGCATTATTACAAAATGGATACTTTTTTATTTTATTTTCATAGATGGAAAATGAATACTTTTTTTGGGTAACGCATTAGGGTCACTATAGGCTACTCACCAATAAGTGCGAGTAATAATAAGTGCTAAACAAAAAGGTCAACGAAAGTGGGTACACACACTAAAATTACATAAACACATTTTTTCTTTTAAAAGCGTTGGACCCAAATGGGGACAAAAGTGCATGGTTACTGTTGTAAAAATTCTAAAAGATTTGTCTCATTAATGATATTATTTGCTTGACTTTTCTGGCGGGATCGATGGTGCTGCAAAATCCCAGTCTAATCAAATCGGGCTGTAAAGGGCATGTCCAAAGGCCTACACATGCAAAAGTAAACACGTCATGTCAACCACACGTGTAGTGTTGACACGTGGAAGATACCCATTGAAGGCTTGTGGTTGCAATGATTGGCATGTTGGTCACCCGCACGAGTGGTTTTTGTTTCTTTGTTTTTGCTGGTTATGGGCAGGAGCGTAATTAATTTGGATGTAACAATAATATAAGACTGATTATTGGGCCACATGAACAACTTTGGGGCCCTTTGTTAATGAAGGATGGTAAGAGAAAAGCAAAACCTTGTGCCTTTTGGATCTGTGGGAGAATTTGACACGGACGAATGGCTCTTTAATATATATCTCTCTATCTGATTGGCATGTGAATTAGGTTAAGCTTGGAAAGTTCAGTTGGCATTTGGCAAAGCAAATGAGAAAATGAGAGAATACACGTGAAACGCAATAATGCCCGCACGTGGTTTCTGGGAAAGACGACCGCGAGCAATCCAAGTTTGAATTTATGGAAAAGTTGGTCCCCAACTTTGTGAATTAACGTGTAAAAGTATTCACAGCTGTGCCGTCAAAAATTTAAATTTTAACGATTAAAAAAAATACTTTATTTATTTTAAAACTTTACTTGATAATGCACTTAACATGAGTTCTATTTTATGGCTCAAACAAAAACATGAGTTCTATTTTAATATATAACATATTAAAATAATATAAACAAATTCTATCACAATCGCCCTTCCACAAACTTCAAAACACTCACAAATGATCATATTCGCAACCAAACACCGATATTTCACAGCAAACCACCTACCACAACTCTCCCAATAAAATTACTTTCAAAACCAAAAAAAGTTCTTTGCCAAATACAATCATCATACACCCTTTCATTTTAATCCTCGAGCCAAAAGCCAAAATTCATCTATAAACATGGCAATCAAAACCCACTTGCATACCAAATGCAACCCAAGACCACAAACGTGGTCTACCACCTACTGCCAAGACTACCACACCAAACGCAACCCACGACCCATAGTGTGACCCATTAACCTAACCACTACATCCTAATCAATGACCCACACCACCACTGCAACAACCCACAACTAGATTGAAATCCACCAACCCAACCACCACAACCCGATTAGAGAGAGGAGAGAGGGAAGAGAGAAAGTGAGAGGCCTAATGTGAGAGAGAGGGATGAGAAAGGAAAAAGAACGAATTCGGCCAAAAAAAAGAGAGAGAAAGGGAGTAGAGAGAGAATTCGTTAAGATGGAGAAGAGAGGGATGAGAGAGACAATGAGCAGGGAGAATGAGAGGCTGAGATGAGACCGTTGGAATAAAAAAAAAAAAGAATAAAATCAAGTAGCAACTTGCTACAATGGACTGGTAAAGATAGCAGTTCAATGTAGCAAGTTTGTAATTTTTATATATATAACACCACCAAGCACCAATGTAGCATGCTTTTTTTTTTTTGTAATTTGGGTTGCTAAAATAACTTTAACATGATTTTACAATCATCAATGTGGATGCTCTACGCTCGGAGGAATGACAATGATAAAGATTTCATCCAACCTCTACACACATAAATTAGTTAAATAAATCATATTATGTATTAGTAAGAGCTAAAAGTTAATTGATGCGACATTGATTAATGAAATATTTTTAGAAACTCTTTATGTAAAAGAAAAAACAATTGATTTTTTTACAGTTGCGTTTCTAAATATTTTTCATAAAAGTGGCATTAAAATTTTCTTATTTAAAATTTTTCATTAAAAAATGTCTTAAGAACATTTGTTAACAAGACTCTTAATAAAATTATTTACGAATATTTTTCTTAAACCAATGTCTTTCTTTAAGGCATCCATTTACTTTGGATTTAAAATATTTTTTTTCTTCTATCAAAATACACACACACACATATTTCTACACTCCCTAAAGCATAGTAACCCACGCCCCAACCCTAAGCGACTCATTGATCCAATGCCTAATATAGCGACCGATAAGCCCAAAATAGAGAGAGAGAGAGAGAGAGAGAGAGAGCATTGTGCGCTTGCATAAAATGTTCAAGTTTTAAATTTTGTCCTTTCTAATTAGGTTTTGTGTTATAGAGGTTAGCCATTAAAGTTGTTTCTTTCATTCCAATTTTCTCATATTTTCTATAAAATATCAAAATTTGACAATAACAAAGTCAATTTTTTTATAATTTAAGAATAATAAGATTAGATGAGGTCTTCTTGTTCCTGGTGCTAAGTCCCAAACCCACCTTTAATTATATATATATATTCTTTAACTCTTAGAATAAATCAAGAAGTTATAGATTTGTCATCAAACTTTCTCTCCCATTGTCGTGAAAGGAAATTTATAATATTTTGTTTCTTTATTTTGCTAATCATTATTAAGAAGGAGAAGAATATTAAGTGAAAATGAGACAATGCAGTTTAGACCCTTAGACCGACTATCTACCAATTTTAAACAATTAATCAAGTAGGTCCGATTTATTAGTTAGCCAATTATATAATGCATGGAAATAACATAAAGCACTTCACATCCCAAACACACATACACATACAAAATCATAAGATGTGTTTATGGAGTCAAAAAATTGCAATGGGAAAAAAACTCTCTTGGGCCTAGCCTAGCAAATGAATCTATTAGAGAAGATAGTTGTGATACAATAAACCTACAAACCGTCCTAGTCTATAGATGTACACCAAACCTTTCTCTTCACTAGAATGATTTCACAAGTTAAGACGCCAAATGCAAATCTAAGCTAATGGATACTTCAAGGCCACTTGAAAGCTACTCAATCCATGGCTTATAAGGCAATTTGAAGTTTTGGATTTGATCTTCTCTCAATGGGTATGACAATTTGGAAAGCACGAAGTTAAAGAGGTCACTATGGGTTTTAAAGGAATGGGTAATCGTTAACTTATTTCTCGTAAACTTCTTTCTCATGAATGAGGGTGAGATTTTGTGGTTATATGAGTCGCTAAAGAGGCACAATTGGATTTGGATGGGGGAAAAATAAAGGAAAAAAAAAATGTCTTAGGTGCAAACGAGTTTCGGACCGTTTTGGAGCGAAACATTATGAGCTAACTTATTTTCAATAAGGACATTTTGACTGAGATATACTTGAACTATTAACTTGATCCTCTTGACTCAATACAATTACAATTAAATGAAATTCAATACAAGAAAATATGAATTTACAATCAAAAATTTTGACACGGGGTTTGCCAACACAATCAATCTTAACACTTGGTACTAACATCTTATTCGTATGCTAGCTCTATTTCCAGCTGATGTATTATCAAAAAGTTAGATTATGTTATACGTCTTAGATTTCCTTCATCCCGCAATATGAAAGTTAGTATGATAACAACAAAGATTTTAATGAAACAAATGATATATGAAAATCTTTCGAAAGAATTGAACCTCTTAAATGTGTTTGAGATAGCTTAAATTTAGAAAGTTGAGTAGCTGTGTTCTAAAAAAATGCAAGTAAAAACCTGTTTTTTTTTTTTTTTCCAAAAGAAAATTAAGGGGGTATTTGGGAGAGTAATTTAAGCTATATTGTTTGAGTGTTTTTTATATACGTATGAGTGAAAAAGTGTGTAATGTTGTTTAAAATGTGTTAAAATTATGCTGCCAAACAGGCCCTAAAAAGCTATAATTAAGTTGGCTTAAACATACTACGAAGATTATAATATTTATTTCTATTCAATAAAATGAATATCATGTATAAATTTTCAGTTATTATTGAATAGAAATAGTAAATTTTTAAACATGTAATTAATGTGCGAGGAAGTAAAGTTTTTTCTTTTTTTTAGAAAATACTATAGATACAAAATATTTTACAAACTATTAATGTGGTAAATGGTTATTAGTATGTAAAAAAATGATGTTAGTGATGAATTTAGATGAGACTCAATAAAAATTTATCACATCAGCAATTTATAAAAATATTGTAAAATAGTTTGTGTCTGTAGCAATATTTTCGTTTTTTAGAAAAGAAGTAAAGCTTTACTTAATGCTGCATACACACACACACACACATATATATATATATATATATATATAAAATTGATGCAGATAACATTACCTTATTTGTTACATGCACCCTCGTTCTCCACCCTCACTGTATCATGAATCATCATGATCATATGGTGATCCCAAAAAAGAAATATTAATATTTTAAAAAGATAAATGCCCCACAGCTTCTAGTTGGGACCATGCATTAGGCACGTCCTAGATTTGTCCATGATTAAAACAGCTCAAATGAAAATGCTGATCAATCATGGGGGTAATTAGTCGCTATTAGATAGTCATCATCATTCAATTAAAGGAAATCATATACGTGTTCAATGTATTTTGATCTCGAAAGTAATTATCAAAAACAAACAAAAACAAACAACAACAAAAAAATCTAAGTATGGATTGTATCTTATGGTGTAAGGTAGCCAAAAAGAACAGTTATCTTTGTTTCCTCCGATTGTATTTCCTTGTCGCTTACAGCAATTAGTCCTTGATGGTGAATGTTAGGTGGGAAACCTAATCTATATATATTGTAAGAGGCCGAATTTGATAAAGATAAAGTATAAAACTCATCTTTTACACCATTCAATAGGAGATTGTTATATCAAATTTTTTTTTTTTTTAATTATACTTAAAACTCAATATATTATGTCATACATAATAACATCTCAATAAACTTCTTGTTAAATTAGATTTTCAAATAGGAATTAAAATTGATTGAATTGGGTTGTGCCTATTCTTTAATATGTAATATGATGATGTGACATATTGAGATTAAAAAGGTAAAACTTGAGTTTTTCACCACATCTTTATTGAATTTAAAATGAATTTTTTATTGACAATGTATGAAATGGGTACGGAGGAAAATGAAATATGAATTACCTTATCATCAATTCAATCAATCAAATTTTATTAAAAATAAATAAATAAATAACACATCCTCATTTGCCACTATAGGATTTCATCTTGTCATCACTAGGCTTTGAGGAAAAAACTTGATGAGTTGCCAGAAGGTCAATTTCTGATCACTGTTTCCGTGAAAGAAGAAATTTAATTGCTGGTCTCTGCAGCAATTCTTTGGAACTCAATTTCTTGCTTTCTAGAATTTTATTACAGTCTTGTAAAAACTCTTTGGCCGTTAATTACAGATAGATATAGGATATCATCAATACCTTATATCTAGATAGATAATACCAACGATTCAAGGGCAAATATAAAGAAATGAAAAGACATTCACTTGATGCATTCATTACCTGTAATTTAATTTGAAACAAAATAGTAATTTAATATTCTTAATTTATTTTTATAGAGAATATTCTTAATATTTGGATAATAAAATTTTGCTTGGAATAGAATTAAGGCGAAAATATCATTTTGGTCCTTATATATAATTTTAATGTACTAAAAAATTTAAGGCATAAATGCACTTTTAATCCCTACATTTTGGTTTTTTTTTTTCATTTTGGTCCTTACATTTTCATTTTACCACTTTTAGTCCCTGAACTAATTAACGCGTGACATTTAAGTTCTTACCATCACCCAAGTAATTGAAAAAGCTGACGTGACTGACGACACTATTAAAATAATAATTAAAAAATATATATTTTGGCATTAAAAAATGCCACATCAACATCTAAATTAAAAAAAATTAATTTATTAATTTTAATTAAATAAATAAAAAATTAGGTGTAAATGCATCCAATTTTTTTAAAAAATTAATCAATCAAATTTAACAAATTAAAAAAGAAAACAACAGAATTAAAATTCAATACTTAAATTTAGATCTAGGCTCATCTTCAACAAGAATACAAACCCAGATTTAAATATAAGAATCACACACCCAAATTTTCTAGGATTTTCTTGCTCTTTCTTGTCAACCAAACACAAACCCGGCAATTGATCTTTCTTGTCAACCAAACACAAAAAAATAAACACAAACCCAAACTCCAGCAAGAATTCAATTTCAGAGAGAAGCTTCCAGATTCGTTCGATCAAATAACAATCACTTGCAACTTTTTCGAATTTCTAAGCTTTGACTAGCTCAATGACATACTTCAACATCTGTTGCGCCATGTGGATCCACGACTCGAGGATTTGAAGCATGGTGTACACCATCTCTAATCGTATGGACTCCTTTTCAAGCAATGAAGCTTGCTTGGCTTGCAAATGATATCACATACTAGGTTCAGCTCTCCCAAGCGTAGAGTGTACGAGCACGTCCTCATCTCGCACTTGATGGAATACAATATCTTCTTAGCGATGTCTTTGGACCTTGTAGTGGTGGTGGCAGATCGGACCTTGTGGTGGCTGATCAGACTATGGTGAGCGTAAGGACACAAATCAAGCCTGACCCAAATGCGTGCAGGGGATAGGCCCAAATGGCCTCAAACAATAAAATTTGTAGAGAGTAGGCTTGAAACCTAGGCTATTTTGGACAATGGAAATCAAAGACATTGGGCTAG
The DNA here is from genome assembly GCA_032878915.1 of Castanopsis chinensis. Taxonomy (NCBI): domain Eukaryota; kingdom Viridiplantae; phylum Streptophyta; class Magnoliopsida; order Fagales; family Fagaceae; genus Castanopsis; species Castanopsis chinensis. Next base: position 4,298,725 of record JAVQMG010000122.1, on the reverse strand, counting down.
GTTCACGATTGACAAGCAAGGAAGATTTAGTGCAGCACGAGCACTCCTCGGACATATGCCAAGGACCTTCTGTGTTAGATACACTTGTTCTTTTTCAGAAAAAGTTACCACTGATCCCCCCTTCCATGTTCTCTCCCTCTCTATTTATATTCTTCTTCCTTGTGCTCCCTTCCATGGAGTCATCAATGCAGATACCTTTCCCATCCATTGCCCTCTTGAAATCTTCCCCCAATGGCTATAAGACTGATCACCATCCTCTCAGATGTCACTTCTTCATTAATGTGGCCAGGGAGGTAGGTGTGAAGCCTTTAATACGGTGGCAGCAGCTTTCCACGGGGTACTCTCCACTCGTTTTCCCTCTTTGCATTCCTCTGAAGTGTAATCTTGTTTGTTAAGCTTTACGGGTTCCTCCCTAGGCCTCCTGCTGTACCTTCCGACCTTCACCTCGGTTAGCCGAGGATACATTTCTCCTCAGACCATCCCACTAGCCTTTACTTCCACAGCGAGCTTGTGGGCCTTTAAGTTTGGTGCCCTTGTTGTCACCAGGTCATCCTCGAACAAAGTTAGCGTCCTCGGATCAGACCCAAGGCCCAAAGGCATGCATTTACATTTCTGACCCCACAACAGCCCCTCAAAAATTTATTTTACTCCCACCCGAGGAGAAAAATGAATTTTTGACCCCAATTCGAGGCTTCCACGTGCCTCTCAAACTGCTGCACGCCGATGTCCATTTGGCCATTCTAAAATGGCTCTTGGCGCCTCGAAGCCTACAGTGCCCTCATTAATTACTCTAAGTAACTTCTTGTCGCCTACCTTCAACGGAAAGATGCAGATCTAATGGCACGGGTTTTTTTCTGAAAATTTGAGCGAGATAACCCCCATGAATTTCCTCCTCCCAAACATTCAAAACGTTTGGGAAGTCGCGAAGTCAGCCATTACTCCAAAAAGCAACTGCACCTGGAAGCATCTACCTTCATTTTCTCTCCAAAAGCACACAGAGTCGTACACCTTTCTCCAGTAAGTTTTCATTTCACTAGATCCTTTCTCCTCGGCTATTAACTTCTACCCCTTTCCTTTCTAAATCTCCACTATTATCTCGACTAGATGGGTAGGTTCAAATGTCTGGTGGATTCTGAATCTGGTATGGAAGGATTCCGAGCCAACTACCACATTCCTTCGGAAGTGGGTTTAGAATATTGTCCCCCTGAAGCTGTGGCTGACTCTAGGAAGGAAGGGTAGGTTGTCATCCCTATTATCGCCTTCTTAGAGGGTGGGATGACCCTCCCTATGAAAAATGTCACTAGCGAGTACCTCCGCAACCATAGGTTGTGCCCCGACCAATGTACACCAAATATTTTTAGGGTCTTAGGTTGTGTCAACGCTCTAAACGAGCAGATGGGTCTAAACCTCAGGTGGCGCGATGTCGCCTTCCTGTATGAATGCCACCAGTTGAAAAACGTAGGTTATTACCTCAAGTCACGGTCTAGCGTTGTTAGACTGATATCGTGTCTCCCTAAATCTAACAAAGGCATGAAAGACGACTACTTGATCATCTCCGGGAAATGATACGACGATCCTTATTGCCCTGTCAAAGAGGGGAAACCAGGTATGGTTACCTAGGATTAGGACTTCTGGTCTAAGCTTCAGTTTCCTTAGCTTCGCCCTTTGAATTCCCCGTAACTTAATGCTTTTGTTGCTTAAAGTTTGTTTGAACCTAACCATACTTGGCCTTTTGGATGTCTCTTTTGCAGACAAGCAGCATGTATCTCCTCGACTAGGGGAAGTCAACATCTCGGACCTCAATAGAGTACTGAGATTCGAGGTCTTCGTCAATGAGGACTTACAGGTGAGGGCTGTCCATCTTATACTGGGGTACGACCCTCTATTAAACGCTTACCAAGAGATCGACAACGCTATCGTTGTAGGTGACATGGGGCACAGTCGGATAGACGTTTCCAAGCCCAACTTCCTCGCCTCACACGGCTTGCCAGACAATCCATCCATCATTCTGTACATTCCTCCTGTTAGAGCAGTCCCCCTTTCGGTGCGGGCCATAGCAGCTGTTGCCCGGGAAGAGTCCATATCCCCCCGCCTATCTCTTAAGAAAGAAATAGACCAATTCAAGCTCGAGGAAGCTGAAAAGCCTGAAGAGGACATTGTCAACATCTCGGACACAATCTTTCTGGTCTCTTGCGTTGGCCGAAGCGGAGAGAGCTATGGGCAGGCCGAGGTGGGTCGCACATAGTCTTTCTGGTCTCCTGCGCTAGAGTTGGACAGAACTCCCATTCCTGACCATTCCAGCATAAGGGAGTTCTAGAAAGGGCACTCCCTTTTTCTGGCCGAGGCCCTAGAATAGCCCCTACTCCTTCCCAAAGACATGGAAGCCCTCGAGTAAATGAAGCAACAACAACTCTTCCTTTCCCAGAAGAGGGACCTAGGCCACCCTTTCTTGCTTATATAAGCTTGGGAACATGCTCATTGTACTACATATGTTTTCTATGTTCGTATAAGCCATCCAGGAGGTTTTCGTGGCTGAAAAATAGGTAGAGGACGCTCGGAAGAAGGCCAACGATGAGCTCAATGTTAGAGTTGAGACAAAGAAAGCTCTTGGCCTAGCTGAGGCGGAGAAGGAGAAGGAGAAGCTTGCCAAGAGGCTGACGACGGAGGAGCAGCTGAAGAGGAGCGCCTGAAGAGGAGCGCCGAGGCTAGACTCAAAATAGCTGAGGTGCAACGCAAGGAGCTCGGAAGCTATAAGGAGGATCTTGCCATGGCCCAACAAGACATTGCCTGCTTGAAGGAGGAGCTAGCAAAGGCCGAGGATAGGGCTCGTGCAGCTAAGGAGGCCGCTGATGCTGCCTCACTTGCTTCTTTCAATAAGGGGGTCGAGGAGACAGAGACCCGTCTGGTCGAAGACCTAGCTGACTTGTGCAGGGAGTACTATAGGCAAGTGTGGTCGGAGAATCTCAATGTGGCAGGTGCTCCTGCCACATCTGAATGGAGAAAGGTTGAGAACATGTGGTATCTTCCTGATATCCACGAATTTGATACTCCCTCTCCTTCAGCTCCTTCCACCTCCCTGGTAGCTCCTGCTCCTGCTCTTCCTCAGGCCTCTATGGGTTCAAGCTAAGACGCTCTCCTGGAGGAGAAGACCAATAAGGACAAGGGAAAAGAGCCCATGGCCCTACCAGAGGCAAAACCTGCCAATGCGCCTCTAACCCTTGAGGTAGCTGCTTCTCTATCCGCGGAGCTTGAGCCACCAGGAGCAGAAGGCAAGATCCATTTGGCTGAGGTGAAGCCCCAAGAGGATCCTCCATCAAAGGCCAAGACATAAGCAGTTGAGAGCTCTTTTGAATTTTTGTTTAATACAAACACTTTATCGTTTTGCCCCCTTATATATGTATTTTTTTTTCTTTTGTAGTTTCCTATGTAACCAAGTTATGATTAATACAAGGATTTTAATTTCTGACTTCTTTGCAAGCATTTCTTACATGTAACTTCCCTTGCCTGTATCTCTTGCAAACACGCCATGAAGGTGTTTAAGACATAAACAAATGCGGTCAACTTTATCTAGGTGCTGCATGATAGTGTGAATCAATAATGGGGAAGGCTTCACTTTATAAGCTTACTCCTTTAATAAGAAACCCGTACGCAAGAATTATACTAAGTTTCACGCCACAGAGACCCATTAAATGCACAAATATGATAAAGATTTTAGTTAGGGACTTGAACCTATGCAACACTCAAACATGAGAATAGATTTAGTCCCACACAACTCTTATAGGAACAAGCCGAGGAGCAAACCTTTCCCCAAAAATGGGTGGTCCGAGGACTAGGCACAATTAGGATTCCGTTTAATACTTAGTAAAAATGAAGCAAAAGTCGAGCTGCATGTTAATTTTTCTCAAAGCAGATGGTCCGAGGACCCAGCGTAGCTAAGGTTGTCATTAACACTTAGTAAAAATGTACTGCATGTTAATTTTTCCCAAAGCAGATGGTCCGAGGACCCGTCATAACTAAGGTTGACATTAACACTTAGTAAAAACAGACTACATGTTAATTTTTCCCAAAACAGATGGTCTGAGAACCCGGTGTAGCTAAAGTTGACATTAACACTTAGTAAAAACGTACTGCATGTTAATTTTTTTCAAAGCAAATGTCCGAGGACCCGGCGTAGCTAAGGTTGACATTAACACTTAGTAAAAACATTGGTTTTTTGTTTGATATTGAAGACTGAGAAATTAATAATTAACACAACATAATAACAACTGAACAAATGACAAAAATGCCTTTCATTAATAGTAATACCTTCGTAGATTATTTACATTCCAGAGACGTTGTACGACCTTTTCATCTAGGTCGGCCAGATTATATGACCCTATACCAGCCACAAAAGTTACACGATAGGGCCCTTCCCAGTTAGGTCCCAATTTTCCCCATGCAGGGTTTCTAGTGGTATCGACAACCTTCCTTAAGACTAGGTCACCAGGGACGAGGGGCCTGGATTTCACATGGGATTCATACCCTTGCTTGAGCTTCTGCTGGTAGCAAGCCAGCTGAACCATTGCATTTTCTCGCTTTTCTTCAACCAGGTCCAGCCCCTTTTTGAAGTAAGTTGTTATTGTTATCTGGCTTGAAGAAGTGCGTTCTCATTGTCAAAAACCCCATTTACAAAGGGATCACAGCTTCAACTTCATAAGTCATCGAAAAGGGTGTTTCTCCTAAGGACCTTCATGGTGTGGTTCGAAAAGTCCACAGAACATGTGGCATTTCTTCCACCCACCTGCCTTTAGCACCATCCAGCCTTTTCTTGAGCCCATTGACTAGCGCTTTGTTGACCGCCTTGGGTTAGCCATTCCTTTGTAGGTAAGCTGGGGTAGAATATCTGTTTGTGATGTCGAAGTCCCCACAGTACTTTCTGAAGGCCCTATTGTCAAACTACAAGCCGTTATCCGAGATGAGGGTGTGCGGGATCCCAAACCTGGTGATGATGTTCTTCCAGACAAACTTCTTTGCATCCACGTCTCTAATGTTTAAGGGGGGCTCTACTTCAACCCACTTGCTGAAGTAATCTGTCCCGATGAGCAACCATCTTTTATTCCTCGCTACCTTGGGGAAAGGCCCCATAATATCCAAGCCCCAGTAAGCAAACGGCCAAGAACTAGTCAGTGGATTAAGGACACCCCTAGGCTGATGAATGTTAAGAGCAAACCTTTAACATTGATCGCACTTTTTCACAATATCTTGCGCCTCTCTCTGCATGGTCAGCCACAAATATCCCTGGGTAAGGGCTCTATGGACTAATGACCTTCCTCCCGTGTGACTATTACATATTCTTTCATGTAATTCTTCTAAGAGCAGCTCCGTTGCTTCAGGATGTACACACAGTAGGTAAGGTCCAGAGAAAGAGCGTTTATATAGTTTCCCATCCTCGGATAGCCAAAACCGTAGAGCATTTCTCCATATCTTGTCGACTTCAGACTTATCTTCCGATAAGACATCATTTTTGAGAAATGACACTATCAGATCCATCCAACTGGGACCCATTCTGATCTGGTGAACCTAGGTGGCACCACCTCTCGTCCCTATTAGTTTAAATAAGTCTTCAACAAGGATGATCCGAGGTAGGCTCTAAGCCGAGGAGGTTGCAAGCGTGGCCAACGAGTCAGCGTGGGTGTTCCCATTCCTAGAGATATACGGTACTACAAAAGATTCAAATTTGAACTGCAAGTACTTGGCACAAGATAAATAACCTTGTATCCTCAGTTCTCTAGCCTCTAACTTTCCTTCCATCTGGCCGACCACCAGCTGCGAGTCCGAGAACACCCGTACCGCCTTTCAACCTATTTTCTCAACCATATCCATTCCCACCAACAAAGCTTCGTACTCGGCTTCTTTATTGATAGCCGAGAATGCCAATCTCAAAGACTTCTACAAGACAATACCCTCCACGAATATCAAAACTATCCCTACACCAGACCCTTTCTGGTTGGCTGCTTTGTCCACGTATACTTTCCACATCGAGGATTCCTTTCATGAGATCATGCCGACTGATTTTTCATCCATGCCCTACCCCTTAGGGTTCTCTTTCACTGAAGGCTCAGCAAACTCCGCCATTATGTCAGCGAGGACTTGTCCCTTCACGGAGGTACGAGGCATGTACTTGATGTCAAAGGCTCCCAAGACAGTTCCCCATTTGGTGATTCTGCTGAAGTAGTCAGCACTCCGCACATGGACTTAAGGGGGAGTTAAGTCAACATGACGACCGTATGAGATTGGAAATAGTGCGGAAGCTTGCGCGTAGCATGCACCACAGCTAGAATCGCTTTCTCCAACAGTAAATACCGTATCTCGGCTTCTTGCAGAGACTTACTCACATAATAGACTGGTCTCTGTATACCGTTGTCATCCTGTATCAGAACCAGGCTGACGGCATGAACAGCCACGGCTATATACGCGAACAAAACTTCATCTAAGTCTGGGCAAGACATAATGGGTGGCCGAGAGAGATATTCCTTTAGCTGCTAAAAAGCTAAGGAGCATTATTTAGTCCTTCAAATCCCTTTCACTTATTTAACAGTTGGAAAAAAGGTCAGCATCTGTCTGCGGATCGAGAAATGAACCTATTGAGAGCGGCCGTCATCCTTGTCAGCCTTTGGGTCTCCTTTGGGTTCCGAGGAGGTTACAAACTGCAGATTGCTGTGATTTGGGTGGGGTTGGCTTCAATCCCTCTATGAGTGAGTATGTAACCCAGAAACTTGCCAGACCCCACACCAAAAGAGCACTTAGAGGCATTCAGACACAACTTGTGCCTTCTTAACGTCTAGAAAGTGTCGCTCAAGTCAGCCACATGCATAGATATAGTCTTACTCTTTACAACCATGTTATCCACATATACTTCGATAGTTTTCCCTAGCTGAGCTTCGAACATTCTCGTCATCATCCTCTGATAGGTAGCCCCTACGTTCTTCAAGTCAAAATGCATCACCTTGTATTGATAGTTGCTAGTAGGAGTGACAAAAGCTATCTTCTCCTGATCCTCTGAAGCTAAAAGTATTTGATGGTACGCCTGAAAGGCATCTAGAAAACTCATCCAAGGATGGCCGACAGTAGCGTCTACCAGCTGGTCGATGCGAGGTATTGGGAAAAAGTCTTTGGGGCAGGCCCATTTAGGTCCGTAAAATCCACACATACCCTCCATTTTCCACTTTTTTTCTTCACCACCACTGTGTGCGCTAACCATTCAGGATAGAATACTTCCTTGATAGTCCCAGCTCTCTTGAGTTTGACAACCTCCTCTTTAACAGTGTCAAAATGTTCCTTGGAAGAGAGCCGAGGTTGTTGCCTCTTTGACACTGCAGTCAAGATGACATTCAGGTGGTGACGATGAAGTTCGAGTCAATCCCAGGAACCTCATAAGCATCCCATGCAAACACGTCGAGGTTTGCTCTCAAGAACGCGACTAACCCCTCCCTTTTCTCAGTTGGCAGTTGAGCCCCTACCTAGAAGAACCTTTCAGGTTCAGGGTCACTATCTACAAGAACTCTATCCAACTCTTCACACGTGGGCTCTTCTGCCACTATCTCCCCAGTTGTGGCAGAAGATGTTGATTGCTATAGGATACATGCAATCGAGGTTGAGGGCTCTGGCTCTGGCCTGCACAAAACTGCGGCTGTTAGGCATTGTCTTGTCGCGAATTGACTCCCAATAATTTTTTCAACTTGACTGCCAAACGGGAACTTCACCTTGGTGTGAAAAGTCGAGGAGACAGCACCCATAGCGTGCAACCACGATCTCCCAACAATGGCCATGTAGGGAGAGTAGGCGTCAACCACGATGAAATCCACTTCGACCACTGCTGAGCCTGACTGCACAGGCAGCCTAATCTGCCCCTTCGAGGTGACGGTCTTCACTTCAAAGCTTATTAGAGGAGAATCATAAGCCAAAAGATCCTCCATTTTCAAATTCAACCCCTTAAACAGATCATGATACATAATGTCTGCACTACTTCCTTGATCAACCATTACTCTCTTCACATCGTAGCCTCCTATTCTCAACATGATGACCAAGGCGTCATCGTGTGGTTGGATGGTCCCCACTTTGTCCTCGTTCGAGAAGCCTAGAATTAGAGGTACGCTACCCTTAATCCTCTTCGGCTTGGAGCTAAAGTTCTCAGCAACAGCTCGCGTCATAGACATCACCCTGAAAGGGCAAGAACTAGTCCTCACAAGAGTAGCGAGGATGACATTAATCGTCCCTAAAAGGGGTCTTGAAACATTGTTGCCCTGATTGGCAGGACCATGATGCTCTCCCTGCCCGTCAGGCCGATACAAGAATTACCCCAACTTTCCCTCCTTCACCAATTGCTCCAAATAATTCCACAAATTCCTGCAGTTCTTTGTTGTGTGACCCCTCCCCTGATGATATTGGCAATGAAGGTTCTGATTACGCTTCGTGAGATCCCCTACCATCTTGCTGGGTGAAATATGGTTCATGATGGATTTTCTCGAACACCTATTGCACGGGTTCACGAAACACGGCACTGACCATCTGAGAAGAGGTCGGACCAGACTACCCAATGAAATCTCTCCTCGGCCTACTATTATTGTATTTGTCCGACCTGAAATCCCTCATCTCCTGTAGGATAACCTTTGCCTTCCCCTTTCCTTGTAGCTGATCTTCCTCAACCCGTTTGTACTCATCGATGCAATCCATAAGCCGACGCACGCTTTTGACAGGCCTTTTGGTAAAATATTTCCTCAGATCGTGCTCGTTTGAGAGGCTGACCTTGAAGGTGCTTATGGCAACATCATCGAAGTCCCCATCGATCTCGTTGAACTTCTCCCAATACCTGTCAGAGTACGTCTTGAGAGTCTCCCCCTCTTTCATGGCCATGGATAACAGCGAATCTAAAGGCCGAGGCATCCTGCTATAGGTAACGAAGTGTGAGCCAAACGCCCTGGTGAGCTCCATGAAGGAATCAACAGAGCCTGCCTTTAGGCCATTGAACCATCTCATCACGACAGGTCCCAAGCTGGAGGGGAAGACTTTGCACATCAAGGTCTCATTCTTAGAGTGCACCGTCATTTTCTGATTGAAATGACTCACATGTTCCACCGGGTCCGTCTACCGATTGTAAATGGTGAAGGTTGGTTGGGTAAATCGCCTCAGAAACTTTCCCTTCTCAATCGTATGAGTGAAGGGCGATTTGGAGATTTGGTGGAACGCCTTGCTCAAAGCATCGTTGGCCAAGCCCTGGAAGAGATTTTCTTACCTCTAGGGTCGCGAGGGTAATCTTCCTCGTAGGAGGAGAATTCACTAGGAGGAGTTCTTGACTTGGGTTTACCACTTCTACTGCGAGAATTTGCTGAGGAAGGATCTGAAGGAGAGGGAGTATGCCGTCGTTTCTCCCGATGCAGCTTCCTTTTCAGATGGTCAATCTCTTTCTGCATGGCTTTGGCACTTTTTTCGTGAGACGTTATGCTTCCAGCCCGTGCATGACTCCTCCCGCGCGTATGCTCTGTACGCATACTAGCTTCTTGATCTCTTTCCCGCTCTAGCTGCGAGAGATGATCCTCATGCTGGGATCCCATGGATATTGCATGGTGTGAGCCTAAGCCTTCCATGATGCTTCACGTATTTTTACTCAAGGCTTCCCATAGACGGCGCCAATTATAAAGACACAAATCAAGCTTGACCCAAATGCGTGCAAGGGACAGGCCCAAATGGCCTCAAACAATAAAATTTGTAAAGAGTGTGCTTGAAACCTAGGCTAGTTTGGACAATGGAAAGCAAAGACGTTGGGCTAGGTTCACGATTAACAAGCAAGGAAGATTTAGTGTAGCACGAGCACTCCCCGGACATGTGCCGAGGACTTTCTGTGTTAGATACACTTGTTCTTTTTCAGAAAAAGTTACCACTGATCCCCCCTTCCATGTTCTCTCCCTCTCTGTTTATATTCTTCTTCCTTGTGCTCCAATCCATAGAGTCATCAATGTAGATGCATTTCCCATCCATTGCCCTCTTGAAATCTTCCCCCAATGGCTATAAGGCTGACCACTATCCTTTCAGATGTCACTTCTTCATTAATGCGGCTAGGGAGGTAGGTGTGAAGCCTTTAATGCAGTGGCAGTAGCTTTCCGCGGGGTACTCCTCATGGGCTTTGGGTACAGGTTTGTAAAAACGAGCATCAACATTCAACCCCTTGAGCATGTGGGTTGTGTTACAACTCACATGTGAATGCTTTCTCTTCTTTCCTTCATGGGCTTACTTTTTCAATCTTCACCCTTCTTAGGCAAATTGTTCTCTTTCTTTCTGCAAATTTGAGATCCTCTATGGTGGCCAAGAAATTTCTCTTCATAATGTGGTAATTTTGCTGCTGCTACCCAAGGCGAGTTTGCTAAAAGTCTTTTGCCTCTGTTTTTAGTCTGATGGCTTCTGTTGATCACTTGCATGTCATTCTGCTGAGGAGGGAGGTCTTTACTGGGAGCTCTCGCTTGCGATTTCAAGATTGCCCATGTTCACTTCAAGAGGAAAGATAACGTTTGCTGCTAGATCTATTAATGACGATGTTGAAATTCCACGAATGGAGCACTTTCTTTCTGCGATGCCTACCCCAAATGACTTTCAAGATACTTTTCTCATTACTAACTTCATTTGATTTGGGTTGTACTGCTGATGGCCGTGTCTAGGCCTTTGCTTATTTCTTCTTCTCTTCTCACATACTTATCTTCTTCTTTTTTCTTCTTTCTTCTTCTTTATAAGGAAAGTAATTCTTTCACCAATTCTTTTCTGTAGAAACTTTTCATGGTTTTCTTTGCTAATTCTTTTTCTTTCATTCAAGAGGTCTACTACCCAATTCAATGAATATTTTGCGAAAGATCATTCTTAGTCTTTTTATATTTCCACCCTTATTTGAAGGGATTGTTAGCTCATGAGATCATTCTTGATCTCCTTTATTACCTCCATCCCTATTTGCCCCATTCAAGGGCTATCTCTACAAAAGACAATTCTTAATCTCTTTTTCTACCACTACCCTCCTTCAAAGGGATTATTGCCCCATTCAATGGTCTTTTTGCAATAGGCCATTTTTATCCCCTTTTTTTCTACCTCTACCCTCATTCAAAGGGATTATTGCCCCATTCAAGGGTCTTTTTGTAATAGGCCACTCTTAGCCTTTTTTTTTTTTTTACCTCTATCCTCATTCGAAATGATTATTACCTTGTTTCAGGGTTTTTTGAATACCTCTATCCTCATTCAAAGGGATTATTGCCTCATTCAAGGGTCTTTTTGCAATAGGTCATTCTTTGCCTCTTTCTTTATCTCTACCCTCATTTGAAGGGATTATTGCCCCATTTAAGGGTTTTTTTTTTACCTCTACCCTCATTCAAAGGGGTTACTGCCCCATTGAAGGGTCTTCTTGCAACAGGCCATTCTTAACCTTTTTTTTTTTTTTTTTTACCTCTGCCCTCATTTGAAGGGATTATTACCCCATACAAAAATCTTTCGCATACCTCTACCCTTATTTAAAGGTCTTTTTCCACTAGGCCATTCTTAGCCTCTTTTTTTATCTCTACCCTCATTTGAAAGGATTGTTGCCCCATTCAATGGTTTTTTGCATACCTCTACCCTCATTCAAAGGGATTATTGATGATGATGTGTGTATTCTTCTCTTTGCATCTTCATTCCTTTTGCTCATTTCAAACAAAGTGTAGAGCTAACATTGCAAACCATCATCATAATAGAGTACTCTTTCATTTGCTGATAATGATTTTTGGTGTGTTGACGAACACATGTATTTTTTGCAAAGATGAAGTTTCTGTGGAGAAGAATGCTGAGCTTTGTAGAAAGGCAAGCTTCTTTCAGTGATGATGTATTTATGGAGGACCTCATTATTTGGAGCTACGACTAACATGGGAAAATGTATTGCTGCAATAGTAGAGGACCTTGTAGCCCCCAAGATCATCAATACTCTTGTACCTTTGCTGTTCGCATTGCGGGCTGTTTTTGATTCTGCCGCAAATTCTGGTTTTGTTGCTTGAATTTCTTCAAACTAGATATCTCGAAAGTTTATGGATGTCTAGTTTCCATAGGTTATGGACTTATGCAATTTGGAGCTATGGTTGATGAGATACTGTGCCTAGAAAGGAGATGACGTGGTGTAGAAATTTGTGTAGCATGTTTCTTGGAAAATTAATTCCTCCTCATCCCGAAGAGATATCGTTAAGCCCTTTTTTTGTAGAGTAGCTAATCCATCATAAATTAATGTGGTCAAGGCCGTTTGCACTTTTTGTTACTGGATTTGTATAGTTTATTGTACGAAATTGCCCCCAAAATAGTCTTTTAACTTGAAAAATAATGTTGTAGTATTTTTAATCAAGGTTTTGACATTTTGATGATATTTCATCCATTTTAACTCCAATTTTAGCCCATAAACTATCATTTTAAATGTAGTTTTATTATATTTGATGAGAAATTTATGACCGTCATTTAGCTAAGATCGTCATTAACCAAGAGAAGGCGATGCGCATTTACTATGCTTAGTAATGACAAAACATAATGGACGGAGCAATGGTCACAGAATGAACTGTGAACTTCAGACAAAGATTTTGTAACGCACTAGCCGTTGAGCATAAATACAGCTATTCATTGCCCATTAATGAGGCACACAACTATAAAAGAGAAAGCAACAAAAGTTAAAGGTACACACAAATACTCTACGAAAATCACTCTCCAGTTAATTCTCTCTAAAATCTTTCTCATTTACTGACTTAAGCATTAGAGGCGGTTTGGCTAACGCCACACCAGCGTGTTACTCTTCCACCCAGTTCATTTTGCAGATTTTCCCCCAACAGAGACGACACTAGTCAGAGCTTTGTCCATCCACTATGACGAGGAGTTCAACTGCTGATTCCTTGCATCATCAATATTTAAGATGGCAAAAATTTTATCTCAATCGGACAGTCATATATTTGTTCAATGTTTCTATTAGTCCTAGTTAGAATTAGTCAACGTTGGTCAAACTTAGCCCAAAATGGCAAATTTGGGATTTTGAACTCTTGGACTACCAAAGTGTTTTATCCAACATCTAATCCGGTTAAATGGATTTTTTTTTTCATGTAATTCCATACATACATACATACATACATACATACATATATATATATATATATATATATTACATTTAAAGACACGATTTTGGCTTTTTAGGGCTTAAACTTGTGTTACGGCATGCTATTCAAGACCGGACAAAATACAATATCAACAGCTATATCTTAAAGGGGCTCCAAGCTAAGGTCTATTCTCCCATGTACCTCCACACTCAATCCTAAGGCTTTTTGTGATGCAAATTGGGTCTGTATCCCTTGATACTTGAAAATCTTTAAATGGGTACGAGCGTACGAAGCATATAGAAATTGATTGTCGCTTGACTTTTGATAAGGCTAGGGAATCATTCGGAACTTAGCTGTCATCAAGTTGTAGATGTGTTTAGTAAAGCTCTAGCCTCCTATGTTTTTAAAACTCGCATGTAAGATGAGCTTATTAATAAACATATGATATCCTCTGCAACAAGATGAGGAGGTTTTTACCGCGCTTGTCAGCTTGATGGGAAATGTTAAAACCCAAGTCAAAATGTCGTCTCATGAAGTCGCTTAATAGGGCATGTTTTACTCAACATGTCGTCTCATGAAGGTTAAACTCGAGCTACACCTAGCGGCCCTCTTCAAAACATTGAAGCTACAAAACATCCATTAATTGAGTAGAGTGAGTAGCACATGCAGACTAAAGAGGCTTACACACGACCTTCGCTGATTTGTTATTGTTGTGTTGGTGGTGTTAATTAGGCTAATTAAATTTATGTTATTAAAGTCAGTTCAGTTTGTTTTGAAATGTTTAGTTAGTTTTGCAACTTTTCTTACTCTATTTTAGCATATAATAAGTAACAGAGCCTTCAAATTGGTGTTTCATTTGGATCAATAAAATTGATCTTCTTTTTATTTCAATTAGAGATCAATTTTAACAGTATGCCTACAACCAAACCACATAATTATATGTTCACATAAAATCATTATAATTAACTATACTCACGACAAGTTAAAATCAAGGCTTTCACTATCTCATAACTGTTGCGTAGAAATGAGATATGTTCAGTCAATTTCGACAGGGAATCATAGCCCAAATCCATCCTTATTGAAGTGCTTGCACACGGTGAATTATATTTCATAATAATTACTAAGACAGCATTATGTTATGCAATCACTCATGACTTCACCATTATATATGATGTTGATCGTTGTTTACCAAAGCAGAAATACAACCGCATAAATAAAACTAATAGGATACCTCTATTACTTCTACTACCTTTTTTTTTTTTTTTGGAAGAACTTTTTACTGCTACTACTTTTTGCATGTCGTGCTATCACAAAATATAGGATTATATTAGCAAAAAGTTTGATCAAACTGTGGCTATGGAAAAGTTACTAATGAATCATGAGCAAAACAAATTCTAAGATTAAAAAATGCGTAATATTATTAGAGAGTAGCGTTTCCAAGTGTAAAGCCAATTTCCATGCTCCTTTCCGCTAATATCGCTTAAAGACAGAAGAGAAGCTTATAAAAGCAGCCTATTGGCTTCAAAGCTTTCATGAGTTTGATTGCATTAAAAAAACACCTGCCTGAGTGACTTTTAAAACTCCTGAATGAAAAGAAAGTCCATTTTCAGCTAACGTAGAACTTCATAAGAAGCAGAGATATCTGATTCAAATTGCTTAGAACCAGCTAAGCAAATTCCACACAAGCACACTCACACACACACAGATTGAGGGAGTCAGTCTCCATGCCTGACTCAGGGCTAGTTGTTTGTTCTCTTCCGTCCATCCTAGCTCTACTTCTGATCTTCATTCTCGTCAAACGAAAGAAAAGCAGACTCAATCTCCCACCAGGCAAATTGGGCTGGCCTTTTCTTGGTGAAACTATAGGCTATCTTAAGCCTTACTCTGCTACTTCAATTGGAAACTTCATGGAGCAGCACATATCAAGGTAAAATCACACACATCAACAAAATAAAGACTTCAAAACCGAAGTACCATGTTCTGTTCTATACAAAATATAGCACTTAAAAAGCTAAAGCTCTTACTCATTCTGCAGGTATGGAAAAATTTATAAGTCTAACTTGTTTGGAGAGCCAACAATAGTTTCGGCAGATGCTGGGCTAAATAGATTCATCTTACAAAACGAAGGAAGATTATTTGAATGCAGCTATCCTAAAAGCATAGGTGGAATTCTAGGAAAATGGTCTATGTTGGTATTAGTTGGAGACATGCATAGAGACATGAGGAGTATCTCACTCAACTTCTTGAGCCATGCCAGGCTTAGAACCCATCTATTGAGAGAGGTGGAGAAGCATACCTTGTTTGTGCTCAGCTCCTGGAAAGAGAATTCTGTATTTTCAGCACAAGATGAAGCCAAGAAGGTAAAAAAAAAATGTAAAAGTAGTATGTTGTTGTATTCAAAAAGACAAATTTATTAATTGGATCATCTTAGCTTATTAACAAGAATTGCAGTTTACCTTCAATTTAATGGCAAAACATATCATGAGCATGGATCCTGGAGTTCCTGAAACTGAGCAGCTTAAGAAAGAATATGTTACCTTTATGAAAGGAGTTGTGTCTGCTCCTTTGAATTTTCCTGGGACTGCATATAGAAGGGCCTTACAGGTAATTGTTCATTTTAGCCCATTGGACTATAATTCTGAATGTTTAATTTAATACAAAGTCTTGGTTTTTTCACTTGCTTCTTCTTGTTTGATATATACTCTGCCTGCTTCACAGTCTCGATCAACTATCCTGAAGTTCATTGAGCACAAAATGGAAGACAGAATAGAAAAAATGAGGGAGGGGAGAGAAACTTTGGATGATGATGATCTTCTTGGATGGGTCTTGAAGCATTCTAATCTTTCCACTGAACAAATTCTTGACTTGATTCTGAGCTTACTCTTTGCTGGCCATGAAACTTCATCAGTAGCCATAGCTTTAGCTATATACTTCTTGCAAGGTTGTCCTAATGCTATTCAACAACTAAGAGTAAGTATATACCTTCTTGGAGGCATTTATTTTTAAGTTTCATGGTATCATTTTTAAAGTCTTTATTGTGTGTGAATTCAGGAAGAGCACCGTGAAATTGCAAGTGCCAAGAAGCAATTAGGAGAAATTGAATTGAATTGGGATGACTACAAGAAAATGGAATTCACACAATGTGTAAGCTTTCTCAGAAGTATTTAAATAATATTGTACTAAAATTATTGGAACTTACAAATGAAATTATCTATTAAAATATATATATATATATATATATATATATATTCTGTGTCTCGTGAAGGTTATTAGTGAGACACTGAGGCTTGGTAATGTAGTGAGGTTTCTCCACAGAAAGGCATTAAAAGATGTTCGGTATAGAGGTAGGACAAGTCACATAAAATTAGTGTTTTCAATGAATGATTGCCGGAATCTGACCCGGTTTGAATTTTTTTTTCCTTTTTGAGTTTTAAAAATTGTTTTTATCGTTCTGTTTGAAAGGTTATGACATTCCATGTGGATGGAAAGTGCTTCCGGTGATATCAGCCGTGCATTTGGATCCTTTACTTTTTGACCAGCCTCAACAATTCAATCCATGGAGATGGCAGGTCAGTACTGAGAGCCTTTGACAGCATGCCTTCCATGATGAACATCATTTTTTTATTACTACTATTATATTTTGGTAAAAAAAAATTATTAAATAGAATAGAGGGAAACAAAAGCTGAATAGGTCTTAATTAAGCAGAGGTCCCCCAGGCACTTTCATTGGTTTATTGCTGTGGCTCTCACTGGCAAGAAGTGGATGATTGGTTGTAGACCCACTTTTGATAATTTGATTCTCTGCCAATTTATTAATGTCTGAGAACGGTGGATTGCTGTCAAAATTAATTAAGTAGATTTAGTTTTGTTTCCCGTTTTGTTATTTTGGTTTGCTTGACAATGATAACAGAGAATCCAACACTGCTCCTTAACTGTTGTAAACTTCATTGCGGTTATGTTTATTATATTATTTGGTCAAATTCCAATAGATAGAGTTCATTAAATACTTGCACATCAACATTAAAAAAGAGAGTAAATTCAAAGTTCATCAAAGGTTTACAGGCACTTAAATAGAGCCGATGGGGTTAACTTTTAGCTGACTTTATACGGTGTAGAGCTAATAGAGAGATTTTTAACCAAAAAAAAAAAGAGCTAATAGAGAGATAATTTTTAGCCTACTTTATAGAGTATAGAGCTATTAAGAGGTTTTCTTTTTAAATTTTGCCTGTCATTTTAAAAGTATTTTCAGTTTTGTTATTTAATTCATACCTATTTTCTATTAGTTGGACCCCACAATAACTCATCCTTAACAAATAACACTTTCCCTAAAATGAATATCTTCGCATAATTGAATGATGAAGGAGAATAAAACCAAAGCAAATAGACTCTAGTACCGTTTATGAGTAGAAGAATAACAGAATAGAATAGGAGAAGAAAAGGGTATTGTAACATTCTATAAAAGCCGTTCATATCTGTCTGCATTTAGGATAAGGCATTAAGATAGTTACAAAGGCATGCTACGATCTCATGGATTTCCTTCCTGATGAACTGTCATGATCAATGAACCAATGTTTCACACCGTACGGCCACTGGCCTCACAAGTTGTGATCATCTCTCTCTCTCTCTCTCTGGTCTGCGTGCGTGTGGGTGGGCCTGGGGTTTGACATGATTAAAGCCCATGTGGATGTGGGGTTCTCACATGCACGTGCATGAGTGCTTTTTCCCTGTGGGCCATTTCACAAACTGGTCCTAACTAAATTCTAAAAAAGATAAAGGGAAAAGGAGAAAACTTGGTTGGAGATATTTTAGGGTTTGTTTGGTTTAAAAAAATAAAAAAACTATGTAGTTTGGTAAATCACATAAGTGAATGTGTTTTCAAAAAATTTTAATGCAATGGTTCAAATGAGTCAGAGAAGTCTTTTACAACCTATTATGTGGTTTTTTTTTCTAATATATTATGTGACAATGTAAATTGTCACTCACTTGCATCTTATTTAGATAATTCATTATATTATTTAGACAAATCATATGACTACGATTATACATTAATATTCATCTAAGTATTCATGTAAGGAATTGAAGGAAAAAAAATGTTCATTATTTTTTTTAAAGCAATCTATTATTATAGTATATCAAATTGATATCTTCTAAATTACTAATTATGAAAATAGAACTAAACAGGCCCTAACTTTCTAAAGCATAAAAGCTAATTAAAGGTGGAGAAGAGCATGGAACTCTACAAATTAATAAGGATAATATTATTAATATAGATAGTGCGACAATGATGAAATGCCCATAAGATGAGTCTGGCAAATTATTATTCTCCAAGTTGTTAACCTCATCTTCATTTATAGAATACCACAATTTTTGAGAATGGTGTTAGAATTACTATTAACTTTTTTGCATTTTTCTCTCTTTTCTTTAATTGTAATAGTTCGAAAGGCATTTTCCTTTATTTGAACCAAGTATAACTCGCCACACGTGAACGTCCATATATATTTTCCTCAATTAGTATCATCTTTTCAATCTAGAGAGTGACAAAGCTTGTGTTTTATAATGTTAGTGTTAACCCTTGAGGGAAAAAGACAGCCTCTTGTTTAGTATATTGGATATTCGGAAGTAAATTTGGTACCTGTCTATTCTGTCATCGTAATCCGTAAGCTGAACCCTATCTCAAACGAGTCTTTGATCAATAGTGTCCTGAACTTGTGTCGTTCGGTTTTTTATTAACTAGTTCCTATCAGTAGGGTTCTGTGTAACCCGCGTGCCCTTCTTGTGAGCGTAGCCACAAGTGTCTAGCTAGTGGAGTACTGTATTGTGATACAATAAAGAAAGTGAATAGTAGATATAATTATTGGGTTCAAACTTCAAACTTAAACAGAAACTCTCTAGTATAGCGTGATCTCACTTGGAAAATTTAGGACAGGAGAAAGAGACAGTTAAGAAAATTCGTCTCAAAAGGACCATGAAACACAGTGGTAGAGATTGAAAGTTATTAATCTTTGTCAGAGTCGTCGCTAGAAAGATCTATATATGTTTTTCTTTTCTCTCTCTCTCTCTCTCTCTCTCTGATAATCAGTCTTCTATTTACGTTGACATGGCATATAATGATTGAAATAGTGTCATTTCTCTTAGATAGTTAGATATATTACTAATACCATATTTCTTATTCTCCGATAAAAACATACAAATCATATATGCAGTTGTAAAATAACGTTGTGTTTCGAGACTTACCAATGAATGTTAGACTCATCTTCTATGAATTAAGATTATTATTTAAACATTATGATAAAAAGTTATTCAAACATTCATTTGTTATGTTATTGAAGTTCACAAATTGCATCCGTTATTAAATCTATTCATAAATATTTTATAATAAATTTGATAGTAGCTTTAACATTTTTCTATGGTTCATTCCCATCATGATATTGAGCAGAATAACGCGACACCGGGATCTTCATCATCTGGTTGCCCTAGCATGACAAGTAGTAACAACTTCTTGCCATTTGGGGGCGGACCGCGACTCTGCACCGGATCAGAATTAGCAAAACTAGAAATGGCAGTTTTCATCCACCATCTAGTCCTCAACTACCACTGGGAATTAGCCGAGATAGATCAAGCTTTTGCCTTCCCCTTTGTTGATTTTCCAAAAGGCTTACCAATCAGTGTCCGACACTACACTTTCATATAGTTAATAAAAGACAAAGAGCCCATGCATGATTAAACGATAAAAACAGACCCTTCCTTCAGTCTCAGCCATAGCCTTTCATGGTGGACATATTAAAAAAAAAAAAAAGCAAGAAGAGAAGACGTGATTGAGTTCTTGGATTTTCCGACGGCTTAATGTAAGTTATTTTGGCATTATTATGTAAGCTCACATGAACAGAAAGGAAGACAAAGAAAATGAAAGTACACAAGACAAGATCCTAGGACCACATATTCCTCTTCCTCCCCCGACCCCTTAAATTGTAAATTTATTGTCCTCCAGTCCCTCGATCTATGTTGGGACTTGGGAGTAATTGTATTCATTTATATATATATATATATATATATATATATATATTATATATGGTTTTCCTTTAATTTGACGTACTTTTCTGTATCATCCAAATATGATTTGTGTCTTTCATCAATATAAATATATATATATATATATATTTATTTATATATTTGAATGATTTGTGTCTTATTGCGTTTGATTCAAAGACAAGGGAATCCTAAGAATCTATAATAGAAGATATGGCATAGTGATAGGTCTATTCAGTACTGTTATAATTATTTTTTTTTTAATTTTGCTAGAAGTGCTGTTAAAATTTATTTTATCGAGACATATATAACTCCGATAATAGATATTATATAATATATTGGATTTGAATTGTACCTAAAATTGTAGATAATAGGTCATTTTTGGCATTCAATAATATACCCAACATTAAGTTATGTATTATTAATATTATTCCATATAATATTATTCCATATAATTATTAGAAGCAAACAATGGCCTTGACGTTTGACATGCATATTGATGATGCAAAACCCTCTCGCTTAGCAATAACATTGCTACCTGCAAGAGGAGGAGAGGAGTCTTGAGCTAAAAGTTGGAAATATTGCACAAAATAATAACTGTTGTGATTACGTAAACATGAACAACAAGCAAAACAATATTTGTCTAATGCATATATATATATATATATATGAATAATTATATATACTTACAAACCAGATGAATGCAGAATGATCAATGTAGATCTAATCAAGATTAGTGTTTGACACTAATTCCTTGAAACAGATTTCACCTCTCACATTATCATTAGTCTTTACTGGTGCTTTTGAGACTTATATATGGATGTTTATCTCTTAGAATACAGTGATTAACAACACACAAAAGAAGCACAACAATTTCCATGTAAAGAAAATAAAATTATGCCTTCTTCTTTATGAATGACTATCCAAAAAAAAAAAAAAAACCTTAAAAAAACCTTTTAAAACTTTGTTAATTACTAAAATGAGATAAAGAAATCTTATTTATAGACACACTTGCACTTATTTAAAAAATGTGCAATAGCAAACCGCCTGTTGTTCCATTGTGTTTCGGTCCTTTCGGACGAGCCAAATAGAAATGCGCAAATTAAATAAAAAAATAATAAGCTAATGCCCAACACTGACACGCGCACTCGTGCCCACGCCAACCAAGTCCAGCTTACCTCAACTCAGTGAGGTGAAACACATACATTTGCGGTGGAAGGTCCATTGGTTATGTCATTCCCTTCCACTAAAGCGGAGTGTGCCCCTTGGGGCTCAAACCAATAGTCAAGTTATATATAAACTCATCATTAATTTAAACTATGTTCAACTAACATTGAGGAGTCAATTTCTTATTCACTTTTTAATAATTTTAGTAGTTGAACATATAGGAGTCAATTTCTTATTCACTTTTTAATAATTTTACTATTTTAACGAGTGGACACATCATATAATGTTAACTCCTCATAGAGGAGAATACCTCCCAACTTGGATACGCCTCAAAGGATGTGTGACTTCACTTTAATTTTGGCTCAAATATAGCCACCGAAATACTTTCAAAAACCATTTAGGAGTCAATTTTTCATTCACTCTTTAATAGTTTTAACGTTTTAGACGAGTGATCACATCACATGATATTAATCTCCTCACGGAGGAGAAGGCCTTCCAACTTGGATCTACCTCAAAGGATATGTGAGTCTACTATAATTTTGGCTCAAAGATATCCGCCAAAATACTTGCAAAAACCATTTAAGAGTCAATTTCTCATTCACTCTTTAATAGTTTTTCCTCATTAGACGAGTAGTCACATCACATGATGTTAATCTCCTCGTGGAGGAGAATACTACCCAACTCAGATCCACCTCAAAGGAAGTGTTAGTCCATTTTAATTTTGGCTCAAAGATAACCACCCAAATACTTGCAAAAACCAATTAGGAGTTAGCTTCTCATTCACTCTTTAATAGTTTTGTTGTTTTAGATGAGTGGTCACATAACATTATGTTAATCTCCTCATGAAGGAGAATCTTCCAACTTGGATCTGCTTCAAAAGATGTGTGAGTCCACTTCAATTTTAGCTCAAAGATAGCCACTCAAATATTTGCAAAAACCATTTAGGAATCAATTTCTCATTCATTCTTTAATTTTTTTTCTTTTTTTTAGATGAGTGGTTACATCACTAGATATTAATCTCCTCACGGAGGAGAATACCTCCTAACTTGGATCTACCTCACAGGATGTGTGAGTCCACTTTAATTTTTGCTCAAAGAAGGCCACCCAAATACTTACAAAAGCCATTTAGGAGTTAATTTCTCATTTACTCTTTAATAGTTTTATTGTTTTAGACAAGTGGTCACATCACATTATGCTAATCTCCTTACAGAGGAGAATACCTCCCAACTTAGATCCACCTCAAAGAATGTGTGAATCCACTTTAATTTTGGATCAAGATAGCCATCCAAATAATTGCAAAACCCATTTTTCCAAACACCATACACAATCAAGAAACTGCTTCCTGCAAAAGTGTCGGTTATAATTATCAGCGTTATAATTTGGTTGGAATAGTATCCCTCCATCTAAATTGGTGCTCATTGCGAATTGACGCTTATTATTAGTATTATTTATTTCCCTTATGAAGCTGTGACATAGTTTGATTATTTCCCGATGTCTTGTTGAAGGACCCAACTGTCATGGCCAACAAAATAGCTAGGGAACTGCAATGCAAAATAGAATTGAAACTGAGATGGAAATTAAGGCTAGTTTTTTGTCTAGGCAACAGCCTCGTATATTTCTATCTTCCCCCCTTGAGAAAAAGTTCAAAAGATTTTAAAAAGTTCTTGGTTGGTACTTGGCACTATATCTTTGATTGCTTTTGGGACCGCTTCCCATTTGCTCATCTACTCCCATACGCCTCTCATTTTCACATACCTTGATGGTTCTTTATTAAAAAATAGAAAAATCGCAAGTGGATTCACTCAATAGTCAATAGTCCACCGACCAGTCTCAGTAATCAACCAAGCACAATTGGAAGAATTGAAACAGTAGAAGGTGTAATATTTTTCTCAACAAAAACAAAAAAGAGAGAGTAGAAGATCTAGTTAATAAGAATTCATTATTGTCACGGGTCCATGAAGTAGAAGACCCGCAATCGATTCATCAAGGTCTTGGCAGTGGGGCTCGAATTTTCTTGATTGACAATAAGAAATTAAGAATGTCGTTTACATTTTTCGATCGCTACTCGGTCTCCTTTAGCGGCTCAATTGGTTACTTTGCGACTTTTTAATTCCATTTGTAATCCCAATCTTGATGTGCACTCCAAAATTCCTACCACCAAAGAATTTTCCCTTTCCAATGTATCAGATATGTTCTATGAATAATTTTGTGAAAATTGGGCAGTGTTTGGATATGTGATTAAATCCAATTGAGACATATATACATATATAGAGTCACCACCCCATGGTCTAGGCAATGTTATATGTATGATTACCCTCAAATAAAGTTATCAACGAGAAAATGTAAAATATCAGGTGGAACATATTCCATCCAAAATAGTAAAGAAAAAAAAAATCTAACTCTCCTTGTTATGGCATGGGTACCAACATTGGTTTGCCATTTAATATAATGCTCTGTTTGTTTCAGCAATAATATTTTTTAGAAAATGGGTCATTTTTCAATAAGTATTTTCTATAAAACTATCTCATTTTTTAATATTTGGCAGCAACTTTAAATGAGTTGAAAAACAACCTCCTAATTTCCCTTATTTAGCTTACTATGAGATATAATTGTTTTTCAAAAAAAAATTAATGGAAAACAATTTTTAAAAATAAGTCATATTTTTATGTTGACCAAAGATAGTTTTCCTTCGACTCATCTTTTTTTATACTACCAAACATTGGAAAATATGGAAAATTATCTTTACACAAGGTTTTCCAATGAAACAAACGGAGCATAAGAGAAGAAATGAGTTTGTAATGAACCCACAACTAATAGACTTAGTTTCTTTAACAAGATGTCCTACGGGGGAGAGAGAAGATTGAAGAGTCCCCTTCCCCCCCCCCCCCCCCCCCCCGCCCCCGCGTACAAAAAGGACCTTAACAACAACTTCATATTCACCATGAGTTGGCAATTTATATATATATATATATATATATTTGACCATGCTAAAATAAAAAATTGAACACCTTGACTCTAAATCTTTTTAAAACCCACTTGAAATAAGCTTAAATATGATACTTTTAACAATATTTTGATATTTTTAAACACACACAAAAAAACCCAACTACAAACCAATTTTATCTAAAATATGGGGGAATATATATATAGTAAGCCCAACAACAAATTTGAAATAAACTAATGGAAAATTCATAGTTTACATTGTATTTTCAATGTAAGATTTACATTGTTTCTAAACAAATGTGTACAATATTATATATTTTTTGCAAATACATACAGTATAATTAGCTACAATGTAAATTTTACATTGAGTCTAATTTCTAAACAAATGTATATAGTATAATTGTCTACAATGTAAATCTTACATTGATAGTACAATGTAAACATATAATTGTCCTAAACTAATACATAAAGTATTTTAAGCAATAATAATTAAAATTCACTTGACAACAATAATTAATATATTCATTGTATTAAGAAAAAAAATATGTCAAATGAACCTATAGTTTACTTTTTTATTCTATTGCTAATATGTACAAATTTGTAATATAAAAGCCATGTAAACTGCAAGATTCATCTCTTATTCAAGACGCATCTCCTTACTAACCCCTCTCCCCCCTCCCCCCCCCAACCCCTCAAAAAAAAAAAAAAAATCATGGAGCTGCCACTGAGAGTCACCTTCAAATAGAGCTCTTCTAGCTGCCAACATTTTTAATGTCCCCTCCGATGAAGGTAGAGATATTTTTTCAGATAAACCTGCCATTACTTCACCATTCCTATTAATTTTTTATTACAACATTGATATGGTTTATTTTTTATTCAATTGCTAATCTGAACAAATTTGTAATATGGAAACCATGCAGACTGCAAGATTCATCTCTTACTCGACACATCATCTTATTGACCTCCCCCAAAAAAAAAAATTTCTGAAGCCACCACTGAGAGTTACCTTCAAATAGAACTCTTCTAGCTGCCAACATTTTCAATGTCCCCTCCAATGAAGGTAGAGATATTTTCTCTGATAAACCTATTATTACTTCACCATTTCCATTAATTTCTAATTACAACACTGATCCCGCTGCATTTGTATATATATGCAAAATTTGCCCCATCAAAGTTAGTCTTCAGCTCGTGGAAGGTTGGAAGTTTCCACTTAATGTTGGCTGGGGGTTTGAATTTAATTAAAAAAACCTAAAGTACTACAGTCAAAAAATTGTACCTAAGTTTTAAGCTCTGAAAATATAAGTAAAACAAATGAATGGCAAGTCCCTATAAAGTTATGGTGAATTTCAATCTGAAGATTAATTATCTACTCTTCCAAGCACTCAGTTGTTCAATTACGCATCAACCTTCCAATGGACTACTTTTGGACCAAATAGAACATTCACTCCCAAGGGAATGACATATTTCCGTATCTCCTCAACACTTTTAATCACCTCTATATATATATATATATATATATAATTACGTTGGTAATTCTATTCAGTGCTTTCCTCATATATAGAAACCGATCGACTAGCAAGACCAATTCTTTAGCGTGTTATATTAGTTACGTAAAAGGTCGTATAAAAAAAAAAAGTTACGTAAAAGGTCTTAATTGCATGCACTATTCCAATTTCTATGATATCAAGGACAAGGCCAACGACCCATGAATCAAATAATTCCTCACCTAAGGTATGTCCTAGTTAGGTTTCCTTTCGCTTTCCAGTATTCTTTAGTTACGCTCCTTCTCGATGTGATTCATGGGTTTCTGACATTTTTCCGTTAATATCGCTTTTGTCCTAGTCATATAGATATATAGGTCTGTTCCCTTGTATGGTACGGGAAGCAAGCACGTTATGGATTTGATTGTGGGTTCCAAAAATTACTGTAGAGCTACTCTACTGACCAAAGCGTCAACACAGCACAGTTCTTATCACTTTCCTCAAATCCTGTTTCATAAATAAATCATGATTTCATAGATGGTCTCTCCCCATGTGGTATGGGATAGATGTAGTACGTCGGTGATTTGAAGAGCTACTGACCAAAGCGTCATCTCAATGTACAGTATAGTAACTTCCCTTGTCATTTTCATTTCTGGTGATTAATGGCTATATATGCATGGGAAAGCTTGAAAATGAAGTCTGTCTCTTTTCTATGGTGGAGCGAGTAGTACTGTAGAACTGTGTAATGTTTCCCCTTTGCATATTGCACAAAATAATTAGCTTTAATAATGAGTAACCCATGTATGAAAAAGTTTGGCAGTACCGATCCATATGTACCATATATAGCACATGGTCCTCGCCACATCAACGACAAGGAAAGGAAGAAGCGTTCTTAATGTTATTCTTAGGCATTTTAGTTTACAAAAAATTCACGAAGTATATGTATATCTTTTTGACTTTCTTTTTTTAATTATTTGGATTTTTGTTTTTCTTCTTGATCTAAATTGTAAACTAATATTGTCGGTATTATTAAACTAATTCACATAAGATTGTGCCGATCGACAAAGGTAAGTAGTTTTTTCCTTTTCTGTTTTTGTTAATTATATATATATATATATATATATATATAAAAATTATACTTCATCCACATATATATGATTGAATAAATATTCACATATAATGAGGTTGCTATTTTTTTATCTTTTTGTGCTTTCTTTTCAAATAATATATTAATATCGTTTGAATGTGATATATTAACGATTCTGGGTTATGTTTCATTTAAAATTTGTCAGTATATATAATTCAGCTTAGCTAGAGCAATCGGAAGAAATATTAAAAAAAAAAATCTGCATCATTTAAAATGGATTTATTTCATAGTATAGATTAAATATTATAAATCTAAATATGTATCTATTGTCACGTTATTTAAAATTATAAATAACACATTGTATACGTTGTTAGAACTTAAAAAAAAAAAAAATGAATGTTAACTGTTAAAGGGGCTAGTGATAGAAGGAACTTATTCTACCAAAAAGTCTTGCATGTATTAGATTTATGCATTTTCCCTTTCACAATGTGTGAATCTTATTACAATCACATATATGAGACTTAAATATTGTAATAAGAAATATGCACATATTTAATGCATGAAATACCTTTAAAATTATAATAATTTTTTGGTTGTCTCACCCGATAGCGGGGATTGTATATAAACATAAGTAGATCTTGGCAATCCAAAAGCAATTGACTGTGAGGAAAAAATAATATTACTTGTATTTAGCTCGAGACATCTTGTTCGCCTTAGCTCACACGTCTACTCAGCCCCATTTACCATTTATCATTTCTTAATTTCAAATTTTGACATCAAATGCATAACCCCACCAAGGGGTGGAAATTTGTGTTTGCGGGTCATATTCTTGTTTATATCAAGGCAAAGGTGTTTGACTATATTAGGCAACCCTAATCCAATTCATTTAATAATTTGGTCAAAAATTCACTATACTTAGTACAACTTTTTTATTAAGTGGGTTGACACAACACAACCAATATGACACTCTTAATAAACATGTGGCATTGGGTTGACACATACACAACCTATTTTAACTTGTTTAACAAAATATATCGTGTTGGGTTGATATAAATATAACTCATTTTAACATGTTTAAAATATATTAGCCAAAAATTTAAACCTACTTTTTTATTTTATAAACAAATAATTTCTATACAATTTTATTTCATAGTAACATCAATTAAAGTACAATAGCATACAATGTAAAAGTTATTCTTTCAAATGAAATAACCTTAGAAGAATAAATGAAATAAAAGTTTTTATTTTGGTAAAAGGGTTAGAAATTTTAGAGTTTCAATGAAACAATTATCAATATAACATTAAAATTCCTTTAATTAATTTATTTTACATTTAAAGGGGTTAAAGGGGTTCATGTTAAAAAAATAAAATTGGTCAACTTGTTTAGCCACAAATAATGAATTAGGTAATTACAGGTTGATTGTGTGCTAAGCATCTCAACACAAAAATGACTTATTTATTATTTGTACTAACTACTAACACTAGCCCGCAAACAAAAATTGTATCTTATGTGTGGTGTCAATTATTGTCACCCTTAACCTCAATAAATTAAAGAAACAAAAAAAAAAAAAAAAAAACTTGAATTCCATTTTGACAAAGTATAGCTCCAAATTAGTTTGAAGATATCTCCTCTAATCCATTGCATAGTAATTTATAAGACTATTCATATATATTATTTAAACAAGTTACATGATTCATTTAAAAAGTAATGCCATAACCACAAAATATTTTACAAGATTAATTTTTACAAAATATTGTTACAGTCAATTTTTATTGGTTTTCATATAAACATATTATTAATATTATTTTTTCATTTACCAATAATCATTTATCACATCAACATTTGTAAAAAAAATTTGTAAAATAATTTGTAACTCTAATATTTTCCTTCATTTAAAAAGTCATGCTATTCTAAAATAAATATCATGTAATTTAAATTAGGCATAAATTGTCCCATAGCATGTTAGAACTCGGAAGAAGAAAAAAACTCTTCTTCCTATTTAATAAAGAGAACTCTTCTTTTAACAGCCCAATTCAAATGTCAAAAGGCAATTCTATTGATCGCATCACCAGAGCGTTGACAAAAACCAGTAAAACTTGGAAGGCGATCACTTGGGCTTGTGCGTGACAAGGTGGAAGTCCAACTGAGTGAAAGCCCATTTCTTTGTTTTATGTGAAGGGTTGAGGACTAGCCCAATCCAGTCAGCATTTGTGTAAAATACTCCAGTGAACCCCTTTTGGGGACTAAAACCCATAAACCTTTCCGCGTAAAGATATGGGCTTTACAGCAAGTGTCCTGACTCTTGAGCGTGAAACCATCAGTTCATCACCAAAATCCAAAATACAAGTTTTCTTTTTCACTTAGGCTGCATCCGGCAATATATAAAATATTTTTCAAGTGTAAAATATTTCAAAGTGAAAATATTTTATGAATGATAAGGGTTATTTCGGTAAGTCCAAAGCTAAGGAACCAAGAACTGACGACCCTGAGGCTGACGACCTTAGAGGATGTAGAGCCTTAAGCTGACGACCTTCATCAACAAACCGACGACTCCAGGGATACCGCCAAGCTGACGAAGTTAGACATAGTCCCGTCTCCAATGTCTTAACCAACACGCATGCCAAAAGGATCCTTGCACGACACGTCTGAAGACTTCTATAAGGACAAGGACTCTAGAAGATGCGTAAGATCCAAGAATTACTCTCCAAAAAGGAAAAGAACTTCTTGGCCAAGGCATAGGTTTCAGCCCTACGCTACTATAAATACCACAAAACCCTCTCAAAACAAGGTGCGCATAATTCACCTCAGTTCTAGCACTTTAGAGTTGTGAACAAAAGATTTGTCTAACTTAACCGTCGAAGGGTGTTTGGCCGGTACCACACCGGTACCCTTTCCTAGGTCTTCACCTTTTGTGTTACGCAAGTACGTTATTAGGAGCACGTGCAGACCGTGTAGCTTACTGACGATTTTAAGCATCATCAGTTGGCACCGTTTGTGGGAACGACTAGTAATGTCCACTGTCGCTTCTCGGACAAAAAGTTGCATGGTACTCACCCGCTCAATGGCTACCACCAACAACGTTCAAGCGGACGAACCGCGCACTACCGGTCTGGAAAGACAAGTCCAAATGCTCGCAGCAGCGGTCGAACGCCTGACCAAACAAAATCACGACTTAGAGGAGCAGCTACGCCAGAAGAACGCACATCCTGGAATGCAAGAAGAAAATCAGGAGGGAACAAGCGCTGAAAGAAGGGATCCTAAAGCACCCGAAGGCAGCAACGCTCCGAGCAGACCGGAGAGGCGGGATACCAATCTGACTACCCCTTCTGAAGCCTTGCCACCCCACATCGCCGCAGAGATACAGGAGATGTGAT
Organism: Castanopsis chinensis; assembly: GCA_032878915.1. Lineage (NCBI taxonomy): Eukaryota > Viridiplantae > Streptophyta > Magnoliopsida > Fagales > Fagaceae > Castanopsis > Castanopsis chinensis. The sequence goes on along the minus strand of JAVQMG010000122.1, from coordinate 4,268,537 downwards.
AACGAATGGGCGTGATGATGAACGCCCTCAAAGGACGAGTATCTACCGACCTTGACGACCTGGTCCAGCGGACTGATTCACCTTTCATGGCGCATGTCACTTCGTGCCCTCTCCCCCCAAAGTTTCGTATGCCGCAGGTGGAGAGCTATGATGGAACCAAAGACCCCCTAGACCACTTAGAGTCCTTCAAAACTATAATCCACCTTCAAGGAGTGCCAGACGAGATTATGTGCAGAGCTTTCCCAACCACATTGAAAGGGTCCGCAAGAGTCTGGTATAGCAGGCTGATGCCAAACTCGATTAGCACCTTTAAAGAGCTAGGTGCTCAGTTCATGTCACACTTTATCGGAGGCCACCGGTACAAGAAGTCCACGGCATGCTTGATGAGCATCAGACAGAGGGAAGACGAGACTCTAAGATCCTACATAACGCGGTTCAACAAAGAAACTCTTTCAATAGATAAAGCGGACGACAAGATACAAGTAGCAGCCTTCATCAACGGGCTGCGAAAAGGCAAGTTCCTCTTCTCCCTGTACAAGAACGATCCGAAAACCATGTCCAAAGTACTTTACAGGGCAACAAAATACATGAACGCGGAGGACGCACTGATTGTAAGGGAAGATAAGCCTAAGAAGAGGGAAAGGCAGGAAGACACACGAATGGATAGGGGCAAAAGAAGGCTAGGACCGAAGAGTGACGGGACGATCGCCGCTTCAAGCCGCCCCCAGGGAGATTCACGAGCTTCACGCCATTGACCGCCCCTATCGATCAGGTCCTAATGCAGATCAAGGACGAAGGGGCTTTGACTTTTCCAGGCAAGATGAAGGGAGATCCCAACAAAAGGCCAAGGGACAAATATTGCCGCTTCCATCGAGATCATGGACACGATACGGCAGATTGCTACGACTTAAAACAGCAAATAGAAGCTCTAATCAGGCAAGCGAGGCTGCAGAGGTTTGTTAGCAAAGAGCGGACGGATCCACCGCAAGACCAAGCTCCCCGACGAGAAAACAAACGCCCCAGACCGCCTGTAGGCGATATAAAGATGATTGTGGCAGGCACCACGACCGCTGGGTCATCAAAGAAAGCTCGAAAGACTTATCTCAGAATGGTCCAGAACATCCAGTTGACAAGGTCTGTGCCCAAAATACCGCGGACTGATAACCCCCTCATTGGATTGTCAGATGAAGATGCACGACGCCTTCACCACCCGCATGACGATGCACTTGTCGTCACCATACGGGCAGGAGATTACAACATGCACCGAGTTCTCGTCGACAACGGAAGCTCGGCGGACATCCTCTACTATCCTGCGTTCCAACAAATGGGGATCGATAGGGAGCGTCTAGTTCCAACTAACGCTCCACTGGTCGGCTTCGAAGGAACAAAGGTGTTTCCCCTTGGCATCGTCACTCTAGCAGTAACCATTGGAGACTACCCTCAGCAGGTCACCAAGAATGTAGCATTCCTTGTGGTCGACTGCCCATCAGCCTGCAACGCCATCATAGGACGTCCAACTCTTAACGCATGGAAGGCCGTGACCTCGACCTACCATTTAATGATAAAGTTCCTGACGAACTACGGAGTAGGAGAACTAAGAGGAGATTAAGTCACCGCACGCGAATGTTACGTAGCAATGATGAGGATGGACGACCACCACCAGTCCATGAGCATAGAGGAACAACATAAAGCGGCGGAGCCCATAGAAAAGCTCGAAGATATACCTCTTGACGACTCCCAACCAGAGCGGACAACTAGGATCGGCACCCTTGCAAACCCGACGATACGTCAGGAACTCGTAGCCTTCCTCAAAGAAAACCGAGACGTGTTCGCTTGAAGTCACGAGGACATGCCAGGCATTGACCCGTCGGTCATAATACACAAATTGAATGTATCACCATCTTTTCCGCCAGTTCGCCAAAAGAAAAGAGTCTTCGCCCCGGAGAGGGATCGGGCGGTAGCAGAAGAAGTCCGCAAGCTACAAGAAGCGGGCTTCATTAAGGAGGTTTACTACCCTGAATGGTTGGCCAACGTCGTCATGGTAAAAAAGAACAACGGGAAATGGAGGATGTGCGTAAATTTTATAGATCTAAACAAAGCATGCCCCAAGGATAGTTATCCTCTACCAAGGGTCGACCTTCTAGTGGACTCTACGGCCCAACACCAGTTGTTAAGCTTTATGGACGCGTTTTCAGGATACAACCAGATCCTAATGGATGAAGCTGATCGAGAAAAGACTTCGTTCGTCACAAGTCAAGGCCTTTTTTGCTATAATGTCATGCCATTCAGTTTGAAAAACGCAGGTGCAACGTACCAAAGGCTCATGAACAAGATGTTCGCACAACAAATTGGCAGAAACGTCCAGGTATATATCGACGATATGCTGGTAAAAAGCCGAAGAGAAAAAGATCATTTGGGAGACTTAAAGGAAACCTTCGATGCTCTTCGCTCCTACAACATGAAGCTAAATCTAGCCAAGTGTGCCTTTGGAGTAACGGCTGGAAAATTCCTAGGATACATGGTGTCCCAACGAGGTATTGAAGCCAACCCGGACAAGATCCGAGCTATAATGGAGATGACGCCTCCAAGGAACGTGAAGGAAGTACAGAGCCTTAATGGCAAGGTTGCCGCGCTCAGCAAGTTCGTATCCAGGGTGACAGATAAGTGTCTCCCATTCTTCCGCACACTGAAGAAGTCCTTTGAATGGACGGACGAATGCCAGCAAGCATTTGAAGACCTGAAGGCATACCTATCATCACCACCATTGTTAACCCCCTCCCAACCAGGTGAAGAGCTGTTCCTCTATTTGGCTGTTTCCCCAGCAGCCATCAGCGCAGCCCTAGTACGGGAAGACGACAAAGTGCAAAGGCCGGTGCACTACGCCAGCCGAGCATTCCACGGAGCAGAAAAAAGATACTCGTCAATGGAAAAACTTGTCTTCGCTCTAGTGACGGCAGCCCGCAAGCTTAAGCCGTACTTCCAAGCCCATACGGTGGTTGTACTGATTGACAAGCCCATACGGCGAGCAATGAGTAGCCCAGAAGCCGCGGGACGAATGGCCTTATGGGCAATAGAGTTGAGCAAATTTGACATAAAGTATCGCCCCCGCACAGCCATCAAAGGGCAAGTGCTCGCTGACTTCATCACAGAATTCACATACAATGAGGGCGAGGGGGCGAAAAGTTCCCAGTGGAACGTGTTCACCGACAGGTCATCAAACAAAAAAGCTGGAGGAGCAGGAGTCGTACTTCGTTCTCCAGAAGGCGACGAGATCGAATGCATGATCCGACTTGATTTTCCTACAACTAACAACGAAGCAGAGTATGAAGCCCTCATAGCAGGCTTAGATCTGGCCAAGGCTGTAGGAGCGATAGACACGGTGGTCCATTGCGACTCTCAGGTCATCACCAATCAGATAAACGGCGACTATGAATGTAAGGGAGAAAGAATGAAAATGTACTTGGAACAAGCCAAAAAGAAGGTGGACGAGCTTCAAGCAAGAGTTGTCCAGATCCCAAGGGGAGATAATGAGCAAGCTGACCGCCTTGCCAAAGCTGCATCCGCGGATCACGCGATCGTCCCCAATAAGGTACTATCTTTTACTCAATTCGCACCACTAATAGATGTCACCAGTGTGCAGGAGGTAAGATCCGAGAATGATTGGACCACCCCTTTAATCGCCTATCTCAAAGATGGCATACTACCTGAAGAGAAGGAAGCCGCCAGGAAGCTGAAGGTCCGGGCGGCCCGATTTGTCTTAATAAGGGAAATCCTATACAAAAGAAATTTCTCTCGGCCATTCCTAAGGTGTTTAGGGCCCGAAGAAGCGGATTACGTCATGAGAGAAGTACATGAAAGGATCTGTGGCAATCATTCAGGGTCACGATCGTTGGTTCACAAATTAGTTCGGGCTGGATACTATTGGCCGACCATGCAGAAGGACGCCCAGACATATGTCAAGTCGTGCGATAAGTGCCAACGATTCAGTAACATCATCAGGTAGCCAGCTGAAGAAATAACCCCAATAACTGCCCCATGGCCATTCGCCCAATGGGGATTAGACATCATGGGCCTATTCCCGACGGCAGCAAGGTAGCTGAAGTTCCTAATAGTCGGAATCGACTACTTCACCAAATGGGCAGAAGCTGAAGCCTTGGCCACAATCACTGAAAATAACGTACGTAGTTTTGTTTGGAGGAACATCATTTGCAGGTTTGGGATTCCAAGGGTCCTGATCTCGGACAACGGTAAACAGTTCGATAATAACGCCTTCCGAGATTTCTGTTCACAATTAGGGATGAAAAACCACTACTCTTCCCCTGCCCATCCCCAAGCCAACAGACAAGTTGAAGTCATGAACCGATCCTTACTTCGAATAATCAAAACTCGGCTCGAGGGGGCAAAAGGCATATGGCCAGAGGAACTACCCAGCGTACTATGGGCATACAGGACAACCGTCAGGACCCCCACAGGAGAAACTCCATTCCGGCTAACATATGGAAGTGAAGCTGTTATACCAGCTGAGGTCGGGCTCACGAGCTACAGAGTGGACAATCACGACGAAGGAAGGAATGACGAAGCCAGGCGTCTAGAACTCGACCTAGCCGACGAAGTTAGGGTGACAGCTGAATAGAGGCTCGCGCGATACTAGAACCTCATGGCTAAACACTACAATTCCCGAGTCAAGCATAGGGACTTCGAAATTGGAGACCTCGTCTTAAGGAAAGTAATGGGCACCTCCAAAGACCCTACACAAGGAAAACTCGGCCCAAACTGGGAAGGACCCTATAAAATAGCATCATGGTTAAGGAAGGGCACCTACTACTTGGAGACTCTGGACGGACTAAATTTACGCCATTCATGGAACGCTGAGCACCTCAGAAAGTACTACCAGTAGAGAACAAAGAACGCTACTCCTCATTTCCAGTCTATTTCTTTCAGTCATTTATTTTAGTCATTTATTTAGTTCACTACAATACATTTAAAGCTCAAAGGGCTAAAGTTTATTCATTTTTGAACAATTTTCTACTTATGTATGCTTTCAACACAATAAGAGAAGTTTATTCAGATACATTTGTTATGTGGACGAATCTACTGCTAAGTCCACAAAGTGGACGACCTTATTATTAAGTTCACAGAGTGGACGAGTCGACAACTACGTCCGCAAAGTGGACGAGTTTATTACTAAGTCCGCGTAGTGGACAAGTTTACTACAAAGTCCACAAAGTGGACGACCTTAAGTCCACAAAGTGGACGGAACTACTACTAAGTCCACAAAGTGGACGACCCTAAGTCCACAAAGTGGACGACCCTAAGTCTACAAAGTGGACGACCTTAAGTCCACAAAGTGGACGGAACTACTACTAAGTCCACAAAGTGGATGACCTTAAATCCACAACGTGGACGACCTTAAGTCCACAAGGTAGACGACCTCAAGTCCACAAAGTGGGCGACCTCAAGTCCACAAAGTAGACGACCTTAAGGCCACAAAGTGGACGGCCTTAAATTCACAAAGTGGACGGCCTTAAATCCGCAAAGTGGACGACCTTAAATCCGCAAAGTGGACGACCTTAAGTCCACAAGGTAGACGACTTTAAGTCCACAAAATGGACGACCTCAAGTCCACAAAGTAGACGACCTTAAGGCCACAAAGTGGACGGCCTTAAATTCACAAAGTGGATGGCCTTAAATCCGCAAAGTGGACAACCTTAAGTCCACAAAGTGGACGGCCTTAAGGCCACAAAGTGGACGGCCTTAAATTCACAAAATGGACGGCCTTAAGTCCGCAAAGTGGACAACCTTAAGTCCTCAAAGTTGACGGATTCACTACAAAGACCAGAAAGTGAACTTGGAGTTCAAAAAAATAATAATGGACAACTTTGATACGAAGTCCACAAAGTGGACGGAGTCACTACAAAATCCACGAAGTAAACTACATTAAGTGCACAGAACCAATACAAAGTCTACAAAGTGGGCGACCTCGTCAAAATAAACAAGTCTACTAGTAGGATGCGAAGCTTTCACAGAAAATCAAACTAACGACATGAAAACGTCAAGAACAAAGCAACACTATTGGGAGCAATAAAAATATTAAATAAAATTGTCTTTACAAAGGCCCAAAAACACGGGCGTCAAACATTAAAGCTCATTACAAAATAGAAGCACCCTTGGAGCAAAATTCATTACAAATATTTATAAAACTGAAGGAGTAATTGACGGAGACAGAGCAATAATAGGAGTAGAAGCATCGTCAGCATTAGGTTTTTCTGCGTTGAGACCCCCTGACGGAGCTATGGAAACAGATTTATCTACGGCAGGCTGGGCGAGGACGAAGCTGCCATCCCGTGAGTCAACCTTGAGCTGAGTGGTCTCGTCAGTTCCTTCAAAGGTGGAACCTCCTGCCGGAGTTGACGGAAGGGGCTCATCCATGTTGATCTTGGAAAGGTCCAGGCCGGGATAAGCAGACTTCACCTGCTTTAGGCAATCCTCAAACCCGTCAACATAGTAGACGGCGCAGGCATCGATAAAGGATTGAGAATCCTTAAACTCTGTCACGGCGTCCGCCTTGGCCGTCTCCACTTGACTTAGAAGGCTTTTGAGGGCCTTCTCTGCCAATTGCTTCGCCTCGTCAGCTAAGCTCCGCTGACGAATCTCTTCCTCTAGCTTGGCCGTCAATCCCTTCACCTTTCTGGCTAGATGGACGTTGGCCTCCTTGTACTGCTGCTGCGCATCAACGGCGTTCTTGAGGCGAACATGCAGACGGGAGACCACCGCTTCCTTGGCAGCACACTTGTCCCGCAAGAACTTCATCTGGACCATGGCCTGCAAAACATAAAAATAGCGTCAGTCCATTGCAAGCTCTTCCATGTGACACAATGAGAGAAAGAAAAAGTATACCCGAGTAAGGTCGAAAAGCCCTGACGACCCTATCTCGTCCGTCGCCTGTTCGTCACATAGCTCCATCTCCTCTTCCTTTAGGATGGACTCTGCCACCTCCACAGCATAGTCCTTATGGGTAAGGAGGTGACGAACAGGATCAGGAGTAACGACCCCTGGCGCAGTCATCAAGCCTTTGCCTGACCCATGAGAAGCTTTTGGGGGTGACGGCTTCTTAGTAGTTTTATCCCCAGAGGAAGGAACCACCTTCTTCCCGGACCGATCGTCCGTCCCGTCAGTCTTCCTCTTGACGCCCTTCTTACTGACGGGCTTGGGAGCTGACGACGGTGTCGCCTCACCTTTAGCCCTCTCCTTCTCCTGTTTCTTCTTGGCAGAGGCAGCACGAATTCTTTGTTTAGCCGTCTCCATTTCTGTTAAGGATAAAAAGTGAGTGATAAGAAAAAAAATATAATGATAAGAAAAATAACAAAGGAAATTAAGACTCACGTCGACGAGAAAAATTGTTCAGCCTCCGAGCTTCCTCCGTCGGCTCCAGGCCACCACAATATAAGTGCAGAGTGTCTAGGGTGATTAGGTCCCGGCACTTCCTTTCGTCTAAAGGAATTGACGTCACCCGACGGATAAACTCTTCTTGCTCCTCGGTTATACGTGGACGAGCGTTGGCTGGAGGAAAAAGAGACGGGGTTAGAAATCAGTCAAATAAAGTAAAAAAACAAGGGCTGACGGAGTCAACCTGAATCCCTGACGTATGCCCAAGTGTTATCAAAGAAGCCATGAGGCATTGACTCCCATTCTTCTTGACGGCATACCCAGTTGGTACCTTCCACAAAGAAATATCTTCCTTTCCATTTTCTATTTGAGTCAGGCATATCTGACACCAATTTCAATTCTTTCGTCCTTACTGAAAAATGATAAAACCCCTTGGACGAAGAGATGTGTTGGGGACGGTAGCACCAAAAGAACTCATCTAGAGTTAACTGACGGTGCCCACCGCTAAGACGACCCCATAAAATCTCTGCGCCAATAAATGTCCTCCAGGCGTTGGGGGCAATTTGGCTGATAGAGATACCCAAAAAGTTGGCTAACTGACGATATAGCTGCTTCAGCGGCAATCTCAAACCCGCAGCAAACATGGCGTCGTACATGCCCACGTCTGCCGTTCTCCCAGAATAGCACCGTTCACCCTCCCCGGGCAGACGGATTGGGATGTCGTCTGGAATCTGGTAGCGAGCCCGTAACGTGTTAAAAACGTTCTCGGACATCGTCGGCAAGAAGCCATTGACAGACCATTCCAAGGGGAGGATGAAGGGACGGTCATCACCAGGAGCTCCCGAAGTACTCTCCAAGGTCTCCTCATCACCGTCATCCTCACTCCCATCACCCGTTCTCTCTTTTCTCTCCTCACTATCCCCATCCTCGTTTACCTCACCTTCTCTACCACTTGCTTCCGCTTCGTCAGAAGAATGGGCCGACGTGTCCCTTTCTGACGACCAGGACGAGCCCTCCTCGGGCTCACGACCTGACGGGAAGATCTCGTCGTAACCTGCTCCCTCGCGGACTGACGACTATTCACTCGACATCTGACTACCTACAAACGACGGTTTTTTGTTCTAAGAACCTAGGCCGACAACCTCGCCAAATGTACAGGGTAGAAAAAGAAAAAATTAATTAAGAGGAAAAAACTTACAAGTAAAAGGTCGACGACGGTCCCAAAAGGTTGACGGTCGCGAAATAGGCAAGGCTAGTAAGTGGACGAATAGGAGTCGTTTACGTGACGCTTTGGCTCTCAGAAGATTGCAAGTGTTGAAAAGTTCAAAATGAGGGGAATAGGAGGTATATATATAGGAAAAAGGGCAAGAAAGACGAAGCGACGTGCTCATCCCAGATCAAGGCAAATCGGACTATGCCACGTGTGCTAGCATTTAATAGAGGCTACCTACAGACATCATAAGTATATACTCCATAACTCGTCAAGCGAGATTGACGAGGCTATGGAGTAGGAGGCAGTTGATAAGGGTTATTTCGGTAAGTCCAAAGCTGAGGAACCAAGAACTGACGACCCTGAGGCTGACGACCTTAGAGGCTGTAGAGCCTTAAGCTGACGACCTTCATCAACAAACCGACGACTCCAGGGATACCGCCAAGCTGACGAAGTTAGACATAGTCCCGTCTCCAATGTCTTAACCAACACGCATGCCAAAAGGATCCTTGCACGACACGTTTGAAGACTCCTATAAGGACAAGGACTCTAGAAGATGCGTAAGATCCAAGAATTACTCTCCAAAAAGGAAAAGAACTTCTTGGCCAAGGCATGGGTTTCAGCCCTACGCTACTATAAATACCACAAAACCCTCTCAAAACAAGGTACGCATAATTCACCTCAGCTCTAGCACTTTAGAGTTGTGAACAAAAGATTTGTCTAACTTGACCGTCGGAGGGTGTTTGGCCGGTACCACACCGGTACCCTTTCCTAAGTCTTCACCTTTTGTGTTGCGCAGGTACGTTATTAGGAGCACGTGCGAACCGTGTAGCTTACTGACGATTTTAAGCATCATCAATGAAAATGAAAATATTTTCAATTGTTTGTTTGTGTTGTGAAAAATTCATCAGAAAATTATTTTGTGTTGAGTTTTACATGTAAAAACTTATTTTTATGAGCCTAACTACCACAATCACCACCAGCCACTATAAACCTAGCCACTATCAACCACCACCAACCACCACATAACCAATTAACCTGAAAAATTCATAATCAAGAAATTCACCACCAATCCACCATTAAAACTCACAACAAACTCGTCATACAACTTGAAAAAACTCACCCAGCCATCATTGAAACCTACAACAAACTCATCACATGACCTGAAAAAACCCATCCTAAGCACCAATCCACCACCCCTGAGGACAAATATTATTTGCAATAAAAAAACGCTAAAAAAAATCCAAAAAGGGTAGCGAGATCGTTGAGGTGGCGACGACATGGGTGGGCAACGACCGCGTGAGTGGGCAGCAAGTTGTAAATCGATGACATGCAGTTCAAGATTTGGCCTTGGTGGGTCATAAGGAAAGAGAAAGGATGAGAAGAGAAAGAGAGAAGAGAGGAGGAAGCAACAGATCGACGAGTGGAGGCAACGGTGGAGGTGGATTGGTAGTGGCACAAGCTAGGTCTCTCTCTCTCGTTCCTTCAACTTGGTGTGTGTCAGTGAGGAGAGTGGAAATTTTTTTGAAGGTAAAATCACTATATAAATCACTTTTAGGGTATAAAGGGTTTAATTTATTGTCAACTGAAATGGATTTTCAGTTTGACCGTATTTTCATGTGCACTCAAACACATTTAAGGGGTCCGTTTGGATAGAGCTTATTTTTACTGAAACTGAAAACTGAAACTGAAAACACTGTAGCAAAATAATTTTTAATGTGTGAATAGTACTGCGAAACCCATTTTTAATAAAAAATTGCTAAAAAAGTCCGTGAACAGTGCGCACACAGTGTTTTGTCTCCTCAGATCTGAAACGCGGCAGAGCAAAAAAAAAAAAAAAAAACTGAAACGTGAAACGTGAAAACGCAGCTTAAAAGCTATATCCAAACGAGGCTAAGGATGTAAAATATTTTCCTAATTTCCATTTCACTCGAAACAAACACAACCTTTGCAATAAAGAAAAATTGGTTGTCATCAGTTAATCACAGAGTATAATTTAAATCTTAGCTCAAAAAATGATAATCATACTTTAGATGTTTGGAAAAGATATTCCTAATGGGACTTTCATTTGAATACTGCTTTTTTTTTTTGTTTTTTTTTTGAACTTTTCAAAGTTTGTCCAGTATGTGATGAAATCAGGGAAGATTTGGAGCTTTTTACTATGATTTCATGGACGATTTGGTTTAAAAGGAACAAGCTTCGGAATTCATCTCAGGTTTTCCCCATTAACTCGGTCTACCAACAAGCTTAGGACTCACGTTCTGATTTTTGCAAGCTTAGCCACAGCCTACATCTCGCTCAAACAAACCCCGACTTACTTAGACTTTACATTCTACCAACAGCAGTAAAATCAACTTTGATGTAGTTGTGCTCACAAATGAAAATATATGGTACTGGTGTCGTTGTTAGAGATGATCAGGTATGGTTATAGCCTCGATGTCCCAAAATAAACTCTCTCAATTTTTGAAGTTGAAGCGATGACAACTATAAGAGTACTAAAATTTGTTTTAGAAATTGAGATTTCTTCTGCAGTAATTGAAGGTTATTGTGAGTTAGTGATTAATCCCCTTCATTTGCCTCATTTGGTCTTATGATACGAGATGCAAAAATATTAACAAAGTCTTTCTGTAGTTTTAACTTTTCTCATGTTCAACGTGAAGGAAATTTTGTTGATGACAATCTTGCTATTCATGTTGTCACGTGTTTATGAAAGATATCCCATCACACATTTATATTTCAAGCCAATTTGGCTTATGATTCTTAATAAAGTTTTCAACTTTCTTCTATAAATATATATATATATATATATATATATAAAATGGAATATAAATAATATTTCCATATTATTTGAAAATTATAATGTACACTATTCTTTTTCTTCTATTTCTACTATAGTTGAAATAACATTCTCTCATTTTTAATTTCATGAATTTGCAACGATGTTTTTTTCCCTAAAAGAATTTATTTTTTCTTAATATTGAATCCTTCCCGAAAACTCCGGGCGTTTTTTTTTTTTTTTTTTCTCTCTCAAATTCTTTATGACGTAGCACTTTTTCTTGCACCCAAATGACTTTTGGGCCTAACCTTTTATGGGACTGGGCCATTAGTGGTGGGATTAGTGGCCACTTGGCTAGCGTCTCCATCATATCCGTGGACGCTAAAAAGAAAGCCAGCGTGTTTCCTCTTCGTACCAGTCGTTAGTTGACGTAGCCCTGTTGGTTTCCTTATTCTTCGTGACCACCATTTTAGCTCATGACACGTGGCCTCACTTGGGCTCTAAAACACCCCTAATTTTCATAGGCATTAATAGAACTGTTCAGACGTTGACTGTTGTCTAATTTTTATGAGATTTGAAATACATCCATCCCCCGGGGTTATAGAATCAAAACCTAATTATGTAATCAACAAAAGTCAATCATGATGATATTTTTTTTTTGAAAAATGCTATTTTTTTAAGAAATAAACTAATGGTCAAACACACGCTCTTTTTTTTTTTTTTAGGTAATTACATCATGCTGTTAATTCTGCAGTTTGAATACTTTCTCCCTTAAATCTTCAAGCACTTTGTGCATGAGGAAATGCCAATTCAGTTACAAAATCTTTGGCACTAAACGCACACTTAATTACCATTTCGTCAAATTCAAATATATTACTTATCCCAAAGTACCATTATAAAATGCCTAACTTTTGTAGTAGTAGAGTGACGTTTTAAGCAATAAAAAAGAGTTACACTCAAGCAATTTGTAACTATAACATTCTTTTTTAGAATAATGTTATAGTTATAAATTATTTTGCACTATTTTAATAAATTGTTGTTGTGACCAATTAATACTGATTTTTATTATTAGTCTATCACTAACATCATTTTTTCATGTATTTGTAGCCAATTATTACTAATTGATAAATAGTTTGTAACTATAACATTTTTTTTAATCAATGGATTTGAACCCCAATCTTACTGACATACAAGTTAAACAATCAGTAATTTGTTTGTTAATCAAGCAAATATTCTTCATATGTTTGTTAGTCTTATTTACATCCTCCATCTTTTTAAGAATCATCATAAATTTTTTATCTTTTTAAAAAATACAAGTTTTCAAAATTATCATTAGTTTTGTTTATAAAAAATAATTTATTTTATTTATTTGTTTTTTATAATAATAATTTTTTAAATGAAAATAATCATTAATATAAATTTTAGTGAAAGGTGTATATTAATTGTTAAATAAAGCATAAAATGGTAAGTTGGGAATTTAACAATATCGTATTCATCAACATTTCAAATATGATTATATTTTAGGACAATAAAAAATAGAATAGATGAATAACAAAATTGAATAAAGTGTGTGTGTGTGTGTATATATATATATATTAACTTGGACAAAGTATAGACTTGATTTTTCATACAATCATGTCCAAGTTGAAGTGGTATAATAATCATCTCTATCTAGTTTACTTTCAGAGGTAAAGGATATATTGTCCAACTATCATATTTGGTGAGATTTTCAATGGGTATATTGATTTTTTTTTTTAATACTCTTGACTCGATAGAATTTGAAACCTATGGCAAGATTAATACTCTTTACTATTAGGCTAATGCACCAATTGGTGTTGTAGTGCCAATGGGCTCAAGATACGTATTGGGCCGGCCCAAAGGCTCTCACGAGAAGGAAAGCCCAACCCAATAGCATGAATGGTCCGAGGACGTGATAAGTCTCGCCTACGAAGTCACATGACAAAAGAGAAATGTCATGCATGAGCAGAACACCACAAAACATGACGTCCGAGGATGGCCAAGTCCTCGGCAACATGTTACTGAGGACAAAGCGAGTGATCTGGCGGTTCAAGGGCATCCGTACTGAAGACCTTGGATATAAAAACTGAGAAAACGAGAATAGGGAATAAAAGGAAGTGACAGACAAATATCAAGGATAAAGCTGCTACCACCGCATGGAAGGCTCTATACCTACCTCTCTGGCCGCATTAATGAGGAAGTGACGCATGAGCATTGAAGTTCAACCTTGCACTTACCGCCAAATACTTTGGTAAGAAAGAATGATGGGACAAGTATCTAAAAAAGAGCATCTGGACTACACGTGGAAGGAAGGAGGAGAAAAAGGTTGGTCAATAAAAGGCGAAGGAAGAAGAGAGAGAAGGCGGCGAGTAAAAAAAAGAGAGAGACACACACACATACAGACAAGAGAGAGAAATTGTAAGGAGAGGCAAAAGATAGTCCTCGGCATTAATATATGATACAGCTTTCACCTATATACGGGGAGAATGCATGAATTCTGTGATTAAATTTATCCTTCTGTGTTATCTGCTATCCATACCTAGATTAGAAACCCACTCTCTATAAATTCATTGTTTTGGACTCATTGGGCTGGGTCAAACACGTTCAACTTTAGTCCAGCGTAATTTGTGTCCTTACATGTGTTTTTTGGATATAGATAGAATAGGATTTGAACTCATGTATCTTATTTTATGATATGTTTGTTCAAATTGAACTAACTAGACTTCACTACAATACCTTGGAAGCAATCCAAATCTAAGTGCCCAAATTTGTCACAAATATGGCAAAGGTCTCTTGTCAGGATTTTTAGACCAAGATTGAGGGTGACATTTATTTGTTTGATGAACAATTTGAGATGACTAATATAATAGTTGTTGAGTCTACTTTCACGACCTCTCTGACTGGTTCCTACTATGTTCTTTTCCACCTCTTTGGTTTAGATAGAATTGTGCGCAGGGTTGAGTTAGGGTTTTTGTTGTTTGTTGCAACAAAAATAGCCAAGACATTGTCCTTGGGATACTCATTGATGTCTCCAAGTTCTAATATGTTTAATTGTAACTCATCAAAAGTCGATCTATTACTCATTGTGCATATTTTTGGACAAAAAACATTGTACTCTAATCCCTTGAGCACTCTATTGTTGGACAAAAAGCATTTCTTCATTGTCAACAATAACTCCCACAACCGTTAATTTATTTATGCCTTCTTTGAGTTTATGTAATTACAAGTTCACCATAAATCATTATCATTTTTTGATGACGTGGAGTTCGATATTGAGGTTGAGTATTTTTTAGTGTGAGGATGAATCTCTTGTGCAAAATCAACTCCTGCCACAACAAACATAAGGTGAGAGAGTAAAGTTGATAGAAGAGACTTAAAAAATGCCTATCTTTAAACTCCTTCGCTGTATAAGCTAAGTATGGATTAATAAAATTAATTGGACTTTTACTCACAAAAGAAAAAAGAAAAGAAAAATTTGATGGTCAACGATTTCAATTTCATCCAAAAAAAAAGAAAAGAAAATTTAAGTCATAAATTTTTTATCGAAAAAAGTTAACGGATATTTTAAAGTTATTGGTTTAAAGAAATTTTTTTTAAAATTTTTATGAAAAAAGAAAAAAAATTATATACTAATTTTTACAGTTTTTCATATTTCTTAGTAACGTGTTCATGAAATAATTTATTAACGATATTCTAAATTACTCCTTAAATACTGT
Source organism: Castanopsis chinensis (assembly GCA_032878915.1). Classification (NCBI taxonomy): domain Eukaryota; kingdom Viridiplantae; phylum Streptophyta; class Magnoliopsida; order Fagales; family Fagaceae; genus Castanopsis; species Castanopsis chinensis. The sequence continues at coordinate 4,253,431 of JAVQMG010000122.1, read as the reverse complement.
ACTTAAATATTGTTTCTTAAATTCTACCAAGTGTATGTCCTTTTAATAGAATGAAAGTATATTTGTTTATTAAACAACATAATTAAATTTTAAAATTTTAAAAGAAGAGGTTAAGAGACATCATTAAAACACCATAATTAAGTTTAGTACAACGAAACCTACTGTGATTTGCTATAAAAAAATAAAAAATAAAAATCTTAAAAGTGGCAATTTCCGTAGATAGAATCCAAGAATAGGGGCAGTCATAATAGTTATCCCCATCACATTCATCATCAGTTCATTAATCATCCCGTTAGCTACCTCCGACTATTAACTTGAACTCCCTCACATTTCGCCTCCACAGCTACTCCGCCAAGCCAATTCATCAAAAACCCCCCTCAGATAAAACCCCTACAGCAGAGGGAGATAAAGAAGCAAAAAAAAAAAAAAAAGTAACCAAACACAGCCGGATATAGCTTCAAGCTAGCTAGCTAGCTGTATATTATAGACCCGAGATGTGGCGTTGCGTTTCCCAAGGACTTCGCGTCTCTTCTTCCAGAAGATCGCCCCTCAATGACTCTCTCAGATCTCACATTTCACGCTTTTTCTCCACTGGCTCGGTGCGATCTCTTTCTCTCTATCTCTCTCGCATTTGGTTTTAGGGTTTATGCTCTTCACGATCTCTCTCATTTTGTATCGTAACCTTTTGGATGATTGAGCTAAGTTCTTTATCTGATTAATTTTTGATTTTTTTTTTTTGGATTCTGATAGATATTTGTGCTTCTTTCTGTGATCGATAGTCTTTTTGAATTGTTTGATTTTAAAAATAATTTCGCTGTGATTGGTTGCTGAGAACTTGTAGGAAAATGAGAGAATCTATGCTTATTTTCATAACTCCAAACACACTATTAATATCCACCAAACCGAGCTCAATACAGCTAGCTGAATTCGTTCAAATTTGTTTTTCTCGAATTATCGTTATTTAATTCCTCTCAACTGCTTGAAGCAAACGCTACTACTAAAGCTTCATTTGAATTTAGTCTATTAATTCCCTGATTTTTTGCTGCGGCAAAATTCTATTAGCTTATTTCGTTTTGCATCGTTCAATGTATACGAGCTTATGATTTTATGCTTTTTGTTTCAATTCTATGTCTTCAATAGCTTGCTTCGTGTGTGCCTTACAAATCAATCAATCAACAAAAATAAGTATATATATAGGGGCAGAACTGGGAATTTTTGCTTGGGGGCTGAGTTATATGGTACAGATAAATTACAAACCATGCGCTCACGAGCACACATCTAATGCTAGAGTTAGTCACCATTCATATATGTATTAGATACAAAATCATCAACTTGTATCTAATATACTACTCCATAGTGAAATTTTTGAAACTTTTATTTTCAACATATATAAGTTATGAAATTGTCTGCCAATGTAAATGGACGATTTAAAATGGAACCAATGAATTCTTAAAAATCATGAATGATCCAAAATTTTAGCAAATATAAGAATAAATTTATAATAAAAAAGGATATAAAAAAATAATAAAAAAGGCATTGAAAATTTATTAGGTGGACCAATTCTTAGTTTTGTAGGCCAAACCTTCAAAATTTTAGTAAAGTATAATATATATATATATATATATATATATATATATATACACGCACATGTCTAAAAAATTTGGGGTGGGCCATGGCTCCCACAAGTTTCACTTAATTCCACCCCTATATATGTCTTCAATAGCTTGCTCCATGTTTGCCTTACCAATCATCAATCAATCTATATATATGTGTGTATATAATTTTATCTTTGGGTTCACTACTGTATTTTTAGCGGTGGTTTGATTGCAAGTGGTTATAAGGCATGGCTTTTGTTTGTGGCAGACTGGGGGACGCTCCTCATACACGGTAGTCGATCATACATATGATGCGGTTGTTGTAGGAGCTGGTGGTGCTGGGCTAAGAGCAGCCATAGGGCTTTCAGAGCATGGATTCAATACAGCCTGCATTACAAAGCTCTTCCCTACTCGTTCACACACTGTTGCCGCTCAGGTATGAGACGTTATATTTTTTGTAGATGTTTTATCAACTGTGGTTCATGTAGATTGTAACTAGTATGTCTTTGTATTATTACACTGGTATTTTGGTTCAGTTGTGTGGATTTAAACCTGTTCATGATATCGGACATTTTCTGTCTTTGCTTCAATTTGAATTTCATTATTAGTAATAATTGTAGGCTAACATGATCATTGACATGTATGATTTGGGAGGTTGTTTGCATGTTCTACCGTATTTGGTAACTGGCATGTTCTCAGTCATACGATCATGGCTCTGATTTTTGAGTGACCCATTGATGCTTATAAAGGATTACTTCAAGTTACTTATAATATAAGCCTGTATGTAGCCTGTATTTGGTCTACCAAATGCCATTTTAATGATTTCACATTATGTTTGAATTTTATATGCATTGCATTATAGGAAGCATGTAGTATTTAGTGTTTGGTTGGTCTTATTGTTTGTTGTGATAAACTAATTGATAAAATTTGTCCATATAATTGCTCTCCAAAAGATAAAAAAGGGCGCTTTTATCCACATTGACCTGGGCCATTATGATTCCATTATTTGGATTCCTTTCATTATATCTGGGGCAATCGAAGCTGACAATTATGAATTCTTCACTTTACCTAGTTGAATGGTGACTATTATTTATTTCTGTCATTTTCTCTGTTCATAACTTCATCTTATGTCCACATCAAAGATCCAAGTCTGGTTTTTCTGATTTTATTCATCAACTGCGTACTAATGTGTCTCTCTTCATTGACTCAATGTTAAATTTCTGTCCATGGCTTGGATCCTTTGCTTAACTGTGATATTTGAATTCTGCATAGGGTGGTATAAATGCTGCATTAGGCAACATGACTGAAGATGACTGGAGGTGGCACATGTATGACACAGTAAAGGGAAGTGATTGGCTTGGTATGTTGTTAAACTAGAAAAATCTTTCATTTTATTTGCAGTGCTCTTACTTAATATCCAGATTGGATGTTTGTTACAAATTACTTTCTTATATGAATTACATGGAGGATAGAGATCCTGTATTGCTTGTATTAGCTTCATCCACATTTGGTTTAGTGTGTTTTTACATATCTAGGCACCTTTTACTGTAATGAGTCTTCCCAGAGCCACGCCTTGTGTTTTCCTGTTATGCATGTACTGCTTGCTCTATGTAATGGTGTGTTTACCTCAAAGAGAGCCAAAATTGAATTTTTTATGCAAGGAGGCTATGTGGGTTGTGAATGGTTGAGGTCACATGCTCTTATTGGAAATATCGATATACAGTGTCATGCACTGACACAAACATTGTAAAATTTATAACTATTTATTATAGGTCTGTTCTAGTTATATTTTTAACATGCAATGGTATTGCATTTTATGTAGGTGATCAGGATGCCATTCAATATATGTGTAGGGAGGCACCAAAAGCTGTGATTGAGCTTGAGAATTATGGGTTACCATTTTCTCGGACTGAAGATGGAAGAATATATCAGCGTGCATTTGGTGGTCAAAGCCTTAATTTTGGAAAAGGTAAGATGTTGCTGCCATCCATGTTTGAAATTTGAAAGTCTTTCTTGTGGATTGTCTTTAAAGTTGTCTGATTTTGGCTTCTCTTGTTTTCTATTGTTATAGGTGGACAGGCATATCGTTGTGCATGTGCTGCTGACCGAACTGGACATGCTTTATTGCATACTCTCTATGGCCAGGCTATGAAACATAATACCCAATTTTTTGTGGAGTATTTTGCTTTGGATCTATTAATGAACAGTGATGGTAAGTTATTGCATAATAACTCTTGCTTTACACTGTCCTGGAGCTGGTTGAAAATGCCAATATAATCATCTAACTAAGTTTATATTATTCCTTGCAATATCATCATATCTTGTTGGTTTCATAAATGTTGCTGGTGTTATAAGCTTCTCTCATTCCAACAATCACAACATACAAATATTTATTTGTAGCACACTCATGGTCACCACACTAGGTTTCACAAGTCAATACATCCTAGTTGGTGAATATTCTTCATGGGGTTGTTTGGTATTACCTGAGGATAACTTTGTATCTGTACTTCGTTTAATCTATGCATCTCAATGGCTCTTGGAATTTTGCGTGTGTTTTCCCGTGGCAATATGTCCAGCCACCTAAACTTTCAAGAGTTAACTTTTTTTTTTTTTGGGAGAGAAGGGGAAGGAAGGGGGGGGGGGGGGGCTCCATTGGATCCCAGGTGGTAGAGAGGGTTTGTTGATTGTATGGGAAGGTTATTTGATTCTTGATGTTGCAGGTAGCTGCCAGGGGGTAATCGCATTAAATATGGAGGATGGGACATTACATCGGTTCCGTGCTGCTTCCACCATTCTGGCTACAGGGGTACTATAATTGTTGTAAATTTTTTATTTCCTGGCTGGGGATTTTTCAATTAAGATCATCTTAATTTGTTTTAAGCAAAAATATCGATATATTTCATGTTTCTCCCAGGGTTACGGTAGAACATACTTTTCTGCAACCTCGGCTCATACATGTACGGGAGATGGCAATGCCATGGTTGCACGTGCTGGGCTCCCGCTTGAGGTTTATTTTGTTGCTTCTCCAATATTGGCTTTATATATTTACCTGCCTTTTATACTTTATATCGTTATATGTATCTATGTTTTCTGATGATATATTCCTCCTGCAGGATTTAGAATTTGTGCAGTTCCACCCAACAGGTATATATGGTGCTGGTTGCCTCATCACTGAAGGTTGGTACTTTCTGGGTTATTTTGGTGATCTATTATTGCTTTTGGTTGAATACTCTGTCTAGTTTTCTGACCCTTTATGATTTTAACTGTGTTAATCTTGTTTAATTTAAAATTAATCATTTTTTAATAATTTTTTGGCACTTTCATTTGCAACTTGTAGGATCCCGTGGTGAAGGTGGTATTCTTAGGAACAGTGAAGGTGAGCGTTTCATGGAACGATATGCCCCTACAGCAAAAGATCTTGCATCACGAGATGTTGTTTCGAGATCTATGACTATGGAAATTCGGGAGGGTCGTGGTGTAGGTATGACATGCTCCTAGAAAAATATTGTTTATCCTGGTGGCCTTGTTGTCCAGTGATGGAAGACTTTGGTCTTAATGTTGTTACATGGTAGATCTATGCTACAATTTGTGCAAAGTATTTATTATGGCCATTGCCCAATGAAATTAATGATTAATAACAATTCACAATAAACATCCATGTAGGATGTATACATACTGTTTGTGTGCAGTCAAAAGTTATATATTGTAAAATCCACATGCCTGCAATTTTAAAATTTTCTGTTTCGTTTTATGTTTCCTTATAACTATAATTTAATCTTCTACAGGACCTTTGAAGGACCATATCTATCTCCACTTGAATCACTTACCTCCAGAAGTACTGAAGGAGAGACTTCCTGGTATCTCTGAAACTGCTGCCATTTTTGCTGGTGTTGATGTTACAAAGGAGCCCATTCCAGTTTTACCTACTGTGCACTATAACATGGGTGGAATTCCCACCAATTACCATGGCGAGGTATGATTTAGAGCAATTCATGTAAAGCAGGCCCTCTTAAATTAATCATCATACTCTAAAAATTGATTCTCATATTTGATGTATTCCTTTTGAAACTAACTCAGCTCTATGGCTTATAATCTGTATAGTCCAAATGTAACTAATAGTATTTGCTGATTTATTGGTACTCAATATTACATATAAATGAACTCTGTGCAGGTGATTCTCTCTCTCCCCCACACACAAACAAGACCCCTTGAAATTTGAGATTGTTGTACTCACACCCTCTCATCTTTTATTTGCACCGATTTAATACATGTAATTCAGCATAGCTCCTTCTGTAACTGTGCCATTCAAAATCTAACATCCCACACTCAGATCTCTCTCTTTTGTTTGACTTTCTTCTTCTTCTTCACTCACCTAAGTCATTAGCCATGGCCGAATGCTTTGCTCACTTGGTTGCCATGACCAACCCGCCACTGCCACGATCCATCATCAGAGCCACTGCTGATGGTGGCTCTCCTTTCTTTTTCTTTTTCTTTGAGTCAGGCATAATCTATCCGATCAATAACTCATTTTTTCACGTAATAACTTTTTCAAACAGTAAGTGCACAAGGTCATATTCAAGAAAGGGTGCATTTCAATTCCAGTCAGTAATATCCAATCAGTTACAAAAAGCTAAATTGAAATTTCTAGAAATTGAAGGACATATTCAAGAAAGGGTGCTTTTCACTAATGATCCGCCTGTTAATTTCTAGGAAATTACAGGAAAATAAAATAAACTAAATTTCTCTTATTAAGTTTTTTTTATTATTTTTTTATTTTGGGTCCAAAGAATATTAAATAAAAAAATACACTTATCAAACCTTAAACAATTATTTGCCATGGTTAAGGTGAAATTATTCCATAATTTAGCAATTAATATGACAAAACCCTGAAAGCTGTTTACACTTATAATACTTCGCCTTCTTACCAAACAAGCAAATAAAGCACGCCCAGTTCTTCTCCATCTCCATATAGGAAACCCCTGACCGAATCTCCTTAAGCATTCCTTTCCCAACTTTGACATTGACAGTTGTCTCCATCACCATCATTGGCGGTGGCCTCCCACTTCTCGACTCCTTAAGTTCTTTTCTCTTTCTTGCTTCAATACTGTCATGGCCATAGGATTTGGATAATAGAGATCACAATTTGGGCTAGCGGTGGGTTTGAGGTAGGGTCTTCTTCTGGTGGTTGAAGGTGACAAAAGCAGTTGGATGATTTATTTTGAAACCTCAGCGGTGGGTTTTTTTTGGTTGAAGGTGTCATGCATATTCAAAATCTTTACTTTGCCTTGCTAAAATTGAAAAAGCAACATTAGATTTTAGACGGCACAGTAACAGATTGGGCTATTTGGCACAATGCTGAAGTTCATGTACTAAATTTTTTTGGGGTGGGGGTGGGGGGTGGCTAAGTGTAACAACTCCAAAGTTTAGGGGGTCTTAGTGCATTTGACCCAAAATATATTGATGAACCTAAGTACGTGGTTTGAGATATTTATATGAGTGGTCTCGCACCCTAGGATATAGCAATATGCATTCCATTGTGGATACATAGCAATGTGTATTCCAACTGAAGAAAAACAAACACCTAAGATGATTTAATCGAGCCTAGCACTAGCTTGTCAGCAATACTGCTTTCTTGAAACCCAACAACATAGGATCTTCACCACCCAATCCCCCCCCCCACCCCCTCTTCCCCCCCAACAAAAAAAAGAAAAGCTGTGCTATTGCCTTTATCCCATAGACACCATATCATACCTTTCCCTACGATCCCTCTCTGATTCCTCCAATAACTAATCACCTTTTCTTTTTTTTAATTATTTATTTATTTTAGAAAGGCAAGTTTGCACATTGTGAGCACTAGGGTAAAACCCTTTGCTTATTCATTTTGTTTTAATGGAATACTTATTATGTATTAAAAAAAAACCTTATTGTCAAGAACCCAATGGTTCCTGATGGGAATTGCGTGGGTTTTGACTAAAGAGAGACACAAATATTAGAGAAAGAGAAATGCAATAAACAACAAATTGGTTATAATTCAAGATATCCCCATATGAGATTACATGCAACTGTTTATACAATTCAAGGCCTACTTATTCAACATGTGCTCTAATTAATTAGCCCATGTGATTAATGTGTTATCTGTGTTAAACTCTAATAAAAATGTGCTAAATTTTAACTAACTCAATCCTTTCTATTCTACTTGGATATGGTGGGGGTTCCTAACACTTGTGCACACACCAATGGGTTTTGAACTCATAAACTCAACCTCCACACATTCTTATTGGAGAAGCCAGTGGTGCCATTTGTGCTAGAGCTGACCCAAGGCATAAAAAACAAAATAAATTCTGGTATAGCGAGAAATTGTGAGGCTCCATTCTTTTTCGCTTTCAGTTGACATTTCTTTGCTAAAAAATGATAAACAAAGTTGGAACTTGATATCAGCCACTAATAAACAATATTGTCTAGCATTCATTGATATTTTTGTTTGACACCTTACTTAGAAATCATCATATAGCCTACTGTGTAGTTCTTTTGTGCAAATCTGCTTGTTTCTTACTGGCATGCCTTTGTTCCTCAGGTAGTTACAATTAAAGGTAATGATCCGGATGCTGTAGTTCCTGGATTAATGGCTGCTGGTGAGGCAGCATGTGCATCAGTTCATGGTGCCAATCGACTTGGTGCAAATTCCCTCCTTGACATTGTTGTTTTTGGACGAGCATGTGCAAATAGAGTTGCTGAAGTTCAGAGACCAGGCAAGTTTATTTTATAGTTACTTTGGAGACTTGATTATGAAATCTGTATGAGAAACTAAAGATACCTCCACTTGAAATTGAGTAGGGGAGAAACAAAAACCTTTGGAGAAGGATGCTGGTGAGAAGACTATTGCATGGCTGGACAAGATAAGGAATTCAAATGGCTCAATACCTACTTCAAAAATTCGGTTGAATATGCAACGAATAATGCAAAATAATGCTGCTGTGTTCCGTACACAGGAAACATTAGAAGAAGGTACTTTTTAGCAAGTTGTAGTTTTCTCTTTGTTTTTCTGTTTCTAGTACATAGTTTACTTGAATTCGGTAGCTTGAAGTCAAGACTTGACATCGTCCATGACATAAACCGAGTTTTCCTCGTAGAAATCTTGACAGTCTTGGAAACTTACACCTTTTAATCAGCCCAAATAAAGAGCATCTTGACCATCTTCTCCTCTCTTTGTTGTTTCTTCAGGTTGTCAATTGATTGACAAGGCATCGGAGAGCTTTCATGATGTTCAATTGAAGGACCGGAGTTTGATATGGTAAATTTTGGGGACAATGAACTTAATGATAAAATGTTTCATGTGAATTCACAATTTTTTTTAATGAGCTTAAATTATAAATTTTTTTACAGGAACTCTGACTTGATAGAGACTATAGAGTTAGAAAATCTTTTGATAAATGCTTGTATCACAATGCATTCTGCTGAAGCCAGGAAAGAGAGTAGAGGGGCGCATGCACGTGAAGATTTTACGGTTAGTCTTGTTTCTTTTGAAGTTAATCTGTTCCCTTTCATAGTACTTTTCTGTGTAGTGAGATAAGTTTCTCTGGTTTTGCAGAAAAGAGATGATGAGAACTGGATGAAACACACATTGGGGTAAGTTATCTTCTCAGCCCTTCTGAAAGAGTAGCATTGATTTGAAATTATAGGTTGCCATTGTCATTGGAGTTGACCTAGAAATCAAGCTTTTTCTGTGGTGTGTAATGTCACAATTAAGTCCCTTATGATAGTGGAGGACATCTGTTGGATTACTAATGCATATCCTGAACCATAAATGTGGGTTGGGTGGTTTGTTTTGGTTGGTGCGTGGTGTCATGGTAGCCTACTGCAAGTTTAGCATTTTAGTTTTGAGTATATATCCATAGTAACCTGCATAATGATGGTTGTCTATTTATACCTGAACTACCTGGGCTATTATGTCTCACACTGATTGGGAAAAGATCAGAGGGAAAGGAGAAAGTAGGAAGGAATAATGTCTGTCTCTTGTGTGGGAGTGTGAAGAGGGAAAAGAGATGGTTTGGAGGGATAAAATTCCACTTTTGGTCCCATTTTTTATTTTCTCAAAAATGGGATGATTTGACAGGAAGGAAAGGAAAATCTTTCAGTACCCAAAGTGCCCTCAACATAGGGGTAAAATGGTCGATAAAGAGAAAGGGAAGAATGGTAATTGAGGTTTATTTAATTATAATGAGGGATGCTCCATTGTCATATAGCAATTGTAGTATTGATTTGTTTAGAAGAATGTGCTTATGAGCAAGCTTAGCTTTTTGAGTCAATCAAAATTGCATTTGAACCTAGGAGAAGGCAGCTACTCCAGATTATATAAAGAAGTGGCAGGTGTTGTGAGCTATAGCCTTATATGTTTAAATTTTTTGTTCTCTTCTCCATTTCAATAAAAATTATCATAAAAAAAAAAAAAAAAAAAAGTTTTCATATTTTGTGGTGTTGGAAATAATCCAGACCATGTCAACTTATTGCTAGTCCTGATCATTTGTTCATGGCTTTAAAAGTCTGGCTTTTCTCATTTGAGGTTGATAACTAATGAAGGTGCAAGCAATTTATTTATTTTGGCTAAAATTATAAATGCTTTTTTATATTAGGGGAAAATTCATTTTAAACCCAATAGTTTAGAGAATTTAACAAATTAAACCTTGAAGTTTAATAAAGTAACAAATTAAACCCTAAAGTTTGAAAAAGTAACAAACTAGATCCTCAACCTATATTAAACCTTAGACACAAAAGCTAAGGTTTAACATGCCATTTGCGTACTACTTTGTTTGAACTTATTGGTTGTTGTAAGTTGTAACTTCTCTTGGCCTGCCATCTAAGTACACATCTTAGTGTACTGGGTGGTGCTAGTTCTTTTCAGTAAAATTCCTTATCAAAAAAAGAACGGACTGAGGTTTAATGTTTTACTTTTGAAATTATAAGGTTTAAGTTGTTACTTTGAGACTTCAAGGTTTAATTTGTTACACCCTAAATTATACAGTTTAAAATGTAATTTTTCCTTTATATTATTATGTGCATCCTCATCTTTTAGTGGTCTGCCATCTGAGTACACATCTTAGTGTACTGGGTGGTGCTAGTTCTTTTCAATAAAATTCCTTATAAAAAAAAGAACGGGCTGAGGTTTAATGTTTTACTTTTGAAATTATAAGGTTTAAGTTGTTACTTTTTGAAACTTCAAGGCTTAATTTGTTACACCCTAAATTATAGTTTAAAATGTAATTTTTCCTTTATATTATTATGTGCATCCTCATCTTTTAGAGTTCTTTACTTATAATTGCTTGAAATATCAAAGGACAAAGTTTAGCTACAACATTGGTTGTAGCCTTAAGCTATAACCTTATTTAATAAAATAAATATTACTACATATTTTGAAAATCTAACCATTGAATTGCATATTCTTCATGCTCTTAATACACATGTCAAATTTTGTGTCAATCGGATATTATTCACTATATGATCTATAAGCTTATATTTTATGCATAATTCTAAACTACAAAAACGTGCCATTTAAATAATTTATTGATTAAATAGTTATTGATCTTTAATATTCTAAAAATTTTACAAGTATGAAGAATATAAGAAAAATATATCATCCAATGGTAGATTTGTCAAAATTTACTTTCAATAAAAAGATATTGAGTAAGGTTGTAGCCTTCCAATTTTGTAGCTAAACTTTATCCAGTATCATAACACTTGCGATACAACTGCTAGAAAAATGACCTGAAAAGTGAAAACATTACAGCTTCTGAATGAATGCTTTAATAGGAAGCAAAAACCATGGCAAGCCAAACAATATTAGGGTTGTGCAACAACCTTCTCTGCACCATGCCAACCTGTGTGAGTTTACTACAATATTTTTTGCGGGTTGGTCAGATTTAAACCCCAATTGTGCTGGCCAGTTCAGCTTGCAAGTTGAATTAGTCTGCTCTAACCCAACCTAACCTGCCTATATTATAGAAATGGATGTTATATGGTGAGTTTGCCCGTGCCCAATCAACCCCTACTTAACTCAATGCCCTGCTCTTTTGCTTTCACATTTTATTTTATTTCACTGTGAGATCACATTGCTGCTGCCCGTTCTCCCAAAAATCACCCCCTCTTCTTCTCAAAGAGGTGCATACATCTCTCTCCGTTGTTGTCAGTAGGAATCGAGGGTGGGATTGTTCTTGCTAGTACCCAATTAATCTTCCCCAATGGAAGTGGTCAGAGTCTAGCGAGTTGGGATTTGCATGGAGTAGTAGAGACCTATACTTGTCTCTGGACTTTTTATGCTTTTTTTTTTTTTTTTGGAATTAAAAAAATACACATTTTTTTCATTATATTTTATGTCTAAATAATTATGGCATAAATCAAGATTGTTTTTACAACATGCAATTCTTCTCTTTAAAGAATGCACACTTAGAGAATCATGACAATATCATGAGAAAGGTTTTTATCGTATTCTTTTTTGATTCTTTATTGTTTATTCCTTCATAGCAAATTAATGGAAAAACTCTACATATGTGCACTTATATTTCACTTATTATTTTCCCAACCTACACACCCCCCCCACAAAAAAAAAAACATAAAAAATGGTTTTTCTGTTAGTTGATAATAATATGTAACTGACTATTCCTTTGATGATTTCTCTTGATGAATTATTTTTCTAATACATACGATCAACCCGCAAAAACTACTGAGAGCCAGAACCCCCCACCTTGTCAATTCTTTGGGGAGGCAGTTCACTGGCAGTCTAGATTTTCTCATCCCAGCAAATTAGGTTTGGTAGAATAAATTCCTTGTTCATCAACATCTGGATTCATCAATCATTCCAATTCAATATACTTACTGGTCATGAATCTACATTATCTCCTGTTTACTGTTTGCAACCAATTCGTGTTGTCTTGCCACTGTTTGCTACATCCACAACAATCAAAATTGTGTCAAGTGTTGAAGAATTGCTATTATCATTCTAATTTTGATAGCAATAATTTGAAATTATATATTCCACTCCGCATGAATTTATTTTATTTTATGAGTTGTGTTCATTTTTGGTTTGCAGGTATTGGGAGAATGAGAAGGTCCGGTTAGATTATAGGCCAGTTCACATGAACACGCTAGATGATGAGATTGAGACATTCCCACCTAAAGCTCGTGTATATTAATTTGAGACATTCGCTCTAAAAACCGGCAAGGTGGTTTTATGCTAATGGTTTCTCTACAAGTATGCAATAATTCCCCCAAGATAAAATGGATGCGATGAACAATAAATTGTTGTAGTTACAGCATTTTGACGATAATTGTTGCATTATTAGCCTTGGAGTGATACCAGTCATTCATTCGGAGTCTGGTTTGTATTTTATGCCATGAAAAAATGGTATTTATTACCCGTAAGTTGATAATCAATCGTATGCTCTAAATATCTTACAGGACTCAAATTGTTAATGGTAGAGTGGTGGATCTATGAGAATTAATAATAAGTTGCCAATTCAATAGCTGTAAAATTTGTTATGAAATTGTTGTATACGTATCATTACTCCTATCTTTTCAATATATATATATATATATTAGAGTTGGGTCAAGTTACACTCAGTGTAACTATAAGTAATATTACATCATTTAATTAGTTGTTATAAAATTCATATTTGAAAATCTCACAAATAAATTACATGTTTTATATGTTCTTAACATTTATACTAATTTTCATGTCAATTTGATTTTACTTACCATTCGATTTATAAATTCATTTTTTATGCATTATTTTAAATTATAAAAACTTGATTTTAAACAATTGATTGATGATATTACTATTGATTTTTTATTACTTTGAAATCTTGTAAGTATGAAGATTATGCGTAAATAATGTAATCTAATGGTGAATTTATTAAAATTTGTATTCAATTAAAAAATATTTGTTGATGGTCATTTTGATAGAAAAGCCCAATAGCAGAAAGAAGCTTAACAATATGGGTAGAAAAGAGTTAGTAAATTGGAGAGAAAAACCATTAAGTTCGAATGGCAGGAATAATGAATCGTAGACCAAAAAAATAGTAAATGGGCCTCAAAGAAAGCAAGCGGGCCTAAAGGATCCAAGAGAAAAAAGTAATAAACCCATGAGCATTATACGAAATGGAAAGAATAGGCCAAAAAAGGTCCGAGGTAATGAAGCAAGTGAATAAAAGGTTGATGGAAAAGCTTATAAAACTCAAAAGTAAAAGATATGGTAATTGGGTCAGAGAAGCTCAAAAGAGTTAGCAAAAACTCATGGGAATGCAGAATTAGATTGGACGGAGGATGCCCAAGGAAAAGAAATAGGCCAAAGAAACACTTAAGCAATAGAATGGGTCAAGAAAGCCTGAAATAGCATGAATGCAAGCCCAATGATAACACGAGGTCACTGTAATTAAGTAAAAGAAAAGTATACAACAAGCCCAAAAGAGGCCCAACAAGCCCAAAAGAGGCCCAACAAGCACAAATCAAATAACACCAAAGCAAAAATAACAAAATGGCATGGTAGAAATACTAACAAACCCACGGAAGAAACAAGGAGTGGGTTAAGAAGAGAAAAGCCCACAATCAAGCAAGGCCTAACTCTTGAAGGAAGGAAGTCATAAAGAATGAAGACTTAGAAATCAGTTCACGCCACAAGAGGTCAAGAATGAGCGGGAGAACTCACAGATAAGTATCTAGGCCATAGCAAACGCATGAGCAGCAAACAAGCTTTGGACACACACAGAAGTGGAGTATGCATAAGGCTCAGGCACCACCAATCTATACCCAGCCAATACAGGAGTGGTGGGTCATGGGTCAAAGGTAAGAAAGGGTATGGTTTGGCGGTGGAGAGAAGGGGGGAGCATATCTAGAGTTCCGGCTCAAACTCTTTTGGGGGAAATGTCCTGTTGGGATGACATACTACCCAAAAAATGGAAGGATGAGTTGGAACTACTAGGTGCATGCCATGAGGGATAGTAAGAGAGAATGCCCACTCTGTTGCAAATAGGAATGCCACTGTGAATAAGCAAACAAAATAGAATTTTTTGTTTGGTAATGGAATGTGGCACGGCTAGCACAGGTAAGTGTTGGTGGCTAAGCAGCTGACAAATCAGTGAATGATTTGCAAGTACACCCATATCCAGACAAAAGTGTTTAAAGGGTAAAACAGTAAAAATCTAGTCACGGCAGGCAATATATAAGGACCCTCCGCCATGCATAGTAAACAACATCAACATGATCATCACAATTACAATAATATCACAACAACAACAAGAACACGAAAGTAACAAGGAAGAAGAAGGTAGAAAACAGAGTAGCAAACTTAGAAAAAGAAAGTTAGAGAGAGTAGGCAAGAGTAAGATGGTAGGCATGCACCAATAGGCTAATTATTTCTCTCCCTTTAAAAACCTACCATCTGTTAAGGATTAAAAATTTTCTTTGGGGCATAAACCATTCAAGCCTATTCTCTCAAAGTAGGTAATATCTACAACAGGATCTTCCTGCGAGGTTATCCACATTGAGAAAGTGGTTCCCTCCTTGGTCTTAGTTCCGTAATATAACTGAGCATGACAGACTAACCATTTCTTCTTTGATTTTATTGTTTAAGCATCAGTATCGTTTCTCTTTTATCTTTGTTGTTTCTTTTTGACAATGTGTTTCTTGTTGTTGTGTTGTTTTCTTCGTTATCCTAATTGAGTATCTTTTGTTTATTTTGACTAACAGCAAACGTGTCTCTTTTATTGTTGTTATATTATATTTGACTGTTGTAACTCTTTTGTAACAGTTTCATATGTCACGGGAATGTAACCAAAGTTTTCAACAAAGTGGCCTTAGTTTGTGCACAAGCCGATTTGAGGTAAGTTGCAATTGGTAGAAGTGTGGTAGGAGTGTGGTGGTAGGAGGTAACCAAAGTTTTCAACAGTTTCATATGTCACGGGAATGTAACCAAAGTCTTGACTCTCCAACCTAGAACATTCAGGCCGCAGTGTGGTAGGAGGTAACTTAGCCCACAAATCTCAAAAAGGCCCACCACAATATTGAATGGTATAATACTACTTAAAGTTACACCAAGTGTAACTTAAACCTACACACACAAAGTTACTCCCTAAAATAATCTCACTAGCACAATAGTAGTACATATTTGGAAAAATAGTGAATGGCTTGGAAATTTATACCAACATTTAGAATTGTTAGAGCATTCTCATTAAGGATGCTAAAAGTGTCATATGCTAAATTTTAGCACCAATACACCAAAAAATCAACTCTATCAAACATTTCAAATCTCAAAAATTTTGAGATAATGCTACAGTGAGATTGTATCAATACAGCCTCATTGTAGCACAAATCTTAAACCAATTTTTTTATTTTATTCTGACGGTAACTGTGCGTGTATTTGTTTTTTATTTTTCCCTTCTTTCTTCTCTCTCCTCTCTCACTTTGCTCTTCTCTCTTTCCCGTAGCTTCTCTGTTTCTCTCAAGTTCACGGTTTGAGCTCCTCCCCTCCAAGATTCGTTAGTCAAGAATTTCAAAGCCC
The DNA here is from genome assembly GCA_032878915.1 of Castanopsis chinensis. Taxonomy (NCBI): domain Eukaryota; kingdom Viridiplantae; phylum Streptophyta; class Magnoliopsida; order Fagales; family Fagaceae; genus Castanopsis; species Castanopsis chinensis. The sequence continues at coordinate 4,237,291 of JAVQMG010000122.1, read as the reverse complement.
AAACGTCTTTGGAGTGTTGCCGTCGATATGGAGGTAAAGCTTGATTGCAGGGTGATTGATTTCGTGTGTTGTAAACTTGTGATTTCGAATTGTGATCGACGTGGGTCTGGTTATGAGTTTGTGATTTCGGATTGTGATAGGCGTGGGCATAGGTCTCTAGGTTGTCGGTTTGTGACTTCGGATTGTGATCGGCGTGGATCTCTAGGTTATGGGTTTGGGTCATAGTGGGTCCTGTTGCAGTGGATCAGCGTGATGGTTTTGCTTTTGTGGAGGTTTGCCGTGGTGGGTTTGTGTGTGTGTGTGTGTGTGTGTTTTGCTCGCTGACGTGATGGGTTTGCCTTTCTGTCTTTCTTTTTTCTTCTCACTGATCTGGGTTTTGTGATTGTCTTCTTTCTTCTTGTCGTTTTTTATTTTTATTTTTTTCCCTTTCTGTGTGGTGGATTTTGGTTGCCACAGTGGAGGTTGATGCTGGTAGTGTTGTGGCGGAGGTGGCCGTGATTGTTGCTATTGGATTTTGTGGAGGTTGTTTTTATATTATTTTAAAGTATTACATATATTATTTTAAATGAAGTGGTAAAAAAATAGAAGTTTTGATGTATAATGTATTGTAAAATTAAGTGTTAAAATCAATAAAGTAAATTTTTGAGTTGTTAGATGCTAAATTTTTTAGAACTTTTGATGGGAATGTTCTTAGGCTAAATGCTTTAATCGAAGTGGCAGGAATTCAACAGAAGCATATGAGATAGAGTTAGGCTCTGTATGTTTTAGTAAAAAAAAGGATATTTTGGAAAATGTTTTTTGCATTTTTTTGGTATTTGATGCAGTGGAAAATACAAGTAAATGTAAAATGTTTTTTGTGGTTAAAGGAAAACAAACATCAACAGAGTGGAAAAATGTTTTCTGTTAGTTACAAACGAAAAAAAATATTTTTCAGAATATCACATATTTAACGGATAATTACACAAAACTCCACACAACATAAATCTTTTCCAATGGTATTAATCTCCTCGCCCCCTCTCTCTATGGAATGCGTACTGTTAACCCCCTTTCTCTCAAACGCCTATTGTTGAACAATTGTTGACTTTTTTGAATCACCTTATGTGCTTTTAACCGTTTGCTTTCCTTCTGCCCTTTTTTTCTTTCTGGCGTAGATTTTGGACTTTTGGTTTGTTTTTCATAAACTCTTCTTTTTATTTTATTTTATGAAATCGCTATTTGAAACTTTAAATGATTAAATGAACCAAAAATTAATAAAATGACCCATACTATTATATGTTCCTCAATATTTATTTTTACATAGTTATTATGAATAGTAAAAAAAATTAAGGATTTTTGTATAAGTAAAATAATAGAAATTTTTTTATGATATATATATGTGTGTGTATATATATATATATATATATATATATATATATATATATATAAACCGAGTGTTATCCCAAAAGCTTTATGATCACCATAGTTCACATAAGATATTATCCGACTACAAGCGGACTCAGCCAGGTGTATCCTAAAATTCTCCTAGAATGGTTTGAAACGTTGCTGCTTTGAGTGTTCATGATTTATTTACCATGCTGGCTTTAACACAATTGAGGAACATATAATAGAATGTTGATCCTCCCTATCTACCTTGATAAAAATTAATTTATTTGGCTCCATATCATCTTTTGGGTGTTCATTTTATTGTGTGGTAGTACCATTTTGTTGGGTGAAAAAATTAAGAGACTCCACATAAAATATAAAAACTGATTAAGAATAATTGTAACAAGTTATTCATTTCAATCATTTGAAATTGGAAATCTCTCAATAAAATAACATCAAGTCAATGAATTTAAAGTTTTTTCTTATTCAGTTAGAGTTTTTGTGAGGAAAAAATAAAATTGATTCTTCCATCAGATCAGAACATGTCAAGAAATATCCTACCATTATTATTTTGAAATGAGTTGCTTTGTGGTAAATACATAATCCATGTGGTTTTTCGTGAGTAAATGAATTGGGCTGATTTTTTTATTTTTAATTTTAGATTTGGGTTGGTTCAGGTTCGGATTGCTAAAATTTCAATTCATTTAACCCAACCTAATCCATGTTATTAATAGTGTAATTAAAAATATGTATAAAAAAAGTTTGTTATTTGGATTTTGAAACTTTGTATAAATTTGTTAGTTCAATTTATTTTGATACTTGAATTTGATAAAATCCGCTACCCTGTTTAGACCTTATGCTATTTAACTACCAATTTTAATCGATGGATTCAATTATTAACCCAAATGGATAAATAACACGAGATTCAAATCATTATGCCCAACTACACCACACATAAAGAATTCAAAACATTAATCACAAAGACACAATATATGTAGAGACAATATATGTTTACGCCTTACGGAATGAAAACTCTAAATGCTGAAAAATGAAAATACTCTTAGAGAATGTCATGGAATGAACGAATACTAAAAACCTAACAAATTCAATGTTCTTATTAAGAACAACAAAATGATCTCAATCCGACTACACAATGGGTTGGGTTAATTTTTGGAATTATCATAGGTTGGGTTTTAGTTTTCTCAACATAAAGAGGTTGGTTGGATTGAAAAATGCCTCAAACTCAACCCTATCTGCACGTCATAAGGATTAGAATATAGGAAGAAGTATTGATCGTTTTTAGAAATGGGCTGCTTTGTGGGGATATGTAAATTCATGTGTGGCAGACACACGGGCCTCTCATTAAAAAAAAAAAAAAAAACAACCCATGTAAAACAAATTTTAAAAATAAGGAACAGATGGAAGTTCAGTTATCAACCCCAATCAAGGATCAAAAAGGCAGAGGACAAACTAAATTGAATAAGTTAGAAGTATTAGTTTAATAAATAAATTTTCTCTAAACAAAGAAAAACCAAGTTTAATCAAGAATATTAGTTCCTAACTTCATTATATTGACAAAATCACTAACATCACAATCACAGGACAGACAAAAGACCAATCATCCATGCCAAGTGGACCTATATATAAATTTGAAAGCATTATGTAATGCAATTTTAAAATGCTGATTATAGTCGTGATGACTAATGAGCAACATCTTTTTGGTGTAAAATATATGAAATGGTAGAATATAGAAAGAAACTCATGAGTAGCTCATTTAAAATTGTCAAAGGTACAGTGTCCCCCATTATCATGTACCAACGTCTTTCTCCAACCCCATTCAAAAAAGCCACTACTATCGCCTACTTGTTTCTACCAACTACTATAGTACTATATCTTTCGGCATTAAGTTTACGCTGCCAATTTCCAACAAAGCAGTCTTTGCCTTGCCCAACGAAAAAAAAAATAATAATAAAAAAAAAGCAGTCAATACTACTTCATTGCAAGTTTGACTGAAAAAACCACTTTAGCGTCATGATTTACAAAAGAACATTTGAATAATAGCATAATTAATGCATACGATTTGTTTTATTATAAGATATGTATTGACTGAGTATATATACATAGCCAAAATTGAGAGATCTGTCATTGTTCAAAGGGGATTTGAGTATTTGACAACAATTGAAATACCCTTTTTTTACAAATGGGATTGGAAGAGAGGGATACCCATTTACAACAAAGACAGGAATCATCTTCACAGACGGAAATTCAAAAATTATTATGAGTTAAAAGATGTGTTTTCAATGGATATGGCCAATCAAGACTATGACAACAATTAGGGCATGGACCAACGCTCCATTTGTTTCGAAATAAAATATTTTCAAATGTAAAATATTTTACAAGTAAAAAAAAAATTTACAGTAAAATATTTTTAGTAAAACATTTTCAAGTGTCTGTATTGTCCTAGACACTTGAAAACGCAAGCACAAATCAGCCACCATCAACTACCACTCGGTACAAGCACAAACCACCGACAACAGTACCAAATCCAGATTGGGAAGAAGGAAAATAAAAGGCCATCGCTACCGCTGCCACCAACCAGCCATCATCAACAACGGAACCTACCCCCAACACCATACTCAACCGCCAAACTCAAAACAAACCCCAGCAAAACCATACACATACCCAACCACCACAACAAACCATTGATCACCCAACATCATACCCAACTGCCAAACTCAACAAAACCCAGCAAAACCATACCCAACCACCACGACAAATCATCGATCACCCAACACCATACCCAGCTGCCAAAATAAAACAAAACCCAGCCACCAAAACCCAAAACTAAACCCACCTACCAAACTCAAAACCAAACCCTCTACCGACAACCCACCTATCCATATTTGAGAGATGCGGCCTGAAAGATATTAGGAACATGAGGAAGAGTGTAAAAGGGAGGAGAGAGAGAAATAGCAACCCAGATTGACGATTGGCACCGCACTTACTACCGCAACCTCTATGCTGGAGACATTGACGCCGTCGACCGCCTCAATACTCACCAATAGGAGTACCAATGGATTGCCAGAGAGAAAAGAAGAAAGATAAGGGAGAACTTAAGAGTGAGAAGGTATAGTAGTCGTGAGGGAGGGAGAGCAAAAACTGAGAGGGACTGAGTTGTGAGGAAGTGAAAGTATTGGGTAAAAGGGAGGAGAGCAAATGTAAAATGTTTTACCAAAATTTTAAGCGTAAAATATTTTACACAAATTTGCCTAGATTGATTTGATTGACTGAAAATATTTTACTTTTGACTTAATATTTTACTGTAAAACAAACATGGTAAAATGAGAAAATATTTTCCTGAAAATAGTTTACATCGAAACAAACAGAGCGTAAGTTACACGTCTCCAAGACTCCAACTTCACGTAGGGTTCCTCTCAACCAAAATAGATCACGTGGGTGTTTTTATTTTTTCCCTTTCTCTTTTGAGATAATTGAAAGATGACAATATTAAGAGAGCAAAATTGGAATAATTATAGGGTTGTGTTAAGTTGTTATTTTTCTATGAATTTGTCTTCAAGGATGGAACTACTCAAGGGCTGAGGGGGGCCCTGGCCCCTCAACCTTTGAAAAAAACATATACTAGTATGTATATTAACAAGAAGAATTTTAATTCTGGCTCTTAAATTTATTTCCCCCACCCCAAAATTTACAAATTGACCCAAGAAATCCAACAAATAGATAACAAGAAAAATCTATAATAAAAAATGCACATATCCGGATAATAAGGAAAATTTTTGGACAAATCATAAATCCGGTCTAAACAAAAACAATAACAACAAATCAATTACAAATCCTAGAAAAAAAAAATCACAAAAACCCAATAATCTTTATACCCTTCTTAAATGACTCCACCCTTATAGTGATGTGGGAGACGCAAGAAGATTATTATTTGGTATTATTTATGTTTGCAAGCCAATTGTATTTTTATATTTTAGGTTCTATTATTTTATTGTGCTATTAGTATTTTAATCTAGAATCAATGTTATTTTTGTAAAAAGGCAATTAGGATTTCCTAGTCAATTAGAACTAGGATTTAACAAGTCTTTATAAATAACCTATTGTACTCCTTCAGAGATAGTTGATATTTTGATAAATAAAAAATAAATGGCCGTTTGATCTTTTTTTTGGTCTGGTACTGACTCCAGGTTTACCCTCGGTGCTGACTCCTAGTGGTTTCCCCTTTTGGTGTTAACTCTAAATAAGGCCTAGATACTGACTCCTAGATCATATCCCTTTATTTTATTGTTGTTTTAGTTTTGTTCTGGTTGTCTTGCGTCACATAACCATAGAGACAACTCTTATGCCACATATTGATTGTGCATTGACACATTAGTTAGGCCTTAAAAATATTAATACGTGTCAATTGACTTACAAAACTCTTAATTATAAAATCTTATTATTAAATTTTTTCAAAAGAAAAAATACAAATAATAATTAATAAATTAATACTAATAATGCAATTTTGTCAATCTCTAATATTGATATTCTAACTTTTTTTAAATCTTTGAACAAAGAACTTCGGCCCCTCCTTAAGCTTGAATCCTGGTTCTGTCCCTGTTTGTATTGGTCTTATTCAATGTCAAATTTTTTTTGTAATTCTCATATTTTGATGTATTTTTCTGGGCGGGATTACATGAAGTTTTAGTTAGGATACTTGAGTCTGGTCTAATCATGATTTTTTTGCGACCAAACTTGCTCGTGAAAATGCCACACGTCTCAAGATCAGAGGAGTTTTTTTTTATGAGTGTCATGACTAGCTCGTGACTTACTTGATGACAAAATTCTGGCTCCTCATTCTTACCTGCAACCAAATCATTTGGTAACATTGCTAATTCATCCACTCTATCCCAATCAGCTTTAGAAGCCAGAGAAAAACTCTAGGAGAGAGGATTGAGGATGAACTTGTGAGAGTAGATTGTGCTCACATTTTAGAGAGAGACAACCAATTGTTCATCGAGAGACCCTGTAGCTCTTCTCTTCTCTATCACTCTCACCATGTTTACATCTTAGAGAAGAAATTTTTTCCTTCACTACCTATAGCATTTTTGAGTGTTAGAGAGCTGTTGGTTGCTAGGAATCTTTGAAGGTTCAAGCCACGAATCCAAGTTTCACTTGGTGACTGATTGGTCGCTCAACCAGGATTGCTCCATAGAATAAAAGACTTAGCAAAGTCGCATGCTATATAACAGGGGCTTGGAGGGCCCAAGTATTAAGGGAGATTTAAGCTTCAAGGGTCTACTTCAATCTTGTATTGCATCTATTCTATAGTGGAGTTCCAACCGGTGGAGTTAATGAAAAAGTTTTTCATCAAGAGGTCTAGTTTCCTTTTCAAAAACATGTCTTAGTGTTTTCGTGTGGTTTAGCTATTTATTTTTATGCACTTTACATTCAGTTTTAATTACTTGAATATGCTTCAATATAAATGGGTTAATCTCTTACATTAGACATTAATTGTTAATTTGGTTTAAAACTTAAAAGTGATTAAGCCATAAATTTGATTATTAGGGAGTTTAAATGTGTGTTTGAATACCGTTTATTTTGCTAAAAACTGAAAACTTATTGCTGAAAACAATAAAAAAAAAATTTTGGATTACTGTTCACATAAGAAAACTCTGTTCACATGCCTTAATGCATTGTTTATATCTCATGAACAGTGTAAGAGACGCTGGTAAAAAGAAAAAAAAAAAAAAAAGACAAAAAGACAAAAACGCTGGACACCAGAGGTGTACATGTATCCAAACGTACACTAAATATTTGCTAGGGTGTGGTTAACACACACACACATATATATATCTTTCAAGCTAATTAATGAGTATAGAGCTGAGAATTACTACTCTCTCTTCATGATTTCTTAAGGTTCCACATTTCATCAAGAAAGACTTACCGATATAGGATGAGAAAGGCCAAAGGGGGAAAATTTTGAGAAGGCCAACAAGAAATGTGTCAACAAAGTTTTCTCATTTAAGTAAATTAGAAAATACTTGGAAACTGCTTTGAAAAAAAAAATACTTGGAAACTATATATATGCATCTCTTTCAAGGGATAAGTATTTAAAGGCTACATTAATTATTAATAGTCACTGTCGTTGCTTATTTCATTTTCAACTGCATATCGTTTTCACGTCTTCAGGTAGCTGGTAGGCTGGTAGCCAAGTCTTTCATTAGTAACAATACCGTAACTATTGTTATATGCCTATTTTCACTCCAAGTTGTGTTTCAGTACTAGTGTTGGTTCTAAAACACAGTTCACATGTGAAATATTCAGAGTTTTCAACAAGCTGATCGAGCTGGACAATCCTACATAAAGAAACCATGAATTCGTGCTTGTATAATGTTGGGCGCTCGAATGGTGTCATGGTTCATGAGATTCTACCCAATCACACACATTTAATTTCACCAAACCTTTTTCCATATTTTTGGTTTACGTTATATGCTCCACACTCTAAGAAACACAGACATGGACAGGTATGGGTACGACACAATAACATAAGCAGATACTAAAAAATTATAATATGAAACGACCAATACAACACTATTATAATACAGGTACAACACTCTAAATGAAGAGTCCGTGCTTACTAGCCCATACTTCCACTACTATTGAATACAGATTACTCCAGATTTCCTTTCAGAACTAAACCAAGCTGGTTCGTAATGGCCCAGTCACTAAGTGGCCTTAGCATATTACTAGGATTGAACTATATCAGCTAAAAATAAGAAAAGAAAAAAAGAAGGAAGAATCATTTAGAAAAGGGGTTAGATTGCGCTTTGGCAACTCAGATGGAGAGGTGATTGGATGTTGATAATTTGGAACCTTAGCAAAAGAAGTGTGAAAAGAAATCTGAGATAAAGTTAAGATAGGGTGCATCAGTGGGCCTTTTGGAATTAGAAGATAAGCTACGAATGGATAGCTTTGATATTATTATTTTTTTTTTCATTTTCTAATCATACATTCAGTGACGATGGATTAAGACATCTATTTTTGTCTATTTAGCTGCGTATGGTCACTAACTATGGTGTAAACAATAATATCAATTTGAAAGGTCCTTTTAATTGTCAACTTTGAAAAGAAATTAGCTTTTTTTTTTTGGGGGGGGGGGGGGGGGGGGAGAAATTAATTATTTAATTTTATTTCATTGAAAAAAATATAAATCAATAAAAATAAGTTCAAATAAAATCACTCAAAGCAAGTGAACTCATGACAATGGTAACAAAGATATACTAAAAATCATGTGCCAATATCATAAAGAAGATGAAAATGGTCGAATGAGTTTCGTACAAATAATATTGGGTAAAATATTATTTTAGTTTATAAACTTTGCCAATGGTTTTTTTTTTTTTTTTTTTTGTCTCTAAACTTTAAAAAATTCTCTTTTCATCCTTAAACTTTGTAAATAATTTTTTCAACGTTTAAGAGACAAAAATAGTGATAAAAAAAGAATTTTTTTCCAATAGTTTAGATTTGAAAAACAAACTTTTGGTAAAATTTAAGAATATAAGTAAAACATTTTCAATAGTTAATGAACGAAAAATAAACTTTTTAAAATTTAAAAATTAAAAATAAATTTTTGACAAAATTTAGAGACTAAAATAGTATTTTAACTCTTAGAATTTCTTACACTTACATTTCACTAGAGGCATAATGATGAAATACACACCCTTGCTCTTTCTCGCCGCCAAAAGGACAGTATATTTATAATTTATTCCTATATAAACAATTGTTATTGACCATAGTATTGCTAGATGAGCTTCATGGTGTAATTTTTTGTTGGAACACTCCCTATCTCCTCTTTTGTTTCCTGAGTTGTTTTCCAATTCCGGAGAAGAAGGAGAGTGTTTGCCTTGTTCAATGTTCTCTTGTCTTGTTGAAAAGTTATTAGGTAGTCCAAGATCGCCTCTTGCATTAATGATATATCTTGTTATAAATTTAAATCTAAAACATTAATTTTCGTCTCTAAATTTTATGAAAATTTTGTTTTTCATCTTTAAATTTTATAAGAGTTTTTTTAATCTTTAAACTGTGTAAAAAAAAATTTCCAATAGTTTAAAAATAAAAATAGAAATGAAAGATAATTTTTTTCAAAATTTTAAAGTGAAATATTTTCAATAGATTAAAAATAAAAATAACTTTTTAAATTAAAAATAAAAAACAAACTTTTAATAAAATTTATGAATAAAAATAATATTTTAGTCTAAATTTAATTAATAAGATCCATTATTGTATAAGAAGAAGTACTTTTGAAATTCAATAATTTCTTTATTTAATTAACTTTATTAAAAATTTAAAAAAGAACAGTTTATTCATTATTGAAGTTTTTTTTCTTTTTTCTTTTTTCTTTTTTCTGGAACCATCTTTTACTATTGAATTTTCGAAATTAAAGAACATAATGAATACGAGCAAGAATAAACAATGAATTTATAAAAAAATTAAAAACAAAAACAAAAAAAATATAAATAATTCCCATCCATAGGACTTCAAGGACAAGACTTAGCTGAGTTGAGTGGGGGCTCTTTGATGTGGTAGATAGTAGACAATAGGACTAGGTCTTTTAGAGTCTAAGACACCACCGAGCCGTGGTGTGGTGCTGTGTGGTTACTTTCGCCGGCTTGTTATGTCTTCTCTGACTTCTCCGTCAGAACACTCTCCACCGTTGCTTTTTCTCATTTTGTTGCGTTCTGATTGGCCCAAACGTTACTCTTCTGGGCCCTACCGTTTCACTTTTTTGTATTTTTCCTCTTTCGTCCTCGGCAACGAGGGTCCCATGTGGTCCAATTGGGCCACCTAGCCGCCCAAAAAGAAGTGACACCAAAGTGGCAAAGGCCTCCACTTTAGCCTACAAATACAGAAGAGAGACGACAAGCTAAGGCGTTTTTCACCTTTCCCCTCACTTCTCTCTTTTTTTTATCTGAAACTTCAATCTTTATCACTCATTCACTCCCTTCTCTCTCATGCCTAAAAGGGTAAAACTTGCAAAAATATAATAATCGTGAAAGAAATGTTTATTTAGGATTAAAAATTTACTCGCAGCCACCTTGTATTGTAGACTTTTATTTTATCTCATATATAATACTTGTATTGTAGACTCGTAGTAGGTGGCACATTGATTTTTCTCCTTCTCAAGTTAAAAGATTTTTTGACCATATATTTGTCGGTATTATTGAAAAGTCTTTGATAAAAGAAATGATCAATTGTCTTCAAATTTTATCATAGGAAGAAATTATAAATTCAATCATTTGATTTTTTTTTTTTTTTACCATTTTCTTTTATGTGTGGGACCAATAAGTTTGATTTAAAAAATAAAAAAAATAAAAACCTTTTTTGATGGAAAGTAAGGTAGAACTAAAATTCAAGCCTAAATTTAGTTGTTTTGATGCCAAAATAAATTACTAATTGTCTCAAACTCTCAAACAATTTAAACTTCAAATAATTTATGACTTTAGTCATTTAATTAATATTTTAACAATTAATAGGAAACCTAAAAGGATGAAATATATAAATATATATATATATTTTTTTTTTTTTTGTTGTAAAGAAAAATAGATTGTGAGAAATTATAATTTGCATAAAGTACTATTATGCCTTTATTAGGTAAAAAATGTTATTTTATTATTTGTATAGTATGCATTAAATATTTTATTAAGCTGTAAATACTAAGATAGGCACACACGATTCATTAGGTTTAAGCATGTCAACCATGAATCCAAAAAACAATGGTTTAAAGAAGCTATTGCAATTGAAGTGGAGGGCAATGCAACTTGACTAGCTCGGAGACTACTCGAGAAAGCTGTGCAATGGTAAATTCTTAATTTTATATTATCGTCAATTGTCTCCCCTTTTCCACCCAATTCGAAAAAATAACTAAAAATTTATGACTAAAATCCCCACCTCACCATTGTATCTATTTTGAACCAAACAAGGTAAACTTTTACCTTCCGTTTATTTTTCTTCCCACTTTTTTTCCATCGTCTCACTTTTTACCTCCAATCAAATACAGACAAAAGAATTCAAAACACAAAAAGAAACCACGGAGGAACCAACTCCTTCTTTCATTTCCACGTTAAAGAACAGCAATATGTGGGAATTGTTAAATTAATGTACATGCATTGTAACAAGGAAAAGGGAATTAAGATTTAAGGAAGATGTCTCATGGATTACATGCATTGTTCTTTTTACAACTTGTGGATCCATATGAGTGTGGAGTGGTCCATATACTGTTAGAATAGAAATTCATATATTTGAGACAACTCTGCTATATAAAGTGTAGATTTATCTAAACATTAACGATTTGACGTTAAACAAGTTATTTAAATTTTATCATATGGTTATTCAGTTATTCTTTTTAAAAAATATTCATTGTAAAATCTATTTAAGTTTTTTATGACATTATACATAAAATTATTTATTTAATAAACTATTAAAGTTATAATCTTTTGGTCATGTACTTATATTTACAAGAGTTTCTAATATATATATATATACACACACACACACAAAATAACTTTTACAAAAGAAAAAAAAATTGTTACCCTAAAAAATATTAAATGCTTATATCTTTGTTAGTGTAAGAACTTAGAACATCTATAGATAATGGCGTAGTTAGAATTTTAATTCAAAGGGATAAGATCATAAGAGTAAAAGTCAAAATTGAAACCAAAAATATTAATAGACATTAAAAAATATATATATATATATACGCAATTGTATAATTGTCATACAAAATATATAATAATATAAATTTAAACTATAATTTATTTTTTCATACCAATATTTTTAGTTGAAGTGTAATGGGAAGGATGAATTTTATTTGAACTTTGAAAATGTTTTAATATGGGATAATTGAATTTAAATTATTGACAAATACCATAGGTGCCTTGAGTCAATTTTTATGTTTTCTCTGTCTTTTTTTCTTTTTTTTTGAGAACATGAAGTCTCTCTCTCTCTCTCTCTCTCTCTCTCTCTCTCTCTCTCTCTCTCTCTCTCTCTCAAAATATATAATAATATAAATTTAAACTATAATTTATTTTTTCATACCAATTTTTTTAGTTGAAGTGTAATGGGAAGGATGAATTTTATTTGAACTTTGAAAATGTTGTAATATGGGATAATTGAATTTAAATTATTGAAAAATACCATAGGTGCCTTGAGTCAATTTTTATGTTTTCTCTTTGTCTTTTTTTTTTTTTTGGTTGAGAACATTAAGTACATCTCTCTCTCTCTCTCTCTCTCTCTCTCTCTCTCTCTCTCTCTCTCTCTCTCTCTCTCTCTCTCTCTCTCTCTCTCTCTCTCTAGTGCTGTCAATGAAAATATGAATTAGTAAAAAAATGATAAAAAAAAAAAGGAAAAAAGTGACTTACAAATTTCTACATCAAGTATCTTCTGAACTTGAAATATTCATGCTTTTTATATATTGTAAGGGCATGTTTTTGAATTCAAAGCCCAAAAGTGAAAAGGACTAAGGCCTAAAGAGCCCAAAATAATGACTTTGTAGAGAGTGTGCTAGAAACTAAACTCCAATGAGTTGGACAGTAATCACAGTAAGCCAAATGATACTTGAAAGTATAAATAAACAATTTTGTGCAAAGAAAATCCTCCTTAACAAAGTTCATGATCCCGTCTGTAATGGGGATTTCCCTCTTTATATTCCCATTCCTCACTTCATCTCAGCCTTCCACATGTACATCAAATTACTCGCTTTAATACTTGTCCCATCAGTACCTTCCTAAAATCTTTGTGGATAACTATAAGGCTGGAGGTCACTATTCAGGTACTACCTCCACATTAATGCGGTCAGAGAGTTAGTTGTAGATCATTCAATGCGGTGGTAACAGTTTTATTCTTAGATATTGCTCATATTTCCTTTGTCTTATCTTCATTTGATGCTTATCCTTGTTAAAATGATCATCTATTGCCTTATTCTTGACGAAAGGTCAAACGTATGACCTCTCCTCTGCCCAGCCAAGGACGTACTTCTCCTCTGATAACATCTCTAATTCCTCATAACCAAGCTTCTTTCACAGACCCTTGCTCTGTAGGCCTCTGTCATTATTACCTGTCCTCGAACTATCTTAAGTCCTTGGACATGGCCCACGACCCAATACCCATGTATGGGCCATTTATCCCTACAAATATGATAATGAAATTTAATTCATTATAGAAAGATACTGTATATAATATCATAATATATATATCTAAAAAAATTTAGTTAACCATTTATCGTGAAGCAATTAGAACATTCACTCTTGCTTATACAATGTTTTATTATCTATCATCGAATAAGAATCTACTTTTTATATTTTAACTAATCACTTTTTAAAACACTTGCATTTGATTGTCTATTTTATACTTTATTTCATTAATATATTAATTCTTTATCTATCTTTTTTTTTTCCTAATTCATCTCATTCTCTCCCAATTCAATTGCTTCTATCAAGAGCCAACACCAACACAAACCTAGTGACACAACACCAGAACACAAACATGTTTGAACATTAGTCCCCCCACCAAAAACGAGATACCTTTTAGACTCTACCATTGCTGAGACCACCACCCTAAAATTGACCTACTGCATAAAATCCATCACTTTAATCTAGACCTAGTTTGTTCACCAAAGTCAAACTCAATGTAAGTTTTCACTATACTTCGTTTAGAGGGCTTCAAACTTGCAGTCGTTAATGTCGTTGTCTGGCAATGTAAGATTAAATGCAAAGTCATAAGTAACTCTATTGTTACTCTTTTAGAGGGCTTCAAACTTGTGATCATTGATGTTATTGTCTAGCAATGTAAGATCAATGCGAAGTCAGAAGTAACTCCATTGTTGTTTGACATTCCATTTTGCATAAGCTAATACGAATACTCTTATTTTTCTTTCTTCTCTTTTTAGGTGCTGTTTTTAAAATTTTTTTTTTTCAAATTTAATACTGTGATTTTTTTTTCTCATAAGGTGCAAGTCTATTTTTTTAATTAAGTAATTGTATGATTAAATTTAAAAAAAAAAAACCCAAAAAATAACACGTAGGTAGTTAATTTTGCGGAAACAATTCTAAGTTTGTCCTACCAATTAGTCAATTACTTTGCCTGCAAAGTCTATATCACAAGTCATACATATGCACCGCACTCAATCGGAAGGCCAGATTATCATTTTGATAATAATGATCATTTACCCTACTATGGAGACTCTTTAAAATAAGTTTAGTGCAGAAACACAGTACACCTGCAAAATGTAACATGCTAGCACTATTGTTTTTTTTTTTGGGGTAATATTTTCTCTGTTACAGGTAGTTTACGAGAAATATCATCACTGTTTAGCTTAAGAGATTTTTATCTTTTAGCATAGATTTTGTGGAAGGACTGGAAGTCATACATTACCGTTGTATAAAATAATCATGTTTAGCAGTGAAAGCTAGATCGGCAAAAAATGGACGGTTAAGATGAGATCACGAATCCCGAAAAGATCAAAAGGTCATGACATCAGTGAGACGGCGATATGGACGAGCCGTAGACCGACGTGTCATGGACTAAGGATTTGGGAGGTGGGGTCCACTACTTATGTGAAGGTCCCCGAACAGAGCGGGAGGGAAAAAGTGGTACACGTGGACGTTTATGACCTGGTGTTGTCATTTCGAGCTATCAGGTCCCACTTTCGTATGGGTGCCACGTCATGGATGTCGCACAAAGAGCAAAGACTCTCTCCCCTCAGATTTCAGAAAGAGAGAAAATTGTGCAAAAAGGGTTAGTAGGGGCTATAGGCCTAGTGGTGTCGTAGGCCCCTTTGTTTTTTCCTTTTTTTTTTTTTTCAAAATCAAAATTTAAAATTATTTAAATATAATAATAAAATTTACTAAAATAAAATTTTAATTTTTAAAAATTCCCAAATCTAAGGTCTAAATGTTTTTTTTTTTTTTTTAGTTTGCAAAAACGACCAAGCTAGGGAAGTCATGATAAAATCATAAAATACAATATTCATTTTCAATATTTTCCCGTTCTAGAATAGGGAAAGTGGGACCGTCTGTGCTTTTGGAGGGACTTTAATCAGGGCTTGTCCTCCTTCTGGGGTTGAGCTTCGTTCTTTAAAGCTGCGCTTCCCAAATCTCACTCTCACTCTCTCTCTCTCTCGCTCTCTCTCTCACTAGCTTAGGCAACCCAAAATTTGAGATCCACTTGTTTCTGGGCCTCTAGTTTGTGTATGTACTCTTTACCTCTCTGTCTCTTGCTTGCTTGTCTAGTATAAATCACTATGAATGCTCACAGAACACTCACTCTCTTACTGATCTTTTTTTTGGGGTAATGTGAGTTGCAGTTTATCCCGGCGAGATTTGGCCGGAGAATGGCATATATGTGTGCGGACAGTGGCAATCTCATGGCGATCGCTCAGCAAGTCATCAAGCAAAAACAACAACAAGAAGAGCAACAACACCACCACCACCATCATCACCAGCAACATCAACAGCAACTTGTGGGCCTCAATCCACTCTCTCTAAATCCATGGACCACTTCTACTACTACTTCTACTTCTCACCACAACCTGTCTGGTTCTCCAAATTTGGGTTTTGGGCTTTCAGGACCAGCTTTCTCTGACCCGTTTCAAGTTGCCGGTGGTCCAGACACGGGCGAACCCGGGTTTCCGTTTCCGAATCTGGACCAGGACCAGACTGGGTTCAGGTTCCCGGATTTCGGTGGTGGTGGGGGTGGCGAGTTCGACTCGGACGAGTGGATGGATAGCTTAATGGGTGGTGGGGATTCAACGGATAGTTCTAATCTCCCATCAGGATGTGACGCGTGGCAGAACAATGCTGATTTTGGAATCTACGGTGCTGATCCGTTCACCACTTGCCCGAGTCGACTTAGTGTCCGTTGCTCTCCACCGTCTGATCTTAACCGAGTCATCTTCTCCGATTCTCAGAAGAGTCCCAGCCTTCCTCAAGTCCCATCGTGGACCCCACCACCACCACCACAGCCACAGCAACCTCCGTCTCCACCGGCAGTAGCTAAAGACGCCAAGCCAGCTAACCTAGCACAACCAAGCCTACACAAAAACGAAGTCGCTGGAGTCTCATCTAGCTCACCTGAAATCGAGTCCGCACCACCGCTCCTTAGAAAGCTTCTCGATTGTGCTCGTTTAGCAGAATCCGAACCCGATCGAGCCGTGAAAACGCTGATTGCACTCAGAAAATCTGTTTCAGAACACGGAGATCCAATCGAGCGAGTGGGCTTTTACTTCTCTGAAGCACTGTATAGCAGACTGTCAGTACAAGCTGAGAAAAGCTTGACCATGGTTCAAACCACTTCCGAAGACTTCACGCTCACTTACAAAGCTCTAAACGATGCTTGTCCCTACTCAAAGTTTGCCCACTTAACTGCGAACCAAGCGATTCTCGAAGCCACAGCCACGGCAACGAAGATTCACATAGTGGATTTCGGAATCGTTCAAGGAGTTCAATGGGCCGCGCTTCTACAAGCTCTGGCGACCCGGTCCAACGGAAAGCCCACTATGATTCGGATCTCGGGTATACCCGCTCCAGCTTTAGGGACTTCTCCAGCAGCTTCGCTTTTGGCAACCGGGAATCGGCTCCGCGAGTTTGCGAATATTCTCAAACTGAACTTCGAGTTCGAACCGGTCTTGACACCGATTCAAGAACTCAACGAGTCGAGCTTCCGAGTCGAGCCGGACGAGGTATTGGCCGTGAACTTCATGCTTCAACTGTACAACCTATTAGACGAAACCCCAGTGGCCGTCGAAACGGCTCTCCGTTTGGCCAAGTCGTTGAATCCAAAAATCGTTACTTTAGGGGAATACGAAGTGAGTTTAAACCGGGTCGGGTTTTTCAACCGGTGCAAGAACGCGTTGAGATACTACTCGGCCTTGTTCGAATCACTGGAGCCCAACTTGACCCGAGACTCGCCCGACAGGATCCAAGTGGAGAGACTATTGCTTGGTCGTCGAATAGCTGGTGTGATTGGACCAGAGGAACCGGAAACCAAGAGAGAACGTATGGAGGACAAGGAGCAGTGGAAGGTTTTGATGGAAAGTTCCGGTTTTGAACCGGTAGCCCTCAGCCATTACGCAGTGAGTCAAGCTAAGATACTTTTGTGGAATTACAATTACAGTTCCTCGTATTCTCTAATTGAATCGCCACCTGGGTTTCTATCTCTAGCGTGGAATGAAGTCCCACTTCTGAATGTTTCTTCGTGGAGCTGATGGATTTGGCTTTTGGCCCCAACTTGGTAATTGGCTTCCACCAGTTCTTTTTTCTCTGTTGTGGAACAAAATTTTAGTATCTATACACGCCCCTACGTTGACGATCGGACTATGGAACTTACTCATGGTTTTTAGTTAAAAGTTACAGTTAGTGTTCATTGCAATCTAGCTTTAAAATACTGCATTTATAAGCCCTTTTGAAAATTGTTTGTTGATTCTGCAGTTTGTGCTTAGTTTTGTGACTTATCAACGTTGTTAATGTGGTTTCTGTATTTTTTTTTTTTTTGCGTTTTTGTAACTTGTTTGGGACTTCAGAGTATGGAAATTGTAAAAAGGTGGGGGGGGGGGGGGGGAATTGAAAATCAAGGTGGGAAAAGAAAAAGAAAACTGCTTCTTTCCCTTGGTGTCAGTATTTCTATATGTAAATTTTGAATCCTAGATATGATTTTAGTTGAATCTCACTGTTCATAATGACCAAGATAGGATTTTTATATTTTACTGTGTATGATAAACCTGAACTGAAGGCGTAAGTCATTATCTCTCAGATTCTGCATATAGATTGTTTGGTATAAGCTGCAGAAGGCAGTTAATTTTCTTAGTTTGTGTATGAAAATGATGCCTCGTAGAGAATTTTTGCGTATGTATTATCGGTTCTCTAATGTGAAGAGGCCTCCAATAATATGAATTTTGCTGATGGGCTCCCAAACTATCTTTCCACTCCGTGTTACAGTCTTCTTTGGCTTCGTCTAAGATTTGCACTGACCTGCCATCATTTTCCTCAAAACCCTTGCTGCGGGCCCTCTTGCCTTGCCTGCCAATTATATTTCTTTTTTAGTCTAGGCGACGATTCTGCTCTTGAATGGCTTTAATGCCTGTACCTTTCATTCTGCAATCAATCTCTCTCATACACACTCTCTCTCTCTCTGCTAACCATCTTTTAGTGTAACACATTATTAGCGAAAGATGAACCAAGCCTCATCTCTGACCCCGTATGAGTCTATATGGGCCAGTGCATGACAAAGAAAGCAGTGGAGTGCATGATATTTGCTGTTTATGGTCCGAGTGATTGTGACTTCTCGTGGTCATTGTAAAATTCATACTTGAGTACTTTGAAATTTTATTTGAAAGGAGGGTCCCATATACCTTTGTGAGGTCTGCTACGTGTCCTCTTCAACCTCTTGGTTCTTTATCACAATTGACAACGCCATACAGCACCAGGCCTATGAAAACGTTTCGGCCCTATATAGAAAAATTCACTCCAACAGCTTCGGTCGTTCCTTTTGAACCTGAAAATGAACACACAATAACCTGAGGAAGATACTATATTTGGGGTCTATATCTTTCAAGACTATCAAACTTTTATATTTTTCATAAAAGGCTTTGAATTCTTTGATTCACTTTGAGATCCGATCTTAAAGGTTTGCGTCCCATTTGGCCATGATATTAAGATTTCAATTTTGAAAACAATCTCCACCTTACATCTCATTTATGTGACCAGGTCCAAATCAGTTTGTAGCAGGAAATCTCTGACCGTGTTTGGTCCCAGTGACCCACGCTGTACGAGTACCAGACCGGTGGTGGACCCTTTATTTTTTGCAGTAACCTAGCATCCCAAAGTTATCTTGATACTATAATTTTGTTTAAGTAGCTGACTAAAATGGAAAATTCCGCAATGAAATTTGAGAAGATTCATTTCAAACCAAGTTCATTGTCTTCTCAAAAAACAAAGGTCATTATCTTTCTATAATCTTATTGGTAAACAAGGAACAGCGCAAACTATTGCCACAAGTATAAGCTTGAATGTACTGCTGGTTACTATGGTCTTTTATAGTGTGAGACACTTGAGACATTTAGAAATCGAATGACTTTTAATATTTATATAAACTAAACAAAATCAAATATCATTTATCTCATATTTAATTTAAAAGTTATAAAAATTAAGAATTGAAGTGAGAGGGTATGAGTCTCAAAAAAAAAGAGAGAGGGTATGTTAGAGCATTAGTACGGAGTGTCTTAAAACACCCAAAATGCTATTTTAGCAAACTAAACGACCAAAAAAAAACCCCATCCAATGTGCTACATGTAAAAAAGAAATGCAATAGTTCTACAATATTATTACCAATCTATTGCTAACACAAGTAAAAAAAGCCTTAACTACCTGTTTATGCCATGTTTGGAGTTTCTACGCATAAATCATAAGTTATTTGGTTCGTAACGATTAAAATGATACATCCATAAGATAGAGATAGTACTTAATTATTGTCATGCAAACATTAATGTACGAGTTGATTCCTAGATGGACGATTTCATATGTTTATTTAGGTTTGGAACCCTCTCTCTTTTCCCTTTTCAAACAAATCGAAATGATTGAAGTTTTTCTATTCTGGATAGTGTTAGGTCAAATTCCTATTACTTTTGTTAGATTATTCATAACCATAGTAAACTATTACTAGTAGCAATTACTCTAGCACTCTGTTACTATATTTTTTTTTATTAATTTCTCTCTTGTCTCTCTCTTGGCCCTCTACCTTTCCCCTTGGAACTCTCTCATCTCTTTCGCGACAATGACAACTCTCATAATGGTGACAAAGGATCCGTGGGTCATAGTTGATTCGCCATTGGGTTTGTGGGTTATGGACCTTATGGTGTTGATCTGCTCGATCATGGTTGTTATTGGTCTAGGTTGATTTGGTTGATCGCGAATGATTTGGGATTTTTCCTTTTTTGTCTCAATTGATTTGGTTGATCACAGTGATGGTTGAGTTTGGTTTGGATTAATCATGGTTTTTTTATTTTTTTTCTTTTTTCTTTTTTCTATGGTGGGATGTATGATATATTGTTGAACGATGTCAAAAAAATAGTACGAGTGACTTTTCTTTTCTTTTTTTTGACCAAGTATAAGTGACTTTTTTTTTGTAACAAAATATAAGTGACTTTTTGGTGTGCTAATTGTGTTTTTTTTAGCACACCAAGTATTAAAATACTCCCATTGTTATTTGAAACCATTTGTTCAACTTCAAATCTTAGAGCATCTCCAATAGTTTCTCCAAATTTTTGTTTTGTTTGAAGAGTGAACAGTTATATTTACTTTTTACCTACCTACTATTTCAAATACATCTTTCAACATACTTTCTATCATTTCTCAATCTCATTAAAATATTATTTCTTCATTCTTTCTTTAATATTTTTATATTCTTTTTTGATATTTCTTTATTCTTTCTCTATTCATTCCCATTCATTTACTATATTTTTCAAATTTCTTACACAACATGTTTAGACCAATCATTTTTTTTTCTTATTATTCATTAACTTAATTAATTTATTTTTAAAAAACTTACCATAGTTATCATTAAAAAAAAAATCCACCACACACCACATGTTTAGACCAATACTTTTTTTTTCTTTTTATTATTCATTAAATTATAATTAATTTCTTTAAGGGCAAGTTTTGTGTCCTAAGCCCAAGAAGTGACTAGATTAGGGCCCAAAGAGCCCAACATAATGAATTTGTAGAGAGTGAGCTTAAAAACTAAGCTTCAATGGATTGGACAACGCGCACAGTGGATTAAAAATAGTAAGAAAGTAAAGAAAATTAAGCTGTGTGCAAAGAAAATCCCTCCGAGGAGAGTAGTTCTTGAATATATTTCTTTGGACTTAGTTACAATTTCAGTTCTTGGTTGCTACAGTGTTTTCTTCCACCATTATTAGACGATCCCTCTTCTTGGAGGATCTCTTTACATTATATAGCCTCTTTCAGCTGATTTTGGCCTTCCACTTGTTGATCGGGCAGGATGCTACTTGAGTGTTTGTCCCATCAAACACCCTTCCCAGATCATTTGTGAGTTACGGCAAACAAAATAGTATTGTTCAAGAGTCTTCTCCATATAAATGCGGCCAAGGGGTTTGGTGAGGTGCATTAAATGTGGTGGTAGCTATTATCCCTTTAGTCATGTCAAGGCTAACCCCTTCTCTGAAGTTCTTCCTCTGCAGTGAGGCCTCCTCTAATGATTTGCCATCGACATGACCATGGCTCGCCTCCTTAGTCTTGCAGTCCGAGGATATAGCCTTCTCAAAACTGCGCCAACCTCCTTGGCATCAGGTATGACACATGGCACTATTACCATATTAAATTTCTGGGTAAATTACACTTTACCACCCTAAACTATACACCAGATTACACTTTGCACCCTAAACTATCACATTTATCACACTTTGCACCCCAACATTACTTTTATAGCTAAATTAGAGTGATAATTTATGTCTAACTTAATGGTAAAAGTAACATTGAGGTGCAAAGTGTGATAAGAGTGATAGTTTAGGGTGCAAAGTGTGCATTTGAATAGTTTAGGGTGCAAAGTGTAATTTGGTGTATAGTTTAGGGTGATAAAGTGTAATTTACCCTAAATTTCTGTATCTCACAATTTCTTTTTAAAAAAACTTACCATACTTAGCATTAATAAAAGTTTACCACACGTTTAGATCAATTTTTTTTTCTTATTATTCATTAAATTATAATTAATTTCCTTTAAAAAAAAAACTTAACATACTTGTTATCATTTTTTTTTAAAAAGGTCCACCACACAAGCTCACACCACACTTATTATCATTTGCCTAATTTTTATCTTTTATTTATTTATATTCCTTAAATTATCATATACCTTTTTTTATTTCATTTGAAGAAACCTATCTAAGCTTAATTTAAGGAATTATTTTTATTGTTATTATTATTCATTAATTTACTTAAACAAAATTTATCATTAATGTCCACATGTTTTATTTGAGAATACAATACTGGCGCTTCCTATTTCTCACAGACCTTTCCTTTTGTTTTATTTCTTGTCAAACACACCCACACAAAAAAGAGAAGTAGCTGAGAGTGAAAGAAACTGCCGCCTTGCTCCACCACACCACCACCACACCCTTGAGGAAGACCTGCCTCACTCAAGCTAAGGACCTTTGCGAAGGCCAGTGGAGATCAACCAAATCTTAAGAGAGAGAAGTGTCGCTTGATCAACCAAGTTAGATTAGATTTCATCATCCTCCGTCGCGTCTATACTTTCGCTTGTCCTCCTCCCCATTGCAAAGTGCATGCAGTTGGGATTGGGTCAGATCGATTTTCCTATCATTTTTTTTCCTGTTCCTGATCTTTTTTTGTTCTAATTGTAATTTTGCTGTTCTAATTAAATTGGTTTTATGAGAACAAGATTGTATTGTGTTTTGATTGTTTATTACCGTTCAGATACATCTGAGTGAGAGAAATGAGTTCTATAGAGAAGGGAAGAGAGTTCAGTTGGGAAGGAAGGCGAGTGAACAAAGAGGAAAGAGAAAAAATATTTTTTTACTTAGCCTGGTATTTTTTTTTTTTAAGAGATTATATTGTCTTGGAGTTGTTAGAGTACTCTTCAGGTCAAGAGTGCTAAAGCCACTCTGAAAAAAAAATATGGATACTTTTAGATTTTGAAGAGGTTGTTGGAGTTTGATTTTTGGTGAGTTTGCTCTTTAAAATTGAGTTAAAAATTCTATAGAGGTGCTCTTACGAAATTGACGATGCTGTATTCAAAGACTTGACGAAATTGTTTAGCACAAACGTGACAAACCGTTCATCCATGAAAGAATTTGGCTAAACAAAAAAAGCAATAGTAGATACAAATACTAAAGCCTGCAAAGGCACTGTTCTATAGGCCCGCCACCCCCCTCCACAAACAAAAAGAAATTGCACAGTTGTGAGGTAAAATCAATGGCAATTTACCCAAGTACGATTACCCCTACGAGCTATGTATCTTTTTAGACGCAGCTTCAGGGGTTTCAGACTCTCTGACCACTCCATTACCCGCCGTATTTCAAAGCCAGTAATCATAGCGTCACCATAAAAGGTCGTTTTGGCAAGCGAGTCGTGAAAAGGAAGCCAAAGACCGATTCTCTGTGACATTTCTATTGGTGATTTTATCTCTGCTCTTGACAGACATGGTTGGTTGGGTAAAGATAGGAACACGTAATTTGATACAATTTTGTACTCTAACCTGTCATCACGCTTTTATCGATCAAAACTCACAATTATGATATAATATTGTGCTAAATTATGTGTCCTTACTATTAATTTTTTTTTTAGATTATTTTTTCTAGAATGTGCTTGATGACGTAATCGATGCAGCAACGGTCTCATGATCCCACCTTAACACTTTATTGAGACAGTGAGGCTTGTTTGTAATTGTACTGTCGTTTTCAATGACGTGTTTGTCAATGGCGATAGACTGCGCCTCTATAGTCTATTTTAGTGTCACCGCTTTCCCACGGCCCACCATCAACAATCTCCGGCTCAGCCGAAAATTGCTATAGTCTATACTACAGTCACCACTCACCCACGCCCACCACCTACGCTCTCCGGCTCAGTCTAAAAAGGTGAAGGAGCTGCTGTTCTCTCGGCTAATTTGTGTCCCCATAACATGTCTCTTGTCAAAGAGACAGTCCACAAATCAATAGTGTCATTGAAACTTTCTACGAATAGTTTAATTTAGGCTCAGGTTAATATATATAATCTTAGGATATATATTAATTATTTATTTTACAAATTTTTTTAAGAAAAGATAAAATATTGTCAAATAATTATTTCATTTTTTCACA
This sequence comes from Castanopsis chinensis, assembly GCA_032878915.1. Classification (NCBI taxonomy): domain Eukaryota; kingdom Viridiplantae; phylum Streptophyta; class Magnoliopsida; order Fagales; family Fagaceae; genus Castanopsis; species Castanopsis chinensis. The sequence goes on along the minus strand of JAVQMG010000122.1, from coordinate 4,213,053 downwards.
AATAGTTTTGTAAAATAATTTACTAAGGTATGAATTTAGAGCATACATTAGAAAAATTCTATTAATAAGTACATTAAAGGCATTTGTGAATCGAAATCATTAAAAAAAAGCCAAGAAAAAAAGAGTTTGGCAGCCCTTCAATTGATCAAAATTCGACTGAAACTTGATCAAGACTCGATTGATAATAAAATAAAATAAAAAATTGTGGCTAACTTGTTTTAATTCCAGAAAATTGGTTGGGCTCATAATTCTATACCCTACTTAGATCATCTATGAAAAGAGACAATTTTGCAGGACTTTGAGAGGGGGGGGGGGGGGTGGGAGATGGGCCATGGCCGCATGGCCTTTCCTGCTTTTTGAAAAATCAGTTTGTGCATATATACATTCATGAGCATAATAAACAGACAAGTACAATCAGACTCAATGTATGGAATTCTAATGCTTAAATGCACAGAGAATAGTGCAATCTAGATTCTAAAATTAATCCAGTGAGAAACAAGATTTAAAATATATATATATATATATATATATATATATATTACGACCCCACTCACATCATGATATTATAATAAAGACAGTTTAAGAAGAATTAATCATAAATAGCTTTCAAGGCATAGAAACCATGAATATCTACCTCACGGCTCAAGCAAAGTATTTTCATAATTAGAATTTAACAATAGGCCTATTTTGATTTTCTATACTAATGTTTCATTAGTACGTAATGCTTCTTTCACAATCACATTTAATGTTTAAGAATTACGTTTGAATGGAGAGAAAAGAGAGACAAATCTCCCAATATAATTAAGTATACTTACAAACATAGGAGAAGCATTGCATATGGCCGCAATGGTTGGGTTTAGAGGTGATATGTGATCCTTATGATATAGTTAGCATAGAAGCTCAGCAAAAAATTGAATTAATATATTTTAACTTTGTGTCCATTGTCCCGAGTTAGATTTCAAATATACTTTAATTTTAGATTAGAGAAGCACTACATCCACAACATTTTTATAATATTTTCACTATAAATTATAGGTAGTAAATTGTTATTGGTTCTAATTTGAATCCACAACTTAAATTAACTTTTTGTCCATCCATAACAACTAATAATAATCAACAATCTATCACTTATGATTTATTGTGAAAATGTTATAAACATAGCATCTCTCTTAATTTTATGTCAAGCTTCCCTTAATTTAAAACTACTTCAAGGACCACCACCGCGTACTCTTGACACGATGATCACTCCAAAAGTGTAAGTGTTTGTGGAGTTTGAAGGGTAAGGGTCATAATTCAAGACTCCAAAAAGGAGTTTCACATATATATATACTTAGATTAAGTTAGTGTAAAATTTCTATTTTATATAAAAAAAAAAAACTACTTGAAGGCCATTTAAAAGTACTTGAAGCACATTTGAAACTATTTTCAACATGAATATTATACAAAATCAAGGGTGAAGCCAAGGGGTCAAAGGGTCCCCTAGCCTCGCCCAAATATCCCCTCAACATTTTCTATAGTCTAGTTTTTCTTTTCTTTTCTTTTAATTTTTTTATATGTCAAACCTTTATTTTTTTGAAAACTTTTATATGCCAAACTTAATTGCATAGTATAGAAAAATGTTTCCTATTTTATCAATGATTTAATGTCAAAAAATTATTAAAAAAGTTAAGGATTAAAAAAAAGAAAGTAAAGAAGCATATATATATATATATATATATATATATAAGAAGATAAAATCTACAAAAGACAAAAAAAAAAAAAAAAAAGGAAAAATTTTCCTTTAAAAGGGTAGGGAGTTCAAATTATTTATATGATAATTTATTATTTTTCCATAAATGTGATTGTATAAGTAATAAAATATAAACATAACTATATAATAAACTCTATAATTTGATATTATTTTAAAGTTTAACTCTAAAACTTCATATGCACAAACAGCTACAATATGGCTTAAAATTATTATTGTGGGAATAAGATACTCAGATAAGGGTATTTGGCCATGAGCCACACTCAAGGATGCCAAAGAGTCCGATGATAAATAAATATTAATAAGGGCAAGTAAGTTATTGGGCTGAGGACGAGGGCTAATCACAACAAGTAGGTGATATTATCCGAGAAGCCAAACTTCCTCAGGAAACAAAGTGAAAGCTTGAGGTCCAACCACCCAACAAGTACTAGGCAGTGGGCAACCATGCTTGAAAGGATAAACTTGAAAGAGGGGCGAGTCAACAAAGAATTGAGAAATATTTGGGAAGAAAATTGCTACCACCACATTGAATACTCTACACCTAACCAACTGGCCAGATTAATGTGGAGGTGATGCCTGAACAATGACTTCTAGTCTTATAGCTACACGCAAAGACTTCAAGAAGGTTCTGATAGGATAAGTATCAGGAAAATGGGTTATTTGATTAAAAAGTAGAAGACTAAGATGAGAAAATGATAGGGAGTATAAAAGAGAAAATGATTCCTTTACATGGGGGATCATCTGAAAAAGAAGGAAAAGAACTAAATGTAACTAAGAACTTTGAATATCTTTGTAAGTCTGAAATATATACATAAGAACATATCTTCATCGGACTTGACTGAGGAGCGTTTTTCTCATCCAATTGTACTTCTCAATCATTCCAACACTAAACCAACTCACTATGATTCGCATTTAACTCACTAAGTCTTCATCTATTAGGCCCATTCTCTAACAAATTTATTGTTGTGAGCTTGTTGAGCCTTGGTTCATATCTTTTGGGTTTTGGGCCAATACTAGTCCTTACAATTATAATTGAATTATTATAAGCTTAACGGATATATTAACATGAGTTTTACTTAAAAATTATAAAAATTCAACGCTGTTTTCTATTATACATTTTTTTTATACAATGTAGAATTTTTACTCTAATCTAAATGTATATGTGTATAAGGTTTCCTTCTAGAGACTTAAATCATGGTCTTCGCTCTTCACATCTCATAAGTATTTATATTTGTAGAGGAACCACCACATCAAAAGTGCCTAATAATGAATGCACTGACGGTTATACATTGACTGTTATAAATGATATTACTTGTTGGTTATAAATTTAATTTGCTTCCTAAAATCTCAACTCTGCCCCTGCACGTAATGGGTCTCGGCCTATGAATTACAATGTTACCTACAACCAAGCTACAACCTAATGATTGCTAACATTATTGAGTAATTCATTATTTAGTTGACAAGTATTTTTTTTTTTCTTTTGTATATTTGTAAAAGTATGTGAAACCAGGATTAATTATGAAAGCTAATGATGCAACAGCTGAACTGGTGCGGCTCTGCTGCTGGCAATGATTTGTGATAATAGAATGTCTCTCACTTACGAAAAAGGGGGAAATAATAATAGAATGTTGAAGCTGCTGTGTCTATTTGTAACAGGGGTGGTTGAGCTTTTGGATTCAATAGGCCATGAATCCTAGGCCCCAAATTGTATTGTTGGGCCTAAAACCCCGTCTATTTACACACTCATTTTGGACACAAACCAAAGAAAATGGAAAATTTCAAGAACAGGGAGAAGGTGAATCTTATGTCATGCCATAATTAATTGAATACAAATTTCTGTGTCATTTTTGTGTGTATCACTTTATATTTTGCTAATCACAACTTGCTAAGTGAATGATTTTTTTTTTCTTTTTTTCCATTTTCAACTCTAATTATTTTTTAAAGAAAATAAAATCAATACGTGACAACCTTTTATTAATGGAAATATGGAATATAGAGTGGTATACAAAAAATGGTACATAAGATTTGTATTGGTTGAAAGCCTTTTCTTTCTGCGGCAAAACAAAGAGTGGTCTCAAATACTTGATATCTTTGCCTGCACAGAAAAAGTATTTTGTATCAAATGATATCACGTTATCTGTATCAAAATCTAATTAGTGCGAGACATGTTAACAAAAAATAACTAACCCACTAACACATGTGTGCAAAAATAACTACTCACTAACACGAATTGTTTGTGGGTTAATTATTTTTTGTTGACATATTTCTAATTTATTGAATTTTAATACCACTTATATGGTATTATTTGATGCCAAATATCTTCTGTACAAAGATGATCAGGACGTGACATATGGCCGCAGGGCCGGCCCTAGACCTAGGCCATTTAGGCCATGGCCTAAGGCCCCCTAACATGGAAAGGCCCCCAAAATATGGGGGCAGTAAGTGTTTTTTTTTTTTTTTTTCAATTAAAAAAAAAAGAGTTGAGTGTACATTTTTTTCCAAAGGCTTAAGATATTTTTTGACACACAAAGGCCTAAGATATCATTAGAGTAATGCTAGTATGTTACAAGTTTTATTATAAAGTCCTATAAATTGACATGTCACCAATCACATGAAATAATTCAATACTCATTTATCCTTTTGTTGAAGTGTCACCTTATTACCACGTCAGTTTTTAAGCTTTTTGCAATAAAATTTATAGTAAGTTTAGCATTTTCTTCACAAAAAAAAAAAAAAAAAAAAAACAATATGAATTAATAGAAATGCAACTTAATCTCCATTAATTGAATGAAAAATGCTAAAACTAATACAAATTTTACAACAAAAATCTTACAAACTGATGTGACACTAATATAATTGGTGTCACTTAGACAATATAATAAATAAATGTTTGAATAAATATTTTTTTATAATTGGTGATATGCTAGTTTGTAAAACCTATATAGTAAGTATCATTAGCTCACTTGGAGGGTATGTTTGGTTGGAGAATAGAGAGGGGAAAATAGGGTGAAAAATTGCATTTTTCACTGTTTGGTTGACGGGGAGGGGAAGAGAAAAGTGGTGGGGCCCACAAGTTTTTTCTCCTCCCCCTCCAAAATACAATCTCTCCAAATTGAAGAGAAAATTGGAGTGAAAAGTGGAAAAAAATATTTGGACAAAACTGCCTCCACCTCTAATTCACATTACTGGTTTTTTTTTTTTTTTTTTTGGTTCTTTTTTTTGTTCTTTTTGGGTTTTGTCAGGTGTGGGTTCTTCTTCTTTTCCTTTTTTTTTTAATATTTTTTTAAGAAAACACTTTTGGATAATCTTTTATGTTATTTTTGGAAATGTCCACTTTCATCTATACACAATTTTAAAAAAAAGTATAATGTATTATTTTTTTTGTTTTATTTAAGAGAGACATGATTGTAAATTTATACAAACCTTATTTTCAACTAACCAAAAGTTTTCTATCCCTCCACTTTTCCACCCTCTCAACCAACACAAATGAGAAAAACTAAAAATTTTTCTATCCTTCTACTTTTCCATCTTTCTTCTATTTTCTATCCTCTCACTTTTTCATTCTCCCAACCAAACGGACTCTGAATAAATTATCCATATTAATAAATATGAATTAGTAATAAATTTGAAATAAAAAATAAACAAAAAACTGTATTTTTTTAAGTGGTATTTGGATGCAAAAGGCCCTTTTATAATTTTCGCTTTAAGCCTCAAATTTTAGGCCTTGGGCCTGCCCTGTATGGCCGAGAAAAAATGTAAGCGTTGTATGGCCAGAGGACCACGTAGCAATACTCAAACACTCTTAAAACATGACTCGTGTGCAATCACATTCAACGTGTCACTTCCTAGAGTCAGCTGGTTTCTAATACCTTGTGGGTAAGAAGTAAGAACAGGAATGGTCCCCTGGAATCGGATATCATTGCTGACTATTTCTTTTTATTGCAGGCTCATCATTTTGTCTGCATGTATATATAACTATATAAGCAATAGTAGAGTACCATCCAAAGAGCCATTAACATGAATAACGCAATCAGATTAACTCGAACGTATCCACCAACTTTGCTATCGGTACCTCTGCCACAACAGAAAGCGTCTGGAATCAGATTCAGGAAGGTCACAAGTATGTCAACCCAACCTGAGAGTAAGCAAAACAGGGACGAGGCCCAGAAGGGCCTGAACCCAAATCAGAAAACTGGGTAAGGTTTTTTTTTTTTTAATCCATTATCCATTACATATAATTGGAGTTTTATTTGTACGGTGAATCTGTTGTTTAGTGTTTGAAATTTGTTGTTGCGTATGTGTGGGAACAGGGACGTGATGTCTCATTCGTTTGGGGACGGATACGCCACCAGGTCAGATGAGGAAGGATTTGGTGGAATATATGGAGAGAGCCAGTCTTTTCAGAAGCCCCAGAAGGATGAGCCTATCCATGAAAATCACCCCGGTAAGCCACAGTTTAGCTTGTTAACCATCAGTATATCTGGTTGGTGATTCAATATATAGTTTTATAAGCTTGTTTATAAGACCTAAATACATCCAAATGGGACCAAATACCCCCATTAAAACTCCCACAGCTATTTATAGTTTTGTATGGTTTGCAATTGCTCAGTTTCTCTCGTACAATTCTAATTACGATTTTTGGAATTGTACATGTAAAGCTTATGACAAGACACAGGGAAGCGAAGTGAAAGAGAAGGAAAAGGCAAGGCACCAGACCAATGCAAATTCATAGATACGGGCCATACGGCAGGCCCCTTCTCACCCTTTGGCCATGGTCAATCATATATGAGGCCTGTTTAATTAGTGGGGGCTTTTGTTTCCTCTAATAATTAACTACGTCGTCGCTATGTATTAATGTTCCCCGAAGAAGATTTGTTTGTCTTTGTTTTTCTTTCTTTCATAATAAATTTTTACTTTTGTGGGCTTAAATCATGGATGTTGTATAAGTTGGAGATTTGTTTTTGCACTAGAAAAATATCCTAATTTTTTTTTTTGCTAAATAAGTAAATATATTCTGAATATTAGCACTTAAATTCATTGAAAATTTACACCTTGCAGTCTTTTTTTTTTTTTCAAATTAAGAGAAAAATAGGGAATTTTGGTACCATAGAATTCTACTGATGTTTAAAAGTGAAGTTATTACTTAACAATTTTATAATGAAAATCCCCCCATGGTTCTACGAGTCCTAGCAATGATCAGGAAACTAGGGGACCGTTTGGTAAGGTTCTAATAATGTTTACGTGTTGTGAAAATATGTATGAGTGAAATTCGTGTTGTGACATACGTGTTGTATTGTTTAAACGACGAACGTTACCAAATAGGCCTTAGACATCTATAATAGTCTAGTTTTGAAAATTCGCATGTTTTTCACGTTTGTGTCTTATGGGCTAGTCTACACTAAAAAAAAGCTTATGAATCTTGAACCCCTAATCGAGTAACGGTGCCAATTTTATGCCAATGAAATTTAGAGAGGTCCCAGCCCCTCTCTTAACGTAAAATTGAGTTCAAGCAAAGAATGAGGAATGTAAATTGTAAGGCAGAGAGAAAAAATCAAAAGAACCAATGAAACCATTTGACAGGCCCGGCCCATCTTTCCAAATTGTCAGCCACCCCATAGACAAAGCCGGGCCTTCTTTGCAAAGTGTGAGCCACCTGCCGAACTAACACGTTTAAATTCAAAATAGGCGAAAACCACATTTTCGTCCCTATATTTTCACCCGATTCTCATTTTAGTCCCTACATTTTATTTTCACCACTTTTAGTCCCTGTTTAGAAAAACGCCTTCTATTTTCGTCCTTTCCGTCAGTGCCTTAACGGCACTGTCCTACGTGGCAAACGGAATCATTAAAATAATAATAAAATTTTTTGTTTTATCAATAAAAATTGCCACGTCAGATTTAAATTTAAAAAAATAATTTATTAATTTTAAAAAAATCAAAAACAGAAATAAAAATCAAAAACAACATTTATTAAGATCAAAATGTGTCTGAAACAAGAACAATAAGAACACAATATTAAAATTCAAAAAACACAAACCCAGAAAATCAGATTAGAAAATTAAACTATAACATTTTCTTGCCCTTTCTTGCCAACCAAACACAAATACACAACCACAAACTCATTTCCAGCAACAACAAAAACACAAACACACACCCAGCCACAAATCTTCCTTGGCTCTAACCCTCTTCGCAGGCCAGATCGATCATCCAAAACGATCGACATGGCCTTAGCACGCGTAGCTTCTACAACCTCGCGCTCCAATCTCCTCCGCCCTATCTCCGCTATCATCTCCCCAAATCTCCGCCGCGAACTCTCGACCAACGACACCAGAACCCTCACAATCGAGACCTCCGTTCCCTTCACCTCCCACCAATACGAATTGCCATCGCGCTCTGTCGAGACCACCCCGTCGGAGCTCCTCTCTTTCTTCCGCGACATGGCGACGATGCGCCGCATGGAGATCGCTGCCGACTCGCTCTACAAGGCCAAACTAATCCGCGGTTGCTCCAAAGGAAAAGGAGGATCACAAATCTTCCTTCGTTTTGGAAATCAATTTGTTGTTGCTGGAAATCAGCAAAACACAAACCCATAATAGATTAGAAAATTAAACCTGGAAATCAGTTTAATTTTCTCATCCACCAATTTTCTGTTTTTGTTTGTGGGTTAGTTTGATTGAAATGTTTATGGTGTTGTTGTTGTTGTTTGTGGGTTAGTTTGTTTGTGGCTGATCGACGAGGTGGCGACTCCGTTGTTGTTGTTGTTTTTTTTTTTTTTTTTTTTTTTTAATTACTGGGTTTATGCTGGGTTGTTCTTGTTCTTGTTCTTGTTCTTGTTCTTGTTCCTATTCATGTTGTTGTTGTTGTTTTTTTTTAATTACTGGGTTTGTGCTGGGTTGTTCTTGTTTTTGTTCTTGTTCTTGTTCCTGATCTTGTGTTGTTCCTGTTCATGTTCTTGTGTTGTTCTTGTTCACGCTGGGTTTGATTTTTTTTATTTAGTTAAATTTACTTAAATTATTTTTGTAAAATTTAATTGCTGACGTGGCATATTTTATAAGAAAATAAATTTTTTATTATTACTTTAATAAATCCGTTTGCCACGTCAGCTGGTGCCCTAATGGCACTGACGGAAATGACTTAAATAGAAGGTGTTTTTCTAAACAGGGACTAAAAGTGGTGAAAATAAAATGTAGGGACTAAAATGAGAATCGGGTGAAAATGTAGGGACTAAAATGTGGTTTTCGCCTTCAAAATATTTTCAGAACTATTTTCAGAAAAAATTTAGGTGTTTTCAGGAGTTCTTCTCCAAAGTAGTGTCGTTTGGTGGTTGGTTGGATGAATTTTAGAGAGACAGAGAGAGAGGAAAAGAAGTTTTTTGGGGTGTTTGGTTTGGTTATAGTATAAGGCAACTAATATAAATGCATTTGGCACTTAATCCACATTATTTGTTCGGCCTTGCCCCCCTAGTAGTTTATTTAAACTTTGTTTGAGAGTTCATAATGGAATAAAATGTATTTAATAGGAAAATGAATGGAATGTAAGTGATATTGGAATGAATTAAATGAAATTATTTTATAATATTACTATTATACCCCTCATTTTAAATAACATAAAAATGACTTTAGTTTAAACTCCATGCGAATTTGCTTGTTATTTGCTTTCAAAATAATAATAGTAAACTACGAATGGGAGTTGTGGGGTAATAGTAAAATTCCCCTACTTTGGATTTGTTATTTGTGAAAAGCACTAGATAATAGCGTTTGAAGCTCAAATATAGGCTATGCATTGTAGGTAAAAATTAGGTAAAAATTAGGCTATGCATATTTCTATGTTATAAAGCAATTCACGCCTAACAATTCACATATTTATTGTTAACAAAATAAACATTAACTAAAAAAGCAATCAAATATCTTTTAATTTAAAGGTCCATGCATGGTATAAAAAAACTTATATAATGAGTCTTGCCAACACAAAACAAATAACAAAATGAAGCAAATATGAAGTTGCCCAAGAAATCCCACACTTTTTAAATTTTGGGCCTAGACATCAGTGTCAATAGGACATATTTGCGCTCATGATCTGGGCAACCAACGAATATCTCCTTATATATTGGATTTTTCATAAAAAAAAAAAAAAAAAAATGTAGGCCTCAGCCTTTGAAATTGAATCCAAGTTCAGTATGCCCAAAGCTGTGTAAACTTCTACTCCATATGACTTTAAAAAAGCACTTTGACATAACCTTAGTCACCCTATCAATTGCCATTGATACATTGTCAAATGGCTACGAATCTACATTCCCAAGTTCATCTTCTTCTGCAACTCTTCTTTTCTTACTTTTAAAAGACATTGCATCTTGTGATGACACTCGAGAACGTAGAACATTAATTTCTGGTGACCATTGTTCATCTTCGACTTCAAAGTTCTCCAAAAAAACTTCATTTTAGGATACCATAATATCTCTCTCATCAATATGGTCGATACAGCATACGTAGCACGTTTCTTCTTTGCAATTTTAGCATGATCACATTTTGCTATATCTTTAGCCCAAAGTTGTGCCATCTTAGAATAGTTGGGTATAGGTGTTGTCATCCACTTATTGGCCGTAGGTTTAGACGGTTACAAATAAAAAAAAATAGTAAAAAAATTATAGACACATGGTTTCATTCATTATAAAATTTGGACACCTCACAATATGCTTTGATTGCACACAGTGTATATATTTTTAGTTTCTAAAACGTAAATTAACTATTTTAAAATTTTCCTTCTCAAAAAAAACTATTTTAAAATTTTTAACATATAATTAAATATATAAACAAGAAACTTTCACAAAAGAAAAAAATGTCAACTATTTTAATAGCTAAGTACAAGGGAGTTTTATCAAGGTTCATGATGGCTTTTCAAGTTGTGCACTTTGCAATATGACAAATACGTAGCATATTGAAAAAAAAAAAAATATATATATATATATACACACACACATACTAGTAGACAAATAGACAAACAAAAATAACAATATGACAGATCAATATTAGAAAAGTAGCAGATTATTATTATTATTATTATTTTGCTCAGTGAAAAGTAACAGACATGGACAAGCAAAACTAGTAGCAAACATAGACAAAGAAAACTAGCAATATTGAATTATAAAAATACATAAAGTGGCATGATACAAATACAGAAAGTGGCGTGATAGAAACAATTGTGGCATGGTAGAAATACAAAAGTAGCAGAGAAAAAAAAAAAATTAAAAGACTAGCAGACTAGCATTGACCAAAGTGGCGTGATGGACAAAAAAATGTTTATACTAGCAGACAAAAAAAAAAAAAAAAAAAAAAAATAACATATAGTGTTGGTTTGAATACGGATGAAATCTCCTACGTTTGCGTTTTTTATTTTTAATCCAGTGCCTCTTGCATTGTTTATTGTCAATGAACAGTGCATTTAAACTTATAAAAAGAAAAATTTTGTGAACAATAATTTTTTTTATTGTTTTCAATTTTCAATTTTCAGCAAAATAAGTTGTACCCAAATAGATCTATAATCATCCATGATGAATTAATGAGGTAGTCAATAAAAATCCATAATAAATTAATGGGCCAGTCAATAAAAGAACTTATGGAATAGCAGTAGTAGCATGAAGAGAACAACAGTAGTAGCAACTCGAGCAATAGTGCAAGAATGATAGCTACATTATTTTGTATGGCTAGTTGAGAAAAAAAGGTTTTGTGATGTGTAAAAAGGGATGAGATTGAAGAAGTATTTTAGGAGTTTCAACAGAATTTTCATTAAATTTAAATTCATTCCCTTCCATTCCTCCCAATTTTATGAAAACAAAAAATTGAGGTTTTGAGGGAAAATGGAGAAATAGGTGTTTCATTCTAACTATTCAATTCCCTTTCACTTAAATTTCTAGACGAGGGAATGGAAAGTCCATTCCCTCTGTTAAAATTTCCAAATAAATGGAGGGAATAATATTCTAAAAATGTTATTTTTATTCTATTTCATTCCCTCCTCTTAAACAAATGCTTAGGGCAACCTGGTTCGAGACAACCAAATAGAGGTAATGGTGAACCCATCTTAACTTACCCATAGTTCAATCAACATATAATTAATCGCAACAAATAGAAGGGGAGGAGAATGATGGCTCACAATAATTATGACAATAAAGTACCCATATATGCACGGTTAATAGCAAGTTGAGTGTTTTTATACCACCATGGTCAAGTTGTTTGTCTACTTGACCCTAAAATTGACCTTGATTAACTCGTGCTTAGCCCTTGGTTTAAGGGTGGTTGGAGTCGATTTTGAAGGTCTGTTTGGAATCCACTTATTTTGCTGGAATTGAAAACCTTTTACTAAAAGTACTATAGTTAAAGGTAAAAGTTAGTTGAAACAGCATAGTGAGACCTATGAATAGTACAAAAAGTGTACTGAGGCTTATAAATAGTAATAAAAATAAACTAAATAGTAAAATAAGTTAACTTTTTAATTTGAATTTTATTAATGTGTGTCCTAAGGCCACACAATAATACACTTATTTTGAAAAAAATTTTAATGAAAGTATTTTTTTCCAATTTTTTATAAAATATTTTAAGAAATATATAGCTTAAAGTTCCTTATATATTGGATTTTTCATAAAAAAAAAAAAAAAATGTAGGCCTCAGCCTTTGAAATTGAATCCAAGTTCAGTATGCCCAAAGCTGTGTAAACTTCTACTCCATATGACTTTAAAAAAGCACTTTGACATAACCTTAGTCACCCTATCAATTGCCATTGATACATTGTCAAATGGCTACGAATCTACATTCCCAAGTTCATCTTCTTCTGCAACTCTTCTTTTCTTACTTTTAAAAGACATTGCATCTTGTGATGACACTCGAGAACGTAGAACATTAATTTCTGGTGACCATTGTTCATCTTCGACTTCAAAGTTCTCCAAAAAAACTTCATTTTAGGATACCATAATATCTCTCTCATCAATATGGTCGATACAGCATACGTAGCACGTTTCTTCTTTGCAATTTTAGCATGATAACATTTTGCTATATCTTTAGCCCAAAGTTGTGCCATCTTAGAATAGTTGGGTATAGGTGTTGTCATCCACTTATTGGCCGTAGGTTTAGACGGTTACAAATAAAAAAATTATAGACACATGGTTTCATTCATTATAAAATTTGGACACCTCACAATATGCTTTGATTGCACACAGTGTATATATTTTTAGTTTCTAAAACGTAAATTAACTATTTTAAAATTTTCCTTCTCAAAAAAAACTATTTTAAAATTTTTAACATATAATTAAATATATAAACAAGAAACTTTCACAAAAGAAAAAAATGTCAACTATTTTAATAGCTAAGTACAAGGGAGTTTTATCAAGGTTCATGATGGCTTTTCAAGTTGTGCACTTTGCAATATGACAAATACGTAGCATATTGAAAAAAAAAATATATATATATATATATATATCTATATATATATATACACACACATACTAGTGGACAAATAGACAAACAAAAATAACAATATGACAGATCAATTTTAGAAAAGTAGCAGATTATTATTATTATTATTATTTTGCTCAGTGAAAAGTAACAGACATGGACAAGCAAAACTAGTAGCAAACATAGACAAAGAAAACTAGCAATATTGAATTATAAAAATACATAAAGTGGCATGATACAAATACAGAAAGTGGCGTGATAGAAACAATTGTGGCATGGTAGAAATACAAAAGTAGCAGAGAAAAAAAAAAAATTAAAAGACTAGCAGACTAGCATCGACCAAAGTGGCGTGATGGACAAAAAAAAGTTTATACTAGCAGACAAAAAAAATAAAAAATAAAAAAATAACATATAGTGTTGGTTTGAATACGGATGAAATCTCCTACGTTTGCGTTTTTTATTTTTAATCCAGTGCCTCTTGCATTGTTTATTGTCAATGAACAGTGCATTTAAACTTATAAAAAGAAAAATTTTGTGAACAATAATTTTTTTTATTGTTTTCAATTTTCAATTTTCAGCAAAATAAGTTGTACCCAAATAGATCTATAATCATCCATGATGAATTAATGAGGTAGTCAATAAAAATCCATAATGAATTAATGGGGCAATCAATAAGAAAACTTATGGAATAGCAGTAGTAGCATGAAGAGAACAACAGTAGTAGCAAAGAACAGTAGTAGCAACTCGAGCAATAGTGCAAGAATGATAGCTACATTATTTTGTATGGCTAGTTGAGAAAAAAAGGTTTTGTGATGTGTAAAAAGGGATGAGATTGAAGAAGTATTTTAGGAGTTTCAACAGAATTTTCATTAAATTTAAATTCATTCCCTTCCATTCCTCCCAATTTTATGAAAACAAAAAATTGAGGTTTTGAGGGAAAATGGAGAAATAGGTGTTTCATTCTAACCATTCCATTCCCTTTCACTTAAACTTCTAGACGAGAGAATGGACTTTTCATTTCCTCCGTTAAAATTTCCAATCCCTCTGTTAAAATTTCCAAATAAATGGAGGGAATAATATTCTAAAAATGTTATTTTTATTCTATTCCATTCCCTCCTCTTAAACAAATGCTTAGGGCAACCTGGTTCGAGACAACCAAATAGAGGTAATGGTGAACCCATCTTAACTTACCCATAGTTCAATCAACATATAATTAATCGCAACAAATAGAAGGGGAGGAGAATGATGGCTCACAATAATTATGACAATAAAGTACCCATATATGCACGGTTAATAGCAAGTTAAGTGTTTTTATACCACCATGGTCAAGTTGTTTGTCTACTTGACCCTAAAATTGACTTTGATTAACTCGTGCTTAGCCCTTGGTTTAAGGGTGGTTGGAGTCGATTTTGAAGGTCTGTTTGGAATCCACTTATTTTGCTGGAATTGAAAACTTTTTACTAAAAGTACTATAGTTAAAGGTAAAAGTTAGTTGAAACAGTATAGTGAGACCTATGAATAGTACAAAAAGTGTACTGAGGCTTATAAATAGTAATAAAAATAAACTAAACAGTAAAATAAGTTAACTTTTTAATTTGAATTTTATTAACGTGTGTCCTAAGGTCACACAATAATACACTTATTTTGAAAAAAGTTTTAATGGAAATATTTTTTTTCAATTTTTTATAAAATATTTTAAGAAATATATAGCTTAATATATACTATAAAAGTACTATAGTTAAAAGTAAAAGTTAGTTGAAACAGTATAGTGAGACCTATGAATAATACAAAAAGTGTAAATAGTAATAAAAATAAACTAAATAGTAAAATAAGTTAACTTTTTAATTTGAATTTTATTAACGTGTGTCTTAAGGCCACACAATAATACACTTATTTTGAAAAAAATTTTAATGAAAATATTTTTTTTCAATTTTTTATAAAATATTTTAAGAAATATATAGCTTAATATATACTATAAGAGCATATATTAACAGGAGCCTATTAATCCGGCACCCAACTTTTTAAAGTTCCTTAGCATAGACACGTCATTGACGTACTGAGTGATTGTATAACCGGATTGGATCAGATCGCATTCGGATTCGTTCGGTAGGAAAACCTCGTGTCCCACGCAAGTGGCACGACAGCGTGTTTAACAAGGTCAGGTCAGCCCAGCCCATCAAACGTGCTTAACGACAACGCTAGAGAAAATTGACCTGTAGCCAGCA
The DNA here is from genome assembly GCA_032878915.1 of Castanopsis chinensis. Taxonomy (NCBI): domain Eukaryota; kingdom Viridiplantae; phylum Streptophyta; class Magnoliopsida; order Fagales; family Fagaceae; genus Castanopsis; species Castanopsis chinensis. The sequence continues at coordinate 4,197,640 of JAVQMG010000122.1, read as the reverse complement.
TGGAAAATACCCCGAGTCGCGACACCCGCAAATACGCAAACAAAGTCACCGACCCACATACGTGGTCACATAATAGTCGTCCATCTCTAAAACATTTTCAATCTCACCCGTCCACTTCGTAACCGTTCTCATATATAAACAATAGGGTGTGCATCCCCAAACCATTCATTTATTGAATCTGGAGGCCTCTAGCCTACCTTCCTCTATTCTTTCTGCGATGTTTCTCATCCAGATCTATTCCGCGTGGCTTCTCTGCCACGCGTTTTGTTCTCGAATTCAGCTAGATCGCTCTGAGAGCTACAAGTAGATGGCCGCTTCAACAGCTTAAACCAGCTGACCCTTCAGATGTGCTGGTTTGGCTGAGAGAGCTAATTCAAGGTTTGAATTCAAATCCACCACAATCTGATGTTGATAATTAGTTGTGTGAGCCTTGGATTGCTAATCCTTCGACTAGTTTCTGATTTATAATCAGCTCTATTATTTGTTTTCTCAGATCTCTCATATATATTCGCCTAGCTTTTAATGGATCTGCTATGGTTTCGATTATAAGGTTTGTTACTCCGCTTATCAACTATTACTGAAATTTATCAACTCTTTGTTTGCTATTTTTGTCGAGTACAGCACGACGCGGAAAGTCGTGGTTTGTCTAAGATCGCTGCAGGGATTTCAAATTTATGTATCAGGCATGCATGGCGCAATCGACGAGAGCTGCTTTTTGGATCCGGAATCAGATTTTCATTCGATTCTCAATTCACCTAAACTACTTGATTTGAGGGCATACACACGACACCAATACGAGAACGACTCAATTGTTGCTGGGTTGTGTCACTGTGTGATGTAAATATTTATGAATGGGAAAGCAGAGAGGGATATTGGGACTTGGAAAAAAAAATTTGTAAAGGGATGTATAAGATAGATCGGGACGAAAGGCCTGAGTTGAGAGAGGGTAAAAATCGTTCTGATTGATCTTTGTCATCCGACCTTTGCCATGACGGGTGCGCTTGCTTGGCAGGTCACAAAAAAAAAAACATAATAAAAAAATTGATGTGTTTTTGGTTTTGAGGGAGAGATCGCACGGGGAGTTTGCCCGGGGTCTCTCCCACTCTGGTGTGTGTTCCGTGTCCTTACCTTCCCTTCCTGCTATTTCTTTTCTAATTAAGCTCGCGACGCCAATGACTACTACTACTACTACTACCGGATGAGCTTAGCAACATCAGCAATTGATTCACTACTCGCGTGGCCTAGAGGTATACTCTACTAAATTACTTTTCGTTGCAACGACACCAGTCAATTCTTTCAACATAGGGTAGGAGTGCAGGGTAATACTTTTACTATTTGCTAAGACTGGATACAGGTGCTGCAGAGACGGTTACATTTTTTAAACATAGTTTTACTTATAAAAATAAAATTATTAGTTAGTTGTATTAACTAAAAACTGAAATAACTATGCATGTTGGGTTCAAATGCTATAAAAAGCTATCATCGTGGAGCGGGCTATGGTTTTCATATGATGCATGTCAGTCTATCTGAAAACTTGAAAATGAAAATAAAAATAAAAATAAAAATTAATTATAGTTGAATGGAAATATTGTCATTGGCAATTTGCTATAAAAAGAAGTTAATCAATTCAACAATTCTGTTTTAAGTTAGCAAAGGAAAGTAGTGTTGCATGTTAGTGTATCCATTGATTATTTGATCTCCAATGCTTTAAAGTATAGCAGCCAAGTTTCATTTCTTTAATGACTGTTTCTTGAGAGATATCTTGCACTGTTGTTGTCGGAGATTATGGGGATTCTTTTAAATTTATGTTGGTTTCATTAGATATATGTTCGGACAATTTCTGCAACAATACTGCACTATCAGTCATGTATCAACTTAAAACTATTTCTCTCCTTTTAAAGATGTGGTTCCTCAATGATATGCGGAGTACTGATGATCATTTGTTAAGGCCTAATTGGCAGCAATACCAGCAAATTAATTGAAAAAATTTCAGATACAATGTGCAATGTTCACCTTGTAAAGGCTGGCACCTCCAATATTTCTTGTAAATATATTTATTTACTCTTTATAGCAATGGAGCATGCAGTTCTTTTGCTTTGCTTGTATGTCAATATATCATGGAGTCCAATATGGACTGCTTGATTGCATCTTTGTATAAACTACTTGTCATCTTGCAAGGATGACTCATTATGTACTTGGTGGCCTTTCACTGCATTTTGCTATTGTTGGAGAGCATCAATTACACTGCTGTATTTGAGTCTTTTTGTGGGCTGTAGCGAGGCTAAACGTGGAAGCAGCATGAGGTTGTTATCATATTTGATGGTGTTTTGACAGTTGCAGAAGATCCCCAAGTAAGCTCTATATGCTATTCAATGTTTGAGGTGATGATAGTATAATCTATAAATACTAGCATTTTTGAACCTTTTCATTCAGTTTTGATCTGTCATGTATACCTATGGTCATTGTAGCCCGTACGGCCATTGGCAATTTGCTTTGCATCCTTTCTAATGATACAAGTTCAGCAGTCTATTCATTCAACTTCTTCAATCTATTCATTATAAAGTGACATGGTTAATTCTGGGAATACAGTTGGTTGTAGGTACTTTCAATTTCTTGGTCTTCAGTTTTGATCTATTATTATGCATCTTTTACGGCCATTATAGCACTTATATTATTGGCAATTTGTACCTTTTCTTATGGTTTATAGTAATCTTTTACAGCCATTGTAGCCGTTATATAATGACTACCATTGGCAATTTGTATCTTTTACAGCCATTATAACCCTTATATGACTACCATAACAATTTTTTTTTTTTTAATTTTATCAATTTATAATTGTAATTATGTTAAAATCTAGTTTTTTTGTTATAACTTATAAGCTTTTGTTGATCTATTGGTCTTTAGTTTCATTCTATTATGTATCTTTTACAGCCATTTTAGCTGTTATGACTACTGTGACATTTTTTATTTTATTTTTTTATCAATTTATAATTTCAGTTTTGTTTTAATCTAGTTTTTTTGTTATAACTTATAGCAAAGTTTCTTTTAATCTAAAAAGTTTATAACTCTAGCCAAACAGACATGAAAGTATTAATCTCATTCTATTTTTGTGTTGATGTTTTTATTTTTTGCTTCAGCATTGTTATTTAATGATTTAAAAAACAAACTATTTTAAGCTAAAGTTTGTATTTTTATTTTTACATTGGTGCCAGTGGATGAATGTTTTACTAATAAAAAATATGCACAAAGGCACAAGACTAAAAGGGGCAAATGGTTTCAATTAAAAAAAAAATCTGTTTGAATTCAGTCACTGTAAAGTAGTTTGTGATAGATGATTGAGATTTCATAAGAATCTTTTAATTTATAAATATTTTTTATAATTGAGATTTCATGAGAATGGTAGTTTGTGATTGACTGATATTTTTAATTTTAAATCGGATTATTATGTTCTGTTTGTCCAGATGGAATGTAATTATACCTTGTAAAGACTTGTTTGCTACCTTTCAAGTAGCATGAAAGGCTAATGAATAAATTAGCTGCCAACTGGATTTTTGAAGTTTTCATTTGGTGGAGTAAGGTTGGATTGGTGGTACCTTTCATTTTTTTGCTCATGGGGAGGAAAATAGATTACAGTTTCTGTTCAAAGCCATCATGTAATTATATAATTTATGGGTTAACAGAGTATTGTTTTGAGAATTCTCATTTTGCTTATATGTAGTTGTGATGAAAGTTTGGAGGGCGAGGGGATGAATGTGGGGAGTAAGAATGGCTGTCTTTTGCTATATATTTATTTGAAGGTGGGTTGGAGACTTAGACCAACACCATTAACATAGGTTGGTTGTCATTTATTTAATTCATACCTACAAACTAACAAAGCAGTCTGCCTCTTTATTTAATTGCTGAAGATTTAATTACCTTCAGCCTTTCATATATGTTCCTTCCCTTGGATAAAAAATTGTTGTCTCCCACAATTTTTTTTGGTTGGGAGTTCTTTCAGATTTATAACTTGGAGTTAGTTGCCAATGGGGGCTTGGCTTGGTTGGTAAGGACCCACCTAGGTTCGAGTCTAGCTGCCAGCAGGAGTCCGTTGGTGGGTATCCGCACTGGTTGGCCCTTGGGCTTTTAAGCTTAGCACCCTACCTGGGGGCTGGCATAACCTAGCTTACCTCTATTTTCCTTTACCAAAAAAAAAAAAAAAACTTGGGAGTTAGTTACTCATGAGACACTGCAAACCCCAAAATTTAAAACATATTTGTTTTCAACACACCATTCCAAAATGCCTTCTTGCCACCACTCCCCATTTTATTCTCTCCAACTCAGTCCATGCCTTCTTGATTGCCTGTTTTGTGAATCGTCGGTAATTGGGACTCATGGTACTTCAGAATTGAAGCGCAACGTCCACGACCACGACCATTCTCCCTATCACACTTAAATAGAAAAATACACATATTGGTATTGTCTTCATCATTGATTATTATTGGATTTGGGTTGAGGAGTTGACTGAAGAAGGATCTAACACCAGACCGAAGGAAAATAGAACAATTTTTGGCGAATTGGAGGAGATAATACTCTGGTGGGGCTCAAATTAAAACAATTATTGTGCTTAAAATTGACGAGGTTCATTTTGTTGTTGGTGGTGGTTTTTGGTTTCGGCTAAATGGAAAACCTTGTGTACAAATAGTTTTCCTTATTTTCCAGTGTTTGGTAGCATAAAAAAAGTTGAGTCAAAGGAAAACTATCTTTGGTCAACATAAAAATTATGGCTTAATTTTAGAGATTGTTTTCCATTAAATTTTTTTGGAAAACAACTCTATCTCACAGTAAGCTAAATAAGGGAAGTTAGGAGATTGTTTTTCAACTCATTTAAAGTTGCTACCAAACATTGGAAAATGAGATAGATTTATAGAAAATACTTTTTGAAAAATGACTCATTTTTTAGAAAACATCATTGTTGAAACAAACAGAGCGTAAGTGTGGATTCGATGGGCTGATGGGTAGCCATAGGTAGTGTGTAGGTTTGGGTGTTGTTTGTAATTTTTGTGATAGTTTTTGGTGGAAAAACACTTAAGTTGAGACTTGACTTTGAATTGCTATATTAGGGACTTTCTACAACGGGAGAGGGAACCTTGGATGTATCTTTTGAAAACACCTAGAGGTTTGTTAATTGTGATATAAGATTCTGACTCTTTTTTCACATTTTAAGTTCCTAGAAATGATTAGTTTTGGAATTCATGGTTTAGCCTTTCCACTCATAGCAAGCTATAAGTATTAGGTTGTCATGAGGGGCAAAAAAATAATTTTAGTAGACATTTATATTGACCAAATGACCTTTATCACCTATGATATGTTTTGAAAATATTATAGAAGTATCACTCTCTTGGTTATTAAATAATTTAATGGTGAATAAGGCTTTTTGGCTCTCTTTTCACATTTAAGTACGAAAAAAGGAATGATTTATGTTAGGAATCTATGTTTTAGCTTTTGCACATTATTAAAAAAAAAAAAAATTACCTCAGGTAGAGTTTGATGACTGAACATGAGATTGGGAGTTCATTCTTTGCCTGCACTCTTAAGGAGGAGCCAAAACATTTTTCCGAGGGCCAAGCTAAATGTAAAAAAGTTATTTAGTAGCTACCTACACCCAATGGCGGAGCCAAAAATATTTTTGGGGGTCAAGCTAAATATAAAAAAATTATTGAGGAGCTATCTAAAATCCAAATAGTTACACAAAAACCCAAATATCTAAAACCCAAAAATTATGTAAAAAACTTGTATCAAGGACTAATTCAAAAGGATTGGGGAGTTAAAAGGTCTAAATTCTAGTATTTTTGGGGGCTAATAATTATATTTTTGTATAATTTGTGTGTGCGCGTGCTTTTTTATTTTATTTGAATACTATATATATATATATATATATATATATATATAAACAAGTTACTATTCATGAATAGTTTTAGCACTGCCCCTCTCAAGATTCTTGTTTGCTCTCGTTAAAGTGCTTTCATTTTTAGTAAAAGCTTTTTATCGTGAGACAAATTACTATTTATGAATAGTTTTAGTAGGGTCTGTTCTAGGATTCTCGAATAGTAACTGTTGGAATTATTCATGAATGATAATTTTATATATAAATAACGGATGGTGAAATGTTTTTACTGAAGGTGAAAACTTTCACCGAAAGCAAATAAGAATCTTGAAAAGGACTCCGTAGAACTATTCATGAATAGTAAAAGCATTTCACTATATGTAGACAAGTTACTATTTATGAATAGTAAAAGCATTTGACCATCCGTTATATATATATATATATATATATATACAAGTTACTATTTATGCAAAGGTTCAGTAGCGTCTCTCAAGGATTCCTGTTTGCTTTTGGTGGAAAGGAGTTTTCACCTTCAGTAAAAACATTTTATCATCCATGATTATTGGCAATTTTGGAAGGATCCAAAGCTCTCTCTTGTCTATTTAAGGAAGAAAAAACTCCATTTTGAAGCATGTCCTTAAGGGTGCTCACTCCTCAGGAATTACAAGAGTTTATCCCCTTATTACAAAATCCCTTTCTAATCTTGTATTAGGAACATACCTATTCTTGTAGTCAGATGGCCTCACCTAATCCTATAATCAGTCAGCCTTTTGATTCTGTATTTGGTATTAGAGCTAAGTTGGCCCCAAAAATCGTATCATGTATGATCAATAATTTATTTCACATTTATTTTCAGGTGATTTATTGAAGGTTGATATCTATTTTAACTCAACTCTTTATCTTCCGTATCTGTTGTGTTTTCTCTATTGGTTGACAGTTTTGTTTCTTTTACTTCAAGATATTTGTTGACCAAGCCCGAACCATTCTTAGGATTGATCATAACTTCCTTGATCAGAAAATGAAGCATCAAGATGATACTTTTATTCAGGACAATGATGTGGCAGGTCCCTCATACTAGAACCCTTCAAACGGTGAAACAGTAGAACACATCAGTAGAATTAATTTCCAGAAATGACATTCTAAAGTCAAGATTGTCATAAACAAGGATTTTGAGTTTGAGGTTATAGCCCTTATAGCTTCAGGCGATAATCTTAACTACATCCAAGAAGGAATCATTTCCTTAAAAGTATTTCCAACAGGCCAGGGAAAGATTGTACTCGGCAAATGGTAGCAAGATGAATAGTAAATACAAAATACCCAAAGCCCATGTGTGCTAGGATAACATATGCTTTAAAACAACCTTTGTCCTTGTTAAGAATATGATAGACAGTGTTATCCTAGGAAACCTTTTTATATCTCTGTTGTATCCTTTCATTACAGATAGTGAAGGAATCACTACCCATTTTTTTGGTCAGCCAGCTAAGTTTAAGTTCCTTAGGAGCTCGGAACCTAGAGAGATTAGTAGCCTTCAGGATGTCTCCATCTCTGAAGCCCTTAACTTGATCAGTAGGAAAACCCAGTACCTTAAGGATGATTTAAGGCACAAGAAAATTGAGGAACAATTAGCTTGTAAGATCGTCCAGACAGAGATAGAGAGTTTGAGAAAAAACCTCAAGCAGGAAGTCTGTTTTGATCTACCCACTGCCTTTTGGTATAGAAAGAGACACGAGGTAGCTCTCCCATATGTTAAGGATTTTAAAGAAAAGGATATCCCAACCAAAGTTCGACCCATCCAGATGAGCCAAGAACTCATGAATTTCTGTAAAGTTGAGATAGAGGATCTCCTTAGCAAGGGAATCATCAGGAAGTCCAAGTCACCATGGTCTTGTCCAGGCTTTTATGTCCGGAAAAAAGCTGACATAGAGAGAGGCGTATCTAGATTAGTCATCAACTACAAGCCTCTTAACATAGTCTTAGAATGGGTAAGGTACCCAATTCCCAACAAGAAAGGCTTAGTCAATAGGCTTAGTAGAGCAACCATCTTTAGTAAGCTTAACATGAAAAGCGGTTTCTGGCAAATACAAATTAGAGAGTCTGATAAGTATAAGACAACTTTCACCACACCCTTTGGTCATTACGAGTGGAACGTAATGCCCTTTGGATTGAAGAATACACCTAGTGAATTCTAAAATATCATGAATGGGATTTTCAATCCATTCTCCAATCATGTAATTGTGTACATCGATGATGTCCTCATCTTATCAGAATCCATTAAACAACATTGGAAACACTTGCGAGCATTCCTTCATACAGTCAAGCTTAATGGTCTTGTGGTTTCAGCATCCAAAATCAAACTTTTCCAAACACATGTTCGGTTCTTAGGTTTTGACATCCATCACGGATTAATCAAACCCATAAACAGAGCCAATCAGTTTGCGGATAAGTTTCCAGATCAAATCTTAGACAGAATCTAGCTTCAGAGATTTCTAAGATCTCCAAACTACATTTCGGATTTCTATCAAAATCTCAAGCAACAATACAAACCCCTTTTTGATAGACTTTGAACTAATCTATCTCCTTGGACTCCAGTTCACACCTTTATCATCCAGAAAATCAAAAAATATGTCAAGACACTCCCATGTCTAGGAATTCCCTCTGCCAATTCCTTCAAGATTGTCCAGACTGATGCCTCTAACATTGGTTATGGTGGCATTCTCCTTCAGCGTGTTAGTCTTAATTCTCCAGAATAGATAGTCTGTTTCCATTCAGGAATTTGGACTCCCATTCAAATTAATTATAATATTATTGAAAAGGGGATTTTATCTATAGTACTATGTGTTTCGAAATTTCAAAGTGATCTTTTAAATCAAAAGTTTCTAATAAGGATTGATTGTAAATCTGTAAAACATGTTTTAGAAAAAGATATTCAAAACATTGCATCAAAACAAATTTTTGCACGATGGCAAACCATCCTTTCAATTTTTGATTTTGACATTGAATTCATAGAAGGAACTCAGAATAGTATCCCTGATTTCCTCACCCGTGAATTTTTGCAGAGTTCAAACCAAAATGTCGGGAAAAAAGGTGTAGCGGCCCCAACCCCCAAAACCCCCCTAAACAGTCTCCCCAACCTAGGACAAACCAGTCAGGCAAAGAACCCTGACCAGCAACTAGTCTCGGTCTCCCCAGTAACCATAGCCAATCGTTTTATGGTTTCCACCATCTTGAAACCAAATTATGAAAGGCCAACCCTTGGTCAACCCAGTTACAGTTCTGCTTTAGTTTCCCTGGCACCTAGGGCAATCACCCTATACACAGTTGATGATCTCTTTGGCCCCATACAGTCCCAAAGATCATCCCACTGCCCTAGTAGAAATGTAAAGTTTTCTTATGTTAAGAAATCCTTCATCCAACACATCTTTTATATCGAGCCTCACCTGCTTCATATAAAAGAACCTTTAGCCCTTGCAATGGAAGTTTTGCCTCCAACTTGGCATTTCCTTTCGAAGCACCCAGAGAAAAATATCAAATTCTATAAGAGCATCTTCACCCAGGAAAACTCTGCTCAAATAGAAAACATTCAGTCTAAAGGGGACCTCCGCAGTTGTCCTGTACCACAAGTTCATCATCCTCAGGTTCGTCAGTTGCAAAGAATGGGGCCAGCACCCCTCCTTGCTCAAAACAATTCAAGGCACAGAAATCCAATATAGTTATTATGACTATAAGGACGCCTTTGAAAAGATTTTACTTTACCAGAATAAGAACTTTGATCACTCATGATTCTTAATGTTCGACAAAAGTTTCAAGAGCTAGATCTGACATGGTTCCTTAAGTGGTGGGAAATGTTTGGATTAGTCTTCCAGATTTTTTTGGAAGCCCTCAGGTATTTTAGCTCCAGGATCATAGTTTAGGAATGGCAACGGGTCGGGTTCGGACCGAGTTTTTACATACCCAGACCCGACCTGCGGGGCGAAACCCAAGACCCGGACCCGGCCCGATTATTAATCGGGTTTTTTTTCCGGGGCCCTAACTCGCCCCGCGGGCCCCGTTTATCTCTTGAGCCCAAATCTAGCCCAACCAAAGAAAAAAAAAATTTAAAGCCCATTATAATTTTTTTTCCTAGATTCAAACCCGTTCAGTCAAGTCCACAAGGTTACTAATATGATATATATATATATATATATAAGGGGGGTTTAGTCATTTAATATAACCGGGTTTTTATCCGGGCCGGGTTTCGGGTCGAGTTTTGGATTTTTTAAAAAAACCTGGACTCGACCCAGATCCGCTTCGGGTTTTTTTTTAAAAACCCATATCCGACCCTATTCTTTATTGGACCGGGTAAAATCCGGCCCATTAGAGTCGGACCGGGCCGGGTATTCGCGGGTTGGATCTAAATTGCCATCCCTATCAAAGTTGACACTCATATTCTAGCAATCTTGCATATGACTACCAGATACAAGATCCATTGGATTAGCATGTGGTCCTATGCCATATGAAATAATCTATTAAACAGGGAATTCTCAGTTAAGTGGTGGGATAGCCTTAAGATTGATCCGGTCATTAATTAACTTCATAAGGATTTTCCTCTCTTGATTTAGAAAGCCATTGTTTAGAAATCAAGATCTTAGTATAGCCTAGACTCTGTCTAGGTTGCCAGAAAATCTAGGAAAGAATTAAAAGATCTTGCTAAGCAATTGCTCCTCCAGTCAAAAAAGTTAGAAGTAGAAGAAAAGGTTTCTCCTATCTCTTCTGAAGCTTCCACCAGCTACTATCCATTTGGCCCCTTCCAGGATTCACAAGACTCTTATGAAAGATATAATTTGGATAGTTCCTAGACTCTTCTGGATAGCACCAGTCACTATTCAGAACAGTACCAGCAGACAAATAACTATTCACGAATAGCACCAGTCTCTATTCATGAACAGTTTTAGTATCCCAGCAACCACAACAAGACAAAAGACAGAACACTATTCATGAATAATATTTGTCGCTATTCATGAACAGTACTAGCGCTACTTTCCAGAATTATTATATGCTTTCGGTGGAAAAATGTTTTCACCCTCAGTAAAAGCAAATTACTCTTCGGAATTTCAGCAATCTCCAGAGGATTCTAAGCTCCCTCCTAATCTCTGTAACCAGATGGGAACCCTCAGTCTAGTTTATTCTTGTAATTCTATTGCCTCGGTCAGCCTTTATTACACTTATAACCCCATGGCCCTAGTCGGCCTATACTTGTAACTTACTTCCCTTTTGGTATTAAAGCCAAGTTAGCTAGTGGATTAGTTGTAAGTTACATTCAATTTTATCAGTAAAATTTGGCAGGCTATACTGCCATATTTTTAGCATTATCATATCATTAATTTGAGTGTTTTCATTATAATGAATCTCATCCCCATATTCTGTTTTATATCTATTATATGATAACTCTCCCATTGCCCTTCATCTTTGCCATTTTCTTTTACCCCTATCGTTGGTAAACAGTTCCTTTTATTCTTTTTGAACTTTATTTTGTGTTATCAGTTTTTGTTAACCATTTACCCCCTTTTGATATATATATATATATATATATATAAATTTTGGGGGTGAAAATTTTTCCATAAAAAGCAAATAGTAATTCTAGAAAGTAGCGCTAGTAGTATTCATGAATAGTGATTTCTTTGGTGCTGGAACTATCATGAATAGTGACTGGTCTAGCGCTGGAGCTGTTCTGAATAGTGGCTGGTGCTATTCAAAAGAGTCTAGGGACTCTCCAAATTATGATCGTCGTAGGGATCTTGAGAATATCTTGCCAAGGGGTATTGACTAGTAGATGCTTTTGATGAGGTAGGAGAAATCATTTCTTTTTCCTCTAATTGTGAAGCTTGGGGGAGCAACTGATGACAATATATATATATATATATATATATATATATTTTAAAATTGAAAAAAGTTAAGGTTGCTATGACCTCTTTTGCTTACATCAAAATTCAATTGGTTTTTTAGTTTGATGATAAACAGTTATCAACAAAAATTGTGAAACTCTCTTAAAATTTTTTTTAATTAATTTTATTTCATTTTATAAGTCTTAACTATTTATTTTTGGAAACTATTTATATTTGAAAAGCCTATTAAAAAAGTTTTTCGTTTTCTCAATCTCAATTTAAAAAAAAAGGATTCTTTAAATGGTTTTTAGCAAAGTTATTAATACCGTTTCGGACCCCGTGTCGGTTTGTCCAGTGTAATGAAATATTTCGGTACCGTTTTAGGGTGTTTCGGGATTCCTAAAAATTAAATTACATATATTCTTGTAGAACATAAAATTGTCAATTCTAATAAATAAATAACTGAATATGAAATAATACAAATCATTTAGTCTTAACTCTTAAGTCTTAAACATCAATTTAACATCATAACATAAGAAGATTTACAAGACAAAAACTAAACATCAAATGATACAAAACATTTAGTCTTAACTCTTATGTCTTAAACCTCAATACAACATCAAACAATAAGAAGATTTATAACAAGCCTTTACTCATAACATAAGACCATAATAACTAATAGGCTAATCAAGAAGATTTGGAATTTTTTTTTTTTTTTTTTTTAAGGCCAAATCTTGTACCGGCCGAAATTCACATATCGGCTGGAATTGTCTAGAATTGTCCGGAATGACCGAAATGGACCGAAACGCCCCGAAATCTAACCCGAGGTGGAACATGGGGTATTCTGGTACCGGTTTGCATACCGGAACGAAAAATTTTGGTCGTTCCGGCCGGAACGGAACGGAACGGAATCGATAACAATAATTTTTAGGGACATACATTAGAAACCTTATTTTATTTATTAAAGGTGAGTTTGGATAGCGTTGAATGCGTTTTTATGTTTTTCTTTTTGTTCTTTTTTACAGTAGGAAATGTGTGCATTCTATGCGTATATTATTCATGTATTATACATATATTTTTAACAATTTTTTTTATTAAAAATAAGTTTTATAATATTATTTATACGTTTAAAAATTATTTTATTATTATATTTTTAATTTTCGGTGTCTACGGCCTAAGGATGATTTTTTCTTTTTCTAGATTGAATTGATGATAGATAAAATAGAGCTGGGGCGGGCTTTATCTGGCGGGCCCAGGGGATGGGGTGCCGTGTTTCACGAGGTCAGCTGTCAATTTTGGAATAAATTTCCAATTTGCGTAGGAACAACGCACATTGACGTGTCAACATCCACCACCTAACTTTGAAATTGAATGGTATCCAGCTCATAGCTCCTTGTCATGTGCAAGTAGTCGTCGATATTATCTAATATATCTACCGACCGACCGCACAGCATCACGAAAAGTAAGGCGATGCCTTTACCACGTATCATCCATTATAGTCGTTGCTCTCCTTTAAAGGCGTTCATCTCAACCGTCCATCCTTCAATCCCCCTCTATAAAGTTAGGTTTCTCCTCTCGTTCTTCTTCTCACCCCAGCCTCCTCTCTCTCTTTCATTTCTAGAGCCTATTGTTTCTTCCGCCTTTTGATTTTTCATTTCGGTACGATCTGTAAAAGCCCGTTGTTTCCTCCGCGTTGCAGATATTTACAAAGCTGTATTTAAGGTAAGGTTGTTCTTTATGATTCTGCGCTCTCTTATCATTTGTACTCTGTAGATCTATTCGTTTCTGAGCTATGGAGCTTATTCATGTTCGATTCGATTCTTCTAGCCTTAGATATTCATCGGAAACCTGCGATTACGACCGAGCGCCATGGGATTCACGGATTGCTCGAGGAGAAGAAGCTCATCTATGGCTGGCTGTTCGTTCTGTACCAGATCTACACAACCGGCTGAGATCTAGAGGCTAATCAATCCACTCTATGGAGCATGTGATATTGAACTCTACTATTTGTATGCGATGGTGATGATGATGATGGTTAAAGCAAGGCTTTGTGATGTAGTAATCGCTAAGTGGAAAGTCCCTGTACTATGTGTAAGTAATCAGGGAAGGCCTAATTTCAGGGGGCCTGAGTCCCTGATTGATCGATCGATAGATTTATAATTGTTTCGACCTTTGCCATGACAGGTGCGCTTGCATGGCAGGTCAACCCAATCTCTTAATAAAAATTTTGATTTTTGTGTCTTGAGAGGGAGATCGCACGGGGTTTTGCCCGGGGTCTCTTTCTCTCTCCGTGTTGCGCCGAGTCCTTGTTCTTTATTTATTTACTTTCATATCTGTCAAATGTTCCATCCATCTTGATCGTGCATATCTGAATATGATACACAGACTCTCCGAGCCATAACACCGTCTTGATCTGCATCGGGCTGGCATAACCTGCCAGGTTTAAAGGTACACTACTTTTACACAGACTATTCCTTCATTCAGTTTCACATGTTACTAATATTTTATTCCAAGTTTCCACTGACAAATACTACTTCATTATCTTGACTTAATATGGAAAAAAGGGAGAAATAGTTTTGTTCCGTCAAAATCTTTAGCATAATCTATGAATCTATCGGGGGCTGTAATTTAAACTGAATGGCCAGCAATTTGAATGTTTTTTAAGAAGGAATTACCAGTTTATATAAATATGGCCTTTTGTGGTTGTATATAATTTTGAACAGTTAAAAGGAATTATCATTTTCTATGAAGTGCCTAGGGTCCAGCACTAAAACTTGAATTTGTATGATTATTAGCCGTTGTATTTATATTTTAACAGTTGAAAGTTAATACCATTTCCTATTGAGGGCTTTTTGTCCGGCGCTAAAACTTATCATATAATGTCCATGGATGCTCTTACCCCATTTATGCCTAGAAATGGTCCTTCCCAGCCATTTGCACTGCCTTTTTACTTATGAATGTCTGATTTAGTGTCAAATAGCAGTTTATTTTATAATACCAGAGTTGGATGCAATTGTTTTGTGTTGTTTCAAGTGGCAATCGATAATGGTATTTTTGATAGAAAAATTCATTCCTGTAAAGTAGGAAATGGTCTGTAATTATTTTGAAATTTTTATTTGCACAATTCATCACTTCTTATTTTGGTTGTGCAAACAAACAAGTTTGTGTAATTGTGATGGTTTTAGTGAGATGTACCCGGTATGTTATTAACTGGGATGGCAACAGAAATGGATTTTGTAATCTAGTTATGTCAAGCTAAGCTAAGAATAAAACTTAGGCACTATTCTTTTGGAATTGAGCCCAAGTTTTATTCTTATCTAAGGCTATCAGGGTATGTTGGTGTGGGTGGTTTCTTCATTTGGTTGATCAAGACATTGCAGCAGACGGCCTCCTTGCAGTTTGGAGAGGATTAAGTGTTAACTGGCGGTTCATTCGGCACATCTGGTTGCAGAAAGGTTTACTGAAGATCCATATCCAGTTATCCGAGGTGACTCAATTGTGATTAATGATCAAATTATTTAATTTATACGTTTTCTGTGTGTTCATGCTCTATTTTTTTATCTTCATTATCGTGTACTTAACAGGGTATGCAATAGTACATAGCTGAAGTCGTTTATTTATCTTCCTTTAATAGTTGTTACACGGTTATCTTGCATTGTTGAAATTTCTCAATATCTCTGTATTTTGTATATGTGGATGTGGTTTTCGGGAACATCCAAGTTAATTTTCCCCCACCCCTGTAGTTTTAGAATTGTTACATTTTCTTGTACTTCCAACAACTTTCATTAAATTTGAAAAGCAATGATAGATATATATGTATTGTAACGTATAGAAAGTTGACCCGACTTGTTATGGGTATTATACTATGGGAAATTAACGACCTGAATTTTGAGGAAAGTTATGGGAAATAAAGCAATAAATGTTTTGATTTTTTTCATTTCTAAAAGTTGTAAAAATTTTCCTAAAATGTTAAATAAGGGCATTCGTTAACACAATTTAATGTTAAATAGAACACAACATAATCAAATCAATAAAATAAATGCAGTATGTTTTTTTTTTATAAAGAAAATATGCCATCTATTTTCACTTGCATAAAATTTTAAGCATTTGGATCCGTTCCTCAACTTAACTGTAAAAAGTCTGCTGTTGAACGGGAAAGTCTCTGGTAATATTTTAAATTTGGGCGCATTGGTGTGTTGGTTTTGATGGTTATGGAGGGATATTTGATATATATATATATATATATATATTTGATATTAAGGGATTTTGAAATTTTGCACGTTTGTACTTCTCAATTTTAAACAACTTTATCTGTTTTTCTACATAATTTTTTCACGTATTTAAAAAAATTTTAAAAACAGTTGTTTAAACCTATGTAGCTCAATTTTTAGACATTATTTGTATTTCTACGTATTTTTTCATCTACGTATGTTCAAAAAAATTAAAAACACTCCAGTATGTTCAAAAAAATTAAAAACACACCAAATGCATTTTTTGTTTATTTTCAAAAAAATTAAGGGCCTGTTAGGAACTTCATTTTAAACTCATATTTTTATATTTTAAACAGCTTGCACATTTTTATTTTTATAATTTAAACAGCTTTATACACATTTTTATCTACTTTTTCATGAACTAATTTGAAAAATTTATCTAAACCACTTTATCAAACACTCCCTCAGAACACTTAAGCAACACACCACAGGGGCCCTTATCAAGCTGGTAAAAAAAATTGGTAGGTTCTCACGTGATTTGTGTCTTTACATTTAATATGATTCTTTGGTATGTTCTATATTTTTGGGGAACAATTTTAGTTTGGATTTTACTGTATATAAGAAAGACCAAATTTAAGTACTTGTAAAAGAAAATGATTATTGATTCTGAAATGGAATCAAGGATAATTTGTAAGCTGCACGATTAAAGAGAATTTTCAGACTTTGGCCACCTAAAAATAAAATGCTTGTAACACAAGCAATTAATTGGTGTAATATTATTTGAACTTATACCAAACCGAAGTAAGAGTCTGTTACTGTATTTAAATAATTTTTAAAGGTGTGAAGGTGGAACTTAGTTTTAATTTTAAAGGTGATTTGGCTGAATTTGTCAAAATTTAAAAGAACAATTTTAAATTTACGCATAAAAAAATTATTTAATTATAATATTTTTAATTTTCAGTCGTGTAGAATAGTTTTAACATATTTTAAATAATATTATATATATTTTTACATATTTTTTTCACATATGTCAAAGTCACTTAAACAACATATCTTAAACACCTTTTAAATACCTCCAGATTTAGTTTTTTTTTTTTTTCTAAATTCTATAGACATTTGGGTAATTCAAATAAGATTTTAATCTTTTTTTTCGTTTCTTTACCCTTTTTTGATGCAATTTGTAAACTTTTGGGTTGTAATCCAGCTTAAATTTGTTAATTTGGAAGTGCTGAGGAAAAGATTGATAT
The DNA here is from genome assembly GCA_032878915.1 of Castanopsis chinensis. Classification (NCBI taxonomy): domain Eukaryota; kingdom Viridiplantae; phylum Streptophyta; class Magnoliopsida; order Fagales; family Fagaceae; genus Castanopsis; species Castanopsis chinensis. Next base: position 4,180,458 of record JAVQMG010000122.1, on the reverse strand, counting down.
TTCAACTTCATGAAGTCATGTTACATCAAATATGCGCCTGAGTGCCGAGGTTCCCAATTAATTTGTATTGTTATATATGGGATGCTGTTTAAATTAAATTTTAATTCATCTACAAAATGGAATTGTACAGAATATCTGAAATATCTAGGGTGAACTTGGTTAAATTAAAATAGAATACGGTACATTTTTAAAGTCGTGTACGGCAAGGTGCTTCTTGTCTTTCAACTCCTATTTTTATTAAAGAGAGGATATTTTGTATTACAAGGTAACGTTAATGGGTTATTTTAAGATTTTAAAGAAAACATTAATGAAAGAATTGGGGGTGATGTGTTGGCATTCGGTCAAATATTTTCTAGATCTGTAGCTCAAAACGGTAGAGCGCTCAGCCATTGGCTTCGAGCAGATGGTGGTTCGAGTCCACCCGGATCTGCTGTATCAACAAGCATTGTAAGATGTAGCTCTGTTTTTGTTGTTTTCAATTGAAAATTGTTATCCGTCTCGTTAAAGATGAGTTGATTAATGTGATCAATATTTCTTAAAAAAAATAACATGACGAAATATTATTGTTAAAAATATGGGAATAGAGTTTTGATGATTAGTGAATTTATTTCTTGTGCACGTGTAACTCCTTTTATAACAAATATTTAATGTGATTTTAAGAATTCTATAGTAAATTTACGGAAAAATCTAAACAAAATCTTACTCATGTATATCGCAACATTAAAAAAATGCTGCGTTGGAGTGCACGCTGCCTTTGTGGTCGGATTATAAATTCAAATTGAATGTTGGTATCTGTACTTTTTATTACCTTATTTGCTGAAAGGTGAGATTAAAAAAAAAAAAAATTCTAAAGTAAATAGGTTTGCTTATTTTCAACGAAGCTAATTTATTTGCTTATTTACTATAAAGTGAGATAATAAAAAATAAAAAATAAAAAAGAATTTGAGAAAAATAAGCTAAATATTAATAGCAAACAGATCATTATTAATATTATGTGGGGGAATGAGAATTTCAATTTGTTACTTCGTTCTCGAGGCATTTCTTATTAAATGCGCAGCTTGTATACCTTACATGTGATCCCACCGTCTTGAGCGGCAACTCAGAATCATTGAAGACTGGTTGGAACCTGGAAGCTTTGTCAGTTGCCATTGACGAGGAGGATTTGTTTATGGGAAAGCTTTTTGAAGAAAGGGGAAAGAAACTCAGAATCATTGAAGATTAGTTTGATGCTTTGTCGATGATTGTCAGGATTTGTTTATGGGAATGCTTTAGCATATTTAGAAGAAAGTAGAAATAAACAAATGTAAGACCCAAAAAAAAAATGTTGTAATAGTGATTTTGTCTTATTTCATGTGCCTTTTTTTATATGTACTTATATAATACTTGTCGCTGAGTTGCTGAGCACGATCATGAGACTCTTCTATTTTTTGGTTAAAGATTAATAATTTATATTTGTTATAATTTGTGATTTTTACTTTTTTTAATTACAAAAAAAAAAAAAAAAATCTAAAAGTGTGATGAATATGTGGGGTGAGTTTTGTAGATTGGAAAAGTTTTAAAACTAACAAAAGAGTAATCCTATTTTGTAGGGAGTTAGTGGGTAGATGTAGGAATTTAAATCAACTTAAAAGTAGGAGTTTATTAGAAGCAAGAAGGCAATTCAACGTAGAAGAAAGAATTTATTATTTTTGACAATTTTCTATTTTAACCCCATTTTTAAGTTTTAGATAGGGGTATTTTTGACAGTAAAAAAAACAATAACTAACTTTCTTTTGCCAATTTATTATTTTAATCCTATTTTTAAGTTGTTGGTTAATTAATTTAGGGGTATTTTTGACATTAACTAATTTTCTGATTAATATATAAAGTGTAACAATTCTATTCAATTATATTTAAGGTATGTTGATAAATAAAATTCAGTGCCAAATCTAAAACAAAATACTTACTCGGTATGAGTACTAAAATTTTGTCTGAGGAGTCTTAAATCTTGTCAGCATAGTTCTAACAAAGCATTTTTCAAACCATGTATTCAATGTATTTAATTATATCTCACATGTTTCTCAAAAATATCTCACATTTTTTTCTTCTTCAATATATTGTTATTTTATTCTTATTTTTATAGTAATTAATTTTTTAATCTTTAAAATTTAAATGAATGTGAAGTTACATGAGATGTCAATGGAAAAAAAATTTGTTTTTTTTTTAAATTTTTTTCACAAATTAGTTGTAGTGATAGTTTCCTAAATGATTATTGATTGGTGTATTGTTTTGTCATTTGTGGGTCAATTAATTATTATTTATTTAGATACCTTGTGTATTCTATTAATTTGTTAGTGGTAAAACTATTGCGCATTGGTAAGGTACGCAATGTTATGATAATAGTGAAGTTTTGGGAGTGGTGACACTTAAATCACTCGGTGGAGTTTTTGCCGTCAGGTTTTCCCCAGTATAAATGCTTGTACTTTAGAGGTGTGGGAGATGATAATTTGAGAATTGTAAATTTAATTTATCAAAGTCTTTAAGAAGAATGTGAAGTTCACACATATATACATTTAAATTAGGCTATAGTAAAATTATTATCTTGTATAAAAAAAAATTTAAAAATTTTGTTAATGGTAAATAAATGACTTCTTCCTTCCTTCTTTCTTTCTTTCTTTAGATTAGATTATAGTTTTTTATCTTGTATCAAAAAAAATTTTTTTTTTTTGGTTTTTATTCCTTCTTTTTTTTTTTTTTTTTTTCTTTTTTGAAGTAAAAAGTCAAATGCCTAAAAACTTAACAGTTTCACTAAAACAAAATTATCTCATATCACATAAATAAAACTAAAAGTATATTACAAATACAACATTAATGCCCAATTTTCTATAATTTTAGTTTAGGTATCTCTCACAAAATATAAAAAATATTGCTCATCATTTCAAGCAAAATTTTATCTCTATCTCTGATGATTGACCTTTTGAACTTGAGAAGGAGAATAAATCTTTTCGGTTAATCCTCCTGAACTTGAGAAGGAGAATAGATCTTTTGAGTTAATTTTTTATTTCACTTGTCATTAATTTTTCAACATACATAAATAGCAAAGCTAAAATCGTCTTCATTCTAACCACTCCCAAAAAATAGGAACTAACTCTTATTCAAATTACAAGCGAATTATAATTTGAAACAAAGCAAATCTTAATCCTATGCTATTATCTAAATCCATAATACATTTAATTTAACTTCAAATATTTATTTGTTTTATCATAACTTCTAAACTTCAAGACTAATTGCTTGGTTTTAATGTTTTATCCCTTGCAAGAAGGATGCAATTGCACGATCCCTTCTTGTCTTGGTCTTGACTCCTACGGTCCCAAGTCCCAACACGTAGCCTGTGGTGGATTGGAACATGTGCATTAACAATGCAATTGTATTATACATTTGGCAATAATATGGTAGAGCGCTCGCCTAGTATAATTACCAAGCAGTTACCTGTCAAGAATAATCTTGTTAATGTGATAGCTGAATGTAAAGATTCCAAGTTGTCACAAAGGCAGTTCCCTTTCCTATTTGGTTTCCATAAGTGTTTAATCATCTATTTTTTAAAAAAATTGTAAAAAAAAATTAATCAGTTTTTCATTTAGTAGTTTAGTAATAAAACCCAACTATTATGAGTCTGAATTTAGTAAAGATGGGGTGTAGAACTCATGTTTTACATAATCCACTAACACATAAGTTTTTTTCCTTATAAATCAATATATCTTACCACACTTAATAACATTTCAATACATTCACAGTAAAGTTAGATTTTCAAATAAGTATTAAAATTAATTGAGTGTGATTGTATCTACTCTTTAATATATAATATGATGATGTGGCATGTTGAAATTGGATGAGTAAAAATTGAGTTCTACACCACATTTTTATAGAATTTAATAACTTTTATTTTTTTATTTTTTGTTTTGTTTGAGAAGCAAATAACTGTTATTGATACTTCTTTTCTACATGTGGTTCCTTAAACCCATTGGGGATGACAACAGTCTAGTATATGTGATTGAGACATGGTTGATTTCGTTTAAGGCTTATCTTTGGTGGGTACATGCAACCTGAAAGATACAGGGGTGAATTCTGTATAAAAAATTAGATGAAAAAGGCCGAAAAGACATTTAAGGAACAAATTGGTAAGAGCCCTTGATCACATATATTTGATACAAGCATTATTTGTTACACATACCCTACAGATGCAAAAAAAAAAAAATGTGACTACATGTCACAATTTTAGTGTGTAGCAAGATGCGTAGCTGGGTGCAATAGCTCCAAAAAAAAAAAAAAAAAAAATCATAAACCAAATAATTACTTCAACACAGACAAAATAATATTTAGAAAAAACAACTAATAAATTATATGTTAGAGAAAAAAATTAAATAATAAAGGGCCTCCACAAGATCCATCACAAGTCTCCCCATATAAATTAGTTGGCTTGAATCAATACACGTATTTCCAAAGGTAATGTCCAAAGGCAAGTCTAAAAGTAAAAGGCTAACAAATTTCCATCCTTGAAAAAAAGAAAAAGAAAAAAGAAATTACAACCTATTCCTTTCTGGCCTGCACTAGAGTTGGCGAACTTGATTTCAAAGAAGTTGGTACTTTCTGCTAGAAAAGATTGTTAATTAAAGAAGTTAGTATTTGTGTACAAGTTGGAATAGATCAATAGATTAAACAATCAAACAAAAAACAATAACAAGTAATTAAACAAATCAATGAATGCTAATCGGCTAATCCTATCGTGTACAAATTCTTAAAACCACCGACTAATCAGCAAGGATAGCTCATAATAATTTTAATACAATTGATTCTTCCACACAATACGGCTTACGCGTGTAATCCCAACGTTGACAATTTCCTCACGATGCCTCAAGTCTCAACCCTACGTACTTTGCAAATCAAATTTACCCTTTTAACCTCTTCCTCTTCACGTTATTACAATTCACCATCCCTGCACAGGCCACCGCTTTTCTGAATCAGGAAGCCACGATGACCACTTGCTCTTCTTCTTCATCTTCATCTTCATCTTCACCTTCTCGGCCTCATCGTCTCTTTTTCTTGAACTGAAAACCCTTCTCAGAATCCCCCATGTTTTGTTCTTGTTATTACGTGTAGTAGTGTCATCAACGGTATCGTACTCGTACTCGTACTCGTTCTCGTTCTCGTTGATGCTTGCCCTCATAGACTGCGAGAGCCTCTTGTAGCCGGTGATTCTGTCGCAGTCTGAAGTTATACTCTCTGGTACGAGGACCGAGCTGTATGACCTTCCAAGCCTAACGGAAGAGCCTCTCTCCAACCTGAAACTCCTTGTGGGTTCCATTTTTTTTTTTTTTTTTTTTTTTGAGTTTGGTTAGGATTACGATCACTTTTTAAGGCTTTAAAGGAGGGATAGGTTAGTGTTCTTGGTAGCGTGCTGAGGAGTCATGTTTTTTTGTGGGAATTAATGGGTATTGGTAACGTGAATGAATTTGAAAACTGACAGTCAAGATAAGAGAGTCATAAGCCTGGCTGGTCAGTGGTCACCTATTTCCTGGGAGTATTTTGCCATTTTTTTAACCTTAAAACGAAATTTCGCATGATTGAAGGTTTTGAAGTTTGACGGTTCCACAACTTTCACTGTCGCTATAACATGAGTTATGCAGAAGATTACAGAAACGAAAAGAGAAGAATCATCTTGTAGGTTGTCACCTGTGGTGGAGGGCATATAATTTTTGTTGAAATTTGACAAATATTCATAGATATATCAATTGCTTTCCCTTTCAATGGACGATTTTGAGTACAATATGGAAATTTTGCATATAATTGTCTAGAATCTAGAGTCTAGACCATTATAAAAAGGTGGTATATGTTGTTTTCGTAATATATATCCTGCTCTCATATACTGTAGATACATGCAATGGAAACAACATATATTTTTTTCATTACAAGAGGACTTAGTGGATTAATATTTTTAAATAAAAAAAATTAAAATTTGTTCAATTTGCATAATAAGTTCAAATAGGACCGGTAGAAATTGTTGGTTAAATCTAATACTGCATATAGATGTAGGTATAGACATATAGTGATAAAATATTTTTGGAGAAGGAGACATGAAATAAATCATGCTAATTATTATTTAGAAATAATGATATTGATCCATGCTACTAATAACAGGAATCTCCAGTTTGGGTTTCATCATTTTGTGTATCAAAATAATATTAAATTCATATATTTAGAAAGTTTAAATGGTAGGGTTTAGATATGTAATCCAAACTACTAAAAATTGTGTTTTCCTATTTGAGTTTCATCATTTTGTATACCAAAATACGCTCAAATTCATATGTTTAAAAAATTTAAATAGTAGGGTTAGATATGTAAAAATACTAATTTAAACACTCTTAAATTTTTAGATAAATTTTAAAAAGTAGGATAAAGTTAGCTACAAAATTGGTTGTAGGTTAAGACTACAAACTCACTCAATAAAATAAATATTACAACATATTTTGAAAATTTAACAGTTGAATTGTATGTTCTTACGCTCTTAATAGACATGTTAAATTTTGTATCAATAAGATATTATTTACTATATAATCTATAAGCTTATATTTTGCGTATAATTTTAAATTACAAAAACTTGAAATTTAAAAAAATTAATTGATAACATAACTGTTGATCTTTAATTTTCTTGAAATTTTGCAAGCATGAAAAATATAAAAAGAAGGTGTAATCCAATGATGGATTTATCAAAATTCACCTCCAATAAAAAGATATTAAGTAAGTTTGTAGCTAAACTTTGTCCAAAAAAGTTTCTCTCTCTCTCTCTCTCTCTCTCTCAAGTTATTATTATTATTATTATTAAACCTCTTTCCATTTTCTCTTAGAGGAATGAGTAGTACTTTCCTATAAGGTAATTCTTTTAACTAGTACAATTAATTTTTATCGTTTTATTGCTCATATGATTTTGACTGTTCTATATGATTTTTAATTGCTTCTTCCTTTTTTATTTTTCTGGAAATTTTTGACACTAAACCCAAAAAAAAAATCATTATTTAATAATAATAGTAAGGAAAATAATAACAAATGCCTTTAGGATAATGGTTAACAATCTACTTAAAGAAAGTTTTTATAGGAAAAAAAAAAAAAAAATTTTTTTGACAATTAATGCTAAGAACACCATTTAGCATAACCCTAATAATAATACTTACTATGTTCTAAATTGATGGTCCTTTTTAAAAAATTCAACTTTTTCTGGAAACACCATTTAATGCATTGATGGTCAAGTAAAAGTGTGTAAATTTTCAAAATTACCCTCACTAATTTAAACTATAGCAGAAAAATGATATTAACTTTTTAAATAAAGTAACAATAATATAAAAATCTTATTTATTAATTTTGGAAAGAAGACTTCATTTAGGGACATTTCAAAATGGAATAAAGGATCAACAATTTAAAAATGGGGGATTAATAATTGATGTAAAATTAGAGGTCTCATCATGACCAACGTGGTAATAGAGAATCTAACTATGGAATACTTACAAGACACAAGAAAGACAAGTGCTTTGTTTGGATGTTGGGAGAAGGAGGGAGAGTAGAGTAGAAGGAGGAAGAGTAATTAAATTACCTTATTTGGATGTTTTTTAAGGAATGAGGAGGAGGGTTTTGGAGGGGTTTGAACTATTTCTATCCCCTAATTTTTAATTCACCCAAATTGGAAAGATTTTGAGAGAGAGTGGAGTATAAAAATGCTTGATCAAATGAATTATCAAATTTACCCCTATTATATTAATAAAATTACAAATAAAAAGACTAATTATTCTCTTCCCCTTTACTTAATTTTAAAAACATCCAAACAAGGTGAATGATAACTATTCCCCTCTACTCTATTCTCCATTACTCTCCTTTCCTCTACTCTCCTCTGCTCTCATCTCTCTAAAAACTTCCAAACATAGCAAACATTGGTAGCAATGCCCAGCAACCTCTAATTCTTAAATTTGCTACCTTATTAAAGAAAAATATATTTGTAGTGTATAGATGGCTCATACCTCATTGTGGTGAGAAACCATGTAAATTTATAGATGTGATAGTGGCGTATATTACTCTTTCATTAGTTCATCAAAATAAGAAAATATTACTCTTTCATTATAATCATTACCTCCATTGCGGGCCAAATGGACGTTGAAGTGGTCATTATGGCCAATATTAGAGAGAGGGGGGGGGGGGGGTGGGGCAGAAACTTGCCCAAATCTATGCGACTAACCACCCAAAATCCCATATCAGGGGGGAAAAAAAGGATGGGGACTAGATCCATGTCAACATGATCCCACCGTTATATCCTCGCTCCCAACACAAACCCATATTGGCTAACCACCCAAAATCCCATATCGGGGGGGGGGAAAGGATGGGGGACTAGATCCATGTCAACATGATCCCACCGTTGCATCCTCGCTCTCGACACAAACCAATATCGACATTAAGAGAAGAAAAGTTTGAAGGAGCGACAAAAAAAGTCAAAAAATAAACTCTATCTCTCTCTCAATTTAAAAAATATTTTCACTAAAAAAATGCTATAATTGTTTAAGTTAGATATTTCCTAAATATATTAGATCTTATATTTATTTTAATGTTACAACTTCCAACCAAACATATGTATAAATTTAGTTATTCTATTACAAAACTGTTAGTAGTTATAAAGATTATCATTCATATTCTAAATATAAAAGGTCCTTTTGTAGTGGTACTGTAGTTATATATTGTATTAAAAACTCGTTTAAAAAACTCTATATATTACTTTTGTGTTTGTGTATTCTAATAAGTATTAATGTTTTCTAAAAAAAAATTCTACATGTCAATATATATATATATATATGTATGTATATATCATTCATGTCATAATCTCCTTTGAGTGTACCAAATGTGCCATTAAAGTAAAGTCTCAAGGGTTGTTATTGATCTTGCAAATGAGCGTTGATCTTAAGATTGGAAATGAAAGGAGAATTGGACAGTAACAAACTTCAAAATATTTTAAGAAGAAAATTTAAAGTTACAATCAATTTTATTACAAAAATCTTACAAACTGACATACTAATGAATATAATTAATGTTAAATCAATAATATATAAATAAAGATATTTTTTATTAATTTATAAAATTTATATAATAAAGTTTGTATTATACTTATAACATCACTTTTTCTTTTTCTTTTTTAATTCTTATTCGTTTGACTTTGAAAAAAAAAATTTATTTGGAGGATGGCATGCAAGGAAATTCTTGTTTCCTGATATTTGAGAAGAGCAAACTAAGATTGGAGAACATAATAGTGTCAATCTTCAAAATATTTTAATGAGAAAATGCTAAAGCTATCTTGTTACAAAAATTTTATAAACTGACATGATAATGAATATGATTTGTGTTATATCAGTAATATAATAATAAAAATTTTTAACTAGTTTATAAGATTAATGATATAATAAAATTTGTATTTTATCTAGCATCACATAAGTTTATAAGAGAGAGTTTTAAATCTATGTCAATAGGAGTATTTAGAATTTAAATTTTTTTAATGAGTTTTAGTTAGATCAATAATTATGGAGAGCACCATAAATTTAATAATTTGGTTTGGGAGAATTCAAATGTTGATTCTTTTCTTAAAAAATAACATTTAATGCAAAAGTCTTGTAATTCAACTAACATTTCCTTATTTTCAATGAAAACATCCATAGATTTATTAAAAAATGATAATAATACTTCTTTACTACAAGACTTTAGGCTAAACCAAAGATAATTAAGAATCTTACATCCTTATTCACTTCCCACCGACTTTAGACTTCAAACTCATGGGCCAGGTTCTTTCGTTTGTTCTGGTCTATAATAGATTCATATTTGCTTGCTCCACAGCCCATTCAATAAACTCATGGGCCAGGTTTTTTATTTTGTACTAGTCTATAATGTATCATAGTCGCTTGCTCCAGCAGCTCCACAGCCCACTCAATAAGACAAATATTTATAACATTTTTATAACAAATAATACGTAGTAGATTGTTATTGGTTATTATAGGTGAATAAATAAGTAATTTAAGTTGTTGATTCAAATTAGAACTAATAACAACTTGGTATTTATGATTTGTTGTAAAAGTGTTGTGAAAATATTGTGAACGTAACATTTCTTATTAATTATAACACAAATTGGGGGTGACGGCTATAGTTGTTAAATCGTGAATTATATCGTGAATTGAATTTTGATTTTTCTGTGTCATGTACATATCGAATTGTGTATCATGAGATACACAAACACCTAATAAAATTATAAAATAATTACAGATATACATATATAAAATGTATATTTATTATAAATTCTAAATATATTCAACTAATGACCAATTTAATCATTACTTATGTAATAAAATTTAACTAAGCTAACTAAATAAATCAAATTAACTTATGTTTATAACATGCACGTTCAAATTTATTATACTTAGAAGTGATAATATATGATATATGAACCAAAATAATAATATCCTTACATCATCTTGGCTAATCAACCCCATCTAAGTCAATGCTATCATCATGTTTAGCATCTTGCAAAATTATTTTTTCATAGACATTTCTTCATTATTATCAACATTTACTATGTTTTTTTTATTCTTTTGTTTTTTCATTCTAATAATTTTTTCTTGGCATTCTATCTTTTTAGACTCATACTAGTAATAGCAAAATAAAAAACAATTATATTTTCATTTAATACATTATTAATAGCATAGAAAATAAATTTGCACATATAAAGGCAAGTGTTATGAGTAGAGTCTAAATTTTGTAGGGTAAAGAGAAGGGAGGAAAGAAAAACTCAAGAACGTGCTATTTTATTAGACTCAATTAAGTTTCCCAATAATTTTGTGTTATAAAAGTTTAACAACTTTTTTAAATCAAATAAAACCACAAATTTTAACCCAAAAAAAGAAAAACTCATTTTAAACCTCCATGTCTATGTTGTAGGTTTCATACAATTCATATGATACACACATATATACCAGATGATTCATGAGCACTTACAATACAAAATTTTTTGTACACGATACATATCGCAAATTGTATTGGTATTAATAGCAATAAAGTCGGCATTTAATTCTTTGGGCTTGATCACTTGAAAGTAATGGCTTTATATAGTAAATACATGTGGATGGACAAACCGACGATGCATCATCCCTTTTCGTGTCCACAAGTAGCAACAATATTGTTGTTTGGGAATATTGTGAAAGTAGATGTACACGTCTATGCTTTTAAAAAAGAGAAATGTAACTAACACCTTAGAATTGTTGAACGCAATGATTGAATGCTCATGCTCTCTCTCTCTCTCTCTCGAAGAAAATGAGCTTGCTCGGAGTACCAAGAAAGTTAAAGACTCGCATAACAGAGCCCCAGTTGAAAGGAATATCCTTCCTGGGGGAACCAATTTATCCAACAAGCTTTCTTTCAGGGACAAGCCCATAGGGGAAATTTTGGGAGCTTACTCCCAAGCTTTCTCTTTTTCGGATCATATGGATGTTGAATCTAAATCGGATGAGGAAATAGAGGAAATTAGAGAAGGTTTGGCTGCGATTAGTCTTTTTAAAGAGACAAAGCAACGCATTAGAGCTCCCTATGTAAAATCCCTTATTGTGAAGGTTTTTTATAAAACAGTGGGGTATAACTTTCTACATACTAAGCTCATGGGACTTTGGAAACCAGCAAGGAGAGTTGACGTGGTAGATCTTGGAAGGGACTTCTTTTTTCTGAGGTTTTTGCTTGTGGAAGATCTAGAGCTGGTCTTGAAGAAAGGACCATGGTTTATAGGTGAACTTTTTCTGTCGATCCGAAAATGGGAAGCTAATTTTAAACCTTCTGAAGTGCAGTCTGGGTAAGACTCTACGAGCTACCCATTGAATACTATGACGCGGAAGTCCTCTGGTAGTAAGGGTGAGCTCTGGGAACAGTGCTTAGAGTGGATACGCATACTGCAATGGAGGCTAGGGGCTGATATGCATGTATATGTGTGTAGGTTGATGTTAATAAATCTCTGATCACCTCGGTCCGTATTGGGCAACAAAACGAACCAGTCCCTTACGAAGGAGTTAGCAAGTTATGCTTCTCCTGCGGTCGACTAGGCCACCGAAAAGAGACTTGCCAGTATAACATCAAGCCTCCGTCACCTCCCCCGAAAGATTCCCATGTTCTAAACGACGCTGAGATTACAGGTCAAACGTCAGCTATCCTAAGACAATGACAGAGGCTCAGACTGGGGATCACAATTCCTTGAATAGTGTGGACTTTCCTTTGGTCTTTGGATGGTGGTTTCACAAAAAAGGATTGACAACAAAGGGGTTAAGAGAAATAGCATGAGCTCGCTGATTGCTATTGGAAAGGATCACCATCACAAAAAGCCAAAAGAGCTATTAGAGAATCCTAGTTTTAAAAGGTTTGGGCTAGGCCAAGCAAAGTTAAAGAATCAAATGGGAAGAGGAAAGCCCAGTCTGATTTGAATATAAGCCCAACCTTGAGTCTATCCCCTCGAGATAAGCAATTAATCACCTTCTCAAATGGATTAGTATCCACGAGCTCAAGACAGAATCCTGTAGAGAGTATGGGCCGCGCCAGCAAAGAGTTGAACAAACAAAAGTCCAATACTAATTCTGTCAAGGGTAAAAGAGTTTGCACGTAATAAGGCTTTACTATCTACTCCTATCATTGCCGCTTCAGACAAGACAACTCCTATCACTGCCGCTTCTGACAAAATAAGCTTCTCCACACTTGCCGACTAGTCCACAAGCATTTCTAAACTTCGAACTGAGCTTAATGGAGAGTTTAAATTCGGTGCAAACCCAGACAGCAAAATGGGCGATCAGTGTGGACGGGCTTATTTTGGAGATTCCAAAGCTGATTATAGAGGAAATCCAACCTTACCCAACACCCCCCATGGGCTAGTTCAATGTCAAACTTCGAATAGCATGGAAGCTTCTATTCCCTCTAACGCGAATAAGTGCAGCCCTGGTTACCTGCCACTGACAGATTCGGCTCGGGGATTGATGGAAGAACCGTGGTGGAAGTTCCACTCTGACGCACTAGAGTTGGAAGAAATAAACAATTTGGTTTGGAATTCCATTCCTCAAATATCAACAACTCTGATTTTGTGCGAAATAATTCCAAAGGAAAGCTTGTCTGCGAGGAGGATGCTGGAAAATTAGGCAATTGCGACAACTTTTATGGGAAATTGGCATGCAAAGATGCTTTTGCAAGTGTTTCAACCCATCACAGAATTCAATATTCACTCGATTGTGACTGACAAAATGATGGGAGTGTTGGAGCATTGTGTTACATTGATGCCGAGCAGAGGTCAGACGAAAGAAATGGTGAGGATGACCAGATGGAATTTGATGAAGGAAGTGAAATTCTTACCTCTATTTGATGAGTGTCTGACCCCCAACCACCACTTAGTCATGAATATTATAGCATGGAATTGCGGGGGGCATTAAAGCTCTCTTTTCATAATCATGTGAGGGATGGTGCACAATCATGATCCAGTGATTATGATCATTATGGAGACTCGCATTGGTGGTGAACGAGCCAGGGATATCACTAATAGACTTCCTTTTGACGGGGCCATCCACACGGACACTATTGGGTTTGCTGGTGGTCTTTGGCTGCTTTGGAATTCAGATAGAGTTCAGGTTAATCAGCTGGCCATGTCGGGGCAAGAAATTCATGTTTTTTTTAAGGTACTTCTAATTTTGAATTTATTTGTACTGCTGTTTATGCTAGTCTTAGATTTCATAAGAGATGTATTTTATGGAATAATTTAAAAAATGCTACCAACCTTCGTGATAAACCTTGGGTTATTACTGGGGACTTTAATGAGGTTCTTGTGGAAGGGGATAAAATTGGGGGAAGGAGCATTAGCTCTAATAAGTCCCTTCTTTTCAAAGAATTCCTTAATCACTGTTCTATGGTTGATATGGGGTTTGTCGGGCCTCGGTTTACTTGGACAAATAGAAGGAATATTTGCGCTCTTGTCCAAGAAAGGATTGACCGTTTCTTCACCAATCCTAGCTGGTATGCCTTACACCCGGATGCTAGAGTTACTCATCTCACTAGATGTGTTTCAGACCATTGCCCGATGCTTCTTAAGACCAACCCATCCAATAGTGTTTTTCTGCCTAGACCCTTTAAATTCCAAAGTTTTTGGCTATCAGATTTATCTTTTACGGAAATTGTCATAGAGGCAGGGGGCCGAGCTAGATCACTCCGGGAATCTATTGAGAATTTTTCTAGGAAAGCTTTGGATTGGAACAAGAATCATTTTGGCAATATTTTTGGGAAAAAGAAAAGAGTCATGGCTCGACTTAACGACATCCAAAAAGCCATAGCTACACACTCTTCGCATTCTTTGCTTTTGCACAAAGAACTTAATACCCTCTTAGACCAAGAGGAGGAGTTTTGGGTGCTGAAATCACGTATTAACCGACTGATTAAGAGTGATCGAAATACGATCCTTCACCATATGGCCACTATTGTTAGGAGAAGGCGCAACAAAATCTCTTGCATTAAGAACGATTTGGGGGAGTGGATTTAAAGTGAAATAGGGGCTATGAATCGTATTCGAAGGGGGTTTGGTAGGTTATTCACAACTATTCTTGACCTTGCTCCTCTTAATCCGATTCAGCCTTCCTGGTGGCTAGCTGGCCTTTCGGATGAAGATAGATCCAACATGAGTGGTATGGTAATGGATGCTGAAATTAAAGATGGTCTTTGGGCGTTGAAAGCTTTCAAAGCTTCGGTCTTGATGGCCTCCATGTAGGTTTCTTTCAAAGATTTTGGCTCATTGTGGGGGATTTGGTGAAGGCTGAAGTGAGGAAAGCCTTTACGGAATGTAAAATCCCTGAGTACCTTACTAGAACAAATGTGGTCTTGATTCCGAAAATGGCAGGACCTGAAAGCTTGGGAAATTATCACCCAATTAACTTATGCAATACAGTATACAAGATTGTCACTAAGATCCTTATAACCAGGATTAGACCATATCTTGATAAACTTGTGTCTCCCTTCTAGTCTGCCTTTGTGCCAGGAAGAAGTGTAAATAACGCCACTGTGGTGCAAGAGATTATCCATACTATAAGTAACAAGAAAGGTCAAGTGGGGTACATGGCTATAAAAGTGGATCTAAAAAAGGCTTATGATAAAATTGAGTGGAGTTTCAGGACAGAAGTGCTCATTAATGCCAATCTCCCCCAAAATGTGATTAGCCTTATAATGAGTTGTGTTTCATCAGTTTCCACTTCCATATTGTTTAATGGAGGTAACATGGAGCCTATTCTTCCTTTGAGAGGAATTAGGCAAGGTGATCTACTTTCACCCTACTTGTTCATTCTTTGCATGGAAACCCTTGGTTACCTCATTGAATAGAAATGCAAAGATAAAATTCAGACTCCTGTTAAAAGTTCCAACAATGGGGTTGCCTTCTCGCATCTATTTTTTGCGGATGACTTGGTCATATTTGCAAAGGTGGACCATTTTAATTGCAACGATACGAAATGTTCTTTATAATTTTTGTGCTAGACCCGGGCAGTCCATTAGTGAGAGCAAATCAAGAGTTTTTTTTCTCCCCAAATGTTGATGTGGATAGTAGGGAATCCTTGTGTGATATTCTAGGTTTTCACTCAACACCAACCTAGGAAAATACCTTGGATTTTCCATAAAACATTGTGGAACCAATAATGAGGACCTCAACTTTGTGGTGGAGAGAGTTGAGCAAAAATTGGCTAGTTAGAAAGCCAATCTCTTGTCTTTGGCAGGTAGGGCTGTTCTCATTCAAGCATCCACTTCTACCATCCCTGCATACATTATGCAATGTACGGCTTTTCCTAAGAAGTTGCTTGACAACATTGATAGGGTCAATCAAAACTTTTTGTAGGGATCCGTGGATGACTCTAAGAAAGTTCACTGAGTGGGCTGGCATAAAGTTACTAAACCTAAAGAGGAAGGGAGTTTAGGAATTCAGGTAGCCAAGGGTAGGAACCAAGCTCTTTTGGCCAAGTTAAATTGGAGATTTCGGATGAAGAAAGATGCCTTATGGGTGAAAGTCCTTAATAGTAAATATTGCTCATATCGAAGACTAAATGCAAGAAATTGTGATAAACTTCCTTGCTCTAAGACTTGGAAAGCTATGATGATGGGGGGTGAGGTGTTTAACAAGGGAATCCGCTGGATACCGAGGAGAAGCAATAATTTGAATCTATGGCATGATAAATGAATGCCCAATGGAAATTTGAGATCTCTCATTCAAGGCCCTCTTACTACTGAGGATGAGTCTTTAAAGGTTAAAGGTGTTTTTCGGTTGTATGGATGGGATTGGTCTTTGTAATCTGTTCAACTCCCTAACAATATCCTCATGGAGATCAACTCTATTCCCTATTCGGTGAAAGCAATTCAAGAGGAGGATACGTTGATTTGGATGGGAGCTAATCAGGGAGACTTTGATCTTAAACATGCTTATGCCTTAGCCGAGGGGAGTGAATTGGATGCAGGTTCCTTTAATGGGATGTGGGTTAGGAAATTGGACTCCATCCCACGGGTTAAAACCCTTATTTGGAAATGCTTACATAATGCCATTGGAGTGGGAGAATGCTTTGTTAAAAGGTGCATTAGTGAAACTAATATCTGTCATTTGTGTCAAAAAGAGCCTCAAACAATTCTCCATAGGCTTGTGTGACCTCAAAACAAATTTGGGAAAGATTGGGAGTCAATCTGAATAGCAATTTCTATGAGGGAAACTTGGTTCAATAGCTAGAAAACAACTGTAAGAATAATAATTGCAAGAAGAGGGCAACCCCCTTGCAGGATCATTTTCCCATTCGCCATTTGGCTGTTGTGGAAGCAGAAAAATGCAACAATCTTTAGGAACCTGCATGCTCAACCAAATGTCCATAAGGATGCATTATTCTGTGTATTGGAATTTTAGCATTGTGGATTAAACACCAAGAAGTCAAACAGCAAGAGAGTGGCGCAAGTCAAATGGGAAAGACCTCAAGCCGGGTGGGCTTGCCTGAATACCGATGGAGCAACTATAGGGAACCCAGGCTGAGTTGGGTGTGGCGGTCTCATCAGGAATGAGTGTGGGGAGTGGCTAAGTGGCTTCTCTAGGAGTATTGGATGCTCTAACAGCTTCATGGCAGAACTTTGGGGGCTTAGGGATGGTCTAATTCTTTGAAATGAAATACATTTGAATGTCGTGGATATCCAGCTTAATGCAATGCCTCTTCTTGATGACTACAGGCAGTTGATTTCCTAGATAGCCCAAGTTCGGATCAGACATTGCTTTCGTGAAGCCAATTCATGTGCTGACTTCTTGGCTCGGATAGGAGCTTACCACGATAGAACTTTTGTTTTGCATCATGATCCGCTTGTGGATCTTTTGGAATTGTTAAGATCTAATAAAGCTGGTCTGTACCATAACAGATCTTGCCTATCCCCCTTAACTCTTTTTCGTTAATGCAATTTGCCAATTTCCCTTCTACCAAAAAAAGAAAAAGAAAAAAGTGTTAGGTATATTTCAACAATTTATTTTTCTGATAAAGTAAAAGGAACAATATATAGATCTAAGAAAAAGCAATAACAGGTAGATGTGCAAGACAAAAGCAATAAACAAATACTGAATATATATATATATATATATAAAGAGAAATTTGCAAATAATTAAAAAATCACAAACCAAATGCGTGAAGGATTAACAATTCATATCAAGTCTTGTGTTTGACACAATTTCCTTAATATTCTCACTAGGAGAGTTTTTCTGAAAAGTAGTTTTTATGAATGAGGAACTATGTAAAATTATAGGTTACTGAACAAGTACTCTGTTACTGAACAAGTACTCTGTGCACAGACTAACTGACTCAAAAAATTAAATTAATAAAATAATATTATTATTTGGACAAGTACACCCAGTCCACATATGCCAAAGGCCCAACCTAATGTCCAATTCATGAACATATAAACTCATATATTATCTTTTTCCTTTCCTATATGGGACTCAGGATTTTTACCACTTTTAATAGCATCTTCATGTGAACATAGAAACATCAATTTCTTATTCACTCCATGCTATTTTTCCAACACTCCCTCACATGAATAGAAATTAATAAACACAATGCAAATGATGGTGCAGATACAAAGAGAGTAGAAGAAAAGTTACTGTATCGGGAGAAGTAGCTCGTGGCTTTGAACTTTCTTTTATAAAAGACTATCGAATATACTAACTAACCAGTGAACATGATGTCTTGAACTATTCAGCCGTTTGTGTATACCAAGACAATAGAATTCACACGGCTCATTTTCAAACATCTTTCGTTCTTATAGTTGTATTCATTTCGGTCATAAACATATCCTGGTAAATTCATGAAGTGCTTTAGAGAATTTAGCCTTAAAACTCTCGTGGAAGTGGCCCACTTCACACTTATATAGGTGATTCTTATTAAAAGTATCCTGCTATGCCCCACTTGGAATTCCAAGATATAAGAATCATTAAAAACAAAGTTTACCTTGAACATCACTTACAGGCATCACTATTTCATCATAGAAACGGGCAGGAGATGTAATCTCCATAGTGATAAAAACTAGTCTCCACAATTCGGTTGTCCCTTTGAACCTAGATCTTGGAATCTCCAGTCAGCTAGGTTGGGTTGCCATCTCGGAGACTTTTAAATAATAGGCTTTAACCCTATTCCTTTCGATGAGCAGTTTACTTACTTTCTACTCAAATCTTTGGTTAACGGATCTCCTATATTCTTTTTTGACTTTATGAAGTCAATGAAAATAATTCCATTAGAGAGCAACTGCCTCACGGTATTATGTTTTCAACGTATATGTCGAGACTTACCGTTGTACATATGATTCTGTGCCCTACCAATAATTGATTTGCTATCACAATGTATACAAATAGAGGGCACAGTGTAAAGACATATCTACTCGTGGATTTCATGTCTTTTATGTCGGATATCCAACTAGCATCACTATACCTTTCTAGTACAGCTGGATACTGAGTGTTGTGCAACCCATAGTTTATGGTGTATTCCAAATGCCTTAAAACCCTAACTAATACCTTCTAGTGATTTTCCCCTTGATTACTAGTGTATCTACTCAACTTGCTGACAGCATATGCTATGTCCGGTCTAGTGTAGTTCATTATGTACATAAGATTGCCTATTATTCTCGAATACTCCAATTGTGATATGTCTTTCCCTTTATTCTTAGTTAGATGTAAATTTACATCTATAGGTGTTCTCACTGGACTGTCATCATATTTCTTAAATTTCTCAAGAACTTTCTTAACATAATGTAATTGAGATAAGACAAGTCCATCAGATTTTCTAGAAATTTTCATTCCTAGTATGACATCTGCAACACCCAAATATTTCATGTCAAACTCACTAGTCAACATTCTCTTAGTAGCTTTAATGATATCATTATTGCTACCTATAATGAGCATATCATCAACATAGAGACACACAATGACATAGCCATTTGCAGTATCTTTAATATACATACATTTGTCACACTCATTGATTCTAAACCCATTTGACATCATTGCATTGTCAAATTTCTCATGCTATTTCTTTGGAGCTAGCTTTAATCCATAAAGAGATTTAACAAGCCTGCACACTTTCTTTTCTTGACCAGGAACAATAAACCCCTATGGTTGTTCCATATAAATCTCCTCATTTAATTCACCATTCAATAATGCTATTTTAACATTCATTTGATATATCTCTAGGTTATACAACGCTGCAATAGCTATCAACATCCGAATGGATGTTGTTCTTGTAACAGGTGAATATGTGTCAAAATAATCTACACCTTCCTTTTGTTTGTGACCCTTTACAACAAGTCTTGCCTTATACTTGTCAATAGATCCATCAGCCTTTAATTTTTTCTTGAATATCCATTTATATCCTAGAGGTTTACAACCTGGTAGAAGATCCACTAGTTCCCATGTATGATTTTGAAGGACGGATTCAATCCATTTATATCCTAGAGGTTTACAACCTGGTAGAAGATCCACTAGTTCCCATGTATGATTTTGAAGGATGGATTCAATCTCACTATTGATAGCTTCTTTCCAGAAAGGCGCCTCAAGTGTAGAGATAGCTTCCTTGAATTTTTGAGATTCATCTTCTAACATATAAGTTAGAAAATCTGTACCAAACAATTTTGACATTTTAGCCCTCTTATTATGTCTAGGCTCAACCTCATTTCTCTCTTCCATCAACTCTTGATTATGAGAGGTACTAGACGTACACTCGAAGTTTCTCGTAAGAGAACTTGACACTTGTGTGGATTTGTAAAGGAATATTTCTTCAAAAAATACTGTATTCCTTGATTTAATAATGGTATTCACATTCATGTCAGGAACGTCATATTTATGAATTAGAAACCGATATGCACTGCTATTATGAGCATAATTAATGAAAACACAATCCACTGATTTTGATCCTATCTTTATCCTTTTAGGAATAGGGACAGCGACCTTTACCAAACACGCCCACACCTTTAATAATTGATAGGAAGATTTTTACCTTTCCATAACTCATATGACGCCTCTTTGGTTTTCTTTCTAAGCAATTTATTAAGAATATAATTGGCGGAAAGGATAGCTTCCCCCACAAGTTCTGTGGCAAACTGGAACTTATCAACATTGTATTCATCATTTTTTTTAAGGTTTTATTTTTCCTTTCAGTAACTCTATTTTGCTAAGGTGAATAAGGTGCAGTGGTTTGATGAACTATACCATGCTGTAAACAGAACTCACTAAACGGTGATTCATATTCCCCACCTTTATCACTCCTTAGAACCTTAATCTTTTTGTTGAGTTGATTCTCAACCTCATTCTTATATTGCATGAATGCCTCAGTTGTCTCATCCTTACTCCTTAGCAAGTACACATAATAGTATCTAGTGCAATCATCTATGAAAGTGATGAAATATTTCTTACCACCTCTAGTTTGTACAAATTTCATCTCACATACATCACTATGTATCAAATCTAGAGGTTCAGTGCTTCTTTCAACTGATTTAAAAGATGCTCTAACCATCTTAGCTTCTACACAAGTTTCACATTTTTAATCAAAATCAATTTCAAATTTAGGCAATAAACCTAAATTGATTAGTCTATGTAAAGTATGATAATTAACATGACCCAATCTACCATGTCATACATTAGATGACTCAAGCATATAAACAGAAGATTCACCTTTATTATTATCAATAACAGTCATTACATTCATCTTAAACAGGTTATTGCTCAAATATCCTTTTCTCACATACAATCTACTCTTAAAGAGTAAAAATTTATCAGACTCAAAAACCAACTTAAAACCATTTTTGCTCAACAATGAGCCAAATACAAGGTTTTTATGAATTTTTGGCATATGCAGTACATTTTTCAAAGTAAGAAACTTGCCCGTAATCATTTTGAGCACAACCTTTCCAATTCCTTCAATCTTAGAAATTGAGGAATGTCCCATGAAAATTTTTCTTCCATTACCCATAGGATTATATGTAGAAAACATTTTCTTTTCTAAACATATATGGCGTGTAGCCCCAGTGTCCATCCACCATTCCTTGGTATTTCCTCCTACCAAATTCACTTCAGAAATCACAGCAAAAGGTTCATGTTGGTTTGAGCCACAATTGGATTCACAACAATTTTGTTTAACATATGTGTTCAACAAAATTCAAACAAATTGAATCCTCAAAACCAGTCAAGTTTAAAAAATAAATGTAAATATTTACTTCCAAATGTTATTGTGGAAAAACCAAAGTCAAGCCAACTATATATATATATATATATATATATATATTTTTTTTTCAACACCGAATTGCAAAAAAATAACAACACGGTACACATAAACTGAACAAAAGAATAAAAGAAAAAATCTCAGCCAAGCAAATAACACAAAGAAGCTTACTAACATATAATATATTATAAGCCAAAGATATTTAAAACAAACCCAACAATAATAACACTTAAAAAAGTCAAAGAAGAGGAATCCTGCACTAAAGAGAACCACAAACAAAAGTCAAAGAAAAGGAATCTTGCACTAAAAACAAACCCCACAATAATAACGCTTAAAAAACCAAGTTTGCCCAGAAATCAAAGAGACTTACTCACATACCAACTCTACACGTTCATCATACAAAATTGTCAATCAAGCCTGTCGATCAATCAAATCAGATGCAACTTTCAAAAGATATATTTTAAACACCAATTTTGAAAAACGTATAATCAAAACAATCTCGCATGGTCACGATACATTATGTAGAACTATCCAGAGTGCAAAGATATAAAATTGCACAGTAAAACATGCCGATACATACAGTAATTACAAAAATAAATTAAAGAAGTATTTTAAATCTGCTTTAAGACTGTTGGGTATATTTCAACAATTTATTTTTATGATAAAGCAAAAGGTTCAATATACAGATCTAAGAAAAAGCAATAACACAAATAAATGTACAAGACAAAAGCAATAAAAAAATACTGAATATATATATATATATAAAGAGAAATCTGCAAATAATTAAAAACTCACAGACTAAATGCGTGAAGGATAAACAATTCATATCAAGTCTTGTGTTTGATATAATCTCTTTAAAGCAGATTTCTTCCCTCACACAATCACTATGATGCTTTGAGACTCACGGACGTTTGCCTCCCAGGATAAAATGATCTATAACACGAAAATGAAGCACACAAGGTCGTGTTCTGCGAACTACTCAATGTCTCTAGCTCTCTCTTTGACCCAAAATGAAAGTGCAAAAAAATATTCTCACTATGAGAATTTTTCTGAAAGTAGTTTTTATGAATGAGAGACTATTTAAAAGTATACGTTATTGAACAGACACTCTGTTTCAGTAATAACTGTTGTGCACAGGCTAATTGACTCAAAAAATTAAAATAATAAAATAATATTATTATTTGGACAAGTAGGCCCGATACACATATGCCAAAGACTCAACCCAATATCCAACTCATGAGCATATAAACTCATATATTATTTCTTCCTTTCCTAGGTAGGACTCAAGATTTTTACCACTTTTAATAGCATCTTCAAGTGAACATAGAAATATTAATTTCTTATTCATTTTAGGTTATTTTTTCATAAAAAAGAAAGTAGATGTGCACGGAGTTTGATGTTGTATCTGCATCAATATCGTTATTTCATATTTGTTACCACGTTTGATTTGACCCTATAAGCTACAACAATTATGATTTATTATGACGCAGCGCTGTCGTTGTAAGAGTTGACAAGAGAAAGGGAAGATCAATGCTAAATGAGAGGCAACGCCATTACAATTCTGGCAAGTTCTTTGTCAAAGAGAATTGACAAACAAATGTTCTTTTTTTTTTTTTTTTTTTTTGATGAACGACAAACAAATGTTCTGGTAAGTAGCAATGCCTTCACAATTCTGGCAAGTTCTTTGTCAAAGAGAAACAAATGTTCTGGTAAGTAGCAATGCCTTCACAATTCTGGCAAGTTCTTTGTCAAAGAGAAACAAATGTTCTGGTAAGTGTAGAGGCAAATCTACTTTCACACTCAACTAACATTCAAAATGCGATTGCTGCCTAAATTTTGAGTATAAGTTGTTTCCATCATAAGTTAAAATTTATTAAAAAAAAAATTGTATGTGAATTTGGTATTTGGAGTTTCTTTTTTTTTTTTTTTTTTTTTTTTGTGGTAAAAATGTGAATTTGGAGTCAGTAACTTAGTCTACTAAGATATATTAAATCATTTTTTGTAAATTTTTTTTGCGTTCATAAGATTGTTGATTTTTTAGTATAGTTTTAAAATGGTGAACGATGGATATATCATAGGAAATTAAATGATTTTTGTGATTATGTAAACAATAAAAACATGCACATTTAATCATAAACAAGAACACAACAGATTCAATAAATGGATTTTCTAAAAAGATATTAGAAAAATAATTAAATAACTCATAGACCAAGTGTCTGTTTGGAAAGTTTTTTATTAAAAGTACTATAAATAAAAACTAAAAATTAAATGTAAATAGTAGTGGACTCATGCAGGACACGTAAATAGTAGGGGGAATAAAAATAAAAAGTTGGCTTATAATCAGTACCTAAACACACACTAAATTCTTAAAAAATGAATGATACAAAACTGATTAAGATTTGTGTTTGACATAATCTTCTTTAGACAAATTTCACCCCTCACATTATTGCATCAGTCATGCTTTGAGACTAATGAATGTTTTCCTTTTAGGATACAATAATCAACAATATATATATATATATATATATATATATATATATAAACTACCATTTCCATGTACAACGAACTTAACTGTCTCTTTCTCTCTCTCTTTTATTCTATGCACAAAAATATATTTTATGGGAAAAATCAGAGTTTATGAATGAGAGACTCTTTGTTTATATTGTGACATATGAACTAATAAAAAATTATTAGGTACTCTCAGAGTACCATAAATGCGTACTCTTTCTTCTCACATAAATGGTGGGTCTCATCATAAATTTAATTAGTAGGATCCACCATTTATGTAAGAGGAGAAGGTACGTATTTATGGTATTCTGGGAGCACATAATAATTTCCCATGAACTAACAAACTATTCCGTAATAAAAATAAATATTACGCAATAAACATTCACTTTCAACTAAAATTAAATAATTATTTAATATTAGACCGCACATATGAGCTCCGGCTCATAAGTATATATATTTATAAAAGCCCAGTTTCATCTTATGTGGTACACATTGATGGAATATTAATAATCAATTTTTCAACTACTTATCAATGGTCTTTGACAACTCAACACTTGCAAACAACCATTTTTCTTAAAAAGGGACCACTCTTTCCAAATTTTACGTGGTTAAACTCAAAATATATGTTCCAATAGGCTCACTTAGTCCCTTAGATATAAATATATTATACATACATATTTTTCATTTGTTAAAGTGACTCTCCCAACTCAGAGAGCCATTGTAGTGCTGCAAACAATTATTATATAATTCTTCCTACGGCCACAAATTAGAAACCATAATTCAACAAAGTGGGGAACTCGATTTGTCGAGCTCCACAGTTAACCTATACTACACCGATTTATGTATTTACACGCATAATCGATCAACGAAAACAACGCAACCTTCGTTAATTCATGCCAAAAGTCGATAAGAATAGCAAACTCTGCTTTGGGGAGAATGTTAATTCCTTTTTAGATAGTTGGGTGACCACATTCCAGTAAATTAATAAAGTTTTTTTTTTTTAAATAACAATAATAGCCAATTTAGAGCATTTATATCCGGCTGGACCTAATTTCTCTATATCATTGAAAAGTCTATTTTTTTTTCCAATTTAACAACTCTCTTGTAAAACAAATTCCCTACGTCCAATTAAACTAATATATTTTTTATTGGACAAAGTTTTTAAAATTTCTTCTAATTCATTACATAATAATTGATAAAACTATCTGTAAGGGCACAAAATGGCCTATGGCCCAAAGGTGTGGCTGGGCTGGCCCAAGTTGCCTTTACAATAGAATTTGTAGAGAGTGGGTTCAAATCCTAGACCCCTGGGTACTTGTAGAAAGATGCGGTGTAAGGTCCAAGCCCACTTTTGTGAAGCGGCTTGCTAGCGGATTAGCCCAACTCCCTTCTCGGACGTGGGCCGAGGAGCCTCTATGCTGGGCGGCGCTCTGTGCTTCAAGGGAGAGAAAGAGAGAACCTTCTTCTTCTTCCCTTTCCCTTAATTCCCGATCCCCCTTTCTTGCGGCATCCCCCATTCTATTTATACTCCCCTCCTCTGGCTGCCACCAGTCCCGTCCCTGAAAACGCTCCCCAAGACTATAAAGCTGACCTCCGTCCCTTCAGAAGTCATCTCCTCATTAATGCGGCCAGGCGGGTAGGTGGAAGCTTTTAATGTGGAGGCAGTAACCTTTTTGCAGGGCACGTCCCGCTCGCTCCCCTTCCTTGGCGTCCCATGGGATCCCGTTCCTCAGCTCTAGCCCTTGCCGTTAGGAGTCATGTCCTCCTCGGACGCGGCCACCTACGCGGTGATCTCCCTGATGGGCCCATGGCCTTTGGGTCTTTAATGACCTCCTCCCTTTTCGTGGCTTCTTGGGCCGAACAGTGTCCTTGGGCCAGGCCTAAGGCCCACGCAGCCATCCGGACGTCTCTGGCCCCCACAATAGCCCCTCAAAAATTTATTTGACCTCGATCTGAGAGGGGAAATGAGTTTTTGACTCACAAGTGTTTCTTCCACGTGCCCCTTTAAATGCAGCGCGTGCAGAATTTCTCCCGCGCCCTCTCAGATAGCCCGCGACGCCTCGTAACGCACAACACCCGCATTTACTGCGCTGAGTAACTCCCTGTCGCCCACGTTGGACGGTGGGATACGGATCGTGCGGCTGTGATTCTTCCTGAAAGTTCGTGCGGGTCAGGCCTCATAAATGCTTGCTTCTCCAAGATCCCTAAGCGTTTGGGAAGTCGCACATCCACCTTTTCGCTCCCCAGAAAATAATCGCGCTCCTGGAAACGAACACTTTCATTTCGTCTACTGAAGCACTCTCAAAGTTGTGTCCTTCTCTCTTCGTAAGTTTTCGCCATCTTAACCTTTTTCTCCTCGGCTGTCAAGTTTCCCTTCCACCTTCTAGGTTCGCTCCTTAGTCTGGGACACTATGGGTAGATTTAAGTGTCTGGTCGACTCCGAATCCGGTATGGAAGGGTTCCAAGCCAAGTTCCACATCCCCCCGGAAGTGGAACTTAAATATTGCCCGCCTGAGGCGGTGGCTGATTCCAGGGGGAACGGGCAGGTGGTCATCCCCATCATCGCCTTCCTGGAGGGCGGCATGACCCTCCCCATGGGTCCCGTCACCAGGGAATACCTTCGCAATCACCGGCTGTGCCCCGATCAGTGCACGCCCAATATGTTTAGGGTCCTAGGGAGTGTAGACGCTCTAAATGAGCAGATGGGTTTGAACCTCACGTGGCGGGACGTGGTCTATATGTACAAGTGCCACCCGCTCACGTCCAAAGGGTATTACCTAAAGTCCCGGTCGAGCGTCGTGAGGCTCATATCGTGTCTCCCTAAGTCCAACAAAGGGATGAAGGATGACTACGTCGTCGCATCCGGGAGATGGTACGACGTGATCCATTGCCCTGTTCAAGAGGGGAAACCAGGTGTGATTGTCTTAGGTTTTGGGCTTTCGTTTACGTTTCAGTTCCTTTGCCTTCACTCTTGGGAATTTTGACGCCCGTCGTCCTTACTGCCTATCTTTGTTGCCGAACTTGATTGTAACTCTTCTCTTGGATGTCTTTTCGCAGATAAGCAGCACGTTTCCCCCAGCCTCTCCGACGTCAACGTCCGAGACTTAAATAGGGTGCTGAGGTCCGAGGTATTTGTGCACGAGGACTTATAAGTGAGGGCCGCCCATCTAATCTTGGGGTACGAGCCGTTGTCCACCGCTTTCGGGGAGGTTGAGGACGCAATCCTCGCCTGTGACAAAAGGCGGAGACGAATAGACGTCACCAAGCCCGGTTTTCTCGCCCCACGCGACATCCCCGACGACCCCGCGGTGATTCTGTACGCTCCGCCGGTGCGCGCAGTTCCAGTCTCGGTTAGACCGCCGAGAATTCCTGCCGAGGAGGAAGTCGGCGTCGTTGAGGTCTCCGACGACGAGGCCACCCAGTGTTCGGGCATCAAAGGCTTAATAATCTCCAAGGTCGACAGTAGTACCGAGGAGGACGACATGAACAGTCTGCGATCCCTCATGGGCGCTCGAGGTGCCCAGGTGGCTAAGAAGGGTGCCTCCGGGTCTCACCTCCCACCCCAGCTTCCCCCTCCCCCTCCTCCGCACGCCGACCCCAAGCTTCCCCCCGCCGACGCTAAGAAGAAGAGGAAGAAAGAAGAAGACGAGGCCGAGGAGGCTAGTCAGAAAAAGCTTAAGCAGCAGCAACACCAACAACACCAACAGCAGCAGCAGCAGCAGTAGAAAGCCGCCAAGGTCAGGCCGCGCGCCCACTCGGTTGAGAGCGGGGAGAGCCATCCACTGGCTGAGGTGCGCCGAGCCTCAGGGTTTTGGTCCCCGGCGCTGGAGGTGGACGGGAGTCCCATTCCCGAACGCGCCAGCATAAGGGAGTATCAAAAGGGGCACTCCCTGTATCTGGCCGAGGCCTTGGAGAAGCCTCTGCTCCTCCCCAAGGATATGGAGGCCCTCGAGCAGATGCAGCAGCCGCAGCTGTTCCACTCTCTGAAGAGGGATTTAGGGCTGGTATGCTTCATCTCGCCATGGTTTGTTTATGCCAGTCCTAAACTTGTGCACTCTCTTACTCATACTTTTCGCGTGCATGCAGGCCATCCAGGAGGTCGCTGTGGCTGAGCGGTGGGTGGAGGATGCCAGGAAGAAGGCCTCCTATGAGCTGAATGTCCGAGTGGAGACGGAGAAGGCTCTCTGCCGCGTCGAGGCGGAGAACGTTAAACTTGGGCAGAAACTGAAGGCGGAGGAGCAGGCTAAAAGGAGCGCCGAGGCCGGCCTTCAGAATGCTACGGCTCAGGCTGAGAGCCAGAGGAAGGAGCTTCTCGGCTGCAAAGAGGAGCTCGCCGCGGCAAAGGGGGAGAATGCCGCACTAAAGGAGGAGTTGGCGAGGGCTAAGGAGGAGGCCCAAGCCGCTAAGGTGGCCGCGGATGCCGCTTCGGCCGCCTCCTTCCAGAGGGGGGTTGAGGAGACCGAGACCCGCCTTGTTGAAGAACTGGCAGACCTGTGCAGGGAATACTGCCGCCAGGTCTGGTCCGAAGCCCTCAACACGGCGGGTGCTCCTTCAACGTCCGAATGGAGGAAGGCCGAGAACATATGGTATCCTCCCGATATCCGCGAGTTCGAGGCTCCCCCTCCTGCGGCAACCTCAACTCCCCTTGTGACCCCTGTTCTTCCTCCAGTCCCCTCGGACCCAGGCCAGGAAGCCCCTGTCGAGGCGGAGCCCGAAGATGCGCCCCAGCCGGAGGCCCAAGGAGCAAAGGATTTTCCCCAAGTGGCTGGAGCTTGAGCTGCTGGTCTCTGTTTTTGTTCCTTTATTTTCATCTAGAGGACCTTTTCTTGACAGTTTGTTCGTAACTATTTTATTAGTGATCATGAGCTATGTTTGTTTGTGATTGAACTATTTTTCTGTGAATGATTACTCCGTAAATGTTTGGGATATGCTTCCTTTGTTTGCGCAAGAGGTTCTTTTTATAGGCTTTCGTTAACACTTAGGTAATTCTTTGGATAAAAAATGATAACGAACTAGGGGCCCATGTGCTTAGCGTGATGCTAGTGCTCAAGTAAAAGATGGATATTAACATTCAACGAAAAAGGAACAGTGTTAGACTTTCCCACGGTAACGTTTAAAATAATTGAAGCGCGTTAAGCTTTCCCCTGGCAGGGGGTCCGAGGACCTGGCCTGACCAAGGCTGATATTGACACTTAATTCAAACAGTAAATTGTACGTGTCAGAGTTTCCCTAAGGCAGAAGGTCTGAGGACCTGGCACAGCCCCAGTTGACATTTAACACATTAAACGAGATAAATTGGACGTTAACACTTAATAGGAATGAATAGAAGTGAATAATGTGCATGTTAAATTTTGACAAGGCAGAAGGTCCTCGGACCTGGCTTAGCCAAGGTTGCCATTAACATGATAAACCGTCTGGGTGTTAAAATTTTCCTAAGGCAGAAGGTCTAAGGACCTGGCTTAGCCCCAGTTGACATTTAACACTTTATTTAATATTGATCCGTGTTAAATTTTCCCAAGGCAGAAGGTCCGAGGACCTGGCGCAACCAAGGTTGACATTAACACTTAATAGGAATGAATAAGAGTGAATAATGTGCATGTTAAATTTTCACAAGGCAGAAGGTCCTCGGACCTGGCTTAGCCAAGGATGCCATTAACATGATAAACCGTCGGCGTGTTAAAATTTTCCTAAGGCAGAAGGTCTAAGGACCTGGCTTAGCCCCAGTTGACATTTAACACTTTATTTGATATTGATCCGTGTTAAATTTTCCCAAGGCAGAAGGTCCAAGGACCTGGCGCAACCAAGGTTGACATTAACACTTAATAGGAATGAATAAGAGTGAATAACGTGCATGTTAAATTTTCACAAGGCAGAAGGTCCTCGGACCTGACTTAGCCAAGGATGCCATTAACATGATAAACCGTCGGCGTGTTAAAATTTTCCTAAGGCAGAAGGTCTAAGGACCTGGCTTAGCCCCAGTTGACAGTTAACACTTTATTTAATATTGATCCGTGTTAAATTTTCCCAAGGCAGAAGGTCCGAGGACCTGGCGCAACCAAGGTTGACATTAACACTTAATAGGAATGAATAAGAGTGAATAATGTGCATGTTAAATTTTCTCAAGGCAGAAGGTCCTCGGACCTGGCTTAGCCAAGGATGCCATTAACATGATAAACCGTCGGCGTGTTAAAATTTTCCTAAGGCAGAAGGTCTAAGGACCTGGCTTAGCCCCAGTTGACATTTAACACTTTATTTGATATTGATCTGTGTTAAATTTTCCCAAGGCAGAAGGTCCGAGGACCTGGCGCAACCAAGGTTGACATTAACACTTAATAGGAATGAATAAGAGTGAATAATGTGCATGTTAAATTTTCTCAAGGCAGAAGGTCCTCGGACCTGGCTTAGCCAAGGATGCCATTAACATGATAAACCGTCGGCATGTTAAAATTTTCCTAAGGCAGAAGGTCTAAGGACCTGGCTTAGCCCCAGTTTGACATTTAACACATTAAATGGGATGAATTGTACCGATAGAGATGATAGTACTTGACAATCGGAACAGGACAATGATATCTGAAAATATGGCGGACACGCCTTTCATCAGTAGTAATACCTTCGAAGGTTATTTACATTAAAAGGTCGCTTTACAGGTTTGTCATCCAGGTCGGCTAGATAGTAGGCCCCCACACCAGCTATTGAGGTTATCCGGTAGGGCCCCTCCCAATTCGGCCCCAACTTCCCCCATGATGGGTCCTTTGCTGTTCCCATGACCTTTTTCAGGACAAGGTCTCCTGGAGCGAGAGGTCTAGACCGCACGTGAGAGTCATATCCTTGCTTGAGCTTCTGTTGATAACAAGCCAATCGAACCATGGCGTTTTCCCTTCTTTCTTCTACTAAGTCGAGCTCATTCAGTAGCATGTTATCATTAGCGTCTGGGGCGAACGACTGCGCCCTCATCGTCGGGAACCCCATTTCTACGGGTATTACGGCCTCGGCGCCATACGTCATCGCGAAGGGAGTCTCTCCCGTGGACCTCCGTGGCGTGGTTCGGTATGTCCACAGCACATGGGGTATTTCATCCACCCATCTGCCCTTCGCATCGTCTAATCTTTTCTTGAGTCCGTTGACTATCGACTTATTGGTTGCCTCAGCCTGGCCGTTACCCTGCGGGTAGGCCGGAGTGGAGTACCTGTTCGTGATGCCGAGGTTCCCGCAGTATTTTCTGAAGGCCTTGCTGTCGAACTGCAGTCCATTATCCGAGATTAGAGTGCGCGGGATCCCGAACCTGGTGACGATGTTCTTCCAAACAAATCTCTTCGCATCCACGTCCCGGATATTCGAGAGGGGTTCTGCTTCTACCCACTTAGTGAAGTAGTCTGTTCCGACAATCAGCCATCGCTTGTTGCCTGCCGCTCTTGGAAACGGTCCTACTATATCCAGGCCCCACTGTGCGAATGGCCACGGGCTGACCAATGGATTAAGAACACCGCCGGGTTGGTGGATGTTGGGAGCATACCTCTGACATTGGTCACACTTCCTCGCGTACTCTTGCGCTTCTCTTTGCATGTTCGGCCACCAGTACCCCTGCGTGAGGGCCCTGTGGGCCAACGACCTTCCGCCCGTGTGGCTACCGCAAATTCCCTCGTGTAGCTCTTCTAAGATCTGTTCCGTCTCTTCCGGATGTACACACAACAGGTAGGGCCCCGAGAAGGAGCGTTTATAAAGCTTTTGGTCCTCGGACAGCCAAAAGCGCGGACCCTTTCGGCGGATCTTGTTGGCTTCAGCCTTGTCCTCCGGCAGTATGTCGTGCTTAAGGAAGGAAGCAATGGGGTCCATCCAACTACGCCCAACTCTGACTTGCTGGATCCGAGGGGTGTAGCTTTCCTGCCCCGTTGGCTTGAGCATGTCCTCAACGAGAATGACCCGAGGGAGCCCATGGGCCGAGGTGGTAGCGAGAGTGGCGAGCGAGTCAGCGTGGGTGTTTCCGCTCCTCGGAACATGTGACAACCCGAAGGACTCGAATTTGGCTTGTAAGTGCTTCGCGCGGGCCAGATAGTTCCGTATCCTCGGCTCCCTAGCCTCCAGTTTCCCTCCCATCTGACCAACCACCAGCTGTGAGTCAGAAAATACTAGCACCGACCTTGCCCCCATTTTCTGTGCCATTTCCATTCCTGCCAGCAGAGCTTCGTACTCGGCTTCGTTGTTTGTGGCCGAGAACGCTAGCCTCAAGGATTTTTCTAAGGTGATCCCCTCAGGGGACGTCAACACTATTCCCGTGCCTGAACCCCTCTAGTTTGCCGCTCCGTCAACGTAGAGCTTCCACACCGGATGCGTCTCGCTCGAGATCGCACCGACAGGCTTTCCGCCGGCGCCCCATCCCCCCAGGTTTTCTTCCGGGGATGGTTCAGTGAACTCCGCCACCAGGTCGGCCAGGACTTGGCCCTTTACAGATGTACGAGGTAAATACTTAATGTCGAAGGCCCCCAAAAAGGTTCCCCATTTGGCGATTCTACTAGAGTAGTCAGCGCTCCACAGCACGGATTGGAGTGGGAGTTGAGTTAATACGACGACCGTGTAAGATTGGAAGTAATGTGGGAGCCGGCGCGTCGCGTGCACTATGGCCAAAACCGCCTTTTCCAAGGGTAGGTACCGAACCTCGGCCTCCTGCAGAGACTTGCTGATGTAGTAGACCGGCCGTTGTATGCCGCCGTCGTCCCGTATTAGAACCAGGCTAACTGCGTGGGCAGCCACGGCGAAGTACGCAAACAGTACCTCGTCTGGATCGGGGCGAGACATAATGGGTGGTCGAGAGAGGTATTCCTTCAGCCGTTGGAACGCCAAGGAGCACTCCTCGGTCCATTCGAATCCCTTCCATTTGTTTAGCAGCTGAAAGAACGGTCAGCATCTGTCCGCCGATCGTGAGATGAACATGCTAAGGGCAGCTGTCATTCCGGCCAGCTTCTGGACCTCCTTCGGGTTTCGAGGTGGTTGCAGGTTACAGATCGCGGAGATCTGCTCGGGGTTGGCCTCGATACCCCTGTGAGTAAGCATGTAGCCCAGGAATTTACCCGATCCCACGCCGAAGGAGCACTTGGTGGCATTCAGTCGTAACTTATGTTCCCGCAGAGTCCGGAATGTGCTATCGAGGTCGGCCACGTGGTCCGATACGGCCCTGCTCTTCACTACCATGTCGTCTACGTATACCTCGACAGTCTTCCCCAACTGAGCCTCGAACATCCGGGTCATCATCCTCTGATAGGTGGCCCCTGCGTTTTTCAGACCAAAGGGCATCACCTTGTAATGATAGTTGCCGGTGGGGGTCACGAAGGCGGTCTTCTCCTGGTCTTCCAAGGCCAGGGGTATCTGGTGATATCCCTGGAAGGCGTCCAGGAAACTCATGCGAGGGTGGCCAACCGTCGCATCTACAAGCTGATCTATGCGCGGCATCGGGAATGGGTCCTTGGGACAGGCCTTGTTGAGGTCTGTGAAGTCCACACACACTCTCCATTTCCCGTTCTTCTTCTTCACCACCACCGTGTGCGCCAGCCATTCAGGATAGAACACCTCTTTGATAGCTCCTGCCCTCTTGAGCTTAATGACTTCCTCCTTTACGGCCTCTGAGTGCTCCGCAGAAGAGCGCCGAGGAGGTTGCTTCTTTGGCACTGCCGCCGGGTTAACGTTCAAGTGGTGGCAGATGAAGTTTGGGTCGATCCCAGGCATCTCATACTCGTCCCATGCAAACACATCGAGGTTTTTCCTTAAGAGCGCGACCAACTCTTCCCTTTCTTCGGTCGGCAGCTGAGCACCAATCTGGAAGAACCTCTCTGGGTCGTTGCCGACAAGGACTCTGTCCAACCCCTCGCATCCGGGCCCTTCTGCCACTGCCCCTCTAGTCATGGCAGAAGAGGCTAATTGCTATAGGACCGGAGCAGTGGGCGCCGAGGGCTCGGGTTCCAGTTTGCGCAGAACTGCTGCTGTCAGGCACTGTCTCGCCGTGGACTGACTTCCCAGGATTTCCTCGACTTGGCCGCAAAAAGGAAACTTCACCTTGAGGTGGAGGGTGGATGAGACGGCCCCCAGGGTGTGCAGCCAAGGCCTCCCCACAATGGCCGTGTAAGGAGAGTAGGCGTCTACCACGATAAAGTCTACCTCCACCACTGCCGGGCCCGATTGTACAGGCAGTCTGATCTGTCCCTTCGGCACCACTGTCCTCCCCTCGAAGCTTATCAGAGGCGAGTCGTAGGCCGACAGGTCCTCTTCCCTCAAGTTCAGCCCCTTAAATAGGTCAGGGTACATGATGTCTGCGCCACTCCCCTGGTCCACCATCACCCTCTTCACGTCATATCCCCCGATTCTCAGCGTTATAACTAACGCGTCGTCGTGGGGTTGGATCGTCCCCTCCTTGTCGGTGTCCGAGAAGGTCATTGGGGGCGGCCCGTTGCTCTTGATCCTCTTCGGCTTGGAGGTGGATTCCTCGGCGAAAGTTCGTGCTAGGGACATTATCCGGGGAGGGCGTGAACCGGTCCTCCCGGGAGTGGCCAGGATGGTATTGATGGTCCCCAGCGGGGGCCTAGGGGCGTGATGGCCTCGGTTCGCCGGCCCAGTTTGTCCCCCTTGCTCCTCTCGCTGGTGCACGAACTGTCCCAACTTTCCATCCTTTGCCAGCTGTTCCAGATAGAACCACAAGCTCTTGCAGTTCTCGGTCGTATGGCCGTGCTCTTGGTGGTATTGGCAGTGGAGGTTCTGGTTACGTTTCGAGGGATCGCCTATCATTTTGTTGGGCCACCGGAAATAGGGCTCGTGGCGGATTTTCTCAAACACCCGTTGTATGGGCTTGCGAAATGCGATGCCGAGTACTTGCGCTGGCGCCCGACGAGGTTGCCCGATGAACTCTCTCCTCGGCCTATTGTTGCTGTACCCGTCCGACCTGAAATCCCTCCTTTCCTGAGGGATAACCTTCGCCCTAGCCTTCACCTGTAATTGATCCTCCTCCACCCGCGTATACTCATCAATGCGGTCCATGAGCCGTCGCACACTCTTGACAGGCCGCCTGGTCAGCGACTTCCTCAGGTCGTGCTCGTTCGGTAGGCCGACCTTGAAAGTGCTTATGGCAACTTCGTCGAAGTCTCCCTCAATCTCGTTGTACATCTCCCAATATCTGTCGGTATAGGCTCTGAGGGTCTCTCCCTCTCTCATAGCCATGGACAACAGAGAATCTATCGGCCGAGGGATCCTGCTGCACGTGATAAACCGCGAGCCAAATGCCCTGGTGAGCTCCGCGAAAGAGTTGACAGAACCTGCTTTTAGGCTGTTAAACCATCTCATCGCGACGGGTCCTAGGCTGGAAGGGAAGACCTTGCACATCAGGGTCTCGTTCTTCGAGTGCACTGCCATCCTCTGGCTGAAGTGGCTCACGTGCTCCACTGGGTCCGTTCTTCCGTTGTAAACGGTGAAGGCTGGCTGGGCGAACCTCCTTGGAAGTTTTCCCTTCTCGATCCTCCGGGTGAAGGGCGACTTGGAAATCTGGTGGAGCGCCTTACTCAGTGCATTGTTGGCCAGGCCTCTGGAGGACGTCCTCTTGTCCTTAGGTTGGCGACGTTGCTCGTCCTTCTGGGAAGAGGACTCGCGAAGGGGAGTCCTCGACCTGGAACTGCCGGTGCTACTGCTAACATCCGCAGAAGACCGGTCTAAAGGGGAGGGCGTACGCCTCCGTTTTTCCCGGCGCAGCTTTCTTCTTAAATGGTCAACCTCCCTTTGCAGGGTCTCAACACTTTTCTCGCTGGAGGCCCTACTACCACCGCGGGCATGACTCCTCCCGCGCGTACGCCCCGTGTGGGCACTGGCATCGTGCTCTCTTTCCAACCGCGCGAACTGATCTTCCCGCTGGGATCCCCTGGACTCCGCGTGACGTGAACCTGAGCCTTCCATGGCGCTTCCGGTCCTTCCGGTCAAGGCTTCCCACAGACGGCGCCAATTGTAAGGGCACAAAATGGCCTATGGCCCAAAGGTGTGGCTGGGCTGGCCCAAGTTGCCTTTACAATAGAATTTGTAGAGAGTGGGTTCAAAGCCTAGACCCCTGGGTACTTGTAGAAGGATGCGGTGTAAGGTCCAAGCCCACTTCTGTGAAGCGGCTTGCTAGCGGATTAGCCCAACTCCCTTCTCGGACGTGGGCCGAGGAGCCTCTATGCTGGGCGGCGCTCTGTGCTTCAAGGGAGAGAAAGAGAGAACCTTCTTCTTCTTCCCTTTCCCTTAATTCCCGATCCCCCTTTCTTGCGGCATCCCCCATTCTATTTATACTCCCTTCCTCTGGCTGCCACCAGTCCCGTCCTTGAAAACGCTCCCCAAGACTATAAAGCTGACCTCCGTCCCTTCAGAAGTCATCTCCTCATTAATGCGGCCAGGCGGGTAGGTGGAAGCTTTTAATGTGGAGGCAGTAACCTTTTTGCAGGGCACGTCCCGCTCGCTCCCCTTCCTCGGCGTCCCATGGGATCCCGTTCCTCAGCTTTAGCCCTTGCCGTTAGGAGTCATGTCCTCCTCGGACGCGGCCACCTACGCGGTGATCTCCCTGATGGGCCCATGGCCTTTGGGTCTTTAATGACCTCCTCCCTTTTCGTGGCTTCTTGGGCCGAACAGTGTCCTTGGGCCAGGCCTAAGGCCCACGCAGCCATCCGGACGTCTCTGGCCCCCACACTATCTTTGTGTACATAAGTATACTTGGATAGTTTTATCAAGCACCGCATGGTAGATTTAAGAAATATTCATCCAAACTGGCTTGGAGATAAGTTTTTTCATTCCTGACTCACAACAACAACAACAAAAAAACTTAGCAAATCAACCCAATTCGTAGCACTACCCAACCCCAAGCTGTCATCACAAACCACCAAATCAAAATAAAGGAACTCTCAAAAAAAAAAAAAAATAAATAAATAAAGGAGAGATCATGTCAACAACCGTGACCATCTCAACCGCCATCGCACAAAGCTCTAGGCTCTAGCCATTGCATGACCCATAAATAGGGCTGTCCAACCCACTTGGCAACCCGTCCAACCTGCCCGTACCCGACCCGCATCCACCTGATCCGACTGAGCCGGCGGGTCGGTTTCGAGTCCCTTCCTCCAAAACCCATGAAACCTGACCCGCCCGAAGAGCATGAACATTCTGGCGAATTCTCCATTTTTCCGACGAGATTTTAGCTTGGTTTCGCAAATTTCATCAACCAAAACAATCAGATCTGAGTATATTTGGTGAGATTCGGCAAGATTTGAGGAGATCCAAGCTGATTTCGGAGAGATCTCGACCATACTTCGTGAAATTTGATGAGTTTCAAGGAGATCCAAGCTGATTTCCGGCGAGATTTGAGGAGATCCAAGCTGATTTCGGCGAGATCTCGACCATATTTGGTGAGATCTAGTGACATTCGAGGAGGTCCAAGCTTGTTTCGGCTCTTTTCAGTGCAAACATACTGAGTTCTTGCAAATTCCGGCGAGTTCTTTGCAGATTCCGGCGAGTTTTTGAAGATCCCGGCAAAATTTGCATAATCCGGCGACCTTCTGACCCGCCCGAACCGACTGAAAACTACCTGAACCCGAAATTGACTCATCCGATTGATGTTGGCGGTCGGTTTCGGGTCCCTCCGCCTTCCACCCGATGCCGGCAGATCGGGTCCAGGATGGGTCGAAAACCGACCCGACCCGACCCGACCCATGGACAGCCCTACCCACAAAGAAAGCCAATCAATCCATTAGTGAGTACAAAAGCGGCATCGGAAAGAGAGTGTGAGAAAGCAGAGATAGTGCCCCCCCAAAAAAAAAAAGCCCAAATAATAATATAGTGCTTCAGTATATTTAGGGCATGTTTGGTCTATAAGTTTAAACTCACATTTTTACATTTTAAATAACATTATACACTTTTTCACTTACAGGTATTTTAAAAATACAAAAATCTCATTTCAAATTACTCTATCAAACACCCCCTTAGACATTCAATATAGTTTGTAAATTTAAAGTATTTTTAACAATAATGCATGACTAGGTATGGGAGATTTTTTTTTGGGTAACTTTTTACTACAAATTGGCTAATTTATCTCAAAATTAAGTAAATGAGAATTCTCTTGGGTCTTGATACTATTTGACTAATTAAAATATAGTTTTTTCCATATATATTTGAAATAGAATTCTTCTCTATTATAATCTAAGTATATTTGTTTATGAAACTCTATTTTGAAGTGACCATTATAGTCCTTCAAAAAAGAAAGTGACCATTATAATTTATATTAAAGGCGCGCTGTAATGAAAATAAATTATTTTGATGAAGTATGAATGTTGTGCTAAGTTCATAAAAACAATTGATATAATTATTTTTTTGTATTTTTATAGAAGATTAGTACTATCATACTTGATATTGTATTTATTTATTTATTTATTTTTTTGAAAGCGATATTGTATTTATTAGATGATAAATTTTGACCTTTGTTTTCTTCCGCACATATGAAATAAATGCTTTATGCTTATCGCCGAAATAAATAAATGCCTGCTTTTTGGATAATAGTGGGTACTGACTAAATTAATTACAACATAGTGGGATCTAGCCATTGCATGACCTAGGGCTATCCAAGGATCCGCAGCACCCAACCCACCCGCAGCACCCGACTAGACCCCACCCGCCGCTAACCGAACCGATTGCTCCGGTGGTCAGCGACGGATTTTATTCTCCAAAAACCGAGATCGGCGGTTTGGGCATCGGATCTCCACCTCTCAAACACAAGAAACCCGAACCGATCGACCCAGTTGTATTTTCTGGCGAATCTGGAATTTTTTTGGGAAGATGTAGCTAAATCCGGCGAAATTTCGCTAGATCTAACAAAGATCTTGCCTAAAATGGCCGAGATCTTGCCGAATTTTAAACCTTTTTGCAATTTTTTCTCGTCGGATTTTCGTCGTTTTCATCTTTTCTCGCCTGCTTTTCGCCATTTTTCATATTTTCTCAATGGATTATTGTTGTTTTCCAGATCTTCAGCCTTGACCCAATTCGCTCGACATCCGTCGAAGCTCTGATCCGATTCTCCGATGAGTCTGCGGCGGGTTGCTGATAGCTCCACCCGATCAGTTTAGGTCGGATGCGGGTTGAGCCCAAACCCGATCTAACCCGAACTGTGGACACCCCTAGCATGACCCACCAAGAAAGCTAATCAATCCATCAGTGAGGAAAAAAGCAGGGCATCGGAAAGAGAGTGTGAGAGAGCAGAGATAGTGCCAGAGTGGAAAAAAAAAAAAAAGCAAATAATAATATAGTGCTTGAGTATATTTAGACATTCAATGTAGTTTGTAAATTTGAAGTATTTTTAACAATAATGCATGTTTCAGCAAAGCTGATGCGCGTGGTGTGAAGCAATTTTAGAAGTGCTTGAAAAATTTTGTAGAGAGTCTGGCCAAAAAATCAACCTTGATAAGTTTAAAATTTATTTTTCTCCTAATTTGAGTGATGAGTTGAAGGAGGAAATAAGTGAAAGGTTAGGCATCAAGGAGACCAATAATATAGGGAAGTATCTCAGGTTCTCTCTTAAGCATCGTGGGGTTCCTAGAAATCCTTATAATTTCATTGTGGAGAGGGGCATGAATAAGCTTGCGGGATGGAAGGCAAAGTACCTCTCCTTTGTAGGGCAGGTTGCACTTATCAAGTCATTTATGTCAGCCATCCCAAACCATGTAATGTAAGGGGTTATGTTACCTCTGCATGTATGTGAAAAATTGGACAAAATCAATCAAGATTTTTTATGGGGGTCCATGACTGAACGAAGAAAAATGCACATGGTGGGTTGGAGTAAAATAGTGAAATCCAAAAATGAAGGAGGTTTGGGAATTCAAGAGGCTAGAGCTAAAAACATAGCCTTGTTATCCAAGTTGAATTGGAGGATTTATCATGAACAGGATGCTTTGTGGGCGAAGGTTATGTTGAAAAAATATTGTGCCAACTCGAAAGTAAATTCTAGAGATCCTGAGAAACTCCCATCATCCCCTAATTGGAAAGCCATCAGCTTGAGTTTCCTTGTCTTCAGAAAAGGTATTGTATGGGGGATTGGTAATGGATCCGGGGTGAATGTATGGACGGATAATTGGATTAATGGTGATTTACTACGGGTGATGATTGAAGGTCCTCTTACGTAGGAAAAGCTAAATTTAAGGGTCTCAAACCTGTGTTGCTGTCATGAATGGAAATGGGAACTCATTTCCTTCGACTTGCCTCAAACCATTAAAGAAAAAAATTAAGGCTATTCCAATCCAAATGTATGGGAGTGGGAGGGACACGGTGATGTGGAAGTTCTCAAAAAATGGAGATTTCACAACAAATTCAACTTACAAACTTGCAAATTAAGGCGAGGAGAATGTTATGCAGTTCAGTGGGCAATGGATATGGAAGTTGGACATTTTTCCTAGAATTATACATTTTCTTTGGATGTGTATACATGGTAGCATTCCTACGAAGGAAGTGCTAGCGAGTAGAGGTATCAATTGTGATAAACTATTTCCGATATGTAGAGAGCAAGATGAGTCCATCCTCCACCTTCTTCGTGATTGTGTGTATGCCCGTGATTTGTGGAGAAGTTTAGAGGTTCCTCCTGTTCATGTGAACTCCTTTGCCGATTGTCTTGAGGCTTGGTTAAAGACCAATTGTTTGAGTGTAGTGAAGCATAAAAGCTCCACTCCTTGGTGCACGTTATTTCTATTTATTGTCTGGTCTTTGTGAAAAAATAGAAACCATGTTGTGTTTGAAAATGCTATCCCAAATTCAAGACTTGATAAGGTATGTTTAGGTCAAGCTAAGGAGTTTTATTATTGTGTGAGTAAGGCCAAGCAAACAGCACCTAGGATTGCTATCCCAGTTAAATGGTCCAAACCTCTTCCGGGTTGGCACAAGCTTAACATCGACGGAGCTTCACTAGGAAATCCAAGCAAGGCAAGAGGTGGAGGGCTGATTAGAGATAGCAAAGGGAGATGGATTAGGGGATATTCGAGGTCTATTGGGCACACAACAAGTGTAATGGCTGAGTTATGGGCACTAAAGAGATGGTTTAAAGCTTCCTGCTCAGTTGGGAATTGGGTGCTTAGAAGTGAAGCTTGATGCTAAGGTTATTGTGGAGATGTTAAACAATGCTGAAGGTGCTAATAGTGCTAACATAAAATTTTCTCCATTGCTTTTTGATTGCAGATTCCTCAGCAAGTTTCACACAGGTTCGGGTAGCTCATGTATATAGAGAAGTGAACAGATGTGCTATTTTTTGGCCAGGAAAGGATGCTACATGAGGGAGGATTTTGTTATATTTGAAACTTCTCCCTTGGATGAATTAGATAAATTACTTGTATTTGATGTTAATGGATTGTACTGTTATAGGCGGGTAGCCACTACTTTGGCCTCTGTGGTCAACTTGTAATTCTTTTTATTGTTAATACATCATGCCTTTTAACCCAAAAAAAAAAATGCATGACTAGGTATTGGAGTTTTTTTTTTTTTTTAATAGGTAATTTTTTACTACAATATTGGCTAATTTAGCTCAAAATTAAGTAAATGAGAATTCTCTTGGGTCTTGATACTATTTGACTAATTAAAATATAGCTTTTTCTATATATATATTTAAAATATAGCCACTCTATTATAATCTTCTTTTTTTTTTTTTTTTGAGAAACACACACACACACACACACACACACACACATATATAGGGAAGAGAATGAGATAAGAGAATACACTCACACGCCAATACCAAAACTGCATGCTACTCTATCATAATCTAAGGGCACGTTTGGTACACTGTAATGATTATTACATGGGAATAGGAATAAGTATTACAAGGAATAAATTAAGTTGGAATGTAATAAGTATTACTATTCATTAGTTTGGTGACCATTTAGAAATAGAATCCTGAATATGCATCCACAATTTAATAGAGTATAAAAAGAAGGTGTAATTAAATTATTTTTAAGTCCAATTTCCTAAAATACACTAATTTTAGAGTATTCAAAATAGAGCTAATAATTAACAATAAGGAAAATTTATTTTCTTTCCTTTTAAAGATATGACAACTAATGACTTTTTAGGAATTAAAAAAAAAAAGTTATTACATCAAGTGAAGGAATAGATATTCAGTACTTTTGATAAGGAATAGTTATTCCTCATTTTAAAGAATAGCTATTCATAAGGAATAACTATTCATTGTAATAAAAACATAACCAAACAACCGAATAGTTATGCAATAGGAATATCTATTACATTACAATGTCTATTACAGTCTACCAAACGTGCCCTAAGTGTATTTGTTTGTGAAACACTATTTTGAAGTGACCGTTATATAATTTATATTAAAGGTGAGCGGTAATGAAAATAAATTATTTTGATGAAGAATGAATGTTGTGCTAAGTTCATAATAATAATTGATATAATTATTTTTTTGTTTTTTTTAGAAGATTAGTATTATCATACTTGACATTGTATTTATTAGATGATAAATTTTGTCCTTTGTTTTCTTCCGCTCATATGAAATAAATGCTTTATGCATATCCCCGAAATAAATAAATGCCTTTTTTTGGGATAATAGTGGGTACTGGCTATATTAATTAAAGCATAGGGGGATCCAATTTTTATTTTGCATCTATGTTGCTTAGGGGTGTCAAATAGATGGGTTTGGGTTGGGTATATAAAATCTATTTACCCATTGAAACCCATTCAACTAATTGCTTCTAACCCAAATCTAACCCAACCCAATTATTATGGGTAAACCCCAACCCACCCAATTTCCCAATTATCCAAATTACCAAAATGCCACTAAAGTGAAAATCTCAACACTTTCTTGGATTCCATTTTCCACTCTCTCTAGTCTCCATTCTTGGGATTAAAAAATTCCACATAAGCACATCCACGTCAGCAATTATATTAAAAATCCAAATAAAAAAATATTTTCTTTTCTTTTCTATTTTCTTTCACTTTCTTGGCAACCAAACAGTGCAACAACTACAAAGAAAAGTCATTTCAAGCTCAAAACTTTCCCAGGAAAAAGAAAAAACAAAGAAAAAACTTTTCTTTACAATGACCTCAATTGCCAAAAAACCTACAGTCTCTGCTTCTTGCTATATCAACAACAATCTTTCCTCCTCCTCATTTGATTTTCTGACTAACCAAACAGAAACTCCCCACAGAAATTATCACATCTCCCTACACCTACTATTCGAGCAAACAAAACACTCAAAAAGATAGCAAAAAGAGTATACCAGCGGTGGCTGCTGCTTTGATCTTGGCCAATGCACCGGCAGCAGCTCCCGTGTCGGCTTCTGCCTTCGCCAATGCCACCCAAGATTGGACCGTCGCCTCCTCCGCCGATCGCTGAGACGATAAGCCTGCACCTGCCTCCTTCAAAGGTTCTCTCTATTTCTTCAAAGATGAAATTTTTGAAACTTTTTTTTTTTCATGTTTGAACTTTAGATTGAGGGAACTTCATTTCTATATATATTTATGTGTTCTATATTTTATTTCGTCTTTTTATGAGGTTTTGTGTAGAGAAGAATCGTGAAAGATCAGAGAGAGAGCAAGCAAGAGAGAGAGAAGTGTTTGGAGGCCAAGAAAATGAAGGAAAATGAAAACCTTGGAAACGTCTGAGGTTTTTTTTTTTTTTTTGTGGGAAGGACTGAGTTGAATTTGGATAAATTGTTTTTGGGTTAAATGGGCCTCATTGGGTTTTTAGTTAAAACCCAATAATCACAGGGTCTAATTGGGTTGATGCCCATTTAACCCAATTAATAATTAGGTAGGTTTGGGTTTAATTAGAGTGGGCGGGCAAATAGGTTTGGGCGGACAAATAGGTTTGGGCTTACTTTGCCACCCCTAATGTTGTTGGACCTCCACCTAGTGACTCATCTAAGTACAACTTTTATGCAATGCTTGGAAGTTCGGAGAGAAATGACAGTAGAGGAGAATGATTATCCTCTACCTTATTTGGATGTTTTTAAAATTAAGTAAGGGGGAGGAGAATAATTAGTATTTTCATAGTTTGTAATTTTGTTAATATAAT
The DNA here is from genome assembly GCA_032878915.1 of Castanopsis chinensis. NCBI lineage: Eukaryota > Viridiplantae > Streptophyta > Magnoliopsida > Fagales > Fagaceae > Castanopsis > Castanopsis chinensis. The sequence goes on along the minus strand of JAVQMG010000122.1, from coordinate 4,136,082 downwards.
AAGAGTAAATTTGATAATTTATTTGGTCAAGTATTTCTATACTCCACTCTCCTTCCAAATCTCTCCAATTTAGGAGAATTAAAAATGAGGGGTTAGAAGTAGTTAGAATCCCTCTAAATACCTCCAAATTTCTTTCCCTCCTCTCAAAAAAGCATTTAAATAAGGTAATAATCATTTACTCCCTCTGTTCTCCCTCCATCTAAACAAGCTATTAAGAACATCTAAGTATGGCTTCAGGCTAATAATCATCATTATGTCATTATATAACCTTCTGTAATGGGTACATTAATGTTCAATTTTAGAACTTTTTTTTTTTTAAATAAAAAGTTTAAAAAAAAAAAAAACTACAACAAAAAAAGTTTACTTTTTCATTTTTTGACAATTTTTTAAAAAATACTTTATTGTTAATTTAACGGAAATGAGTGCTATGAATCCGTTGTATAATCAAACATCTAAAATCAGCTGGTAGTGCAGACTTTAAACAGATATGGATCCGATCCTCTTCCTTTTTGTCATTCCTTGTTTTGCTCTTCAATAAAATATTATTCAGGAAAAAATTAAAATAATGGCACAAAATTAATCATCAAATCTTTTCTTTGATGCTTGTTTTTGGCTGACTTTTTGCTTGTTTGTTTCCACTTTTTCAACCCAAAAAAGCACGTTTTGAAAAAAGCAAATACAAAGTCCGTTTGGTAAGGTATAAAATGTAACTTTTTGAAAAAAGTTGTGTTTTGGATTTGTGAAGAAAACGCGCAAGAGTTGCGTTTTGGAAAAAGCAACTCAGAGCTCCATTTTGGAAAAAGTCCACGCGTGTTCAACAATCCTACCATTGGACTCTGGGTGAAGTTACCAAATTGCCCTTCACGCCATTCCTTATTCCTCTCATCTCTCTGCTTTGCCCTCTACTCTCTCAATAACAAATTTCCAAATCCAAACACAAAAAAATTTATAACAAATTCCCAAATCAGCTAAGAAAAAAAATAATAATAACAAATTTCCAAATCCAAACACAAAAAAATCTATAACAAATTCCCAAATCAACTAAGGAAAAAAAAAAAATCAATCCCTTGCAAATTAGGATTCCTCAACATGCAAAATAAAAAAAATTAGAATATAGCAAAATCTTTCAAATGGAGTTCTGTGAATGGATGAGTTCTTGAGGACGGATGAGTTCTTGTGGTAGCTCTATGGATGGATGAGTTCTTGCAATGAAAAAAAAAAAAGAGGAGAGATGAGAGAAAAAAAAAAAAAAAAAAAAGAGGAAGAAGGAGAGCTCTGTGGAACATTTAAGAGGATGGAGAAAGTGGCTGGGAAAAATAAAGGAAAGAAGTAAAAAAAAGAAAAGAGTGAGAGTACATGGGTGGAGGAGAAAAAAGAGCGGGGAGAAAAAAAAAAAAAAAAAGAAAAAAAAGAAGGAAATGCAGTACGTGTGTGAAGGAGAAAAAAAAAAGGGAAAGAAAAAGGGGGGGAAAAAAAAAGGAAATGCTATCACAATATTTTTACAATACTTTCACAATAAATTTTAAGTGGTAAGTTATTATTAGCTAATATTGATGAGAAAAAAATAATTTTTTTAGAAAGAGAAAAAAATAATTTTAATAGTACGTTTAAATTAAAATCAGTATCAATTTTTATCATAATATTTTCACAATAAATTTTAAGTGGTAAGTTATTATTAGCTAATATTAGTGAGAAAAAAATCATTTTAATAATACGTCCAAATTAAAATCAGTATCAATTTTTATCACAATATTTTCACAATAAATCTTAAGTGGTAAGTTATTATTAGCTAATATTAGTGAGAAAAAAATAATTTTTTTAGAAAGAGAAAAAAAATTGTAATAATATGTTCAAATTAAAATCAGTATCAATTATCACAATATTTTCACAATACTTTCACAATAAATCTTAAGTGATAGGTTATTATTAGCTAATATTGGTGAAAAAAAATAATTTCACAATATTGATTTAAGTATGAAATAAACTCCCTTATATATACATTGTCCTTTTTGGTAATTTATCCCCTCAAACTGCCACTTTTATAAGTGCTAGCCAAATATTTATTTTTTTCAAAAAGCAGTTTTTAACAGCTTTTACCAAATACTCAGCTTTTTGAAAAAACACTTTTTCATACTGCACTTTTGAAAACTCTACTTTTTCAAAAAGTTCAGTTTCAAAAAGCTGAACCAAACTCACCCTTGAACCCATTTTCATTTGTCTCCTTGGGTGCACAGCAGACAATCGTGACCTTGGACACCGTTTTTTATGTGTGAATGGTTGGTCTGAACTATCACCATTCATTGTCTTCTTCTTCTTCTTCTTCTTCTTCTTCTTCTTTTAATTTTTACAAAATATATGTGTGAAACTCCTTCCTGAAAACTTGAACTCTAACCTTTACCCCCATACCTCACAAGCACATATGCTTATGGAGTGACCATCGCACTAAGAGTGCGCGGTGGTCACCCTTCATTGTCTTAAGAAAACTTGAAAAGCATAGGAGGTTTGACTTATTAAATGCAGTTTGACAGATGAAATTCAAGTCGCTTTCGTCTCATTGCACCGTGGGATCATAGTCATTATACTATTTTTTCAAATAAACCGATTCAAAGTTACAACATGAAGTGGCGGCTCCAGGATTGTTTCTCAGGATGTTCCTCGGTGGGCTTGCTTTGTTACAATTTTTTTTTTCTTCAGATTCTCTGTTACAATTTTTTCTTTTTTAGATTTTAGTTCGAAATTTTTTTTAGCTTTTTCTTTTTGCTTGAAAGCAATGTTATGAATACCATTTTGGACTCTGTTGCAGTTTGTTTAGTGGAACGGAATATATTTTGGTATCGATCTATTTCGATATGCCGTTCCAAGGTGTTTTGGGGTTTCTAAAAAAAATTAAAATAATATATATTTATATTTTCTTATACAACATAAAATTATTAATCCATATAAGTAAACCTCAAATAAAACAAATCATATAGTTTTTCTTTTTGAAACTCAAATCATTTAGTTATTACATAACAATTACTGTTTTAGAATATTAAAACATAAATATGTAATTAAATTATGAAAAACAACAACTAAAAATAATACAATAAGAGTGCATATATGTATATCATATTGGGAAGAGGCAAGACTCAATAAATAAGTTTGAAATCAAAATCTTTTGTCAGCTTTTTGAGTTTTGTCTTTTCTAAAGCTTTGTCACGTGGGTGGGGTCAGCAAGCTAAAAGTCTAAAAGGCAACTAAAGAAAAAACTTGACAAAGCAAAAACTAGAGTAAAAAAAGAAAGAAGAGGTAGACTAGCAGAACATCTGAGACGAAGCAAAGAAGAAGAAAAGGAAGAAGAAGAAGAAGGGGCGACCTTTGCGATAGCTGGATTTGTTTTTTAGGCGTTCGACGCAAGAAATGACATGCTGTGCTGACGAGTTTGTCAGTTTAAGGGTTTTTCTTTTTTTTTTCTTCTAAAAATTGGTACCAGCCAAAATGTAACAAATAATCTACCAAAATTTATTTTTATTAGCATAAAAAATTTTGAGAGTGTTCCTCATGTTTTTGAGGGTGTTCCTAATTTTTTTTTAAAAGTAAATAAATAAATATTTTTATTATATATATAAAAAAAAATTCAGGTCAGGGTGGTCCCATATGTGGCGCCGCCCTTGCCAACATCCAAAAAATTCTTTGTTCAACTACGGAGGCCATATCTTTTATTTAGGACCACCCTGACCTATATGTGGCGCCGCCCTTGCCAACATCCAAAAAATTCTTTGTTCAACTACGGAGGCCATATCTTTTATAAATAATTTAAAATAGTCAATTTAAAGTGATTCATAAATTTTTTTTTTCCTTTAATTTTAGAAAACATAAAATCATCACTTTAAAAAGGCACGAAAATAAATGTTTGAAGTACCCTCATACACTGCTTGGTTATAAGTTATTAGTCTTATCACACGCGAATGACGCTCTTTATTTTTTATTTTTTAGGTTTACATGTTTTACTCATGACAGTTTTATTTTATTTTTTATTTTAAGAAGAAATTGTATTAGTACTTAACTACTAATGTGAGAGAGAAATATGGAGATGAGAAAAAATAGTTTAGTGATAAAAAAATGGCATGTTTGTGGAGAAAAAAAAAAAAAAAGCAATTTCAAAATGAAGAAGTTGTATAAGAATGAATTTGAGGGTATTTTAGACATCTAAATTGAGAATCTCAAACAGAAGAAACCCTTTAAATAGTAGTATAGATAACTGGAAAAACTTAGATGCAGTACCTTAGGTGCTGTTTCTTAAGTTTTCATCTTAAGATTTAGCCATGTGTCTACTAAATTAAAAAATATAATTCTGTAAGGTCGCAATTTGTACCTAAGCCCAACAAGAAGAAGGGTATAGGCCCAAAGAGCCCAATACAATAAATTTTATAGAGAGTGGGTTAAAAATTTTGTTTTTAATGAGCTTAAATGACAACAACAATGACCCAATTACAAAATGATAGCGATGAATTCGTTTGTATGATGAAAGTAGTCCTTGAACTCAAGCCGAGGAACAGATTCTTATATTTTTTATTTCTTACGGGTTAATTACAGATATTCAGTCTACAATATTTTCTCTTCTTCTTTTTTCGCTCCCATTTTTTCCCGTGACCTTCTTCCTTCTTATCTTCATCCTCTCCCTTCATTTCTCCTCTCCACGTGTAGGCCTAGACTGCTAATATTGATACTTGTCCCATCAGCCTCTTCCAAAAGTCTTTAAGTAATAGCTGTAAGCTGAAAATCACTGTTCAGATATCACTTCCTCATTGCGGGCAGGAATTTAAGTATGGAGCATTCAATGCGGTGATAGCAGTTTTCTCTTAGATATTTTACAACTGTCCCTGCTCTCTGTGCCCCTGTGAAACATATCTTCATCCATAAGACCTCCTAAAAGATCATTCTGAATAACATGATGTACCGTCCGATCCTTATTTCGCTTAGCCAAGGAGATACCCCTCCTCGAATTACTTCCCTTAGCTTCTTCTGTCCCAATTTGCTTGTGGGCCTCTAGGTTTGACATCTTTATCGCTATCAATCCGTCCTCGGATAAGGAAACAACCTCAGACAAAGCCCATGACCCAAAAATGCACCTTGGGTCTTTTATCCCCCCAACTTCCATCCCATGAGAAAAAATTCACATAACAGAATCTTAAAATGGAAATTTAAGAAACAGCACCTAAGTACTGTACTTTAGTCTTGCTCTAGATAACTAACTCCTATTGTTGATTTTTGGATCAATTATAGGCTGTAGCATGCTAAAAAGAATTACCTTACTTTAATGGAAAGTCCATGTTGGTTTCTTAAGTTCTCTCCGGTCTTTAATATGTTTTTGGAGATCCCATGTGAATTTTAGGATAATAATTCCAAATCCAAAATCGTTGTAGCCTTGTAGGTACTATTCAAAATTCCCTCTCTCTCTCTCTCTCTCTCTCTCTCTCTCTCTCTCTCTCTTAGTTTTTGCTTTTTAAATTGATTATCAACATCATTTACTTTTGCCAGTACTGCGATCCAATCAATGTGGTGTTGAGATTCCATTTTTGTGCTTTATGATCAATTTGTAGCTGTGTCCAATATACTTTAGTTTAACAGAGTTATAAATTTATAACGCTCCTTTTTATTATTATATTTTAAAGAAAGTGTAAATATGCTCTTTGTTATCATAATTATAGAGATACGACATCCAATAATATTAAATTTATAATCAATATACTATCAAAGAAAAACTACAATGTTGATGCATTTTGAAGCTGGTAGTTGTCGTGTGATGTTTAAGGGAAAAAAATTGCAAATCAAGCAAAGGAAAATGCTGATTCTCAAAAAAAAAAAAAAAAAAGCAAAGGAAAATGCTTGATAAATTGTTCTTTTAAGTGACTGATATTTTCATTGGGTCTCTTTATATATATATATATATATATATATATGGTTTTTTTTATTAGACCATACCTCAATATTAGAGCATGTTGCACGTCTTATGGTAGTGTTTACATAGACAATTTAAAGAAATTTTTTTTTTCTTTTTTGAATTCACTTTATATTCTACTAATCACAATTTGCTATATATTTATTTATTTATTTATTTTTGTAAAATAACTAAAGTTTAAAATGAAAAAAAAAAGTCAAGTGACATACTATTTTTTTTTTTTTTTGAGAAAAATGTGACATACTATAATATATAAAAATGTGAGACAAAATTTTTTTTTTTTTTAAGTGACTACTTTCATTCAAATGAATATTAAAGAGTCATGGTACAAAGCTTCCATGGCAAGTTGTGGACAATCCCTAGTCCATACCAAGTCCTCAGTTACATTTCGAGCAAAACTAGCTAAAGAATGAGTGACGGCATTGGCACTCCGCTTTACACAGCGAACAGAGCTCCACCTCAATTGATTCACAAGATAGTGGATGTCTTCAACTATAATACCCAATCTGGACCTATCCATACTATTGGAGGTAATGGCTCTCATGACATTTGCATTATCTCCTTCAATTACCAAGTCTGAGAAGCCAACATCTATGGCAAATTCAAGAGCTTTTCGGCATGCTATTGTTTCAGCTTCATCACTATCTTGGACAGGAGGTCCTTTAGCAGACAATGCAGCCATAACTTCTCCCCTCTCATTTCAAATAATTGCTCCAACTCCTAAACAACCCCAGTCTGTGAAGGTCGCCGCATCGAAGTTCAGCTTATATTGATCAGTTGGAGGGGGTTGCCATCATATTGTGCCTTGCTTCATGGTCGGCATCGAAAGCAGTTGTTCCTGCGCTTGGTGATACTCTGCCAAGTAATCTTCTACCCTTTTGTTTACTTGCCTATGGTCGTTCAGCTTCCCCCCATGGATCACGGAGTTTCTCTGGTTCCAAATGAGCTAGGCCAAGATTAAAAACAAGTCAAACTCCTCACTGGACAACCGGGTTAGTAATTCAACAAAAAGTTGTGAGACATCCCCTTGACCGTGGGCACATTTTTGTAGTTTCACTGAGCTTCCAGCCCAAATGTCTTGATTTACCCCACATTCCCATAATGCATGAATTCCATCCTCTGGAGCTCTCTTACAAAGCTCACAGAAGTCATTCTCAACAATTTTCCTTCGAGCCAAGTTCACGCGCATTGGCAGAATGTTTTGACAGGCCCTCCATCCAAAAACTTTGATCTTGCTTGGAACCTTCATTCTCCACAGTTTCGTGCACACTTCAATACCACTTGAACCCGATGAGCATTCAGTCCACTCTTCAATCTTGAGTATTTGTCTTGCCACGTGATATCCTGACTTCACAGAGTACTTGCCATTCTTGTTGTGAAGCCATATAACCTAGTCTGGAGCATTCCGATGGCTTAAGGGAATCCGACAAATTGCCTCCACATCATCTTCATGAAACTTAGTCTAGATTAGCTCTTTGTCCCAACACCTTAAGGTCGGGTCTATTAAATCTAAGACCCTTCATTCCCAATCCTGCACCTCTGTGTGGTGAAGCACCCTATTTGTTGGATGATTCACAATCCATTTATCTTGCATAACACTAATTTAAGCCCCATTCCCAACCCTCCAGTAGCTTCCTTGTTTAAGAATAGGCACAACAGCCATTAAGCTCTTCCATACATATGAACTATTTGGGGAATCACCTGCCTCCAAAAGATTACACCGTGGAAGATATCAATGTTCAAAGCACTGGTAAATAAGAGACTTCTGGTTTTGCATCAATTGCCACCCTTGCTTTGCTAACATGGCTAAGTTGAAAGCCCTTAGGTCTCGAAAGCCCATACCACCCTTCCTTTTTTATTGAGATAGCATAACCTAACTCTTCCAATGTATCTTCCTTTCATTCTCAGCTTGTCCCCACGAAAACCTTGCACACATCACGTTTAGCTCATCACATAATTTCACTAGTAATAAGAACACACCCATTGTGTAGGTAAGAATAGATTGGACCACCACCTTAATTAATATTTCCTTTCCAACTCTAGAAAGCAACTTACCCTTCCAACCTTGTAGTTTTTTCCAAACTTTATCCTTCAAGTAAGCAAAAGATTGGTATTTGGCTTGACCTATCATTGTAGGCAAACCCAAATAAGTCTCAAATCACTCCACTTCCTTCACTCCTAAAGCAGTCTTGGTCCATTCCTTGTGTTCCTGATGTAATACTGATGATTTTTCCATGTTTATGCATTGACCAGAAGCTCTTTCATATGTTTGTAGGATATCAATGACTTCATTAACTTCCCTTTGGGTAGCCTGGTAGAAAAGTAAAGAATCATCAGCAAAAAGTAAGTGGGAAATCCTTGGTGCTCTCTTGCAGATGGAAACATCAGGTATACACTCCTCCAACTTTGCCTTGGCTAGCAAAGCAGTAAAGCCCTCTGCACATTAGAGAAACAAATAAGGTGAAAGAGGGTCTCCTTGACGAATCTCTTTAGATGGTATTATATAAGGGGTGTCAATGTTCGACCCAACCCGCGAACATGACATAAACCTGACACGGTTTTTTGCGGGTTAGGGTTGTGCCTTAATGGGTTTAGATCATAAACGGGTCGACTCGAAAGCGACACAATAAGAAACATTTCATAAGTGAGTCAACCCGCATAACCCACAATAAACACGTTTGACACGCCAATTTATTTATGTCAACCCAAAATGACTCACTTAACACAACCTGTTTAACTCGTATAACAAATAATATTCATTTTATTTTAGATTTGTCAAATACCTTTTATATCCAATATACATTTTAAATTTAAAAAGAAAAGTGAGTAATTATAAAAACTTACAAGAGATATAATTGGAAATTGAAACTTTACAAACCCTAGATCTCTAAACCCTAGATCTCTAAACCCTACAAACCCTAAATCTCTAAATCTTCTTATAAATATCTTATTTTATTTTATTTTTTAATTTCAGCTAAACTAGTCACTCTATTATCTTATAATCTCATGCCCAATTCTCAAACTCAAAGTCTCAAACTGGTTATTGCTCTCTCTCACTCTCTCTCTATGGATGATAATCGTAGTTGTAGGGCCAATGGGCCCAAAACATGTGTTGGGCCAGCCCAAGGGTGTTTGTAATGTTGAAAATCCAACCTAACAGTATAGGTGGTCCGAGAACGTGAGAAGTTTCGCCCATGAAGTAACGTAAAAGGAGGAAGAAGTCATGGCCAACTGAAACATTCTAAGACATGATGTCCGAGGATGGGAATATCTTCGGCCATTGGTGGTCGAGGACGAGAAGAGTGATCTGGCAATTTGAGGGCATTACTACTGGAGACCTTGGGCACGAAGGTAAAGGAAGTGAAGGTAAAAGATAAGGAGAGGGAACGTAAAATATCTAGGGTAAAACTGCTGACACCGCATTGAAGGCTCTGCAACTACTTCTCTGGCTACATTAATGAGGAACTGACAGTTAAGTGTTAGAATTCAGCCTTACAACTGCCGCCAAGGACTTCGGGAAAAAATGGGTGATGAGACAAATATCTAAATGGAGCATCTGATCCACACGTGGAGGGAAGGAGAGAAGGAGAAAAGGCAAGATAAAAGGCAAACAATAGAGAGAGAAAAGGGAAAGGAAAAAAAATCAAGAGAGAATTGTAAGAAATACCCAATGACTGTCCTCGGCATAGAGATATACCAGAAGAACTTTTAGTTACGAAAAGGGGTGATGCATGCATTTGTGGTCTGACCTCTAGTTCATGTTACCCAACGTCAACAGACTTAGATTCGAAGTCCACTCTCTATAAATTCATTGTTTTGGGCTCTTTGGGCTGGTTCTCTTGGTACAACTGAGGTTCAGTTTAATTTGTGTCCATACAGTAGTCATAGTCAGGATTAGTCTACTATTTTCTCTAATTCGTTCAACATTGATACTTAGCATTTGGCAAGTTCCAAGGATATTATATTTTTGTTGAACTATGTTATTTTTGTTAAACTATGTTATTTTGAATTTGGGTTGAAATATATGCACTTCTTTTAGAGTGTAAAGAACTTATTTCTAAATATATGTTATATTTTTGTTGAACTATATTATTTTGAATGTGGGTTGAATACTTAAAATGTATGCGCTACTTTTGGGATGTAAAAAAAAAATATTTCTCGATAGATGTTACATTGAATATTATGCACGTTGAAATGAGTTGTGTTACATTTGTGTCAACCCAACACGACTCGATTATTAAGCGTGTCAAATGAGTTGGGTCAGGTCAATCCGCTTTATTAACAGATCGAGTTAGGGTTGAAGGATCATGACACGATTATTAAACGGGTCGGGTTAGGGTTGAATCATTTAGTCGAATACCCCTACTTCAACGTGACACAAACCCGACACGCTAACCCGTTATACGTCCAAATGGTTTACCATTAATAAGAACGTAAAAAGTTGGTGTTGTCACCCATGTCATCACCCAATTTATCCAATTCTCTAGAAATCCTAATTTAGACATAATACCTCATAAGAAGTCCTATTCCACCCTATTGTAAGCTTTACTTATGTCTAGTTTCAGAGCTAGAGATCCCTTCTTGCCTTTTTTCTGCCCATGCATTGTGTGCAAAGTCTCATATGCCACCAACACATTATCAGCGATAAGACGACCAAGTACAAATGCACTGTGGGTAGGAGACATAATCTGAGGAAGGACTTGCTTCAATCTATTGGCCAACACATTTGAGATGATCTTATATATGACATTGCATAAACTTATTGGTCGGAAATTCGACATCTTTTCAGGTGACTTAACTTTGGGAATTAGCACAATATTAGTATAATTTATCTCAGGCACCATGTTACCAGAGTTTAAAAAATCTAATATAGCAAAAACCACATTATCCCCAACAATATGCCAAAAATTTTTGTAAAAGAGAGCATTCATACCATTCGGTCCAAGAGTCTTCGTTTGTCTCATTTGACACAGTAGTGCCTTTATTTCGTTTGCACTAATTTATATTTCATTTTGAATATGAAACTTAAAAAGATAAGGTCAATGACCGAATTAAATCTAATAACACGCGTCAAACTTTATTTTCATTTTGTCAAAAACCTTTAATTTTGGTGAGCAGGGTTCATCAATCTATTATTAAACGCTAGTCGCTATCTATAGCGTTACTCTTGTATGGTTTTATTTAGGGTAAAATGCAAAACTAACTCTCTAAATTTCTTCAGATTTCATTTCAGTCCTCTAACTTTGCTTTTGTTCATTGCAGTCTTCTAACTTTCAAGAGTATTCAATTAAGGCTTTCCTATTATTTTTTTATATATATATTGTCTTTAATTTTTCAATTGTATAAATTTTCTTCAAATTTTTTTAATTAAAAAATTCATTGTATAAATTTTAGAACGTTTTAATTAAATAAATTTGAAACTTTGCATTTTAGTTAGAGAGTTAGTTTTATTTTTATTTGCCATCCTCCACAATAAAGGAGCAGGAAAAGCTCACGGGGGACAAAGCAATTACGGAAAAAAAAAAAAAAAAGTTGTGAAAGTGCTTTATCAAGAATTATTATGTGGTTGTTAAAAAAGAAAGAATTATCATGCAACAAATAATATGTGAACCATTTTTTTTTTTTTTGATAATTCAATAATTATAATAAATTTTTTTTTGAGAAACAATAATTATAATAATAAAGGAGAGATAATTGGAATTCGAAATATTTTTACTAGATATAGTACAAAAAAGTATTTTGTATGTGTGTAAAAATAACTACATATTGTTATGTTTTACATTCATTAAATTTTAATACCACTAACATGGTATCATTTGATACCAAATATTTTTTTTTAAATTACGAAACTCTAGACAAGATTTGAACAACTAAACTCACGCCCTCACATGGGAAATATATATATATATATATATATATGTATAATATTTGAAGTAAGAACTTATTTTTTATTTGATAAACATACATATATACATATATATATATATATATATATAGGGGAAGTAAGAACTTATTAATAGTGTAATTTCTATTATTTATCTTCTATTATGATTTTTAACTATGGTACGAGTTTGGAGCAATCTTGTTTTAATAAATTTTATAAGGAAAAATACCGTAATGGGTGGCCATCTAAACAATAATTTAAAAAAAGAAAAAGAAAATACAGCGTATGAAATGTGAAAGGCTCACGCATATGTGCTTCATGGTGATGGATGACACGCTTTTGGGAATTTAACTGTACATCGTTTCTACCTTTTCCTTTTTGCCATTTGGTCTTCAATTAGTTGAAGTCTTGGCTGGCCACTGTCCATATACCACAGTACAACCGGACTTCAAAAAGATACAAGAAAAAAGAAAAAGAAGTCCATCTATAAATCATTAAATCTAGAGAACAAAAGAAAAAAGAAGTGAATTGAAATTATAGATTTGAATATTTTTTGAATTGTTAATTTGTTTTTTCTTTAAACACGGTAACAAACCTAATTTTTTTCTTAATTTTTAAAATTATATATATACTAACCTCTAAGCACATATGTTGCGCATGCTCAGGAGTTCTTTTAATTTTTTTTTTTTGCAATTTATGTATTTTTTCAGTTTTGTAGGTATTATTTGGTATCTTTTTTAACTTTTTCTAACAAATTTTTTTGTCTTTGTTGCACTTAACAAGCACCAAGTCGTGCTTGTTAACATTCTCTCTTTTTCCTTTTTCTTTTTTTGTAAAAGTTAATAATTTTTATTTATTACAATTTTTTTTTTAAAAAAGCTAAATTTTAAGGAATAAAAAGATGAATGTATGCGGAAAAAATTTTAAATTAGGAGTTCTCCTTTTGAATTCAAAATAAAATTTATCATTTGACATTTATGACCTTATTTCTAAAGAAGTTACCCTTCATAATGTGGGTATTTTTAAATCTTATAGAAGTCTTGTTCAAAGAGAATAATTTTCTTTTATATATATATAAATTTATCTTTAACAGCACTTTAATTTTTAATTTCTAAAATTGATACATGTAAATTATCCACTTTTTCTACTTAACTAAACTTATTGTATTTATTATTTTTTATGGAATTTTCTATTATGAATTTATGAGAGCTATTATTACAAGGAAGGAAGAAATATAAAGTCACTATACTTCTAAATTATTGAATCAAAGAAAATTTATATACACAACTTTTGTGCCACAATTTTAATTTGGTAGTGATTGATGAGTCTATATACAAATAATAGGGCAGCCACTAACAATGTGTTATACCAAATAAGTGGCACAAAATGTTGTGATCTAGGAGAACTTATTGGATAACTGATTCTAGAAAAAAATAAAAATAAAAATAACGATTAGTGGATAATGCTAACTCCAGTAAAATATAATTACAAGTTGAAATCTAAGCATGTTGTCCGAGAAAAGTTATAAAATTTCTAGAAATATTATAAAACGAGCATACTTTCCGTTATTATTGTATACAGTACATAATGAGAAATAAATACTTCTTGTACTTGGAGAATGTTCTCTAATTACCCGCAGTGAAATTTGGTGCGGAATAATTAGGTGTCTAATAGTTTCTCAAAAAAAAAAAAAAGGTGTCTAACCCTAAAGACACGTAAAATAATACCTATACCATAACTTGGCACATGGCTAAGTGTGAACAATAAAGATTTGACTAATTGTGGTGCAAGTTGTCCATTCCGTAGCATTACTCCAATGTTGTTGTCAAAGTCTGACAGCGAGACAAGGCCAGTGACATAGTTTCACCACTATAAATAAGAAAAAATAAAATAAAATAAAAAAATAAAATAAAAAATGGAGAACCTACGCAAAATCCTGGACTTATAGCTCCTCTTCTCTCACAACGTGTTAGCCACACCGAACCCAAAGTTCAGCGAGAGAATACTGTCATTAATTTAAATTTAATGCCATTCTCGTGAGGTTGACGTCCGACTGAGAACATATACTAGAAAAACACAAACAAACAACCAAAGAAAAACTCACGCCCTCGCTTCTCTCACCTATCTCGTATACTACGTTATTTTTCATTGCCAAAAACATCGGAATTTGTTTTTTTTTTTTTTTTTTTTTGGTAGAAATCTGAGTTTTTGAGTTTGAACTTTGAAGTTTGTGGGGGCTTTCACTCTTTCCTCCAGGTACGTTGTTTTTATCACTGATCGGCTTTAATTTTACTTTTAGATTAAAAAAAAAAAAAACACAGATATAAGTTTTTTTCTTAAATGGCATGCACATCTTCTGTTTCTAAATTTGGAATAGATGTAGATCTGACAGCAACTTCTCTGTCCTCTATTTATAGTTTAGATCTTTCTAGAATTATATCTTAATGAAACTTTCACCTTTTTTTTTTCTGATTATATAACACGTTGGGAAGTTCTTAAGCCTGACTGTACTTTTCTAAATTGGGTTTGAAAGAGTCAGCTTGAGTTTCTGATTGTCCATTTGCCATTTTTGCTAAATTTATGATTCAGAATTACCAGGTCTCATTTGGAAAAATGATAGGTGATCATTCTTTTTCATTTTTTGGACCTTTTAAAGGAGACAGTTGGCTTGAAAATGGCACTACTGCAATCTTCAAAATTTTCTAAACTTAAAAGCTGAGAGCAATAGATGGATTAGATGAACATGTTAAAATAGAGTTAGCTGATCAAGTAAATTAGTAAAGGAACTAGTTTTTTTTTTTTTGTTGGGGTGGGGGGTGTGGGGGGCGGGGGGGCCAAAGAAAGAAGTAAAAATTCAAAAAAGAGGGGCTGACCAATAAATGCTTCTATTAAAATTATCACAGCCGTTGGTTGCTAATGTGAGCATGGCTAGCACTAATAGAATGACTGGTCAAGAGAGATGGCTGGTAGGTCATGAACATCTTGCATCATTTCTTCTTCTTCTTCTTCTTCTTCCTTTTTTTTTTTTTTTTTTTTTAATTTATTAAATTTTTATAATTCTGTTATTAAAGTAAAAAAAGTCTAATATTTCCTTAACCATGATTGATTATTTGCGTACTTGATTACTTTTGTTAATCAATAAAACTGATTACTAATCCATATAAAAAAATTTATTAAAAAAAAAAAACCTCTTTAATAGATATTAACATTGTGGACTTTTCACAAGTTTGTTAATTGTTAGTACCTACCTACCTATTCAAGCAATGCGGCATTGAATTATTGCTACAGGCTATGGTTGGTGAAAATTTAGAATTTCTTTGGATAAAATCTTTTTAGTGTTTCGAAAAAGTCAATGGCCATTCTTAAAGATTTTTCCTTTTTTTTGGGGTAGCAGTTGTTTTCAGATAGTGGTTTGTTTATTGATGTGCTTTACAGGTTTAGCACTCCATCTATTTTAATATGTCTAATGCATTATTGCAAAAAAAAAGTCAACGATTGTATTGGAACTTTTTATGCTTGTCTTACTTGAATGATATTTCCTGTAGGGGTGAACTTATTTGGCAATCAAAATGTTTCTTTTGAGAAGGAGTACTCAGACTCAAAGTCATCCAGAGGATCTCAATTTGGAGAAAGATGCAAAGGTAAAAAAAAAACTATGTGGACAGACATTCTAGGACACACAGCATTTTCTTTAGGACAAAATATGTGATATTTGCTCTCAATTTTATTGGTTGCAACCAACCTTGCAGTGTATTTTGATGCTGCTATTCATAATAGAGTGCTAAATTTTCAGAACATAATGAAAAGAGACATTTAATGAGCAATGTCTTTAAACAGGTCAGTGAACTCAGGGCTGCTCTTGGACCCCTGTCGGGACGTTGTTTAAAGTACTGCGATGATGCATGCCTGAGAAGATATTTAGAAGCTCGAAACTGGAATGTTGATAAGGCAAAGAAAATGTTGGAAGAAACACTCAAGTGGAGGGCCACTTATAAGCCTGAAGAAATTCGTTGGGTGAGTATGTGATATATCATTGATTCATGTTATCAACAACATGCAAAATAAGTACCACATATGCCTCACTTTTGTGATTGTTCTTATATATATTGATTAATTTTTCTAGGATTTGTTGGGATCTTTTTCCTTGTCTAATTGATAATCAATGCTAGGGTGTCCTAGCATATACATTCTTGTCCTCTGTTTCCCATCATATATTTGGCATACAGAATTGCATTTCGAACATATGTTTGCACAAGTTATTCATCACTTGTGTGCACTAGACATAGCTGTTTGTCTAATTGAGGTGTATCAATTTTGTGCTGAGACCAATCCCGGTACTTTTTCAGGTCTAATTCAAACCCTAATGCTTTGTTAAATTATTAGAAGCATTTGATTACTTGTTCAACGGTGTTAGGAATGTCAATTTCAAAATGAGTAAATTCAGATGAGGAAATAGTTTGGAGTTTTAAATTGTTGTAACCAGGCCAATAGATTACTATTCACATTTTGCATGACATGTATGCAATGACTGAGGCTATGAAATGTGGTACTCACTGATGTTAATAGTTTTCTTTATGATTTGGAATTAGTAATTACATACACACCAATCTTGAATCCATAATCTCATCTTCCACCTTGTTTTTACAAGAAGATAAGGTTCATTTGAGCTAGAGTTCATTGGCCTGGTTGATGTTAATATTTTTAGTAGGATTGCTTTATTTAAGCCTTTCCTTACTCTAGAAAGATGTCATTGTCCAGCATGAAATAGCCCATGAAGGTGAGACTGGGAAAGCGTTCAGATCAAACTTTCATGATATGCTTGGAAGGACCGTGCTTATAATGAGGCCAGGGATGCAGGTTGGTACTAGGATTTTCTTTCATAAGGTGTATTACTTTCACTATGCTTTTGTGCATTAACCTACTATCCTTCTTTTGTTTTTTTCAATTGACAGAACACCAATTCGCCAGAAGATAATGTTCGTCATACCATCTATATTTTAGAAAATTCTATCCTTAACCTTCCTGAAGGACAAGAACAAATGTCCTGGTTGATAGACTTCACAGGGTTCTCATTGAGCACCAATATCTCAACCAAAGCAGCCCGTGATATTATTAACATTTTACAAAGCCACTACCCTGAAAGGCTTGCTATCGCATTGCTTTACAATCCACCAAAAATTTTTCAGGCATTCTATAAGGTTTGATCTCTTCAATTTGCATGGATATTGTTGTTTCTTTGTTTAGATTGAACTTTGACAATCACTGGTTCTTTCTTTCAATAGAATACGTAAATTACTCATTTAAGCATGCAATGGAAGCAAGTTCATATAGAAAATTTCTTAATCAGGCTTGGGGATAATCATACTCAAATTCATTAGCTCATGTTAATTTTGTTGCTTTAGCTTGGCCTTGACTGCTCAACCTATGCACTTAGTCCCACAAAAGAGTTGTTTTACCAAAGATATCTGTTAAGCAATTATTTTCACTACTTTGTTCTCTCTCTCTCTCATGCTGTCCAACAACTTACCACAACCCTCCTCTTTTTTCCCATCTCCTTTTATTGACTCATATAGTCTGGACTAGATATAATTCTAGATGTGAATCTGATAATTCATTTATTTTAAGATGTCCATGGCTTGCGGATATACTGTTGCAGCTTTAAGTGCCTTATATTTTAGCTGCTAGATCTATCATTGAAGAACTTTGTGGTGTTTTCAATTTTTTAGGCTGTCAAGTACTTCCTTGATCCAAAGACGGCTCAGAAGGTGAGTTTTGTCTACCCCAATAGTAAAAGTAGTGAAAACTTCATGAAGACACTCTTCGATTTAGAAAATCTTCCATGTGAGTTTGGGGGAAAAGCCACTCTAAAATACGACCATGAGGAGTTCTCAAGAATGATGGCTGAGGATGATGTAAAAACTGCCAAGCTCTGGGGATTTGATGAGAGGGCCTACCCCATTATGAATGGGCACTTGGGAGCAGCAGTGGTGCAGGAGCCAATGCCCATTTCACAACCAGCTAGCTGAGTGAACATATCAAGTACTAGTATTTGAGAAATAAAGATGTATAATACGGCCTGACTAACTGAAGGCATGCGAACTTTAGTACCAAATTCACAGGCCCTTGTTCAGTTCCTCGTTGGGGTTAATAAACATTCATTTCTTCTACTTATTGCTTAATGTGAGGGAACTCTTTGTCAGTTCCTCTCCATATCCTTGCCTTCCTACTTTATGAGCAAGCAATATTCAAGTCACATATATAATTTCTCTCTTTTGGTAAATAAGGGCTTTAATTAACAATGCATTAAGCATTAAAACTGTGGAAATGATAATATTTGAGAGATCCAAATAACTTGAAAAGTTCCACTTCAGATAGGCAAAAACATTGCTAACAAAATCCATTAGAGGCAACCCCTTGGGAATAACAGGTTCCTGTAATATCCAGTTTTGCTGGAAGGTACTTAACAGATTCCTACCCTCGTAAGCCTGAATATTCTTTTCTAGATCCATGTTAAATGATCGACTATTCAAAAAGCTTAAATTCTTAAAATATGGTAAATCTATTTAACCATATAATTATAACACCCCCTATGTGTGGGCTCAAATTACCTTGTGAGGTCCACGCAGGATTTTAAATGGACTTCCAAGGTATCCCTACAGTGATGCGCCAACTGAGAAACCTCTAAACGTGATTGATCTTGTGCCTCGCTTAGCTTTTCTCATTTCAGTTGAACTGTTGAAGAGTATAATCTTTTTAAAGCTAGATCATGTTTTGGCCATGAAGGAGAAGAATTCAGTGGTTTTCTTAAGTTAAAAAAACAAAACAAATCCCATGAAGATTGTGGTCAATCTCACCATCTTGGAATACTCGTTTGTCAATATGCACAAGGCATCTCTGGAGATCCTCCATCGGATGGGACATATCTTCGACTCATTGACATGCCCCCACAATGCAGTTTTCCGAATCATGTCAGGCCCTAGCAGAAGTGTTGGCCCCAGCAAAAGTGTGCCAGAATTCAGGTTAAATTATACGAAGTTTCTCTTTAGTATTGATGCATAGGAAGTGCCAATTATCATGTTGGCCACTTTCAATGCATGTGACCCATGAAATGCCAATTATCAAATTTATCAATCATTGAGGTGCATAGTGATCCCATATTTTGACCGTAAAATGTGGTTTTCAGATTTCGCATTGGTGATGTTTGAAAATTTAGGCTTCGCAAAACTTGGATTACACAAGATGGTAGGTAAACTAAAGAATTTGGGATAGTCTATTGAGAATATTCAGTTGGGGTGATCCAACTCTCCACCAGATCAATATTGAAAAAAGATTGAAACGCAATATTGCTTACTGGATTCTAGTGAATATTCACGGGCATAACAATACCTGCAACCTTCACTTTTCATGGTTCTTTTCACGGGCATAACAATACCTGCAACCTTCACTTTTCATGGTTCTCTAAAATTGGTTTTTAATGCTAATTACTCTCCTCCCCTTTACTTAAATTTAAAAACATCCAAACAAGGTGTAAAATTGGTTTTTAATGCTGACTACTTTTACAAGTAACAAATCCCTAACACCAGCTTGGTGGTGTAGTGAGTAGTGACCAATCAAGAGGTGGTTCGCAAAGATTCTGCAGGACCAAAATTTGGGGCAGTCTTGCATTATCATTGTGAAAAAGCTGCGTTAGCATAATAATGAATTGGGCTTTACCCAAGATCAACAATATGACACTTTGAGCTATAGGCTTGTTCTACGACTAGAAGATTTTAAAATGATACAATGAGTAATTTGGAGTTACACTGTATCTGTAATGAAGATGGCCTAACGATTTAAAAACTTACAACTCTTGCAAGTGCATTGTGCATTATGACAACCAACAATAGCAAGGACATCCATGAGGAGAATTATAGCATCCAGTAGATAAAATTCATAACACATAAAAAGTCGGTTCTTATTACTTGATAACTAGTGATGTTTTCCCTGTGCAGTGGCTATTGAGCAGGAAACTATACTTGCTCAAAGTTCACTTGAGTAGAGACACTCTTCCACAAGTTGGCGAAGGTTCGGATTCTCCAACGCAGCAGCGACTCTTTCCTTATCATTTAACTGCTTATTAACTACCAAAAGGAAAAATTACACAATATCTGAATTAGTTTGAAGTGAATTAAAATCGGAATAACGTAAGAGATCATAAGAATACTCATGCTTGAATATTGATTCTAGAGAACTAGAAATACTCAATGAGAATATTGTTCCATAGACAGCATTAGTCTCCTATATACACCATATGTATTAATGAAGATTAGCATATGTAATTGATGTGTCTGACCAATGACATCTTCAGGCATAATAACTAGTTTGAAAGGAAACAAGTACTTATATGAATCCACAAATTTCTCTCTACTTTAAGAGTCTTCCAATTGTCAGTTTTCCGAAATGATAATAGGCAGAGTGAAGGGATGAAATCCCAACTCTAAAAAATATTGGTTCAATGATGCCCTAGCATGGTGAATTAGTGACACATTCACATTCCTTCGCATTCCTACATGAATGCCACATGATGGCCAAGATTGGATTGCTAAATTCTAGCATCCCATCCTCATAGAAAACTTGGTCTAAGTATGTAGTTTGTTGGCCATTGTGTAATTTTCATATTTAGAATAGGAAAGAAAAAAAAAAATTCTACAGTTGAATGAAAATTTGTTTGACTTCACCTGATTCTTCATTTGCATGAGATCCAGGAGATACTTTGATGTCAACCTGAAAATATGCATCAAGAAACACATGGATAATAAAATGGTTAGACAAATATCAGATAATGATAGTGCAATGCAGAAATGAAGAGTCTATGCGATTATGTTATTTCTATTATCATCACAAACAATTCTCTCAAAAACTCCCATTGCTAAAGATATATGCAGATAATCCCCTAGAAATTTCTATTATTTCTTTGTCTACTATTTGGGGAGGGGAGTTATACTGCAACACTGAAGTGTGGTCATACAATAAAACTTTAAACAAGTTAACCAACATTTTGTCCGCAACAGGATAAGATGAAAGGTAGAGAATAAATTAAGCTGGACAAAAAACTTACTCCCATATAGAGAGTCAGACAGACTTGCATTCAAGCAAGGTCTACAGATTCAAGGTAATATCCTAATATATTTTATGATATACACATTTATGGTAATATATTCTAATATATTTGAACATTATCTAGAATGAGGTGATGTGTGAGGGTGTGTGCAATGCTGAAATGTCGATTATGAGAGGATCTAGATGTGTATTTGACAACTCTAGATTTAGATGGGATCCCCATGGATCTAGATCTCAGGTGTGGACTCTAATGTCAATAGCAAAAGCAACAATGAAGGTCGATGAAGAACAAATTTTGTGGCTTTGATTCCATGTTAAAACAAAAAGGAGAAAAATAAAATAATATATAGAATGAAAGTGAAAGTAAGAAAATATTAACATTGCATGGCCTTATGGCCTATGCCCACATCATATAACTCCAAACAACTACATCTTTGCTATATTGAATTGAATGTTGTAAGGAACACAACGTAGGAATACACTAGGCTTTGTATGATAACCTTCAAACCATAGTAACCCATGGTATTCTACGAAAGCATGGCCTACACATTTATGGCAATATCCTTATATATTCAGTCACTTGAAAAATTATTAGATACTTCAGGAACATGTACATGATACTCCATCCTCCCATATGAATGGTAAATCCTACCATAAATTTAATTAGTAGGACACAGTATTATGTAGGAGGTGGGAGTCTCACACTACCATTTCATTGTACCCTTTGACTATTGAATAATTATTCCAATGGCTACACATTTATGATACTATTAATTTTTTTTTATTTTAACAAATACTAGAAAACCACCTACTTCTTTTGAAACTTATGGCCTGTTTAGAAGTTTAGAGAGGGAAGAGAGTAGAGGGGAGGAGAGTAGTGGGAAGGAAAGTAGAGGAGAACGATTATCCTTCATCTTGTTTGGATGTTTTTAAAATTAAGTAAGGGGGAGGGGAGTAATTAGTCTTTTCATTTGTAATTTTGTTAATATAGTAAGGGCAAATTTGGTAATTCATTTGATCAAGTATTTTTATCGTCCACTCTCCCTTCAAATCTCTCCAATTTGGAGGAATTAAAAATGAGGGGTTAGAGGGAGTTGAAACCCCTCCAAATTCCTCCCCCTCCTTCTTTAAAAAACTTCTAAACAAGGGTATTAAATTACTCTCCCTCCCTCTACTCTACTCCCCCTCCATTTTTAAACATCCAAACAAGCCATTAAGGACAGGTATGAGAGAGTTTCCACTTTAGAGTTGCAATCAATTTGCTCATGCTAATGAGGATATATATTTCAAAAGCACCTTTAATTACTTTCCCTCACACTATCATTTCGTAAACAAATACTTCTCTAAGAACTTTGAAGTAGGCGACTCAATTTTGATCATGTATATTCTCCCACCATGAATCAATCCACTAAAATATTAGCTTCTGGGCATAATATGAAAAGGACAAAGTTTGTCTCCAAACATTTTTTGAAGTTATCTTTTTCAATTGATTACGTGGCAAATTATAGGACTATTCATATGAATTATTTAAACAAGTCAGATCACCTGTCAAACCAGTTATGCCAACTAAAATTACACATGATGGTCACTTCAATTGCAACATAACTAGGTTGGAGCACGTTTTGGAGCCAAACTTTTTCCATGTGAAAATGAGTTTGCTAATCATCGTTTAAAACATAACAATGGTTTTCAATTGAAAACAGTACCCAACAAAAGCAACAGAGAAATTGAGTTTGCGTGAAGAATATAATTCAGAAACTGACCTTATAATGAGGAGGAAAACAATGTTTTAATTTCACTCTCAGGCACAGACCAATTACCGTTGCCATGCTGCAGTGCTGGATGGTTGGCGTGAAAGTTATCCTATTAAAAAATATATATATGACATTTTAGTACTGCAAAATGAAAAATATAATATTCTTAATAAACATTAAAATAATAATAAAAATTGAATGCTGGATCATGATTCATGCATCTGAATACTAAACGACAAGTTAGTCAATTTCAATGGTACTGAAATTGATTAAGAAGCTAAAGAAATGAAATCGGAGGTGATGGAACAGAACTACTCACAGAATACGACCGAGCTTTTCATCAACGGTGATTGATTCCTCGGAAAGAACACTGAGCTGTTCCAAGGAGTATGGATGCTCCGGATCTCTTATATCCCTCACGAAATTTACCAATACGAGTCAAAGATACCAATTTCTTTTATTAAATATAATATATATAAAAATAACAATCAGCACCAAAATACTAAACTGATCTCAAAATAGGACGTGTAAGTAGCTTAGTTTAGCTGCGGTATAGAAAGAAAGGAACCTATATAGAAGATTATAGCATGGTATTATTGAATAGAAGAAAAAAATTAAAAAAAAAAAAATAAGAAGAAGAAGGATATCATAGATATCTAGTGGATCAACGGCATCGTCTCCGTGAGGATCTTCGGTGCGAGCGACTCTTTCTTTCTTAGCGTGAACCACGGGGTTCGCATTAATCAGACCCAGCGTCATCTTTTCTCTCTCTCTCTCTCTCTCTCTCTCTCTCTGACTGACTGT
Source organism: Castanopsis chinensis (assembly GCA_032878915.1). Taxonomy (NCBI): domain Eukaryota; kingdom Viridiplantae; phylum Streptophyta; class Magnoliopsida; order Fagales; family Fagaceae; genus Castanopsis; species Castanopsis chinensis. The sequence goes on along the minus strand of JAVQMG010000122.1, from coordinate 4,112,600 downwards.
CAAATGATTTTGCCTAAACACTGATTAGTTCACGGAGCAGTTGGGGGAATAGGCCAGTTCGCAAATGGTAATTATGTATGGGAATGTTAACAAGAAGTATGGCCAGAAAGCGAGTTATTGTGGGCCAGTTCGTAAAAAAGAATTACAAAATTTGATATAAATTTACGAAAATAACTTAAAAATACTGTTGAAGACTTGAAGTAATAAAAAAAAAAATTGGCGTGAGTGTTACGAGTAGAAAAAAAAAATAAATGTGGACAAAACACTTCTGGTTAAATAATCCTTGCCACGTGTATATATATCCTTTTCGAGATTGCCACAGACAACACTCCATGTGTCGATCGTATACCAGTGCGATGCTGCCATTTGTCTGTGACTCTACCAAAAACTGTTTCTATGGGCTACACATTTGCATTTTGTTTTTTCCTAACACTTTCACATGTTTGATCGTTGATGGTAATAATAAAAATAAATAAATAAATAAATAAGAGAAAGAGGGTATATTAGTAATTTCAATGATATAAATGTCAAAAGTCCTATGATATCTGTCTCCCTTTCCCTCTCATTCCGCCTAATTTTGTCTAATAGCAAACAACTAGGCCCCATGAAAATGGTTTCACTCCAATTTTACTTCTTTTCGCTTCTATCATGCAACCAAACAAAAGAAAAGAAATCCCTTCTCTCGATATTTTTTTCTCTTTCCTCCCATTACATAGTCTTAGAATTTAGAACGATTGCATAATGAATACGGATGAAGTTTATTAGCATTACCTCATCTTCTTTGTAAAAATAAGATATTTGGCACATTTGGTGTTAGACTTTCGTCTACACCAAGAATTTATGAGAATTTTAGCTTGATAATAAAAGTAATCATTGTGGAATTCTTTGTAAAATAAGATGTCTGGTGCATTTGGTGTTCAAATTCCAGAGAACATTAATATGTGTACAACCAATATATACAAATAAAAATCCAATAAAAACAGAGAGTTGAACACAACTAAACCCTTAAAACCACTAACACAGCATTGGGAAAAAAAAACCACCAAACAAGAACACTGATTATCTTATAAAATTGGGGAATTGGTAGAGAGGAATGAAATAATTACCGGTACAAAGAAAAGTTGTTGACCGTAAGAGACAGACAAAGAGAGATATGTGGAAAGAGGAGAGACTAGAGGGAGAGAGATAGTGAGAATATGAGAGGAGAGAAAAGCAAAGGAAATGGAGAAAACTGAGAGAGCTTACTATAAGACTATGGAGAGAGTAGACGCCAAAATAAGTTCTATTTCTTGCGGTTATAGAGGGTAAAGAAAAATATAATATTTATAGGAGATGTAATGTGTGAGGGAGAGATTGTTTTCCAAAAAAAAAAGGGGAAAACATCCAATAGAAAATTAGCCTTATTTTTATTAGGGTTTTTTTATTAATTAAAGATAGTTTTTCGTTGACAATTTTTTTTTTTTTTTTGTATTACCAAAAATACTGAAAAATGTGGAAAACTATCTATTTAAAAAGTATTCTAGCAAAACAAACAGAGCATCCAATTTTGCTTCTTTTCTCTTCCATCATGCAACCAAACAAAAGAAAAGAAATCCCTTCTCTCCATATTTTTTCTCTTCCCTCCCATTCCTTCCAACCCAGACATAGCCTTAGAATGTAGAACTATTGCATAGTGAAAACGATTGAAGTTTGCTAGCATTACCTCATCTTCTTTGTAAAAATAAGATATTTGGCACATTTGGTGTTGGAATTTCGCTTACACCAAAAATTTATTAGTATTTAGCCTGATAATAAAAGCAATCGTTGTGGAATTCTTTGTAAAATAAGAGATTTGGTGCATTTGGTGTTTGAATTCCATTTACACAAAAAATTGATGAGTGTTTTTAGCTTAATAATAAAAACAATCATCATAAAGTGGGTGCTACAGATTTAAAATTCTATCAAATCTATAAAAAAAAATAATATGATCTCAAATATCCTATAATTATTGAATTACAAAGAAAAATACTAACTGTAGGGGCACGGATTGAGCTTGATATTGGATTGAGTCTCTGAGCCCTAAACAATGAATTTATAGAGAGCAGGATTTTAATCCATGGATTTGGGCGATAAATAACATCCAGGTTTGGCTTGATCACAGAACCTATATATATATTTATCAATCATGGACGAAATATTCCTTTGTATATTATTGCCGAGGAGAAATGCTTGAGTTTCTTTACAAGTTCTCACTCTTTCTCTCTCTTTCCCACTTTCTCTGACTTTTCCCTCCCCCTCTTACGTCTTCTTCCTCCACCTTTTATAGGCCTCTCTCCTTTTCCCTTTCTTCCACGTGTAACCCTGACCTTCTTCCCTTTTGGATACTTGTCCCATCATCCCTTTTTACTCAGGTCTCTGGTGGTGAAGATATGGTTCAAACCCAACGTTCAGGCGTCACTTCTTCATTAATGCGGCCAAAGTAGCAGGTGTAGAGCTTTAAATGCGGTGATAGCAGCTTTTTCTGGATGTTCTCCTACCCCTCCCCTTTAATCTTTATCTTTATCTCATTAATTCCAGCACCACAGGCTTCCGTTAGGGGAGCTGTTGGAATGTTAATCAGTCACGCCATCCTCGGCAACCCTTGCCGAGGACAATGCTGTCCTCGGACGTCGCATTCCTTGGTATTTTGATCATGCATGACACCCCTTCTTATCACGTGTCTTTGTAAATTGGACGGATTACGTCCTCAGACCATTTCCAAATGTGAGGTTGGGCTTCTTTCATTGTGAGAGTTTCTGGGCCGGCCCACTGCGTGTAATTCGGGCCCAATGGTACTACACTAACTTATAGTATTTTTAATAATTTAAAAAAATTGTATTTTATATTAATTGAATGAATATTTTAGATTTTGAGATTTAATTTGAATTAGTTAGTTTAATTATTTTGGTTTTTGAAGATTAATTTTGATGAAATTGGAATACCATACCAAATTTTAAATTGTAATTACTTTATTGAATAATCAAATCAAATCACTTATGTGAAATTTGTGGTAAGCCTTAACTCCTTTTTAAGTTTAAGCTAACAAGCAAGAAAATTTGTAGAATCGAAAATGCTCGAGTTCACCGGATGAAAATTGCCCATAAAATTGTGCGTTCTTCACAGTTTGCATCTCAAATACCCTTCACAAAGAGAGTGAGAGAGAGAGAGAAGTCATCATGTGATGGGTTCTTAACATATTCTCATTCATATTTTAGTTTACAAATGGTACGTGCAAGGGAAACTTACCACTCAATTTTTCTCTCTTTAAAAAACAAAAGTACCACCCAGATTGAGCTCAATCAATTTCTATTCTTCTACTACATTCGAAGTTTATCTTCTTTTTTTTTTTTTTTTTAATTCGCAACTTCGTTTTGCAAATTTTTCATGGGTGCATCAGCATTACTGAGAATTATATGATCTAGTTTCATTATGTTTTTTGTATTGTCTGTAACTTAATAGTATGATATATCTAATGATTTTATCATTATGCATACAACAACTGTTTGTAGTGTAGAGTGAAATTTTTGTAAAGGTGAGTTGATTCCTTTTGCCACTCAGCCATGCAACATGCCAGTTTGTAAGCTTGAAAATTGTCTGATAGTAAATCCAAACAAAATATTGAATGATTACCATGCTATATCAAGTTTCAGCCTTTCGTTTTTTTCTTACCAAATTTTAACCCAAGTTTGATTTTAGTCATTCTGGCCACTCTATTCTTCAATTTGATTATTAAAAGCTAATTTTTCAACTTATGCTACTTAAGTCCACAATTTGGTTTAAGATGCTGACAGAGCAGACTATTTGGTGTTGCTGGGTAGAATAATGCATATTCTTTTTGGATTTTATAGTCAAATACAGATACAAAAGCAAAAGGGAAAAAAAGGAGGTTGTAAATGATTCAAAAAGTAGAAAACAATAAAACTAGCAAGGTTATCAGGAAATGTAGAAATATTTCTACTGCTAGGCACCACTGCTAAAGTTAAATAAATTATTCATAAACAGACATTTAGTTTAATTATATCAACAAATTTCATGTTGCAACTGCCGTGCTTTGACCCACTTCTCACTTCTCAGCAATTGGCAACCTCCTTAGTCCTTACTCCTACTGACAATGATCACAACAATTAACCCAAAATGATTTAAGCAAAAAGAGAACTTCATGGATGGCATGGCAATGCATATTTAGTGCTTCTAGGCATCACTTGCTACCTAAAACATTAAGCCCTTCTATTCTTAAATTGAAATGCAGTTCCCCTCCACCTTATTTAATATGTTGATTTTACTGTCTTCAACCAATAAAATTGTTTTTTAAGCAATGCTAATGTCACAACTTCTTACATGACTTGTTATGTGACAAGTTACAAATGGAGAATATGTTTCTATCATTTACAACTTGCCACATAGTAAGTTATGACAAAAATTATGTAAAAGAGGCTAGTACTGGAATTGCCCTTGTTTGCTAGTTGCTACGTGTGACCTTGTAACCCCATCAAGTTTTCAATGCCCATGTCCGTAGCAAAAATGATACCCTCCTCAAAGCCTCTCCATCAATATCTAGAATGCACCCAGTGGAGCTCTGATTTTCTTACTCATAAGTCATAATTGCTATCGCTCTTTCTCCTAATAGATTATGATTTATTAGTTCTACACTGGTATCTATAGACCTGGTTTTTCCTCAAAAGGGAGTGGCCGTTGTCCGTTAGCCTGTTGCCATTCCATTTGTATCATAAATACGATATAATAATAAATTATAACCATTGCAAGTGTATTGGTCCCGTAGCTCAGTTGGTTAGAGCGTTGGTCTTATGAGCCGAAGGTCGCGGGTTCGAGCCCCGCCGGGACCACCATTCCCAAATCTTAAGATGTATTTTTAATTTTATTTTGTTTTCCATTAAAGAAGTTTGTGCTAAATTAGAAAAACCGGTATTTACCATTTAAACGGCAACAAAATTTCTAATAATAGTATAGACAAATTGGTAGTTACTACTTCTTTTTATGGGGTAGTTAATATTTAAAAGACAAAAAATAATCTAATAATAATATTGCACAAACCTTTTGGGATTTTACCCTATTTGTAAGAGAATTTGAGAAAATACATAACAGTTAATGAGTAGTAATAATATTGCTGATTTCTTAAATTTTTTAAAATTGGTTTGGAAAACGCTTATTAATTTTTAACTAGTTTCGTTACACGCGCTCCGCGTGTTTCAATTTAATATAATTTTTCAATTTGAGTTTATTTGTTGTTAGTGAGGTTACGGGAAGGGATTTTTATAAAACTAAAATTTAGGATTTCAAATGAAGTAAACAACTAGGTTTAGTGTGCGCTAGTTTCTAGAAAAAAAAATGTATCAAATGTATGTGAGATATGTTTAAATAGAGAGTGTGCTAATTTTTTGAAAAAAAATTTATCTGGTAGTTTTTTTTTTATTAATTTTGTTGAATTACAATTTTAACCATAATTTTATTTTTTAAGAATAAATATTATCTAATTAAATTAGGGGTATTTTTTACATTTTTTTAAAGTCATAACTAATTTTTTGAATCCTCTTAATATACGGAGATATATAAAGATAACTATTATTAAAAAGAGTGAAGAATAATAGAACAATTAACTTTAAACATTTTGGTGAGTCCATCTTACACGCGTTGTTTAGTGTGGAGAGGTTGGTTTAAAACAATGTGCTTGGAGCATTCGTATCCCGAATCTTCAAATTATTCTATTTTACCATCTCAAAACTTACTTTATCATTTATACAATACCATTTTACAATATACTCAGCATCCCAACTTTTATTTTCCTATTCTACTCATTAAAATAATATATTTACACAATAAATTTTTTTTTTTTCCTTTTTTATTTTTCCCAATTTTCTCCTCTGCACTCGTATGTACCTTCCCTCAACCTCTAGCACCGCCCCTCCACTACCCAGTCACCACCACCACACCACCACCATGCCCACCATGGCACCATTGCCCATTGCCCACCAAAATCCCACTTGAACAAAAAAACCCATATTAAAAAAAAAAAAAAACCAGTGTCACAACAGGGAAAAAAAAAAAAAACGCAAAACCCAAAAAACTCATAACACAGAACTCAAATACCAAATCTTCATTCTTCAAAAGATATAGAATTTCTCTACTTTTCTCAATTTCAAATTCAAATTATCAAAATTCCCTTATTACTGTTCTTCAACCTCAAATCTTAAATCTGTAAAATCAAAATGGCAACACAAGCCACCGATCTCACTCCCATATCAAACACTTGATCTTCTTGTACCCCACAAACTCAAACGCAAACTCCTCAAACCCAAGGTATGATCTCACCACACCGTGAATTTGTAGAAAAAAAAAAAAAAAAAATCACCAGCATCGTGACCTTGCCATGCTGAGATCCATCACAAACGGGCCACCACTGCACACCGAGAGAAACAAGGAGTGGGAGACGGAGAGATAGAGTTGGAGTAAGGGAGAGAGGACTGAAAAACATAGAAAATAAAGAGAGAGAAAAATGCAGATGGAATATAAACAAAAAAAAAAAAACTATTTTGTTTTAGAATTAAGCTACAGTGCGATTCTACATTTAGAATCGCACTGTAGTACAATCCCAAATTTTTTTGGAATAGTAGCTTTTTACAAGTCCGGATGCAGAGGTTTTTTTGGGCTTTTATGCTAAATTCAACCAACATATGGCATATACCATTCCCAATATGAATGCTCTTGTCTTGGAAAATGTCAAAGCTTAAAGCGTGGGTTGGCCATTAATGTAATTTGTATTCCCATATAAAACAAAGAACAAAGAGTCAGTTTGTAGAACCAGCAAGGAGGGAGAGAGAGAGGGGAGAGCGGTGAGTTGGTCATAAAGGCTATTGAAATGATGGGAGTAGTAGAGATTATGGCCTTTTACTTGCTTAGCAGTTAGCATGGTCAATTTGTCTTGAGAGATTAAAAGGACTTGCTTGTTTCATTTGGTCTCACTCTACTGCTTATTCAAAAAGTAACTGTCTAAATTGCACGTGCACACACACACACACACACACACACACACTCTCTCTCTCTCTCTCTCTCTCTCTCTCTCTCTCTCTCTCTCTCTCTCTCACATTGGTCTTGTTTTCCATACAATTTCTTTGTTATAATACAATTCTTACTTATTTTGATTTATATTTTGGATGTTGATAAATTTTTTTGGGATTTAACTTTTTTTATTATCATTATGAGATTTTTCGCATTTGGCATGCAACAGTGACATAAATTCGTTTAGATAATGTGTGTGTGTATATGTGTATTAAATTGCAAATTGCAATGCTATGCTAATTTCTTAAAGAAGTTTGTTTTTAGTCTTATCTTTATCATATATACAATTTTCTAAAAAATTGGTAGTGTGATTGAAATGGGTAATAAAAATAATGAGAGAGAAAGGAAAAACCTATGACCAAATACTTGCAAATTTTGTAAAAAAATGTTAGTAAATGCCACTTAATGTTATTTTTGTTCTTCCACTTTTCATTTTCTTTCAAATCTTCAATTCTCCATGTTCCAATTTGTGAGTGTCACATGAACCCATCACCGAGGCTATATTTGTTTTGGAAAAATATTTTCCCAATATTTAAGTGTTTGGTGTGGCTAACTCATCATAGTGGAAGTGACTTGATTTTAGGATTTCACATTTGTCATTTAGTAGGAAAAAAAATCGATTTTTATAAGTTGATAAAAAAATAACTGATCTTGGGATGAAAATTGGTTTACAAACACACACACACACACACACACACACACACTCTCTCTCTCTCTCTCTCTCTCTCTCTCTCTCTCTCTCTCTCTCTCTCTCTCTCTCTCTCTCTCTCTCTCTCTCTCTCGACTCAACCATCATATATGATGGTCAAGTTGAGAGATTGGATTTGTGAGTTTTTGGAGAATTCATTCGGTGATTTTAGGGTTTGATTTGAGTTGGTTTGTGATTTCTTAGATTTGAATTGATTATTGTAGTTGTTTTGAGATGATTTGGTTATTTATTGGGTTTGGTTTGATCATTGGGATTTTATTTAAGTTGATGGTTTTTGTGGTCATGGGTTGGTTTGATTTTGGAGTAAAAATGTTTTTTTTTTAAATAATTATTTGTATATAAGTCAAGTCATTGAAAATTTATTATTTGAAAATTTTGTTTGACACGTAATTAATTCATGAATAATTAAAAAAAAAATCTTACGTTAAAACAAAAACGCTGCTCAACACCACTTTTTTTTTGTTCATCATTCATAACATAGCATTTCAATGAGTTGTGGCTTTTTTTTCATCATTCATAGCCTATTGTGGTACCCATGGGCCCAAATCGCGTATCTGGCCGGCCCAAAGGCCCTCACAATAAAAGAAGCCCAACACTACATCTTGAGATGATCCGAGGACATAATCAGTCCGACCTACAAGATCACGAGAGAGAAAGAAGTATCATGCATGTCCAGACACTAAGAGACATAACGTCCGAGGACAAACCAGTCCTCGGCAAGGCGTCGCCGAGGACCATGTGAATGTTCTTATAGTTGGATAACGCCCATGATGAAGGTTTTTTCTTTTTGATGCTGGAGTTAAGAAAATGAGAATAAAGAATAAAGGGAAAGAATTAACTGTGGCCAAAGGAAAAGCTGCCATCACCGCATTTAATGCTCTACACCTGCTTCTCTGGCCGCATTAATGAAGAAGTGACGCCTGAACGTTAGGTTTCAACCTTATCTTCACCACCAGAGACCTGAGCCAAAAGGGGTGATGGGACAAGTATCTAAAAAGGAAACACCTGGATTGCACCTGGGAAGAAAAGGGGAGGCCTATAAAAGGAACGGAAGATAATTGAAGAAAGGAGGAGGAAGAATTGGTAAGAGAAACAAAAAACTATCGTTCTCAGTATCAATGTATTCAACTTCAGGTTACATGCTCATACTAGGGTAGTGCATGAATAAAAAGCCGAATCAAACTTTTGTATTATCTATCATCTCAAAAACCTAGATTAAACACCCACTCTCTACAAATTCATTGTTGAGTGCTCATTGAGCTGGTTCACTGTCCAAACTTGGATTAGTTTGATTTGTGCTCCTACAATTGGCGCCGTCTGTGGGAATCTTGCGTTTAGGTGACAGATAACGTGATGACAGATTTGAATCCAGCCCATGTAGAGTCGCTAGGATCTCAGCACGAAGATCCACTACAACAGGTAGAGCAAATGGAAGATCGAGAGGGCAGTGTACACTCGGAGCGAACAGTTGATAACCGCTCACGGGGTAGAAACAGGGGCTCTGGGGAAAATAACACCAGGGCCATGCAGAGAGAAATTGACCAGCTGAAGAGAAAGCTGCGTCGAGCAGAGCGGAAAAGGACTCCCTCCATATCTGGCCCTTCATCAGATGATTCTCAGGACAGTGGCTATAGGCCGAGGTCAAGAACCCCCCCCACAGAAACTTTCTCATACCAAGAAGAAAGTGTTCGCCACAGAAGAAGTAGAGGGACGAGTCACAGGGGCTCGGGTAGCGATGCCATGGGAAAGGCATTGCTCCAGCTCTCCAAATCACCCTTCACACATCGTATTGAAAGGGGAAAACTACCCCGTCGGTTCACGCAGCCAAACTTCACCATTTATAATGGCAAAACAGACCCGGTGGAGCACGTAAGCCATTTCAATCAACGCATGGCGGTTTATTCTCAGAACGAGACCTTGATGTGTAAAGTCTTTCCCTCAAGTCTAGGGCCCGTTGCAATGAGATGGTTCAACGGCTTAAAGGTGAACTCCATTGATTCATACATGGAACTTACGATGGCATTCGGGTCCCGCTTTGTTACGTGCAGTAGAGTACCTCGGCCTCTAGACTCGTTATTGTCCATGTCCATGGGAGAGCGCGAGACGTTGAAAACCTACTCGGACAGATACTGGGAAGCGTTTAACGAAATAGATGGTGATTTCGATGAGGTGGCGGTCAACACCTTTAAGGTTGGTCTCCCAGTTGAGCATGATTTAAGGAAGTCTTTGACCAAGAAGCCGGTAAAAACTGTTCGTCGGCTCATGGACCGTATCGATGAGTATAAGAGGGTTGAGGAGGATCAACAGCAGAGTAAAGGAAAGATAAAAAGTATCCCCCAGGAGAGTAGGGATTTCAAGACGGAGAGACACGGTAGCAAGTGGCCGAGGAGAGATTTCACTAGCCAGACTAGGTCGGCCCCGCCCCAGACAGTGAATGCCGTATTTCGTGAACCGGTACAGCAGGTGTTGGAAAGGATCTGCCGAGAACCTTATTTTAGATGGCCCAGTAAGATGATCGGAGACCCTACAAAGCGTAACCAGAACCTCTACTGTAATTACCATCAGGATAAAGGCCACACCACAGAGAACTGCAGGAACTTGTGGAATTACTTGGATCAGCTGGTCAAAGAAGGGAAACTAAGACAATTTGTGAATCGACCTGATGAACCAGGTACCCAATCTGGCTCCATGAACCAAGGCAGTAACAATGTAAGACCTCCGTTGGGCACAATCAATGTCATCCTTGCGGCGCCAGGTCGGACGGGGTCTTGCCCTACCAGAATAATGTCAGTACTACATCCCACCGCCGAGGACCTCAATTCCGAGTCGAAGAGGATCAAGAGGAATCCTCTGCCTATACTGGGATTTTCCGACGAAGACAAGATTGGCACTATTCAACCGCACGACGATGCGCTGGTCATTACGTTGAGGATAGGGGGTTACGATGTGAAGAGAGTGATGGTTGACCAAGGGAGTGGGGCTGACATCATGTACCCAGATTTGTTTAAAGGTCTCAATTTGAGGTTCGAAGATCTCATGGCTTATGACTCCCCATTAATAAGCTTTGAAGGGAAGACTGTTATTCCAAATGGGCTAATTAGATTACCTGTACAGTCAGGACCAGTGGTAGTGGACGTGGATTTCATCCTAGTAGATGCTTATTCCCCTTACACAGCCATAATGGCCAGACCATGGCTGCATGCCTTAGGTGCCGTGTCATCAACTCTGCACGTCAAGCTGAAATTCCCGTATGAGGATGGGATTGAGGAAATACTGGGCAGCCAGTCCATGGCGAGACAATGTATAACAGCAGCTATTACACATCAGGCGAGGCAAGAGTCACGAACCCCAGCCGAGAAGGATTTGTAGCAGTTAGTGTCCTCGGCCGAGCCAAGTGAAGCCGAGACTGAAGGACCAGGCTGTGAAGATTTGGAGAAAGTGGTTATCGCAGATGATGCAGAGAGATTCTTCCAAGTAGGAAGTCAATTACCCCTACGAGAGAAAGAAGATCTGGTCACATTTTTGAAGCGAAACATCGATGTGTTTGCATGGGATGCTTATGAAGCACCAGGAGTCAATCCGGAGTTTATTTGTCACCACCTCAATGTTAACCCGGCTGCTGTGCCACGAAGGCAACCACCTCGGCGTTCATCTAAAGAGCACGCCGAGGCCGTTAAAGAAGAGGGTGGCAAAACTCAAGAAAGCAGGGGCCATTAAGGAAGTGTTTTATCCAGAGTGGTTAGCCCATACGGTAGTGGTAAAAAGAAGAATGGAAAATGGAGGGTATGCGTGGACTTTACAGACTTGAATAAGGCTTGCCCAAAAGATTCATTCCCAATGCCCCGCATAGATCAGTTGGTGGACGCTACTGTAGGGCATCCTCGGATGAGCTTTCTGGATGCTTTCCAAGGTTATCATCAAATACCCTTAGCTCCAGCAGACCAGGAAAAGACAGCCTTTGTCACACCCATAGGGAACTACCACTATAAGGTGATGCCCTTCGGCTTGAAGAATGCTGGGGCTACCTATCAAAGAATGATGACGCGAATGTTCGAACCATAACTGGGAAAAACGATTGAGGTGTACGTAGATGACATGGTAGTTAAAAGTAAGACTATCTCGGCTCACATACCCGACCTCGACGACACCTTTCAAACGCTGAGGAAGCACAAGTTACGCCTCAACGCATCCAAATGTTCCTTTGGTGTAGGGTCTGGCAAATTTTTGGGTTACATGGTGACGCATAGAGGGATTGAGGTCAACCCCGCTCAGGTCAAGGCCATCAACAACTTATAGCCGCCTCGGAATCCGAAGGAAGTGCAGAGGTTAACTGGGATGACGGCTGCTCTCAACCGGTTTATCTCAAGATCTGCTGATCGGTGTAGACCGTTCTTCCAACTATTAAACAAATGGAAGGGGTTTGAATGGACAGAAGAGTGTGCTGTTGCCTTCCAGCAGCTTAAAGAATATCTTGCCCACCCTCCTATCATGTCTCGGCCTGAGGCCGACGAGGTCCTATTCGCATATATCGCGGTGGCAACTCACGCCGTTAGTCTGGTGCTAATAAGGGTTGACGGGGACATACAAAAGCCAGTTTACTATGTGAGCAAGTCTCTGCATGAGGCCGAGGTACGTTACCCACCATTAGAGAAGGCAATCCTTGCCGTGGTGCATGGCACACGTAAGCTCCCCATTACTTCCAGTCCCATACGGTGGTTATTTTGACCCAGCTTCCACTAAGGGCTATACTCCGGAGTGCAGATTATACCAGCAGGATTGCAAAATGGGGAACCATCTTGGGCTCTTTTGATATTAAATACATGCCCCGCACAGCAATAAAGGGTCAGGTGTTGGCTGATCTCGTTGCGGAATTTGCTGAACCCATAATAGAAGATAGTGTAATCAACAAGGACATTGATGAAAAATCAGTTGGCGTGGTTGCATGTAAAGGTCTCGCGGTGTGGACTGTCTATGTTGATGGGGCTGCTAATCAAAGAGGATCCGGAGTGGGGGTGGTAATTACGACCCCAGAAGGTCTTACACTGGAAAAGTCCTTAAGACTGGGATTCTCGGCTACTAACAATGAGGCCGAGTACGAAGCCTTGCTGAAAGGAATGGATATGGTCCACAAGTTGGGGGAAAAATCGTGCAAATGTTCTCGGACTCTCAGCTAGTTGTGGGTCAAGTAGATGGAAAGGTAGAGGCCAGAGATCCGAGGATGCAGGATTATTTGAATCAAGTCAAAACTACACAACGCAAGTTCGAATCCTTTACTTTGTCCTATGTCCTTAGAAGCGGCAACACGCATGCTGATTCCCTAGCAACTCTTGCCACATCATCAGCACAGGGACTACCTCGGATTGTCTTGGTTGAAGACTTACCTAAACCCTCGAAAATAATGGGAAGCGTTATCCGTGTGCACCAGATTAGAGTGGGGCCTAGCTGGATGGACCCCATTATGTCCTTCTTAAAAGATGATGTCATACTCGAGGATAAAATCGAAGCGAACAAGATACGAAGAAAGGCCTCCCGATTTTGGTTGGCCGGGGATCATAAGCTCTATAGACGATCTTTCTCCGGCCCGTACCTGTTATGCGTGCACCCTGAAGCGACAGAGCTACTTTTGGAAGAGTTACATGAAGGAATCTGTGGAAGCCATACAGGAGGAAGATCTTTGGCTCGCCCTAACACAGGGGTATTGGTGGCCGAACATGCAGCGAGAAGCTCAAAGTTATGTGCAGAAGTGCGACCAATGTCAAAGATTCGCGCCAAACATCCACCAGCCCGGGGGTGTGCTTAATCCTCTGACGAGTCCCTGGCCTTTTGCACAATGGGGTCTAGACATTGTGGGTCCTTTCCCAAAGGCGCCTGGGAACCGAAGATATTTGGTTGTCAGTACTGATTATTTTACTAAGTGGGTAGAGGCCGAGCCCCTGGCGACTATCAGGGATGTTGATGTGAAGAAATTTGTATGGAAGAATATCGTCACTCGATTCAGTATCCCTCATACCCTCATCTCCGATAATGGTTTGCAGTTTGACAGCAAGGCGTTCAGACGATATTATTGTGGCCTCGGCATAATCAATAGATACTCCACTCCGGCTTATCCGCAAGGGAATGGGCAAGCCGAAGCTATTAACAAAGTTATAGTGAATGGACTGAAGAAGAGGTTGGAGGACGCTAAAGGGAGGTTGCCATGATTCACTTAGCTTACTACCAACAAAAACTGAAGCAGGGATATGATTCCAGTGTAAAGTCAAGACCTCTTCTTCTCGGGGACTTGGTGCTGAGGAAAGTAGTAGGGAACACCAAAAATCCAGCATGGGGAAAGCTTGGACCTAATTGGGAAGGACCATATCGCATCACGGCAATAGCTGGTATAGGAGCTTACTACTTGACCGACTTAGATGAAAAAGCTGTACCCCATCCCTGGAATGTAAGTAATTTGAGACGATATTATTATTAAGGAAAAGTACTTTTGTCATTCTACTCTTATCATTTTTGCGCCATTAATTCTGTCGTGCCTAAGGTTACGCCGGGTCCTCGGATCCTCTACCTTAGTCCAAATTTAATTAAGGTTACGCCGGGTCATCAGATCCTCTATCTTAATTTAAAAGCAAAAAAATTAAGGTTACGCCGGGTCATCAGATCCTCTATCTTAATTTAAAAGCAAGAAAATTAAGGTTACGCCGGGTCATCAGATCCTCTATCTTAATTTAAAAGCAAGAAAATTAAGGTTACGCCGGGTCATCAGATCCTCTATCTTAATTTAAAAGCAAGAAAACTAAGGTTACGCCGGGTCCTCGGATCCTCTACCTTAGTCCAAATTTAATTAAGGTTACGCCGGGTTATCAGATCCTCTATCTTAATTTAAAAACAAGAAAACTAAGGTTACGCCGGGTCCTCGGATCCTCTACCTTAGTCCAAGTTTAATCGAGGTTAGGTCAGGTCCTCGTATCCTCTACCTTATTTCAATTCTTATTGAGGTTATGTCGGATCAACAGATCCTCTATCTTAATTTAGAATAGAGAAATGAGGTTACCTCGGATCTTTCCCCTTGATATGGAAACAGCAGTGGAGTCATTAAGCGAACGGGTCTTAAACTGATGTTAAGTACTAAGCCCAAAGCTTAAAGTACTGTTAGTCCAAATGCAAATATGTGGTTAAGTTCACTTTTCAATATGTTATCATGGAAGTAACTTTTAAGCGAGTCCCAAGCATACAGATTCCCCGTTAGTATATTTCCTTTTTTAGTGTGTCGCTTGTCCTTAAGCATAAGCAAAAGGTAACAGTCATTACTTAAAGCATTTGCACATATGTAAGTTGGCTAAAATTTCCTTGCTTAAGGGCAAAGAGGTATAAGTACATGCTATAGAGACAAGCCGATAGTATAGCAATAGTACATGCATAGCAAGGAAACAAGATATCAACACCAAACGTAATATAAAACAGCAATTTAAATTGGGAACCCGTTTTCATTAACTGAAAGATTTGTCAATACATTTATAACTGAACTGTCAAAGTACAAGGGAAATAAAGTAAAAACTGGGACTAAGAAATAAAAATACAAGGCCAAAAGCAACGAAGGAGAAAAGAGAAAAAGAGCAAGCAGCCAAGCCACGGGTGATTATGGTTCGGGTTGGGTCTGGTCCTTTGGGTCAGCAGGAGAAACCACCAAGGCCGAGGACTCGCCAGCTTTCTCTTTGGGCTCTACAGTCCCACCAATCTCGAGGTTGGGGGTAGCCTCCTTGGGGGCAGGAGGAGCAGTAGGAGCAGTATTCTCGACAGCATCCTCGTCTGCTTGAATCCCAGCCGAGGAAGGGTGGGAATCATCCTTGGCTGAGCCAGAGGCAGCCACGCGAATTGCGGGAGGAATGTAGGCGTTCTCCTCCTTCCATAGAGGGGAGGAAGCATCAACCCCGGCTTGGGAAAGAGCTTCCTTCCACACCTGGAGGCAGTAGTCCCTACAGACCTCCGGCACTTGGGCTTTGAACGTTTCTGTGGTTTCGGCCACGCCCATGTCATACCTGCTCTGCTCAGCCTCGTCAACCATTGCCTCGGCTGCCTGTGCCTTGGCGAGAGCCTCTTCCGTGGCCTTGAGTGCTTCCTCCTTTGCCTCCTCAGATGCTGTGAGGTCCTTAGCGAGGCCTTCTGCCAGTGATCTGGCCGAGGCGAGGTCTTCATTAGCTCGTTTGAGTTCTAGCCTCTGATCCTCGGCCTGTCGGGTGGTACTCCTCAGCTCGGCCTCCAGACCTGACCGCTCACTTGCCGCCTTGGTCAGGCTGGCAGTCACCTCTTGGAGCCTCTTCTCTTTAAGCTCCATTATCTTTTTAGTGTGGTCCAACTTAACCACCTCATCCCTTAGTGCTCTGTAGGAGCTGGCAGCGATCTCCTCTGCCCTATGGGCAGATTGGACAGCCTACGTACAAGCATTGTTAGTAAAGTACATACTACATAAAGAAAAAGAAGAGAGGGTAGAGAAAGAAGAAGCATAAAGAAAAACATAAGTGCCAAAGATTGGCCAATTTGAATCCTTACCATGGCTAGCTCCTTTTTGAGAGTCATGAAGACATTATGATCTCTCATTCTGCGCAGCTCTCCCATGTCCTCAGGCAATAGCAGTGCCTGCTCCAATGCATCGGCGATGCAGGCAGCCGTGCCCTCGTCGGATCCCCTGATGGATGCATCGGCGGTAATCGCCTGATCATCTACTTGCATCTGAGGGGCCCAAATAGGCGCATGGAAGGCTACAGGAGGATCATTTCGTCTCTCCGTCCTCGGGTGGACATGACGAGCATGTTTATTTCCCCTCTCTTGCTCCATCTCCCTACCAGGGACGTCTTTCCCCCCTTCAGCTATCTCTTTTCCCTTCTGCTGGTCTCTTTTCCTTTTATGGTCAGCCGGATCTGGATGTTGAGTTCTAGGGGAAGGCGGTAGAATAACCCTCACGGGCGGAAGCTTGTCGACACCCCTATCCTTGGCCTTCTCCGGAGGCACTTTTGAAGGACCTTGTGCTCCAGTTTGCCCTTCTAGCACATCCTTCAAGCTGGGCTTGGGTCTACGATGGATTCCCATCCTCACCAAAGGTTGGTCGTCGTCGTCCGAGGATGTAAAAGTAGGAGATCTGGCAACGGGAGAGGGATGCCTGGGCGGAAAAAGCGGATCTAAAGCTTCGAGCTCTTCCTCGGAATCCGAGAGCTCAACTACTTTCTCGTTTTCTTCTTCTTCTACTTCTTCCTCTTCTACCTCGGCGAGTAGCTGAGAGGTAGAACCTTCGCCAAATCCAGGCCGGGCCGAGGGCGTAGCCAAATCAGAAGCTCTCGGAACAACTCTGACAGGCTCAGTAATCAAAACGCCTTGAGGAACTGGAGCGCCAGGCGGTAACAAAAAGCCCTCGACTGCTACACTTATCCTCGGAAGCCTCGGATCTTTCTCCTTGATGACACACTTGGTTTCTTGAAAGGCGTAGGATATGGGTGTGTATCCGAGGATGCGGTGGGCGGCACGAAGTTGACCGTCTGAGTGCACAAACACTTCAGCCTTCAAGATCTTATCGAGACGATCAAAGTTGACGAGATTGGCACGGGGTGCAAGCGCACGACGATCTGCGCATACGTCCAAAAAACGGGTTAGTACAAACAAATTAAGAAAAAAGACCATCAACAAAAGAAACACCGCATTTATCATTGATCAAGTATGACGCTACGCGAGGACTCACCAGGCTCCCCTTCCGTCGTCGGACAGTGGAGACCGTCATGCCACTCCCCGGACAATATAAGGAAGTCCTTGTCCAAACCCTTGTTGGAGTGGGGAAGGCATTGGATCAATCTGACTTCTGGGTGCCTAGATTTCAAATAGTAGGTATGCCCTCTCAAATGGTGAAGGGTATATACCCAATTCACTTCATGGTGAGTGAGACCTAACCCTAACCTTTCGTTCAGAACGTCTACCGCACCCAAGATCCTAAACATATTGGGAGCGCACTGTGTAGGGGACAACCTAGCAGTCCTAAGATAGTTCATGGTAATAGGCATCATAGGGATTCTCATCCCTCCCTCTATAAACGCTATCATAGGAATCACCACCTCGCCGGTCTCTCTCTTAGTGAGCCACTCCCCCGTCCCACAATACCTAACGGACACTCCGGATGGGATCTCGTATTTGGCTTTAAAGGCTTCTATTTTTTCAGGGGTATCCACCAGGGATGCGAACCTACCCATTTCCTAAAACTAGGGGGTAAACACTATAACGAAATGGGAAGATTTAAACAGCCGAGGACCAAAGAAAGGGGACAATCGAAAGAGTAAAAAACAATAATGAAAGCAGAAGGTTGAAGAACTTACTTTTAAACAATTACGTCACCTCGGCTTAGAGATAAGGGGTATGAAGACGCGTGCAGGTTACAGAAAAGGTTAGGTTCAATGCGCGAAGTCTGAAATGAACAGAAGATCTTTAAAGTGGCGATATTTATTTCATGGAAAAACGTAAAGCGGGAAGTCTCCCGCCTGCCTCATCAAAAGGCGCCTATCCGTTAGATGAGCATCATGCGGTTGGAAACAAGGAACATGGCGCCGCCAATATTTAATTGAAGCGCGTCCAGGAGATCGAAGCGTCAGAAGCATATCGCCTTGCGTGCGCGTATATCGAAACCCTCATCCCTCTCCAATAGAATAGAAATAAGGATTTCGAGGGGCTATTGTGGTACTCATGGGCCCAAATCGCGTATCTGGCCGGCCCAAAGGCCCTCACAATAAAAGAAGCCCAACACTACATCTTGAGATGATCCGAGGACATAATCAGTCCGACCTACAAGATCACGAGAGAGAAAGAAGTATCATGCATGTCCAGACACTAAGAGACATAACGTCCGAGGACAAACCAGTCCTCGGCAAGGCGTCGCCGAGGACCATGTGAATGTTCTTATAGTTGGATAACGCCCATGATGAAGGTTTTTTCTTTTTGATGCTGGAGTTAAGAAAATGAGAATAAAGAATAAAGGGAAAGAATTAACTGTGGCCAAAGGAAAAGCTGCCATCACCGCATTTAATGCTGTACACCTGCTTCTCTGGCCGCATTAATGAAGAAGTGACGCCTGAATGTTAGGTTTCAACCTTATCTTCACCACCAGAGACCTGAGCCAAAAGGGGTGATGGGACAAGTATCTAAAAAGGAAACACCTGGATTGCACCTGGGAAGAAAAGGGGAGGCCTATAAAAGGAAAGGAAGATAATTGAAGAAAGGAGGAGGAAGAATTGGTAAGAGAAACAAAAAACTATCGTTCTCAGTATCAATGTATTCAACTTCAGGTTACATGCTCATACTAGGGTAGTGCATGAATAAAAAGCCGAATCAAACTTTTGTATTATCTATCATCTCAAAAACCTAGATTAAATACCCACTCTCTACAAATTCATTGTTGAGTGCTCATTGAGCTGGTTCACTGTCCAAACTTGGATTAGTTTGATTTGTGCTCCTACACCTATCATTTCAATAAATTATGAAGATTTTGTAGGATAAATTGTGTCGCGACACTTATGCAATGGTTTGGATTGTTCCCTCCTCATTTCTAAACTTGTGTCTTAATCATGGGGTAATTTTTGACATAAAATTGTTTTCTCCTCATTTCCTAATTGTTGTTGAGAAAAGTTAACTAATGGACGATATCTTAAGGGCATTGGTTTATAAAATATTCTTAAAAAATTTGTATGAAAAATGAAAAAAGTAGTTAACTCTTCTCATAAGAGTTGTATTAAACTTTTTTAAAAATAGTTTATTAACCCGTGAACAGGTTTTATTTCTTATTTTAAAAAATTTGTTGTTTAAGGTAAATTTTGACACATCAAAATGTGATACTAAATTGAGCTATGGAGTGGAGTCATAAACTCATGACGGCAAGGGATTAAAAACAACAACTCATGATTGTATGGGTTTGATTTGAGTTGGTTTGTGATTTCTTAGATTTGAATCGATTATTGTGGTTGTTTTGAGCTGATTTGGTTATTTATTGGGTTTGGTTTGATCATTGGGATTTGATTTAAGTTGATGATTTTTGTGATCATGGGTTGGTTTGATTTTGGAGTAAAAGTGTTTTTTTTTTAAACTTATTTTTACATAAAAAAAATCTGCAAATTTTTTATTTGAATTTGTTTGACACATAATTAATTCATGAAAATTTTATAAAAAAATGTCTTATGTTAAAACAAAAACGCCGCTTGATACCATTTTTTTTTTGTTCATCATTCATAACATATAATTTCAATAAATTGCGACTTCTTTTTGTCATCATTCATAGCATATCATTTCGATAAATTGTGAAGATTTTGTAGGATAAACGCGTCACTAGACTTATGCAATGGTTTGAATTGTTCCCTCCTCGTTTCCAAACTTGTGTCTTATTAGTGGGGTAATTTTTGACATAGGATTGTTTTCTCCTCATTTCCTATTTTTTTTATTGAGAAAAGTTAACTATGAATAATGCCTTAAGGATATTAGTTTATAAAATATTTTAAAAAAATTGTATGAAATAAAGAAAAAAAAAAGTTTATTAACCCGGGACCATTTTTTTTTTTTTTTTAATTTAAAATTTTATTGTTTAAGGTAAATTTTGACACATCAATGTGATACTAAAAATTGAGCGACGAAGCGGTGTCGTAAACTCATAATAGCAAGGGATTAACATCAACGGGGACGACGACAACATGGTACACAGTGCCTACGATTCTTTCCAGCTCCTCAGCGATTGCCCCACCAAAATCGATGCCGTCGAATCGTACGGCTCAAAGCTACTCCTCGGCTGCTCCGATGGATCCCTTAAAATCTACGGCCCAGACCCCTCCGGCTCCGACCGCTCTCCACCGTCCGATTACCTCTCTCAGGCCCAAGATCTGCGTAGGGAGCCGTACGTACTGGAGAGGAACGTGGCTGGGTTCTCGAGAAGGCCTCTAATCTCAATGGAAGTGTTGGAGTCGAGAGAGCTCCTTCTATCGCTCTCGGAATCGATCGCTTTCCATAGGCTCCCAAGTTTGGAGACCAACGCTGTGATCACCAAAGCCAAGGGCGCCAATGTGTATTCTTGGGACGATCGGAGAGGCTTTTTATGTTTTGCGAGGCAAAAGAAAGTCTGTATTTTCAGACACGACGGTAATTCCTAGAATTCCTCGTTTTCCATAATTAAAAGTGTGCTGTTGGAAAACTGTGTTTTGAGTTTAAAATGAGCGTTGGTAACTGGTTGCTAAATGTGCTTTTACATGTCTGTTGTATGGATAATGTGTTTTTTTGTAATTTGGCTAAGGATGTCTGAAATTGGGAATTGTATGAACTTGTTGGGACTTGGGGTTGTAGAAAATAGCATGTTCAGATCACAAAAACAACACAATTTGGCATTTTATAACTGGCTACTAAATGTAAAAGTGTGAATTTTACATCGTATGGATTAGTTTATGTGTTTTTGTGGTTTGGATGAGGATTGCTGAAATTGTTGTTAGTGAATGGTACTATTACAGTACTGCTAATATTGTTGTGCATTTCTAGTTTTCTACGGGGACTGACCAGTTTTTTAGAGCGGGTGTTTTCTTTGTGTTTTGTTTAGGGGGTCGGGGATTTGTGGACATGAAAGAATATGGTGTTCCAGATGTGGTGAAGTCAATGTCTTGGTGTGGTGAGAATATATGTTTGGGTATCAGAAAAGAATACATGATACTGAATGCTACAAATGGTGCATTGTCTGAAGTATTTCCTTCCGGGAGGCTAGCCCCGCCTTTAGTGATTTCTCTTCCTTCAGGGGAGCTTCTTCTTGGGAAGGTATTCTTTTCTTTGTTGGCTATTGATTTTCTGTTTTCCTGAACGGACGTAGGTAATTGATTGTATATTTTTTAGTTGTTATGTACAAACGTGCTAACAGAATGGCCAATGAGCTATAGTTCAACTGGCACTTCTTTCTCCCATAAGAATGGGTGAGTGTAAGGTTGTAGATTCAAGGCCCACTGGATGCTTTTGTAACATATTAATAAAAAACTGCTAACAGAATGCTAAACACAATTTAAAATTTTCATAGAATGCCAACATGTTATTCCTTCTATTGTGTATGCAGCATTTATGTTGGGGTATGGTCCAATCCTATATTCTGATTGTCAAATGCTACAAATGTTTCTTGCTGCTTATAGGAGAACATTGGTGTCTTTGTGGACCAAAATGGAAAGCTTCTTCATGAAGGTAGGGTTTGTTGGTCAGAGGCCCCTGCACAAGTTGTCATTCAGAACCCATATGGAATAGCTTTATTACCAAGATATGTTGAGGTAGCCTGACCGTTTGCTAAGTAAGAGTAACTTGCATTTCTGTATTTAGTTGTGCAGATATTCATTTTCTGCTACTTGTCTTTTTCAGATTCGGTCTCTTCGAGATCCTTATCCACTCATACAGACTGTTGTTCTCAGAAATGCTCGTCATCTTTGCCAAATCAATAATGCTGTAATTGTTGCACTGGAAAATTCTGTTTATGGGCTCTTCCCAGTTCCTGTTGGTGCACAGGTATAGATGTTGCATCTATGGCATGATTAGATACAAAACATCATCTTTGGAAGCTTAAGACTAGAACAGGACCAAGAAAGAAGTCTTTTTGGTCCAATGGTAGTTAATTAGGGCACTAATATTTTAATTAATTATAATTTTTTTTTTTTTTTTTGGGTACTAGTAATATGCCCATGTGATGTACGGACTACGGATTGATAAAAAAACAGATGTAAATTAAAGAAAATATTTCATTAATATTGTAAGGACACAAAGTAAGCCTTAGGCCCAAATGCGTGACCGGGCCGGCCCAAGTGGCCTACACAATAGAATTTGTAGAGAATGGGCTTAAAGCCTAGACTTCCTGGGGCTCTAGAAAGCTATGGGGTAAGGGTTAAGTCCGTTACTGGCGTGCTAGGAGTTGGGGGAGCGCCTCTGCCTCTCCTTGGACGTGGGCCGAGGAGCCTATATCCAGGCTTTCCTTCTGTTATCTGGGAGGAGAGAGAGAGAGTGAGTCTTCTTCTTCCTTAGAGAAAATCCGAATCCCTTCCTATGGTCCACCCTTCTCTATTTATACTTTCCATCCCTGGTTCCCATCTGTCTTTTCCCTGAAAACGCTCCCCAATGCCTGTAAGGCTGACCACCGTCCCCTCAGAAGTCATTTCTCCATTAATGCGGCCAGACGGGTAGGTGAAAGGCTTTTAATGCGGTGGCGGCAGCAGCTTTATGCAGTGCATGTTCCCCTTGTCCCCCTCCTCGGCGTCCCATTGAAGCTTGGGATGACTTGCTGAGCTTTCAGGAGCTCTTCTTTGGGTGTCGTGCTACGCCCTTCGGCCCTGGCCTTGCTGTCCGAGGAGACCTTCTCCTCGGACCCTCATCCAACTGGCCGACGGCCTGGTCGGCGGGCCTTTGGGCCCCCGTTTCAGGAGGTCCTATTTTTCGGTACGGCCCCTTGGCGGAGTTCACGCTTTCGGATTAGGCCCTGGGTCCATATAGTGTTTTGACGTTTTTACCCCCCACAAATATAATTGAAATTGAACAATAAAATAGTTTACGTAAATAAAAGAACAAAAATAACTTAGGTTACATGGCGTGTAGGACTGAGTTTGATCAAAACCAAGAATTATAATTTTCATTATTAAAACAATTTAAAATAGATAATGAAACTCATTTTAATCTTCATAAAACTTTTATTAACTTAATTAGAGTAGTATTTTGAATTTCTTCAAATTTTGGTAATAGAGTTTTGCTTCGTAGTAAACTATATATGTTAATAGTTTTATCTACTTATAAACGCATGAGGAAAAGGGGTATTACGCGTCCTTGTGATTTGACACAATTGCAATTTTTTCTACAAACTTTCAATTGCTACATTTGATTGCTTAAGGTTTGGACTAAAATGAAATTGTTAGGGTTCCTCCAAAATACCTCTCACGATTTCATTTTCGTCCAAACCTGAGGGAGTCAAAATATAACAATTGAAAAGGCATGTGGGACTAAATTGTAATTGTGTCAAACCGCAAGGGGGTTTGTCCAAAAAATGCAAAATTTGTTAATTGGATAGAGCCTAACAGTTTCATTTTATTCTAAACTTTAGGGGTCAAATGTAACAATTGAAAATTTGTGGACTGAGTAAATTGTAACATACTCTCCCACCATTGGTGCAACTACAATATGTGGGACAAACTTTTATTATATAGTATATATATAATTTCATTTTTCTAGGGTTGGGTGTATTTACTGGTGCAGTGTTGTTAAAATCACGCTTAAGCGCAAAGTGCAGAGCCCTTGGGGCTTTTCCCTCTAAAGTGAAGTGCCCTCACAAAAGCGCGCTTTAAGCGCGCTTTTTTGAGCTTTTTTATTAAGCGCAAAGCGTGCTTTTTTGAGCTTTTTGTAAATATTTTTTTTTTAAAATTCTTGATTTGATTTTTGGCCATTAGATATAAATATGTTTGATATAAGCTATTGATTTAATATATAAAAACTAATAGTGTGGTATGCAACTATACATCTAAGCCTATCTTTTTAGATATTTTTGAATTTTAACCACAACTACACAGACAAACACTAAATCAGACACTCACAAAGTTAACATTACTTAACATTCTAATACTTTTTAGCCTTTGCCTTCTTGGTTCTATACTTCTATTTTGATTCAACCATGTTTTGTAATCATGACCATCAAATATCATTGTTGCATATATTATGTAAAGCACAAAAGAATTATATAAATTTTATATAAATTATATAAAATATTTTATTATAATTTATATGATTAATTGATCACTTGATTATTGTATTGATCAATAATATATATATTTTAATTTATTAATATATTTTTTTAAATGTGCGCTTCACATCGATCAGGCGCGCGCTTGCACTTTGTGCTTTGCTCCTAGGCTCCAGGAGGCCTTTGCGCTTAAGTGCGCTCAGCGCTTTTAACAACACTGTACTGGTGGTGGTGGTCAATATTTCTAGGCCATGGGGTTTATTTCATTGATAAGTGAGTCTTATATTTGTTTATGATTGTTTACTGCCTTTACGAGTAGCCTTTCTTCCTGTCTAGTTATGGGTTTGTTTATTAGTCAATTTAAGAGTCTTAGTCCTATTAGGAAAGGTTAAGATCTAGCTTGTGTGCATATATATTAAACCATTGTACTCAAATAATCCAGGGTTTTTCTTTTGCCCGAACAAAATATTCAGAATTGAATAATAGAAATTGAGCACTTTGGCTTATGGAAGTGATTTTTTCTTCTTATTCTATCTTGGGTGCATTCCATGTTACTATTCACAACCATTCTTCTCGCTTCTTTGTGACCCTAACTCAAGGCCTTTCCCTTGCCCTATAAAAAGCCTACAACTTGATAGCAGTCAATTACACTGCTAAAGAACCATCTCAGCTCTGCTGTCTAAAATCCCCTGCACCTAATTCTCAATTCTTGGAACTTTTCAGCGACCAGTTTGGTGTCTTTTAATTTTGTAACTGGAACTACAAATCTGAAATTCCAATTATATGCCTTAAAGCCACAACCTTTAACCCTGAAGCACACCATAATCATCCACAGGCAGATTTCTAATATGTTCAGGTATTCCTAGTGCGCTTATGAGAACTTCCAATGGTATCTGTCGGTAGCTTGAAAATGCATCACCTTCTTCTGAAGTGCATGGATGAGTTAGACGCCTTTATACAAGATTTATCTGTTCTTAAGATTTAAATGAATCTTTTGAATTCATTATATGTCCTGTTTCTGTTTTGTTTTTACTTCATACCTACAGTTGCAATTGCATAATGCTTTTGGAGATGACATACTTGGCCTAACTAAAAAACCACGTGATGTTTTTTCTTTGAAAAGCACATTAAGATTTTGAACTGCATTGCAGATTGTACAATTAACGGCATCTGGCAATTTTGATGAAGCTTTGGCCTTGTGTAAGCTGCTTCCACCAGAAGATGCAAGCCTTAGAACTGCAAAGGAGGGTTCAATTCATATAAGGTGGATAATTTCCATAAAATAATATACTTTTCTAATAAATTTTATGATGACATTAATTTATGACTAGAATTTCTATAGAGTTGATTACGTATGTTGCACCTAAAGATATACTTAAAACTGATTCAAATTGTCATATTTTATATCATAAATTCAAAATTCTTTAGATACATCATACTAAGTGTTTGTTTGGCTAAAATCTTTTAGCTTTTTGCTTTTTGCTTTTTGTCTCAGTTTTGTTTGTTAATCTTTCAAATTTAGCAAAACTAGCTTTTTAGCTTTTTGTCACACATTTAACATAAAAGCTACCAAAAACTATATCTTTTGATAAACACTATGAATGCCCATATACTATTCATTACTGGATAGAGCTGAAGTAATACAACTAGCAGTTTATTAAAGTCACATTTATTTATTTATTAATATGATGCATTGACTTATAAGTACCAACTCTAGACAGTATATGCCATGTACTATCCATTACTTGACACGTGAAGGAATGTGGTAAACTTAAGTATTAATAATGATGTTTATTTCTGGTTTACTTTGTGAATTCTTTTACCACATTAACTAGTCCGTGGATTTAATAGTGGTTTTAAAGAATTCATCTATGACAATAGTTCAATCTTGCCTCAAACATATTTTGATCAAACATCTAAATTGAATGAGTTTGTATCTCTGTATTCCAGATATGCTCACTACCTCTTTGATAATGGAAGCTACGAGGAAGCCATGGAGCATTTTTTGGCGTCTCAAATAGATATAACCTATGTACTTTCTTTGTATCCATCTATTATCCTTCCTAAAACAACTCTAATTCCTGAGCCAGAGAAGCTTATGGACATCTCTTTGGATGCTTCATATCTCTCAAGAGGTTCATCTGGTTTGTCAGATGATATGGAAATCTCACCATTACCACAGCTATTGGAATCTGATGAGAATGCAGCACTTGAGTCGAAGAAAATGAGCCATAATACTCTCATGGCTCTTATTAAGTTTTTACAGAAGAAGAGATACAGTGTAATTGAAAAGGCCACTGCAGAGGGAACAGAAGAGGTTGTTTTAGATGTTGTTGGAGATAATTTTGCCTCATATGACTCTAGTAGGTTCAAGAAATCAACCAAGGTAGACAGATTATTTTATTTTTGTAGGTGTTCCAGCAAATTTGTATGATTTATGATTCGTGGATCGAAACCTTATTTAACATATTTACATGATTGTAAGGAATGTATATAATAGGGAATTTAAACTTGCTAGTTCTTCTATGTTTGTTGGAATATATATGTTATATAATTATAATATCCTTCGTTAGTTCTCTTTATGAGTGGTCCTCTGTGTCGGGCCTCGCAGATAGTAACTCTATTCATTCTTTCATAGATTTGATCCATATTTAGATAGTTCTCCTTTTGTAATTCTTTAGGCTACTTCGTGACTATTTTCATGAGGTAGTCTCGTTTCAATAAAATTATTTTTACCTATAAAAAAAAATCTGGAAAATACTTAATGTATGAATTAAATAATTTGTTATTGCGAAACAGTTGTTAAACATGACTACAGATTTTAATTTCATCCTAATTTTTTTTTTCTAAAATTATTATTATAGCAATTGGAGCTTAGTGTGATGGCAACTGCATTTTTTAATTGAAATATTAGAATATACTTGATATAGTTAAAAAAATAAGTTTGGTAGTTTAGTAAATATATTAATATGTTGGTGTCATTGATGTGACAATGTTTGGTAGTTTAGTAAATATACTAAATGTATTGGGTCTCAGACTGTTAAAGTCTTTTGTCAGTGTTCGTATTTGATTTGTCCAAAAATGTCCACTGCAATGTTTTTCTCAGATTTAATATTATTGGTCCTCAGGGGCGTGGCAATATTTCCGTTGGCTCTGGTGCTCGGGAGATGGCAGCAATACTTGACACAGCACTACTCCAAGCTCTGCTTCTTACTGGACAGTCTTCAGCAGTTTTAGAATTACTGAAAGGTCTCAATTACTGTGATATGAAAATATGCGAGGAAATTCTTCAGAAAGGGAATCATTATGCTGCTTTGTTAGAACTTTACAAGTGCAATTCAATGCACCGTGAAGCTTTTAAACTTCTTTATCAATTAATAGAAGAGTCAAAATCAAACCAATCAATAGCTGAACTTACCCAACAGTTTAAGCCTGAGTCAATTATTGAATATCTCAAGGTAAATTTTCTTACTTGGTGGGGAACCCTTTTTCTTAATTTCATATGCTTGTTTTGCAAAATTCTATATTATTTTAGTGGCAGGGAAGCATTAAATTTGGCTGATTTTTTCACATACTAGAATTTGGATGAACTAGATACTAGCTTTACAGCAATCTCCTGTATATCTATGTACTTGCTTAGGGAGGTTCGCTTCTCTTTTATTCCACCTCTGTCTTCCTCCAAATGAATTCAAGTCATTCAACTTTTCAAATTGTCTATGTCATGACCTGAGAAAAGTGCTGCCACATTTGCACTTACCGTACAAGGACTAGTCAGAATTGTGACTCTTTGATAGATTGACCTAGTAAACACTCTATATGGGAATCAGCACATACTCGTGCAACACCTTCACAATCCAAATCCATACAATCTAGGGTATTATTGTTACAGTCAAAGAAAAACTTTTTTAAGTATCTAAGTTATGACAACGATTTCTGCCATGATTCTTACTAAGTTTATGTTTCTTGGCATTCATTACCGAATTTTTGTACGTATGCTTGTCAACAAAAATTTCTTCCTATAACCGAGAAGGTGATCCAGGGTATTCCTCTCTGAATGATAATTCCTGAAATTTCGAAATTTCCCATCAGCTGGTTAGCTAAAGCACTACTTTTTAGCATCCAATGTAGAAGTTACTTGTCTTCTGGTGACAATTTATTTTTGAAAACTTGAGAGCTTGATAACGAGTTAATTTAGAGCTGGTATGTGTTATATACCTAATAAGATTTGATGGATTTTCCTATGCAGCCTCTGTGTGGGACTGATCCCATGCTTGTTCTGGAGTGCTCAATGCTTGTTCTTGAAAGCTGTCCAACCCAAACTATTGAGTTGTATTTGTCTGGAAATATTCCAGCGGACTTGGTCAACTCTTATTTGAAGCAACATGCTCCAAGCATGCAGGCCAAGTACTTAGAACTCATGCTTGCAATGAATGAGAATGGGATCTCAGGAAATCTGCAGAACGAAATGGTGAAGACCTCTTGCGTTTAGTTTTATAATTTCAAAGGAATTAAAATTTTTCATTTGAGAGTCACTCCAATTATCAAAATTAAAGGGAAAAAGAAGTACAGACAGAGAACAGACCTGTGTTCAAACACAGCTACTTGGCTGTTGTCATGGTTAGTGTAGGTGGTGATAGTAGTTTAGTTGATCATACTAATCCAAATTGTCTTTTCATGTCATTTTTATGCATGGTAGGTGCAAATATATCTCTCGGAAGTACTTGATTGGTATGCAGATTTAAGTGCTCAAGAGCAATGGGATGAGAAAGCTTATTCCTCAACAAGGAAGAAGCTGTTGTCTGCTTTAGAGAGTATCTCTGGTTATAACCCAGAGGCTTTGTTGAAACGTCTTCCTCCAGAAGCTTTATATGAAGAGCGTGCACTATTGTTGGGTAAAATGAACCAACATGAGCTGGCCTTATCTCTTTATGTTCATAAGGTACTTTCCAACATAAATTAACATGCTTCCTTCTTTATTAGATAAACCATTGCCAAGGGGACATGAAATGAACCTGTAAAATTGATTAGTACCTGTAGATACCCAAAGAGAGATGCTACGTCCACAACATTTTTACAACATTTTCACAACAAATCATAGGTGGTTAGTTGTTATTGGTTCAAATTTGAACCTAACAATAAAATTACTTTTTTGCCCCAACAATAACAACCCATAACAACCCACCACGTAGGATTTGTTGTAAAAATATTGTAGAAATGTTGTGGACATATCATTTCTCGATACCCAAATTGCACATGCTGATGATGTTCTTAATAAGAAAGTATGAAATTTAGTCGTGCCTTGTAATTTGGAAATTCTATCAATTGGGTGGCCTTTGTAATTTACATTGGCTATTCAACAGGTTATTTGTGTGATTCTTATGTGGAAAACCTTGATAGAGTCATCACCTTTCCATTATGTTAACGGGAGTGTTCTGTATTTGAACCCATTTTTATCAGAAGAGCTGGGTTGAGTTTCCTCTTATGTGAGTTACGCATAAATTTGGCGAGCTTCTGTTGAACGGTCATCCTTTATTCTCATTTTAACTAGGCCTTAATCCTGCCATTTAATTTGGGCTTGTCTATATTAAAATATTATAGCCTCACTACTATCATTTTTTAACTATTCATTTTAGCATTCATGTAATGATCAGAAAGGCTTTTATGGGCCTTGAATTTGCACCATATTTTGAATTATTTCTGAAATGAATTTCATGCATTTTTTTTTTTAATTAAATGATTAACAAGAGATGAAAATATTAATTTTTTATGGGCTTTGTATGTCAATGTTTGTGCTATTTGCCCATTGCTTCTTATATTTGAGTTCCCTTGCATTTGTAGCTTCATGTTCCTGAGCTAGCGCTGGCCTATTGTGATCGGGTATATGAGTCTGTAGTTCACCAACCATCTGTAAAATCTTCTGGCAATATATACCTCACTCTTCTGCAAATTTATCTGAATCCTCGGAGGACAACCAAGAACTTTGAAAAGCGAATTACAAATATAGTATCACCTTTGAATACAAGCGTTCCAAAGGTTGTTCCAGGGACTTCAGTTAAAGCTAAAGTAGGGCGTGCAAATAAGAAAATTGCTTCTATAGAGGGTGCAGAGGACATGCGAATCAGTCAGAGCAGTACCGACAGTAGTAGGAGTGATGGTGATGTGGATGAATCAAGTGAGGAAGGAGGATCTGCTATTATGCTTGATGAGATCCTTGATCTGTTGAGCCGAAGATGGGATAGGCTAAATGGAGCTCAAGCACTCAAACTTTTACCAAGGGAAACCAAACTACAGGTATCAATTATATTGATAGAGGACTAGTCTCTAGGGTTTCTCAGTCACCCTTTTCCTTGTTGAATTCTCTCTTAAAATTTCATATTTCTTACTTTTTCTGGGTCATGAAGTTTCTATAATCTCTAAGCGCAGCCCTTAAGACTGCCTTCCCTCAGTTACCATGGAAGCGTTTTGAGTCATAGCTGCGCAAAATCAAAATCACCTCTTTTGGTTTGGGGTTCTCTTTAGGGTTTTCCTTTTGAGTTCTCCTGTTGTCCCACCTAGCATTTTTTTTTTCATGAGGCAAGTCGCTTTGCCATTGGATCTGTAAATTTTCTCATCTTTTTGGAACGTCAGACAGTTTCAATTAATGGGTCTTATTTTCAGCTCCAATTTGGTACATTTTTAGTTTGTCTCATTTTAAGGTGGGGGAACATTTTAATTTTTAATTTTTAGTTGAAATTATTATTATTATTATTATTATTATTGTTATTATTATTATTTTCTATATTGATAGAGGACTAAAAACAAAAAAACACTTGTTATATTTGATAAACGTGGACCAGACAAGGCATCTTGACTCCCTTGCTTGTTGTGCCTATCCTTGTTTTACTTAAGCTAGATTTTGTGTGTGATTCACTTATTGGATTATACTTGTTCAAACTTTGTCTTTCTCGATGTTATGTGAGAGTAGGGAATTGTGTTGAATTAGTCTTGTCTTATGCCTGTTCTTGATTTCAAGCTAATTCATCATCATCATCATTGTGTGTGTGTGTGTGTGTGTTTTTTCAAATTTGCTTTGGTAGGCATCAGAATATTAAATGTAAGCTTCATGATTAAAGTTTGTTATTTTCTGCTATCTGCAGAACTTGCTTCCATTTCTTGGACCTCTTCTGCGAAAATCCAGTGAAGCTTACAGAAATCTTTCAGTAATCAAAAGTTTGAGACAGAGTGAGAGCCTGCAGGTATGCATTTATCGTGCATGGGAATTCATGTAAGGAAGGAGTTGAATATTTTTGGATAAAAACTAATTTGATCTTGAATGGTGTAGCTGTTAATTGCACTTTAAGTTTCTTGGACAAATGTCTTCACACATTCATTCTCTATCTTCCTGCTACATAATATCTTTCTGTGTAATCTGCTCCTATTATTCTTCATTATGAGAGGTTTATGTTCAGTGCAAGTACCCATTTATCCTACTTCTTCTAACAACTCATTTTGTGAAACAGGTGAAGGATGAGCTCTACAACCAAAGGAAGACGGTGGTGAAGATCACCGGTGATAGTTTGTGCTCTCTTTGCAATAAGAAGATAGGGACAAGTGTTTTTGCAGTCTACCCCAACGGGAAGACACTTGTGCACTTTGTTTGCTTCAGAGACTCGCAGAGTATGAAAGCCGTGGCCAAAGGCTCCCCGCTAAGGAGGCGATGATATTCAGTAATCATAGTGGCTGAAAGAGAGCTGTACTTAAAATTAGCAAATGATGATTTTTTTTTTTTTTCTTTCCGTCAAATTCTGTAAATACAGTTGCAGCAGAAGGCACTTGTTCCAGCATCCAGAGGAATGTAAAAATCGGTGCCTCTGCTATGAAGTGTAAAACTGGCACAGAAATATAAAAATGAGAGAGTATTGGTTTGTAATTAGTCTAGGATCATTCTGTGTTGATTTGGAGATTGTGTGAATGTGAGGTCTGAAGTTTTAAGGCTTTTGAGTGCATTTCTATTTTTGGTTATAGGGTATTAATGAGTGAATTTTGTAAGTGTGAGAAAGTGCATTGCAATTGTTTAAAATTATGATGATCCAATTGTTGACAGATTCATTTACTTTGGAATGACAAGTGATAACCTTAATGATAATTTGATATTTTCCGAGGGCAAGTTTTAGGGTCTGTTTGGGTAGACATTTTGTCAGATTAAAAGAGTTTTATTAAAAACTCTCCTTGTAATTTTTTCACAAAGCGATCTTTTACACTCAAAACAGACTTTCAAAATGCTCCAAATTTCTTCTTCAACAAACAAACCAAAAATGAAAGTTCCTACTTCCTACAGTGAGTCATCAAGTCAAGCTAACGTTTGCCAATGCAGAATTCAAACTTTGAGGCTTCCTAGCAAAACGGTAAACAACAACTCCAACCCTAGACCCTTGGCTAGGACGATCCACATGAAGAACCTCAACGTGAAAGAGCTTCCTTGCCTTCTTGAAGAAAACCGAGTCCTTTTTCCACCGCCTCAAATGTGCCATAACAAACACTGTTTCTGTTTCTTTCTTTTCACTTTGACTTTGACTTTGACCCTCGCGGTCAACGAGCAACAACAAGCGTAGCGTTTCGAGCAAAGGCTCATAGAGGTGATCGTGATACACTACATCCGAGGCCAGTACAAGATCGAAGTCTCGCCCAATCAAATTCACATCATCGGCCTCTCCCCACCTCAGCGGCGCCACGTGCACGGTCCCGCCGTTCGCGGCCAAAACGGCGGCGTTCGCTTCAGCGTTGAACTGGAGGTTCGTGATGACGTGTGGGAGGTCGGTGACCGTGACATTAGCGCCGAGAGTAGCGGCTGCGGCGATCCCGACAAGACCAGTTCCGGATCCAAGCTCGAGGATATTGAGACTGCGACGTTGATCGAGGAGTGTGGAAGACAAGGGACTATTGCTAGGGTCACAGCGGTGGTGATCTAGGAGGGTGACGAGAGTGGTTGCGGCGGGCCAGAGCTGGAACGAGAGGCCTTGCGATGGGAGCTGCCTGATCTCCACCGTTGACTCGATCGAACGGACGTAATGCTGCTGTGGTTGTTGAACCGTAGAGAATCTCTTAGCATCGTTGTCGTTTTGGTCATCTGGTAGGATCATTGTGAGTGGGTTTATGTCGTTTTCATCATCGTCGTTTTCATGAGTAGTAGTAGCATCCATGTTTACTCCTTTAAAAGCAGCCGCTGTCCCAAGCTATTTTAGGGCTTGTTTGGCGCAGCTTTTATATCGCTTTATCCATCCAGGTTATTGCAAAACGACACCGTCTTGAGTTTTTTTAAAACATTTTTCTTGTTTGTATATGTCTATGTGGTAAGCAACGGCATACCGTTTAGAGACAAGTAAATGGCTAGTCGTTAACTACAAAATATAAAGGGATGGATGAGTAATAGCAAAAGACCTTGAAATAGAGAGTTGCGTTATTGGGAAGAGAGGGCAAAAGATGATACGATCGGTGATGGTAATGAACACTCAGGGCAAGCCTCGCCTTGCCAAATTCTACGATTTCCAGGTTTCTCTCTCTCAATTTTGACCTTCACCATTTCCAATTTGGGAAGATCATCAAGTTATAATCCCGCTATATATAATCAGATTGAGTTTCATTCTTTGATTTCAGACTGTCGAGAAGCAACAGGAGCTTATCCGCAGCGTTTTTGGAGGTTCTCTCTCTTTCTCTTTCTCTCACACACACAGCACACACAACATGTTTGCGATTAATAATCGAATTGCTGCATTAAACGGCGTCGGATCTCGGTATAACATTATGCTTTGGTTGGACCACACAGTTCTAACTAATTTTTAAATTAATTTGTTTGGTATAATCGGCCATTTCGAGCGAGTTTCTAGGGTTTCATTCTTTTTTTTATTTCACTCTTAAATGTTGATTGTGATACAGTCTTATGCAGTAGAGCTGAGAATGTAAGCAATTTCTTAGATGCCGCCTCTATTTTTGGTCCGGTAATTCTTTAATATTCACTTCTTTTTTGGGTTCTTAATTACAATATTTCATAGTAAGACTCTCTAATTTTAGCTTATTTTATTTTATTTTATTTTATTTCTACAGGATAGCAGTCTTGTATACAAGCACTATGCAACACTTTACTTCGTTTTAGTTTTCGATAGTTCTGAAAATGAGCTGGCCATGCTCGACTTGATACAAGGTAACTTTAATTTTTTTGAATTATTCACTCTCCACTGACTATCTTATGATGGTGATATTATCTGTGTCAATAGAATGTTGATGTAGCACATATAAAATGTTTGAGAAGCAAAGTAGTGGTGAATGAATGTTGCAAAACTTTATCCTGAATTGGTTATTGCAAAAGTAGACTTTAGGACCGACTGTTGGAGAGTATAAGCATTGCTGGAGCATGTGAGGCGGAATAATCAAAATAATATTAGTTACCTGACCAAGCTAGATTTTGAATATATAGTATTAATGAAGATGCAAGCAAGCTATCATAGTTTCTTTTTCCATCTTCAAAATTTCCCTCCATCAAAATAGAGGGAGTAATAATTAATAGTTTCCTTTCATGTTGGAAGCAAGCTATCATAGTTTCCAATCAAAATTTTATGCAATATTAACGAAGATGCGAGCAAGCTAGATGGTGAATCCCCCATATAGTTTCTTTGTCCTTAAGTTTATGTAGGCAAAGCTAAAATTTTGATTTGATGCAAGCTTCTCCAATTGATAATGCTAAACCCCATCCAGAATTTTTTTTTTTTTTTTTTTCCTTCACGCATTATGCATGTGAAAGT
The DNA here is from genome assembly GCA_032878915.1 of Castanopsis chinensis. Lineage (NCBI taxonomy): Eukaryota > Viridiplantae > Streptophyta > Magnoliopsida > Fagales > Fagaceae > Castanopsis > Castanopsis chinensis. The sequence goes on along the minus strand of JAVQMG010000122.1, from coordinate 4,077,289 downwards.
ATTTAAGTTGCCCCCAGTTTATTCAAGAAAGTATTAATCCCTAGCTTGCGGTCCACAGTTAACTCAATTGGCTTAGGTTTGAATCCTACTTGTGGAGATTCGATTCATTCCAAATTAATAATAATTTTTTATATTTATTTTATTTTTATAAAAGTGAACCTGTTCTTTGTGTTTTTGTTTCTAGAATGGGTTTGAAATTTCATGTTTGACGAAAAGCATATGCTAAATACATACATTATCTGCAGAAAATAAGGATTTGGGTCTGTCTAATCCCTTAATGTCTCTGATTTAAATTTCCATGTTTAGTATTCTACCTGGGAAAAATATTAGCAGAGTGATTCCATTGATTGAGCTATAGTATCTGTAGTGCTATGAGATTTCTTTCTGATTAGATTGGACAATCCTTCATTTTCCCAAGTGAATTTCTTTTTATATCAATTAGAAGCAATTGAAATTTTCACCTTAATTACATTAAAATGTAAAGCAGTTTGGTGGATTCTTTGATATACTTTTGTATGAATTTGATTATGATGGAATAATATTCATCTTTGTTAGCTTATTTATTTTTTTAGCTATTGTGTAACTTCAGTTAAGGTTTACTGCTCTTTAAGGCTTATCACTTTGAGGCTGTGTTATGTCATAATATATGTGTGATCCATGTTGAAGTTTATCATAGCTTATGCTGACAGACTTCTTTGTTATGTATGTCACTATATATTGAATAAGCTGAAGGTGATGGTGAGTAGCCCATTTGTTAGTGTAAAACTAATACTTGTTTTTATTGAATTGTTGCTCTTATCTGATGATTGGATTATATACTTATGCCTTAATGCTTTACAGTATTTGTGGAAACACTGGACAAATGCTTTAAAAATGTATGCGAGCTTGACATTGTGTTCAACTATAGCAAGGTTAGTATCTCTTTAAAGTATTCGAAATAAATCTGTTTACCTCAGTTCTTCTGAAATATGAAATTGTAGAAACAATTGCTATGCACATTTTCTGTATTATGAATTTGACAAACAATATCTCATCTGTCAGCTTCGGACTATGCTCACTAGAAGATTGGATATTTAATTTAATCACTCTGCTTCTAAGGATGCAGTTGGGAAAATTGTCATTGGATATTATATTTTGGGGAAAGTCCAAAGAGAGGAAACCCAGAGTTTACCCCCTCGCGACAAATTACACTGACCTTTGAATTTTGGCAAATAAGTAATAAAATGAATTTTTCCATACTAAACCTTTCATAAACCATGATAATCTACACACTTCCTCCATATTTCTTAAAAACCACTAATGAAGCAACCTATCTTGTGGGAGTAAAATTCAGATTGGAGTCTTTTTACCAAAATGGTGCTGATTTGAGAGAAACTTTGAGAGTGAGGAGGTGCAGAACACAATAGAGGGAGGGGCCAGCATCAATAGAGAGAGAAGCTTTAAACATAAATAAGGAGTGGAAATGATATTTAAGAAAAGAATGGGATTGAAGTATGAGTCCCGAAACCAGGTTTTCCATTAGTGATCTTTAACAGATATAGACAGAATATTAGATTGTCATGACTTATAAAGTCTGGATTTTAAACTGAAAAAATAAAAAATTCAAGGTTTTGTTTGTCATAAGGGGCAAACTTTAGGATTTCTCCTTTGTTTTGGTAATTTACTTGTGCAGCCATTGGGTCTTAAACTCAATTCCTTTCCCTTCACCCCATTTTTGTACTGGGGGGAGTTGTGTTGGTGCCGTTAAAGCTAAGATGAGCTAGTGAAATTGATGGCAATCTTTGGCTTAACAGTATGACTCCACTGCTAGTTTGTCTTGTTTGAACTCTAATACTATGTAATGTTAGCTCAGACTATGTTTAAGTCAATTTGGAGGTCAGTCATTTCCTTTCCACATTGACTCAACCAGTTTGTTGTTTTCTTGTGGTTCCCATTTGAACTTCCAGTGCCAATGTTTATTTCTTATGATTTATATTATTAGGCATTAGCTTTAAAGCATTTGCTACTCGCAGATTAAGTTAAACTGAGTTAGATTCTGATTGTTATAATGACTTCAAACAATTGCTTTTATTTGTTAGTTGTATGTTTCCCAAGAACAAATATGTGCAAAATCTCCATTGGAATAGGTTTCAATTGTTTTTCTTGTGTTTTTATCAGATACATACTATTTTAGATGAAATGATTTTTGGAGGCCAAGTGCTGGAAACAAGTTCTACAGAACTCGTGAAGGCTGTTGAAGAAATATCAAGGTGCCCTATGTGTGTGTGTTTGTGTGTGTGAGGGGGAGGTTTGTGTGCGTTTCTGCTTCTGTACTTGCATAATGATTACTGACGAAGCTCTGTTTACACATGATACAGGTTAGAGTCTGCCTCCAATTCCATCACCCTTGTCCCCAAGTCTGTTTCTGGCTGGCGGAATCGATAGTGTCTGGTTTTTAAGTGAGCTATTAAATGATCAATATTTCCTGCCAAGGTTGTCATACATAGCCTCCAAAGGTTGTTTCTGTTATGTTTTTTTTGGAGGCGAGGGAGGGGTGGTTCGTTACATAGTGCATACAAATTTATTGCCATTCCTTGCATTCCCTCTGTTGATCCAGATTGCTCTTTGGATCTGATCTCTTTTAGCATGTGGTTGTTTAAACTTCAAATGTTTTTTGATTAACTATGAAAAATGGATACAGATTATTTTGCTGTTCTGCAATTACCGACTGGTTTAGAATATCACATATTTTTAACCTGGCGGTTCATATTTTGTAGCTGAGAAGTACCTTTTTTTCATAGAAAATCTAGTTCGTGTGGGTTTGAATTAACTATTTTCTCTTAGTTCATTCACTTTCCTGTGCAACTTTTTTAAACTTTACTGTTTTTTATTTTAAAGCTACAATTGTCCTTTTGTTTAGCAAAAAATTAATCTAACACAAACAGTTCTCTTCAAAAAAAAAAAAAAGAAATTCACAAAATGTTAAGCTGTTGTGCTTTTTATTATTATTTTTTTTATAGGATTAAGCTGTTGTGCTTGATTTTTCCTTTTGACTATAAAACCCGTACGCTTGGGCCTGATATGGCCTGACCTCATTTGGGTGGACTTTTTATTTCAGACCTTGCAAGTTGAGCCCTCTTAAAGTTAGGCCCAATGATTTCGGGCAGGGTGGCTTTAGTGTTTAAAAGTCCGGGCTGAGAAAAATCCTGAGAATTATATGTGTGGTTCATCAAGTGTCACAGAATGTAACATACAAGTTGTGGGATTAAAATTTACTAATAGGACACTGCCCAAAAAATTTTGACAATTTATATTTTTGTTAAGTGAAAAATTTGACAATTTGTATCTTTGTTAAGTGAAAAATGAAAATAGAATATGAGATTTACAAGTATTAGTCTCAAACCATTCTTAAAATAATGTAATAATTTTTTAATAAAATATAGTCATATAATATATTAGATTTTATAAATTAAGTTAATCTCTATTTGTGTTTGAAAGTGTTTTAAATTTTGTAAGGATTTCCTTCCCCCCTTCTCAAGGAAACATAATACTTTAATGTAATGTTTTAATGTAATGTCACCTCAAGGAAATATAATACTTTAATGTAATGTGGTTGACGTTTGTCTGTACTACTTACAAATGGTTTATTATTTATAAGTATTAAATGGCCTATTGAGGAAGTAGATATAAGTAAATTCACTACTTATATTATAAAAAAAGTAATTTTATCAAGAGTTTATCGACATTATAGCAATTACAGTGAGAATGAGCCATAATTGCTACTGAAACAACTCATCTTTCTACACAAATCTTTCCTCTCAAAGCATCACTGAAATGGACTGAAATAGATCAAAGTGGACTGAATGAGAATAGACCAAAGTGGATTGAATAGACCGAAATAAACCCAACTAGTCTGATTTGGACTGAAGTGGACCAAAATGGACCAAATTGACCAAAATAAACCAAATGGACCAAAATGTTATGCTGATGTGACTCAATAAAAACATAGTAACAATAAATACTACAGTTTAGATGCACAATGCTTAGTAGACATTAGTGAGTAGGTTTCTACAAGGGTATGAATTTTTTTCCTCTCCTCCTCCAGGTTACCCACTCAACTCAAGAAATACAATCAATCAAAATATGTAATAAGGTGCTCAATTGCACTCATTATGGAGGATTTGAGCAAGTCCCATTACATCAAAATGTAGCAAAAACAAATAAACAAATACCCCTTTAATTGAATATTGAGCAACTCCCACTTCAGCATTCGTTAATGGACCCAATCAGCTAGAGCTTTCGAAAAACCAACTTTTAGAAGTTAGCTTTGTAGAAGCTCCAATCTATTTGTCTACATGTGAGGCGAAACAGAAAGCCAGGGTGGTCTGAACGTTTATAAAGATAGCAAGGAAAAGATAGTGCTGATTCATAAAATAACTGATAGTAAAACAAATCCCACTAAAAGAATAAAAAGGAAATAGGAACTTTTAAAAGCCTTCAAATTTTTGTTTTTGTTTTTTTATAAGCTCATTTCAGACCATATGGCTGGGGAATTTTAATATATCAATTTTATGATTTGTTGACATCTTGAAGAACTAGCTGTGCAGCATTACGCCCAGGTGCACCCATCACACCACCACCAGGATGGGCCCCGCTCCCACACAAGTACAGACCTTGGAGTGGTGTCCTATAATTTGACCTTTGTTCCCAAAATCACAAATCAAATTAGATTTCAATACTTCCCCAAGTAACCATCAAACTATGTAAGAAAGATGGCAACAAAAAGACAAATTTCTATGATGATTCTAATTGTAAACATCTATATGCTTTTATGAATTACCATCCTTTTAGCGGCCGCATGAGAAAGAGAGAATCCAAACCCATAGCACCATGGAAGATATTCCCTCCTGTTAAATATCATTTTAGATTAGAAAGGTTTAAGAAACAGTATCTTTATAAAATTGTATGATAATAAGCAGCTTGGTTAATTTATGTGAATAGTCACAAAGTAAACAAATTATCAAGCTTTTCTGTCCCAACAATAACAACGAAGTCTAAAAACTTATATTTCTGTGAACTAAATTTTTGCTGATTTAGTGCTAGTACTTTTTAACATTATATAGATGGTACAAATGACCATGCATGTGTATTTTGTTTAGATGATTAAGTCATCTAAACAACTCACATGGCTTTTTAAATAGGCCGTGTAACAAAAAGTATTCATGAATGCTTATTTAAGTTGCCCCATAATAGTTTGGAGGTTTGGAGCAAAACTCTGTCAACTAGGTTTAGGATTCCAACTCTGCAACCAAATATTTGTGTAACCCTAACAGAGTTTATGTTTTGGTTTAGGATTATTTGGTTGTAGATTGCCAATCAGACCCTAACTTAATTGCCTGAACATCCTGTCGAAACTCCTAGGTCAATATTTGTGGTTATGAAGTACCTGTCAGACCAATTTCCCTTTCAAGATCTGGCGGAGTCAACATGTCATAGCCAATGACCGATGAGCTAAATGCAGGGGCATATTCATCAATCAAGGCAAAACATTTTTGTGCAAATGATTCCTGCAAAGAAGATAATTTGCCAGTTTTCCAAGGATTAGTCAGAACAATGAAGATCTGCTACCCACAAACAAATTAAATCATAATTAGAGTGAATATTTTCTAATTGGGACAACAAAAGAACTTGTGACTGATGAAAGATAAAAGAAATTTTATGTATAAAGCAAGAGGAAGCAATTGCAGTACAATGTCAATGCACCAATTTCTAAAATATAACCTACTCTGTAAGCAGGATCTCCCCAGCTACCATCCGATGGATTATATGGTGTGTATTGGATGAACAGGTTGATCACATGCTTACCTATGAAAAACAAAAAGATTCTGACAGATGTGCTATTGAAAAATGAGCAAGCAGAGGATACTTGAGAATAAAAACATCTCTAGATCATGCCAACTTCTAGATCATCACATGAAAGAATATCAGTACTGAAAAAAAAAAATTTAGTAACATAATTGAAAACGAAGCAAATACAGATGGCCACGTCACACACTAATGGTTCTCCAGAGTGGTTTTAACACAAGCTTATTGATCTCTTCTTCCACCACACACCCACCATCCCCCCCCCCCCCCCCAACACACACACACAAAACAACTAACAGCTGACAGAAAGTTTGAAGTCAAAATTACAACTAGAAATAAAAACATAAATTAAGCATATAAAGAATTTGAGATATGCATTTTCACACCAATGAAACACATGCTGAACCGAAAGATGTGTGTGTGAGCTAATTACTGAAAGGGTAAGAATGTAAAAATATAAGTTGATGGACATCTTTTTCATAAGTTTGCCACAATACGAGAGTGAATTCAGAACTGAGGTTCCACTCCAATTTCTTTGATTTTGGTAAAGAAAATACAGAAGGTGTGCAAAATCCATCAATTTAATGACATACAGGAAAATGCTAAAAGGAAATAGATATCACAATTGCCTCAAAGACAAAGTTAAGTACCTGGTGGAGATATAGTCTTGTCAAGTACAGAGGGAATTGTCATCTCGATGACTGGTCTTCGTGATGGTATTCCATTGGCAGAATCTTGACAGGCTGAGTGAATTTCCTCCATACTTAAAAGATAGGCAGAACAGATATAAGAAAGTTTGGAATTGCATTCAAATATTAGATGTCCAAAATAGAGGTAAAGGGCGCAGAATTGAAATCTAAAATTAAAGGTGGGAACATTTGCCAGTATCACTCAACTTTTGAAGGTAGTCCACTATTAAATGATATAACTAAATGTTTCAAATTATATGTTCATTATAGTGAAAGGTTTACAATTCACTCTCATGATGTTAGAGTTGTTTGGGAAGGGAAACAACATGTTAGGAATGTTAACTGAACTGGTCAACAAAAGTTTATTCCACAACTGTGACAATTGCCATGTCTACCAGCATACTCTGAGCTCAACTCCTACAGTTATTGAGTTTGATACATAAAACCCCCTCTGCATTTCCGCCTTGCTTGATGTTGCTGGTAAGAGAACCAGCAGAATTTTGAGCCAATTGTCCACTGGACACTTCCCCCTCTTATAAGGTCTAAAAATTAACTCAACGTGAAAAGCATTAGATGAATTTAGTGTAATGAAATAACAGGTTAGACATGCATCTAAACATTGTCATCAAATATTTTTTGTCAGCTGTGCCTTTCACCCTATCCAAATCAAATTGCCAAAGGATTAGCATAATCTTGGATGCCAGAAATTAGTGATCAGCAATTTTGAAACATCTTTCTAGTTAACTGTCTCAGAGAACATAAGAGAAATAGCTCATGGATCCAAAACCAATATATTATTATTGCTGAGATAATGCTGTACCTTTCAGACCCAATATGAATGGTGCCAACATGCTGAGGACCAGCATCAGGATGGCCTATTTTGCAGCATTGAAACTGGGGCAATTTATTAACTGCTAAGTTTATTTTTGTAGTTGCCTGTTTCAGTAGATGATAGCCACATAAAGAGGAAGTAAGTAATTTTAAGTACTGGGAAACAAGTCCTGCTACAACTTGCAATTGGTCCTACAGTCTCATTTGGTAGTTTCCATGTACTAGAACTGATGCTACAATAGTTACGAATTGCTGTAAACTTTCTGCAGACATAAAATTTTTTAATACTTCCCAGAATCATTGAAGATTAAAGCATTTTGACTTTCAAGTTAATGAAGTGATATGGGATCTTATCATAAGATTCTTTTACACAGCATAACAAAGTGCTAGGGAACACAGAGTCTCGGAGGATTTTGTTCATCTGCTTCTTTTGACCCTCATGTATCCACCATAATTTCATTTATTACACGGTCCTAGTTTCTGTCAAATTATATTTTTCTATATCCTTCAGGCCAATAGATTGCTAATATATTTTCTTATTGCAAAGTAACATAAACCCAATGACTTCAAATAATGACAGGATTAGAGCGTATGAGCACCAAAATCTTAGTCAACTGAAAGGTTCATAATAGACTTATCCCACAATTGGTCATAGATTACATTTAGACCAAGTTTCATGCAATCATCTTAATCCTAATTATTACAGATGTTAGAACATTCTTCTTCATTAGCTTATAGTACACAAGAAGCTGTTACATATCTAATAGACTTATCCCACAATTGGTCATAGATTACATTTAGTCCAAGTTTCATGCAGTCATCTAATCCTAATTATTACAGAATGTTAGAACATTCTTCTTCAATAGCTAATAGACTTATCCCACAATTGGTCATGGATTACATTTAGACCAAGTTTCATGCAATCATCTAATCCTAATAATTACAGAATATTAGAATATTCTTCTTCAATAGCTTATAGTAGCCTCCTACCTAAGCATTCCAATATAACAGACAAAGTGGTTTCTTAAAATATATATATATATATATATATATATATATATATATAACAGACAAAGTGTCGCAAAAAAGAAGGTATGCACTTAACTGTCAAAGTAAATACAGTTGAACAGGGAGCTTACGGAACTATAGTCAGAGTACTTAATGGCTTGGATGAAATCATCAGGAAGAACATCTCTAGGCACTAAATCCTGTCACATGAGCAAAACCTATAATCACAATAAAATCCAAGCAGAACAGAGGGTTAAGAAATTTAAACTATATATCTTTATCATGATTACAATATCAATTGTGTATGCTTTTAGTAAATTCAAAATAAATCAGCAGTGTCAATAATATACCATGTAAGTTTTATAAGGGGTTGCATTTGATAAAACAACTGAAGAACGCACTGGTGTACCATCAGCCAGCAAAACCTAAATGATATTAGCCATGTATGGAATTATTAGTTTGACCACGCTTTAAATCTGCTCCATTGAGGGAAGCCATGCAACAAAACTAACCCCATTCACTGCACCAGAGTCTTCAACCAACAATTGTGAAACCTAAATGTCAAAAATGAAAAATCAGGGGTAGCAAAAGACAACTACATAAAGTATAACTGCATCAGCTGAATAATATTAAGGAAACCAATGAAGAAAAAACGTTTGCGGTGAATTACACCAATTCTATTTTATGGGGATCCCTAAATCAAAGATAATAAAGAGAATCTTTCCCTTAAACTCAGCATTTACATCACTATCATCTAAAATATTTGGGTGTTCAGTGTACTGTTGTCTAAATTATTTTAATCAGAAGCAATATGGGACCTGCTTGAAGGTTAAACCGTCCCTTTTAAACTGCTTGATCCAACTACAGTAACTATTTAGTAAAGTTTCCCAAGCTCTAGGTCTTTCCCTCTGTAGGCACTCAGTCATAAAGGGCAATTGGACCAGGACTCTGCATTCTGATATACCAAATAAGGCATCAAGTAATGCAACTCTCAACATATTTAAAAGTACAAATTCAAAATTTTAATTCTGAACAGTATTTCCATGATGTTGTAAATTCCTGACCAACTCAATACATTCCATTGTCTCAAATGATTTGAACCTTCCATTAAAATCTTTTAAAATTTAATTAAATTTCTAGAATCTAACATTTCCATGTCTATCCTGGTTGTGTCTGACTACATAATTGCACTGATGCAACCGAATAATATCAAATTGAAGTTTATAGAATAATGTTTAAAAGTACTTATAAGAGGGAGGTGCATTACTGAAAACTACTGGAGTGATTCCAGACACATATACCTCTGCACTTGTGACAATATGAGCCCCAGCTTCCTTAGCAGCATTACTGATAGCCAAGGATACTGAGCCCATCCCACCTTCCACATACCTACAGGAAATATTAAGATTCAAGTACATCTGTTCTCTAATAGGGAGCTTAAAGCAACAGCTCATACTTGCATACGTACACGATGACTAATTCAATACCTACCCAGTTTAACAAGAAAAGGAGAGAAATCTTGGTTTTCAAGTACACCAGTTTTCTAAGAGGGAGCTTAAAGCAATAACTCATACTTGTATAAATTTAAACATGATGGCTAATTGCCCAATTCAATAACTACCAACATTAAAAAGAAAAGAGGAGAGCATTACTTTGTGGTTTTTGTAAAGGTACTAATTAATCTTGACCAACAAATGGGCACATCATCCGAGCTTAAGAAAAATATATAATGATTTAAAGAAGTAGAAGGGTCCATTGTTTCTGCAGATCTCTCTAAACGTAAAGCTTTCTGAAGTCAATGTAAGTCACAAACACATAATATTACACATTTTTAGTATTTACCAAATTGATAAAGTTTCTTTGTCATCAAGTTAAAGGATTTGGCATCCCTTTATTCTGATTTCCAAAGCTAATGGTGACATTTCTACTCCATGATAGGCCATATTTTCTTGCCCTCCAAATATCCTCATGCAGTTACAGTAGAATTACCATATACCAATGCTTCATTTTTCTATTCAATTATACAAAAAATACATAGCTTTTTTTTTTTTTTTCCCAGACATATTTGACTATTAACAATCAATGAAATCTAGATTTCTTTTAAATAGGAAAAGGATCAAAGGCAATTTACAATGCTGCTTTTGTGGTGAACAAATTACATGTCAAGCCATTGTTAGAGATACATACGACCAAATTCCACGATCGCCATCAGTTTCTCCCATCACATGATGAAGTAAAACATATCCACTCCCAGGTGTATGGACACTCCCCTATTGTACAGATTATAGGAGGTCAATTGTATATTAATACTTATAATGTAGCAGAAATTGTGCCAAATAGTTTTTCAGGTTGTTCACATGCCCATTTGTGTTATATAGAATGATTCATTGCTCAAAAAAATGCTTCTCAAAAAAATGCTTCTCCATGTTTTTCTAATAACAACTCTTACCGTGGCTCCTATTACAGCATCTGTTGCAAGCGTTGCCTTCAGAACATCTGTCTGAAAATATCAGAGTCAGTAACAGATATTCATTGAACCAATAGACTTAAAACTTTATAAGGTTTAAACCCCGTCAGAAAACTATCATAGTCAATTATGCCCCCAACAAGACTATATTCAAAATCACTACGAGAACACTTTGATGAGTAAACGTGAACAATAACATGAATATATCCTACCATGTAATTTAAAAAAGAATCCTTTAGTTACTTTACATATGAGGAATGACACACAATGAAAAGCTCTACTATGTCAATGAATACTTACTAAATTAATTTAAACAATCCAAATGATCAAAATTCCTTCCCAAGTGAGATTTCTATATGCCTATACTCGAAACTAGTTAATCAAGTAAATTTGAACATCATCTTTGAGTTTTGATATAAACGGAAGCAATATATCTTAATAAATAAAATAGACAAATTTAGAGGATAAAATTGCAAAGAAATCAAGACTATAATGACAACCTCAAACCAGTTATTCAAAACCTTCGATGCTGGGGACAATAAAAGGTCCATAAAGTCCCTGTCAAAAATCAAGAAATACATATCATAAAAAGGCTGAGACTGTAATTCAAATTTTTACATAAATCAAGCAGCCATGGAATCCACATGAACTTTCAAGAGACTGGACCCTAGAACCAAATGAATTACGATTCTCTCCATTTTATGAGTCCATTTTAGGATTAAGATTTTATTTCTTGTATATCTAACCATGTACTGAGTATATGATGCCATGTCATTCAAAATTTTAAATTATGAGGCACTAGCTATTGCTTTAGATTCGTAATATTTAATCCAAACCATAAAATTAATCAATTTGAAAGAGTTGAATCCCACAGAAAGGGGCAGATCCAGTGGGGCCATAAGAACATTGGCGGAATCCATAGACACTTGACCACAACAAATAACAGTATTTGTAAAAATAACCAGAAAGCAATTCGTTAACACTACAAGGAAATGATTATACATCAAGAACAAGAACTCTTACACCATATCCTTTTGGCCCAAGGCGATAGCCTGCCGCAAACAATGAGCCCAAAACGATGATTTTTGTATTCCATTCTTGAAACGATCCTTGAAAGATGAAACACCTTGCAAAGATTCAGGAGGTGCTGAATCCAAAAGCGGATCCATAAATTTACAGAAGTTCTCTAGCTGATTTTCATATCTGTAAATCACAATAACAAAGCCTTGTTAGTCCCAAAACTATGCCATTAACCGTGGGTCCTTCATAAACTAATCATATTCGTTCGTATGTATTCTTTTGTGAGAATTATGGTTAAATGATTAAATACAATCGCCAATTTAATATGTTATCAGAGCTAGAGATTCTGAGTTCAATTCCTGTCTCCATCTTACCTCTCATACACCATTCATTACACAAAGAAATTAATAAATAAATAACGAAGAGAAAAGAGAAAATTGCATAGAAGGACCTTGGATAAGCATCAGCGTCTTGTTTGGAGAACTTGGAAATCTCAGAATGATTAAGGTCCTTATCAGGGCCCAACAGAAGATAGCGTCCATCCAAACAAGGCGTAAACGAAGATGGACTCCTCTTTAAGAGCTTCAATCCATGTCGCCGTAACTCTAACTCTCTTTTCCATTGCCAAAAAAAGCAAATAAACACAGTTGCTTAATTAACAATAATGTAAAATTTAGAGAGAGAGAGAGAGAGAGATATGCGAAATAAGATGAACCTGATGATGGAGGGGCGGAGGAGGCTCTGGAGGTAGCTGCAGCGGGAGAATTTGAAGCCGGGGATGAGTTCTTCGGTCACGGCGGCGCCGCCGATGACGTGGCGACGCTCGAGGACGGCGACGGAGAGGCCGGCGCGTGCTAAGTACGCGGCGGATGTTAGGCCGTTATGGCCGCCGCCGATGACCAGTGCGTCCCATTTCTTGTCCTTCAAGGCGCTCGTTGCGGTTGCGCTGCTGCTGGTGCTGCTAAAGCTCCTTCGCCACATTCTCTCAGAAGAGGACTATAAGTGGAAGTTCAGGGAGAGAGTGTTTTATTTGATATGTGTTCTCTCTTCTATGATCAACAATTTTAAATTTAGAGAAGGGAATGAGTGAGTGATGGTTGGTGCTTTTGAATAAAAAGGAGGCTAAAAGACAACTGACAAAGACCAAGCTTTGGCACGTGGGATGGGACCTGGGAGTAATAAACAACTGATGATACTTGAAATAGGCTTAGCATACCACATGCTACGACCAGTCGCATTTTGAAATCGATTGTCCTATGCCATGTTTTTTTTATGCTGTCCTATGCCTATTCCCTATAAAAAATGTTCAATACATTTGTTTTTTTTTTTACGAGGCAAATATAATAACATTAATCAAGCATTAGTACAAGAGTAGAGATTAGAGAACAGATTTAATGTGCAAGTGCTTTCAATGGTTAAAACCTACACTTTGTTTGATAACGGAGGATGAGAAGAGAAAAAAAAGGAAATTGTGCTAACATTACAATATCTTTAGTTTGGTTGAGATTATAGAATAGAAAAGAAGAGAAAATGGAAGGATAGAGCATCCATTGGGTCCACTTTTCTCATCCGCCCAAATTGAATGGAAATGTGAAGAAAAACAAGTAACAAAGTTTGTAAAATTTCAATTTTAAAATTTCAATTTTATCCATCACCAAAATAAACAATCTAATTTTTATTAGGGGTATTTAGGCAAAAACATATATCTAAATTACATATATTATTTGATGATGTCCAAAATCCTTAGTAGGCTACACGGTCCGCACGTGCCCTTGATGACGTACCTGCACAACACAAAGGATGAAGACCTAAAGAAGGGTACCGGTGTGGTACCGGCCAAACACCCTCCGATGGTCAAGTTAGAGAAATCTTTTGTTTACAACACTAGAGTGCTAGAGTTGAGGTAATTGTGCGTACCTTGCTTTGAGAGGGTGATGGGGTATTTATAGTCATGTTGGACCGAGTTTCACGCCTTCAAGAAGTTCTTTTCCCTTTAGGAGAGTGATTCTTGGTCCTCACGCATCTCCCAGAATCCTTGTCCTCCTAGGAGTCTCCTTAATTTTGACGTGTCGTTCAAGAATCATTGGTGTATGCGTGTTGGTCAAGTAAGGTTGTGGACGGGCCTTTGTCTAACCTCGTCAGCCTTATACCGTCAGCTTGGCGATATACATGGAGTTGGTTTGTAGTGGGAGTCGTCAGCTTCAGACACTACAGCTTCATGGTCGTCAGCTTCAGGGTCGTCAGCTCTTGCTCCCTCAGCTCTGGCCTTACCAAAGTGACCCTTATTAGCTGCCCCCTACTCCATAGCCTCGTCAGACTCCCTTGACGGGGTATGGAGTATACACTTAAAGCTCCGGTCGGTCTCTATTAAATGCTAGGACACGTGGTTTTATTTGATTCGCCTCGATCTGCGACGAGCGCGTTGCTTCGTCTTCCGTGCCCCCTTTTTTCTATATATATCTCCCACTTCTCTCATTTCAAACTTTCCAACATTTGCGATTTTCTGAGAGCCTAAGCGTCAGGTTCACTTGCTAGCTTCGTCAGCCCCCGAAGTCGTCAGCCTTTCGAGACCATCAACTTCGCTCAAAGAACTTATTACTCGTAAGTTTCTCTCTTTTTACTTTTATTCTTTAGGCACTCTCCTTTGGTAGGATCGTCAACCTAGGTTCTTAGAATATACCCATCATTTGTAGGGAGTCAGATGTCGAGTGAGGAATCGTCAATCCGCGAGGGAGCGGGTTACGACGAGGTCTTCCCGTCAGGACGGGAGCCCAAGGAGGGCTTATCCGGTTCGTCAGAGAGGGAAACGTCAACCCACTCTTTCGACGACGAGGAAAGAACAAGTAGAGGTGGTGAGGACGGAAATGGGGAGAGATCTGGTGATGGGGTGGAAGATGACAGTGACGAGACGTCCTTAGAAAGTACTTCGGGTGCTTCTCTTGACGATCGCCCCTTCATTCTTCCACAAGAGTGGTCCGTCAACAAGTTTTCACCAACAATGACGGAGAACGTTTTTGGGAACCTGCGAGTCCGTTACCAAATCCCAGCCGATGTCCCGATTCGTCTTCCCAAGGAGGGTGAGAGATGTTACTCGGGAAGGACCGCAGACGTAGGCATGTATGATGCCATGTTTGCAGCGGGACTAAGGCTACCACTGACGGCCTTACATCGTCAGCTGGCAAATTATTTGGGCATATCCGTCAGTCAGATCGCTCCCAACGCTTGGAGAACCTTCATTGGAGCCGAGATCTTGCGGGGCCGTCTAAGTGGTGGACACCGTCAGCTCACGCTAGACGAGTTTTTCTGGTGTTATAGGCCCCAACATATCTCCCCATCAAAAGGGATATATCACTTTTCTGCGAGGAAGAAGGAGTTGAAATTGGTCTCCGATATGCCCGACTCCAATAGAAAGTGGAAGGGTAGATATTTTTTCGTGGAAGGGACGAACTGGGTTTGCCGTCCAGAGGAGTGGAAGTCAATGCCAAATGGCTTTTTTGACAATACTTGGGCACACGTCCGGGACTCAGGTCAACCCCGTCAATTTCCTTTACTTCGTTAACGTCCAATTTCTAACCCTGTCTCTTTTCTTTTTCAGCAAACATCCATCCTCGTGTGATGAAGGAGCAGGAGGACTTTATCAGCCGGGTGACGTCCATTCCTTTAGAGGAAAGAAAGTGTAGGGACTTGATTACCCTTAACACTTTGCATTTGTATTGTGGGGGCCAGGAGCCGACGGAAGAAGCCCGACGACTTAACGACCAATCTCGTCGACGTAAGCGTCTCCTAAAGACTTCGTCAACTCTGTCCATTGTTTTCTTTTGATCTTGTTTTTATTTCTTGACCGAAATGGAGTCAGCCAAGCAAAGGATACGTGCTGCCGCCGCCAAGAAGAAGGAAGAGGCAAAGGCCAGCGGGGGGGCGACGCCGTCGTCAGCCCCCAAGCCCGTCAAGGTGGGCTCAAAAAGGAGGGCTGACGAGAGAGACGACCGTTCTAGGAAGAAGGCGGAAACTTCCCCAGGGGTTAGGCCTTCCCAGGAGCTGTCGTCACCCAAGGCTTCTTATGGGGCCGGCAAGGGCCTGATGACGGCGTCAGGCGCCGTCAGGCGCCGTCACCCCCGATTCTACTCGTCACCTCCTTACTCACAAGGACTATGCCGTGGCGGAGTCGATTTTGAAGGAGGAGACGGAGCTATGCGAGGAGCTGGCGACGGACGAGATAGGGTCGTCGGGGCTGTTCGATCTCGCAAGGGTATGATTGCCTTCGCCATATTTTTGTATTTTTATTATTATTTTTGTAGACTTCGTAGAGTATTGACAGCATTTGTGCGATTGACGACTTTTCTGTGCCCCACAGGCCATGGTTCGAATGAAGGCCCTACAGGACTGATGTGCCACGAAGGAGGGGGTGGTTTCTCGCCTGCACAAGCGCCTCAAGATGTCGGCAGACGCTCAACAGCAGTATAGGGACGCCAACGTCACCCTGGCCAAAGAGGTGAAGAGACTGACGGATGAACTGGCGGAGGAGACCCGTCAACGGGGCCTGGCTGACGATGCAAAGTTGACGGCGGAGAAAGAACTCCAAGGGCTGATGAGTCAGGTGGAGACGGCCAGGAGTGACGCCGTGGCGGAATTTAAAGATTCCCAACAATTCATTGACTCTTGCGCCGTCTACTACTCTGAAGGTTTCGAGGATTGCTTAAAGCAGATAAAGCGTGCCCATCCTGACTTGGATTTGTCTGGGATAAGCATGGATGAGCCCATACCGTCAACCCCGGCGGGTGAATCCATTCTCGAGGAGGATGACGAGGCTACCGAGCCTATGGCAAATTCGAGAGACGGCAGCTTTGTCCTCCCCCAACCGGCCTTGGAGAGGTCCGTCACTTTGGATCCGTCAGCAGGCCTTGAAGCGGAGAAGTCTAACGCTGAGGATCCTTCCACTCCGGTCGTCGTCCTGTCCTTGTCGACTGCCCCTTCTGCTATGTAGATCATTTTGTTGTAAACACTTTGTTTTTGTTTTGTAATGACTTTAATGCTTGACGCCCGTGGTTTTGGGCTTTTGTAAAGACAATTTTATTTTGTAGTATCTTAACGTTTATTGCTTCCAAAGTGTTACTTTTATTTCGTTGCTTTCGTGCCGTTGATCTAAATTTTGTAATGTTTTTTTTGCATTTTATCCTGACGATGCTGCTTGCTTAGTGAACTTTGTATACCTTTTCTTTGCGGGGTCGTCAGCTTTGTCCACCTTATGGATTTAAGGCCGTTCACTTCGTGAACTTTAAGGTCGTCAATTTTGTGGACTTAATGCTGACTTTGCTTATTTCGTGGGTTGGTCGCCCATTTTGTGAATTAAGTAGAGATTATCGTCAACGTTGTAGACATAAGTCCGTTACTTATGTTGTCGTTAGTTCCGCGGACATTTTAGCTCCGTCTACTCTGTGGACGAGGTCGTCCACTTCGAGGACTTTAGATTGCCGTCCACTTCGTGGACTTTGAGATCGTCCATCGGACTAATTTTGCCTTTATTTTTGATGGATTTAAGGTCGTCTACTTGTGGACTTTGTTGTAGGTGCGTCGACTTAGTGGTCTTAACATAGTAGTTCTGACCTGTCCTTTGTGGACTTAAGGTCGTCACCTTCGTGGACTTTGGGGCGTCCACTTTTAGGGTTGTTCATGTTGTGGACTAAGGTCGTCCACTTTGTGATTTTTGGATCGTCCATTTCGTGGACTTGGTAGCTCCGTCCACTTTTGTGGATTTAGGCATAGTAGTTCTATCCATTCGACCTGTCCTTTGTGGACTTAAGGTCGTCGCCTTCGTGGACTTTGGGGTGTCCACTTTTAGGGTCGTTCATGTTGTGGACTAAGGTCGTCCACTTTGTGATCTTTGGATCGTCCATTTCGTGGATTTGGTAGCTTCGTCCACTTTTGTGGATTTAAGCTTGGTCGTCTACTTTGTTGTTCCGTCTACCTAATAGTTGCACAAGTTGTTTACTGAATAAACTCCTCTTATTGTGTTGAAGGCATACATAAACGTAAAATCGTTCAAAAATGAATAAACCTTAGCCCTTCGGGCTTTAAATGTATTGTAATGAACTAAAATAAACGACTAAAATAAATGGCTGAAAAGTAGTTTGGAAATGAGGAGTAGTGTTCTTCGTGCTGCTTTTTATTGGTAGTATTTTCTGAGGTGCTCGGTGTTCCATGGGTGGCGTAGCTTTATTCCGTCCAGAGTCTCCAAGTGGTAGGTGCCCTTTCTTAGCCATGACGTTATTTTATAGGGCCCTTCCCAGTTCGGGCCGAGCTTCCCTTGTGTAGGGTCCTTGGAGGTGCCCATTACCTTCCTTAAGACGAGGTCTCCAATTTCGAAGTCCCTGTGCTTGACTCGGGAATTGTAGTGTTTAGCCATGAGGTTCTGGTATCTCGCAAGCCTCTGTTCAGCTATCGCTCTAATTTCGTCGATTAGGTCTAGCTCTAGATGCCTGGCCTCGTCGTTTCTTCCCTCGTCGTGGTTGTCCACTCTGTGGCTTGTGAGCCCAATCTCAGCTGGTATAACGGCTTCACTTCCGTATGTTAGCCGGAATGGAGTTTCTCCTGTGGGGGTCCTGACGGTTGTTCTGTATGCCCATAGTACGCTGGGTAGTTCCTCCGACCATATGCCTTTTGCCCCCTCGAGCCGAGTTTTGATTATCCGAAGCAATGATCGGTTCGTGACTTCGACTTGTCCGTTAGCTTGGGGATGAGCAGGGGAAGAGTAATGGTTTTTGATCCCTAATTGTGAACAGAAGTCCCGGAAGGCATTATTGTCGAACTGTTTACCGTTGTCCGAGATCAGGACTCTTGGGATTCCAAACCTGCAAATGATGTTCTTCCAAACGAAACTTCGTACATTCTTCTCGGTGATAGTGGCTAAGGCTTTAGCTTCCACCCATTTGGTGAAGTAGTCGATTCCGACTATTAGGAACTTCAGCTGCCTTGCTGCCGTCGGGAATGGGCCCATGATATCCAACCCCCATTGGGCGAACGGCCACGGAGCAGTGATCGGGGTTAGTTCTTCTGCTGGCTGCTTGATGAGGTTACTGAACCGTTGGCACTTGTCGCATGCCTTGACATATGTCTGGGCGTCTTTCTGCATGGTCGGCCAATAGTATCCGGCCCGGACTAATTTGTGGACCAACGATCACGATCCTGAATGATTGCCACAAATTCCTTCATGTACTTCTCTCATGACATAATCCGCTTCTTCAGGTCCTAGACACCTTAAGTATGGCCGGGAGAAACTCCTTTTGTATAAGACGCACCTTATTAAGATGAACCTCGCTACCTAGACCTTCAGCTTCTTTGCGGCTTCCTTTTCTTCAGGTAGGATGCCCTCTTTCAAATAGGCGACCAGAGGGGGTGGTCCAATCGTTTTCGGATCTTACCTCCTGCACACTGATGATATCTATTAGTGGTGCGAGTTGAGTAAAAGATAGTGCCTTGCCGGGGATGATCACGTGTTCCGCAGATGCAGCTTTTGTAAGGCGGTCGGCTTGTTCGTTGTCCCCTCTTGGAATTTGGACCACTTTTGCCTGGAGCTCGTCGACCTTTTTCTTTGCTCGTTCCAAGTACATCATCATCCTTTCTCCCTTACATTCGTAGTCCCCGTTTATCTGATTGGTGATTACCTGAGAGTCGCAATGGACTACCGTATCTACGGCTCCTACGGCCTTTGCTAGATCTAAGCCCGCTATGAGGGCTTCATACTCTGCTTCGTTGTTGGTCGTAGGGAAATCAAGTAGAATCATGCATTCGATCTCGTCACCCTCTGGAGAACGAAGCACGACTCCTGCTCCACCAGCTTTTTTGTTTGACGACCCGTCAGTGAACACGTTCCATTGGGAACTCTCTGCCCCCTGATCTTCTTAATACGTGAACTCCGCAACAAAGTCAGCGAGTACTTGCCCTTTGATGGCAGTGCGGGGGCGATATTTTATGTCGAACTCGCTCAATTCTACTGCCCATAAGGCCATACGTCCCGCGGCATCAGGGCTACTCATTGCTCGTCGTATGGGCTTGTCAGTCAGTACGACCACCGTGTGGGCTTGGAAGTATGGCTTTAGCTTGCGTGCTGCCGTAACTAGAGCGAAGACCAGTTTTTCTAGTGGCGAGTATCTTCCTTCTGCCCCGTGGAGTGCTCGGCTGGCGTAGTACACCGGCCTTTGTACCTTGCTGTCATCCCTTACTAGGGCTGCGCTGACGGCGGCTGGAGAAACGGCCAAATAGAGGAATAGTTCTTCGCCTGGCTGGGAGGGGGTTAACAGTGGCGGCGACGATAGGTAGGTTTTGAGGTCTTCAAATGCTTGCTGGCATTCGTCCGTCCATTCGAAGGACTTCTTCAGTGTGCGGAAGAACGGGAGGCACCTATCCGTCGCTCTAGACACAAATCTGCTAAGCGCGGCTACCTTGCCGTTAAGGCTCTGTACTTCCTTAACGTTTCTGGGAGGCGTCATCTCCATTATGGCTCGGATTTTATCTGGGTTGGCTTCGATACCTCGTTGGGACACCATGTATCCTAGGAATTTCCCAGCCGTCACTCCGAAGGCACACTTGGCTGGATTTAGCTTCATGTTGTAGGAGCGAAGGGTATCGAAGGTCTCCTTCAGGTCCTTCAAATGATCCTCCTTCCTTCGACTTTTTACTAACATGTCGTCGACATATACCTGGACATTTCTCCCGATCTGTTCTACGAACATCTTTTTCATAAGCCTCTAGTACGTTGCACTTGCATTCTTCAAGCCGAACGGCATGACCTTGTAGCAAAAAAGGCCTTGGCTAGTCACGAACAAGGTCTTTTCTCGATCAGCTTCGTCCATTAAGATCTGGTTGTATCCCGAGAACGCATCCATGAAGCTTAACAGCTGGTGTTGGGCCGTAGAATCCACCAGGAGGTCGACTCTCGGTAGAGGATAGCTGTCCTTGGGGCACGCTTTGTTTAGATCGGTAAAATCTACGCACATCCTCCATTTTCCGTTGCTCTTTTTCACCATGACGACGTTCGCTAACCACTCGGGATAGAAAACCTCCTGAATGAAACCCGCCTCTTGTAATTTGCGGACTTCTTTCGCTACTACCCGATCTCTCTCCGGGGCGAAGACTCTCTTCTTTTGCCGAACCGGCGGAAAAGACGGTGATACGTTCAATTTGTGTACTATGACCGATGGGTGGATGCCCGGCATATCCTTGTGACTCCAAGCGAACACGTCTCAGTTTTATCTGAGGAAGGCCGCAAGTTCCTGTCGTATCGTCGTGTCTGTAAGTGTGCCGATCTTGGTTGTTCGCTCCGGTTGGGAGTCGTCGAGAGATATTTCCTCGAGCTTCTCTATGGGCTCCCTTGCTGTACGTTGCTCTTCTATGCTCATGGACTGGTGGTGGTCCATCTCCATCATTGCTACATAACATTCTCGTGCGGCCACTTGGTCCCCTCTTAGTTCTCCCACTCCATAGTTTGTCGGAAACTTTATCATCAAGTGATAGGTTGAGGTAACAGCCTTCCATGAGTTCAGAGTGGGGCGTCCGATGATGGCATTGTAAGCTGACGGGCAGTCGACCACAAGGAATGCTACACTTTTGGTGACTTGCTGAGGGTAGTCTCCAATGGTTACTGCCAGGGTGATGATGCCAAGGGGAAAAACCTTTGTCCCTCCGAAGCCGACGAGCGGGGCGTTGGTCGGAACTAGACGCTCCCTATCAATCCCCATCTGCTGGAACGCAGGATAGTAGAGGATGTCCGCCGAGCTCCCATTGTCGATGAGAACTCGGTGCATGTTGTAGTCTCCTATTTGTATGGTGACGACGAGCGCGTCATCATGGGGGTGGTGGAGGCGTCGTGCGTCTTCCTCTGAGAATCCAATGACGGGGTTATCAATCCGCGGCGCTTTGGGTACGGACCCTGTCGTCTGGATGTTCTGAACCATTTCGGAGATAAGTTTTTTGAGCTTTCTTTGACGACCCAGCGGTCGCGGTGCCCCCTACGATCATTTTTATATCGCCCAAGGGCTGTCTTGGTCGTTCATGTTCTCGTCGGGGGGCCTGGTCTTGCGGTGGATCTGTCCGCTCTTTGCTAACAAACCTCTGCAGCCTTCCTTGCCTGATTAGAGCTTCTATCTGCTGTTTTAGGTCATAGCAATCTGCCGTATCGTGTCCATGATCTCGATGGAAGCGGCAATATTTGTCTTTTGGCCTTTTGTTCGGATCGCCCTTCATCTTGCCTGGGAAGGTCAAAGCCCCTTCGTCCTTGATTTGCATTAGGACCTGATCGATAGGTGCGGTCAACGGCGTGAAGTTCGTGAATCTTCCTGGGGGCGGCTTGGGGTGGCGATCGTCCCGTCTTTCTTCGATTCTGGCCTTCTTCTGCCCCCTATCCGTTCGTGCATCTTCCTGCCTTTCCCTCTTCTTGGGCTTGTCTTCCCTTGCGATCAGTGCGTCCTCGGCGTTCATGTACTTCGTTGCCCTGTAAAGCACTTTGGACATTGTTTTTGGATCGTTTTTGTACAAGGAGAAGAGGAATTTTCCTTTTCGCAGCCCGTTGGTGAAGGCTGCTACTTGTATCTTGTCGTCCGCTTCATCTATGGAAAGAGCTTCTTTGTTGAACCGCGTTATGTAGGATCTTAGAGTTTCGTCTTCCCTCTGCTTGATGTTCATTAAGCATGCCGTGGACTTCTTGTATCGGTGGCCTCCGATAAAATGTGACACGAACTGAGCACCTAGTTCTTTAAAGGTGCTGATTGAGTTTGGCGTCAACCTACCGTACCAGACTCTGGCGGATCCTATCAAGGTAGTTGGGAAAGCCCTACACATGATCTCGTCTAGCACTCCCTGAAGGTGCATTATAGTTTTGAAGGACTTTAAGTGGTCTAGGGGGTCCTTACTTCCATCGTAGCTCTCAAGCTGCAGCATACGAAACTTTGGGAGAAGAGGGCATGAAGTGACATGCGCCGTAAAAGGTGAATCAGTCCGCTGTACCAGGTCGTCGAGGTCATTAGACACCCGTCCTTTGAGGGCGTTCATCATCACGTCCATTCGTTTCCGCATCTCCTGCATCTCTGCGGCGATGTGGGATGGTAAAGCTTCAGAAGGGGTGGTCAGATTGGTCGCCCGCCTCTCCGGCCTGCTCGGAGCGTTGCTGCCTTCGGGCGCTTTGGGATCTCTTCTTTCAGCGCTCGTTTCCTCCTGATTTTCCTCCTGCGCTCTAGGGTGCGCTTTCTTCTGTCGTAGTTGTTCCTTTAAGTCGTGATTCTGTTTGATCAGGCGTTCGACCGCTGCCGCGAGCATTTGGACTTGTCTCTCTAGGATGGTAGCGCGCGGTTCGTCCGCCTGTACGTTGTTGGTGGTAGCCATTGAGCGGGTGAGTACCATGCAACCTTTTGTCCGGGAAGCGATAATGCGACGTCGCTACTCGTTCCCACAGACGGCGCCAACTGATGATGTCCAAAGTCCTCAGTAGGCTACACGGTCCGCACGTGCCCTTGATGACGTATCTGCACAACACAAAGGATGAAGACCTAAAGAAGGGTACCGGTGTGGTACCGGCCAAACACCCTCCGATGGTCAAGTTAGAGAAATCTTTTGTTTACAACACTAGAGTGCTAGAGTTGAGGTAATTGTGCGTACCTTGCTTTGAGAGGGTGATGGGGTATTTATAGTCATGTTGGACCGAGTTTCACGCCTTCAAGAAGTTCTTTTCCCTTTAGGAGAGTGATTCTTGGTCCTCACGCATCTCCCAGAATCCTTGTCCTCCTAGGAGTCTCCTTAATTTTGACGTGTCGTTCAAGAATCATTGGTGTATGCGTGTTAGTCAAGTAAGGTTGTGGACGGGCCTTTGTCTAACCTCGTCAGCCTTATACCGTCAGCTTGGCGATATACATGGAGTTGGTTTGTAGTGGGAGTCGTCAGCTTCAGACACTACAGCTTCATGGTCGTCAGCTTTAGGGTCGTCAGCTCTGGCTCCCTCAGCTCTGGCCTTACCAAAGTGACCCTTATCATTATTTTCTTTTCTTTTCTTTTCTCACTCTCTTTCCAAACATGTAAAAAGGAGGCATATTCTTTTTAATTTCTTTCCGTCTTTTCCCTCTCCCTTCTCATCGTTTCTCTTCCGCTCATTTACAACCAAACATACTGTTAAATAAGATTGACAATTAAAAAACCAACTTTCAATTCCTACTCTTGGTTTACATTGGAAAGAGGAATGAGGGCCCGTCAATGCAAGGGAGATGTTTTGATTGGATTCAATTCCTAGCGTGATGCAAACGGTAGCCTGTAGGTATCCAATTCGTTAAAATGGAACTTGTAGTCACAAAATATCATAACACCACACTACGTGCCAACCACATTCACCATAAATTATCTTATCTCTGGTCAAGGTGCACGTAACGACTTTATCACACATGGAATTTACACCCCCATATATACAAAAAAGAAGAAGAAGAAAGTGTTCCACACTCGTTACATAATATCACATTCTGATTTACATAGCAAAATTAAACGTGAACAGCCGGGTTACGTTTCAGTTGCAATTGCTGTAAAATATGTCCCTGCCAGTGCCAGCATATCTCGCTCACAGCAATGAGCAAACTATGGTGAAAGTTTTGGTACTACAAATCTTTACCATACATCTTATAAATCTAGGCACCAGTGATATGGACAAATCAGTTCTTTTCTTCTTCTTTTTCCCCACTTTCTCTTATTCGGAAAACATAACAGCCTAGAACATTTTATGCCTAATTAACTCATTTTTTTAAGATAGGTATTTTACGTTTAAAGAGGGAGAGTTAAGTTACAGATTCTTCAGCCTATTATGCAGAGAAACACGCAGCTGGAGGCATCGCTTGTGTTACAAATAGCTGAAGCTAGGAGCTCAAAGTTGGCTACAAAGAATTGTTACAAAGTGAAACTAACTGCAGCAATAAGCACATACCATGCCGTACAAAGGTTCAAGGAAAAAACCAGGAAATTTTCATTCTAACTGAAGGTTTTGTTACAAGTAATAGCAAGCAACCATAACCATAGAGAGATCAGTAAAGTATATAAGAACTTCTAACGAGAACGCTTCTTAACATCCTGAAGAACAACATGTGCAGCATTACAGCCAGGTGCACCCATTACGCCACCTCCAGGATGTGATCCAATTCCACACATATACAGCCCTCTAATTGGCCTCCTATGATCTGACCTGTATCCAGAAGAAAAGCAATTATTTTTTGCATGACATAGTATATAAGATGCATACATATCTCGAATTGAATTATTCTTGATCACCCACTAAAGTTGCTTCGAGAGGCTGTGAGAAATATTACCATCCTTTAATGGGTCGCATCAAGAAGAGTGAATCCAGACCCATAGCACCATGAAAAATATTCCTCCCCTGTTACATATTTTAAGTGTAGTAAATAACATTCAGAATGCAAAAACATTCATTTTATGTTATATGTTGTTATAGTCAAGCAAGAAAACAAAAACATGTATTGTAAAAAATTGAGAGAAATCTAAATAGAATTGAGAGGATTTCATTGATTGAAAGAGATATTACAAGAATAGAAAGAATGAAATCAAATACATAAGCTACTCTGTTTATATACAGTAAACCTATAACTAACTTCCTAAAAAGGAGCCAAAATCAGTTATTTGAAAACTCTAGAAACTGTACACGTGTCAAGCTTGAGCAACGACCTCCAAGATTCATGGAACTAACTTCTTCAATGCTCTTGGATGAAGAACTCATGATGTGGCATTGCTTCAATCAAGTTTAGAACTTCTGTGCTAATCAAGGTTTGCTCTGATGCAAGCTTCGTTGCCTAATCAATGCACTTCTCATCAGCAAGTGTTGCACTGCCTGCTACCCTCGTGGCTTGGCTAGTGCTTCTTGCATCAGCAACTGCTACATTTGTGGCTTGCTTAGTGCAGCTCTGCTCTGGAATGTTGCTTGCAGTTTTAACACTCCTCCTCAAGAGCAAAGCTCTTGCCTTTTGACTTTGCTTAGTTATGTGAGGATACTCCACTATATTAGCAAAAATATTAATAACACCTAACCTTTTGATCAACCTTAGATACCTTTCCACTCCCAATGCCTTTGTGAACACATTTGCTAACTGATTCTTGGTTGAGACATAAAAAGTTTTAACTGTGCCATCAATGATCCTATTTCTCACAATATGACAATCAACTTCTATTTGTTTTGATCTCTCATGAAACATTGGATTTGCTGCTATATAAAGTGCTGCCTGGTTGTCACAGTACATTAACACAGGTTTATCATGTTTGACATGCAAATCTTGTAACAAATTGAGAATCCAAGTCAGTTCACAAGTAGTTATAGCCATAGCCCTATACTCTACTTTTGCACTGGACCTAGACACTGCTTTGCTTCTTAGACCTCCAAGACACCAAAGTTGTTGGAAAATATGGTTTTGTATTTCATACAAAACACACGAAGCAACAAATAAGGATCTATTCATTCATGATTGATAATATGCATTATGTAAATTTCAGAATTTAAGAACAAGATAGCGTACCTTGGTGCAGTGAAATTCAAAACCAAAGATTGAAGTACTCGGGAACACTTTTAATCTTCACTCTAATTCCACTTTACGCTCAAGATGTGTGGTTTCTCAATCAGTTTGCAAAAGGAGAATGAAAGTGTGCCTAACTCTCTCTCTTTTTCTTTTTCTCTAATAAAATATTTTGTATGTTTCTCCCTTTATAACTAACTGATTATCTAATTGGGCAGACCTATTAGGCATTTCCAATTGGGTATTAATGTGTAGCTTGGAGTGGGACCAAAAGAGACCAATAATAGACCTTAACTATATGTGCATCAGCCTGCATGCCTATTCTGTATTGAGGAAAAAGAGCATTCCCTGCTCCCTAACCCCCTGTTTGATTATGGCTGATTGAAGCTCTCATCTATTACCTCTTCTCTTTTGAGCAAAAAAGGAGAAGTAAGAGTTCCTTTCTTCTCGCGAGCCAATTAAAGTCACTTCCTATCTTTCTGGGATAACTATTCACTGATTCCAGAATTGCCATTGCCTCAGGATTGTTACCAGATAGTCTATCTCCTTCCGTACCGTGTCTGGATCGTAAGCTCCCCTATATAATGGTAATGGTTTTCCCTGTCAATTCTTGACAAGTCTAAAGTTACCATTAATTATATTTAATACCACTATATAAATATAATGCATTATTAATAAATTATATCCCAAGACTTTATTATACATGCAACCCCTTCATAAAATATTCGTAGTAACACAAAATTATGAATATAGACTGTCACTTTGTAAATTACTACATCTTATTTTTGAGTACCCGATTAAAACCTTTAAAGTTATTTATTATATATTTATGAAATCCAATTTCAAAAATATATACTTTAGTAACTTTTTACTAAAGTGATTAGGCCTAACACTTTAAATAACCAAATCCATTAAACTTATCTCAAGGGAATATTTTATATCTCCACTGAGAGACTATGAATTTCATCTTAAGAATACATGTTCCATCAATACTAAATGTGGCTGCCCAACATACTGAGATTTTGACCATTACTTTAGATCTCATTCTTGATATATCAAAATAACTTACACCTCATGATCAGGTTCATTATTCTCTCAGGATTAAGAGTTCATGCAAATAGAAGTCGTGAGATTTATTATTCATTTGACAGTCGTTAGGAGAATAATAAATCTCACAGCGATCCAGTTTAATATGTCTTAACTCTTAAAACATATCAACATATCAACTAGAAGTCTCAACTTCCATGATCAAGACAAATCATCTTAGTTGATACGTTATAGTCTTCGCAGATGAAATGCCCAATTTCATCATTGACTATGAACTATAAATTTTGAGTTTACAAAGAACTTGTGATTTATATCTTCTGTGATTTTTCACATAAATCACATACTATGCATCTCATGGACTATATAATAATGTCCAAATGTTCATGTTACCATTATTTTAGATAATAATAAAACAATTTTATTAAATATAACATTTAGTCATACATAATGTCATACATAGCATCATACAATAAGATTTAAGGGCACACATCCTAACAAAAGCATCACCAAAAAACACACAATAGCCTGTTAAAGACTTTCTTGTGTCAAGGCATCTAGCCCAATCTGCATCACAATAAGCTTTTAAATGCAAATCAGATTCTGAGGGAAAGAAAAGACCTCATCCAGGTGTCCCTTTAATGTATTGTAGTATCCTAGTGGTTGCTTTCATGCGTGGTGCTCAAGGCAGTGCCAAGAATTGGCTAAGCCTATGTACTGCATAAGTGATGTCTGGCCTACTTAAAGTCAAATACATGAGCTTCTCAATGAATCTTCTATACTATCCAGGATCTAAAATTAAGTCTCCACCACCTTTGGACAACTTCAATTATTGTTCCATTGGTGTTTGAACTAGTTTACAACCTGACATACCAGTTTCTTTAAGGACTTCTTAAGCATACATCCTCTGGGTTAAGTTAATGCCAGACTTATTTCTCGCAATTTCTAAATCCAAGAAATACTTAAGTGATCCTAAGTCTTTAATCCCAAACTTTTGATCTAAAACTGATTTTAGAGGATCAACACAAGCAGGGTCATTACCTGTGATGATCATATTAGCAACATAAACTAGTAATGCAGTGAACAAAGACCCTTTGCTATACACAAATAATGAATGATCTGCCTAATTAGTCCCAAAACTACGGCATTAGCTATGGCTCATTGATAAACTAATCACAGCCAATCATATATATTCTTCTGTCATTTTTGTTAGAATTATAGTTAAATGATTAAATACAATCGCTAATTTAATATGCTATCAGAACTAGAGATAATAACGAAGAGGAAAGAGAAAATTGCATAGAAGGACCTTGGATACGCATCGGCGTCTTGTATGGAGAACTTGGAAATCTCAGAATGATTAAGGTCCTTATCAGGTCCCAACAGAAGATAGCGTCCATCCAAACAAGGCGTAAACGCAAATGGACTCCTCTTTAAGAGCTTCAATCCATGTCGCCGTTACTCTAACTCTCTTTTCCATTGACAAAAAAAAAAAAAAAGCAAATAAACACGGTTGCTTAATTAACTATAACATAAAATTTAGAGAGAGAGATGCGAAATAAGATGCACCTGATGATGGAGGGGCGGAGGAGGCTCTGGAGGTAGCTGCAGCGGGAGAATTTGAAGCCAGGGATGAGTTCTTCGGTCACGGTGGATGTTAGGCCGTTATGGCTGCCGCCGATGACCAAAGCGTCCCATTTCTTGTCCCTCAACGGGCTCGTTGCGATTGCGCTGCTGCTGCTACTAAAGCTCCTTCGCCACCTTCTCTCAGAAGAGGACTAAGTGGAAGTTCAGGGAGAGAGTGTTTTATTTGATATGCGTTCTCTCTTCTCTGATCAACAATTTTAAATTTAGAGAATAATAAGTGAGTGAACATTGAATTGGGAGGGCCAAAATGGGAAATTAGTATTGATTTTCAAACATTATAGTTAGTAGGCACTGTTTAGAAACTATATTTTTTATTAGCATCTCGATTTTCAAAGAGTCGATTTTGGGCTATAAATCGACTCTTTGAGTGTCGATTTTTATGGCATGATTTGATCTGATGTGGCAAATTTTTCACGTAACTGCCACTTGGAAATCGAGTCTTAGAGACTCGATTTCCACTCTTTATGTAAAATGTTTTGCTAATCCTTTGCCTCCTGCTCTCTCTTTTCTTTTTTTCTTTTTCACCTTTCTCCCCTCTCTCTCCGCTCTCACCTGATCTGCAATCCTTCTTCTTTTTTGTTTTTTTTTTTTTTTTCTCTCTCTCTTTCTGCGATCTGGGTTTTTTTTTTCTCTTTATTTCTTATCTAATGAGATGGGAAGTGTGAAAGACTTAGATTTTTTTTTTTTTTGGCTTGTAAATCGAGTCTTAGAGACTCGATTTTCAAGTAGACTCCACGTGGATATAAATGCCACATCAGACGGATCAAACCCTGTAAATCGACCCTTAAAGACTCGATTTGTAGGTCCAAAATCGACTCTCTGAGAGTCGAGATGTTACTAATCTATATACTTTCATTCTGGTGCCTACTAACTATATTGTTGTGAAATCGTGGCTAATTGCCCATTTTCACCAATTGGGAGTGACAGTTGGTGCATTACACTGTGGAATCCAATGTTAAAATCATGTTTTTGATGTCTTAGTGGAAATTTGGTTTTTATCTATAGACTTAATTGGATATAAGAGTCCTATATCAAAGTCAAAGGTTGGAGTTTTGGGCGTTTCTATGTCATCAATTGCCTTGGTATTTATATTGTTGATTTTGGCAATCTTGTTTGCCTAACTGTTTTTTTTCCTTGTTATAATTTTTGCCATGGATTGTCTCATATTGAAGTTACCAAATTTTCTGTTCATTTTGTTATCCTAGTTATTTAACTTCAATAAAATGTATCCTTCCATTTAAATATGTTTCTCTAGGTTTAGAATTGGCAATTCTTCAAATGGTTTTCTGTCAAATTGTTAGCAACTCATGGATTGATTTATCTACTTATTCTATTTTTATGTATCTTCATTGATGTCTCAAGATTCTTGTTCCATCAGCTCTTCATCTATTTTGTTCTCGGAAGCTCGTCATTTTGTGCCATGAAGCATAACATCACGGCAATAATGGGCAATTAGCCCCAAATTCTTAACAATATAGTTAGTAAGCACCGTTTTGAAACTATATTTTTTACTAGCATCTCGATTTTCAAAAAGTCGATTTTGGGCTATAAATCGACTCTTTGAGTGTCGATTTTCATGGCCTGATTTGATCTTGCCATTTGAAAATCGAGTCTTTAAGACTCGATTTACACTCTATACATAAAATCTCCTGCTCTCTCTTTTCTTTTTCTTTTTTCTTTCCTTTTTCACCTTTCTCGCCCCTCTCTCCGCTCTCACCTGATCTGCAAGCCTTCTTTTCTTTTTTTTTTTTTTTTTTTTTTTTTTTTTTTTTTTTAATTTCTGGGTTTGCGGACTGCATGTAGATGGTGGTGGTGATGGATCCAGGCCGCCGCGCGACCCAGGCCTCGTGCCCAGGTCGCGTGCGACGGCCTGGGTCGCGCGAGGCCCAGGTCGCACGCGACCCAGGCCGCGGAGCCCTGGGTCGCGCGCCACTTAGGCTGCGGAGCCCTGGGTCGCGAGCGACGCAGGCCGTCGCGCGAGACCTAGGTCGCGCGCGACCCAGGCCGCCGCTCCCCGCCCAGGTCTCGCGCGACCCAGGCCGCCGCGCTTTTTGTTGTGTGGTGGTTTTTGCCCAGTAGGATGTGTATGTCTGGGAATGAAGTGTGGACTTAGATTAATTTTTTTTTTGGCTTGTAAATCGAGTCTTAGAGACTCGATTTTCAAGTAGACGCCACGTGGAAAATGATGCCACATCAGACGCGATTAGATCATGAAAATCGACCCTAAAAGAGTCGATTTTTAGACCAAAATCGACTCTCTGAGAGTCGAGATGTTACTATTATATATACTTTCATTCTGGTGCCTACTAACTATATTGTTAAGAATCTGGGGCTAATTGCCCATTATCGCCATAACATCACAAAAGGACTTATAACTTGGTTTGATAGAGTCAATCCTATGGCATTTTTTGCAAGGTCTTGCTAGTTGTGGTAGCATTAAGAGTTCTCTTATAAGTAGCACGTATCTTTCCACATCATCTGACCTAGTGAAGTATTTTTTTTTTAAAGTGGCAAAGCTACTGGAATTCTATTGGATTAATATTATTAAATGTGTGAGATGCTGAAATTATCATTTTTTACATAAGAAAACTTCACATTTCTGATGTTTAAGATTCTGAATACATTCAGGCATGCTTTTAATATGGTGCTGCACAAATTTGGAGAGCAACTCTACTCTGGACTTGTGATGACCATGACTTCTTATCTAAGTGAAATATCTAAATTGATTCAAGATGCTCAAGGAGAGTTATTATTGGAAGAGCTGAACAGGAAATGGGCAGATTATAAGAAGGCATTGGAAACGATCTGAGATGTAATGATGTACATGGAAAAAAATTTCATCCCAAGCACCCACAAAAATCCCACTCTTGAGCTTGGGTTCAATTTGTGGAGAGATATTGTCATTTCCCAGACTAGGCTTCACGATACACTTCTTGAGTTTGTTCATCCAGAAAGGAAGGGTGAAGTTATAAATAGGGATTTAATGAGGAATATTATAAAGATGTTGTTGGATTTAACTTCTTCTGTTTACAAAGAAGACTTTGAGCAGCACTTTCTTGATGTTTCACCTGATTTTTACCGTCTTGAGTCTCAACATTTCATTGGGTCGTGTGATTGTGGGGATTATCTAATGAAGGCTGAGAGACATCTCAACAAAGAAAAGGAGAGAATGTCCCATTATTTGGATAACTGAGAAAAAGAATAAAGAAAGAAAAATCTTCATGTTTGGCTGGTATATGCCAATTATTAACAGGACTCTAGTTCATCAAATAAGTAAAACACAAATAATGAACATGTTAAAACCAACGCTTCATTTTCCTATCGAAGATGCTAGATCTGTAAGTTGAAATTGTCATGGCAACAAGAAGGGGGAACTGCATCAATACAAAGAGGGTGATAGGAATACTAGCCAAATAAATGAAAGGTTTGAAAATCCACGATTGTTCACGTAGCATAAGAAAAAGAGCAGCGGAAAAAGGCTGTCATCATGGCTGCAATAGAGAAGAAAAGGGTGAGAAGCTCTATTATCATCTTTGTAGGCAAGGACTCAAGGAAATCTTCTTCTGCATAACAAGATGTGAGGATTCTCATAAACATCAAGATTGAAGTTTAGGAAGAAAAGAGTGAGAGAGCATCGGATACTATAGAGACCATAAATAATTCTTTTCATTGCGCACACACAAAGGCAGAAAGGGAAGGAGATTCCAATTTTTTATTTATTTATTTAATTTATTTTTTTATAGGTAAATAAGAGAATTAATTACAATGGGGAAATGCACCTGGAACTGCAGAATTATGACATATTACAAGAGTCTAGAAAATCGAAAAAACTGGATGTCAAGTACATGTTTCAGTAATCCAATAGAAACAAAGATCTTAAAATAATCATCTTGAGCTCCATTGTTCTGCGTTCTGTTCTAATTCATTCAAAAGCCGGATTGTTCTGTTCACACCAAATGATCCACATAAGGCACAAAGGAATGCGCCTTCCAGCAATTGCCTCCCCTGAACTTACCACATCGACCTGTCCCCAGTCAGCAAGTCCACTACATGGCAAGGCATTACCCATTGCACGCCAAATAGGCACAAACCCATATACCATATAATTCCCTAGAATACTCACAATGCCACATAATATGCTGCTATGATGATGATGATAATGTTGAAACAATTATGAGCAACCTTCATAAACAATTCTAGAATAATACCCATGCTATGAAACTTCTTCTAGCTACTATTAGGCAATGAAACTATGAAAGCACCTTAAAATCGTCTTTAGTTACAAGGGAAATTGGAATTGCACCTTAAAATCAATCATTGAAAAAAGAAAAAAAAAAACTAACCAATAGCATCCAAGGGAAAGAGAATGAAAAAAAATGTGATAAATGAAACCAATAAATAATAGAATCACACTATATCTAAACCTTCACAACACATTTATATATCAAAACATAAAGATTGCAAATAAGAGAAGAAAGTATAAGAAGTTTATAACTTTGAGTTGACAAATAGCTCCTTCACCATCAAAACAAGTATTTGTACAATCCTTCGATTCTTAAGCTACATGGCTAACAACCCATTTTGCCAGAGTTCTAACTATGGACATGCTAACCATAAACTGAAAAGAGAAGAACAAAAAATCTGTGCAAGACTAAAAGAGAAGAAAAAGAACTCTCACATACAAAAGATTTTACTCCATACTTCATCGGGTTGTGTTGGATCAGAAATTAATGAAGTAATTAATACATCAATATCAGCAACAGAGTCTGATTTGGATTGACTGCATACTTCGGCGAGGGGTGGTAGATCAGAAAATATTTGACTCAATGGTTCATTTGGGAATGTGGGGTCAGCTATGCATGCAGCAAACTCTTCATTCGTAAAAGCTTCAGCATCAGCAGCAGCATCCAACCGTCTTTTTTTGTGTTCTTGGGCTTGGGCATCTTCTTGTCCATGTGATATCACACCAGTTGTATTGAAGGTTGAGGCCTCTTCAGCGACAGCGGCAGCGGCAGTAGAAGAAAAACATTCAGAAAACCATGCAGCAAACTCTTCATCATCAGCACTAGGCATCTCAGGCTCAAGTGAAATCTCAGCAGCAGCAGTTGTATTGAAGCATGAGAGCCCTTCATCAGCAGTAGTAGAAGAAAAGGCTCTTTTGAGACCTCTTTCGTTGGCCTCCTCACACTCTGACTCTGACCGTCTATTTAGTTTATAGATGACACAGAGGACTGTGTTGATTCTTCCAAATTCCTGATTTGCCAAGGAGAACTCGTGCATTATCCAATTAGTTTTATTGAATTTGCCCGAATGGAGATCCTAGGCCTTAAAAGAGAGCATCCTGTCGATCCCAATAAAATTGCCCTGAGAATCATAAAGTCTTTTGGGCTTGCTTTTTTCAAGCCAGGTTCCGCAAGCGACAGCCCTGCACACACGATTGCCGGTTGTTGTTTTGAGGTCGGTGAAGACGTAGAGCTTGCGTTGGAAAGTGTGTAAATGATAGTGGGTATGAGAATCATATATTTCCCATGGAGGAATTTTGCCATATATCTCACAATCATTCACAATAAAATGATGATTTAGATTTAGGTGAGTGTGTTGTTCAGCATCGTTGACCTTCTTCATTAAAATCTTCATCAGTTCATCATCTGTAGGATCATATCGAAACCCCGCCATCTCCATTGTTTCAAGAAATTAAAGAATTTCCTTTCCCTTTTCTATAAACACGTAGGAAGTCTCAAACTTTTTTATGAATGTTTGAAGTCTTAGACTTTTTGATAAATATTTGGTGAATCTCAAAAACACGTAGGAAGTCTCAAACCTTTTGATGAATGTTTGAAGTCTCAAACTTTTTGATGAATGTAAAAAATCTCAAACTCAGAATTAAGTAAGAAACACGCAGAAAGTTTCAAACTTTTTATGAATGTTTGAAATCTCAAACTCAGAATTAAGTAAACTTTTGTTAGGAACAAGTTAAAAACTTCGAATGTCTACGCATATATATATATATATATATATATAGGAACACTAGTAAGGGCGGTCAATTAAAGTTAAAAGGGCGGTCATGCATAATTATATTATATTATATATGCAGAGGGCGGTTATATTTAATTATATATAAAATTATTACTAATACCTTAAAATATACCGTAGAAGGCATATAATTATTATGTAATTCCTAAAAAAAGCCCAAAATCAAGACAACAGTCCAAAAGAAATGGCTCAATGCTTCAAAAACACTTCAGCCCATACAATACCCAAAAAAAAAAAAAAAAAAAAGTTCTGTGGGCCGTATAATCTTTCCATATTTCAAGCCCAATACAACTCCTCTCCAAGCTTTCCTCTCTATATTCTTTTTTTCACTTCACCCTAAAGCCCTCCCTTCAAGCCGCTACACCACCTCCACCTTTGAGACTAAACCCACCATGTCAGCGAAATGGCGAGCACTACAACACCGACACCGTTATACAACGCCGTCGTTTTCCCAAACTTGTACACTGAGTCTTTACTTACAACTCTCCAAACCAACCCATCGTCAAAATTCTACACAGAACTGAACCATCGCGTTTCTCCCAATTCCAATTACTCCCAAATCAACCACGCCAAGAAACTCGCTTCTTCGTTCAACGACTTCTTGTCAGACGCCAACTCTAAACAAGACGAGGATTCAATCGGCGAAGCCTCGCGTTTTTACTTGGAGCTCTTGTTCTTGGAAAACTCTCAGCCTCTGCACAAAAACCTCGTCTCCTCTCTCTCCAAATCCCAACACCACCACTCCCTCATCTGTGCGTCCTTCCCACGCGCTGTTCCTCAGGTACGCCGATCACCACGAAAAGCGTCAGAAGAAAAACCGTTTCTTCTACGCGTGGCGCTGTCGGTTTTGGGACTGCCGAGCTAGGCTAGGCTATTTGGCTGACGTGATCTTACGACATCGTTTCGAGCTTGAACAGCGTCGTTTCGGAGACGAAAGACTGGGCTCGGCCTTCGCCTATTGTGATGGAACAATGCCAAGAAGCTCTCTCCTGCTTGCACTACCTTTTCCAACGGTTTCCGTCACATGTAACTAAAATTTAGCATTCAAGCCTAATTTGACCGGAAGGCTAAACATGTGCCAAAATGGGAATTTAGCAATAATTTTTAAATAACTGCTTACAAATTATATTTTTTACTAGCATTTTGAGTCTAAAAGACTTGATTTTGGGTTTAAAAATCGAGTTTTTGAACGTCAATTTTCATGGTCTGATCACATCTGATGTGACATTTTGAGTCTAAGACTCGATTTATATGTGATATTTATTATATTCTTTTTCTCCTCATTTTTTCTACATTTTACCTCATTTTTCTGCGTTTCACATCTGCTCTCTTCTCACTACCTCTCCATCTGCTAATTTCTTCCTCCTCCACGCTAATCTGCACAAGCATAGCCGCCGCGTGACCAGGTCGCGCGACCCACGCCACGTGACCGAGACCACTGCCGCCGCCGCTCTTGGTTTTTTTTTTTTTTTTTTTCCTTCTCTCTGGTGGGTTTTGCTGGGCTGTGCTTGTAGATGGTAGTTGATCTATGTTTGTGTTTTGTACTCCAACACTTGCCGTGGGTCTGTGCCTTATGTTGTTGTGGGTCTATGCCGTGGGTTGAAAAAGCTGAGTAGAATGGGTTTTCTTGGTGGATTAGTTCTGAGCTGTACTTGTATTTGGTCTGTGCTTGTTTTGGTTGATCTATGTTTAGAACTCCATACATTTCAAAATTTTTGTTTTCCAGATGTAAATCGAGTGTCTAAGACTCGATTTTCAAGTGGGCGCCAAGTGGGTAAAATGCCACGTCAGGCGTGATTAGACCATAGAAATCGAGCCTTTGAGACTCGATTTTGACCCCCAAAATCAACTCTTTTAGATTCGAGAAACTAGTAAAAAATAAAATTTGTAAACTGTAATTACTAATTATATTGTTTAGACTCGATGGTATTGTTGCATTATGCCAAAACAAGATAATAATAATAATTTAATAATGCTAAAGCTCTCTCTCTCCACCGGTTAATGACGGCTGAAAAGAAATAATAAAAAAAGATTAAAAAATAATATTTTAATAAAATGGTAAAATAATAGAGTTTTAAGATGTTGGATGTATTGTAAAATGGTATGGTATAATTAATAAAGTAGTTTTTTGAGATGGTAAAATAAGATAGGATGATATTTTCCATTGTGAATGCTCATAGAGCATTCCCATTAAAGGTGCTAAAAATGCTAAATGCTATTTTTTAGCACCTCAAATGAAAAAAACACACTTCCATCAAATATGCTAAATCTTAAAAGATTTAGCACCAAGCTACAATGAGCTGTTATTGATAATAGCTCACTGTAGCTAGATTGTAAAAAAAAAAAAAAAACTTTTTTATTCTCACAACTCCTCTCTTTTCTCACTTCTCACTTCTCTTTACTCTCTCACTTCTCTCTTCTCTCTCCTGATGGATGTGATCTGGCGATGATGGGTCGATGGTCATAGGTCCAATGTGGTCTGATGGTCTGATGGTCATGATGCTATTCCTAGGTCACAGTGTGGTGTTACTGGGTCGTGTTTTTAATCTTGATTTTGGGTCACTAACGATCGTGGGTCGTGTTCCTAGGTCACTGACGTGAATCGAGTGAGCTCATTCGCTCATCGACGCAGATTGTGTTCCTGGGTCACTTGTGTTCCTTGGTCTTCTCTAGAAGATCCATGATTTGGTCCAATTGATTTTGATTTTAATTTTTTTTTTCTACTGTTGATTGGATGTGGATGTGGAGGGTGTGGTGGGTGGATGTTGATGTTGATGTTGATTTGGTTCGATTGCAGTTGATTTTTTTTTTTGGTCCAGTGATAAATGTGAATGTGGTGGGTGGATTTGGAAGTTTTTTTTTTCTATAAAGTTGTTTGTGGTTGCTGTAGATCTGGTTGGTGGTGGCGATGGTGGGTGGATGTGGTGGTTGTGGTATGGGTGGGTGGACGTGGTGGCTGGCGGTGCTGAGAATAGTTAGGTTGACTCATCCAATGGTGTAGACTCATTCTATCAGTGAGACAAAGGTTTCGTGCGCTCCACGCATGAGATACCTTCTTATTAATGACCAATTTTATTTTGAAATCGATTGTCATATGCCATTTCTATTCCAAATAAAATGTTCAATAATTTTATTTAATATTAATCAAGCATTAATAGTTTAGTACAAGAGTAGCAGATTAGAGAACGTATTGAGATAACATGCAATTGCCCTCAACTTCAACTCCTGAAATCAAAAAGTGAAGACGTGAAATTTTTGAAAATGGAACGAGGTTCCGTCAGTTCAAGGTGATGCAAACGATAGGCGTCCAATTGGTTAAAATGGTACCTGTAGTCACAGAATATCATATCACCATGCTACGTGCCAAGCACATTTCACCAGAAATTATCTTATCTCTGGTCAAGGTGCATATAACGACTTTATCACGCATGGAATTTACACCCATGTATACCAAAAAAAAGAAAAAAAGTGGTCCACACACTCTCTGCATAGACATAACACATTCTGTTTTACATAGCAAAACTAAACGTGAACAGCAGGTTTATGTTTCAGTTGCAATTGCTGTCAAAAATGTCCCTGTCAGTTCTTTTCTTCTTTTTTCCCACTCTCTTATTTGGAAAACAGAACAGCATAGAACATTTTATGCCCAATTAACCCATTTTTTTGAGATAGGAATTTTATGTTTAAATAAGGAGGGTTGAGTTACAGATTCTTCAGCCTATTATGCAGAGAAAGCATGCAGCTGGAGGCATCGTTCGTGTTACAAATAGCTGAAGCTCAAAGTTGGCTACAAAGAATCGTTACAAAGTGAAACTAACTGCAGCAATAAACACATGCTATGCTGTACAAAGGTTCAAGGAAAAAACCATGAAATTTCATTCTAACTGAAGGTTTTGTTACAAATAACAGCAAGCAACCATAACCATAGAGAGATCAGTAAAGTATATAAGAACTTCTAACGAGAATGCTTCTTAAGATCCTGAAGAACAACATGTGCAGCATTACGGCCAGGTGCACCCATTACGCCACCTCCAGGATGTGATCCACTTCCACACATATACAGCCCTCTAATTGGCGTCCTATGATCTGACCTGTATCCAGAAGAAAAGCAATTATTCTTTGCATGACATATTATATAAGATGCATACATATATCAAATTGAATTATTCTTGATCACCCGCTAAAGTAACTTCTAGAGGCTGTGAGAATTACCATCCTCTAATGGGTCGCATCAAGAAGAGTGAATCCAGACCCATAGCACCATGAAAAATATTCCCCCCTGTTACATATTTAGAGTGTAGTAAACAACATTCAAAATGCAAAAACATTCATTTTATGTCACATGTTGTCATAGTCTAGCAAGAAAACAAAAACATGTATTTTATCTACTCAACCACAATTCCTGTAACTTGTTTCCACAGGCCAAAGAAAAAGATGTAAGTTTTTTGCCAAATAAACTTACTTATTCATAATGTCAGTAGTCAACATAAAATTGCACAGACCTGTCAGACTGAATTCTCTTTCAAGATCTGGTGGTGTTAGCATGTCATAGCCGATGACTGATGAGCTGAAGCCAGGAGCATATTCATCAATCGAGTTGAAGCATCTTTGTGCATATGATTCCTATCAGGATTTATCATATAGCAATCAATGAATCTGTACAGCACCACTTAGAATGATTTAAACATTCCACTTGGGAAAAAAATTATTAACAAGATCAGTAATACTGCCATTTCATTTAATCCTGTAGGTAGAATAGCAACTTACTCTATATATGGGATCTTCCCAGCTACCATCTGAGGGTTTATAAGGTGTGTATTGTGTAAACAAGCTGACGACATGCTTACCTACAAAAAAAAAAATGCAGAGTTGATTATTTTACAAGTAAATGGAGACAGTACATCAAACTGCAATATCTCCAGTGTAAGAATATAAGAAAAGGAATTAATTACTTTGAGATCCCATATAATTTTGAGGAAATATACCCTTGACACAAAAGAAGACCATCAATTTCATCAGAGTGGAAAGTAAACAATGCTTCTATAAAAGTATTTGTTAGCTTATTGCAAATAATTTCTAGGGACTTCAGCTTCCAACACAAGCTGCATGCATTCAATTCTCACCATAAATAGTGAAAGTTCTAGT
Organism: Castanopsis chinensis; assembly: GCA_032878915.1. NCBI lineage: Eukaryota > Viridiplantae > Streptophyta > Magnoliopsida > Fagales > Fagaceae > Castanopsis > Castanopsis chinensis. The sequence continues at coordinate 4,037,021 of JAVQMG010000122.1, read as the reverse complement.
GTCATTAAGAAAAAAATTAACGAGCTAGAAGAGATTTTAATCAGCATCACTAAAACATCGCATAATACATTGCTGCTTTGACAAGTTTGTATGAAAAACTATCACAAGAGAATCTGCTTGTTTCTGGATTTTATTTTTTTCTGTTACAAAAAGCTAAGATGGCATGGAGATCAAACCAACAACACTGAATTAAATGATACAATTTCTAAAGAACTTCAGAAGTTTTCCCTTTTTACTTACCAGGTGGGGATAAGGTCTTGTCCAATGAAGAAGGAATTGTCATTTCCATTACAGGCCTTCGTGATGGTAAACCATTCCAAGCATCTTGACATGCTGAACCAATCTCCTCCATACTATATTGACCAGAAAGACGAGGAAAAAGGTAAGAAGATATGCATAAGATCCAGTCCAGATATCATAATAGACCTAGGAGTGAAATCTGGGAAATGATTCAAATCTACCATTGATACATACAAATAGAAAATTGGTACTAATTACTTACTAAAAGAAAAGGTACTAATCATACAAGCAGATCAGTGGATGAGTAAGATTAACCATATGGAACCACATAGAATGGACATAAGCTCTAAAATGATTTTTTACACACGTGTGTGTGTATCTTGTACATGCTAGAATACCTTTCTGAACCAATGCGAATGGTGGCCGTATGCTGGGGACCCACCTCTGGATAACTCAATCTGCAAGACTTGAACTGAGGCAATTTATCAATGGCTACGTTAATTTTTGTTGTTCCCTGTAGCAGTCAATGACAACCAAATCAACTCATTAAATACCATTATCTCCAAAGACAAACTGTTCCAAACATGGAAAAAAAGAAAGAAGTCCCTCCAAGAGGAAAAAAAAGGACATTTTAAGTTAAGTCACATCATAGAACTAAAACTCATGGAAGTACTACACATGCAACACTACTGATGAAAATTCATTTCATACACCACAAGACTTTATCCTTTCCAGTTACACTACACTTCTTCAGCAATTCCCTTTTTATTATAATGCAGATTATCTTCATAAAATTCTGCTAGCTTGGGAAGACTAGCATGGAGAACTTTCATTTGTTTAAATTGGACTCCCTACCCCAAGGGCCACAGCTTTAATGACAGAGAAAAGGCCACTTTTTGTAGGTTGGTTTCTTTTCTATTCCTTTTCTATTTACCTAAAGAATAATCCAGAAAAGTAGCAAATTAAGGATTTTACAGCCCTATAAAACATAACGAACTAATTAAATTTAGTGATCTAGAAATATGAGAGACATATGTTCAATAGTTTTCCATGTGTGAATGATTAATGTTATGAATGAAGGGATCTTACAGAACTATAATCAGAGTTCTTGATAGCTCGTACAAAATCATCAGGAAGAAAATTTGGAGGGACCAACTCCTGTATCAGAAAAGCTTAATCTTAAAAAGGGAGAAAAATTAATGAAAAAAATTTGACAAGCTGACTTAAATCTGCCACCATTTTTAGTGAATACATTTGTTTACATCTTTCTTTAATAATCATTTGGTGTCAATGACTCAATGCTTTACCCAGTCATGAAGTAGAAATAGCACTTTTAATTTTCTTACCATGAAAGTCTTGTAAGGGGTTGCATTTGACAAAATAATTGAAGAACAAAATTGTTCCCCATCAGTCAGCAATACCTAAATTACGAAAATGACATGGAACTCAGAACAGTTTAATGAATGCTTTGAGATTGCTCAGTTGAGGCAATGTGGGAATTCAAACTAACCCCATTTACTATGCCGGAGTCTTCAATCATCAATTTTGAAACCTGAAAAGACATGAATTTACAAAGTCAAAGGACAATAATTTTCCTAGCTGAGGAGCGCAAATTATTGCATACACAGAAGCAATGTAGAAAGAGATGAAAACTAAGCCAGATTATTGAACATAAGCTATTTCTGAAAAAGGCTAAACTAGAAGTATGTTCCTTTTCTTTTTCTTTTTTTAATTTGTAATTTACACATGCACCAAAGGGGTCTTTAACTTATAACCCCACCCTCCACCCCATTCTTATGGGGGGAGAGGAGAAACCATTTCAATTAGAGCTTGTTGGCTTAACTAGAAGTATGTTACATTTTAAACAAGCATTAATATCATGTCTCTGTATTAATCAAAATAAAAACTTAAAAGAGTATAATACTCCACTAATGAAAGTTAGAAATATGGAGGATAAAAGGTTAAAACACACGCACGCACAATGAGGAAAAATTATAGCTGAACTAAAGGATTATGCATCATTACATTTCTAATAAACATACCTCCGCATTGGTTATAATATGAACACCAGCTTCTTTAGCAGCCTTACTAATGGCCAAAGACACAGAACCCATCCCACCTTCAACGTGCCTACAAAGAATGTCAACCATACATGTAAATGGAATTTGATAAACAGTAAGATGCATGCAATAGGAGACATTTCAACAATGTGAAAATCAAAATAAAAATGTAAAATCAACCAAGATATTACAACTACCAATAAAATTTCTTTTTTTAAAATGTCAAGGCAACAGAAAGAGAAAACAACATGCTATTTAAGATGGATATGTGGACCACAAGGCCAAAGATTTCCAATCAAAATAATTTAGGTATTTTAAAAAAAAATAATACAAAAATATATGCATACCTAGGTTCAGCTTGCTATTTTACAATGAAAAAATGACAAAATTGATTGTCCTATAAATAACCTTCACACGTGAGATACTTACGACCAAATATTTCGTTCACCATCGGTCTCACCCATAACATGATGTAGCAGAACATATCCACTCCCAGGTGTATGGATACTTGCCTATGAAACAAAACTAAGAAGGCCATCTTATTAATGCTGAAAAATAGAATACCATTTCTTTTATTCAGTCAAAAGACCAATCCTGTTTTTGTAATAATTAAAACAGATCTGAGCTGCACAATATAATGGGAATGAAAATATGAATCACCTTGAGGATATTGTTAGTCTATGGACAACTGTTAGTCTATGACAATGGTATGAGTTAAATAGTTCTTGCAACTCTTTAAAGTTTATGTCATTATGGCCAACCGAAAATGCCATCAAACTAGCAAATAGATGATAATTATAACCCAATCCAAAGCACTAGTAAATTTTAGGCAATATATGCTTAAACTTTAAAAGTTCACGTAAAATGCCAGAAAGAAATATGAACAGCTGGCTCCTTTGAAAACTCATTCTTTGACAAATGAAATACCCTGTGTAAAAAGAAATAGTAAAATTTAAAATTAAAAAAAAGGGTGAAAAGTAACCTGCAGTGAATTTGCTTTCTATTAATTAGAATGGTATCTAACTTCAAATAGCCCTCTTTAAATGGGGATAGAACGATAGATTGATACAGAACAATGATGCTCTGATACTAAATTTGATGCAGCACAACATTCAAAGGAAAATTGGGGAAAATAAAAATAATAGAAAAAGAAGGATAAACCTAGTATTCAACACCAAGCAGGATAACCTAGGAATTAGCACCCAGCAAGGAATCAACACTATTAAACCACCAGCAATTCCTCCTCAGTCAAAGCCCAACCCTGGTAGTCGTCAATTAGTAAAGATGAAAAGGGAAGAGGGATGGGTAGTGAACCCTCAATCTGAACTAGTCTTGAGTCAAATGTTTTAAATGTCAAGGCTTTGGTCATGTTGCTACCAGGTGCCCTAATAAAGCCCTCTTAATTGACGGAAAAAAAGAAGAGTGTAATGAGGAAAGTCTAGAAGAACTAGTCTATGAACCTAACATTGATGACATCCAAGGCATAGATGAAAAGTTTGAGGGGGATCCTAACTACCTAGGTTGCATTGTATTGCCTCAAGCTGAACTCCCTGAGAATAGTCTTCATACACCTAAGGTGAGTGAAGTGTATGTTTGTACAACCTAAAAGAACAACTGAGAAAAAGGGCTTAAGAATCATAAGCCTAGAAATGCTTGAAAGGGCAATGAGCAAACATTGCCAGCCAATTTACATATGAAATTTGCACCACTAGGTCTATAAGCATGAGTTGGTTTGAAGTAAAATGTAGGAAGCCTTTCAATCTTCTTCCACTATCATCACATGTTAACGTATCTAGGTTAGCAGAAACATATACACATCACGTTCATGAAAAGTATCATGAGGTCAGTAAGCAATCTGAAACAAATGATAATCAATATAAAGTTCAGGTTGATTCGTGTTATAATATTTCTAGAAGATGATTATTTCTTCCACTTAGGCTCAAATGATATCCCTACAAATAGTGTCAAATGACTCAAACCGTTCAAAGTGTTGAAACCGTTTGGACCAAACGTGTATTTGGAAGAAAATTCAAAGGTTAGTTATCCCAGATGATCCATTTGATGAGCTTCTCATGTTAGGAACCTAAAAAGGTTCCTAATGGCGATGGGTATGAATTGTAAGGGAATTGATGAGAATTGTAGGGAAATTGACTTAATTCGAGGTAGTCACCCTCTATAGAGATTAAGAGAGAGAGAGAGATGCACTAATACACTAAGAAGTTAGTTTATTCTTCAATTGATATCTCATATTGGATTACAATTATGTATTTATAGGAGATTAGCTCTAATCTCATTAGCCCACATGGACTCATCCTATTGGTTCAATTATTCCCCATGTGCATTAATAATTCTAACATATGCTAAATGTGATTAACATACTTGGATTTGTAACTAACTAATTAACTAAATCCCAATACAACAATTATTATCCATATGCTTATAGCATTCCTAACATTTCCCTCCCCTTGAAAACACTTTGCCCACAACGTGTTGTTATAAAATAGCATCTTCATCAAAGAAGATCTTCCAATGGACCAATACCGTAGTGACATTTTGATCACCATAGAAATGCATTTCTTTTTGACAAGCGGTCTTGTGCACATGAAGGTTTCTTCTTCGTAGATCTTCAAACTTTGCTCAAATTCTTGAGCGTTCAATGATTCTTCAATCTTTAAGGTCTCATTGGTTCTTTGAACGTTGAAATGTTCTTGTATCCTTAAGACCTCATTTGATTCTAGAACCATTAAAATTCTTGGCGCTTGTATCTTGGATTCTTGGATCACCGACACTTGGATTGCCAATTCTTGAATCATAAACTCTTGAATGAAAGCCTCCGTTGGTGCATCAAGAATTGGTTCTTGGAAGATCATCGTCACCTTCTTTGTTGGTTCTTTCGCTTAAACTTCAAGGGCAGCATGTACATGTACATCATCATCCACTTTGACACAAAAATCAACATTCCGGCTTACAACAACAGTAGTGGATTCTTAAAACTTGATTTGTTCTTCGAATTTCATTGAATCAAGAGATTGTAACTCCTCTTCCGTCATGTTCTCGAGACTCTTTTTCAATCTTGAGAACTCTTCATTCATGGCCTTGTTAGACTCAGCCAAGGTCTTGACCTTCTTTAGAACAGCATTGTGAAATTCATACAAAGTCTTGACATCCTCTGAAACTTTGTTCACCATTTGCCGTAATTCTTTCCAAACTTCTCTTCAGGATTATTCGTCTGTATCAAGATCGATAGCTCTGATACCAATTGTTAGGAACCTAGAAGTTTCTAATGGGGATGGGTATGAATTGTAAGGGAATTGATGAGAATTATAGGGAAATTGACTTAATTCGAGGTAGTCACCCTCCATAGAGATTAAGAGAGAAAGAGATGCACTAATGCACTAAAAAGTTAGTTTATTCTTCAATTGATATCTCATATTGGATTACAATCATGTATTTATAGGAGATTAGCTCTAATCTCATTAGCCCACATGGCCTCATCCTATTGGTTCTATTATTCCCTATGTGCATTAATCATTCCAACATGTGCTAAATGTGATTAGCATGCTTGGAATTGTAACTAACTAATTAATTAAATCTCAATACAACAATTATTATCCACATACTTATAGCATTCTTAACATCTCATGATCCCAGTACAAACCTTATGACTAATTCACTGAAGCTTCTATCAGTATGTCAAGGACATATTGATACTATTTTGGACATTGAAAGGGAGGACCAGACTCAAATTCATTTGGATCCTTGGCCTTAATCTGCTATAGCACCACATGGGCTGCGGGAGCTCATTTGAAGGGGTCAAGGACTCAAGGCTCTCCGCTCTCCCAACTTGAGAGAGTTGATGCAGACACTAGTGATTACTTCATTGAACCAAAATTGTTGCTGATTTGATGTTGAACTATTTTTGGGAATTGCTTTTATTTGAGTTCAAGGATTTTATGGGATTTGGTTGTCATTTGATTATGAGTTGATTTTCTTTCCTTATTTGATGCTATTTGGGAGTGTATTTAAATGCCCCCGTGAAAAAAGTTTTAGGGGAGGCTTGATGAATGAAATTTTATGTTGGAATTTTCTAATGTCTAGGTGCTAATTCCTAGCAACCTACATGTTAATTCCTAGGTTTTTTGCTTGGAACTAATTCCTAAAGACATGTCCTAAACATTTTAAGGAAACACTTATCAGTGACTAAATGTCATGATGAATTAAACTGAAGAGCATCAAAAGAGTAAAAAGTAACATTCATTTGAGGTTTTAAGGGGGGCAGAGGGGGGGAGAGCTCAAAGAAAAATCATGGTCTCACTGTTTCCTTTTAAATAAAATTTTAATTTGTATGACCCAGTGTTCAAACAGAAAATCACAACTAAATATCTACACCATGCACCAAGAATAGAAGTTTTACCATAGTTCCAATAATAGCATCTGCAGCAAGTGTTGCCTTCACCACATCTGACTGTAGATACCCAAATTAATGACAAACATCATTAGATTCAGAGGTTAAGGTCTTTGCACAAGTGAATAGTAAACAAGCTTTCACACAAGGATCAAAATGCTTGTGAAAATAATATAAAAACATAACTGGTAGGTCTAATGACCAATAACCCTTAGAGAAGAACGTTTGATATTGACAAAGACATTTAATGCTCTTTTCTGCAGCTGAAGCTTCAAGATTATGCATATTTATTTGATACATAAGAATTTTAGTCCTGTACAAAAATACATGCATTTTTTTTTTTTTTTTTTATAAACAATTTCAAAAATAGTGATATATCACATTTGAGGAGAATGATCTTCTGCTTAAGTGCTCATCAAAAGAACATGTTATTTAATGCTCTAAGCTTTTTATCCACACTAACAATTGATATGGAAACATATCTAAAATCATTTATGGCCTGTTTGGGAGTTAAAAAAAGGAGGGGGAGTAGAGTAGAGGGAGGGAGAGTAGTTCAATTACCTTATTTGAGAGTTTTTTAAGGGAGGAGGGGGAGGAGTTTGGAGGGGTTTCAACTCCCTCAAACTCCTCATTTTTAATTCCCCCAAATTGGAGAGATTTGGAGGGAGAGTGGGGAATAAAAATGCTTGACCAAATGAATTATCAAATTTGCCCTTATTATATTAACAAAATTACAAATGAAAAAACTAATTACTCCCCTCCCCCTTACTTAATTTTAAAAACATCCAAACAAGGTGGAGGATAGCCATTCCCCTCTGCTCTCCTTCCCACTACTCTCCTCTTCTTTACTCCCCTCTACTCTCCTCCCTCTCTAAACTTCCAAACAAGCCATTAGTTCTAAAGCTTGGAGAGCGGTGATTGCATTCACCATCAAACTATAGTCTGGAAATCTCTCAGCACTCAATAATCATCATAAATTCATTTAATATGCAATTTTTACCTAATGAACATATTGAAGCAATTTTTGAAAGCCCTTCATGGTCAAATAGCTGAAACATGTCATATTTCTTATTTTCCTAGTAACTTGGAACTAACAAGGTTGGCTAATTATAAAACACCATAGCATCATCCAATATCTCAGACATGCTAAACAAATAACAATGACTTCAGTGCTACTCAAAGTAGTGATGACAACCTCAAACCACATATTCAGAACCTTTGATGTTGGGGACAGTAAAAGGTCCATAAAGTCCCTGTCAAAATCATATAAAATGCATTATAAACCTAAAAGACATTCAAGTTGTGAGTTATAGTGGATTTATGCTTACTAATTCAAGCTGGTTTTACAACGTGAATCCCATATAAACAGAAGCAATAAGAAAAAAAAGATGATACTTGTCAGTAGAAAAGGTAACACTTACACCATATCTTTTTGCCCCAAGGAAAGAGCATGCTGTAGACAACGGGTCCAGAAAACTGATTTGTGCAACTTATCCCTCAGCCAATCAATCAAATATGAATCCCCATGAAGAGTTTCAGGGGTATGTGATTCCAAAAGAAAATCCATGAATTTACAGAACTTATGCAGTTGACTTTCATATCTATTAATCAGTAAGGAAAGAAAAAAAAGAAAGATGACTTAGAGTACAGGAAACAAATAAGCACTATTATCCACTGCATGGGACATAAAATGCTAAGCAGAAATATGTCTCTTGCATATTACATCATTTAAAGAAGTGAGAAAAACTACAATGATATGGTAGTCCCATGAAGTTTGAATGGCTCTACGCACATTCTATATAGAATCTCAACCCAAATTCATTGGTTTAAACAGTACATTATGGGGAAGGCAGCCTTCATCATATAAATTTAAAACAAGCACCTTCGAGAATCCAAAAAATGATTCTACTCCATCCAATATGATGATTATTATTAGTAAGAGAACAAGGCGGATCAGAAAGGAGAATGACTGAAGTATCCATCAGTGGCTCCAACTTTTTCTGATTGCCTCAATTCTCTCTCTCTCTCTCGTTAAATATTAGCTATGATATATATTCCACGTTGAATATGCTAGTATGGATGCGGAAGTGAAAGCATAAAGTGTAGAACACAATAACACACGAGGATTACTTGGTTTAGCCTAACCGCCTACATTCATGGAGAAAACCCTAACAGGCTACATCGATAATATATTACGGTGTACTACAAATCCTGTATTACAATGAACCATAACATGGGTATATCTAATAGACTAAACCTTAGACTAATAGATTTCTAGTACAAGTAGGAGACTTGGCTTGCACACAAAGTAGAATTAGGCTTGAGCCTATGCTAATGGGCTAATATATCTCTAACATACATACATACATACATACATATATATATATATATATATAGTCATTCATATTTCATGGGATGGGAGAACCATAGTCAAAGCTAGGATGCACGGACACTTCATTTGGCACGCCGTACCTTTAACTGTACCCGTGTCCATGCCCTTGCATCCTAGAGTCAAAGACCCCCAGTAATGATATATTACCTATCTATAAATTCTTAGCCGCATCAACTTAGAGCATTCAAATAAATAGATTTAAGCATATTCAGAGATCTTGAACTCTACTTTCTACTAAAACTGATCACAGTTTACAGCGTCCAAAATGATACACACACATGCTCTGGTTTATCAGGCTATAGACATAGTGCACAATGCTAGTGTGGCTAAATGGGGTGAGGAAATAGCACCTGGGATAAGCCTCTGCGTCTCGTTTAGAGAACTTTGAAATCTCCAAATAATTCTGGTCGTCGTTTGGCCACAGCAGAAGATAACGCCCATCAAGACAAGGTGTAAACGATGTACACATCGGCTTCAACAACTTCAGCCCATGTTTCACCAACTCTAATTCTCTTCAGTTCCGAAACACACACACAAAATAAACAAAATCAAATGTCTGGGAAACCACACACAACAACTTGTCAGCTTAATAAATTGTAAAAAAAGGTTGTGTATTGTAGCGTGGGCAGCACGCTCAAAGTCAGAAAAACCTTGAGTGCCCAAACCAATAAGTGAATCTATGTAATCAGGATAATCGTTAAGGTAAGTTGAATTGAAAGTAGAAATAGAACAGTAAAAAGTAAAGACGGAGAAAAAGGAAGGAGCAAGCAGCTAGCTAGGGGAGGCACCTAACGATGGAGGGGCGGAGGAGGCTGTGGAGGTAGCTGCAGCGAGAGAACTTGAAGCCGGGGATGATCTCCTCCGTCACGGCAGCGCCGCCGATGACGTGGCGTCGCTCGAGAACAGCCACCGTTAGGCCGCCGCGAGCAAGGTAAGTGGCGGCTATCAAGCCGTTGTGGCCGGCGCCGATGACCAGCGCGTCCCATTTCTTCTTCTCCTTGATGAGAACGCTGCTGCTGAAGCCTCTTAGCCACATCTCCCAAAAGCTTGTTGCTGGTTTTCAACTTTCAGTTTCATGGATCATATAATACTACTATTATGAAGTTTTTGCAAGTGGCAAGCAATTGAATATATTTTTTTAATATAGGTGGGACCAACCTGTGTAACACTTTGTCGTTTTGTCTAATTTTTGTGCACGAACTGGGAATATTTCTACTAATATAAAAAAGTAACCACTTAGTCATCAACGGTCCCATGGTCTAGTGGTCAGGACATTGGACTCTGAATCCAGTAACCCGAGTTCGAATCTCGGTGGGACCTTTTTTTTTGGCTTTTCATATTTACCTCTATGAAATCTCTCTCCAAAACCGTCTATTTGATCTCAACTTCCAAAGAGAAATCTAGTGCACGACAAGGTGAAAAGCTTTCAACATAATTAGTAGTAGTCTTAATAAACTAAATATTTTCATATTTACCTCTATTAAATCTCTCTCCAAAACCGCTTGACCTCAACTTCCAAAGAGAAATCTAGTGCACGATAAGGTGCCAAAGCTCTTTCTACAAACAAAATTTAGCTACCAAACTTAGTTAATAAAATAAATATTACTATATATTTTGAGAAAGACAAAGTTTAACAACCTAATTAGCTGTAATCTTAATAAAATAAATATTATCACATATTTTAAAAATATAATCTTTAAATTGTATGTTTTTTGTCTTTTTAATACATATGTCAAATTTTGTATCAATTGGATATTATTTACTATATGATCTATAAGTTTATATTTAATGCATAATTTTATCACATATTTTAAAAATCTAATATTTAAATTGTATGTTCTTTACATTTTTAATACACGTCAAATTTTATATCATTTAGATATTATTTACTATATGATCTATAAGTTTATATTTAATGCATAATTTTAAACAACAAAAATGTGCAATTTAAACAATTTATTGATGACATAGTTATTGATTTTTAATTTTCTAGAAATTTTGCAAGTATGGAAGATATAAGAAGAATATGTAATCCAATGATAGATTTGTCAAAATTCACCTCTAATAAAAAGATATTGAGTAAGGTTGTAGTCTAAGGCTAAAATCAATATTTTGTAGCTAAATTTTGTCATTTTGAAAATCTAACCGTTGAATTACGTGTTTTTTTATGTTCTTAATACACATGTCAAATTTTGTATCAATTGGATATTATTTACTATATGATCTACAAGCTTATATTTTATGCATAAGTTTGAACTATAAAAATTTGCAATTTAAACAATTTATTAATGACATAACTATTAATTTTTAATTTTCTAGAAATTTTGCAAGTATGAATGATATAAGAAGAATATATAATTCATCAATAGATTTGTCAAAATTCACCTCTAATAAAAACATATGGGGTAATTACACATAACTCACCTGTGATTTGGGCGAAAATCACTTTGCCTACCCGTGGTTTGAAAAGTATCACTTAATCCACCTGTAGTATATTTCCGTCAATCTCCGTAACTTACCTCAGTCCCAGCCGTTACAAAAACACTTCTTAACCCCAAAACACAACATAACACAGATCAAAACACCCAAAACTCAAAAAAATTTCGAGAGAGAGACCTGTGGTGAGATCAACATGTTCTTTGTGGTTGGAGTGTCTAGAGGGGGAGAAAACACAAGTTTCGCAACATCGAAGCTAGGGAAGGTATGCGTGAATGCTGTTGATCTGTATTTGGGTTCATGATGGCATTTTTTTATCACGACCCATCGACGTAGTTAGGGTTTGTTAAATTTTCTAAAATTGGTGTATGTTAAATGTGCATTTTGCTATTTATATGTAGAATCACTTAGGATGTAACTAATGTATTGCTATGGTTGTTTATATAATGTGTATACCTGAAAGAATCAAGTTTATTTATCAATGATTACACTTGTTTGTGAACTGTGGGTAGTGTGGTTCCTATGAATTTGTTGGGAATCTGGTTTTACATGTGCTTTATGTGGCCCTTTGTCTGTGTGTTATCTCTCAACAACAAAACCAATTTTATATGAAAACAAAATAGCACTATGTTTGGCTTGTTGTCTCTTTTGGCTTGTTGTCATTTTTTGCATGTCAGTGTGTAAACAAACTACTTATTTTAATTGTAGATGGTTGACTTCACATTTGACATTGAAATTCATGTTGGGGGATGTTTTGTGGAGAACCCAACCCTTGAATATGTGGGTGAGTCTGTACATACATTAACAAAAATTGACCCTGACAAGTTGAGTTTCTTTAAAATTCAAGATTTATGCCATCTAGTTGGTGCTCCTAAAGAACACAGTAGATATAGGTATTTACTTCCTAAAGGTGGTCTAGAGGATGATTTAAGGGCCATAGAAACAGATGCAGATGTGGTGAACATGACTACTCTTCATAGGGCATGGCCAGCTAACAAATCATAATCTATATTGACATAGATGTGGAGCCACTAGTAGTTGAGCATCCTGATGAAGGGGGAGTGACAGATGATGATGTAGGTGGTGATGGAGGGGGAGTGGCAGATAATGGTGTAGGTGGTGTAGGTGGTGATGGAGGGGTGGATGAAATAGATTTGGAGAGTGATTATGATGAAGATGATGAGAATGATGAAGAAGAAGATGTTGAGGATGTTGAGGTTGGTGTAAATGTTGAAGAACTAGATGTTGAGGTTGGTGCAAGGGTTGAAGAATAGAATGTTGAAGGAGATGATGATGATGATTGGCTTTATGAAGGCCTAGAGGGGGATGACTTTGGTAATGACATATTTGTTGCTCCAAACTCAACTCCCTAAGATTCTGCTCCAAAATCAAGTGATGCTCCAAATACAGTCCCAGAATCAAGCAATGCACCCACACAGCTCCAGAATCAAGCAATGCACCCTATGCAGACCCTGAGTGAGCTGAACCATCTCAGCTCTTGAGGATGACCTGGTAAGCATGGATGGGTCTGATGATGAGTAGGTACCTAAGCAGCTAGAGTTTAATGCTAAGAGTGACATGAGAGAATGTTGTACTGAAGAAGGAGATCAAGTCTCCTAATGCAAAGGTGTTCAGAGCTGCTTTGATGGAGTATGCAATTAGAAAACCTATTGACATCAAATTCAAGCTTAATAAGAGGACCGAGATATCAGTTCATTGCAAGAATGGGTGGGTGGAGATGTTATGCATCTCAAATAAGTAGAGAGCTAACATTTCAGATTAAGACCTTGATTGATGACTATACTTGCCTCAAGTCTTTTAGAAATTGCTAAGCAACATCAGCTTATGTTGCTAAGAGGTTCATTGAGGATTTTAGCAAATATCCAAATTGGGAGGTGAATGGTGTACACAATCATGTGATGCAAAATTTATCTGTTGACCTAAGTGTAAACCAAGTGTATAGGTCAAAGAGAAAGGCAAAGGATTTGATCAATGGAGATGAGCAACTACAATATGGTGTCCTTGGGGACTATGCACAAATGATAAACACTATAGACAAGGGGAGTAGGGTTATACTACAGACAGAAATGGCTGATGAGACTTCCCAGTCAAAATTTAAGAGGATGTATGTTAGGTTCAATGCTCAGAATGTAGGATTTTTAAGTGGATGCAGGCCATTTGTAGGTTTAGATGATTGTCTCATAAAGCACAGATTTGGTGGGCAAATCTTATCTACCACTGTCAAGGATGCAAATGAAAACATTTTTACAGTAGCCATGGCTGTTGTGGAACAAGAAAACAAGGAGTCTTGGATATGGTTTTTGGAAGTTTTTTCTGATGATATAAGGAGGCCAGAGTAGCTTCAGTTGGTCTTCAATTCTGATAGGCAAAAGGTATGCAAGTTTTGTTCAGTTATACTTGAATGGTTTACTTCGTTTGCTAAATTAACATGTTTTGTTTGTTTGTTTGGTTATTTGCAGGGGCTTATACTTGCAATAGAGACACTATTCCCTACTGTGGAGCATAGATATTGTGTGGAGGTGTGCTGCTGCCACAACAGTTAGGGAGTTTAAGAGATGCATGTAGTACATAAAGGATTTGGATGAAGAGGCATATGAGTATCTTGCAAAAATTGCACTTGCATAATGTACAAGGTCACACTTCACTCCTAGGGCCTTAACAGATTGTTTGTTAAATAACTTAAGTGAGTTTTTTAACTTAATGATATTGAAGTCTAGGGACAAGCCTATCTTTGCAATGTTGGAGTGGATTAGGGTTTAACTTATGACTAGGCTTTACATAAAAGGGAAGGGATAGAGAAGTATGCTAGAAAGTTGAGTCCAAGCATACAAGATAAGTTGGAGAAATTAAAGGTTGAAAGCAAGCCATTTAGTGCTACCTCAGCTGGCAGTTTCCTTTATAAGGTAGTCAGTCAATATGAGAGGCATGTAGTTGATCTTGTCAATAAGGCTTGCAGCTGTAGGTCTTGGGATTTAAATGGCATTCCATGCAAACATACCATAACAGCCATTTATACAAATATTGAGACACCAAAAGCCTACACCCACCCATGTTACCACAAAGAAACTTACATGGAGATATACAAGGAGGTACTTCCTCCCATGCCTGGCTAGTCAGAATGGGTTGAGACTGGACAGTCTGCTTCCTTAGCATCTTACATATACAAACCACCAGACAAGCCACCCAAGCAAAGTAAGAGGGCTTCTGATGAGCCTAAGAACTCTTACAAAACAAGTAGGTTGAACAGACCTATAAGGAGTGGGAAATGCAAAAAGGAAGGGCATAACTCAAGAAGGTGCAAGGCTGGCATCACTGGGGAGACACCATGGCAGAGGAGACAGAGGCTTGAAAGAGAAAAAGTTGAAAGTAATTGAGATTTAAATGGCAAAAAAAACTTTTCTAAACTTATAAAGGTATTAATGTACTGAAATTAGATTTTGTTGTAAGCAAAGGGAGGGGTGCCTGCACCTAGTACCAGATTTGGATCTGCACCTCAGGCCCAGTAGCCTACCCAGACTTACAACATAAGGTCTACCACTCAGCCTTCATTCTCACAGCAAGGAAATCAAGCTTCACAGCAAGGAAATCGAGCTAGGCCATCACATGGGAGCAAGATGGTTCTCTTCCTCACAGCTAGGGTTTCACACATTTAGGGAGACTTGGGATACCCTACCAAGTTTTTCATAGGTAACTTAGTTGAGTTATCTCTTTCCTAGATGGTTATGTAGACTGAGATATTTTTTAACAAGTGGATCTATTTTTTATTTTGTAGCCTTCACGTGCAAATAGCAGCATTGGTGGTGTGAGGACTAAAGGACAGCTTGCTGTACAAAGGCCACCAAAAATGAATTCAGTGGGTGGAAAGAGTAAAGGCAAGAAATGAAGCTAGTGGGTACGCATGCCAACATTAGGAGTAAAGCTAGTGGGAACATGCCAACTAGTGTTTTTTGTTAAGACCACTGTTGGCTTTTTGTAATTATCAATTAGTGTAAAAAAAAATCACCTTTTTGTAATTATCATATATATATATATATATATCTCTTGGTTGTGACTCTGCAAATATTCACAGGTTACGAAATCAGGAATGCTGTTTTGGCTTCCTTCAATGAACTGTAAATCAAAGTCAAAAACTGAAAGGATGGCTTGCCATTGTGCAAAAATTTGTTTTGATGCAATGTTTTGAACATCTTTTTCTAAAACATGTTTTATAGATTTACAATCGATCCTTATTAAAAACTTTTGATTCAAAAGATCACTTTGAAATTTTGAAATGCATGGCACTATGGATAGTATTTCTTTTTTAATAGTACTATAATTAAGCTGAGTGGGAGTCCATATTCCTGAATGAAAACAAACTATCTGTTCAGGAGAATCAAGACTGACATGTTGGAGGAGAATGCCACCATAACCTATGTTAGAGGCATCTGCCTAGACAATCTTGAAGGAATTGGTTGAGGGAATTCCTAAACAAGGGAGTGTCTTGACATATTTTTTTATTTCTTTGACAACTGCTATGTGAGTTGGAGTCCAAGGTGGTGGGTTGGTGCGAAGTCTATCAAAGAGGGGTTTACATTTTTGCCTGAGATTTTGATAGAAATCTGAAATGTAATTGAGAGATCCTAGAAATCTCTGAAGCTGGGTTTTATTTAGGATTTCATCTGGAAACTTATCTGCAAACTGAATAGCTCTATCTATGGGTTTGATAACTCCATAATGAATATCAAAAACCTAAGAACCGAACTTTGGTTTGAAAAAGTTTAATCTTTAGGGCTGAAACAACAAAACCATTGAGCTTGATGGTATTGAGAAATGCTTTGGAGCTAAAACCTTAAGGTAGGAAAATCCATCAGTAGTCAACTCTTTGGCAAAGAGGATATCCATTCCATGGATAAAAAGACTATTATGGGCACTAATCATGCAAGGCTTAGTCTTAAGACTCAAGCTACCTTGAGAAGTGCTATTGCCAACTTGCATCCTGAGATACAAACTAGTATTTTAGGATTCAAGGCGATTCTCAAAAAAAAAAAAAAAAAGGATCCAAGGCAATGTTTGAATCATCTGGCAGATGGTTTGAACATTTCAAGACATTGGTCACTACCACTTTCCCAGTCCATGGAGATAATTCAGATGACACTGATGACATCTTCATCCAAGCAAGATGGGAAGATTACTTTGGGAGTAGTCTCAGAGTATATGAACAAAACCATCCATTCCAGGTCTTCTCATTAACTATGAAGATGGGTCTGACGACTCGGAAAGGGATTCTAGCTATTTATCAAAAATGTTTGAATATGGCTTCATAAGATTGATTAAGTTATCAAGCCATTGTAAGATCAGCCAGTTTCCACAAATCATCCAGCAGGTTATGACTCAGATCAAAAGTCCTTTTGTTTCTATCAGATGCTGGAGCACAATCCCACAATAGGACAGAAACAACTGGATGACTGTCCAGCCTTCCACACACTTAGTACTCATCAATGGGTACACTCACCAACATCCCTAGTATAAGGGAAACTCTTAGTTGTCCTACAATAATCCATACGCTCTTGCAAATTGTTGGAGAAATTACTTCACCAATGAAGTCCTTGATATGGTCCAAGATCTATGGAAAGATTACCATCACATAGGAAATACAGGAAGAATTTCTGTCTTCACTACCAAGCCTTACTCTACTGCAACCCAGGTCTCCGCAGAATTGGTTATATTAATCTCAGCTAGTTCATCACAATGGAACCAGACTATGAACCATTAATATACTGCGGATTATGCAACCGATACGCCATTTATCATGAGCATGAGGACAACTATGACCCCGCATGGGATCCTTATGAAGGGTATCCATCTGATGCTCCCTCAACAAATTAAATTATTTTGACTAGCACCAGCCACTACTCAAGATAAAGTTCCAATCCGGTTACTATTCAGAAAACAACATCAGTCACTGTTTGAACAGTACCTGTACTTAGCAAATCTCTAGACAAGTTACTATTCATCCACAGTACCAGTCACTGTAGATCAATAGTACCTCGAAAAAGTAGGGAGACAAGACACTATTCATGAACAGTAACAGCTACTATTCATGAACAGTACCAAACACAATCATCCAGAAGAACTGTTTGCTTTAGGTGGAAAAGGTTTTCACCTTCAGTAAAAGCATTTCACCTTCCGGATTTTCAGCAATCTTCAGAAGACTCCAAGGCTCCCTTCAGCAATCTTCACAATTATAATCAGATGGCCTTAATCGGCCTACTTTAGGCTGCTGGATCCTTAGTTCAGGTTTACTGGTTTCCTTAATTAAGGTTGAATGGAACTGGGTAAGCTTATGAGCTTTGATGACTGGGTCTTCTATTGCTTCAATAAAATCTAGAAGAAGTCGCTCTTGCTTACTAAGGACTTTGATAGCTGTCCAATCTAGTCATCCACCCCTAGAAGCCATAACCTTTAAACACAGAGGAAGTGATATAGTTGCCTCACCTTTCAAGGTTCCTACCAGTGAAGAAAAACCAGTCAAGAAGGTGATAGAGCAAAGTAACTACACCAACCGGTGTTTAGATGTTATAGGAAAACAACTTGATAGGATAGAAAATAGGATTGAAAACAAGGTTATTCTCCAGCCAAGAAACCCTAGCAAACCTATCCAAACCCTAGAAAAGCCCCTAGTCAAGCTACCCACAACTAGACATACAAGCCTTAGACCTAAGGATGACAAAACGGCCTTAGACCTAAGGACGACAAAACGGTCTTAGAAATAGTCATCTAATTACAAGTATAAGGTTGCCATCTAATTACAAGTGTTGGGTTGTAAAGAGGAGGCAAAGCTGAGAGGTAATTTTGCTGAGGAGGCTGGACCTTAGCTAAAATTGGACCTACCTCAGAATGGAGTCTTGGCTGCCTTATATAGGTTGAAGGAGCCTTGGAGTCTTTTGAAGATTGCTGAAAATCCGGAAGGTGAAATGTTTTTATTGAGGGTGAAAACATTTTCCACCGAAAGCAAATAGTTCTTCTAAATGATTGTGTTTGGTGCTGTTCATGAATAGTATCTTGTCTTCCTACTTTTTTGGGGTACTGTTGATCTACAGTGACTGGTACTGTGGATGAATAGTAACTTGTCTGGAGATTTGCTGAGTGCTGGTATTGTTTAAATAGTGACTGGTGCTGTTTTCTGAATTGTAATCGGATGGGAACCTTATCCTGAGTAGTGGCTGGTGCTAGTCAGAATAATTTAATCTGTTGAGGGAGTATCAGATGGATACCCTTCATAAGGATCCCATGCGGGGTCATAGTTGTCCTTATGCTCATGATAAATGACGTATTGGTTGCATAATCCGCAGTACATTAATGGTTCATAGTCTAGTTCCATTGTGATGAACTGACTGAGATTAATATAACCAATTCTGCGGAGATCTGGGTTGCAGTGGAGTAAGGCTTGGTAGTAAAGACAGAAATTCTTCCTATATTTCCTACATGATGGTAATCTTTCCATAGATCTTGGACCATATCAAGGACTTCATTGGTGAAGTAATTTCTCCAACAATTTGCAAGAGCGTATGGATCATTGTAGGATAAGTAAGAGTTTCCCTCATACTAGGGACCTTGGTAAGTGTACCCATTGATGAGTACTAAGTGTGTGGAAGGCTGGACAATCATCCGGTTGTTTCTGTCCCATTGTGGGATTGTGCTCCAGCATCTGATAGAAACAAAAAGACTTTTAATCTAAGTCACAACCTACTGGATGATTTGTGGAAATTGGCTGATCTGATCATGGCTTGATAATCAATCTTATGAAGACATATTCAAACATTTTTGACAACCAGCTAGAATCCCTTTCCGAGTCGTCAAACCCATATTCATAGTTAATGAAAAGACTTGGAAAAGGATACTTTTGTTCATATACTCTGAAACTACTATCAAAGCAATCTTCCCATCTTGGTTGGATAAAGATGTCATTAGTGTCATCTGAATTATCTCCATGGAATGGGAAAGTGGTAGTGACCAATGTCTTGAAATGTTCAAGCCATCTGTCAGATGATTCAAACATTACCTTGGATCGTAAAATATTGGTTTGTATTTCAGGAAGCAAGTTGGCAATAACACTTCTTAAGGTAGCCTGAGTCTTAAGACTAAGTTAGCATAATCAGTGCCCATAATAGTTTTTTTATCCATGGAACCGAATCCTATTTGCCAGAGAGTTAACTAGTGATAGATTTTCCTGCCTCAAGGTTTACTAGGTGGATTTTTAGTGCTAAGGCTGTTTTGTCCTTAGGTCTAAGGCTTGTATGCCTAGTTGTGGGTAGCTTGACTAAGGGCTTTTCTAGGGTTTGGATAGGTTTGCTAGGGTTTCCTCGCTGGAGGATAACTTTGTTCTTGATCTTATCTTCTATCCTATCAAGCTGTTTTCTTATAACGTCTAAACACTGATTGGTGTAGTTGTTTTGCTCTATCACTTTCTTGATTAGTTTTTCCTCGATTGTGGGTACCTTGAATGGAGAGGCTACTACATCACTATTACGGTGTTTAAAGGTTATGGCTTCTAGGGGTGGATGACTGTACTAGAAAACTTCCTTAGTTGGTCCAAGCTTTGGTAATGACACAAGACTTTTTATGCCATTCAAAATGGTTCTCAAAGTATTCAAAGAAAGAGACATTGCTGAATATCTCTTTTATGAATGCTTTCCATCATTCCAAAACTTATTTCTTTTGCTCTCTGGTGTGGTTGGCTCTATAGGATTTTCTTTTGACTCTGTTTTCTTCAGAATAAAATTCTCTTCCTAAGGCTACCATGTCAAGAGTGAATTCTTTCCTGAGTACCATGAGTTGGCGATCTATGGGATGATACTGAGGGAGCATCAGATGGATACCCTTCATAAGGATCGCATGCGGGGTCATAGTTGTCCTCATGCTCATGATAAATGGCGTATCGGTTGCATAATCGTCAGTATATGAATGGTTCATAGTCTGATTCCATTGTGATGAACTGACTGGGATTAATATACCCAATTTTGCGGAGATCTGGGATTGCAGTGGAGTAAGGCTTAGTATTGAAGACAGATTCTTCCTGTATTTCCTACGTGATGGTAATCTTTCCATAGATCTTGGACCATATCAAGGACTTCATTGGTGAAGTAATTTCTCCAACAATTTGCAAGAGCGTATGGATCATTGTAGGACAAGTCATGTCTAAACAGCAGGCCCCTAGTGGTACCAATCAGGCAAAAAACCCTGATAAACTTGTACCAAATTACTAATCACCCCCAACCAATTAGTACCATTCGCCCCTAGACAAGCAAATAACCTTGCCCAGCATTCACCAGCCTCTCCTTCAACCATTGCCAACCGTTATTTAGTTTTTACAATCCCTAAACTAAATTATGAAAGGCTGCGTTATGGCCAACCTAGTTACAGCTCAGGCTTAGCCACCCTAGCACCTAAGGCCATCAACCCCTGCATTGTAGAAGAACCTTTTGACCCCATCCAAACCCAAAAGCCTTCTTTCTACCCAACCAAGAAAGGAAGATCTTCTTATATTAAGAAATTTTTCATCCATCATATCTTTTATATAGAACCTTACCTAGTTCATATAACAGATCCCCTTGCCTTAGCCATGGAAATTTTGCCACAGAGATGGCATTTCTTACCAAAACACTCAGAGAAAAATATCAAGTTCTATAAGAGCATCCTCATCTAGGAAAAGTTTGCTCAAAATAGAAAACATCCTGAACAAAGGGGACCCTTAAGTAGTCCTTTATCACAAATTCATCATCTCAGGTTTCGTTAGCTGCAAAGATTGGGGGCAACACCCCTCCCTGTTAAAAACCCTCAAGAATAGAAAGTCTCTCATAGGTTCAGAACTCCATTATAGCTATTATGATTATATGGACACCTTTGAGAAAGTTCTCTTTTATCAGAATGAGAGCTATGACCATTCATGGTTCTTAATGTTTAGCAAAGACTTCTACAGGCAGATTCCCTCATGGTTTCTTAAGTGGTGGGAAATGTTTGGATCAATTCCATAGATTTTCCCAGAACCCTTGCAAGACGCCTTAAGATACTTTGACTCAAGGTACAAAACTTCAAGTCATCGTTCCCAATCCCCAGTAATTTTGCTCTTGACGACCAGGTACAGGATCCACTGGTTTAGCAAGTGGGAATATAAAATCAATAACAATCTCCTCGACAGAGAATTTTTAGTAAAATGGTGGGACAGCTTTAGGTTTGAACAGATCATCAGCTAGATCTATAAGGACTTCCCTCCTCCGGTTCTGCAACCGCTTGCTCACTGAACAAGATCTCAGTCTAGTTTAGACTCTGTCCAAGTCACCAAAAAATCTAGCAAGGGGCTTAAAGATCTTGCCCAGCAGCTGATTCTCCAATCAGAACAACTAGAGTCAGAAGAAAATGTTTCTCCTGCCTCTTTAGAAGCCTCAGTGAATCGTAGTCCAATTGACCCCTTCTAGGATTCACAAGATCCTTATAGTGGTTACAATTTGGATAGCGATTAAATTATTCTGACTAACACCTCAGGATAAACGGTTACTATTCAAGAAATAGTACCAGCCACTATTTGAACAATACCTGCACTCAGCAAATCTCCAGACAAATTACTATTCATCCACAGTACCAGTCACTGTAGATCAATAGTACCCCAGAAAGCAAAGAGACAAGACACTATTCATGAACAGTAACGGCTACTATTTATGAATAGTACCAGACATAATCATTTAGAAGTTACTAGTTGCTTTCGGTGGAAAAGGTTTTCACTTTCAGTAAAAGCATTTCACCTTCCGGATTTTCAGCAATTTTTAGAAGACTCCAAGGCTCCCTCCAGTCTATATAAGGCAGCCAAGACTCCATTCTGAAGCAGGTCCAATTTTAGCTAAGGTCCAGCCTCTTTAGCAAAATTGCCTCTCAGCTTTGCCTCCTCTTTACAACCCAACACTTGTAATTAGATGGCAACCTCATACATTTGTAACACCCTAACCAGTCTTCACAATTGTAATCAGATGGCCTCAATTGGCCTTTTCTTTTGTAATTATATGGCCTCAGCCGGCCTCCTCCTATCCCTGTAACTTACCCCTTTTTGGACAGGGACAAATGTTGTCTTGAAACATATGTTGTCATGACAAACATGGGCTTTTGGGATTTTGAATTCAATTTGCATTTTTCCGCCACTTGCGGATGTCAATCTTTCCTTAGTCTTTTTGAAATACTTGGAGGAAATGATTCCTTCTTGGATGCAGTTGAGATCATCACCTGAATCTATCAAGGCTATGACCTTTAATTCAAAATCTTTATTAATGACAATCCTGACTTTGGAATGCCATTTTTGGAAGTTAATTCTATTGATGGTTTCTAAGAACTTTTCACTGGATGGTTCTTGAACCATGTCTGCAATAGGGTTAATGGTTTCATCAACTTCTTCATTAGAAGGGTTGTGAAATGAGGGACTTTCCTCTTTTCCTTGGTGAGAAGTATTTTCCAATTGTTGAATTTTTTGGTTCAGGAGATTATGATCAACCCTAAGAATGGTTAGTTCTTGCTTAAGGGTTCTTATCTCTGATTTTGTTTCCTTAGCTTCCTTTTGAAGGTCGTTAACTATAACTTCCTTATTTGAGTTGGTGAACTTATTGTAGATCTTTTCTAAGTCTACTTTAGACTGCTGGATCCTTAGTTCAGGCTTACTAGTTTCCTTAACTAAGGTTGAATAGAATTGGGTAAGCTTCTGAGCTTTGATGACTCTAAATTGATAATTCCAGGTTCTTGTGGAATTACAGGGAGGGATGATGGTTGGGAACACCTAAAGCTGGTAGAAGAGTTACTTCTAAACAACCTATTTATTGTTTTGGATTAAAAGTTTAAACAAACAATCATAACCTAATCACCTTTATCCTCAAACTTTTGGATCTAACCTTGGATCTGAAACAGGGTATACAAACAAGACAGTCGTCTTATCTCGTGCAAACTTAACCTCGCGACAACCACTCCAAATGGGGACCACCCTATGTAGCTGACCTTAAAATGTGCTCTTTTGTAATTTGCTAGAAGTTAAGGTACAATACATTCCGAGTTGTTATTATGGCATGAAATTTTATGGCATTATATGGAAGTTGTGGTATTATGGTATGGAAGTTGTGGTATTTATTTAATTCAGTTTGTATGGAACATTATTTGTCCAAAACAATTTGTATGGAACATTATTTGTCCAAACCAAATTATATGGAAATTTTATTATCGCTGCTGCAGATTATGTCCAAGTAGATTTTTCCAATACAGAGTGTATGGAAGTTGTTATTGTGGAATGGTTGTTATGGTATGCACAAAACAATACTCAATAATTGACCAATTCTTTGTTTATTGACACATCAAAACATTATATCAGTAGGCTAGTGCTATTACAATGCAAATTCATTAACACCATTGTCATAACTATCTCTACTAACCAATTAACTACTTTAAGGCAATAACCTCGGTCTCTTCACTCCAGAGAACTCAATTGAGCCAAAACACAACAATAACAACAACAACAACAACAACAACAATAACAACCATATAAATAACAAAAAAGATCCATGACAAAATGCATGCAAACTTCCACATTCTCTGCTTTTCTTCAGCAAACATGGCATTTTCCTTAGCTTTTGCACAGACAACTAGAGCCATTCTCTCCCTCTCCTTGGCTTTGGCTTCCTCTTCAAGAGCCTTTTTTGCCATTTGTCTAGCTTCTTCTTCCGTTTTTAGAGCTGTCATTTCTCTCTCATTGGCAAGTTGGAGAGTACTCTGAAGCCTAGACATCCTCTTTAGAGCCAAAGGTACAATTTCATTCCCACGAGGACAGGTTGGGTTATCAAGCCAAACAAAAAAAGGACTCTTATGACCAACCTTATAACGGCTACAACCCAAGAACCTCCTCCCAAAATTGTTCAAACTCAAACTTGTTCTCAAAACACAAGTCTGCTCATTGCACATATGCCCACATGAACCCGAGAAATTACCACTTGATGAAGACATATCAACAAAATGCGATTCTTAGGACCCCCAAGTTTAGAGTTTCACACAGTAAGTTGGCACTTGAACAAAATCTGAAACCCTAAATTGAGAACAAACACAAATACCTTGATTTTATTTACCGAAACTACCTTCCCTAGCTTCGATGTTGCGAAACTTGTGTTTTCTCTCACTCCAGACACTTCAAACCACGAAGAACACGTTGATCTCACCACAAGTCTCTCTCTTGACAAGTTTTTGAGTTTTGGGTGTTTTGATCCGTGTTATGTTGTGTTTTGGGGTTAAGAGGTGTTTTTGTAACGGCTAAGACTGAGGTGGGTTAAGTGATACTTTTCAAACTACGAGTAGGCAAAGTGATTTTCGCCCAAACCATAGGTGGGTTATGTGTAATTACCCCAAACTATATTAAGTAAGATTGTAGTCTAAGGTTAAAATCAATATTTTGTAACTAAACTTTGTTCTTCTACCAATACCCTAATAAATAATTTGTTCACTTTGTCTATCATTAAGGTTGTAAGTGAAGAGTCAGGTAATAAAAGTTAAGGATTGTTCACTTAATTTTATTTTGAATTTGAGCCAACCTTGAGTTCATTATCAAACTATATTATATGTTCAAGGTTGATTCATTTTTATATTAAACAAACTCCAGTTACTTGAATTAATTAGATAGAATGACTTTTGTTAATGAATTTATAATAAAAAAAAAATGATTCACTGCCCTTATTTTTAAACATTATATATAATTTTTGCTACAAATAGACTATTCAAATTTTCAATAAATTAAAAATAATAATTTCACATATGATGAACTTATTTACAAGATGAGGGAGAGTTGATGTTCACTAAGTAATATGATGCGAAATAAAGTATTATTTTAGCTTATATATCACACATTATCACTTTTGAGTTTGACAAATTTAAACACAGATGTTATAGATATATTTTAATTTAACTTATTAGTTAGTTTTGTTAAATAGTAGTATTGGATAAGTGATGAGTATTTACGATACAACAAAATGAAAAACCAATTTAGAATTCAATTCATGTTTTGAGTCTTTTGACAAGCATGACTTTTTGCTTTTTTTTTTTACCCCCCAAAAAAATATTGATTTTTTGCTTTTCCTTTTTGGGTTATCAAGAAATAGCAACAAATGACTGGTTTGGCTAAGCGCATCTGTCCGTACAGATTCTTAAACAGGGTTGATTTGCAAATTAAAGGCACAAATTATATTAAATCTGATTACAGGTAGGTGGGTTCATCAGTTTCAAGAATGTTGAACGAATTTACTACTAGTTAAACCCCACATGCTCATAAATTATACCTAGGAATAGGAACATAGTTGGTGCTTGATTGTACTCAAAGATTATATTAACAACACTTGAAAAGGAAGCGATTGACTATCCTAGCATCCTTGGAAAACATTGACTCCCGCTCTCTCTTGCTCAGGCTCTCCCCTGGAACCATAACTATTTTATAATGTGCACTATGCAATTATGCAAGGTTGCAAGCAATTTTTTTTTCACGCCTACTTGCCCCACCCCCGTTTCTAGTTTTCTACAGTGGCTTCATAGATATGGAAGATCCTTTCCTCTTCTTCCCTTGACTTAAAGAGTCTTCACTCTTCAGTCTTCAATCATATCACGCTTTCTCACCCATTAATCTTCTCTGCCTTTGGTTTTTCCTTGCAATTGCTTCTTTCATTTTTTGTCACGCTTCCCCTTTAATCTTCTCTGACTTTGGCTTTCCTTTCAATTGCTTGTATCATTTTTGTTACCCAAAAATCCATCATCCTCAACTAGTCTTTTCATTTGCAACACATTTACATTTAGCTCTGAACTCCAGTCAAGAAAAAAAAAAGATGGAATCTTGGCCACTTTCTTTCCCCAACTCCAATTCAACTTGGACAGCCAAGCAAAACAAACTGTTCGAAAATGCTTTGGCAATATATCACAAGGAAACCCCAGACCGTTGGCACAACATAGCCAAGGTTATTGGAGGTACAACTGAAGAGGAAGTAAAGAGGCAGTATGAGATTCTATTAGAGGACATCAAGTGCATTGAGTCAGGGAAGGTGCCTCTTCCTAATTACAGGAAAATTGGAGGAAGCAGTGGAGTAAACAACGTTAGCAATCAAGAAGAAAGGTAACACATTTACTCAATATGAACAATTCAACACACTCCAACCAGAAATATATTTTTTGTTCATGACTTTTCCTCAATATGTACAATTCAACACACTCCATTTTGCTAAGTTTTCAGTGTCTTATAAACAATATTGAGTTAGGACTCACTATAGGACTATCTATTTGCTCCCCTTGATATATATATATATATATATATTTTTTATATTCCCCTGCAGGCTGAAGAACTTAAAGCTCGAATGAGGAACTATAGGCATCATTTGAGACCTCAGACCAGTACCATTTTGCTCTAAAAGTAGATCTAGCATTTACCACGTACTATTCGTTGACAATTCTCACTCTTCCTAATATTTTATCTTGAGTGTAATAGGCTTTGTTCTCTACTACATGTATAAGGATGATCCATCACGTTTGTGCTTGCATATTTACTCTCTTTTCTTACTCAATTAGTCATCAAACTAAAGTATGCATGATTTATATCACTATAACAGATCAATCTTTCTTTTTTTCTGAATCCTTCAAATAAAAATTGTAATGACTAAGAATTCACCAGGAAATTAACTTTGTCAGACCATATGAATAAATTAAACAATCTCACCTAATATTAAAAATCAAATGCACCCACATGCTACCAATCAAATGATAAACTCATTCCAGTCTTGTATTCTAAAATAATGCCGAAAACATAATCTCTCTAGATGCTAAGTTGAAAACTAAATCTACATATCTGGTTTAGGACAAAAAAAATATAAGGGATTATTTGTCTGTAATTAAATACTAGTAATCCAGATGTGAATGCAAAATGTCCATGTCGTCTCAGTTTCTTGAAGGGGATTGGAAGGAACTTCAAACTGCACTTGAGTCAGGAGTCTTTGCTCCGAGAATTGTTGTCGTTCCAGTTATCTGTTTTGTGCCAAAACAAATAGAAGTTAGCTCAAAAAGTCACAACAATATGCAAATCATTGACAAATAAATTTTGGATAACAGTTATATATATGTCAAACATAGCTCTCTCTCTCTCTCTCCTTTTCTTATACATACGAACTTACCTTCTCAATGTACTTGTTGAAGCAAGCCTTGTGTTTATCCTTAGAAGCGTGGATAAATTTGTAAAAGCGATCCTTCATACTAGCCAGATAGCTGCCACTCTCACAATTCTCTCCTTGACAATAAGTCCCGGTTGGAGCTGGTAACTCAACCGAGATGGGTAGTGGAGATGGTATCTGTTCATTCTGTTGAGCAAGGCTGTTGTTTGATCCCATCCTTGCTAACACCTTATAGGAAGATATAAACAGTTATTTGCTAGCAACAAAAATGTTCAATGGAAATATTATTTTCCTGAAGAGAATGATTCTTCTTAAGAATCACAAATCATACCACATGGTCATAAAAAATCAAAACCGAATTGTACTTCACAGTATGACAGTTGACAGGTACAACTTATCATCTGTTTATGGTTGTTAAATTTGTAAGACACTGTTTTATACTATCCGCAGATTTAATGCATAAGCCTAGCAAGCAAAGCTACTGAAACACATAGTACATTGTAGAACATATGTCCCAAAGTAGTCTGAATCCGTGTGATGAAACAAAAGAAATACTTTTCAAACTTTGTATAGTAATACTAAAAATTAGCAATAAATAAGGTGACAAATTCAAGATCCAATGAAGGTAAGCATAGGTAGCTTACCTTGATAGACACGAAGCAACACAAGCACAAAGAAATTGAAACAGAAAATATTGATCGATGCTGTTTAGTACACTAGGTTCTTTTTACACTGGAGGAAATGCCTTGCTCCACAAGAAGGGTTTGAAAATTTTTTCTTTGAGTGGGGAGGAAGGTAGCAGTTTACACTTGGGGAGGAAGGTAAGCTTCAACCGTTTTATTTTACCGTAGGAGAAAAGTAAAGAATACGACGCGTCGTCGTAAAAAAGGAAAAAAAAAGAAAAAAAGAAAAACGACATGGTTATCCCATTCAAATCGTGATTCTTGGGTATCGGGCTGGCCCAGCCCAAGGCCCAATACTTTACATAGAAAACGCCGTTAGAGGATACGTATATGAACCATTTAAAAAAAAATAAAAAAAAAAAAAAAAAAAAAAAAAAAAAAAAAAAAACTCCTTTACTCTTTTTTAACGGGTGACTGTAGAGTACTCACAGCTCATCTACAACTACAGCTACAAGCGTAGCGTGAAAGCAAAAAAAAGAGAGGAATGGCTACTACAAACAGTTCCACATTTAAGGTACATTATTTTACATGCACTTTTTTGCTAATTGTTGCTCAACTCTATTTCTCTTCTCTACTTATTTATCATACAAAAATATAAGAATAGGCAAAAAAACCCATTGCAAAAAGATAAATACTGTTTATGTTTTCAAAAGCTATATACCTTCTGTAATGATGATACATAGTATTCTTTTTTTTCTTTTCTTTTTTTCTTTTGAGATCGATACATAGTACATAGTATTCTTTAAATGGCTGTAATGAGCAACAGTATTTGTCACAATCAGCATATTTCTTTTTACATTTTTTTTTTTTTTTTTTTTTTTTTCACTTGGTTTGTTACTAGTAATGTAAACTAGTGCCATGAAAACGTGGATGTGATATGTTTTTTTTTTGGACAGATAATTTTGGGTTCATCATCCATGGCCCGCAGACAAATTTTGGCTGAGATGGGATATGAGTTTACAGTGATGGTAGAGTTATATTTTTTGAAAACAATAGCTTTTTGTTATTTGTGATTAGAATGGAGCTTTAAAGGATTATTATATTGGCTTGAATTAGATTGCAGACATAGATGAGAAAGAGATTAGGAGGGAAAAGCCAGAAGATTTGGTAATGGCTTTAGCTGAAGCAAAGGTATTACTTGCATCCATTGTTAGATATATTTTGCTGTTGAATATTTGATGGATGCACTGCAAGCTAAGAAGCACGAACACGGATACAGACACACGGACATGACTTGGATATATTACGTGACATAGACATACGGAAATTCTTGAAAAATTAGGACACAGCACAGTAGGAATACAATAATTAATTAATTAGTATCTTTACATATATTTTAAAATTTCAAAATAAATAAAAATTTTTAAAAACATTTCTAAAATCAAATGAATTTTTTTTAAATAAAAAAAAAAACCACCCAGCAACATTGAGGAAACACATGTAGGAGTGTCCCCAGCGCGTCCAACATGGACACATGTTTGACATTGACACACTAGGGATGTTAGAGCGTCTGTACTTCTTAGACTGCAAGTAACACATGCTTCACTAGTGAATATTTTGATATACTTGATTCTTTCGGGTGAGCTTGTAGCATGTAACTAGGAATCGTAAACTTTACATGTTGCAAACATTTAACTTGGTATTAATTTGATGCATTAGTATGCATACTTAATGATAAAACTATGTGAGACAGGCCATAGGTCACTTGTTTCCATGGGGATATCTATATGTCAGTCCAAGGTCTTAATTGGCCTTTGAACTATGATTGAGGATTTTGAATAATATCATCTGCAGACATGCTCTGAGGAAAGATAATATTAACTGTAAGAAACAAGATCCTTGATTCAAACTTATATGAGAATAACAATACTAGCATTGCAATTCAACTAGCTTAAACTTATAATTAAAGTTCAGCATTTGTGTTTGGGAGCAACTTAAAAAATAGAATAACTTCAAATAGAAGTTGAAATAAATTCTGGTGGGTTGTACAAAAGAGCAGAGAAAAACTTCTTTGGTGTATTTCAGCACTAAAACATCAACTCAAAGAGAGAGCAACTAGTCATTTTGAGCCTAAGTTTTTGATGTCAGCTTTTGTATACGTGATTACTCATTTGCTTCCTCCTGTAATTCTGTTTTCATTTCTGTCCCATAGTTTCATTTTGGAAACATTATCTGTTCCCTGTGATTCTTTGGTTTTGATTATATGGTTTGTCTTTTGAACTTCTATGATAAAACATCTTATTGAACCTTCTAATCTTGAATTTCTTCTTAGGCAGATGCCATTTTATCAAGGCTCCAACATACTAGTCAATTTGAGGAGGATGCTCATGCAACACTGTTAATTACTGCAGATACAGTATTCTTTGATTCCTATTTATTTACTGCAGATACTGGATATTAGTTTATAAAAATTAAAGTCTGAAACTATCAGAGGAGATCATTTATCATAGATAATTTAACACATTTTCAACATTTTTTTTATCCAAACATTTTAGGGTTTCAATTGGGTTAGGTTTCTATTGGTCTCGTATTTTGAAGGCCTTGTTAGATATGAGAAAATGAAAATGCGAAAGCTATTATAAATTTTACTAAAAAAGATGTTCACAAATTGATGTGGCAATGCCATGAAGTTCAACAACCTAAATAATGAATGTTTAATTTTTTTTTTTTTTTTGATTGGTGATAGTCAATTTGTAAGCCTATAATAAAAGTTCTAATATCTCTAACATCACTAATGAGAAAAAAGTGCGCAACCACTTTAAAATATTTTTGGGCTTTTTATAATGGGGGATGAGGCCTTTTTAATGAAGGGGTAGAAACTTTTTGTAGTGGGGGCCTTAGGCCTACGCTTAAGTGACCTAGGCCTTGGGCTGGCCCTGCTGAGAAGAAGATATGTTTCCAAACTATTCTCCCTTGTCCCTTGGTATTCATGTAGTTTTTCCAAACCGCAAATTTACAGGTTCTTCATAGAAGATCTTGGTAAATATTTGACAATTGCATGATCCTAATTGCTAACCACCCAATCAATTAATAGTCAGACATAGTGGTCACTTTTAGTGATTATAATCTTCTTATAAACATAATCCAGTAGACCGTATTCTCAAATTTCAATATGTAATGGCTTCCAAGTTATGAGGATTAGAGGATGTACAACAATTCAGGCAGTTAATTGTTCTGAGATACCATGCACAAGTGCCCCTCGCTTTTTTGTAGATTTTTCCATACTTGATATAGGCATTAGCTTTCTGGGTTTTGGGCTTTCATGTTCTACTCATTTTTCACAGCTTATACATCCTTTGCATTTATGATTATGAAGTGTAGCCTACCATTAATAGAACATTTTTTTCCTTTTCTATTGGTTGGTATGTAGAGCTTATTGAAGGTTATTTCTTATTGCTCCATCTAATTGATTTTGAGGTGGTGGTGTATGAAGGGATAGTCCGGGAAAAACCATCCAGCAAGGAAGAAGCACGGGACTTTATCAAAGGTTTGCTTAATGGGCTTCACTCTCACCTTTTCTCTAAACTTAAGCTGAATTTGACGGTCACTTCCCTCTGGGTTGCAGGATATTCTGGTGGTCAAGCAGCAGTGGTAGGATCTGTTCTTGTAACAAATCTTAAGACTGGAAAAAGAAGAGGTGGATGGGAAAGAGCAGAGGTATTGCTTGTGAGCACTTATATTTTTTGCTTGCTCTTCCTGATCAGTGACAATTAGATAATTTTCAAGCCCACCTGATCTTGGGACATGTTAAAAGTGCATTTATTTTAAATATGAAAATTCCATTGCTCTATTTGTTGATAAATAATAAAATTTTATTGAAAGAGAAGATTACTTCATGTTCATGATGATGAAAACAAAGTATTTGAAAAATTCCATTTCCATTGGTACTCCTTTCCGTATTTTGTTCCCATTATTTTCCTCCTATCTACCTAGATACATGTTAAAACTAAGAGGGGTAAACATATGTGATCAGTCTCCTTTATCTAGGGGAATAGGAAATGTCACTCACCCTTGGAGGAGAGAGAGAGAGAGAGAGAGAGAGAGAGAGAGAGGGGGGGGGGGGCTCAAGAAGAAAAATAATCATTGTTTTTTTTTTTTTTTTGAAGTTCTAACATCATAATGCTTCCTTCTTTTTTTTTGGTAATGAGAGGATCTGAATTGAGTATTTTTGTTACCTTGAGAAGATAGCTCTATAATTATCCCTGGAAGACTGATATTTGTGTTTGTGGTGATACAGGTTTATTTTTATAACATACCAGATGACATAATTGATATCCTGGTATAATTCTTAATATCCATATTATTTTTGCTATCAGATTTTTTTGCCAGACAGCTTCTTCTTCTTCTTTTTCTGATGTTGTTATAGACTTCGTTCTTAATGGATGAGGTGTGCTCAGATTGAGGAGGCAGTTACGCTCAATGCTGCTGGGGGTTTGATGCTGGAACATCCACTGACATCGCCTTTTGTGGAAGCAGTGGTCAGTTGAGCTCTTTCTCTGTCTCTAGCTCTCCTTTACACACACACACTCACTTGCACATGCATGCACAGACTTCATTCGGAATTTCTGTTTTTAGGCATCACACAACTATGGATGCCAAGTGACTCGTGAACCGGTTATTCTATTCTTTTTGGCACCTAAGCCACTCCTAAGAACATACCAGACCAGTGGTTCCTATCCCCAGTGAACAACCTTCTTCCTTTTGCTCTGTCAGAGATTTTTAAAATTGTGTTTTTTATTCGTTGCGTGTTCTCCTCAAGTCAAAAAACAAATGGAGCTATGCTCTCTCATTTATCATGCATTGGCACCTCTATCTAACGTTCTTGGTTTGCTCTATCAGGAGGCTTAAAGTTTTGAATTTCTGAGTTGATTAGAATATGCAACTATGCAAGGGGTTTGATGCCTTAAATTATTTCCCCTTGCCAAATGCTAGGAGTTGAGACTTGCCTTTCTGCCATTCTTCTGAGATTAACTCAGGATTGACGTTTGGCAGGTAGGGACAACTGATACCGTGATGGGACTTCCTAAAGCTCTCACAGAAAAAGTCATACTGGAAGCCCTGTAACTTGCTTGCTGGAGCTGAATCTGTTACATGTTCAACCATCATTTCAAACTTCAAAGTTGTGGGCTTCAATCTCATTCTGCTAGTCAACTGCAGATCGTTTGGCCATCAATTTTTAGCCGAAGTTCTATTTGAATTTTCAACCGGAAGTCTGTAACGCATTGGCTTTACTATCACCCCATTATAAACCCTTCATATCATGTATACTTTTACGTAATAAAAGTTGGGTTTATAA
This sequence comes from Castanopsis chinensis, assembly GCA_032878915.1. NCBI lineage: Eukaryota > Viridiplantae > Streptophyta > Magnoliopsida > Fagales > Fagaceae > Castanopsis > Castanopsis chinensis. The sequence continues at coordinate 4,003,298 of JAVQMG010000122.1, read as the reverse complement.
GTCATAACTTCATTGAGTGGATAACATCACTAATTGTCACGTGTACTGTATCTTCTACTATTATTGTAGTCCTTCAACTAAAAGATTTCTAAAAAGACTTCTAAAAAGAAAAATAGTTCTCACTTCTCAATTAAAAAGAAATCATTTGATAATGGATACAACTTAATTATAAGGTATATCCTCTAGGTATGTTATCTCTTTGTTCTAATCATATCTAAAATTTAGTTTATTCCATCCAAAAAAGAGAAAAAAATAGCCCACTACTACAAACTTCTATAAAAAAAAGGTCATGATGGATACAAATTAATTACCTATAAGATATATCATTTTTTTTTTTAAAGTGAAAAAGATATATATATATATATATATATATATATATATATATGGTTATAAAAGGAGGATGACCAGAAAAAAAGAAAAAGAAAAAAAAAATGAACTTTTTAACATTTGTTCCTAGTCATCAATAGGTATTACATCTTGTGCAATAACCTAGCTATTGCATAAGATTTAGATCTTGATTTCTTCAAATAACACAAACTAAGTAAAGTTTTGAGTGTAACACTTAACTCGTGAGATTGATTTATGTGTAAACCGTTAATTGTGTCATATTTTATTCATTAAAGCTTTTGAGTGTAATATAAAATTTCCTTGTGGTTTTGTTTTACATGGAATTTAAAATTGTATTTTCCCCTAAAACAAAACAAAAAAGGGGATTTGTATTGTACTAAAAAAAATATTAAAATGTTACATGCGACTCAATTAATGATCTACACATAAAATAATATCATAGGAACAACGGAGGAGCCAAGGAGGGAACAAGTGAGCAGTTGACCCCTTCACCCTGCCAAAAACAAATCCTTATATCTAGTACTAGAGTTATTGAATTTCTTCTCAAAAAAAAAAAAAAAAAGAATTATTGAATTTCTTTTTAGCTCTTTGCACTTGTCTACAACATAATCGCTTAAAATTTTCATAAAATGATTTGGTTCAAAGAAAATATTATAAAAATAAAATGTTAAATAAGATTTAAATAATTAAGATAAAAGTACAATATCCTAAGGTACTTAGAATGATCTTACTTGTTTGATTTCTATAGCCCTAGAACTAAGTAAATACTTACTTTGTTGCCACTTACCAAGAGACTTGTAGTTCAATTATTAGTAGCAATGTTTGTTATCTTTCATAGCAAAAAGTTGAAAATCATGGCTTAAATCTCCCATGCTCCATATTATAACAATTAAATTATAAAATTTAAATAAATAAATAGAAGAAGTAGATAGTTATTCAGGAAAAAAAAATGTTAGTTATTCAGACCCTAGAACACCCTTAGAACTTGGTCGGATTACGAGCCCCTACAACCAAACGGGGGGACTAATATTAGACATGGGGAATAAATGAAAACATAGTAAAAACAACCAGTAGTGGATCGTAATTTTCATTTCCGGTGAACGAACGACGACGTACTCGGCTCTGATCTGGTGCGTTGAAGACTACTCAGGTGTGCTCTCTCTCTCTCTCTCTACTTTCCAATTGCTTATCCTATGAAATCATGGCCGTTTGATCCGAACGAGGAGCTACATAATTGTCTTCTGATTTTTAGTTCATGACTAGGCTGATTTGATAACCAACTGCAGTTTTAGGAACATAGTTTTTAAAACAAGCCTAATACAAATTTCTTTTTGTATAAAGAGTATTGTTCACATTGCATAAATCTCCAAGAATTTTAGAGTGATATAAAATTATGAAAATCAAAATAATATCTAAAGTTTCTCAATGGATATGCTTATGTTTATAGATTGATGGGTAAGGAATAATGTAATAGAATGAAAGTTGATAATGCAATTTTTTGGATTATGAGGGATTCAGTTCTAATAAAGGTGTGTGGATTGTTGGGAAGTCGTTTTTGCTTCTTCTTTTTTTGGCTAAAGAATTGGGTGTGGATGAAGCTGAAGGCAATGGGAATGGCTTGAAGTTTGGCGTTTTGTTGCTGTTTATGTTGGGGATATATTTGATTATTACTTTTTATAGAATTTTGGACTTGAGTTGTTAAGTTCAAAGGTGGTTGTTTTAGTGTGAATTATGATAGGGTTTTGAGTATGGATTAGGAACTAAGGCATGTATAAGCATGTAGCCGTGAAGGCCGAATGAATCAATGCACATACTCACCCTAAGTAAAATTTTTTGCTGTGGTTGAGTTGAATACATCATGGTTATTAAATCTGTGTGTAGTTTTTTGTTGCTGAGAATAAATGGAAAAGGAAATGGAAATTTAGGATTTCCTTCTTCTTTTTTTCATAAAAGGGTGTTTTTGGGGGGGTTTTTTTTTTGGGGGGGGGAGGGTTTTTTTTTTCTACAAATTTTGGGTGCTTAAACAGGACATTAAATTTTTGGAGTGATGCTAAATTGGATGCTAAGATACAGCAATTAAAGAGATACTTATCAAAAAATAAAAAATAAAAGAGATGAAATCAATTTTGATTAACTTCCAACATTTTTGTGATGTGAGAGTGAAATTTTCTTGGAAAGTAAATGAATTTTATCATTTTAGCTATCAAACAGAGCAATACAGCTTTAAATATGTATAAATGGAAGTCAAAGACCTTGAAGAAAGGTTCAAAACCATATGCTCGGTTTGTTTTCTGAGGAAGAGTTGGGAAAAGATATTGGGTAATAAATAATAATAGAAATCTAAATCAGTTTCTACATTTTGAAATGAAATTATGCTAACTGGCTTTGGTAGTGATAGAAGATAGAATAAGAAGGCTTTGAAAACTTAATGCACTTGCTGTTTTACTTATTACTTCCTCTTTTAGAAAGAAAAGATATGTTCCTTCAAGATTCCAACTTATTTTTTCTTGATAAAGATTTTTTAAATGCTAAAACATAAATATTACTTCGTAGGCTATAGTTTGTGGTTCCTTTGGCCAATGCTTTTTGTTTAAATTTTCTTCACAACTGCCTCTTGTTTATCTCTCAGAATTCAGGTGATCGTTTCACTTTAATCTTAATGGAAGCCAAATTTTTTCGCTTTCTTAAGATTGTGGGTGTTGGGTACAAAGCCAGAGCTGAAGCCGAAGGACGTCTCTTATTTCTCAAATTGGGATACAGCCATGAGGTTGAACTGACTGTTCCTCCAGCAGTACGTGTGTTCTGCTTCAAAAACAATGTAATCTGTTGCACTGGAATTGACAAGCATAGAGTGCACCAGTTTGCTGCTGCTGTTCGTAGCTGTAAGCCGCCCGAAGTGTACAAAGGCAAGGGTATAATGTATGTTGATGAAGTTATCAAGAAGAAGCAAGGGAAGAAATCAAAATGATCGCAAAGAGAATGATAGTGTCGGAGAATGTTTGATAGTAACCCATGGTAGGACATAATATTGCCTCATTTTGCAAAGACGGGTTTGGCCCGAGTTCAAATCAAAGAATTGAGAATTCTTCCAGCCTGGTGCTTCTTGAACTAGTTCAAGAGCTTTGCAATATTGGATCCAACTTTCTATGAATCAGTTCGGAGACTTTGTTTCAATTCAAGACGTTATTATTACTGTTTTTGCTGTTATTAGATAATGAAACATCTCCATGTAATTTCGTAGGAAGAGTTTTCAAATTAATTCTTGATCCTATTGTCATTGGAGAGTAAAGAGACCCATCAATGACGAGCAAGAATGGCCAAACCCTGAACCATCTCTCTGGTTGTCTCCAAGTGGAAAATTGGAAATGGGGAACCTATTTAGAAGTTTATCAAAACCGAGGGAAGTTAAAACCAGAGCATCAGCTAACCATATTGAATTGAAAAACTATCAAGATTGAGTATTCAAGCGTAAACATCATCCAAGATTCACAGGGAAAATATTAGTTTTTTAAAAAAAAAAAATTTAAAAAGAATATTTTTTTGATATATGGTTTATTCTGGATTAACAGGTTGCGCTACCTATTAGCAACCTTCTGGACAAATGACTAACCCTACAGATGTTTTCTCATCTCACGAGTAGTTAGTCAAATTCATTTATATACTATCTTCATACTTCAATTTGATAAGCTGAGCCCATTGTGTCAACATTCTGGTGCTGTGCCATGACTCTTAAACAACATTCTGATCTTATTAGCGCAAAGCAGTAGAAAATGCATGCTTGTTTTTATGAATTGAAATCTGGAAATTTTCCCCAAATTCCATGTGTGTTTGTAGATTGTCCATGTAATGTCTCTCTGAAAAAGGCGCCAAAATTCTACTCTGCTGCCATAGTCATATTTGGAAATATCTCATGCATTGAATGATGATTTGAGTAAACAAAGATATACATGCTCTCATTAGATAGAAAATATGCTAAGAATAAATCCATTTTAGCTTCCATGAATGCTTTGATATTGTCGTACAACGAAAAATGACTCCCAAGTACGCATTAGTCAAGCACATAAATTCGAGAGGCTACATCCTGGACCAACCAATCAAATCCTTCAAGCAGCCCCTCACCAGTATATGCACTACAGCCCACAATTTGCCAGTGCCGGGTTTTGTCCAAAGCTTCCAAGTTCAATACCTGTTAAAGTATGATAATAACCATTTTAGATTCTACCAATAAAAGAAACCATTATAGAATATTAGAATAACATTCTTCTTCTGAAAAAACAAATATAAAAGCATCGATACAAGTATTACATAGAATAATGCACTAAATGCAGATATCTATGTAAAGATATCCAGCATAAATGTGTTTATATGTGAAGTTCAAGCTCAGATTCCAAACTTGGATTCACACTAAAACGAGTTATGAAATCTAAGTGTATGCAAAGTTTGCCGCACAGATTTTTTGACAGAGAGAAAAAGAACTTGTACGACAGAACCAGTTTCACCAGGGACATAATAGCATCTGTACAGAAAATTTGTGAATAGCTAGAAGACAATCTACGGCTATGAAAAACAAACGAAAAACAAATTTGAGGATTTAAGATGACAAACAAATGTACTTTGAGTCATTGAGAAATCAAATGTCAAGTTTACAATATTTAATTTGCAAACAAGGGCCATATTTGACAATATAAGCAAGAAGTTGTTTTCAGATAGCAGCCTTACTTTTGCAATCTCCTCTGGGGTAAGGGCACCTTTTATGTCCTGCTTATTTGCCAGTATTAATAAAGATGCTCCTGAAAGTCTCTGTCAAATGAATAAACACGTTAGCTTTTTTGAACAAGTTCAAAAAATGAACAAGAATTAAAGGCCAGAAGTCCAAGAGAACTGTCATTTTCTAATTTTTGCCGAAAAGGTTTTACCATTCAAATTTTAATTTCTGCATTTCAAAAAAGAAAAACAATTAGAAAGAATTGTTTTTAGGACAAAGTCTTCCACCAAACCAAGTTGAAGGATACAATCCATTACATGGCAAGTCATAAGATCATCCATATGTACTAAATCACATTATTCATTAAAAAAGGTCACATGACTATTAAATCAGTCATGTAACTAAAATACATGTGGATACTCATTTCAGTTGCCAACTGTAGGTTGGAGGAACTTTCCTCCAAACTCATTGGTTTATGAAGTAGAAAGACAAATTACATAAAATAACTGAACCACTCCCTTCAAGTATTAGAGTATAGACACTTCAAGGTATGCATCCTAATGTTAATGGTTGGTTCATGGTTAATAAACCAACAAAAAAAGATCTTAAGAAAAATTTAGTGCCTCACTATTAGCAGTTCAGTCTCTCAAATTAAGAGGCATCTCAAGAGAGTGAGAGAGGGAGAGCTTCTATTTAATCTAGTGTAAATGAATGAATGAACAAACATTCAACTGAGAAGCAAATTAAAAGAACATAAGTAACCACACAGGATAAAATATGCTCCAAATGACTCACCTTTTATGCATGTGAATAGAAAATTTGATAAGGGATACATACCTCTTCCTTCAAAAGATTATCCAGTTCCATTTTGCAGTCATCTAACCGTCTAAGATCTGAACTGTCAACCACCCATACCAAACCATCAGTTTGCTCAAAGTAGTTCCTCCAGTAAGATCTTATAGTTTTTTGGCCCCCAACATCCCATATATTTAAGGTATACCTGCCAAAAGTCACATTACCTGGAGTTTCAATATTCTAAATATTGATGAAAACTTTTATGAACTCAAAACAATAACACAATACCCAATGAAGTACTAGAACTTGATGAATTAGAGTTTTTTTTTTTTTTTTTTTTTTTTATAAAGCAAAATTTCTTCAGATTTCATGTGAAAAAGTTAACCACCACATTAAATTTAAGATGAATACAGCTTTTCCGAGAGATTTAGACACCCAATTAAAATATGAACAAGATAACAAGGTATAAAACCTGTCTTAAAAATCAAATATCATTTCCATGCATTTGGCTGAGATTTTTAAGCAGTGAAAGGGAGCAGAGAAAACATTATAATTTGATCCCCATTAACTGTATGATAAATTGCCCGTTGCCCAAATTATAATTATCGTATCTTCGCAATGATATCAGGCACAAGACACACACAGACACAAAATATATATATTATTAGATAAAGTTGTTGAGAAAGATTTACTTTTGGTAGGTGATGGTCTTGATGTTGAAGCCCAGTGTAGGACTGATAACGCTGGTGTCCTCTCCATTGATCTTCAAGACAATTGTAGTCTTCCCTGAATTATCAAGCCCACTGCCAAGTATTCAACATTTTAGTATATATTAAATACGTATGAATGAGAGCAATAGTTTGTAGGTATACAATACATACACCATGAGTATGCGCATTTCTTTCTCTTTCTTCTTGATTTTTCGGATTATACTGAGTAGCCCCATTGTTGTCCAGCTCACTCCCAGACTCCAATCAAGCCGAATACTGAAATCAGATCCAATCCTCCTTTTAGTGCCTTAAAGCTTTTGGCAGATACTACTTAACCAAAAGAAGAAAGTTTTAATTACCATTTTGGTCCCTAACATTTATCCCATGTTTCAAAAGGGTCCTTAATGGTTTCAAATGTATCAGTTTAGTCCCTAACATTTTGGTATTGTGTCAAAATAGTCTCTGTTGTTACTTATCAACAAAAATAAAATAAAATAAAAGTCCCTGTCGTAAAATGGTGCATGAAAAAATTTAACATGGTTAACGGTGATATTAAAATATGAGTAATGCTACAACCACAAACTATTGATGTGGCAAATTCTTATTGATTTTCGTCTAGGTCCACCACTAACATCACTTTTTTACTTTCCAATAATCACTTATCACATCAGCATTTTCCTTAAAATATTCATTTTGATACCACCTAGGATGCCACATGGCCTTTATTAAAAAAAAACAAAAACAAAAACTAGGTTGAGACTTGAGAACAAGAATCAACTGATTCATCAACCATAAAAGAATTTGTTCCCAACAAAGAACAACCACAAAGGTAAATCAGAAGGCAAAACTTCTCCTCTAAAAACAAAATGTCATGATTATAGCTTTAATATAGGGAACTAACAATGTGTACCAAGTTTACAGAAATTCATGTGAGTTCAAAGAGGCAAATCATCGAGTAGTTGGTGGGAACAAATTTTCTCAGCTAAAGCAAAGCAGAAAATAGCAATTTCTCAACCCCTAATAAAATTTTCTCAGCTACCAAAGGTTCATACAACCTTAAATCACACGCAATGTTGGAAAAAATTTTGTAAAACTAATCAGTACTTGGAAAAACTAGGCATGTGAATGTGGTAGTGATTGACGGGATTTTCAGTTTCAACTTTCAAAGATTTGAACACTGTGAATGCGGGGTTGTTCATCCACTATTCCGATCTAATGTTTAGAAATTGCAAACAGAGATTTCTAAGATTGCAATGAGCTAATTTAAGAGTTCAAAATAAGCAATTTTAAACAAACTTCAGCATCAGCAATAATACTAATAATATGGGGTATAATTGAATACCAAAATGAGAGTAATGTGGATTTACCTGAACCTAAGATCGACACAGATTTAAGCTTCTTTTTCGTTTTTCGCCGATAGCTGAATGAGAAGGTTTCAGATTCAGATCAGAAGAGTAGTGCTTCTTCTTTGGGAACCATACCCTACCAGGTGTGTCGATCGACGATCAGAGTATTTCAGATTTTTGTTTTTCGTTTTGTTTTGTTTTGTTTTTTATTTTTTAAGTAAGACCATATGGCAACTCACTTGACACGTGTCATCCAGTTGGCATAAAAATTATATTTTTATATTTTACATTTTGATCCTAACTTTTATTCTATAGTTTACATTTTACACGTGTCATCCATTAGCAACATCACTTTATTTTGACACAACCAAAAAAAAAAATCATGAAACGTTAGGAATTTTTAAAATATAGAATAAAAGTTAGAGATCAAAATGTTAATTAAATGAGTAATATTAGATGTAAGAACACGAAGTTAGAACCTAAAAAATGACAAAAAAAAAAAAAAACATGAAGTTAGGTAGCCTAAGCCCACCGTAAATGGCAATATTGGAGTTTCTAAATGCGATCCAAAGTAATAGATATTTGAGTAGAGAGTGAGATAAACAAGTTTGAGTTTTGCCCAAGGACACAGATAGGGAAAGAAAGACCAAAAGTCTAAGGTTTTAATATATGAATTGACCTTCACAAGTTTGCCCGATGACAATATTCTTGATTGTTACAAATTCTATTCACTCTCTCTCAGTTATTATTCTCTCTATCACTTTTCTTTTTTACTTCTCGTTGGATCCCTTTTATCTGAGAATCTCCTTCCTTTATATACTCCATGGCATCTTGTATCCTAGTCTTCTATCTCTAATTCTCTCAAATCTCCTTAAGACACTTGTCCCATTAGATATCTGGTGAAGGTAGTAGAAGGAGCTGTTGAACTGTGGATCCACTGTTCAGGTCACTTCTTCATTAATGCAGCTGATAAAACCATATAATACAGGGAAATAGGTGAGACTTTTACAAAAAACTTTCTACAAAGATCTCATTCAACCCCTAAGGCACCCATCTACACCCATTACATCCCCTACGGACGCTCCGTCACTTTCCATTCTATCCTCAGATCACCTCACTCATCAGCCCATAGATACTCCTTCTAGAGGAATAACTGAAGGACAATGGTGCTTCCCACCTTCAGCCCTCGGGTCCCCACATTAGAGATACTGAATTCTTTTACAATTTTTTTTTATAAATTGCTGATGTGGTGAGTAGTTATAAGTAAATGCAAAAATTGTGGTAATTGTGGGCCTAAATGAAAATCGATAAGAAGCTGGTTACATCAATAATTTGTAAAATATTGTAAAATAGTTTGTGGTTATAGTATTACTTTAATTATATATAAAGATTAAAGAACAAAAGACTAGTGATATTCGGAAATAAATTTGTGGACCAAAACTATGGGATAAATTTTAATTTGTTTTTTTGTTATATATTATTTGTGTTTCCTCTCAAAAAAGAAATATATTATTTGTTTTCTTTCTTTAAAAAAAAATTAAAAAATATATTTGTGTTTTGGACATTCAAGTTTTAAAATTAACCCACAATTAAAGATGGTGATCATGGTGTGTATACAAAGCTACCTCAAATAAACCCACAATATTTTTTCAGTCCAAATTTGCAAGATTAGGTGTGGCAATAAAATAATAATCCAATAACTCAGTTTAAAGGCAAGAGGAAAAATAACAGTTAAAAGTTATAACATCAGAAAAATAAACTTGGATAGACAAGCAATACAGGTTTTCGGGCCTCGTTCTGTAGGGTAGACCATTCAACCTTAATTGAGGAAAATTTCTAGTACTTCTTGATCTATGGAAAGGTATAGATACCTTTTCGCATGGTACCGATAATTCAAATAATCTTTCTCATAAAAGCACTACTATCTGGTATATGCTTATATTGATACATATACTTAACAATGTATATCATGTATACCCAAGAGTATTGGAAAAGCAAATTCTGTAACTACTATCTGGTAATGGAGTACCCAATAAGTTTTGTGACTTACTATCCCTGATCTTTTGACTCTTTAATGGTCAATAGTAAATATTGAAAGCCAGATGATCCCTTCCCACCCCAACAGACGCGTCATCACTGAGTTAAGAGCTTAAGATAGTTTGGATCCATCTTATGATCTATGTATTATTTACTCAAATATAATTAATTACTTGATGCTCTATGAAAACTTCCATTTCTTCTCAAGGTAATTACCACTAGATTTATAAGTCAATGTGATTAACCAGACATCTTTCTTTACATACTACTTTGACCTTTCGTGAGTAGCCATTACAACTACTTATTACACATATTCCACACAATCATGACAAATACTGATAAAAGCACTAATTCTCTCATGTTGGTCACAATCGGTGCTAAAATCAACTAAAGACAGTTGTATACACATCTAACTTAATAAAACCAATGTCCTAATAACTCAAAGCACATCTATTTGCAGCATGAGATAGCTTGTTGGCTTACATCAATGGAACTCACATGCAACTACCTATCCTATAATTATAACACAAAGCCAGTTCATTTGATCATGTGAAAATGAAGTTGAAAAATAAAATCAATAACACTGTTACATGCCTAGTTTTTATTTAATTTTAATTTTGTTATTAGGAGTTGGGTAGTTAGATAATGATCTTAGTGTTGAATAAATCTTATCTACTTGTAGTGATAATGATTAGGGGTCCGTTTGGATAGAATTTATTTTGCTGAAACTGAAAACTAAAAATTGAAAACACTATAGCAAATAAGTGAAAAAACATGGATGATAATTTGGGATATACGAGTACTGTAGCTCAGCTGAAAGTACTATAGCACATAAATACAACTTATTTCCTTTTTTTTATTCCTTCCTTCGTCTATCACTTCTTAGAAATCCACACAGCGTAGCCTCTCGTTCTCAAGCAAAACTTCAAGCAAACTTCATTCTCTTCCTTCCTTCTTCTATCACTTCTCAGAAATCCACAGCGTAGCATCTCGTTCTCATTCCAGGGTTTTGTGATTCACAAGCAAAACTCATTCCCTATCTGTCTCTCTCTCTGCGCTCGTTCTAGATTCATCTCTTCCGATCACTCCGCCACCTTATCATAATCCATGGCCCGCCGCAGCTCCGGAGGTTAGTCTTCTCTTTCCTTTTCTTCATATCTCTGTGTTTGTTTCTTTCGAAGCTGTTTTGATTTGTTTTGAGCTTTCTATTTCTCTGTTTTATTTCTAGGGTTTCAGTCACGGTCTTGTTTGGTAGCTGAGAAAATTTATGGAAAGATAATAAAAATTGAAACTTTTTAGGTTGTTTGTTTATGAAATGAAAATGCTTAGCTTGGGCATGACTTAATTTTGGTTAAAACCTTGACTTACATATTTGGGATTTCCCCCCCTCTTTTCCCAGATATTGGTTCAAACCTTGACTTAAATTTACTAATCTGTTCCCCCTTTATTGTTATAAAAAAATCTTTAGGGATTTTGCCGAATAAACTCAACTCAAAAATAAAATAAGAATTAACGCTAAGGACCTTGTTCACTCAAACTCCAAGTATAAGGATTAAAATAAAACACTTTAATATATATATATATATATATATATATATATATATATATATGGATAATTTTTTAAGATGGGACAAAAGTTGAGAACTAATTATATATGTAGTTGAAAAATAAAATGTATAACCATAGTTATCATTACGTGTTGAGAGGAGTCGAGGGTAAGAGTGGTTGTGGCATGGAAAGAACCATTCTAATTGAATCTTATAGATTTTGTTGTTGTTGTTGTTGCTACCTTGTTGGAATAGTAAACTAGTGGAAAGAAGATTTGAATTCTTATTTTTCTAATAAATGAAAATAATTAATCTGGGCAATGAATTACAGAGCTTGTAACGATTTTTTTAAGCTAGCAGTGCCTGTGTGTGTTTTTTTTAAGGAAAAAAGCAATTCGGATAGAATAGTATTATGGAAAGTAGAATGTGCTTATACTTACCTCTTCATGAGTTGACCCATCTTGTTTTGAAACGTGATTTATAAAACTAGTTTCATCGGGTAAGAACCGAGTGGAGAAAAAAAATCAACTAAAGTAAATCGCGCATTTTATGATTGTCAAACAGATAATGACTTAACCATGTGTGGAAATGTGAAAATAGTAATAGCTTAAATGATATCTCCTCTCCTTGTAAAATCAAGGTAGAGGTTAGGGTCACGGCAATAAGACCTATTGGATGCGTTTGTAATTACCAAGTAACAAAAAAAATCTTCAATGTCTTTATCTTTTAACTACTTTGATGGGTTAATGAGATCCTGTTTGATTTGTACCTGCAGGAAGATCTTCTCATGCAGCCCCTTGTCCTGCATCCAATTAGAAACTCCCCTTCTAAGCCAGGTAATGTTTCTGTACATACAATCTCAAGGTATTTTCAGATCTTCTCTTTGACCTTTGTTATTTGTGATATGTGATTTATTGATAGCTGTTTGATCTGTTGGAATTTTTGTTTGGTCTCTTTCCTAAATTTTTAGAGGAATTTATTTTGACTTCGAGATAGAGAAAATGTTTGAATTTTTATTAGCTTGAGCAAAATTGTCAAACATTACTTTTAGGGATTTCTTGAATATAATCATGGGCCTTGTGGGTCAATATGAGAATGATTTTGCCTTGATTGATTTTGATTTATATGAACGATGTTTTTTTGGGGATTCTTTTGTGATTATTATGAGATTATTGAGAAGTTGAGCAATTTTTATCAAGTTGTGAACTGGGTTTTGTCTATGGTTTGTGTTAGATGATGAAGATATCGTAAATACTAATGCTGCGTTTGCGTGGTGGAATGCAGATTTTTGTGAAGACTTTGACTGGAAAAACCATAACCTTGGAGGTTGAAAGCTCAGACATTATTGACAATGTCAAGGCTAAGATACAAGACAAGGAAGGTATCCTACCAAACCAACAAAGGCTAATCTTTGTAGGAAAGCAACTTGAAGATGGAAGGACTCTTGCAGATTACAATATCCAGAAGAAGTCTACCCTTCATCTGGTGCTGCGCCTTCATGGTGGAATGCAGATTTTCGTTAAGACCTTGACAGGGAAGACCCTTACTTTGGACGTTGAGAGTTCTGGTACAATTGATAATGTGAAGGCAAAGATTCAGGACAAGGAGGGAATTCCCCCAGACTAGCAGAGGCTTATTTTTGCTGGCAAACAGCTTGAAGATGGAAGGACTTTGGCTTATTACAATATCCAAAAGGACTTTACTTTGCACCTTGTCCTTTGCCTTCGTGGTGGTCTCTAATCTTGGATGGTTGTGATCGTCGAGTCCATTGTCTTGAGTATTTGTATGTTGGTGCTTTTTGGTTTTTGTCTATCTGTTATCAGTTTACTTGCCATTGTTTAATGGCTCCTAATATGTTCTAAACTTGCTTTAATTTAGTATTGTTTGGTTATGGTTGTGGTATCATAAACTCATTGAATGGCCTTATATTGGTCATTTCATTAAGTAATTTGAATAAAGTTTCTTCTTTCGTATATGATTATATTGTTCTTTATTATTTGATTTTTGCTGGTTTAGACTTTAGAGCAGCTAGTTGATGGTAGCCTTTGCATTTGGAAATATATAGAGGCCCCTAGAATTTCATCTTGGTTTGTCATGTGTGATTAGCTCGTTGCTCGTTGCTTGTGCATAAATCAAAGGTATTACAATCAAATTTTGTGAGCACTTAGTTCTGCTTACCAACAATACAACAACAAATGGTATTACATTATTGAAGTTAACCATCACTTATGGTCCCCACAAAAAAATTTCCATAATGTTAATGGTATTTTCAACCACACCAAAAATTTATATTGTGACAAAAATAATAGTCATCATAATCAGTTATGGTTCGCACATATCGATGCTGTGATACTGTCACGAACCTCTTTTATCTCAGTTTCATCCAAGGTCGAGATCATATATGCCACGAGATCGTAATGACCACTCTCACTATGTCCAGATGTGCCCCTTGTAGATCTAAAACGTTCAACGTCATTGTTTATCTCATGTACTTTAATGAAATTGTGAAGAACCATTGTAGCAACAATAATGTATGATTGAGTGCGTATATGAAATTGTGGCATATTTCTCAAAATTTTCCATTTATTCTTCCAAACTCCAAAAGTGCGTTCTATGACCGAACGGAGTGATGAATGAAGATAATTAAATCTCTCATCTAGATGATGCAGCACTTCATTAGGCTGAAATTCGGGGATGTGGTACCTCTCTCCCTTATATGGTGCAAGGAACCCTGTCTTCATAGGGTACCCTGAATCAACTAGATAATACTTTCCTGCAAATGAACACGTTTAATACATTAACATTTTCACTACATTAATACATACTTTAATACTGTAATTAAACTACATATCTACAAACCAGCTGGAGCTTTTGGGAAGTTATAACTCTCATTGTTGAGGCAGCTTAAAAAAATCCTCGTGTCATGCGTTGACCCTTCCCATCCAACACATGTGAATGTGAACTTCATGTCAAAGTCACATGCGCACATGCAATTTGTTGTGATGATCCCTTTCCTGCCATAGTACGGGTGTTGCTTATCAACTGATATGACCACGGGGACATGGACCCCATCAATCGCACCAATGCAACCCTAACCATTGCCATAAAAAGGAATCCATGTGAAATGAAATATGTGGTATGACCATAAAGATAATTTGATTAAATAAAGTCAAGATACCAAATTCACAAACTACCTTGAAATGTGGCCAATATCGACTTGAATGCTGAATATGTTCTGGCACGTCTCGAAATGTACGATCAGTAGGCTTGATAATGTTCGCTGCCATAATGGTGGCTAACAATATAACTACCGTAACCACATGTCGATGCACTGTCTCATCCGAGTGCTGAAATCTATCATGCACTAATCTGTTACCCTCAACATGACCAAGTACCACCAATGTTATTGCTAGAGACTCTTCCAAGCAAACTCTTCTAGTATTGTTATATCCATACTGGTGCAATGCATTACACAATTGTCAAAACATATGGCTTGACATTCTAAAATGTCTTCGACGTTTCTCAGGATTTCCAGTTAATGTATACTGTACCCATTCATACCCTGTTTGTATATTCGTATGCAATAGTACTTTGGTCATATAGGTTTCCACGTAAACTGCACATGCGCACCCGGCTAGATATGCTACGAGTACAATGTCGTTGCTCAGGTCGAAGTCATTGTCCCTGCATATTTTACCGACTTTAATTGCATGTGCAAATACTAATGTGATACTATAATATGTAGGCTAAAAACATATTGTTAAACGTTATTGAACTTTTATTACTACTAGGGTCAAACTATGGTGGTACCAATTAATTAACAATCCTAATCGTATGCTTTCATGATTTCATCCAAGATCTATACAAATTGCATATTCACATCTAGAGGGGAAACAATAGAAACTCACTAGTGCTGGGAATCAGATGAGTCGTTTAGCAAATCCATCCTTTTGTATACCTTGAGACTGCTTTACAGCTATTGAATAATGATCTAAAAGATATCGAGCTTAAAATTTAGAGCTTTGACATACGGAAGATACTAATGCTACAAAACCAAGAAAATTAATAATCTAAAAATAGTATAAGCACTGGTTAAAGTCTATTGAATATGACTGGAAAACTTTGGAGTCTATTGCATGGTACATGTTGAAGGAAAGTTCTTTATTGGTGCAGATAGAAGTTAGAAGAATTATTTAAATACTTTGACATATTACATAAAAACAAAATGATTCATACATGTATGTGCAATTGTTAAAATTTTCATTTCTTTTTGAGTCAACAAACCCACAAATTCCACACTTTAACGAGTTCAACATAGAAATACCACCAGACATACATTTAGTCTTGAGGGTCACTTGCATTTTTTTTTAATTAAGCTTTGTTTTAGAGACATATAACTAATTTTCAATTCATAGAAGAGCTCCATTAGGACCACTTCCTCCAAACCCAGATCCAAATTACGTACACCTATGTATATATTAAAAAGATACAAAATTTAGGCAAATCTTATTTCCAAATTGGGCAATATGTATAAAAAAAAATCAAAATTTAAGCAAATCCCATATCAAAATTATGCACAAACAAACATATATGCATTTATATACTAAAAAAGATTCAAAATTTAAGCAAATCCCATTTCCAAAGTATACTCATAATAAACTAAATCACTATTACATGTCAAATACACACAAAATCATGTATCGAACACCAAATCATTATTATATGTCAGATACACACAAAATAGATGTCTTTCGCAAATGTTAAAAGTAAAGCATTTTCAAGAGCTGCTCACAAGTAAATCTGTCTGAAGATGCCGCAGGCTCCAAAGCTAGAGCCAAATCCACCACAATTGTTTAGTTACTACTTGAATTTTATTGTTTTATCAGATAAACCACACTGTCAAATTTTTTTATTGGTTTGCCACCTGTCTTCTTTTCATCCCTTGCCTTATTAAACATCACAGTAAATCCTTCAGCTGAAGCAGGATCATTGACATCCCATTCACCAAATTTTGGTAGTGGTCGACCCTTGTCCTGCTGAAGAAACAGAAAAGTAAAAAGACCTAATTACATCTCTGATTGCTGTTTAAGGCAAAGAACAGCCACATAAAAATAAATAAATAATCATGTTCACAAATTTCATTTAATTAATCACTAAAAAATATGGACCCCAAAGGGTAATACTAAAATCCTGATTGCCCTCCCCTGATGAATTTTAGAAATGGAACTATAATTAACCCCATCACAATTAGCAAGAAAAGTCATTTAATTCAACTCAAAAGCTTCTCATGTTCTCTGGTAGAACCGTACATAAGCACAATAATAATTTAAAATCTGGAGACAAGATAAAGAGATGTTATGGAGGACTCTCCATCCACCATGAAGTAGGATCAACTTCGAAAAGGAATCAAACCCTTATGCAGTCATAAACAGAGTTTGAATATGTTTGTTAAAAAGCTGATTGCCACAATTCAAGCATGCAAATTCTCAAAGGAAAAGCATGATATAACAGAGCAAGGTACATATATTAATCAAAAGTCATTACTAACCCCATCAAGTCTGCAACAGGCATCAACGTGATCATTTCCAGGAAAGAAGCAGACTACTTAACACATTTATCCAAAAGCAAAAGCAAAAGCAAAGCGTATGACAGATACCTTCATCAGTTTACCTAGGTTGATTGGCCAATCATAAGACTGCAATAAGTATTGATAATCCTTCCATAAAGCTTTAGGATGCCTCAAATGAGAGGCATTCTTTTATTACATGACCTCAACATTATATTAGGCATCTCAGGCCCACTAAGCAATCATACAATGAATGGAGTAGCTACAGCTCTATACACCTTGCAAAGCATCCAATTAACACTAGCAAATTCACCTCATCCTAAGCATCCACCCCCTTGACTTGCTAAATTACTTTAATAGATTGTAATTTAAGTTTGAATCACTACAAAAATGTAATACCAAAATTGCACTGCGAGCCCATTTATTTTAGCTTTACATACACTTACGGTTGGTTATAAGTAATAAATTTTATAGAAGTTTAGAAACAGCACATCCAAGTACATAGGTTGTGTACTGGGAAGGCATCACAAATCAACTAAAATTTAAAAATTAAAGAAACTCTAGTAAATTTCTTACTTAATAAGATTAAGTTTATATGTTTGTATAGAGTGGAATTTCAAATTGTAATTTAAAGTATCAAAATTTTCATTCCTAGAAAAAATAAATAAATACAAGACAAAAATCACATAGAAAGGGGTGTTTTTTATATCAATTAGTGCTGCCCAATTTCTTCATATACTAAATACAAACCTCTTTGCATGTTGGACACTTCCACTTTGGAGTTGCTGCTCTAACGCCTTCCAAGAGAAACACAGAAGCAGATGAACAAGCACAAGACTATAGAAAAGATGACTAGAACTCAAAGCATACGGATTAAAAATAGTACCCTGTGAAAGCATAATGAAATAGACATAAGAGTGCATACAACAGAATCCAAATTTTCTTTTTCTTTGCAGTATACTGAAAGTAAGATCTCATCAAGCAAATGGCACAAGTCAGATCAAATTCTAGCTTTATCAGATGTGGAAGCATCAACGTCATTACAGGTGGGTTTGCATTGAAATCACAAGAAAAGTTACTAGAAGCCATAGTGATCATATGTGCTAAGAGATTTTAGAGTTAATGTAGACAACAAATTAGCTAAATTGACTCCCAAGTAAACTCCACAGTCCACATTATTATCACACTCAAAATCATTCCTAAAGACATATCATAAAAAAAATTCAAAAAGAAAAATATGAGTAGAGCTGTTAGGTAAAAGAAACCTACATACCTTCCATGTGGTCATTGGTCACTTAGTTGTGGGAAGGATCAAGCTTTAAGGACTTAACTATGCCCAAAAAAAAAAAAAAAAAAAGTCTAAAAGGTTATTAATATTAGAACATATAAAAAAATAAAAAATTTCCAAATTATAGAGTGTTTTACAAGGAAGTATTGAACAAAACACAACATTATCTATTGTCAAGACCTGCCATACATAGAACAGAATCCTTAAAAAAATAAAGAAAAAGTTTTACTAGTTTCAAAACTCACCGGAAAAAAAGAAAATGTTACAAGCAAAGGAATAGGTAAGCATAAGAAAAGGGAAGAAGTAAGCATAAAATACATATGACAATTAATTGGTAACCATTGTCTTACATACACACCCATGGTAAGCATTAGTTTCTACCCATAAAAACAAAAGAAAAAATAACATAGTGCAATAGGTACAACATTGAAAATCCGATTACTACACCAATCCTATCGAGACAATCCCCTTTCCTTCACTAAAAATGAAATTCAAGGTGCCTTTGGTACTCATTTTGTAGCCACTTCAACTGGACGTCCTTGTTATCGCAAAGTGCTACAAACATGTGCCTACCCTGCTCTTTTTCCATGAAGTAGAGGGTGTTGAACAAATGAAGGTAATGACCCGAGTGCATCTCGAGAGAACTCAACACCATGTCCAGAATTGCTTTAACTTGAGTAGTTGCTGTGGAAGTAAATGGTGTATGGGTACTTACACTTTTACTTTCAAGAAAAACCTCTAAGATGCTCTTTAAAGAGTCGGTTATCTCTTGCGCAATTGAACGCTTTTTTTTTTTTTTTTCTTGCAAATTGGCTTGAAAAGGTGGACACTAGTTGCCAAGCCTTTCCCCTTAGTCACTGTTGGTCCTGCCCTCGACGATGATGGACCTTCAACCTCCATTGCGTCAATATTCACAAAGGGTTCACATTGGGGGTCAACAAATTTTGTGCTATCAGCAAATTCCCCAGACCCTTTGGTGGTTTCCTTTGGCATATGACCACTCGTGCAGAATGCATGTTTCCCCGTTGCAACCCTGCCTCCATACATGATGTTCATCAACTCACGATTTGACAAACGTTTATTTTTGAAGGTTTTTGCATTGGGACATGCCTACATGTGGAGAAACAGTAGTTAGAATACAATAATATAGTTGTAGACAGTAAAGTTTTTCACAATCATGTAAAGTGAACTAACTGCAATCTTTCGGGTTCACCACTCATCATTGGCCTGAAGCAACCCAGTGCCAGCATCATAACCCAACCCAGTCTCATTGTCAAAACATTCGTTATACTGCCTCCACCCTTTTTTCAAATTATCCTATTTGTTTTTCATCTGCAGGTGAGTCACCACTTTTCCCATGTCACCCAACTGCTGAATCACTTTTTCAAACCCAATTTTGGTCAGATATCCTCCATTCCTCTGGCCTTCTAGGACTTGAGCAGCACAGAACTCACAAAAAGCTTGTAGTTCCTTAAGGTCTTTCCAGTAAGCTCTCAGATCATTACTATCACCGTCCTTCGATTTATCCTTAACCATTTTTACTACAACTTCCTTCTATACTCATTGAGGCATTTCAACAAATAGTTCATGTGCATATCATATAATTAGTTAGGCATGCCGACATGAAAAATGCAAAGCGAAATCACATATATCCAAATACAACAGAGGTAGGAAGAGAATTTACATGTGGTATTACACGAAGGATCAAGAAACCCACATTATAGTGTCATGGAAAACACAAAAGAACCACACATAAACGTTGAACACAAACACCACACATAACCATTGAACACAAAAAAAAAAAAAACCACAGATTGATGAAGCCTCATGGATCACAATATAACCACACCAGCACGAGAGAGCATGAGAAGTTAAACACAACTTACCCGTGAATGCAGAGACCCACAGTGGCGGTAACGATGTCCCAAGCGGAGAGAAGGTTCGCTCGCGCGAAGGAAGAACAGAGGGGGTCTTTTTAGAGAGTTCCGCGTAATGGGTTTTCTTCTATCGTGTGTGCTTTGTTTTGATGGTTTTGTGGTTGGTGGGTAGGTGCAATTCATTGAAAAGGATTCAGACGGAGCATTAAAGAGCTTTGAAGACATTCTGCCACGGTAGTTGGGAGAAAAGAAGAAAGCTGAAGAAGAGAAAAAAGATCCGTTGAACAGAGCGCACCATTTTGATCAGATGGAGCTGTGCTTGTGCAATGATCAAATGGAAATTGTGTGCACCGTCTCGCACTGTTTTCATCATAGATCGTTGAGCGAAGGCTACATGGACAGTTCATGAACAGTACACGCACGCCTTGGAGTTTTTAATGAAACAGTGCTTCTCAATATTGTCTAAGCTCTTTCAAATGAATTTTGCTAGCTTTGAAGGTGTCCATGAACAGTACCCAACACGTGTTTTTGTTTAATGAAACGGTGTGTTAAGCTTGTGTTCAGCTCTTTTCATCCTGCGTTTCCCTTCAGCGTTTTTGTGTCTACTGTACAGTGTGGGTCCTAGCAATTCACAAACGCAAATGCACAGACGCAGCATTAATTTGGATCCAAATAGTCACTAGGTTTCTTTGAACTTAATGTTAGCTTATCTTGTAAAGCCATTTATTTATATAGTAAGTTGATTATTGAGTGAGTTTTCACTTTAGAGGTCTGACCTCATGGTTCATTTATCAATTAGGAGGTATTGGTTCCCTCGAAGCAACTAACAAACCAACTGGGTTCATATCATAGACTTCCACATTTTACCAATAAATTTTTTTATTGGTAAGTTTACATAGGTACTCAATGAGTTTTGATCATATGATTTCACCATCCATCCATTCTTAATTTCTTATTAGAAAAGGAAGTAACATATGGGCTATAGCTAACATGGAGCAGTAACATTTCCATATATGCTATGCACTATGCAAGATTGCTACAACAAAATGCATGCAATAAAGGAGATTGGCTATACAAGTACCTTTGGTAACCAAATAAAAATATCAACATTTATATCAGGCTTTACTAAGCATTGTATCACGTAACTCCCATTGATTTCAATAGAAGTTGGCTTCTTGAATTTGAACCCAACTCTGTCCACACCAATGTCTCTCACAAAACTAGGAGCTTCATCCGCTGTCACCGGATCCATCAAATTCAATTAGTAACTAATAAAGCCTTTTTATCAAAAATTTATTTTGTTTCTTTTTTTTCTTGGTAGCCAAACAGAGAATTAGGGCCCTAGGGTTTTGGAAAGAGGGTAGCAAGAGAACATTACCTTAAGTCATTGGGGATTTTATCTATGGAGTCTTTGATGGCCGAAACGGCGTTGTTAACGGGCTTGGTTAAGGCGGGTGAGTAGTCGAGGGTGACCTCCTTTAAGAGCTCCCTCACTTTCAAGTCCATGGAGTCTGACTCCATTGTTGTTCACTTTGGTGTTTTTGCCTTTGGCGATGTAGTAACGGTTTTGGTGAAGAGAAGCTCGGTTTAGTGTACTAAAAAATTAGGGATTTACTCAGGGTTTAAGTTTTAACGAAAAAACAAAATAGCCCAAAAGTCATAACCCACTCTAGTACTTTAACTTCAGATTTATGGGCTTTTAAGCCTATGATACACATTTAATAATGTTTGGGTTTACATAAATTTGGACTTTTTTCTTATTTTTTTGTTGGAAAATGGGAAGGGACCCAACTATGCACCCAGTAAGTTGGAATAAAGTAAGTCCAACTATCAGCACTTCTTTGAATGGTATGAGGTCCAAACGACTTTCTAAATACCCATTAACAAAATTGGAAAAGCCTGTGAAGAGAGAGTACAACACTAAAAATTGATGTACAGTTTTTAAAAAAAAAATTATAAATGTATTATCGTTATGCATAGATTCTCAATTAAATTAAATTTAGTAATTTGATTGCATTCACCAATTAATCACATGATTTAATTTAATAACTTTTAAAAAGACACTATTTTCGTGGATCATTGTAGACAACAATGTTGAGTTCAATTGAAAAAGTGACCTACAACATGTAAAGCAGGGGTGTGCAGCCAACCCGCCCATTCACTAAAACCAAACCAATCTAACCCAATTCGGCAAGTTTGTTAGTTTTTAGGAGTTGATGGGTAAGGTTGGGTTGTCAAAAGAAATTACTATGGGTTGGGTTGAGAAACGGCGTCGTTAACGTGCTTGGTTAAGGCGGGCGAGTAGTCGAGGGTGACCTCCTTCAAGAGCTCCCTCACTTTTAAGTCCATGAAGTCTGATTCCATTGTTGTTCACTTTGGTGTTTTTGCCTTTGGCGACGTAGTAACGGTTTTGGTAAAGAAAAGCTCGGTTTAGTGTACTAAAAAATTAGGGATTTACTCAGGGTTTAAGTTTTAACAAAAAAACAAAATAGCCCAAAAGTCATAACCCACTCTAGTACTTTAACTTCAGATTTATGGGCTTTTAGGCCTATGATACACATTTAATAATGTTTTGGTTTACATAAATTTGGACTTTTTTTCTTATTTTTTTGTTGGAAAATGGGAAGGGACCCAACTATGCACCCAGTAAGTTGGAATAAAGTAAGCCCAACTATCAGCACTTCTTTGAATTGTATGAGGTCCAAACGACTTTCTAAATGCCCGTTAACAAAATTAGAAAAGCCCGTGAAGAGAGAGTACAAAACTAAAATTGATGTACAGTTTTTTTAAAAAAAATTATAAATGTATTATCATTATGCATAGATTCTCAATTAAACTAAATTTAGTAATTTGATTGCATTCACCAATTAATCACATTATTTAATTTAATAAATTTTAAAAAGACACTATTTTTCATGGATCATTGTATACAATAATGTTGAATTCAATTGAAAAAGTGACCTACAACATGTAAAGCAAGGGCGTGCAGTCAACCCGCCGATTCACTAAAACCAAACCAATCTAACCCAATTCGGCAAGTTTGTTAGTTTTTAGGAGTTGATGGGTAAGGTTGGGTTGTCAAAAAAAATTACTATGGGTTGGGTCGAGAATAGGTCAACAGATTCACAAATCCATCTAACTCGGCCATATATATTTAAAATATAAATTATATGATTTTATTATTTAATTATTGTATGGTTTGATGGACCAATAAAATAATTTGTGTTAGTTTGATGCTATGCTCAGGTTTATAAAATTATATATTGGTTGTCATTTATGATTTAGTACTATATATGTTCAAGTTTGATTAATGCATCAGACCAACACAAATAAGATTATAAAGCTTCTATTTTTTGTGTTGGTAATCTTATAAATCTGTTGTTCTAACGCTCAGTTGGAAACAAAATAAAAAAAATTGTCCAATCTATGGGTCCAACTTGATTTATTTGGGTTGGATTGGGTTGGACCCTTATGATGAGTTGAGTTGGGTTAGATTGGATTTTTTCAACCTAATCATGGTGGTTGGATTGGGAACAAAAAAAAAGTTGACCCAACCCATGCAAACCCCTAATCTAAAGAATTGTATATAAGTTCTTTACATGAGCAAAAAATCTAAGAGGTGGGGTTAAGTGAACATATATACACAATTAGATGAGTAGATGAGTAGCATCAGCTCACATTAGTGTATTTTCATTTTAGAAGTCTAAAATCTGAATCCCTCTCCAACTTACACTTAAAAAAAATGAAAAAAAGGGGGTCAATGATAAATTTTCCTAATATAAGAATCATCAAGTGGGAGTAATTGGTTCAAATATCTCCATCCATTCTTTTTTTAAGTAACTCATTTATTTACACACAAAAAAAAAAAAAAAAATCTTAATAGTGTTTAAGAGAAAATCATCAAAATATTTAATAGTATATAAAGAATTAAATTTTGACAATAATTTTTTTCCACTAATTATTTAATAATATTTTCTACTTTACAACCAAGCATATAACAGTTAATTTTTTTTATTTACTTATTTTATTGTATTTAGTTGTAATCATGAAAATAAGATGGACAATATGTTTCTATTGTTTGGCTTACATACAAAATCATTAACATTTCTTACTCACTAGTTCATATTCATAAACATTAAACCAACAAATCAGTAGGGGCATGTAGATTATAGAGATAATGCCATCCATTTTTTCATTATTATAGCAAAGAAAATTTTTATTATTTCTTTTTGGGGTAAAAGAATAATAGAACTCCATAAAGTTATAAATTGCTATTTGTTTTTCTTTTTCTTTTTTCCCAAGTATGTAGAGTTAGTCAAAATACAATTTACTTGAGTACTGTGAGTGTTGTGGGTCGTACCTCCTTTTTTATATGTCGTCATATTGGTTTATTATTGCGAATATAAGGTATGTAGTACTCAATATCCCTAAATGCGATTAAGATTCAAAACCGGCATGAGCCTGAGTGTACACTAATGTCTCCATGAGAGAAAGAGAGATGTGAATGCTAGATGCAAAGACTTATCGACCGATTCATGTTTGTGTTAATGTCACAACAAATTTCCAAGAAGAGATCGATGAATCATTGCCTCCAGTGAATTCACTCTATATAAATCAAACATGTATTCCACTACAAATATTTTTATATCACAAAACAAAAAGTCAAAAGTTGTCAAACAATTTAGATATGAACACCAAAACATATGACACAAAGGAAAACTTGTAGCATTTTTTTGCTACATAGACATATAGTATTTATTTATTTATAAAGAGGGAAAGTTGGTTCAAAGAGGGATAAAGAAAATTAAGGCCAATAATTTGAAGAGTCACCATTATCATACATCTTTCACACTCCTTTCTCCCACCATTTTTTTAGAGTGCTTTCTATTGTGCAACATCAGAGGCTCTAACATCAATTTTTAAGATTTGGGATTTGCATAAGTATATTCACACGAACAAGAAAATAAAACATTTACAAGAGACAACAATATTCAAATGTGATTCGGCCAACTCTGTGCCTACATCAACAAGCAATGTTAAACCAACCCACCATCAATGATGTAAATTATAATAACATTAATCAACACTCACAACTCACAAAAACAACACTCACAAATCACAAAAACAACACTCACAAATCCAAAACCCCAATATACTCAATAACTCCCTCACGCTCATAAAACAAACAAACTCCCAACACACAACCACGAGTAATCTTTCAACCCCAAATAATCTACTAGCTATTTTTTGAAGAAACCCGCTCATTTTCTTCTGGGAGCTTTCTCTTCTCTCTATATGGGAGGAACCTTAGGCAAAAGCCACCAAAACCTTTGCAACAATGCCTATTTATAAGGCTCCAATTTTCTTCCTTGATTGACAAAGAATGCCCATTACTTCTTCAATAAGGAATACTTTTCCGTTTATTTTAAGGAGTATTGTCATCCATGCCAAGGAAAAACATTTCCTTCTACACAAAGGAAATCCAAACCAAGATTAATTAGGAATTTAGGCAATATTTAACAAATCTCCACCTTAACTTAAATTCCATCAAGCAATCTTCATTCTTTATTGAATGAACTCCACCTTAATCCAAAGCAAATTTTTCTTGAACAACTTGATCATTGATTCCACATCTAAGGCCAAACTTGTGCGCACATCTAAACCAATGTCGAATGTGCATTAGACATAATGTTCTCTTTAACTTCACCAAAATCCAACATTGAGCTCTAATACCAATTGTTGTGTAACAACGAAAGCTCTAACATCAATTATTATGATTTGGGGCTAGCAGAAGCGCATTCACACAAATAAGAAAATAAAACATCCGCAAGAGATAACAATATTTATGTGGTTCGACTAACTCCATGCCTACATCCAATGGCAATGCCAAACCAAAACTAATTAGAAATTTAAGGCAATATTCAACACTTTCTATGTTTAGTGAAACATAAATGAAATAAAACTCTTCAAAATAAGGCATGAATTTTATGCTTCCTTAACCACCTCACTTGCCCCCATTCACATCTCTAAGAAATCTCAACTTAATGTTTGACTAAGTCAAACTCCACACAACCCAAACATGCAATTTTCATGATCTATTATTACAATTAAGAAAATAAGAAATGTTAGTTATTATTTCATGAAATCTCTTAAACACCCCTAATATTTACTTAACATTATTCTTCTTTTTTTTTAATTATTACAAGAGAATAGGAAAAGTTATGTTGTCTATTTCCTAAAATCTCTAAAACACCCTAATTTTTACTTAATGCTATTCCATTCAAAAAAATAATCAAGAATATATAAATAAATTCACTTAATATAACTCTTGATTAAAATTTCAAACTCCAAAATATGTTTCCCACTTCCCATTAATCTTATTTATATTATTTTAGTTTCTATAAGAAGTCACTTCCCATTAGCTACTCTAATTTTGAATTCAAAAATAAATAAACACTCCTATTATAAAATTGTTACTATCTATAAAAAAACAAATAGCAATTACTAAATTTTAGGTTTTATGGGTTTGATAATTATTGAAACAGACAGGATTGTGCTCATATCTAGTACCAAAAAATAACACACCCATACCCACACAAAATAATGACCTCAACTCACCTTACCCACTTGTACCAACTTAAAGAGGATATATATAAAAAGTGTATTGTTGAGTATGAAGTTATTGTAATGTGGTGTGTGGGGGTCAAAAACAACCACTGCATGTGAAGATAGTGATAACCAAGATGATTTACACAATTACATTATAAAAGTAAGGGGCAATGGCAGCGCCACCTTATGGGACCACCCTGACTTGGAATTTTTTTTATATATAATAATTTAAAATTTTATATTTATTTACCTTTAAAAAAAATTTTAAATTTTGGGACCACCTTGAATTTTTTTTATGCAAATAAAATTAAATTTTGGTCTATAATTGGAGCAACTTAACAATATATTGGGGTTTTTCAAGCAAAAAGGAAAAACAAAAAAAAAAAAAATTGAACTAAAATCTGAAAAAAAAAATTATAATAAAATTATTAAAGGCTGGACAGTAGCTTGATTCTTGGACAAAGCACATTGCCCAATACAATAAAATTTCCAACATTTTATTATTTTTTATTACTATTTTTCTTCACTAGACATGCATTACTTCTCAATTTTAATTTTTTCTCTTGTTTATTCTTAACTACACACGTCTTCTGTTTCCTTAATTTCTACACTTTTCTGTTTGGATACCGCTTATTTTACTGAAATTGAATATTTATTGTTGAAAATATTGTAGATAAAGATAAAAGTTAGCCAAAATAGTATAGTGAGGCTCATGAATAGTAACAAAAGTGTAGTGAGACCTATAAATAGTAGCAAAAATAAGCTGAATAGTAAAATAATTTTAATTTTTCATTTCAATCCAAACGCATGCTTCGTGTGTGTTTGGATAAATTATTTTTAGCCAGCTTATTTTACTATTCAACTTATTTTTGCTACTATTCATGGGCCGTACTGCACTTTTTGGTACTATTCATGGATCACATAGTATTATTTCAGCTAACTTTTATTTTTATCTACAGTATTTTCAGCAAACAATTTGCAGTTGCGCGTACATCTACGTTTTAAATATTATTACATCTGTATCTACACTTTTACATCTATGTTTTGCCTTCCTCCTTATTCGTAACTTCTGTGTTTTCTACTAGTATCAGTGCGGAAGTGTCTCTTCTCAAGTTTTGAGTTTCAAATTTCTCAATACGGTTTTTTTTAGCTAAACAAGTACCTTTGTTCATTTATTTTATTTTCATTTTTTTTCCTTTTGAGGTTTTTCGGTGTACAAAATGCAAATTTGTTTTGGTTTTAAGAACAAATTTTTTTTAAACACAAATTTCATATCGACCAAATCTTGAATTTCGACCCGGTATTTATCGAAATGTCCCGAAACACCCAAAATAGATCGAAATGACCCGAAATTTTTTCAAAGTGGAATAGAGTGGGTTACTATTGCGGTTTCTTTATCGGCACGGTATTTTCCGGCCATTCTGGCTAGAATGGAATGGAATTAATAATATTAAATCAAAGCTAATTACCCAAAGGCTAAAAAGAAATAAGATTGTGTAATTTATGCTTCTTAAGAAACACTTTAAACAAAATTCCTAGAGCTACCACTGGTAAGGGGCAAGAATTTCACAGTGGGAGATCTAAACAATAGATTGTAAGATAATAAAGAACAAAAAGGCTTTTATTGATGCTAGAATATCTTTCCTGAGGAACAAGGAATTGGATTGAAAGCTAAAAACTCTTAAACCTATTATGCTATTACAGCTTTCTCTCTCTTGTTCTTCTCTAAGTTTTTTCTCTCAATTTCTTTGAATACCCTTTCCTATAGCATGTCTCCTCCATTTATAGACAATTTCCCCTTCCTTCCCTCCTCATCTATCCTATTTCCAGCTAGATTTGGGGGATAATTGTCCTATCACCCCCCGGTTCTACCATTCTTTCATCATGAAATATGACTTTCGGGTCTTTTCACTATACGAGCTAGTCAATCAACATTTAATGTAGAAGAGATTAACGCCCCGTCCATTCGGAGTGAAAATAGGGAGGATGGAAAACTAAGGGAGGAAAATAGGTATTTTCCACTGTTCGTTTAGAGAGAAAAGAAAGGGATGATGGAAAACCAGGAAGAAAATTTTTCTCCCGGGCCCACAAATATTTTCCTCCCAAATTGGGAGGAAAATGGTGGGGAGAAAATATTGGGATGGAGGCTTTTACTAAAAAACCCCCATCCCACCTGATACTGAAGGTTTTTTTTTTTTTTTTTTTAACATTACCTGAACCTTTCTTCTTCAACATGATAAATTTATATATATGATGTGATAAATTTTATATTATGTAATGAGTACAAATAAATTTATTTCTTACATATTATGTAACAAGGGTATAATAGTCAATTTATATAAATTATATTTTTCATCTTCCCATTTTTCTCTTCAACTAAAAAAAAAAGTTTTTCACCCTCTCACTTTTACATCACTCCAACCGAACACACAAAAGAAAAAATTAAATATTTT
Organism: Castanopsis chinensis; assembly: GCA_032878915.1. NCBI lineage: Eukaryota > Viridiplantae > Streptophyta > Magnoliopsida > Fagales > Fagaceae > Castanopsis > Castanopsis chinensis. The sequence continues at coordinate 3,974,017 of JAVQMG010000122.1, read as the reverse complement.
TCATTCTCATACTTCTTCACTCTTCCAACCGGGTAGATCCTAAGTAAAAATGTCTTATTATTGTGGAGGTGACTACTCCAATGGTTTTTATCTCTTTATGGCATTTTCTGAGGTGAGCTTAATGGAAGGTGGCATTTCGGTCCAAAGGGGAACTAATCACCTGTGGTTTTTTGCCTATCTGATATGAGAAAGGTTTTACTTATTAGTTATTACCTCAGTAGATCTTTCAAGAAATGATGTCCATCACACCCCCCCCCCCAAAACACATGGTGTATTATGAAACATAGTAAAGCATTACTATCTACTGGTGTAGTTGATGATGTACTGTTACCAACTATACTAATAGAGAATAATTCTATACTATGATTCATGATCCACCACATTCCAATAACTTATGGACAAAACCTGTACTGTGGAGTTCAAGGCACCCACGCATATAGCAACTGATCGACAAGTACTATAATTAAGAACCCATAACAACCCCCAGCCAACGTCACAAGTTATCATCTGGCAAATTTTCTTTATAAGTGAGCTATGTTTAAAATAATGGACATGTCAATAAATTCTTGAACCTTATCGAAGATAAACTACCTATGCGCATCCACTTATTCCATAGTATTTCCCTATCTTACACAGTACACCCACCAAATAAGGAAAATTGGTAAAGAAACAATCACAACTTCATGTTCCAACTTCCAAGTCAATTTATTACGCAAAGCATTAAAACTCAAAAATAATCAACCGAAGTTCCTGGCAGAAAAAGAAAAAGATGAAAGAGAAAGAAAACATTCCAATGGGCTATAAGACTAAAGTAGTTACTAGTTAGACCTCCTTAGAGGAGACAATTAGGGGTTACAGTGTTCTTTTTGGTCATGATACTGACAAGAAGTCTTCCTTCATAGGGCGGCTTATTAGAGAGGTTTCTCCTACTACAAACCCCCCCTTTTCTATGTGTTGGTCCACTAGTTTCTTCTTCTTACGCCCTTTTTCTTTTCTCTCCCCCCACTCTTAAATAAGTATATTACTTTAGCATTACCTGGCAAATCCAGTCAACAACAAAATCACTAGACCAATCCCAGTCCAACTCTAGCTGAAAATTAAAAAAAGAAAAAAATAGTAGTATAGTATATTATGAGAAAGAAAGTTAAGAGAGATAGAGATAGACAGACATTCCAGTTGTATCTTGTTGCTTTTGAGGAATGTTAAATTTTTATGTCTTCCAAAGCTCATTAATAAAAATTCTTTATCCTCCTCCTCCTCCTAGGGCTTGTTTAACACATTTGCTTGCATGCATGCATGCAAGGAAAATCTCTCCACGAATCCCACGTGGCACCTTGATTAGGGATAATATAATAATAATTATTGCAGCCAGTGAGTCGTAGTGACTAGTATTTATTTGTTTCGTTATTGGTTTTAGCTCTAGGCACAGGATATAGCAGAAACGATCTGCTTAGCTTTTTTTACTTAATATTTTCCTTGGAAAAATGGAAACCCCAAACCAAGTGGGTCCCACCAAATCCAACGAGCCACATAACATCATGATTGTTAACCCACCATATCTAAGAATGAATTGAATGCGTCTACTGAAATGTGACTTGTGAGGCGGTGAACCTTAATTAAAATTTTCCCCGTAGATTGATTAAGCAAATCCCAGAGTTTCATTAATTACTAGGATCTTTATAGGCACTAGAGCATGACTTAGCATAGAGCGTGTGAAACACAGCAACAAGTTAAAGAAAAGCAGTTGAGAGAGTATAAGAGTAAGACTCACGTGGAATAAGGGTCGCGTAGGGATGCGTGTAAGTGCATGTGTAAATGGTAATGCAACGCTTAGTGTCTTGGGCTTATTAAAAATCCTAGTTTAATTTTTTTTTTTTTTTTGTTGCTTCTATCTCTCAATCTCGTAGTTTACAAAGCAAGAATAGAGAGCATCTTTTGGAAAGCGGTGGTCGTCCCGTTTGTCGAACTGTGGCTCTCACCAATCTCTAGACGATCTGATTCTCTCTCTCTCTCACTCTCTTTCTTGATGTTTTTTGAATCTTTTGATCGAATGGGGTCGATATTCCAGAGGAGTTTGTTCGGGCTTGGCTATGATGAATGTGGGGTCATTCTTTTACTATTTTTTTATGTTTTTTTTTTTCTATTTAGTTTTAATGTTTTTTTGACCTTTTCTTTTTTGAGTTTCTATCTTTGACCCAAGAGATCTCTCTCTCTCACGCTACGCCAAGAAGAAACCGATGCTGCTTTGATGATTGCAGTGAATCACATTTGGATACCTTTATCTCTCTCTCTCTCTCTTTAGCTTTATTTTTTAAAATTTTTTTTCTCTATAGCTAAAATCTTTGGATCTTCTTACTACTATTACTACTACGACTACCCCCACTAAATCTAAGAAAAAAAAGAAAGCTAGCTAGCATAGTTGTGATGGGTTTAGGATTCGGGACTTATGGTTACTATGATGACGAAATTGGCTTTGTTTTTGCTTCACGTGATTCTCACGGTACGGCTACTGCTACTGGGTTGTAGAACTTGTAGTTGTAGTAGTAAGCTTCAAAACTGGCTGTTGTTATTGTTTGAGATTTTGACGGATTGGACACCCTATAACAACTTACGGTGTAGGGATGTTACAGAGTTTTGGTCATTGTTGTGTTGAAAAATATACTAGCGTCGCACATCAAATTATTGCCTACACCAAGCGCCTGTTAGCGCGTGAAAAAGACCAACTCACATATCAATTGCATGATGAATAAGTAGAGAAACATCAAGTATTATTTTTTTTTTTCACTTTTCAATTAATCCATGTGAATTGGTTTGAATTATTATCAAAGTTGAATCATTTAACCATTTAGGACACATAACTAAGATAAATTATACTATATGGTTTTTTTTTTATATAATTCAATTCTAATAACGAGTGTAAAGGAATGATTCGAACTTGAGAGAATTACAAAACACTTAACAATTCAGATTAATTAGTTAAAATTCAACTTACAATTATATGCTTTATGAAAATTGTACTATAATTGACACACCCACTAGAGTACTTGGATGAAGGGCTTATTCATGTGGGGTGTGACGTAAAGTTGAATGTCTCATATTTAATCAACTATACTATTTATTTATGAAGTCTTTCAGGTGTTTCACGAGCAGAAAGTAAAATAATTTTACTAAAGACCAGAACATAACTTAAATATTTATAAAATATACATATATCAAATTGACAATCCAATAATTTAAAGGGATGAATTTCAAATAGAGTCTTGCTAACAAGTGTTCTAAGAGCAACATGACCTATTAATAAATACTTAGTTATGAGTTGTAATGCATAGTTTTCAAAAAAATAAAAACACACATATTAATGATTCCTTGATTTACATGCACAAATTTATTGTGATTGTGTGAACATTTTTAGAAATATGTGTAAAATTTGACTTTATTTAAATATATATATATATATATATATAATAATTAATGATATATTAATAATCACTTGTCACATTAAACATTTGTAAAATAATTTGCAGTTTTAGTATTTAACTAAAAATATTATTTAATAAAACATTAATTGTATCTTAATCACTTATAAAACATTAAATGTATCTTAATCACAATTCTTAACAAAACATTAAATGTCCCATTTCAAGGCATAAACTATCACACAGCCTATAGAGTATAGAGTACAATTTTTATTATTTATGGACCCGGTCCACTAAAATTCAAATCCCTGTATTTCAAACAGCATAGATTTACACCTAGCTAACAATTTAGGTGATTGGAACTATGGGCAAAGCATTGTTTTTTGTTGCATTGGTGTCTTAAACACAATATGTACGTAGTAAATGAATACTACACGAGTGACAGACAGAGGGTATAAGCGACATTGGGATTGGAGAGTGCGTGGGACGCGTTTGGGAAGTGGGAGGGAGAGTGGGAAGAGAGAATGGGGGGGACTATTCCATTTTCCTTGGGAGGCTGGCAGTGACAGAACAGAGTGGCAGAGATACGGATACGGACAGAGGTTTTTGATGTATTGGGTTTGAGACTCTCTAATAGGCCTCGTGATCGGAGAAGGCAGATCCATGGAAGACTGTTCCCGCTAGTCACGTGGGCTCTTTTGACTACCCAATGACCAACCTCTCTGCCCCCCCCCCCCTCACTCTCTCTCTCTTTGTGACGAGTGCCCCAATAATCTCATTCTCTCTCATATTATGCTCACACACTTGGGTCTTTGATGACACTACCACTCTTATCGGGTATAAATTGATTTGCGAGAGAGAGGGAGGGAGCGATCGATGCCTATGCAAGTTACAAACAAACAGTGTCTCACACAGAAAAAAAAAAAAATTAACACATACACTTGTTGATACCCTACCACCACACATAGACTGACCCACTGAGTAGATGATTCAGTAAGTCTTGCTCTTTTCTCCAATCCAATTAAACCCCACTTTCTCTCTCCACAACATGCAATTTGGGCCCCTCTCTGTTTGTTCTTTATAACTCTCTCTCTCTCTCTCTCTCTCTCAATACGTATGTATTAGCCTCTATTTGCAACTAACGACAACACTTGTCTGCAGGTGCTGACTGGTATTTCGCCATTTTATTAGCTTATAAAGCTACCAGACAACACACTCCCCTCACTTCTCAGCCTCTCTCGTTCGTACCATTTATTCAGCTCTCTCTTGCAAGATTTTTCAAACATAATATTATTACATCTCGCTCTCAGTATACTATTTGGCTCGTACTCTCTATCTGCTCAAGCCCTTTTGACTATAATAGACAGTACTCTCAATTTCAATTGCTATACAACTCAAACCTCCTCTTCACTTCTTTTATCTCTCCCTCCTTATTCTATATAATCCACTTTGCTTAAGTTCAAAGAAACCCCATTTAATTTCTTCTTTCTTTACAAAGCTTAGAACTTGACGGAAAGGAATAGTAGTAGAGTACCCATTGGCAGAGATATTTAGATTAAACAACGAAACAATGCATCGGTGCAGTAGTTCTCATCATCAGGGGAACATGGTGGGACCTTGTACGTGTGGCATGTTTCACAGCCAAGGCAATTCCTTCTCCATGCTATTCTCTATGCAAAACCACAGTCCCTATGATGAATCCGAAATGTATTCCTTCGCATCATCCTCGTCTTCTGTGGATTGCACTCTCTCTTTAGGGACCCCATCAACTCGTTCAACCGAAGATGATGAAAAGCAACGAGTACGCTCTGGTTCCTCCATGTCCAACTTTTGCTGGGACATATTGCAGACAAAACAAACACCTTCAGCTCCTCAAACTCACAAAGCTATCCGCGGAGGCAATAATGGCAGCTATAACAACAACTCTTCCAATGATCCCCTCCTTGCTCGCCGCTGTGCCAACTGTGATACCACTTCTACACCACTTTGGAGGAACGGTCCAAGAGGCCCTAAGGTACATTACTCTATTTAATTCCTTGTTATGATTTAAAAAAAAAAAAATAACACTATGTTTTTGTTCTCATCTAGTTTGCGTTACATGTTTTGGACTAATATGTTTGTATGTATTTGTGAAATGCAGTCTTTATGCAATGCTTGTGGGATTCGATTCAAGAAGGAAGAGAGGAGAGCCACTGCTGCAGCCTCAAACACAAGCAACAATGGCGCAACCTCAGGATCAATAATAGAGCCGAACCACATGGTCCACAACAATTCATGGTATGCACATTCACAGCCCCAGAAAATGCCGTGCTACTCTCCAGCCATTGGCAACGAATTTCGGTTCATCGAAGACAATGACCAAAATTCCGATACCGGCATTCCATTCCTTTCTTGGCGTCTCAATGTCACAGACAGGCCGGGCCTCGTTCATGACTTTACAAGATGAAAAAACGGACGGTCAAGATCGTGCAAAGTTTTTTAATTTCTTGTTAGTTTAACGTATCACGATGCTGATGTTGAGGATGTTGATGATGGCGATGGTTTATGGACTCGTCAAATTCTTTTTTTTTTTTTTAAATCTTCTTACTTTCTTTTTTGTCTTTGTTGTTGCTTCCTTTTCTCCGTCTTACATAGATGGAGTGAGAAGGGGATAATTCTATGTTCTTAGTTTGCTTTTCTTTGAGTTTATTTCTTTAACTTTTTCTCTTTGAGTTACACAAACCTACCTGGCTACCTTTCTGTCTGTTGGGTTACTTTCCTATTTCTTAAACATGACGACATAATTTTGATGATCATATATATATGGACCGTCCGATATCCTTTTGGTGTTTGATAATAACACAGGACTTTTTAGTACCTTATCAGATAATGTGAACAATGAGTTTCTCTTACCAGAATCTGAAGCAAGTTTCATGGTGGGTCTTTTTTCTATTTCCTCAATTTCATAACTGAGAGAGGGGGAGAATACTGGGCGTTGCATTGATTGCAGTGTTACGAATGATGGTCCAATGCCCATGTTAGATCACTGTGTTTTTTTTTTCTCTGAACTGAACACTGAGGTCCAGAAAAATGAATCAATTTGTCTTTTTTGTTGTTGCTTCAAATCTGACCGTCCAATTGGATCACTGCAGAGGTTGGGAACTTTGAGGATTATAATTTATCAATTATATATGTTGTGTTGTGTGTGTTTGTTTGTGTTTGGAATTTGATCTAAACTTCGTATAAAGGTCAACAATTGAATTGTATGGAATTTGAAAATTGATTTTATATACCAGTATTTGGTATGAAAATCAAATAGTAAAATTGTTGATTAATTTTAATGATGTCTTCACGAGTCCCACGTGGGATTTCTGCCAGTCAAACTGTCAAGTTAAGCACATATCTTATGGAAAAAAAGTTTAGTAAACTGCATTATACATATGTGCAGGTTTAACATTTTACATAAGGACCTGCTGTCGTATCACAGTCAGTGATTCATATTATGGGTATTGCTATTAATGCCTAGCGGTTTGTCCTGTGCTTAATTTTAAATGAATGGTTTCTCTCTTTTAACTGCTAGGTATCTACATGTTACACCTGCGTTTGATTCAACAACTTGTATAAAAGTTGTCAGTGTTTTATCACCAACAACTGTGGGTAAATTTATGCATAAGAGAGGTGCAAGAATGAAGCGATTCATACCTTAGTCACAACTGACAAAGCGTATTGTATTGTAATTTCTGCACCACAATTTACGTGTGAAAGTGTATATACATATGGGTAATATAGAAAGTATATATATGGGTAACATAAGGACATGATTAAAGAGTAACGCTAGAAGCACATAAAAATACATAATTTTGTACCATAGCTTGTCACGTGTTGAGGGGTGAAAATGTATTCCTACGTAACCCACTATCATATTTTCACCCATTACAACCACGTGATGGATTGTGGCACAAAATTATACATTTTTATATATCCACACCATTACTCTAATTTATATTGCAAACAAATAAGATTGTTACGGGATACTCCCTCTTTATTGAGGGTACAAAATTGATCCACCATAGTCGGAAGATTTTGAAATAAAACAAAAGCATTAATATTACTAGCATTTCTTATCTTTGACAGAGCATTCGCGCAACAATTGGCTTCTTGGTATGTGTGCTTAATTTGCAAGTTAGGAAAGTATTAAAAAATTTTCTGTAATCAATGAGTAAAGGCTCCAATGAAAATTTGACAATGGAGTTGTTCATTAAATGAACAACTACCGCATCAAGTTCCACTGTCAAACTTGTAATTTTTAGTTCCTTGGCTAATAGTAGACCATCTCTAGAAGCCCACATTTCAGCTGAAACATTATCAAGAGTCCCACAATTCTGGGCAAAACCTTTTACCCAATATTCGTTTGTGTGCCTCAAGAGACCTCCTCCACCAGATTGCCTTGGATAGGGGGTGTCCATGCCACCCATAGACCTCCCTAACCCAATTGTACCCGACTCGACTGCTCCGTTATCAACTGTGTGTCTCAACCTTCAAAAACCTAATTCAGGCGGGTTGATTAATGGTCTCCTCCTCCAAACCCAAGCAAACCAACCCAACTGAAAAGCAAAGAAAATTCGGCAATTTTTTCCAATTTTGGTGACTTCTCCAACTTGATTCAGCAGATTTTGATGACCAACACAACTAGATCCAATGAAGATATACCAGATCCGGTAGATATTCATCAAATCATATGAGTTCTCCATCAGATTTGGCTAAAATCTCTTTAAATCCAACAAGATCTTCACTAGATTTGGCAAGATCTAATCGCTCCACCATCTTTTTGGCAAATTTCGGCTTCATCTAAAACCGACCGCCACCAGAATCTTTACTTGAATCGACCGACTTCATACCCTTAAGGTTCGGTTATCTGTTTGACAGTTCCCTATCCAATCCGATTGGATAAGTTATGAGTCTGGCAATTCCCCATCCGATTTGATTGGGTTGGTCATGTGTTGGGCACAAACTTGACCCGAATCAACTTGTGTACAATCCTAGCCCCTGATTACCTAATGAAGAGCCGACCATGTTTAGTTTCACCCATCCTTTTAGGGGGGGGGGGGGTTGCCAAGTAATCGCCATCCACTATTTTGTCGAGTTAGCATTACAAACCAACACATTAATAGTAAAATATTTACCAGCTTTCAATATGCATTGCTTATAGATGCTTTCATCAATAACCCTGATGCGAAATGTGAATGAATTCCTATGTAACCATAAGTGTCATAAACCCATTCGAACCACAATATTCCAAGGTTATTCGTGCTGATTGGACATGCATTTAGAGATGGAATTATATTGCAACTAATCCATAAGAGGTTCATCAAAAGACCTTCGACATTCAGAGGGCACACCCAGCTTCTTTCAAAAAGAATTCACATGATAGCACTCCCGCAGTACGTGGTTTAGAGACTCTAATTGATTCTTTTTATATTTTCTAATTTTAGATGCATGAATTTACTTGTAAATATAATTGACACAAAATTACTCTATAAATGGAACATGAAATTCAAATGCATTGAAAATCTAAATATATTTGACATCTAATTATAGTTCAATTAAAAAGACACTTGTACAAAATTGAAGTGTAATTAGAAACTAATTAGAATTAGATTTGGGTTCTAATTTTCACCTTTTATATATATATATATATATATATATATATATATATACACACTAGTATGTAATCTGTGCTATCACACGGGAATGGATATAATTTAATAAAGCAATGAAAAAAAATTGCATTTTGTTATTTAAGTGATACTATTGGTTTTGTTTTATTTATTTATTAATTATGAGTATATTCATGTTTAAAAGGCTTATTTAAATCTAAATTCATGTTTAAATATTAAACAGGAATGGATATCATTTAATAAAACAATGAAAAAAAATATTGCATTTTATTGTTTAAGTGATAGTCTTGGTTTTGTTTTTATTTATTTATTAATCATGAGTTTATTAATGTTTAAAAGGCTTAGTTAAGTCTAAATTCATATTATTAACTAGAAAATTTCATTAACAAAACTTAGCATTATGTAATTTTTTTACAATTGCATGAATATACTTAAAAAATACACATTAAGATGTATAGTATAATTCTTATATATATAATGTAAATACTATTGATATATAGTCATTCTTATATTTTGTTAAGTCTTTAAAAAATGTTGTGATATTATTAGGTAGATTTATTCATGTTTAAAAGGCTTAGTTAAGTCTAAATTTATATTATTAACCAGAAAATTTTGATTAACAAAACTTTGCATTATGTAATTTTTTTACAATTACATGGATATACTGAAAAATACACATTAAGATGCATAGTATAATTCTTATATATATATATATATATAATTTAAATACTATTAATAACTGCACAGGAAATGGTTAATTGTAGTGATAGTATTGGTCAATTTTTTTTTTTTTTTTTTGTCTTTTAGGGTTTATCACAAAGAGGATAGAATTAGATAAATAATTAGAAATATATATTGCATTTAACTACAAATTTTTGATAATCACAAGGATAAGGTTGATTACACTTCAAATTTTCCACAATCGATAATCATTGATTTTGGCAAACCATTAAGGAAATCATAATTGTAAAACTTTTGCAAAGCTTAACAAACAATTAACAATGGAACAGAATATTGCATTTTTTGTACATCACTACAAATTCTTCCGTAAGGATAAGGTTCATCTCAGTTCCAATATCCCATTCCAATTTTGTGGTATGCTTGAAAGTTTGGAATTTTATACATATCGGTTCTTGCAGTAAGTAATCGAAGCATTTTTCGGCATTTGACAAGCCAATGCTTCCCATGTTCATCATTTAAAATTTCCAAAAGGTTATCAATGCCTTCATTATTTGACTCCTAAGGTGCAATAAAATTGCCACATGGAAGAGTTTTTTCAATTATTTTTTTTCCTACAATGACTCCTTCATTCAAAAAATATCGATAGCTTCCCACTTTCACTAGCGCATAAGGATTTTCTGCTTCATAACATGAAAATATTAAGCTTTTTTCTTTGTCATGTGGTAGAGTTGGATGATTGAAATACGGAGTCAGCTCAATTTTTTGGAGGACTAATTTCTTTTCTGTTAGCTTCTTGAAGCGTTTGCAACTAATCAAGACAAAGGAAAAAAATTAAATTAATAGATTGAATTATTTATATAGAGGGAAATGAATAAGTAGATACAAATTGAAGAAATAGTTTTTTTTTTTACCTTAACTTAATGTTTCCTAAGAGAATTATTGCCCATTTTCTAAAAGATTTCAACCCATATGTCATTAGGAAGGTTTTTTAAAGTTTTCATATTGCTGTTTTGTTTGAAATAGTGTTATAACATTTCATCTACTATTTATAATAAAATCATTATTTCAGGTTCATAGTATGATATTAAATAAAAATACATAATAATCACGTGTTTAAGAATTTTGAAATGATTATACATGAATTTGATGGTGAAATGGTTCAATTTGTATAGAATTTTGTATTGCAATTGGTTCTTAATGAATTTCATTGTTTCTATCCGTTAATATTAATACTTTACAGTTAATGTTAATTAGTGGTAATTAGGTTCATTGAATTGCTATTTTAGTCCCCTAACGATTCATAGTATTAGAAAGTGGGCAATGATTCGGATCCTAGGAATATAACACAAACCAGTTCAATGAATCAACAAAAACAAAAATCAATGTAAAACAAAAATGAATTGAATTTGCTTAGAAAGAAGGGAAAAAAGTCATAACATAAAGAAGAAAATTGATCAAACTTATTAATTATTACTTATTGAACCGTACAATGAAAAGAATCCAGAAGCAACTACAAAGATAGATTCAGAATTGGGTCACTGCTTTCTTCAAATTTATATTCAAATATTGGTAAATTATTAAAGAGTGACAAGAAATGTGATTCATTTAAATCACTTAACATATTATTTATTCAATTTTAATTGGTATATATCTAGTCATTATGAGTTTAGTCATGGATGTTTATGTGCGATCTTATTACTATATGTTTAAAGTGACAAAAAAAATGAAAAAGGCAAATAAATACGAGTTATTATCATGTGATATGGTGAAACCTCCCATCGAATTTGACTCTTGTCATAGTTTATAGTTTGGAAAAAAAGTATTAAAGGCTTGTGGGGTTACTGTTCAATGTGACATGAATTATTAATTGATATGATATAATTCTTGTCATGTATAAGTCAGTATAACCTTGTTAGCTTTTGTTCAAAGTGACAAAAATGAAATGAAAAAAAATAAGAAACCTAGCTTTTTACAATACAATGTGGCAAACCTAATTAAGTACTATGTAACCATGTCATGGTCTAACTTAAAATATAACTACGAAAAAAATGGTGGAGTTATTACTTAATTTGTAATGTTATAGTCCAACATGAAATAGAAAATAAAAATAAATAAATAAATAAACTGAAAAAAGTTGTTTAGTTACCCACTTGATTTAAGGTTATCAGCTAATATAACAAATTAAGTTACTGTTACCTTTTTATTAATCAACTATTTAATACAATATAATTGGAATATATAATATTTACTTTATAATGATTATTTTTTATCATAAGACCAAGATATTGATGAATTAAAATAATTTATTTATTTATTTAATCGGGTCTTTCATGCACTAAGAAAAATCATAGAAGTACTATCTAATAATGCTACAATTTTATAATTGAAGAATAGGTTTAAATTAACCATTCTTTTAGGTCAATCTTTCACCTAACTTAACTCCATTTCATATTTCAAGCGGGGAATAAATCCATATCATCCTTTTTAAAATGAGGAATCCGTTTGATTCTTCTTCCTCGAATACATAGGAATCCAAGCCCTTTTCCTTCCCGTGTTTTTTTTTTTACTCAAGATATATTTTGCTATACGAAGAGCTTTTTTGAAGTAGGGGCTCTCGTCTTACTTTTGGGAGATATCTTGATAGATCTCTAAAAAATCTTGGGCTGAGGAAGCAGTTTGTTTATCCATCTTCACTTTCTCTTAGTAATTGAGTTTGATTGGACTCGAGTAAAGGCTCTGTATCTGGGAGTTCCAAAAGCTGAGGCTTTTTTAGGGATTATGAGAGCAAAGATGTGGATTATGAATGCAGAGGACACTGATGATTATTTTTTTTACTGTTCATTGTTTTTTCTTCTTTCATTTTTTAAAATGAGAGGTTCGCTGATTTTGGCCTCTTTGATTTTAGCAGTAAATCAATTGGCCTCTCTCTCTCTCTCTCTCTCTCTCTCTCTTAGGCTAATTTAATTAAAATATAAGCTAGAGCCAATGCAACTTCACTCCAACATGGGTTATATTTTAATCATAAAAGAAAATAATCTTTCTGAACATAGATCTTTTCTACAATTTTTTTAAAAAATATAACCCATTAAAAAAAAATGTTCAAGGCTCTAACGAAAAGCATATTAACAGTGAGTCATATAATTTATCGGTAATTTTAACAACACTATCAGTAAAAAAGTAGCTAACCTTTTTCACAAGAATAAACAATTATTTATACATTATCAGGGTTAAATACTAACCATATTTTTTTGTAATCACAAAATAAACAGGGGAAAAAAACTGACCTTTGTTAACAAAATAAGCAGATACTATTGAACATCACAGCTAATTAATTTTCATATTTTTTTTAATGATTTGAGAATAGATTCAAGGGATAATAGGAAGTTTTTGTACAATTGTGACTACCGTTCAAATAAGAACATCAAAAGCTTTAATAAATAGAATATCAACAGCCTATCAAATAATTCACCAATAATAATAACAAGATAAACAATAAAAACAGAGCTGACCTTTGGTAAGGAAATCAGTAGTTCTAAAGCCTCAGTTCGTTGGCAACAAAGTTTGCAATATTATGAAAATCTCTTGTGGGAGAAAAAAGCACAGCAAATAAGGACATAAACTGTGAAAACATAAACGACATTTGTCAAGACAATAAGCTGTTTACAACATATACTATTATGTAGTCAGGGGAAACCTAATTAACATAGGCAAACAAAAAAACTTTTATAATTAAAGAATAAAAATTGTTCACAAAAAGGATGGAAACTGTGGGGGCAGAAGTATCAAAGCACGCCTTTGGGCCTTGGGCCTGATCCGAGAACATCAACTTGTCCGAGGATGGTACGACGACAACAAGGACACCGAACATAAAGACCCATCAGCCCACTGTTGGGGTAAAGGCTATTTAGAATGGTCTGAGGAGGGATGCATTCTTGGCCAGTTGAGGCGAGGATCATGTGATACGCCATGATGTTTAGGAGGAAACTAGAAAGCTCAATGAGTGAAGACATGCTCCAAAGGATTGCAAAAAGGGAGTACGATGGGAAACATATCGCAAAAAGCTGCTACCACAACATTAAAGACTTCACACTAACCCCTTTGGCCGCATTAATGAAGAAGTGACATTTGAGATGATGGTGGTCAGCCTTACAACCATTGGGGGAAGATTTCAAAAGAGCGGTGGATGGGAAAGGAATCTGCATTGATGATCTGATCAAGGGGGAAACGAAGAAGGAGAAGAATATAAATAGAGAGAGGAGAAAAACATGGGGGGGGGATCAATTGTAAAAAAATTTTCTTTAAAGAACAAGAGAAATTAATACAGAAAGTCCTTGGCTCATGTTTGAGGAGAGCTTATGCTACACTGAAGGTTCTTTGCTTGCAATTCGTGGACCTAGTCCACCGTCTTTGTCTTTCATTGTCCAAAGTAACCTAGGTTACAAGCCCGCCCTTTACAAATTTTATTGTTTTAGGCCTTTTGGGCTTGTCCCCAACACGCATTTGGGTCCAAACTTGAATTGTGTCTTTATAATTGACGCTGTCTGTGTGAAACCTTGAGTTAGAGGACGAGACATCATAGAAGGCTCAGGTTCACACCATGCGGAATCCATGGGATCCCAGCATGAGGATCACCTCTCGCAGCTGAAGCGGGAAAGAGATTGAGGGGGTAGTGTGTGTACAGAGCATACTCAAGGGAGGAGTCATGCACGGGTTGGAAGCAAAACGTCCCGCGAAGAAAATGTTAAGGCCATGCAAGAGAAGATTGACCATCTGAAGAAGAAGCTGCGTCGAGAGAAATAAAGGCGTACTCCCTTTTTTTCAGACCCTTCTTCAGAAGACTTTCGCAGTAGTAGCGGTAGCCCAGGTCAAGAACTCCTCCTAGTGAGTCTTCCTCCTACGAGGACGATTACCTTCGCGACCCTAAGGGTAAAAAGACTTCTTCCAAGGGCTTGGAAAACGATGCTTTGAGCAAGGCGCTCCACCAAATCTTCAAATCGCCTTTCACCCGTGGGATTGAGAAGAGGAAGCTTCCAAGACGGTTTACCTAACTAACTTTTACCATTTATAATGGGCGGACGGACTCGGTGGAACATGTGAGTCATTTCAATCAGAGAATGACAGTACACTCTAAGAATGAGACCTTGATGTGTAAAGTCTTCCCCTTCAGCTTAGGACCTGTCGCGATGAGATGGTTCAATGGCCTGAAGGCAAGCTCCGTTGATTCCTTTAGGGAGCTTACTAGGGCATTTGACTCTCGTTTCATCACCTGCAGTAGGGTTCCTCGGCCTTTAGATTTATTGTTATCCATGGCTATGAGAGAGGGAGACTCTCAAGACGTACTCTGACAAGTACTGGGAGATGTTCAATGAGATTAATGAGAATTTCGACAATGTTGCCATAAGCACTTTCAAGGTTGGCCTTTCAAATGAGCACGATCTGAGAAAATCTTTGACCAAAAGGCCTGTTAAAAGTATACGTCAGCTTATGGATTGCATTGACGAGTACAAACGAGTTGAGGAAGATCAGCAACAAGGAAAGGGAAAAGCGAAGGTTATCCCTCAGAAGAGGAGGGATTTTAGGTCAGACAAATACAACAACAGTAGGCCAATGAGAGATTTCGTTGGGCAGTCTGGTCTGACCTCTTCTCAGGTGGTTAGCACTGTGTTTCGTGAATCCGTGCAATAGGTGTTTGAGAAAATCCGTCATGAACCATATTTTAGGTGGCCTAGCAAGATGGTAAGGGATCCCACGAAGTGTAATTAGAACCTTCATTGTCAATATCATCAAGAGAGAAGTCATACAACAAAGAATTGTAGGAATTTGTGGAATTATCTAGAGCAGTCGATGAAGGAGGGAAAGTTGAAGCAATTCTTGTACCGGCCTAACGGGTAGGGAGAGCATCCTGGTTTGGCAAATCAGGGCAACAATGCTTTGAGACCCCTTTGAGGACCATTAATGTCATTTTCGCTTCTCCTGGGAGGATTGGTTCTTGTCCTTCCAGGGTGATGTCTATGGCGCAAGCTCTTGCCAGAAACTCTAATTCCAAGCCGAAGAGGATTAAAGGTAATGTACCTCTAATTCTAAGCTTCTCAGAAGAGGACAAGGTGGGGACTATCCAACCACACGATGATGCTTTAGTAATCATGCTGAGGATTAGGGGAGCGGTGCAGACATTATGTATCATGATCTGTTTAAGGGGTTAAACTTGAAGCTGGAGAATCTTTCGGCTTACGATTCGCCTGTAATAAGCTTTAAAGGGAAGCCCGTCATGCCGAAAGGGAAGATTAGGCTACTCGTACAGTCAGATTCGGCAGTGGTGGAAGTGGATTTCATTGTGGTTGAAGCCTACTCTCCCTATACGGCCATTGTCAGGAGATCGTGGCTGCACTCTCTGGGTGCTGTCTCCTCAACTCTTCATGCCAAGGTGAAGTTCCCGTTTGGCGGTCAGGTTGAAAAGATTGTCGGGTGTCAGTCCACGGCCAGACAGTGCATAGCAACCGCAGTTTTACATCAACCTGAGCTAGGGTCTTCAGCCTTAGCTGCACCTATCCCATAGCAATCAACATCTTCTGCCACAGTTGGGAGGAAAGTGGCAGAAGAGCTCACGTGTGAAGAGTTGGATAGAGTTCTTATAGATGGTGACCCTAAAAGGTTCTTCCAAGTAGGGGTCCAATTGCCACCCTAGGAAAAGGAGGAGTTAGTCGTGTTTTTTAAAGGAAACCTCGACGTATTCGCATGGGATGCTTATGAGATTCCTGGGGTTGACCCGAATTTCATCTGTCATCATTTGAACATCAGTTCGACTATAGTGCTGAAGAGGCAACCACCTCGGTGCTCTTCCAAGGAACACTCCAAGGCTATTAAAGAGAAGGTTATTAGACTCAAGAAGGCCGGAGCTATCAAAGAAGTGTTCTATCCTGAGTGGTTAGCACACACAGTTGTGGTAAAGAAAAAAAGTGGAAAGTGGAGGGTATATGTGGATTTCACGGACCTAAATAGGGATTGTCCTAAGGATTCCTTCCCAATACCTCGTATAGATCAGCTGGTGGACGCTACTGTTGATCATCCTTGGATAAGCTTCCTAGATGCCTTTCAGGGGTATCATCAAATACCTCTAGCTTCGAAGGATCAGCAGAAAACATCCTTTGTCACTCCCACATGCAATTATTATTACAAGGTGATGCCTTTTGGCTTGAAAAATGCTGGGGCTACCTATCAAAGGATGATAACTAGGATGTTCGAGGCTCAATTAGGGAAAACTGTCGAAGTTTATGTGGATGGCATGGTTGTAAAGAGTAAGGCTATACCTATGTATGTGGCCGATTTAAGTGACACTTTCCAGACGTTAAGGAGGCATAAATTAAGTCTCAATGCCTTTAAGTGCTCTTTTGGTGTTGGGTTAGGTAAGTTTCTGGGCTACATGCTCACTCATAGAGGGATTGAAGCCAACCCTGCCCAAATCACAGCGATCCGTAGCTTACAACCTCCTCGGAACCCGAA
Organism: Castanopsis chinensis; assembly: GCA_032878915.1. Lineage (NCBI taxonomy): Eukaryota > Viridiplantae > Streptophyta > Magnoliopsida > Fagales > Fagaceae > Castanopsis > Castanopsis chinensis. Next base: position 3,956,763 of record JAVQMG010000122.1, on the reverse strand, counting down.
GGAGATTCAAAAGCTGACCGGGATGACGACTGCTCTCAATAGGTTTATTTCTCGATCTGCAGATAGGTGCCAACCCTTTTTCCGGCTGTTAAATAAGTGGAAGAGATTTGAATGGACTGAGAAATGTTCTTTAGCTTTTCAACAGCTAAATAAGTATCTCTCTCGGCCACCCATTATGTCTTGCCCAGACGTAGATGAAGTTTTATTTGCGTATATAGCCGTGGTTGTTCATGCCGTCAGTCTGGTTCTAATACAAGACGACAATGGTATACAGAGACCAATCTACTATTTGAGCAAGTCTTTACAAGAAGTTGAGGTGCGATATCTACCGTTAGAAAAAGCAATTCTAGCCGTAGTGCATGCCACGCGCAGGCTGCCACACTATTTCCAATCTCATACAGTTGTTATGCTAACTCAGCTCCCCCTTAAGTCCGTGCTGCGTAGTGCTGATTACTCAAGCAAGATCGCCAAATGGGGAACAATCTTGGGAGCCTTTGACATCAAATATATGCCTCGTACCTCCGTGAAGAGGCAAGTCCTTGCTGACCTAATGGCGAAGTTTGCTGAGCCTTTGGTGGAAGAGAATCCTAAGGGGTGGGGCGTGGATGAAAAATCAGTTGGCATGATCTCGTGCAAGGAGTCCTCGATATGGAAAGTATATGTTGACGAAGCAGCAAACTAGAAGGGGTTTGGTGTAGGGATAGTTCTAATATCCCCAGAAGGAATTGTCTTAGAGAAGTCCTTGAGATTGGCGTTCTCAGCTACCAATAACGAAGCCAAGTACGAAGCTTTATTAGTAGGAATGGATACGGTTCAAAAAATGGGTAGAAAGGCAGTACAGATGTTCTTGGACTCGCAGCTGGTGGTCGGCCAGGTGAAAGAAAGTTAGAGGCTAGGGAACCGAGGATGCAAGGGTATTTAGCCCGCATTAAATACTTGCAGTCCAAATTTGAATCTTTTGCAGTGTCGCATGTCTACATAAGTGGGAATACTCATGCCGACTCGTTGGCCACGCTTGCAACCTCCTCGGCACAAAGTCTACCCCGGGTCATCCTCGTTAAAGACTTATTTAAACCCACTAGGACGGGTGGTGGTACCATACAGATTTACCAAATCAGAATGGGTCCCAGTTGGATGGATTCGATAGTGTCATTCCTTAAAGATGATGTTTTACTGGAAGAAAAGTTTGAAGCCGACAAGATACGGAGAAAAGCTCTACTGTTTTGGTTATCCAAGGATGAGAAATTATATAAACGTTCTTTTTCTGGACCTTACCTGCTGTGTATACACCCTGAAGCAATGGAGCTGCTCTTGGAAGAATTGCACGAAGGAATATGTGGTAGTCACACGAGAAGAAGGTCATTAGCTCATAGAGCTCTTTCTCAGGGATATTAGTGGCTGAACATGCAGAGAGAGGCGCAAGATTATGTGAGGAAGTGTGACCAATGTCAAAGATTTGCTCCCAACATTGATCAGCCTGAGGGTGTCCTTAATCCTTTGACTAGTCCTTAGCCGTTTGCTCAGTAAAGCTTGGATATTATGGGACCCTTCCCAAGGGCAGCTAGGAATAAAAGGTGGTTGCTTGTCGGAATAGACTATTTCACCAAATGGGTAGAAGCAAAGCCCCTATCAAACATTAAAAACGTGGATACAAAGAAGTTCGTTTGGAAGAACATCATTACCAGGTTTGAAATCCCACATACCCTCATCTGGAATAACGGTTTACAATTCGACAGTAAGGCCTTCAGAAAGTATTGTGGGGACTTTGGCATCACAAACAAATATTCTACACCAGCTTATCCACAAGGGAATGGTCAGGCTGAGGCGGTCAATAAAGCGATAGTCAATGGGCTCAAGAAAAGACTGGATGATGCTAAAGGCTGATGGGTGGAAGAAGTGCCGCATGTTTTGTGGACATATCGAACTACACCACGAAGGTCCACGGGGGAAACACCCTTTTCGATGGCTTATGGAGTTGAAGTTATGATCCTTCTAGAAATGGGATTTTCGACGATGAGAACGCACTCCTTCACCCTAGACAATAATGACGAATTACTGCAAAAGGGGCTGGACCTAGTTAAAGAAAGGCGAGAAAATGCTATGATTCAGCTAGCTTTCTATCAACAAAAGCTTAAGCAAGGGTATGACTCCCACGTGAAATCAAGGCCACTTGCTCCTAGTGACTTAGTCTTAAGGAAGGTTGTGGGTACCGCTAGGAACCCAACGTGGGGCAAATTGGGACTTAATTGAGAAGGGCCCTACTGTATAACTTCAGTAGCTGATATAGGGGCGTATTATCTTGCTGACCTAGATGAAACAGCTGTACAACGTCCCTAGAATGTAAATAACCTGTGAATGTATTATTATTAATGAAAGGCATTTATGCCATTTTTGCTCAGTTATCATTATGTTGCATGGATTGTCAGTTTCATAGTTTTAGTATCAAACAAAAACTTGGTCGTGTCTGGCTCCTCGGACCACATACCTCGTGAAAATTAAACAGAATCTTCGTTACACTAGGTCCTCGGACCATCTGCTTTAGGAAAATTAACATTCAATATATTTTTACTAAGTGTTAAACAGAACCATAGCTACGTCGGGTCCTCGGACCATCTGCTTTGGAGAAATTAACATTCAATATATTTTTACTAAGTGTTAAACAGAACCTTAGCTACGCCGGGTCCTCGGACCATCTGCTTTGAAAAAATTAACATGCGGTTCATTTTTACTAAGTGTTAAACAGAACCTTAGCTATACTGGGTCCTCAGACCATCTGCTTTGAAAAAATTAACATTCAATGTATTTTTCACTAAGTGTTAAACAGAACCTTAGTTACGTCGGGTCCTCGAACCATCAATTTTGGAAAAATTAACATTCAATATATTTGTACTAAGTATTAAACAGAACCTTAGCTACGCCGGGTCCTCAGACCATCTGCTTTGGAAAAATTAATATGCGGTTTATTTTTACTTAGTGTTAAACAGAACTTTAGCTACACCGGGTCCTCGGACTATCTGCTTTGGAAAAATTAACATTCAATGTATTTTTCACTAAGTGTTAAATAGAACCTTAGCTATGCCAGGTCCTTAGACCATCTGTTTTGAGAAAATTAACATTCAATATATTTTTACTAAGTGTTAAACAGAACCTTAGCTATGCCGGGTTTTCGGACCATCTGCTTTGGAAAAATTAACATGCGGTTCATTTTTACTAAGTGTTAAACAGAACCTTAGTTATGCCGGGTCTTTGGACCATCTGCTTTGGGAAAATTATCATTTTTACTAAGTTTCATCATTTAGGTTATTTGTTGACCTCCTTATGTCAATAAAATAAAGTTGTTCCCATGTCAGTTTATTGATTTTTAGCTAAGACATTATAAATATCTATCCTGTATACTTTAAACATTAAGCTATCTAGGCTATGCATATAATTTATGGTACGATAAGACAAAATATACTGCAGTAAATGAACTTTGTAAGCAATTTAAGATCAAAACCTTAAAATTATTATTAATGCTGTCAGCAATTACATTGAAACTAAAAGTGAAAACTACAAGATAAATACTGAATATAAATCTCCTAGAAGGAAAAGCTAATTGAAGAAAGAGTCCTAGGCGGCCTATGCCTTGATCTTCAAGTGAGGATCTTTTTCCAATTTCGCTACAGGATCTTTGGTTCTACCTCCCCGTCTGTTTGTTTAGGCTCAGTCTCGGACAAGGCTTGGACTTGCTTCCTTTTATCCTTCGCCTTTGGTGGAGGGGCACCATGGTCAGCTTGCTCACTCAACCGCTTCTCAGCCTTATCACCATGTTCCCCCTCTTTGTTAGAAGCAGTGACTCCTTTGGGAGGTGGAACAGGTTCTTGTTTTGAGGGTGGCTGTATCAGAGGCGCAGTCTCCGAGGCAACCAAAGTGGATAGAGGGTCTTCAATCGTTCGGATGTCCTCGGAATACCAAACGTTCTCTGCTCTTCTTCATTAAGAAATAGCAGGGACTCCCGCCATGTTTAGGGCTTCTGCTTAAACTTGTTGGCAATAGTCCCTACATAATTCTGCTAGCTCTTCAACTAGTCGGTTTTCCGTCGCTTCGACCCCTTCATTATATGCGGCCTTTGTGGCAGCCTCCACGGTCTCTCTAATGGTGTGAGCCGCTTCCTTGGCTTGAGCGAGCTCATTTTTCAGGTCCGAAACCTCCTGCTGAGCTTTAGATAGGGCTTCGTCCTTTTGGCTCGACAGTTTTCGTTGCCCTTCCACCTGAGCCTCAGCATTTTTCAGGCCAGCCTCAGTGCTCTTTCTATCGTTCTGCTCATCTGCCAACTTGGTGGCCAGATCGCTTCTCTCCTTCTCGGAGCGGCCCAAGGCTTTCTCGATCTCAATTCTGACCACAAGTTCAGCCCTTGCCTGGTTCTGGTAGTTCCCCACCAGCTGTTCAGCAATAAAAACTTCTTGGATGGCCTGCGAAGAAGTGTTTAACAAATGCATGGTAGTGTGAAACATGTAAACGCTTATATAAAAGTAACGAATTGAAAGGGATGGAGTGGCACGTACCAAACCCAAATCCCTCTTCAGGGAAAGGAAAAGGTGTTGCTGGCTCATCCTCCCTAAGTCCTCCATTTTCTTTGGCAGAAAGACAGATTGCTCCAGAGCGTTAGCCAGGTGAAGGGCATAACCTCTCTTGAATTCCTTTATGCTAGATTAGAGAGGTATTGGAGCTTCATCCAATTCCAGCACAGGGGACCAGTTGGACTCCTTGCGGCGTACCTCGGCCAGACTGTGGCTCTCCCCACTCTCGACGGATGAGACACGTGCTCCGCCCTTAGCAACTTGTTGTTATTGTTGCTGCTTCTGCTTCTTCTCCCATGCCTTTTGTGCTTTCTCGCTTTCATTCTTCCTTTTCTTTGGGAGGTTTGAGGAGGGAATAAACGGGTCGGAAGGAGGGGGAGGAGGTGGCAGCTTGGGTTGAGATCCAGAAGTGCCCCTCTTGGAAGCCTGTGCGCCTCTCTTGGCGAAGAGTGATTTTAGGCTCGACATGTCCTCTTCTTTCTTGGAGCTATCATCCACTCGGGCAATTATCAGGCCTTTAATATTGGAGCTCCTGTCCGAATTGCCCTCTTCATCCGAGATGTCGACTATGTGACCCTTCAAAGGTCTCTTAACCTCCTCTAAATGGAATCGATCTATCTCTCCTTCGAGGGATGAGGACGAAGCTGCGAATTCTCCTTGGACAACTTGTGTTTCAAGTTTCATTGGAGGAAGGGCGGCTTTAGGTGTGCATCCGTAAAGAATGATGGACGAGTCGTCTGGTAGATCGAAGGGGACAAGAAAATCGGGCCTTGAGACGTCTATCCTCTTGCATCTCTTGTCACCTGCGATGATAGAATTGCTGACTTCCTAGTAAACTGTTGATAAAGGGTCGTACCCTAGTATAAGGTGAGCAGCCCTCACTTGTAAGTCTTTGTTTACGAAGATCTCGGATCTCAAGACTCTGTTCAAGTCCAAGATACTAGCTTCGCTCAGGCGAGGCGACGTATGTTGTTTGTCTGCAAGAGGGACAACAGAGAAGCTAAACATAGTTAGATTCAAACACACATCAGGCAAGGAAAGCATTAAAGTGCGATGAGTTTATTTGATGAATCTAAAAGGGCTAATATTCAAACCGGAGATTCTAAATCCTAGGGAATCACACCTGGCTTTCCCTCTTTGACTGGGCAATGAGGACCATCATACCATCTCCCAGAGGCGATTAGGTAGTCGTCCTTTATGCTTTTGTTAGATTTAGGAAGGCAGGATATAAGTCTAACGACGTTAGACCTTGACTTGAGGTAATAACCTACGTCTTTCAATCGGTGGCACTCATACAAGTGGACGACATCACGCCATGTGAGATGTAGGCCCATCTGCTTGTTTAGAGCGTTAACACAACCTAAGACCCTAAACATATTAGGTGTACACTGATCGGGACAGAATCTATGGTTGCAGAGGTATTCATTAGTAACGTTTTTCATGAGAAGCTTATCCCATCCTCTAAGAAGGCGATTATGGGGATGACAACTTGCCATTCTTCCCTAGAGTCAGCTACAGCTTCTAGGGGGCAGTACTTTAAATCCACTTCCGGAGGAATGTGGTATTTGTCTCAGAAACCTTCCATGCCAGAGTCGGTAACTACTAGACACTTGAATCTATCCATTTGGTCAGAGTAAGAATGGAGATTTAGAAAGAAAAAAGGGTAAAAGGTAACAGTTGAGGACTATAGCCGAGGAGAAAAGGTTTAACAAAATGAAAACTTACTGGAGAAAAGTGTACAACTTGTTGAGAACTTCTTGAAAGAAAATGAAGATAGATACCTCCAAGATGTGACTGCTTTTTGGGATAATGGTTGATTTTGCAATTTCCAAAATGTTTTGAATGCTTGGGAGGCAGCGATTCATGAGAGTTATCCCGCGCGAATTTTTGGGAAAAAACTCGAGTCATTAGATTTGCATCTCACCATTGAACATGGGCGACAGGGAGTTACTTGGAACAATTAATGAGGGCATTGTGGGTTACGAAGCGTCAAGAGCCGTTTCAGAAGGTACAGGTAGAGTTCTCACGTATAGCAATTTGGGAAGCGCGTGGAGGTTGTGTTTTTGCGTCAAAAATTCATTTTTCTCCTCGGATTGAAGTAAAATAAATTTTTGAGGGGCTATTGTGGGGAAAGAGGTATCAAAGCACGCCTTTGGGCCTTGGGCCTGATCCGAGAACATCAACTTGTCCGAGGATGGTATGGCGACAAAAAGGGCACTGAACTTAAAGGCCCATAAGCCCACTGTTGGGGTAAAGGCTATTTAGAATGGTCCGAGGAGGGATGTATCCTCAGCCAACTGAGGCGAGGATCATGAGATACACCATGATGTTTTGGAGGAAACTAGAAAGCTCAATGAGTGAAGACATGCTCCAGAGGAATGCAAAAAGGGAGTATGAGTGGGAAATATATTGCAAAAAGCTGCTACCAACTCATTAAAGACTTCGCACCAACCCCTCTGGCCGCATTAATGAAGAAGTGACGTCTGAGATGATGGTGGTCAGCCTTACAGCTATTGGAAGAAGATTTCAAGAGAGTGGTGGATGGGAAAGAAATTTGCATTGATGATCTGATCAAGGGGGAAACGAAGAAGGAGAAGAATATAAATAGAGAGATGAGAGAAACATGGGGGGGGGGGATCAATTGTAAATAAATTTTCTTTAAAGAACAAGAGAAATTAATACAGAATGTGCTCGGCTCACGTCCAAGGAGAGCTTATGCTACATTGAAGGTTCTTTGCTTGCAATTCGTGGACTTAGCCCACCATCTTTGTCTTTCATCGTCCAAAGTAGCCTAGGTTACAAGCCCACCCTCTACAAATTTTATTATTTTAGGCATTTTGGGCCTGTCCCCGACACGTGTTTGGGTCCAGGCTTGAACTGTGTTTTTACAGAAACAATAGGCAGATAAAAGAAAGGAGTAATCAAACCTTAGGAATGGTTGGAATTCGTTTTGCAGACCATAAACCAAGACCATTAAAATTCTAAATTTCCTTGCAACTTGTTATGAAATAGAAAATAAACATGCAACATCAATGATAGGAAAACAAAAAAAAAATTTAATTAAACAATAACAATTATTCACAAAAACGAACGAAAGTATAGGCAGATAAAAGAAAGAAGTAATCAAACTTTAGGAAGTATAAATCAGGACCATTAAAATTGTGAATAGAATTCGAATTTATGGAAAACATCTTCTTATATAAGATACAAAAATACCCAAATATATGCATCATTTATAGGAGAGGAAGGTTTTTACGTTTTGATTATTAGAGAAGGGGAGATGAACTTGAAATACGCAGGTGTGGGGAGATGAATCTTGAAATACGCAAGTGTGGAAAAAAAGAAAGAAAGGATTTTGCACCGGAATTACAACTGATCCATTTAAATTTAGACAAATAGAACCACGTGAATCTTAACACATGGCACAAAATTAGGATTCTAATTTAGAATTGCAAATGGAGAGAGCAAATGGAGTTTCTCTCTGCTTCACCTATTATATATATATATATATATATATAAATTACTAGGGTAGATTACATTTTTCCATCCTAAATTATACCGCATTTTGCACTTACTCTCTATACTACGAAAGTGCAAGATCAACCCCCAAAACTCAAACTCATGTAACACCAATTAAACGGATGAACTCCATATCTCTTAAGAGTCCCATCTTCACCTAATCTTTCTTCACCTCCCCTCTTTTATATCTCACAAACTCCATCCTCAATTGGTAAACTAATTAATGATAGTATTGGACTCAAGTAAATCAAAAGGTGAGGCGTTGGAAATGTAGGTGGACTTGAAGATTGTACTTGGTTTGATTTAAGTTTGCTTTAGGGTTTGTTTGATTGGGTGGATTTTAGAGAGGATGCAAAAAAAAAAAAAAAAAAATGAGAGAAAAAGGGAAGGGAAAGAAATTTATTGGGGTGTTTGGATGGGTGAGTTTGTGGAAAGAGAATTAGTGGGGCCTAAATGTTTTCTTCCAAAATTGAGGAGAAAATTGAAGAGAAAACATGGATGCCAATCAAAGAACAATTTTGCCCCTCTCCACTGTGTCTCTCCATTTTGTTTGTGTGTTGAGTAACTTGAGTTATGTTTTTTCTTATTTTTAGTTTTCAACGTTTTAGCGTTTAATCAAATAGTTGCTTTTGTTTTTTGTTTTGCTTTTTTTCTTTTTTAATCAATGGTGGGGGTTCTTGGTGGCCTTCACCTCTAAAAATATTAATGATGTTTTTATGAGAGACTGGCTCTTAAAAAGAGATAGGTATCAACACCTCTCTTTTGGGGTTAGGTGGAGACACCACTTATTTTTTATATTACAAAATATAAGAAAAACTACAAGACACAATATATATATATATATATATATATATCTGAATATCTTCAAGTTTTCATTGGATGAATATATAAATACAATTTGGTAGAGAACATTACAAGGCTTTGGTCCTAAATACAATCTATGTAAAAAAAAAAATACAAAACTTTAGTCCTAAATACAATCTACAAAAACAAAGATAAAACACTATTCTACAAACTAAAATCAATAATTCGGGTGCTAGGTTACAAAATGGGAAAGTGGTTAAACACTCATTCTGCCCAGATAAAATCCAGTCTTTTACACTCTAGTGATCATTTAAGTACCCATGACCAATGATATGCAACAAATTATGAAATGCAACATGTTATGTTAGTTTTTCTAGATCTATAGCTAAATGTTATTCAAAGAATTCAGATCTATATACTTCTCTATGTAAAGAATCAAATATAATTTTTAATGTAAAAACAATATTTTGAGTATGCAAACTTGATGTTAATTAAAAAAAAAAAAGAGTTTTATTGACAAAATGGATGTCTGATTCTAATGAATTTTGGTAAGAAAAATTTAGATCTAATTTAGATATGTGAAAGAGTAGATATTTAATGAGACAACTTCAAATTCTGATTTTAGATATGAAAAAGATGAATTTTTAGTGAGAAGATTTTAATTTGATTTTAAGACATAGAAAAAAATGATTTTTATTGAGAAAATTTCAGATATGATTTTTGCATATATAAAAGAATGGTTTTTAAAGAAAGGATTTTAGATCTAATTTTTTGTATATGATAAAGTACGAGTTTTAAAGAAAGAATTTCAAATCTTATTTTTTGTATATGAAAAGAATGAGTATTGACAGAAGAATTTCAAATATGATTTTTTGTATATGAAAAGAATTAGTTTTAAAGAAAGAATTTCAAATCTGAAGCATTTAATAACAAATAACCATAGACCTAAGATTATGTCATGACAACCCTAAATCTATATGTTCAAGCATGTGAATCAAACAATCATTATATTCTAATCATGGAATCAGGATTCAAAGAAAATCATACCAAAGGTAAATACTCACATATTAACATGGAAAACATAGTTAAATACACATGCTAATAAAGGAATAAACATTCAAACATGCATGTTTATAAAGAAGTAAAAGCAATACTTGCATCAATTGCTCGAATGAATTCTACAAGGGGAATTGCTTTAGAAGTCAGAAAGAATGGATCTCTCTGAGTTCTAAAGAATTATCGCTTAACAGAAAAGAGAATCTTAAATTTAGACTTCTAAAGTTTCTTTTACGTTAAGGAGAGAAGGGTGCTGAATTTTGGGTTTTCTCTTCTATTTATAGAGGCGTGTTTGCTTAAAAAATAAGCTAGGGTTGCTTTAGAAGTTAGCAGACACATATTGGGTCAGGTTTTATCCTAAAAAATCGAATCTAATAAGTCTTGACCTGAACCAAACGTGTCTAGGTCAAATTTACAATTTGTTCCAGTCAGCACTGTTTAAGTGCCGATTAGCACTTTTCAACTGTCGATTGGCACTTCAAAAGTGCCGATCAGCACTATTGAAGTGCTGATTGGCACTCCTGATTGCTTCACCCAATTTTGTCATTTTGCATGTTTTGGACTCTTTTTTGAACATTTTTTTGAATTGAGAATTGTATTTGGACATATTTTGGACTTGTAAACCTGATAAAACCCATCTTAAATTGATAATTAAATATTTAAAAATAATTACCTCAGAGATAATTATCTAAAAACTTAATTACCAATCCGATTTTAATATTATCAGATTATTCCTTATGCAACCAAACTTATTTTAATTAAAATAAACTACCAACACAAAAATTCATTTGATTAATTTTAATTGTCAACCAATCAAAATTAATTTCAATTAATTATGTGTACGTGATTAGTTTCACCCAAATGAACGCATGCAGGTGAAAACTTGATCTTGTGATATCTTTCAATCCTGCGATCCGATTTGGGAATTGAGCACATCGTCGCGATCATTAGAAACTCAAAATCATTTTTATGATATGTGATGAATGATTCGATTCAAGAAATGCAGCCATGATTTTTGGGTACTCGGAATGATTATTTTGGTCATCTTCCAAGGTTAATTTATGGGTGCAAAATTAAGTATCTACAGTGTTAATAAAAATAAAAATAAAAATATTAATAATGTGTTAATTTTTATAAGATGTTATTATTTTAATTTTAATTGATAATAAGATTTTTTTTTAATGATTGTAAGGAAATTATTTCTTATATTATGCAATAGGGTATGAGAGTAATTGTATACAAATTACATTTTCTATCCCCTAATTTTTCTTCTCAACCAAACAAATGAGTTTTCCATTCCTTCACTTTTTCACCCCTCCAACCAAAAACAAATGAGGGAAATTAAAATCTTTTCTATTTTCCTACTGTGGTGCCTAGACCCAGTAGTACTTCCTTTAAGGATGGAAAATTTGGGCTCCAAATTTATTTGTTGGTGGGTTTCCTTATGCTCCTACTAGATGTTGCCTCAAACATTGCCTTTACAACCCAACCTTCTCACCTTCTTTGTCACAAGCCCTTCCCTAACCCTATTTGATTTCTCCTATCTCTCTACTTTCTTCTCTCGTTATCTTTCACCCCTCTTTGTTTTTTCCAACCCCCTTCCCAATCATCCTATTTTCCCTTTTATAGTCTCCCCTTAGTGGGGATCCAAATCATTACTTTTGCATCAATTCCCACGTAATTCCACTTCTGCCAGAATCCCAAGAAAATTAATTCCTTATGAGGATTCTCTTGAAACTTGTACCTGATGCCAAATAGTGATTGGCAACGAATTTCCTCAAGGCCCTAACTGTGCTCGAGGGACTGAACTGAGTCCTAACTGTTCCCTCATCGGCCTTCCCTAGCCTACTAGTCGATATTGGGCATAACCCAGCCCAAATATGATAGGTTTCCCTTGAGTGCCGATCCTATACCCTTGTACTTTTTTCATAAGGCTGGGCCTACCCCAACAGTGCTAGATTAGTCTCGGTTACCTCGGCCAGTCTTGGTTACCGACCCCAGGTTCTTACACTTACTTTTCTATCCTTTCACTTTTTCATCTCTCCAATCAAACGAACCCTTAATTAATGTCGTTTTCATTGAAGATCAACTCAACTAATTCTTCGTCATTGCCATTGCTGACAGTGGTTTAGTTTTCCTTTATGTCCTCACTTTTTCATTTCACTCTCTCTTTCTTGTAATCGAATCTGAGATGGGTTTGTTGTATTTTTTTTTTTGGGTTTGTGATAAATTTTAAAAAAACTTGTAAAAGAGGTAGAGTCAAGTTGGTGTGATTTGTTGTTGGTTTATTTAGGATTTGTTTTCTATGAGTTGAGAAAAGATTTTCTAGGGTTTTATAAGGATATATATATATATATATATATATATTTTGGGTTTGTGAAAATTTTTTTGGGCACGAGATGGGATTTTCTCAATTGGTGATGGATTGAGTATATATTTTTGTGGATCTGGGTTCGATACAAAAAATAGGATCTATTGCAGCAGTTTAAAACCACAGCTAAAAACACTAAAATCACTTCTAAAGGCTCATATGGTTTGTTGTGGCAACTCAAACCATCACAAGAAAAGTGTCGCATGAGTATGTTCTTGTACGAGGCTAATGAAAATTGCCACAATAGAGCATTCAACACATACAAGGTCGCACCATGTTTCCCTGATGATCAGAGGGCTACTGCATTTATGCATTGTATAAACGTAGTAAGAGGGAAATATATAATGCCCTAATCATTTAAATAAATATAATATACATTTTTTTTAATATTCTAGGGCCATCTTTCTTTTTCTCTTTATTTTATTTTAAGAAAATGCTAATGGATGTCTTTAGGATAATGGTTAATAATCTATTTAAAAAAAATTGAAAAAAAAAATTAGTGTTTTAATAATTTTTTCATTTCTCTTAAAAATAATATCAAAACTTTTCTAAAATGAATTATTAACCATTACTCGATCAACTGTAATCATAACCCTTTAGTTGAAGCATGGGGCTAATCAGCTAGATCTTTCCTCCCCCCCTCTGGTAGTTATACTTATAAATATAGGTACTAGGTAGTATTAATTTTAAATTTTAAATTTCAAGGAAGAAAAAATCAAACAGAGTACTCTCTGTAATCAATATTATTTGTCTTATTTAATGTATACACCACTATCTTCAAACTTTCAAGAACCCACCAACCCCTCTTTAATTGGCCTCGTGTCTTTTGGGTAAGGAAAATACTGAAAGATATTTTACCACTTAAATTTAGCTAAAAAATTTATTGTAATATAAATTTACAATTTTACTTAATATCATTAATATTACTATAAATTTTTTAAATATTTTAAAATAATTTATTAATGATATATCTCAAATTTTTAATTTTATAAAAATTTTGTAAAAATGAAGAATATAAGCAAAAGATGTAATCAAATTGTGAATTTATCAAAATTTACCTTAAAAAAAAGATATTGTATAAAATTGTAACCTCATGTTATAACCAATTTTATAACTAATCTTCACCTTATAAATTTTAGTCAATAGTAGCTTTTACATTTCATTAAGATTTAAAGTTTATTTAGATACTGTTTATTTTGTTGAAAATTGAAACCAGTAAAATGTAACCAGCAACTACATTTTTCTTCATTAGTCGGCCGAAATGTGAACAGTGATGTAAGTTCCAGTTTTAAAACGCAAAAAGCTGCAACGGTGGAACAAACGTACGCTTAGGATGTGTGTCTCACAAGCAGCGCATGTGTGCTTTACAAGCCGCCCATGTTTAAATTATTTCTTTTTGATTGAAAAAGATATATAACGACGTTTAGATTATTTTTCAGAGCCTTATATACTAAAATTTGTCTTCTCTCAAAAATGAAATAATAATAATAGAATTTGTCTTATTCCTAATATCACAATTTATTCTTACTTTAAATCTCAAGCTTTTTTCTTGATCAGGTTATGAACAGAAAGATAAGAAAACAGAGACACTTAAAACTGTGAAAGAAAAAGAAGTTAACATGGTGAACTTTGTGGCTGCACTGAGGCCCATGGTGCGTTGGCTAATGAAGATTGCAGGAGTGCAACCTTACACAGTGGAGATCGAACCAGGCACGGTCATGAACTTCTGGGTCCCCCTAGAGACCCTGAAGAAGAAACCCACTAAAAAGGGTGACAAGCCCGCGGTGGTCCTGGTCCACGGCTTCTTCTCTGACGGCATAATGACTTGGCTGTTCCAGGCCTTAGCTCTAACCAAACAATACTCAGTTTATATACCGGACCTCCTCTTCTTCGGTGGCTCTATCACCGACAAAACCGACAGGTCATCGAGTCTCCAAGCGGAGTGTTTGGTTGCGGGGTTAGGGAAGCTCGGGGTGGAGAGGTGCACTGTGGTTGGGTTTAGCTATGGTGGGACGGTAGCGTTTAAAATGGCTGAGCTGCATGCGGACTTGGTTGAGGCCGTGGTGGTGTCCGGTTCGGTCATAGAGCTGACTGACTCCATCAATGAAACAATGCTGCAAAACCTTGGGTATTCTTCTGTTTCGGAGATGTTGTTGCCTACTTCTGCTAAGGCTTTGAAAAGGATTATCTCTATTGCTTCACACAAAAAGCTGTGGTTGCCGGATCGCTTTTACAAAGACTTCCTTGAGGTTTGCTTGCACCCTTACTGTTAGTAAAATATCTCTTTAATTAAAGCTAAGATTGAGCGAGGCTATAATCTTTGGTAGAGAGGAAAAAAGAAAAAATATTATAGTATAGAATTTTTGTAGAGGAATTTACTTCCAAAGTTCGAAAAATAATAATTGGTGTAACGAGTTGTCACAGTTAGGTTAGAAAAGAAATTTCAGTGATAGATTTAAATTAAAATTAATTACAACTGACCACTTATGATTTGTTATGAAAATGTTGTAGACCTAGTACATTTTTTTATAAGAAATGTTATGTTCACAATATTTTTTAAATATTTTTATAACAAATTCAATGTGATAAGTTGTTATAGGTTGTTATTGGTGGGGTAGAAAAGTAATTTCAATGATAGGTTTAAATTAGAACTAATAATAACTAACCACCTAAAATTTGTTATAAAAATATTCTAAAAATGTGGTAGACGTAATACTTTTCTGTAGGGAATTTCTACGAATTCCTAAACCTATGAGAAACAAAAAATATAGAGAAAACACACGCCAAAGAAAAATAATTACACGCACAAGACAGTATTTACGTGGTTCGGCAATTTGCTTACATCCACGGAGTTGCAGAGATTTCACTATTATCAGGAAAAATTACAAGTTTGCGGCTACAAGCTATTTTTCTCCTCACAAAACCGACTACCCTCAGAAATCCTAATTAAGAGCCACGGTTTCTACAAAAAACGGATTCATAATGGGCCAAAAAAAATTTTTCCCAGGGGCGTTGCCCCCGGACCCCCAAAAGGCTTGTCCATGAGCGCTTTGACTTAGGCCTATTGGCCTAAGCCTCCACTCCATGGACTAAGCCTTAGAAAATCTCTCATTTAAAAAAAATCACACAACATTATTCGAGTTGGATCGGGTCGTCCACCAGATCAAATATAAACTAGGCTCCACAAAGCCCAACATTTTCTATATTTATGTATTTATAAAGGCTCAATTTAATACTACGTGGGGCTAACAAATTTTTCTACTTTAAACCACTTTAATTAGGTATTTTGTTAGTCAAAATCTCATTTACTCTTTAGATGGTTTTGGGCAAGTGAGGACATGGTGTTAATCTTACTCTTGGTTTTTGTCACTGTTTAATGCTTGTGTTTTTGTTAGATGGTAGCTTAATGAAAGATTTTAAGTTTGATTGGGTAAAACTCGAACTTGTCAGACCAGACCTATTACCACGTCTAGTAGTTGCACACAATGGCTCTCAAAAGTGCCTTGGTGCCCAAGCTTAATTTGCATCTAATAAAATTAAACAGTCGTATGTAATTCAGTTAGTAAAAACGTAATATATCTAGTCACTTCTAATGCAATATAAAGTCCAAATCTTTTGTTTCACTTTTTTTACTTTACTCTATACTTCACCAATAAAAACTTGTCACGTGTTCACATAATTAATTAAATACTATCATTATTGATGCTACCGTTATTAATTGATGATAGTATTTAATTAATTAGATGAACACGTGACAAGTTTTTATTGATGAGGTATAGAGTGGAACAGAAAAGTGGGACAGAAAATTTGAACTCTGCAATATATGGCCCGTTTGGTAGAGGAGTTTTAATAATGTTATTTGGGTGTTTTTGATATACGTGTGATTAAAAAAATATGTGAAAATATATGTAATGTTGTTTAAAATATAAAAATGTGTGTTAGAACTAAACTATTAAACATGGCCATAATAATCTAAGCATTATATGCTCTAATAGCTGAAAGCTGATCTTTCAATAACACATTTTAATTGACATTAGCATTATTCATAGTAATCCCTGTGGCCGGTACTAATTGGTTTCTTAGAGCAAATTATAGGTGATGTACCCCAACAGGAAGGAAAGAGGTGAACTCCTAGAAGCTTTTGCCATATGCAACAAGGATTTCACGGTTCCCAATTTCCCACAGGTAATCCACATTCCGTTGTATCTTGCAAAGTTTATTTATGTACTGAGATTCCGTCAATTTCTTTCTCAGAAAAATGATAGCCTTGAGGCATTTTTTTTTCTTCATATTTTTGCAGATGATACATCTCTTATGGGGTGAGAATGATCGGTTAATGAAGCTAGAAATTGCCCAAAACTTGAAAAGGTATGTCTGATAAGTCCTGTCCAATGGGCCAAGAGGAACCGACTTGGACCATTTAAATAGCAGGCCTTTTGGTACATCATTTAATTACCCCAAATAATAGGTCAATTTACATAAGCTGTGGACCCTATTGTGACCACCGTATATAGTGGAAGTACTAGTTTATAGCCTTAAAGTTGAGCATGCTAAAATGATTTTAAATATTGTGATTACAGGCAACTAGGAGAAAATGCCTCATTCCAAGGGATAAATAAGGCCAGTCACCTAGTTCATCTTGAACGTCCTTGTGTTTACAGCAGGTGTCTGAAGCAGTTCCTTGCCTCCTTGCACGGAGATAAAGCCCAGAAATGACATTCTTACATTATATTCACATCATTCGCACTCTAGATCTGCGCCCTGCTTAGTGTTAAGTTCAATGGAGAACAATATAATTTAACATCTAAATATGTGAAGCTGAAATTGTATCGTTAGGATTTTTAGTATTGGCAATTTCCTTGACAAATTTGAATGTAATTTGGGTCATAAACCTTCATTGGATTCATATGGTCTAACCTTTGTCATGTAATGTGATAATTTCAGGTCTTTGACGTTGTTCATTTTCTTAGTTATTTTTTATTTTTGTTATCATTTAAAAAAAAAAAAAAGTTATGGTATGCCTGAAGAGAGTGAAGTGATTATTTAAAAGGTTAGATTAATTTAAGGTTAAATTTTTGTCTCGAGATTTTTTTTATATTTTTTTTTTTTTTTGTAAATAATCTAACCTTTTAAATTTTTTGAAAATAAGCCAGCTTTTGACTTTTATGTTACATATTTGACCAAAAAAGTTATTGAATATATATATATATATATATGATAAACAATATATAAATAAGCTAACTTAAATTATTGGATAACCAAATGGACACAAGGTGCTCTGTAACTTATTATTAACTAGTATGTAACCCATGCTACCGCATAGGAATAGATATAATTTAATAAAATAATAGAAATAAATATATTTCATTTTATTATTTAAGTGACACTATTGGTTTTGTTTTGTTTTTTTTTTATTAATCATGAGTTTAGTCATGTTTAAAAGACTTAGTTTATTCATGTTAATAAATCTTAGCATTATGTAATTTTTTAACAAATATTTTCATCATACAAAATTCTAAAGAAAGAATGCTACATAGACATATATATATATATATATATATATATATATTCAAGGTTGATTCATACACGGTACATATAGCTATAATTAAGTTGCTTTATCATAAACCATTTTTAGCAAAATATTTTAATCAAGTAAATATGAATCTCATAACGTGCATCTCATAACAATATATAACAATAGAATAACGTGAATCTCATTAAAAAAAATTAATCAATTAAAAATCACTAAAATTATGAGCATAAAACGCAAAGACAAACAAATAAGATAAGTGCTAATTATATATATGATCTGCAAAATAACTTGAGTTCATGTCTTCACCAATTGTATATAAGTCTGAGTTTTAATGAGTAAAGATCTAAGAAGACTGTAATTCAATGTTGAGAAGATTCCTATATTTAATAATTAAAAAAAAAACTATGCATCCAAAGTCTACCTTTGTAGTAAACACTATATATCTTTTTAACACTCCAAAGGAAAAAAAGAAAAAAGAAAAAAGAAAAAAGAGCCCATCATCAATCCTATAAACCAAAAATTCTTAAGAGAAAGAGATTGAGAATATAGGACGAAAATAAATAGATCTAATGAAAATAGAGAGTGAGAGCTAGATTATAAACTCCATAAAACTTGCAAACAAAAATAATAATAATAATAATAATAATAATAAAAAAATCATATCTAATTAACAATTACCTTGCATATGAAGCCTGCCTTTGTAATGGAGATATATAATTGATCTGCAAAACAGAGCGAGAGAAAGAGAGATTAGATTGAATTTTGCAGAGATGGAACAAAACCGAAAAAAAAAAAAAAAAATTTTTTTTTTGATAAAACAGATTTAGTAGAGAAGTAGAAATTGAACTTTGCACACAGAGAGAGAGAGAGAGAGAGAGAGAGGTTCGGATGAATATGAGTAGTAGAGGCGTGTTTTTTTTTTAAGAAAAAATACATGAAATCAAAAAATTACAATGGGAATCTATGGAAAACCTCTTTTTATATAAGATATAGAAATATCCAAATACATGCATCATTGATGTCGAGGGATCATTTTCAAATTCCTTATCAAATTTCATGACATTCATTGAACAATAGGAGAGTTGTATTGGAGATGGGGAGATGAACCTTGAAATATACAGATGTGAGGAGATGAATCTTGAAACACGTAGGTGTGATGAACCTTGAAATACGAAGGTATGGAAAAAAAAAAAAAAAAAAAAAAAAAAACACACCGGAATTACAATTAATCCACTTAAATTTAGACAAATGGAACCACATGAATCTTGACACATGACACAAAATTAGGATTCTAATTTAGAATTCCAATTGGAGTTTCTCTCTGCTTCACTTATTATATATATATATATATATATATATTAGTGTATAACCAGTGCATATGTATGGAGACATTTTAAGTAATCACAATTACACAACTATAAAAGTTCAAATTATACCTAATGTTAGAGTCAGAGTTAGAACTTATACATTTTTTAAGCCATGAATGTCTAACTTCAATTTTTACATTCAATAATTTACTTACTACAAAAATTTAAAAATTAGATAGGACACGTGACGTAAAATTAAACTCCAATTGATATCTAATTTAAAATCTAATTCAATTTAGACTCTATAATTTTTACACCTCACTTGTTATAAAAATTTAAAAATTAAATAAAATATATAGTACAAAATTATATTCTAATTTAGAATTTAATTGGCCTTTCTTTGGGCTTTGGCCTTAATAACGAGGATTTGATTTGAGCTGACTCCCTTATTGTCGGCAGCGGACCAATGGTACATGGCCCTCAGCAAAATTTTGAATTTAGGTGAACCTAAACAAAGAGGAGCAACCTAACAGGCCAAGCCCACCAATCTTTTTTTGACCGACACAGGAGACATCCCACGGTAGCAAGTGATTGGTTGGGCAACCTTTTCATCGGTCGCCTTAATTTGATTTGATTTGATTTTTATTTTTATTTTAGAAATGCCTTAATTTGATTTGAACAAAAAAAAAAAATACTAATTTACGTGATAGGCTATGATTAGTAGATTCATATAAAAATAATAAATAATTAATTACAATTTCTCATAAGATCATTGTCACAAAAATTATAACTTTTTATAGGATGCTAATTAAAATTACTTAGGTCTAATATACAATATCATCCGCTTAACTGACTGATTCCAAATGTTATCCTATACCTCCAAATCATCTAATATATAACAATGCTGATGTCATTTTAGAAGAGAAGCTGCCATTTTTCACAAATTTTTATCCACTTTCCACCTAAAAGACGTACAATGTTGAATTTAGTAGGCAGCGTAGTTGATCAAAACCAAACGACCTTGTACCCATCGCACGTGAATAGAAAAAAAAAAAAAAAACGAATAATCATCATAATAATAATAAAATAAAAAGAATACCCACTTTGAGTAAACAAATCAAAACCCACAAGTAACTGAGTTTTTCGTGCAAGAAATTATAAATTCAGCAAATTACATAGTGTAGTCCTAACTCCTAAACAATAACATATGTGCTGGCTCTCAGTTACCTACTCTTTTTTTTTTTTTTATTATCGAAAATGAAAGCTTGTACCTTAATAGAGGCAGTATTAATTCTTAATCTGTAAGTTTGAGAAGAAATAAAACAAATTAATCACTCTCTCTAACTAGTATTCTCTCCCTTATCTATAATTTATACATAAACAATACATATTAACTTTTAGTGAACCTCTTCATATTATAACTTATAACACATAAATTTTGAAGACCTCATGTAATCATTATTGTTATATAAAATTTTGTTTTCACTTTCAATTTTGGTTGACACTTACACACACTAATTATAATTATATATTTTTTATATGCTATTTAGAGTTACATATAAATAAAGCTTTTGAAAAGTATATAGATAATTATTGTAATTATCAAATTTTATAATATAAATAAAATGAAATAGAAAGAGAAAATCATAAAAGTATATAAAAGTGAAGATCATAAACAAACACATCCATAATGTATTCTTATCATAATTATCATATTCAAGAAAACATAAAAATCGTATTTTGTGGTATGTTGCCATGTTAATGAACAAACCAATATCCTCTCACTCCAATAATGCCTTTACCATAATTGAAGCCTTCGCCGTCCCTTCAATTCTAATATCCATTTTTTTTCGTATAGGCATGAATAAAGATATGGATTAAAAACTGAAGTACAGAACATATAAAATAACTTTACCAACCAAATTGATAAAGACAGCAATTAAAAAACAAAAACAAAATAAAACTAGAAAAATTACTATATAAAGAATTGAGACTTATACAATCATAGACTATTTTTTCGAAGCTGCCACACAACATGGGTAATGTTGTATTCAAATTTCCATTCCATAAAAAGCTAATTTTAATTTCTGATAACAACCCTGCACCAAACCATCTCTAACCTCTTGCCTTTATATGTCACTCAATTACGCAAGAGAGAAAAGAAAACAAAAAGACACTACCAAAAACTGTGAAAGACAGATCGAGAGAGCAAGCTAGCTAGGCAGACATGGTGAACCTTGTGGCTGCACAGAGACCCATGTTGCATGGGCTAATGAAGATGGCTGGTGTGCAACCCTACACTGTGGAGATCGAGCCAGGCACAGTCATGAACTTCTGGGTCCCAGTAGAGACACTCAAGAAACCCAAAAAAAAGGGTGAAAAGCCTGAACCCCCAGCTAAACCAAACAAGCCTGTGGTGGTTCTAGTCCACGGGTTCGCCTCTGAGGGCATTGTGACATGGCAGTTCCAAGTCGGTGCTTTGTCCAAAAAATACTCAGTTTACATACCGGACCTCCTCTTCTTCGGTGGCTCTATCACTGACAAAACCGACAGGTCGCCGAGTTTCCAAGCGGAGTGTTTGGCTACGGGGTTAAGGAAGCTTGGGGTGGAGAGGTGCACTGTGGTTGGGTTTAGCTATGGTGGGATGGTAGCGTTCAAAATGGCTGAGCAGCACGCAGACTTGGTTGAGTCCATGGTGGTGTCTGGGTCAATCATAGCCATGACTGACTCAATCAGACAAACCACGCTGCAAGGCCTTGGGTTCTCTTCTTCTTCGGAGCTGTTGTTGCCTACTTCTGTTAAGGGTTTGAAAGCTCTTCTCTCTGTTGCTGCTCACAAAAAGCTGTGGTTCCCAGATCGCCTTCACAAAGACTTCCTTGAGGTTTGTTTGCTTTCACCGTTACTGTTATATGTATGGCAAATATAGCATGCAGTTCCATCACGTTTTGGCATTGTGTTATCTGCGTTTTTAGTGGTAATCAATTCACATACTTTTTGTGAATGCACTACAATGATAATTAGGTTCAACTAGCATCCTTGCACAACAATCTATTAACCACTTCAATTGGACCCGATATCATTTTCTAAACTATAAGTTCGTAGTCAATTTAATTAGAAGACTAGATATATTAGAATAATTTTCAATTCTATATTAATGTATAGAATCTTCATAATTTGGAACTAATAGTTTCAATATTAATTGTATTTCTTTCATAAAATAAAATAACATTTATTTCATTATTTTGTATAATTATCAAGAACTCAATTAATAAAAGAGCCATATATAATAGTCAAATACGTAGGAGAGTTTATTTTACTGTTTTGAACAAGAGCACCAAATCATTGTTTTGATTCTTTTATATAATTAATTAAATTTATTAAAGTAATAAAATGTTATTTTAGAAGAATATGAATCGAAAAAAAAATAAAGTTTTAAGTTGGATGTGTAGGATGCTCTTCATATAAAATGGATTCATTTGATGGGTTCAACCATTCAAGTTAAAAATTTAAAGATGTATTTAATGTTAGATCATTTAATATTTTTAATAATATAGTATTTTGTACACTATTAGATTTACGAAATAAAATCTTAACTATAAAATAAATTTTTTCTATTTGAAATGAAAAGTATCTTGTTACTTACTAATATAATGTTATCTATGACTTCTAATCTTTTTTAATGGATAGATGTTGATAACGGACTGGAGGTAAAAGCTATTGCTATAATTGACTAGGAATTCAAATGCAAGCTGTGTTGACTTCCATTCTTCATTTAAGTAAGTCTAGTTGGAAATGGGAGGCTCATTTTATTTTTTGACAAAAAAGGAGGTCACATATTATTTTTATTAAAGGGACTCTTTATTCAAATGAATATTATTAAATTTTAAAGAGATATGTCAAATTTATTTGAAAACTTTTGGGCTGGGGTTGGGGAGTGCATTTAATAAAAGGGACTTCTTACGAATTGCCAAAGGGTATAGAATAAAATATAAAGACTTTGGAGCTCCCTGGTTTCCACGCGGTGTCATTGTTAATCTTCTCAATTACCACTTAGCAGTTTGAACTTTGAAGGAAGTTACTTCAAATTAATGTGAAGCAAAAAATTTTCTTTAAAAAAAGCTATGTTTCTTACTATATTGGCAACGGCATTTGAATAGTGTATTTTTATCCATGGTTAATGAATAAATGTCACGTATAAACTATAAAGTATGTATGGCATAATAATAAAATCATGAACAAAATTAGAATAAGCATCCAACTAGATGAAGACTCTAGAATGATAACATAACTTTTAGTGGACATACTAACCCTTGACATCAAATTGGAATACTAGATGAAATAAACATTAACATTGACATAAGCATTATAGGCAGTACTAGTGGCTCTTTCAATAACACATTTTCAATGGACATTAGCATTATTCACAATTCTTGTGGCCGGTACTAACTGGAGTCCTAGAGCACTTATAGGTGATGTTCACCAACAGGAAGGAGAGAGGTGAACTCCTAGAAGGCTTAGTCATTAGCAACAAGGATACCAAGGTTCCCAATTTTCCACAGGTATTTTAGATCTAATGTTTATATGTTCTTGCATTTTGTTAGTTTTTTTTTTCTCCAGAAATTATACTCTTGTAGCACTTGCATATTTTTGCAGAAGATACATCTCTTATGGGGTGAGAATGATCAGATTTTCAACTTGGAGCTTGCCCAAAATATGAAAGGGTAGGTCTAATAACTCCCTATTGAGATCACGACACTAATTTGGGCTATTTAGATGGCAAACCTATTTGAGAAATTATTCACTCCTATGATATGAGTCATTCCTCCTCTCATAAAGGGTGTGGATCTTAATATATGAGAAGTAAGAACGGAAGACTCTTGTATGAGTGGATAAATTCTTGGCATTTTGTTGATGCATCTAATTACCCAATTAATAGGTCAATTTACATAAGCTATGGACCCTATTGTGGCCACTATAAGCTAGAGAAGTATTAATTTAAAGTCTTAAAGTTGATAGAACTAAAATGATTTTAAATAATGTGATCATAGGCAACTTGGAGAAAATGCATCATTTCAAGGCATATCTAAGGCTGGTCACTTGGTTCATCTGGAACGACCTTGCGTTTACAATCGGTGTTTGAAGCAATTCCTTGCCACCTTGCACGAAAATAAAGCCCAAAAATGATAATACCAATAGTAAGTTGATATTATTGTACTTTGTGCCAAGCTCAGTGTTGTTCAATGAAGAACAATATAGTTTTAAGTGTTAAACATTTCAATAGGTGAAGCTAAGATTGTTTCAAGATTTGAATAAAATTTTGCTTTCATTTACTTTTATTATATCCGACTCCATAGAGCAACTGCTGAGAAACTATTGCCTATCCATGATACCCTATAAATAACATACAAAATGGTTGGAGAGAAATTATGTAGATGATCTCTGCACCTGCATGTGACGCTTTCTGCATGGTATTGGCTTCAAAACCAGTTTAAGATGAATACATGCTTGAGCAACAAAGTTCATCTAAATGACGACTGAATCTCGTTCAGAATTTTTTCTTTATGGTCCATTTGAATTAGAGTAGATTTGACCTAAAATTAGCTTATTTTAAGTTAGTTCTACTCTTCTCGTCCTCCTTCTTCGCTTTATCCAAATAGATTCTTAATTTTAAGAACCCAAAATGACACAAAGACAACAGTAAAAGCAGAAACCAATGTGTAAATCGTGAAGGTACCTATTGTAATGAATGAATCATATCAGTAAAAACATGACACACATGCGCATGCACACACAAAAATGTATACCTCCACTATTCCAAGTCAAGAGTAAGTTTGCAGTCATTGTGATCGCCCAAGATGTTAGCCAATTAGCCAATGTTGCTATGCTGCCAGCAAGGACCATAATGTTCACGGGAAGTATCTGAAATGTGCAAGTTGGGTGCCCAAAAAAAAATAATAATAAGCACTTCAAAGCAAAGTGATTCATTTCAATTTTTTTTCTATTCTAAAAGATATACAAATAGACATGTTATCTACAGGAAAATTCTAAGTTCATCAACCTCAATGAACATTTCAAACATTTAACTTTTGGCCACAAATATTTATAACTTTTTTACCCTTCTGATGATGAAGAAAAAAAAAATATTGAGGTTCTAAGAATCTATATTTTGTAGTTTAAATTAGGGAAGAATCTCCCCTGGCCCCAGGTCCTAGATAAATATACAAAGACCTCCCATATACTTCTAAAATTAAAAGTATATATCCCTAGTAGAGTTGTCAGCTCAAGAGATGCCATTATTCTGTCTTCGTCCTCAATCCTTTACTCATCTCTATCACTGAACTCAAAAGTTCATCCAATAACCAACATCATCAAGGAAATCACCTTCACCATTTCTGGCACCTTCTACAAAACTGAAACCTCAACCTCTAATTGCAGAATTATAAACCCTACATCCAGCATAACAACCATTCCTCGTTCTTAACAATGGTAAGAAAGGTAAATAAAATTTCTGCAAATACAAGGGATATCCTTGTATCATCAACTAACCGAGGGAAGAGGGAAGGTTAGTGTAATTTTTTCTTTATCTCATCAATGAACAAAGATATTCAACTCAACTCAACTAACCTCACTCATGCCAAAGCTCATAACCATAATTTAGCAACCAATGAATAACTAAGATAAAATATTGAGCTAATTTCAGCTATCCAGAGTATGACTAATATTAATCATCAGCACAAGTTGGCTTCCCAGGATGTTGCACAATCTGCAAGTTAGGGAAGTCTTCAAAAAGTTCCGGTGAGTACTGGCTCCAATAAAAATTTGACAATGGAGTTGTTCATCAACTAACGCATAAAGTTCCACTATCAAACTTATAATTTTTAGTTCCTTGGCCAATAGTAGCCCATCTCTAAAAGCCCACATTTCAGTCAAAACACTATAAAGATTCCCACAATTTCTGGCAAAATCTTTTATCCAATCTCGCTTTGTGTCCCCAAGAGACCTCCTCGCCAAATTGCCTCGGATAGGGGTGTCCATGCCACCCGTAGACCTGCCCAACCTGCCAAACATTATCATATCCAACCATCTCCACCTGATTCAACTGCTCCGTTGGTCAGCTGCGGGTCTAGACCTTCAAAAACTTGACTTTGACAGGTTGATTACGAGTCTCCTCCTCCAAAACCTGAGCAAACGGGCTTGACAGAAAAGCAAAGCAAATCCAATGATTTTCTCCAATTTCGGGGACTTTTCAAGTTTGATTCGGCTGATTTTAGCAACCAAAATTTACCAGATTCGACAGGTATTCATCAAATCAAGCCAGTTTTCCGCTAGATTTGGTGAGATCTCGCCGGATTTGACAAGATCTCATAGCTCCTTCATCTTTTTCGATGATTTTCGACTTCAGCTGAAACCGACAGCCACCAAAATCCTTACCCGAGCTGACCAACCCGATACCCTTGAGGGTCGGTTGTGGGTTTGGAAGTTCCTCACCTAATCTAATTGGATTGATTATGGGTTGGGCTTGTGCCCAACCCAAACCAACTTGTGTACAACCCTCTTGATTATCCAATGAAGAGTAGTTTGCGTTTAATTTCACCCATCCTCTTAGAAGGTAGGGGGTTTGCCAAGTAATCGTCATCCATTGTTTTGTTGAGTTAGAGCATCCACAGCAATAAAGCTAAAATTTTAGCAATTTAGCTCCACAAAAAGTTACTTTATTTATTTTACCTACTCACTTTACAAAGCATGTTGCAGCAGTGGATCTATTTTAACTTTCAATACAATAAAATAATATAAATATCACAATAAAATAATATATTTACTACAATAAAATAATACATCCCACCACAAAAACCAAAAAAAAAAACACCACAAACTGATCCACCACCACTGCCAACCAACCAAGAACAACCACCCAATAACAACTAGCAAGCCAAGAATAACCACCCACAACCACTACCAAAAATCCAAATTAGCCAAAAACCACCACACAAATCACCACCAACACAACCACAGAGAAACCCACGAAATCCAGCCACAACCACGCCACGAAATCCGTGGTGCTCTTGAGTTCGATGAAGGCAGCGCCGGTGGAGCTTGGATCGACAATGAAGCTTAGGTCGACAATGGAGCTCAGATCGGCAGTGAGATGGAGGACTGGGCGAGATGGGTTGGTGACATGGGACGGCGACGTGGGCGATGAAGATGAAAATTGACGATGAAAATGAAGATGAAGATGAGGATCGGCGGTGAAATGGAGGACTGGGCGAGATGGGTCGGCGATGAAGATCGACGATTTAGAACAGATCGGCGAAGCAAAGAGTAGATGAGGGAGAGAAAAAAAAATAAGAAGGAAAAACAAAGAAAGAAGGGAAGCCGAAGAGAGAGAAAAAGAAAGGAAGAGAAAATATTTTTTAAATGAAAGAAGAGAGAGATTTTTTTTTTTTTTTTTTTTTTTTTTTTTTTTTTTTTTTTTTTTTTTTTTTTTTTTTTACCTTTAAGCTACAATGCACATCTATCTTTAGATGTGCACTATAGCTAGAAGCAAAAATTTTTTTGCTATAGCTCCACTGTTGGAGCATACTTTTTGGTGTTTGAAAAGCTAAAAAATACCAATATAGCATCACTGCTGTGAGTGCTCTTAGCCTTACAAGCCAAAAAATTAATAGAAAAATATTTAGCAACTTTCTTTGTGCATTGCTTATGGATGGTTTCATCAATAACCTTGATGTGAAAGATGAATGAATTCCTATGTAACCACGAGTGTCAGATACCCAATATTTAAACCACAATATCCCAAGGTTATCCATGCTGACTGGACATGCTTTTAGAGGTGAAATTATATTGCAACCAATCCATAAGAAGTTCATCAAAAGACCTCTAACATTCAGAGGGCACACCCAGCTTCTTCCAAAAAGAATTCACATGAGAGCTCTCTCGTAGGACATGGTTTAGAGACTCTAATTGAGTTTTTTTTTTTTTCCTTCTAATTTTAGATGCATGAATTTACTTGTAAATATAATTGACACAAAATTACAGTATAAGTGGAACATGAAATTCTAATGCATTGAAAATCTAAATATATTTGACATCAAATATATGTTATGAGGGGAGATTACATTTTTCCACCCTAAAATTATACCGCATTTTTGCACTAACCCTATATATTATGAAAGTGCACGATCAACCCCCTAAACTAAAACTCATGTAACACCAATTAATCGGATGAACTCCATATCTCTTAAGTGTCCCATCTTCACCTAACCTTTCTTCACCTCCCCTCTTCTAGATCTCAAAAACTCCATCCTCAAATGGTAAACTGACTGATGATAGTATTGGACTCAAGTAAAACAAAAGTTTTAAGGTCTCTTTGGAGGCAAAAGGTGAGACGTTAGAAATGAAGGTGGACGTGAAGATTGTACTTGGTTTGATTTAAGAGTGCTGTAGGGTCCATTTCGTTGGGTGGATTTTTGAGAGGATGGGAAAAAAAATGAGAAAAAGGGGAGAATGAAATTTATTAGGGTGTTTGGTTGGGTGGGTTTATGAAAGAAAAATTGATGGGCCGAGTGTTTTTTTCTTAGACCCATCAAAATATTTTCTCTCCAAATTGGAGAGAAACCTAAAGAGAAAACATGGATACATGCCAAAAAAGACCAATTTTGCCCCTCTTCATTGTGTCTGTGCGTTGAGTGACTTGAGTTACATTTTCCTTGTTTTTTTTTTTCTTTAACATTTTAATGTTTAATCAAACTGTTACTTTTTTTTTTCTTTTTTAATCAACAGTGGGGGTTCTTGGTGGCTTTCACTTCTAATTTTTTCTAAAAGGCACCTCTAATTGTTATATATATATATATATATATATATATATATCAAATAACAAAGAAAAATAAAATAATAATATTAATGATGTGTTAATTTTTATAAGGTGTTATTATTTTAATTTTGATTGATAATAAGGGGTTTTTTTTAGATTGTAAGGAAATTATTTCTTATATTATGCAATAGGGGCATGAGAGTAATTTTATATAAACTACATTTTCTATCTCCTCACTTTTCTTTTCAATCAAACAAATTAGTTTTTCATCCTTCTACTTTTTCACCCCGCCAACCAAACATAAATGAAGGGAACGAAAACCTTGTCTATTCTCCTACTTTTATATCCTTCCAATTTTTCATTTTTGCAACCAAACAGACCCTTAAGGTCGTTTTCAATGAATATCAACTCAATCAATTCTTCATCACCACTATTGCCGACAGTGGTTCAATTTTCCTCTCCGTCCTCACTTTCTCATTTCACTCTCTTTTTTTTTGTGATTGTTTGTGAGATGGGTTTGTTGTATTTGTTTTGGGTTTTTGACAAATTTGAAAAACTCGTGAAAGAGGCAAAAATGAGCTGGTGTGATTTGTTGTTGAGTTATTTATGTTTTCTATGAGTTGAGAAAAGATTTTCTGTGGTTTTATAAAGGATTTTTATTTTATTTTTTAAAGTTCTTTAGGTTTGTGAAAGTGGATTTTTGGGCTCGAGATGGGATTTTCTCAATTGGTGATGGATTGAGTATTTTTTGTGGATCTAGGCTCAACACAAAAAATAAAATCTATTGCAGCAGTTTAGAACCGCCTCTAAAAACACTAAAATCACTTCTAAAGGCTCATATGGTTCGTTGTGGCAACTCAAATCATCACAGGAAAAGTGTCGCAGAAGGTTATTGCCAGCCGCCAGGCTAATGAAAATTGCCACAGTAGAACATATAACACGGCAAGGTCCCACCATGTTTCCCTAATGATCAGAGATTCAGAGCCACTACGTTTATGCATTGTATAAATGTGATAAGGGAAAGATCACTTGTTTTTTATTTATAAAAATATTCTAGGGAGCCATCTTTCTCTTTCTATTCATTACTTCATTTTATTTTATCTTATTGTAAGTATGTGGGGGCTATGCAGCTCCGTCCTCCCTCCCTCCCTCCGGAATACCTATATATAGGTAGTATTAATTCTTGAATTGAAAGTTCAATGAAGAGAAAAAAATCAATCTATCAAAAAAAAAAAAAAAAAATCAATCAGAGTGATCTCTCTAATTAATATTATGCCTCTTATTTAATGTGTAAACCACTATCCTCCAACTATCAACAACCACCCCCCCAACCTTTCACTACCACCACCGCAACCACAACCACAACCACAACAACCCCACCCACCCGTCTTTGGCCTCTTGTCTTTAAGGTAGATGCCTACATTTTAGCATCAAATTCTTCTTCTTTTTTTCACAATTTTAAGGCAATCATAAGTTAGATACAATGGGTTGTGAGTTGTTATTTATCATTTTTATATAAATTTTTTTTCACCTCTTGCAAATTGTCACCTAAGAGTTTTGTCAAATTAGTCCTACATTTTCTTAAATGCTAATACTAATACAAATTTTATCGTATAAAATTTACAAACTAATGTAGCAATGAATAGTTTGATAACTTTGAACCACCAAATAAATGAATGTTTGTTGTAAATTAAAAAATATATAAAGACAAAAGTAGGAAATATGAGAGTAAGATTATACTTGAATTATTTCTTCTCCAATAGTAGATAAAATAAATAAAATATTAGCCAATAAATAAAATAATATTTTTTTTATCAAATGGAAAACAAGAAGAGAGAGAGAGAGAGAGAGAGAGAAATGTTATGTTCACAACATTTTTTACAACACTTTTACAATAAATGTTAAGGGTCCGTTTGATAATGTTATTCTAGTAACGTTATTTGTATTTTTTTGAAAATACGTGTAGGTGAAAAAGTGTGTGAAAATAAGTGTAATATTGTTTAAATACTAAAAACTACTATTTAAAATGCAGTACCAATCACCCTCTAAGTATGTTGTTATGGATGACAAAAAAATTATTTCAGTAATTGTTTTAAATTATAATCAATAATAACTTAACACCTAGAATTTATTGTAAAAAATATTATGAAAATAGCACTTTTCAAAAAAAAAAAAAGTAATATACAAAAAAATTCATAACATTTTTTACAATAGTTAAGTTGGCAAATTACCACTATCAATCTACCATATCAATATATGTAAAAATTTTTGTCAAATTTTATGTATCTATAAACTTTCTAAAAAAAATCTGCATGATTCATGTTAATTTGTAAAAATTTTACATCTAAAACAAGATAATAAATTTTAAGTAATATTTAAATTTTTTTTAAACCATATTTAAATATATAAAAAATTTCAATTTCAATTTTCATGTTAAACCCTTAAATACATTAACCCACCTCTAGAGTAGGTCTTACCTACCCTAGAGATTTAGGATGTCTTACAAGTTGCCTGTGTGTAATAGATTGAGATTTTTAATATGTTTAAATTATTATTTTTTTTTATGGAAGGAAATATTTAACAACCTTTAAATTATTATTTTTTATTCACTCTAACTATAAATCTCAAGCTTTTTCCTTGATCAGTTATCAACAGCAAGAAAAGAAAACAAAGGAACTTAAAACTGTGAAAGAAAGAGAACTTGGCATGGTGAACCACGTGGCTGCACTGAGGCCCATGTTGCATGGGCTGATGAAGATGGCAGGTGTGAAACCCTACACAATGGAGATCGAACTAGGCACGGTCATGAACTTCTGGGTCCCCCTAGTGACCCTGAAGAAGAAACCCACAAAAAAGGGTGACAAGCCCGTGGTCGTCTTTGTCCACGGCTTCTCCGCTGACGGCATAATGACTTGGCTGTTCTAGGTTGTTGCTCTAACCAAAAAATACTCAGTTAACATATAGTGGCGACTCCACGTTAGACTCAGGATGTTCCCAAGAACACCCTGACTTGAAAAAAAAAATTTATATATAATAATTAAATTTTTTTTATATGTTTACCTTTAAAAAAAAATTAAGGAACACCCTCAAACTAAATGATGAACACCCTCAAATAAAAAAACAATTATTTGTTCAACTTTCAAGAACAAAAAAAAAAAAAAAAAAAACCCAAAAAAATTTTAAACTAAAATCTGAAGAAAAAAAAATTTGTAGCAGAGCAAGCCCACAAAAAAGCCCAACATCAATCCTAAATGCAGAGGAAACCCATGTTAAACAAAAAACAATCCAAGAGATGGTACACAGGTAAGGCAAACCCAAGGATTCTATATAAAAAATAAAATAATAATAATAATAATAATAAAAAACCTAATATACGTTGCAAATCGCTAAATTAGAAATCATTAAAGCAAACCTAAATACAAAAACTTCAACAGAGCAATGCAGCCAACGCTGCAACATAGGCCAACAGACGAATCGGGCATCGCCGCATCGGAAATCGGTCAACCAACATAACTCGAGCTCTAGTCTAGAGCACATCGCATCAGGATTTGGGCATCAGAGATCGCTCACTAGGTCGGATCGGAGATCGTCGATTGATCACATCGCTCCATCGCTCGTCACTCGGCTCGGTCACGTTGCTCGCTCCATCGCTCGACACTCGGCTCGGTCACGTCGCTCACTCCGTCACCCGTCGCTCGGCTTGCTCCCGTGCTCCCTCAACCTTAACCTTAAGGTATTTCATAACTTCTCTCTCTTTTTCTCTCTGACTCTCTCTCTCTTTATCTGAAAATGAAAATGAAAGTGAAATCGGAAATGAAATGAATGACTCTCTCTTTATTCTTTAAGACTTTAACAGTTTAACTTTAATAGTTAATCTGATTTTTTTTTAACAACTGTGATTGGCTCAACTTAGCTTTTACTTTATTAATATTTTGGCTATGTTCTGGACTTTTTCTTTTTGGCTTTATCTGTTGGTATTAGTGTGTGTTGGTGTTGGTGAGACTTGGTGAGATACAATTAATAGTCTTATTGTGATTTGTGATTGTGAAATTTTCTGATTGGCAGTTGGTTCTTGTGATTAGGGGACTTGTCTCATTGTCTATTAAGTGGGGTGGGGGTGGATGGGCACATAGCACATGGGGCCGAGTGAGGTATTTGAATTGGGGGAAGTAAATGCACATAAGATGTGTGTTAATGCAACTAATAAACATAATTTAATTAACCAATAATTAATTAAGGGAAGCAACTAATAAACAATAATTAATAATTTAATTAACCAATAAACAATAATTTAATTAACCAATGGGATGTGTGCTAGTGTAACTAATAATTTAATTTAAGGAATACCCTGAAAAAAATTCCTGGAGTCGCCACTATTTACATACCGGACCTCCTCTTCTTCGATGGCTCTATCACCGACAAAACCGATAGGTCACCGAGTTTCCAAGCGGAGTGTTTGGTTGCGGGGTTAAGGAAACTCGAGGTGGAGAGGTGCACTATGGTTGGGTTTAGCTATAGTGGGCTGGTAGCGTTTAAAATGGCTGAGCAGCATGCAGACTTGGTTGAGGCCATGGTGGTGTCTGGTTCAGTCATACAGATGACTGACTCCATTAGTGATACAATGCTGCAAAACCTTGGCTACTTTCCATCTTCGGAGATGTTGTTGCCTACTTCCATTAAGGGTTTGAAAGCTCTTCTCTCTGTCGGTACTCAGAAAAAGCTGTGGTTCCCAGATCGCCTTCACAAAGACTTCCTTGAGGTTTGCTTGCTTGCTTTCACCGTTATTGTTGAGTTAAGATACTTTAACCTGGTTAATTAATTTAATTACCCAAGTTCACCAATTAGGTTAAATTACTTGCAAATTGTAAAGGCACCAATAAATCACCAATAAAATGAAATGTAGTGAAAATTAGATTGATACTGTATTTTGTTGACAAATAAAGAAAACCTCTCACAAGGCAAAAATCTTACCAGATGAATTTAAAGCCATCATTTCCAAAAATTCACTAATCAATAATCAAGCGGTTACAAGTATAAGGAATCTTACTACTACCCTAGCTTATTCCGAAATATCAACATACAGTTGAACTTTTGCTCCAATATCCAATTGGGCTTAATCTTATAGTAGTTTTTTTTTTTTTTTTTCCTTTGATGCACAAATCTCCAATCTATGATTAACCATTTTGCATAGATCCAGTATGTTACTAACTCCAGCAACTTGAATGGATGTTAACTGCAAAGTTCTTCACTTTATCAACAATAAAGATCAGGAAGCACTTGGTTGTAAAATCCTATGGTGTATAAACGCAGTAACTTCTCACAGAGAAAAATAAACTCTTGGTCTCTATATCTGTATGTGACGGTTCTTAAAATAAGCCTTATATATGTCTAGGGTTGTAAAAAAATAAACCCTAAACAAATACATAAGTTTGGGCCGAATTTTAGATTTGGAAATCAGAAAATCGTAATTCTCGATAGATCAAATTTTTGTCGAGCCATCTATCGAACTTCTCATTTAGTTCAATAGCAATATCTGTCGAGCTATTTGTCAAGACCTAATGAAATAGTTTTTCTTCACTTGTTTCTTGGACTAATCTTCATGTCTTTAATACGAAGAATTGATATACTTGAACAACATATTTCTTGATGCATTAAGTCCAACTTAGATCTACCCAATTACAAGTAAAGTGTATTTTATCAAAGGATTAGTCGATTACAAAAAATATGACCGTAACAATTATATTAAGCAGCATATATAACGTGCAGTTCCGTTATGTTACCCACGTTTTTTGTGGTAATCAGTTCACATACATTTTGTGAAGGAACTACAATGAGAATTAGGTTCAACTAGCATCCTTGCACAGCAGTCTATTAGAGCATCCGTAGTAGCTGTGGCAAAAAAAATGCATTTTACAACACCAAAACCCTACTTTATTATTTTACCACATCATTTTACAACATCCTATTTATCAGATGTTCTATCTTCCAATTCTATACATTAAAATAATATTTACTATACATTAAAATAATATATTATCTACTCCCTGCCGCAAAACACTGACCAGCCACCACCGGCACAACCACCACTTCGCCACCACGCATGCCCAGCAAGGTAGCAACTACCACCACCCCACCACCACCACACACCCCAGCAAGGCAGCAACCACCAACAAAAAAAATACCAATCACCGATCACCAAGCACAAGGATGACAGTACCGATCCAAACCATCACTGATCACCATCACCGATCACAGAAAAATACCAATCACCGATCACCGATCACCATCACCATCACCATCACCATCACCATCACCGATCACCATCACCATCACCATCACCATCACCATCACCGATCCAAACCATCACCGATCAGCACCGATTCAGCACCGATCAGCACCCATTCAACACCGATCCACCTCGCAACGATCCAAACCACACCGATCCAAACCACACGATCCAAAACATCACCGATCCAAACCACACCGACCCACCTCGCACTGATTCAGCACCAATCCAAACCATCACCGACCCATATCGGCGAGATGAAGATCGATCGAGACCGATATCGGCGAGATCGGCGGGAATTGAGACCGATATCAGCGAGATGAAGATCGGCAGGGAAGATTTGAGGTGCAAAAAGAGAGAGACGTTTGAGGTTGAGGGAGGAGAGGGGAGAGAGAGACCGGTTGGGAGAGAGAGAGTGTGTGAGAGACAGACTGTAAGGAGAGAGAAAAATCGAATAAAAAAATAATATTTGGTTTGCCACATTTGTCCGTACCGTGGCAAAATTGCCACGGTACTGTTCAATGTTGCAAAAATTTGCAACATTTGCCCCATCTGATAAATGGGGCTTTTTTGTGTTTGGTGTGGGATATGTGCCAAATATTTACCATTTGCCACATATCCCACATCTACTATGGGTGCTCTTAACCACTTCAATAATTAGACACGGTATCATTTTCTAAACTATAAGTTCGTAATCAATTTAACTAGAAGACTAGATTAATCAATTTTCAATTCTATATTAATGTATAGAATCTTCATAACTTGGAACTAGTAGTTTCAAGAATGTCGTTCCTTCATAAAATAAAATAACATTTATTTCATTATTTTGTATAATTATCTAGAAATCAATTAATAAAAGATCCATAATAGTCGAATATGCAGGACAGTTTATTTTACTGTTTTGAACAAGTGCACCAATCATTTTTTTGATTCTTTTAGATAATTAAATAAATTTATTAAAGTAATAAAATATTACTTTAGAAGAATATGAATGAAAAAAAAAAAAAAAATTAAGTTGGATGTATTAGGATGCTCTCCATATGAAATGGATTCATTTGATGGTTCAAGTTAAAAATTTCAAGATCTATCTAATGTTAGGTCATTTAAATTTTTTTTAATAAAATAGTATATTGTACACCATTAGATTTAAGAAATCAAA
The DNA here is from genome assembly GCA_032878915.1 of Castanopsis chinensis. NCBI lineage: Eukaryota > Viridiplantae > Streptophyta > Magnoliopsida > Fagales > Fagaceae > Castanopsis > Castanopsis chinensis. The sequence goes on along the minus strand of JAVQMG010000122.1, from coordinate 3,920,358 downwards.
ACTTAATGGTAAAATAAATTTTCTCTATTTAATGCATCAATAGGCTAAATTTTCCCTCCCTCTTAGATCAAACCCGCTCTTTGAAATCCCAAAGGCAGCAACAAGTAACCATCTAGGCTCATTCTCCAAACTGCACAACTTTGATGGCTTAGCCCAATAACAAGATTGTCCAAGTTGGGATTTGAGTTCTTTTTGGTTCGCTTCTTACAAAAAGACTTACCATTCTATAGTATGTTACGCCATTCTTACATTCTGCTGAATTATTTTCTGCAATCTGCTGTATCAGATAAAATTTTGCTATACTGGTTATGTTAATTACATCCCTAATTAATTTTTCCTGACGTAACTTACCCTCCTGCCACAAGATATTTGCTTTTGAACCTATAAATGCGTGCCGATATTTGTGAACTAATTTACATGCATTTATTAATAGTTCTTGTCTTGTTTTTGGATGCTGGGTTTGTGCAAAGACGGGCCTTTTTAGCAAGGTCGTGCTAGAATAATGGGTTAGGCCCAACTCTCCAACCCACAGCATAACAAGTCCAAGCCTAGCAGAACGGGATCAGCCCAAGAGAACAAAAAAGGCCCCCACACTTACTAATATAATATTATGAGTTCTAATCTTAGTTTGTTAATGGATAAATGTTTTTTTTTTTGGCTAAATTGTTAATGGATAAATGTTGATAACTGATAGGAGGTAAAACCTATTGCTATAATTGACTAGGAATTTTAATGCATGCTATGTTGACTTCCTTTCTTCATTTGAGTAATTCTAGTTGGAAATAGGAGGCCCGTTCTGTTTTTTGACAAAAAAGGAGGTCACATATTATTTTTATTAAAGGGACTCTTTATTCCAATGAATATTATTGAATTTTAAAGAGGAATGTGAAATTTATTTGAAAACTTTTGGGCTGGGGTTGGGGAGTGCATTTTAATAAAAGGGACTTCTTATGAATTGCCAAAAGGTATAGAATAAAATATAGACACTTTGGAGCTCCCTAGTTTCCACGTGGTGCCATTGTTAAGCTTCTCTATCATCACTTAGCAATTTGAACTTTGAAGGAAATTCCTTCAAATTAATGTGGAGCGAAACTTTTAAAAAAGAAAAGAAAAAAAGATATGTTACTTAATTATTATATTGGCAACGGCATTTGAATAGTGTATTTGATCCAAGGTTAATGAAAAAATGTTGCGTATAAACTATAAAGTATGTATGACATAATAATAAAATCATGAAAGAAATTAGAGTAAGCATCCAATTAGATGAAGACTCGAAAATGATAACATAACTTTTGGTGGACATACAAACTCTTGACATCAAATTGGAATACTAGATGAAATATAAACATTAAAATTGATATAAGCATTATAGGTGATGTTCACCAACAAGAAGGGGAGAGGTGAACTCCTAGAAGGCTTAGCCATTAGCAACAAGGATACCAAGGTTCCCAATTTTCCACAGGTATTTTAGATCTAATGTTTTTATGTACTTGCATTTTGTTAGTTTTTTTTTTTTTTTTACAGAAATTATAGCCTTGTAGCACTTACATATTTTTGCAGAAGATACATCTCTTATGGTGTGAGAATGATCATATTTTCAACCTGAAGCTCGCCCAAAACATGAAAGCGTAGGTCTAATAACTCCCTATTAAGATCACGACACTAAATTTGGGCTATTTAGGCCCTGTTTGGTTAAAGAATTTTCCTCACTCAATTTCCATCACTCATCACTCATCACTTATTACCCATCACTCTTCACTCATCACTTATCACTCATCACCCATCACTTAAAAATATTATACCCGTTTGGCACCATCACTCAGTTTTCATCACTCATATTTTTCACACTATTTATGGGTCCCACGTCTGTCATCAGTGCAGCTTTTTCCTTTTTTTTTTTTTTTTCTTTTCTTCTGGGTTCGGTCTAGCTTAACGTCAGTTTTTTTTTTTTCTTTTTTCTTTTTCTTTCTGGGTTTAGGTGATCTGGTACTGAAAAAAAAAAAAAAAAAAAAAAAAAAAAAAAAAAAAAAAAAAAATCCTTCGTTAACGTTGAACCCAGAAAAAAAAAAAAAAAAAAAAAAAAACGTCGTTAACGTTGAACCCAGGAAAAAAAAAAAAAAAAAAAAACGTTCGTTAACGTTAAACCCAAAAAAAAAAAAAAAAAAAAAAAAAAAAAAAAAACCTGAAGACCAAAAAAAAAAAAAAAAAAAAAAAAAAAAAAAAAAAAAAAAAAAAAAAAAAAAAGTCAACGGTCAAAAGTTGCGGCTGTGGGTCCCCAATGTATGTTTAATTACAAAAATGCCATTGAGTTATGAGTTATGGAAACTGAAAACAGTTAAAATATGTTTTCAGTTTTCATAACTCATAACTCAAAAATCAGAGAATTGAGTGATGGAAACAGAGTTATGGAAATTGAGTTATGGAAATCCAAACAAAGTTTTTGTCATGGGCCCCATCATTTTTGAGTTATGAGTTATGGAAACAAGTAATCCAAACGGCCCCTTAGGGGGTGTTTGGATAGCTTGTTTCCATAACTCATAACTCAAAAATGGTGGGACCCATGATAAAAACTTTGTTTGGATTCAAATAACTCAATTTCCATAACTCTGTTTCCATCACTCAATTCTCTGATTTTTGAGTTATGAGTTATGGAAACTGAAAACACATTTTAGCTGTTTTCAGTTTCCATAACTCATAACTCAATGGCATTTTTGTAATTAAACACACATTGGGGGACCCACAGCCGCAACTTTTGACCGGCTGACTTTTTTTTTTTTTTTTTTTTTTTTTTTTTGGGTTCGGTCTTCAGGTTTTTTTTTTTTTTTTTTTTTTGGGTTCAACATTAACGTTAGTTCTTTTTTTTTTTTTTTTTTTCTGGGTTCAACGTTAACGTTAGTTTTTTTTTTTTTTTTTTTTTTTTTTTTTTTTTTTTTTTTTTTCTGGGTTCAACGTTAACATTAGTTTTTTTTTTTTTTTTTTTTTTTTTTTTTCTGGGTTTGGGTGATCTGGTACTGAAAAAAAAAAAAAAAAACAAAAACAAAAACAAAAAAAAGACATACGGACGTGAACGAACACAGAAAAAAAAATAAAAAAAAATAAAAAGTTGCACTGTTGACAGACTGGGACCCACAAATAGTGTGAAAAATATGAGTGATGAAAACTGAGTGATGGTACCAAACGGGTATAGTATTTTTAAGTGATGAGTGATGAGTGATAAGTGATGAGTGAAGAGTGATGAGTAATGAGTGATGAGTGATGGAAATTGAGTGAGGAAATTTTTTTATCCAAACAGGGCCTTAGATTGCAGGCCTATTTTAGAAATTATTCATTCCTATGAAATAAGTCCTTCCTCTTCTCACAAAAGGTGTGGATCTTACCATAGGAGGAGTGAGGACAGAGGACTCCTATATGAATGAATAAATTCTTGGTCTTTTGTTGATGCATCTAATTACCCAATTAATAGGTCAATTTACATAAGCTATGGATCCTATTGTGGCCACTGTAAGCAAGAAAAGTATTAATTTAAAGCCTTAAAGTTGCACAAACTAAAATGATTTTAAATAATGTGATTACAGGCAACTTGGAGAAAATGCATCATTTCAAGGCATATTGAAGGCCGGTCACTTGGTTCACCTCGAACGACCTTTTGTTTACTATAGGTGTCTGAAGCAATTCCTTGCCTCCTTGCACGCAAATAACGCCCAAAAGTGATAATACCAATAATACCAATAGTATATATACATTATCTGTACTCTGTGCCAAGCTCAGTGTTAAAGTTCAATGAAGAACAATATGGTTTTAAGCGTTTAACATTTCGATAATTGAAGCTAAGATTGTTTCAAGATTTGAATAAATTTTGCTTTCATTTACTTTTATTATATCAGTCTCCATAGAGCAACTGCTGAGAAACTATTGTCTATACATGATACCCTATATATAACATACAAAATGGTTGGAGAGAAATTATGTAGATGATCTCTGCACCTGCATGTGACGCTTTCTGCATGATATTGGCTTCAAAACCAGTTTAAGATAAATACATGCTTGAGCAACAAAGTTCATCTAAATGACGATTGAATCTCTTCCAGAGTTCTTCCTTTAGTTTCAGGAACCCAAAGTGACACAAAGACAACAGTAAAAGCAGAAACCAATGTGTAAATCGTGAAGGTACCTGTTGTAACGAATGAATCATATCAGTAAAAACATGACACACACACACATGCACATGCACACACAAAAATGTATACCTCCACTATTCCAAGTCAAGAGTAAGTTTGCAGTCATTGTGATGACCCAAGATGTTAGCCAATTTGCCAATGTTGCTATGCTGCCAGCAAGGCCCTTAATGTTAACGGGAAGTATCTGAAATGTGCAAGTTGGGAGCCCAAAAAAAAAAAAAGTAAGCACTTCAAAGCATAGTGATTCATTTCAATTTTTTTTCTATTCTAAAAGATATACAAATAGACATCTTATCTGCAGGAAAATTCTGAGATCATCAACCTCAACGCACATTTCAAACATTTAACTTTTGGACAAATATTTAAAACTTTTTTTACCCTTCTGATGATGCAGAAAAATTAAAACATTTGAGGTTCTATGAATCTATATTTTGTAGTTTAAATTAGGGAGAATCTCCCCTGGCCCCAGGGCCTAGATAAATACACAAAGACCTCCCTTATACTTCTGAAATTACAAGTATATATCCCTAGTAGAGTTGTCAGCTCAAGAGATACCATTGTTCTTGTCTTCATCCTCAATCCTTTCCTCATCTCTATCACTGAACTCAAAAGTTCATCCAATAACCAGCATCATCAAGAAAATCACATTCACCATTTCTGGCACTTTCTACAAAACTGAAACCCTTTACCTCTAATTGCAGAATTATAGACCCTACATCCAGCACAACAACCATTCCTCGTACTTAACAATGATAAGAAAGGTAAATAAAATTTCTGCAAATACAAGGGAGATCCTTGTATCATCAACTAACCGAGGGAAGAGGGAAGGTCAGTGTAATGTTTTCTTTATCTCATCAATGAACAAAGATATTCAACTCAACTCAACTAACCTCACTCATGCCAAACCTCATAACCGTAATTTAGTAACCAATGAATAACTAACATAAACTATTGGGCTAATTTCAGCTATCCAGAGAATGACTAATATTAATCATCAGCACATGTGAAAACTTAAGCAACTGAAAGTACTTAAACTTTTCTTATTATGATTAAAATAGTGACGATTGCATACCTCAGACATTATAAGCCAAGGAATAGCTCCAACCCCCAGAGAGAATGTAATCACCAAAGCCTGTGGTTAAAGTTGGTCAAACAGACTGAAAAATCCTTGAAGAGTACAAACTATACATAACACTGCATATGAGAAACCATACCACAAGCCCTACGAGTGACAGTATCGCAAAAATGCTAGAATCTTCTGATACAATGTCCTGGTATTGGTGAAGAAGGGAAAAGAAAGAATTAAAATGCAATTTAAACATGATAGGTACATGTCATGCCTGCTTTATAAGCCCTAGGTAAATGAAAAGACTTGTACATATAAAATACTGGGGGAAAAAAGACCTACCTCTAGATAAAATGCAATTGCAACAAGGAGAAGGCTCAGAGTCATTCCAGTCGATGATATCTGTGCATGTGATTTTGGATTTTGTAATTTTTCTCCCGGCCATGTACACAAATAACCATTTTAAGGAAGGAAAAAAAAAAAAAAAAGTTCCGACATACAATAAGAAGCAGCTTGCGGCCAGCTTTGTCCACCAACCAAGTTGTGATCCCAGTAGCAAGAACCTACAGAAATAAAGGCCTATTTTAAGCAACTCAAATAAGAACTTATTTTGCAATGTTTGGATATCTACACGAAGAAGCACACAGTTGTATGTATTGGGTCAAATCTTACCTGTATAACCCCAAGTCCAAGAGTTGCAACATTACTTGATGATAGCCCTGTTTAGATTCATAGCAGCTGATTAAACATCAAGGTAAATTAATGGAATGCAAGCCACCTTCAACATCGTAGCATGACTATAGTAAGAAAGACCTTGGTCAATTTGTACCACTGATCCACTAAAAATGTATTAGGTAGGGTGAGTGTTCCAGTGTGAAAAGGTAAATGGGGTACGGAAATTAGTGACCTTAACATAGGTAATTCACTCACATTAAATTGTCCTTTTAACAGAGGGAAGCAGGAAGAAAATTTTCGGCAATTTCAAACAAACAACACGTGTTTCTTCCCCCTTTTGTGGAAAATGCTTATTAGATAGATGTCCAACATCAGATTTGTCCTACAAATACATCGTACCCAAATGCATACTATCATGTAAAAAATGCATGCTTCAGACATTTTAAGTCTCCATGCAAGATAAGAATCTGTCAGAATTTTAATTTAAAGCTATAATGAATAATATAATAACAGTTCAAAGCCCAAAGAGATTTTGGTCTAACCAGCACTTTCAAAGATGTTACTTGAATAGAAAAAAACGCCATTGATACCACTGAGTTGCTGTAGCACAAGTAATCCAATTCCTATCTGCAGCATACGGTAGTAATCCATCAGAAGCGGATTCTAGTTTAAAAGAACAGAAAACAACCTTACAAAAATTAAATAATTCTTTTAAAACAAACAAGTCTACCGTTAAAGGAAACCAGTATCTCTTTCTCTTGAGATCTGAAAACCGGATTGTGGTTCTTTTGCTTGTTGATGCTACAGATCTCTGTAAAAATTACATCAATAATAAATGATGGTAATGTTAGAAAGAGAGTTGAAGTTGCACTTGTGCAATAAGATTATTAGTGTCATCCAGAACTTTATGGTGCTGAACGTATTTCACTAAGTTTATAGTCATGTTGGATTTGAGAATTAACTGGTAGAACATTCAATACCTTGATTTCATTCACTTCAGTAGAGATGTCTGTATCAAAACCCCGTAAAACTTGCAATGAGGCTTCAAATTCTTCGGTCATCCCCATCTTGGCCTAATTCCCCCCCCCCCCCCCCAATAAAAAAAGAGTAAAAGAAAAGACATGAAGGAGAATATCAGCAAAGACAAAAAGATATCAGAATCCAATCAATACAATATTTATTATATGATTCTTACCAGCCACCGAGGAGATTCTGGTATGAAAAACAAGCCAGGTATTAATATTGTACATGGCAAAATTCCTGCAATGATTTGTACAAGTTTTCCTTAATTCAATCCACACATGTATCAATGCTTTTCATAGATTATTAACGTCATGTACAACAAAGGCTATAAAATACTTTAACAGAGGAAAAGCCTTTTTAAGTACTTCAAAGGGTTATAAATGATTTTGTCGGCCAAACAACATTCACTACTTTGGAGGAAAAGCCCACAGTATGGTGTCCTAAGCTCTTACCTAAAACTGCAAGCACCCTCCAGTTGACAAACAGACCCAATAGATAAGCCAGCATTATTCCAGTAGTCACCGCGAGCTATAGAAGCAAGAAATCGATTTACTACGATATCTTTAATAACAAAAGCAGCAACAATAACCAAGTTGAGAAACAAGTAAATACAACCAAACCAACCTGGTTAACAGACCCAAGGGATCCCCTCATGTTTTGTGGTGATATCTCAGCTATATATACTGGTACCTAAACATAATAATCACACTAATTAATTCCATTGAAGGATTACATCTATATAATAAGAAGTGAGGTGCTTCAATGTTACCGTGTAAGATATAATACCAACGCCAAATCCTTCCAACAACCTTCCCATGTATAAAAACGACACATCCTACAAAATGCGGCATAAATGCAACATAAAAAGCTTGTAAACAATGTAATACCAAGAAGATGATCAAGTAATCAGTGATCACTCACTTTGGCAAAGGATATTGCTAGCCATCCGATTATATTAGGAATTGCAGCAATCATAAGTGACTGCAATTCAGCAAAACAAAGCAGCAAACAGATAGACACTTTTCCAATCAGCAAAACTAATATTGCAAATATTGAAAAGCTTTTAAGCATATAACAATGTGAATGCAAAAGAAAAGAGAATTCAATGAAATGTATAATACCCCTTTACGCCCAATGTACTCTGAAATTTGACCACTTGCAATTGCCCCAATCATGGCACCCACATTTGACAATGAACCAAATACAGAGAACTGATTTTTTTTTCCCCAATAAAACAGTGTCAATCAACAGCACAAAAAAGAAGAGGAAAAGAAACATAATGAGAAGCAAAAAAGTGACACGCCTCTGAGATTGAGAGTTGCAGGTCCTTGATTATTTCTGCTTGCGTAGGAGAAGAATACCCACACTGTAAAATTTTTAACAAAAAAAAAAAAAAGTGAAGGGAAAGAATAATTCTATAGACACGTCCAAATCGCACGCCCAATTTCAAAACACTTTTCTACTCGCAATCGCAAGTCATGAGATTGGATGTAATATTGGTTGAGGGAAATGGGTTAAATACGTACAGTGAATCCGAATTGGATGGGGCCGAGGGCGACGATGAGGACGCAGAGGACGACGGAGATGGAGCCGTCGCGAATCATTTGGGCGGAGGAGCCCATGATGCTGGACTGCCTGGACCCCATTCTGTACCAGCTCCCCGTGTGGAGGAACGGCTTCTTCAGCTCCTCAGATTCGTCCCTGAAACTCATTGCGATCGCTTCTGTCTTTTTTAGAGTCCCGTTGCTGTCAAAGATCAGAAATATTTATTCGTTTTCGAGCTGTACTTGTTTGTTGAAATGCCTCAGAGAGAGAGAGAGAGAGAGAGAGAAGGGAAGAAGAGTAATAGTGATTATTAAAAAAACAAAAGAAGCTATTATTGAGGGGACAAAGACAAAGTGTGAGGTTGTTGTTGTGTGACTTCTGGAAAGTGAAAAGACAGACAGATAATAAAAATGGTAATGACGGATTTGATTTTGGGCCTTATCCACATTTTTCTGTTCTTTTTTTGTTTTTGGGCGCTACAGCTGTGTGAGAAGGATGTGACCATATCAACAGAACTGGAATTCATTCATTCACTCTTTTAACAGTTTTTCAAACTGGATTCTCATTCTACCCGTACCTTCTTTTCTGTTCAAGCTATGTTGGCATTCTCCACAATCTCGTACACTTCTAGAATCTTTTTTCACTTTTTTTTTTTTTTGGTAAAAATGTAAAATTAAACCTCTAATTTTCAGTCTTTTTCATTTCAGCCTTTTAACTTTCAATTTTATCATCTCAGTCCTCTAACTTTCAATTTCTGTCAATTTGGTACTCCGTTGACCTCTAATTATGTCCCGCCGTTAATTGAGCCAAAACGACTTTGTTTTTGCTTTTTTATTTTTATAGTAAATTTTGGAATTTTAAAAAAATGATATTAAAAAAAAGAAAAAAAAAAAACATTTTCTGTTGATTGAATAAACCTCGACACTATCTTCTTTGGTCATCGTTGTCGATTAAAGTGTCCTAAAAAGTACCAACTTTGTTGTTTTTTCCTAATTGGAATTTCTTTCATGTTGAACCCAAATTTGTTACAACCTATATTTTGATATAACTGATGAATGTTTGTGAAAATTTTTGGATGATTGATGATGGGTTTGTCGAAATCATGTTGGTTTATTTGATGAATTTGCTGGGTTTTCCTTACTTTGTGGTTTTATTTGTAAAAATTTCATGTTAATTGGTGTTTTGGTTAAGAGGGTATATGGTCTTAAAACTTGGGGTTTGTGGATTTTGTGTATAAGCAGGAACTAGTTTGAATGGGTTTGTTTGATATTTATTGAATTTTATCATAATTTGGTTTTATCTTGGTGCTTTGGTTTAGAGGGTATATGGTTTCAGAACTTGGGGTTTGTGGGTATATGGTTTCAGAACTTGGGGTTTGTGGGTTTTGAGTATTAGCCGAAATTGGTTTGAATGGGTTTGTCCGATAAAGTTATTGAATTTGCTCATAGCAACGGTTGGGCCTCGGCAGCTCACGACAGACTATTTTTAGGAAGATTGGAAAAAACCCACCTCGAGAAGGAGGTTCTCAAAGCCCGTGGTCGCCATTGATGACGATTTCAAGCTCGATTTCCAGGGCTTCAAGGACGATGACGAGTCCAATATTGATAAGGAAGATGAGATCCTCGGTTTTGAATTCAAGGGAAGGTTTGATAAGGAAGATGAGGAAAATGTTTTCTTCTTTTTTTTTTTTTTACAGATTTTTCTTTTTTTCATTTAATTTTGTAACTGGAGTTTAACGGAATCCTGCATTGACAAAAATTAAAAGTTAAAGGACTGAATTAACAAAACTGAAAGTTAGAAGACTGAAATGAAAAAGAGTGAAAGTTAGAGGGTTAGTTTTTCATTTTTGCCTTTCTTTTTATCAACTTCTATATATATATATATATATAGAGAGAGAGAGAGAGAGAGAGAGAGAGAGAGAGAGAGAGAGAGAGAGAGAGGTTAGGCACACATTAAGCAATTCATTTTTAAAAACATTTTATAAGAAATTGAAAAAGCTATAAAACTTTTTCAATTCCCGATAAATTTTTTTCCAAAATAGTATATTATTGTATGCCCTTAGAGCACACGTTAGTAAAATCTATATATATACACACACACACACACACACACACACACACTAGTAAGGGTTATACGTGCAAGGCACGTACGGCCCCTTGAGTGAGAAATTTTCAAAATATCATTTTTTTTTTTTTTTGGAAGTAGTATCAAATCATGTATTTAAATTGTGAATAGTTATTTAACATATAACTATCTAGTTAGTATGATAATTTCTTAGGAGAAAGTATTTGGTTTCAAATGATACCATGTCAGCAGCATTAAAATTCAATAAGTGTGAGACATATCAGTAAAAAATAACTTACCCACTAACAATTGAAAGACATGTGTTAGTGGGTAGTTATTTTTGCACACATGTCTCTCGTTTGTTGAATTTTGATACGGATGGCGTGGTATCATTTGATACAAAATACTTTTTAATTTCTTAGAACTTATTTACTAAAGACAATATCTATTCACCAAAAAAAAAAAAATTCTACTAAGAATGATAACAAATGTCGTTATCTTCCGACAACAAACAACTAAGTTTTGATAAAATATTATCATAATATTTAAATTTTTGCAATAAATGACGGCATATGCTACAATTCAAACTCTTCATCAAATTAAATACCTACTACCATTTGCAATGAATTTTTTTTTCTTATACAAGAAAGAAATTTTACTCTAGTCTAATTTAAGTGTATTGTATATATGTGTGTGAAGCTTCCGTTTGGAGACTTGAATCCCGACTCTTGCCTTTACACTCCACAAGTACTTATACTTGTGCAGTGACCATCGCACCAAGGGTGTGCGGTGGTCAACGAATATTTTGTTATTCATACTTCCTTCTTTATCAATTTATTTTATGAGCCTAATTATGATGCTTAGTTTACTTAATTTTTAATGAACACATTTTTAAGAAAGAAAACAAATAAAAAAAGAACAAAATAACAAAAGACATATGTCATTAAAGTTTCTATTAGATAAAATTATAAATTTAGAAGATTTAAACCACTAATAAATTAGTGTTCTCTAGGTAAAAATAGAATACCAAACATCACAATTTTTACTTTCTAGGTATGACTAACACATAAAACTTAAAATATACGAAGAAATTTTTTGAGATATTAAAATTTAGTGAGACATTTTAAATATTACACAATGAAATATTCTGGGAATCATAAGATCTTGTTAGGGTTTATCTAAGAGAGTAACAACAAGGACTATATACTTGTATACAAGATATAAATGAGAAAATCATTCAACTATAAAGTTGGGGGATGAAACTATCTCAAACATAAAGGGGGAAATTACTTTTTTCCATAATTCTTTTTTGTTAGTAAAACTATGTGTATTTTACTTTAAACAATGTGTTAAAAAAAAAGTAAGCCCAAGAAAACTGATCGTAAAACTATGAATTTTGGCTCAACAAATTGGCTAAATCAAAATTGTGTGTCTTACTTAAAATGGTGCATAAAGAAAAAAAATCCAACCTAAGAAAACTGTCCATAAAATTATAAATTTTGGCTCAACAAATTGGCTAAATAAAAAACTACGTGTGTTTTACTTAAAATGATGCATAAAGAAAAAAAAAATCAACCCAAGAAAACCGTATGTGAAACAGTGAATTTTGGCTTAACAAAAATTGACTAATAAAAAAAAATTCTAGAAACACAAAGAATGGCACAACATTTTCATAATACCTTTATAACTTTGTTATATTTTACTTTGACTAGTAAAAAATTGACATGTCAATATAAAACTTAAAATATACAAAGAAATTTTTCAAGATATTAGAATTTAGTGAGACATTTTAAATATTACACAATGAAATATTTTAAGAATCATAAGATTTTGTTAGGATTTATCAGAGTAACAACAGGGACTATATACTTGTTTACAAGATATAAAGGAGAAAATTATTCAACTCTAAAGTTGGGGGATGAAACTATCTCAAACATAAAGGGGGAAATTACTTTTTTCCATAATTTTTTTTTGTTGGTAAAACTATGTGTATTTTACTTTAAACAATGTGTTAAAAAAAAGTAAGCCCAAGAAAACTGTTCGTTAAACTATATATTTTGGCTCAACAAATTGGTTAAATCAAAAACTATGTGTTTTACTTAAAATGGTGCATAAAGAAAAAAAAAAGAAATCAACCCAAGAAAACTGTCCATAAAACTATGAATTTTGGCTCAACAAATTGGCTAAATAAAAAACTATGTGTGTTTTACTTAAAATGATGCATAAAGAAAAAAATATTCAACCCAAGAAAACTGTATGTGAAACAGTGAATTTTGGCTCAACAAAAATTGACTAATAAAAGAAAAATTCTAGAAACACAAAGAATGGCATAACATTTTTGTAAGGACACAAAGTAGGCCTTAGGCCCAAATGCATGACCGGGGCAGTCCAAGTGACCTACACAATAGAATTTGTAGAGGGTGGGCCCAAAGCCTAGATTTCATGGGGCTCTAAAAAGCTATGGTGTATGGGCTAAGTCCGCTACTGACGTGCAAGGAGCTGATGGAGCGACTTTGACTCTCCTCGAACGTGGGCCGAAGAGCTTATATCCTGGCTTCTCTTCTGTTATCTGGAAGGAGAGAGAGAGAGAGTCTGGATCCCTTCCAATGGTTTCCCCTTCTTTATTTATACTTCTCATTCCTGGTGCCCATTTGTCTTTTTCCTGAAAACGCTCCCCAATGCCTATAAGGCTGACCACCGTCCCCTCAGAAGTCATTTCTCCATTAATGTGGCCAGGCGGGTAGGTGAAAGGCCTTTAATGCGGTGGCAGCAGCTTTATGCAGTGCACGTCCCACTTGTCCCCCTTCTCGGCGTCCCATTGAAGCTTGGGAGGACTTGCTGAGCTTCAGGAGCTCTTCCTTGGACGTCGTGCTTCGCTCTTCGGTCCCTGGCCCTGCTGTCCGAGGAGACCTTTTCCTCGGACTCTCGTTCAACCGGTCGACGGCCTAGTCGGCGGGCTTTTGGGCCCCCATTTTAGGAGGCCCTATTCTCGATTCACGGCCCCTTGGCAGAGTCCACGTTTTCGGACTAGGCCCAAGGCCCACATGGTGCTTTGACGTCTTTACCCCCCATAATAGCCCCTCAAAAAGTCGTTTGACTCCGATCTGAGGAGGCAGACAGGTTTTTGACCTGCGAAACCTTCCTCCACGTGACCTCTTAATTATCGCACGTGCGAAGTCTGTCCGCGCCTTCTGGGAAAGCCTTTGGCACTTCATAATACATAACGCCTGCATTAACTGCGCTGAGTAACTCCCTGTCGCGCACGTTCAACGGTGAGATGGGGATCTAACAGCCTGGGTTCACTCTCGAAAATTTAAGCAGGATTTTTCTCACGAACCGCCGCCCCTCAATCATCAAAATGCTTCGATAATCGTGAATGTCCCGCATTTCTTCCAAAGAGCAGATATCCTTTGGAGTCATTCAATCTTTCTTCCTTACTCAAGAAGCTCCCAGAAGTTCTCATATCTTCATCCTGTAAGTCTCTCACTCCTTCGAACCCCTTCCTGCTCGGCCATCAACCTTTCTTCCTTTTCACCGTAACCCATGGGTAGATTTAAGTGTCTAGTTGATACGGCCTCTGGCATGGAGGGATTCCGGGCCAAATATCACATCCCTTCTGATGTGGGTCTAGAATACTACCCCCCCGGGGCCGTAGTGGACTTTAGGAAAGCGGAGCAGGTCGTCATCCCTATAATCGCCTTCCTAGAGGGTGGGATGACACTCCCCATGAGGGAAGTGACCAGGGAGTACCTTCGCAACCATAGGTTGTGTCCAGACCAGTGTACGCCCAACATGTTTAGGATTTTAGGCTGCATCGATGCTTTGAACGAGCAAATGGGTCTGCACCTCACGTGGCACGACGTCGTTTACATGTACGAGTGCCACCGGATAAAAGACGCTGGTTATTACCTCAAGTCGAGGTCTAGCGTCGTCAGGCTCATCTCCTGTCTGCCCAAGTCCAATAAAAGCATGAAGGATGATTATCTCATCGCCACCGGGAGGTGGTATGATGGCCTCCATTGCCTAGTGAGGAAGGGACAACCAGGTGTGATTCCCTAGGATTTAGAAGTCTCGGTTTATAAAGTTTTGCCCCTTTTTACTCCCCTTGGTAAATCTACTATCATTTGATGTCTTCTTTACTTGATTCGCGATGAGTATCTAACCATGTTCGTTTCCCCTGCTCTTTTTCTTGCAGATAAGTAGCACACGTCTCCTCGTTTAGGCAACGTCAACATCTCGGACCTCAACAAGGTTTTGAGATCCGAGGTCTTTGTGAACAGGGACCTGCAAGTGAGGGCTGCCCACCTCATATTGGGGTACGACCCCATATCAAAGGTTTTTAGCGAGGTTGAAGACGCTATTCTCGTCGGCCACTGGAGGTGATCACAGATATACGTCCGCAACGCCGAATTTCTCGCCCCCCATGCTTTGCCGGACACACCTTCCACCATCCTATACAGTCGGACCATCGAAGCCATTCCTTTGGCAGGGCAGCAAGAGGACCAGATCGTCCGGAAAGAGTCCGCGGCTTCCCCCTCATCCCTTGGCGAAGAGATTAACAGGTTCCACCTAGAGAAGGCCGAGAGACCATTGGAGAGCCACGTGGTTAACATCTCGGATAAGAAGAGAGCGCTTCGAACAGGAACTCCGGCATCGCAGGGTTAGTTATTACCCGACGAGAGGACTCCTCCGAAGAAGACGACGATATGACGTCTTTGAAAGATCTCTTTGCCAGGAAAAAGGGGGTCCAAGTCTCTAAAGGTGACGCCTCTGGGTCCTAGCCGAGGCTGCTCCTGCCTCTGCCTCCCCCTCCCTCCCTCCAACCCACTCCCTCCTCCTCCTAACGTTCCAAAGAAAAGGAGGAACTAGAATGAGGGGGCAGACAAGGAGAGGGAAAAGAAGCAAAAGCACCAACGGCAGCTGTAGCAGCAACACCAGCAGGCTGCTAAGGGTGGGGGGCGAGCCTCATCCGCCGAGAGCAGGGAGATCCGCGGGCTGGCCGAGGTCCGCTGAGGGGAGTCCAGCTGGTCCCCCGCTCTGGAGGTGGACGGGGCTCCAGTGTCTCTCCAGGCGAGCATCAGGGATTTCCAAAGACGTCACGCCTCTCACCTAGCCAACGCTTTAGAGTAGCCCCTCCGCCTACCTAAGGACATAGAAAACTTGGGGAGGATGGGTCGGACGCACCTCTTTCTTTCCCTTAAGAGGAACTTGGGCCTGGTACACATTATACATTTAGTTTCCTGTTGTCGTTTCAGTCCCCGTGCATGCTAACTTTCATTTACCATGTTTCTGTTGGAACTTTTCCCACAAGCCATCCAGGAGGCCTTTGCTGCCGACGCGCTGGTGAAGCACTATCAAAACCAGGTCGGTGCCGAGCAGTCGACCAAAATTGAGGTTGAGAAGGAGCTGGGCCGCACCGAGGCAGAGAAGGCTGGCCTCAGAGCAAAACGAGAGGAAGAGCCTGGACGCGGGCCTAAAGACGGCGACGGCGGAGGTGGAGGCCTAACGCAAGCTCCTGCACCAAAGGGACGAGGCCCTGTCCAAAGCAGGGCAAGTGGTCTCTAACTTAAGAAGAGAGCTTGCGCAGGCCCAAGAAGCGTCTCGCACCATCAAGGAGACTGTAGAGGCCGCTACCAAGGCCGCCTACAATGAGGGGGTCGAGGTGACGGTGAATCGCCTGACTAAGAAGCTGGGCGAGCTGTGCAGGGAGTACTACCAGCAAGTTTGGACAGAAGCCTTAAATGTTGCGGAAGTCTCTGCCAGCTCCGAGTGGAAGGCAGCGGAGAAGGTCTGGTATTTCGAAGATATCAGATTCATCGAAGACGCTCCCTCTACTCTGGTCGCTACCGAGGTCGCGGCCCCAACGCTGCCTCCCTCCTCCTAGGATCAAGTTCCGCCCCCCGGGGAGGTTGTTGCCTCTAAGGACGGGGCCGAGAAGGGGTTGGGCGAGCCAGCCAGCCGAGTCTTACCTCCGCCTAAGCCAAAGGACAAGGGAAAGCAAGTTCAGAACCCGTCCGAGGTCGCACCAGAGCGAATCGAGGCGGAAGGCCAAACTAAAGAGACCTCGTCCAAGCCAACGAAGGATCCCCTGTTAAAGATCAAGGGATAGGCAACCTCGGGCCCCTTTTGTCGTTTTGCGCAGAATTTCACCTTTATCAACTGTTTTTATGTAGATTTTAAGTATTTCTCCTTGTAATTTCTTTTCTTTAGCTTTGTCTCGAATAGTTTTTAATGAATTTCATTATCTTGCTTTGATAGCGTAACTTTTTTGATGGATTGTGTTTATTATTGTATGATTCGCCTTATTGCACTTGATTTCTGACATAATTGGGTTGATAAACAAAAAGCTTATTTACGCAGTCTCACAATCGCTCAAAAGACCAATTTACGCAGTCTAGGTTAACATTAGCACTTGGTTGAAAAGAAATTGTATGTTAAATTTTTCCTAGGCAGAAAGTCCAAGGACTTGGCGTAGCCTAGGATGACATCAACAGATAGTTTAAACGAATTGTGTGTTAAATTTTTCCAAAGCAGAAGGTCCGGGGACTTGGCTTAGCCCCGGTTGACATTAACACTTAATAAAAATTGAACTGTGTGTTAAATTTTCCTAAGGCAGAAGGTCCGAGGACCTGGCTTAGTCCCGGTTGACATTTACTTAATAAAAATTGAATTGTGTGTTGAATTTTCCTAAGGCAGAAGGTCCGAGGACCTGGCTTAGCCCAGGTTAACATTAACACTTAATAAAAATTAAATTGTGTGTTAAATTTTCCCAAGGCAGAAGGTCTGAGGACCTGGCTTAGCCCCGGTTGACATTAACACTTAATAAAAATTGAACTGTGTGTTAAATTTTCCCAAGGCAGAAGGTCCGAGGACCTGGCTTAGTCCCGGTTGACATTAACACTTAATAAAAATTGAACTGTGTGTTAAATTTTTCCAAGGCAGAAGGTCCGAGGACCTGGCTTAACCAAGGTTGACATTAACAGATAATTAATCCAGCGATAGAGACTAACATATTAACAATCAGCATGATAAAATGATATCCGAATACATGGCGGGCATGCCTTTTATTAGTAGTAATACCTTTGGAGGTTATTTACATTCTAGGGTCGTTTTATAAGTATGTTTTCCAAGTCGGCGAGACAATATGACCCTACGCCGGCCACTGAGGTTATACGGTAGGGCCCATCCCAGTTTGGTCCCAATTTTCCCCATGATGGGTCCTTAGCAGTTCCGACAACTTTTCTCTAGACCAGGTCTCCCGGAGCGAGAGGCCTGGATCGTACACGAGAGTCGTACCTCTACTTAAGCTTCTGCTGGTAGCAAGCTAGTCGGACCATAGCGTTTTCCCGCCTTTCTTCCACCAAGTCCAGCCCCTTCAGCAGCATGTCGTCATTAGCGTCTGGGGTGAAAGACTGCGCCCTCATCGTCAAGAACCCCATCTCCACAGGAATCACGGCCTCAGCGCCATACGTCATCGCGAAAGGAGTCTCCCCTGTGGACCTTCGCGGCGTGGTTCGGTAAGTCCACAACACGTGTGGTACCTCATCCACCCATCTGCCCTTCACATCATCTAGTCTTTTCTTGATTCCATTGACTACCGACTTGTTGACTACTTTAGCTTGGTCGTTCCCCTGCGGGTAGGCTGGGGTGGAGTACCTGTTTGTGATGCCGAAGTCTTAGCAATACTTCCTGAAGGCTTTGCTGTCGAACTGCAGTCTATTGTCCGAGATGAGAGTACGTGGGATCTCAAATCTGGTGATGATGTTCATCCAGACGAATCTTTTCGCGTCCGCGTCCTAAATATTCTAGAGTGGCTCGGCCTCTACCCATTTAGTAAAGTAGTCTGTCCCGACGAGCAGCCATCGTTTGTTACCCGCCGCCCTCGGAAACGGTCCCACTATGTCCAAGCCTCACTGCGCAAACGGCCAAGGGCTGACCAATGGATTAAGAACGCCACCAGGCTGGTGAATGTTGGAGGTGAACCTCTGACATTGATCACATTTCCTCGCCTACTCTTGTGCCTCTATTTGCATATTCGGCCACCAGTACCCCTGTGTGAGGGCCCTGTGAGCTAGTGACCTTCCGCCCGTGTGGCTATCACAAATTCCCTCATGCAACTCCTCCAAGAGCTGCTCCGTCCCTTCTGGGTGCACACACAGTAAGTAGGGCCCCGAAAAGGAGCGTTTATAGAGCTTCTCATCCTCGAATAGCCAGAACTGAGGAGCCTTCCTATGGATCTTGTCGGCTTTAGACTTCTTACCCGGCAGAGTGTTGTGTTTAAGGAAAGACACTATCGGGTCCATCCAACTGGGTTCTGTTCTGACCTGCTGGACCCGGATGGCCTGACAATCTAGACCAGCTGGCCTAAACAGTTCCTCAACGAGAATGACCCGAGGAAGGCCATGGGCCAAGGAGGTTGCGAGCGTGGCCAGTGAATCGGCGTGGGTGTTTCTGCTTCTGGAGATATGTGATAGTGCGAAGGATTCAAATTTGGCCTACAGGTGCTTGGCGCGGGCTAAATACTCTCGCATTCTTGGTTCCCTGGCTTCCAACTTCCTTTCCACCTGGCCGACCACCAGCTGCGAGTCTGAGAACGCTCGTACCGCCTTTCCCCCCATTTTTAGAACCATGTCCATTCCCACCAGTAAACCTTCATACTCGGCCTCATTGTTAGTAGCTGGAAACGCTATCTTCAGAGACTTTTCTATGATGACCCCATCCGGAGATATCAAGACTATTCCAGCGCCTGAACCTCTCTGGTTGGAGGCTCCGTTTACATAAATCTCCCATACCAGAGACTTTTCACACGAGACTATGCCAACTTGTTTTCCCCCCAAGCTACATCCCCCCAAGTTTTCCTCCAGGGAAGGCTCAGTGAACTCCGCCACCAGGTCGATCAGGACTTGCCCCTTCACAGACGTACGAGGCAGGTACTTGATGTCGAAGGCTCCCAAGAAAGTTCCCCATTTGGTGATTTTGCTGGAGTAGTTAACACTCCGCAGCATGGACTTAAGTGGGAGTTGGGTTAGCACGACGACCGTATAGGATTGAAAATAATGCGGGAGCCGGCATGTCGCGTGCACTACGGCCAGAATCGCCTTTTCCAACGATAAATATCGGATCTCGGCCTCCTACAGAGACTTGCTCACATAATAGACCGATCTCTGTATACCGTTGTCATCCCGTATCAGAACCAGGCTAACGGCATAGGCAGGCTAACGGCATGGGCAGCCACAGCTAGGTATGCAAACAGCACTTCGTCTGGATCAGGGCGGGACATAATGGGTGGCCGAGAGAGGTATTCCTTCAGTTGCTGAAAGGCCAAGGAGCACTCCTTGGTCCATTCGAATCCCTTCCATTTGTTCAGCAGTTGGAAGAAGGGTCGGCACCTGTCCACAGATCGGGAAATGAACCTACTGAGGGCAGTCGTCATCCCGGCCAGCCTCTAGACCTCCTTCAGGTTCCGAGGTGGTTGCAGGTTACAGATTGCGGTGATTTTTTCGAGGTTGGCCTCAATACCTCTGTGAGTAAGCATATAGCCCAGGAATTTACCAGACCCTACACCGAAGGAGCATTTGGAGGCGTTCAAACGTAACTTGTGCTCTCGCAAAGTCTGGAATGTGCTGTCCAGGTCAGCCACATGCTCCGATATAGCCCTGCTCTTCACAATCATATCATCTACGTATACCTCGACGGTCTTTCCTAATTGCGCCTCAAACATCTGGGTCATCATCCTCTGATAGTTAGCCCCTGCATTTTTCAGGCCGAAGGGCATCACCTTATAATGGTAGTTGCCAGTGGGGGTCACGAAATCGGTTTTCTCCTGGTCTTCCAAAGCCAAAGGTATCTGGTGGTACCCTTGAAAGGCGTCTAAGAAACTCATGCGAGGGTGGCCGACCGTCGCATCTACCAGTTAATCCATGCGAGGCATCGGGAAAGGGTCCTTGGGACAGGCTTTGTTCAGATCCGTGAAGTCTATACATACCCTTCACTTCCCACTTTTCTTCTTCACCACGACTGTATACGCCAAATATTCGGGATAGAACACTTCCTTAATAGCCCCAACTCTCTTAAGTTTGATGACTTCCTCCTTAACGGCCTTGGAATGCTCCGTGGAGGAGCGCCGAGGGGGTTGCTTCTTCGGTACTGCTGCCGGGCTGACGTTCAAGTGGTGGCATATGAAGTTTGGGTCGATTCTAGGCATTTCATGCTCGTCCCATGCAAACACGTCAAGGTTCCCCCTTAAGAACGCGACCAACTCTCCTTTTCTTCGGTCGGCAGTTGAGCCCCTATCTGGAAGAACCTCTCTAGGTCGTTGTTTACGAGAACCCTGTCTAACCCCTCGCACGCGGGCTCTTCCTTCGCTGTTCCCACCATTGCAACGGAAGAGGCTAATTGCTATTGGGTTGGTGCATTCTGGGCCAACAATTCAAGTTTTGGCCTGCGCATGACTGCAGCCGTCAGGCACTGCCGTGCCGCAGTTTGACTCCCAATAATTTCCTCGACTTGGCCGCCGAAAGGAAACTTCACCTTGGCGTGGAGAGTAAAGGAGACAGCCCCTAGGGCGTGCAGCCAAGGTCTCCCCACAATGGCCGTGTAAGGGGAGTAGGCATCTACCACGATGAAATCCACTTCTACCACTGCTGGACCTGACTGTACAGGCAATCTGATCTGCCCCTTCGGGATCACTGCCTTTCCCTCGAAGCTTATCAGTGGCGAGTCGTAGGCCGAGAGGTCCTCTTCTCTCAAGTTCAACCCCTTGTATAGGTCGGGGTACATAATATCTACGCCACTTCCTTGGTCCACCATCACCCTCTTTACATCGTAATCTCCAATTCTCAGCATTATGACTAGGGCGTCATCATAGGGTTGAATGGTCCATTCCTTGTCCACGTCCGAGAAGGCTAAAGTGGGCGGCTCATTGCCCTTAATCCTTTTTGGCTCGAAGCTAGAACCCTCAACATGGGCTCACGTCACAGACATCACCCTGGAAGGACGCGAGTCGATCCTCCCAGGAGTGGCGAGAATGACATTGATGGTTCCCAAAGGAGGCCTCGGGGCATGATGGCCCTGGCTTGTCGGCCCAGGGTGCTCTCTCTGCCCTTCATGCTGGTATACGAACTGTCTCAACTTTCCCTCCTTTCGTCAGCTGTTCTAGGTAGTTCCGTAAGCTCCTGCAGTTCTCCGTCGTGTGGCCGTTCTCTTGATGGTTCTGGCAGTGGAGGTTCTGGTTACGTCTTGCGGGATCACCTACCATTTTACTGGGCCACCTGAAGTAGGGCTCGTGGCGGATTTTCTCAAACACCCTCTGTATGGGTTCGCAGAACACGACGCCGACCACCTGCGTTGTTGTCAGACAAGATTGCCTAACGAATTCTCTCCTTGGCCTACTGTTGCTGTATCTGTCCGACCTGAAATCCCTCCTCTCTTGAGGGATAACCTTCACCCTAGCCTTCACTTGTAATTGATCCTCCTCCACCCGCATGTACTCGTCAATGCGGTCCATTAGCTGACGCACGCTCTTGACAGGCCTTCTGGTCAGTGACTTCCTCAGGTCATGCTCGTTTGGAAGGCTGACCTTGAAGGTGCTTATGGCGACTTTGTCGAAGTCCCCATCGATCTCGTTGTACATCTCCCAATATCTGTCGGTATATGCCCTGAGGGTCTCTCCTTCTTTCATGGCCATGGACAACAGTGAATCTAGAAGCCGAGGGACCCTGCTGCATGTGATGAACCGCGAGCCGAATGCCCTGGTGAGCTCCGTGAAGGAATCGACAGAACCCCCTTCAGGCCATTGAACCACCTCATTACAACGGGTCCCAGGCTGGAGGGGAAAACCTTGCACATCAGAGTCTCGTTCTTTGAGTGCACTGCCATCCTCTGGCTGAAATGGTTCACATGCTCTACTGGGTCCGTTTTCCCGTTGTAAATGGTAAAGGTCGGTTGGGTGAATCGCCTTGAAAGCTTTCCATTCTCAATCCTCTGAGTGAAGGGTGACTCAAAAATCTGGAGGAGCGCCTTACTTAAGGTGTTGTTGGCCAAGCCCCTAGAGGGGGTCCTTTTACCCTTAGGGTCACGACAGTGTTCGTCCTCCTGAGAAGAGGACTCGTTAGGGGAGGTCCTCGACCGGGAACTGTCGACGCTACCGCTAGCATCCACTGAGGACTGGTTCGAAGGAGTGGGCGTGCGCCTTCGCTTCCCCCGGCACAGCTTTCTTCTTAGATGGTCGATCTCCCTTTGCAGGGTCTCAACGCTTTTTTCGCATGAGGCTCTATTTCCATCCCGCGCATGACTCCTCCCGCGCGTATGTTCTGTGCGCACGCTGGCTTCGCGCTCTCTCTCCCGCTCTAACCACAAAAAGTGGTCCTTGCGCTAGGACCTCATGGATTCTGCACGACGTGAACCTGAACCTTCCATGATACTTCCGGCCCCTTTAGTCAAGGCTTCCCACAGACGGCGCCAATTATAAGGACACAAAGTAGGCCTTAGGCCTAAATGCATGACCGGACCGGCCCAAGTGGCCTACACAATAGAATTTGTAGAGGGTGGGCTCAAAGCCTAGACTTCATGGGGCTCTAGAAAGCTATGGCGTATGGGCTAAGTCCGCTACTGACGTGCAAGGAGCTAATGGAGTGACTTTGCCTCTCCTCAGACGTGGGCCGAGGAGCTTATATCCTAGCTTCTCTTCTATTATCTGGAAGGAGAGAGAGAGAGAGAGAGTCTTCTTTTTTAGGAGAAAGAGTCTGGATCCCTTCTAATGGTTTTCCTTTCTTTATTTATACTTCTCATTCCTGGTGCCCATCTGTCTTTTCCCTGAAAACGCTCCCTAATGCCTATAAGGCTGACCACCGTCCCCTCAGAAGTCATTTCTCCATTAATGCGGCTAGGCGGGTAGGTGAAATGCCTTTAATGTGGTGGCAGCAGTTTTATGCAATGCACGTCTCACTTGTCCCCCTCTTCTGCGTCCCATTGAAGCTTGGGAGGACTTGCTGAGCTTCAGGAGCTCTTCCTTGGACGTCGTGCTACGCTCTTCGGTTCCTGACCCTGCTGTCCGAGGAGACCTTCTCCTCGGACTCTCATTCAACTGGCTGACGGCTTGGTCGGCGGGCTTTTGGGCCCCCATTTTAGGAGGCCTTATTCTAGATTCACGGCCCCTTTGCGGAGTCCACATTTTCGGACCAGGCCCAAGGCCCATATGGTGCTTTGACGTCTTTACCCCCCATAATTTTCATAATACCTTTGTAACTTTGTTATATTTTACTTTGACTAGTAAAAATTTGACACGTCAACATAAAACTTAAAATATACAAAGAAATTTTTTGAGATATTAAAATTTAGTGAGACATTTTAAATATTACACAATGAAATATTATGCGAATCATAAGATTTTGTTAGGGTTTATCTAAGAGAGTAACAACAGGGACTATATACTTGTCTACAAGATATAAAGGAGAAAATTATTCAACTTTAAAGTTGGGGGATGAAACTATCTCAAACATAAAGGGGGAAATTACTTTTTTCCATAATTCTATTTTGTTGGTAAAACTATGTGTATTTTACTTTAAACAATGTGTTAAAAAAAAGTAAGCCCAAGAAAACAGTTCGTAAAATTATGAATTTTGGCTCAACAAATTGGCTAAATCAAAAACTGTGTGTTTTACTTAAAATGGTGCATAAAGAAAAAAAATTCAACCCAAGAAAACTATCCATAAAACTATGAATTTTCGCTCAGCAAATTGGCTAAATAAAAAACTATGTGTGTTTTACTTAAAATGATGCATAAAGAAAAAAAAAATCAACCCAAGAAAACTGTATGTGAAACAGTGAATTTTGGCTCAACAAAAATTGACTAATAAAAAAAAATTTTAGAAACACAAAGAATGGCACAATATTTTCATAATACCTTTATAACTTTGTTATGAATACCTTTATAACTTTGTTATATTTTACTTTGACTAGTAAAAAATTGACACCTCAACATAAAACTTAAAATATACAAAGAAATTTTTTGAGATATTAAAATTTAGTGAGACATTTTAAATACTACACAATGAAATATTATGGGAATCATAAAATTTTGTTAGGGTTTATCTAAGAGAGTAACAACAGGGACTATATACTTGTCTGCAAGATATAAATGAGAAAATTATTCAACTTTAAAGTTGGGGGATGAAACTATCTCAAACATAAAGGGGGAAATTAATTTTTTCCATAATTCTTTTTTGTAGGTAGAACTATGTGTATTTTACTTTAAACAATGTGTTAAAAAAAAGTAAGCCCAAAAAAACTGTTTGTAAAACTATGAATTTTGGCTCAACAAATTGGCTAAATCAAAAACTGTGTGTTTTCCTTAGAATGGTGCATAAAGGAAAAAAATTCAACCCAAAAAAACTGTCCATAAAACTATGAATTTTGGCTCAACAAATTGGCTAAATAAAAAACTATGTGTGTTTTACTTAAAATGATGCATAAAGAAGGAAAAAAAAAATTCAACCCAAGAAAACCGTATGTGAAATAGTGAATTTTGGCTCAACAAAAATTGACTAATAAAAAAAAATTCTAGAAACACAAAGAATGGCACAACATTTTCATAATACCTTTATAACTTTGTTATATTTTACTTTGACTAGTAAAAAATTGACACCTCAACAGTTGTGAAAATATTGTGATAACAACAAGACATCTTAATATTTTCATAAAAGAAATACTGTATTTACAACATTTTCATTACAAATCATAAATAGTATGTTGCTACGGGTTGTTATTGGTAGGCAAAAAAATAATGTCATTGGAAGGTTTAAATTAGAATAACAATTTGCTACTTAAGATTTGTTATGAAAATGTTGTGAAAAATGTTATGGATGTAGCACACTTTTTTTTTTCATAATACCTTTATTATACCTTTATTTTTAGTTGTGGTTAGTTTCAGTATGATATTTTATTGTTTTATTTTGACATATAAGGAATTAATACATCAACAATTATGAAAATACTGTAACAATTTATTGTATTAATATTTTGGGGGTGTTTGGTACATATGTTTGAAAACATGTGTTTTGTTGTTTGAAAACATGTGTGAAAATGCGTATAAGTGAAAAAACATATAAAAATGTATGTAATATTGTTTAAAAAATGAAAATGTGTGTTAGAGTGAGTGTACCAAACGCCCCTTATTGTTATATAGTCAAGTTCAGTGCATGTACAGTAGCGCAAGTACAGTAAAAAAATAAATAAATAGATGAAGGCAAGTGTAAGGGTGTGTTCGTTTCGGGTAAAAATAAAGAGGATGGAAAATAAAGAGTGGAAAATATGGTAGAAAATGCTGTTTCCCACTGTTCAGTTGGGGAAGGAAAATAGGAAGAGAGGAAGGAGAATAGAAAGGAGAGAAAACCCAAGAGAAAATTTTCTCTTCAGACCCACATTTTTTTTCCTCCCAAATTGGGAGGAAAACATAGGGAGAAAAGTGCTAGTGTAGCACTTTTACAAAAATGCCCTCAAACTTATTTTGCTTTTTTTTTCCTCCCAGGTTCTCTTTTCTCTCTTTTCTTTTTTTTTCCTTTTTTTTTTCAACGTGACGTTCTCTCCTCTCTTCTCTTTTTTTTTTTTTTTAACGTGACGTTCTCTTCTGTTTTTTTTTTTTTTTTTTTCAACGTGGCATTCTCTTCTCTCTCTTTTTTTTTTTCAACGTGACCTAATCTATTATCCTCATTATACTCCTCATTAATCTTTTTTTTTCTTGTTGATTTTTTGGTTTTTTTTTTCGTATGACATTAATTTTTACATTATAATAACATAAAGGCGAAAACTACATTTTCGTCTCTACATTTTCACGCAATTCCCACTATGGTCCCTATATTTTATTTTCACCACTTTTAGTCCCTGTTTAGAAAAACGCCTTGTATTTAAGTCCTTTCCGTCAGTGCCGTTAGGGCACTGACTTACGTGGCAAACGGATTGATTAAAATAATAATAATAATAAATTTATTTTGTCATTAAAAAAATGCCACGTCAGCAATCAAAATAAAAATAAAAATTTAACTAAATAAAAAAAATCAAAAACAGAAATAAAAATAAAAAATCACATTAATTGAGATCAAAGTGTATCTTGAACAAGAAAAACACAAGAACACAAACCCATATCTAAGATCACAAACCTAGTAATTATAAAAAAAAAAAAAAAAATGACAACAAAATTCTAAATTTCCACACACATACTCAAAAAAACAACACCCAGATCTCAAAAATTTCATACCAACAACCGCAACAGCAAGAACCTAAATCCAATCCAAAACCCACAAAGCAAAACACAAGATCTCAAGGACTCCCTCCAACGTCGTTTTCTCCGACCCAAAACCCACCGCAACAGCAACAACAAGAACCCACGATGCTGTTTTCTCCGACCCAGAACCCACCACTCGCAAGGACTCCCTTCGACGCCGTTTTCTCCGACCCTAAACCCACCGCTCACAAGGACTTCCTTCACCTCCTTGCCTTCACCTACGCCGCCCACCCGAACTCCTCCTCCGCCCACCTCACCAAAATCATCGGCCATGTCGTAGGTGCTAGTGCTTGTGTTGGTGCTGTTGTGAATCGGGATCCGTTGCGAGCAAGGTTTTGGTTTTGCAATGTTGTTGTGTTGTTTGTGGTTTTTTGTGTTCTTGTTTATGTGTGGATTTTTCCTGTTTTTGTGTGTGTGTGTGTTTATGTGTGTGTGTGTGTGTGTGTGTGTGTGAGTGTTTTGTAATGGAGTTTATGAATTGAGGGAAATTTGTGAGATTAGGTTTGTCTAGAGTTGAAGGGACTGTTTTGTTGGTTTCTTTTGAGAGTGTGTGTGTGGAAATTTAGAATTTTGTTGTCGGTTTTTTTTTTTTTTAATTACTGGGTTTGTGCTCTTAGATTTGGGTTTGTGTTCTTGAGTAAGTTTGGTTGTTTGTTTTTTTTTTTTTTTTTTTTTTAATTACTGGGTTTGTGTTCTTAAATCTGTTCTAGTTGTTTTTGTTGTTCTTATGGGTTTGATTTGCTGGAGAATTTGGTGTAGAATGGTTGTTTGTTTTTTTTTAATTGATCTCAATTAATGTGATTTTTTATTTTTATTTCTGTTTTTGATTTTTTTTATTTAGTTAAATTTAGTTAAATTATTATTTTTATTTTAATTGCTGACGTGGCATTTTTTTAATGATGGAATAAATTTTTTATTATTATTTTAATCAATCTATTTGCCACGTAGGTCAGTGCCCTAACGACACTGACGGAAAGGACTTAAATAGAAGACGTTTTTCTAAAGAAGGACTAAAAGTGGTGAAAATAAAATATAGGGACCAAAGTGAAAATCGTGTGAAAATGTAGGGACGAAAATATGGTTTTCGCCTAATATAAATAATAATATAAATTTATATATATGATGTGGTAAATTTTATATTATTTAATGAGTACAAATAAATATATTTCTTATATATTATGTAACAAGGGTATAATAGTCAATTTTTATAAATTACATTTTTCATCATTTCCTTTTTCTCTCCAACCAAACAAAAAAATTTTCCACCCTCCCACTTTTCCACTCCTCTAACCGAACGGACCCTAAGTGTGACTCTATGAAACAAACCATTCAATGAGATACCTCAGTGTGCAACAGTGGAGAAAGTGGGAGTTGAATAAACCAAGGAACTGTAGCATAAGTACTATAGAGCCGTACCGATTAGCTCTTTTTTATATACAAATATATTAATAAGTAAAACTTTGAGAAAGTTCAATGTGTACAAATTTATGTGGTGATCACATTATAATTATCTATTTAAATTTGTGTTATGTGTTCACTTAAGTGTTTTAATCTTTGTACCAAGTAAGTTAATGAGTACAAAATACTAAGAATTTAATATTAATGAACTATAAAATATATTAAAAAAAAACAATCACATACACTTATTAAAAATTACTACACAACAAAGATCATTACATGTTCTATCTTATTAAAAATTAGAAAAAAAATTATCATAATTAGTATTAAATTTAGGTAAGAATTTTAATATGTGATTAATTATGTTTACTTTAAAAACTAATTATTTATATTTTTATGATAAAATTTGTGTTTAATTTTAAATTTATCTATACATATGTGTAAGGATAAAGGGCCCAATAGTATATATTGAGCCGTGAGCCTTGTCCGAGGACGCTTAGTGGTCTAAAAATAGATAGACGATAGAGAAGACGTAAAAGTCAGAACGTCATGAACAAACTATGATTGCGAAGGTTTGGGAAGGTAAGCAAAGCAGAGGTCAGAAGGATTGGTCTGCCCTCGAGAGTAACACTTTGAAAGGTTTTACTGATAAGGATAAACATCAAGAAAATATAGGACAAAGGAAAGTTAAGAAATATTTAAGGAAAAACTGCTACTACCGCATTAAGTACTCTACAACTAACCCTCTGACATCATTAATATAAAGGTGATTCCTGAACAGTGGCCCGCAGCCTTACAGTTACTCCCAAAGATTTCAGGATGGTGCTGATGGGATAAGAATTAAAGCCAACAACTTGACCTATATGTGGACAATGGAGATGAAGAAGAGAGGGGCATATAATAGAGAAAGAAGCCCCTTAGAGAGGGGGGGGTGATCTGAGAATAGAGAGAAAAATATTGTAGCACCAAGAACTGGACTTGTAACCAAATTCAAAAGAAACATATATAAAAACTAGTTTCCTCGAACTGTGCCGATGTCGATTTTCTTTGGGCAAAACCAATTTTTTCTTGTTTTCTTATCATCTGAGCTCACTATAATTATTATCTAACTCATTAAAACCGAGTTTTCTAGCCCACTTTCTACAAATTCATTGTATTAAGTTCTTTGGGCTTAGATCTTTTTACCTTTTGGGTTTAGAAACCAAATTGCATCCTTACCGTATGCATGTATTACATGCTATTTTTTTTATACATAATTTGACTAATTATTTATATTTTTATAATAAAAATTGTGTTTAATTTTAAATGCATACACGCGTTTGCATGGGTTACGTGCTAGTTTTACTTAAAACTCAATACATTATACCACACATAATAACATTAATAAAACTTTGAATTTTCAAATGTATATTAGAATCAATTGATCTTCTCAAAAAATATTTTAATTGAATGTAATTGTGCTTATTCTTTAATATGTAATATGATGATGTAACATGTTGACATTGAAGGGGTAAAACTTGGATTTTACACCACATTTTTATAGAATCTAATCTCTATTTTAAAATACTGTTTGGA
This sequence comes from Castanopsis chinensis, assembly GCA_032878915.1. Lineage (NCBI taxonomy): Eukaryota > Viridiplantae > Streptophyta > Magnoliopsida > Fagales > Fagaceae > Castanopsis > Castanopsis chinensis. The sequence continues at coordinate 3,890,555 of JAVQMG010000122.1, read as the reverse complement.
AATGCAAAAATTTTTTTTCTTCTTCTTCTAAATATAATAGAAAATATATAATTTTTGGTAGTTTTTATATGATAAAAATTAAAATTTAATTTACTTAAAAAAGTAAAGAGAGCTAGTTTTATTAGTTAAAAAATAAAATAAAAATGAAAACTGAAATTAAAAACAAGAAGCTTTTTGTTAAACAAAAATATCATTTGCACTTAGAATTTTATTTGGACAAGACTCTGCATTTCACGTACCCAACTTTAATTTTCGAGTATTGAAAATTCATTTGCACTTTATCATTCTAAGCAAAATCTTCTCTTTTCTAAATGTAGCATTCTCTTTCTATCCTCTTTATTCAATGGATGCTAACTTTTTTTTTTTGGAGAGAGTTTCAACCTATGGCGTCCGCCCCTGATGAGCGCTCTTTGTTATCAGACCAAGACACCAATCAGTTTTTGGTGTAAGCGAGAATTGAATCTTAGATCTCTTATTCAACCATTAGAGGCTTTACTAGTTAAGCTAACTGTAGCTCACTAGTGGATGCTAACTTAATTTATGAATAAGCCATAGGTGATTCATAGAGTTTTATCAACATTTAAATGCTTTTCTCTGTTCCATTATTGCCCAAAATAACAAATAGATGATGGGATGGGCAAAAGCTTCAAAACAACATGCTTTCAAATCTTTAAAATAAAAAATTTCCTGTCTAAGATTCAAACTTAATTAGATCACAAAATCCAAATCTCCAAGGTTTGTAAAGCTCTTTCAGACATTTGGAGGTGATAATGTACATTATAAAACTATGAGAGTAAGAGTTGAAGAATATTGGCATAAATACATTGTTGGAACCTAAAGTTAAGCCAAGAGCAATTTTAGTCCCTTAAATTTAAATTGATTGTTTTAAGTTCCTTAGATAACATGACCAAAATAAAAACCGATACATCATCACTCCATAGATACTAAAAGAGATTATTTTAAGTTTGCTAAGGACTAAAATCAATCACTTTAATTTCTTTGAAGACTAAAAAGTAATTACTTTAAGTTTTTTTTTTTTTTTTTGTGAGAATCACACACACACACACACACACACACATATATAGGAAAGGGGGATGAGATAAGGGAATACACTCACACGCCAACACTAAAACTGCATGCAATTACTTTAAGTTTGTTAGGAACTAAAAAGCAATTACTTTAAGTTTGCTAGGAACTAATATTGTTTACTAGTTATATTAGGGACCAACAATATATTTTTGACCAAAAATATTTCCATTGCCGGGATCAAACCTAGATGGGAGAAATTCAAACCCCAAGATTTGTACCAATTAGTATAGTTGGGACAAACCCATGAATTCAAGTTAGGGGGGTTGGAGTATAAGTAAAAAAAAAAAAAAAAAAAGCTAAAAAATTTCAAATAAACATTCATATAGTATTAAAATGGCTTGGGTTGGACTGGGGGGGCTAATGGGGGCTAAGTTTTGGAAGAGAGGTGGCCCAACAAAGACAAAAGACAAAATATAGTTTTTTTTTTTTTTTTTTGGGCTAGGGGGGTTAGGGCCCTTTCCTAGGTCCATCCATGACTATAACTAACATTGTTAATACTTAATCATTATTAAAGTTGAAACATTGAGGTATATTCTTAAAATCCAATTATCTTAAACTCTGTTAGAAGGTAAACTCATGTGAACTCTAAACTTGGATGGGAAATTCTCTTGCAAGTATGTATATAGGGCAAATCAGAAATATAGATTTGATGAGAATGGGCTTTTGACCAAGGCAGAGTGAGGAAAGTTATGGAGGCTTAAGATTCATAAGAAGCTCAAGACCCTTTTGTAGAAAATCACATGGAAATTCGTTCCAACAAAGATAACTCTAAATTTTAGATTTCTCATTCAAGACCTTAACTACATAATTTGTAATGCATTCAATGAATCAATAAAGGATATATTCATTGAGTCCCCTATAGAGTAAATTATATGGTCCAAATGGAATGGGGTATGATGGGCACAATAATCATGACATGTCACTTTAGAAAGAGCAATCTTGGTCATGATGACATGGCAGCTCACCACCAATGACCTGGTAGCTTGGTAGAGACATAAGGAGCTCATTTCAATCAAGCTCTCTCAATAGGGAAACAACAAAGCCAACTAGTTCTCCACATGGAAAGGTATTCAAATCCACCTATAACTATTGGGATCCAAAGGCATGGAAAGCAAAGGTTTTAGCACACAGCCTAATTTCGATTTGATTTCCGCTAGTCCCTTCTTTTGACAAAATTAACTTTGATACAGCTCTAAAAACAATAGTCTGGCAGTGTTTAGTTGAGATTAACAAACTGAAATCACATCCATATGCAATGATCTAGTGTGGATAGATAATTCCGTCATGGCAAAAATTAGCGCAATTTTTCTTGTGAGCTTATAGGAGATTGAGCTTGGCTTCAACCATGTTTTGTTAAAAGGAGAGCCTCAAATGCCTTCCTTCCTATCTAAACATCCACTTGTCCAAACAGAGCTTTGGGAGACTCACAAAAGTAGGACACACTATACAAGTGACACAAAATTTAGTGCTTGTTTGGATAGTCCAAAAACTGAGTGATATCATTCCATTTTCATGATCCATCATCCAAAACTTGTGGGTCCTATGAATGATGTAGTGTTTGGCTTGATTTTGGATGTTTGTTTCCATCACTCAAAAACTCAAAAGTTTGAGTTTGGATGATGAAAACTAAAAACACAATTTTGGTGTTTGCAGATTATGGATGATGAGTGATAGTGGCAAAATGGTAAAAAAATTAAACTTGTGGGACCATTCTCCTAACTTGTCATTGTCAAGTAATAGTGTCATACCACTTTTTTATCTTTTCCTTTTTCTTTCTTTCTTTCTTCTTCTACTGAGTTCCACCGGCTTCCTCTTTTTTCTTTTTTTGCTTTTTCTCTACTTCTTTCTTTCTTCTTCATACCCACTCCACCACTAACAACATTTTTCTTCTTCTTCTTCTTCTTCTTCTTCTTCTTCTTCTTCATTCTTTCTTTTTCTTTCTTTCTTTCTTCTTCTACTAAGTTCCACCGACTTCCTCTTTGTTAGTGGAGCAAATATCATTATCCCCTTTATCAAAGCAGAACACACTATACATAGTGGAGCAAATATCATTATCCCCTTTAGCAAATATCACATGGAAATTCGTTCCAACATAAATAACTCTAAATTTTAGTATAAACTTCTTCAATACTTAAATTAGAATTACTAAACCTTATAACCAAAAAATGATAAAATATTTTAGGGTTTTTCTATCAGTATTCCTTAAAGTAGTTATGATTCCTTATTTATATAGGAGGTGTCTGATCATTATCCCCTTGGTTTACTCCATTTTCCATGGTAGTGGCACGATGGGTGCAGTGGCACATTAAAGGAAGACGAAAATCTCAGGATCTATGCCCACAATAAAAGATTGTTAGTTAGTGGAGCAAATATCATGCACTTTAATTTTAGAATCCATGTCTATCCATATATAGGTTTTGCATTTGTACCCCTTAAACCTAAGAACCAAAAAGCGATAAAATGTTTTAGGGTTCTTCTATTATACCTTAAAGTGGCTATGGCTCTTGTGCTTCTAATCATTATCCCTTTTATTTACTCCAATTTCCATAGTAGTGACATGACGAGTGCAATGGTATTGAAAGAAGGTGAAAATCTCAGGATTTGTGCCCATAATAAAAGATTGTTGTTTGGTAGAGTGAATGGCATGCACTTCAATTTTAGAAGCCATGTCTTTCCATATATGGGTTTTGCACCTGTACCCTTAAACTCAATAACCAAAAAGCGATAAAATATTTACGGTTTTAATATCAAATCTTAGAGTGGTTATGGTTCCCTGTCTATATAAGAGAAGTGTCTAATTATTATACCTTTAATTTAGTCTGTTGTCCATAGTAGCGGTGTGATGGGTGTAGTGGCATTGAAGGAAGGCAAAAATCTTGGCATATGTGCCCACAATAAGAGATTGTTAGTTGGTAAAGCGAATATCATGCACTTCAATTTTAGAAGCCATGTATTTCCCTGCATGGGGTCTCGCACTTGTACCCTTATTCACTTTACAATGTAAAATGATATATCCAACCAGCTTAAGTTTTCTTTAAACAAGAATGTTCGGACTTTGGACTCGTTATTATGACACTATTTTTCACAACTTTGATATATTACGTTAAGATCAGAGTACCCTCACTTTCATTTAGATTCATCGTTGACATCATTTATTATGTATTAATCATAGATTCATAATAGGTCATTTTAATAACTATTTAATGATACAACGCTAGTCTTATTGCTATTTTATAGAGTTGTATTGGTTTAATTATCTATACCCTGTGCGTGCCGAGCAAGCTAATCATGTTCTTAGAAGCTCTAATAATGTATTAGCCCACTTAAGCCTTACTTTTCTATTAAAAAAATAATAATAATCGCCCACTTAATCCTTGGTCTTCGTCCTCCCTCGTTACTTAATCTGTAACATGTGTTTGAGACTTGCACGCCAATCCATCCATTGGTCTTCCTCTCCTCTCATTTTCAAATCACCCCTGCTTCCTTGGTCTTATAAATACCCTAATAACCTCTCTCTGTCTCTGCCATTGTCACAACTCACAACAATGGGTAAGCGAAGTGCAATCCATTCTCAGTCAAACCCAAAGCTTCCTCCTGAAGAACCCACTCCTCAACCTGAAAACCCAAGTTCCTCCTCCAAAATCCCCATTCCACCCCGAAAAATCAGAAAACTATCCTCCAAAAACAACAAATCTCAACAGCCAGGGCCAGAGCCAGAGCCACAACCACAGGTCCCTAATTCAGAAGACTCTTCCATTACCAAACCTAGCGACCCAACCCCATCTGAGGCCTCTAATACCCTTTTGCCCATCATATCTGTAAACCCATTAACACTCGATGGCGAAATCGATCTTGCCCTGAACCATTTGCGCAGCTCCGATCCACTCCTCACCTCCCTAATCGATTCGTATCGTCGTCCTTCTTTCGAATCTGACCCCTCACCGCCATTCTTATCCCTCACCAAAAGCATTCTCTACCAGCAACTCGCTCCCAATGCTGCTAAAGCAATCTACAAACGCTTCGTCTCTCTCTGCGGCAGCGAGTCTGAGGTTGTCCCCGACAATGTGCTGGCACTCGACGCCGCCGAGCTCCGAAAAATCGGAATCTCCGGTCGGAAAGCGACTTACCTTCATGACTTAGCTAACAAGTACAAAGATGGGGTTTTGTCGGACTCTTCGATTCTCGAAATGGACGATGAGTCGCTGGTTACAAAGCTAACGTTGGTGAAGGGAATTGGGGTTTGGTCGGTGCACATGTTTATGATTTTCTCGTTGCATAAGCCGGATGTTTTACCGGTTGGAGATCTTGGAGTGAGGAAAGGCGTGCAGCGTTTGTATGGGCTAAAAGAGTTGCCATTGCCTTTGCAGATGGAGGAGATTTGTGAGAAGTGGAAGCCTTATAGGTCTGTTGGGTCTTGGTATATGTGGAGGCTTATGGAAGCCAAAGGGGTTGTTGATTCTGCGTAGTGTACCTGTCTTCTTGTACTATCTTAGTTTCTTGTGTTCTTGTACAATCTGATCAGTTTCTTTTTACTCTTTCTTGTTTATGAAAAAACCAAAAAGAAGTTAGTTTTTCTTGTTTTTTTGGTTGTACATTTTGCGTGCTTCACATGTTTATACGAGGCATACTCTTGCTAGTTGCTAATAACATAGGTAAGGCTTGGTAGTTAGTAGTATTGTTGTTGGGTTTCTATCGTGTAGCTAGATTGTTAGAAACTGTCTTGCTTTTACCAAATACGTGCTAGAAGGGTTGGTGCCATGTGGATTGTGGAATGCCTAATGGATTCACATAATTGGTATCTCTATCTCTTATAACGTGGCTGGGAGCGGTAAAATTTGGGTTTGAACATGTAGTTCTGTAATTTAACAAATTGATTGTTAGTACTGGTCAATCTTCGGCCAAAGCATGAATAAGGACTCTAGAGCTTTAACAATAGCAATAATTACTTATGCAACAGATATTTGCATCCTCCATTTCATAGTGTGAGTCCTGTAACTATGGCTGTCTGGAACCTATGTTTTGTGAAAGGGAGGATAGCCATATCTGCATGATGAGATACCTTCTCGATTGGAAGTAAGATTCCAAGCTGAAACAAACAAGGTAGTTAACTAAGTCAGTCTCTGTGTGCAGTATTTGGGCTTAATCCTTCTACAGTTCTACTGCATTATTACACCGATGATCCAATATATATATATATATATATATATATATATATATAGATGGAGGGCATCATAAACCTTTACCTATAGCTATTGTTAAATTTAGCGATTGGGGGGTTTGGTGGAGGTGGTGTTCTTGTTCCGGTACATTGAGCTCTGTTTGGAGTTGATTTTGAGCCCTTCGTGAAAACCATCTAACATAAAATTATGGGAAAATATTCTTTTACATTGTAATGGTAGACCCAAAAAGTAGCAAATGTTGTATATATTTGCAAAAAGTGTACAATATAATCATATAAAGGTCCTAAAATTATATCAAATCATGACAACTAATTGTTGAATATCTAATTGTGCATCAATCGGAAGCCACATCCTGTAAATACTGCATAAGCAAGAGAAAGTAACTGACATGCATTCAGTTTAGTGGGCTGAGCAAACATACGATTGACATCAAAGTGATCTCATTGTGCGTTCTATAATGTAAGAGAAAATAGATTAGCATTGTATCTCATTGAAAGAAGGGCACTCACAATTATACTAAACAATTTCACCACACTGTAATGTGTTCTGCTATTACTTACCGAGGGGGAAAATAAACAAAAGGTTTTAATAACAAATTAGTTTCTGTTTTCTATTTAGAAAGTGAATGGTGCTTGATATCACTTGGGGGTAATCTTTTCCTTACCTTGATCCTGATAGAAGCTTTATCAGCAACAAACTAAGTTTCTACAGAGAAAGCTAAAGTATATGAACAATCACCAGTGAAGAGAAAGTCTGAGAAAGAGAGGAAAAGAAAGAGAGAGAATGAAAGAAAACTTCTATTGAATTCCAGAAAATTCTCACATACTTTACATCTGCACAACTTGATTGGTTTATATACTACAAGACTAAGCTAAGCCATTAAGTTAAGCTCCTTATAATTTGGGAGTTAGTTACACTGCACTAACAGAATTGATTAAGCTGCTCTAACTGACGTTTCCACATCAGGTCTGGACTTCTAATTGAATCAGATAAGAGCAATGCGCACCGTTTCATTAAGGCACCTAAGAGAATCAACACATTAGTGAAACGGTGCGTTGATTTAAGTGTCCAGCCTTATGTGTGATGAAACGGTGCGTTTTTCTTCAGATATATTCTTCTTCGTCTTCTCCACAGGTCTGGTACAGATCCCCCCCCCCTCTCTCTCTCTCTCTTGTTGGGCTTTGTGGAGCCTAATTGTGTTTGATCCGATTGACAACCTGACCTGACCCAACCCGAATAATGTTGCGTGTTTTTTTAATGGAAGATTTGCTGAGGCTTAGTCCATGGAGCGGAGGCTTGGGCCGACAGGCCCAAGTCGGAGCGCTGGAAAATTTGTGGCCTGTTTTGTATCCCATTGTGAATCTTATGCGAAGGATGTACCACGTAAATACTGTCTTGTGCGTGTGATTACTTTTTCTTTGGCGTGTGTTATTCTCTATATTTTGTTTCTCACAGGTTAGAATTTCGTGGTATTTCCCTCTCTCTCTCTCTCTCTCTCTCTCTCTCTCTCTCTCTCTCTCTCTCTCTCTCTCTCTCTCTCTCTCTCTCTCGTTAATCGAAGAAACTGAAACATGCAAATTGTTGGCTTACTTCCTCCATTTCTTATTTTTATTGGTCCTCTATTCAACCATAGTAGTACTCTTTAAAAAGTTAATGGACATAATCTTAAAGTTTTTAAGATTATGGGATTTGCTAGATCATTGGGCATAACTTCTGGAGTCTTGGTAGAGTTTTGGGCTCTAAAGGATGGTCTCATCCTAGCCTGTCAACTTAGGATTTCCTCCATATGTGTAGAGCTTGATGCCAAGCTTATTGTTTTACCTTTAACTAATTACTCGATAAATAATCTTATGTTGGAGCCTCTACTTGATTATTGCAAGACCATATTGAAGAAATTCCATAAATCAATTATCCAAGACATTTTCAAGGAGGTGAACCAATGTGCTGATCCATTAGCTAAGTTTGGAGTCACCTTATCTTCTGACTATATTAATTTTGTTAACCTACCGCCTATGGTGGAGGACTTGCTGGCTTTTAACAAAGCTAAACGTTTTTTTTTTTTTTTTTTTGTAATAGACTTATTGGTAGTTAATTTATATTAGCGTTGGTTTACCCCCCCAAAAAAAAAAAAAAAAAAAACCCATTAGGTTCATTTGATCAATGTTAAAAACTTTTTTTAAATGGGAAAATTATTTTATTTAAAAAGGTAAAGTATATCCCCTTTTTTTCCCTTCGGTTCATATATGATCAATATTAAATCCTCAGGAAGGCTGGACCCAGCCGGAGTTAATTTGGTCCCAGCCCATTCCACATGTAGGTCACTCAAGCCCAGTACACAGCTTATTGCCTTGGCCCAAGTCAAACAATCTGCAAACGTTCGTAAAGAAAATAGTGGTAACCTGTTTATCCTGCACATTCTTCTTCTTCCCCTCCTTTAAAAAAAAAAAAAAAAAAAAAAAAAAAAAAAACAAAACAAAACAAATTTCAGGGAAGATTTTCACCTGATAATCATTACCCATGTGTGAAGAATTGTGAAGCTTATGGTATATTTTTCATTAATCATGCGATTTGAACATATATATACAAGCTCATGATTACAGGGGTTAGGAATGATCTACAGGTCAAACAATTACCAGGAAAGGAATTGTGTTGGACATGTGGTGAAGTAATTTACTAGTTTGGAAAGCCTTAATACACGGGTCAACCAACAAAGAAGGAAATAAGGAAGTGCACTAGTGAATTACAATTATGGAAGGCAGCTAGCCCTACCTGTATTGTAAGGTAAAGCTAGCCTAATTCACTGTTCAGCTATGTAAGTGATAATGAGAATATATATAGCTTGTGTGAATGTGAGTATATAAATTCTTGTTTTCTGCGTTTCATTTGTAACATGCACATGCTAATGCAGTAAGTAATGCATGCATCGAATACAGGGACTTTGTACCCATTTTATGATTTGTCATCAAAAGTAAAGAACCCTAACATGTAGGGTTGGAACCCCTGTGGTGGTAAATGAAAAATAAAAGACTGAAGCTAGGGAAATGTCTCGTACGTCCCAATTGATGCATTTTGTCCCACGTGAGTTTTCTCTGTCCCTGGTGAGATATTTCAGAATTTTTTTTTTTTTTTTTTTTTGTAATTTGAATAAACTTATTTTTTTTAGAGAAATTATTTTTTATTAATTTTCATGTTTTTTTAATTAAAATAAAAACTATGTCATTTTAGGATAACTAACAATACAATTTTGACGAAGCCTAATATGAGGACTAAACTAAATAAAGTTTAAGCTTACATGACTAAATTACACGGAAGTGAAGTTGCACAAGTAAATTGAATTTTAGAAAAAAGTTGCAAGAGTAAAAAGTGAACGAAAGTTTTGGGGTCACTAACAACACAATTTTGATATAGACTAATAAGAGTATCCACATGATGGAAGTAAAAATTTGGCTATTTAGTACCTACAAAAGTTACTTTATCTATTTTACCTCTTCACTTTATAATTCACCTAACATCAATGAATCTATATTTTTAGCTATTTGATTAAAATAATACAAAAAACTCATTAGAATAATAATAAAAACATTCACCACAAACCAACCACAACCGCCTCCACCACCGGCTACAGCTTTAACCACACCCACACCTAGACATGGCAAAACAGGTCAAAATTTTTTGACCCAACCCAAACCGATTTTTTTGCAGGTCAACTCGACCCGACCCGAATAACCCCTGACCTGACTAAAAAAAAATTCACTAAAAAAAATATTTAGATTATATCCTGATACAAGGTGTATAAAGTACAAAGTATTTGAACCAAACCAATAGCCAATAAATTATAGATATAGACTAAGACAACAGACAAGACAAGACAATAGCTTCACATTCAATTTGACTATTTCAGTTTCACAACCAATAAAGTTTCACAGACATGAGAGAATGAGACAAGACAACACAAGACAACCATTAAAAAAAGAAAAAATCTCATTCAATTGACTAGCTGACTAGCTTAGCTGTAGTCCAAAGCCAAAGGCATAAACGCGAAAGTGTGAAACGTGACAGCCACAAGGGCCAAAGTGGCAAAGCTTCGTCAGTGAGTCAGTTCCTCTACTCTAGAGATTAAGCACACGAATTATGCTTTTGATGAGTTCACATTAGCACCGTAGTGTCCTTTTGTGAGGAGCAAGAGAAATCTCAATTCTTGAATATTAGTGTAAAATGCATGTGAATGTTATACGTGTTGGCAAATTACTAAATTGGATGTATACATCAGCTGGTAGCCTGGTTGTACTCCACTATAGTTAGTCATTCTTTACTTGCCACTTTCATTTTCTCTTCCTATTTTGAACAGATCCAAGATTATACCAAGATTAGCTTATAGAAAACTAGAACAAGAGTTGCACCAAATTCGGTTATCAAAAGTTTAGTGTTAATTGGTAATAGTGTCACCAGTGAGAATCTAATCACAGTTGAGGAACTCATAAACAATTGACAGATTGCATCTATTTCAAAAAAAAAAAAAAAACTTGTTTGAAAAATATGGGTCAACTCGATCCGACTCGTGACCTGATTGACCCGCAACCCGATTGACCCGTTTAAAAATGACTCGTGACCCAATTGATCTGTAAACCCGAATGACCTGACCCGAACCCAAACCGCCCTGCCCGTTTTGCCACGTCTACCCACACCCACACCAACACCCACCACCACCACCACCACTATAGTAACCACAGCCCATAGTAGGAGAAAAATCAACGAACCAGCCTGATCTACCCACGCAACAACTACCACCACCACCACCACAGCCCACAGTAGGGGAAAAAAAAATCAACCAAGCAGACAAATTGGTGCCACCACGAACACACCCACAGCCACCCACACCGATCAACCCACAAACCCACCAATACAGATGAACCCAGCCACCCATGGCTGCAACGAATCCAGCCAGCCACCTACCCATTGACGACAACGAACCTTGCCACCTACCATCAAGCCCGATCTACTCACCACCACAATCCCACCCATGAGAGGGAGATGTGGGAGGCACTGGGGAAAAAAAAGAAGAGAGAGAGAGAGAGAGAGAGAGAGAGAGAGAAGAATAAACAATCAATTTTTTTATGCCTTCTTGCTATAGTAAACAACTACTCTTGGCTATTTACTGTAGAAAGAAGGCAAAAAATTTTACCTTTGGCCCCACCAACGTTGGGCATTAATTGGAATTAATGGTGCTAAAAATAGCAATTTAGCTTTTTAGCACCACCAATACTAATGCTTTAAGAAGGCTAAATTTAGTAAAGTTGAACTTGAAACTTAGAAGATAATTTGAATTTTAGGCAAAGGTTAAAATGAGCAATTTGTACTTTAGCCTATAAGTTATATTTTTATACACATTTTATTATTATTTCTTGAAACAGTTCTCTCTCTCTCTCTCTCTCTCTCTCTCTCTCTCTCTCTCTCTCTCTCTCTCTCTCTCTCTCTCATTAGTGCTAGAGCAGTGAAAATATTTTTAACTTGCCTTGCCCTTAACTTACACGACTTCTGTCCCATGCAGGTTTCCCCCTCCTCAAAGAGGGACAAGACAACAACAAAGCACCCATAATTTGAATTTTGAACCCACATCTGACACCACCTCATCATCATCCTTAATTGAAGCTATAGGCTCTCTCTCTCTGTGGGGGGGGGGGGGGGGTGTAAAATAAGGACTTCCATGATAGGTTCCTCACTTAGCAAGCATCTCAACACATTTAACTTCACAGACAACATGCTTTTCTCGAGCTTGATTAAATTTGCTCAACAATACCCTGTGTGATATAATCATTCAAAAAACCTAGATTGATTTGTTAGAGGAGGGTTATAACTTATTAAGGTAATAAGATCAGCTATAACTTTGAGCTTCTCCCATCTCATTATCATTAAGAACATGTGCATACATAAGAAGCTTACTTTGTAGAAACCTATTTAGATGTTACTTATATAAGTCCTCTTTCTACCCTTTAGATCGTATAATTTATATTCTTTTAATAAATAAAACAATAAAACTTTAATATATAGCGTCTACATCATGATAATTGCTTTTATTATTTGGTTAATACATCAATAAATTTTATTTATTGTAAACAAAGTTAAAATATAGATTCCTTTGAAGATGCTGATGCTACTCTTATCAGTCATGATAAATAATGTCCACATATATGTATCCAAACCTAGCAAAGAAAGAAAAGTAACTACCATACGTAAAATTTATGACCTTAATTCGAGTTGTCATTTCAACTATTTTCCATTCTTCTTCTTCCACTAGATTTTCCATTCTCTTGAGATCTTTTCTCATCCAACAAAAATGTTTACAAAGAATTGGCTGCACACTCACGAAATGTTAGCCACAGAGAAAACGTGCTATGATTTTAGTCCCACATGGGGATATAGGACAAACGAATAATGAATATGACAACGCAAATAGACAGTAATCAATCATTTATTCAGTTTGAATTAAAGTTCATTCTTTTGGTAAATAGTATATAAACGCAATGATGCTTTACTCCCTTGTCGTCATTCTAATATGCAGTCCATAAAGTTACTTCTTTGTGATAAGAAAATTAGGAATTCCATGGATTAATCGCAATTGAAATCATGAGTATGATACTATATTAATGCTATTCTTGCGGTGAGGTGAAATACATGTTTTTATAAAGGAGCTTGAAAGTTGAAATTATGTAATTAAACCCAAAAGGGTATAGGGGCTAAAACTTGGAGTTTGTTTTACATTGATATGGTTTTTAAATTATAAGATACAAATACAGCGTCATATGGAAGCAAAAAACTTTAAAGATTTAGCAAAACTTTAAAATGGAAAAGAAATAATAGACAATTAGGATCTGTTTAATAATATTGTTATACTAATATTGTTTATATTTTATAAATATATATGTAAATAAAAAAATATATAATAATATGTATAATATTATTTAAATACTGAAAACAGACCCAAAACGTTTGAGGTTTGCACATATTGACTTAAAGGTTTAATTCTTTCAAATGTGTAGCCAACTGGGGTAAAAAGAAATAACAATAATTGTACGAAGCCGTTAAAAAATTAGGGGCATGTGGCACTGTGGCAGCTACATTTTTTGGATGTGAAAGTTCATGAATAATATCTTAGGAATTGGGATAGGGACAGTCGGGCCCATCTCTTCTGCAGCATTTTTTTTTCCTCCAATAATGTCCGGTCAAAAGCTTAAAAACTAGTCTAGCTCCCAAAATAAAAAGTACTGTGTCACGTCTTATCCACGTTTAAGCTCTATTATGAATTATCACTCAGGGATAATATTCTTTACAGGTGGTTTAGATACACATTTTTTATTTTTAAATCATATTACATATATTTTTATATATTTTTTTATCTATATATATTTTAAAAAATTATAAACAATATTGCTTAAACTTCTCTACCAAACAGGTCATTCACAATTTATTGAGTTGTCATTTTTTATAAGATAAATTATAAATTACACTCTTAAAGTTTGAGAGTGATTAAATTTTATACTTTAAAATTTTCGAACTTAAATTTTACTTCCTAAAGTTTGAAATATTTAAATTTTACACCCTGATATTTCAAAACTTAAATTTTACTCCCTAAAATTTAAAGTTGTTTGGATTTTACATCCACAAATTCTGAAACGTTAGGGTGTAAAATTCAAATACCCCAAAACTGTAAGGAGTAAAATCTAAATACTTCTAAAATACAAGTGGTAAAATCCAAATTCTGAAACGTTAGGGTGTAAAATCCAAACATCACCAAACTTTAAGGGGTAAAATCTAAATTCTGAAAGTTCAGGTGTAAAATCCAATCACTCTCAAAGTTTAAGGATGTAATTTGCAATTTATCCTATTTTATAATGAAACTAACGTTACTTTTATACGGATTTATTACAAACACTAAAATTAAAAATATTTATTATACATTAATGATCACCTAATGGATTAATTAGGTATAAACTTAAGTGTGATCCCACAAAGAGATTGCTCAATTTTAGTACTTGAAGGACCGAGAGTAAGATTTTCTCAAAAAAAAAAAAAGGGACCGAGAGAAAGAAGAAAAATGACAAATTTGATGTTTAAAATAGGGAACTATGGAGTGCGCGCCTTTGAAATAAAAAAGAGATCCAATTCTCAAAAAAATAATAATAATAAAAAGGAGATCCCTTATTTTCTAATAAAAGCCACACAATACAATCACATAACCGGAAATTAGAAAATTTAGATGTTATGCATTTATCCCATAAATTATATGAGTAAAGTGCAAACTACATTTCTAAAATTTGAGGGTCTTTATTTTTTATATCCTAAAATTTCATAATTTAAATATTATTATTTGAAGTCATATTTCATTAGTATTAGCATTCATTAAATCTATACTTTTCATTAAGTGTCATGCAAGCTTACTCAGTGTATTTAGTTCGTCAAATAAAAAAAATGCTATGTTATTCTCATTATATCATGTCATTTTTATTGTTTAAATTCAAAAATAATGTAACATCATTTTATTCAAAAAAATTAAACACGTGAAATATTTACGTAAAACTTTATAAAAACTTTAAAAAATAAAATATAAATTTTGAAATTTTAGAGCTAAAAAATTTAAAGATTTCAATAGGGTGTTTGGTAAATTAGTTTTAACACATAATTTTACATTTTAAACAATATTATATATTTTTTCACATATTTTTTTATGCACAAATATACCAAAAACATCCTAACAAAATAACCATCACACGTACCGCATGCAGTTTGTGATGTGACTGACGACTGACGAGCCCATAATCAAAATAAGATTTCCTTGTCTTGATTTTGATGAAAAAGCCCATCTCTCCTTGGTAATCCGTACAACTAATCGTTTAATTGTGGCATGCTTTCTATGTTTTAATTGTAACTTTGTATCACACCGTAAAAACAAATTTGTAAATTTGTAGGGGACCCACATCAAGCACTCTAATTTTATTTTATTTTATTTTATTTTTCTTTTGTTTTTCTAAATCTATGCAAGTTAAATTAAAATTAAAAAAAAAAACTAAACACCAGTAAAAGATCTTGGGTAAATTTCACAAACTACCCTTGAGATTTGAGATAATACCAATTAAGCCCATACCATTTTAAAATCTACCAATTTCGTCCTAAAAGACAATTTTTTCCTTGAAGTTAAAAAAAAAAAAAAAAAGTTTCCTCTCTCCCTCTGCCCTGAGTTCTCCATCTCAAAACATATCCCAAAGTCACCGACATAAACAACACCACCAATAAAAATCTCTTTCAAAACCAACAAAAACCCAAAAAAATAAGATAGGAAAAATCCAAGCCAAACAACACACATAAATCCCTTTGAAAATTCCCAATGAAATCTCCTAAAAATCCCAACAGATATCCCAAAAAAACAAGCAAAAATCCAAGCCAAACAACACATAAATCCCTTACTACGAAATCGAAACATTCCGGTGGTGGGTTCGCCTTGAAATGGATCAACGCCTTGTCTAAATCAAGAAACACCGTTCTCTTCTGCAAGATCATCGGTGGGAGAATGCTGTTTTTCTTGTTGTTGCTGCTGTCGAAAATGAGGGTTCTTTGGACTGTGTTTTCGGTTTCGGGTTCGAATTCGGATTCGTTTTGTGGCATTTTCTTGCGGATCTTGAAGCCCTTGTGGCAATTCGGGGTGTCGATGCGGGCTAACTTGGAGAAGAGCCTGATGAGGCGGCACTGGCACGTGAATATGGACTTATTGATAAATGCTAAAACCGTGGCAGACACCGCTGCTACGTTCTTATTTTCCGGCGGTGCCGCCGGGGAAGGATCCGATAGTCTTTGATGCACTTTGTTGGTGGGGTCCTCTTGCAGATCTTGAACACCATTATTCTTTCATATCAGAGACAGAGACACAGAGAAAGACAAAGACAAAGACAAAGAAAGAGAGAGAGCGAGAGCGAGAGTGAGAGAGAGGGGTTGGTGCTTTGGTGGTGCTTTGTGCTAAATTGAAAAGGGGAAGACAGAGGAAGAAGGGAAAATAAAAAAAAAGTCAAGGCATTTTTTTTTCCTTTTAAGTTCAGGGACAAAATTGTCATTACAAGATGAAATTGGTAGGTTTTAAAATGTTATGGACTTAGTTGGTATTATCTCAATTCTCAGGGGTAGTTTGTGGAATTTACCCAAAGATCTTTCATTTTCTTCAACACATTACCATTCACAAATAACAAATGAATAGTATTTTAATACCTCAATAGAGGTATTAATTAACAAATGCTATGCAATTAATTTTTATTATTTGAATCTCTCTCTCCCTCTAGCATAATGTTAATTCTCTGGCCATTAGCGATCCAACCACTAAGCTCTCACCACATACCACCTCCAACCACCGAACAAAAATAAATTCATGTGGTGACGACCCCAAACAACTCTCTCAAGACCCTCTGCATGCTGGCGAACCCATTATAGCCTTAAAGAATAGTATTTAGACCCTTGGGTATACCTATGCGGTTTTCTTTTTTTGTGCTCTTTCTTCATGTTTCTTGGTTCATTCTCTTCACTAATGAGATTTGATCACTCTTTTTTTTGTTTGGGAAAAGTTAACAAATTCCCTAAGAGCATTTGTTAGCAAATTATTTTAGCAATATTTTTATAAGAAAAAATAAACAGTTAATGTTTTGATAGTTTTTTCAATTTTTCTCATAAAAGTGGTATACAAATTTCTTAAAACTTTTTATTACCAATTACCTTAAGAACACCTGTTAATATGACTCTTTTTATTTAACTTAGTTCATATATATTTATTTACATATATAGCACCAAAGACCCATTTTGCTCCGCTAGGTTTGATGCGGGTTGAATGAGTTATGCTAGGCGGGGATGAAAGATTTTAACTCTAATTCTCTCTACAAAATAAATCATGTAATGCCACTGTGTTAAAATATTTTTGTACGAACTGTCTTATCTAAACTTGTAACATCTCTTCATTTGGACCCACCGTGACACAAACACAAGAAAGAATTTGGGAGATTTTATATAAATTTTATGTAAAAATTTTCCCACTAATATTTTAGGCAAATGTTTGGTGAATGAAAACAATAACCTTCAAACTTGTCATTGGTGTTCAAATTTCTAAACCTAAAAAGCCTAACTTTGGACTACCATGATAAGCTTTTATTTATTTATTTTCTGATTCCATTCCATTGATACCATTGGCAAGCTATTGTGTAGATATTTAGTAAGCCGCATGATACGCTTAAGGATATATAGGTTTTATGCAATTTACCCTTTAAATGTTTGAGCTTTCTCTATCTTTGGTTTTCAAAGATGTGACACCCCGACATGGTACCCATATATTGATTTTGATCCTTAACTTTGTTTGATATTACGCATTCCTTGCAGCTCATCGAGTAGTGTGAATTTTAAAAGATCCCTGGTCATAGAAAAGAGAAGTCGCAAAATCTAAAAAGATCAGCTATTTTTGCTGATAATAATAGTGAAAATACCCAACGGGGCATCTCTCTTTTAACTTGAAGTGGTTAAAGTGGGAAAAATGCTTCTGTGTAAAGATTTAGTACCCGTTTGGTTGGGCTTTTTCAAGCTAAAAGTTGGCTTTTTAAAAAAAGTGGCTCATTATTTGCGTTTGGTTGGAGTAAAACGCAACTTTTTAGAAAAAGTTGCATTTTACTCCAACGAAGAAAAAGCGTTGATCCAAAATGGAGGGGTTGAGGTCCATATTCTAAAAGCTGGTGGACGTTTTCAATAGATCCGTTAGAGATCTTCAGCAATTACGAAATTGCCTCTCATTCCTCTCATCTCCGTGCTGCTCTACTACAGACCAAACACAACAGCTACAATCACAGCAATCTTTCTCACAAACATCTCTAAACTCAAGCATATTATCAAAATACAAACTCAAAAACACAATTTTAAAATTAATCAAATCATAACAATAAAAAAAAAAAAAAGAAGAAGACAGAACACGGAAGCCATCTGACTGACTGACCCATCTGGACTGCTTGGGGACCAAGATGAACGACACGAAGATGAGAGCTCCTTGGAATGTTCTTGAATGAGGGAGAAATGAAAATTTTTCTTATTGCAGAGAGAGCTAGTGGATGTTCAGGAATTAAAAAAAAAAAAAAAAAAACAGGAGACCAAAGCGGTAGAAAATGAAGAGAGAACGAATGCTCCCAAGAAGGTTCTTGAATGAGGGAGAAAAGGCAAATAAAAGAAGGGGGGGGGGTTGAATAGACATAGTGTACACGTTTGTGGAGGAGAAAAACAAGAAGAAAAGAAAAAGAAAAAGAAATGAGGTGTGTGGAGGAGAAAAACAAGAAGAAAAAAAAAAGAAAAAGAAATGAAATGTCAGGAAAGTGAAATGAAGAAAGGAAAAAGATATCAAAAATAAAAAATGCTACTACAATATTTTTACAATATTGTCACAATAAATTTTAAGTAATGTTAATAGTTAATATTGGTAAGTAAAAAAATAATTTCAGTGGTGGGTTCAAATTAGAACTAGTAACAACTTTTCATATAAATTTTATTGTGAAAATATTGTAAAAAATGTTGTGAACGTAACACTTTTCATAATAAATTTTACACAGTAATTTGTTATTGGTTCTTATTTGGACCTACTAGTGACATTATTATTATTATTATTATTATTATTTTTTTTTGATGAGAAATATGATAACTTTATTATGATGAAGATAAATATATAGCATCTTGAATTACAAGGGACTCAATAATGGGTGGATTTTCCTCAATCCAACTTACAAAATTGTTAATTCCTTTGGCAAATCTTGCCAGAGTATGAGCTGGTTTGTTGCTGTGTCTCAGTACGTGGAGAAAACAAGTGGCTCTAAAGAAGTGCAGCTTGTGATGAATACCATCAATAAGGTTTGCAATGGCTATTGGGGGAGTGATCCTTCTAGTTAGTGCGTCGAAAACTATCCGTGAGTCAGTTTCAAAGACAACATCTCTAACTCCAATATCCCATGCAAAAGTGACAGCTTCATCCATTGCTTTTCCTTCTGCTTCCAATGGACCTAGTGGTAAGGGCAGGTGTTTGCTCATAGCTGCAACCACCGATCCTTCGTGGTCCCGAATTAAGACACCTACTCCCACAGAGTTGAGCTGGTCGAAGACAGCAGCGTCCACGTTGACCTTGTACCACGGTGGAGATGGTGGGACCCAGCGTGGGTCCATGGCGTCCTTATGTTGCGGTGGGCGATGATGCGCGAGCTGGAATTCGCAAAGCAAGGCGCGAACTTTATGGAGAATTTCATGACTCGTTTGTCTTGGCTGTCCTACACGTACTTTGTTTCTAATAGACCACATGCACCAAGTGATGGTGATAATGAGTTCAAGAATATCAATTCCAACGTGCTGCATGTATATGAGGTACCAAAGCCAATCCGCAAAATCATGGAAATGGATTCCACGCATGTCAAAAGGGATGCCCGAGATAGTCCAAAGTTCAATGGCTTTTGTGCACTCCCAGAATAAGTGGGTTGTAGTTTCCGTCGCTAACCCACAAGCTTCACAGAGGGACTTATCAAGCACCTTTCTATGACAGAGATTCTCCTTGGTGGGAAGGATATTATGGCATGCTCGCCAAGTGAAGGTCTTGATTTTATTTGGAGCATGCAAACTCCAAATCCTTTTCCAGAACGAGCTTTGATCACGGCTAGTGGAGGGGGACCCAGTGGTGCTTTGCAAATGCAGAGAAAGGGCGAGCTTGTAGGCACTATTCACGATGAAGGTTCCTCTAGGTGTGTAAGCCCAGACCTGTCGATCTCGGTTCCCATTTTTGTTGATGGGAATGCTTAGAATTTTTTTGGCATCATGGGGGAGGAAGGCTGCATTAATCAAGTTATGTTTCCATTCACCCCTTGTGTTGTCAATAAGAGTGCTGACAGTGGAGCTTTCGGGTAGGATGCTGCATGGTGGGGAGGTGATCATAAAGGTGGACGGTTGAGGTAGCCATTTATCCTTCCAAATGTTGATTGATGCTCCATCTCCAACCTGCCATCGACAACCTGCCTTGACAATATTTTGAGCCGCCATAATGCTACGCCATGCATACGATGGCTTTGAACCTAGTTCAGCATGGAGGAAGTCACTATTTGGAAAATAGCGAGCTTTGAGGACGCGGTGCACCAAGGAGTGCGTGTTTGTCTGCAATTGCTAGCCTTGTTTTGCCAAGAGTGCTAAGTTAAAGGATGGTAGATCACGAAAACCGAGTCCACCGTCTTGTTTTGGAGTGCATATTTTGTTCCAGCTAAGCCATGCAATCTTGTGCTTTCCATTTGATTGTCCCCACCAAAACCGACGAATCATGGCAGTTAAGTCATCACAAAGTGTGTCAGGGAGTTTGAATACACTCATGGTGTAAGTGGGTATAGCCTGTGCCACTGCTTTAATAAGAATTTCCTTCCCCGCTTGAGAGAGCATTTTTTCCTTCCAACTTGATAATTTCTTGTCAAGCTTTTCCTTTAGGGCATGGAAAGTGTTCACCTTAGAGCAGCTAACAAGAGATGGAAGGCCTAGATAAGTCTCATGCTGCTTGATTACCTCCGCCCCAAACATAGTTTTGATGTCTTCTTGTAGTGCATGTGGTGTGTTTCGACTAAAAAAGAGAGAAGTTTTCTCCCTATTTAGTTTTTGTCCTGAAGCAAGTTCATATGTTTCCAAGATATGTGCAAGGTGGCTGCATTCTTCTATGGTTGCTTGGCAGAAGATGATACTATCATCGGCAAAGAAGAGGTGTGAGATACATGGGCCTTGTGGGCTGGCAGCGACACCTCGAAGAGCACCAATACTTGTGGCTTTGCGAAGTAGAGCTGAAAGTCCTTCTGCACAAAACAAAACAAGTAGGGGGATATGGGGTCCCCTTGCCTCAAACCCCGAGTGGGGGTGATGTGGCCTCGGGGTTTGCCGTTAATCTTTATAGGGTAGGTAACAGATGTAACACATTGCATCATGAGGTTAACCCATCTACTATTGAAGCCCATTTTATACATAATATTTTCCAAGAAACTCCACTCTACTCTATCAAAAGCCTTACTTAAATCAAGCTTTAAGGCCATTTCTCCAACTCTACCGTTTCTCTTTTGGTTTAGGTGGTGCATTGTTTCGAAGGCAACTAGGACATTGTCAGTGATGAGACGGTCAGACATAAAAGCGCTTTGGTTTTCCACGATGATTTGAGGGAGAAAGCGTTTTAGTCTGTTTGCAAGGACTTTGGAGGCTAGTCTAGAAATGACATTGTTTAGACTGATGGGTCGGTATTGAGTTACCTTGGTGGGATTTTTTATCTTTGGGATGAGAGTGATGTGTGTCTCATTAAAGTTAGGAGGGATGATGCCATCATTTAAAAAACCTAGAACAGCAGTCGTAACACATTCACCAGATAAAGACCAAAAATGCTGGTAGAAAAGAGGGGGCATGCCATCGGGTCCTAGGGATTTTTTTGGATGCATGTGCTTCAAAGCTCTGTGGACCTTATCTGCTTGAAAAACCTGGGTTAAAGAGCTGTTCATCTCAGCAGTGACCACTGGTTGGACGGCATCAATAGTAGCTGAGAAATCAGTGGGCCCATTTGTAGTGAAAATGTTGGAGAAATAGTCTAGGATAATGTCTTCTATGACCTGGTCGTCTTCTTGCCAAACACCGTTGGAGTCACACATGCCTTTAATAAAGTTTCGATCGCTTCGGTTTAAGGCTTTTTGGTGAAAGAAGTGGGTGTTACGGTCACCATCAGTGATCCATTGAGTTCTTGATCGTTGGTGCCACATTGTGTTTTCAGTGTCCAACCAGTAGTTAAGAGCAGATCGAACTTCTTGAACCTCCGCTGAATTCTAGCTAGCATCCAACTCGAGAGACTGTAGCTTCTTTTCAAGTCTGGAAATCTGTCTTCCCACGTGACCGAATTCAAGCTTGTTCCAAGTTGTCAATCGCTCACGGCAACTGTCAAGGCAGTTTGTAATTTGCACGCCGTCAGGTTTAAAGAGGCCATCTTGCCATGCTTCCTGAACAACCTCAGCACAACGAGGGTCACGCAGCCACATCACTTCAAAGCGAAACAGCCAGTCTGAAGGACGTGGTCTGGCAATGGGCGATCGAAAGCGGATAGAGAGTAGGGAGTGATCTGAGGTGGACATTGGAATATGATGAACAGTAGTGCCAGGGAAGAGAGAACACCAACCAGCAGTAGCTAGTGCTCGGTCTAACCTGATGTGAATGCGACCTTCTATAGGATGATTTCTTGACCAGGTGAAATGAGACCCAATATAACCAAGGTCGAGGAAGTGGCAATGGTGGATAACTGCACGAAAGCGATCCATCTGTCTGGCTGGCCTTAAAACACCACCTAGTTTCTCGGAGCGTTTAACTATCTCATTGTAGTCCCCAATGCAGAGCCAAGGGAGAGTGTTGTATCGGCCCAAGGATTCAAGTAGGGTCTAGGTTTCTTCCCGTTTGCTTGTATCAGGTTGTCCATAGAAGCTAGTGAGCCTCCATGTCTGTCCTGTAGTTTCACATACAACATGGGCGTCAATAAACCAACGAGAAAATTTTTGACATATACCTTTGCATTAGGTTTCCAAAGAAGTGCAAGGCCGCTGCTTGAGCCTTCGGAGGGGACCGCAATACCCTGGTTATAAGTCCAGCCCTATTTTTTAGCATTCAACTGATCGGTGGTGAGTTTTGTCTCCATGAGGAAGACACATATAGGATCTTCTTTGTTCAATGCTCGTTTAAGAGCATTAACTGTCCGGTGGTTCCCAAGCCTCCGGCAGTTCCAGCTAAGGATGCTCATTGTGTCCGGCGGTGCTGCGTAGTAGGCACCGCCGATCCCAGGTTTTCTGCAAAAAGTTTGCTGAGTGTTTTGGTCTCCACATCTATGCGAAGTTTCTTGTCAAGAGAGTTGCTATCCAGAGTTGTTGCTTCAGAGTTTTTACGTTTGAGGTCTTTTGCATGTACGTCATGGGTTTGTGAGGGTAGTGTTTTGGGTGGTGGGACAAGTCTTTTCCACGTTCTTAGCTTTGGCTCATTTATTGGTGCCAAAGTGGAGGAGGGTAAATTTTTTGTAGTTATCATGGTGTCTGACATGTTAGAATGGTTAAAAGAATGGTTTTTGGAATTATGCATGTGTTCAGGTATGGCTTTATTTGGTGTAATGGATGGGAGTGGATGTGGGTATATGACGTTATCATCTTGCGTAACGTCTGGGGTTGTGTCGCTTGAATTCTGTGTAGGTGGGGTATTCAATTCTTGGTCAATCACATTAATGTGAGCGTTGAAAAGATCCGGGTTTGAAAGAATATCCGTTGAATTCGGGGTGTCATTATGATTTACCGGGTATTGCGGGGTGTCTGTTTCCGATGTCAGAGTTGCCTTGTGAGGAGGTGGCGTGGGTGTATTGATTCAGAAAGTGGGTTGTTTCGGTGGTGGGGAAGGTGTGGTATTTTGTGGTGGCGGACAGGGAGGGGCATTTTGTGGCGGTGGACAAGGTGGGGTGTGTTGCGGGAAGGGTGTTGGGCGGGGAGTACGAGGAGGTTTAGTGGATGGTGGGGTTTTATTTGTCACAAGTTGAGGTTGCTGGATGTTTGTCATGGTGGCACGTAGCCAGGGCCCATATTGCTGGTTGTCTGCGCTTGAAGTACCGGAGTGGCCAGTCAAGAGCTGGCAGTCTCGCTTGTCATGATTTAGCAGGCCGCATTCGTAGCAATAGATGGGCAGTCTTTCGTACTGGAGTGAGATCCATTGTGGGTCCTGGTCCCCTACATTCACGAAGTGTCCTCGACAGAGAGGTTTAGAGATGTCGATGTTGACTCGTACTCGGATATATCGGCCTCGACACTCACCAATAGAGGAAACATCAACTTGTTCAAGTGTACCAAGCGTGGTTCCGATGGCTTCTGCGTTTGCCCGGTTCATTCGCCGGAGAGGAAGGCCGTGGATTTGTATCCAGAAAGAAGCGTTGGTGAAAGTGGCATCATCCACTGATTCTTCCTCCTTAGGTTTATATAGCCCGATCAAATATTTGTCAAAGGACCAAGGTCCCTGTGCAAGGATTTTCATCGGATCAATTTCATTGTCAAAGAGTATTAACACTGTGTTGAGCCCAAGGTCACGGACCTCAAAGTTCTGGACCGAGCGCCACATACTCCGGAGTGTTCGTGATAAGGCTTCCATATTGACTCTGCGTTTGGTGAATAGTTTCGCCACCAGAACTTTGCTGTTGCTCTCTATCTCAGGGGTGAGGTTGACTAGTTTCTGTTCAGTGGAGTGTAATGATAGGCGAGCCCATCTTCCAGTGAGATCGTCCATGGTCAAGTGCAAGAGAATTGGGGGCAAGGGAGACAAGAGAGGGAAGGAGTGGCGTGGAAAGTTTCCACCAAAGTGGGGAAAGGGTGGCCAACACGAAGTGGGCACTAGGTTTTCATCTCCGAGGCTCACAAGAGACAACGAGAGAAATTTATTTATTTATTTATTTATCTACCATTAACAACTTGTCATATAACTATAAGTACGTTGGTGTGGCATATAATATCCTTCATCACAGTCCTTTTTATTACAAGAGGTTTATTTTTTTCCTTTCCTCACGGTCCACAGTTTTTGTGATATATACTTTGTATTTGTTCCATAAAAAAAAAAAAAAAAAAACTTGTCATTAAGATTTATTGTGAAATTTTTGTAAAAATGTTGTGTCCATATATATATATATATATAGATAATTAAAACAAAAAATCCTCTTATATATATATCTTGTCCTTTTTGGTAATTTATAATTCAAACCTCTACTTTTATAAATGCTAGCCAAACACTCAGATTTTTCAAAAAGTACTTTTTAACAGTTTTTACCAAACACCCAGCTTTTTAAAAATGCACTTTTTCATTATGTACTTTTTAAAAACTCAATTTTTTCATTATACACTTTCACAAAAAGCTGAACCAAACTCACCCTTAAACGTGCGGTCCTACACTCCTACAGTCACATGAGATGAGAGCACCAATTCGGATTTTTGTTACTTCCTTGTCGATTTGTTCAGAGCAAAAATATTCAGGAAAAAAATGATTGTGTATATAACTTTAAGACCTTCACATTTTCACACTGGTCTAGCTAAAGGTTAAATTCTTGGTCAATACCCTTCAAAAAAAAAATTAAAAAAATCTTGGTCCATATCAAAATAAAATAAAAATAAAAATTGGTCAAAATTCAACCACTCTCTTAAGTGCAAAGTCCAAAGTCCAAATTGGCCATTGGCCAAAGCGTATCATAATTTTATAACCCATTTAGCCGTATCAACGATAATACAAAATTTAATAAAGTAATAATTAAGTACATCTTAATTTATTTTGAGCATTAGTAACATATATCAAATAATATTTTTGTACATCCCTCTGACAAAATAAGTCAAATTATGCACAAGCATAATGAAGAACACAACCATAGTTTTGATTTGAAAGAAACAATGTGCACCACAACTCAAAATAAATCATTTATTACTTCTTAACTTGTTTGTTAACATGACTAAAAAAATTGTTAACAAAAAAAATTGGATTATAGATTTATAATCAAATGAGAATGAGACTCCAATTAGAAGAGGGCATAACTTAGATCTAGTGCTTTTGTACATTAGAATCAATTGAACACACATCTAAATGCATGAAACATTGTGAAAATGCAAATGTAATGCAATGCATGAACATATAACATCATTTAAGCAAAACCCAACCCAAAAATTTCGCAAAATACTCAAAGATTTTATAAAACCCCAAAAATTTTTCAAAAACCCAAAATCTAGATCTAAATGCATGAAATGCATGAAGAATGAGAGAATGAAGAATCATACCAGAGAAGAAATGATCACTCTAGGCCGAAAAGCAAAAAGGTTTGAGGTTAAGAGAGAGAAAAAAGTGTTTGGGAGGTGAAAGGGTAGGTTCTAGTCGAAAGAGATTGAAGAAAATGAGATCTAAAATGATAGGCCAAGAATGTATTGACCCATTGTGATGAATTAATTGATTAATTACCCAAATTTATTAATTAATCAAATTAGCATGTAATGTATGTGGCAGCATAAATAAATCACCAACTAAAATATAATGTAACAAAAAAGAAAGTTAACACGGTGATTTGTTTACGAATGAAGAAAACCTCCGAGGTAAAAACCCCACCGGGTGATTTTAAGATCACAACTCCCGAGAATTCACTATTACCACAACTAGCGGTTACAAGTAAATGAATCCCAGTACTTTATACCTACCTATAATTGAACCCTTACCTTAATACTCAATTGGAATTGTTCTAAAGTGACAATCTCTCTTTTTCAATGCACAACTGCTCGTACGTGACTAACCAATTGATGCGCGGATTCACGTAACCAGCTTACTCTTTTGCACGAATTCCGGTATGTGACTAACTCCATAGCAACACTTTGATTGTTGTAGTTGATTTGCAGCAGCTTCACATAGAAACACCATCGAGATCTTCAACATTGGTGTAAGAGACTTTGTTTGGTTACAGAACCTAAAGGCGTACAAGAAATGCAGCAAAAACTCTTTCTTTTGTAGGAGGAGATTAGGGTTTTAAAAAGAAAACCTTATGAAGCTCTCTTGGGTTAGGTTCTTCTTTTTCCACCTCCTTTAAATAGGAGCTTAATGGGCTCTCCTATTCCAAATAGGTTCGGGTGATTTTAAGGTCACAACTCCCGAGAATTCACTATTATCATAACTAGGGGTTACAAGTAAAGGAATCCCAGTACTTTATACCTACCTACAATTGAACCCTTACCTTAATACTCAATTGGACTTGTTCTAAAGTGACAATCTCTCTTTTTCAATGCACAACTGCTCGTACGTGACTAATCAATTGATGCGCGGATTCCCGTAACCGGCTTACTTTTTTGCACGAATTCCAGTTTGTGACTAACTCCATAGCAACACTTTGATTGTTGTAGTTGATTTGCAGCAGCTTCACATAGAAACACCATCGAGATCTTCAACATTGGTGTAAGAGGCTTTGTTTGGTTACAGAACCTAAAAGCGTACAAGAAATGCAGCAAAAACTCTTTCTTTTGTAGGAGGAGATTAGGGTTTTAAAAAGAAAACCTTATGAAGCTCTCTTGGGTTAGCTTCTTCTTTTTCCACCTCCTTTAAATAGGAGCTTAATGGGCCTTCCTATTCCAAATAGGTTTACACAACCCTTGGACTTTCCTAGTCCAATAAGGATTATACAAACCCACAAACCTTGGGTTTTCCTAGTCTTATGAGGATTATATAAACCCATAAACAAATAACCTTTTAGAATAAAAATGTTGCTGACTATAGTCTGAATCCTGTAAACTCGATAGATCGAGATATGTGTCGAGCTTTAATGAATCTTGACAGATCGAGCTTCTGTCGAGGAGATATCGAGACCTGCAGATTGCACTTTTCTTGAGCAGTTCTTGAGTAATATTCATGTCTTCAATTTAACCACTTGTAATGATCATCTTGAATCTACTTAGATTTACCCAAATACAAGTAAAATGCATTTTGTCAAAGGATATGCCAATTACATAAAAATATGTCCCTAAAAATCTCTCCATTTGGCAATCTGTGACAAAACCACAAGAGTACATTGAATGTCCTAGAATACACTTTACTTAAGATTACAGAATAACTAAGTTTAGTCTTAAAGATCTAAACCTTATAAGTTGCTGCAAGAAGAAGGTTCAGAATCTTGACTTGGCTTTAACTTATCTTTACTGAAAGACATTAAACAAAACATATCAAGGAACCATATGGAAAATAATGATAAGTTAAATAAACAAGAGACATGCGTATAAAGAGAGAAAAAAAACAGCATATGCGAGATAAAGAGTGAAACACATACATCATCATCAAATATAGAAACAATACATGATGTATGTAAATGGTTACAAAACCAAAAGATACACAACACAAAAAATTTATCAATATCAGTGTGGATCAAACTAACTCTTCCCCCTAAGCTAGTTACATCAGAAACTTTCTTCCCGTTAGCATAAAGTTCTCCCCCTAAGTCTATTACTCTCCTTAAAGAATGACATTTAATTCTCAAATTTCTCCTCATTTTTGACAAGATTGTCAAAGGGCATAAAAAGCCAAACCTGATCGGAAATAGACAGAAAAATGATATAGAGGGAACGAGGAGAACAAGGAACCATAGACCTACAAGAAAAAGAAAACAAGATGTTATGGACACAAAGAAAAAAAAATGCAAAACAAAGAAAAATGAAATGCATGTAAGGGTATCTCGATCGATCGAGAGGTGTTGAGAAGTGTCAAGATTTAAATTTCAACAGATACAACTATCGAGAAGCTATCCATAGGTGTCCACAGCAAAAGGGTTCAATGGATCGAGAAACTATCGAGCATCTATCGAAGAGACAGAAACTTTCTTGATGGATCGAAGAGCTATCGAGAAGCTATTGAGATTGCGATAGAAAGAAGCTGAAGAGCTCAATAAATAGCCTAACTGTTGAGAGGTATTGAAGAGTTGTCGAGATTGCTTAAAAACAGTTTTTCAAGAAGAGAAAAACACATACATGAATGTAATCAAACATGCAACGCAATCAAGGGTCCAACCGACATTTGAAGCTCTCAAAATCATCTTTCAACAAAAAAATGTCATGCATTCCAAAACACACACACACACACTAAACAAATCTAACCAATTTTATATTTCAAAAACAAGTTAAGACAGTTTAGTGAGCATTCATTAGCATATGTCTTCTTTGTGATGGCCAAATGACATTGTACTTACACATGTATCAAAAATAGTAAAGAATATTGCGTATTATGTGTGAAAAACATTGCAAGATTGCATAAGTGTCTACATGTTATAATGATTTGAGATATGAGTAAAACAATTTAACTCACACTTGATCATAACTGCTTGATGAGGACTATCACCTTTGAGGTACATCCTATAACTTTCACATCTCCTAGAATACACGCTTGCAATCATATTTTAAAGCATTTTGTTTCTTTTTCTTTAATTTTTCTTTGCATATTTTTATTTTGTTAAGCATGTCATGCATGAACATATAAGAGAGAGACAAAAAAATACCAAATTATGTTAAACTTTTTAACATTGCACTTTTACTATGTCGAAGCATACCGATGTGATTTCATGATTGGCGAGCAACAGTGGTGAGATGATTATTTATAGTTTTCTCTTAGGATTTTTTAGTCATTCCCATAAAAAAGAGTGATATGAGTGTTAAGTATAAGAGATAACTTAATCTTACTCATCACAAATAAGAGCCACAAAACTCACTTACTTAGTTGTGCATAGAGATACTCATCTAAGGTACAAAAGATACAAAGTTTATAAAATTTTGTTTCATTGGCCATTCAAGGTACACAAGTACCAATGTATACAAACACACACTGTTATTGTATTTTTCTGATTTTTCTCTTTTTATTTTTTTTTATTTTGAAAAAAAAAATAAAAACTAAACAACCAAACAAAAACGGACAAACAACATGAAAGCATGAAATAAATATGCAGATGCATGAAAGCATGAAAGAAAAATGCAGGTGCATGAAAGCATGATTCCAAAAACAGATAAGAAATCAAGCAAAGAAAGTCCTACTTTAGATAAAAAGAATTAAAGTAGAGGACAAATGGAAAAAACAATTAAGTCTTAGGCTCCTTATACCAACTTACAATTGAACCCGTACCCCAATACACAATTGGACTTGTAATGTAGTGACAGTCTCTCTTTTCAATGCACGGCTCCTAGTACGTGACTAACCAATCAATGCGTGGATCCCAGTACGCGGCTTACACACCAACTTGAGAAAGATGCTAGTTGTAAAGTTCTTCAATTCATCCACACGATGAAGATAAAGAAGCTCCTTACTTAAAAAACCCTATGGCATACAAACGTAACAACTTCTTCAAGATAAAGATGAACTATGTCAAATTGTCTCCGGTCACAATTTGAGTGAATAATCACTTTGTATCAAGTTGCATCACCTTAGTTAAAATAATCCTTATATATATGTCTAGGGTTGTGAGAAAAGAAACTCTACCCAAATAGTTTTGATATGTGTGAAAAACATATCTGGAAATTTGATTTGGCGTACAAACGTAGTAGCTTCTTCAAGAGAAAGATGAACTATGTCAAATTGTTTCCGGTCACAATTTGAGTGAATAGTCACTTTGCATCAAGTTGCATCATCTTAAATGGCCTTTAAAATAATCTTAATATATGTCTAGGGTTGTGAAAAAATAAACTCTATCCAAATAGCTTGGATATGCGTAAAAAATATATCTGAAAATCTAATTTTCATAATCCTCGATGGATAGGTTATTTTTCAAGCTGTTGTCGAGTATCGGGCTAAAAACTCATTTTAAACCTTGATAGATAAAATCTGTCGAGTTTTAAAATACAGCACTTCTTCATTTGATTATTGAACAAATTTGTATGACTTTAACTCTTGACTTGAATAATATGTTGTTTGAAGACTTAAGCCGCCCTAAATCTTCTCAATTACAAGTAAAATGCATTTTATAAAAAAATTAGCCAATTCTAAATGACATATGTTCGTACCAAATTCAACATATGTCCTAATACTCTTAACTTTAGTTGCCTCAACCTTCCAAGCTAAAAAAAAGAAAAAAGAAAAAAGAAAAAAACGCAAAAAGAAGAAGAAGAGGGTCTTCCTCTCATTGTCTGAGTTTGACACAGGCATGAACAAACTCTCTCTCTGATTATTTTCCCTAAACCCTTCTAAGAGACTCTCTAAAGGCTTGTTTGGTTTAAAAAAAATGTCACTCAATTTCCGTTACTCGTCACTCGTCACTCGTCACTCGTCACTCCTCACTCGTCACTCGTCACTCATCACTCCTCACTCATCACTCTTCACTCATCACTCTTTACTCATCACTCATCACCTAAAATATCCTATCCGTTTGGCACCATCACTCACTTGTCATCACTCAATATTTTTCACACTTTTTGTGGGCCCCATACCTGTCACTTAGTTCAGTTTTTTTTTTTTTTCAAGTACCTAAACTCACCGAATCTAGTCAAAAAAAAAAAAAAAAAACACTGAAGACCGAACCACTAAAAGAAGAATAAAAAAAAAAAAAAAGAAGAAGGAAGATTTGAAGACCGAACCAGTAAAAAAAAAAAAAAAAAAAAAAAAAAGGAAGAACTGAAGACAGAAGAAGGAACAAAAAAAGAAAAGAAAAGAAGGAAGAGCTGAAGACATGGAACCAGTAAAAGAAAAGAAAAGAAAAAAAGAAAAAGAAAAAAAGAAAGAAGTGGAGCTGAAGACCGAACCTAGGAGAAGAAAGGAAAAAAAAAAGTCAAACGGTCAAAAGTTGCGGCTGTGGGTCCCTTTAAGGGTGTTTAATTACAAATATGCCATTGAGTTATGAGTTATGGAAACTGAAAACAGCTAAAATGTGTTTTCAGTTTCTATAACTCATCACTTAAAAATCAGAGAATTAAGTGATGGAAACTGAGTTACGGAAACTGAGTCATGAAATTCAAACAATTACTCCTCTGTGGGTCCTACTTATTTTGGATAATAGATCATGAAAACTGAGTAATATCACTCAATTTTCATGCAATTCAAACATGCTCTAATTGGCTTAATCTAGGGAGGTTGCAGGAAGATTCCAGACAAGCTAGGCTACGTCAACTCAAACACCCACACAAAACAGAAAACACTCTCTCTTGCTGTCCTATACTACACATAAAATAACGTTCATTTGGGGTTTGGTTTTAGGGTTTCAACTTTCAAGAGAGAGTACACTGAAGGGCATGAGCAATTATTAGAAATTGGACCCATGTGCAGGCTGTGGGAGAGGGCTAACGTGACCTTGTCGGTTACTCTGCCAAGACACAATAGGCTCCAAGTGCAGTCATCACTCGTTTTCAGTACAGACAAACTGACTTGTTCATTTTGATATTATTGGGTTGGATGGGTGGTAGGAAGCGCAATCTTTTTCTCGGTCTTATCCTTCAGAATTTTGCTAATGTGTGCGGTACGCACACAATAATTAATTATTTTTAAAAATAATTTTTCAAGATTTAAAAAAATATTGATAATTTTTTTAATTTATGAAAAAATATTTTTAAACATAGATGGTTTAACGTGTGCCCTTAAGACACACATTAACCAGACTCTAATATTATATACATCACTTCTTCTAAACTTTCTTTAAAAAAAAAAAACGTTTTGTTAAATATTTTATGTCTATAAACTTTGTAAAAAAAAATCTGCATGATTCATGTTAATTTGTAAAAATTTTATATCTAAAACAAGATAATAGATTTTAAGTAATAATTAATTTTTTAAACCATGTTTAAATATATAAAAAGTTTCAATTTCAATTTTCATGTTAAACCCTTAAATATATTAACTCACCTCTGGAGTAGCTCTTACCTACCCTAGAGATTTAGGATGTGTCTCAAGGAAGTCAAAATCATACTAGAAGTTGTACCAATTTAGCCAGTGGTACGATATATTTTAGATACTGGTCAATACCAGTGTACCGTTTCGAGTTTACCGTTATTTTATATATTTAATATATATACACATATACACACACAAAATCTCTATTTACCATAAAACATTATCTCAAAAATCCCTGTTTACCATAAAACATTATTTTAATTGTTCATCGCATACAAAGAAAAAAAAACACAATATAAAAAATAAAAAACTTGATTGCTCATTACATACAAAGAAAACAAATAATACAAATAATTAAGTTAACACAAATTACATAGATCATCTACTATATTAAAAAAATAATATATATATTAATAAATTGAAAAGTATATATATTATTTGTATATTTATAAATTTACTTATTTGGTAAAACTGTAAAAGTTAATTTGTTAAAAAGATAAACTATTTAAGCTTATAAGTTTATTAAAAAATATAAGGCCAAAAAAAAAAAAAAATCAACAAAAACTAACGTCAAAAGCCAAAGAATAGATAAAATAATTAGAAAAATCTGTGGGTAATAAAGCCAAAGAACTCAAAAATGTCATTTTTTATACTTTTCAATTTTCACATTTTTCAAGAATCTTTTGTCAATTTATTACTTCACTGCAATTTATTTTTCCTCAACCGTTTTGTCTGGTCAACTTTATCTTTTTGTTTGTTTACTTACTTTTTATCACATCTCATTTCTCTTTAATAATTCCCATCCACACATCTTCAAATTGAATCTTGTCTCAAGATCCCTTGCACAGTAGCTCACGTTCTCCTTCAGTTCTTCTTCCTCACAGATCTGCTTCTCTCGTTCTCTCTCTAGTCTCTCACGCATACTTTTCTCATCAAAAGATTTAAAATTAACCCATAATCTCACTGAGATCTATTTCTCTCTTTCCTCCACAGATCAGTTTCTCTCTTGCAAGTTCCTTCTCCTCACTCAAATGTTGCACCGGCTGGTCTGGCCACATTGTGCTTGAGCTACACTGCCACTACCGTGCCTCCTTCTATTTTTCTTTCTTTCTCTTTCTCTCTCTGTTTTTTTTTTCAAGTTGCAGAGGAACTACATTCCCGGCCGAAACGCATTTTTCTGCCGGAACGACCAAAATTCGCCGGAAAGGCCGGTACAAACCTGAATAGTCCGGTATTTCAAACGAAACGAAATAAAGGTCTACCGGTACCGGATTGTTTACGAAAAATTCCGGCTATATCGGCCGGTACGAAACGGTATTGACTTCCTTCTTTTACTCTTACTGACTCTTACAAGCTGCCTGTGTGTAATAGATTGAGATTTTTAATATGTTTAAATTATTTTTTTTGTGATTGAAGGAAATATTTAACAACCTTTAAATTATTATTTTTTTATTCACTCTAACTATAAATCTCAAGCTTTTTCCTTGATCAGTTATTTACAGAGAGAAAAGAAAACAAAGGAACTTAAAACTGTGAAAGAAAGAGAACTTGGCATGGTGAACCACGTGTCTGCACTGAGGTCCATGTTGCATGGGCTAATGAAGATGGCAGGTGTGAAACCCAACACAGTGGAGATCGAACCAGGCACGGTCATGAACTTCTGGGTCCCCCTAGAGACCTTGAAAAAGAAACCCACTGAAAAGGGTGACAAGCCCGTGGTGGTCCTACTCCACGGCTTCTTCTCTGACGGCATAATGACTTGGCTATTCCAGGTTGTTGCTCTAACCAAAAAATACTCAGTTTATATACCGGACCTCCTCTTCTTCGGTGGCTCTATCACCGACAAAACAGACAGGTCACCGAGTTTCCAAGCGGAGTGTTTGGTTGCGGGTTTAAGGAAGCTCGGGGTGGAGAGGTGCACTGTGGTTGGGTTTAGTTATGGTGGGCTGGTAGCGTTTAAAATGGCTGAGCTGCATGCAGATTTGGTTGAGGCCGTGGTGGTGTCTGGTTCAGTCATAGAGATGACTGACTCCATCAGTGATACAATGCTGCAAAACCTTGGCTACTCTTCGTTTTCGGAGATGTTGTTGCCTACTTCCGTTAAGGGTTTGAAAGCTCTTCTCTCTGTCGGTGCTCAGAAAAAGCTGTGGTTCCCAGATCGCCTTCACAAAGACTTCCTTGAGGTTTGCTTGCTTGCTTTCACTGCTAATGTTAATTATTGTTGGTTTAAGATAGTTTGACCCAGTTAATTAATTTAATTACTCAAGTTTACTAATAAGGATAAATTGTTTGCAAATAGTAAATGTACTAATAAATCACCAATTAAATTAAATATAGCGGAAATTAGATTGATATTGTAATTTGTTGACAAATGAAGAAAATCTCTCGCCATCTCACCGGGTAAATTTAATGTCACCATTCCTAAAAATTCATTAATCAATAATCAAGTGGTTACAAATATAAAGAATCTTACAACTACCATGGTCTATCTCGAAATACCAACATATAGTCGAACTTTTGCTCCAATATTCAATTGGACTTAATCTTGTAGTAGTTTTTTTTTTTTTTTTATGCACAAATCTCCAATCTGTGATTAACCCTTTTGCACAGATCTAGTACGTGACTAACCCCAGCAACTTGAATGGATGTTATTAACTGCAAAATTCTTCACTTTATCAACAATGAAGATCAAAAAGCTCTTGGTTGTAAAACCCTATGGCGTACAATTGCAGTAGCTTTTCACATAGAAAAATAAATTCTTGGTCTCTGTATCCATATGTGACTGCTCTTAAAATAAGCCTTATATATGTCTAAGGTTATGAAAAAAGAAATCCTACACAAATACATAAGCTTGAGTAGAATTTTAGATTTAAAAATTTTAATTCTCGATAGATCGAGTTTCTATCGAGCTATCTATCGAACTTCTCATTTAGTTCGATAACAATATCTCTTGAGCTATCTGTCAAGATTTAATGAAACAATTTTTCTTTACTTATTTCTTGGATTAATCTTCATGTCTTTAATACGAACACTTGATAAACTTGAACAACATATTTCTTGATGTATTAAGTCTAACTTAGATTTACTCAATTACAAGTAAGATGCATTTTGTCAAAAAATTAGTTAATAACATAAAATATGACCCTAACAATTATATTATGCAGCATATATAACCTGCAGTTCCATTATGTTACCTACGTTTATTGTGGTAATCAGTTCACATACTTTTTGTGAAGGAACTACAATGAGAATTAGGTTCAACTAGCATCCTTGCACGGCAGTCTATTAACCACTTCAATAATTAGACACGATATCATTTTCTAAATTATAAGTTCGTAATCAATTTAACTAGAAGACTAGATATATTTACTACTTAGAATAATTTTCCATTCTATATTTTAATGTATATATAGAATCTTTATAATTTGGAACTAATAGTTTCAAGAATGTCGTTCTTTTATAAAATAAAATAACATTTATTTCATTATTTTGTATAATTATATAGAACTCAATTAATAAAAGATCCATAATAGTCAAATATGTAGGAGAGTTTATTTTACTGTTTTGAACAAGTGCAACAAATCATTTTTTTTGATTCTTTTAGATAATTATATAAATTTATTAAAGTAATAAAATATTATTTTAGAAGAATATGAATGAAAAAAAAAAAAAAAAAAATTTAAGTTGGATGTTTAGGATGCTCTCCATATGAAATGGATTCATTTGATGGTTCAAGTTAAACATTTCAAGATGTATCTAATGTTAGGTCATTTAATTTTTTTTAATAAAATAGTATTTTGTACACCATTAGATTTAAGAAATAAAATCTCAACGGTAAAATAAATTTTCTCCATCTAATTCATCAATAGGCTATATTTTCCCTCCTTTTTACTGCAAACCCACTCTTTGAGATCCCAAAGGTAACAACAAGTAGCCATCTAGGCCAATTCTTTAGAATGCACAACTTTGATGGCTTTGCCCAATATCAAGATTGTCCAAGTTGAGGTTTGGGTCCCTTTTGGTTTGCTTCTTACAGAAAGACTTACTATTTTACAATCTGTTGTGTCATTCTTACATTCTGTTGTATTATTTTCTGCAATCTGCTATATCATATAAAATTTTGTTATACTGGTTATGTTAATTACGTCCCTGATTAATTTTCCCCGACATAACTTATCCTTCTGCCACAAGATATTTGCTTTTGAACATATAAACGCGTGCCAATATTTGTGAAGTAATTTATATGCATTTGTTAATACTTGTTGTCTTTGATTTTAGGTGCTGGGTTTGTGCAAAGACGGGCCATTTAGCAAGGTCCTGCTAGAATAGTGGGTCAGGCCCAACTCTCTAACCCACAGCATAACAAGTCCTAGCCTAGCAGAACGGGCTCAGCCCAATAGAACAAAAAAGGCCCCCACACTTACTAAAATAATATTATGAGTTCTAATCTTAGTTTGTTAATGGATAAATGTTGATAACTGATAGGAGGTAAAAGCTATTGCTATAATTGACTAGGAATTTAAATGCATGCTGTGTTGACTTCTTTCTCCATTTAAGTAATTCTAGGCGGAAATAGGACGCTCATTTTATTTTTTGACAAAAAAGGAGGTCACATATTATTTTTATTAAAGGGACTTTATTCAAATGAATATTATTGAATTTTAAAGAGGTATGTGATTATTTGAAAACTTTTGGGCTGGGTTTGGGGAGTGCATTTTATTAAAAGGGACTTCTTATGAATTGCCAAAGGGTATAGAATAAAATATAGAGATTTTGGAGTTCCCTAGTTTCCACGTGGTGCCATTGTTAACCTTCTCTATCATCACTTAGCAGTTTGAACTTTGAAGGAAGTTCCTTCAAATTAATGTGGAGCAAAAAATTTTAAAAAGATAAGAAAAAAAGTTTACATAATTATTATATTGGCAACGGCATTTGAATAGTGTATTTATCCAAGGTTAATGAATAAATGTTGCGTATAAACTATAAAGTATGTATGACATTATAATAAAATCATGAAAGAAATTAGTGTAAGCATCCAATTAGATGAAGACTCAAGAATGATAACATAACTTTTGGTGGACATACTAACCATTGACATCAAATTGGAATACTAGATGAAATAAACATTAAAATTGATATAAGCATTATAGGTGATGTTCACCAACAGGAAGGAGAGAGGTGAACTCCTAGAAGGCTTAGTCATTAGCAACAAGGATACCAAGGTTCCCAATTGTCCACAGGTATTTCAGATCTAATGTTTATATGTACTCGCATTTTTTTTTTTTTCTTAAAGAAATTATAGCCTTGTAGCACTTGCATATTTTTGCAGAAGATACACCTCTTATGGGGTGAGAATGATCGGATTTTCAACCTGAAGCTTGCCCAAAACATGAAAGGGTAGGTCTAATAACTCCCTATTGAGATCACGACACAAAATTTGGGCTATTTAGATAGCAGGCTTATTTGAGAAATTATTCACTCCTATGACATGAGTCCTTCCTCCTCTCACAAGGGGTGTGGATCTTACTATAGGAGGAGTGAGGACGGAGGACTCCTTTATGAGTGGATAAATTCTTGGTCTTTTGTTGATGCATCTAATTACCCAATTAATAGTTCAATTTACATAAGCTATGGATCCTATTGTGGCCACTGTAAGAAAGAGAAGTATGAATTTAAAGCCTTAAAGTTGCACAAACTAAAATTATTTTAAATAATGTGATTACAGGCAACTTGGAGAAAATACATCATTTCAAGGCATATTGAAGGCCGGTCACTTGGTTCACCTCGAACGACCATGCGTTTACAATCGGTGTCTAAAGCAATTCCTTGCCTCCTTGCACGCAAATAAAGCCCAAAAATGATAATACCAATAGTAAGTACACATTATTTGTACTCTGTGCCAAGCTCAGTGTTAAAGTTCAACGAAGAACAATATAGTTTTAAGTGTTTAACATTTCAATAAGTGAAGCTAAGATTGTTTCAACATTTGAATAAATTTTGCTTTCATTTACTTTTATTATATCAGACTCCATAGAGCAACTGCTGAGAGACTATTGTCTATACATGATACCCTATAAATAACATACAAAATGGTTGGAGAGAAATTATGTAGATGATCTCTTCACCTGCATGTGACGCTTTCTGCATGATATTGGCTTCAAAACCAGTTTAAGATAAATACATGCTTGAGCAACAAAGTTCATCTAAACGACGATTGAATCTCTACCAGAGTTCTTCCTTTAGTTTCAGGAACCCAAAGTGACACAAAGACGAGTAAAAGCAGAAACCAATGTGTAAATCGTGAAGGTACCTGTTGTAACGAATGAATCATATCAGTAAAAACATGACACACGCATGCACATGCACACACAAAAATGTATACCTCCACTATTCCAAGTCGAGTAAGTTTGCAGTCATTGTGATCGCCCAAGATGTTAGCCAATTTGCCAATGTTGCTATGCTGCCAGCAAGGCCCTTAATGTTCACGGGAAGTATCTGAAATGTGCAAGTTGGGTGCCCACAAATATAAAAGTAAGCACTTCAAAGCATGGTGATTCATTTCAATTTTTTTCCTATTCTAAAAGATATACAAATAGACATCTTATCTGCAGGAAAATTCTGAGTTCATCAACCTCAATGCACATTTCAAACATTTAACTTTTGGACACAAATATTTAAAACTTTTTTTACGCTTCTGATGATGCAGAAAAATTAAAACATTGAGGTTCTATGAATCTATATTTTGTAGTTTAAATTAGGGAGAATCCCCTGGCCCCAGGGCCTAGATAAATACACAAAGACCTCCCTTATACTTCTGAAATTACAAGTATATATCCCTAGTAGAGTTGTCAGCTCAAGAGATACCATTGTTCTTGTCTTCATCCTCAATCCTTTACTCATCTCTATCACTGAACTCAAAGGTTCATCCAATAACCAACATCATCAAGAAAATCACATTCACCATTTCTGGCACTTTCTACAAAACTGAAACCTTTACCTCTAATTGCAGAATTATAGACCCTACATCTAGCACAACAACCATTCCTCGTATTTAACAATGATAAGAAAGGTAAATAAAATGTCTGCAAATACAGGGGAGATCCTTGTATCATCAACTAACCGAGAGAAGGTCAGTGAAATGTTTTCTTTATCTCATCAATGAACAAAGATATTCGACTTAACTCAACTAACCTCACTCATGCCAAAGCTCATAACCGTAATTTAGTAACCAACAAAGCTCATAACCGTTATGGAGGCTTAAGATTCATAAGAGGCTCAAGACCATTTTGTAGAAAATCACATGGAAATTCATTACAACAAAGATGACTCTAAATTTTAGATTTCTCATTCAAGACCTTAACTACATAGTTTGTAATGCATTCAATGAATCAATAGGGCGGATATTCATTGAGTCCCCTATAGAGTAAATTATATGGTCCAAATGGAATGGGCTATGATGGGCACAATAATCATGACATGTCACTTTAGGAAGAGTAATCTTGGTCATGCTGACGTGGCAACTCACCAGCAATGACTTGGTAGCTTGGTAGAGACATAAGGAGCTCATTTCAATCGAGCTCTCTCAATCGGGAAACAACAAAGCCAACTAGCTCTCCACATGGAAAGGTATTCAAATCCACCTATAACCATTGGGATCCAAAGGCATGGGAAGCAAAGGTTTTAGCACACAGCCTAATTTCAGTTTGATTTCTACTAGTCCCTTCTTTTGACAAAATTAACTTTGATACTGGTGCGGACACAAGATATAAGCCCCCAATTATACGCATGTATGGGAGGAAGAGCAAAAAGAAGACGGCCCAACCAGTGGCCTTATGGATGGGGGCCTGTTAGTTATCGGGCTTGAGATTGAGCAAGCCCGAGCATTTAATAATTAGGGTTTCTTTGTGCTTTATGTTGTTAGCTATTTAAACACTTTTTCTGATTATTGTAAGGACATCTTTTTGAGAATTATTAAAACGTGTGTTTTCTTTTCACTGGTGCCGACTCCAGTTTGCTTGGTGCTGACTCCAAGCAACCCTTAGGTGCTGACTCCTAGGGTTTTCCTATTATTTTATGTTTATTGTGGTTGTTCTACGTCAGTTTTGGTATCAGAGCAAACTTTCGGTCCGTACAACACAACCGTAGACAACCAGCAAAACTGTCAAAAGAGCTAGCCAACCATGACTGTACCTTTCAAGTTTTTGCCACATGAGATCATGAACAAACCCAAACCAGCCCTTGCAATCCGTTTCTTCCCCACCGCCCCACATGAGTTTCTCACCCTCAAGCCAACAGAGAAGCCAGCGGCGCCACCCAAGCCGGTGACCGCCCTTCGTGCGCGCCTCTGATCACAGAACCCACAGCCCACACAGCCCAAAAAAAAAAAGAAAAGAAAGAAGCAGAGAGACGAAGAAGAAAGGAGAAGGAGCAGAGGCCCATGAAAGACCCAGCCGCCAACACCCACCGCCGCGATTACCAACACCCATCAGCCACCAGCCACCGCAAAACCCAGCCGCCAAAACCCACCGCCGCGACTCCTAACAACCATCAGCCACCAGCCACCGCGAAGCCCAACTCCTCACCCACGACCACCGCTGCTGAAGACATCGACCAGCGAGCTCCGATCTGCACCAATGAGTGCCGCTGATCGTGAAGCCGGTGAACCCAGGCCGTATCTCCGCCGTTAATGCCTGCGCCGCTTCGTGCTTGCTCTGCCGCTTCGTGCTTGCTCTGCCGCTCCTTTTCATTTTAGTTCCGTGTCTTCCTTTGTTTTTTTTTTTTAGTCTGTGACTTGGTTCTTTTGTTTAAGTTTGTCGTATGGTTAGTCTGTAATGTCTTAAACGCAGTCTATTTTTTTTAATTGCAAAAAAAAAAAAAAAAAAAAAAAAGAAAAAGAAAGAAAGAAAAGAAAAAAAGAGGCCTATTACTTGTGTTAGGCTTAAATTGTTATTCACAGGTTCACTCAGCCCAAATCAGATCCGATCACCTGAGGAGCTAGGCTGTGACTATCTAGTGCAATAAGTTGGCCACTGACTAGGGTACAATTCTTACTCTATTTTTTTTGGTGGATTCAATTTTGTCTCATTAAAAAATATTATCTTTATATTTTTTTATGTGCATATCCCACCATACCCCATTGGCCTATCCATTTTGTGCTCAAATTAGCTGTTTTATTATTTGTGTTTTCTTTCAGTACCCACTCTAAAATTCTACCAAAAAAAAAAAAAAAAAAAATCACCCAATTTCTTTGAAATATCTGATTCTCATTATTAATTGGGGAGCTTAGTGAAATTTGACTGTTATTTGGGTTATCTTTCAATATTGTGAACACTGTCACTATTTGACTGCAATTTATTTCTTTGAATTCATTGATCTAGTCTCTACATGCACTCTTGCTTGACCTTCAATTTTACATTGAGAATTGATTACTTGAATATTTTGGAATCTCAACTGCATTCATAAATGTAGTGTTGCATGCATCTACGCAGTGGTCGCATCATGTCAAACCCCGAAATCCAATCTACTTCCGAGTCTAGTCCCTCTTTAGAGCAAACTATAGGAGACCTGGCAAAAAGTGTCTGTGATTTATTGGTTCGGGTAGATCGAATTGAAGCATCCCAAAGAGAGCCCATTAACCAGGAAGGAGATAACATGCTTAGGCAGAATAACCATGGTTACTTTAATAGGGCTCCGAACCTTGAACATGATCACTATAATCACTATAGCCCTAGGGACTATGATGATAGGATGTCTAAGGAAAAGATAGAAGCACCCACCTTTGATGGCTGCTTAGACCCATGGGTTTTCACTGATTGGTTACGTCAAATGGAGAAATTCTTTGACTATTACCATTGGGCTGATAATAGAAAAGTGAGGTATGCTAGGATGAAGTTGATTGAGAGAGCCGACCTTTTTTGGGAGGACCTTGAGAAAACCCTTAGGCGTAGACGTGAGCCCTCCATTATTGATTAGATTGAGATGAAGAAGGCACTCTCGAGGAATTACCTTCCTCCAACTTATAGGAGTTCTCTCCTTGAGGAATGGGATCGCCTAAAACAGGGCACTGCTCCTGTGGCCGAATACATAGAGAAGTTCAAGGAATTCAAGAGGCGAATCCGAATAGTTGAGGAAGAGGTTGTCACTCTCAATAGGTTCAAGAAAGGTTTAAATGCTAACCTACTAGGCGAGATTATCACCCGAGGAGTCACTACCTTAGGAGAAGCCTATGAACTTGCTAGGAATTGTGAGTTAGCATCCAAATCTATCTTTTGGCGACGTTTTGAGCTTCGGAGTGTTCCTACCAATCCTCAACCTTTTGGCAGCAAATCTAGACTTACCTTACCCCCTAAGGCCAACTCCAATAGCATTCCAATAGAAAAAGAGGACAAGGGAAAATGTGTAATCCATGAGCCCTCAAGATTAGGCTCTCGCCTCCAATGCTTTAAATGCAATGGGATTGGACATGTTGCAGCTAGATGTCCCTCCAGGACCCTTGTCATTCAAGAGGGTGATGAAAAGGTTGAAAATGTGGAGGAGCTAGTGTATGATCCAAATGTTGAAGAAGTCCAAGATATTGAGGCTGGATGGGAAGATGAACCTAACTACCTTGCGTACATTAGAACCCTTTCTCCCCAGGTTTATGATTCCAATGTTGTTTTTGGTGTCCTTAGAGTGAATGTGGTAAGGTGTGCTTTGACTGAACAGAGAGACAGTGATGATTGGTGAAGGAGTGCCATTTTTCAGACTTACACTAAGTGTGGAGATAAAACTTGCAAGGTTACTATAGATAGTGGGAGTTGCATTAATGCAGTGTCCTCTAATGTGGTTTCCCGCCTAGGCTTGAAATTGATCCCACACCCTAACCCATATAAAGTTTCTTAGGTGGATACTTCCTCCATATCCATAAAAGAACGATGTGTTGTCCCACTTCAATTCCTCACCTACAAGGCTGAAATATGGTGTGACGTAATTCCCATGGATGTAGGGCATATTATCTTAGGTATACCTTGGCTTTATGATTTGGATGTCACCCTTCATGGGCGTTCCAATTCTTGCTCATTTATGTTTGAGGGTAAGAAAATTGTGCTCAATCCTTTGAAACCCAAGCCAATCGACGTGAGCAAAGAGCCCGAAGCACCAAAGGCGAAAGGGCTGAACATCATAAGCCCAAAGGCATTTGAGAGGGTAGCAGTTCAGGAATCCATTGTGTTTGTCTTAGTTGCTAGGGAACTTTATGGAGACACCCATGAAGAGCAACCTGAAGAAGTGAGGTCCGTGCTCTAGGAACTTAAGGATGTTTTCCCTGAGGAACTCCCCGATCATTTGCCACCCATGCGTGACATACAACACGCCATAGATTTTGTGCCCGAAGCGACCCTACCTAACTTGCCTCACTATAGGATGAGTCTTGCAAAACATGCCGAGTTGCAAAGGCAAGTAGAAGAACTACTTAGGAAGGGTT
Source organism: Castanopsis chinensis (assembly GCA_032878915.1). Taxonomy (NCBI): domain Eukaryota; kingdom Viridiplantae; phylum Streptophyta; class Magnoliopsida; order Fagales; family Fagaceae; genus Castanopsis; species Castanopsis chinensis. The sequence goes on along the minus strand of JAVQMG010000122.1, from coordinate 3,846,410 downwards.
TTGTTCGTGAAAGCATGAGTCCTTATGCAGTCCCTGCACTCTTAACTCCAAAAAAAGATGGGACTTGAAGGATGTGTATTGAGAGCCGTGCCATCAACAAGATCACTGTGAAGTATCGTTTTCCTATCCCTCGGTTGGATGACATGTTGGATATGATGGCTGGAGCAACGATCTTTTCCAAGATAAACTTGAAGAGTGGCTATCATCAAATTAGGGTTCGTCCAGGTGATGAGTGGAAAACTACCTTCAAGATGAAGGATGGTTTATATGAGTGGATGGTCATGCCATTTGGTTTGTCCAATGCTCATAGTACCTTTATGAGAGTGATGACTCAAGTGCTCAAGCCTTTTATGGGGAAATTCCTAGTTGTGTACTTTGATGATATCCTCATCTATAGTAAGTCTAGGGAGCAACACTTAGACCATCTTACTCAAGTTTGTACGGCCCTTAGGAATGAGAGCTTATATGGCAATCTCAAGAAGTGCTCTTTCTTTACCAATAGAGTTGTCTTCCTAGGCTTCATAGTATCTTCTGAAGGAGTTTCTGCTGACCCCCAAAAGGTTCAAGCGATTGTGGATTGGTCCGAGCCCAAAAATATCCATGAAATTTGAAGCTTTCATGGGTTCGCTTCCTTTTATCGCCGATTCATCAAAGGGTTTAGTACCATTATGTCCCCCATCACTGATTGCATGAAACATGGAGAGTTTATTTGGACAAAAGCTGCTACTAAGGCTTTCAATGAAGTAAAGCAAAAGATGACGGAGGCACTTGTCATGCGTCTCCCTGATTTTAACAAGCCTTTTGAAGTAGAATGTGATGCCTCAGGTTTTAGTATAGGGGGAGTACTTAGTTAAGAGCGCCACCCAATTGCTTATTTTAGTGAGAAGTTGAATGATGCTAAGCAAAAGTACTCCACATATAACAAAGGATTCTACGCCATTGTGCGACCTCTTTGGCATTGGCGCCATTACTTGTTGTCGCGAGAGTTTATTATCTACTCCGATCATGAAGCTTTGCGCTACCTCCATTCCCAAAAGAAGTTGAATTTTAGGCACGGTAGTTGGGTTGAGTTTCTACAACGCTACTACTTTGTGGTGAAACATAGGGCGGGAGTTGAGAATAAGGCTGTTGATGTATTAAGTCGAAGGGTGTCTTTGCTGTCAATCATGAGTGTTAAGGTTACTGGGTTTGAACGACTCAAGGATGAATATGAATCATGCCCAGATTTTGGGGAGCTCAACACTAGCCTAAGTAATGCCTTACGGCCAGTCTTGGATGATTATACCCTTCGGGATGGTTACTTGTTCAAGGCCAACAAGTTATGTATCCCTCGGTCATCAGTGAGAGACTTCCTAGTTTGGGAGATACATGCGGGAGGTCTGGCAGGTCATTTTGGTCGAGATAAGACAATTGAGGAAGTGGAACATCAATTCTATTGGCCTAGTCTTAAGAAGGGCATTGCCAAGATAGTTGGTCAGTGTCGTACATGTCAACTAGCTAAACATCGCAAGCAAAACAATGGCCTGTACACGCCTCTACCTATGCCAGATCGCCCGTGGCAGGATGTGAGTATGGACTTCGTGCTAGGTTTGCCTCGCACCTTTAGGAAGCATGATTCTATCCTAGTAGTTGTTGATCGCTTCTCTAAGATGGCTCATTTCCTACCATGTTCTAAGACTTCTGATGCTTCCAAAATTGCAACACTCTACTTTGATGAGATTGTCAAGCTTTATGGTCTTCCCAAAACCATATTGTCTGATAGGGATGTTCGCTTCATGAGTTATTTTTGGAAGACCTTGTGGCACTTAGTAGGCACCAAATTGAAATTTTCTACAGCATTTCATCCTCAAACTGATGGTCAAACTGAGGTGGTCAATCGTAGTCTAGGCAACCTTCTTCGGTGTCTAGTGGGTGAAGCCAATCGAAATTGGGATTCAATTCTTCCTGTAGCCCAGCTTGCATATAATAGCTCTGTCAATAGGTCTATAGGTGCTAGTCCTTTTGAGGTTGTGCATGGATTTACACCTAGAAAGCCCTTAGATCTGTTGCCCATGTCCCCACATATTAGGATTTCTGAATCTGCTGAGGCATTTGCACGACATGTTCATGATTTTCATAATGAGATTCGCAAAAAAATTTAGGTAAGTAATTCTCAATATAAAATTCATGCTGACACTCATCGGCGTCATGCAGAGTTTCAGGTAGGGGATTATGTCATGATTCGGATCCGACCTGAACGGTTTCCTTCTGGGACCGTTAAGAAATTGCAGGCTCGTAGTGCTGGTCCATTCAAAGTATTGAAACGAATGGGCCCAAATGCATATGTCATTGACCTTCCTCATGATTATGGTATTAGCTCCTCCTTTAATATTGAGGATCTAGTTGCTTATAAAAGCCCTACAGCTATTCCTGATACTCCTTTTGATGAGCCTTTTCCTGATCCTATTGATGCCCCTATTCCTACCCCTTTACCCTTAAATTTTCCCTATGCACATAAAGAATCAATTGATGCTATTTTAGATGAGCAGATTGTTTCTACCAGGGATGGAGGAGTTCACCGTTTCCTAGTTCGGTGGCGAGGGCAACCAGATTCTGATTGCACATGGATTACTAGGGACGAGCTACATCGATTGGATCCTGACTTGCTGGAGTACTACCAGAGCTCTTCAGATTTCCACTCGACGGGGTCGAGTTCTTCTCACCCGGGAGGAGTTGGTGCGGACACAAGATATAAGCCTCCAATTATACGCATGTATGGGAGGAAGAGCAAAAAGAAGACGGCCCAACCAGTGGCCTTATGGATGGGGGCCTGTTAGTTATCGGGCTTGAGATTGAGCAAGCCTGAGCATTTAATAATTAGGGTTTCTTTGTGCTTTATGTTGTTAGCTATTTAAGCACTTTTTCTGATTATTGTAAGGACAACTTTTTGAGAATTATTAAAACGTGTATTTTCTTTTCACTGGTGCCGACTCCAGTTTGCTTGGTGCTGACTCCAAGCAACCCTTAGGTGCTGACTCCTAGGGTTTTCCTATTATTTTATGTTTATTGTGGTTGTTCTACGTCAGATACAGCTTTAAAAACAATAGCCTGACAGTGTTTAGTTAAGATTAACAGACTGAAATCATATCCATATGCAATGATCTTGTGTGGATAGATAATCCAGTCATGGCAAAAATCAGCGCAATTTTTCTTGTGAGCTCATAGGAGATTGAGCTTGGCTTCAACCATGTTTTGTTTAAAGGAGAGCCTTAAATGCCTTCTTTCCTATCTAAACATCCACTCATCCAAACAGAGCTTTGGAGACTCACAAAAGTAGGACACACTATACAAGTGACTAATTTAGAGATTTGTTAGTGGAGCAAATATCATTATCCCCTTTAGCAAATATCACAAGGAAATTCATTCCAACAAAGATAACTCTAAATTTTAGTATAAACTTCTCCAATACTTAATTAGAATTACTAAACCTAATAACCAAAAAATGATAAAATGTTTTAGGGTTATTCTATCTGTATACCTTAAAGTAGTTATGATTCCTTGTTTATATAGGAGGTGTCTAATCATTATCCCCTTGGCTTACTCCATTTTCCATGGTAGTGGCATGATGGGTGCAGTGGCGCATTGAAGGAAGACGAGAATCTCAAGATCTGTGCTCACAATAAAAGATTGTTAGTAAGTAGAGCAAATATCATGCACTTTAATTTTAAAAATCATGTCTTTCAATATATAGGTTTTGCATCCCTAAACCTAAGAACCAAAAAGCAATAAAATGTTTTAGGGTTCTCCTATTATACCTTAAAGTGGCTATGGCTCTTGTGTTTCTAATCATTATCCCCTTTATTTACTCCACTTTCCATAGTAGTGACATGATGAGTGCAATGGTACTGAAGGAAGGTGAAAATCTTAGGATTTGTCCCCATAATAAAAGATTGTTGTTTGGTGGAGCGAATGTCATGCACTTCAATTTTAGAAGCCATGTCTTTCCATACATGGGTTTTGCACTTGTACCCTTATACCCAATTACCAAAAAGCGACAAGATATTTAGGGTTTTACTATCAAATCTTAGAGCGGTTGTGGTTCCCTATCTATATAAGAGAGGTGTCTAATTATTATACCTTTGATTTAGTCCATTGACCATATTAGTGGTATGATGGGTGTAGTGGCATTGAAGGAAGGCAAAAATCTTGGCATCTATGCCCACAATAAGAGGTTTTTAGTTGGTGAAGCGAATATCATGCACTTCAATTTTAGAAACCATGTATTTCCATGCATGGGGTCTCGCACTTGTACCCTTATTCACTTTACAATGTAAAAAGATATCTCCAACCAGCTTAAGTATTCTTTAAACACAGATGTTTGGACTTTGGACTCATTATTCTGACACTATTTTTCACATCTTTGATACAAGGGCAATTCTATTGTACCCCTTATAACTGAAAAAATGACCAAAATGATTCTGAAACCTAAAAAATGATTAAAAGTTCATAGAACCTAAAAAATGATCAAAATATCTATATAACCTAAAAAATGACCGAATGACCCTGAAACCTAAAAAGTGACTTAAATAACCCTAAAATCTAAAATAAAGACTAAAAATACCCTTTTAACCTAAAAAATGACCATAATGCCCCAAAAACCTAAAAAAATTACTGAAATACCCTTAAAACATAAAAAATGACCGAAATGACCCTGTAACCTAAAAAATTATTGAAATACGCTTAGAAAGTAAAAAATGACTGTTATACCCCCAAAACCTAAAAAAATTACTGAAATATACTTGAAACCTAAAAAATGACTAAATGATCCTTGAAATATAAAAATGACCAAAATACCTCCTAAAACCTCTATTTGCAAGACCAAATTGACAATAAAAATTTTATACAACCACCCTATTTGCTTGATTTGAAACTCGTTGATTTTAAAATTAATGGATTTAAAAACCTTGATTTGAAATCCATTGGTTTTTAAATTCCTTGTTTCGGTCCTGTTATACAATGAAGGATTCGAAATTCCATTGTTTGGATGTCTAAATTTGGTTTTGGATTTGGATTTAAGATCAATAAACTATTTTTTCCAATTATTATTTTCTTAAACTTTTTACATTTTAATTTTAGTAACATTTTTTAATAAATACATAAGGTAATGAAAAGACCATTGATAATCCAATTGACAAGATGATGATTAAAAATTTGTCATCATAACCAACTAAAAAAATATCTTGCCAACTATTGACAACAAAAATGTTTTATTTCAATAGAAAGAGAGAACCCTAATGCATGAGTTTTTTTTTTCAGAACATTTAAAATCTCAAACTAAAAAATTTATTTCGATGTTCTTAATTGCTAAAAAGTTATATATCAAGAGAGACGATGAAGTATCCAAAATATGTGTCTTTTACACAAAATTTAAAAGAACATACTAGCACTCAAAATATGTGTCATCATCAAGTTACTCCTATCATGTTTTGAGATTCAAAACATCAAACAAAATTTATGGGCCTTATGCAACACAAATTTCAATTCTACTTTTTTTTTTTGAAAAAAAAAAAATTACAAAGTACCCTACAACGAGAACATCAAACAAAAATCCAAGTCCACTTTCTTTGTCATTGCTTCTTTGAAGAATTCCATCATTCAATTCAATTAGGAAGCTTATATTTTCCTCATTTTCACATACTAGTATATATGACCTCTAATTCCTTGACCTTTTGTGATATTTTTTCTTCTCTTTATCATTCAACTTCTTTTGTCCTTGTCTTGCATCACCACCTCCTTTTTCAGTTTTATTGATGAATTAATGAGGTTTTTATTGACTAAGAAATCAACCAAAATACAAGGCAAAACAGCAAAGCCATAGCAAAACTAAGACTGGCCTCTGTAAAAAAAAAGTTTTTAATAGACCCACAACAACAAAATAGCAGGCTATGACTGCTTACACCCCTTAATAGTGTGCAATGATCTCAACAAATCAAGCTGAAACTGGCCATTCCTAAAACACAATCTACAATAAAATTTATACATTAACATCACCAAGCTATTACAACTTTTTAACAAAACAAAAACGTGTCACAATTGAGCACTGAAACAATAGATCCTCCAGGCTTCGACAATAATAGAGCACCACATGATATCCAGCAATACCAAGCTTTCAATAATTCTCTATCATAGGATAGATCAGTCACTAGTTTGATAATGTAGTATGCATTTCAAATTTGAGTCCCCATTAATAGCAAAGGATATGATTAAGCATTGAGTCACAACTGCAAAGTTTTCTCTCTAATCTCCCTTGAACATCCTTCTTTATAATGCAAATAAGTTGATCTTCAGTGTATTTCTTCCCAGAAAATATAATAGAATTTCTTTGCTTCCATACATGATAAACAATAGCCCATAAAGCTAGTTTGCAAAGGGTTGTTCTTAAGCCTTTTCCTTTAAGATTATTTCCCCCTAACTCATACTATCCTGCCAATCGGTCTTAGCAAAAGATACTAGAAACAAGTTAATTGTAATTTCCCAGACCCTCTTGGTAAAATAACCAAAAAAATAAATGGTCCCTGAACTCAATGCCAGAGCTACAGAATGCACACAAACCATCCACTGGAACTTGGAAGACCCCGTTGCAAGATTCTAACGTTGGTTGAAAGCATACTAAGAATAACTATCCAACCAACAAATGAATGTTTGGGAATGGCCAAGTTAAACCACAAGAAATGCCACCATTCCATATTACTACCTCTGCTCTCAATTTCATTTCAAATACCAGCACAATCAAATTTATAAGAACCAACCCATAAAGCACTGTCTTGCTCGTGAGTTTAACTAAAACATGCTTACTTTGGATATTCACTAAGTGGTCTAATCTGGCAAGGCAATGAAACAACTCAAACCCACATACACATGCTACTTCAAAAGAACAGATAATCACAAACACTAGAAACCCATATACCCTTATATGCGAAAGTTTACAATAATAATAATAATAATAATAATAATAATAATAATAATAATAATAATAATAAATAAATAAAACATAACAAATGAATATTGATACTGTTAATCAACTCATAAAACAAATCATGGAGAAGATCAAAGATCCCTCACCCCCCCTCCCCCACCCCATACCCATAGAAAAATCAACACTAATCCTTGGAAATAATTGCATATATCTACCTTTTCAAATGGGTAGCCTTGAAAAACCAACAAAGAAAAAGGGATACAAAACAATGGCAATGAAATTAGGCTTCATCGTTTGATTCTTACCTTTAACAATATCAAAGAGATTATGATCATCTCGAGAAACCTTCACTGGATAGTAAGTTGAAGAGGTGCTAAAGGAGAATGACAAAAAGAACGCATGAAGAAGCAATCTGGTTTTTTGAGAAGAACTGAAGAAGCAATCAGCAAGAAACTCAGAGAAGGATAGAGAGAATGGCGTGAAAGGAACAATTTGAATTTTATTTTAGGTTTATATATCTAACCTACTCTACCGATAACCTGTAACCCATTAAAATAAAATGAACCGTCAGGACTAAAACCCCACCAAATTTATGGTCATGATTTGTGTGGGTACCATACTCCCTAAAAAAAATAGGGAATATTGTAGAATGACATTTGATATAATATGTTATGATTAGAATAACTTTACTTTCATTTAGGTTCATCGTTGACATAATTTATTATGTACTAATCATAGATTCGTAATAGGTTTTTTGTTTTTGTTTTTGAGACACATAATAGGTTATTTTAATAACTACTTAATGATATGCCGCTGGTCTTATTGCCATTTTAACTAGTTGTATTAGTTTGATTGTCTATACCCTGTTAAGGGTGGCAAAATTCGATATGACTCGCGAACCCAACACGACTAACTCGTTTATAAATAGATCATGAGTTGAGGCTAAACGGGTTCGGGTAATATTCGGATTGACACGACTGACCTGTTTATTAAACGGGCCATGTTCATGTTTATCATGTTTAACCCGTTTGACCCGATTAGCTTGTAAAGGTAATTTTATCATTTTACCCTCATAACCTAGGTATATAAGCTTATCTTTCATCTCTTCTCTGGAGTCAAAACCTAACCTCACGCCTCTCTTAGTCTATTGTCTCTTAGTTTTCATCGCTAGTCTTTACTCTTTGTCTCCAACTCTTCTTCTTCTCCTCAAAACTCCAACCGATTACAGATACATTGAATCTACAATATAAAATCAAAACCCAGCCTTCCCATGTCTCTCAATCCTCTACTCTCTCTTCCCCTCAAATCCCTAGCCGACCCTTTTAGTTTCTTTTCCCCTCAAAACTGTGGCTGGCCTATCTGCTCTTTGTTCTCCCGCACGACTTCACAACTTCATCAGTTCTCTTTCTTTAGCTTTCAACCACTAAATCCACTAGCAAGGTATATGTGTTTTAAATTTTTGTTTTATTTTCTTACCAATGAAATTTTCAATAATTGTAAATCTTTTTTATTGTGTCAATCATTATCATGTTAATTGTTTGGTGCTAATAATAGAGTTGTTTGTATTTTTGTTGATTTTAAAATAATTGGGTCTTGCTCTGATTTTTTTTGAAGTTTCTTTGTATCTATCATCTTAAAATAAAATAATTGTAGAACGGTTCCTTTATTTTGTTAATCACTATCATGTTGATTATTTTCTCTTTTTTAAAATAGAGGATAGAAATTTTATTACATTAAGTATAATAATCAGTAAATAAGAACCATATACTGCAAAAAACAAATAAGATAATAAACAATACATAAGAACCAGAAAGGGGAAATCAGGCCTATTTCTGTAGAAAACAACACTGTAGAAAAACTGTGCAGAAAAACAAACATATCAGAAAAACTGTGTAGAAAACTAATACTGCAGAAAATCAAACACAGCAGAAAAACAGACTTAGAAAAACTGTGTAGAAAAATAGACATAGAAAAAAAAAAACTGTGCAGAAAAACAGATTGCAGAAAAATCCATTTGTTTTTTGTGTTAATCACCATACTGCTGATTTTTAGTACTAATGAGAGATTTGTATGCTGAAAAAAAGAGAGAGTAGATAACACAGCAGAAAAACTATGTAGAAAAATAGACACAGAAAAAAATTGTGCAGAAAAACAAATTGTAGAAAAATCCATTTGTTTTTTGTGTTAATCACCATATTGCTGATTTTTAGTACTAATGGGAGATCTGTTTACTGAAAAAAAGAAAAAGAAAAAGTAGATCTGTTTATCTCTTTTTTGATTTTAAAATAATCTGTCTTGCTCTCTAATTTCTTTTCAAGTTTTTTCTGTTTCAATCATCTTAAAATAAAATAATTGAAGATCAATTTGTATTTTGTGTTAATCATTGTAATGTTGACTGTTTAGTACTAATAGGCATAGTAGATTTGTTTGTTTGTTTTGCTGATTTTAAATTTATTTGGCGTTCTTTATGATTTCTTTTCAAGTTTATTTGTTTTTGTCATCTTATAATTTGTTTTTGTCATCAAGAATTACTAAGTTTATTTGTTATGTGCTGCTATTACAATGCATGAATTACTTTTCCGGTTTGTTGAGTATGTTGGTATACGGGCAATTTTTTCTTACTTGTGTGTTGATGTCCCTAATATCTCTAGAAATACTACTAAGAATGATTTGGTTAAGATGTATAAGAGGGAAAAAGAAAGGATGAAATCTGTCTTGACATCTGCTCCTGGTAGAGTTTGTTTGACATCTTATTTGTGGACTTCTATAGCTACTGATGGTTATATGTGTGTTACAACTCATTTTATTGATGCTAATAGGGTCTTACATAAAAGAGTGTTGAACTTTTGTCATATGCCACCAACACATAATGGTGTGTCTTTGTTTGAAAAAGTCTATAAATTGCTATCTATGTGGGGTATTGAGAATAAGATTTTTTGTGTGACATTGAACAATGCTTCTTCCAATGATGTTTCTATTGACATGCTAAGATCTCAATTAATGAATAAGAAAGCACTTGTTTGTAATGGTGAATTTTTTCATCTTTGTTGTTGTGCTCATATTCTCAATTTGATTGTACAAGATGGTTTGAAAGAAATTGATGTTGTTGTCCAAAAAATTTGTGAAACCATTAAGTATGTAAGAGGATCACAAGGGAGAATTTTTTTTTTTACGAATCTGTTAAGCAAATGGATTTGGGTGATAAGAAAGATTTAAGGCAAGATGTGCCTACTAGATGGAATTCTACATTTTTAATGCGTCAAAGTGCTCTCTCTTATTGATGTGCTTTTCAACACTTAGAGTTAACTGACTATAATTTTAAGTATTGCCCTACTTTTGATGAGTGGAAAAAGGCAGAAAAAATTAAGAAGTTCTTGACTGTTTTTTATGATGCTACATTGGTCTTTTCTGGCACAAAATATTCGACAGCAAACTTGTATTTTTCACAAGTTTTTATTGTTTATTTTAACTTGAAGAAAGAAAGTGATAGTGAGGATGAGTATATAAGAAAAATGGCAGATCAAATGCTTGTGAAATTTGAGAAGTATTGGATAGAGTTTAGTGTTGTGTTGGCCATAGCAGTGGTCTTGGACCCTAGGTATAAGCTGTCTTTTATTGATTGGTGCTATCAAAAGCTTTATGGGTATGCTATTTCACTCCAATATTTAAAGGTTCATGAAAAATTATTTGCTTTGTTTGGAGAATATGTGAGTAATGTTCCTACACTTTCAAAATCTTTCGGAATGGCTGGTCAAGCTACTCAAGAAACCGAAGAACAGTATGCTAATGAGGAATCTTTGTCTGTGATGCAAGTATGTTATTTTTTTATTATTATTATTTTTAATTTATATTATGATATTTATATTCTGCTTAGATTAACATTTATTATATTGTTTTTATATGTAGGAATTTGATTCCTTTCATAGTATGGATATGGGTAGGCAAGCACAAAAAACACAATTGGAGCTTTACTTGGATGAACCAAGAGTAGATAGGAATGCAAAACTAGACATACTAGCTTTTTGGAAAGGAAATGAATTTCGGTATTCAGAACTTGCTGCCATGGCTCGTGATATTTTGAGCATTCCTATTTCTACAATTGCTTCGGAATCCACTTTTAGTGTTGGGGGATGAGTCATTGATCAATTCAGGAGTGCACTTAAACCTGATGTTGTGGAGGCATTAGTTTGTACAAGAGACTAGTTATATGCAGATATAGGTAATGTATTTTTTATTTACATGTCGGCTGAATGAGTTTTAAGTTTTATGATGATTTTTTAAAAAGAAAACTCTAATTATAGGATAGATATAAATGGGAAACTTTGTCTCAGGTGAGATGATTCACCTGATTGTGCGTTAGTGCAAACAACATTCCATACTTTATCTTTAAAAGTCAAATTTCATTTTGATGATAAATCTGGTAGAATGCTTCATTTTTCCTTTCAATGTTCTACTCCACTACCCATTTTATGGTCTGATTGATGTTATGAGTTATGGCAGCAAGGTTTGATTGACGTTATGAGTCATGGCAGCAACTTATGACCCAATCTCTAGTGAACTTACAGACTAAGGAAAGAATGAATATTGGCCTAATCAACTTTTTCTTCTATGTTCATGTTAAATGAAAATGTTATTGCTAATGCCCCTTTCATTAGTCTTGTATAACACTATAACAATAAGTTAGAGAAACTTATTAGAAATTTACATTGGGTTCTAATAGGTTTTAATTTTATTTTGTTTTTCTGTAATTTAGTATATGATATGATACCTTCATTTCCATAAAATATCAAATAGTAGTATAAAACAATAAACCAAGGTCTTAGTTTCCCCTAGATATAATTGTTGTATAGATGTTGTTTTGGAAGAATACATTTGTTTATAGATGTTGTTTGGGCAGACTTGGTAGACATCACAAGTTCATTACCAGTAATTACTACTATGCGAATGACTATTATTTATTTAATTGATTCAATTGCTTGATTATGCATAGTTTCTAAATTTCTTATTTATAATGCTTTGATAAGTTTTTAATGTTTCATTAAAAATTTTGTTGCAAAACTTGCACAATCACAATTGGAAGAGCTCACTGAAGATATAACGAACATAAAAATCAATAAGGATGAGCACAAGGAAGACAACTCTTCAATGGAACCCTCAATGGATCAAGTCCCTTAATCAATGATGACTTTCACTTTTTGATATGGCACTTGGATGTTTGGACTTAGATTTTGCCATCATGGATATTTTGATATGCCATATATGTAATCATTCTGGCTTTTAATGTCTTAATATGTAATTTCCTTAAAGTTTTTTATATGGCAATTGGATGCCATGTAATAATTTTGGTTTTTTTCTTTTATTATTATGGAATTTTGACATATTATTGAATTTGATTATATGGAGGTTAGAACCTTTTGGACTAGTAGTTTTATTTTGAAAGAATGAAAGAATATTTGCTTTCGTTATTATTTGAATTTTTATTACTTGACTTATGGTTGAATTATAATTTTAGATATATGAGAGTTGATAACAGGTTATTTGGGTTAAGTTTAACCTATTAATTAAACAAGTTGCTTGGGTCAGTTAGGATTTATTATTCAAATAAGTTATTAACAGGTCATTTGTGTCAACTTTAATATGACTTACTAATTAAACGGGTTAAACGTGACGTGTCGGGTTACCTATTTAATAAACAGATCATGTTAGGGTTGGAAAATTCTGACCCGTTATTAAATAAGTCGAGTTCGAGTTGACCCATATAATTTAATACTTATAATTGATACCTGACACGTGAACACAAATTACCGCCTCTATACCCTGCGCGTGCTGAGCAAGCTAATCATATTCCGTAGAAGCTCTAATAATGTATTAGCCCGCTTAAGCCTTACCTTTTTATTAAAAAAAAAATAATAATAATCGCCCACTTAAGCCTTGGTCTTCGTCCTCTGCAGTCTGCAGCATGTGTTTGAGACTTGCACGCCAATCCATCCATTGGTCTTCCTCTCCTCTCCTCTCCTCTAATTTTCAAATCACCCTTGCTTCGTTGGTCTAATAAATACCCAAATAACCACTCTCTGTCTCTCCCATTGTCACAACTCACAAGTCACAATAATGGGTAAGCGAAGTGCAATCCATTCTCAGTCAAACCCAAAGCTTCCTCCTGAAGAACCCACTCCTCAACCTGAAAACCCATGTTCCTCCTCCGAAATCCCCATTCCACCCCGAAAAATCAGAAAACTATCCTCCAAAAACAACAATTCTCAACAGCCACAGCCACAGCCAGAGCCACAGGTCCCTAATTCAGAAGACTCTTCCATTACCAAACCAAGCGACCCAACCCCATCTGAGTCCCCTAATACCCTTTTGCCCATTATATCTGTAAACCCATTAACACTCGATGGCGAAATCGATCTTGCCCTGAACCATTTGCGCAGCTCCGATCCACTCCTCACCTCCCTAATCGATTCGTATCGTCGTCCTTCTTTCGAATCTGACTCCTCACCGCCATTCTTATCCCTCACCAAAAGCATTCTCTACCAGCAACTCGCTACCAATGCTGCTAAAGCAATCTACAAACGCTTCGTCTCTCTCTGCGGCAGCGAGTCCGAGGTTGTCCCCGACAATGTGCTGGCACTCGACGCCGCCGAGCTCCGAAAAATCGGAATCTCCGGTCGGAAAGCGACTTACCTTCATGACTTAGCGAACAAGTACAAAGATGGGGTTTTGTCGGACTCTTCGATTCTCGAAATGGACGATGAGTCGCTGGTTACAAAGCTAACGTTGGTGAAGGGAATTGGGGTTTGGTCGGTGCACATGTTTATGATTTTCTCGTTGCATAAACCGGATGTTTTACCGGTTGGAGATCTTGGAGTGAGGAAAGGCGTGCAGCGTTTGTATGGGCTAAAAGAGTTGCCATTGCCTTTGCAGATGGAGGAGATTTGTGAGAAGTGGAAGCCTTATAGGTCTGTTGGGTCTTGGTATATGTGGAGGCTTATGGAAGCCCAAGGGGTTGTTGATTCTGCGTAGTGTACCTGTCTTCTGGTACTTTCTTAGTTTCTTGTGTTCTTGTACCATCTGATCAGTTTCTTTTTACTCTTTGTTGTTTATGAAAAAACCAAAAAGAAGTTAGTTTTTCTTGTTTTTTTGGTTGTACATTTTGCGTGCTTCGCATGTTTATACAATGCATACTCTTGCTAGTTGCTGATAACATAGGTAAGGCTTGGTAGTTAGTAGTATTGTTGTTGGGTTTCTATCGTGTAGCTAGATTGTTAGAAACTGTCTTGCTTTTACCAAATACGTGCTAGAAGGGTTGGTGCCATGTGGATTGTGGAATGCCTAATGGATTCACATAATTGGTATCTCTATCTCTTATAACGTGGCTAGGAGTGGTAAAATTTGGATTTGAACATGTAGTTCTGTAATTTAACAAATCGATTGTTAGTTCTTGGTCAATCTTCGGCCAAAGCATGAATAAGGACTTTAGAGCTTTAACAATAGCAATAATTACTTATGCAACAGATATTTGCATCCTCCATTTCATAGTGTGAGTCCTGTAACTACGGCTGTCTGGAACCTATGTTCTGTGAAAGGGAGGATAGCCATATCTGCATGATGAGATACCTTCTCGATTGAAAGTAAGATTCCAAGCTGAAACAAACAAGGTAGTTAACTAAGTCAGTCTGTGTGTGCAGTATTTGGGCTTAATCCTTCTACAGATCTACTGCATTATTACACTGATGATTCAATATATATAGATGGAGGGCATCATAAACCTTTACCTATAGCTATTGTTCAATTTAGCGATCGGGGGGTTTGGTGGCGGTGGCGTTCTTGTTCTGGTACATTGAGCTCTGTTTGGAGTTGATTTTGAGCCTTCCGTGAAAACCATCTAATATAAAATTATGGGAAAATATTCTTTTACATTGTAATGGTAGACACAAAAAGTGGCAAATATTGTATATATTTGCAAAAAGTGTGCAATATAATCATATAAAGGTCCTAAAATTATATCAAATCATGACAACTAATTTTTAAATATCTAATTGTGCATCAATCAAAAGCCACATCCTGTAAATGTTGCATAAGTAAGAGAACTGACATGCATTCAGTTCAGTGGGCAGAGCAAGCATACGATTGACATCAAAGTGATCCCACTGTGCGTTCTATAATGCAAGAGAAAATAGATTAGTAGTGTATCTCATTGAAAGAAGGGCAGTAAACAATTTCACCACACTGTAATGTGTTCTGCTATTACTTACTGAGGGAGAAAGTAAACAAAAAGTTTTAACAACAAATTAGTTTCTGTTTTCTATTTAGAAAGTGAATGATGCTTGATATCACTTGGGGGTAATCTTTTCCTTACCTTGATCCCCCCCCTCCCCCCCGTTCTCTCTCTCTCTCTCTCTCGTTAATCGAAGAAATTGAAACATGCAAATTGTTGGCTTACTTCCTCCATTTCTTATTTTTGTTGGTCCTCTATTCAACCATAGTAGTACTCTTTAAAAAGTTAATGGACATAATCTTAAAGTTTTTAAGATTATGGGATTTGCTAGATCATTGGGCATAACTTCTGGAGTCTTGGCAGAGTTTTGGGCTCTAAAGGATGGTCTCATCCTAGCTTGTCAACTTAGTATTACCTCCATATGTGTAGAGCTTGATGCCAAGCTTATTGTTTTACTTCTTACTAATTACTCGATAAATAATCTTATGTTGGGGCCTCTGCCTGATTTTTGCAAGACCCTATTGAAGAAATTCCATAGATCAATTATCCAACACATTTTCAAGGAGGCGAAGCAATGTGCTGATCCATTAGCTAAGTTTGGAGCCACCCTATCTTCTGACTATATTAATTTTGTTAACCCACCGCCTATGGTAGAAGACTTGCTGGCTTTTAACAAAGCCGAACGTTTTTTGTGTAATAGACTTACTAGTAGTTAATTTATATCAGCGTTGGTTTACCCAAAAAAAAAAAAATTCCATTAGGTTCATTTGATCAATGTTAAAAACTTTTTTTAAATGGGAAAATTATTTTATTTAAAAATGTAAAGTATCCCCTTTTTTCCCTTCGGTTCATATGATCAATATTAAAACCTCAGGAAGGCTGGAACCCGCCGGAGTTAATTTGGTCCCAGCCCATTCCACATGTAGGTCACTCAAGCCCAGTACACAGCCTATTGACTCGGCCCAAGTCACACAATCTGCAAATGTTTGTAAAGAAAATACTGGCAACCTGTTTATCCTGCACATTCTTCTTCTTCCCCTCCTTTAAACAAAAAAAAAATACAAACACACAAATTTCTAGGAATATTTTCACCTGATAATCATTACCCATGTGTGAAGAATTGTGAAGCTTTCGATATAATTTTCATTAATCATGCGATTTGAACATATAAATACAAGGAGGTGGTACAATATCGAAGTCTCATGATTACAGGGGTTAGGAATGATATACAGGGTCAAACAATTACCAGGAAAGGAATTGTGTTGGACATGTGGTGAAGTAATTTACTAGTTTGGAAAGCCTTAATACACGGGTCAACCAACAAAGAAGGAAATAAGGAAGTGCGCTAGTGAATTACAATTATGGAAGGCAGCTAGCCCTACCTGTATTGTAAGGTAAAGCTAGCCTAATTCACTGTTCAGCTATGTAAGTGATAATGAGAATATATATAGCTTGTGTGAATGTGAGTATTTAAATTCTTGTTTTCTGCGTTTCATTTGTAACATGCACATGCTAATGCAGTAAGTAATGCATGCATCGAATACAGGGACTTTGTGCCCATTTTATGATTTGTCATCAAAAGTAAAGAACCCTAACATGTAGGGTTGGAACCCCTGTGGTGGTAAATGAAAAATAAAAGACTGAAGCTAGGGAAATGTCTCGTACGTCCCAATTGATGCATTTTGTCCCACGTGAGTTTTCTCTGTCCTTGGTGAGATATTTCTTATTTTTTTTTTGTAATTTGAATAAACTTATTTTTTATTTATTTATTTTTTTAGAGAAAATATTTTTATTAATTTTCATGTTTTTTTTATTAAAAAAACTATTAAAATAAAAGCTATGTCATTTTGGGATAACTAACAATACAATTTTGACGAAGCCTAATATGAGGACTAAACTAAATAAAGTTTAAGCTTACATGACTAAATTACAGGAAAGTGAAGTTGCATAAGTAAATTGAATTTTAGAAAAAAGTTGCAAGAGTAAAAAGTGAACGTAAGTTTTGGGGTCACTAACAACACAATTTTGATATAGACTAATAAGAGTATCCACATTGGTGGAGGCAAAAATTTGGCCATTTAGCACCTATAAAAGTCATTTTATCTATTTTAGTTCTTCACTTTATAATTCACACAATATCAATGAATCTATATTTTTAGCTATTTGATTAAAATAATACAAAAAATTCATTAGAATAATAATAAAAACATTCACCAGAAACTTCATAAACCAACCACAACCACCTCCACTACTTACTACAACCACACCCACACCTAGACATGGCAAAACGAGTCAGAATTTTCTAACCCGACTTGACCCGACCCGAAATATACATGACCTGAACCCGATTTTTTTGACCCGAAGTAGAAACGGGTTGACCTGTGACCCAACAAGATTTTTTTGCGGGTCAACCCGACCTGACCCGGATAACCCGTGACTTGACCCATTAAAAAAATTCACTAAAAAAATATTTAGACTATGCCCTTATACTAGGTGCATAAAGCACAAAGCACTAGAACCAAACCAATAGCAAATAAATTATAAATATAGACTAAGACAGCAGACAAACAAGACAATAGCTTCACATTCAATTTGACTATTTGAGCTTCACAACCAATAAAACTTCACAAACATAAGAGAATGAAACGAGACAACACAAGACAAGACAACCACTAAAAAAAGAAAAAAAGAAAAAATCTCATTCAATTAACTAGCTGACTAGCTTAGCTGTAGTCCAAAGCCAAAGGCACAAACGCGAAAGTGTGAAACGTGACAACGATAAGCGTCAAAGCTGCAACGTTTCCTTAGTGAGTCAGTTCCTCTACTCTAGAGACTAAGCACAAGAATTGTGCTTTTGATGAGTTTGCATTAGCACCGCAGTGTCCTTTGGTGAGGAGCAAGGGAAATCCCAATTCTTTAATATTAGTGTACAATGCATGTGAATGTTATACGTATTGGTAAATTACTAAATTGGATCTATACATCAGTTGGTTGTATTTCATTATAGTTAGTAATTCTTTACTTGCCACCTTTATTTTCTCTTCCTACTTTGAACAGATCCAAGATTATACTATGATTAGCATTTAGAAAGCTAGAGCAAGAGTTGCACCAAATTCGGCTATCAAGTATTTAGTGGTAATTGGTAATAGTATCACCAGTGAGAATCTAATCTTAGTTGAGGAACTCATAAACGATTGACAGATTGCATTTATTTCCAAAAAAAAAAAAAAAAAAAACTTGTTTGAAAAATATAGATCAACCCAACCCGACCTGACTCGCAACCCCAATTGACCCGTTTAAAAATGACTTGTTTTGACCCGTGACCCAATTGACCCGCAAACCTGAATGACTCGACTCGAACCCAACCCGCCCCACCCGTTTTGCCACGTCTACCCACAACCACAATTTCCACCACCACCACTGTAGTAGCCATAGCCCACAACAGGAAAAAAAAATGAATGAACCAGCCCAATCTACCCACGCAACAACCACCACCACCACCACAGCCCACAATAGGGAAAAAAAAAATCAACCAAGCAGACAAATCGATGCCACCACGAACACACCCACAGCCACCCCCATGAACCGATGCCAAAGAACCCACCCACACCAATCAACCCATAAACCCACCCACACAGATGAACCTAGCCACCCATGACAGCAATGAGTCCACCCACCCACCCACCCACCCACCCATTGACGATAACGAACCCAGCCACCCACCCTCAAGCCTGATCTACTCTCCACCACAATCCCACCCATGAGAGGGAGATGTGGAAGGCGCTGGAAAGAAAAAAAAAAAGAGAACGAAAAAAAGAAAAGGAGAGAGAGAGAGAGAGAGAGAGAGAGAGAGAAGACATTTTTTTAATGAGAGAAGAGAGAGAAAAGAATAAACAATCAATTTTTTTTATGCCTTCTTGCTATAGTAAACAACAACTCTTGGCTATTTACCGTAGAAAGAAGGCAGGCTCCACCAACATTGGGCATTAATTGAACTTAGGCAAAGGTTAAAATGAGCAATTTGTACTTTAGCCTATAAGTTATATTTTTATACATATTTTATTATTATTTCCTGAAACAGTTCTCTCTCTCTCTCTCTCTCTCTCTCTCTCTCTCTCTCTCTCTCTCTCTCTCTCTCTCTCTCTCTCTCTCATCAATGCTTGAGTAGTGAAAATATTTTTAACTTGCCTTGCTCTTAACCTACACGACTTCCGCCCCATGCAAGTTTCCCCCTCCTTGAAGAGGGACAAGACAACAATAAAGCACCCATAATTTGAATTTTGAACTCACGTCTGACACCACCTCATCATTATCCTTAATTGAAGCTATAGGTTCTCTCTCTCTATGGGGGAGGGAGTGTAAAATAAGGACTTCCATGATAGGTTCCTCACTTAGCAAGCATCTCAACACATTTAACTTCACAAACAACATGCTTTACTCGAGCTTGATTAAATCTGCTCAACAATACCTTGTGATATAATCATTCAAAAAACCTAGATTGATTTGTTAAAGGAGGGTTATAACTTATAAGGTAATAAGATCGGCTATAACTTTGAGCTTCTCCCATCTCATTATCACTAAGAACATGTGCATACACAAGAAGCTTACTTTGTAGAAACCTATTAAGGTGCTACTTATTTAAGTTCTCTTTCTACCCTTTAGATCGTATAATTTATATTCTTTTAATAAATAAAACAATAAAATTAATATATGCGTCTATATCATGATAATTGTTTTTTATTATTTAGTCAATACATCAATAAATTTTATTTATTGTAAACAAAGTAAAAATATAGATTCCTTTGAAGACGTTGATGCTACTCTTATTAGTCATGATATATAATGTCCATATATATGTATCCAAACCTAGCAAAGAAAGAAAAGTAACTACTATACGTAAAATTTATGACATTAATTCGAGTTGTCATTTCAACTATTTTCCATTCTTCCTCTTCCACTCGATTTTCCATTCTCTTGAGATCTTTTCTCATCCAACGAAAATGTTTACAAAGAATTGGCTGCACACTCACGAAATGTTAGCCACAGAGAAAACGTGCTATGATTTTAGTCCCACATGGGGATATAGGACAAACAAATGAAGAATATGACAACGCAAATAGACAGTAATCAACATTTATTCGGTTTGAATTAAAGTTCATTCTATTGGTAAATAGTCTATAAACGCAATGATGCTTTACTCCCTTGTCGTCATTCCAATATGCAGTCCATAAAGTTACTTCTTTGTGACAAGAAAATTAGGAATTCCACGGATTAATCGCAATTGAAATCATGACTCATGAGTATGATACTATATTAATGCTATTCTTGTGGTGAGGTGAAATACATTTTTTTATAAGGAGCTTGAAAGTTGAAATCATGTAATTAAAACCAAAAGGAAAAAATAGGGGTTAAAACTCGGAGTTTGTTTTACAAATAATATGATTTTTAAATTCTGAAATATAAATACGGCATCATATGGAAGCAGAAAACTTTAAAGATTTAGCGAAACTTTAAAATGAGAAACAAATAATTGAAAATTAAGATCTGCTTAGTAATATTCTTCTATTAATATTGTTTATATTTTATAAAAATATATGTGAATAAAAAATAGACCCAAAACATTTGGGCAGTTTGCACATATTGATCTTAAAGGCTTAATTCTTTCAGATGTGTAGCCAACAGGGGTAAAAGTAATAACAATAATTGTACGAAGCCGTTAAAAAATTGGGGGCATGTGGCACTGTGGCAGCCACATTTTTTGGATGTGAAAGTTCATGAATAATATCTTAGGATAGGGACAGTGGGGCCCATCTCTTCTCTAGCATTTTTTTTCCTCCAATAATGTCCAGTCAAAAGCTTAAAAACGAGTCTAGCTCCCAAAATAAAAACAACTGTGTCACGTCTTATCCACGTTTTAGCACTATTATCACTCGGGGAAAATACTTTACAGCAAAGCCATTCTTAAAATTTATTGAGTTGTCAATTTTGATAGGGTTAGTGGTAAATTATATTCTTAAAGTTTAAGAGTGATTAAATTTTATACTTTAAAATTTTAGAATTTGAATTTTACTTTTTGAAATTTGAAATGTTTGAATTTTACATCCTAACGTTTTAAAATTTGAATTTTACTCCCTAAAGTTTAGAGTTGTTTGGATTTTACATTCACAAATTTTGAAGCTTTAGGGTGTAAAATTCAAACACCTCAAAATTTTAATGAGTAAAGTTCAAACACTTCTAAAATATAAGTGGTAAAATTCAAATTCTGAAACATTAGGATGTAAAATCCAAATATCACCAAACTTTAAGGGGTAAAATTTAAATTCTGAAAGCTCGGGGTGTAAAATTCAATTACCAACAAACTTTAGGGGTGTAATTTACAATTTATCCTATTTTATAATGAAATTAACGTTACTTTTATATGGATTTATTACAGACACTAAAGATAAAAATATTTATTATACATTAATTATAACTTAACGCATCAATTAGGAATAAGCTTAAGTGTGATCCCACAAAGAGATTGCTCAATTTTAGTACTTGAAGGACGAGAGTAAGATTTTCTCAAAAAGAAAAAGAAAAAAGGGACCCAGAGAAAGAAGAAAAATGACAAATTTGATGTTTAAAATAGGGAACAATGGAGTGCGTTTGAAATAAAAAAGAGATCCAATTCTCAAAAAAAAAAAAAAAGAGATCCCTTATTTTTTAATAAAAGCCACACAATACAATCACACAACCGAAAATTAGAAAATTTAGATGTTATGTATTTATCTCATAAATTATGAGTAAAGTACAAATTATATTTCTAAAATTTGAGGGTCTTTATTTTTTATATCCTAAAATTTTAAAATTTAAATTTTATTATTTAAAGTCATATTTCACGAGTATTAACGTCCATTAAATCTATATTTTTTATTAAGTGTCATACAAGCTTACTTAGAGTATTTAGTTCGTCAAATAAAAAAATACTATGTTATTCTCATTATATCATGTCATTTTTATAGTTTAAATTCAAAAATAATATAACATCATTTTATTAAAAAAATTAAACACATGAAAAATTTATGTAAAACTTTATAAAAACTTTAAAAAATAAAATATAAAATTTGAAATTTCAAAACTTTTTAATCGTTATTAATTGAAACTTTGACCTAAATGATGATAGGTGGTGTGCTGTAGGTGTAGAGTGCATTAGCTTTGTCTTAGATTCCCAGTTGCATTGATAATGGGGACTCCACCCATCCATTCCATCACACGTACCGCGTGCAGTTTGTGATGTGACTGACGACTGACGGGCCCATAATCGAAATAAGATTTTGCTTGTCTTGATTCTAATGAAAAAGCCCATCTCTCCTTGGTAATCCGTACAACTAATCGCATGTTAATTGTGGCATGCTTTCTATGTTTTAATTGTAACTTTGTATCACACCCTAAAAACAAATTTGTAAATTTGTAGGGGACCCACATCAAGCACTCTAATTTTATTTTATTTATTTATTTATTTTTTTTTTAAATTTATGCAGGTTAAATTAAAATTAAAAAAAAATTAAACACCAATAAAAGATCTTTCATTTTTTTCAACACTTTACCATTCACACAAAACAAATGAATAGTATTTTAATACCTCAATAGAGGTATTAATTAACAAATGCTATGCAATTAATTTTTATCATTTGAATCTCTCTTTCCTTCTCGCATAATGTTAATTTTCTAGCCATTAGCAATCCAACCACTAATCTCTCACCACATACCACCTCCAACCATAGCACAAAAATAAATTCATGTGGTGATGACCCCAAACAACTCTCTTAAGGCTCTCTACATGCTAGCGAACCCATTATAGCCTTAAAGAATAGTAGTCAGACCCTTGGGTATACCTATGCGGTTTCTTTTCTTGTGCTCTCTTTCTTGATGTTTCTTGGTTCATTCTCTTCACTAATGAGATTTGATCACTAATTTTTTTTTCTTTGGGAAAAGTTAACGAATTTCCTAAGAGTATTTGTTAGTAAATTATTTTAGCAATATTTTTATAAGAAAAAAAAAACAGTTAATGTTTTGATAGTTTTTTCAATTTTCTCATAAAAGTGGTATGAAAACTTCCTAAAATGATTTATTACTAATTACTTTAAAGGCACCTATTAATATGACTCTTTTTATTTAACTTAATTCATATATATTTATTTACATATATAGCATGCCAACAATCCTAGTTGATTCTCTTAAGACCAAATACCCATTTTGCTCCGCTGGGTTTGATGCGGGTTGAATGAGTTATGTTAGGCGGGGATGAAAGATTTTAACTCTAATTCTCTTTACAATATAAACTATGTAATGCCACTGTGTTAAATGATTTTTGTATGAACTGCCTTATCTAAACTTGTAGCATCTCTTCATTTGGACCCACTGTGACACAAACACAAGAAAGAATTTGGGAGATTTTATATAAATTTTATGTAAAAATTTTCCCACCAATATTTTACGCAAATGTTTGGTGAATGAAAACAATAACCTTCAAACTTGTCATTGGTGTTCAAATTTCTAAACCTAAAAAGCCTAACTTTGGAGCTACCATGATAAGCTTTTATTTATTTATTTTCTGATTCCATTCCATTGATACCATTGGCAAGCTTTTGCGTAGATATTTAGCAAGCCGCGCATGATAGGCTTAAGGATACATAGGTTTTATGCAATTTACCCTTTAAATGTTTGAGCTTTCTCTATCTTTGCTTTTCAAAGATGTGACACCCCGACGTGGTACCCATATATTGATTTTGATCCTTAACTTTGTTTGATATTACGCATTCCTTGCAGTTCATGGAGTAGTGTGAATTTTAAAAGATCCCTTGTCATAGAAAAGAGAAGTCGCAAAATCTAAAAAGATTAGCTCTTTTTGCTGATAAAAATAGTGAAAATACCCAACAGGGCATCTCTCTCTTAACTTGAAGTGGTTAAAGTGGGAAAAATGCTTCTGTATAAAGATTTAAATGTGCGGTCCTACACTCCTACAGTCGCATGAGATAAGAGCACCAATTCGGATTTTTGTTACTTCCTTGTCGGTTTGTTCAGAGGAAAAATATTCAGAAAAAAAATTATTGTGTATATGACTTTTAAGACCTTCACATGTTCACACTGGTCTAGCTAAAGGTTAAATTCTTGGTCAATATCAAAATAAAAAAAATTGGTCAAAATTCAACAACTCTCTTAAGTGCAAAGTCCAAAGTCCAGATTGACCATTGGCTAAAGCGTATCATAATTTTATAATCCATTTACCCGTATCAACGATGATACAAAATTCTTCTAAAGACAAAATGTGCATCATAATTCATAATAAATCATTTATTACTTTTGAACTTGTTCGTTAACATGACTAAAACAATCGTTAACAAAAAAAAAAAAAACAGGATTATAAATTTATAATCAAATGAGAATGAGATTCCAAGATAGCTTCTTAGAACCCGGCATGTAAATGATTTTCCATCAGAATAAGTTATGCTCACCAATTAGAAGAAGGCATAACTTAGATCTGGTGTTTTTGTACATTAGACTCAATAGAATATGGGCATGTATAATCATTGTATGGGGTCCAATTCAAAAAAAAAAAAAAAAAAAATTTTGCAGAATGCCTCAACGGCTATATTTAATTTATTTTTTAAAATCCCCAACTGCACTAGGTTTGGTTTTCGCCACGTCTCTAGAATCCCAGCAATTACTTGTGCATGCATTTATTAGGATATGAGGCAGTATCCAAATAATTTAATCATTAATCTTTGTCCCCAACTCCTATAATTTAATGATTTAATTACTTGGAAATTGTTCAGTCAAAACACAGAAAAGACGGTACGATTTTGGCTTAGATAACATTGAAAATTCCTAGGGAAAGATTAAGTAGCTCGCGAGATATTCTTCTAGTCTCAAATATAGTAATTAAACAAAATAATGCCTGCCTTTTGAAGACAAATTGTTTCCTAATGTCATACAAATAAAAAGTTGTGTCAGAACTCGGAAGAAAGAGGCAAAGGTGCATGCAACTGGCTACACATGCATACTTAAAAAAGACATGGTTGAATTTTTTTAAGTATAATTTAGATACTTGAATAATAATTTCTTTAAATTAGATGTTTATTTTATAAGGTGCACTTAAGTGATAGCTATTGCACCACATATTATTCTAATGATCAACATTATACTCTATATCATATTATTGCTTGGAAATCTATTCTTTTTAATGATATTCTTAATAACTAATATATATAGGTTGAATATGAATATAGGTGTGAATTTGATGTAGGAAAAATTGAAGAATTATTTGTATGTGTTAATTGTGGTGGGCTTAGGGTTAGGAAAAATTGTAAATCGAGGTTTATAATTGTTTAAGAAAAGTTATGGGATTGTGATAAGAATTAAAGTTGATTTGATGAGTTTTTTTTTTTAATTTAATTTTATTTATAACTATTTGGTAAAAGAAAGTATGGAAAAATTTAGGGCTTTGATAGGTAAAAGAAATTGCTTGATTTTGGGTTGTAAAGAAGAAGAATAACTGCGAAATTTAGAGTGTTTAGAGATTGTATGAACAATACTCATGAACAATAACTAAGAGAAAGAATGGAAGAATAAGAAGAGGAGAAAGAAAGAAGAGAAAATGAGCAAGAAAGAACCCACAAAGGCCAAAGTGTATCCATACTCAAAACATTCAAAAACATTATTATTCAACTCTCATCTTCCTTGAATACATTAGCATAATTTATATTAAGAAATTTTCTTACTAGTACTATATATAGGACTCCTACTAGTATTGAAACTCCTAATTTGATTAATAAACTAAAACATAATAAATACTAACTTGGACGCAAAGAAAATAAAACCTAAGATACTTATGGTCTACTAGGAGATCCAAGACCCAAGTAAAGTACCAAAATACCCTTAATTCAAAAGAATTGTAGAAATTATAGATTTGTCTTGAATATAAAATCAAGGATAACTACTAAAATAAAATTCCAAATAAAACAATAATTTTGATCTTAAAGGACTCATATATTGATGGCCAAAATGCATGACTTTCACTTTAATTGGACTTCATATGAGGACCTCATAAAATAATTCTTGAATAAATGAATTTGCAAAGTAATGACAAATTAATTTTCCATGGTTGGATTAGGATTGGACTCATTTCTTATACAAACATTTAAATTCAATAATTTTTTTTTTGATAGGTCAATATTATTATTACTTATAAATTAATAAAAACTTTATTGATGTTGAAGTGTTTTTTTTTTTTTTAATATTTATTTTAACAAAGAACTCATTAATCTATGAGAACTCTCATTTTTTTCCCATTCAATTAACCAAATTAAAATTATGATAAATATTTTATTAATTCATTTATTAGTTTTAATATTTAAATAAACTAACAAGATGACGGTAATGTATTCGAAATAATCCCTAAAAATTATAATTAGTATATTAACAAACAAAAAAAAAACCTAATTTGACTAAAGATTAGCAATTTTGATAATGGTCAAGCTTTAAATAAATTAACGAAATGGTTGTATAATTGTGAGATATTGTAAAAAGAATTAAAGATTGTGTAACTAAAGCAATAATCCCTAAAAAATTCTAGTTAGTAAACCCAAGCAAGTGTGCAACCTGCCGGACTTGATCCAAGAAGATATGGGTCGATTAAAAAAAAAGGCAATTTTTTTTGGTTGATATTTACAACAAAAAAATGAGGGAGATTTGAATCCTAGATGTCTCTCTTAGAAACACTAGGACATGCTAGTAGATAAAGGCTCTTGGTAAAAAATTGGCAATTTCAAATTCTTTAGTTACTAAAAAAAATGGAAATGCTAGAGTTGCAAATTTTTTTTAACAAATTGCTGATGTGATAATTGGTAATCAGTGAGTGAAAAAGTGATGGCAGTAGTGGGTTCAGATGATAACCATAAAAAATTTACCACAACAATAGTCTGCAAAAATATTGTAAAATAATTTGTAATCGTAGCATTACTAAAAAAAATACAGATTGTAGCATTACTCCAACTAAACTTGATACATTATCTTGCTAATATTATCTTGATGAGAAATTTTACGTTAACAACTTAAATTACTTTTTTGTCGACTCGTAACAGCCAATAAAAATCTGTCACTTAAAATTTGTTGTGAATGTGTTATGAAAATGTTATGAACATAACATTTCTCTTATCTTGATAATAATAAATATTAAAATTCATAAATCTTTCTTTTTTTCAAATATTACAAAATCTTTACTTAATTATAAAACCTTTTATCTCTATACTCAAATATGTTTCAAGATTGTCTAGCAGGATCTAGTTTTTTTTTTTTTTTTTTTTTTTTTTTTTTTTACTTTTATGGAAGAAATGCAGAGCGTATTATTGAGGAAGACTATTTAAATTAGCCTAAAGTACATGTTTAACATCTGGTGATATATCATCCATCCAGACTAAGAAATGTGGACTAAAAACTGCTCTTCTCACAAGCGAGTTACAGAATTACAATACCTACGAACATGAGAGAAACACGGTTTTGAAAAAGAGTAGGCAAGACACTATATGTCCTATGCAATGTGGCTATAATGAGATAGAGAGCTGCTGCTTGACTTGAGAACTTTGATGAGAATTTTAGAATCACCTTCTATAATGACTTGGTCCACCCATATTTCTTTTGCAAACTTCAGAGCTCATCTTGCTGCCAAAGCCTCAACTTCAATGGTCTAGCCCGATCTAGTGATTCCTCAAATTCATGATTTTTTTTTTTTAGTCCAAATTGGTTGATCTAGCATACAATATTTCTTTAATATTTCATGCAATTTTAATAGTTTTAGATTTTAGGTTATTATTTCCTTAATTTAAGGTGTTTTAATCCTCTCCTCATCAAATTAAGGTCCAAATGTAGTAAGTATCCATTAGGATCTCTTCTACAATACTTTTTACTAGGCAATCACGTTTCTGGTGCCTCCCTTTATATAGGCCTAAAATTTGTAAAACAAAAATGAAATATTTTGCTGGATTTTATAAGTTTGAGGGGATACTCTCTTTTTCCTTGTTCACCTCCCTGTTAAGTTCTTTTAGAACTAGGTTTGTAAAAGAATTATGAGTTCCTACGTGCCTACGCTACAACAATTGGTATTAGAGCAAGACTAGGTTCCAACATGACGCAAAGAGGAAAACATAGGGGCAAGATATGCTGCCATAGATTATGTGTTTGAGTGTGATGTGCAACTAGAGGTGCATTATCAAAGCATCTCACTGCCTTAGCAATTGGGATTTGGATTACTTGGAGGGGAAGAAGGATTTCAAGGTTGAAGAGAAGGATGAACACATAAACAGAGTCATCCATTGATTCTGTATTGCCATTAATCTATGATGAGTACTTAGATGATGATGAAGATATGTTGGAGGTAATATCTTTGTGTAATCTAGGAACCATACAATTGGGATATGTATACCAAGTGTTCAACGAAAGTCCTAATTCACAATTGTGAGTGTATAGTCCTAAGTTTTAGGAGTTTTTACAAATATCATACTTTGATGTAGACATTAACGTGAATACCAATTTGGTTCTTACTTCTTATACAAATTATTTGAATAATTAAACCCTACAGTTTAGTTTTGTAACAAAGTAAACATTTTTTTTTTAGGAGAGGGCTTTGGGGGCAGCCTTATTGTGTTCATCCTTTAGGTTATATGAATGTGTGGGAGAAAGGCGCAATGTTTTGTATAAATGAAACTATGAACCTTTAATATGACATTAAGTTACTAGATGAATAATATATTCGTGGTGTGATATGTTTCATTACTTATGAGATTTGATATTTCAGTCCTAATATTGGTGGTTTTGTATATAAAAATGATAATATAGAAACCCCAGCAGCGGAGAATGGGCCTAAACGACGTGGTCCTACAAAACTCGCTGACATTTGGGCATTGGATGGTTCCTACAAAATCCCGTTGCCATTAAATGATGTAGGCCAACTGATTGGTGATGATGGTGGCCTGTTCGTTCGGTGGTTGGGAACTTTTTGTGAGAATGGGTTATTATGCCCGCTTACGCCTACTAGGTGGCCAAGCGTCCTTGCAAACGTTAAACATGATTGTTGGAATGAGGTTAAAGTAATATGAAAATAGAGTAAAAGTAACAGTCATTTATAGCCACTGTCCTAATTAAATGTCAGATTCAATACGGTCCATGCTTGTGTTTTGCTAACTCCACTTTTTCATATTTAGATGCAGTATCTAATTGACCCCGGTATTGTCGCACTGCCCGATCAAATGGAATGGGCAATGCAACAACTCAGGGTCCTAAGGAGAAATCAGAGGACGAAGTTGAAGAAGGACCACTGTAAAAGTGTGATGACAATGGTACAAGAATTGGTCGACAAACCGTTGATGGTTTCAATAGTGCAGTGGATGGAGATGATACACTATTGGTTTTTGGAAAAAAATGTGGTACTGCTACATTATTCATCTATCTCATATTTAGTGGTAATTTAGTGAAGAGATGTTTTGTTTTCATATACTTTGACGGTAATGTGGTTGCAGACATTAAGTAACAAGAACAACGCCAGTCGAGATAAATAGAAGGAGATACCAAGGTCTGAGGCCAGAAGTTTTGCAAGAATTTCTGATGACATGGTAAGAAATGTATTACAAGTGCTACTATATTTGTGTATCACATAAGCTGATTTTATGCTTTTGAATCACAGTACATTTTGAAAATATTCTTTTTATTGTGTTGCTGGTGGTAGATATAAACTTAGATTCATGAACGCCTTAGTTAATGCAAATGATAAACAATTTATTTTAAAATGAAAGGTTGTTCATCATGTAGGCAAAAGCTAACGGGGCTTTGATCGAGCCCGTAGACGTGTATCTAAAAGTATATAAGAGCAGATATGGGGTTGATGTCACTCCACATTCGCAAGAGAACATAGTAAGCAGAAGTTCACTAACAATTTTAGTGTATTTCGTGTTTGTTTTGTTAATGGTGTGTAATATGTTATTTGGTTTTTGTGGGAAAACGTACAGAATAGGATGGAAGAACTTTTGAGTCAAGATGGCATGCGACTACAGGGAGAGGTTGGTAGTGGAGTCCTTTGGTCCAAAGACGATGCGTATGCTCAGGTGTTTGGTCCAAAGCGCCCTGGACGAGTACGTGGGGCGGGATTTGGAATCACCCCATCTAGAAGAAGTGCTACAAACGCTTTATAATTTACCTTGACTCCATCGTCGTCAATAAGAAGAACGACCCAAAGGATTTCGGAGTTGGAGAACAACTCCTTTGTCCTTAGGGAGCAATTAGCCCAAGTACAAGAACAACTCTCCCAATCAAAAGCAAGGCACTAAGAACAACTCTCCCAATCCGAAGCAAGGCATCAACAGCAAATGGCTGAAGTGATGATGCACATGAATGCAATGTTCACCCAATTTAGCAACGGTATACATGATTTGGATACATCTGAGGTATGCCACAAATGTTATTTAGGAAAACACTACTTTTTGCAATGCATTGTTATTAATACGATGCCTTTAATATATTCAGGGTGGCAGCGCTTGATGGGGACTCTCCATGGGAATGAAACTGTGAATCCTCAGGGAAAACAAATATAACAATTCATTATAACATATACAACGATATTGGGAAAAAAATAGGAAAAAAAATCAGATATATACGACTGCCTTTGAAGGTTCTAGGCGAAAATGGTAAATTAACATTATATTTCAAAAAATATAATTAGTAAGCAAGGTTTTCAAACTATATTTTTTCCTAACATCTCGAGTCTAAGAGACTCGATTTTGGGCCTATAAATCGAGTGTTTGAGACTCGATTTCCATGGTCTGACCAGGTCTAATATGGCATTTTTTTCCACATGGTGACCACTTGGAAATCGAGTCTCTAAGACTCGATTTATAAGCAAAAACAAATTTTAAGTCTAAGTCAGTACAATCCATTCCAGAAATACCCAAATTTTTTTTTAACAAAATCCCAGAAACACAGCCACCAAAACCCACATTTTGCCTATCCCACCTCAAAATCCACCCACAACCATCGTCAAAATCCACCCACCACCATGGCTGAGCCAAACCCACCACAAAAAAAAAAAAAAAAACCCAAGGCGAGCAACCATCAAAACCCACACAGCCACCGTCGACACCACAACCCAGACCCACCGCCCCGGCTGATCTAAGCACGCCGCTGAACTTCACCATCGACCCACAACCTGATTTTGTCCTCTGAACTTCACCGTCGACCCTCCATTTCCCCACCTCTCCATATCACCCACTCCCTCTCTCCTCCACCGTTGACCCATCTCGCCACCGACCCTTTGCCTCCTAAACCCAACCGTCTCTTCGCCTCCCTTCCCCCCCTCCTAAACTCATCCTAACCCTTTGCCTCCCTTCCCCTCATCAATCATCACCACCACCTACATGCAGTCCGCAAACCTAGATTTAAAAAAAAAAAAAAAAAAAGGATTGCAGATCCGGTGAGAGCGGAGAGAGGGGGAGAAAGGTGAAAGAGGAAAAAGAAAAGAAAAGAGAGAGCAGTGAGAGGGTACTTGATTTGTAAAACATTTTACTTCATATGTAAACAGTGTAAATCAAGTCTTAGAGACTTGATTTCCAAGTGGTCGCCACGTGAAAAAAATGCCACATAAGACGTGATCAGACCATGAAAATCGACACTCAAAGACTCGATTTTTAGGCCTAAAATCAAGTCTCTTTGACTTGAGATGTTAGTAAAAAATATAGTTTTGTAACAGTGCCTACTAATTATATAGTTTGAAAATTAATGTTAATTTTCCATTTTGGCCAATGTTCTAACTTGAAGGTTCCACATCAGTATATATGAAGCAAGAAGTAGGAAAGTAGATGTACTATAGGACATAAAATGAAATTAGAAAATTTCAATCATGAATGTAGACGGGAAAGTATACTTGTTCCAAAAACCTTTTCAAGTGAACATTTTTATACATGCCATTTTTGCACTTGCTAAATGTAGCTGATAGAAAACAATGCATGAGTGTTGCACTGTTTTCAAGTGTCCCAAGCTTAGGGATTATTGCAAGCCTGATTACATATCAATTTCCAATGTTCTCATTGTCACAGGTAATTGGCTGTAGCTACGAGCATTGGACTAGCTGATCAAGTACCATGATGCTTGCTTAAAGTGAATTTTTTGTGATGCACAAAATTCTTGACAGATATGCATTTTGTGATATAAAAATGGATTTTTGGGAACTTGTTTTGTCTATGTAAATATATATTTATGTAAATTATTTGGGAACCTATATCTTTTGGAAATGAAATTGTGTTGTTTGCTGGCAATTGGTTGGGAATTGTTGAGTGTTGGCAGATACTATTTGTGTATTGGGCAGGAATTGTAAATTTAGCATGTAAAAAAAAAAAAAAAAAACCACCTATAGCCGTGTTTTTAAAAACGCGTTTATAGGAAAACCAATGTACAGGTCTATAGATGCGTTTTACAAAAATGTGGTTATAGTGGACCTACAGCCGTGTTTTTAAAACACAACTACAGGAAAACCCAGTGGAAGGGTCTATAGCTGCGTTTTAAGAAAAAGTGGCTATAGGTTCACACTATAACCGTGTTTCAAACGCAACCTAAAACGGGTCTATAGCCGCGTTTTTGTACAAAACGCTACTATAAGTCTCAGCCTATAAGGCTGCAAAAACGTAACTATCGATGGAGAAAATGCAGCTATAGGTCCAGCCTATAACCGCGTTTCAAAGGTAGCCCCAAAAGGGTCTATAGCTGCGTTTTTTACAAAATGCAGCTATAAGGCTAATCTTATAAGGGGTGAAAAATGCGGCTATAGACCCGAAAAATGCAGCTATAGGGGGACCTGAAGCCGCGTTTTTAAAAAAGCAGCTATAGGTCCCTATAGGGGGCTGTTGTTGCGTGGCTAAAGCCGCGTTTAAAAATGTGGCCATAGAAATGTGGCTATTGTCCTATTGCTCCGTTTTTAGGGTTTGTAGTTGCGTTTTTGAAATGCAGCTAAAGCCCCCTTGTTTTGTAGTGTAACAATGTTCATTCAGACATGAACAATTCACAAACATATATTAACTTAAATAACCTCATATTGTTCGTTGAAGTTTCAAAGAGAACAATTGTGGTGAAGGTGGATGATTTCACTTGGAGAGATGTGGTTTTTAATAATTCATCAATCGACATAACATTGAATTATGTTGGTTTGTGAGAATGGGAGTCAAGATTTGAATGCGTTTGGGATTATGGAGCAAGACTCAATTCATTAAAGAGATAAAAGGATGAGATTAAACTTTTTTTTTAACAAAGTTGTATGGGCGACTATAATTTATTCTACATGACACGTTATTTATATTATATTGTGAATTGAAGAAGAATTTTCAAATTCCTTATGCATAAGTTTTTATTGGTGTATTATAGCTAAGGAGCTATTTTTTAATGCATGTAAAAAGAATAACTAAAGAAATTATGAATAGCATTATTCAGGATTCTAATAGATTGTGGAAAATTGCCACCAAATTTCTAGGACAAGATTTTTCTAACCCAAGAAAATGATGTGGATTTGTTGATTGAGTGGGAGCTAAATTTGTATATTTTATTTAATTTTCAAATTATAAATTTTAGGTTGATCTTTTCTTAATTTTAAAAATTTTCCTAATTAAATTAGAATCCAAAGACGGTGATTTATCAATTAAGATATTTTTTAAAAAAAAATTTTCTTGGTACCTTTATATAGGCCTAAATTGGATTATTATTCTCCTAAGAGAAATGTTTGCTGAAATATTCACTTGTGAATGAAATAATTAGTAATGTATCCAAAAAGCATTGTGTAACGGTCCTAACCTCTCTTTATCTAACTTGGAAAAACAGCTCTCATTTCGAGACACCGAGCTGAGGACATCAGCTCTTCCTTAGGTTTCGACAACGTTTGTCGCTCTGATGCAACATGGTTCTGAGGAGGTATATGGGTCCTCTAAAACAACAACAACATCTCTCTAGACATCCTGTCTATGACCGACGAGGCTATCAACGTGTTTGTGCAAGTATGTCTAGTGAATCCTCTATCTCCTTGGCTCTTTTCTGCCATCTATGCTAGCCCCGACTTAAGTTATCATTTTAAGCTTTGGGATAATTTATTGGCCCTTGGCCCCCCCCCCCAAAATCACCCCTGGCTTCTTGTGGGTGATTTCAACGAGATCCTCGCTCTTCACTAAGGCCTTAGCTGCTCCCCTCATAGCCAAAGACGCATATCTCTTTTCAACGACCTCGTTAACTCTTGCAATTTACTTGACCTCGGCTTCAATGGCCCTCGGTTTACCTGGACCAACAAAAGAGATGACGGCCTTGTCATGAAACGCCTGGACTGAGCTCTCTCTAACCCTTAGTGGAAACTCCTTTTTGAAGAGACCAATGTCTTGCACCTCCCCCGAACCTCCTCGAACCACCATCCAATCCTCGTGGACACTCACCCGACCCCTCACAATTATGGCCAACGCCCCTTCCACATTGAAACTATGTGGTTCAATGACCCTTCTTTTCCAAACCTTGTTAGCACTTCTTGGCAAGCCCACCCGTATGATATCTCCCTTGCTCTCAACCAACGGGTCAAGATATGGAACCGTAATGTTTTTAGCAACATCTTCCACAAGAAAAGAAGAGTTCTCACCCGCCTCAATGGTATCCAAAAAGCATTGTGTAACGGTCCTAACCTTTCTCTATCTAACTTGGAAAAACAGATCCTTAATGAATACCACCAAATCCTCTGCCTTGAAGAGGAATTCTGGACTTTAAAATCGAGAATTGGCTGGACCTTACTTGGCGACAAAAATACCAATTTTTTCCACCTCTCCACCATCTGTCTCCGTCGTCAAATTAAAATCTGGTGTTTGAAGGATTCAGTTGGCAACTAGACCTACAACCCCATTGAGATCAAATCTCGATCCTCGCTCATTTCACCACCCTCTACACCTCGGATGCTTATCCACGCCCACCTCCATCCCCACCCCACAGAACTTTCACCCCATCACCTCTCATATCCTTGATTCTATCTCGGGAGATGTCTCTAACGATGAAGTAAAAAATGCCTTGTTCTCCTTTAAACCCACAAAAACTCTTGGCCCTGACGGCTTTCACCCAATCTTCTTCTGAAGGCACCAGAACATTGCGGGCCCTTCCTTCACCAACCGCATCAAGGAGATATTTTTGACAAGAAATATTAGAGGATTGGAACTCAACCCTTATCTGCCTTGTGACAAAGGTCGACAAACCAGAAACTGTACACCAGTTTCATCCTATCAGCCTTTGCAACACTCTTTACAAAAATGTCATAAAAATCCTTGATCAAAGGATAAAACCTCACCTCGATAACCTCATTCACCCCCTCCAGGCGAGTTTCGTCCCCGGTAGGAAAGCTAGCGACAATATTATCCTTGTTTAGGAGGTCATCCATTCCATGGCTATCTCCAAAAGTAAAAAAGGCCTCATAGGTATCAAAATCAATTTAGAAAAGGCTTTTGATAGAATGGAATGGGGTTTCATTAGATATATCCTCTGCTTCTACAATTTTCTCCCCACATGGATCGACTTGATAATGCCCTGTATCACCACCTCAAACCTCTCAATTTTGGTGAATGGTGAGAGGCTTCATCTCTTCACCCCTTTAAGAGGAATAAGGCAAGGGGACCTGCTCTCACCGTACATCTTCATCCTCTGCATAGAGTACCTGGCGCACCTCATCCAATAAGAAGTCAACCTCAAAAATTGGGCTGGGATAAAATCTTCAAGAGATGGCCCAATTTTCATGCACTTTTTCTTCGCCAACGATCTTATCCTTTTTGCCAAAGCAAGCAAAAAAAAAACTGCACCACCATAAAAATTAATTTCTCAAAGTCTAAGATATATTTCTCTCCACACTCATCTCCAAATATTATCAACGTCGTGGAAAGAGAGCTGAACATCAAATCTTGCAATGACTTTGGTAAATACCTAGGAGTCCCGATCTTTACAGATAAAAGAAACACCAAAGCTTTTGCCTTCCTTATCGACAAGCTTTGTTCTAAACTCTCCAACTGGAAGGCCGGCTCCCTTTATCCAGCTGGCTGTATTACTGTCATAAATGCCGTCACCACTGCCATTCCTACCCACGTCATTCAATGCTCCATGCTCCCCCCAAAAGTTTGCAAGGAGATTGACAGAATCAACAAAAATTTCTTATGGGGTGACACCACCATTAAGAGAAGAACCCACCTTCTGAACTAGCACTCCATCACAAAACCGAAGCTCTTGGGGGGCCTCAGCATCAAGGAAATTACCCACAGGAACAAAGCGCTTCTTGCGAAGTGCCTTTGGGATATTCGAACAAACTCTGATGGGCTTCATGCTTTAATGCTCTCTAAAAAGTACCCTTTAAATGTTCAACACCCCAAACGTATCTCTTCAACATGGTCAAGTCTAAGCATGGCAAAGTCCATCTGGGACAAAGGCATGAGGTGGCTTATTTGCAACGGAGCCTCTATAAACTTCTAGTATGATAACTGGACAGGCAGCGGCCCCCCTATGCAACAACATTCAAGGTCCCCTCAACAAGTGCGAGAGTGCCCTCATGATTCACGAAATTAGGACCGCGACAGAAATTGGTTGCTCGACAAGCACTCTTTTATCCTTCCTAGAAGTGTGTTAGATGCTACATACGCCACTCCCAAGCCCTTCCAACCCGACTTTGCTAACCTCCCAACTTGGAACCTTTCTCCGAATGGCCAGTTCAACTCTAGCTCAGCCTATGCCAGCTTCAAGAACTCCTAGACCGCTCCCCTTGCCCCAACCTGGAGATGGATTTGGAGAACCCCCACCATCCCTAGAATCCAAACCTCCCTTTGGCTAGCATGCAAAGAAAAAATTCCCACCAAAGTTCTCCTCATCACGAGACAAATAGTGCAGGACGATGCCTGCCCCTTTTGCCACTCCGAAGCTGAAACAACTCTTCACATCCTCAGAGACTATCCTCATGTACAGCCCATCTGGACCAACCTCACCAACCCTGCCTTACCCAATGGCTTTGTCTGCAGCGACACCTTCAGCTGGCTAAAGAAGATGGTCACCCACAATCACCCTGCACCCTTCCAACATTCCCTGATCTATCATCTGCCCTGTGGTTGTGTGGTCCATTTGGTTGGCGAGAAATAAATTGGTCATGGAAAGCACTTGCTTTGACAACAATAGCATCCTCAAAAAGATTGCCTTCACCTCCACCGATCTCTTTTACACCCTTCCCACCAACATGCGTAACTCTCCCAAAACCATGCATCTCCTTGGCTGGAAACCTCCACCCATAGGTTTCTTCAAATTAAACACAGATGGTTCGACTCAAGGTAACCCGGGTGGTGCTAGAGCAACTGGTATTATTAGAGACGCAAGTGGTTCCTGGATTAGTAGTTGCTCGAGAAAGATTAGGCACACGCACGCTATGGTAGTGGAATTGTGGGGCCTCCAAAATGGCCTCATGCTTGCAAAAAATCAAAACATCAAAAAGCTCATTGTCGAAGTGGATGCCCTTACAGTATCGAACCTCTTTTCCTTTGAAAATGTTGAGTTTGACTCTACCCATCCTTACATTGCTATTATTATTGATTGCAGGTCCCTTCTCTGTCATTTTAAGAAATCTCAAGTCAAGCACATCCACTGCGAGGCAAACCACTGTGTAGACCTTTTGGCAAACGAGGGTTTTACCGCTCTCGGGGACTTTTTGTTCACCCCCCCCCCCCTCTTGCATTATGTCCCAGTTGTTAGTTGATTCTTGGGGTGTCGTTTATTCCAGAATTTGTAGTTTGCCTTAGTTTTAATGAAATTTCCAGTTTGCCAAAAAAAAAAAAATCAAACATTAAATAATATTTTAAAAGTGGAGTTAATATAATTGAGTCCAAACCATAAGCTTAAACATTTGGGTAAAGTGGGGCTCTATATGTGAGATATTTTATCACTTGGGAGTCTTTCCAAATTGTTCTCTCCAACAGGCGTGTGCTATCTTTTTATTGGAACAAGACATCGTGTGAACTGATCACATATAAAACAAATTTCACTTGTTAGTCTCATTGATTCATGATCAAATTAGGTTTTGTTCCACAAGGAGGAGGAAGAAAATAATAGAGCAATTAAAATTGGAGACAAAAGTTGAATATTCTCTTTTATTGTTTCCAATGACTTCGTTGACCACTCGGTGCAAGAAGAATTATTATTATTATTTTTTCTATACTCTCCGAGGTTCAATCAAGTTTGACAAAGGTAATAGCTAATAAGATTGGCCTGGAATGGCCTGTGGACCATATATGGAACATAGAATTGCTCCATGGAGAAATTAGTGGAAAGATGAAAAAGATAAAGAGTGTCAATATCATCAGGCTCTCTCTCTCTTTCCTTAGTGGCTAAAGTAACAATGTCATTGTAGCACAGCAAGAGATAAAAGGTTGAGAGAAAAGAAGATGCAATTCTTGGTAAAGTCATTCGCTAAGGAAAGAGTGGCATTGCAGAAATTGCAGAGGCGCATAAACAAACAACAAATAGCCTCGAGGTGAGAGAGAGAAAGAGAATGTGACACACACTAAGAAGACAAGTGCTGTGCTGTGGGCCAGCATTTTCTTAACTTTAATTGCCTCAACCTTCCAAGCTAAAAAAAACAAACAAATAAGAAACCCAAAAAAAAAAAAAAAAAAAAGAAGAAGAAGAGGGTCTTCCTCTCATTGTCTTAGTCTGACACAGGCATGAACAAACTCTCTCCCTGATTATTTTCCCTAAACCCTTCTAAGAGACACTCTAATTGGCTTAATCTAGGAACTAGAGAGGTTGCAGGAAGATTCCAGACAAGCAAGGCTACGTCAACTCAGACACACACACAAAACAGAAAACACTCTCTCTTGCTGTGCTATACTAAACATAAAACAACATTCATTTTGGGGTTTGGTTTTAGGGTTTCAACTTTCAAGAGAGAGTGCACAGGACTGAAGGGCAAGAGCAATTATTAGAAACTGGACCAGTGTGCAGGCTGTGGGAGAGGACTAACATGACCTTGTCGGTTGTTCTGCCAGGACACACTAGGCTCCAAGTGTAGTCATCACTCGTTTTGAGTACAAACCAACCTACCCGTTCATTTTGATTTTATTGGGTCGGATGGGTGGTAGGAAGCACAATCTTCTTCTCACTTTTAACATTATATACATCCCTCCTTCTAAACTTTTCGGATGATTTATGATTAAAAAGGTTGGAGATTTATATTCTTTCATCAAATGTTAAAATCTTTAAAATCAGCTTTCATATATTTGCTTTCAGGGTACACTGATGGTGCAATTACAGCTTTCTTTCTACGATTCTTCTACATTTGATTTTAAGGGTAAGTGTAGTGTTATTTTTTTATTTTATTTTTTTAGCTCTTGTTGGGGCCCCATCTGAGTTTCATCTGGATAAATTTTTTTTCCCTCTCTTTTATTTTTATTTTTTACTTCCTTCTTTTATTTCTTGGTTAATCTGAGATTCTCTTTCTTTTTTGAATCATCTATTCCATCAGTCAATTTACTGCTCAATCACTTTGCTTACGTCTTTGGAAATAGGATTGAAATTAGTGAAATGGGTTGGTGGGTTTGGCACCCAAAACGTCAAGATCAGAACAAGAAAGAAAAGGAATAATTTTGGGTTTGCTAGTGATTATCTCTCTGATTAAGTTTTGTTCTTGGATTAAATGGGATGATTTAGGGTTAGAGAAGAATACAAGAAGATCCCATAAACTAACAGAAAATCAACATGGTTTAAGAAGTCATTTATTTATTATTTTTATTTTTTAAAAATAAAAAGGGAGGCTGAGATCAAGGCAAAACATAGATCAAGGCTTTACATCAGAAATCAGATTTGATGGAACTGAGAGGCCAAGATAAGGAAATAAGGATGCCACTGCCAAGCACCTTGGGCTATAATCCTACCCATAAAGACTCTTCAACCAAGCTGTCTTCTCCAACTGTAGCTTCAACTGTGGGAGAAAGAAGAAGAGATCAAACTGTTCAGGGTAATACAATCTTCAACCCAGCTCAAACCCTAGAGCACCAACACCACCACCATCCTCTTCCACAGCAACCAAATCCAAATTCATACAACAACGCACACAAACCAGGAAGAGATCCAGACGCAAACCCAGATCAAATCTCAGCTCCAATTGCAACCCCATCAGGTGCAACAACCACACCAATTACTAGTGCATCAAAAAAATCACCGACCCCACGACCACGACCACAACCACAACCGCAACAAAACAGTTCTACTATAAGGGCTGCACCACCAAAGGCTATTAGATATAGAGAATGTTTGAAGAATCACGCTGCCAGTATGGGCGGCCATGTTGTAGATGGCTGCGGAGAATTCATGCCAAGTGGAGATGAAGGCACCCAAGAGGCCTTAAAGTGTGCAGCTTGTGAGTGCCACCGCAATTTTCATAGAAAAGAAACTGAGGGTGAGTCACAATATGTCTCTAACTCTTACTACAACTACAATCCCAATACAAACAATGATAGAAGAGAAATAGTACTACCTCAACATCATCGTCCTCCTCCACTTACTCCACCGCCTCATCATCATCTTCATCATCATCATCATCGGCCTCATCCGGTGCCTATTGCTCCGATGATGATGGCCTTTGGAACCGGTGGTGGAACGCCAGCTGAGTCCTCAAGTGAAGATCTTGGAATGTTTAGGTCTGATCATCATGTCGGTGTGCAAGGTTTGTCACAAGCACGGCAATCCAAGAAGAGGTTTCGGACCAAATTTAGTCAAGAGCAGAAAGATAAGATGATGGAATTTGCTGAGAAGTTGGGGTGGAAGATCCAGAAGCATGATGAGCAAGATGTCCAGAACTTCTGTTTAGAAGTGGGTATAAAGAGGCAGGTTTTCAAGGTATGGATGCACAACAATAAACAAGCTATGAAGAAGAAGCAAATGTAAGGCAAATCAAATTCTTCGAACCCTTGAGATTACTATTAATTGTGAAAAAGAAATGCCTATATTCAATGAATGATTTTAGAGTAGATGTGCAAAGTGATATAGAATGGAGAAGATCATAGATTTGTCACTCACTTTAGTCTTTTTTTTTTGGGTAATTTTTAAGTGGCTTTGTAAACCTAAATCTGTAATCTTCTTCTTTGGTGGTTCTGAGTAACCATAATTAATCTCTGAGAAAACTATGTATGGTCATTCTACTGAAAACATATTGGATTCTCAGTCTCACCTTTTCTGATTTTTCAAAACTAGCTCATTTTTTACAAGGGAAAATAAGGCAAATAGAGAAAAGAAAACGAAAGATGATCCAGCTTTGGTGGACTCAATAAACATGAAAGGTGAGTTTATGGTCCAAATTTTCTGTTTCATTCAAAGAAATGGTTTTGTTTCAGTGTTTGTGTCTCTTGTAAAATACAATTTTTTGCCTCAATTTTTTTATACAATCTCTTTCAATTTCACTTCCTTGTCTAACCCTTTAGTTAATTACGAAAACTTTGGTTCCATGAAACCCTATAGTGGTGTTTTTCTATTTTCTCATGAATCAAACGGGACTGAAGAAGTCTCATTCTTGTAAAAGCTATTCGGACATTCATAAATTACGGCATTTTCCTCTCTTTACCTTGTATGAGAATTTACATCTATCATCCAACTCTTGTGGGTTATAATTCAGAATGAAACCCGACAGATTTTCGTTTGTCAGTATTCCTACTGTAGCAGTGTAGCACATGGAGACAAAGAGATAACATCTCCATAAATTCCAAGGTCCATATATACGGCAAATAATTTTGCGTGCTGGCCAGGCCGGAGAATACATTAAAGGAGTCATATGAGGAATTTTGCTAGAACATAGTCCAAACATAGTCCAAAGTAGATTCTAAGTAAAATTATTAATTCACACACACACACACACAAATTAAGATACCAATCGATTTTTGGTGTAGGCAAGAATTAAATTTTAAATCTCTTGTTTAATCATCAAAAATTTTACTAATTGAGTTAATTAAAACCCACACATAAAGGTGGCAAAATTTGATACGATTTGTGAACTTGACATAACAAGACACGACACGAAATTAGCAAGTTATGAGTTGAAACTTAATAGGTTAGTGTCATATTTGGGTTGACATGGCTGACCCGTTTAATAAACGGGTTGGGTTAGTGTCCAATACATGAAATTTGTTTGACTTTTCTGGCCTGTTTAATTGAATAAAATTTACCTATATACCCTTCAAATCCTAGGTATATATAAACTTATTAGTTGTTGTGGTTTATTTTCTTTAACATATTATGATTGATTATATGTGATATTTGAGATATGCTTTAATTTTGAATGATTATTTGTGATGCACTTACTCATTAATTCTGAATTTTATACTAAAAATATTTAATTTTTTGGTTTTTTCATAACTCAGTTTGGTTAATACTATTTTTTTTTTCATTTTGATAAAATCTGATAAACAGGTTGACATGATTGACTCGTTTAATAAATTATTCTTATTAGGATTAAGAATCCTTGACCCGTTTAATAAATATGTCGTGTTAGTGTTGACCTATATAGTCGGATACTAATGAATCGACACGACACGAACCCAACATTTGAACACGAATTGCCACCTCTACTCACACACGTTTAAATTGGTTGATCACAACAAGTAATTTGTAATAAATTTATTCTAAAGTTTAGATTAAATATTACATATTTACATTTTTAATTCAATGTTACATTATTTATAATTTTAAATGTCATGACATTGACTCTAGATATAATAAATTCCATAATTAATAAAAATAGTAGAGTTTAATTTCTATATAAATATGTGAATAGGCTAGATGCCTTGAGAAAGATACAAGAAACCAAGAAATTTTTTCTGAGTTAAGCTCATGATTTATCTTTCCCATTTAGGGTCTGTTTGGTTGGAATGGTGGAAAAATAGGAGGATAGAAAATGGAGAGAGATAGAAAAGTAGGAGGATAGAAAAGATTTTAATTTCTCTCATTTTTGTTTGGTTGAGATTAGAAAAGTAGAGAGATGAAGAAAGTGAGTTTATATAAATTTACTCATACACCCTTGTTAAAAAATGATGTCCAATTAAAACAAAAAAGTGACAAGCAACCAAAAAAAAAATCACCCAATTTATTAAAAAATAAAAATCATGTCCCAAAAAAAATCATATCTAGTTAAAAAAAAAAAAAAGGCAACATCCAGGAAAGAAAAGAAAAAAAGAAAGAAAAAAAAAGAAAGAAAAAGAGGCAA
The DNA here is from genome assembly GCA_032878915.1 of Castanopsis chinensis. NCBI lineage: Eukaryota > Viridiplantae > Streptophyta > Magnoliopsida > Fagales > Fagaceae > Castanopsis > Castanopsis chinensis. Next base: position 3,802,937 of record JAVQMG010000122.1, on the reverse strand, counting down.
CGTGCCACCCCTTCCTCCCAAAAAAAAAAAAAAAAAAGCAACGTGTAGAGGAAAGAAAAAGCCAAAAAAAAAAAAAAAAAAAAAAAAAAAAAAGGAGAGGGACTGAACATGCGCATTTTCTATACTATTATTTAAAGAATTTTTCCTGTTTGGATTCCTTATTTTTTAGTTCAAAAATGCCTTTATATCTCTATGTTTAAGTAGAGATAAAACTAAAGGACAATCTGGTAAACATGCAACTATAACTCCCACTAAAATACTGCCTAAAAAATAGGACAACTTTCTTGCAAATTTTTAAATTACTTTATCCACTAATAAAATTATATTTTCAAAATAAAGATTATATATATAAAATAAAATAAAAAACACAATTTTTTTTTCTACAAAATAAGACCACTAAAAAAAAACAAAACCTCATTGCACATGCTTTGCGCATGTGATGAAGCTAGTTGTCTATTAAGTAGTTTCATTTTCTCCTTTTAATTTTCACTCTATTTTGGAGAGAATTTTTTGGTGAGCCCGAGGAGAAAACACCTAGACTTTACCATTTATCTTCCTTCTTCCCACCCAACCAAACACACTCAAAAAAATTTTCCTTCCCATTTTCTCTCCAAAGTTTTCCATCCATCCTATTTCATCTCCAAACAAACACACCGGTATAAAAAAAATAGATAGCATGCTTGTGAGATTCTGGAACAATGTTTCTCACCCACATATAGAGTTATGGAAATGAGTTATTTATGCATGCAATTACAAAACTTGAGCAATGCACCACTACAGTGTGTTCCTGCTTTAAACACACAGACAGCCACAAAGGGAGAGAGCGTATTAGATGAAATTGGAAAGGGTCCAAAATGTGCACTGTACAATAAATACACAGCGGCAGAACCTTTTGTGAAACATCAATGAGGTGAGGAACTATGCTTGAAACAATACAAAGAGATTTGAAAAATTATCTTTTAAAAAGGTAAACTTGTATGAAAGACAATGTCAAATAAGTTCACGCTAGATGAAGTTCCTCAAAAGATGGAAGGGTTCACACTTTATGTAAATTAAGAAGACGATCTTAGCTGCAACAAACAGAAGAATCATGCGCTTTACACATTACTCATAACCAAGGATAGAGGACTTCACTTGCATATGGATCAGAGGGCGTAATTACAATGATATGTACACAATTTCTAGAGAGGGAAAATATAAGTATTTAGAGGGCAGGAAAATAGAATTTTGGTTATTTCTAATGAAACACTTGATAACGTAATAAAAACAAAAGATAAGAAAGGGATAAAGTTTGGATTTGACTGAGGAAATCCTTACCTTTGTGAACCTTTTGAATTTGATTGAGGAAATTCTGACCTCTAGAAACCAATTAGGATCCAATTTGATTAAACTTATCTGATATCTTTATTCAATCATACTTGGCTAGTTTTATACCACTTGCTACAACTTAACAATTGAAAAATAAGAACTCCACTGCGTTTACAATCCAAAAACAAGGAACTGCCCACAACGTGAGCTACAATAACTCAACTACCTAAACTATTAGGACCCTAACAACAGAAAACAAACCCCAACATTACAATAAATAAAAGATAATAACAATACCAAATACCAAATTCTAACGTTAATTAAAAAAAATAGTAAATAAACTAAATTACTAATGGCAGCTATTATTTCTCACATCAGTTAGTTGTTGGAACCAACTATTTCTCAACATCCCAACTCTTCCAGTGTTACCCGTATAGATACCAAGTACACAAACACACATCTCCTTCATAGAAAACCACTCTTACAATTACTCTAATGGACCCATAATTCCAAATACATGTACTCATCATAAACATTACAGTTTTATAGCAAAAATGCAAAGAACCATAGGACAATAACAAATTGAGAAGGAAGAGTCATAGACAAACGGTGGAGAATCATGGACATAAAAGATAAATGAACTTTATGATTGAGAAGGAACCAGTTCACCAATCTATATATTAATAGCATTTTAATTTCTAAAGAAAATTGAGACAAGTGATATGTCAAACCTTGATGAAAACCTAGCTTGATGTCTTTGATTTGATGCATATCTTTAATGAGGTACCCAATGTCCACCTAAATTTATAAGAATTTACAGGCTATTGTCCTTTTCAGTCATTTTCTCCTTGAATACATTCAAAACCCCTGAGTTGGCACGATGATCTATCACTTCATCAACGTCCAGGCAGAAATAAATGATTAATTAGGGCATCTCCTACAACTATTAAATCTTCATTAATGTCCATGCAGAACTATATGATTAATTATGGCAACGCCTACAACATTTAATTTCTATCGATTTTAACTACAGTTAATAGCACCATGGACAGCAAAATAAGGATTCTAGCTTGTACAAACCCTTCAAAAATTATGATTAAATTCTCTAGTTAGATTCCAGTTTTGCCTTTATTTCTAAAATTACATCATAAAAGTCGCACAGCAATAAAATTTCTATGCTGGATTTGTAACATTCTCGTATAGTGGAATCTACTCATAACTTAAATTCATATTTCTGAAATGTAACCTAGCCCAAGTTATTTAGTACTTTGGACGCAATGTACATAATAGTGGATTATGTTAATTCCACACCCAAATTGAGAACAACCAAGAGTATGCCCAAAATGAGAACCACAAAGTATCTCCGAACAATTTTTGCATTTGAATTCGTAATTCATACCAAAAATAAAAAGAAGACGCAGAAAGAACAGTTAATTCCTTGGATACAAATTCCATTATCCTAAATATGTTTCAAAGAACATATTATCAGAAAAGAAGGAAACATAGCAATAAACCTAAACTCACAGTCACAGATGGCTTCAGCAAGATAACATTGCTAAAAGTAGTTTGTCCATTTCATAGCTCTGCTTTATTCTTCCTCATCTTATCCCCAAGATTGCCTGTGGCTTCCGAAGCCTTCTCCTTAGCACCCTCATATTTAGCCTTGGCTTGTTCAGTCATGGTGTCCTTGGTTGACATGTAAGTATCCTCCACTTGTTGCTTACTTTTGTCATAGGCATTAGCTGCTTTATCTTGCCCATATCCCACTGCTCCTGCCACGGTCTCTTTGGCATCATAGGCCTTATCTGAGGCCACATTTGAAGCCACATTTATTTTCTCCTTAGCTACATCATATGCATTGCCTACTTTATCTGCCATTGTATCTTTGGCATCATAAGCCTTCTCTGAAGCCATGTTCATTTTATGCTTAGCTTCATCATAGGCATCACTTGCTTTCTCTTTTCCATACTCAACTGCCCCAGACATCATCTCTTTAGCATCATTGGCTCTATCATAGGCCACATCTGTAGCAATGTTTGAGACCGTGTTAATTTTCTCTTTAGCTCCATCATACATATTGCCTGCTTCATGTTTTCCATACCTCATTGCTCCTTCCATCATCTCTTCAGCATCACCAGCCTTATCATAGGCAGTTTTTGTAGCCATGTTTACTGTCTCACTAGCATCATTGTAAGCATTACCTCCTTTTTCTTTTCCATGTGACACTGCTTCTGCCATTGTGTCCTTGACATCACCAGCCTTATCTGAAACCATTCTTATAGTTTGACCCACTTTCTCAGATGTAAAGTCCTTCATACCACCCGCCTTTTCATAAGCGGTGTTAGCTGCATCCCCAACCTTCTGAGAAGCATAATTTGATGAATCTGGAAAACCCAAAGAAAAAAAAAATACAATAAAAGATTTTTAAAAAAAAATTACTTGTTAATGCAAAAAGTCATTGTTAGCACAAACGAATACCAGATGCGGCAGAATTCATTGTATCTGTGGCCTTCCACGCAGCATCCCCAGCTTTATCCATCATGTCTTGGGCTCCTTCTCTTGCATTTTCTTGTCCAAGTCCAAATCCCCTAATAAAACATTGCAGCATAATGATCAATTACCTTTCAAAGCATAAAAGATAATCATAGTTGCCAAAAAGACATTCAGCTTATATCTTTCGTACGGACAAAAAAGTATCTTATGTAACAAATATAAGCAATACACATTTTACCTAGATGTCTCACATACATATCAAAATGATGTTATATATATAATGGATATAAGCGATACTCATTTTACCTAGATGTCTCACATACACATCAAAGTGATATTACATATACTTGTCACTTAAATATCACCCCTTTTTGACAATAAAGTTTCATATGCAACTAGTTACAACATACATATCAAAGTGATATTACATATATTTGTTACTTAAATATCACCCCTTTCTGACAATAAAGTTTCATATGCAACTAGTACACGTAACGCTTCTTTCGCGTGTGTATGTGACCCACGACCCACGCATAAAAATATCACCTACATGTAAAAGTGATATATATTTATGCTCACCTCCATGTGAAAGTGATACATATATTCGTCACATAAGATTCCACCTTATTGAGGAAACCTAAATATATTAAAGTTTGTCGTAATGCAAGAAAAATATGAATTTAGAGCATTAAATCATAATATCAAGGGCTAGAGCAATGGGTTGCCTTGGATCAAGCTTGAGATAAAAGGTGATTCATTCTCATCTCAAACAGTTCATTGGCTCATTACAATATGCAATTAGGGCACCAATATGTTCCTATCCCCACTTAATGTCTCTTGTGGGACTCACTTAACCTTTATCTCTCTCTCCTAGAAGAACAGTTATGAAAGTTTGCTAATCATGTCACTTTGTTTTATATCACACTGTATATGTAATTTCAATACCCTAAAATAAGAACTGAAAGCATGACATATTGGGACACATAAAAGATTTAAATATTGATCTTATCAGGGTTAGAAATTAACCGCAGGAGAGGTAAAAAATAAGTTAGATAACATGATCAATAGTAAAAAAAATTTTACTAAAAAAAAAAAAAAAGTGTGAAGAGAGTAATGGGTGAATACTCAGCAAACTTTTCATAAGCCCAATCGGCCCAGGAATCAGTTGTGTCCTTGGCATCTTGTGTTGCTTCGGCAGCCCATTGTTTGATCTCCTCTGCTTTCTCCTTGGCATTCCCTGCTTCTTCATTCATCGTTTCCTTCGCAGTGTCCAGGTCCAAACACCAACACATACCCACCCACATGATCACTACCCATAACACCAATATCAAAGTCTTTCCCTTTGCCATATCTCCGTCTCAGTCTCAATGAAAAGTTTGTTCAAATATTAAGTGGTAACCAGAGTTAGAGATTGATTCAAGTGAGTTTTCAAGATTGTCATATTTGTGGGGTATTGCCTTTTTGTTTATAAATATCAGTGAGAGATGGTTGGTGTTCAAGTGTTCATGTCGGTCCTCACGTGGCAACACTAGGGGATAACGTGGCGGCTACTTAGGATGGTTATGAGAAAGAACAATGCTATTGCGCCACTTGTTGCTTAACCAAGCCTAGTTTGCCCATGTCCCGCCTACTTTTGTCTCTCCCTCTCGCAACAGCGAGTCTTTCTCCACAGAAAAAGCAGGGCTCAAAGTGCTCATTTCATTGGCCATTAGAAAAAGAAAAAGTCTCCTGGTCCAGACGGAGACACGAGGCCCACAGAAGCTGGGGCCTGTAAAAAGAGGAGTAAAAATATGAGTTTCCAAGAAATGAAAAATCGCTATAAATTTTAAATCAATTCTTTTTTTGAAAAAAATCAAGTCTTAACTATTTGAGTGGTTGCATGGTAAATGATACATTCCTTCTTCTATGTTTTGGACAAGGCGCGTTTGATCACTATTCATTAAAAAGTAAAAGAACACGGACAAAAAATTACAGGGTCCAAGAAAAGAAAAGGGAAGAGTCTGCTTCCGGATTATTTGCTAAAAGCTTCCACCACTGTCTGATGTTCTCGATTGTAAAGCTCTAAAAATCCTAGGTAGACTGGACCACAGATACCAGGTAAGTGCACAGTTTGGACCTTAGCAATTGCAGCCCATTCCCCCACACACTCAAAGAATCTAATCTGATTTCAAATCAAGAATTATCTGAAGTGCAGCGGCCAGCGGGTGTCTCACAGTGTATGATCCAAATTGATATCTTCTCATTCCAACACACTGAGCACAGAGAGAGAGAGAGAGAGAGAGAGGAAGGAAAGGAAGATCAATTTATCAAACACCCCCCCCCCCCCCCTTTTCCTTAAAAAAGAATGACAATCACTCCAATATATATAAGGTAAAACATGATTAAAACAAAGCAAAATTTTCCAATATTTGGGCTTTATAAAAAAGAAGCCTGCTTTTCTACTCTGCAAGTGTAGTCTCAGATGCATGTTCCCTAGCTAAAAGCTGGTAGACCACCCTCAGTAGCTAGTTTTATTCGTTGGTGATGCTCCACAACCTTGTAATCTACAACTTCCTTAAACAGCTGGGTATCCAACACACAATCTGGGCGTGCATAAACAGCTGCTTGGACACTGGCAATTAGTTTTGCTATCTCACGGCCGGAGAACCCTTCAGTCTGTCGCGCAGCCTCTCGGATCACCTCATCAGATACATCTTTGATAGTTATCTTTTGTGTCTTTTTCTTAAACAAAACACCCCACTTAGCTGTGCTGTCGCCCTCATCAGAAAGGTACTTGTGCAAGTAGAGTTTCAGCAGTTTAAAACGTTCCTCCTCCCCTGGAATTGGAAACTCAATCACTTCATCAATGCGGTCAGTAACAGCACTGTCAAGATCACCTGGCCTGTTTGTGGCGAGAACAAGCACTGTGTCTCGAGACTGATCTCCAGTTCGGAAAAGCAATGCATTTAGAGCACTTCGTTGTGCTTCACTCATATGTGTACTGTTGCGCCTGCATTGGATCAATAGTACAATTACAAAATTGATTGCCAGAAGAAACTCATAAGTCATAATCATGATTCACCAAAGAAGAACTCTGGCAATATAAACATGACATGAGCACATAAATTGTTCTAAACTATTTAACTTATTGCCACTAAATATTAAGGAGGGGGGGGGGGGGGGGGTGTGTGGGGGGGACAAAAGAAGCAGTAACAGTTTTGGTTTTCAGTTTTATATTTAGGAATGAGGGTAAAGTCTTAAACAGAGTGCATTTCACACTATTCTTACAGGAGAACTTTTTGAAACAAATATCATGAAAATAGAAGCCAGTAAAAGATCTTTATGAAGAAAAAATTAGAGTAAACTGGAATTTTTAATTAAATGCATAAATGAGAGAATGTGTAATCAAGGTACTGAGCTTTGTTACATATGAAGTCACATACAAGTCAACGAGGATATATTTAGGTGCTGCTATATATGCAAAGTTTACAACAGTGAGACTCTTGGGATGCCACCAACTTATCCAGAGTGCATTAAAAGCAATGGTAACTTCATGAGAAGTAATAAAGATTTCAAAACCTTATCAGCATCATATAAATGATAAAATAATGGACCAAGAAACTTGATAAAATAATAACAGGCAGAGAGAAGTTTAACCTTCAAAAAATGAAAAAGAAAGAAAAAAAAATCTTACTCGCATAAGAAAGCATCTGCCTCATCAATAAAAAGCAGTAAACCTTTCTTCGATTTTTTAGCCCAATCAAATATCTGGTGAATTTTGGTAACGGCCTGTGCACCCAGTGGCACAACATCTCCTCCTGTCATCATGGCATAATCCAAACCCTGTATGAGAAGACTCAAGGGTCAACAATAGCAAAAAGAAAATAATATAAAATATTCACAGCCATTGAAGCCATTCCCCTCATAAAAAGTAAAAGGGCTGTAAACACCACAAATATATTGGATAGGTCTTGAAAGTTAAATTGTATCAAATATTTACCATATCAATGCCTCTTATCTGAGAAGACGTCACCAAATCTATTTAATTTTGATGTCATTGTGAACTATAACATATCTATATCACAAATATATCTGGAATTCGTTTGTAAATCACTGATTGTTTTGACCAAGTATTTCCTTTTTTTTTTTTTTTCCTTTTTTTCTTTTTTATCACAAGTATTTCAATTTCTAAATCAGTACCCAAAAAAAAAAAAAAAAAAGAATAATAATCAATGAAATTAACACCTTCATTTATACAATGGTAACTTTTTTTTAAGGCTCCAAATTTGTTAATCCAGGTTCTTCTGTTCATATCCTCTTTATACATCTTACACTTTGAGACATACTTCTATCAAGTAAAATACCAATAAAAGCCAACAAGGAACATACAAGTTAGGCAGCAGGTATCAAATATTAGTACAATGAAGTCGTAAGTTAACAGCATACCGATTTCCGAGCTATCTCCCTCGCAACCATAGTTTTGCCAGTGCCAGGAGGGCCATAAAACATCATATTACGAAAGGGTGCCTGATGAGTTTTAGTGTTTGCTGTAGCACGAGAAAGTTGGTCTATTCTCCTTTGCAACGAAGGATGGAGAACAATATTACCAAGACCATTTTTACTTCCCACAGGCCCTGCTGCTCCAGCTGTTGTACTAGATTTCAAAATTTTATTTTTTGCTTGAGAAATTAGTTCTGACCCTGGAAATCTTGCAATGGATGATTCCCGAATAAGTGATGGCTGCCCCAGAATCCGATTAACATAACCCCACATAACCCTCGCTCCTTCTCTGTAAACACGGGGGAAGATCACCAGAGAAAATCAAACGACTTATCCAATTACAAGTATAAACATCACGATCATATCATCTACAAGTACTTGACAACAATTAAGTTATTCAGTTTGATTTTCTGGATAATTGTAATTTTTATGCACTGTAATCTGTTGTTCTGCTGTCTCCTTAGTACACTGCTTGTGTGCTTTGGTTTCTTGTAAAGTTCAGTTTTCTTTCAATAAAGCATTACTTACTTATCAAAAATAAATAAATAATTTATTCAATGGGCAGGGATTCTTTACAGATAAAAGTAGAACAAGGCTTTAACCATAGTCATCGGAGACTAAAAGTGAACATTTCTACTTCACTTATTCTATCAAAAAGGTTGATAGGGTACACTTGATGAGAACCATATGGTAGTGGTGCAACAAATGTAATGAAAGATTGCAATGTAGCAGTGGTGGTGGTGTCATGTTGGAGGTTAGTGTTGATAGTAGGTTGAGGGAGGGGAAGGCAGAGGTAGTGATGTCAAAGATGGTGGACATTGCAGGAACTGCCTTAGTCCCACATACTCCACTTTTTTTTTTTTTGGTACATGCCTTCTCAATGTTCTCATAAACATATGTTTTTGTGGTAAGTCCAAGTTGTATCCCCATCCAACATCTCTTCAAGTCAAATTATTCCACTTGTCCATGCATCATGATTAGAATTATTGCAAGATCTATTTATTTATTAATTTGATAACTACGATTCTTGCATGATTTCTAACTAGGTCTCTGATCATGGATGGACCAAGCAACAGCCACAAATCCCATTTTCATACTCGTTAAGTTGATATTTGCTGAGAAAAAGATAAAAATGACCGAAGCATAAAAAAAAAAAAACTGCAACAGAAAAAGTATGTTTTTACTGCAGTGACCGAAAAAGAATACAATGAGAAGACCAGCAAACAAACCTAGTTGTATAAACTCCTGCAGCCAATGCAGTGGCTCCTCCAACAGTCATAATCAACTTATTCCTATCAGTCAGTAAGACCCTAAAACCCCCTGCAGATTAGAGTTCAGCAATGGTCAAGTCAATAGGTACTGCATTCCACCTTAACGGCAATTATTAATATCAATAACAATTTGAAGTCCAATCAATAATTAGATAAACCTGATATACAGGAGTGTAGAAGCTAAGATCAAACTCTTTTATAAAATGGAATAAACAGCTTCCAATGTTTCAATTCATGCACCATTATGTGAGTATTAATTTCTGTAATTTTGCTATCACGTTCTACAATGCATCTGATGTCCTAAATGTAATAATTTTTTTAAGAATAAAGATAGAATTAGAAAAATATACAGAGAAAAGGTTCCAATAGTTAATAAATATAAAAGGGTAAATTTCACTAACCCTAAGGTTTGGACTAATACCAACCAGGTCCAACACATTTTAAAATTGACCCATTTGGTCCCTAAACCAATTTGGTCCTAATTAAACACTGTTAGGCCCATCTCAATCCGTTAGTCACTTAAGCTCAGATCTATTCTCTTTCTCCTCTCTCTGATTCTCTTGTCTACCCATCTTCTCTCATCTTTCCCTAACCCTAAACTCAGATCCTCCAAAACCTCATGGCTACCACATCAAGCCACAGTCACCGCAAGCCTTTACCGCAGTGGCTCTCTCTCTCTCTCAGCCATGGCCGAACACCACGAAGCCCAGACCACCACAAATGGCAGCTGAGCTCAACACCACCACCACAACCGCCGGCCACTGCCTCTTACTCTTTATTTCTCTCTTATTCTCTTCTCTCTTCTTTTTTTTTTCTCATTTATTTTCTCATAAACAAACCCCCTTTTGTGTTTGGTTTTGTGATTGGTTTTTTGGTTTGGTTAATTTAGGGATTGAAATTCTGGTGGCTGTAGGGATTTAGTGATTTGGATTTGGATTTGTAAAATGGAGTACTACGTGTTTTGAGCTTTGGCTATTAGGGTTTTGAAAATGGGATTTTGTGGTTGATTTCAAAATGGGTTTGGATGTACTGTGTATATGTGCCTGAATCAGTAATGGGTTAGATGGTGAGGCAGTGATTTTGTTTGGTTTTGTACAGGAGAAGAATTTGATGGATTCATTAGTAAAAATTTGTGTATATATTTTCTGCATATATGTCTCACCAATTTGGTATTCGTTTGGCTGGGTTTGGTGTACAAACTGAGAGAAAAGAGAGGGGTAAGGGCTTGGCTAGGTTTGGTGTACAAACAAGGAGAGAAGAGAGGGACAAAAGAGAAAATAGAGGGACGAGTTAGAATCAGAGAGAGGAGAGAGGGACTAACGTCATTAAAGGTGTTTAGGGACTACATTGGTTTAAGGGACCAAATTGGTCAATTTTAAAATGTCTTGGACCTAGTTAGCATTAGCCCAAACCTCAAGGTAGGTTAGTGAAATTTACCCAATATAAAATAATCACAAAATTTCCAAGACAAATTAAGTGTTTTGTGTAAAAACTTAATTTATTAAGTTCAGGTTAAAAATCATCTTCAAATTTGGCATTTCAGTGCAGTGACTCTGTAATCTCATAAAGTTACAAAGCTTTGTTGTATTGAGAGGAGAAAAATATAGCTGCACAAGTTAAACTATATAGTTGCAAGATATATAAGACATAAGACAGCAATAAGGTTCTAACTCTAAAATTGCACATTCCAAGTTTATGAAACTTCCCTTTAAATAGAAAATTATCTGAGTAGAATGCTCATAACTATAAACCCCAATATGTTAGGAAGCAAAAATGAATTCCAAATTTATTAAACTTTCCTTTAAATAGAAAATTATCTACGAGAAGACAAATAACATCATATTGGAAAAGCTTAAAGATGTTCTTTATCTACATCTTATTGCAACATGTGTGTAACTTTGTAAGGAAATAAATACTCAAGCTGTATACGGTACAGTTACACAGTTAGCTTAAAAAGCATGACACAAAATAGCCAGGAGAGCCAATCCATTGAGAAGTAAAGGACAAAGGAAAAGGATGCAAACCAGCCAGAGCACATGGCTGAACAAAGATCCAAGAAACCACTTATTTTTGGATCAAATTGTCACCCTTGCAACTTAGCTACATGAATACATATACAAGCTTGTCAGTTGTGTATACCTTCAATGTGACTAAAAGTTGTATTGATTGCAGCAAGCCATTTCTCTCTTTCACCATTAATCCGTTCTATAAGCATTCTCCTGTTATGTTCCTCAGTCAGTTTTGCTTCATGGGCTCGACCCTCAGCCTCTGCCATGGCCTTAACTCTTATGGTTTCCCTTTCTATTTCAGCTCTCTCTTTCTCAGTTTGGCGCCGCTGAGCTTGAACCTGTTCCTCAGTAGCTCGTTTTGCTTGTTCTTTCCGTATAGAGGACTCCTCTTGCATCCTAACCAACTCAACATTATTTTTCCTCTGAACTTCATGATCTGTCTGCAAAAAATGAGGGAAAAAAATTGTAACTAAATGTTTAAAAGTAAAAGTCTTACCATTTGATTTTTTTTAACATAAATAGGTTAGGTCCAGAGAGAGAGCAGCAAAGAACATTCCTTTCTCCTCACTTGCAATACATAAGGATTGTGAACATAAGTTTCAAGCAGAAAAGAACATTCTGCTCCCAAAAGGGGAAGGGCAAAAAGGAAGGCATAAGGTATAATGGCCAATGACAGACTCAATATGCACCTATATAAATAGAAAGTAGTTCCACCACTGCCGCAGCTATTACTGATTCCTTTTAGCGAGAGGAAACTTTTTTCAAATACCAATTAACTGGTTAGAATGCTATAGTTTGCCCGGTTTATGTCCTATAGTTTAAAAAAGATACTTAAAGAAAAATTTATTTCGCTGTTTGCACCTGCATTCTTTTTTTAGCCAGGTCATTCTCATATCGCATCACTTGTGCCTTTGCCTGCGCTTGTTGCTGTATTAGCTCTCTTTGCTCTTCATGCATTTTCCTCTGCTTATCCTGCCAGTGCAAACCAATATAGTGTATACAGTGAATTGGAAGAATACCACAATGATTCCCTAACAAAATTAATCAGACAGCTTTTTACAATTCAACTAAACATTACAACTGAAAGATTCAAAGCTAAAAAGGTACAAGTTTGATGACATCTACTTCTGCATGCATAAAAAACTTAGCTTAGACACAAAGTGTAATGTGTACGAGCCCGTATAATGAAAAACAACTGTGCCTATTACCACCCGGAACCACTAAAGCACAATTGTTCAAGGAGAGAGTATATACACAAAAGAAACTGTATAAGCAGAAACAGGCTATGAATTGATTGCCAGACACGGAAACTATAAAGTTAGAAGAGAAATTTTAACATAGATTCTGAGCAAATTTTGGAGGCTCATGTTAGCACTTTAAAACAATAAGTATTATTGCATTCAGTTTAAGAAAAACATAAAAAAAAAACACTACCATTTGGCCTACTTCAAACATATATACCCAAACAAATTTCCAAGTATGCATTATATAATTCAGTGAGAACAACATCCTATAATATAACTAAAGCTAGTGGATAGGGTGAAGGAAATGGAGAATCGCTCACGATAGCACGTTGAGCTTCAATTGCTTCGTGATGAATCTTCTCTGCGGCCAACTCCTCAAGGCGAACCTCTTCTTGCTTTCTCATCAGTTGAAAAACCTGCCCAAACACATCATCTGTTAATATCTTATTGCTACATTTCGTTGGGCATATACACATGGTCTCTCAATTGATCAAAATTTCGTTTCATTTTCCCATGTTTTCTCGGCAACCAAACACATCATAAAGAAAAAAGAAAAAAACCTGTTTAGAGTAGGGGGAACTGTTGATTTCGCGAAGAGCTTTAGCGCCTCGTTCCAGTGATTCAGGATCGAAACCGGAGCTTCTGGAGGAGTCTTCGGCCTGGGCTTTCTTATCTGACTTGGATTTCGAGGTTTGGTCTCCCTCGGGAGACGGAGACGGAGACGAAGACGAAGAGAAAGGATAGAAATTGAAGGGACCGTCGGCGTAGGCGCGGTTGGAGAGGGTGGACACGGACGCCGACGCCGCCGCCGCCGCTGCAGCCATTGCTATACACGACGATACTCTCGAAGCAGCCATAGCTTTTTTTGAGAGATTTTCGAGCTCTGAATCTGATCTGATTTTTATTTTTATTAATTATTAAAATAAAATGAATGGAATTTTAGGCCATTGGGGAAAAGGGTTTAGTGTACTCTGGCTCCAGCATAACCCCCATAAACCCTCTTTCTGCTTTACTTTTAGGGTTTAAACGGAACTAAAGAAAAAAAACATTGAAAATTTGGGGGGTTTCTGTCTGTGTTGCGCTTCGCTAGAAAGGGCTTGCGTGGAGAGCAATCTAATTGGGCCCCAGGGCTTGGACCGTTATATACAACTCTCTAGATTTTCGTAGGGTAATTTTATAAACAAAATTTAGTTATAAAATTAGTTATAGTTTTAGGTTATAAATTAACTAAATAAAATAAATATTACTGTATATTTTGTAAATTTAATCGTTGAATTGTATGTTTTTTTACGCTCTTAATACATATGTCAAATTTTATGTTAATCGGATATTATTTACTATATAATTTATAAACTTATATTTTATGTATAATTTTAAATTATAAAAAATTACAATTTAAAAATGTATTGATGACATAGCTACAACCGATTTTGTAGCTAAATTTTGTCCTAATTTTATTACAGAATTCTCAAAACATCTTAAAATCTACTTATTTTTTAAATGGATATTTAAGATTTTTTTAAAACCACCTCTGTGATAAATCAAGTTTTAAGATTTTAATAATTTTATTTAGAGTGAATTAAAAAGAACAATAAAAAAAATGGTATTATTTTAAATGTACATTTAACCAATGTTAAAAACTTAAAATCACTTTTTATTTCACTTTCAAGAAAATAAGATGGTGCTAAATAAATTAGTTAAATGGACGCTAAGGGCTCTAGAATGTGCAACAGTGCACGTCATTACATGGATCAACACCCGACATTCTCAAGAGTGATGGCTAAATTCAATATCAATATGCCAATCTTTAAAGAATAGCATCTGATGGTACAAAACCGAAGTGTTATAACATGACAGAATATGAGTATGAGCAAAGCTTGAGTCCTTGTTGCAATGACGACGCACGGCTACAAGTTGACACATGGCACCATTATAATAGGTTTAGTGCATTAGAACATTGGACGCAAGCTAAGTCCTGTGAATATTATTAATTAGTAAAGGATCAATCTCGAACATGAATCAAGTTTAAAACCCATCCATGTATTGGAAACACGTAATTGTGATCTCTAGGGAGAACCCAGCTGCAGTGGAACCACGATTTATTGAAGGTATTTTTCTGTGTATAGGTAATAGTGATATTCATTTGAGACAACATGTGTGGAGGCAGTGGAGCTAGCATGCCTTTTTTGTACACAGAACAGAATTGGAATAATCAAACAAAAATGAGGTCCGTTGTTTGCGAGGTGCTGACATTCCCTTATCCTTCATTTTCAATCTCCTTAATTAGTCTTATTCTTCCAAATCTTTTTTGGTTCATATTCTCTCCTTACTAGACATCCGTTTCAACCTTTTTTTAGTTTGCCTCTGTTTTTTTAGATACTTATATTCGTTCCTCATCTGCTCAACTTGCTCTACTGCAATATTATTATTACAAAATTCAGATTCTCAACCTATCCATCTCAAATGCTTTGAGAGAATCTAGAGGGCTATGAGGTCAGCCATTAGATCTCAACGCCACTTTTTTTACATTACACTCACTCACTAAGCTTTTTTTTTTTTTTTTTTTTTTCCTAATAAGACCATCAATAGTAATTCTCATTTTCAATTATAAAAGTCATTTTACCAGCATTAAGGTGTATAAATACTCCACTTTTGTTAAAGATAATGGCTCATATTCTGAATGGTAAAGTAACACTGGTTTCTAGCTAATATGCTGCACCATGCATGTGGTAAGGATATAATAGAAAATTCAACGTATCGGATTGGAGCTTCTTGGGTGGTATAAATTCATTGATTATCCTTATTTTGACGTACTGTCGAATTACGTAAATCAATTTTGCTGTTCTCTACGTATTCTCTTTTTTATCTTTCGTTGCTCATATTTGAAATCTTCAACAATTTTATTTCGAGGATATATTAATTTGCACATGAACAGTTATAGTAATCATTTTAGACCGAAGAGTGGAAACTTACTCACATGCTTAATAATACTTGCTTCATACAGAGAATTCTTAACACCAGACTACTAACACAATTAAACAAGACAAGCGCACGCGCACACGTGCGTGTATATATGGAAAGGAACACAACAAAAGAAGAAATTGATCTAGTTCGATACTTTTTGCAGTATGCTATTGTTTACAGTCTGCTTATGATAGTATGATAACCACTGAGATCGTCTCGAACTTCATTGGAACTTTGGAACCTTAGTTACTTCAAGACCTGCCAGGCAAAAAGTAATGAAAATAGTTTTAGTCCAAAGAATAAACAATATTATTTGAAATGGTTACGGATCAACATGACAAGGTTGAAAAGATCCAAATTATAGAAAAGCTGTCACTTAAATCATTAAAGAACTGGTTCTGAATGAAGACAAAGGGAAAAAAATTTTAAAAAGTAATAATAAAAAAAGGTTGCTTAGGAGTGAAGAGAGAATAAATATTGAGTAGGATCTAAACGAGAATCATCTTAGAAATCAGAAAACAGAAGCCAAAGTAGTGTATCTCACATGGCAATTGTTTGAACTAGTAAGCATAGGACCTTTGACGAGAGTTATCCAGAAGTGGTAGGATTAGATCTCATGTAAGCTTTGTTTGGCTTAGGGACAGGATAAGAAATTGCAGGAGTGTGGTCAGGCATTGGCTTTTTTCATTAAATAAAAGTGATAAAAAGCAGTCAGGTAAACAAGATGTTGGCCTTATGATGAATTGGAGAAATTGATGGACCACGTAGAACTATCACATCAGAGTTCACAACCTTCACTTTCAAGAATAATTGCCTGGCCCTACAGCAAGAATTACTTCTAAGGTAATGATGGTGCAGAAATTAACTGGGATTTCCTATGGTTTGTAACTTAAAAGGACCTGGAAGGAACTAAAAGTGCATTGCAGATATACCATTTGGAACAGTGTTGCCCATCACTTTCTATTTATATATTGAACAACTAACTAGCATTCTGTCATTGATTTAGATGGGTCATTGCACCATAATTCAAAGTGAGGAATTAGGTGAAATAGCATTATCCTTTCATTATAGCCACCAGTATGCAGTGTATATGTAATAATTGTGCAGGTACTGACTGAATGGAAAAATAGATCCATGTGGAAAGTTGTATGAAAAGCAATTATTTGGCTCTACTACTTAGTAGAAGCCTAAATGCTGTTACACGCTATTTTACACATCCGTGCAAAAAATGAAATAACTATTTCAGTGCATTTTGTGTGCGTTTGTACGAATATGTAAAACAGTGTGTATAACAAACACTGCTCTTAGTAGAAAGTAACTAGTTATTACCTCTACTGGTCATACACAATGGCTTACCCATTGTTACCACTTGACCTGTAATTAGGGAATGGGACTCTGCCAGACTCAATGTGCCTGACATCCTCTATAAGGATCTCATAGTGCCTCTTCACCTCCTCAGCAGATTTTCCTCCTACAGCTTTGGCAACCTTCTGCCAGCGGTCAGGGGTGTCCTTATCATACACAGCCAGGGCCTTTTCAAATTGTTTGTTCTCCTTAGTAGTCCAAGAGGAGCTAGAGCTACGTGAAGAACTGAGAGAGTTGGATGCCATTGGTGGATATTTATTTAAATGCACTACGAGAACAACTGGCAAGAGGTACTTTGACAGGCTTTGGAGGATGAAAATTCAGGAAGAGGTTGGAATCTAAATGTGAATGAAAGAGTGTGACAAAAGTGAATCGCACAAAAGGGAAGGGAGAACAAAAAAGAATGGTTGTTGCAGTCAAGGAAGATGACTCAAAGTCAAGGGATGGTATGGGAAAGAGAAGACCAAGGAGCTCCTTATAAGCAGGAGGAAAAGCAATGGTGGGGTTAAGCCAGTTGGGCGAATATATCTTAGGAAAGGGTGGAAATTAAAGTGACTCGTCCCCTTTTGAACCACAAGATGGAGCACCAGAAGGACAAGCAAGGAACAGCAAGTGCAAGAGGAGAATCAGTAATAAAGGATGGGCCCTATAAATTTTACCGGCAATATTCCTTGATTATATAGCACAATATCACAAGCAAGTTGGAGTGCTTTATTAGTAACTTGTCAGTGGACAGGATCAGATGTATCATGCTAATGGCTGGAGTAGTCTGCGTAATCAAAGACTAACCAGGATCAATTGTACCATAATAATCACTGTTTATTGCACTTCTTAGTTAATTGAAAGCAACTCATAACCTAACCATCTACCTTTTCTAGTGTTCAATGAGTTATTCATCTAAGGCAACTCAAATCAAAAGATGTTTCTAGCTTGTGAGTTGTGACAGAATTTGTCCTTATTATCTCTCACATGTCAATTGGACAGATATGCCTTGGCTATCTTAGCTTTATATTTTACCCTTGCATTCAATTTCTGAAATTGTAAAGTAGTTGTAGGCCTCGTTTGCTACCTCCATGATTTTAACTAGCTCAATGGAATATTGCGCCTTTGTAACATCGTTTGATTGCATAATCAGCATTCGCGAACAAACAAACGTTGCTCTTTTTGTAGGGCACTGCATGCATATGCGGGTGTGGGGAAGACTTTACTTCCTCAAGTTACATGGCACCAAGGCCTCTTATGCATTTCATCTCTTATTTTGTGGTGCTAAAATTGTTTACGTATGATGATAAGTGATAGCTTTCTTGGATAAAAGAACTAGTGGTCTTACCTCCTTATCATTGATTCTCCTCTCTCTCTCTCTCTCTCTCTCTCTCTCTCTCACGATGAGGGGAAGGGGGTAACTCTATTAAAGGGAAATAATGTTTCAAGTTTCAACTCCTTTTTTAAGAGGGGTGGAGTTGAAGAACAAATTCTGCAGTTAAAATAGGCTCTCCTTTGTTAAATATCATGTCTTCTTGATCGAAAGTTCAAATTTTGGTACAAGAACAAGCTATAATTGATTAGCGATTTGGAAAGACAATAATTTTTACATGGCTTAATCAGACTAGTATGTGTGTGTCAATGAAATCAATATGATACCATCTTGTGGAATCTCTTTGTGAAGGGCTTGCTACAATATGTTAGGACATCACCTTAACCGGTATAAAGTTAAGAGTCTTGTAATTCAATACCCACCTACTGATGTTTTTAACGGAAATATCTCGGATTCAAATCCCTCTCTCCCCCAACTATCGAATTATCCACACCAAACCAAAATAAAACTAGGTTAAATTACAATTTACCCATCTGTAGTTTGGCCGAAATTTAAGTTGTCTACCTGTGTTTTGAAATTGAATAATTTACTCGCCTGAGGTTAGCTCAGTTAAATTTCTATAACCCATCTCTGTTAAAAACAGAGCTAAATATGTAATTTTGTTTCATTTTTTTTTTGTCTCTCTCCTCCAAAAACACAAAAAACGTAAAAATACAAGATCAAAAACTATCCATCAGAACGCTTGTATCATAGAATTTCGAACCATAAGTAGACAACTTAAATTTTGATCAAACCTCACATGGATAAAGTATCAAATTTTAAATTACAAGGCAAGTAACTTAAATTTCAGTCAAACCAAAAATGGGTATATTGTAATTTGCCCATAAAACTATGTTATCAAGCTGTCTGCTCGCTCTTGCCACTACAATTCAGCGCAGGACCAATCTCTTAGCCAACCGTACATTGTTACTTATCAAAATTCCAACAATTCTACTAATCATTGAAAACCTAGGCAAGGTTGGTGAGGGCTCCCTCTAGCCTATGAGTAGTAGGTTAAGAAGAGACTTATTTGATGCATGGTGAATGTAATTGTTGATCATCCTCGTACAACTTACATCTACTTTTCTAAACTTCATGTTCTTTGAACCATCACATTACTTGGCAAGATCATGAGAGTCTGACAGGCAATCAGACAGTAGGATAACATAGTGGCGCTCCATTATAGTCAAAATTCGAAACCTGGAATACTGTGTGGATCTTCTGAGAGAGGGGAGGAAGATGAATGACAATGTGTTGGGCGATTCAATCAATGATCTTTCCTAGTTCAGAGTTATTTCTAGGCCACCTGAGGGTACCTACAACTTGAGAACTGGTAACCTTACCTGGCAGATAAATCCAGGAGAACTGCCATTTTAATTGGTACTTTTTCTTGTACTCTCAAAGTCCATATAGCAGAGTACCAGCTTAAAGTTAAAAACCAGCAGAAATTCTTGGTCTGGATCTCCCCTGTATAAAAGTATTGCATGTTAGAATAATGGTTAAATGATGATTAAATTCACTCTCTCCTATCAACTTAAGCACCCAAAAAAAGCGATAAATTATATGATATCAGAGCAGAAATTCCTTAGTTTGCACCATATCTCTACTCCACCTCCCGTTTGAAAAGGTTAAATATCCCTCATGTTAAGCCCCCTTATTAAGAATGAATTTGGATTAAATTCACTATTTTTTAACAATTTAAAATTTTAGAATAATCAGTAGTTTATCATGATAACGTCATTTTATTTCAATGCATTGGTATCAAGAATAATACTCCCCATCTTTGGCTGCTGATCAAATGACAGTTACTATATAATTGATTTGGCACATTTCATGTACAAATTAAGAGTATGTTTTGTTGGGTGGATTTTAAGAAGGATGAAAAAAAAAAGAGTGGAAAATAAGAGAAAAAATGAGTGGAAATGGTGTTTGATTGAGAGGAGAAGGGGAAGAGAAAAGTGGTGGGGTTCAGCTATTTTTTCTCTGAGTACACCAAAATTTAATCTCTCAAAATGGAGAGAAAATGAGGAAGATGTGTGTTGGAAAAAATTGCCCTTATCCATCCAATAGCCAACTTTTTGTCTTTCCCTTTTCTTTTTTGTTTTGCCTGGATAAAATTTCTTCTGGTTTGCACAGTGATTTGGTTTTGGTTTTTTTTTTTTTTTTTTTTTTTTTGTGGATAAAATTTTGCACAATAAACGTTCGTTCTTTTTGTTTGTTTTTATCTATATTTGTTTTTTTAATATTCTTTTAGCATTTACTTATTTTATAAATAAATAAAAAATTAAAGTGTCCATACAAATTTTTTTTTAATAATAAATGTGTTACTTTTTGTTTAAATATTTAGTAAGGACATAATGGCAAATTTATATCAACTTTACTTTTCATCCTCTCATTTTTTATCTCGACCAAAAAAAAAAGTTTTTCATCTCTCTATTTTTCCACTCCTCTAACAAACACAAATGAAAAAAAACTAAATCTTTTCTATCCTCTTATTTTTCTATCTTTCCAACCGTCCCTAGATGGCAATAACATTCAAGGTAAAACTCAGCATCCAACTTTACACTTCTAAATCTTGGCTCTAATTTTGAATATGAATTTTCTTTGATACTCACATTGTGGCTTTTGATTCTTCCACTTGCTATTATTCCAACCAAGATATGGACCAAATTTCTTGCTCCAGTATAGCTTCCGTGAGGTATATTCTCAACCAGAGATAAATTAGATAATATCTCGGTAGATACCCAAAACTTCATTTGCCGACAAAGCAATCAATTGGTTGCTGGGGCTGACCTTCAGCAACGTTAGACTGCTAGAATCAAGAAATTGCTTTCTGGAGTAAAGGAAGAATGCAGGTAAGGGAAAAGGAAAACCCCTTTAAGCCTAGTTGCTGAGTGCTGCATTAGCTTTGGATTATTCTGTTGGTTTTGGCTTGACACAATTTAAGTCTAGCCTAATCCAACTTACAAAATTAAAATCTTTTTATTATATTGCACAAAGCTGGATGCTAAGTTAATCTACTATGAAGCACGAACACTTCATTTAAGGTGCTATACCTGTGTCATATTGATATCGTAACATTTTATACCGACGTCATACTAACCGTTTAATTTTTCAAAAATTACTCGTGTCACCTTGTTGTACTCGTGTCGTGTTCATGCTTCCTAGTTAATCTATTCTTTCTACTATAACAGCATCATTGAACAATTATAACATTTTTCTAAATCCTCCCACTTTCATACTTTGAGGAGTATAGAAAATTATAGTTGACTCTCCATTAATTGTGAAATGAGTTGTTTAATCTAGCTGAGGAGCAAAGGTATGATATTGAAAATACTCACTGAATGAGAAAATATATATATATATATATATATATATATTTAAGAGGTGCCTATTGGCATTCCAAACTTTCTTTTTTTCGGGACCTATCAGAAAGAAAGAGAATCTAATACTTCCTAGTCGTGAATATCTGCATAGGATAGTTGGGTGGGGAAGGCTCATATTATTGGTTGAGAGGGACATTTGGAAAAAGAGCTGGAATCTGTAGTAGTGGTCCTTGCTGTACATAATCTTGCTGATCTTTGGAATCCTTATCACCTCATATGATCATATCCATCCTTTTTGAAAGGATTCCAATTCTTTCCTCCTCTTGGAGGTATCACCCAAATAGACACCAGAAGTTTCTAAGTGAGGCCTTACTACAACATCAATTAACTCATAAACTTAAACCTATTGGTTTAGGTCTAATTAATAATTATATTATAGCATAGGGCAAATTACAATTTACCCACACATGATTTGACTGAAATTTAAGTTGCCGACGTGTAGTTTGAAATTTGACATTTTATCCACTTGAAGTTAACTCAATCAGAATTATGTAACCCAAATATGTTAATAACAGGGTTAAATATGTAATTTGGCTCCATTTTTATGTCTCTCTCCTCCAAAAATATAAAAAACATAAAAATACAAGTTTAAATAAAATAAAATAAAAATCTAGTAGAATACTAGCATCATGGGATTTCAAACCACCTGTAATTAATTTCAATTTCAGTCAAACTTTAGGTGGGTAAAGCATCAAATTTCAAAGCCGTAATTTGCCCAATATCATATTAATCACTCACTTGATCTCTTCACTTTCACCCATAGTGAGACATAATACTCATAATCACACATATATACCCAACAATAGAAACTATTTTACTTCTATCTTCTTTACTTCATATAATTTTACGGAAATGGTGTTGGTGTTTGTCAATGGAAGATGCCTAGGTAGATCCTATTTTTGAATTCCAAACTCCAAATATTTTTTTTTTCATGTATCTTCTATTTGTTTAAGGGTAAGCACTAAGCAGACCAGAGAAATTCAACGTATTCAGGATTTGCAAAAAGCCCACTATTTTAATCAGGTACACTTCTGCCGGCATAAGCATGAGAATCACTTTTTGTGGGCACCTTTGAAAACACGATTGACTTCAAAATTTTCTTACAGGACCAAAATCAGGCATCTCTAAGTGACTGGTTTCCTGGGGATGAGCAAATGAAAATATACATAAAGCATGCTAGAATTATTTTTAAATAATTAAATTTACCATTTTTTAATGGTTTGAGTTTGTAGGACTGTCGGTAATTTATCACAGTATCAAAGTAAGAGATTCTGAGTTTGATCCAATAAAACTTTATTATTAAATGCTCAAAGTTACTTCTGTATAGTACATTAAGTTATTCAATTGAGGAACCTAACTACGTCCCCTTGTTGTTAAAGGGCTTGGCTCATATGAACATGATAACAAGGTAAAACATAAAGTGATAAAACAAATGAACACAATGTATTTCAACCAATGTTTACGTATTTTGGGTTAGTTGGTTTGGACCTAAACAGTTAGTCTTTATTTTACATAATATTTTACATTTGACTGTATGAGGATGTTTTCTTATTATATAAACTAGTCGCAAACCCACGCAATATGTGAGAATAAATTGTTATTTTCTATTACAATATAATGTATAATTTTTTCTCTAAATTTTTTTAAAGATAATTTGTTCTCCCTAAAAATTAAACAAGTTCTATTCGGTCCAATTGGGACTACTTCAATCCACTAGGCCAGTTTTGGTCCCCCCTTTCAATCCATTTTAGACTAATTGGGCCTTAACTTGGTTCGTTTTGTAGGTTTTCTTTTCAAGTTTAGCTCAAAAATTCTTTTCTACTTCATTTTTGGGTTGAAAAATGTGAAATTTTATTATATTTGGGCTAAACTTTTTAGTTTTGAGTTAAAAAATACTAAAAAGACATTAAATATTAGAAATATGAGCCTAAAAATGCAATAAAAATGATAATTATCTAAAAGTTTTATTTGGTCTACATTGGTTCTATTCGGTCCATTATGTCCTCTTCGGTCCAATTTGGTCCAATTCGGTCCTATTTTTTCCATTTTGTCCACTAAAGTTCTATTCAGTCCAAGTCGGTCCATTCAATCTTATTCAGTCCAATTCGGTCTAATTTGGTTCATTCAGTCCACATTGACTCCATTTGATCTCTAAGGGTCCGTCTGTTTGGGTGGAAAACAGAGATGATGAAAAATAAAGAGGGGAAAATAGGGTGGAAAATATTATTTTTCACTGTTAGTTTAGAAAAGGAAAATAGGAAGGAGATAAAACCTGAGAGAAAGTTTTTTCTTCGGGCCCACATTTTTTTTCCTTCCAAATCGGAAGGGAAATCTGGAGAGAAAAGTGCTATGATAGCACCTTTACAAAAATATCCTCTTTTCACCCTTTTTTTTTTCAATATTTTTTTTTCATTGTGACCTGACGTTTTTTTTTTTTCCACAATGTGACCTAGTGTTTTTTTTTTCTTCAACATGACCCTATTCAACGTTCTCTTCTTCTTTTTTTACATTATAATAACAAAAATAATAATATAAATTTATATATATGATGTGATAAATTTTATATTATGTAATGAGTACAAATAAATCTATTTCTTACATATTATGTAATAAGGGTATAATAGTCAATTTATATAAATTACATTTTCTACCCTCTCACTTTTCCACCCTTCCTTTTTTCTCTCCAACCAAATAAAAGAGTTTCCCACCCTCCCACTTTTCCACCCCTCCAACCAAATTCATAAGAGGGAAAACTAAATATTTTCCATCCTCCCACTTTTCCACTCCTCCAACCGAACAGACCCTAATGGTCCTATTCTATCCACTTCAGTCTAGTTCGGTCCATTCAATCCACATTGGCCTTATTCGATCCACATTGGTTCTATTTGGTCCATTCTGTCCACTTTGTCCTATTTGGTCTAGTTTGTCCACTTTGGTTCTATTCTGTTCATTCTATCCATTTCGGTCCAATTTGTTCACTTCTGTCCTATTCTGTCCAATTTGGACCTGTTTGGTCTATTCTGTCCACTTTGGTTCTATTCGATCCATTTTTTCTTATTTATTCCATTCAGTCCTATTCGGTCTACCTTATTCTTATTCGGTCCAATTCTCTATATTTGGTTCAATTCGGTCCATTCAGATCACTTCGTTTCTTTTTGGTCCACTTCGATCTATTTTTTAGCACTTATATAATAGGAAAAAGAAATGGGTTGATAGAACTTAATCTAAATCCAAATTCATTATAAAAAATAAATTAATAAATAAAATCTCAAACTCATAATATCTAAAATCTTAAGCATAGTATTTATTTTCTACACTTTTGTTGAGCCATATTAATGTAGCATTTCAGTGAAAG
Organism: Castanopsis chinensis; assembly: GCA_032878915.1. Classification (NCBI taxonomy): domain Eukaryota; kingdom Viridiplantae; phylum Streptophyta; class Magnoliopsida; order Fagales; family Fagaceae; genus Castanopsis; species Castanopsis chinensis. Next base: position 3,777,709 of record JAVQMG010000122.1, on the reverse strand, counting down.
TTTTTCTAAACATAAATATTGTGAATATACAAATGTAATATTTAAAACAATTATTTATTTGTTTTAACGTCGTTACTTTTAAATAAATTGCATGAGGTTAATTATACATTTAAGCAAAATAAATAAATATATATATATACACACATACATATGTAGGTATGTATATTGTTATTTAAATAAATAATTCAAATTATTCATTTTTTTAAAAAAAAATTATGATGATAATCAAAACTCATATCAAACTTATAGTAAATATGTATAATTTATTCTCTAAATTTTATTGTAGGAAGAGAGAGACTACTTGTGATGGGAAACTAAAATACAACACTCAAACATATGAACCCAAAAGAGAGTTTTAAAAATTACTATGATTCATCAATATAAAGTAGAGTTGCAAGAAAGAATAAAAATTAAGAGAAAGTGAATACCCACTTTTTCAAGAGTGAATAATAAGAAATTTATAGAAAATAATATGAGAAGAAAAAAATAAAAAATATAGCAATAAACACCAAATTATCCAAGTCATGTTATGTAATAAAATAACATTATATTCTTATATACTATCTTTATAATGCAATATGATAATATCTATAAAATAAATAAATAAAATACAAAATAGACATTAGAAATTAGAAATTTGAGCATAAAAATGCTATAAAAATGATAATTATCTAAAAGTTTTATTTGGTCCACATTGGTTCTATTCGGTCTATTCTGTCCTCTTCAGTCCAATTTGATCCTATTCGGTCCTATTTAGTCCATTTTATCCGCTAAAGTTCTATTTGGTCCAATTCAGCCCATTCGGACTTATTCAGTCCACTTTAGTCTAATTTAGTCCATTCAGTCTACATTGGTCCTATTTTGTCAACTTTGGTCTAATTTTCCATTCAGTTCATATTGGTCTTATTCGGTCCATTTTGTCCACTTTGATCTACTTCAATTCTATTTGGGTCATTCAGTCCACTTTGGTTCTATTTGGCCCATTTTGTCCACTTTGGTTCTATTTTGTCCTCTTCAGTCCAGTATGCCCACTTCGGTCTTTATTTAGTCCACTTTAATCTAATTTGGTTCATTCAGACTGTATTGGCTACATTCAGTCCACATTAATCATATTTTGTCCACTTCGGCCTAATTTTCTATTCAGTCTATATTGGTCCTATTCGGTCCATTCTATCCACTTTGATCCACTTCAATCCTATTTGGGCCATTCAGTCCACTTTGGTCCTATTCGGTCCATTTAATGCACTTTGGTTTTATTCAGTCCATTTTGTCCGCTTCAGTCTAGTATGTCCAGTTCGGTCCTATTCAGTTCATTTTGGTCCAATTTGTCCATTTTGGTCCTATTCGGCCCAATTCGGTTCTATTCAGTCTATTCTATTCACTTTGGTCCTATTCGGTCCATTCATTCTTATTTGGTCCAATTTGGCCCATGTTGTTCCTATTTGGTCCAATTTAGTCCATTCAGATCACTTCAGTTCATTTTGGTCCATTTCGATCTATTTTTGTGCACTTATATAATGGTAACAAAGACATATTTGGGTTGAAAGCACTAAATCTAAATCTAAATTTATTATAATAAAAAATATTATCACATAATATCTAAAATCTTACGTATAGCATTTATTTTTACTACGTTTTTATTAAGCCACTTTAATATAGCATTTTAATCCACTTCGATATAGCTAAATTTAAGTGAAAGTCTTTCTAAACATAAAGACTATGAATATACAAGTGTAATCTTTAGGGCAATTATTTATTTGTTTTAACGTTGTTACTTTTAAATAAATTGCATGAGGTTGATTATACATTTAAGTAAAATAAATAAATATATACATATGTATGTATGTATGTATGTATGTATGTATGTATGTTATTTTTATTTAAATAAATTATTTAAATTATTCATTCTTTTAAAAAAGATTATCATAATAATCAAAACTCATATCAAACTTATGGTGAATATGTATAATTTATTCTCTAAATTTTATTGTAGAAAGAGAGACTACTTGTGATGGGGAACTAAAAATACAACACCAAAACATATAAACCCAAAATAGAATTTTAAAAATCACAATGATTCATCAATATAAAGTAGATTTTCAAGAAAAAAAAAATCAAGAGAAAGAGAATACCCACTTTTTCAAGAGAGAATGTGTGAGAGAATAATAAGAAATTTATAGAAAACAATATAAGAAGAAAAAAGTTAAAATAAAAAATATATCCATAAACACCAAATTATCCAAGTCATGTTATGTAATAAAATAACATTATATTCTTATATACTATCTTTATAACGCAATATGATAACATCTATAAAATCAAAAATAATAAAAAAGATAATAACTTAAAAATGCAAAACTTAATCACTAGACATGGCAAAACGGGTCAAAATTTTCTGACCCGACCCGACCCGACCCGAAAAATACTCGACCCGAACCCGATTTTTTTAACCCGAAACAAAAACGGGTTGACCCGTGACCCAACCCGAGTTTTTCGAGTTTTTTGCTGGTCAATCCGAACCGACCCGCAACCCGACCCGAACCCGAATCACTTTTTTTTAATTTTGTTTTGGTAAAAAAAAAAAAAGTAAAATTAAGACAATAGTAGTTTAATTGTTTATTGTGAGCTTTAAGAAAACAATTGATACATTTACATATGCAAATTAATTGAAAGATAAAAGGTTGAGCATTCTGTAATGAGTAAAGATTTTTAGATATTAAATAACAAAGTACATACCAAGATAATATGGTTACAGTAGAGTTAAAAATATAGATTTAAAATTGTAGACATGTGTGAGAAACATTTACAAGTGTAAAAATAGTGAAGCCAAAGTATCAAATAAGCATAAATTATGAATGCTTAAACTCATTTTTTAACAATTTATATCCAAAATAAATGGCTTTTCAAAATAAATTATGATATTTCCTAGGGTGTGCGTTGCTTAACAATGATATGATATTCATAAAAGAGACTATGTATAAATAAGTAAGCAATCCAATTTTAATGTATATCTCAAATTGAAATAGAGTGCCAACCACAATTGATAATAGATTATAAAATTAATTTTTAAGATTGTAAATTTCTTATATGTTTTTATTTTTTATCAAATGAGTTATTGAATAAGTCATTTGTAATTTTGTTTTATATTTTGGAATGTTGATATTGTGTAGAAATAAAACATGTGTATTTGTTTTACTTATGTTTGTGTTATTTTGTTATAGATAGCAATGATAGGATTTGTATAATTTTAAAATTATTGAATAAGTATTAATAAGTTTAACTGAATTCATTCTTGATATAAGTGGTGAAGTCAAAATAATGTATTTTACATAAAATAATTTGTTGCATAACTTTTCAAATGACAAATACATGTTTTATTTATAAAAAAAAAATTCATGTGAAAAATACGGGTCAATACGGGTCAACCCGACCCGACTCGCAACCCGATTGACCCGAACCCGTTTTTAACCCGCTTAAGATGACCCGTTTTTGACCCGTGACCCGTTTGACCCGTAATCCGATTGACCCAACCCGAACCCGACCCGACCCGCCCGTTTTGCCATGTCTATTAATCACATCAATCCAAAGTAAAGTTCCAAATAATAAAAAAATTCATCAACCCAAAGTAAAGATGCAAGAAAAATATTTTTAAAAATCCACCAAAAATGAAGAAAAAAAATGAGAGAGCGAAAGGGAGAAAAATAACATTTTGTGTATGAAAAAATTATGAAAAGAATGAAAAAGAAAATTGTAAATTTAAAGTAAGAGGAGGGGAATAAGAAAAACAAAAACTAAATGAAGATAAATGGATAGAAGAAAAGCGATATCAAGGTAGATAGTAGTGGGGAGATGGAAAGGTTAAAGGCAGGGGAAAAGTTAGAAAAAATATAACAATAAGTTGGGAAATTAATAAGGAATAAAAGGAATTAAAAATAAAGAGAATGTTGAAAATGGGTAGATGATATTAGCATTGATATGACTCAATAGGATCATAGCAATAATAAATATTATACTTTAGCTTTTAGATATATATATATATATATAGATATAGATTAAGATGTTTTTTGATAAGATGTCAACAAATTAAGTAAATAATTTATTTATTTTTTTAGATATTTATTCTTTTTATTATGTAGATCTAAAGGTTTTTTTTTTTTTTTAATTTTGATTATCATATTGATTCTTAACCTATGACCTATATTGTGTATTTTGGATGTGTCATTTTAGTACTTACTCTTCTATTATTGTGTTAAATAGTCTTGCTAATAAGTAATAGATGGAAAAGTCTAATTTTTACCTGAGATGACACACAGATGCTTCCCCAGATGACATGTGGTTAACTCACGTGAATGCACATGAGCTTGGCTCAATAGAACGAAGAGGTGGAGTAGAGATCATAAATAGTATGAGAGGCAAAGTTTGTCTGAAGGGCAATGTCAAACACTAACCTTAATCAGGTTTGTATTTATAATTCTACATTCATTTAGTTTATGAGTGTCAAAGGCCTTGTAGCTGAATTGGCACCTCTCCATTCACAAAGTGCTTGGGGGTCTAGGGGGAAAGGGTTCGAGCTAAGGAGTTAGCAGCATGTTGTAATTATCTCTCAAAAAAAAGTTTATGAGTATATTTAATTGTTCTTAATTATTTATACTTTGAATGATTTTGTTTTGTTTGTTATTTTTGTTCACAAAATCATAAGAGTAAATTATTTTGTGTAATACATCCAAAATACACTAATAGGTTTCTTTTTACTTTAAGTGAGATTGATCATAAATCTTTATTTGATGACAAGAAAATTTATCAATGCAATAATTAGAACAAATTATTCCACTATATTTTAGTTGAAAGTTGTAAGCACATAGGTAAGTTTATAAATTATTGCTCTTGTTTATAAATTTGTGTCCCTAGCATATACTTTACGATGAATATATCAACAAAAAAATAAAAAATTTGATCCATTGTCAGCCTAGTCTAATAAAGTGAAATTAAGAGTACTATAAATTTCACCATATAAGCCTTACAAATTGATACAACAACTTTTAAATACAAAAATAAAAAAAAATAAGAAAGTAATTTATATATATGTTTATATTGATGTAATACCAATTATATTTATTTTCACATTAAATTACTTTTTTGTTAATAAAACTAGTAGTACAAAAGCATCTTTTTTTGCAATGACTTTTGGGCCCTTAAATTTCGCAATTGGCATATTACATTACAGCAATACCTTACATGGGCTTGGAGGCTGGAATAGCCCTCCTATAAATGATAGACAAACAAAATAAAAAATTTAAAATTTATAATTCATGTGTTCAACACTTTTATTAGCAATCTATAAATATCATGGTAATAACCCTCATCCCCGTGTGGTTCCGTTTATCAAATCTTAAACTACATAGTTCATGGTAGCTAGAATTGTTGATTTGTTGTAAACTTTCTTTAATGTCTTTGCAGAATTATATATTATCCAACAATTTGTTGTAACAAAAAAACTGATTTGTTGTTTGATTGGGTTAGGTCATTGGGTGCTAGTCCCTCGTCTTATCTTTTTTATTTGACATATTGAACCAAAGATGCATATTTAACGGGCTTATTTGTTGCATTTTTTATTTGTTAAATTGGGTTTGGATTTAGGTCCAATGTTTCAATGTATTTGATTCGACACAATGGGAACACATGTTTAAAAGTGGTCATATGTTGGCATCAAGTTTGATCCAATGCATTGGACCCAAACTTTACCCTATTAAACTAAAAGTGGTTTTTTTTTTTTTTTTTTTAAGGAGAATGAAAGGTGATTTAGAAATAAGGTTAGTGTGTTTCTCAATATAATAATAATAATAATAATAAGGTCACAATTTGCACCCAAACCCAAAAGTAAGAATGGGATAGGCCCAAAAAGTCCAATACAATGAATTTGTAGAAAGTGAGCTTGAAATCTAGGTTCTAGTGAATTTTAATAACAAAGATGATGGGCTAGATTGCAATAACATACACTTGGGATGGTTTATATGCCAAAAACTATCCTCGGACTCAAGCCGAGGAGACTAGATCTTATATCTCACTTTCTCAAAGACAAATTACAGTTATTGATCTTAATGTCTACAATGTTTTCTCTCTTCTTCCTCCAATCCCCCTTCTTGAAGGTCCCCTCTTCTGTTTATATCATCCTGCTTCTTCTCCCCATCTTCCACGTATAGATCAAATTACTAGTTTAGATACTTATCCCATCAACCCATCCCTGAAGTCTTTAGAGGCAGCTGTAAGGTTGAACCCTGATACTCATGCATCACTTCCCCATTAATGCAGCCAGAGAAGTAGTTGCAGGGCATTCAATGCAGTGGTAACAGCTTTATCTTAGATATTTCATAGCCCTTCTTCTTTTCACGTACATTCACCACTCCTGCCCCTACTAATAGGATCTCCTAGAATATCGCTTTTTGACTTCGGACAACCTTTCCCTATCTCGGCTTTAACTAGCCAAGGACACACTCTTTCTCGGACCACCCTCTTGAACAACCTTAATCTGACCTCACCTCTTTATCCATGAGCAATGCCTCTTGGGCTGATATTCCTATATCCTCGAACCATTCAATATTCTCGGATTAGGCCTCTTGCCCAACACACATTCCTGGACCCATTGACCCCACAATAGCCCCTTGAGATTCTCATTTCTACCACCTCGGGAGGAAAAGAGGATCTCGATATTTGCCACCTTTAATTTATATTCGCCACACATCTTCCTTGACAGTGATTGTGTCCCTTAAACTGCCTAATGCTTGTTCCTGACATTTCGGCATGTGGAGCATCCCCTCATTTAATTCTGATAGCTTTTTGTCCCCAACGTTCGACAGTGCGATGCCCATCCAACGGCTGAGGATTATATAGGAACATAGGCAGGAGTTTTCCCGCTTCCAAATTCTCATCGATATAAATACCATCAATTCTCGCCGATATAAACACCATCAATTTAAACCAACTTTCTCACTTCAACACTCATACAACAAACCTGCTAACTCTCTCAACCTACACGTGCTCTCACGATTTCTGAGAACTTTGTCTGAGGAAGCTTTTCTTCTTAGTGTAAGTCTTCTTAAACCCCTTCATTCATTCCCTTTTGCACATTTTTCTCTTTTCTGTATCCCGGTCTCCTCGACTTATTCATCCCTTCTTTTATTTCTTAATATCTTCAACTTTTTCCTAAAAATGGTAGATTTGTCTCCTTAGTAGATTCTGAAGAAAAAATAGAACAATTTAAGGCTTTGTATATGATTCCACTGGGGGTATCCAACATATTGTAAAGAAGGGGAGTGGCATGAGAAAAGGCGAACGGGAGAGGTAGTAATCCCGATGATCGCTTTCATAGAGGGAGGGATGAAAATCCCAATGGGGACAGTTACTAGGAAGGGCCTTTAGATTAGCTCCTACCCAGTGCGTCCCAAATATGTTTAAGATTTTGGGTTCTATAAATGCACTAAATGAAAAGATGGGTCTAAAGCTCACCCATCACGACGTGAACTAGATTTACAATCTCCACCACCTAAAGGGACAAGGGTATTATTTAAAATCTAGGTACCCCGAGGTTAGATTAATCCAATGCCTTCATGAATCCAACAAGGGTATGAAAAAAGAATTCCTGATCATATCAGGGGATTGGCACAATGGTCTCCCCTATCCGACAAGGGAAGGGGAACCAAGTGAGGCTCTGGGTTTAGATAAACTACTCACAATCACCCTTTCCTTGAATTTATAAAAACATTTGCTTAATTTAATCTTGTTTTTCTTGACAATTTTGCAGACCCATACGCAGCTATTCGCCACTCCGATCTTGTCAACCATGAAAAATTGGATGAAATATTATAGGTTAAATTGTTCGTGCACATAGATAACCAACTCCGAGCAACACATTTAATCCTTGGTTACGATCCTATCTCCAAAACTTTCTAGGCACCGAAGTGCATGATTAGAGTGAAAGACCCACACTTACACCGGATAAGCATTGCTGCCGAGGGCTTCCTTTTACCTGTAGGCACTCTTATTCCTTAAGGCACCCTCATCACACAACCCATACTTGACGGTATCCCCTTGATTCCTCTTCCAACCCAACACACAGCCGGTGAGGCGACCTCTTCTCAACCCATTATAAAGGAAGAGGAAGAAATCATGGAAGTTTCAGATTTCGAGGACGAATTTGAAGTTTTCAACCGACTCCCTTCTCTAGAAATCCCAATTGGTGACCTCGGCACTTCATCTTCAAGTCCAACAAGTCATCCACAAGGAGAAACTATCAGCCCTGACTTAATGGGAATTCAACGCAAACCCAGGTAGAACCTCAGAGACCCCCCAAACCAAGGATAAAGGCCTAGAGAAGTCTTCTCAACCTAAACTCCCTCCTCCCCCACCTATACAATCTCAACTCATTGACCAATTTGATCATAAGAGGAAAAGGGATCAGCATAAGGGGAAAGACGTGATTAAGGAAGGGAAAAGCCTCCTTTCCAAGGATGTGGAGCCCGAAAGGGGAGTTAAACAAGCTCGCATAACACAAACGAGGTCAAAAAAAAGACCAAGATCCAGGCACCTGTGTCTGCCCCAATTTGGGCTCCACCAATGACCATGGATGATCATGCGATTACCGCCGACGCTTCCATCAGGAACTCTAACGCAGGAACAGCTGCCTGTATGGCAAACACATTAGAACAAGCTCTTCTACTGCCTGAGGACACGAATGAGCTAAGGCAGATGAGGAAGCAAAATGTCTTTATGACATTAAAAAAAGAGCTTGCTATGGTAAGAATCCCATTTAATTGTTAACCATTTCATTTTTTGTTGCACTTAGGTTTTTTTCTTTGACCATATCCCTTTGCTCCCCTCTATTACTGTGTATAGGCTGTCCAATCTGCTCATAAGGCTGAAGAGATTGTCATTAGCACTTACAAAGCCCTTAAGGATAAGGAAACAAGGCGCGACAATGCCCAGAAGATCCTTGAAATAAGAGAAAAAAAGCTACAAGAGGTCATTGCCCAATTGAACAAGGTAGAAAGAGACAAAATGAGCACCGAGGCAACTTTAAAAGTAGCTGGAAGATAGGCCGAGACCCAGCAGCTATAGCTTCAACAGGCCGATAAGGATTACACTGCGGTGAAGAAGCTGATAGGGGACCTTCAAAAGGATCTAAGGGAATCTAAGAAGGCAAATAATGAGGCCAACAAAGCCAAAGAAAAAGCTGAGAAAGCAAGGGACTAAGCTGAGCAAGATGGATACGAGGTTGGGGTGTCTAAGACCGAGAAAAACCTCAGATTACAGGTCTTCTAGGTATGTAGATATTACTACCTCCAAGTGTGGAATAAAGCACTTACCCAGGCTAGGGTTGATGCTTCTTCTGCCCTTCGGAAGACAAACAATGTCTACTACCCCCAGCCATCCGAGCCTTTGTTCCATCCATTACCAAGACTGATGTTGTCACCCAGGGAGTAGATGCTGAACAAGACAGCTCAGCTGAAGCCCTTGCCTCCACTGGACGTCAGCCTAAGGAGGTTAAGCAGTCTGAGGCCACCAAGCAAACTACTGAGACAATGGAACTTGTCCTGGCGGTCCTTCCTACCACCATCAAGGAGGATCCAAAAGGCAAAGGGCTTACCTTTGACTCCACAACTTCTATCTAGCCTCCAAAGAATCCTAAGGGCAATCTGACAATAAAACTGAAGTCGTGATTGATCCTCGTATGTTCTTCCTTTCAGCTTTATTTTTCCTTTTATTTGATGTAACTTGGTAGTTTGTAAGTAAAATGTCTTTTCAAAGGACTTTAAGTCAATGAAAATACCAAGTTGTTTCTCTTATGCGTTTGACACTTATATTTTATCTTTGTATCACCTCTACCTTACTTAATGTTTAATTAATAAGACAATGGCACACGCCTGGATTTGTCATCTACATAAATGATAACTCTTTTCTAATGAATTCAGAATTAGTTAGTCAACCAAATCTAGCAAAACCATCTTGTAATTGAAAATTCTATATGTCACAACAGAACAATAACCCACGTCATTTCCAATATAACTTAATGATTCTAAGGAAGTAATCAGACACGAACCAGACAACAAATATGTTTAATATACCTACAAATGCTTTAAGTGTTGATCATGAACTCCCATCTGTTCATCACTGTTTTGGGAGTCTGCAAGATACGCGATCAGGATGGCAAAATAGTGCTAAAATCAAATTTAGATATTAGTTGACCCAAAAATAGATCGTCCGAGGACCGGACATAACTAAGATACTGACCAACACTTAATAAAGTATCAATATATACAAGGTATGTGGTCCGAGGAACTAGACATAACCAAGTTTTAGTTTGATACTTAGAAAAATGAACTGAAGTGTTAATGTCCTTAAAGTAGAAGATTCGAGGACTAGACATGACTAAGGTTTTGTTCAACACTTAATAAAATATCAATTTATACAAGATAAGTGGTTTGAGGAGCCAGGCATGACTAAGTTTCAGTTTAATACTTAGAAAAATAGACTGAAGTGTTAATTTCTTCAAAGTAGATGATCCGAGAACCAGACATAACTAAGGTTCTGTTCAACACTTAATAAAATATCAATTTATACAAGGTATACGGTCCGAGGAGCCAGGCATGACCAAGTTTCAGTTTGATATTTAGAAAAATGAACTGAAGTGTTAATTTCCCCAAAGTAGATAATCTGAGGACCAGACATAACTAAGGTTCTATTCAACACTAATAAAATATCAATTTAAACAACGTATGTGGTTTGAGGAGCCAAGCATGACCAAATTTCAGTTTGATACTTAGAAAAGTGAATTAAAGTGTTAATTTTTCCAAAGTAGATGATCCAAGGACCAGACATAACTAAGACTTGTATGTGGTTCGAGGAGCCAGGCATGACCAAGTTTCAGTTTGATATCTAGAAAAGTAGTAATCAACGTAACACAGTGTCAAAAAAAATAAGATGACAAAAGTGCCTTTCATTAATAATAATACCTTTGTAGGTTATTTACATTCGAAGAACGTGGTACAACATTTTCATCTAGATCTTCAAGATAATATGCCTCTATTCTAGCTACTGAAATGATGCAATAAGGTCATTCCCAGTTAGGTCCTAATTTTTCCTATGTTGGGTTCTTCGCAGTACCCAAAACCTTCCTTAATACCAAATCTCCAGGTGCAAATGGTCTTACCTTCACATGGGAATCATACCCCTATTTGAGCTTGTGTTGATAATAAGCTAGCTGAACCATGGCATTTGCTCGTCGCTCTTCAACTAAATCTAAGCTATTTTCTAATAAACCGTCATTATTGCTAGGGATGAAAGAGCTCGTCCTCAATGTTAGAAAACCGGTTTCTAAAAGGATTACAGTCTCGGCTCCATAAGTCATAAAGAATGGTGTCTCTCCAGTATACCTCCGAGGTGTAATTTGATACGTCCACAAAACATGCGACAATTCTTCCACCCACCTTCCCTTGGCATCATCTAGTCTTTTCTTGAGCCCATTGACTATAACCTTGTTGACAGTTTTGGCCTGCCCATTCCCTTGCAGATAAGCTGGGGTGGAATATCTATTAATAATGCCCAGATCACAACAATATCTTCTGAAGGCCTTACTATCAAATTGCAAACCGTTATCTAAAATAAGAGTGTGAGAAATTCCAAACTTGGTGATAATGTTTTTCCAAATAAATCTTTTTGCATCCAAATCTCTAATATTTGACAATGGTTCAACTTCAACCCACTTAGAAAAATAATCTATGCCAACGAACAACCATCTCCTATTTCCCTCTGCCTTCAGAAAAGGCTTTACAATATCCTAGCCCTACTGTGCAAAAGGCCAAGAGCTGGATAGCGGATTTAGGACGCCCCCAAGTTAATGGATGTTGGGAGAAAACTTCTGACACTAGTCATACTTCCTCGCATAATCTTGTGCTTCTTTCTGCATATTTGGCCACCAATACCCTTGTGTAAAAGCTCTATGAGATAAAGACCTTCCTCCTGTATGACTTCCATAAATTCTCTCAAACAACTCTTCCAGAAGTAATTCCATTGCTTCAGGATGTACACATAACAGATACAGCCCAAAAAAAAAAGCGTTTGTACAACTTTTGATCCTCAGATAGCCAGAACCGAGGTGCTTTTCTGCGTATTTTATCTGCCTCAGACTCCTGCTCGAGCAAAATATTATCCTAGGAATAACACTATAGGATCCAATAGGTTTGACCCAAGAGGTTTATTCAAATCTTCAATGAGGAAGAACCGAAGAAGACCTTGAGTCGAGGATGTTGCGAGGGTGGCTAAGGAGTCTGCATGGGTATTTCTGCTCTTGGGAATTTGTACCAAAGTAAAGGATTCAAATTTTGACTGTAAATATCTCACCTAAGTTAGATACTCTTGCATTCTCAAATCTCTAGCCTCTAAATCTCCTACCATTTGGCCTGCCACCAATCGAGAGTTTGAGATCATCTGCAGTGTTTTTCCACTCATCTTTTGAACAATAGTTATTCCTACCAGTAAAGTTTTATACTCGGTCTCATTGTTGGTGGCAGAGAATCCCAATCTTAAGGACTTCTCAAAAGTAATTTCCTCAGGAGATACCAAAACTAGCCCTACATCAGATCTTCTTTGGATCGCTGCTCTGTCAATGTACACTTTCCATATCAAAGATTCCTTCCGTGAAATCATGCCAACTGATTTTTCATCCATGTCTAGCTTCTTAGCATTCTCTTCTAATGAGGGCTCAGCAAATTTTGCCACCAAATCAGCAAAGACTTGGCCCTTCATAGAGGTGCGAGGCATATACTTGATATCAAAAGCCCCCGAAATGGTACTCCATTTGGCAATCCTTCCCGTGTAGTTAGCACTTCGAAGTATAGACCTAAGAAGAAGCTGAGTTAAAACAACAACTATATAAGATTGGAAGTAATGGAGAAGCTTACACGTAACATGCACCATTGCTAAGATTGTTTTTTCCAACGGCAAATAATGCACCTCGGCCTCATGTAGGGATTTGCTCGCATAGTAAACTAGCCTCTGTAAACCATTATCAACCCATATCAGAATCAGACTAACAACATGGTTAGCCACAACAATGTGTACAAACAGGACCTCATCCACCTCTAGGCAAGACATAATAGGTGGTCATGGAAGATATTCTTTAAGTTGCTAAAAGGCTAAAGCACACTCCTTGGTCCATTCAAACCCCTTCCACTTATTCAATAATTGGAAGAAAGGCCTGCATCTGTCTGCGGACCGAGAGATGAACCGGTTGAGGGAAGCAGTCATCCCTGTCAACTTCTGAATCTCTTTAGGATTCCGAGGTGGCTGTAAGCTGTGAATTTCTCTGACCTGCACTGGATTAACTTCAATTCCACGATAGTTTACCATTTAACCTATAAATTTACCTAATCTTACACCAAAACAACACTTAGAAGCATTAAGGCGCAACTTATATTTCCTCAGCATCCGAAAGGTGTTATTAAAGTCTTTCACATGCATGGATGCCACTTTACTCATCACCACCATGTTATCTACATACACTTCAATAGTTTTTTCCAATTGTGACTCAAACATCCGGGTCATCATCCTCTGATAAGTAGCCCTTGCGTTCTTCAAACCAAAGGACATTACTTTGTAATGATAATTCCCTGTTGGAGTGATAAAGGTTGTCTTCTCCTGATCGTCCAAAGCCAAAGATATCTGGTGATAGCCTTGAAAAGCATCCAAAAAACTCATCTGAGGATGCCCAACAGCGGTATCTACCAATTGATCTATACGAGGCTTAGGAAGAGAATCCTTGGAACAAGCCCTGTTCATATCTGTAAAGTCTACACATACCTTCCATTTCCTATTCTTCTTCTTTACCACCACTCTATGAGCCAACCATTCAGGGTAGAACACTTCCTTGATAACTCCAGCCCTCTTGAGCTTGATTACTTCTTCTTTGACAGCCTCAAAATGCTCATTGGATGAATGTCGAGGTGGTTGTTTCCTTGGTACCGCAACCGGATGGACGTTTAGATGATGACAAATGAAACTTGGATCTACCCCAGTGGCTTCGTAAACATTCATGTGAATACGTCAATATTTTTCCTCAAGAACATAATCAGCTCCTCCCTTTCCTGAGAAGGCAAATAAGCTCCTATCTAAAAGAATCTTTCAGGGTCGTCACCTATAACAACCTCCTCTAACCCCTCACACGCAAGGTCTTCTACCGTTGCCATCATAGGCATGGCTAAAGTCATTGATTGCTATGAGCCCCCTCAGCAAAGGCTGAGGATTCCGCCTCAGCACCTCAAGTTGATGCAGAATTGCAGCCGTCATGCACTGTCTAGCCACAAATTGACTCCCAATCAATTCTTCAATCTAGTCTCCAAATGGAAATTTCACCTTCAAATGTAGAGTTGGGGAAACCGCACCTAGGGCATGAAGCCAAGGTCTTGCTACAATGGTCGTGTAGGGAGAATAGACATCCACCACAATGAAATCCACCTCTACCACTTAGGAGCCTGATTGCACAAGCAATCTAACTTGGCCCATTAGTATGACAGTCTTCTCCTCAAAACTTATCAACGATGAATCATAAGCCGTCAAATCCTCAAGCTTTAAGTTTAGCCCCTTGTACAAGTCAGGGTACATAATATTTGCACCACTGCACTGGTCCTGTTGGGATTTATGCCCTAAAATCTAATTTATTGATATGTCATAAATAATTAAATTGTTTAATTATATAAGACAATTTATAAATGAACTAATGGGATATTATCTTAGTCCATGAGATGCATGTATGTGATTTATGTGATTTAGTCACAGAAGATATAAATCATAAGTTTTTTGTAAACTCAAAATTGTAGTTCGTAGTCGGTGATGAAATTGAGAATTTCATCTGCGAAGACTATAACATATCGACTAAGATGATTTGTCTTGATCATGAAAATGGAGATTTCTAGTTGGTATATTGATATGTTTTAAGATTTAAGACATATTGAACTGGGCTGCTGTGAAATTTATTATTCTCCTAACAACTGTTAAATGAATAATAAATCTCACAACTTCTATTTACATGAACTCTTAATCTTAAGAGGATAATGGACCTGATCATGAAGTGTAGGTTGCTTTGATATATCAGGAGTGAGATATAAAGTCACGATCAAAACCTTAGTATGTTAGATAGCCACATTTAGTGTTGATGGAACATATATTCTCAAGATGAAATTCATAGTCTCTTAACGGAAATACAAAATATTCCCTTGAGATAAGTTTAATGGATTTGGTTATTCAGAGAGTTGGTCCCAACCACTTTAGTAAGGAGTTACTAAAGTATATATTTATGAAATTGAATTTCATAAATATATGATGAATAACTTAAAGGATTAAACCGGGTACTTAAGGATTAAGATGTAGTAATCTTCAAAGTGACAGTCTACATTCATGACTTTGTATTACTACGAATATTTTATGAAGGGGTTGCATATACAATAAAGTCTTGGGATATAATTTATAAATAAGGCCTAGAGTGCAACTATATTTATATAGTGATATTAAATATAGTTAATAGTAACTTTGGACTCGTCAAGAGTTGACAGAAAAACCCAAAACTCATTGGAGCTAGTGTCTTATTGGCCCTTTTTGGTCCCACTCCAAGTCACACACAAGAGCCCAATTGAAATGGTCCAAAAAGCTAGCCCAATTAGATAAGTAGTTAGATACAAAGAGAGAAATATACAGAATTTTGTATGTGAGAAAAATATAACACTATTGTGAAATGGTGTGTATGAAGTGTTAGACACTTTGACATTCTTCCTTGGAATATTGATTGAGAGACCACACTTCTTGGGCATTAAGTGGAATTGGAGTGAAGATTAGAAGTATTCACAAGTACTTCTAATCTTCGGTTTTGAATTTTACCGCACCAAGGTACACTTTCGTGTTCTTAAACTCTGAAATTTACATAATACATGTTATCAATTGCGAATGAAGTAGATCCGTTAATTTTCCATTACGCATGTTTTGTATGAGATACAAATACATATTTTCCATGTGTTTCTCCAACAGGTCTACCATCACTCTCTTCACGTCCTACCCCCTCTATCCTCAGCGTAACCACCAATGCATCGTCATGTGGTTGTATAGCCCCAATCTTATCATCTTCTAAAAAACTCAATGCTGGTAAGATATTTCCCTTGGTTCTCTTAGGCTCAAAATTAGAGTCCTCGGCGAGGATTCATGCTATGGACATCACCTTAGAAGGACGAGAACTAGTCTTTCTAAGAGCAGCAAAGATGACATTGATCGTATCTAAAGGAGGCCTTGAGGAAGTGTTTCCCTGATGTACAGAACTTGAATGGTTTCCCTGCCCATTAAACTGATATAAAAACTGCTTTAATCTCCCCTCCTTGACTAATTGTTCTAAATGATTCCACAAGGTCCTGCAATCCTCAGTGGTATGGCCCTTTTCTCGATGATACTAGCAATGAAGATTTTGATTATATCTCATAGGGTCTCCTGCCATGTTGTTAGGCCATTTGAAATAGAGTTCGTCTGGATTTTCTCCAATAGCTGATGCATCAGTTCCCTAAATACAGTATTGATTACTTGAGGAGTGGTAGGACCAAATTTCCCAGTAAAATCTCTTCGAGGCCTATTGTTGTTGTATCTATCCAACCTAAAATCCCTCCTCTCCTTAGGGATAACCTTCGCCTTTCCCTTACCTTGCTGTTGATCTTCCCCAACCCGTTTTATATTCATCAATGCGGTCCATGAGACAATGTACACTTCTTATAGGCTTTTTGGTCAAAGATTTCCTTAAGTCATGCTCGGCAGGTAGGCCAACCTTGAAAGTCTTTATTGCTACATCATCGAAATCTCTGTCGATCTCATTGAGCATCTCCCAGTACCTATCGAAGACGTTTTCAAGGTTTCCCCCTCTCGCATAACCATGGACAGTAATAAATTTAGAGGCCGAGGAACTATACTACATGTAATGAAGCAAGACCCGAACGCCCGGGTGAGTTCCATAAACGAATTAATGGAACCTGCCCTCAAGCCATTAAACCACCTCATCAAAATAGGGCCTAGGCTGGATGGGAAGACTTTGCACATTAAAGTTTCATTCTTGGAGTGCATTGTCATCCTCTGATTGAAATGGTTCACATGCTTCACAGGGTCTGTTCGACCATTATAAATGGTAAATGTTGGCTAGGTGAATCGCAGAGGAAGCTTTTCTTTCTCCACCCTACGTGTAAAAGGTGACTTGGAAATTTGGTGCAACGCCTTACTCATAACATCATTTCCTAAGCCCCTGCAGGATGAATTCTGACCCCCACAACCACGAAGATCTTCCTCCTCATAAGAGAAAGACTCATCAGGGGGAGTTCTTAACCTGGGCCTGTAACTGCTATTCTTGGTGTCCTCAAACGAAGGATCAAAAAAGGAGGGAATTCGCCTTCGCCTTTCGTGGCTTAACTTCCTCTTCAGACAATCAATCTCTAGCTGCATAGTCTTAGCATTTTTCTCATAAAGAATTTTGCTTCCACCTCATGAATGACTCCTACTAGTGTGAGCCGTATGCACACTGCCCTCCCAATCTCTTTCATGCTCAAGATGAAAGAAGTGATCCTCACGCCAGGACCCCATAAACTCTTCATGGTGTGAACCTGAGCCTACCATAATGTTAAACTTCCTAAAACACAAGATTTCCCACATACGACGTCAATTGTAAGGTCACAATTTTCACCCAAACCCAAAAGTAAGAATGGGATAGGCCTAAAAAGTCCAATACAATAAATTTGTAGAGAGTAGGCTTGAAATCTAGGTTTTAGTGATTTTCAATAACAAAGATAATGGGCTAGATTGCAATAACATACACTTGGTTTATACGCCAAAAACTGTCCTCGGACTCAAATAGAGGAGACTGGATCTTATATCTCACTTTCACAAAGACAAATTACAGTTATTGATCTTAATGTCTACAGTGTTTTCTTCTTCTTCCTCCGATACCCCTTCCTGAATGTCCCTTCTTCCTTTTATATCATCCTGCTTTTCTCCCCATCTTCCACTTATGGATTAGATTACTAGTTTAGATACTTGTCCCATTAACCCATTCCTGAAGTCTTTAGAGGCAGCTATAAGGCTGAACCCTGATGCTCATGCATCACTTCCCTATTAATGCGGCTAGAGAAGTAGCTGCAAAGCATTCAATGTGGTTGTAATATCTTTATCTTAGATATTTCATAGCCCTTCTTCTTCTCATGTACATTTACCACGCCTACCCCTACTTATAGCATCTCCTAGAATATCGCTTTTGGATGTCGAACAACCCTTTCCTATCTCGGCTTTAACTAGCCAAGGACACACTCTTCCTTGGATCACCCTCTTGAACAACCTTAATCTGACCTCGCCTCTTTATCCATCAACAATGCCTCTTGGGCTAATATTCCTACATCCTCGGACCATTCAGTGTTCTCGGATTGGACCTCTAGCCCAACACACATTCCTGGGCCCATTGACCCCATAATAATAATAATAATAATAATAATAATAAGGAAAGTGTAAAAAAAATCATTCGTTTATTTTTAAGCCTAGATGTAGGCTTTTTTTTTTTCTTTTTTCTTTTTTATTGATAAGTTGTCCCCACAAAAATAAGCTAAAAAAAACCCCAACCAAAAATATTTTTAAAAAAAATAACTCTTCAATTGGTTCGGAGTTTAAAAGCACCCATGACCCAACCAATTGCTTTCTCCATTTTGCAATAAAACTAGTTTTTTTTTCCCTCCCACCTTTTGCAATAAAACTAGTTTTTATTTTTATGCGAGTTAAAGGCACGGTTTAAAAATGAAAACCTATGTTATTTCCTTTTATGATTTAATGAAAATATTTTGATAAATACAATACTGTTTACGTTTTCTCTATCTCTCATTTTCTAATGCGTTTCATTTTATTCTTAGACATATTCTCAATGTCGACAGTGATATATGCACTTTTAATTTGAGCAAATAGCAAATACGAAAGTACAATTTTTTTCGACAATGTAAATGAGGATTCAACATGGAATGTAATTGAGGTTACATTATTTTGCACTTTTGTGCAAATAGCAAATTTGAAAGTACTTTTTTTTTTTTTTTTTGATAATGTAAATGAGGATCCAACATGGAATGTAATTTCGCACATGAATGGAAATATCCATGAAAAAAAAATTAGCATATTAACACATTTGTCAAAAAAAGAACGCAACACCCAAAACTTGTACAATAAACTAAGTCAACCTATCCCAAATAAAACTTTAAACTTTAAACTGAATTAGCATATTACAATAGCTTAAAAGTAAATAATTTTTTTAAACTCAAATCATTCTAAAATGAAAACAAACATAATTTTGAGATGGTAAAGAAGTCATTAAAAAGAAAAAAAAAAATATTGACATAATATCAAGATATGGTAAACGATGACACATATACTTAATGTTGATATTTAATGATAGTGGGGAGTGGGGACGTGTGGTAGATTATTTCAATCTAGACCTAAGTTACCTATATTAAAGATGGAAGGCCTCTCCTAAATATGTGGTATGGCAACAATCCCCTCAACCAAATATAACATGGAAAAAAGCATGCAAAAGTAGAGTATAGAAATAAAGCCTGATCGCTAAGCAAGTCTTGAAAATAAGCTTTTCAGTATTAAGTAATCTTTTGCTGTGATTCAAAATCAAGTCTGAATCATCTTTTTTCTTTTGCAAGAGAGAAAGAGAGACTTTTTGAGAGATTTTTTTTTATTGATAAACAGATTGAGAGAGATCTAATTTGAAGAATGCATAATAGTTAAAAAGTGGTATTTGATGTGGATTAGTATTTGGTATTCCAATTGTGATCAAATTCTTTTTTATTTTTTTTATTTGTCTTAGGATTATCTATTTAGTTTTTGGAAGTGGTATTTGAGAATCACCACATTACGGTTTATATATATAAACGTGTAGTGTATTAAAAAATAAGATTAGATGGATTAGATGAAGTGGTATTTGAGAATCACCGCATTACCTTTGTTTTTTCTTTTTATATATAAACGTGTAGTGTAGTAATCAAAAAAAAAAAAATTGCTGTTTTTTTTTTTATAATACACTACATTGGAAAAATAAGGATTAGATGAAGAATTTGGATTAAAATCAAATTAAGATTTTTATCAACTTAGAAATTATAGGATATTTAAAAAAAAAATCTAAAAATCTTTAAAAAAAAAATTTGCAATTTGGTGAAGCCACTTGGCGCAATCATGGCTTTTAAGTCCAACTTTTATTATATTGTATATGATTTTAAAGATAACTTTTATATATTTGTATCACCTTTAGCAACTAAGTTATCGAACTTGCTCTTCTTTTTCTTAATGCTTTTCTCCACTCGAATACATATACAACCTTGTTTTTTTGGAAGGCAAGATTTAGTTTAAATTTTGATTTTTAGGACCAACAAAGTCCTTCCTGTGTCTATTTAGTTTTCAACCCTTTTTTTTTTTTTTTCAAGATGATTTAGCCAAGTTCTCTTAATTTAAGTTTACATTTTTTTTCCTTAAAAAAAATTCTCACTTTGGGTTCTACTTTTTACCAAATAATTTGTTTACATATATATAAAAGCTAACTTATTTTCACATTTCAATAAATATAAGTCACCAAAAATTAGGGTTACTGTTAAAAATTCACAAGCTAAGAAAAAGAACTCAGATCAAGAAAGAAAAATTGTAGAAGTTTCAAGAAAGTTTGAGAAACTGAGAGAGAAAATTCAGAGAGAAGAAAGAAAATTCTTATTGCTCTAAGTCTATGAATTACAAGAAGTACCTAATATACATATTAAGCTTGTATTTATACAGCAATTACAAATTAGAAATACATGGGAAACTCTAACCAACTCCTAACAGATGTCCTAATGAAGCTCCTCCAATAAACTTAAGACACATGCCACTCCCTCTAACTACTTAGTTAACTAACTTCACTCACGTGCAATGCACATGTCACTTAGCCACTCAATGCTTCAAGTAGCCTCTTCAGCCACACTTTGAGTTTCTTCTGATGCTTTATTTGTGCACTACTTGTCTTTAAAATAGGTAACAGATTTACTTCCTTTCTTTAAACCTGTTTTACCCTTCTTCAATTCATCTTCATCTTTACTTTGACCCTTCTTCAATTCACCTTCTCCTTTAGTTTTAGGCTTCTTCTTAACAGCCCCCCTCAAGACCAAAGCTACTTCTGATGTAGAAATAGCTTCTGTGGCTTGCCATGATTGTGCAAATGTAATGCTGGAACTAAAAATATTAATTAATTCTAATCTACTGATCAAGTCTAGGAACCCAGGTGCGCCAAGTGCCTTAGTGAACACATCAGCCAATTGCAAATGAGTTCTGACATGAAAGGTCTTGATCATACTTGCCTGTATCTTTTCCCTGGCCAGATGACAATCCAATTCAATGTGTTTTGTCCTCTCATGGTACACAAGGTTTGCAGCTATATGTAAAGCTGCCTTGTTATCATAGTAGAGGAGTGCAACCTTCAAATGCTCAATCTTGAAGTCTTCAAGCAGATAAAGCAATCAAGTAATTTCACAACATGTTGAAGCCATTGATCTGTATTCAACTTCAGCTGAAGATCTTGACACAGTATTTTGCTTTTTAGATCTCCAAGATATCAAATTCTCACCAAGAAAGACACAATACCTTGTTAATGATCTTCTGGTATCAAGGCATCCTGCCTTATCCACATCACAAAATGCCTTTAATTGAAAATTTGACTTGGCTGAGAAAAAAAATCCTTGCCCTGGAGAACCCTTGATGTATTGCAAAACCCTATGTGCTGCCACCATATAAGGATGCCTAGGCTTGCTCAGAAACTAGCTCAGTCTATTTACTACATAACAAATGTTTGGTCTTGTCAAAGTTAAGTACATCAACCTGCCTATTAACCTTCGGTACTGTGAGGGATCATCAATCAACTCTCCCTCATCCTTAGACAATGTAAGATGTTGTTCCATAGGAGTTCTCATAGGCTTGCAACCCAACATGCCTGAATCTGTTAACACTTCTAAGGCATATTTTCTTTGGTTAAGACTAATTCCCTTGTCACTCTTTGCCACCTCTAAACCCTGGAAATACTTCAATGCTCCCAAGTCTTTTATCCCAAACTTAGTATCCAAAAGCCTTTTTAAATCTACTACACATTGAGCATCATTACCTGTGATCAATATATCATCTACATAGACTAGAAGGGCAGTAAAACAAGAACTCTTTGAATGTACAAAAAGAGCATAATCGGATTTTGATTGGACAAAACCCATTTCAGTAATTGTTGTTGACAATTTAGCATGCCATTACCTGTTGGCTTGCTTCAAGCCATAAAGTGATTTTCTCAACCTACATACAAGAGGTCTAACATCAGTTAAACAGCCCCCCTTGTTGTGATAGCCCTGAGGTAAAGACATATACACTTCTTCCTCTAAATCATCGTGGAGGAAGGCATTATTTACGTCTAACTGATGTAAAGGCCAACCTTTGACAGCAATAATACACGACAACACCCTCATAGAAACCGATTTAGCAACAGGGGAAAAGGTTTTAGAATGGTCCAACC
Organism: Castanopsis chinensis; assembly: GCA_032878915.1. Lineage (NCBI taxonomy): Eukaryota > Viridiplantae > Streptophyta > Magnoliopsida > Fagales > Fagaceae > Castanopsis > Castanopsis chinensis. The sequence goes on along the minus strand of JAVQMG010000122.1, from coordinate 3,755,091 downwards.
CCTCCTGCTGTGTATACAGTTTAGCCACTAATCTGGCTTTGTACCTTTTCCACAAAACCATCTGGATTGTATTTAATCCTATAAACCCATTTGCAACCTATATGAGTCTTCCCATGAGGCAAAGGAACCACATCCCAAGTGTGATTATGCTTCAAAGCATCAATTTCCTTCTCCATTGCTCCCTGCCAAGCTTTTGAAAGCACAGCCTGATGGTAGAACTCAGGTTCAACTTCAGCACTAGTAGCAAGAGCAATAACTTGATAGGAAGAACTAAGGTTAGCATAAGAAAGGTGAGAGTTTATATCATAAGGACTACCTGGTGAGGGTTTGGTGGAAAGCAAAGAACAAGAATAATCTTGTAAGTAGGCAGTCTATGAACTCTAGTGGACTTCATAACCTGAGGGGAGGAAATAGTAGCTATTGGTGTAATAGTGCAAGGATCAGGTGCAAGAGAAGAGGGATTAGGATCAGCAATAGGACCATCTAAAGGAACACATTCTGCAGTAGCATGAGTGTCTATGCAGAAGGTGGAAGATCAGGAATGAACGACTCATCTGAGATGTTAGGCAAGGGAATAGAATCTAAGGAAACAAATGAGGACAAAGTGTTAATATCAAAAGGATCAAGATATTAAGGAAGATCAGCAGATTGAAAAGGAAATAGGGAATCATAGAAGTGCACATCTCTTGATATAAATACTGAATGTGTGGTTAAATCCATTACCTTATAACCTATAACTCCAAAGAGGTAACCAAGAAACACACATTTAATGGCTCAAGGCAGATTTTATGACTGTTATGTGCAAGTGTAGATGCATAACATAGACAACCAAACACCCTAAGATGTGAAAAACTAGGCAACTTACCAAAAAGAACTTCATAGGGTGTCTTATTAGCAATAGCAAAATTAGGTAACCTATTTATTAGGTAAACAGTTGTGAGCTCATAATCTCCCCAAAATTCCAAAGGAACATTGGATTGAAACTTGAGTGCTCTAGCCACATTTAGAATATGTTGATGCTTTCTTTCCACAATGGAATTCTATTAAGGGGTTTCAACATAACTCAATCGATGGATGATGCCTTTAGATTCGAAAAACTCCTTTAACAGAAACTCAATGCCATTATCAGTCCTGATGCACTTAATTTTTTTGTTAAATTGAGTTTCAACATAAGCATAAAACTGTGGCAAGAGAACTTAAGTTTCTGATTTAGCTTTCAACAAATAGATCCATGTACATCTAGAAAAAGCATCAGAAATTGTAAGGAAATACTAGTAACCATCAATAGTAGGAATAGAAAAAGGACCCCACAAATCACAATGCACCAAATCAAAGGGCTGATAAAAAACATGAGCACTAGCAGAAAAAGGTAGTCTTTTTTCCTTTGCTATTGGACAAATGTCACAATGAGTAGTCTTATTACACCGTACACAAGACACAATCTTATTTACAAGCTCAAGTTTGCCACTTGAAGGGTGCCCTAGTCCAGAATGCCAGAAATCAGAATGAGCAGCAACTGAATTACAATAGGTAGAGGCTGGAGTAGAAGACAAATCCTGGTATTTGTTATCCAGCAGATACAATCCATTTTGTTCTCTACCCAGACCAATCGTGCTCTAAAGAGCAAGATCCTGAATAAAGCAAAATGATCCAAGAAAAAAGAGGCAACAGTATTGTAATTTGTTCAATTTATTGACAGATGTGAGGTTAAAAGTAAAGGAAGGAACACATAACACATCAGTAAGAATTAAGGTGTCATTGAGATGCACTAGCCCTATATGAGTTACTAAGACCTTTTCACCATTGGGTAAGTAAACATAGGAATTAGAAACAAAGGTAAAAAAACTGAAGACTGACGCAGAATGGACCATGTGATCAGTAGCACCTGTATCAATGATCCAATCTGTTTTATTGTAAGATGATCTATCCACTATTTTAGCAGAGAAAACAGTGATTGAATTTGGAATAGCAAAAGAGGAAAAACTAAAAGCTTTACCTAAGAAGTTGTTAATGTAATTGGAAGTGGATGCACTTAATGCCCAAGGCTAGGAAGTGCTTGTTCCTCCAGTATTTGATCTAGTTAGCTATTGTGAAATTGAAGTTCAATGCCGAGCAATTTCACCAATTGATTGTGAATTCAGAAATGCTAAAAGCTGTTCACATTGGGACTTGGAAATTGGACACTGTGGAGTTGAAAACACAGACTCTTCACCACTCTAATTAGGATTAGTAGCTCCAAAACCTACTACTTGATTGCAAGAAACTTGATTGGCCATGGACTTGTTCTTAAACTTGAACCCTAGAGAAAATCCATGTAGACTATAACATTTATCCACTGTATGCCCTGTCTTCCCACAGTGAGTGCAAATAGGTCCTTCCCTTTTGGAATTTTCTTTGCTATTTTGACCATGCTTGGAACCAAAATCAGCATTGGCTTCAAATGGGATGAGCTGTGACAAAACCAGTGAATTCCCCATTCTTGAAGCTTCTTTGCTTTTTTTCTTGTAAGATCAAAGAAAGAACTCTATTAATGCCAGGTAGAGGCTCATACAACAATATCTGACCCCTGATAGCTAAATAGAAGTCATTCAGTCCCATCAGGGACCTCATCACTTGATCACAATCATGAAGATCTGAGGTAGTTCTTTAAGCTCCACAAGTGCAGGGACACTTACACATAGGCATAGTCTGATAGTTAGCCAATTCATCAACCAAAGCCTTAAACCTTGTGAAATAATCTTCCACAGACAATTGCCCTTAAACAAGATAGGTTGATTCCTTCTGAAGTTCAAAGATTCTAGGACCACTTTTCTATGAAAACTTGTGGCAAGGATCAAGCCAAATTGTTCTAGCATTGTCAGTATACAAAATGCTAGAAGCAATGTTTGGTGAGACTAAATTGATAAGCCAACTAAGCACTGTCATGTTACACCAAGTCCACAAAATGAATTGTAGTGAATCTAGACCTGGTTTTGATATAGTGCCATCAACAAAACCAGTCTTGTGCCTAGAAGTGAGTGCGATGATCATCAATCTCGCCCATGGAAAATAATTCCTGCCTCCGATCAACTTCTAAGAAACAAGCTGTACAGTATTGTTATCACTACTACTGAGATAGAATGGATTCACAGAGCCACCATTTGTAGCTGTGGAAATTTTATTATTTGAGGATGGACTATTTGAAGTTTCTTTTGTGATCGCCATTAATGGAGCTTCGAACCTTGAAGAAGATTAGATGTAAACTCAGAGAATCCAAACAAAGATTAAACGAGAGAAAAACAGAGAACAAATTGATTTGATTCTGATTAGAGCTCTGATACCATGTTAAAAATTCACAAGCTAAGAAAAAGAACTCAGATCAAGAAAGAAAAATTGTAGAAGTTTCAAGAAAGTTTGAGAAACTGAGAGAGAAAATTCAAAGAGAAGAAAGAAAATTCTTATTGCTCTAAGTTTATGAATTACAAGAAGTACCTAATATACATATTAAGCTTGTATTTATACAGCAATTACAAATCAGAAATACGCGGGAAACTCTAATCAACTCCTAACAGATTTCCTAATAAAGCTCCTCCAATAAACTTAAGACACATGTCACTCCCTCTAACTACTTAGCTAACTAACTTCACTCACGTGCAGTGCACATGTCACTTAGCCACTCGATGCTTCAAGTAGCCTCTTCAGCCACACTTTGAGTTTCTTCTGAAGCTTTATCTGTGCACTACTTGTCTTTAAAACAGGTAACAAATTTACTTCCTTTCTTTAAACCTGTTTTACCCTTCTTCAATTCATCTTCATCTTTACTTTTACCCTTCTTCAATTCACCTTCTCCTTTAGCTTTAGGCTTCTTCTTAACAGTTGCCAAACTCACTTGCAATTTATGAAAAATAATGGTAAGAATTTTCCTGCCGGACGTATATATCCCCCAAAGGCTATGCTTGTATCTCCTCCACTAGACAATCACGTGGGGAATTCTTTTTAGTTTTTACAAAAGTATTTTGTAGCCGTGTAAGTAAAGCAGTGCAGTGTGCTGTGTGCAGACTTCATGCCCACTTTCCTAGGTGCTTTTCTTTTCTGCAACTTTTCATTTGACTTTTCACAGTATAAAACATTATAAATGTAGTTAATTAAAATATACTACTTTGTATTATTTAGTTTGTGTTTAGTAAAAATTATTTTTATCAATTTATTTTACTATTTTATTTATTTTTGATACTATTCATAAATGTCATTGTATTCTTTGATACTCTTCATGGATTCAACTGTACTATTTTAATTAACTTTTACTTTTATTTATAGTATTTTCAGCAAAAAAATTTCAATTTTAGCAAAATAAACAGATCCCAAACATACCTTAAATTTATATATATAATTGGCTATAGAGTTTATTAGTTTTTTTTTTTTTATGCATTGAAATTTGAATGATTGTTTCTTCTTTATTTAGTAATCATTAAATTATTTGTATTTTTTTTTTAATCTTAGTTATTAACTTATTATACTTGATTCTTAAAAATAAAAATAAAAATAAAAATAAAAATAAAAATAAAAAGCTTATTATACTTAATGGGTGATAATTTAATTTGAAAAATCTAAGTTCATGAGCAAGTTTAACTCTTTACATTGAAAAAGAAATTGCTGAGAACTTCACTTCTAACTCAATATTTGATTACTTTAGATATCTTAAAAAGTGTAGGTAACAGATTTGAAAAAAAAAAAAAAGATGTTACTTTTATATTATTGTTTGTTTTGAGACTTTGCCTATTTCATAGGTTATTAATGATATTAAATCGTTTTATAAAACTTGTTTATGATTGCTTAATTTTAATTAAATACATTTTTTTACAGCACATACTAAGTTATAAAGTGCTTAACTTGTATATTGATTATTAAATTATATGTACATTACTATTTCATATATTATACGTATTATGGATATAATTCATATATAGGAAAAAAAATTAGTTATCTAATTTTATGTTTGACCCCCTGAAAATAAATTCTTAGTTCCATCACTAGTGTTTTTATATCAATCCATTTCATATTTCTCAACAATAAGAAAATTAAAACTGCATGCATCGCGACGTAATTGTAAAATACCTCCATTATAAAATGGATACTGTACTAGATTAAAATTATCATCTAATCTAAATATTATATAAAATTTATGAATTGAAATTTTAATAATACATTTTAATTTAGTTATGGCTGTAATCGTATAAAAAAAAAAGTTATGGCTGTAATCAAATTGAGATTAATTTAGTTATGGCTGTAATCGTACCAAAAAACAAAAAAGTTATGGCTGTAATCAAATTGAGATTAATTTAGTTATGATTGTAATCAAGTTAAGCATCAAGTCCAACAATAAAAGGAATGTTAGATATGACCAATAATCAATGAAAAAGTTGAGTGCCACAACAAAAGGTACAATTTGTACCACAAATCGCCACATGATGAGAGTTGGCACAAATTATACCTTTTGTTGTGGCACTAGAACTGCTCGTAATCATAATCATAATCAATAGAGTGAAACTCTAAACATCCACTTTAACCCATGAACTCCACGTGATAGCAGCTATCGTTGAATTATTAAATGCAATAGCTAAAGGGTGAGCCGCTGCTCTACATGCTATGCACCAAATGACAAATGTTGAAGTCTCACAAGCAACGCATTATTAGCATTAGTGGCTGGCGGCTGCTGGCGGCTTTGTCAAAAAAAAATATATATATATAATTTTTTTAATTAATCCTCTTAAAATAAAATTTAAACATTCTGCAGCTTTTTTTTTTTTTTAAGTCAAGCTGAAATAAGCTCAAACATTATCCTCTTAACAATATTTTAGTATTTTTAAACACAAAAAAAAAAAAAAAAAAAATTCAAGAACAAAGTAAAATTTTGTTCATCTTAAACCTTGTAAATATTAACAAATTTGAAATAAACAATAGATAAAATTTTATTTTATTTAAACCTCATTTACAGTTCACTTAACAAGAATAATTAATTTGTTTATTGTATTTAAAAATAATAGATAGTTTCCAAGATTTAATCTTAGCAACAATATTTAGTATGCTCATTATATTAAAAAATAATATGCCAAATGAACTTATAATGTGTTTTTATGAGAACGTTATATCAACAGCATTTTCAATAAATTCTAAGTGGTATATAGTATATTGTTACTAGCTGTTATCAATTAGCAAAAGAGTAATTTCAATACGTAATAAATTTAAATTAAAACCAATAACAACTTATCAATTAAGATTTGTTGTGAAAAATGTTGTGAACATAGTACTTCTCATCTTTTATTCTTTTTCTAGTACATTCTATGGATGTATTTGTAATAAGTAAAACACGTTGACCGCAAGATTCATCTTTTACTTAAAATTTATCTTCTTATTGGCCCCCTAAAAAAATCCCTAAAATTGCCACTAACTAGTGCCAAAGTGCACCTATGCTTAGACTCTTAAACAACATTTTTATCAATTCATGCAAATTATTTTTCTTAGACTATTACATTCTTTATACTATTTCAACCATTTTAGTTCTCTAAATTTGTCCAACATTTTGTTATCAATCTTTCATATTATTTTCCCTACACTATGTTGGGTATGCACGTATGAGTGAAGTTTCACATTGAATAATGATGAGAAGAACGTGTAGTTAATATAACATAATTAAGCACGTACCTATTAGGGCTTAGGACTTTTGAGTTAAAGTGTGTCACTATATGTTATATTAATTACCCAAAGAGACTCCCTAAGATGTTTATCTCCCCAACAAGTGGTATTAGAGCCAATGGTGGTCTGGGGCAAAGGCAGCAAGATTATTGAGGGTTTTTCTTGTAGTTGGAGCAAGAGCGGTGTGTATGTATTTGGAGCCCTTTCACAAATGAAGTAGGGATAGGTCCCTTTCGCAATTGGGGCGAGGACGGTATATTGCACCAAGCAAGCTCATAAAGCCCACACACAAACAATCTTCGAAAAGGCCCAACAAAGGATTTGTTAATGATATTTGTCAATGGTGTTAGACAACAATGATGTTGAGGTGCAAGGTTCCCATGGAAAAAGATGTGCCGGTTGACACGTGGAGGCCCATGCATGGATCATGCACTAGTGAAGGAAAAAGTCCTCTAAGCAAAAGGGAGTGAGTAGGATTTGTTTGTGGCCCACAGAGAGAGGTTTTGAAGCCCACAGAGAGGCAAAAACTTACACGTGAGAGGGAAATTGTTGGGTATACATCTGTGAATGAAGTCCCACATTGAATAATGATGAAAAGAATGAGTAGTTAATATAACATTATTGAGCACATACTCATTAGGTTTAGGTCATCTGAGTTAAAAATGTGTCTTTATATGTTATATTAATTCTTAAGGGGACTCCACAAGGTGTTTATCTCCCCAATACATTGCTTAGCCATGACTATTGTTTACTACTACAGGTTGTATTTTTATTAGAGGACAAATTAGTAACCTTCTCAAAGAACCCAATAATGAGGGAATTCCATACCCAACTTCTTCTCATGAACTCGGGTCCAAGAACTCTCCAATTAGAGGTTGATTCATGAAAATTAAGTTTAGCTTGTTTAGAGACAAGCAGTGGCTAAAATAAAATTAAATGAATAATATTCAACTTTTCTCGAGTCGATTACTATCCTCATCCTAAACTTAGTTAGTGAACATTGTGTAATTAATTCTGCTCAAATTTAGAGGCTGTTTGGTATCATTATTCTAGTAACGTTGTTTGTATTTTTTGGAAATATGTGTCAGTGAAAAAGTATATGAAAATACATGTATTGTTGTTTGAAAACTAAAAGTGTTGCTCAAACAACTATACCAAACAGCCCATTAGTCCTTGGACTTCCCTATCACATGTTGTGAGTAATCCTATTCCAATTTATTCCTCGACTCCTTTCTCATGCAAAAGCCAAACTCTGCATTAATTTATTTATCATGTCAATCACCATCTCTAGTTTATTATAAAGAGTACAAGGAAATACTTACTAACAAAGACATTTCTAGTCAACCATTACCGATACATCTTTAACAAGTCAGCTGCGGTTGATTGAAAATGTTTAGTCTTTCAGCAAAGCAGCGTGGATGGGTAAGGCCGCGTTGTTATACAGTAAAACCACTGTTTCCCAGCAATTTAAATGTGATTCGTCATAGATAAGCTGCGCTGCCTGCGCATACGCCAAGGCCGCGTTGTTTTACAGTAAAACCACTGTTTCCTAGAAATTTCAACGTGGTTCGTCATAGATGTGCTGCGCATACGCTAGGGAGCCCATTGTTGCAACTATTTTTTTACAATTCTCCTGAACGCTTTGAGTCCATTTGAATAGAGTTGAAAACTGAAAACTGAAAATTGAATATACTGTAATAAAATAATTTTTAAATATGTATATAATACTATAGGACCCATTTTTAATGAAAAAGTGGCGTGAACAGTATATAAACAATACATAAATAGTGCTGCATAGTATGTGAACAGTACCATACAGTGGATGAACAGTTTTTTGTCCTTTGGTTGAAACTCGTGCACAGGAAAAAAAAAAAAAAAAAAAAAAAAAAAAGCTGAAACGCACGGAACCAAACGTGAACGCAAGCCTCTCTATCCAAATCAAGCCTTTATGCACGAAGAGGTAGCAATTATATTACAAGACTTTTAGTGGTTTGACTTTGAGCTTAATATATGCATACAGCATAATCATTAATTGAAAAAAAATTCAAACACAATAATTTTGCAAAAGAATTTTTTTTTAAGTGATAAGTTTTTAGTTTTACTGGTTGTTATTAATGGAGAAAAAAATAATTTTTTTGTGGACACAAATTAGAACTAATAACAACTTTCTACTTATAATTTGTTGTAAAAATCTTGTGATGTAATATTTTCCTTATTAATTACTAGTAATAGGCCCATTAGTTGCCTTTTAATATATATATATATATATATATATATCTGTGTGTGTGTGTGTGTGGGGGGGTGTGTTTGTAAATTAATATTGTTATTATTGTGATCCATGCATGTTAGCATGGGAATTTATAAGTATTTTTATTTTAAAAATATTAAGTAGAAGTAATAATTGTAAAAAAAAACAAAATTATAATTATAATCAAGGAAAATAAAATTATTGCTTTTGCTTTCAATCATTGCAAATTAATAAATAGGCATTATTAGTGAAACAATAAATAAAATTTGGGACAATACTTTTGCTTTATTAAAATTCTTTCAACTACGACAGAAATTATCTATAAAAAAATACTGCAATATATAAAATTCTATAAGAACAATATGTAAATATATCATTTTTAATGTGAAGGAAAGAAAGAGACATGACAAAAAATTTTCTTTAAAAATAATGAGATACAAATTATGGAAAAAATGAACCATCTTAAAAAAAAAAAAAATCTTTAAATATATAAAAAAAAAAAATTTACCCTGTATGTTAGTTGGTGGATTTCAATAATAATATATAAAAAAAAATGTAATCATTATTTAGGAAGTTGCACTTGCCTAAAATGGAACTAAAACTTTTGTTCAATAACAGGAAGGGTTCTTCTCAAAAAAAAAAAAAAAAAAACTGAGATACAAAAATTTTGACATAATTCTTAAAAACTTTCATATACACCCTAAATTTCACAATCATGCAGATAGGAATAAACATTGGAATCACAATTAGACAGAAATTATATATATGAAATAATGAAACTAAACATCACCCACCAGTTGATTCTCAAAAAATAAATAATTAAAAAAAAAAAGAATATCACCCACTATTCAAAATTTTACGCATCTGGACGTATTAATGATTAAACCAAAGTACACCAATATATCCAAACATCAAAAGTTTAAAAAATTCACATTAACATCAAATAATAACAACCATTTTTAAACAATAAAAAAAATAAGTAAATCAATCTTTGGCTACAAATATCGTTCAACCATAAATTTCACATACAAAAATCAATTTGTAAAATAAAAACTATTAGAACAAATCAGAGAATAAGGATAGAGACAAATTGAAAATGTAATATATATCTATATATATATATATACACACACACATTTGATATTGTGGAGAACAAAATCAAGAACAAAAACAAAAATGCAGTAATGAAACAAATTTCTCCATCGCAAATTTTAAGCTTGTTGGTTATAAGGACAAACAAAGAACATATTCATATAAAAAAATATATGGAGGGGAAGGGGAAAAAGAATATATTCACCAATAAGGGGGGATGAGGAAGGTGAAAGGTTGGGAAGATAACGAAACATTATACATTTTGATAATTGAAGTAAGTGCAATTGTAATTGTTAAAATAATGACTATGATGTTCACGCTTGAGAAAGATATTGCGTTTATGTTAAGGTAATGGACAAACAAAACCAATATATTGTAAGCCCATGAAGGGCTAACCCTAGCTTTTATATATACCCTACTAGGGTTCAATGCAATCAAGAATATTGTAAAGATATAGCCCCAAGGGTTTTGTCCTGTGAACATAACCCATCAAGTCGAACCATATAACCCTTATGTTTTCTATCTTTCTTGTTTACGGTTTTCTAAATTATTTTATTCTCTTCTTTCAACATATTTTATGAGAAGCAATTTTTTTAGAAGTTTCAAATGGTGTCATCCTTGTTAACCTTTAACTATTAACTATTGAGGTAAGTAATTGACATTGGGTTACATGTTCTTCATTCAAACATTATATATCGATGACGCTTGTCTTGTTTTAAAGAGTTACATTTTATTGATCAACTGATTGTTGGGGAAATTAACACCTTGAGGAGCCTCTTTGAGTAATTAATATAATATATAGAGACACAGTTTAATCTAAAAATGCCTAAGCTCAATGGATATGTGCTCAATTATTTTATATTAACTATTCATTATTCTAACTATTATTCACATGTGAGTCTCTACCTCTCTATGGGCTTCAAGACCTCTCTGTAGGCTATGAACAAGTCTTATTCACTCCCCCTTACCTAATAGCTTTTTCCTTTCCTAGTGCTTCATATATAAGCCCCCACATGTCAACCTAGCATGCCCTTTTCCATGGGAACCGCGCACCTCACCGTCATCGTTGTATAGCACCATTGACAAATATCCTTTGTTAGGAATTTTTCAAGATCATTTGTGTGGGTTTTATGGGCTTGTTTGGTGCAATATATCATCCTCTGTGAAAGGGACCCACCTTTGCTACATTTACGAAAGGGCTTCAAGTACACACACCTCATTCTCGCTCCAACTGCAAAAGGAACATCAATAACCTCGCCACTTTTGCTCCACATCACTATGAACTCTAATATCACTTGTTGGGGGAGATAAACACCAAGGGGAGCCACCTTAAATAATTAATATAACACATAAGATCCGTTTGGCTGGAAGGATAGAAAAGTAGAATGATATAAATTTTTTTAGTTTTCCTCATTTGTGTCTGGTTAGGAGGGTGGAAAAGTGGAGAAATGAGAAACTTTTTTATTTAATTGAAAATAAAGTTTGTATAAATTTATTATAATGTCCATGTTAAATAAAACAAAAGTAACAAATTATACTTAAAAAAAAAAAATTTGTGTGTAGATGGACACTTCATTAAAGTAAAAAAATAAAAAATAAAAAATTAACCCAAAAGTGTTTTCTAAAAACACAAAGAAAAGAAAAGAAGCGAACACGATGATAGAGAAAGAAAAAATCAAAGAAAAGAAAAAAGAAGCCAACACATTAACAGAGAAAAAAAAAACCCCCACGAAAAAAAAAGTCAACATGTTAACAAAAAAAAAAGGCCAACACGTTGGAGGTGACCTCCAACGTGAGAGGTATTTTTGGGAAGCTTATTCCCTCTTAGTTTTCTCTCTATTTTGGAGAGAAAATTTTTTGGTGGGCTTAGGAAGAAAACACTTGGGTCCCATCATTTATTTTTCTTCCTCCCCACTTAACCAAATATACTCCAAAAAAGTTTTTCTTCTCATTTTCTCTCAAAAGTTTTTCATCCATCCTATTTCACCTCTAAACAACAAACACACCCTATAAAGACACACTTTAACCCTAAAGACCTAAGCTCAATGGTATGTGCTCAAATATTTTATATTAACTATTTATTCTTCTCATCATTATTCAATGCGAGACCTTATCCACATGTGTATACTTAACACCAATATCAATTTATATGCTGTAAATAATGATGAGCGCTCCTTGCTAGTGACTTGTGGCACTCGATACTCAGGTATGATTATATGAAAGGGAAATTGTTGTGTAAATGTGGGTGAGTATGAGTAGTTAAGTTTCATATAATGAAAATTATAAAATTTTTTAATCATTATAATATTATTAGGCCAAAATTCATAAGTTAAAATTTTTTAATTAAAATAATATCTAAAATGTCACACATGCATATATAAATCTATATATGATATATTTTGGTAGGTAGAAGAGTAGGTGAATTTGCTATTAAAACTGGCTTTAGAATACAAGTATAAGTGCTTGTATAATAGAAAAAGTGCAAACATTTAGACAATTGAGCTCAATATTCACTCGCATCAGGCCATGTAAAATTGTGTAAAAATATATAGTTACTATAGTAATTTTATAAATTTACACCGACATTATTAATTTTGCATTTAGATTTTTATTATTATTTTACATATCATGTGAACGAGGGAAGAGAGTGAATAGTAGTTGTGGGTAAAGAAAGAAAGAAAAATTTAAAAATTAAGACAATTTGATAGTTTTATGAAATATAGCATAAATTAAATATTTTTTTTGAAAGAGTATAAAATAGATAATTTGATATATGATATTTTGAAAAATAAATATGTAAAATAAATAAATATATTACTACATTAAAATTACTAAGAATTTTTTAACCCACTGACGTGTACACTATTAATAGCTTCAATGCTTTTTTTTTTTTTTTTACTAGGTAAGTGCAGGGGATTGAACCCCCAAGCAACAGGTCATTAGGAAACGTGGGTACCAATTCGCCTCCGTGGACGGTGGTAATAGCTTCAATGCTTTCATGCAAAGCTTCTCCTGGGATCGAATAATTCACGACTTGGACTGGAAAGATATGGTTTTGTCTTTGAACTTTGAAGTACAGAGAAAGATATCTGGACTTAAATATGGTTTTGTCTTTCGTATTCAATGCACTGAAACTATGGCCCACTTTTCATCGGCCAAGTTTGCTAGATATTGGGTGGAAAAGGTTGTTTGGCTGGAAAAGGCAATCCTCTTGGAAAATTTGAGACCTCTTTATTATCATGAATAATGCTAACAGATAATTTTAGAATAATAGTTAACAATTTCTTTAAAAAAAATTTATATATAAAAAAAAAAACTAATGTTCTAACAATTTTTTTTTTCTGTAAAAATAGTGTTGAAATTCAAAACATTCCTAAAATGTATTATCAATCATAATTCTAAAGACACCCCTTAGCATGACTCTGACTGCATTAGCATTGGGAGTGCATGTTATTTTCATTTAATTGCACTTTTTTAATTTTAAAATTATTTAGTTAAGGTATTTTTGTGAACTTCCATTAAATGTTGCCATTAAGTTATGAGAGGTGCTACGTCCACAACATTTTTACAACATTTTCACAACAAATTAGAGGTGGTTAGATGTTATTAGTTTAAATTTGAACTTATCGCTGAAATTACTTTTCTACCCCACCATTAATAACCCGTAACAACTTGTCACATAGGATTTGTTGTAAAAATGTTGTGAAAATATTGTGGACATAGCATTTTCCTTAAGTTATTTAGTTAAGGTATTTTTGTCCACTTCCATTAAATGATGATTCTTCCTCCATTTTAATCAGCTTCCATTAAATGTTGCCATTATGTGTCTAAATTCTTCCTCCCTTTTTAAATTAAAAAAAATTCAATTAATTATTTTAACATATTCTCCACTTCAAATGAAATTGAAACTTTGTGAGTCCTACTACCGCACACCATTGTCATGCGATGGTCATTTTACAAATATAGAGCCGTCCCAACCTAATTTGGGGCCTAAGGCGAAAGATTTATGTGAAGCCTTTTATATGTATACATTAATTAAATAAAATTATTTAATATTAATCAAATTGAGGTTAATTTGATGTATTAAATACATAATTTAATGAATAATACTGACTAAAACTAAGATTAATTTTATATAGAGATTGAATATCATAGTTAAAACATAAATTTAACAAAAAGTAAAAAAAAAAATACTTTTTAAAAAGAAAATTAATTTATCTTGGATATATGACAATACATAGTTAATTACATTTATAATCTAATGTATAATCTATGGTATTAATTGATGTGTGGCTTTGTAGTAGATTAGTTTACAAATATAAAAGTTTCAAATTATTAAGGGAGGTTAATCGTCATTAATGATCTAACACATTTGTAATTTTTTTTAAAGCCTTGTTAAAAATAAAAAAAGGAAAATGCTAAAGGTAGTACAAAATGTTCACAATATAATATGACAATAACAGTGGTTAATAAGTTTCAATAATGTAATTGATGAATATTTAAAATACTTTTTTGTGATTGATAACATGTCAATTTATAAATCTATAGTAAAATTTTTGATATTCCTAACATCACTAATAATTAAAAGTACATAACCATTTGAAAAAATTCATATCTTTTATAAAAATTTGGATCTTTTACGATAGGATGGCCCTTTTTTGTAAAGGGTAAGCATTTTTTGAGGTGGAGGCCTTAGGCCTAGGCTTAAGTTGCCTAGGCTTTGGGCTGGCCCTGTACAAATATAAATGCTTATGGGGTGTGGGAGGCAAGAGTCTGGATTCAAGTCTCTGAGAAAAAACTCCATAAATATATACACTTATATTAGGCTAGATTAGAATTTCTATCTTGTATTAAAAAAAAAAAAAAAAAAACTTTGTGAGTAATTTTCCTTAACGCCAATGGTAAGCCCACAAATTTGGGAATGACTTCTAGGCAAAAATGCAAATTACATCCTATAAGTTATTGTTAATGCTCCATTGGTTTTGAAGTAAAATATTCTTTGAGAAATGTTTTCCCATTTTCAAGTATTTGTTTGCAAGTAAAATATGGTCAAACTTGTAAAATATTTTTCATTGATGGTAAAATCTTTTATAAAAATATGTAAAATGTTTATCCTTTAAAAATTTGGTAAAACATTTTATAAAAACATACAGCGACTTCCCTCACCCCATTTGGTGGCTAGATCATGGGTCTAGTGGGTTGAGCAACAGGTATCGAAGACACCGTTTTGACGATTGATACCAAAGATTTGATAGTAGAGACCATCATTCCGGTTGCTAGAGACACCATTCCGACCTCTAATGTTGGTGGCCCAATAATCGAAGCATTGTTTTGATGTCAACCGCTGATAATATGGTTGCCAAAGCCACCATTTCAGTTGTCGATTCCAATGGTTTAGTCACCGAACCTCCGACACTAGTGGCTCAAGTGGTTGAAGCCACCGATTTTGGTGGCTTGCTTAAAAAAATTTATTGGTTATATCAAACATCTGAAAATATTTTACTGAAAATACTTTACATGTAAAATTCTTTACGTGTAAAATATTTTACATTTGAAAATATTTTAATTCTAAATTTTGTACCTGTGATTTTTTTAAATTAAAAAATTCCAATTAATTATCAAAAGATTCAAAACATATTTGTCCACTTAACATCACCATTGGTAAGTGGTAAGCCCATAGAATGCGAATGATTGCCCCTACAACCAATAATCCCATCTGATGAAAAATGGCTCTATACACGTTCAACTTATACATGTTTCCATTGCTCTTATTTTACTTCTCTCGGTGGCCATTTGTCTAACAAACTCCTCCAGTAAATTCATAGAAGAATGCAAGATTTTCTTTACATTCCATTTCCATATGCTTTATCCTCATGATGCACCGAATTTCCTTGTTCTCTTATTTCAACTTGATATAGAAGTCTTGGTCACTTGGACTTTTATTCTTCATGGGCTGGACTATGGTGCATGTGCACCTAACAATCTCTCCCTCCAATCCACCAATAGGAGGAGATCTTCATTCTATCTCCCAAAGAATATGTTTAATTTTTAGAATTTGATTACAGTTTGCGTAAAACACACCAAGGATACACTGGTACTCCCCTATGACCAAGATTTTCATTTGTAAGGATTTGCGTTTTGTAAAGCTCTCCAAGAAAAAACTTTGATTTTGCTGACTTCAATTTTTTTTAATAATTAATTGATTTTTTAATTAAAAGTTTTGAAAAAGAGAGAAAAAGGGACACTTAATAATAATGTTTAACTGAAATTAATGAAGATATTTTAGTTAAATAAATTTGAAATTTAAAAGACTAAATTAAATAAAAGTAAACTTTAAGGCCTAAAATGAATTTGAACTAAATTTACATAATGCAATTTTAGTTAATATCAACATCTTTTTAAAAAAGAAGAAATTATATTTGACTAAGTGTTTCTTAAGATCTTATGGTATTCAAAATATTCTGAGTTTGAAACCTCTTACTCTTATTTTGGGGCCACTTCTATAGAATTTTTCTTTATAATAACTTAGTGTGTATGGGATAAGAAAACTGCATATATCAAAGAAAATAGCCAAATACTTGAAAGAAATTGGAATAATCTTGTTTAAAAAAAAAAAAAAAAACCCACTTAAAAGCTCTCTTAAGTATTATCTCTTCAACAAAGTTATTGATGTGTCCCCCTCCTCCCTACTTTTTTTCTTTTTCTTGTCTTGAATAATTAGTCCTTCTGAATTATATATTTTTTCCATTATCTTTATCCTCCAATCATTATATTTAAAAACTTAGTGGGTTTAAATATATTTGAAAAATTATTGCTAAAAGTACTGTAAGTAAAGGTAAAAGTTGTACCGTATGACCCATGGATAATACCAAAAGTGCAATGGAGCCCATAAATAATTGGAAAAATAAGCTGAATAGTGAAATAATTTTAATTTTTAATCATAACCCAAATGCACACTTAATAATAACGTTTAACTGAAATTAATGAATATATTTTAGTTAAATAAATTTGAAACTTAAAAGACTAAATTAAATAAAAGTAAACTTAAAGACTTAAAATGAATTTTAATTAAATTTATATAATGCAATTTTAGTTAATATCATCTTTCAAAAAAAAAATATATATATATTTGACTAAGTGGTTCTTAAGATCTTATTATATTCAAAATATCTTGAGTTCGAAACCTCTTGCTCTTATTTTAGGGCCACTTCCATAGAATTTTTCTCTGCAATAACTTAGTGTGTGTGGGATAAGAAAATTACATACATCAAAGAAAGTAGTCAAATACTTGAAAGAAATTGGAATAATCTCGTTTTCAAAAAAAAAAAAAAAAACGCTTAAAAGCTCTCTTAATGGTCTGTTTGGATAGAGCTTATTGTTGAAAACTGAAAACTGAAAACACTGTAGCAAAATAATTTTTAAATGTGTGAATAGTACTGCAGGACCCATTTTTAATTAAAAAATTATTAAAAAAGTGCGTAAACAGTGCGCGCATAGTACGCACACAGTGCGCTGCCCCTGTTGTCCCCCCACAGCAGAACCGAAAAAAAAAAAAAAAAAAATTGCAAAATGCGTGAGCAGCTGGACGTCCACGTCCAGCTGCTCTATCCAAACGCCTCCTAAGTATTATCTCTCCAGCAAAGTTATGATGTGTCCCCTCCTCCTCCCTACCTTTTTTTTCTTTTTCTTATCTTGAATAATTAGTCCTTCTCAATTATATTTTTTTGCATTATCTTTATCCTCCAATCATCATGGTCTGCGTTACACATATATATATAAAAACTTAGTGGGTTTAGATATATTTTTAGGTTTGAAAATGAACCAGCACATTTTTTTTTTGGCAGGCTTTCAAGAAGACCCCACAAGTCACATCAGATTCTCTCCATTTTATTCCGGTTCTCTTAACAAAGTGAAACTAAACAAAATCAATGGCGCCTCCACGAGTCCACGGTCCACCCTCCAGAGTCCGGACGCATGTGGTTCCATTATTATTGGTGTGTTTAGATATTATTTATTTATTAAAAATTAAAAATATTAATTAAAATTACTTTTTAAAGTAAAAATACTGTTTACGAACACTGTATTAACATTCTTGTGCGTTAGCTGGTCCATAAAGAGTGCCATGGGACCAATAAAAAAAGAAAAAAAAAAAAAAGAAAAGGCAAACGCAGCTTCAGTGCTAGGCAACTTTTTTCCCTTTTTATATGGCGAGCATTATTTAATATATTACTTTTAATAAAAACATAGTTCTTAAACTACTACACTTAATTTAAATTCTAATGAAAAGATTTTTTTTTTTTTGGTTAATAAAAAAAGACCTTGTCGTACGTGTTAGGAAAGCCGTTCTATCTAAATTAATTTGAATTTTTTTTTTCATATTTGAAGTGGAAGTGTCACCAAATACATTTTTAATTGAAATTATTATTACTTCTTTAATTTCTATATTATTCTTACATCTTAAAGTTATTTTTATTAATAATTGTGTAACCTCTTATTTAAAATAAAAAAAATTCTAAAATGATCACTAATATATATATATATAAATTTGAATAAAAGCATTATTTATGAATAGCATAGTACAAAAGAAGTTAAGCAGAGAGTCTGTCTAATTATTTCTCTCCGTAGTCTGAGGGTCCGTTTGGATAGAGTTTATTGTTAAAAACTGAAAACACTGTAGCAAAATAATTTTTAAATGTGTGAATAGTACTGCGAGACCCATTTTTAATAAAAAATTACTGAAAAAGTACATGCACAGTGCACGCATAGTGCACACAGTACGCGCACAGCACGCGCACAATGCGCGCACTGGGCACTGTGTCCCCCAGCAGCGCAAAAAAAAAAAAAAAAAAAAAAGGAAGAAACGAGTGAGCAGCTAGACGTGGACGTCCAGCTGCTCTATCCAAATGCCACCTGAGTAACCAATAGAGAGACACTAGATAAGGGAACTAGCCCTACCCAATTAACAAAAGCAGCCCAATTAATAATTGAATTACTTGGACTTGATACTATGATATATAAATTAGGTCTTACATAAATCTATATAAAAAACAAACAAAAAGTATAATTATAGAATATTCACCCATAAAAAAAAGAATACAACTATTATAAATTACACACTTTTTTTTATGGGTTCCAATTAATTTAATTAGTAAAATTTTTAGTGGTTGAATAAGAGATTTGAGATTTAATCTTTATCTATATCAAAAACTGATAATAAAGGGTTATTATATGGAGTAGCCGCTAGAAATTGAAATTTCCTAAAAAGAATATATATATATATATATTTAGAAATCTATGCGTCACATACTATGATGACATACAATTAACTGACATTGACATTAATAAAATTGTAATACAACACTCATAAAAAAAAAAATCCACACAAATAAAAAGAAAAAAAAAATCTTCTATCTATCCGAAAAAGGAAGAAGAAAAAGTCACATTATTTTGTTGAAGGGCTAAAATTTGGCTAGGCTAATGCTACTGCAGGGGCTTGGACTTTTATAAAATAAGAAAACTCATTTGCTATTGACTTTTTTTTTTTTTTTTTTGAGGGGGCATTTGCTATTGACTTGACTCTTAGTTTGTACAAATTTATTTTTTGGCCAATGAAAGAAAGTTCCATTTGAATTTTTCTCAGACAAAATTGTACAAAATCCTGTAGATTTATTTCCGTAGTGTTCAATAGAGTCTGCGTATGAATTTGTCAGCATTTTTATTTTTATTTTTATCTAAAACCCTCTGCCACAGGCAACGCAGCCTTTCGCAAACAAAATTGTACAAAATTTTGTATATTTATTTCCGTAGAGTGTTCAATAGAGCCTGCGTATAAGAAATAATTTGTCAGCATTTTCATCTAAAACCCTCTGCCACAGGCAACACACGCAGCCCACCAAAACAATTATCACATTGTTCAGTGGGACCTACGCACAGCACGTTTTTATTATTCTTGATCAACGGTGTAAAATGGTCACAGCCATCACAGACGCGTCACGATGTTTTCTCAACTGTTTAGGTTTCTTTTGTCCGATACTGTGAAAGGCCAACTTGCTAGCTATACGTACTAGTACTACGTAGTAGCCATCATTTCCACTTTACTCTTTCTTTCTTTTGTTGTTTTGTTTATCTCTTCTATTATTGACTGTTCTGTCTCAGCGAGTCATCATTTCTCATCTCATCGTGGACGAGCACAGAGCACTATGATAAAGACTTGATGAAACCGTAGCGGAAAGCAGTGGTAAATTTCACAGCACATTCAGGTAGTTGACTGGTATTCTCTCGGTTTGTTTTTTTTCCTTATATATTATGTGGTATATATTTTAAATAAGCAATTTGAAAAACTTTCACGCTTGTTCGCTTTCTCACTCGGTCTCTTTCTCTTTCTCTTTCTCTTTCACTCTCCTGGACTTATTATTGGAAATACTTTTTTGTTTTCACGAGATTCTTATAAATCTTTTTTCGCTTCTTTGGTTTATTAACATCCTTTGCTTTCTCACAGATATTTCTTTTGTTTTTTTTTTTAAACTTTTTTTTATTTGTTGCGTCTGTTTTTGGGTTATTTTCTGCTGGGAAGTTAAAAATCTGGATTGGTTCTTTTGCCCTGGTTCTGTTGGACAATCAAGTTCTGTGTTTCTCTTGCCTTTTGGTTTTGGTTGGTGGGTGATAAAGCCTTTTCTGGCTGTGATCTTATCCAGAAAGAAACAACAATTGTTAAGGAATTTTGGGGTTTTTTTTTTTTTTTTGTGTGTTTTTCATGAGCAAGAAGATTGTTATATCGTTGTACTGTTGTCCTATGGAGCTGCTCTTGGTTGTGTATGGGAGAGCCGCGAGGAAGATAATCTGAATAGTTCAAATTTTGTTTGGGATGTGCATGAATTTGAGGGAATTGTAGTGGTTTAAGGGCTGCCTAGTGGCTGTTTGCAAAGTTGGAGTCTTTTTGTCGTAGTGGTCTGAAACTGAAAGATACTAGGAGTGTTGTGAATTTAATTTCTTCTCTATAAGGGGTTTCAGTTTGGAGAATTCTGTGGTTTAAGAATTGGGTTACGATCTTTTTGATTGTATAGGGTCTCCAGGTAGTTCAATTGCTTCATAGTACACAAGGGATTGAGCTTTTCTGATCATTGTTCTGATATCCACTAGGTAAGTCTTTTTTAATGTTGTTGTTAGTATTTAAATTCCATCTCAACTTAAGAATTTTTTTAATATTTATTTATTATAATAATTTTAAAATTTAAATTTTAAGGATAGCGTAATTTTCAATTTTGAAGATTGTTAATGAAGGGGACCCTTTATTATGTTTCAACATAGACTCCAAACTTAGCCAATTGATCTTCAGCTCCACCTAAAGATAAAGTAATCTATGACCACTTCAAAAAAAGAGAAGAAGTAATCTATGACCCTTAAATTCAAATTTTGGAAATTGATAGTATATTTCGGATATAGGGAAACTTGTACACGGTCTCTAGAAGTGAAAATATCTTAAAACATATATCAAGTTGAACTGGTCTATGGTTATGATGGGTTAACTCAAGAACTTGGTCTTCCTGTTTTGGTAGCGTTGTAACATCCTCTTGACATTTGGTTGACAATGGTTATGGTTTCCAAAGAAAAAGAGACAAGCAGTGTTATTATATTCTCATATGTGAGTTTGATGAACAACTCGAGTAGACCATGCATATATTCTCCTGTATGTGGAAACGCTGTATATTGCATATACTCAAATTGTTGCTTTGCATGTGAAAGGTTTATGTATCTTGATTTGATAGAGTATGTAAGATACGATGGATAGATTTTTTGTAAGGAACAGATATAAGTAACGCTTTTTATTTTTATTGAACCCAGATACAAGATAATCTCCTTTTGAATGGGGACTGATGTTGCTGAAGTAGTGGAAAAACTGCCAGATCCTGGTTCCTTTAAGGTACCACTGCTTTGGTCTTTGATTTCTCTTCTGTGGGAATTTGCTGGTTTGAATGTGCAGTCCTATTAATAGTATTTAATTCACTTCACCAATGTTTACAAGAGTTTTAAGTATTTATCTTAAATAATTGTGTCAGTTACCTTTATTCTTTTAGTAGTTTATGCCTTGGTTAGTTTGTTGGTAAATTAGTGTCAATTACACTTAATTTACAATTCATATGAAAGAAGATTAGTTTGTTTCCTTTATGGTGTTATGGAGATCCTTGTTGATGTGAAAATAGCAGCTGGAAACCAGATTTTACTATTCTTTGATGAAAATGGTAAACTATGGCCCAAAATATATTTCTTTAAGTCCTAGGTTTTGATCAAATTGAACATGGACATATGTTTCTGGAGAGGAAGTTTTTTCTTAAGGACATGACAAGCACTGTAGTTTCCCTTTGGAATCTTATGGAATGAAGTTTAAATCTACGCTCACTTTGTGTCTGACTATTTCCTTTTCTTTGACACAACTATTCTTTAATATCAGGTGGAATTATCTCATTCTGTGTATTTATTCATGATTACAGGTGCACTTTTTAATGTGTACAGAACTCCTGAAATTGGTTGATAGAATATCAAGAATATTTCCAGAAATAGAAGCAGCTCGCCCTAGATGCTCAGCAGGAATACAATCACTATGTGTGTTGAACCGTGCAATTGAGAAAGCCAAGCTGCTTCTTCAGTACTGCAGCGAGTCTAGTAAACTTTACCTGGTATGTAATCTTTTCAATGACCAAGGACAAAGACAGTAGATTAATGTGTACAATTTCTGCTTTATTTCATCAAAGTGATAACCATCATAAACAAACTAACAGGAAAATGATAGAAACAAGATCTGGCAATTTGATCTGGAGGATAGCAAATTATGATTGGTCCATGTTCATGGTAAAAGTAAATAATTGTAATTATTGCATACAAGTATAAATAAATGAAGGAAGTTGGTCTATGCTGGTGGACTCCAGAAGAGATGGAAAACTGAAAAACTTGCTTCTGATAAAAAACTCATCCTAGGTGATTACTGGAGGAGTAGGGTAATTAGATTAGGTTAATCTGCTTATGCTAACTGATTGTTTCAGAAGTGGTTGGATTCAAACCCCATAATCAGCAATCCTTGGTGAAATTGTTTTTGCATTTTTTAATCATTTATGGCATTGTTTCTGACTGGAAATTTACCTGCACTAGAATGTGTTGTGGATTGTTGTTGCGATTAGTCCTTCAATAAGCTTGCTCCTCTGTATCCTCTTTTCATTTATTTTATTTTATACTTCATTTTTTATTTTTTTAAAACGTGTGTGTGTTAGACAGCTTGCTCCCCTGATGGAACATCTAGTAGTTGTGTCAAATATGATGGAATGAATAACTCCATTCACTTTGTTTATAATCTCTATTGCTGTTCTGATACTATTTATATACTGAAATCTGAATCTATATCTGATAAGGCTTGCAAATGACTTTCAGGCAGTAACAGGTGATGTAATAGTCTCAAGATTTCAAAGATCAAGAAGTTTGTTGGAGCAAAGTTTAGGCCAAATTCAAACTATGGTTCCAGTAATGCTGGCTGTAGAGGTCTGTCACATGCCCTTTTGAACTTAATTTTTTCTTTCTTTTTTTATTTTTTATTTTTTCCTTTTCAATCCCCCTTCCAACCAAGATAGAAAAAAAAAATATGAGCAATGGAGATATATATATTTGGTGGTGTTATCAGAGCAGTTCCTCAGTTATATTTTGTTTCAAAATAAATGATATTTTTGTTAACACGTTTATAATATCATGGTATAGTAAGCCAGCCACTTCACTGTCTTTTGGAAGTGCTATTTATATTAGTGCAACTGGTACCAGAAAGTGATTCTGGTATCTGATGCTTGTATCCCAAATTGGAACAGTTTAAAGAGGATAGGTAGCCCCATTTCCCAATTTACCTGCTTTCAGTCTAGCTGTTAATTATTATTTTCCCTTCTTCCCCTTCACATATACAAAATATTCAAAAACATGTGGCAGAGCAACTATAAAATGAGATTTTTCATGATTCAACAAAATCTATGTGGGTATATAAAAAAAGTCTGAGCCTCAGTTATTTGGTGCAGCTAATGATGAAATGTCTTTTGCAGATCTCTCAAATCATGGATGATCTTAGGAGTGCAACATTTTCTATGGACTCATCTGAGGAAGAGGCTGGTAAGGCTTTGCGAGGATTGCTCCAGCA
The DNA here is from genome assembly GCA_032878915.1 of Castanopsis chinensis. NCBI lineage: Eukaryota > Viridiplantae > Streptophyta > Magnoliopsida > Fagales > Fagaceae > Castanopsis > Castanopsis chinensis. The sequence continues at coordinate 3,730,915 of JAVQMG010000122.1, read as the reverse complement.
CGGTGCTTCTACATCAGATTCATTTGAAACCTCTGAAGTTAAAGCTATTCAATATGCAGCTTCAACACTTCAAATTACATCCCAAAAGGCTATCTTGATAGAGAAACGATCTATCAAGAAGCTGCTTGATAAAGTCAGTGATAGTGAGGCAACAAAAAAGAAGATTTTAAAATATCTTTTGTACCTATTAAAGAAGTATGGAAATTTAGTTTTGGGAGATCAATCGGGGAATACCCATGTTCAGCATGAAGGAGAAGTTGCATCTGAGAACAGAAGAAAGAGTTCTGTGCACAGCCAATCTGTTGAAGTGGAATCACATATAGGATATGGGCATCGCGAGGCTCAATTTGACATCTTAAGTAGAGCTATACCCCCTGAGGAATTTAGATGTCCAATATCTTCAAGATTGATGTATGATCCAGTTGTCATTGCATCTGGACAAACATTTGAGAGAATGTGGATACAGAAGTGGTTTAAAGAAGGTAATGATACATGTCCGAAGACTAAAATCAAACTGGCCCATCTGTCATTGACTCCAAACACGAGCATGAAGGATTTAATATCAAAGTGGTGTACAAGGTATGGAGTCACTATTCCTGACCCAACAATGAAACCAGAAGTCTTTCACCCTTGGGAAATGTCTTCCAATTCTATTGCTAGCTTTGGCAGTTCTATGAATGATATACAGCTTCAGTTGGATTTCAGCAATATGTCACTTGGATCTTTAGACACAAGTTACACCTCAGATTCATCACACCCAAAGATATTAGATGGCTTAAGTTTGATGTCTATGCAGACAAAAGAGGAGCACAAATTTCAATCTCATGCTACGATAAATGAGACAGATTTGAAATTTCTATCTAACCTTGCTGAACTTGAATGGGAATCCCAATGTGAAGTTGTTGAAGAAGTCAAAAGACATCTGAATTACAGTGAAGAAGATTATCATTCTCTGTCGTCTGAGAATTTTGTTGAACCACTTGTTAGATTTTTGAAGGATGCATGTGACCAGCGTGATATAAAAGCACAAAAAACTGGATCTCAGTTGTTACTGGCATTTGTCAGTAAAAACAGGTAATTTATTCTTTGTTGCTGCTATCTTTTAATTAAGGTGATTCCTATCATTTTAAAATGCATTTAATTGGTGTGGCTAGTTCAATATGTCATCTGACTTGTAAATTGAGAATTATGAGGTTTTGACTAAGTAGGAAGGTCACTAATAAATTTTTAGCCAGTTGAGACAGTGTGATGTAGTGAGACCTTGAGTTGATTTAAGTCCTGAGCTTATCCTAGCTAGATTTTTTTTTCACTCCATGGAATTGCACAACATTTGAACATTGAGCCATGTAATTGTTGTTTCTTTTGTAAGTCTTTGTCCTTGATTTCTCTTTGACTATGATCATGGTTCTCTTATGCATGGGCTCATGTATGACACCTATTGCTTCATGCAGAAGTGGGATCTCATACTTACGTGAAGAAGCATATGATCTCTTGGAAACTTTGCTTAATTCAGAAGACACAGAAGAGGCCCTAGTCATATTGGAAGTGTTGTCTGGCCACAAGTATTGTAGATCTAAAATATTAGCATCTGGTGCGTTGACTTCCATCCTAAAAATGCTTGACTCCCATGGCAGTTTCCAGGAACGGATTATCAAGATTCTGTCCAATATGTCCTCAAGCAGTGACATTTGTCCACGCATTGTATCTTTGGAGTGCATCCCAAAATTGATTCCTTTCTTTGGTGACAGCATCCTTGCAGGAAAATGTGCATTTATTTTGAAAAATCTTTGCGATATAGAAGAGGCTAGGGTTTCTATTGCTGAAACTAGCGGATGCATTGCTTCTGTTACTGCACTACTTGAGACTGGCAGTCATGAGGATCAAGAAAATGCAGTGACTGTTCTCCTTTCGCTATGCTCTCAACGTGTTCAGTATTGTCAGTGGGTCATGGAGGAGGGTGTCATTCCTGCTCTTGTTGATATATCTATCAATGGTAATGAAAAAGGCAGGGTGAGTGCCTTGGAATTGCTACGGCTCTTAAGAGATATCGAGTATACTGAAGATCGGGATTGCTCTGGATCTGATATTGATGCCTCTAAAGACGCTACAGATCTCTCTAAAGAAAAGAAATCATCTAAGACATCTGGATTTTTTACAAAGATACCAATGTTTTCAAAAAAGAAGAAGTGAAATTTGTGTCTTCAGATTATTTTAACGCAGTGGTGCCTCATATTATGTCAAATGAAATATATTGGTAAAATTCTCTCTTATCTTAGCCTTTAGGGATTTTCTGTTTATATGGAATGGAGCCATGATTTCATCATGTATAGTTGGTGGGCGATTGGTTTTTTGAGATCTAATACTAATTCTCAACCCGTAGCTTTTGTTAGCTTTAATTCTTAATTCATGATGTATTTGCTGCCACTTTTTAGATAGTAGCTTGAGAAGAATGTACAGTTTTGTATTGCTTGATGGGTTGTCTACTTATCTTACATGCTGAAATGATTCTCTTGTGGAATTTAAACTGCACCTACTAAAACATATCTTTGTAGTTTTTACTGCAGACTGTCATGCTTTTATTTTTGTGAGGTTGCTGAGTTCATATTAGCATACGTACTTGAATCATCAGTAACTTCAATAAATATCATGTTTATATTAGTTCAATCGTACTCCATTATTGTGATTAAGCAAAATCAATCCTCTTCCATGATTGCAGCCCTTTCGCATAGGGGGTGGGCCTCATGGTGGGTCTCACTCCCACCCGAGAGTCCAGAACAGTGCTCAGGGACTGTCTAAAAATTGCCCCTTGGATACTATTGCATAAGGAAAGAAACAAGAGGAGAAGAAATTTAATTATTTAACAATAATTCTAACACATACCTTAAAAATACTTACTCTCACAATAAATGTGTAGATTCCATGGTAAGGATCACTTGTAGGAGAGAATATCTCATGTGCCAAGCGCATGAGACATCTCTCTCACTGACAGGTGAACCCCACAGGTGTGGGGCCTACTTGTCTGTGAGGGGAAGACTTATGCGTTTAGCTCATACAAAAATTTTTCCATTTGTTGATATTAAAATAATTTAGCAGTTGTCTCAAAAGTATAAAGCGATTAAAAAAAATGAAGAATTTAATTATTGAACTCGATACTAACAAGTTATGAGCCCACCAACTATTTTCTTTACTCGGTCATTTGACCTAGAACTCATTATTGGATCGGTACAAGGATTGGTATGTAATTTCCCACAAGTAAATGTGGCACGAGGATTGGTATGTATTTTCTCACAAGCAAAAGTGATAGAGACAAGCACTCTCATGAGGTGGGTGGAGATCGGCACAACACTTCCCCACCCATTATCTCCAACCTATTGCTTGAAAGTCAATTTCTCGTCACAGGCTGCAATTTATTTGACCACAGCATCAGCATCAGCATCTGCCCTTTCACCCTCGTATATTGAAACTATGTCCCCACCAAGCCTAATGATCTTGTCCATCCAAAATATTTTACAGTTTGGCAAGAGGCTTTACATAACTATTGGAACAAGTGAGCACTAACTTTATAAAAGAGGGGAAAAAAAAAAAGGGAAAAGAAAAGGTGAGAAAAAAGTTTTTCCTAAAAAAAGCTTGTTGCTAATCTTTTTTGTTTGTTTTCCTACATGAGGACTTTGTTTTAGCTGCCACACGATCATGATGTGTAAGTGGGATACACGTCTTGTACTCAGTTTTATGAAAATTAATGTCAAATTGGCAAGAAAGTGATTGATTATTTAATTAATTAAAAAAACTTCATTTGAAAAACATGATTCACTTTAAGCAAATTCTTAACACGCTACATAAAATTAGCACACAATTGTTTACCTCTACCAACCAAGGGCGGGGGTGGGGGAGGGTGGAAGAAAAAAAGATTTCCGCCGTTAATCAAGAACCTTGTTCATTTGCACCATTTCCCAAATAGCAAACACACACTCTCTCTCTCTCTCTCTCTCTCTCTCTGTTGTTATTTGTTAAACAATGGTTAGACAATTTAGATTCTTTGATGAGCAGCATAGTCTAAGCTCTTTACCTACCAAGTAGTTTTAAGGTCCGTTTGGATAGAGCTTATTTTTGCTGAAACTGAAAACTGAAATTGAAAACACTGTAGAAAAATAATTTTTTAATGTGTGAATAGTACTGTGGGACCCATTTTTAATAAAAAATTGTTAAAAAAGTACGTGAACAGTGCGCGCACAGTGTGCGCCTGCGCGTCTTGTCCCCCAGCAGAATTGGAAAAAAAAAAAAAAAAACAAAACGTAAACTTAAAACGTAAAAGCTGGATCCAAACCCAGCTTTAGTCTAAAACAATTTCAACATTACCTTTGCAAAAAGGGTTAAGAAATACATGACATACACGTTACAATGGGGCTGGTGACGGGCTTGAAATGAGCGGGTTGGTAACAGGCTTGGAATGAGCTGTAAATCTAGACATTCTGAGTTCGAATATTCACTATGAGTTCTTTTGGATTATTTTATACACAGATTTGATGGTTGGGGTAGTGTATTCGAGGTTTACTCCTCATGGTAGGTCCTAAGGACCCTACCTTGGTGAGGTTCCATGTTATTAAAAACAAACGGTAATTATGTTCCCCTTTCGTTAGATTTGAGGAGAATGATACTCCATCCCAAACGTTTTTCCTATGACATCCATTTGACCAAACTTGGTTAAATAAATTGATGTTAGAACTTATAAATGTTGTGTACTACTTGCCCATGATATTGATTAAGGATAGATTTATCCTCACTTTCAAAGTTAAAATGTCCAAAACTAACTTGCCCTTTGGTGAGGTGTGACTAAAAACTCAAGACTCGTTATCTTTTTTCTTTTTTCCTTTTTAAATTGTAATTCGTGCATGTGTTTTGGGGGAGAAGGGTTGTTAAGATATATTTACTGAGCAAATATATATATATATATATATATATATATGAAAAGAACATTTTTTTTACTAAGGTTAATAAGCAACCAAACCTTAGCACATCAAGATGGTAAATATCTATGTTTGACAATTCAAACTTGAATAATATTAATTGAATATGTAGCCTAGTCTTTAATTCAACTCAACTTGTTGTTTATCCCAAAAAAAAAAAAAAAAATCAACTTGTTTACACACCAAATATTTTTTCTTTGAGGGTCTACACACCAAATATAATTGAGTTAATAATATGTTGTTTTTATTAATTATAGTTAAGAGAGATGCTACGTCCACAATATTTTTATAATATTTTCACAACAAATCATAAGTGGTTAGTTGTTATTGGTTCAAATTTAAACCTAGCATTAAGATTATTTTTTTGCCCTAATAATAACAACTAGTAACAAACTGTCACTTATGATTTGTTGTAAAAATGTAGTGAAGATATTGTAGACATATCATTTCTCTTATTGGTTAAACTCTGATAAAGAGAATTTTTAAGAATTTGGAATACTTTGTTATTAATCAAATAATATTCAACATGTTTTGAAATAAATGTATGCAACGGTCAAGACAAATAATATAGGCACTAATTACAGTTGCCGAATTGAAGTCAAATGACAAGGCACGAAATAGATTTGGTTAGAGAGGTAGGGAACAAGGGTTTGATAGTGGGCTAATGACCCACAAGGCCTGGTCCTGTCCATGAGTTTCGGGATTTATGGCATATCACAGAACCAGGTTAGCCCAGAACAATTAAATTGGTTCTAAAATGTTTTTAGTTTGTTAAACTTCTGATTAAAAAAAACTGGTTTAAAATTGGACTAGATATCTATAGAATTTATAAGAAGATTTCCATTTTTAGACTAATTTTTTTGTAGTTCAGAATTACTCCTAAACCTTAGGTTTAATAGGGAAAAAGCTTGAGAATAACCCCATAAAAATATATTTTCAACTTCACTTAAAAATGGCTACAAAATAAGATCTCCTATTAATCCAGGCCTTCAAAATAAACTTATCCAAAAATAAAAAATTAAAAAAAAAAAAAAAACTTCTCAATCTACTTTGATATTTCCCTCAAGACCACATTCCATTTTTTTTTTTTTTTTTAACTTTATCAAGACTCACCAATTTCTTTGTTTCTCAAAAAAAAAAAAAAAAAGACTCACCGATTTCTTTTATTTAATTTTTCTGTATTTTTTTTTTTAATTTCTAGTTTCCTTAATTCTTCATCTCACATACACTAGACAAAAAAAAGAACATCATCACATGTGCAAAGCATGTGATGAGGCTAGTATTATTTAAAAAACTAGTATTTTCAATTTTGGTCCTTTCAAATATACATTCTCTACACAATCAAAATTTTGAAATTTTGATGCTTTCACATACATATCTCAGCAGAATCTATTTTTAATTTTGAAATTTTCACATGCATGTTAACTGGTTCTGATTGATTCTAAACAAAGTATAAAGGAAAATCAGTTTAAAATTATACTGGTTTTGTTTTTTCGTTTAGCTTGTATCATTAATTGAACCAATCTTGTGGTTTACCAAAAAAAAGAATTCCACATTATGCCTCCGTATCATAGTCTGATCGGAGCCAACTAGATGCTTGGAGTGTTAGAATATTCGTTAGATAATTAAATTTCACATTTCCTAAAAATTAAAAACTTTCGGAACAATTAGTGATTTATTATAGCACCAAACATATCCTTTAGCTAAGACTAGACTGTTAGAATTATGCAGTTAAATGATTAAATTTATTATTTTTCATTGGTTTAAACTTTGGGATAATTGATAATTTAGTATAGTATGTAAGGGAGAATGAGCAAATTATGTTAACTTAAATGATTAAATTTACCAATTTCTATTAATTTAAGTTTTTGGAATAATTGGTAATTTAATGGATTGCATTTTAGAGATGAAAGTTTGGGTTTGCCAAGTTTATACACTTAGATTAGGCTATAATAGAATTTCTATTTTGTATATATAAAAAAAAAAAAGTTTGGATAAATTGCAAATTACACCCTTAAAATTTGGGAATGATTGGATTTTATACTCTAAAGTTTCAAAATCTAAATTTTACCCTCTAAAATTTGGGAGTGTTTGGATTTTATACTTTGATATTTCAGAATTTGGATTTTGTTCCCTAAATTTTAGGGGTGTTTGGATTTTACTCCCTAAAGTTTAAAGATGTTTGAATTTTACCCCCTAAAATTTCAGAATTTGAGAGTGTAAAATGCAAACATCTCAAAACTTTGTGGTGGGCCTTTCTGTGATTCTAGGCTAAACTGCTTCCTACCGCATTATGGCTCAATAGTTCTGGGGTAAAAGAGTTAGGATTGGTTTGACTAAAACTCACCCCAAGTCAGCTTGTGCACAAGCTAGGTACCCTTTGCTGGGACCTTGGTCACATGCTCACGGCAAAAGATGTTGTCATAAAAATGTTATAGCAAGAGGGTATAATATGATAAAACAAGAAGAATCTGCTTGTTGTCAGCCAAAGACAACGATTAAGTCATTTTCTTAGTAAAGGGGAAAGAACACAGCGATATGAGTATGGCAAAAATAGGTTAATAACAATAATAAAAGAAAAGGAAATAATATCAATGCTTGATCAATAAAAAAAAAAAATGGTTAGTCTGCTGTGCTTGGTTTCTTAAGAGATTTAAGTCCCAGAAGGGAATCACTCTTCAATGTGAGCAATCTCACGGGGGAAATCCTACAATGAAAATTGCTCACTTTGAAAGAATGGGCCTAGATGGCTTATCCTCGAATTTTTACTAGAAAGTAGGCTACTGAGAGGGAGAGAAGGGAGTAGTCTATTGGAGCATGCTCTTACCACACTTCTTACTTTCTCACTCTCTGTTTTTCTTTACACTTTCCATTTTCTTTCTGATTTCTATGTTACCTCTTTTCTTTCTTATCTTTCGCTTCTTTTCTTTCTCACTTGCTTTTCTTTGTTATCTCTCTTGCTTGTCTTTCCATTATTGTGCACAACCAAGGCCTTTTTATATTGCCTATCGTGATGGGTTTTACTGTTTTTCAACTACTTTTGTCCGATATGGGTGTCCTTCCCAGACCATCAACTGGTCTATTAGCTAGCCAGCTAGGGGTGTAATCGGTTCGGGTCGGTTGGTGTTGAAGTCAGTTTTTGCACCAAACCGATAATGTCGGTTTCAACATATTTGGCACCAAAACCGACATGTAAGGAACAAGCACCTAACCGACCGATTACATTCGGTTTCGGTTTCATTCGGTTGGATTTTAGGTGTTTGGGAGGGGAGAAAAAAAAAAGCAAAAAGAAAAGAAGAAGAAGAAGATGGGTGGTTATGGAATGAGAGAAACAAAATCAAGAAGGAAAAAAGTAGAAAACATACCCAAAGCAAATTCAAATCATAATAGCAGCATCAAGGAGGGGGTCAGCACTGAAAAGAAGAGAAAGGAATAAGATGGCCAGTGACAGAGAGAAAACATGGCGAAAAAATAAAGGTGAGAAGGGCGGCTGTGAAATTAGAAGTTATAACTATGCTAGGTTTATAAATGCTAGGGTTTTAATGGTTTTAAAAATTAAAAAATGAAAAATGTTTACACGAAGGCTCAAACAAGCGAGCACTTAGCCATTGCACTCACACCATACCACTAAGCTACAGACTCTTACACGATTTAGAATTACATAAATATATATATATATATATATATATCGGTTCAGTTCGGTCAGTTTCGGTTGAAAAAATTCAACACCGCCACTAAAACCGAAAACCGAAAAACTCATAAAACTCAAACCGAAACCGAACTGGAATAACAGAAAATCGCCCGAAACTCTAAATTTTCGGTCGGTTTTGGTCGGTCCAGTAGGTTGGTCGGTTTTTTGCACACCCCTATAGCCAGCCATCACCACGTACCTGTACTGGCCGTGCCACGTTCCATTCTCAGATAAAAGAGTTTTGTTTTGTTTTGTTTTGTTTTCTTGCTTTCCATGGCATTCCCATCCGGATAAGGGTTAGGTATTCTATCTTACTAACTCCTATGGCATGTACCTAGTGATCCCAGCTTATATTTCTCTCTTTTTGGTGGTATGTCATCCCAGTATGACATTTCCCCCAAAAGAACTTGAGCGGAAACCCTAAAGTAAACTTCCCCATTCTCCCCACCGCCAGACCATACCCTTTCTTACCTCTGACCCATGACCCACCACTCTTGTATTAGTTAGGTACAAGTGGGTGGTGCTTGAACCTTGTGCATGCTCTACTTCCATGTGAGTCTATAGCTTATCTGTTGTTCATATGTTTGCCATGGCCTAAGGGCTTGTCTGGTCTTTGCTGCACATTCTACAACTCATTCTTAATCTCTTGTGATGTGGATGAGTCACTAGGTCTTTATTCTTTGTATCTTGCTTCCTCCTTGGGTTGGGTTTTGCTTGGGCATGGACATTTCCTTCTTCAATCCAACCCTTGCCTTCTTTGTGGGTTGTTTGACATTTCTGCCATACTGCCCCATTGCCTTTGCTGTGTTGCATTTTGGCTTGCGCTCGCTAGGCCTCCTTTGGGCTAGCCGTGCACTTTTCATCTACTCAGTTCATGTAGCCTAGTACTACTGCTGGGCTTGTTCTTATACTATTTTAGGGCTTCCTTGGCTTATTTTATTTCTTTAGGCATTCTTGGCCCATTCTAATTCTTCATTCTCATGGGTTTTTTCTAAATCTTTTAGGCTTTCTTTGCCCAATTACCATATCCTTTACTTTCGAGGTTTATTGGTCTTTCTACCAACCCCATTTACTAATTCTTTCCTTTGGGCTCCTTCGGCCTATTTTTGCTTGCTTTTCAGTTCTCATAATTCACATGGATTTACTACTTCTTTCTTTAGGTTCCCTTGAGTCCGCTTGCTTTCTTTGGGGTCTTTTTACTATCTTACAGACCTATGGACCATTATTCCTGCCATTTGGCTTAATGGTTTTTTTCTCACTTTGGTAATTATTCTTCTTCATTTGCTCCCATATTGTTGGACTTTTTTTTGTTATTGAGTATTATTGCCAAAGTGGGCATCAACAAACTTTAAGGGGTAAAATTCAAATTTTGAAACTTCAAAATATAAAATCCAAATACCCCTAAACTTTAGAAGGTAAAATCTAAATTTTAAAACTTCAAAGTGTAAAATCCAAACACGCACAAACTTTAGAAGAGTAATTTGCAATTTACCTAAAATGTTTTAATTATTTTTATTTTTAAAATTATTTTACTGTTTTGAAATATTTTTATTAAATAATATATATTTTTTCTTACATTTGATTTAAAAATAAATATTTATTTTATACCTAAAGGGCAAAAACTTAGATATTCCCCAATTAAATTAATACACGAATATCCGCATTACATAAACAGTGTCAAACTCTAACTAATGGCAAACTAGTATTCTTATGGAAGTGAAAGAGTGAAAACCGCTATGCAACCGCCATGCCCTGCCGTCTCCTTTAAAAATTTTGCTTGAACTCTGTTTGTTTTGTGGGAAAAAAAGGGGGTAAAATGTTTGTTTTTGGAGGCATGTTTCTCTCAACTATTTCCGGAGTAAAAATGTGTTTCCCGTTAATTAGAGTTTGACACCATTTGTGTCATGTACGATGAGGATAAATTGATGTTTATTATTAATTTGATCGGAGAACTTTATGAATAGAGATGTATTTAAGTTTTTGCATTATTTATGACTTTTAGATAGCTTAATTGGTAAAATTTGATGTTTATACCAAAAGGTGTCTTGGAATATTGATAAAAAATAATTGCCTAATGTGGGAAAAAATATTTTATATCCAATGATATCATTTCATTCGTATTAAAATCTAATAAATGAAGAAACATGTGTATAAAAATAACTAACTCACTAACAACACCATTAAAAATTGAGAGGCGTCTATAACATTTTCACAACAAATTACAGGTGGTTAGTTATTATTGGTTCTTATTTGAACCTACTACTGAAATTACTTTTTTATCCCACCAATAACAACCCGTAACAACATATTGAGAATTGGAAACTATCTCTTAAAAAAAAAAAAAAAAAATTACACTATTTAATCAACTTTCCTTCAATGTTTACTTATATTTTTGAAAGTAACAGAGCTCTTCTTTTCCCTCCTCCTTCTCCCTGCGCTTTACTGATTCATCTCTCCTTCTCTCTGCCACAGTTCAATTCCTCAAACTTCACCACCTCTCCTCTCTTTGTTTTGAGTATTTGGGAAAAGTATCAGAGACGTTGAAGGGAGAAAAAGAAAAAAAACTTTAATATCGTTTCTCTTTGTTTCTTCAATGTCCATTATTGGGGTTTTCATTAAACTTAAAAACCATGTTTTTATTGAATTTAATTTCAAATCTGAGGGCGTTCATGTTGATGTTGATAAGGGAACTATAGAGCTGGTGAAATTTTCTGATTGCATCTGAGTTTTTACTAAAACCCCAAAAGCCCTAATTTAATATTGGGGCTTTTCTATTTTGATTGAGAGCTTGTTTGGGGTTTACCTATCTTGTAATTGGTACTTTGGGGAGTTCAATGAATGAGAAATTATAGTGATTTGTGGGTTCATTTGGTTAGGATTGTGGAATTTCTGTAAGATCCGGAACCTAAGTTTGAGTAATTGAGATTTTTTTTTTTTTGGCCTGAAAAGGCTTAGTTTAATGCTTGTGTTTGAGTAATTTATGTTTTTAAAATCTTTATTAAAACACCCATATGCTTCCTTTGTACAATTAGTTAAATGATTGTGTCTGTGTTTAGTGTCATATGTTTTGTTCAAAACCAGTCCCAAAAACTTAGGAGGCTTGCAATATAAGTTGACAGCTAGTGTAAAATTTAGTCCTTTTATTATGAAATGATCTAGTATAGAATCTATAGATATAAGCTGGGTCATCCACTATGTAAATGGCTGAGTCTAATTGTTGTTGTTGTTGGATTGTTGATACATACTCTACTTCGTGCATATAAGATGTTGGTATGTGAATGCCAATTTCGATTGGTTCATTTGTTTTCATTTGGCTACTTGTAATTTATGACCCTGGAATTATTCAATTTTTTTTTGTTGCTGTTATGTTTGCTTAGAATTTTTACTGTTGTAGAAAAGAAACTCGATTAGTGGTTTATGAAAAAGTAGTTGACAAAGTGTGTTTCAGAAGTTTTTAACCCATGTCATATGTCCTTCATCAAATAGTCAGGTAGTTTGTGTGTGACTTTGTTCATTTCTTGAAATGACTTTGGAGATGTGAAATTTTGAAGGAAATAAAAAGTAAAAGAAAATATTTCCAATAAGGGAATTAATGTCTAACTATAATAATCATGTGTTAATCTCCTTGTTGGTTTGGAATGTGTTGATGGTTATCTTCAGTTCTACTGATATATGTTTTGGTGCTACTTTTTTAGCATAAATGAATATAGTAATGGTAAGAATGACAATTGGGCTATTATCATCTCTAGTAGTTATATGTAGAACTTACTGAATTTTTAGTAACGAAAAGAGAACATCTGACATGGATAATTTGATTAGCATAACAACCCCCCATCTCCTCTTGAAAAAGACTGTTTTAAGGAACAACCATTCTAGAACTAGTCAGCCCTAGATACACTGTTTTAGATAAATATTCTGTTTTGAAATTTAAAACTGCAAATTAAGAAATGGAGTTAAGTTAGTAGTTCTCATGGGGTGAAAATAACATTGCAAAACTGTGATTTCTTACACGATTTTGAATGAAACATGAAATTCGATATATACACCCTGCAAGACCTTTCCTTTTCAAGTGGAGCCAGCACTTGGCAGTATACCAAATTAATCCCAGTAGTCTATTTAAATTTTATTTTACAAACTTATTACATATATAGATAATATTTAGACTTATAAAAAAAGAAGATAATTTTAGACTCTTAAGTTTGAATATTTTGGATTTTATTCAAATAGCTTCTTTGTTACAAAGGTCAGGTCCATTTTTTAGGGTTTATGTTTGATCTCTCAATAGATTGCAGGTTCCTTCAGAGATTATTAAAAGACTAATAGCAACAAAATAAAGGCTTATGGCGACGGAATTGTCAGAGGGAGAAGAAGAAGGGAAAGTTACTGGTGGGAATCAGGTGCTGATAGTGGAAGATGACCTTAGAGAAATGGGGAAAAAGGCTGCCTGGAGTGTAAGCTCTTGCAAGCCCGGCAATGGCGTCTCTGCCCTCTGAGGTGAGAACCTCGAGACCCATTGGCAGTAATCAATTAAAAAATCTCTGTAACCGAACCTCTCTCTCCGTCTTTGAAACCTTGATTACATTTTTCCTGTTTTGTCTCAGATCAGATGGTGCACAACCTCATTTGGTTAATATTCAATTTCAGAAGAAAGTTAAGCTTCAAGTATGTCATATGCCTATATAAAAAAAAAAGTATGTCATATGCAGATTTATTTATTTATTTTTTTTATAATCCTTTTTTAAATCTTAAATTTTTTTGTTTAGTTCCTTTGTTTGTGTATGTGGGTCAATAGCAATTAATGGGGTTGTTTGTTTATGAAGTTAGTTGTTCTTTATGTGGATTTCAAGCTTGATGAGAGCTACACACCCAGTAAGATCTCCATTTGTGCTGGCGATGGTTTCCACAATCTGAAGGTAATTTCTTTGATTTCGGTTTTTAAGAATACCCTTCAAGCATTTATTTTAATAGTATTTAAACTGGAACATGTTCAACACAAGCAGTAATCTACATTTTTTTTTTCTTTTGTTTTGTGTTTAACTTGCTCACCAAGACTTAATTTGGTTAATCTGGATCTTCTCCCTGCAAATATCTTTAGGAGATAAAAACTGTGGAGCTTGTCAAGCCAAGTGGTTGGGTATAAAAGCTTACAAGAAGAGAAGAACAAAACTGACATTAATTGAAGCTAGAAAGATATGAAGAAGAAATTATTTGGGAATTATTTGGGCAGATATATACCTTAGAGTGCAGTAAAGTCCAGATGTTGATGAAAAAAGAGGTCCCTAGGTTAGCCAACCATAACCCAGAAAAAAAAAAGATTCAATGGGTGGATGACATACTGGAATTCAGTTTCTTAGAAGAGATCCATTGCTAAGTACATAGGAGATGGAAGAAACCATGATGTAAAAGATGGAAAACTTGTACTCACTTGATATTTTGTTGGTTGAAAAAGGTAGTAGTGCTATCATGTAGAGTAAACTTGTAAACATTTGCAGATATAGGGTCTGTTTGGATAGAGCTTATTTTTGCTGAACTGAAAACTGAAACTGAAAACACTGTAGCAAAATAATTTTTTAATGTGTGAATAGTACTGCGGAACCCATTTTTAATAAAAAATTGCTAAAAAAAGTACATGAACAGTGTGCGCACAGTGCCGCACAGTGCGCGCACAGTGCCGCACTCTGACTTTGTCCCCGCGGCAGAACCGAAAAAAAAAAAAAAAAAAAAAAGGCTGAAAACGTAAAACGCAAACGTATAAAAGAAAAGCCGTATCCAAACGGGCAAATAGACACAATAATAGTCCAATTGGCCAGCAACCAGAAATTTCACACAGGCTAAAACGAAGATGGCTCACCAAAAATTTGGAAGTTGATATTAGACATAAAATGAAAAGATGCTCTCTTTTGACTTGAATCTCAAGTTGTCCCTCTTTCTTGGGGACATTAAACATGTCATTTAGAGACAAGTCAAATGATAGAATTTCAAAGCGCTTTGCTCAAATATTTTGTTAGCTGTTTGAAGTTTGAAGGGAATGAAATAGATTGAGAGCCTGTTGATCAAATGTGACCTTTTATTGTAACATTGAAAAATAACTGGCATCTTTAAATTAACGAGGCATTTCACCACATCCAGTGCTAGTAGAAGTTCTGGCTTCTTGCAACTGTTAACAGATAAATGATGTATAAATGAAAGGTTCCCCAACTACAGAAGAAAAAAATTCCATTCTTTCTAATTTGTGGTTTTAACTTTTAATTATTATGGTGCTGTGCGTTGAAGTAGATGAGGCAGAGACTTGAGGTAAGCATAAAATCCCTAAGCATTTAGCCTTGTCCAACAGAAATCAATATTTAGTCCTAACATCTAGGCATTATACTAAAACAGTGATGCAAATTCAACGTCTAATGTAAACAACAATACAACTGCACGTAAACCAAAAGTAGATATAATAAAACATCCACTATAGTTTTCCAAATATCTATCATTGAGCTCATCTATAGTCTTAAACGTGTGAAAGAGAATCTCCAGGATGCATGATTTCATTCCAATGCATAGAAGATGCATAAGAAAAAAAGAAGAAGAAGAGAAGCATATAAAAAGATAGATTAATAAAACCTTCAACAATCCAACTTCAATGACAATCATAACATGTCTAGGGTCCTTAAGCTCTGACTGACATCAATTTGCCACAAATTTTGAACATAACAAAGAAGAATGAAATATTAGAAGATGAAGGATGGTGCCTGACTTATCAAGTTCGACATTCTTCACAAACAGTCATTTTGTTCTATTGCATTGTAATCACAGTTTTTATAAAATCAAGAAATCTAGTAAGCACACAAAATAGAGAAATCCGAAGGTTCTGTTTAGTTAAGAAGGATACATCAGAAGAGAAGAACATGAGATTGGAGGAAACTCACAAATTTTAATGAACTTCAACAAGATAGGAATCAAATAAAAAATGATAGTGTATCAGAAGTTTTTTTTTTTTTTTTGTATTTATTATTAATATTTGTTTGCAGCTCATTTGCATCAAGTCACATCATAGAATTCATATTTGTGATTTTAGCCAATCTGATGTAGATATGAGAGTAAGGAATAAGAATACCATTGATGCTTGGGAAGCCTAATTATACCATTGTTAATTGTCAATTACAATTGTTGTTTATGTTATCATTGTTATGTATTAAACTGAAGTAATGAACCTATATACTTGGCCTAAATTGAACATGACCATGCCAAAATTTGAGATGCATATTCTTTTGAGTCATCAAATATGCCTAGACCATATGAGTTTCTAAGTTTTCATTTTTTTTTTCTTTGGTTGAGATTATGAGTTCCTTTCCAAAGTATTATTGATAATTGTGAATTGAAAAGTTTCATAATTATTTTCCTTCTTTTTTATATATATTTTTAATTTTTTACATCCTATGATGTGGTTGATATGGTATGGCTAGCCTCATATTACACTACAAAAAAGTGCAAGTATATTTTCAGTTATTGAATAATTGACGTTTTGTCATAGGTTATTGAATTATTTTAGTCTCATATTATTAACGTTAAGCAGTTTTCAAAGCTTAGTTTAAGTTAATGAATTTTTATGTTTTTTAGAACTTTACTTTAGATTGATATGATTTAGTTTTGTATTTTTATAATGGTTTTTTTTTTCTTTGATTTAATAGATGCCATCTTATTACATTATAAAGATAGTATATAAAAATATATCATTATTATTGTAGTGCCAACGGGCCCAAGATATATACTGGGCCGACCCAAAGGTTCTCGCGAGGTGGAAAGCCCAATCCAATAGCATGGTGAGGACATGATAAGTCCCGCCTATGAAGTAACGTGACAAAAGAAAGGTGCCATGCATGAGCAGAACATCACGAAGCATGATGTCCGAGGATGGCCACGTCCTTGGCCACATGCTGTCGAGGACGAGAAGAGTGATCCGGCAGTTCGATGACATCAATGCTGAGGACCTTGGACACAAAGGCTGACAAAGCAAGGATAGGAGATAAGAAGGAGTAACAGAAAAATATCAAGGATAAAGCTGCTGCCACCACATTGAAGGCTCTATACCTACCTCTCTGGCCGCATTAATGAGGAAATGACGCTTGAATATAGGAGTTCAGTCTTAGACCTACCGCCACAAACTTTAGTGGAATGGGGTGATAGGACAAGTATCTAAACGAGGTACATTATTTACACGTGGCAAAGGAGGATGGGAGTCTATAAAAGGCGAACCAAGGAGAAAGAAAAGGGGGGAGAAATTGTAAGAAAAATATAAAAGATTGTTCTCAGCATCAATATATAAAAAAGATTTTCATCCATGTACGAAGAGTGTGCATGTGTCATGTGATTTAACTTACCTTTCATGCTATCTAATGTCCATAAACCTAGATTAGAAACCCACTCTCTACAAATTCATTGTTTTGGGGCCCTTTGGGCTGGCACCGAAGTTAGAATTTGGGTCCAGCACGATTTGTGCCCTTACAATTGGCGCTGTCTGTGGGAATTCTTGTGTTTTGGCGCAGATAACATGATGGCGGGTTCAAGTCTAGACCATGCAGAATCTTTGGGATCTCAGCATGAAGATCCTTTTCAACATTTAGAGCAGATGGGAGATCGAGAGGGCAGTGTGCACACAAGGCGAACTGCTAGCAATCATTCACGGGCGGAAGCAGAATTTTTCATGAAGGTGGTACTAAGGCCATGCAGAGGGAAATTGACCAGCTGAAGAGGAAGCTGCGTCGTGCTAAGCGGAAACGGACGCCTTCGGTATCTGATCCTTCTTCAGACGACTCCCAGGGCAGTGGTTATAAGCCCAGGTCGAGAACCCCTCCTAGTGAAACTTTCTCATGCCAAGAGAAAAGTCTTCACGATAGAATGAGCAAGAGACCTCCTCTCAGGGGCTTGGGCAGTGATGCCATGGGGAAGGCGTTGCACCAGTTTTCTAAATCACATTTCACACGTCAGATCGAGAAAGGAAAGCTTCCTCGTCGTTTCACACAACCAAACTTCACCATTTATAATGGCAGAACAGACCCGGTAGAGCACGTGAGTCATTTTAACCAACGCATGGCAGTCTATTTAAAGAACGAAACTTTGATGTGCAAAGTATTTCCCTTGAGCTTAGGACCTATCACGATGAGATGGTTTAATGGCTTGAAGGCAAATTCCATTGATTCCTACATAGAACTCACAATGGCATTCGGGTCTCATTTTATTACGTGCAGCAGAGTACCTCGGCCTTTGGACTCGTTACTATCCATGACCATAAGAGAGGACGAAACCCTGAAAACTTACTCGGATAGATACTGGGAAGCGTTCAATGAGATTGACGGTGATTTTGATGAAGTGACAGTTAACACTTTTAAGGTCGGCCTTCCAATTGAGCACGATTTAAGAAAATCTTTGATCAAGAAACCAGTAAAAACTGTTCGTCGACTTATGGATCGAATCGACGAGTATAAGCGAGTTGAAGAGGATCAGCAGCAGAGCAAGGGAAAAATGAAAATTATCCCTCAGGAGAGGAGGGATTTCAAGACAGAGAAATACAATAGCAAGTGGCCACGGAGGGATTTTGTTGGCCTGTTGAGGTCGGCCCCTCCTCAGACAGTAAATGCTGTGTTTTGTAAGCCAGTGCAGCAGGTGTTGGAGAAGATTTGCCATGAACCCTACTTTAGGTGGCCCAATAAAATGATAGGAGACCTTATGAAACGTAATCAGAACCTCCACTGCAATTATCATCAGGATAAGGGTCACACCACGGAGAACTGCAGGATCTTATGGAATTACCTGGATTAGCTGGCCAAAGAAGGGAAGTTGAGGCGATTTATGAATCGGCCTAATGGACAAGGCACGCAATCTGGTTCTGTGAATCAAGGCAGCAACACTTCAAGACCTCCATTGGGCACAATCAATGTCATTTTTGCTGCTCCAAGTCAGACTGGATCTTGCCCTACCAGAGTAATGTCAGTATCGCGTCATCCTGCTGAGGACCTCAGCTCCGAGCCGAAGAGGATTAAAGGGAATCCTCCGCCCATTTTGGGATTTTCCGAGGATGATAAGGTTGGCACTATCCAACCGCACGATGACACGTTAGTTATCATGCTAAGGATAGGAGGTTACGACGTAAAAAGGGTGATGGTTAACCAAGGGAGTGGGGCCGATATTATGTGCCCGGACTTGTTCAAGGATCTTAATTTGAAACCTGAGGATCTCACGGCTTACGACTCATCGTTGATAAGTTTCGAAGGGAAGACTGTCATTCCAAAGGGACTAATTCGGTTACCTGTGCAATCAGGACCAGTAGTGGTGGATGTAGACTTTATTGTAGTGGACGCTTACTCCCCTTATACGGCCATAGTGGCAAGGCCGTGGCTACACGCCCTAGGTGCCGTGTCATCAACCTGGCATGTTAAGGTGAAGTTCCCGTATGGGGATGTAGTGGAAGAGATAGTCGGCAGCCAGTCCATGGCTAGACAATGTATAACGGCAGCAATTACACATCAGGCCAGGCAGGAGTCCCTGGCCTCGGCCGAAAGAAATTTGTAGCAGCTAACTTCCTCGACCAAGCTAAAGGT
The DNA here is from genome assembly GCA_032878915.1 of Castanopsis chinensis. Lineage (NCBI taxonomy): Eukaryota > Viridiplantae > Streptophyta > Magnoliopsida > Fagales > Fagaceae > Castanopsis > Castanopsis chinensis. The sequence continues at coordinate 3,711,677 of JAVQMG010000122.1, read as the reverse complement.
GGCCGAGGTTGAGGAGCCTGGGTGTGAAAGCCTGGAGAAGGTGCTTATTACTGATGATATGGAGAAGTTCTTCTAGGTAGGGAGTCAATTGCCACTCCAGGAAAGGGAGGAGCTAATTATTTTTTTGAAGCAGAATCTTGATGTATTCGCGTGGGACGCTTATAAAGCCCCAGGGGTTGATCCCAATTTTATCTGCCATCACTTGAACGTAAATCCAGCGGCAGTGCTGAGGAGGCAACTACCTCGGCGCTCATCCCAGGAACATGCCAACGCTGTTAAGGAGGAGGTACTAAAACTCAAAAAGGCAGGTGCTATTAAAGAGGTGTTTTACTCAGAATGGTTGGCGCACACAGTGGTAGTGAAGAAGAAGAATGGGAAGTGGAGAGTATGTGTAGACTTTACCGACTTGAATAAAGCTTGTCCTAAAGATTCGTTTCCAATGCCCCGCATAGATCAGTTGGTGGATACTACTGTAGGGCATCCTCGGATGAGCTTTTTAGATGCTTTCCAAGGTTACCATCAAATACCTTTAGCTCTAGAGGACCAGGAGAAAATAGCATTTGTCACTCCCACAGGAAACTACCACTACAAGGTGATGCCCTTCGGCTTGAAGAATGCTGGGGCTACTTATCAGAGAATGATGACGTGGATGTTTGAATCCCAACTGGGAAAGACAATTGAGGTATACGGAGATGATATGGTGGTCAAGAGCAAAACTATTTCAGCTCATATACCAGACCTGGATAACACCCTTCAAACGCTGAGAAATCATAAGTTACGTCTTAATGCACCTAATGTTCCTTTGGAGTCGGATCTGGTAAATTCTTGGGCTACATGGTGACACATAGGGGAATCGAGGTCAATCCCGCTCAAGTCAAAGCAATTAATAACCTATAGCCACCTCGAAATCCAAAAGAAGTGCAAAGATTGACCGGAATGACTGCCGCACTTAATAAATTTATCTCACGGTCCGCTGATCGGTGTAGGCCATTCTTCTAGTTGTTGAACAAGTGGAAGGGGTTTGAGTGGATAGAGGAATGTGTCGTTGCCTTTCAGCAGCTCAAGGAGTATCTTTCATGTCCTCCTATCATGTCTCGGCCCGAAATTGACGAAGTTCTATTTGCATATATAGCAGTGGTGAACCATGTTGTTAGTTTGGTGCTGATAAGGGTCGACGGGACTGTACAGAAACCGGTCTACTACGTGAGTAAGTCCTTACATGAAGCCGAGGTGCGTTATCCACCATTGGAGAAAGCAATCCTGGCCGTAGTGCATGGTACACGTAAGCTCCCCCATTATTTCCAATCTCATACTGTGCTAGTCTTGACTCAACTTCCTCTTAAAGCTGTCCTCCAAAATGCGGACTATACAAGTAGAATTGCTAAATGGGGAACCATTTTGGGCGCTTTTGACATCAAGTACATGCCTCGCACATCAGTGAAAGGTCAGGTATTAGCCGATTTAGTCGCGGAATTTGCTGAACTCGCAATAGAAGATAGTGCCCAGAGCCTAGACATTGATGGAAAATCAGTTGATATGATTACGTGCAAAGAACCTCCAGTGTGGACTGTTTATGTTGATGGAGCTAAAAATCAAAGGGAATCCGGTGTAGGGTTGGTAATTATGACCCCAGAGGGTCTTACATTGGAAAAATCCTTAAGGTTGGGATTCTCGGCCACTAACAATGAGGCTGAGTATGAGGCTTTAATAAAAGGGATGGACATGGTTCAGAAAATGGGAGAAAAGGCTGTGCAAATGTTCTCGGACTCGCAACTAATTGTAGGCCAAGTGGAGGGAAATGTAGAGGCTAGAGATCTGAGGATGTAGGAATACCTAACTCAAGTCAGAGCTTTGCAACCCAAATTCGAATCCTTTACTTTGTCACATACTCCTAGGAGTAATAATGCACACGCGGACTCATTGGCAACTCTTGCCACGTCTTCGGCCCAAGGTTTACCTTGGATCATCCTTGTTGAAGACTTATGTAAGCCGGCGAGAATAATAGGAGGTATTATCCAGGTTCATCAGATCAAGGTGGGGCCTAGTTGGATGGACCCCCTTGTATCTTTCCTTAAAGATGATGTCCTGCTAGAAGAAAAAACCGAAACGGACAAGGTGCGCAGAAAGGCACCTCGGTTTTGATTGTCCGAGGATCATATACTGTATAAGTGATCTTTCTCTGGGCCATATTTGCTATGTGTACATCCTGAGGCAACAGAGCTGTTTTTGGAGGAGTTACACGAAGGAATTTGTGGAAGTCATAGGGGGGGAAGGTCTTTGGCTCATAGAGCTTTAACAGAAGGATATTGGTGACCCAATATGCAACGAGAAGCTCAAAACTACGTAAAGAAGTGTGATCAATGACAAAGGTTCGCACCAAACATTCATCGGCCTGGGGGTGTGCTTAACCCTTTGACAAGTCCCTAGCCTTTTACACAGCAGGGTTTGGACATTGTGGGACCCTTCCCAAAGGCGCCTGGAAACAGGAGGTGGTTAGTAGTGGGCATCGATTACTTCACCAAGTGGGTAGAAGCTGAGCCTCTGGCGAACATCAGGGATGTAGACGTGAAAAAGTTTGTGTGGAAGAATATTGTCACTCGGTTTGGAGTTCCTCATACTCTCATCTCAGATAATGGTTTGCAATTTGATAGTAAAGCCTTTAGACGATATTGCTGCAATCTCGGCATAACCAACAGGTATTCTACCCCAGCCTATCCACAAGGAAATGGGCAGGCCGAGGCAGTCAACAAAGTTATAGTCAATGGGCTTAAGAAGAGGCTAGATGACGCCAAAGGTAGATGGGTGGAGGAATTACCTCATGTTTTGTGGACGTATCATACCACGCCCCGCAGGTTCACGGGAGAAACGCCATTCTCGATGACTTATGGCGCTGAGACTGTGATTCCTTTAGAAACTGGGTTCTCGACGATGAGAACAAGCTCTTTCACCCCGAACAGTAATGCCAGATTACTAGAAAAGAGCCTAGATCTGGTTGAAGAGCGGAGGGAAATGGCCATGATCCAATTGGCTCATTATCAACAAAAGTTAAAGCAAGGGTACGATTCACGCATGAGCTCAAGGCCATTTGTCCCTGGAGATTTAGTATTGAGGAAAGTCATGGGTAATACCAAGAACCCAGCATGGGAGAAGTTGGGACCAAACTGGGAAGGGCCATACCGCATCACTTCAGTGGCTGGTATAGGGGCCTATTATCTTGTAGATTTAGATAAAAAGATTGTGCCGCATCCCTGGAATGTAAGTAATTTGTGACAATATTATTATTAATAAAAGGCATTTCTGCCACTTTAATTCTATTGCTATTATGCCACACTTAATGTTATGTTCAACAACGTCAATATAAATTGTTAAACAATAACAGGGTTACGTCGAGTCCTCGGATCCTCAACCTTGGTCTAAAACAATAACAGGGTTACGCCAGATCCTCGGATCCTCTACCTTGGTCTAAAACAATAGCAGGGTTACATCGGGTCCTCGGATCCTCTACCTTGGTCTAAAATAATAACAGGGTTACGCCGGCTCCTCGGATCCTCTACCTTGGTCTAAAATAATAACAGGGTTACGCCGGGTCCTCGGATCCTCTACCTTAGTCTAAATAATAACAGGGTTACGTCGGGTCCTCGGATCCTCTACCTTGGTCTAAAATAAAACCAAGGTTACGTCGGATCCCCAGATCCTCTACCTTGGGAAATAAACGTTTTAATGCTAGTTGTTAAACAAAGAATGAGTTGCGTAGATTCCCAAGAGTATATGTATACATCCTACGGAGATTAGTACTTTAGTAAGTACCCAACAGGTATGTGATCACAAAAAGTCCCCCAAACTGTGGATTTCATGAAACTTCATTCGTTATTAATTATTAAGTACAACATTTGAGATACCCCTGGTTCAAAGGTGGAACATATCAGAGAGATTAGTGTTCCTTATCTCGACATCTTGTTATGAAGTTAGTTCTTAAGCAGGTCTTAGCCGAATTGATCTTACACAAATGTCTTGCTTTTAAGTGCCTTATTCATCACCAGAATTGAAGGGAAACTTGCGGGCATCACTTAAAGCATTTGCAAGTATATAAGTTTCGCAAATTTCTTTCATCCTTATCTGGTTATTGACATGGAATTATTAATGCATGCCATGAATTCAAGCTGTTATTTTGTCATACTATGTGAATGATGATAACAGGACCTGTTAGCAGCTAATATAACACAAAGTAGTAATTCAAATTGGGAGTTCTTCTCATTAAGTGAAAGGTTTTTCAGTACATTCACAACCAAACTGGCGAATTACAACAAAAAAAGAAAAGAAAAAAGAAACTGCAACAAAGGATAAAGGAAGCATCAAGGCTTGGGCTAGACTTGGTCTTTGGGGTCAGCAGGAGCTACTATTGAGGCCGAGGATCCTCCAACCACCTCTTTATCCTTGGGACCCCTCTTAGGCACTATAGGCAGGGTCGCCAAAACTAACTCCAAAGTTTCGCTGGCCTTAGGGTTGGGGGGCAGCTTTTTTGGGGCAACTGGAAGCTGTGCATCTTTAGGTTGAGCCCCTTCTCCTTGCGTTGGAAGGGAATGCTCAAGAGCAGTAGTGTCAATAGCAACTTATTCTAATTGTACCCCAGCTGCAGAAGAGCCGGCATCATCCTCGGCTTGAACAGAAGTGGCCACTTGGATAGCAGGAGGGATGTAGGCATTTTCTACCTTCCATAGGAAAGAGGAAACATCAACCCCAGCTTGGGAAAGGGCTTCCTTCAACACTTGAAGGCAGTAATCCCTACAAACCTCCGGCACTTGGGCTTTAAAGGTGTCAGTAGTTTTTACCACCCCCACCTCGTAGCCACTCTACTCAGCCTGGTCAACCATATCTTCTGCCTCCTACGTCGTAGCAAGGGCCTCCTCCTTAGCCTTAGTGGCCTCCTGCTTAGCCTCCTCAGATTTCTTGAGATCCTGCTTGAGACCCTCAATTAGTTTTTTAGCTGAGGAAAAATTCTCGTCAGCCTGCCTTAGTTGCAATCTTTGATCCTCGGCCTGCCTCTCAGTGGTCTTCAGCTGGGCCTCCAAGCCAGACCTTTCACTTTCTACCTTAGTTAAGCTAGAGGTAACTTCTTGCAGTTTCTTCTCCTTCAGCTCAAGGATCCTTTGAGTATGATCGAGCCTCACCTCCCCGGCCCTAAGGGACTTGTAAGAATTGGTAGCAATCTCCTCCGCCCTGTGAGCAGACTGGACAACCTACATACAAAACGCGTTAGAGTAGCAATATACAAACATAAACAATTGAAAGAAAAACGCGGACATAAAAGTTTCTTATCTAAAATTCTTACCATAGCCAGCTTTTTCTTCAGGATCATGAAGACGTTGTGGTCCCTTATTCTCCTAAGCTCACCCATGTCCTCGGGCAGCAGAAGCGCTTGCTCCAAGGCATCGACAACGCACGTAGCTGTACCCTCATCGGATCCCCTAATAGAGGCATCGACAGTGACTGCCGAATCGTCCACAGTCATTTGGAGGCCCAAATGGGCGCATGGGTGACTACGTGGGGCTCAACCTGCCTTTCCGACCTCGTTTGTATGTGACAAGCATGTTTCCCTCCCCTGTCCTATTCCACATCTTTGGCGGGGAGAACTCTATCCCCTTCAACTGTCTCCTTTCCCTTAGGCTGATCCCTTTTTCTTTTTTGGTCAGCGGGATCGAGACGTTGAGTTTGAGTTGATGGGGGTAGAGGTAGTTTTAGTGGGGGAACCTTCTTAGTGCCTTTGTCTTTAGTCTTCGCCAGGGGCACCTTGGAAGACTCCTGAGCTCCCACCTGAGCCTCCAACACATTTTTAAGGCTCTGCTTTGGCCTACGTTGAATACCCATACCTTCAAGCTGGAGGTTGGTGTCCGAAGAAGCTAATGGAAGTGAGCCGAGGATAGCAGGTTGTTTCTCAGGGGATGGAAGCCAACCAAAAACTTTGAATTCTTCTTCAGAGTCCGAAAGTTCAACGATTTCTTCTTCTTCTTCTTCTTCTTCTTCTTCCTTTATAATTGGCTAAGAAAAAAAGCTTTCACCCAATGTGGGTCGAGCCGAGGATATAGTGAGAGGAAGGGCTCTTGGGACAATCCTCACAGGCTCAGTAATGAGAGTCCCTTGAGGAACAGGAGCACCCGCGGGGAGCAAAAAACCTTCAACTACAATGCTAATCCTAGGTAACCGCGGATCTTTCTCCTTAATCACGCACTTCGGCACTTGGAATGCAGTTGAAATCGGATCGTATCCAAGGATAAAATGTGCTGCTCGAAGCTGACCGTCTAAATGTACAAATACCTCGGCTCTTAAAATTTTGTCCAGACGAACAAAATTGACCAGATGGGTGTGACGAGTAAGGGCGCGGCGATCTGCACAGTTGTTCAAAGAAAGGGTAAGCAAAAGAAAATAACTAAATATTAAATAACGAATTACAATAACAAAGGCAAAGCAGAGAAAATACATATATACATATATACATGTATAACTAAGGGATGTGCAGGTATTCACCTGGTTCCCCCTTTCTCGTCGGACAGGGGATACCGTCATGCCAATCCCCAGACAGTATAAGGAAGTCTTTGTTTAGACCTTTATTGGAATTAGGGAGACATTGAATTAGCCTCACCTCGGCGTGCCTAGACTTTAGGTAATATCCTTGTCCAGTCAAGTGGTGAAGGTTGTAAACCCAATTCACCTTGTGGTAGGTAAGTCCTAATCCCGGTTTTTCGTTTAGAATGTCTACGGCACCTAAAATCCTAAACATATTTGGGGCACACTGTGTGGGGGACAATCTAACCGCCCTGAGATAATCCCTAGTGATCGGTCTCATGGGAATTCTCATTCCCCCCTCTATGAAGTCTATCATGGGAATCACCACCTCGCCGGCTTTTCTCTCAGTATGCCACCCTCCCATCTTGCAATATTTAATGGACACTTTGGATGGGAGTCCATACCTAGCCTTAAACTCATCTATTTTCTCAGGACTATCTACTAAAGGTGTGAACCTACCCATCTTCTAAAGGGAAAGAGAAAGTACTGCGAAAAGATTGGGTAGTTTAGATGGCCGAGGAGAGAAAAAGAGAACGACAAGAAAGAAAGAATAACAATGCAACAAATAGAGGGTTGGAAAGAACTTACTTTAAACAATAGGGTCACCTCGGCTTAGATCTTGAAAGGCAGTATGACGTGTGTGGAGTGCAAGGGTGGCTAAATTCGTTGTGTGAGTTCTGAAATAAACAAACAGCGCTTAAATTGGCAATATTTATACCATGGAAAATCGTAAAGCGGGTAACCTCCCGCCTACATCCCTGCACAGCGCTCATCCGTTGGATGGACATCGTGCGGTTGAACGTGGGGGACAGGAAGCCACCAACATTTAATTGAAGCGTGTTCTGTAGACCAAAACGTCAGAAGCGGATTGTTTAGGGTGCGTGTATCGAAATCCTCATTCCTCCCAGTGAAGTAGAAATGAGGATCTCGAGGGGCTATTGTAGTGCCAACGGGCCCAAGATATAAACTGGGTCGATCCAAAGGTTCTCGTGAGGTGGAAAACCCAACTCAATAGCATGGATAGCCCGAGGGCATGATAAGTCTCGCCTATGAAATAACGTGACAAAAGAAATGTGCCATGCATGAGCAGAACATCACGAAGCATGATGTCTGAGGATGGCCATGTCCTCGGCCACATGCTGCCGAGGACGAGGAGAGTGATCCGGCAGTTCGATGGCATCAATGCTGAGGACCTTGGACACAAAGGCTGACAAAGCAAGGATAGGAGATAAGGAGTAACAGAAAAATATCAAGGATAAAGTTACTACCACCGCATTGAAGGCTCTATACCTACCTCTCTGGCCGCATTAATGAGGAAGTGACGCCTGAATATAGGAGTTCAGTCTTAGACCTACCGCCACAGACTTTAGTGGAATGGGGTGATGGGACAAGTATCTAAACGAGGTACATTACTTACACATGGCAAAGGAGGATGAGAGTCTATAAAAGGCGAACCAAGGAGAAAGAAAGGTGGGGAGAAATTGTAAAAAAAATATAAAAGATTATCCTCTGCATCAATATATAAAAAAGATTTTCATCCATGTACGAAGAGTGTGCATGTGATATGTGATTTAACTTATCTTTCATGCTATCTAACGTCCATAAACCTAGATTAGAAACTCACTCTCTATAAATTCATTGTTTTGGGGCCTTTGGGCTGGCACCGAAGTTAGAATTTGGGTCCAGCACGATTTGTGCCCTTACAATTATATCATATAGCATGAATTGAATAATTTGATATTTATTACTATATCTTATATTTTTACTCTTTGTGTTCTTATCTTAGTTTTTATAATCTCTCTCTCTCTCTCTCTCTCTCTCTCTCTCTCTCTCTCTCTCTCAATTTTTTATTATTTTTTGCAACTATACTTTAAGTTGACGAATCATTATATTTTTTTTATAACTTTATTTTGGGTTAATACATTTTAGTGTTATATTTTTGAGTTTTCCATCACAATTAATCTTTCCTCCTCTTATAGTTCTGGTTTGATTTTTGTTTGAGTTAGTTATTTTGTAAATGAGAATTTGAATTTATATGAAAAACAAATAAAAAGTCATGGCTATGCATTTGATTGTGTCTATTAATTATTTGAGTAACATTAAGTGCAATTTTGTTATGATTTTTTATTATCATAATAATCTTTAAGAGAATGAGGAACTTGAATGATTTATTCAAAACTTAAAAAGTTTAATTGCACAAGAAAAAAAATTAGAAAAACATAGTACATTATAACATAATTTTGAATAATATGGACCACCTCATAAAGGAATAACATTAATTAAACAAAACCCAAAATAATAGAATGATATATTGGTAGAGTTAGAAAGATGAAATAATTTAAAAAATTGTTTAATTTTTAAGGAGAACAAAATTATCTTCAACAAAATTAAGAAAACAAATTTTATTTTATACCACAGTTATAAAATAATTATTTATTCTAACGTGTCGCGTGAGTATGTGACTAGTATTAATAAAGTTGACTATCAAAGAATTACTTAGGATGGACATAAACGCTTGTCTTTTCGTGTTTGGTTTGTAGAAGCAGAGGTATATAGAGACAAGAGGGTCAAGGGATATGCAGAAGAAGTAGGATCTAAGGTCTTTGAGAAAAGCTCCAGAGAAGCTTCAGAGATACTTCAAAAGAGAATTCCAAGGCCACGGATAGCCACAGCTTAGCAGAAACTGAAAAGGTGTGTAGGAAAAAATCTCTTTGTTAGTTAATGTCCATATGAAAGTCTCAAAATTGTAATGTCCATGATATACAAACAAGGAGGAAATTAAAACGTAAAAACAAAGATGAAATTGTTTGTAAGATTTGGCCCCGGGTCAGGTGATAGATAAATCGCGAGTAAGGCTGGTAAGATTAATGACATCAACTACATTCAATCTCTTCAAATACTAGTCGAGGTAATTGAAACTTCTCTACCTTGTAAGTTATGTTAACTCTAGCAGTTTTTGTGTTTAGCACTAAAGTAGAATTTGATTTGACATGCAGTTTTAGTCAATGAAACTTGCTGCTTTAAAGCCGAAGATAAAATATTAAAATCTGACATTGTTGACGTCTTTTTTAAAAGAGGTAAGAATTCAATAGCTTTGTAATCTCCTTTGAGATGGGCTAGGACTTCTTTCAGATGCTTCTTTCTTTAGGTGCTATTCTATGTAGTTTCAACTTTCAAGATGTAAATTATATGGACAAAGAGGTGGCGAGATGGATATAAGGCTTCAAAAGCATAATATTTGTATACTTTTAAGCAAATAATCTCACAGCAAATAAGTTTGCCAAACTCACGCAGAGAGAAAATATGCGGCAATTGAAAATTTTGCAAAAATTATATTCTATATTTGTAGAAAATATACATAAATGGCCTAAATCTTTATATTTTTGCAATCAAAGGGCTGACATTCAATATGTACAAGAAGATGAATGATCCGTATGGATCATCTTCAATCTTCAAATAGTGAAGAAGAAACCAGAAAAATGGAAAAAGATAAACATGTGGTGCTCAACAAACGGTTGGAAGCATGTTGGTGCCTTCAATAAGCTATCTAGAAAAAAATATAATAAATAAATAGTGATAAGTATATGGATGCATACAACTAAAACATTCAACGAGGTTTCAATATTGTTGAGCCAACTTCATTCCAGTCCTGAGCGACGTCAACCAAAATTCAAATACAAAGATACAGATTTTTACAAACTTTAAATTTATAGTCCCTCACAATTCTAAAACTCATTACACCTAACTCAAAACCCTTTTCAATCTTAACTCACAAACATGACACTCAATATATTCAAATTCCCAATATATAGGTGCCCTCACACTCAAAAACTTATTGGTACTCAAGCTATGTAGTGAACAAACTCTTAACTCACTCATTGGGTCATCTTTCAATCTTCATATACAATCATGACGACCAAATTTGGGATTCCTAGCACTTAACACGGAAGGAAATAAGGCAGCAAACTTGATTTGGTTTTGTCTTCATCCCACTCCAATGCATCCCACCATTGTGATTCTCCTCTAATTTCTTTTATGGCGCCTACATTTTGTTCATTTAGAGGCAGTCTTCTGAGACGATGGCACACAATCACATCAACCTGCTCTAGACACGGCCATGTCTCCTCGTGTCTGCAAAGAGTTTTTAATTCGGGAAGGTCCTTCAATTCCAATATCTGCAGGTTTGGAACAATAGGTTTTGGAGCCATATTCTGCCCTGAATCATAACTAAAGAGCTCATCTAAGACAGGACAGGAGCTAACCTTGATTACTTCTAGGTTTGGCAGGGTGCGAATGAAGTCACCACAAGAGAGAAGACATCTCATCTTATAACAGTCCCTCACTTCAATTAATACTAGTCTACCAAATCTCAACCCAAGAAGACTGGCTAGATCTGAAATGCTTTCTAAGTCAGCTAGAGCGTAGAGATGAAGTTGCTCCAAGTTTGGTAGAAGGTCAGAGTGGGCAGAGCATTCTCCAACTGTCTGTAAATTGCTGCTCGTAGATCTTTCAACAGTAAGTGATTTTAAACCAACAAAGCAGCCAACGCTATTAATGACCAAGTCTTTAAGCATTTTATTCAGTTCTGAACAATTTTCTAAGACCAAATAATTTGCAATACCCCATAGCTGTCCAATCGATTCTTGCGAGAGATCAAGACCACTTATAATCACCCATTTGTCATATGTCGTTCCGATTGGGTATACTGTTGGACCGATGAAAATTTTAAATCTTCTTAATCTATTTATCCAGGAAAGATCTTCAAAGCGGAAACATGGGATCCTCTTGAATGTGATGGATAAGATAAGTAATCGATCAAGGTACCTAAGCTCGTCAAAGGTTGCTTGTCCGTCTTGTTCCTCTCCCTTCATACGGAAACGAAATTTACTGCGTGTTGTATCTAGAAACTCTAAACAAGATAACCTGGATATAATTCCTGTTTGAATGGTTTTAAGTCTGCGAGTGTGGGATAAGCCTAGTTGCCTTAAATTGCTCAAGTCTTCCATCCCTCTTGGAATTTCCCTGATTCGAGTGGCAGTAAGATCAAGTATTTGAAGTCTACTAAGCTCTCCCAGTGGGGGTAACTCTTCAAGAGAGAAGCAACCCCTTAAAATAAGAGCACGGAGGTCACCAAGTTGAAGTAGAGAAAGAGGCAATGATTTGATGCAGGTTTCGCCAAGATTCAAGACCCTGAGTGCTTCAAATCCTTGCAAGAAACTCTCAGGAACTGTTTCAAGGAGCCAATTGCCTTGTAGTAGCAGAGTTGAGGCCTCTGAACATTGTATGATGCAATCAGGTAGCCTAGTTATTTTGTTACACATGAAAGAGACTCTTTTAAAAGAATTTGAAAATTCTTCAACTGAAATCTTACTCAACCCAGTCCCTGAACGAACAAAGGATTTATGTCCATCCTCAAATGATGATGTGATCCATATAGCAACATCACGAACAACATCATGCATCTTCACACTCTCTGCATTGGTGCCATCTTCCAACAAACATGAGTCCTTCAGATTTTCAATTAAAGCTATTCCCTTATTTACTGAGTCCACATAGTTCTGTTGTTCATCTATCAAACCTTCCGCCAACCAATGTTGTACTAGTTCACTAACTTCAATTGAGAAGTCCTCAGGAAACAAAGAGCAATATAGGAAACATTCTTTTATGTTGTTACCTTGTAATGAGTCGTAACTCCACTTCAAAGGCTTATAGACCTCATCTTCAATGCCTCCTACAGAAGGCATTGACCTTTGTAGTTCTTTTAACGCATGATCCCACAACTCAATCTTTGTCTTTCTTCTCATAGCAGCTCCTACTATAATGATAGCTAGAGGCAGCCCGCAACATTCTCTAGCAATTGCTTCTGCATATGGTTTAATGTCTTTCAAATGAGCCACATCCCCTGCCTTTTGACTAAACAATTGCCAAGCTTCTTCATCATTCAAAACCTCCATTTTAACTTCAACATCGGTCATCATACTTCTACAAACTTCCATACGTCGAGATGTCAAAAGGATCTTACATCCGTTATGAACTTCAGGCTGTGGGACACCCAAAATGTTCAAATCAATTTTCTCCCAAACATCATCTAGAATGAGTAGAAATCTTTCCTCCTTGTCAAGCCTTTGATAAAGTTGACTAGCCGTTGTCTGCATGTTGTCTACCATTTTTAACTTCAAATTCAATCTCTGAGCTATTTGTATCTGGACGTTTTTGATGTCCAAATTCTTGGAAACGGTAGCCCAAATGACAATGCCAAAAGGCTGTGTGGACGCAGTCTTGAGCTCATTGTTCAAGTTTTTTACTAGAGTAGTCTTCCCTATCCCTCCCAGTCCCCAAATACCAATCCTTTGAAATCTGTTATCATACAAAACGCTCATAGTTTCGTCAAATTTTCTTGATGCAGTTTTTTGACTCTTTATTGAAGGTCCAGGAATATGCTCCACTGCTCTGGGAACTCTAGTAGGATAAACTACTCCAGAGTTGAAACTTCCAACATCTAGAAGCCTTTTAATCTCTTGGAGTATTTCTTCTACTTCCTTGCTTGCTTTATACCGCTTACTGCAGTTTAAAAAACATGCAGAATTATTCTCGTTGTTGACCATCTCTTCCTGAATCGGGTTAACTCTAAGCTGAAGCTTTTCGGCATCCTCAAGCCAAGTTACGACTTGTACTCTTATTTCGTTTCCAACTTTCTCAGCGATTTCCGTTTCATGTTTCACCTCCTTTCTACGATCCATAAGGCATTTCATCTCCTTCTCAAGAGCAACAAGATTTGATTGGAGATTGACAGTGATATTGATCTTAGAACAGACACAGCTACAGAGAAGCTCCCCAGTTGATGTCACTAATGCACCAACAGCCGCAGCCACCACTTCCATGCTGTAACTTTTGCTACTTGCGATGTCGGCAGCTCAGATAATTGATAGGGAAAAAGCTGCACAAGAATAAAATATTATCACTGCCTTGCAGGCAAAGCACAAAGGAGATTATTTGATTTACACTCTGTTTATTTCGAAGTAAAATTTTTGCAAATACAATAAAAATACTTGATGAGGATCTGCGAAAATACTGTCAACGTGAAAATACAATGAAAATCATTTTCCAATTGTCCGTTGGGTTTTAATAACGGATGAAGATCTGCGAAGATTCCTTGATGAAGATTACTCATCACAAGGCATATTGGATTAAAGGATCATTCTAAAAAGTTGGGTGATAACCGCTGCTCTAAAATATTCTAATAAATAATCCAAAAGATGAAAGCAAAGAAATGGATGTATAACAATGGAATTTATCAATTACCAATTATAGCAAAAAGTGAAGAATACTTGCTGGAGCGAATCGGACAACAGTGCGGCTATTTATCTCACCTAAATAGCAACATCAAGAATCTTAAAGATCAATTTCAAAAGCTGGGTGACAAGAGACGTGAGGTGCAATCAGAAATTGACGCAAAGGAACGGAGAGATAATTGCACCTGGGGTTCAAAATTGGGTCGAAAAGGTAGACAAGGGTAGTGTTGGTAGTGTTGATGATGGTGGTTGGTGTCGGTTAGTGGCGTCAGTCAGTGGGTGGACAAGGGTGCGAGATGGGTAGAGATGAGAGGGTTGCGGCTTTGGGAGTGAGAGAGCTGAAAGATGGAGAGAGGTAAAGAAATGATAAAGTTAAAAGAGAAATGAGATAAGGTAAAATGTTTTAAGGATTTTTTTAAGAGTAAAATATTTTACAGGTTTTGTCTTTTGATAAGACGGCAAGTCTAACTCAGCAGCAGAGTACATGGTGCTGCATGATATGCATTAGTCATCAGGACAAGCTGCAATCATGTGTAGCACAGAGTGCACTCTATCAGAGCAGTGAGCTGTCATGTGCAACACAAGGATAGATACAATTTAGTGCAGCACAGCCTATATTGCATCATTAGGAAGAGACTAAAAGGGTAGTTACAACAGGATTGACACGTGAAATCATAGAGAATTTGATAGAATCAATTCCATACTATAATCAGATTATTAGCTCTATGGTTTGATCTATGTACACGTGTAAGATTAAGTTGGAAGTTAATTGTAACAACTTTACCTGATAATGTGAAAGTAGTTATTTTTCTGTTTTAGCTTTAACTTGTATGTAAGATAGGATTAGAGGCAAATTGTAAATCATTCATTTTCATTATCAATAAAGCTCAGTTTCTATTTAGAGAGAGAGAGTTAGGTTTTTTTTTTTACTGAAAATATTTCACATTTAACTAATTATTTTATTGTAAAATAAATATTATAAAATGTGAAAATATTTTTCTAAAAATATTTTAGATCAAAACAAACCGAGTGAAGATAAAGCATTCCATAAAGCTGGTTTCACCAAACATGCATAATTGATCGATAAACAAATGTCTAGGATCAATTTTGTCCCCACAGGCCTTCGTATGGTGGGCAATTATGCGTTCTTGCACCTAAAAAGAAGCCATCCACTTTGTCGCTAAAAAAAAAAAGCCAATTGATAGTGGGTTTGATTTATAGGGTCTCTTTTTTCCCTGAATAATACCTCTATCATTAAAATTGTATTTGGCTGCAAATGGAGGGAGAGAAAAGAAATGATAAAGAAAGTAGAAAGAAAATGTTTCCCTTGTATATGTTTGGAAGTAGGGAGGAAGAGGAAAAAGAAAAAAAAATGTTTACCTTTATGGTGGGCCTTTTTGCAATTGCAGGTTGGGCTGTCTCCTGCCACACTATGGTTCAATGGTTCTGGGTAGGAGAGTTAGGACCGGCTTGACTGCAACACACTCTAAGCCAGCTTGTGCGCAAACTAAAACTCCTTTGCTAAAACTCTTGTCACATGCCCATGGCAGAGGAAATTGTTACAAAAGAGTTATGGTAGGAATGTGTAATATAACAACGATAGAAAGTCAATATGCCTACTGTCAACCAGAAAACAGGAAATACTGAATGAAATAAAGGAACAAGTAATGCAGCAATATAGATGCAATATAGATAAGATGGTAATAATAAAGAGAAGGAAATAACACCGATGCTTAATCAATAAAATGAAAGAAAGAATGTTCAGTCTGCCATGCTTGGTTTTCCTACGGAGTTATGTCTAGAAAGGGAACCACTCTTCAATGTAGGTACCCTCACGAAGAGATCCTGCCGCGGAAATTACCCACTTTGAGAGAAGAGTTTAAATTCGGTCAGGCTGTGGCGTAAAACATTGGTTTTACGCCAGCCAATAGAACACAGCCATGTCATCTTCTTTTAAGTGATAAGTTAAATTCCTCCCCAAACAGAGAACGAAATAAGAAAACCTACAGAGACCCACAACCCTGCTTCCTCCCTCTTCCATGAGAGTAATATTCAATCTTATCAGAAAGTAATTCTTTCATTCTTGTAATCTTTAATTCGCGTCAATGGGCTCAAATTCATGTTCTTCTTCTTCTTCTCCAAATCCTAAGAAATTGAAATTCACACTCAGTGCCCTCCTCTTCTTCTTATTCTTATTCCTCAACTTCCCCACCGCCACAGCTTTTTTCTGAAACCCATTTTGGAAACCCAAAATCTCGTACTCATAGCACTGCAATGACGACATTCTCAAGCCACCTTTATCCTCTAGCAATGACCCTGTCTCCCACTCTAACTATTTCCTCAGCTTTCATCGCATTTTTCTCCGACGGCGTCAAAATCTTCAACAGAACCACTGAGTCCGAGATATCTCTCTCCTTCAACCCCTTATATATCAAAAACACTACCTCCCATGGCGTTCACAAGGTCAAATCCATCCTAAACATTCGAGACCCATGGAAGTACTCTGTTTTCGATGATTGAATTGTGTGGTGTGGTGGAGGTTTGGGCAAGCAAAGATGAAAAAGGGAGGAAGCAGGGTTGTTGGTTTCCATGGGTTTTCTTATTTCATTCAGTGTTTGGAGAGGAATTTAACTTATCACTTAAAAGAAAATGACGTGGCTATGGCTGAAGCCTCGACTTCTAAGCTTCCTCGTGTGCATCATCTTGCAACTTGAGAACCGCGAACCCGAGCTTCAAGTACTCCACTGCAAGAGCATGGTTGATAATGCTCGCACACTACTATTTCTTCTTTAGCTTACCAGTGCTATTGGCTGGCGTAAAACCGGTGTTTTACACTGCAGCCTGACCAAATTTAAACTCTTGAGAGAATGGGTCTAAATGGCTTATCCTCAAATTCCTTAATCCTTACTAGAGGGTAGGCTTTTAGAGGGAGAGAAGGGGTTAGCTTATTGGTACATGTTTGCTATCACACTCTTGCATACTCTTTATTTTTCTCTCTAACTATTTTTCCTCTCTAAGTTTTCTCTCTATTTTTCACTCTATTGTTTCGTCGTTTTCTTTGGTATTGTTATGTTCTCTCCTTCCTTCTTGTTGTTTTGATGCCCTATTATGCACGGCGGAAACTTATTTTATATTGTCTCCCTAGACTGGGTTTTTACTACTTTACCCGTTAACCGTTTTTGTCTTGGTGTGGGTGTCCTTCCCAGACTACTCACTGGTTTGTCAACTGTTCAACCACTACCACTTACCTGTGTGGGTCGTGCCACATCCCATTACCAGACAAAGGGCCTTATTGTTTGCTTGCTCACCGTGGCATTCCCATCCGGATAAGGGTGGGCATTCTCTCTCACTATCCTTTATAGTATGCACTTAGTGATTCCAACTTATCTTTCCCTCTTTTGGGTGGTATGTCATTCCAGTAGGACATTTCCCCCAAAAGAGTTTGAGTTGGAACCCCAGAATGGGCTCTCTCCTTCTCCCCACCACCAGACCATACTCTCTCTTACCTCTGACCCATGGCCCACCACTCTTGTATTGGCTGGGTACAAGTTGGTGGTGCCTGAGCCTTGTGCGTGCTTCACTTCCATGTGTGTCCATGGTTTGTTTGTTGTTTATGCGTTTGCCATGACCTAAAGGCTCGTCTACACATTCTGGCGCTTGTTCTTGACCTCTTGTGGCATGAATGAGTCTATGAGCCATTGTTCTTTATATCTTGCTTCCTTCTTGGGTTGGGCTTTGTTTGATTGTGTGCTTTTCTTTCTCTAATTCATTCTTTGTCCCTTTCGCGAGCCTGTTAGCACTTTTGCCATGTCATTCTGGTTATTCCTACTATGTCATTGTTTAACTTGTGCTTGTTATGCCTCTTTTGGGTCTGCTGTGTGTTTTCCCTTTGCTTGAATCCAGTGGCCCAGTATTATCATCGGGCTAGTATTCATGTTATTTTGGGCTTCCTTGGCCCATTCCATTACTTCCGGGCTTCCTTGGCCCATTTCATCCTTTTAGGCATTCTCGGCTTGTTTCATTTTCTTAGGCATCCTTGGTCTATTCCAATTCTTCATTCCCATGGGCTTTTGGTAAGTCTTTTGGACTTTCTTAGCCCAAATTACCATATCCTTTACTTTTGAGGTTTATGGGCTTTTCCACCAATCCCGTACTCACTCAATTCATTACTATGGACCTCTTTGGCCTATCCTTGCTTGCTTTCTACTTCTCATGATACCCATGAGTTTACTACTTCTTTCTCTGGGCTCCTTTGGGCCCGCTTTCTTTCTTTGAGGCCCTTTTGCTATTTCTTAGGCCTACGATCCATTATTCCTATCATTCAGACTTAATGGTTTTTCTTCTCAATTTACTAATTATTTTCCTTCCATATTGTTGAGCTTCTTTCTATTATTGGGCCTCCTTGCCAAAGTGGGCATCAACAACCTTTTATTTGTTTGGTTTGCAAAAGAAGAGAAATAGAAATAAAAATGTGTATTTTTTTTTACTTTTATACCTTTGTTAGGTGGAGTAGTGAGTAAAAGACTAATAGACAAAATTGTAATTTTCAAAGCAATAAAAAGCCAAAAAATGCGGCCAATCTTCCCTTTACACCTTTCACTCCATTCTTGCCCAATTTGGGCGGATTGGAAAAGGTCCGGATGGATCTCGTTTGCTTTGTTTTCTCTTCTCTCTAACCAACCAAACCATGGAAATGCAATCCCTTCCCTCCTTATCACTCAATTCTAAACACAACGTAAATATCAAACCAGAGCAAGGGCAACAAGAAATCAAGATGCAAAAGTGATGTGGAACTAAAATGTGATGGTGAGCTAGATCTTGTTCTAACTTAATAAAACTCTTAAATCTATAAGGAAGCCCTTAAATTTACAAGGAAGACACTAGAGTCCACTAAAAATAATGAAACCTCAAAACTTATTTTGCAAGTCAGCATATTCCTAATTCAAAATTTTTTTTTTCTCTTTGATCTCTTCATCGAGAAATGTTGTCTTCAAGCTTCAATTCATCAACTTGTCGTAAGAGTTGATCTATTTCAACCACTTCAATATTATCTTCAAAGCTTGGCTCTATATTGTTGATCCTCAATTTTATATCTTCTCTTGATGGTTGAATGCAAACTTCATTAATATAATTCCTAGAATACAAACTTTTTGACGAATAATTTTGGTTTGTATATGAAAAAATTACATCATAATCAAAAGGTAAAAAAACTCAATTGCAAGGATCTTTTTCATCTTTGTCCATGAATGAATTTTGTCTTTACTTTATCGGATTCTATGAAATTGTATGCACTATCACCAATCCAATGCATACCGACTGTGTTTATTGAAAGAAAATTAACACTTCTTTCCTCAAGAATATTCATATAGTCAAAGAAATCCTCTAAATCAAGTATCCAATCAAGAAAATTCTTCCTTATAAAAAAAATCATTAAATTTTGCAATGATTTCATAAAATTTATAATCCTTATAAATAGCATGAAATGAATTTTGCTTACCAATATTTTACCCATGAGCTATATCTCCCAAGGATCATCCTTACTACTAAGTTGCTTGTGCGATGTACAAATAAATTTGTGATATTTTATGTAAAATGGTTTTGAAGAATGTTGTATATATATTATAAAGAAAAAGTAAACTAAATTAGAGTAATAGAACATATACATTTTGAGATATTAAAAAGTAGTTTAGTAGCTTCATTGTACATTTGTAGCCCTCTCAAGGTACGATTAATTTTTTTTTTTTTAAATCATGAAACCAAAAATAAATGCAAAAGAGTAACAAGACCATGAAAATCAACTAATTTGTATTGTGTTGACAAATTACATATCATGAAATGAAAGTATGTCCAACTCTTTTACCATCTTCTACTCATCAATAGTATGACATTAAGACATGGTGTGAACAAGTGCATATGCATGTCTTATAGATGATTTAAAACCATGGCAAAATATGGTTTTACATTGCATACCAAACATACTTTCTACTTATATACCCAAAACAAAAGCTATCCAACCAGATTACCGAAACCTAAATCATATTTAAGCCTCTAATTTAAAAAAGAAAAAATGAAAAAAAAAATTACTTGTAGGAGTTTCGTGGCTTGATGGTGGTGGGAGGCCAATATGATGAAGGTGGTGATCCCTCAGGTTCCTCTTTCTCTCTCTTACAAATGCTTTGTCAATCTAAGGTCTTTTATTTTGGTAATAGTGATTAGTGAAATAGTGCGTTTCATTAACAATCCATAACATTTTTGTGTCTCTCTATCTCTCCCCAAGGCCTTATTTAGTTAGATATTACTATTAGTCCTTAATTTTTTGTTTTTGTTTTTGTTTTTGTTTTTAATACTAAATCGGTGGATATGCTAAAAGACATGAAGAAGAGAAAACAATGTGGTGTAACAATATATAAACTTAATGGAAAGAAGTAAAAAAAAAAGGCTAAATAAAAAAATTAAAACGCCATATAGCAGGACCTCATGCACTCCCATGTGAGGTCTCTACTTTTATGTATACTAGTTTGTACGCCCGTGCCTTGCACAGGTATATCTTTTATTTGAAAAAAAAAAATTACAATATCAATATGCACCTCCTGTGACATTATTTTTATTATTTCCTCAATATAACAAAGTCTTTTTTTTGCCATTAACAATTGCAGGTTAAACAAAGAAAATAGTCAAAGATCATATATATTATATACACTAAGCAAAACACATCTTCCATTAAACTTATTTTGATTAATATTAATAAGCCAACCTTCACATTTGCTCAAAAATGCAATTCTCAAATATTCAACCTAAAATGCTTGCTTGAAAAAAATTAAAGAATTATAGTGAAAATTCTAATAAAGTCACCATCAAACACAAATGGCATTACAGAGCCTTAATGGATAGGATCTGTCTGCTCATCGACACTGCCTCTCCTCTTTATACTAATGGTTGTTTATCTTTTTCTTCTTTGAGTTTCAACTCTGATGGAATCTAATTATTGGGTAACATCACAAAAATTCTGTGGTTCACCACCCATGTTAGAGTCAACATAATAAACACATACATCATTGTATATAATAATGCAAATTACTAAAAGAATTTAAAAGGAAATAAAGAAAGCAAAAAATACTATGAAAATAAAGCTTCATCTCTGTCAAGAACAAATCTTATTAATAACCATAATAGGCTAATAGCTGCTACCTAGTCTACCACATCAAGGATCTTCATGCCAAACTACATCAATACACTTATGTCTAGTTTGCTTGCCATCCACATCTCTGTCACGTTTGAACAGTAAGGATTTTTTTGGATACAGCTTATTTGTTGAAAACTGAAAATTTATTACTGAAAAAACTGTAACAAAATAATTTTTAAATGTGTAAATAGTGTTGTGGGACCTAGAAATGCATGGGTATGCGCGTTTTTTCAGTTCTTGGTAGTCCGTAAACAGTACCCATGGGACCCACTAAAAAAACGCAAAACTCACGAATGGAGCAAAACGCCTAATCCAAACGCACGCTAAAATAGTGCATAAATTACAGATTTCAATTCTTTATTGCATATCTCTCATGGCTCAGGGGGTGTTAGCCAAAACATTCCACAAACTTATATAGAGTTGGGCTTGTGTAAATTGTAACCAAAGGTATTTTCTAATATACTAAAAGGCATGCAATTTAATTTTGTAGTTAGGTAAGCTACATATTTGGTCCTAACCTTTACATTGAATCTCAATTTGGTCTCTGACCTTTTAAATGTGTCAATTTGGTCCCTCACATTTTTGTATTGTGTCAAAATAGTCTCGGCCGTTAAGTGATGAATAAAAACTACTAACGTGGCTAACGGCAAAAATAAGATTTTCTCTTATTGATATGCCACATTGACTGCCATGTAGACTACCATATGGCTTATTTCATTTTAGTTTTAAATTCTATTATTTCATTTTAGTTTTAAAAACGTAAACACAGAATTTAAAAATAAATAAATAAATAAATAAAAATATTCCCAATTTGCATCTCTAAAACAATAACCCTAACAATTCACAAAGGAATCATCAATTCATTGACATCACCCAAATAGCACCTCACAAAGGAATCATCAATCATCACTTCAAAGTTCGAACTCCAAAATCCAAAGTAAGTAAACAATAACCTTACACCATTAGTCCATTACCACCACAACCAAAATGTAAAAAATCCAAAAACGTAAGCAGGAAAAAAAAAGGATTTGTCCAAGATGGTCTTCTTCTTCTTCCTCCTCCACTGCCTTCATCCCACCACACTCAACTCCACCCTTACAAACAACAAACTCATAATAGAGAACACCAACAACAACCATCTTTATTGTTCCTCTTCTCCCAAACAACAAACTGTAACAGACAACACCAACAACAACCTTCTTTCCAGTCCAAATGGCTCATCAGTCTCCCCAGGCTCAATCAAGTGAATGGAATTATTGCCCGCCACCCAAATCTAAAAAAGTGATGTTGACAATGAAAGAAAATCAGAAAATTATTAGGTACTCCCGGAGTGCCATAAATGTGTAGTCTCCCCTCTCACATAAATGGTGGGTCCCACCATGAATTTAATTAGTGGGATTCATCATTCATGTGAGAGGAAGTAGTACGCATTTATAGTATTCCGATAGTACACAATAATTTCTCAAGAAAATCTGAAGATGGTGTGCGTGAGATTGTGCTAATTGGAAATTTTTGAATGGTTGATTTAGTTGTTAAAGTGGTTTCTTATTTCTCCTTTTTTTGATTCTGATGTATGTATATTTAAATTTAAAACATAGCATTATTTTTCTTTTTCTTTTTTATTTCTAAAAAAGAAGAAGACATGGCAATAGGTTTTAAAATAGCTGACATGTCAATTTAATTTTTTTTAATGTAAACCATATGGCAGTCCACGTGGCCGTCTATGTGACATAAAAATAATATTTTATTTCTGTCAATAGTCATGTCAATTTTTTCTATCCATTACTTAATGGTAGAACTATTCTGACACAATACTAAAATGTTAGGAACCAAATTAATACATTTAAAAGGTCAGGGACCAAATTGAAATTTAGCATAAATGTTAAGGATGAAATATGTAATTTACCCTAGATAATATATTAAAATTCAAAGATCTACTCAATATATATGAACAATAATTGAGTTATCATGTAATTGTATTTCTATAATAATATGGTACTATTATTTACACATTTAAAGAGCTATTTTAGGAGTAATTTAATTACAATATTGGAAAATTGGCATATAATTATGGTATTAGACTATTGACAATGTGCATTATATTTGAAGTTTTTTTCCTCTTATCAATTGGTCATTAATGGTCTGTTTGGCATAAATAATTTTGCTAACTTACTTTATTATTCAGTTTATTTTTGTTACTATTTATGAGCTTCACTACACTTTTTGATACTATTTATGAGTCTTATTGTACTATTTCAACTAATTTTTACCTTTATCTATGATACTTTTAGTAAAAAAAATTTAGTTTCAGTAAAATAAACAAATCTCAAATAGGCCCTAAGTCTATCATTATTGTGGCTATTATTTACACGTTTAATTATGACAGTTTTTTTCTTTTTCGGAGTTCAGTTTCTTCACCCCAAATGTTTTTTAACCTCAAACGTGTGGCAATTTTTTTCAGGTTTTTTTTTTTTCCTTAATTAAGTTGGGGAGAAGAGATATGTAAAAGTAAAAGTGAAACAACCTAAATTATTGTTCTATACGTGAACATAAAAAGAGTGGCAGTAAAATATCAAATAAAATAGTTAAATGCCCATTTACGAATCATTTAAGGATGCAAATAAAGTGCAGAATTTTTGTTGTTGTGAAAATTAAATACTTGACACATGACTCATATGTAATCAATAAATTTAAAACATGTCAACCTTATATGAGGTGGACCAATTATAGTTTTCCATGTAGAATTATTTGTCATAAATGTCTTGTAGAATCTATTACATGTTAAATTTTTAAAGACTTAAACAAACTCTTGTGTGAGAGTAAATAACTATTTTATATTGTAATATAATGTATAATTTATTCTTCATGTTTTTTGAAGATAATTTGTTCTCTCTAAAAATTAAACAATTTCTAATCGGTCCAATTAGGTCTACTTCGGTCCACTTGCTTGATTTTGGTCCCCCTTTAGTCCATTTTAGACCAATTGGGCCTTAAATTAATTCTTTTTGTAGGTTTTCTTTTCAAGTTTAGCTTAAAAATTCTTTTTTTTCTTAATTTTTAGGTTGAAAAGTATAAAATTTAAGACAAATTACAATTTACCCATCTGTAGTTTGACCAAAATTTAAGTTGCCTACCTATGGTTTGAAATTGTACACTTTACTCACCTGATGTTAGTTCAGTTAAAGTTTCGTAACCTACCTCTATTAAAAACAAGGCTACATATGTAATTTTGCTCCACTTTTATGTCTCTCTCTTCCAAAAATACAAAAAACATAAAAATACAAGATAAAAAAGAATCTAGTAGAACACTTATATGATGGGATTTCAAACCACAAGTACGTAACTTAAAATTTGGTAAAACTTCACGTGGGTAAAGTGTTAAATTTCAAATACAGGTAGACAACTTAAATTTCAATCAAACCACAAGTGGGTAAGTTATAATTTGCCCTAAAATTTATTATATTGGGGCTAAATTCTTTATTTTTGAGTTAAAAAAATAACTAAAATAGATATTAGAAATTAGAAATATGAGCTCTAAAAATGAAATTAAAATTAAAATTATTCAAAAGCCTTATTCGTTCCATTATGTCCTCTTTTGTCCAATTTGGTTCTATTTGGTCCATTTAGTCCTATTTAGTCCATTTTGTCCATTTTGTCCACTATAGTTATATTCGGTGCATTTAGTCCACTTCGGTCCAATTCAATCCATTCACTCTGCATTGGCCCTATTTAGTCCACATTGATCCTATTCTGTCCACTTTGGTTCTACTCAGTTCACTTTGGTCCTATTCAGTCCATTCTGTCTACTTTGGTTCTATTTGGTCCTATTCAGTACATTTTGGTCCATATTGATTCACTTCAGTCCTATTTAGGCTATTCAGTCCACTTTAATCCTATTCAGTTCATTTTGTTCACTTTGGTTCTATGCGGTCCATTTTGTCCACTTCATTCCTATTTAGTCCACTTCGGACCAGTCTATCCACTTCGGTACAATTTGGTCCCACTCAATCCAAATTTATTATATATATACATATATATATATATATATATATATCTCAAACTTGTAATATCTAATATTTTAAGTGTAGCATTTATTATTACTATACTTTTGTTGAGCCATATTAATGTAGCATTTCAATCCATTTTGGTACTACAAAATTTAAGTGAAAGTCTTTATAAACATAAAGACTAAATATACAAATGTAATCTTTAGGGCAATTATTCATTCTCTTAAAAGAGATTGTTATGAATTTATGATAATAAAAACTCATATCAAACTTATACTGAATATGTATAATTTATGATAGTCTTATTTGGTCTGTCAATTTATGCCATGTATGTTGTTATAGACTTTATTGTTTTTATTTTATTAAAAAAGGCATTTTTAATAAATGTTATCCAACTACCCTTTAATTAACTCTACAACTTGCACCCTATTGGAATTTATTAAAAAATGCATTTTTAATAAATGTTATCTAACTACCCTTTAATTAACTCTACAACTTGCACCCTGTTGGAATTCATGCACACTACGCTTCATCAAGAAAGAAAATATCTAAATGTGCATCAAATTCTTACTCACAAATTATCAAGCTCTGTTCCTAATATATGAAACAAATAAGCAAGAAAAACAAACCAAAATAACTAACCAACAGATTGAACAATTAGTGAATGCCATTTGTCATCTACACCTAACTGACTCTACTAAACAGTAAACTACATGTAGCTTAACACCTAATACATAAACGACTTGCAGTTTAGCCTTATGTACAAAACTATCAACTGAATTACAACACATCATCTAGCACTCCCCCTCAAGATGAACTGTAAATATTGATTAAGTTCATCTTGGACAAGAACTACAAGAATTGTCTTGGGCTGAGAGGCTTGGAGAACAAATCTCCTAGCTGATGTCTTGTAGGCACATGGAAAGTCTTGATCACTCCATCTTGGAATTTTTCCCTAATGAAGTGACAATCAATCTCAATATATTTGGTTCTCTCATGAAACACTAGATTTGCAACAATGTATAAAGCTGCTTTGCTATCACAGTAGAGAGAAGTTGGTTGTTTATGTATGTGACCAAAAGTACTAAGCAAAGCAATCAACCAGACTATTTCACTAGTCACACTAGCCATAGCTCTATATTTTGACTCGGCAGACGATCTTAAGACAACTTGTTGCTTCTTGCACTTCCATGATATCAAGGATTCACATAGGAACGCAGAAGCCAAAAATGGGCCTTTTGGTATCTACACAAGCTACCCAATCTGCATCACAATAACACTTTAGCTACAGCTCAAACTCTGCAGATAAGAAAAGACCTTATCCTGAAGTCTTCTTCAAGTACTTGAGGATCTTGTAAGCTGCTTGAAGATGAGGCATCTTAGGAGCACTCATATATTGACTTAACTTAAAGACAGAATAGCTGATATCTGGTCTTGTAAGTGTCAAGTACAAAAGCCTCCCTATCAATCTCCTTTACAAAGAAAGGTCTAGTACACCATCTCCACTAGTACTACTCAATCTGACTGACTATTCCATGGGAACATTTGAAGGTTTGCAAGCCAATAAACCTGTATCTAATAGTATTTCAAGGGTGAATTTTCTTTGGCACAGAGATAACCCTTTAGTAGTCTTTGCCACTTCAAGCCCCAAGAAAACCTTCAAGGTACCGAGGTCTTTAAGTTTAAACTTGTTGTCTAGAAATTGCTTGAAGATAAACACAACATCCACATCATTGCTTGCTATCAAAATGTTATCAACATAGACTAGAAGATGATAATAGAACCCTTTTGAACTTTGGTACACACTGAATAGTCTGATTTTGATTGAACAAAACCATGATCAATAATTATGGATGCAAGTTTAGTAAACCATTGCCTATTAGCCTGTTTAATTCCATACAAAGCCTTTGTAAGCTTACACACCTCCCCTTTGCTACCAAATCTAGGAGGTGGAATCATGTAAACTTCTTCTTCTAAGTCACGATGAAGAAAGGCATTGTTGACATTCAACTGAATTAGATGCCAACCTTGAATAGTAGCCACTGCAAGTAGAGTCCTAACAGTGGTAAACTTCACAACAGGGAAAAAAATCTCATAAAAATCAATCCCTTTAGTTTGGGTTTATTCATTAGACACTAACCTAGCTTTGTACCTCTCAATGGACTCATCTACCTTGAGTTTAATTTTTAAAAACCCATTTACAACCTATGGGAACTTTGCTAGGTGGGAGAGGAGTCAGAACCCAGGTGTGATTAGCCTGCAAAGCATCAATTTCTGCTTGCATAGCCTCCTGCCATCTAGGATCTAAAATGGCTTGAGCATAGGTATCAGGCTCTTTGTGAACAGTTAAGGCCATAGAGAAAGCTCTATTAGGAGAGAACAATTTAGGCTGAGTTTGGATAGTGAGGTTGCGTTTCCACGTTTTGAGTTTACGTTTCAGAACTTTTTTTTTTCGCTTTTGGCGCTGGGGGACAGCGCGCACTGTACGCGTACTATGCGCGCACTGTTCATGTACTTTTTTAGCAATTTTTATGGGACTCGTAATACTATTCACACATTAAAAAATTATTTTGCTACAGTGTTTTCAGTTTTCAGCAAAACGCTCTATCCAAACGGACCCTTAGCATAAGAAAAAGTAAAAGAAAGGGGATATAAGATACCTGGACTAGAAGTAAAGGAGTCACTTGATGGAGAGAGGGAAGCCGAGGCCAACACGAGAGCAGCAACAAGATTACAATGATAATCTCTCAGGTAAGTGGGAGGTTTGTGAATTCTAGGAGACTGTCTAAGAGGAACAACAACAGGAAAAACAGACTTAGGAGCAAGAATCAAGGTTGAATCAGTAGGAATAAGCATAGTGGAATCAGCAGTATGATTGGAATTATCAGTACGATAGACCAAATCAGGAAACTCATCAGGTGGCACAACAATGTGAGAAAGTGTAATAGGTGGAGAAAATTTAGCTAAAGCAGATGGATTAAAAGCTGACTGATCTGGAATGCAAGGTTAAGGAGGAATAATAGAATGATTTATAGAAGGAAAGGAAACGGATTTAAAAATTAGAGATTTGAAAGGAAAAATAGATTACTTAAAAACAACATCACTTGGCAAGAAACAAGTTTTGGTTCTTAATTTATACAACTTATATCCTTTAACACCATGTGGATAACCAAGAAAGATGCAGGGCTTAGCTCTAGGATCAAACTTAGTTCTATTTTTGGCTAGAGTAGATGCATAACATGACAACTAAACACTATAAAGTGTGAATAAGTGGGTGAATGACCTAATAACTTTTCATAAGAAGTAACATCTTGTAATAAAAGACTAGGAATTTTGTTGATGAGGTAGGTTGCAGTAAGAATGCATTCCCCCCAGAATTTTAAAGGGAGATTGGCTTGAAACCTTAAAGCCCTAGCCACACTTAAAAGGTGTTGGTGCTTTCTCTCAACTATGGAATTCTATTGAGAAGTTTCAACACAAGATAAATGATGTATAATGCCTTTGAAACCATAAAAGGAATGCAAGGCAGATTTTGGACCATTATCAAACCTAATAACTTTGATAATTGTGTTAAACTGATTGATTACTAGATTGTAGAAGGACTGAACTAAGCTGGAAGCATCAGATTGGTGTGACATTAGGAAAGTCCAAGTGCATCTACTAAAGTCGTCCACAATTGAAAGGAAATAGCTTAAACCATATAAGGAAGAAGTAAAATAGGGTCCCCCAATGTCAATATGCACTAAATCAAAGCAAGAATTAGAAATACGAACAGAAGATTAAAAAGGCAATCTTTCTTGTTTGGAGATTGGACAAATGGGACAATCAAAAGACCTATTATTGCTGCAATTGATTATTTCAGGTACACGAGATTGTAATAGAACCAATCTTTGAAAAGAAGGATGACCTAACCTGCTATGCCTAAGACTAGTATCATCTATTATATAAGTCGAATTACAAGAAGTGACTAAGTTTACAAAACTAAGAGAAGACAACATGGATAGCATGCCAAAAACAAATTTAGGAAGAATTGTGTTTGCAAGCTACAATGTATATAGGCCTCCTTGTTTTTTACCCAACTCATTCATCCTCCAAGGCCATAAGTCCTGGATAAAGCAATAATGTGAAAGAAAAATGAAATAACAAGAAGAGGATTGAGTAAGTTTGCTGAGGGACATAAGATTAAAGGAGAAAGGTGGAATGCAAAGCACATTTTCTAGTGTCAAGGTAGAAGTTAACTTGACAGTGAATGGACCATGTGATTAGTGGTGCCATTAGGAAGTTTAACAGATTTTTGAACAATGGAAGTAATTGAAGTGAATGGACCATGTGATTAGTGGTGCCACTGTCAAGAATCCAATCAGTGGAACAAAGATGAGCAGTATCAAATTGTGAAGAGAAGACAGAATATTCTAGTCAGTGGTAAGGCAATTTAGGAAGTTGAGTTGAAGATTGAGTGGAAGACCTGATACCTGACACCTTATGCCCTTGAAAATCCAAAAAAGGCTGAGTGATGATAATAGCAACTTGATGTGCACTTGAAGTAGATTCTTATGATGCTTGAGTACCAAAGTGATTCTGAGAATTGAGCAAGCCAAGGGACTGTTGATATTATGCTCGAGTAAGGCTAAAACTTTCTTCACTACTGCTGTCAATGGTCACAACATTTCTGGCAAAAGAAGAGTTTCCACTTTGCTGACCCTTGTTCTTGAACTTGTAGCCAGGTGGATAGTCATGTAATTTGTAGCATTTGTTAACTACATGACCTAAAGCTCCTCAATGTGTGCACCAAGGCCTACCAGACTTAGCCTTATTGGATACTTTAGCAAACGAACCACTATTCTTGATTGCCAAAGCTGAAGATTCAGTGTTGAGACTTTTTCCCACTTTCCTTTGCTTTTCATCTTGGAACTAGAGAGAAAACACTTTGCTTAAAGAATAAATAGGGTCCATTAGTATGATCTGTCCTCTCACTGCTACATAGGTGTCATTGAGACCCATTAAGAAAGACATGACACACTCTTTTGCTTGATGACCACAAGAACAGATCCTATAATTTGAGAGCTCAACCCACAACCCTTTAGAGTTGGTGTAATAACCATAGATAGCCAGATCTTCTTGAGCCAAAGAACAAACTTAATTTCTCAATTCAAAGATACGAGGACCATTGCCCTGTGAGAACCTATGTTGCAATTCAAGCTAGACCTCTCTTGCTGTCTTGAAATAAGCCACACTAGGTTGTAGATCTTTAGAAATAGAATTGAACAACCAAGCGAAAACAGTGTTGTTACACTTACACCAAGTTGTGTAACAAGGATGATCAACAGATTGAGACTTTGGTATAGACCCATCAATAAAGCCTATCTTGGTCTTAGTATCCAAAGCAATAATTATAGCTCTGCTCCAAGTACTGTAATTCTCCTTAGTCAGATGTTGAACAACAAGAGACACCCCAAGATCGTCACTATTGGACAAGTAATAAGGACTAGAGGAGTCTTCCCATGGTTGTATAGATGAAACAGAAGTACTTGAAGTACTATTTGCCATGTCCTCAAACCCAAATTTTGGCTAATCAAGAATTTCAAGAATTTATGTATCACAATCAAGATTCACAAAATTTCAAACCAAAAAACCAGAGAAGAACAAACAAGAATTGGTTCATCAACAAAAACAAGATTCTTAAACACAAAGAATAAAGTCAGAACCCTTGCTAATCATTGAAATTTGAAAGAACAACAATTCATTTACAGACACCACAATTGTCAAACTAAAAACAATCCTAAATCAAGAACTTCGATTTGCCAATCTTCACAAAGAAATTAGGATTTAGAGAAAATCTAGTGCAAGAATCAAGAGAAATATAGAGGAGCAATTTCTACTTAATTTGAGAGAAAACACTAAAAAAAAAAGAACAAAGAGAACAAAGAGGAATTTAACTAAGAGTTTTAGAGAATCCCGAATTGAATACTCTGAATTAATTCATGCTCTGATACCATGTTGGAATTCATGCACACACTAAGCTTCATCAATGGTGTAAACCAATTCAAGGATGAGGGAAAGAGAGAAAATATCTGAATGTGCATCATATTCTTATTCACAAATAATCAAGCTCTGTTCCTAATATATGAAACAAATAAGTGGGAAAAACAAACCAAAATAACTAACCAATAGACTAACCAATTAGTGAATGCCATCTGTCATCTACACCTAACTAACTCCACTATACAGTAAACTACATATAGCTTAACACTTAATACATAAACGACTTACAGTTTAGCCTTACATACAAAACTATCAACTGAATTACAACACATTATCTAACGCACCCAATAATAAAAGGAAGTCTCAAGAAGCTTTTCTTGAACTCCCAAACCACACGTGTAGTATAAACTCTATTACTTTTCAACTTTTAAATGTTTTTCTTTAATAATGAATATATATAGTCATTAAATATTATTGAGTTTGAGTTAAGATGGGTGGGACTTGGGAGTAGGAACATTGATTTAAAGTTTGAAAAATGGTTGTTTTGACCAATATGCCCGTATATTTCGATACCAAAATATCCATTCTAGTGATTAAACCGAAACAGCGTCCAAAACGAAATTCATAATATTGTCGTGCATCGAGGATCCACCCTCTCATAGCTTGTTATGAGAGAGTGGATATATATTCATTCTTCTACTATTTAATACTCCCAACATTTTTTATGTATAGTTTTCCATTTTTTTCAACCAAATAATTAATTTTTTTTTTTTTTGTAACTAAAAAATGAATTGGGGGGTGGTGCAACCGGCATGGCTACACTGTCTCGGCCTTACCATAAGAGCACCCACAGCAGATGTGGGATATGTGCCAAATGGTAAATATTTGGCACATATCCCACACCAAACACCATTTGACCCCATTTATCAGATGTTGCATATGTCATATTTTTTGCAACATGCTACAGTAAAGTCACAAATTTACAACGGTACGAACATATGTGGCATATAGATTTATTAATTTTTTATTCTCCTTTTTCTCTCATATCTCTTTCATCTTTTTCTTCGATGATTCAATCTTCACTGCCTCCATCTCCATTCTCCCATACTCTTTCTTCTTCCTTCTTCCCTATTGCTCTATTCTCTTCCGATTTTTTTCCCCTTTTGTTCGCTCTCTCCTCTCTGTTCTATCTTAGAGACGTCTATCGGCATGGGTCTGGTTGTGATCGACGTGGGTCTGGGTTGTGGGTCTGGGTTGTGACTTCGGATTGTGATCAGCATGGGTCTCTGGGTTGTGGGTCTAGGTTGTGGGTCTCTCCTCCGTTTTTATCTTGAGTCGCCGATTCGCCGTTCTATCTCTGAAGGTTTCATCTCTGAAGGTTCGTCGTTCGTTGTTCGCTGTTCGTTGTTCGCTGATTCGCCGTTCGTTGTTCGTTGTTCGTTGGTTCGCCGTTAGAGTCGCCGTTCGTTGTTCTTAGGTTCGCCGTGCTGAAGGCTCTCTCCTCTCTATTGTAGGAACAAATATTACTGTTATAAACAAAATAATAAAGAAAGAATAAAATAAGAATTAAAAAGAATTAAGATATAATATTTAAATGAAGTAGTAAAAATATAGAACATCGGATAAATGAGATATTGTAAAATGACGTGGTAAAATAATAAAGTAAACTTTTAGTGTAGTAAAATAGCATAATTTTTACAACGGCTGCTACGGATGCTCTAACCCAACTAATTCTAGGATGCAAATAGATAGAGCACCCACAAAGTGCTGATGGGCATGCTCGGACTCACGCAAAACCCATGCAATGTGCATGGAAGCCCGAGGCTCCGAGCAGTCTCCATCAGGCCACCAACCGTGTGGGTCAGCTAAATAATTGTCTTATCTCTTTCACTCTCGTGGACTTGAAACGCAAAGACTTTTGTTTTCACGAGAATTTGGATTTTTTTTTTTTTTGAAGACTTTTCACGAGAATCTTTTAAATGTTAACTATTCTTTAATTTATTAACATGCTTTGCTTTCACTGATATTTCTTTATTTCTTATATATAATTTTTTATTTGTTGCGCCCTTTTTGGGTTATTCTTATATTCTCTGCTTGGAAGCTTACTGTTTTTTTTGGAAAATCAAAACGTGGGTTTCTCTTGCCTTTTGGTTCGATTGGGTGACCAAGCCTTTTTCGCTTTGCTCTTATCCTGGAAGGAACGCCAATTGTTAAAGAATTTAAGGTTTTTTTTTTTTTTTAATTTATTTAAATGAGAAAGAAGATTATTCTATCGCTGTACTGCTATCCTATATAGCTGTTCTTGCTTGTGCATGGGAGAGCCGCGTGGAAAATACTCTGAAATGTATGTCAAAGTCTTGCTTGCGATATGCATGAATTAATTTGAGGGAACTGTAGTGGTCAAAGGGCTGAACTGTGGCTGTTTGCAAAGTTGGGAGTTTTTTTCTTGGTGGTCCGGAACTGAAAGATACTGGATGTGTTTTGACTTTAATTTCTTCTCTAAAAAGGGTCTCTGGGGTTTAAGAATTAGTTTGCGACCGTTTTGGTTTTATGGGGTCTCCTGGTAGTTCAATTTCTTCCTAGTATACAGGGGATTGAAAATTTTCTGATCATTGTTCTGATTTCCACTGCAATAGGTAAGAATTTGTTATTCTTGTTGTTTTGGATAGAATTTTGTAAGGAACCGATATAAGTGATGCTTTTCTTGTTATTGATCGTCCAGATATAAGATAATATCGTTTTTAATGGGGACTGATGTTGCTGAAGTAGCGGAAAAACTGCCAGATCCTTGTTCCTTTAAGGTACCACTGTTTTGGTTTTGACTACTCTTCAGTTGGAATGTGCTGGGTTGTATGTGTAGTCCTATTAACTGTATTTGATTTACTTCACCAATACATACAGGAGTTTCGTGTATATATCCTAAATAATAGTGTCAACTACCTATATTCTTCCAATGGTTTATGTCTTGGTTAGTTTTTTGGTAAAATAGTGTCAATGACACTTAATTTCCAATTCTTTTGAAAGAAGACTATTGTGTTTCCTTTATGGTGTCATGGAGATCCCATTTGATGTGAAATTAGCTACTGGAAACCAGATTTTACTGTTCTTTGATGAAGATGGTATACTCTGGCCCAAAATGCTGTTTCTTTAAAGGCCAAGATTTTTTTTATCAAATTGAGCATGGATATATATTCCTGGATAGGATTTTTTTTCTCAAGGACATGAGAAGCACTGTGGTTTCCCTGTGGAATCTTATGGAATGAAGTTTAAATCTGAGCTCACTTTGTGTCTGAATTTTTTCTTTTCTTTAGCTCAGCAATTGTTAAAATCAGGTGGAATTCTCATTCTTGTATTTATTCATGATTACAGGTGCACTTTTTAATGTGCACAGAACTCCTGAAATTGGTTGATAGAATATCAAGAATATTTCCAGAAGTAGAAGCGGTTCGCCCTGGATGCTCAGCAGGAGTACAATCACTATGCTTGTTGAACTGTTCAATTGAGAAGGCCAAGCTACTTCTTCAGTACTGCAGCGAGTCTAGTAAACTTTACCAGGTATGTAATCTTTTCAATGACCAAGGACAAAGAAAGTAGATTAATGTGTACAATTTCTGCTGTATTTCATCAACGTGATAACCATCATAAATAAACTACTGGAAAATGATAGACACAAAATCTGGCAATTTGATCTGGAGGATACCAATTTATGATTGGTCCATGTACCTGGCAAAAGTAAATAATTGTATAAGAGTATAAATAAATGAAATTGGTCTATGCTGGTGGACTCCAGAAGAGAAGGAAAACTGAAAAAACTTTCTTCTGATAAAAAACTCAACTGATATGAATATATGATTTGCTGGAGGAGTAGGGTAAGTAGATTAGGTTAATCTGCTTATGCTAACTGATTGTGTCAGAAGTGGTTTGGTTCAAGTCCTACAACCAGCAATCCTTGGTAGATTGTTTTTGCATTTTTTTATCATACATGGCACTGTTTCCGACTGGAAATTACCTGCAGATTCTTTTTGCACTTTTTGATCATACAAAGGCATTGTTTCTGACTGGAAATTACCTGCACTAGAACATGTTATGGAGTGTTGTTGTGATTAGTCCTTCAATAAGCTCGCTCCCTTGTATCCTCTTTTTTATTAATTTTATTTTATACTTCATTTTTTATTTTTTATACGTCTGTGCGTGTGTTAAAGTTTCGGCTTGCTCCTTGGATGGAACATCCAGTAGTTGTGTCAAATATGATGGAATTAACGACTCCTTTCACTTCTTTTATAACCTTTATTTTTGCTCTGATACTGATTATATACTGAAATCTCAATCCATAGAAGATAAGGCTTGCAAATTACTTTCAGGCGGTAACAGGCGATGTAATATTCTCAAGATTTCAAAGATCTAGGAGCTTGTTGGAGCAAAGTTTAGGCCTAATTCAAACTATGGTTCCAGTTATGCTGACTATAGAGGTCCGTCAATTTACATGCCCCTTTGAGCTTTATCTTATTTTTATTATTTTTTCTTTTGTTTTTTTCCTTTTCCATTCCCCCGTCCAACCAAGATAGAAAAAAAGATGAGATCATGGATATATGTGGGTATATGTATTTGATGGTTTTGTCAGAGAAGTTCCTCAGTATTGTTTTGTTTCAAAATATACAATATTCTTGTTTACACGCTCGTAATGACATGCTCTAGTAAGCCAGCCACTACACTGTCTTTTGGAAGTGCTAGTTACATGAGTGCAACTGTACCAGAAAGTGATTCTGGTATCTGATGCTTGTATCCCAAATTGGAACTGTTTAAAGAGGGTAGGCAGCCCCATTTCACAATTTACCTGCTTTCAGTCTAGTTGTTAATTACTATTTTCCCTTCTTCCCCTTCACATAAAACATTCAAAAAAACATCTGGCAGAAAACTACAAAATGAGAATTTTCATGATTCCAAATCTATGTGGGTATCAAGTATTAACCTGTCTCATTCCCCCCCCCCCCCCCCCCTTTTTTTATTTCCAATAAAAAATAAAAAAAGACTGAGCCTCAGTTATTTGGTGCAGCTAATGATGAAATGTCTTTTGCAGATCTCTCAAATCATGGATGATCTTAGGAGTGCGAAATTTTCTCTGGACTCATCTGAGGAAGAGGCTGGTAAGGCTTTGCAAGGATTGCTCCTGCAGGGTGCTTCTACATCAGATTCATTTGAAACCTCTGAAGTTAAAGCTATTCAATATGCAGCTTCAACACTTCATATTACATCCCAAAACGCTATCTTGATAGAGAAACAATCTATGGAGAAGCTAATTGATAAAGTCGGTGATAGTGAGGTAGCAACAAAGAAGATTTTAAAATATTTTTTGTACCTATTAAAGAAGTATGGAAATTTAGTTTTGGGAGATCAATCGGGGAATACCCATGTTCAGCATGAAGGAGAAGTTGCATCTGAGAACAGAAGAAAGAGTTCTGTGCACAGCCAATCTGTTGAAGTGGAATCACATATAGGATATGGGCATCGCGAGGCTCAACTTGACGTCTTAAGTAGAGCTGTACTCCCTGAGGAATTTAGATGTCCAATATCTTCAAGATTGATGTACGATCCAGTTGTCACTGCATCTGGACAAACATTTGAGAGGATGTGGATACAGAAGTGGTTTGAAGAAGGTAATGATACATGTCCGACGACTAAAATCAAACTGGCCCATCTGTCATTGTCTCCACACATGAGCTTGAAGGATTTAATATCAAAGTGGGGTATGAAGCATGGAGTCACTATTGCTGAGCCAACTATGAAACTAGAAGTCCTTCACACTTGGGAATCATCTTCCGCTTCTGGTGTCAGCTTTGGCTGTTCTGTGGATGATATGCAGCTTCGGTTGGATCTCAGCAATTTTTCATCTGGATCTTTAGGCACAAGTTTCACCTCAGATGCACCATGCACTAAGATAGCAGATGGCTTAAGTTTGATGTCTATGCAGACAAAAGAGGAGCACAAATTTCAATCTCATGCCACCATAAATGAGACAGATTTGAAATTTCTATCTAACCTTGCTGAACTTGAATGGGAATCCCAATGTGAAGTTGTTGAAGAAGTCAAAAGACATCTGAATTACAGTGAAGAAGATTATCATTCTCTGTCGTCTGAGAATTTTGTTGAACCACTTGTTAGATTTTTGAAGGATGCATGTGACCAGCGTGATATAAAAGCACAAAAAACTGGATCTCAGTTGTTATTGGCATTTGTCAGTAAAAACAGGTAATTTATTCTTTGTTGCTGCTATCTTTTAATTAAGGTGATTCCTATCATTTTTAAATGCATTTAATTGGTGTGGCTAGTTCAATATGTCATCTGACTTGTAAATTGAGAATTATGACTAAGTAGGAAGGTCGCTGTTAAATTTTTAGCCAGTTGAGACAGTGTGATGTAGTGAGACCTTGAGTTGATTTAGGTCCTTAGCTTATTCCTAGCTAGATTTTTTTTTTTCACACCATGGAATTGCACAACATTTGAACATTGAGCCATGTAATTGTTGTTTTCTTTTGTAAGTCCTTGTCCTTGATTTCTCTTTGACTATGATCATGGTTCTCTTATGCATGGGCTCATGTATGACACCTATTGCTTCATGCAGAGGTGGGATCTCATACTTACGTGAAGAAGCATATGATCTCTTGGAAACTTTACTTAATTCAGAAGACACAGAAGAGGCCCTAGTAATATTGGAAGTGTTGTCTGGCCACAAGTATTGTAGAGCTAAAATATTAGCATCTGGTGCGTTGACTTCCATCCTAAAAATCCTTGACTCCCATAGCAGTTTCCAGGAACGGATTATCAAGATTCTGTCCAATATGTCCTCAAGCAGTGACATTTGTCCACGCATTGTATCTTTGGAGTGCATCCCAAAATTGATTCCTTTCTTTGGTGACAGCACACTTGCAGGAAAATGTGCATTTATTTTGAAAAATCTTTGCGATGTAGAAGAGGCTAGGGTTTCTATTGCTGAAACTAGTGGATTCATTGCTTCTGTTACTGCACTACTTGAGACTGGCAGTCATGAGGATCAAGAAAATGCAGTGACTGTTCTCCTTTCGCTATGCGCTCAACGTGTTCAGTATTGTCAGTGGGTCATGGAGGAGGGTGTCATTCCTGCTCTTGTTGATATATCTATCAATGGTAATGAAAAAGGCAGGGTGAGTGCCTTGGAATTGCTACGGCTCTTAAGAGATATCGAGTATGCTGAAGATCGGGATTGCCCTGGATCTGATATTGATGCCTCTAAAGACACTACAGATCTCTCTAAAGAAAAGAAATCATCTAAGACATCTGGTTTTTTTGCAAAGATACCAATGTTTTCGAAAAAGAAGAAGTGAAATTTGTGTCTTCAGATTATTTTAACCCAGTGGTGCCTCATTATGTCAAATGAAATGGAGTCTGCTTGGTAAAATTCTCTTACATGCTGAAATGATTCTCTTGTGTAGATCGGCACAACACTTCCACACTCATTATCTCCTACCCATTGCTTAAAAGTCAATTTCTCGTCACAGTCTGCAATTTATTTGACTACAGCATCAGCATGTGTCCTTTCACCCTCGTTTCTTGAAACTATGTCCCCAACAAGCCTAATGATCTTGTCCATCCAAAATATTTTACAGTTTGGCAGGAGGCTTTTGCATGACTATTGGAACAAGTGATCACCAACTTTATTAAAGACGGAAAAAAAAAAAGGAAAAGAAAAAGTGAGAAGAAAGTGATCTCCTAAAAAACGCTTGTTGCTAATCTTTTTTGTTTGTTTTCCTGCGTGAGGACTTTGTTTTAGCTGCCACATGATCATGATGTAAGTGAGATACACGTCTTCTACTCAGTTTTATGAAAAAAATAATGTCAAATTGGCAAGAAAGTGATTGATTATTTAATTAATTAAAAGTAGTTCATTTGAAAAACACGGTTCACTGTAAGCAAATTCTGAACACAGATTAAAATTAGCACACAATTGTTCACTGCTACCAACCAGAGGTTGGGGGGAGGGGGGGGGGGGGGAAGATTTCCCAAATAGCGGACTCTCTCTCTCTCTCTCTCTCTCTCCTGTTGCTATTTGTTAAACATTAGTTGGACGAAAAATTATTATGTACTCCAAGATTATCAGAGTACCATAAATGCATACTCCTTCTTCTTACATAAATAGTAAGTCCCACTAATTAAATTTATAGTGGGACTTACCATTCATGTGAGATGAGAGAGTATGCATTTATAGTACTCTGAGAGTACCTAATAATTTTCAGTGGTTGGATAATTTAGATTCTTTGAAGAGCAGCAAAGTCTAAAGTCCATGACATTGATTAAGGATAAATTTCTAAAATTATCCTCCCTTTCAGAGTTAAAATATCCAAAACTAACTTACTTTTTGGTGAGGTGTGACTAAAAAATCAAGACCCGTTATCTTTTTTCTTTTTCTTTTTTCCCTTTTAAATTTTAATTCGTGTTATGTGTTTTGGGGGAGGAGGGTTTTGGGGGAGGAGGGTTGTTAAGATATATTTACTGAGCAATATATATGAAAATAACATTTTTTTAACTCAGGTTAATAAGTAACCAAACCTTAACACATCAAGATGGTAAATATCTATCCAATTCAAACTTGAATAATATTAATTGAATATGTAGTCTAGTCTTTAATTCAACTCAACTTCTTGTTTATCCAAAAAAAAAATCAACTTGTTTACACACCAAATATAATTGAGTTTATAATATGTTGTTTTTATTAATTATGGTTAAACTTTGATAAAGAGAATTTTTTAAGAATTTGGAATACTTTGTTATTAATCTAATAATATTCAACATGTTTTGAAATAAATGTATCGAACCTTCAAGACAAATACTATAGGCACTAATTACAGTTGCCGAATTAAAGTCAAATGACAAGGCGCGAAATTGAATTGGTTAGAGAGGTAGGGAATAAGGTTTTGGTCCTGTCCATGAGTTACGGGATTTATGGCATATCACAGAACCAGGTTAGCCCAGAACAATTTAATTGGTTCTAAAATGTTTTTAGTTTGTTAACCTTCTGATTAAAAAAAAAAAAAACTGGTTTAAAATTGGACTAGATATCTATAGTATTTGTAAGAAGATTTCCATTTTTATTCTTAAATCTTAGGTTTAATAGGAAAAAAGCTTGAGGAGAACCCCGTAAAAATATATTTTCAACTTCACTTAAAAATGTCTAAAAAATAGAACACTCTCATATTAATCCATGTCTTCAAACAAACTTATCCAAAAATTATTTTTAAAAAAAAAAAATTCTCAATCCACTTTGATATTTCCCTCAAGACCACATTCCATTTTTTTTTTTTTTTTACTTTATCAAAGACTCATCGATTTCTTTGTTTCTAAAAAAAAAAAAAAAGATAGACTCACCGATTTCTTTTATTTAATTTTTCTGTATTTTTTTTTTTAATTTCTAGTTTCCTTAATTCGTAATCTCACATACACTAGACATTATTTAAAAAACTAGTAGTTTCAATTTTGGTTCTTTCACATATACATTCTCTACCCAATCAAAATTTTGAAATTTTGATGCTTTCACATACATATCTCAGCAGAATCTATTTTTAATTTTGAAATTTTCACATGCATGTTAACTGGTTCTGATTGAATCTAAACAAAGTATAAAGGAAAATCAGTTTAAAACACTACAAAAAAATCATTCTATAGCCGCATTTTTAAAACGCGGCTATAGGTCCAAAAAACGTGGCTATAGCATGTTTTGGTATGTAGTGAAATTATACTGGTTTTGTTTTTTCGTTTAGCTTGTATCATTAATTGAACCAATCTTGTGGTTTACCGAAAAAAGAATTTCACATTATGCCTCTGTATCATAGTCTGATCGGAGCCAACTAGATGCTTGGAGTGTTAGAATATTGGTTAGATAATTAAATTTCACATTTCTTAAAAATTAAAAACTTTCAGAAAAATCAGTGATTTGTTATAGTACCAGACATATCCTTTAGCTAAGACTAGACTGTTAGTATTATGTAGTTAAATGATTAAATTTATTATTTTTCATTTGTTTAAACTTTCGAGATAATTGATAATTTAATATAGTATGTAAAGGAGAATGTGCAAATTATGTCAACTTAAATGATTAAATTTACCAATTTCTATTGATTTAAGTTTTTGAAACAATTGGTAATTTAACGGATTGATATTTGGAGATGAAAGTTTGGGTTTGCCTAGTCTATACACTTAGATTAAATTAGAATAGAATTTCTATATTGTATAAAAAAAAAAAATTGGATAAATTGCAAATTACTCTCCTAAAGTTTGGGAGTGTTTAGATTTTATACTCTGAAGTTTCAAAATCTAGATTTTACCCCCTGAAATTTGGGAGTGTTTGGATTTTACACCTTAATATTTTAGAATTTGGATTTTGTTCCCTAAATTTTAGGGGTGTTTGGATTTTACACCCTAAAGTTTAAAGATGTTTGGATTTTACTCCCTGAAATTTCAGAATTTGAGGGTGTAAAAAGAAAACACCTTAAAACTTTGTGGTGGGCCTTTCTGTAATTCTAGGCTGGACTGGTTTCTATCGCGTTATGGCCCAATAGTTCTGGGGTAGGAGAGTTGAGACTGGCTTGACTGAAACTCACTCCAAACCAGCTTGTTCACAAGCTAAGACCCCTTTGCTGGAACCTTGGTCACGTGCCCATGGAAGAAGATGCTGTCATAAAAATGTTATAGCAAGAGGGTATGATATGATAAAACAAGAAGAATATGCTTGCTATCAGTCAAAGACAATGATTAAGTCATTTTCTTAGTAAAGGGGAAAGAATGCAGTGACATGAGTACGGCAGAAATAGGTTAATAACAATAATAAAAGAAAAGGAAATAATATCAATGCTTGATCAATTAAAAAAAAAAAAAGAATGGTTTGTCTACCGTGCTTGGTTTCTTAAGAGATTTAAGTCCCAAAAAGGAGCCCTTCTTCAATATGGACAATCTCACAAGGGAAATCCTGCCACGAAAATTGCTCACTTTAAAAGAATCGGCCTAGATGGCTTATCCTCAAATTTTTACTAGAGACTAGGCTATTGAGAGGGAGAGAAGAGAGTAGTCTATTGGTGCATGCTCCTACCACTCTTCTTACTTTCTCACTCTCTGTTTTTCTTTACACTCTCCATTTTCTTTATGATTTCTATGGTACCTCTTTTCTTTCTTATCTTTTGCTTCTTTTCTTTCTCACTTGCTTTTCTCTATTATTTCTCATGCTTGCCTCTCTGTTACTATGCACAGCCAAGGCCTTTTTATACTGCCTGCCGTGATGAGTTTTACTGTTTTACCTCTCAACTACTTTTGTCCTGGTATGGGTGTCCTTCCCAAACCACCGACAAGTCTGTCAGTTGGCCAGCCATCACCATTTATTTGTACTAGCCGTGCCACATTCCATTCCCGGAAAACAAAAAGTTGAGTTTTGTTTTGTTTTCTTGCTCTCCGTGGTATTCCCATCCGTATAAGGGTTATGTATTCTCTCTTACTAACTCCTATGACATGCACCTAGTGATCCTAGCTCATATTTCCTCTTTTTTTTGGTGGTATGTCATCCCAGTAGGACATTTCCCCTAAAAGAGCTAGAACGGGAACCCTAGAATAGATTTCCCCTTTTCCTCACCGCCAGACCATACTCTCTCTTACCTCTAACCTATGGCCCACCGCTTCTGTATTGGCTAGGTACAAGTGGGTGGTATTTGAGCCTTGTGTATGCTCCACTTCCATATAAGTCCATGGCTTGTCTGTTGTTCATGTGTTTGCCATGGCCTGGGGGCTTGTCTGGTTTTTGCTGCACGTTCTACAACTCATTCTTAACCTCTTGTGAAGTGGATGAGTCACTAGGTTTTCGTTCTTTGTATCTTGCTTCCTCTCTGGGCTGGGTTTTGCTTAGGCATGGGTCTTTCCTTCTTCAATCCAGTCCTTGCCTTCTTTGTGGGTCATTTGACACTTCTGCCATGCCACCCCATTGAATCTACCATGTTGCATTTTGGCTTGTGCTTGCTGGGCCTCCTTTGGGCCTGTCGCGCACTTTTCTTTTACTCAGTTCATGTAGCCCAGTACTACAGCTAGGCTTGTTCTCATTCTATTTTGGGGCTTCCTTGGCCTAATTTATTCCTTTGGGCATCCTTGGCCCATTCCAATCCTTCATTCTCATGGGTTTTTGCTAAATTTTTTGAGCTTCCCTGACCCAATTACCATATCCTTTACTTTCGAGGTTTATTGGCCTTTCTACCAACCTCATTTACTAATTCTTTCCTTTGAGCTCATTCAACCCATTTTTGCTTGCTTTCCATTTCTCATAATTCTCATGGGTTTACTACTTCTTTCTTTAGGTTCCCTTGGGCCAGCTTGCTTTCTCTAGGGCCTTTTTACTATCTTACAAGCCCATGGACCATTATTCTTGTCATTCGGGCTTAATGATTTTTTTTTCTCACTTTGCTAATTCTTCTTCCTTATTCTCTCCCATATTGTTGGGTTTTTTCTTGTTATTGGGTCTTATTGCCGAAGTAAGCATCAATAAACTTTAAGGGGTAAAATTCAAATTCTGAAACTCCAAAATATAAAATCCAAATACCCCCAAATTTTAGAGGGCAAAATCTAAATTTTGAAACTTCAAAGTGTAAAATCCAAACATGCCCAAACTTTAGAGGTGTAATTTGCAATTTACCTAAAATGTTTTAACTATTTTTATTTTTAAAATTATTTTATTGTTTTGAAATAATTTTATTAAATAATAATTTTTTTTATTACATTTTATTTAAAAATGTATATTTATTTTATACCTAAAGGGCAAAAACTTAGATATTCCCCAATTAAATTAATACACGGACAATTTATCCGCATTACATAAACAGTGTCAAACTCTAACTAATGGCAAACTAGTATTCTTATGAAAGTGAAAGAGTGAAAAACGCTATGCAGCCGGCCCCACATAAAATTGCTATGAAATGTTGCAAGGATTTAAAAAATTATTCACGACATATTGACAAGCTAATTAAGAAACAAACGTCAAAAGAATTAGAGAATAATCGATTACGGCTCAAAACCCCAATAGAGTGTGCTCGATAGCTAGCATTCCAAGCTTGTGCTTTTAGAGGTCATGATGAAAGCCTTGATTCAAAAAATAGAGGCAATTTTATTGAGTTGGTAAAATTCACCTCAACTTTCAATGACAAAGTAGCTAGTGTTGTCTTGGAAAATGCTCCACGAAATGCCAAATATACATCACCCACAATTCAAAAGGAAATTTTGCATATTCTTGCTATTAATGTGCGAAATGCTATTCATGAAGAAATTGGGGATGCAAAATTTTACATTCTCGTTGATGAAGCCCAGGATGAGTCGAAGAGCGAGCAAATGGCCATTATTTTGAGATTTATTGATAAAAATGATTTCGTTAAAGAGCGTTTTTTTCATGTTGTGCATGTTAGAGATACTACTGCGTTGACCCTAAAGAAGGGATATGTGCTGCCCTTTCTCGTTACAACCTTCACATTGAAAATATTCGAGGTCAAGGGTATTATGATGAAGCTAGTAATATGTGTGGTGAATGGAATGGATTACAAGCTCTATTTCTTAAAGATTGTCCATATGCTTATTATGTACATTAGATGGCTCATTGTTTGCAATTGGCTTTAGTTACAACATCTAGAGAAGTAAAAGTTGTTCATCAATTCTTTGATCATTTGACTAA
Organism: Castanopsis chinensis; assembly: GCA_032878915.1. Lineage (NCBI taxonomy): Eukaryota > Viridiplantae > Streptophyta > Magnoliopsida > Fagales > Fagaceae > Castanopsis > Castanopsis chinensis. The sequence goes on along the minus strand of JAVQMG010000122.1, from coordinate 3,666,932 downwards.
TATTATTAATACTATCATTGGTTCTAGTAATCGTAATTATGAATTGCAATATGCTCAAGGGGAACAAATTGAGAATATGATTGCTTCTAATGAAACTGAGACTGGAAGAAGAGCAAACCAAATTGGTCTCTTTGCAATGGGCTGGAGATACATGTTGGGATCTCATTTTCAATCTATTTGTAGTTTGATAAAAATGTTTGATGCAACTTGCAAAGTTATCAATACTATCTTTGAGAAGGGGGCTATTTATAAACAATGTGGTGATGCCCATCATTTGAATTTGTTTTAATTTTACATATGATGAAAGAGATTATGGGAATTACTAATATTTTTTGTCAAGCTTTGCAACAACATTCTCAGGATCTTTAAAATGCCATGCATTTAGTTTCAAGTACAAAATCACTTATTCAAAAGCTGAGAAATGATGGATGAGAGCCTTTACTTGCTAGTGTTACATCATTTTGTGGACAACATGAAATTGATATTCCTGATTTAAATGCTTGTTACACTAAAGCTCGAGGAAGATACCGTCATCAAGATGAAGCTTTGACAACAATAGTACATCATTTAAGAATTGACATATTTACAGTTGCAACAGATTTTCAATTGCAAGAATTGAATAGTAGATTTTGTGAGCTAACAGCAGATCTTCTCACTCTCAGTTCAGCATTAAATCCTAAGGATGCTTTTAGATCATTCAAAATTGGTGATATTTGCAATTTGACTGAAAGTTATTATCCTCAAGATTTCACTGGGCAGGAAATTTGTCTTTTGAAACATCAATTGCAACATTATGAGCTTGATGTGAAAAAACATCTAGATTTTCAGAATATGGGTACAATATATGACTTATGTAGGAGATTAGAAATTTTAGGGAAGTCTAAATTCTATCATTTAATTGATAGACTAATTCGTTTTGTGTTGACTCTTACAGTTTCAATAGCAACTATAGAACGAGCTTTTTCAGCTACGAAACTATTAAAAACAAGACTTCGCAATAGAATGGAGGATGAACTTTTGGCAGATAATATGATAGTTTATATAGAAAAGGAAATTGCTAGAAATTTCACCATGAAAATGATTATGGATGAATTTTATTTCATAAAAAATCGTCGTTATACATGAGTTTGATGTGAAATGTTTTTTTTTTTTTTTTTGTGGATATTTTTGTATATGTCTATAGTGAACTAGACAGTTTTTGTATGTTCATTAATATTTAAGATATATCAAAATTGAATTTTCACATTCAATAGACTTATGATTTATGTTTTTTATATCAATACTTCGAATCAGCCTCCCATGTAAAAATTCCTGGCTACGCCCATGACAGCTGCCATGCCCTGCCATCTCCTTGTACAATAAAAATTTTGTTTGAACCCTGTTTGTTTTGTAGGAAAAAGAGGGGTAAAATGTTTGTTTTTGGAGGCATGTTTCTCTCGACTATTTCCGGAGTAAAAATGTGTTTGCCGTTAATTAGAGTTTAATGCCGTTAATTAGAGTTTGACATGATTTGTGTGATGTAAGATGAGCATAAATTATTTATTATTAATTTAATTGTAGAACTTAATGAATAGAGATGTATTTAAGTTTTTGCATGATTTATGACTTTTAGATAGCTCAATTGGACCACCGCACACCCTTGGTGCGATGGTCACTCCACAAGTATAAGTGCTTGTGGGGTGTGGGGGGGGCAAGGGCCGGGGTTCAAGTCTCCAGGAGGGAGTTTCACACACATATACACTTAGATTAGGCTAGAGTAGAAATTCTATCTTGTATTCAAAAAAAAAAAAAAAATAGCTCAATTGGTAAAATTTGCTGCTTATACCAAAAGGTGTTTTGGTATGATGACAAAAAACAATTGTCTAATACGGGAAAAAATATTTTATATCAAATGATTCGATGTCATTCATATTAAAATCCAATAAACGAGAAACATGTGTATAAAAATAACTAACTCACTAATAATACCATTGAAAATTTAGATGTGTTACATTCACAACATTTTTACAACAAATTATAGGTGGTTAATTATTAGGCGTAAATGCACTTTTAGTCCCTACATTTTGACGTTTTTCCATTTTAGTCTCTACATTTTATTTTTACCACCTTTAGTCCTTAAACCAATTAATGCGTGTTATTTTCGTCTTTTTCGTCAGTCAACCAACAGAAATTGCTGAGGTAGTTGACGGAGGAATTAAAAAATTATAAAAAATGCCACATCACTGTGACACATCAGCATCTTTTTTTTTTTTTTTTATAAATAATTTCTCAATTTTAATTAAAAACATAGACTCAAATTTAAAAACACAAAAACACAAACCCAGAAAATCAAACCCAATAACACGAATTCAAAATTAAACCCATTGAATCAACTTCCTTTCCCACTTAAAATCAAATCAATAATGCAATTCAAGAAGAGAACAAAGACCAATGCTGAAAACCCATAAGTTTTTCTCGTTCTTCCCCAAAAATTCATAGCCAAAGTCATAAAATCAAAGAAAACCCAGAAATCTCAAACACTCAGAAACCCAAAAACTCAAGGGATTAAGTGTGTGAAAATAAACTAGGCTTTGTTTACAAAGTTGAACCTGCACAACAACCCTCCACTGCCACCACCATGAACCTGCAGATGCACTGATACCCACAACAAAAATTCAAAGTAGAACCAAAACTTACACCTAATTTGAGAGAGAGAATCAGAACACTCACAGACCCATTGCCACCAAATCGCCACCCACATCAGTAAAAACCTCCCTAAACCCATAATGAACCCATCCCCACCAACAACACAGCAATCCCCCACCGCCGCCGCCACCATGAATCTTGCATCAATACCCACAACAAAAATTCAAGCAAAACCAAAACCCACATCCAATCTGAGAGAGAGAATGGAAGTGAGAGAAAGAGAGGATCGGAATGAGAGAAAGAGAGAGAATCCATCATCATCGCTGCTCAAAACCACCACGTCATCGCCACCGATCTCCAAACCACCACGCTGTTGCCGCTAATCTTCAGTCCATGCTGCCGATTTCGATCTCCAGTCCACGCCAATCTGAGAGAGACACCGTTGCTCCAAACCACCACGCCGTCGCCGCCGACCTCCAAACCACCACGCTGTTGCCGCCGATCTTCAGTCCATGCTGCCGATTTCGATCTCCAGTCCACGCCGATCTAAGAGAGACACCGTCGCTCCAAACCACCACGCCGTCACTGCCGATCACCAAACCACCACGCTGTGGCTGCCGATCTTCAGTCCATGTTGTTGATTTCGACCTCCAGTCCTCGTCGATCTGAGAGAGCCACCGAATCAGAGAGAGGGGAGAGAGAAAGGAAGATGAGAAATGAGAGAGAGGAGTGAGAGTGACTGTGTGATTGAAGAAGTGATATTTTGTTATTGGGTTTAATTTTGAATTCGTGTTTTTGGTTTGATTTTTTGAGTTTGTGTTTTTGTGATTTTAAATTTGAGTTTGTGTTTTTATTTTATTTTTTTTAGTTAAAATTGAGAAATTTTTTTTTAAAAAAAAGATGCTGATGTGTCATGGCGATGTGGCATTTTTTATAATTTTTTAATTCCTCTGACAGCCACCTCAGCATTTCCGTCGGTTGACTAACAGAAAGGACGAAAATAACATGTGTTAATTGGTTTAGGGAGTAAAAGTGGTAAAAATAAAATGTAAGGACCAAAATGGAAAAACGTCAAAATGTAGGGACTAAAAATGCATTTACGCCTAATTATGATTGGTTCTAATTTAAACCTACTACTGAAATTACTTTTCTATCCCACCAATAACAACCTGTAACAATATATTATATAAAATTTATTATGAAAATATTGTGAAAATATTGCCGTAATTTTTCTTTGAAAATATGAAACTATCTCTTTAAAAAAAAAATTGCAGTATTTTAATCAACTTTCCTTCAATTTTTACTTATATTTTTGAAAGTGACAGAGCTCTTCTTTTCCGGGTCCGGCTCCCCTCTAGTCTTGAACGTCTCCCGTTCTCTTCCATTTTAAAACTGTTGAAGGACACGTGGCAAAAACTAAATCCAAAGGTTACAAAGATGCCACGCCAAATACAAGTCTGAACACCCTCTTTCTCTCTCTCCCCCAACAAGCCTTTTTTCTCTTTTTTGCTTCTCTTCTTCTCCATCACCACTGCCACCTGAGCATCGTAGGCACTGAAATCAGAGCTTGCCAGAGAAGAAGGGTAAAACAAGATAGTGGATTAGGAAATTAAAAAGAGCAAAAGATCTTTGTGACTTTATGGGAAGCCAAGCAAGCTATACTTACTGTGAGAGGGAGGTAGGTTTGCCGCTTGCCATTGTTGTCTTTTAACTCCACCTTCTCTTGGACGGAAGCCAATGGTGTCAAGTCCTTGTCCAACATGCCAAGAATGATATAAATTCCCCAAGCACAGACTCACTTCTTGTCCATTTTGGTTTTTTTTTTTAGTTTCTTCTCTCTGATCAAATTGTATTTCTTATTTCTTTTCTGGTTGTGAAAAATTTCAATTTTGTTTAACAGAAGAAAGATGAATCAGCATTGTTTAACAGATGATGATGGAAGATGATCATAGCTCAATTTTAATATCGGTAGCATTTCATTGCTACCATGTGGGGAATTCCAGATTTCATTGTCTTGAATCACTAACCATTTACTTCTCTCAATTTGTAGACGCATCATCCCTCCTAGGACTTTTGCAGCTAATGGGACCCCCCACATTTTTTGGCAATATTCCTTCCAATAGTCTCCAAATCTTGATTTAGTGGAAGTCTTCCATTAAGAGTTACTTTTTTCTCCATTATAGACCAACATTCATTGTCTAGAAGTTTTTCCAAGTGATATAGGTGAATTGTATCCATGATTGCTGCCACCTTGGAACTACGGGTTGTTACAATAATGTGGTTTCCAATATTTGAACTAATTCCCAACAAACAACTTATTAAAGTACCCCATTTAAGTGACTCTTCATTCCATACATCATCAAGGACTAGAAGATATCTTCCTCCCTCCAACTCTTTTTGAAGTTTTTCAAGTATTTCATTCTTTGTTTTTAATGGACTTGAGTTATCAGTAAGGGAAGCTAGAATCCTACCTAGAATCTTCTTATCATCAAAATCATCAGAGACACATACCCATATTTTCTTATGGAAATAACTCTTTACTAGCTCATTATTGTAGACCAATTTTGCCTAGGTTGTTTTACCCAAACCTGCCACTCTCTCTTACGACTCGCACGTGCGTCGAAGCAAACACCAACCCTGGCGACTCCCCAAAGACCACTAACACGTGCCTCAGCCTCAGCCTCAGCCTCAGCCTCTTTCTAATAAGTCCATTAAGGCTCGCTCCATTACTAACCTCATTAACGGCGGAGATTCTAACGACCTCACCATCCAAGAACACCAGGATACGAACCAAAATAACGGTGACGGAAACCTAGAATTCGTGAACCGGAAGAAGGTGAAGCGGAGCTCTGTAGCGAACCGGGTCCGATCCAATTGGGTATCGAAAATCGACGAATCGGCAGGACCCGAAGGAGATAGCAGAGAAGACGAAGGGTTTCGAGATTTCTTCGATCCAGACTCAGATAGTCCATTGAAGGACCATAGTCCAGTCCACTCCGTTGACAACGTGGCACTCGGACCCTTCTTTTCCCTCTTTCTTCTTCCTTCGCTTTACTGATTCATCTCTCCTTCGCTCTGCTACATTTCAGTTCCTCAAACTTCACCACCTCTCCTCTCTTTGTTTTGAGTATTTGGGAAAAGTATCAGAGAGGTTGAAGGTAAAAAGAAAAATAAAAAAACTTTAACATCGTTTCTCTTTGTTTCTTCAGTGTCCATTATTGGGGTTTTCATTAAACTTAAAAACCATGTTTTTATTGAATTTAATTTCAAATCTGAGGGTGTTCATGTTGATGTTGATAAGGGAACTATCGAGCTGATGAAATTTTCTGATTGCATCTGGGTTTTTACTAAAACCCCAAAAGCCCTAATTTAATATTGGGGCTTTTCTATTTTGATTGAGGGCTTGTTTGGGGGTTACCTATCTTGTAATCGGTACTTTGGGGAGTTCAATGCATGAGACATTATAGTGATTTGTGGGTTCATTTGGTTAGGATTGTGGAATTCCTGTAAGATCCGGAACCTAAGTTTGAGTAATTGAGATTTTTATTTTTATTTTTTTGGCCTGAAAAGGCTTAGTTTAGTGCTTGTGTTTGAGTCATTTATGTTTTTAAAATCTTTATTAAAACACCCATATGCTTCCTTTGTACAATTAGTTTAATGATTGTGTCTGTGTTTAGTGTCATATGTTTTGTTCAAAACCAGTCCCAAAAACTTAGGAGGCTTGCAATATAAGTTGACAGCTAGTGTAAAATTTAGTCCTTTTATTATGAAATGATCTAGTATAGAATCTATAGATATAAGCTGGGTCATCCACTATGTAAATGGCTGAGTCTAATTGTTGTTGTTGTTGGATTGTTGATACATACTCTACTTCGTGCATATAAGATGTTGGTATGTGAATACCAATTTCGATTGGTTCATTTGTTTTCATTTGGCTACTTGTAATTTATGACACTGGAATCATTCAATTTTTTTTTTTTTTTTATTGCTGTTATGTTTGCTTAGAATTTTTACTGTTGTAGAATAGAAACTCGATTACTGGTTCATGAAAAAGTAGTTGACAAAGTGTGTTTCAGAAGTTTTAACTTATGTAATATGTCTTTCAGAAGTTTTAACTTATGTAATATGTCTTTCATCAAATAGTTAGTTAGTTTGTGTGTGACTTTGTTCATTTCTTAAAATGACTTTGGAGATGTGAAATTTTGATGGAAATAAAAAGAAAAAGAAAATATTTCTGATAAGGGAATTAATGTCTAACTATAATAATCATGTGTTAGTCTCCATGTTGGTTTGTAATGTGTTGATGGTTATCTTCAGTTCTACTGGCATAAGTATTGGTGCTACTTTTTTAGCATAAATGAATATAGTAATGATAAGAATGACAATTGGGCTATTATCATCTCTAGTAGTTATATGTAGAACTTACTGAATTTTTAGTAAAGAAAAGAATAGAGAACATCTGACATGGATAATTTGATTGGCATATCTTACCCCCCCCCCCCCCCCCTTTCTCCCCCATCTCCTCATGAAAAAGACTGTTTCAAGGAACAACCATGCTAGAACTAGTCAGCACTAGATACACTGTTTTAGATAAATATTCTGTTTTGAAATTTAAAATTGCGAATTAAGAAATGGAGTTAAGTTAGTAGTTCTCATGGGATGAAAATAACATTACAAAACTGTGATTTCTCACACGATTTTGAACGAAACATGAAATTCAATATATACACCCTGCAAGGCCTTTCCTTTTCAAGTAGAGCCAGCACTCAGCAGTATACCAAGTTAATCCCAGTAGTCTATTTCAATTTTATTTTACAAACTTATTACATATATAGATAATTTTAGATTCTTAAGTTTGAATATTTTGGATTTTATTCAAATAGCTTTGTTACAAAGGTCAGGTCCCTTTTTTAGGGTTTATGTTTGATCTCTCAATAGATTGCAGGTTCCTTCAGAGATTTTGAAAAGACTAATAGCAACAAAGTAAAAAGTTAGGCTTATGGCGACGGAATTGTCAGAGGGAGAAGAAGAAGGGAAAGTTACTGGTGGGAATCACGCGCTTATAGTGGAAGATGACCTTAGAGAAATGGGGAAAAAGGCTGCCTGGAGTGTAAGCTCTTGCAAGCCCGGCAATGGCGTCTCTGCCCTCCGTGATGAGAACCTCGAGACCTATTGGCAGTAATTAATTACAAACTCTCTGTAACTGAACCTCTCTCTCTGTCTTTGAAACCCTGATTACATTTTTTCTGTTTTGTCTCAGATCGGATGGTGCACAACCTCATTTGGTTAATATTCAATTTCAGAAGAAAGTTAAGCTTCAAGTATGTCATATGCAGATTTTTTTTTTTAATAATCCTTTTTTAAATCTTAAATTTTTTTTTGTTTAGTTCCTTTGTTTGTGTATGCGGGTCAATAGCAATTAATGGGGTTGTTTGTTTATGAAGTTAGTTGTTCTTTATGTGGATTTCAAGCTTGATGAGAGCTACACACCCAGTAAGATCTCCATTCGTGCTGGCGATGGCTTTCACAATCTGAAGGTAATTTCTTTGATTTGGGTTTTTAAGAATACCCTTCAAGCATTAATTTTACTAGTATTTAAATCCGAACATGTTTAACACAAGCAGTAATCTACGTTTTTTTTTTCTTTTGTTTTGTGTTTAATTTGCTCACCAAGAGTCAATTTAGTTAATCTGGTTCTTCTCCCTGCAAATATGTCTAGGAGATAAAAACTGTGGAACTTCTCAAGCCAAGTGGTTGGGTATATCTGTCCTTGTCTGGAAATGATCCTAGGTAAGAGGTTGAGGCTACTTTTACGTGTACTCTATTTGCTATTTTTCTTTCAACTACTCGCAAATTGAACTTCAATTTCTTTTCTTGTTTTGAGAGTTTTGAATTACCAGTGAATAATGGATCTTATTTTGAGTGCTTTTTTTCTTATATCATTGCAACTATGCACAAAATTATTAGTAGAAGAACTTACATATAGGAAAGTATGAGAGATTCATTTCAAAACATCTTGTGGATGTTTTCAAGGCCCATTAGCTATCTTTCTACAATCTGTTGACAGATAAAGAATCTGGGAAATATCACTTGTTGTTCACGTAACTTATCAAGAACAGCTATCATCTATGATTAATATAGTCTCTAAAAGAAGATTACCTCTCTTCTATCCAAGCACCTGTAATTTGTAAAGGTTCTGGACCAGACGTCATGGTACAGTGCCAAAGCAAAACAGAATTTGTGAGACAATTCCTCTTTTATATTTTGGAATGACATTGATATATTATGCATTTGTGCTTAATTTGTCGTTTCATTGCTGAGTGAAAGTTGATTACAATGTGACTTAACCATGTGATTCCTTATATTTCTCGTGTCCTTGAGATCAAGGAAATTGATTGGGATGTGTTGATCCTTGTGTGGTTAGTTTTTGTCTGCATTGATTTTTGTATTGAATTGTGAACTTCTTTACACCATTTTTCTTTTGGCAGGGAAACTTTTGTCAACACTTTTATGTTGCAAATTGCTGTGTTGTCAAACCACTTGAATGGCAGGGATACTCATGTGCGGCAGATCAAAGTTTACGGCCCTCGACCGTTCGTTTCCTTATATTATTTTTCTTCATCAATCACTAATTACTAATAAATTAACTAATCATCATTTATTACTAATCGTTAATAAATTACCATTTGTCATTGCAGGAACCCTATACCGCATCAACCATTTCACTTTACTTCAAGGGAGTTCATTACCTACTCTTTTGTGAGATGAGAGAAGCATGCAGTTGATAGCCAGATCATATTAATAACCATGAGGATATATCTCTAGTCATGTATAGTTACATTTGATTTTCTCAATACCAAAGTTGGGTGGGTTTTCAATTGATTGTTTGTAGCATGAATTGGGGGGCCATTTTTCCTCACATCTCGTCTTATTTCTTAATTCATAACATTCCTGACATCTTGGGAAAATTCAGTGGAATTTTCTTCTTGTTACTTCGCTTTCAAGTTTTACACCAAAGTGCAAAACTCTTTGGGTCAATAGTGACTCTTCCACCATGTCTGTACTTCCAGCTCAAGGTATTTGACAAAGTTGGTGATCATTCCATTGATAGTCTGTTTCATGGATTGAATTCAGAAGTCAGAGGAGTTATAGGCTAAAGATCATTACTCTCCCTTTTCTCTTTCTACTCTTTCAATTTTTCAATACATACAAGCATTAAAAACTAAAAAATTAAAAATTAAAAGATGACTAACATGACAGAGGTTAGGGTCAGTTGTAGTCGTTGGATCCGTTTTCTTAGGTTCGGACCCATAGCTAATGATAAAACTAAAATATATATATATATATATATATATATTTTTCTTTTCTACACACTATATAATAGCTTTTCTAATTCTGATATATATATATATATATATATATATACTTTTATATCATACATATTAAACTCTGGCGGTTTCACTTTACCTCGTATTTGAACATAAACTAAAATTTTAACATAAGAAAGAAGAAAAAAAATATTATATTTCAAAAGTGATATTTGAATTTTATATAGACTACAATTTTAGCAAAAGGAGGGAAAAAAGTTCTATTTCAAAAGTGATTTAAAAAAAAAATACTCGTGACCTCAAATTCTTTATTAAATGATATATTCTTCTTCATAAAAATCTGTATAATAAGCAGTAAAATTTTGGGATAATTACTTATTAACACAAATTTATATAAGTTCTATTCGTTCTCTATAATTGACCTTACAAAGTTGGGAGAACCAATTGGATCTAATAAAAGTAAAACCCAATAATAGGGGGTTTAACAAAATAATACTTTTTTGAAAACGTTTAAAATAAAAATAAAAAAATTGAAAACTTTTTGACTGTTTGTCTCTTATGCAAAATTAAATGGGAAAATGCATTAAAAAACAAGGAGAATTTAGAACAATTAAAGAAATCAACTTCTATCACCGTGTACAATTGGTGCAATAGTTACTTCATAAGTATAAGTGCTTGTAGGGTGTAAGGTACAGAGGGTAAAAGCCGGGGTTCAAGTCTTAAGGAGGGAGCTTCACACACATATACACTTAGATTAGGTTAGAGTAAAATTTCTATCTTGTATATATATATATAAATCGACTTCCCCACTATCCATTTCAAATATATATATATATATATATATATTGAAAAGGTATGAACAATTAAGACCAATTCAAAATTTTAAATAAATAAATAAATATTGTAATAACTCATAAAGAAAAACTCAGGCCCACTTAGAATAGTGATGCTTGGATCTTCAAACCAAGCTCAAACAATGAGTTTTTAAGAGAGTGAGCTTCTAAGTCAGGTGCAATGTTGAGATAATCACAAGTCTAAGACTAATAGAACCAAAGTAACAAATAGGAGTGAATAGAACAACAATTTAGTGCAAACTCTTCCTTGGGCAAGTCTGAGGATAGATCTCATATTGATAAGTAAGGCTGATATTTCTTTACAGGGTAATTCTCTATTCTCACACTTGTTTCTTTTCTTTTTGTTTTTGGAAATCGTTCATCCCCATTTTTTGGGGGAGTTCCTTTCCTTATAAAGCCCATTTCCTTGCATCTTAACCCTTCCATTTGTACATTCACGGGAAATTTTTGGATACTTGTCCCATCAAGATCATTCTGGAGATGGTAGAAAGAGCTGTGAGCTGTGAAGTTACTGTTCAGAAATCATTTCCTCATTAATGCAACTAATTAGGTTGGAGCAGAGTATTGAATGCAGAGGTGGGAGGTGACTTCTTCAGGAAACTTCCTTCCTCCACCCTTGCACATCTTGTACCTTTCCTTTGCCATCCATTCCCTTATCCTAGGGTTTTTTCGAGGGTGCCGGCTGCCCTTTGGCTCTTTAATTCTCCTCAAGTGGGCATAGTCCTTGGACTTTGCCCGCCTTTCTTTGCTTGGGTTGGGCAAATTTATCCTTGGATTGGGTTCCTCGGTCCTTAGCCCTCCCACAAATATATACATAAGTAAAATAAATAAATGTGGTTGAAATTTGGCATGTTACATTTGCTTGCTTGTTTGGAATATTTCATTTTCAATTCACATGATTCTAAGCAAATTAAGGTAACGGTCACATATGAAGCTATTAAAAGCGAAAACTCCAAACATGACAAATGGGAGAGCCTTAACATAGGCATACAATATATGATTTGACATGCACTTTATATAATTGACTCACATACCTCAAATGGCTGATCTAATGGTTCCTAAGATACTATGAGAGCAATCATCCATGAGATCTTAAGTTCAAAACCTATAACTTTCATCTTAGGCCACCTTTCTCGTAACTATTAATCATTTGGTATGTGTGAGACTAGGAGACTACATATACCCAATGAAATAATCAAGTTCTCAAAGAGGTCTAAAGCTTGAACACCTTTATTAGTCCAAATAAAAAACATTAAAAACCCCTTACAAACACAAAATTCTTGCATAGTTTTATCAATATACAACATTCTATCACGTATAGAATATCATCTTAGCAATGGAAGGAAAATAACTATAATTTTTTTTTTTTAAGAATCAAAATGACTACAACCTTGATATCTTTCCGCTACTTATTTCAAAGAATTAATTTTTTGTAACAAACAAATTAAGTATTATGCCAACTAAGAACAATACATTTGATATTAAATTTTGTAACATTTAAAGTGATGAAACTGGTATTTAATACAGTATTTATGAAGAAAGGAAATAAATTGATATATTTGCGCTTAAGAGTGATAAAAGTGACCACCACTCTCCCTTGGTGCGGTAGTCACTCCATAAGTATAAACACTTGTGGGGTGTGGGAGGGAGGGGGCAAGAGCCGAAATTCAAGTCTTCAGGAGGGAGTTTCACACACATATACACTTAGATTAAGTTAGAGTAGAAATTTTATTTTGTATATAAAAAAATAAAAAAAAAATAAAAAAAATAAAAAAAGAAAAAGAAAAAGAAAAAAGAGAGTGATAAAAGTGATTTTTTAATTTGAGCTATGTTAACATCTTATGTGGCTTTTTATTTTTAAAAAGCTAGCATGGAGCATGTCACATTAGCCGTTCGTAAAATGTTTATTTGTAACATTACTCAGGTACCTAACACTTATATTATGGATGCTTTGACAATTCAACCATTATTTTTAATACTAATTTTGTGACTTTTAAGAGGCGAAACTGTTTTACATCACGGTTGCTTGATACATGCCTAAACAACAAAATCCGTTGTCCATCATTACTAAAAGATACTGATAAACGGCTATCAAGACTTTTTAACATTGAAAAATACACAAGTCCTTGACTTTGTTTTATCAAAAAAAAGTCCTTGATTTTGGGTGTTACATTGATAAACTCTAGGGGCCACCGATCAGCATAAATCATAGAAAACCGAAACTCAGATAATCTCTTTTCCATTTTCTTTTTCTTGCCTTGCCCTTCTCTCAAGTAAAAGTCACTTGTAGTAGCAAATTAGTACCTAGTTTAGGCTCTCATCATTTCTATTCTATAGAGACTTCTAAATGCCAAGCATAATCATCAAAATCAGATGCTAAAACAGAGATGTTTAAAAAAGAGAAGCGGGAAACATCCATAGAGTAGAGACATTCAAAAACAAAGAAGAGGGACAACAGCTTTCAAATTGAAGACATTAATGGCAAAATGAAAGGGTTGGAGAGTGAGCACAAATTTGTCAAATTTTGAAGTCACATTAATGTAAGAGCTATGCTGCAAAGCCTATGTAGGCTTACTGCCTAAGAATCATGAAGTCATAATACAATTTTATTTGGTCATGCACTTGAGATTGGAGGTGAAGAAGAGAATCGGTCATGTTCTCAATTTTTTTGCTTTTATCTTTTACGTACAACTTTATAAAACGTTGCATCTTTTTATTTTTTAAAAATATAAGTACACTTTAAGGCATTTTTAGCAAAAAGCTAAATAATAAACACAATTGATTTATGTTTTATTTGTGCATAAAGTACATAATTACGAAATACACTTAGTGGAGATTGTATATTTAGTGGCCATTAGTCTAATTGACAAGCTATGAGTAACTTTTCAAGCATTTGTGTAGCTTAAAATCTGACCAACTTAAAATTACAGGCCAGCAATATTTTGCATGCTTATGAAATCTACGAATCCCAGTTCATCTGTAAAGCATGCACCACAATTTTTTTGGATCTGATTAATCAGCACCAACAAGAAATGTGGTGAGCCGTAAGCCTCAAGAAGATAGGCTTTTGAATCTAAAAAGGGTTATAGGATTTACATTTCCTGTTGTTGAGTACTTTTCTTTCTACTGGGTTTTCAAGGGGCTTAATGTGTCCCTATTAAACATATGATTTCAGTTAAGAGAGGAGCTCAAAAATAATCAAATAACTAAGATCAGATCCCAATGTAACGAGCTTTTAGATGCCTGCGACTTGTTTGCCATCATGGGACCAACGTTCCCAGACAAAATAATAGAGTAATATATTTAGATAAAAATAATTGAGTAATATATTTAGATAGAGAGTGATGCTAATTCCTAAACCAGCAAAGAAGTCAAGAATCCAAGTTGTTGTCTAAAGCAAGATTGTGTCACCCAAAGAGGTGCCATACATCACGAATTAACGCAAATGAAAGATAGCAATACACACATTTTTATTTTATTCTACAGCCACGACTTTAAAGAGGTGAATAGCCTCTCCTATGACAAACATAAGGGATTAGCCTGGTATTATACTAAAGTACTCATGAGATACATGAAGTCATAGGTTTGAAAATTTTAGCCAGAATCTTGGTCTCTCTCTATATACCCAATAATATAAGTCTCTCTGTACAATCTAGATACTCAATATACGAAAATACAAACCCTTCAACACTTCTTTTTTCATTTCTCATTTACAAGGACAAGGATGCATGGAAGATTTGTCCAAAGATACAATGGTTTGTAGGAACAAAAGACAAAATAAAGACCTGATTTTAAAGCAACTAACAAGCCAAATAGTATAAGGAAATCCATAAGCAAAGGCAACACAAGAGTAACCACAATTTAGGAAAAGATAACAATTAAATATATATAACGGGAAAATATCATATCGAAAATACAGTCCAGGCAAGAGCCATACAAATAAGATATACATGCGTAAAAGTAATTAACCTTGAGGTGAAACCAGAGGCAGGACCATGAATTAACTTCCAACTGATTTCAAAACTACGGATACAGAGAGGTTAGAACCAGAAGTGAGCAACAAACCAGATTAGATTACTATCTATATTTTAGCCAAGCAAAGCAATTCATGAACCCACATCTCGACTATATGGATATAATCTACTAAACTTAATTTTAACTTAATTTCAGTAGAGCCAAGACATGGAACAACATACAAGTCATATTCCGGAATAAACGGCAATTAGAGGGGAGGGGGAAAGAGAATGGTTGGTGTGGGGGTGGGGGTGGGGTTGGTGGTAGTGGGGAGCTACTGGCTGCACAAGATCCTCGGCAGTGAATGATCATGCACAATTAACTTCAGGGAAGAGCAAAGATATATATTCCCAAAATTTGAGAAGGAATTTAGCAAATGTAGATCTTGATCTCCAACCAACATAAGTTTCATTCACAGGCAGGTTTAGTGTCAAAGCTGCTCAAGCAGACAGCAAAGGCTTGGAAGGCAGAGAGTGGGTAGCGATAATCCATAGTGAAGATGTCTTTTCCAATCTTTCCAAACTGTAAAATTACCCTTTCTTGCTCTGCAGCTGAAATATTGTGTGATGGATCAACAGCTGCCACAAGCTGGAAATTCTTAACAGAAGCCACTGTAACACGCCCTCTGAAATTTAAGCACCAGCACTGCAACTGCTCATGCCATCTAGGAGCCTTGTTTTTAAGAACCAGTGGCTCTTCAGAGCCCTGGGCTGAAACTGGTGGCACTGAGAGGCTTGTGGTGCTGAAATCTGTGATTATTTCCTTTCCTTTTGGTCCTGGTAAGGGAGAAAATTGCTCATCAAAGGAGTGTATGAATGATGCTGGTGTAGGAGCTTTTCCGTCCTCCTGAATAGATGAGAGAGGTATGGAGTGCATGATGCAATTCATTCTCCTTGGCCCTCTGGTGCGAAGGACATTGAGCTCATAGGAGATGGTCCCTACACTGTAGTTACACGCTGGTACTCTTGGAGACACCTGCTTAGAATGAAATCTTCTACTGGACCGACTATTTAGTTGAACTGCAGCTTCACTAGGAGGTTGGCTGTCATATATGGTGAACTTTGTACCCAAAAAATTGGACCTAGCAAAATTTTGTCACCTAAATTATAGGGATAATGAATGAAGAAGAAAAGGCAAGAGGTAGATACAAAGAGCAATGGCTTAGACTTGCCTCAATTTACCAACATATTTATTGCTGGCCCGAGAAAAATCATCAGCAACCAATGATATAACAAAGTCTGTGCTTGTTGCCCTTCTGATCTTTTTGGCTGCTAATAGCAATTTATCAACCCCAACTTCAGCTGTCAAATTAATAATATCATAAGTGAGAAACCTTGTAAGAAATGATATAATTTTATTTCACCAACTGATTCATTCAATTAATTCTTCATTAAGCCGATACTCGTAGACAATAGAATCCTCAAAGGAGATGAACCACCCAAAAAAAAAAAAACTCAAAAAACATTTTCACTAATTTCCCTCCCATACAAATTATTTCTATCTATATTTTGGATGACGTACAAGCAATGCCGTATTCAGCTCCTCTCTTTGAATCAAACAAGGAAACTAGTATACGAAAAATTGATGATAATCATTTTATGTCCAACATTGAAGTTCAACATTCTCAAGCAGTAATGTCAAGGTTCACAAGCTCAAATTAATCGAGGAATAAGTCGAAAAGAGAATTACTCACAGGGCACCAGACCGACGTACAGAAAATACGTAGAAGTGGCTCTGTCCCTCTTGATAAAACACTGTATCGGAGACTCACGAGGCCCCGGCTATAATTCATAAACCATTTAAAAAAAAAAAACAGTCAAAACAACAAACTTTCACAATAACAAAAACAAAGAATAGATCATTCTTTCTTTCTTTCTTTCTTTCTTTTTTTTTTTTTTACACCTGCTTTAACGAGATAGGAAATGTGATCCTTCCACATTGCTCAGGAGTTTTGACAATCTCACTAGTAATTGCTCTCCAAGACCTGCAAACAGAGCCACAAAACACAACCACGGCGCGACCGGGCCACGAGGTCTCGCTCTCTTCCACCCTCCTGATTATGTCCAAGAGCAATTCAGGTGGCAAATTCGCCCACCGCCCTTGCCTGGTCGATTCGGACGAGGAATGTAGTACGGGTTCTTTTTGATCCGCAGGTGCAACAACAACTTGCGACCTAGTCCTCCTATGCCAATGTTTCCCTTCTCCACTTCCTCCTCGTCTTGACATGCTCCCACCCATGCCATCCTTAATCTCGCGAACAATGCTTTTAAGCGACATTCTAATCTTACTATGTATCACATCAATCCTCCCCCACTTCAATACATTCAGCTGCAAAGTGCAAACCCGTACAAAACAAAATTATAAGACAGCAACAAAATCATATCCATCAAATGAATTGATACAAAATGCAAATTTTCATACATGTAGTACATGTGGTCGAAACCTACTTGCGAAACCAGCCATGGCTTCGCGCAGTTAAAAAGAAAAAAAAAAAAAAAATTCAGAACCAATTTTAAAACAAAAGACAGGTAGACTTGAGCGAATAATGAAAATGTAGACTCAAAAATCGCAGAATAACTAGGCAACCAACCTGTCCAGATACAAAAAAGAGAACAAACAAAACAGATCGGACCGAATCAGCTCAAAATCCAGAACATGCCTTTCGCGAATATCATTTCATTTCCACGGGTCACCGAGAAAACCCGTAGAATATCCGGATCCACACACACACAGGAAAAAAATCGGGGCTCCGTTAGTGCGAAGCCCTCGATCGCTACGGCACCATGAGCTGAGTTTTCTTCCACCACAACCACAACCACCGCCACCAGCAACCACTACCTGGCCACCACCAAGACTAAGAGAGATTTTTTTAAAAAAAGAATTTTTACTTTGGATCAGAGGACCCCAAAAATCTCTCTCTTTTTCTCAGTTTCTCTGCCTTAAAACCGGATCCAAGGCTCTCTGTTTTGCTTTATTATTATTTTAATCTTTTTTTTTTTTTTTATAATCTACTACAGTAAACTAATTGGAGGGAATCTAGGGTCTGCTTTGCTCATACTGCTTCAACCCAGTTAGTTAGTCCACGTCGGCGATCAACCTTTTTTCTGTCTTAGATTGGATTATTCATGTAAAAGTAAAACCGAACTTGACTTTTTTGTTAACTTTATAATTTAGTTAAATTTATTTTATATTTCGTAAGTGGACTGATAAATTCTCTTATCATTTAATGAGAGACTTCTGTTTTTATTTTATACTAGTTTGTAATCTCATACATATATTGATATACTTAAGAATATATAATAAGATGTATAATATAATTTTTATATATATAATTTAAATATTATTAATAATTATTTTTATATTTTGTTAACTATTTAAAAAAATTTACAAGGATATTATTAGGTACAAAATGTGAATTGTCCATATTTTATTTATTTATTTATTTATTTATTATTGTGAAGAACTTTTTTTTTAACGATTCATTTATTTTAGACTCTTTAATTTTTATACTTAATAACTCATTTGGATGAAAATTTATGATGTGATCTCACATTTAATTCTAAAATTGAAAAATATAACTATTTAAGAATAAATAATTTAGAACACATGGTGTAAAATTGGAACTCTAATTTAGAATTCTAATTTGAGTTTCTCTTAGATTCACCTATTATTATATACTAGCTTGTAACCCTATACATATGCATAGATACACTTAAAAATATACAATAAGATGCACAATATAATTCTTATATATATAATTTAAATACTATTGATAGTCGTTTTTATATTTTGTTAACTTAAAAATTTTGTGAGGATATTATCTATATATATAATAATAGGTAAAGCTGAGAGAAAATTCAATTAAATTTCAAATCAAAATTTAATTAGAGTCTAATTTTGCCCACATGTCCTATCTAATCTAAGCTTTTGAATTTTTTTACCAAGTGAGTTAATTCAATGTAAAAATTAGATTTTAATTAGAATTTAATTTTGCGACATGTGTCTTATTTAATCTAAGTTTTTAATTTTTTTGCCAAATGAGTTAATTTAGTTTAAAAAACGAGGAGTCCAATATAAATAAATCATAAAGAACATAATTTTTGAATGGTTTTATATTTAATTATGAGCATTTTTTTTATAAAATTAAAAACAATTCAAGTTTATAAGTCATCTGTGTGTGTGTGTGTGTGTGTGTGTGTGTGTGTGTCCCATCTAAGCAAAATTTTTTAATTTTTGTGTCAAATTAATTCATTTAGTGTAGAAAACAAAGAATCCAATATAAATAAATCATAAAAAACATAATCATATATCTAACACTATATATAAAATTAGAGGAAGAGAGAGTTTGAATGATTTATATCTATGAGCCTTTTTTTTTTGTATAACTAAAAACAATTCAAATTTATAAGTCATCTATATCTATATCTATCTATCTATCTATTAATAGGTAAAGTTTAGAGAAAATTCAATTAAAGTATATAATTGAAGTCCAATTTTGCATTATGTGTTATAAATTATTTATTTTTAAAGAGAGTTTTATTTTTTAATTTTTGAATTAAATATGGAACCATATCATAAATATCTATCCAAGTGAGTTATTGTGTACAGAAACCAAAGAGTTTAGAATTAATAAACATAAAAATATTTTTAAAAATGACAATTTACATTTTCTACCTAACAACATTCTTACAAGACTTTTTAAAGAGTTAACAAAATATAACAATGACTATCAACAATATTTAAATTATATATGTAAGAATTATACTGTACATTTTAATGTGTACCTTTTAAGTATATCCATGCATATGTATGGGATTACAAGCTAGTTAGGTATTTTCTATGTTTATTTATTTTTTTATTATTATGAAGCACTTTTTTTCAATGATTCAATTATTCTAAACTTTTTGGTTTTTGTATTTAATAACTAATTTAGATGAATATTTATAATGTGGTCTCACATTTGATACTACAATTAAGAAATAAAATTCTTTAAGAATAAATAATTTATGACACATAGAACAAAATTGAAACTCTAATTTGGAATTCTAATTTGAGTTTCTCTCAACTTTACCTATTATATATATAGATATCATGGAGCGAATGTCATATATTGAAATTTTGACACATTAAATTTTCTTTAAATGGTGGAATAAATAATTTCATATATAAATACATTCATAATAAATATTCACTAATAATTATCATAATTATCAAGTTTTATATTTAATTTTTTCATATACAAACAAAATCATAATAAATGTCTAATTTAATTATTATAATTATCAAATTTTATATTTATATGAAATGAAAGGGAGAGAAAATCATGTTTAAGATAAAACCATATTTTATTAAGGACAAAACTTAGGTACAGTACTTTAGATGCTGTAGAGTCAATGGGCCCCGAGATATATATTGGGCTGGCCCAAGAGTATTTGTTGGGCTAAAGGCCCAATCTAAGGACATCGAATGTTCCGAGGACGTAGCCGTATCAACCGGTAGGACATTACATTGAATGGTCCGAGGAAGAATATGTCATCGGCTATGTAAAGCTGAGGTAAAAGAAGGGTTGGAAGACGTCCACGGACAATATTCTAGGGGATCCTATAGAAAGAGATAAGCATGGCATATGTAGAAGATAAGAAGAAAGACAGTAAAAATATCTAAGATAAAGCTGTTACCACTGCCCCCACATTGAATGTTTTGAGACTGCTTCTCTGGCCGCATTAATGGGGAAGTGACACTTGAGTATCAGAGTTTAGCCTTACAGCTGCCTCAAAAGACTTCAGGAGCGGTAGATGGGACGAGCATCCGAACCAGCAATCTAACCCTTACGTGGAGGACAAAGAAAAGAAGAAAGGGGGTATAAAAGAAGGAAGGGACATTCAGAAAAGGGGAGAAGAAAAAAAAAAAAAAAAAAAAAAAAAAAAGAAGATACTGTAAACATAACGATCTGTAGTTGTAATTGATCTTCAAAAAAAAAAAACACAATTTGTCCTCGGTTTACGTCCGAGGATAAAAATCTGTCAGATAAACAATTCTCTGTATGTAATTTTGGGACCGAGTCCATCGTCTTTGTCGTTTCAATAGTTCTAAAACCTAGATTTCAAGCTCACTCTCTACAAATTTTATTGTATTGGGCTCTTTTGACTTATTCCCTCCTCACTGTTGGGTTTGGGTACAAATTGTGACCTTACAGATGCTGTTCCTTGGGTTCTCATTAAGATTCAGTCATGTGGTTACTTAATTAAAAAATATACTTCCATACCATGAAAAAAAATTCATATGGCAGAATCTTAAAAGGAGAACCTAAAGAACAACACTTAAGTACTGTACCTAAGTCTTGCTCTTTTATTAAAACTGTTGCTACATTGTATGGTTGGTGACTAAATAATAAAATTATTATATTAATATATATATATATATATATATATTTCAATTGGTTTAAATTATATTCCAAGTGTAAACTATCTATTCAAAAAAAAAAATGTAAACTATCTATTAAAATATTATCATAATTAAAATAAAATAAATATATATATATATAAGTACTGTATCTAAGTCTTGCTCTTTTATTAAAACTGTTGCTGCATTGCATGGTTGGTGACTAAATAATAAAATTATTATATTAATGTGTGTGTATATATATAAATATATATTTCAATTGGTTTAAATTATATTCCAAGTGTAAACAATCTATTCTAAAAAAAAAGTGTAAACTATCTATTAAAATATTATCATAATTAAAATAAAAGATTATTAATAAGTACTATAATTACCTATTAATAACTACCATAATGGTTAAATTTCATATTTAGACACTAAATAAAGACTATTAACAACTATTAAGATTATTAAATTTAATATTTAGACAAAAAAATTAAAGATAAAAAAAATCATATTTTGATAAAAAATTTCCATGCATTGCACAAATTACTTTTAAATTTAAAACAAGACTTAGTTATAACTTGGTTAAACAATTGATGAACCAATAGGGTCATTTATGATTTGAAGTGAACATTTCTTGTTGTAATATATAAAATCAAAGACATTTGACTTTCTGATATTGTATTACATAAGTTGTTGAGGTATCACAATTTTATGTGTCATTATTTAACATATATATTTTTTTAAAACTAAAAAAAAAAAATCTATATATGAAACCTCCATTAGAATCTTGGCAAATTATATTTTTTTTTCTAAATGATACAATATATAGTCTCATACAATCAAAATCATAATAAATAACATTCTCAAAAAAAAAAAAAACAATCATAATAAATAACTATTGATAATTACCACAATTATCAAATATCATATTTAGATAAAAATAATAAAGATTAAAAAGACATTATGTTAAAATTTATTGTGCATTGCATTGGTAGCTAGTTAAAGCTTAATATATATATATAAAAGAAAAAAAAAAACTGGATAGATAGGGGGATAAATGTAAACCCTGCAAAGAAGTGCAAATTGAACTACAATGCCCTTGACCTTTGAGTAGCATTTTATATGCATCCATTTAATGATTTAGAATAAGTATTATTAAATTTAAAAATATATTTAGTTATGTATCATTTAAAGCTTTAAATAATATAGCATTATTAATATATTATATATATAATCCTAATCTTGAAAGATAGATATTACAAATTTTGTTAAATAAACCTTATAAGTTGGTCAATACAACAAGTAAAAGTCATACTAAGAATAGAACGAATTTCATCGCAAAAGTCTTACAAATTGATGTTATTTTATAGTGAAATGTGCATTTCAACTTCTAATCCTTTGTAATTCCAAAAGTTTCTCTGTCTCTCAAAGAAAGTTCTCTCTAGCTCTCTTTTAGACAGTAGAATAGGGGTCACCTCCTGTAAGGAGGTGTATGTTTGTCTTTCTTTGAATTAACAACGTTAATTCAAAGCTTGTGGGGTTCCTCTTTTCGTGGGATTGGTGGGAAACAGTTTTTGTCCTACTTTGTCCTATTTTTTCGTATTACCATGGATGAGTTAACTTCCAATTAGAGTCGTCTCATTCTCTCAGATAGGGAAGGACCAGGATGTTGTCTTGACAATGAGTTGAGTTCCCAAGAGTTCTTCTTGGCTACTAAGTTTTTAACGAAGAGGGCGATTAACGTGGATGCCGTTGCCAAAACATTCACACCACTGTGGCGGCCAAGGAATGGTTTTCAAGTTCGTAACTTGGGAAATCAGTTGGTACTATTTGTGTTTGATAACAAAAAAGAGGTTGATAAAGTGATTCAGAGTGAGCCGTGGAGTTTTGACAAACACTTAATGGTTTTGGAGAGGTATGATAAAAGTAATTTAGTTGAAGAGCTCCAATTCAACAATACTACTTTCTGGGTGCAGGTTCATGGCCTTCCGATTAAATTTATGAATGTTAAGGCTGCAGTAAAAATTTGTGAAGTCCTAGGCATGGTTTTATCTCCTACCAATTTGTAGGAAACTGAGGGGGGCAGCTTTGTGCACATTAGAGTGTCTTTGGATGTCAATGTTCCTTTATGCAGAGGGCGATTGGTTTCTATAAGGAGTGATAAGGAAGTGTGGATTAGCTTCAAGTATGAACGGTTGCCAAACATTTGCTATTGGTGCGGATGTTTCGACCATGATGACAAGGATTATGAGATGTGGCTGAATAGCGAAGGTACACTCAAACTTGAGCAAAGACAGTTTGGTCCAAATCTTAGAGCAATGCCTTTCTTTCCCTCAAGGAAGCAGGTGGTCTCAGTCCCTGGTTTCTATAAGTCTAGACAGCCATCAAATCCAAAGTCAAGACCACCTTCCATGGCTGAGTTGAAAAAGCAGAGAGCAGGCGGTTCAGGTGAACCTCAACACATGAGTAACGGTACAGTTGAGGAAGGAAGGAAGGATTCAATGCCACCGGAGGTCTTAATTACGAGCATTCAAGACATTTTGCAAAATTCTCTAATGGATTATAGTGAATCCCTTGCCAGCTGCACCTCACATCCAGCTACTCCAAGCTCTGAATGGAAAGAAACCAAAGCAGCCAAGGCCTTAAATGACAATAATATTCAACACATTCCCACTCAAACGGGTAACGTCACTCAGCCCTTAAACAAAGATTCCTTACCGTTTTCAACCATGCAATCATTCCAAACCGTTGACATAGATCCAGCTCATCCAACCCAAAAAGGAAACTCATTATCACCCTTAAACCCGCCCTTAACTCCCTCATTCATTCCCATAAATGACAGCCAAGATACACGTGCCTGTCAAACAAAAAAACTCAACCAATTTGGAAACCATTCACTACCTTTGACTCCGTACCCTACCTCAAACTTAACCCCACCACGTGCCGCCCTTTCACCACATGCAATACATGAAAATCCCATGTTTTTACCATAGCCACTTAAACCAAAATGGACCAGAATTGGTAGACCGACCCATCCAACCCCAATTAACCCTGACCACACGTCCCCAACCCTAGGAAAAAGAACACCCATGCAAGCTAAAAACTATCCTGAGTTACCTAGCAAACGCCAACAGGTTTCGAAAGGAGAGGTAGGCCAAAAAATGACAATGGTGGAGGCTGGTGGTCAACCTCGCCAATCACAATGAAATGTCTAGTTTGGAACTGTCGTGGGCTTGGGAACTTACATATAGGGAAGGAGCTTGGAGATATGATCCGGGCAAAAGATCCCTCTGTTGTGTTTTTAGCCGAGACACTAGCAGACGAAGCAAGGCTAGATATAGTGTAGCGAAGTATTGACTATGAACACAAATGGGTAGTACCTAAAGAAGGCCATGGAGGTGGTTTTGTTCTTTTTTGGAAATCATCAGTGAAATTGGAGGTGATCGACTCTTCACATATATTACATTGACACTTGAATCAATAGGGGCTCTGAACATGAGTGGAGATTCATTAGGTTTTTATAAGGAACCAGAAACATCAAAGAGGATTGAAGCATGGGACAGTTTGAGAGCTTTAAACCACCACCCACAAATTCCATGGCTGTGTGCAGGAGATTTCAATGAACTCACTAGGCAGGAGGAGAAACTAGGCGGAGCAATCAGACAAGATAGGCAAATGCAACTCTTTAGAGATGTTATTGATGAATGTGGGTTCTTGGACCTTGGTTTTGTGGGCAACCGGTTTACTTGGAGCAAACACTTTGAGGATGGATACTCAATTTGGGAATGACTTAATCGAGGGTTGGCTAATGACTCTTGGTTTCTGAAATTTCCGGGTTCGATTGTTCAACACTTACTAAGTACCTCTTCTGATCACTACCCTCTTTTGATCAACCTATTGGGTTTGGATCCTCCCCCCAAGAAAAAGCCTTTCAGGTTTGAGGAAATGTGGCTTCAGATGAACGATGTGCAGAATTGGTGGAAGCATCTTGGTCTTCTTTTTCTATGGGGCAACGTGATTATGACATACTAAGGAGGGTGGAGCTTTGTGGTAGGGACCTAGCATGGTAGAATTACAACATTTTTGGCAATGTGAGGAAAGAGTTAAAAAACAAAAAAGCTCTCTTGGTGGAGGCCGAATCTGCTGCTATCCCTGGTGGACAAAATGGTTGAGTTAGAGAATTAAAAGAGGAGATAAATATTCTACTAGATAGAGAAGCAAGAATGTGGAGCCAAAGATCACGTACTCTTTGGCTAAAAAATGGTGATAATAACACGAAATTTTTCCATTGTCGGGCTACTCAGAGGTATAGGAAAAATAAAATCCGGGGAATCATGGATGAGAATAACATATGGAGAGTAGATTCAGAAGAGGTAACATCGATTTGGTAAACTATTATAAAGAGCTCTTTTCCACCTCAAGGCCGAACCCCCAATGGCCTTAATTAGAGCACATTCCCTTGATGATTACTGATGAAATGAATGCAGCCTTAACCGGTACCTTTACAGCCTGTGAAGTGAAAGAAGCCTTGAAACAGATAGCTCCACTCAAAGCCCCGGTTCCTGATGGCATGCCCCCCTTGTTCTTCCAGCATTTTTGGGGAGTGGTAGATGTCGATATCACAAATTCAATTTGATCCTGGCTCAATTCAGGTACCATCCCACACCCGTTACACCACACTTTTGTAACCCTTATTCCAAAAATAAAAAACCCTGAAAGTGTTAGAGATTATCTCCCCATCAGTTTATGTAATGTCTTGTATAAAATTTTCTCTAAGGTGTTGGCCAATAGATTAAAGAAAATTTTACCGAGCATCATATCTGAACACCAATCAGCCTTTACAAAAAATAGGCTGATAACGGATAACATACTTGTTGCTTATGAGTCATTACACTACATGAATAATATGAGAACAGGTAAAGCAGGTTATATGGCGGTAAAGCTTGATATGAGCAAAGCCTATGACCGAGTGGAATGGGTGTATTTGGAGAATGTTATGAGGAAAATGGGGTTTAGTGAGAAGTGGATTGGCCTTATTATGGTGTGCATAAAAACAGTGACGTATTCTATCCTAGTCAATGGTGAACCTCAAAGGCTTATCCAATCTACCAGAGGGATCAGACAAGGGGACCCACTCTCTCCTTTTCTCTTTTTGTTGTTTACACGGTTTCATACAACATTATGTTAGAGCATCCACACTAGATGTGGTAAATGTGGCAAATGGCAAAATTTGCCACATTTACCACACCAAACATCAAAAATTTGCATTTATCAGATGATGCAAATCCCATCAATTATCCCACATGTGAACAGTACCGTTGCAAATATGCAATGGTACGGATGAAAATGGTAAAATCAGAAATAATTTTTTATTCATTCTCTCTCATCCCACTCCTCACTTCTCCGGATTCTTCTCTCTCTCCTCCCTCTCTGTCTAATCGCTCTCTCTCTGGTGAAGGATGGGTTCCGACGTGGGTATATTCTGGCGTGGGCTCCGGCATGGGTCAGATGACGGTGTGGGTCGTGGGTATGGCGGCGTGGTGGGTCGCGGTGAGGTGGGTCGTTGCGAGGTGGGTCGCGGCAACCTGGGTCGGGGAGAGGTGGGTCACGGCGAGGTGGGTCGTGTACTACCTGGGTCGTGGCGAGGTGGGTCACGGCGAGGTGGGTCGTGGACTCACGGCGGAGGTGAGTGGGTTTTGATGGGTTTGTGGTTTCTTGGTCGCTGGATCGGAGATGGTGGTGGGGTGGGTTTGTGAATTTTTTTTTTTGGTCGCTGGATCGATGATGGTTTCTTGGTCGCTGGACTCACGCTGGTCGCTGGATCGGTGGTGGTCGGATCGGTGATCAGTGATGGGTTTTGATGGGTTTGTGATTTTTTTTTTCCTGTTTTGTTGGTGGTTGCTGCCTTGCTGGGGTGTGTGGTGGTGGTGGTGGTGGTGGTGGTGTGTGGCATGCGTGGTGGCGAAGTGGTGGTTGTGCCGGTGGTGGCTGGTCGGTATTGTTGCGGCAGGGTCTAGAAAATATATTATTTTAATCCATAGTAAATATTATTTTAATGTATAGAATTGGAGGATAGAACATCTGATAAATAGGATGTTGTAAAATGATGTGGTAAAATAATAAAGTAGGGTTTTAGTGTTGTAAAATGACATTTTTTTTGCCACAGTTGCTACGGATGCTCTTAGAATGGGGGAGCTAAAAGGGCTATCCATTTGTCGAAGTGGCCCTAAACTGACACACTTATTGTTTGCAGACGATAATCTTCTTTTTTGCAGGGCAGCCATTGAGGAGTGCAGAAAAATTATGGAGATTTTGGAGATTTATGAGGTGGGATCAGGTTAAAAGGTGAACAAAAACAAAAATGCCATCTTTTTTAGCAAATCCACCCCAGAAGGTACTAAGGCAGAAATTAAGGAGGCTATGGGTTTACAAGAGATTGTCCATTATGATAAATATCTAGGGTTACCATCTCTAGTGGGAAGAAAGAAGAAGGAGAGCTTCAATTTTATCAAGGAAAAAGTTTGGCAGAAGTTACAAGGTTGGGAAAGGAAACTCTTATATCAAGCAGGGCGGGAGATCTTAATTAAGGTGGTCATTCAAGCAATTCCATCATATGCTATGGGATGTTTTAAAATTCCGGTGGGTCTTTACCATGAGATTGAATCAATGGTCCGAAAATTTTGGTGGGGTCAAAGAGGAGATAGAAAAAAAATTCATTGGTTGAGATGGGAAGAATTGACAAAATCTAAGATGGAGGGGGGGTATGGGTTTTAGGGACCTAACAATGTTCAATGACTCCTTGTTAGCTAAACATGCTTGGAGGCTCTTACAAAATTCCGAGTCACTGTTCTACAAATTTTTCAAAGCCTAGTTTTTCCCAAATTGCTCCATTATGGAGGCAAAATATTCAACTACAGGGTCCTACGCTTGGAGGAGTATTCTACATGGGCGAGATGTACTACTTAGAGGATGTAGGTGGAAGGTGGGAAATGGGAGAGTTGTGCACATTTGGCAAAGCTCATGGTTGCCACGGAAACACCCTACTAAAGTCACCTCTCCCGTCATTGAGTCCATGGCAGATGCAAGGGTGGATGTCTTGATTGATGAAGCAACAAACAGCTGGAACCATTTGGTCATCAATGGTATTTTCATTCCCAAAGAGGCAAACCTCATTAAGTCCATTCCGCTATCACAACATGGGGTGGAGGATAGACTCTTTTGGTCAATCACTCACACCGGGACATATACAAGCAAGTCGGGGTATCGTTTTTTGAAGTCGGAGGATGATAGTTCAGAAGTTTCAGTTCGGCTGATGGAGGATAGGGAGTTATGGCGTGGAATCTGGTCACTACAGGTACCAAACAAAATTAAAAACTTTGTTTGGAGAGCTTGCCGACACTCTCTACCCACAAAGGAAAATCTGGTGCCGTCAAAATATTATCGAGACTCCTCTCTGTGATCGGTGCTGCTGTGCAAATGAAACAGCCCTCCATACGTTGTGGTCGTGTAGTGAGCTGGATGTAGTTTGGGAGGACTTGGCCCTATGGAGCTATCGAAGTTCACTGAGCTTCATCACCTTCAAAGAATTGCTGTCATGGCTGATAAAACATTAGCACCATTTGGAGCTCTTTGCTGTCACGGTATGGTCTATCTGGACACAACGGAACCAGGTCCGACTAAACAAACCCAGCTGTAGCTTGCACTTTATACCCTCACTTGCAAAGGAATGTCTTCAGGAATTCCAAGCTGTTAATCCCCACCCTCTACCTCTTCGAGCTGTCCCTTTCTCGGCGTAGAAGTGGAGACCACCAGAACAGGGGATGGTCAAAATAAATTGTGACGGAGCTAGGTTTGTGAAGGAAAACAGAGCAGGTGTTGGTGTAGTCATTCGTGACTGTGAAGGAATGGTGTTGGGTTCATTGTCCAAGCAAATTCCCCAGGCTTACAACCCTATGGAAATTGAGGCGATGGTGGTCAAGGAAGCAATGCAATTTGCTGCGGACCTGGGACTTCGAAATGCCATCCTTGAGACTGACTCCCTTGTGCTAGTGAAGGCCTTGCGCGATGACATGGAGTTCCTATCTATTGTGGGCTTAGTGTTGGATGAGATTAGAGGCAAGGCTAATTTTTTTCATGAATTACACTACTCTCATGTTAAGAGAGAGGGTAATATTGTTGCTCATAAGTTAGCTCGTCATGCTATTTGTGTTTCAGATTTATCAGTATGGATGGAGGATGTTCCGCCACTTTTAGTCCCTGTTGTATTGGCTGACATTTCTGGTTTCATTTAATAAAAATTACGTTTCGTTCTTCCTCAAAAAAAAAAAAAAGTCTTACAAATTGACGTATTATTAATAATAAAAGAGTATTTTAAATATTCATTTATTATATTGTTTAAGTGGTACTAATCACATCCATTGATATATTAACTTTGTAAGCCTTTTGTCGGGAGAGATTTTCGTTTCGGCCCCCAATTAGCAGGTATTGTCCTATTCGGTGCTGGGCCTCAAGGTTTTGCTCAATCTCACATCGGAGAGAGACGCCTCTTACATGTGTCTTATAAGCCTGAGCTGAAGGACACATGTGTACCACTACTACACACAATACCTGCTAATTGGGGGTCGAGATGAAAATCCCTCCCACAATTATGAAGAAAAATTTACTGTAACTTTATCCTTTTCATTTTTCTTGTTTAAAATTTAACCTATTCATGATAACTTTATCCTTCTGTTATCGTCTAATGAGTGATGTTAGGAATTTTTTTTTTCATCAATAAGTTAATAAATTATGTTTTATATAAAACACTTTTACATATATTTTTACTGTAGATTTCACTTTTATCATACACTAATATAATCTACTAATCCAACGGTTATATAAAAATTTGTAAATTTTATTCTGTGAGTTGACACATTCTTGTTTTATAACCTTGGATGTTCATTTTTTAAACAGTTTTGTCATATGATGTTATCACATCACACGAAGAAAAAGACGATTTTTATACCTTTTCAGTTATAACGTTCAAGTGGAATGCAAGATTTAATTATAAACTCTTCCAACTTTGGGAACTAAATTAAGATTAATGAGTGTGATGAGCTAGTAGGACCTACTATAATTATAGATATTGGCAGGGCAGAGTGAGTTTAGGAATTACATGGGTTTTAAGGATCGTGGAAGATTGCGGAAAATTCTTAGGTAAAATGATATTCATTTTTTCTCTAGAAAGTAATTATGAATTACTCGGAGATTACAAGAATGCGGAGTTCTTTGCCTTGTTTTTTGCTGTTCAATAAATTACTATTAAAAAAAAAAAGATAAATAAATAAATCTGTAAAAATGAAAAGATATAGAGGAATACTCAAGACTCAAGGGCAGGTCAAAGTAAGGCACGTGAAAATGGGGAGCCACATTTATTGGTGTACTTAGCAATGTCAGATTGGACCAGCATGGGTCTATATGAGACGTGCTACACTATAATCAGTACGAATGTGCTCTCTCTACTTTCCGATTGGCATAGAAGGATGCACCAATTGAGTGATTGCTGAATTTGCTGAAATAGCATTGTCGAAGTTGAAGTACACTGTTCCAATAAGTGGAACACAGCTGCACATCACCCCATCCGTGACAATTCATGTGTTCACAATTTCAAATATCCTAGGAGCTTGATTGAGATATTCTTTTAACTCTTCTATCAGTTCTATAATAATTTATCATTATTAAATAAATAGTTGAATTTTATTATTTCATTAATATTGAAACAAATATTATATGTTTTAAATTAGTTCAAGTGGTAAAATTTTTTATTATCAAATAAAAAATTTAGAGTTTAATTCTCACCTATAACTTTATTATAAGAGCAACTGTAAATATTAATTTGATTGATGTTATTTTGATATCCATTTTAAGCCAAAAAAAAAAAAAGATATCCATTTTAAATACTAATGTTACCACACATAAAATAATTATAGTATTTTAAGGAAGATTTTGCTAATGTGTGCCCTTAGGGCACATAATAATTTATCATTTTTAAAAAAAATTTCTTAAAAATTAAAAAAATTTTAACAATTTTTTTAATTCTCGAAATTTTTTTTTTCAAAAATAAATGAGTTAACGTGTGACTTAAAGACACATATTAATCAGACTATCCTAAGAATTATCTTAAAAATTCTGGAAGACTTATACTAAAAATAGAGTCAATTATAACGGCCTGTCATAACAATAAGGGTAACTGCAAGGTTTATGGTTCATTTAAAATTCCCATGAACTTTTTAGTTTCCAACATTTTTTTTTACACTGTTAGAAAAGGCTCTGTCAAGTGTCAAGGCTTCTAAGAAAGTTTGGTAAAATGGGAAGCTCGTAAAAGTAAGGACATATAGAGAATAAATTATTTGCAAAAGTATTGTCCAGGCTTGTAAGAATTAAAGATATTTATTTTAATTTTAGAAGACTTATTACTTTTTTGTGTTTAATTACAATGAAAATATTTAAGGGGCGTTTGGTAATATTGTTCTAGTAACATTGTTTATATTTTTTGAAAATACGTGTGGATGAAAAAGTGTGTAAAAATATATGTAATGTTGTTTAAACACAAAAAGTTGTTTGAAATACACTATCAAACAGCTCCCTAGTATCTAGAATTCAAATCCCTCTCTAATGCAATTATTTAATTTTATATATATATATATATATATATCCATTTAAGATGAAAAATTGCAGGGTGATTTCTAATTAATGGATAATTCATAGACAATACATAACATGGAAAATTATTAAAAATTTATCAATCTTGTGAGAGAAAAAATATTAATTACTTTCATTGTATTAATAATTTTAGAAAAATTTCAAGAGATTGACTTAGTGGTTTCCAAGCTCTCATGATATTTCATGAGATTTTGAATTTGAAACCGCTTGTTAGTATCTTGAGATTACTTATATGAAATCTCCCCCTATAATAACTTAGTGGATTTTATGAAATCTCCCCCTATAATAACTTAGTGGATATGAAATAGGTAAATTACATGCATCCGGAGGAATAGATATTTCTCAATATTTTTTTGGTACTACATCGTTTAAATGGACTCCATGTGCGGTAGCGGTAACAAAGAGAAATCCACCTTTATCAAACCTGAATACTAGCGAGCTCCAATTTTGATGCAATGCAATGCATACAAAATATAAGGGGCATATTCCAACTTTTAAAGATTCGAAGTACATTGGTAGGAGAAAACTTGGATTGGCATTCTTGGCTTCAATAATCAATGGCTTTTATTGTTTACAGTTATCAAAGAACAATGAGCACTAGCGGCCGGCTAGCTAGCATGCCCTTCCATTACGAAAAAAAAAATTGGAGACCCAATGAGATAACAACTTAGTTGGTGCACGTCTAAAGGTAAAGGAATAATAATTAAGAATTATTGTACCATCTTAAATTAGTTGCCTAGTTGGTTGATCGATGATGACGTGGAGCCCCATAAATATACATATATTATATATATGCATATATTACACATATCCCACTTTGTATACAATCAATCATGCGCTGCTCTTATTATTGTCTCTTAAATATTTATAAGGGGATGGACCGACTGGCATTAGTTGGAAGATGTAGACAGCACTTGGGAGAGTTGAGAGCACCTCGATCAATCATTCTTTGTTGTGTGAAAAAAAATTGACTTTGCTGGCTATGGCATCTTCGATAAGGTTGGGTATTGATGATTTGGAATAAAAGTGTTTACCTTAGCTTCTGCACCTTTGCCAATGCCAGCTGAGAATTGATGTGCCCCATGATAGGCTCTGGATATTTGTCAATTCATCGTATTTTGCCAGAGGATTCATCTTGAAGCTGCACACGGCCGGCATGCGATATGCATGCATATACATAAAGAGTCATAACTATAGTAAGTATCAAGCTGGCACTTTCACTAGGCTATTGCTTAAGGGACATCCGTTTGGTGAGAAAATAGAGAGGATAAAAAATTAAGGGAGGAAAATAGTCATTTTTCACTGTTCGTTTGGAGAGAAAATAAAGAAAGAATGGAAAATCGGGAGAAAAATTTTTCTCTCGGGCTCACAAAAATTTTCCTCCCAAATTGGGAGGAAAATAGAGGAGAGAAAACAATGGGATGGGGGCATTTACTAAAATGCCCCCATCCCACCTAAAGGTTTTTTTTTTTAGTTCAACGTTAATGTTGAACTTTTTTTTTTTTTTTTTTTTTCATTTCAATTTCAACGTTGAACTTTTTTTTTTTTTTTTTTTTCATTTCAACGTTACTATTAACAAGGGTATAATAGTCAATTTATACCCTCTCACTTTTCCACCCTCTCACTTTTCCACCCCTCCAACCGGACACACAAGAGGAAAAACTAAATATTTTCCATCCTCCCACTTTTTTATCCTCTTACAATTTTCCATCCTCCCACTTTTCTACTCCTCCAACCGAACAGATCCTAAGGCTCTCAAGTGAAAATGAGGCCCTATAATTTTGGAAAATAATGAGCAGTAGAAAAAAAAAAAATTTTAAATGAAACTTAAAAAATTTGGTACATCTTTATGACCAAAGAACTAAGAATTTGATACATCCTAGTAAACATTAGTACCCCCTTTTTTTTTTTTTTGATTTAAACAAAATAAGTTGTCCCAAAAATAACATTTTTAACCTCTAAACAAACCAAAATTTAACAAGATAAAATACAAATCCGGTTTAAAAAATTAACAACAAAACAATAACAAATCAAAAATCTCAAATCCCTAAATTTTACACATATTACCGTTTCTTATATATAGTAGATAAAACAATTAGTTCAATTGAGAATAGGTTTGAACAATTTCAAATATATGGAGATATTTTTGGTTTTCTATTTAACTTCACGAAATTGAAAAATCACTAGACGATGATAGTTTGCAAAAATACTGTTTTAGGACCTGTTTGAATATTGCTTATTGCTGAAAACTGAAAACACTGTAGCAAAATAAATTTTAAATGTCTGAATAGTGCCGTGAGACGAAATTTTAATGAAAATTTTGTTGAAAAAAATACTTGTGAGTCCCGTGAACAATGCACCAAACCCACTGAGTTGGATGGAAACGTAGCTGAAACCAAGTTTCAGCTCTATCCAAACCCATGCTTAATCTTGAATCTTTTCTCAAACATGATGTTTATTATAATATTGATGGTTTAGATTTATTTTCAGAGTTAAAAGTTTTAAGATAAAATTTACAAATAAGAGAATATACTCCAATTGACATACTAAATTATATAAAAAGGTCAGATTCATTTTCAAATACATGCATTGCTTATAGAATTTTAATAACAATACTTGTTACAATTGCTTCTACAAAAAAACGTTTTTCAAAATTAAAATTAATAAAATTATATCTAAAATCGACAATATCCCAAGAAAGATTAAGTGGATTAGTTATATTATCAACTGAAAATGAGATGTTAAAAGAACTTGAATACAAAAATTAATTAGTCAATTTGCATCTAAAAAGGCAAGAAAAATAGATTTTAAATGAAATATATTATAATATAAAAATATAAAATAAGTATTAATTTAATTAATACATAAATATAAAGAAGATCCCATTTTAATTCTCGTTTTAGGCCCCAAAATGTATAGGGCCGGCCTTAGTAAGTAGGTAGAGATGAACAACACATATATAATATAGTTTTTTTTTTTTTTTTTGAGTAGAAAAAGGATTGCATTGCATTAAATTAAATAGAGGAGTTAAGACAAAGTCTCTCATGGTACAAACTCACTGAATCATAATACATCAATAAAATGATACCGTAGGTGGATTGGCTAAAACCAGAAAATCCTGTTGTTGATCTGCTTTATTCTTAGCTAGTTTGTCTGCACACTGGTTCCCCTCTCGGTAACAATGCATAATCTTCACGCTTGGAATTTGTCTCATTAGTTGCCAGTAAGCCGAAATGAGGATAGAGTGAGCATAGTTATTACACATACAACCCAATAATATAGTTATAAACTTACCTAAAAAATAAAGAAATGATCGAATATGATTATAATTGCTTTTTTTTTTTTTTTTTTTTTTTTTTTGCTTTTTAAAATCCTAATGGACCAAATCCCACAAATTTTGTACCTTTTATACGTTGTATCTTAGGCCTCTTACTTGAGAAGAATAAAAAGTATGATTAAGCTGCTAGGCTAAGAATGATATTAATCCTTGAATGGAAGTAAAGAGCTTTGAACATTAATAAGCCCAATCCTATAGGTGGGCTTGAATTGAATTCCTAGAAGTTTTTAGTCTTCTTAAATTGATAATGAAAAGATGCTTCATATCTCTGTGTAACAAATAATTATTCCTTTGATTTATGATAGCTCTCTTTACGTAGGTCAATTTCTTTCTTTGACATATATTACGAAAAGGGTAAATTGTACCATCATTTCCGGGAAAAAAAGAAAAAAGAAAAAGAAGAATGAAGGATTGTAGACATTTTTTACTATAGAACCAAGCCTGAAGTAGACACCATTGCTGAAATTTTTTTTGTCCGATAGCGTTATAACTAGAACAAAAATAGTTCTCGTTTCTTTAAGGAAAATAAAATTTAGAACGCATGTAATGCAAAAAATTTGACAATGCCACCAGAGATTTCTCATTGATACGAACAATTTTTTTTTTTTGGTTTCAAAATTTTCAAACTTGTCTTCGTTTGGAGCAGTATCTAAAATACATATCTTCTGCACGAGAACCAAGAAGGCTAGTTGGAGTTTGCAAAGCTCCGGTGAATGGTGATACAGTGACACTACATTTTGAAAGAACAATTTTAGGTGAAACAACCATCAATAACTTTAAAGAAGAATCCAAATTCAGGGACCCAAATATGAAACTGAAAGTAGGAAATGTTTCTACATTACTGGTGCTGTGGAGGTTTAGGATCTGTTTAGGATTTGTTTATTTTACTGAAATTGAAAACTTTTTGCTGTAAGTATTGTAGATAAAGATAAAAGTTTGCTGAAATAGTATAGCAGGATCCATGAATAATATTAAAAAGTGCAAAGGGCCCATGAATAGTAGTAAAAATAAGCTGTTTTGTAAAATAAGTTGACTTTTTAAGTTAGAGCTAAACGCACAATTAGCCGGTGTGGATTTTTTTTTTTTTTTTTTTGGTGAAAAGGAAGAAATTCATAAACTAAGAACCAAAATCAGTAGCAATGCTACGTTCATACATCATTCCAACAGCGTCTAAGCTCAACAACAGAGCAACGTCGACTGGAGGAGAATCAAAAAACCAAAAATCACAAGAAAGAAGTGCTCCTCTCCTAGCTAGTGCATCCGCACATTTGTTCGCCTCCCTATAACAATGTTGGATGTGGACTCTCAGGATTTTGCTCATTAGCTCTCTACAATCAGCCACAATGTTGTTGTTCCCGCATGAGTTTTGCCTCGCATTCCTTATCAACTCAATAACAATCATAGCATCCAGCTCTATAATTACTGCAGGAAGCTTCAAATCAAAGCATAACTGAACACCATCACGCAACGCCCATAACTCAGCAGCACCGCTAGTTGTGCTTCCAATAGCTCTTGCATATCCCTGTAGGAAATGCTGTCATTTTCTTTACCTTGTAACTTGTAAGAATCCATGACAGGTAGGGCTGGGATTTTTTGGCTCTTGACCATTCCAACTTTTTGTTTTTGGAGAGGTTACATTAAAAGAGAGATTGTAGCGAAATTTATTACAAAATTAATATAAATGATTTTCAATACCTGTGGATGAAACAAATATTGTTGCACTCAACTTCTGTTGTTCATCTGAATTTTTTAATTTGCGAGAACTAGAACTAGAAGTAGGCTCATCCGTAGGAAGAGTGTATAACTATTTTCCAGGTCAGTGGTCTACCCATAAGAACTCCTCAGATATCAACTGGGCCTTACAGCCCATTATAGAAGACGTAAAGCTCATGCTCAAAAGTTTTTTTGAGTTTTGAATTTCTTTTTTTACATCGGAATGTAAACTTTCATTGCTCACAATCTTGTCATGGGCTACTTCTATAAGTCCGATGGGCTGATTTTGTAAGGTTGATGACTTTTAGGACAGAAAAAAAAAAAAAAAAAAATAGTGATTGGGCCATCAAGCTCCCATTCTTCTTGAATTATTTTATTTAATAATAATAACATATATAAAAAAATTTAAAAAACGACAATCACTTGGTGCATTAATTTGAGCAACTATTTCCTGACATTCTTGACAAAGACAAATTGATCAATTTTTCTTACACGGCATGACAAAGCTATTTAATTTAACGTGTTGGTTGTATTTTTCATTTGCGTTTATGTGAAAAAGCAATAAATATAGGAAAGATACATACCACTTGCAAAAGTCATTTTCAAAGTTTATGGAAAGTTGACTCATGAGTTGTGCCTTCAATTCAATTTAGGAATGACAACGGGTTGAGTTCGGGCCGAACTTTTGCATATCCGAACCCGACCCGCGAGCCAAGACCCGAGACCCGGACCTGGCTCAAATATTAATCGGGGGTTTTTTTTTTTTGGGGCCTAGACCCGCCCCGCCAGGCCCCGTTTATCTTCTTGGGCCCAAATTTGGCCCAACCAAAAAAAAAAAAAAATTCAAACCCATTAAGATTTTTTGCCTAGATTCAAGCCTATTCAAGCCATATAACGTGGCCCAAATGCCAAAATTTGGAATTTAAGCTACGTTATATGGTAGCCAAATCAATCCAAATCATAAATTAATCATAAATCACCTGTTAATTATTCATCTATACATCAATAAATCATAACTAAGATTTTAAATCAATAAATCACTTAACTAAGATAATCTTTAATCAACATAATGATAGCTACAAAATATCATAAGTCCAAGAAATAAACATCACAAGTCCAACAAGTTCAAGAAATTAAAAAGTTACAAAATAAATCCCACTAATCTAAGAAATTACAAAAGGCTTAGAATAATTACAAATCAACAAATTAATCCAACAAGTCTAAGAAATTAAAAATGCCACTAAATTATTACAAAATGTCTAATCCTCCACAATTGTGACACAACACAAGGAAGAACTAGATTTGTTTCTCAAGGGAGAGCAGTTTGGTGAGGAAGAACCAGATTTGTTTGTGTCTTCCATCTCCGTTTTAGGCTCTGCATTCCCAACAAACACAAAAAATAATAAACAATTTCTTCTATTAGCACAAAATGGTTGAATTTTTAGTTTTTCAATTTAACAAAAAATCTAAATATCCTGGATAAATCAATGTAGCAATAATAAGAATCTAAGCACACACGTCTCAACAATCAACATAAACTGAAAATGCATGAAAGTCTCAACAACTTATCATTACAACAACTATATTTAGGAAAATATTCTACAGCATATATTGTGAAGTTCATTGTGCTCCTACACTGTAATAGCAAACATAAAAGGAATTTCACATTTTCACCACAACCCTACTAATAGATTTACATCCCCTGTTAGCAAACCATTACCTCCCATAAATTTTAATAACCTAATAACTAGGAGAAAATTTCCTCATGGATTTTTCTTTTATTGTTTGATGTTTGCTAGCCAAAAATTAAAGGATGAAATAACTTATTTCTAACTCAGTATCTAGCATTGAAAGCCGGAACAAGATAAGCAAAAACAAGATAAAAACACGAGTCACTCACTATAAAGCTACGACCTCAACAAACAAAGCATTCACTGAAAAGGATAGATCTCAATGCTATATCGTTTTCATTCTACTATTGGACATATTGTTCCATTCTTTACTTTTTTTTCTTTTTCTTATTCTTTTGTAGACTAAAAAGCATAACAATAGCCATTGATCTTCTTTCTGCTTGTGTTAAGTTATGAACTTGACTCTCAAAAACAAATCTCAATCTGATAAGACCAGTCCTTAAGCAATTGTATGACCAGTCCCAAAAAAAAAAAAAAAAAAAAAACACCACACTTAGCTACTAGCATGAAATCTCCATCATATTTGTCCTGACCGTACTAATGGGCATGAATCTATGAGATTAGAGGGCTGATGAACTTATTAAAGAATTATGATGTTGTCAAAGAAAACCACCAGAAATGCTCCTTGACACAAACACTTCAATGCTCCTTGACACAAACACAAACCACCAAAAATTTCCTATTACCAAAAGAAAAAAAAAAAATCGAGAGAGAAAAACTGACCGTAAGGGCGTGGCTGAGGAGTGACTGATGAGGCATGGCTGAGGAGTGACCGAGTGAGGCATGGCTGGCTGCGTGATGATTGAGGCGTGATGAGGGGAATTGACTGAGGCCGTGAGGACTGAGGCGTGAGGGAAGGGAATGAGATGAGAGGCCGAGAGGCAGCTGGGGCTGCGCTGGCTTAGTGAGTTGGGAGTTAGCGTTTTTCAAATTAGATGATATATATATATATATATATATAGGGGGTTTTAAGTAATATCACATAACCAGGTTTTTTTTAGGGTCGGGTTCCGGGTTTTTTTTAATAAAACCCAAACCCGACCCGGACCCGTTTCGGATTTTTTTTTTTTAAACCCATACCTGACCCTATTCTTTATCAGGCCAGGTAAAATCCGGGCCGGGTATCCGCGGGTCGAATTTAAATTGCCATCCCTAATTCAATTGGACACGAGAGTCCATGGAACATCATGAATAGCACCCACGCCAAACTCATCCATTATGTCAATGAGCCTCTACTATCAAATATCATTGCCTTTTACCATGATTTGTCATCTAATAGAGAAATTGTCATGAAGCAAAAGACATAAGTTGAGATTTTATCATATTTATAATATATATTTTTTTTTAAAAATTGACACTTTTTTTATCAAACATCTTGGTCCAAGTGGTTTTGTACTTGGGATAAGGGTTGGGAATTTGAGAAATAAATTAACACTTTTTGGAATTTTTATCCTGATT
This sequence comes from Castanopsis chinensis, assembly GCA_032878915.1. Classification (NCBI taxonomy): domain Eukaryota; kingdom Viridiplantae; phylum Streptophyta; class Magnoliopsida; order Fagales; family Fagaceae; genus Castanopsis; species Castanopsis chinensis. The sequence continues at coordinate 3,626,824 of JAVQMG010000122.1, read as the reverse complement.
AGGAAGTTGATTCACATACATGTATAGTTGATAGCATTTCATTGGTTGAAGGACTATTTCACCTCTACTCCGGTGGACCTAATTTATAATTTGTCGTGGTTCATGGACAAAGAATTTGCTCAACTTTTCTTACACTTTATGACTGTACGAAGTTATTTAATTTGACGTGTTGGAGGTTGGGAGTAAGGATAACAAGTTGTATTTTTTATTGATGCTCTAGTGAGAAAGCAACAAAGAATCAAAAATAGGGATGACTCTACTTGTGAAAGTCGTTTTCAAGTTGTATATGGAACCGCAAATTCTTTCTTTCTTTTTTTTTTTCTTTTTTTTTTTTTTAATTTATAACCAGGGAAATGCATTAAAAGAAAAACTAAGAGGGAACAACATATTCAGGACAAAGCCTGTTATGATACACACCACTTTTGTTTGAGCTTATAAGCTCTATGATGTCCACAGGCAGATCATCATACAAAATAAAATTCCTAGCTTGCTTAGCACCTATCCTAGCAAGACAATCAGCACAACTGTTGGCTTCACGGTAGCAATGTCTGATTCGGACTTGAGAGAGTTGAGAAATCATTTGCCTGCAATCATCAACAAGTGGAAAGGCATTTTTATTGGCATCCGAAGAACTAACCAGAAGGTCAATTATGGCTTTAGCATCAATATCAATTTTAACAGAGAGAAGATTGAGGTTTTTGCAGAGATTTAGCCCATCTCTAAGGGCCCACAACAACTCAGCTATAAAACTAGTAGCATAGCCAATATTTTTGGAAAACCTCGCCACCCATTCCCCACGATCATTTCTAATGATGCCCCCTCCCCCTGCTAAACCCGAATGTCCATTTGTAGAACCATCAGTATTCAATTGAACCCAGCTCGATTGAGGTTTCTCCTATCTCACTCTAAGCACTTTCCTCATACTCGTGCTTTTGGGGTTGAGAGCACAGAACTAGAACTCAGCGCCACTGAAAAGAATATCTTTATGAACATTACGTTGAGTGGGATGATTCTTGAACACCACGCAGTTCCTATGCTTCCAAATCTTCCATAATGCGAAGGGAAATATGATTTGCCAATTCGGGTTGCTAAAACTATGGTTTACACGGCCTAAGCAGTTAATTTGTAGCCATTGCTGAATGTTGCCCTCATAGAAATTACTTGTAGGACTGATTCCCAGCTTATTCCATATCCTTTTCACCATTGGGTAGTCTCTAAGCCCATGAATAATGGTCTCGGGTTCCCTGTGGCAGAGCTAACAGATGTTGTTCACTCTAATGCCTCTATTAGCAAGACAATCTCCCACCCCAACACTGTTGTGCATACATCTCCAAATGTAGAATCGAATGTTAGGGAGTGTATTAACCTTCCAAACCCAAGCTCTTGTGAAGGGGTTGTGTTCATCCCTGCCTTTTGTGGAAAGTCATAAGCCGACTTAAGATCAAAATATTTTTTAAGAGTATTGTTTCTTTGGAGTTTTAATTTATTTTGGATTAATTATGTTTATTGAGTTATATAAGTTCAGCAAGTTAGTCATGCATCTAAATTCATGTTCTATGGATTTGGGTCGTGACACACAATCCCTTCTTATACCATGCAGCGCACAGCCTTTCTTGAGAAGCTCCTTAATAACATTGACAGAGTTAATCGGAATTTTCTTTGGGGTTCTTCGGATACCACTAAGAAGGTTCATTTGGTTAGGTGGCAGAAGGTTACGAAGCCCAAACAAGATGGAGGGCTCGGACTTCAATTTGCCAAGGGGAAAAATCTTGCCTTGTTTGCCAAACTTAATTGGAGTTTTCATTCGGAGGAAGACTTAATGTGGGTTAAGGTTCTAAAGAGCAAATATTGTTCGAACCGGCGGCTTAAGAGTGTGGAAGGCCATGACTAAGGGAGAGGATGTTTTTAAAGCAGGCTTTAGGTGGATTCTGGGGAGAAATAGCTCCTTCAGTTTGTGGTATGAGAATTGGCTGCCTGAAGGGAACCTCCAAGCTGCTATCCAAGGTCCTCTTACAGAGGATGAGGAATCTGTGCCAGTTGGAAAGGTTGTTGGGGCTGGTTTTGGGGAATGGGATTGGTCCAAACTATCATTCCATTTCCCTGAAGAAATCCTCATGAGAATTAGGTCCATGCCTTGCTCTATCCTTGCTTCAAGAGGGGAGGACAGATTTATATGGAATGGCTCTAATAAGGAGAATATCTAATCTAACGATTAGATTTTCAAAATTCACATTCAATATAAAGATATATGAGGAGTTTAAAGGAGTTTTCTTTAAATTAGTTTGGAGAGAAACTTTGTTCGGTTTGCATACAATGGATAGGCTTGACTCTACTTCTTTGTTTCTAGAGATGTCATTTAGCATTCAATGCTGGTTGTTGTCTAGCCAAAATGGACCAGGTAAAGACAAGTGTACTGAGTAGGTAGCGTCAATTAATTCAAAGCTGAGTTTTTTCTGTCTGAGTGACGTCGTCAATTAATGCGGAAGCGAGGGCTACTTTTTTTCTTCTTTGACGTCCTTTACTCAGCCTTACTCTGTCTTACTTGGTTACTGTTGCAAAGGGGCCATGGCCAATGTTGGAGCTAGAGAGCGAGAGGTGGCAATTGCCTTCCTAGAAATCCCCAAAAAAATTGATGATAATGGTAGTTGCTCTATTTGAAAGTAGTTTGTCCATATATAATATCACAAGAAAAAGCATAGTTTATATGATTCATTGATGAGCTAGATGCAAAAGTTATAGTTACAATCCTTACATTTCATGATGCTTTATATGATTCATATCACCCTTGTAGTGCTTTGATCTCTAATTGCAGGTCCTTACTCCAATCTTTTGAGGAAACTCACATCCACCACTTTACAACAAATTAGAAGTCATGACAACTTCTGAAAAAAAAAAAAAGTTAGTGTTTTTGGAATGGTGAGGATATTAATAATGTTTAAAGAGTTTAATTTGGTAAGAATGGGGTGTAAAATTAAATGTTTTACATCATTAATGATTTACCACGAAGGAAATCAATGCACGGACCTTTTGGCAAAGGGAGCGCCTCGTAGGTGATAGTTTTATTTGGTATTCGCGCCCTCTCCCTCGATTATGTATCTCTTATTTTTGGATGCTATGGGTATTTCACACCCAAGACTTTGTATTTCGTAGAAGAAAAAGAAAAAGAAAAAGCACAGTTTGTCCCCCTCACCATTCCAAGTTCTTTCCTTGTCACGTTCATTTCTCCAATTCATGGCAAGTCAACAGTTAAAATAATGGGTCCCATGAAATAGTAATAATAATAATAATAATAATAATAATAATAATAATAAAAGAATTTGTAAATATTATACAAATTTTAAGTATAATATTTACAAATTGACGTGTTACTAATCACAAAAAGTGACTAGAATCAGTGAATATTAATTTATTATTTTTTGGAATCTATCAATCATATTCATTATTATACCAATTAACAAAATTTATATAATAAAATTTGTAGTATCATTAACATTATTCTAATAATAGACCCTACTTTTTGCTAAATACACTTGCCCACCAAAAAAAAATCCTTTATGACATGGACTTATACTGTAGAGCCTCAACTAAAATTTTACTCTTCCGTCTCTTTATTTTTCAAAGTGTCAATTTTAAATTTTTTATTATAAACCCAAATTTTAATGACTAAAAAAAATTTGAACTCTACATAATTTTGAAAAGCATTCAAGGCATTGAGAAACTTATAATGTTTGAAGATATATTGTTGTATTCTTAAAACTTTTATATTAATTTATTTTCTCACTTCAATTTAAGTAATCAAATTACATGTTTAAACTTGATGTATTTAGATTAATATCTTAATTTGACTATTATTAACTATAAGTTGATTATTTTTGATTTCTTTATTTTAATGATGTGAAATATATAATTGTAATCAATTGAGATTATGAAGAAATTTTTTCATAATAATGAGTCTAAATTGAATTCTAGCCTTTCTAGCTATAAAAAAATAAAGTAAAATTTACATTTATGTTATATTGTGTATGATAATTATATTAGCATATATATTTTTATTTATTTTGTTATTAATTTCTTTCAAATTAATTTTTTAGTTAATTTTGTCCTTTAATATTAAAAGACAAAATTAACTAAAAAAAATTAATTTTGATAGAATGGCTTGGCCAGGGAGATGTCGGCCCAGTTAGGGCTTGTGCCACATGAATCTCCGGAAAAGGAATTTGCAGGTGATCTTCTCGGTTAAACCCAGTGGGCTAACCTCCTTTGGCCCGTTGTTGCTGGTCCATTCTCGTAGGCGGAAAGTTCCCACCGCACAGGTAGTTTCTGCGCACTAGACATGAGATAACTTTTGCTGTAACTCATGATGAAAAAGGCAAGAAAAGTAATGGGAAAAGACATAGGAAGAGGAACGAAGCATGCTTTATAATTTTATATGAAGTCTTCATTGAACAAGAGGTAAAGTGCAAAATAGAGTTGTTTACGTTCTTTTAACACGTTTAAGACCACCTTTAGTTGACTTAAAAAAAAGACTACCTCTAGTAAACAAAACTGTCTTTCGTTTAGTGCTGAAACCTGGAAATCGAACTCAAGTGCAATCCTGATCATGATGATTCATGGAAGTAAGTTCATTCAACTACTAGTTTATCTCATTGGGCTTCAATGCATGGAGTTCAGTTTGAGTGGCGCGATTCGGTGCATGGACAGTGAGCATGATGCTCTTCTCACGTTTAAAGGAGGCTTTAGGAGTGGTTTAGACCGCTTCTCTTCATGGAAGGCCGAAGAAGATTGTTGCAAATGGAGAGGAGTTGGATGCGACAACGTAACAGGTCATGTGACCAAACTTGATCTCCACAGTCCAGACCCATCCGACATATTGCAAGGTGAGATTAGTCAATCTTTGCTTCATCTACCATATCTGAGATCCCTAGACTTGAGTCAAAATAATTTCTACTCTATTCCAATTCCAGAGTTTATTGGTTCTCTTCAGTGTATAAAATATCTCAAACCTATCTAATGCCACTTTTCCAGGAACCATTCCTAGTAGTCTTGGGAACCTCTCACACTTGGAGTCTCTGGATTTGAGTGGAAATGGATATTCTTCTTTAAGAGCCGAAAACCTCAATTGGGTTTATGGTCTTTCTTTTTTGAAAGTTCTTGATCTGAGTGGTGTTGATCTTAGCAATGCAGAGGATTGGCTTGATTCAATAAATATGTTGAGTTCTCTAGTAGAGTTACGTTTATTTTATTGTATGCTTCACAAGCTTCCTCAATATTTGCATCATGTGAATTTTACCTCCCTTAAAATCCTCGATCTCTCGGATAATAATTTCAATTCTAAAATACCAGATTGGTTGTTTAAAATTGGCCATAGTGTGGTTTACCTTAATCTTTCAAGATGTCAGTTACAAGGTCTGATCCCAGATGCTTTTGGGAACATGACTTCTCTCACCTCTCTTGATCTCTCGAGGAATGATCTCGAAGGTCCAATACCACTAACTTTAGGCATGTTTGAAAAAGAAAGTCAGCTTAACAAATCTTCCTCACTGAGAGAGTTGTATCTTTACGACAATCAATTGAACGGGTCTTAGAGCAAAGTCTCGTACAACTCTCTCAACTGGTTGCCTTGGATGTGGCTAGGAATTACTTGGAGGGTAACATTACGGAAGCTCACTTAAAAAATTTCAGTAGTCTGCGGGTGTTAGATCTTTCATCAAACCAGTTGGTGTTGAATGTGAGTTCAAGCTGGATTCCACCCTTTCAACTTGAAACCATAGGGTTGGGGTCTTGCCTACTAGGCCCAAAATTTCCACAGTGGCTTCGATCACAAATTAATTATTCATCGATTGATATCTCTAATGCCGGAATTGCAGATGTCTTGCCAGATTGGTTTTGGAACCTTTCTTCCGGGATAAAGTCTATGAATTTGTCTTTCAATGAGCTCAAAGGATATGTGCCAGATTTTTCATCACAACTCCAACTTTCACTATTGGATTTGAGACACAATCACTTTTTGAGTCCCCTGCCTCGCTTCTCGGTCAGCTTGAGAATATTGGCTTTAGCTACAAATTCATTTTTTGGACCAATTTCTAGCTTATGTGAAATATTTTCTGTAAAAAACTCTATGAACTATTTGGATTTATCTTCAAATAAGTTATCGGGAGAGATTCCAGATTGTTGGAAATATGGACAGAATTTGGTCATTCTAAACTTTGCTAATAACAATCTTTCTGGAAAAATTCCCAACTCAATTGGCCAATTAGTGCACCTGTACACCTTGCGATTGGACAATAATAGTCTTTCTGGAGAAGTGACTTTATCGTTGAAGAATTGCATTGCCTTGAGAGTTCTGGGCCTTGCTAGGAACAGGTTATTGGGTAACATACTAGCATGGATTGGTGATAGTTTACAAAACTTGATGATTCTTGAATTGCGTTCTAATACATTTAGTGGACGTATTCCCTCGCAGATATGCCAACTGAAAAATTTGAAAATTATGGATCTTGCTTCAAATAATTTATCTGGAACTATTCCAAGGTGTGTTTTTTTGGGCATGAATTCCACTGCTTTTGAGGACACTCTTTCCTTAGTCTATTATCCTTACACAACCTATTTTGATGATATCGTACTCACAATCAAATCTAGGGAGAATAATTTCCAAAGGACTCTTCGTTTGGTCATATTACTTGACCTTTCTTCCAATAACTTATCGGGAGAAATTCCTAATGAAGTTACGAGCCTTGTTGGATTGCATAGTTTGAATTTGTCAAGAAATCATCTGGTTGGACCTATCCCATCAAACATTGGTGAATTAAGAAATTTAGAGTCCCTTGATTTATCAAGTAATCAACTTTCATGCACAGTGCCAGCTAGCATGGCAAATCTAAACTTCCTCTCTCACTTGGACGTGTCACATAACAACTTGTCAGGAGAAATACCACATTCTCCCCAACTCGATACATTGAGTAACTCATCCTTCATGGGGAATCCTCAACTTTGTGGGTCTCCGTTGTCAAAGATATGCTCGGGGGATGAATTATTCTAAGATTCACATTGTAGCAATGAAATGGGAGACGAAGAAAATCAAGGCATTCAAAAAGAAGGGCATGATGGCTTCAAAATACCATCATTTTATTTAAGCAGGGGACTCGGATTTATTACAGGATTTTGGGGATTATGGGGCTCTTTAATACTGAACAGATCTTGGAGACATACTTATTTCCGCTTCCTGGGCAACATGACTGACAAAATTTATGTGATAGTAGTAGTTGGTGCCGCCAAATTGCAGAGGAAGTTTCAACGCCAACAAGCTCCTCCCAAGTAAAGGGTCGTCAATAATTTCGTTCGAAATTCACCTTGTGTGTTGTAACTTCTTTATTTTTAAGTATTAATAATGTTAAATGAGTGGTACTGTCTTGGAAGATGCTTCCACAGCTTGCTTTGTCATGTATTCTACTTAGTAGAAGGTTGTTTTTAAATTCAAATAAGAGTAATTTGCAGAAAACTAGAATGGCAACGAAACTTACTCCTGTTCAAGAAGGCTAAAAGCAAATCACGAAAAAATGTGTGGGGCGCACCCTAATTCAGGTACCATTCCTTATTCTCATGTATCTTGTAAGTTTTGTTCTGGATGAGTGGGTACCAAATAATCCAAAACCAAATAGTATATTCAAACAGAATTTCTTATATTAGAAATGAAAATAGTTCAGATACATAACTTATCAAATTTTAATACAGTTGAAGCACGGCAAAATGTTGTCAGTGAAATCAGTTTCATCCCTCAAGATTATAGTATAGTTTCAAAGCCTTTCATGAAAAATTTTCAAGAACAGCAAAGAATGCTGCAAACGAGTCTGCTCTTAGTTTTCAAATTGCTAATATCTTAAAAGTCCAACGAGTGCTTGGAAACAAGTCCATTACTCCTATGAACATTAGAGAGAACAAAGGGTTGTCTACAAACCATTCTACTAGGTTCAACTTTTTGTTTTTGTTTTGAGAAAACTTAATAGGTTCATGTTGCTTTTAAAAACATTTCTACTAGATTCAACTGGTGCTTTTAAAAATTATAAGAATCTAGTTTTGAGCCACGTACCTTCCACGTATAAATTACTATTAGAGAATATTTTTTTATAAGTACTACTGTTAGAGAATATTTATAACAAATTAAAAATTGATTTTTATCACATATTCACATCCTCCTTTAATTTAAAGTCAATTATCTCTATATCATTTAGAATAAGGAACAATAATTTGTTAACAACAAAATTACTTTAAATAGTCTGTCAAGTGGATGCTAGCCTATTCACGCATAAGGATACTGGATTCCCTAGCATAAAAGATTTAAAAATCATGACAAATAATCTGTAATTTGAAACATAAGTGTGTCATCATATCTCTACCAGCACAAATTGAATAGTCATTACAATTCAAAAGGCATTAATATATATATATATATATATATATAAGTTAAGTTTCAGGAAGATATCAAAACAAAACAAGTAAACAAACTAATCATTAGCACTAAAAATTTAATTCGTAAACAATTCAAAAAAATGTTTTTCAAACCAATTTCTCAAAATTTGTTCAGAATTTGTAATTCAACCACCAAAACCCAAAATTAAACATAAATTCTCTTGGAGAGTGTCATAGAAGTGATAGAACAACAAAAACTTATATAACAAAAAATACCAAATACACAATTGAGACAATAGGTTGCCATGATGAGGAGTAATGAAATTTAAAATAGAAAATTACTAGTAAAACATTATTAATATAGACCTTCGTTTATTCTTTCAACATCACTCTTCTAACATTGTTCACTGTCAATTTAGAACACAAGTCTAACCTTAGTTTTTCTTCAGCATTCCGCTACTGCTCTATGTATTACTCATACTGAGGCAAATATATGAATAAGTCTTTTTTTGCAATTCTTACAAATAAATGGTCAAAAAGTGTAATAATGTATTAGATTCTTTGCTTGGTTTTTGCATTAATAGCCTTTTTATGCATCAAAATTAAAATTCAACTTCCAAAGACAACAAAGAAATGACTTCAATGTTCTGGTCAAACAAAAATATAGAGAAACTGGACTTGTATAAGTATATAAATATATAAATAAGGCTAAGGAAAATGTTCACAGACAATCATTTAATATAATTATCAAAATACTCATTAAATGTCAACTACCTCAAATCTTGATTTTCATTAATCCATTTAAACTTATAAAAATATGTCATTAAATCTTCTTTGAGTCAAGAATATGATCATACATGCTGAAGTACCAATCACTATTCTAAATTCTATAGATTCAAATAATTAAGAAATAGAATCTTTTATGAAGTAAAAAGAAGTGTATTGTTGTCTTTCCAATAATACTATCCAATTGACAAAAGAAGCAGACGAAAGCTTTCAGATAGTGAAATGACTTAGTTGCCGCATTGGAGAATCATATCAATGAGATAATCAGCAATTCACCCAATTCATGTGCTAGCAGACGATATGATAATCCTAGCATATGAAATAAGAGTGCAATTTCCAAAGAATTTCATTTCATATCATATGCTAAAAGAATCTTTTGAATATCACAAACCTCTCTCCATTATAATGCCAGCAATTGATTTTTGCTCTTCAAATTTCACAACCATATAGGACTCAACATTGTGATGGGTCATCTGAAAAGGACTGTTTGCTTAAGTATAGACATCAATCCTCTATGGAAAAGCCAGTCAAATCATTTCAATACCTGTCTTTTTGATAATCATTTCAACACCTGTCATTCTTGAATAATAATAATAATTAAAAAAGAAAAGAAAAAAAGAAATAAGAAGAAGAATATTTTCCGTAGGGCTCAAAGATGCATACTGACTTAACATCATAAACAGTGTCATTCATAGTGCAACAAACAAACAGCTTTGAAAGTAGCATCAAGCTAGCTCATTAGTTAGGGAAGTATCAAGCACAAGCAAACTTCAAAGAATAAATTTATGGTTCTACTTTTTGGTTCTTCTATTTGTTTTCAAAAGTTCTGAATTGCTTCTTGCTTTCACACTCAGTTACTAATCAGCAACTTCCTCCTAGCCGTCCCACCCTTTTTTTAAAGGGGTGGGCTTGCATGAACTTCTTTCTTTGTAGTCATAACTTAAAATCCTACCTCACTTAAATTAATGCCCAATTTAGTCAGAATGTGACTTTAGGTCACCATATTCTCTTATCATATATAATTTAGACTAAAGTAAACTTTTGGCATTTAAACTTTGGGGTTGTTTTAATTTAGACTAAAGTCAACTTTTCAAAATTACACTTTGGCCCTTCATGTTTGATTCATTTTTTTGTTTGGCCCTTAATGTTTCAAAATTTTCATTTTAACCCTTCATTTTTAAAACATAAAGGACCAAGCAGGAAAATGAATCAAACTTGAAGGGCCAAAATGAAAATTTTGAAATGCAAAGGGCCAAGATAAAAACAACCCCAAACAAGTGTACCTTAGTCTATAATTTAAAAACACTCCCTTACAACAAGTATGTCACTCAACATTCCTAAAATTCGTTTTCAATATGCAACATTAAAAAGTAGGAAAGCAGCAACAAAGCAGCATTGATCACATGAATAAGGACCTGAACGGGCTTGCACTTGTGACTGCATTATTAAGTCATGTAACAACTGAAAAGAAGTAACTACATAAAACAAGAAATCAACACAGAACATGTAAAAACAGTAAGATTTAATTGACTGGATAGCTTTATGTAATAGCAGATTGAGTGTTGAAATTATAACCAACAAAAAATAAACTAAATAATGAATTTTACTATAAATTCATATATATAAAAAATATAGAGATGAAGAATAACAATGCAACAACACCCATCAGGGTTCCAAAGATAAACATTGGTTAATCACATCAAGTGTGCATTTGAGAATTGCTTAAAAAAAATTTGCTTATTACTTTTTGTCTAAGCCATTTTTCTGTGAATAATCTAGCTTTTAGTTTATTTATTTATTTAAAATAAACTAACTTTTAATTTTTTGTAACAAATTTAACATAAAAGTTACCAAAAGCTATATATTTTGTGATAAACACAATGCAAGTAAGCTACTGTAAATAAGCAATTCCCAAACGGATACCAACAAAAGAAGAGAAAGCTATAGGATAATTTCTGGAACCTTGCAAAGAAAACAATATCATATTTCCACATAATGGTAAAAAGTCTGGACCATGAGATGAGACCTTCAGAACCTCTCCAACAAAAAACAGACAGAAACCATTTAAAAAAAAAAAAAGACGTCTGCTGCATACCTTGTCAAAACTCCAATACCGGCCAGTATAGAAATCAAGATCTGCAGAAAGGTAGGATGATGCCTCCCGAACAAATAGCAATTATAATGTATAGCAACAGAACGATAAGCCTGTCAACAGTGCCCTGTCATTAATAACATGTTTGATTACTTTCAATCATTACCATTGTAACGTCAAGATATTGCTTCACGCTTGTAATTAATAGAAGATAATCAAATTCTCCAAGATATGAATTACACAATAAAAATTTTATGTCCAAACACAACATCTATGGTTCGACCAAATTCTTCAATCTAAAATCCTAAGAACCATAAATTCAAATGAACTAAATCCACAAAATCTCAAAAAAAGAAAAAAGAAAAAGAAGAAGACTGTAGAAGTCTCCGGATAAATACCATAAAACCAAAGGACCATAATTAGCAAACAGTAATATAGGAGGAAGATCCATAAGGAACAAAAATGCAAATACAAATCTTTATAAAATAAAATCAATAGAAAAAATCTTGAATAGAAAACCTTTGTTTTTCAATTCCTCTTCTCTTGCTTGGTGTCATAAATCTAATTCATAATGTTGCTAGGAAGACAGATATTCCTAGCCACTACTATGTAATTTCACTTTTTCACAATGATAATGACAAAAGGATCAAACAATTACACAATGAGAAATTTTTTGGAAAATGTATAAAAAATAATTGCGGTTTGAAATATTTACAAGAAAATCATTAACAAAGAACAAAAATACAAGACGAACCCGTTCAGGCGATTTCACAAACAACTTATATGCACTCATTAGTGTACCTGGATTTTCAATACATAGCCACCTGCAACGAGCTCATGAGATGGGTGAGTTTGGTTGTTTGCTTGGGCAAACACTCTTTCTCCCTATCTTTATGTATCGAAGAATTCATTCAATATTCAATCTATGCCGAGTAAAAAGCAAAAAATTGTCATTCACATGCTAATTCTCACCTAAAAAAAGATCAAACTTGGGTAGTTATAACGTAATAGTTCGATCAATCAATCTCGCAGAGCCTGTCAACGAAAAGAAAGCGACTTAAGAATGCTTCCTCACCTGAATTGCGACTAAATAATGCTTCCTCAGCTAACCATGGACCTCTGCGGCTCTGCACAGAGTGAGAGTGAGACTGAGAGTGTGAAAGTCAGATCTAGAACGGTGGGAACTTTCTTTTGTCATGACTTCGACTTTGCGTAGCATAATGCTAGTTGTTGTCTGTATCACTTCGGCTAATCATTTGTTTTCCATTAAAAAATTTATAAACTATCATTTGTCATATCACAGTTGTAAAAAAAAAAAAAAATTGCGATCTTAATTTTCTCGAATTTATATCCCAAATCGGTAACATACACCAAAAAGTTTGACATCAAACTTTTTTTTTATTTTGTTTTATTATAGTTTGACATCAAACTTATTTGGAGATATCTACTTCAAGAAATGTGTTTAGGACATTTTTCATTCACATTAGTAAACATGTGACATTATGTATATTATTTAAACAATATACATAATTTAATTTGTTAAAAAAGTTATACACTAAAACTACACATAAATTATCTTTTTAATCACCATGTTGAAGTAAGACAACTCTAGAGTTTAAACATGTCTGTTAACAAAACTTTTTCCTATTATTATATTGTAAGACATTTTTTGTAATGAAAAACATTATTATTATTATTTTTTGTTATCAAAAGATATAGTTTCTGGTAACTTTTATATTTTATTTTAAATTTATAACAAAAAACTAAAAGTTTGTTTATTTCCTAAAAGGCTAAAAAATTAGATTATTTGTTAAAAAAAAAAAAAAAAAAACCTTAAAGACAAAAGGCGATAAGAGATTAGTCCATCGGCATTACCAAGGGATTCCAAACATAACACTTAAGTCACTAATATACAAAAGGATGGTATTGATCATAACCTTGCACTCAGATGCTTTGGTATCAACCCATTTTAACCATTAAAGATGCACATTCATTCACCTCACTGTATTTGTGATGAGGATGCATGGTCTAGTCTCGTTCCATTAGAAACCTGCAATCCAAAACAAAATCAAATATATCTGAGGTCAAAATGTCACAGGTTGTTAGAAAATTAATAATCAATGTAGAACCCCCTTCTAATTAAGGTAATATATTTATCGTTCAGATTCCGTGATAAATAAGTTTGTCTTATTGCCCAAAGTTCTATTTATTGTATTATTAGTGGTGATGCCTAGGCTAACTGTAAATCATTTGATTTAACTACCCTTCCAAATGAGAAAATGTTGGCTTAAGCGTTTACCATTAGCCTAGGCATTATAGAAGTAGAGCCCAACATCAACCTATGTAACAAGTTGTTAATGATAAGTAAAAAAATAATGTAAGTGATAGACTCATGTAAGAATCACTAATAACTTATCATTTAGATTTTGTTGTGAAAATGTTAGGCTTATACTATAGCACTACTCTATTATTAGACATTATAAATTACTCGATTTTCCTACAAGATTGCATTCTTCCAATTGGCTTTGACGTAGGACTATACTTCATAAATTTGACTTCAAAATGTTTACAAAATGGCATAACAATGATTATGAATTCAATTAGTATCGCATCAACAACATTACTTTTTTGTTGTGTTTTACGGATTGATACGCTAGTTTGTAACTCTTATTAGTAAAATTTAAAGTAGTTGTAGAATCATTTTAAATATATTCCTTTGACCAATAAATAAAAAAATACACGAAATTTTTTTGAATTATTTGTTTTTCTTTCCAAAAAACCAAAAATTGTAGTTAAATTTTCCCATAATTTAAAAATCAAATAAAATTCTCTCTATATATCATCTAATTATATGTCAAATATTTTTTTGTTAAAGTAATACTATCAAGAAAAAAAAAAACACTTTTTAACTTTGAGTAAAAAAAACAAACAATAAAAGTCAAACAACTTAACAAGAAAAGTCTGTTAAATACCCGGGGGGGGGGGGGGGGGGAATCAAAATAATTAACAAACAAGTTTTGAATTTCAAACAAAGTAAAAAACAATACACACCACATAGGCATACTTTGTCTCACAATGCGCAACCACAGAAATGTGATGCCAAAATTTTTTTTATTGAGTTTTTTTTTTTAATCAATTTGAATTTTTGAAGGGGGCCAAGTATACTTATTTTGTATAATCTTACATGTATATATAACATATTTTTAAACTCCAGGGGGCCATGGCGTCTAGCTGTGGATCCGTCCTTGTTTGATAATATCTTCACCAAAACTTATCACCAAGCCACTTTCATGCTACTGTATCCAAAATCAAGTTGGCTTCAGAGTTATATCAGTCCAAATCAATGTTTAGGCTTAGATCCAGTAGGACCAGAACCATTACTTGTACTAGTTCACAGGGTTAGCAATATTAATTAGTTCTAGCTATCCTAGATTCCCATGTCTATATAGACTTCATTTGTATAGCTTAATATGTTCAGTACAATAGAATACAAATATCAATTCTCCTTTTACGCTTTTATTATCAGAAAAGCGATGTGAGCTGCACTTCAGTCTGCCATGCATTAGACCCACAAGGCAATCTGTCAATGCATGCATATCTTAGCATACTAGCATGTTTTCTTTGAGAAATTAAGGGGATGACGCTTATGGTCAATTATCAATGAACACAGTTATGTTATTTTATATATACACAGCATTGAATGGTTCTCTCATTTCTTTGCTTTAAGAATGCTATTCCTTCACCTTTGGCATTTCGTAATGGAATGGTAGGAAGCAAAATATGAAATTACTCTACCAAGCGGCTTAATAAAGAAGAATATAGAGCTCCTTGCCAAGCATAAACAGCCAAAAATTCAGGTGTAAAAGAAAGGACAGAAACGCTTATAAGTAAATTCTCTTCTGAATTATTTTTGTATAATACAACAGTGGAAAGCGTGATTCCGATATTGCCATGGATTCCAAGGGGAAAAACCCAATATAGAAACTAGTTTTCACTTCTCACCAATAGTAATCAGGCACTTTGAGAAGAATCTTTCCCTTGGATGCTAATACTGTGCAGTATCTTTATCCTAAATTGCACATTCCTTTTCCTTGAAGTTAAAGTTTATCCTCTATAATATTTGGTTGGCCTAATGTACCTCTCATGCCCACAATCTTCAAATATTTAAATTTAAAAAATAAACATAAACTAAGCTTCATGGTCCTGAAATCTTCTTCTTGGTTTAGAAATCTCAGCCTCTACGTCAGTCAATGGCCTGTGAAGTCTCTATCAGTATCTTGCTTACAAGCTTTGATGTACAACACCTTCACAATTCCTACCTAATCATCCACAACCGCTTCTCCTCTAACAAACTGATATCCAACCATGACCTCTATACATACATATATACACCTCAAATCATTACACCTCAGTGTCTCATCCATACAAAAACTACACTAGAAGCTTTTTTTGACTGGGAAAATGGCTAGAGTCTTATCTCTGTTCACTTTTCTTTTCCTTGGATTTCTTGGATTAATTTCTTTTCCAGCTGAGGCTGCCATAAAGAAGTACCAATTTGATGTGAGTTGGAGCATCCATTTACATGGACAAAGTAGCATTTAGCCAGCTTTTCTATTGATGACAAAGTAACTTTTTTTTTTGGTTGCATTTTATCAGATTCAAGTGAAGAATGTGAGCAGGTTGTGTCATGCAAAACCCATAGTAACTGTTAATGGGAGGTTCCCAGGGCCTACTATTTATGTTAGAGAGGGAGACACAGTTCTTGTCAATGTGACAAACCATGCACAATATAACATGTCAATTCACTGGTAGGATAATTTCCTAATAACAACAGAACAAAACAATATAAAGTTTAGGATTTGTTTTTTTCCTATTTATGTTTTCTCTAAATGTCTCATTTGGTGATTGTTACAGGCATGGAATAAAACAATATCGAAATGGTTGGGCTGATGGGCCTGCTTACATCACACAGTGCCCAATTCAGACTGGGAGTAGCTACACTTACAACTTCAATGTAACAGGACAAAGGGGAACATTATGGTGGCATGCACATATTCTTTGGCTAAGGGCTACAGTCTATGGTGCAATTGTGATCATGCCAAAACAAGGAACTCCGTTTCCTTTCCCACAGCCAAACAGGGAGGTTGAAATTCTGCTAGGTGAGTTTTAGGTAAAGATACTTTCATATATAAAACAAAAAAAATCTTCATAAAAAACAATGTGGTTGTGTTAGAATAATATAATTAAATGATTAAATTTCTCATTTCCGAATAGCTTAAGTTTTTTGAATAATCTATAATTTATCAAGGTATCAGCACATATGGTCCTGATTTTGAATCCTGTTTTAAGAATCTCAATTGCAGTTTAAACTTTTAAGACAATTAATAATTAATTAGATTATTTTCTATAATTTTTTTTTGTTCCGTAGGAGAATGGTGGCATTCTGATGTGGAAGAGATTGTCAAGGAAGGCACAAACACGGGCTTGCCACCAAATATGTCAGATGCGCACACAATCAATGGAAAGCCAGGGCCGCTCTTTCCATGCTCTGAAAAACGTAAATATACTCTGAGCCTTGTCACAATATAAAGTTGTTACCATAAATTTATAGGCCTAATTAATTATCCTTTGGTTTTACTTGATTTAGATACTTTTGTAATGGAGGTTGAATTGGGCAAAACGTACTTGCTGAGGATCATCAACTCTGCCCTCAATGATGAGCTTTTCTTTGCTATTGCTGGTCACAACATGACAGTAGTGGAGGTTGATGCAGTTTACACAAAACCGTTCACCACTAGTGCAATACTCATTGCACCTGGCCAGACCACAAATGTGCTGGTCCAAGCTAACCAAATCCCTGGCAGATACTTCATGGCCACTAGGCCTTTCATGGATGCTCCGCTTTCCATAGATAACAGAACAGCCACTGCAATACTTCAATACAAAGGCATTCCAAACACTGTCCTCCCTACTCTTCCTCAGTTGCCTTTATCCAATGACACAGAATTTGCTATAAGCTACAACAAGAAGCTGAGGAGCTTAAACTCTCCAAAATATCCTGCCAATGTTCCTCTCAAAGTTGATAGAAACCTCTTTTACACCATTGGTTTTGGCAAGAATTCTTGCCCAACATGCCTCAATGGAACCAAACTTATTGCTTCCTTGAATAATGTCTCTTTTGTGATGCCCCAAATTGCGCTTCTCCAAGCTCACTTCTCCAACATCAAAGGAGTATATCGAGCTGATTTTCCTGACAAGCCTCCAACCCCTTTCAACTATACCGGTGCACCACTTACAGCTAATCTTGGCACTTCCACAGGCACGAGGGTTAGTAAGATTGCATATAATTCTACGGTTGAGCTGGTACTACAAGACACCAATCTTCTGACAGTTGAGTCACATCCATTCCATCTCCATGGCTATAACTTCTTTGTTGTTGGGACGGGAATTGGGAATTTTGATCCTGCCAAAGATCCAGCTAAGTATAACTTGGTTGATCCCATGGAGAGAAATACAGTTGGAGTTCCCACTGGTGGTTGGACTGCTATTCGGTTCAGAGCTGATAATCCAGGTACTAAAAATTTAGAGATACCATTTTTTTTAACAATTTTCTTCACAACTGCTAAATTAACATACTATGATTGGTGCTAACAAGAGTGGCGTTCGAGATTGGCCATATGAAAGTGATATAATTCAATCACAACTTGTTATGTCAATCGTTATGAAAAAGATTGTTAAATTTTTTTTCCTTACCATTACTTGGTAAAAAGTTCTATCTAAAATGCATATTCTTTCATTTTCATCCTACTTGATTAACTTGAGGGGGAACATTTTTGTTTTTGTTCAAAAATGTTCAAACCAAACTTAGAAACCTTGTACTAATGTTCCTTATGCGACTGTTTAGGTGTTTGGTTTATGCATTGTCATTTGGAGCTCCACACTAGCTGGGGCTTGAAAATGGCATTTGTGGTAGAAGATGGCCCCAGACAAGATCAATCCGTTCTGCCTCCACCCAAGGATCTTCCACCATGCTAGCTGCTGTAAAGTTCCGCAAAAAATCAGGGGTGCTTTTTATGTAAAATACATTTTATGTGGGAACTACATTCTGCGTTTGTCCTGCAAAAGTCGCAGGTTTCTTTGTTGAGTACAACATGAGGAAAGATAAGAAGAAATGGTTTAAAATTTGTTTGGAAACTCTAAATGTAACATATTCCAACTAATGTATTATAAACACTTATTTTATTTTCATGGATCTTTGCTCTAAAAATATGTCTGCTCTTATCTGAAATTGGTCACCCCCCTCCCTCCCCAACTCTTTTTCTGTCCTTCAACATTTGAGAAGAGAAGCATGATATTATTACAAGTCAGTTTAAATATGTAGCTGTAGAAAACCACTCTTGAATGAGTAATTTAATGTGATTGAATTAGTTTGCAGTAGAAGCCGGTAAATCATCTCAAGTTGGCGTCTCCTCTTCAAAAGCAGAACTAGCGTCCTCATAATGACCTGGTTTGCCAAAGTTGAAAACCAAATGGCAGATATTGAAAGAGCAAAACGGCAGAAATAATTCAACTACAGAGACTACATCATTCTGCAATCAACACTAGATTATGATCAAAGCCGGAAACAACTTGTAAAACCTCACAGCCTTCTAAAGAGTCCAGTAAAATTGGCTCAGCTTCATCACAGGAGCTTCCAAATCCAAGTCTGCCATTCTTACCACAGCCCCAAACCCACACTTCTCCCTTAGATGTGAGAACAATGGAATGTACACGCCCTCCTGACGCTGAGACAGGAATTTCCTCAGCCAATCCTTCAACCACCAATGGCACATTCGATGGCCCCGTCCTTCCAAGCTGAGAACTCTGATTCCATCCCCACGAAACTATACTTGTGTCATCTCCTACAGTTTCTGATGATGCAACCCGGCAAATTGCCAAAGAATGTCCAAGCCCTGACGCTATAGACAAAGGAACAAAGCTTATGTCAACTGGCAACATTCCCAAATCTTGCTTTACTCTGCCCAACTGACCATACACGTTGCTCCCACAGCTCAACAGGGTGCCAGTACCTGAAATTAATGAATTAGCACATACATGCATGCTTATAGATACATCCCCCACATGCACATAATGACATAAATGTAATAAAACCAGTATTACTTACGGCAAAGAACTAAGGAATGATCAAGCCCGCACGAAATGTCAACAACTTCAACACCACGTAGTTCTTCCACTAAACAAGGGTCCCAGACTATTGGCATGTCTTTCTCCTTCTCAATTCCTTCTAAAACCAACTTCTCAGCAACTTCAAATGCTGAGCTTGAGAGTTGTCCATTGTTTTCAGATATACCAGCATTCGACTCCAAAGGAGACTTTTCGATAGATTCCCCAACCTTTCCCAACCTAGCATCAGCTGAATAACCCCAGCCAAACAATTTCCCATCCTCAGTCAGTGCAAGCGCATGCCCCCAACCAAATGACACCTGCCAAAGCAAGAACCGCTCAAGACTTCAATAAAAAATTCAAAATTTCACTTATGCCAATTTCGATTTGTGGGTCATTTGCAACATCAGAACACTCATTAAGGTGACAAGTTGTGATTGAAGTAACATTACTTTAATACATAGACCCTTAGTCCCTTACTAACACCACTTCCCCTTTTATCAAGCATCGATCACAATAGACTGATAGAGTATGTTCGAAAAAAAAAAGTTGCATATTTAATTTGTAGGCAAGTATAAACAAAGAAAAGAGGCCACCTTGGCAATCTTTTCTCCTGAAAGTGCTTCAACTCTGGAAGGCACAACAGCCTCGATGATACCTTGTCCAAGACCAAGCTGTCCACGCTTAGACTTTCCCCACACCCACAAAGACCCATCATCTCCAATGGCAGCAGAAACGACCCCAGATGCAAATGCAGCACAAACATTCACTTTATCCAACCCTTCTACTCTCTTTGGCTCATTCCATGAATCCCTGCTAATAATAACTCAAAAATCAACTCCAACTTTCATCAAAATCATATATTCATGACACACTCTGAGAGAGAGAAGGATTGATAACAACCTGGGATCAAGAGAGCCACGGCCGAGCTGAGCTTCGTTGTTTCGGCCCCAAGCCCAAAGTTGGGCCTGAGAAGTGAGAGCCAAGGAGTGGTAGTGTCCCGCAGCAACACTTGTTACATCGGAGGGGAGGCCAGGGACTCGTGTGGGCTCGTAGGCGTCGCCACCGTGACCCGTCGTTGAGGTGGGCAGTCCCACCGCACCTTGGCTCCCATCTCCAAAACTCATCACTACAGCACTGCTCATCCATCTCCGGAGACCTTGGAGTTTCAGCTCAACCCTTGTAATCGATTGTCCGGCCAATTTTAACATTTACAGATTTTTATAACTTTCTTTCTTCTGTTACACAATTTTAATGGAGGAGTAATTTCGAAGGCTCAATTCAATTCAGCCTTGCTTCGCTTCTTTATGGGCTGAGGTTTCCGTGGATAAATACGGGCTTGGGCCTTGTATTGCCTGATAAATAAATAAAATCCTTAATGGCCCACGCTTTTTAAAATGAAAAAGATATTAGAAAAAAATTATTATTATTATTATTTTTGGTGTCTCTAACTTTTGTGAAATTGTTATTTTGGTCTATTGAGTATATAACATTTTGCATTTAACACAATCAGCTTGAAAATCACTCTCACTGTAAGGCTTTTGTCAAAATTTGTTAACTAAAAACCATTAAGTCAGTAATTATTATCTTATTATATATATATATATATATATATATATATATGTATATATCCTCGTACATTGTGTGGATTCTAAAGCTATATGTGACACTTACTATGAGAATGATGATATATATATATATATACATACTTGATGTATGAGATCGTAGCACAAACATTGGTTATTTGAAACAACTAGCTCTTTTGTATCAAAAAAGAAACAACTAGCTCTTTTTGTATACTTATAAGTTATAACATGAATGATTGCATACAATTACTAATGTAGATTGTGCAACACCAAGTGTAACATGCATGTAAAGAAATCAATTATTTTGCATTCATATTTTCCAAAAATTTAGGTTTAAGTCTATTTTTCTAGGGGATGTTTGATAATTTAATTGGGAATGTGAGATTTAAATTATAAACGTCTCTATTTAAAGTATTTAGAGATATCAAATCAATTATAAAGCTCTTTTGCCTCTTGGCAAAAGAAAATAATAATAACAAAATAGAAGAAGGGTCAAGCTAGTTATCTACAACACTTCCCTATTTTGTTATTGTTATTTATATTTAGAAGAAGGGTCAAACTAAACAACTATTCAAAATTAAATATGTTAATCATAAATTTTTTAATACCTAAATTGATAACAACCTTCTTTCTTTTAAAAAAAAGTAATAAATAATATGATAAGAACCCAAAAGGGTTTTTTATATGAAAAAAAAAAATTGGGAAATAAGAAAAACAACCAACAATGGCTGGAAACGTGTTTTATAAATATGAAAAAGAAAAAGAATATCCGAATTTTGAGAAGCAGAAGAGTATACAACCACAACGGCCCAAACGACCATAACCATTTTAGTGATAGGAAGGGGAGGACAGTTGAAGAGGCACAGTCTGACTGTCTGTCTGAGTTAGTTGTTTTATTGTTTGTATCAAATAAATTAGTTTTGTGTGGCACAGCCACTGACACCTAGTATTGTACAAGATGGCAATGGTTTCAATGTCATTCTCGCTCCCTTCCTTAACTCCTCCTAAATTTCGCCGAGTCAACAGGTTAGATAGTGATAGTTCCTCTCTCTTTATTTTCTGTTCAATTCGCATGTATCCTTTTGAGGAATCCCATATATTATATATTGAAAATAAATTGTAATTGGAAATTTGGAACGAACAGGTATTCGAGAGGTATGGCATATGCAAGTGTGAGTAAAGAAGCGTTAGGAGTGCGAGTGACAGAAGGGGAAGGCAACTTGCCTAAGGTTGTGCTCACTTCTGCTGGGGGTAGGTGCGTATTCTTCTACTATCCTATATCTACTTTCATCTATTAACTACTCGGAAGTGATACTGCCTCGTTTTAAATTTTGATGTTTTAGAAGAATGTGCTACAATACAGGATAATCTAGTAACTGGGTTCTAAGTTTTAGCTCTAATGTCAAGTCTTTTCACTTGTGAAAGTAAGATGGAGGTATTGGGTTCAAGACCTATCCAGTGCATGAAAAAAAACAAAAACAAAAATCTCACCATGTGGTTGACTTCTATTGGTTTTTCTTTAATCAACTAAACAAAGTATAGATTGTTTTGTTAATTACAAGTGCAATAGGTAGCTGTGGAGGTAACCCAGGAACCTTGTTGTTGATCAGAGTTTCATAAGATCGTTTAATTAGCACGATTTATTGTTTTGTGGAGTCAAAAAGGAAGAAGATGTGGATGTTTTGCTATTTACTGAGGATCTTGGAATTGAAAGCAAGATATGGGTTCTTGGGGTGGGAGTGTGGGTGTGGAAACTGATGTTTTTCACTCACAAGATTGGCGAAGCCAAATTGTAATTGGAGACTATAAATTAAGTTGTTCTTCTTAAGGATGCTATGTGTCATGCAATATTATGCCACCTTCATATGGGGTAGATTCAACTTTATTTTAGATCTGCTGATGCTTCTGGGTCTCCTGGTTGTTGGTAGTTTCACCATTTACAAAAGTTTTCCCATTGAGTAACTGGCATTGGGAAATTAAGATATGAATTTTTCATATTGCAAAAAAAAATAATAAGGACTTTGTAATTAGTGTTACGTTGAGTCTTTTACAATAGCAAATGCATATATGCACTGTGACAGTTGATTGAAATTGCTTGCAGTGAGGCTGATATATACTTATATGGAGGTTGTGTCACATCCTGGAAAGTTGCAAATGACAAGGACCTCCTTTTTGTTAGGCCAGATGCTGTATTTAATAAGAAAAAACCAATCAGGTATGCCTTCTTGCCACTCTCATATGTTGCACTCCGGTTACTTTGCCTGCACCTTTTACACTTCTTTGCTCCATTTTATAGTTAGTCAGCATATCAGTTAATGATTCAAGTATTTGTTATATTTGTTTTTTACGACCTTCCAATAACTAAAGTTTCCTTTGTTAGGCTTTGTCTCTCAGGCTTTAGTTGTGACCTCAGGTTAGGAGGCACATGTTGAAGGCAGTTGACTTAATCTAATGAATTTGTGAGGTATACTGAATTGGAAAGAATAACCAAAATAGGAGTTCATAGACAAGCATCATTTGGAGGGCAGGGCATTACAAGTTTATTTTATTTTAAAAAAACCTCCATTTAAATCCTATATCTTTTGGCTTATAAGGGGAATTCTTAAGACAGAAGAGGATTGAAGTCCCATGTCATTCAAAGCTTTAAGATATAAGAAATTTCTGTTATTTACTTATTATGAAGCATGTATTGAATCTTATTATTGCCTAAAAACTTAGGATTTACAGAAACTGATTATGTCTCTCTTGGGTTAGTGGTGGCCTTCCACATTGTTTCCCTCAGTTTGGACCTGGCCCAATACAGCAGGTATGGCCTTCTATTATTGCTCCTGTCCCTATTACCTATCATCCATATTATCTGCCTGCATCCCATATTATATTGGTTCATATCTGAAATAAGAAAGTATGTTGTACGAGTTCATTTGATTTCTAATGAGCTATTGAGTACATGATTTTGAGGCAAGAAATGAATACCTTTGGTTTTACTACTGCCAACACTTCACATGGACCAGGGCCATCAGTAAATCTTTCCATAAAATTGATTGCTGTATGGATAATTTGCCAAAAGTATATCTTAGCAATGATAGAAGTTATAATCTAGCCAAAAGTGATGGATGATTGAACTCTTCCCTTTCTATTCATTCCTGTGAAAGCACAAAGAGGTGTCTCTTTGCTCTAGCAAAAAAATAAAATATAAGAGTGTCTCTTTGAAACCTTTCTAGTATTTTCCGATCATGTTCTTATTTCCAGTCTTCTAATATTTTTTTTTAACCCCTGGAGATGTTTATGTAATTAACAGCATGGATTTGCAAGGAATTCGGATTGGTCCATTGTTGATTCTGGAAACGTGGAAGGAAATCCTATTATAACTCTAGAACTAAAGGATGGTCCTTACAGTCATTCCATGTGGGATTTTAGCTTTCAAGCTTTATACAAGGTCAGTTGGTCACTTCCCTCTTATGAAAATATTGTTCAGCTAGGTGACACCGATATATACAAGGTCAGTTGGTTTTGTTGTTAACTGCCTAAACAAAAGATGTAATTTAACGCCTTAATGGAATGTGGCTAACTAATATCTTTGGTTTCATGTCATGGTATTAGTAAGTTTTTTATTGCTTTGGTAATAATTCATTTTGTGTAATGTATTTTTGTGAATATAACTTTTAAATGCTTAATTCTTTTCAGGTCATTCTAAATACAAAAAGCCTTTCCACCGAACTAACAATTACAAATACAGACAATAAGCCATTTTCATTTTCTACCGCCTTGCATTCATACTTCCATGTAAGTATCATCTTTCGTGCTCAAGAGATCCATTTATCATTCTGGTGTAACCAAAACAAGATTTCATTTTGACACATGGTTAATATATATACTTAATTTACTTTTAATGATGAAGTCATGATTTTAGGAATTATTTATAGAGGAAAATTAAGTAAGGTATCTGAAACTAATTGGAAACTGTTGCTGATAAGTAGTGAAGAGTAAAGGTAAAAATTGCAAGTAAGAAGATAAGAGAGTTTGCTAGATGATTTCACTTTGAGATTATTAAAATGACTAGGAAATGTTGTCTTTAACATACATGGTAATTGTGAAATTAATTGCTACTTAGCAAAATAAAATTCAAATAAATAAGAATAATTTTCACCACTGTTGTGCAGGCTTCTGTAACAGGGGCATCAGTGAAAGGTTTGAAAGGGTGCAAAACTCTGAATAAAGATCCAGATCCAAAGAATCCCCTAGAGGGCAAGGAAGAAAGGTCTGTATCATTTTCATTTAATGAATTTTTTATAGTCAATTAAGAAGGGGAATGAAATAAAGGTGCCTTGCTTTTCTTTAGTAATTGGCTGGGTTAAAGAAGGCAGACAGGCAGTTAGGCAGTATGATATTGTACCATGTTACATGTACTAAGATATGCAGGTTGATTCTAAATGTGTTTCTCTTGCAAATCTAAAATTTCTAGAGAGGTAATCAATTATCATCGTATCATCTTTTCTGCGGAGGCATCTAGTTGAAAACAGCTTTTGCCTAAACGAGTTCCATTGTCATATGTGATACCACAACAATGTTCATAACTTATGAAATTTTATAATTTTGTCCACACTAAAAATTGTCCCAAAAGATTAAACAATTAGGAAATAGTAAATTTAATTATTTAAACATAATTCTAATGCTCTCCCTCGCATGTGGGCCCACACTTCCCCTTAATAAATGGGCCCCAACATGTGGAAATTTTAAATTTTTAAATAGGAGGTAAAGTGAAGATAGGATTAGAACTCAAGACCAACTACTCTAATACTATGATAAATTGCTGATTAGCCTGAAAGTTTAATCTATTAGGAAATGGTGAATTCAATCATTAAAACATAATTCTAACATATATATGTTTATCTAATCTAAAATTTGAGCTTCATTTTGGATATTAGTCAATAAAATCTTGTCTTTTGATATTTTATGAAATAAAAATATGTTTCATATATTTTACTATGGTTTTCAAATTATTGTTTAAATAAAATTTACACAAACATGCATCATGGTGCATACCCTTGCCTATGAAGTGGAATGTTTAGTGAGATTATTACCTATCAAAAAATTATTGTGAACATCAATTGAAACTGCTGAGGGAAGTATGATTGTTCATCCTTACATTATGCTGCAATTTCTTATTGAATCTTTTAAAAGGCTCATCTTCTGGCATTCTTAATGACACAGGGATGTGGTCACTTTTCCTGGATTTGTAGATTGTGTCTACCTAGATGCACCTAATGAATTGCAACTTGATAATGGCTTGGGTGATATAATATCTATCAGGAACACAAAGTGAGTTGAAAACCTTATTTGATGCTTTAACAGTGGTTTCACTGAGATCTGCCATCATTATTTCTTTTTTCATATTTTTGGCATTCTGGTTCCTACCCATGCAGTTGGAAGGATGCTGTTTTGTGGAACCCATATCTGCAGATGGAAGCTTGCTACAAAGATTTTGTTTGTGTTGAAAATGCACAGGTAATAAAAAACCATATTCCTTTCTGAAGTTAACTACCTAGACTTGATAAGAGAAAAAAAAAAAAAAAACTGTATCTTTCTTGTTGATAATGACTCCTGGGCTTGATGATGAATCAAACTAGCCAGTTCAATCAGCAGACTGGTGATTGGAAGATAGCATCTACAATGACTTTATCAACTTTGTCTTTATCATCCAGCAACAAACTGTTCTGCTGATTGAACAATCCTTAAAGGCTGTTCCTGATGCATGAGGTCTTATTGAATATCTGTCCTGATTTGTTTTTCCTTTTTTCATGGTCCCTTCAGATTGGAAATGTCCAGCTAGAGCCTGAACAATCTTGGACAGCCACACAGCATCTTAGCATTGGTTGAAGTGTACCTGAGCACTGTTGTTAAATTTTGTAGAACTAATCCAAAAAATAATGTCTTTGAGTTTTGATTTGAGTTTTGCAAATCTTTCCAGCTTTAAAAGAAAACAATTTGGCTTGTCGAAGGATCTTAATAATTTCATATTAAATTGTGTATCTATATTGGAATTTCCATTCTATACACTACAAATTCCATGAGCAAGATGTAGTTGACAATCTCTCTCTCTCTCTCTCTACCAGTAATCTCTACAAGAGCATTTCCCTTCCTTGAAAAGGTGGAAGCGAGTCCTGTCCCGCACAATAATCTCCCTGGCATAAATCTTGGATATAAGCTTTAAAACGGTATGACAGTCCTCACACACCCGAAGGTTCTTAAAAATCCGGATAGTTGTCTCTGGTTTAGTTCTGATTAGCCCAAATGCAATAGCCAGCTTCTCGCTATGCTGTTGGATTGCTCTTTCTTTCTCCTCATCATCTAGGTCAAGTAATAAATCCCCTGTTGCAGGTTTATACCCATCTTGTTGTAGTTTCTCTGCAATCTGGTTCCACATCTTATAAATCTCATCCATCTGTGGATGGGATGCATCTCCAGCTAAAAATTCATGGGTTATCCCATTAAGGCTGATTGCACTGCACCCTGGAAGTTTTGAAACTCCCTGGTTTTTCATCCGGCTTCGCACTTGGACTGCCTGGTCCCATTCCCCATCTGCAGCATGGATACTTGCCAAGTGAATATACCGGCCACCATGTGCAGGGTCAACTTCAATCAGGATTTTCCCTATCTGCTTCCCTAACTCAAGATGTCCTTGAATCCGGCATGCATTGAGCAGTGCCCCCCAAATTGCAGGATTTGGGTTTAAGGGCATTTTCTCAATTAGGTCTTTTGCTTCCAGAAGCAAACCAGCTCTGCCTAGAAGGTCTACCATGCACCCATAATGCTCTATTGTTGGGTTTAATTTATAATCTGTCATCATGGTCTTGAACAACAATTTACCCTCATCAACCAGCCCTGCATGACTACATGCAGTCAAAATTGCTGTGAAGGTTATCGAGTTTGGCTTGATTCCTGCTTTCTGCATCTTCATAAACCAATCAAGAGCTTCTTGTCCCTGCCCATGTATTGCAAAACCATTAATTATTGCCGTCCATGCAGAGATACTTTGCTTCTCTAGTTTTCTGAAAACTTTTAGTGCTTCATCCATGTCACCACACTTGACATACATGTCTATAAGAACACAACCCAGGATTGGATCAATTTCAATTCCATTCTTGTCTATATAGGTGTGAATCCATCTGCCTTCATCCAATGATCCAAGATGTGCACATGCTGAAAGTGAGCTTACCAGTGCTACATTGTCGGGTTTGATGCTTGCAACTTGCATTTCATGAAAAAGCTTAAGAGCTTCCTTGTTCAGGTTTGCTGCAACAAAGCCAGAGATCATTGCCGTCCATGAGATCACATTCTTTACAGGCATATCTTTGAAAAGTTTACTAGCCGTATCCATGTCACCAGATTTTGTATACCCATCAATCATTGAGTTCCAAGAAACAATGTCTCGGTGGGGGAGCCTGTCAAAGAGAAGATGTGCAGATCTAATGCTGCCAGAGATGGCATAAACATGAAGCAAGGAATTTGTGGCATACATGTCCAAGCCAAACCCTGTTTTTATGATTTGAGCATGGATTTGTTGGGTTTCTTCCAAGGCTGACATACGGGAACATGCTTTGAGCAGGAAAGGGAAGGTGTAAGCATTGAGTGGGGCTGAATGACATAGCATTTGATGGTACAGAAACAGGGCTTCTTTTGGTTCATTGCTGTTTGAGTATCCTCTTATCATGGTGTTCCACATGAAAGTATTGCGTCTGCTGATTCTGTCAAAAACCTTCCGAGCATATATTAAGTTTCCAAATTCCAGTGAGGTACTGAAAGTTAGAAGCCTGCTCACTGGAATAGGGTCTATAATGAGACCTGTTTTGTAAATGTGAGCATGAATCTGCTTTAGTTCCATCATATTTGTACATCTTTCAAGCAGAGACAGCGTCTGTGGTACATTTGACTCGAAGGTGAGCTGATTTGGCAGATTCAACAAAATAGGTGCCATTGAATTTTTGATTAGTGAAAAACTTGTTACAGACTCATGGTGAGAAGATAATGCGAACATATGGAATCGTTTCTTGTGGCTTTAACTTCTTCAGGAATTTGGATAAGGTTCCTGATATTTGACGGGAATATTTTTTTCTTTATTTGTAGGGTCACTTTTTGCTGGTCCCGTTGTCATTGTCATCAACTATTGCAGATGAGCTTTTTTACATATTTCATAAATTGTGGTGCTCTTGTTTGGACAAAAGCCCTTCTCTGCTGATTGGAGTTGTAATTTTCCTCATCATTAAATGCATCTCAAATTCACGTCCATTCACTTTGAGAACCTAAACATGGTCAGATAATTCTGCTTCATCATCTTTTTCTTTTCTCTTGAAAGTAAATCCGCTTCATCCTTGACATCACATTGCAACATGAACAAATTGTTGCTGGCTAGCTGCCTTTGTACAAGAGTGAAACAATAAATTTGGGCCATACAAGGTAGAGATGATGGTCAGTGATATTATGGGTATTCTCTCATTCAACTCGATTGCCTAGGCTTAGCAACATTTGAAACAGAAGCTTTTGATGATGACCATTTTTAAGAGGGCTATGATTCTAGACACTCATTTATTAAACAGGACTACAAAGAGAAGCCCCCTCAATAAGCTAATGACTCCAAATTTTTAATTGATCAAAGTTTGTTGGTACTGAATTAGAGAACTACAAGACATGCTTGCAGAAACATAGTGATGCAGAGATTTACTAAAATGAGCACTTATTGAAAATGATAATAAAATGAATGATACAGCATAGTTATGCATTGTGTAGCACACTGCTATAGCGATAATGTTTACCAATACATAGCCATACAAGCTTAAGCAGAGCTCAATAGGGAAGTGCTGACTGGCAAGGTTTACCTATCAGGTACAATATGCTTATACCATGGGAGCCTATTAAAAAATATATATATATATATATATATATATAAATAAAAAAACTTAATCAAATGAGATCTGGAAGTACCCACAGCCACAGAATCATCCTCGCTCCCACAGTAAAAAGAAAATGAATCACATGGATGAGACTTTATCAGATTGATTGATTTTTCCTTTAAAAAAAAATTATTTTCTTGTTTCTTTTAATTTTCTTTTCTGCGAACAGAAATGGTGGATGCAGCAATTTTTAGCAACTCAAGTTGAAATTTTTTGGCCCCTTACTACACTGATAAGGGTTTGCTAAAAAAAGCCCCCATATAAAAAGAGAGAAGCAGGACATAAAAAAAAACAAGAATAGGAAAGCTTCCCGCTTAGAAAAATCTCCAAGTAATCTACTCAATCAAAATCCAACTCTCATGAACATTTACCATGATTTGAGAAAACCTCGAAGTGTATCAGACAAGAATCACTATACCAAAAGACAATGACAGAGTCATATCTAAACTAAAAGCCATAAGAACAGCAAAAGAAAGAGAACCCCTCCCAGAGCTCAGAAAAGCTCAAGTAGAGATGAATTTACAGAGCAAAATCCCTCCCTCTGGCCTCACCAACAACAAGCCTCTTTACAATGACCAGATGGTTTTCAGACCTTGCTCCTTCAGGAAGCTAACATAGAAATGACGCACACCAACAATATAATCACCATGACAGCCCAAACCCAGTAAACCCATGCCTTGTTCTTCTTCATCTGATTGGCATAGTAAAGACTGTTAGTTCCACCACTGATAAAGTGACCAGCATTGGCCACATTCTCTTCAATATCATCCATCTTTTCCCCTTGTGTCTCAACCAGAACAGCCATGTCAAGGAAAATCTGATGAAGCTTAGTCAAGCTCCTCTGAATATCCATCAAAGCCTCATGCCTCTCTTTA
Source organism: Castanopsis chinensis (assembly GCA_032878915.1). Classification (NCBI taxonomy): domain Eukaryota; kingdom Viridiplantae; phylum Streptophyta; class Magnoliopsida; order Fagales; family Fagaceae; genus Castanopsis; species Castanopsis chinensis. Next base: position 3,595,968 of record JAVQMG010000122.1, on the reverse strand, counting down.
CTCCTCAAATCTAACTCAGTATTCCCTTCAAACAATTGAACTTTCACAGACCCTGAAATCATCTTGTCAATCACCTCCTGACTCGGTACTTCACCGGTTGCCGTGTAGTACCTCCTCTTGAGATCTTCCTTATGATCTGATAGAATTTGTTCTCTCAAAGATTGGAAATCATTCATCATGTCCCTAAGCTTCACTCTCAAACCACTTGTGACTAATATCCTTGTCCTATCAACATGACTTCCCTCTTTATATGCTTCTGAGACTCTGCGATTAGTCACATTGGATTGATCAACCGCTTCTAGCCTTGCCTTGACAATCTTGGCTTTGCGAAGTACAGCAACCATGTCTGAGTCCATTCGGTCTCTCAGCCCTCGAAGAATTTTGGCGCTATGGGTGGACTTAGACTCTTCATTCAGGTGTTGAAGATCAAACAAGAGATTGGTGATCTCTTCCATTTCAGCCTTGGTTGCATCCACTTCTTGAAAGAACTGAGAGAGGTTCTGTTCATCAGAGGGGTTGATTTGGCTTGCTTCAAGGTCAATTTCGGCTTCAATGTCCTTCTTTGCCTGTTTCTTCAGTTCCACATAACTTAAGAAAGATTTTGTCATCAGATCATTCATCTTTGCAATCAATTTGCAAAACCCACCTGCCAAAATGTCAAGAAAATTATTTACGAAATTGAATTCCACTTGGAAATAAACCAAGAAATTTCATTTTAGAAGAGAAGTTCAAGAAATGTACCTTTAATGATTCGAAATATGAATTTGACTTCCCAAGATTCACCGATTCCCTTCAGATTACTACTCCAAGAGATCTAAGTAAAACACATAACGAGCATGAAGTTTAAGACGTGTATTCAAGAAATGGAAACAACAAAACATCAAGAACACTACACATAAAGTACACTAGAAATATCAAAAACCAATAGAAACCGTGGGAATCAGTTGTTTTAAAAATGGGTTTGGAAATCAATGAAAACCAAACTATTAGCCCCATGAAATTCTCAAATCTTTGGTAATTTCAAAGTTCTAATTCCTAATAAAAATCATAAAAATAAAAGTCCAAGAAAACCCATCAAAGATAATACCCAAACAGGGAAACTAAATAAACCATGGAAATCAGCGAGTCCAAGAATGGATTTGCAACATGAAAATGAAACCCCCCATCTTCTTCTGTATTACCGATTAAACAAACACATGGGTCTTAAATCTTACTGAATCTTTTGCAGTTTGAAGTGTCTAAAACCTATGAAAACCAAGAACAAAAAAAGAAAGAAACACAAAGTGGGTTTGTTGTAAAACCTTGGAGAAATCTAAGACCCTGCGCTTTGAAAGTTTCTGAAATGCCAAAGATGATCACTCTCTCTCTCTCTCTCTCTCTCTCTCTCTCTGTGTCCCTGTGTGTGTGTGTGTGTGTGTGTGTGTGTGTGCGTGGGGGTATGTGATGAGAGCAAAATGATGGGTTTTAAAGAGTGGGAGCAATCGTGATCATTCGGTTTCATTACAGTTCTTTTTATACAGGTGTGTTTGAAAATTGAAATTTTCAAAATTTTCGTTTTTATAACTTGGAAATAGCCGTTCACTTTCTTAAGTCGGTCACGCTTTGCACTCCTTACGACAGCGTTTTAGTTTTTCTTTTAGCACTTATTCTTATTGGGAAAAATACATTTTTTTAAATCTTATAATTTATGGGTGTAGATGTTTCAAATTAAAGTTATAAAAATCATATAATTACGAAAATAACAAATTAATATGAGATATTAAAAATAAGCTAAATAAACCATATAATTCCAAAAGTAAAAAGTAATAAATTAAACACTGAAATTTCAAAATTGGTATTATATGATCACAAATTTTACTATAATTTTGATATAATCAATTGTGACTGAGTGCTTATTACTTTCATATAGACTTATCACTTTTTTTGTACCATTTGCAATTATTTAAATAAGAGTTGTGACAAAAGTTGTGTCCATAGATTTTCTCATTTTAAAAAGTACAAATTAAAACTTAAGCCGATTAAGTGGAATGATATTGTCTTTAGGGTTATTACAGGCCTATTGAAATGAAACAATATTGTGTTTGGCATTTGATGCGGTTGAGTGTCTCTTTTTTTTTTTGGAATTTTAAAATTTTAATTTATTTACTTTTAGAAATTTCAAAATTTAATCTGTTACACTCGTAATATTTCAAAGGAATCATTTTGCTTGTTGATCAGGAGCTCATAAAATCACGCCTTCTATAGTTCTATTTAGACTCTTTTATATGCTATCATCATCATTAATAATCATGCCGGTATTGGTATTTCTTGATCACCATTGGCTAAAAAAACCACTATTGGCCACTTTTCAAGCACTACAAGCCTTTTCATTTTACTGTCAAAAATAGAAAAGAAAAGAAAAGCAATACAAGTTAATGATTACAAGATATTTTGCCATGTTTGGTAGCTTAGTGCTAACACACATTTTTACATTTTAAACAATATTACATACATTTTTACCCACACATATATCAAAAACATCTAAATAACATTACTCAAATTCCTCTACCAAGCGGGCCATTATTTCTTGTTTCTAAAATTATATATTAAGAGTTTTGTAATAAAGGATCCAGTATGGTTCAAACTTCAAATGTACTTTAATGTTCTTGATTAATGGAGTGAATCATTGACAATAAAATGTGTGGAAGTGTGTCCAACACAAAATTTAATGTTACTCTAATTCTAGGAGATTGTTTGGGCTAAAAATCGATTCTACTTAAAGATTTTTTTTTTTGGCCTTGGTGATACAAATCAACTTTTAAAGATTACTCATTCACGTGATCTAGAAAAGTGTCATTCTTTTTTTTGGGTAGAAAGAAAAGTGTCATTCTACTACAGGCTATTTCTTTACATGTGCGAAAGCAACGTAAATGGAGGTCAAAACTATAGTTCATTATTGCATTGTCAACCACTAAAGGCTGACTAAAACCGAGGCTATTTGGCTACATTGTTTGATTAGAAACTTGGGGATTCATCGATCAAGAGCACATTTGTGCGTTTTGTGACAATCTATGAGCTATTCATTCACACGTTCAAGCACTACTTGGACCTTATTGGAATTTGCAGTTTGAAATAGCCCTCAAAAGGCTTTGGTGGAGACAACAGAGGAGTTTTGTTCATTAGGTTTGTTAACATTTGTAGCTTGACTTTTCAAAGCTATTAAGTCGGTTTTGTTTTACGTCCCATTTCGGTCTTGTTATCTTTGTGTGCACAGCGAAGAAGTTATTGACACAAGTTGCGATATGTTAGGAGTTCATGTAGTGTGTGTATATATAGAGAGATTTTTTTTTTCTTGTTACCTCCTGTGACCTTGCTTATTTGTTTAAGGACAAGTGTGCCGCATCCTAGAACAGGAAAGAAGAATTTCTATATTTTTTGCTATATGTGAGAGGACTATTTTGTTGTACTGGTGTTTTGATTTTATGGGATTGCCTTTACATCATTTTTGTATTCTCAATATTTGTTAGTAAATTCTGTCACTCCTAAATGTAGGCCAAAGGCCTAAATGTGTAATCTTTGGCGTTCTTTTTGGTGTATGGTTGCCTTTTTTTTTTCTTTTTCTTTTTTTCATTTATATTATTTATTTTGAAAATCTTTCTAAGGCGGTAATATTTTCACAATTAATCTTAAGGGATAAAAGGGCTATCTAGAGGCACTTTCCCGTAACGAACTAATAGCAATACTTCCACTGTTACAATAAAAAGATGGATTAAATATTCTTCATGAACCACATATATTCCTTGACCTAATTTTCGACATATAGGTATCCTTTATTCGATGGGCAGTATTAAATTTGCGAACTGCAAAAGCAGGAACAAGGATAATAAAATCATTCCATCTGTACTGCATAAAGGAAATTTAAAAAAAAAAACAAGGTTGTCATGAACACATTGAACAGGTATCAAGCTTTGTATATCCATATGCAATATTCAATGGGCCCCCAGCTTCCACTCCTCTAGCTTTTGCCGAAGCCTCTCCTCCGCACGCTCAGCCGCTGAACTCAAAGTTGGCACAAACATATCCTCGAGTTTTTCATCTTCAAACTCGTTCAGAAACTTCTCATTGTTCTCAACCAGACTGTTTGTCGTCTCTCTAAGACTGCGCTTCGTATTTAAATTGACACAAATGAACCTGTCATTCAAGACTTGACGATCAAGTTCTGTTCTCTTGCTTGCTGAAGCTAAATATTGGTTCGTGTTCAAATCCCGATAACTTGGAGTAACCCTTGGACACTTTGAGAGGTCTGGCTTCTCTAGAATCTCTACCCCAACTTCGTCTTTCTCACCACCACATGGAGAAGACCCTGAAATCATCTTGCCAATCACCTCCTGACTCTGCGCTTCACCGGTTTCAGTGTTGCAACTCCTCTTGAGATCTTCCTTGTGATCTAACAGAATTTTTTCTCTCAAGGATTGGAAATCATTCACCATGTCCCTGAGCTCGACTCTCAAACCATTTGTGACTAACATCCTTGTCCTATCAATAGAACCTCCCTCTTTACATGCTTCTGAGACTTTGCAATTGAGCACATTGGATTGATCAAGTTCTTCTAGCCTTTCCTTTACAATCTTGTCTTTGCCAAGTACAGTGACCATGTCTGATTCCATTCGGTCTCTCAGTCTGCAAAGAATCTGGGTGCTATGGGTGCACATTGCCTCTTCATTCAGGTGTTCAAGATCGAACAACAGATTGGTGATCTCTTTTATTTCAGCCTTGATTGCATCCACTTCTTGAAAGAACAGAGAGAGGTTCTGTATAACAGTGGGGTTGAGTTGGCCTGCTTCAGGTTCAAGATCAGCTTCAAGGTCCTTCTGGGCCTGTTTCTTTTGTTCCACATCCATTTGGAAAGAACCCAAGAAATTTGATTTTAGAAGAGAATTTCAAGAAGTGTACCCTTGAAAGATTCAAAATTTGGATTGACTTCCCAAGATTCACTGATTCAATTCAAATTACTACTCCAAGAGATCTACAACAAACACACATAACCAGGATGAAGTTTAAGACATGTATTCAAGAAATGAAAACAGAACAATCAAAAACACTACACATAAATGGGAATTTTTTGATACAAAAATGGGTTTGAAAAACAAACTATTAATCACATGCCATCTCAAATCTTTGGTAATTTCAAAGTTCTAATTCTAAGGAAAAAACCATGGAAGTAAGTGAAGAATGGTGGAAATTAGTCCAAGAAAACCCTCAACGATATTGTACACAAAAAAGAAACAAATGAATATCACAACGAAAATAAACCAATAGAAATCTGCGACTCCAAGAATGGTTTTTGCAACATGAAAATATATAACCCCCTATATTAAGAGTTAAACATATGAAAACCAAGAATAAAGAAAGAAACTCCAAGTGGGTTCTTGTAAAACCTTGGATAAATCGATGACCCTGCTCTTAGAAAGCTTGTGAAGATTTTCCTTCTCTCTCTCTCTCTTCTGAGTGTGTTTGTATGAGTGATGAAGAGCAGAATGTTGGGTTTCTAAATTGAAAAAAAAAACTCCGCAAATGGAGGGGCGCCTTTAAACTTTAAAGAGTGAGAGAAGTTGTGATCATTTGGGTTTCGTTACAGTTCTTTATATAAGCGTGGGAAATTCATATTTGGTTTCTTAAGTCGGTCAGGCTCTGCACTCCTTACGACAGCGTTTTCATCCCCCTTTTTAAAATTTTTATAATTTAGAGGTAGTATAACAAATTAAACTCTATACACAAAGTAAATCCTAAGATTTTAAAAAGTAAAAACTAAACCATTTTATTTCAAAAGTAACAAATTAAATCTAGTCTATTTGATTAGAACCATATTATGTTTGAAGTTTAATATAAATTTAATGTTCATTTCATTAATTTTTAGTCTAGAGGATTTGATTTGTTACTTTTTAAACTATATGGTTTTATTTGTTATTTACATTTTTACCTTAAAATGACAATTTTTAATTTGTTGCATCTTCATATATAGTGTTATATATATATATATATATATATAATCATTTTACTATTTTCTATGCTCTAGATAAACGTTCAAAGGAGTCGTTTAGTTAGTTGACCAAAGGAAATTTTAGAATCACACATTCCCTAATTGTATTTAGGTTCTTCCATATGCTATCATCATCATCATCATTAAGAACCATACCAGATGGTTTAATTGACTAATGGCAAGTTTCAAGCACTACAAGTTTTTCCATTTTGCTGGCCACCAAAAAAATAGGGCACAAGTGGGTAGTTTTGTATGGTTCCAATGCACTTGGATCATTGGCACTAAAGGTATTCCAACAATGTATTGTAAGACACTGTTACTACCAAAAGGCTATGTGAAAATGGATAGAAGGCCGGGGAAATACTGTGCTCTGATTATAAGGATGTGTGACAGGTTTACCGTACAAGTGAAATCCCAATACATTTGGCAAATGGGGAGATAAGAGTCCCCTCCTTCAGTTTACATCATTTTACCAACTTTCATCTATGAAACTGTGGAGAGCATAAAACAACATTGTCACTGATACTAAAATCCTGTGAAAACTCCAAAACAGAAACACTGTTTTGCTATCGTCTACTGCCCTTCTCAGGAATTGATTCACTCTGCCTGTTGTTTCTTGGACTTCTCAGCCTCAAGCTTCCTTAATGTCGTCGAACTTAGTTTCTCTCCACTAGATTCTCCAGAAACCAGATCTACAACTTCAACCTGCAACAGACAGACTCATGATATTAAGGGTTTTTTTTTTTTTTTTTTTTGGGACAAAATTTTCAAGGAACTAAGAACAATTAGAGAATGAACTTTATGTGGATTATATAATTTTCCACACGGATCTCATATAATGAAACTAGAAACTCAAACCTTCAGTTGCAAAAGGCCTCTGTCAGCTCTCTTCTTATTAACGGACAGTCCACCTGGCAATGTCTCCTTGCTGGCAAAGAAAACAACTAAATCAAAAATTTTCTTCTTGCACTTTTTTAGAAGACTATAAGACTATTACAACCCAGGCAGACTCAGGTAACTCGACCAGTTCTTTCATTGTTCCTTTCCCACAATTAAATGAAAATCACAAAGATCCCTAGAACAATGGGCCAAAAGAAATTCACGCAACCGCTCAACCAGCCTAGTTCAGAGGCAGGCATTATGTGGATATCCCTGCAGGCCATTATCTAGATCAACTTTGAACTAACACGTACATGTCAAAAGGTCAAAAAGAAACAAACTTGTCAAAGAACTGGAGACATCTAAGATGCCTTATCTTAGAACTACTAAGATGCAAAAACAAATTCATTAATAATACACCTGACAACAATAGCCTCCAAATTTTCATCCACAATTGAAGGGCCATAGGGATCTGTAATAGGCTCAGCTTGCACGACCAGCTCCGGCTTGATAGACTATGCATATATAAATACAGGAAATTAAAACTTGAATTGTCATTGTAAGAGAAAAACATGTACACAGTTATGCTGTTAGAAACCTTGTGGAAATTTTTATGATGCATTGCATTCGAGGTTGCAGGCTTGATAGTACATATGTTTTGCAACCAAAAGTCCACTCACATGGCAACTTTCAGTTCAATTAACTTCCACCAGAATAAAATACTAGCTCTCTCTTTCCCTTTTACCTCTTTAAGGTTTTGTTGATATGGACATCCCACTTTCAGACATGTGGCAGTTGCCATCATGCTAAGTTTGACACACGACAGGATGGTAAGGATTGAGGGAAAGATGAACCTAATCAATCCCGCACTCTCAGATACAGTACATAAATATGCCTATATAGCCCTTAAAAAAATTCTTCTTGTACCATATACCTTGATGTAATTTTTGACATTAAGCATCCTTTCCTCGATGGGCTGTATTAAATCTGAGAACTGCAAAAGATGGAACATATATATAAGATCATGCTATCTGTACTGGATAAAGTAAAATTCAAAAAGGAATAACGAGCACAAGGTTGTCAGCAACAGAGTCCACGAATGAGACAAAGAAGGCCATCAATGAGACCTGAACCACAACACCATATTCTACATACTAATTTTGAACGTATGATTGATGCAGTTTTTTCATTTCATCAATTATAAATCATCCAACTACAAAGAAGACTTGAGAATTATTACATAAATCATTCTAGAGTCATTTTAAAACAAACAAATACTAGTTGTGTGCTCTGGAGAAAATAAATACAATTTGCCACAGAATAGGTCATGTTATCTTCTAGGTGTATCACTCCACAAGATAAGTTCAGCCTAACAACTTCTATCTGTTTATAATTCTAGCGTTAGAACAAAGAAATGAAATTTAAAATTTCAGTTAGAGCTCGACATGCCACCTTAACAGATTTTTTTTGTTCCCATGATTGCTGGTCACAATAAGACAGAAACTTTGTCAAACATTGAAAAAAAGATGATTAACAACTGAAAATTTGTACCACAAATCAAATTAAAAGAAACAAAATACCGCAAATGATATTCATCCATCAAAAATATATTTTAAAAAATGTAATAATAACAGTAAAAAAAAGGCTTGTGAAAACAAAAGTTATATTCCAAATTAGAAAATGCAAGAGCTACAAACTTGTTTACAAACAACTGATATGGTGAGTGGTTATTGGTGAGTGAAAAAGTGATGTAAATGATGGGCCTAGATGAGAATCACTAAGAATTTGTATCATCAACGATTTGTAAAAATGTTGTAAGAAAGTTTATGACTGTTACTCTTCCCAATCTAGTTGAACACTAAATGTTCTTTACCAACTGAAACCCAAGCCATTCAATAGCTTCCAACGCTAAAATTCCATGGTCCATGCCACCTAAAGCCATCTTTTCCTTTTGTGGGGACATCACAAGATAAGCACATGTCACCAAAACCATACAACAACACATGAGCTACCTAAACAACCATGACTATGAATAGCAAAAGCACCCTTCAAAGGGATTAACGAAATTCTATACTAACTTCTAAAAAAGCCATTGTAGCTGCTTAAGGTTACCATTACAAAATTTAACATGAACCCAGATTTCAAAGGGAGATATAAATATAATATAAGTAAGCATAACTTGTAAAAATAAAAAAGAAGTTGTGAAATCATATAGAACTACCACAATTGCAAAAATAAAAAACAAACCTGTTTTTTAGTCAACATAGGACCGTCACAAACTCCAACCACTATCCGATCCTTTGCCAGCTCCGCCGCCGCCTAAAAATATACCATTTTTCTCCATCGTCAACTCCCAAAAATAACAACAACAGCTACAACAAACAAACAAAAACACACACACACACACACACACACACAGAGTGTTTGTGTAATTGTGTGAATGAGTGAGAGAGAGAGAGAGAGAGACCTTGAGAAAGAGGCGGTGACCGTCGTGTAAACGGTCAAAGGTACCACCGAGGACAACAGCTGCGTAGGAATTTGGCGGAGAAATCTGGGACTTTACCAACGGATCCGACATTATTAGTTTTTACGAACTCGAAGTCTAGTCTGAATATCTCAGGCGTGTGTGAGGTCGCCTAAGCCCGAAGCTGTCTGTTGTTTTTTTTTTTTTTTTTTTTAATAGTGAGAAACCAAAGCACAAAACCAACTTCGCAACAAAAAGCAAAGCAATCGCAACTACTACTACTACGACTTTTATTATTATTATTATTTTTTTATGTCATGGGAATTTCGGCTATTAAAAAAGGGATTTTTGGGGTTTTGTTAGGTGCGGCTGGTTGCCGTAAGGTACAATGAACCTGGACTTTTTTTGGGTCAACGTTCAACAAATTAAATGGGATCTAATCTGATATGATAGTTAACAAACGAAGAAACAAATACTTAACGTAACGGTAAAGGTGTTGAAATTGAATAGGGACGCAAAGTGCTTCACCTAATTTGAGACCAAAGCCCGAGCTTCGCATTAAAAAGTGTTTTTTAAGTACAATACTACCAGTGCAGGCTGTGCTCATGTGTGACCATTTACCTTTTCAGCTGCCGCAAATATTTTTTTTAGTATAAAAACCTATTTTTCCTATTTTATATAACAACTTCTAAAATATGTTCATATCATATTATCTATTTTATTTTAATATAATATTAATTTTTTTTTTTTACTATTTCATTAGATGGAAAAAGAAAGACTAAGAGAATTGAATAAAATATTGATATACATAAAACAACAGCTGTATATAGTTACACGATTAGTGTAACTAAAATGTAAATTTACACAATTTTATATGAGTTGACATGTGTGATTTTTGAAATTGAATGTGCAAAATTTAATCTTTAAGCTATTATGCATCGGTTGATGTGCTAATGAGATATTTTAAGCAAATGCCAATTACTACTACTACTACTACTACTATTGTAACACAAATTATGGCACATGAATTTATAAGTATATTCAAATTAACAGTTGTTTTTTGTATTTTTCTTGATGAGGCTTTTGTTAATTTTTATTTTAAAAAAAAAAGTAATGCTAAGAATACTACAAATTTTATTACATAAGTTAAGACCATACACTTTAAAAGATACCATTGAGCTATCACTTAATCCAATACTTTTGTTTCAACTTTTAAATGCAAAATAAATTTAATATTTTCTATTCAGATTTAATTTAAGAGTCCACTTAATTTATTTATTTTTTTACTTTGAGGTTAAAACAATAAAACTTATTAGTTATGACATCATTTTAGGGTTCAATTTAAATTGTCCTCACATTTTACATTTTAGTGTAATTTATTTTTCTTTATAAAATAATATACAATTAAATTGGTTACTTTAGCACAACAATTAGCATGAAAGAATTAGGCCATGTTTGGTAATTGTTTTCATTTTCTATTTTTGTTGTCTTGTTTTCAAGGGAAAAAGAAATAAACAATTTTTTTTTTTCTGTTTTCAAAATGAAAAACACATTTGGTTAGTTCAAAGGAAAAACACATTTTCCAAAAACAAAATTCAGGAAATTTGTTTGGTAGTTGTTTTTAAAAGAGTTGAATTTTGTTTTGTTTGTTTAATTTTTTTAAAATTATATTTCTTCTAATTCAAAAACACATTTGCTCCAAAGTATTTAAAATCCTTACACCTAGAGGAATTATAAAATCAAATGTTTTGTATATAACATTCAAACCTGAAACTGTAATCATATATGTAAGACTGAAACTATAACACTTTAATCAAGTGTTATAAAAGATAATCAATAACTAAAGCTTATAACATGGCATCAATGCCACATAATCAATTTCATCAAAAAAAAATACCAATGCTCTAGCAATTTCGCAATAATCCATAAACAACGAAAAAAGGAAAATACTCATACCTTTGAGTGATTAGGTCCCTAAAATTATAAAGCTCTTCAAAAAATCTGACAGACCTACACAGACCTGCTACATCACACACACACACACACAAAGAAAAAGAAAAGAAGAGTGAGATAATGAATAGAAAAGGAATGGTAGAATTTGATGAAAAACAAAAAGCAATCTTGAAGGACAATCCGGTAAAAACCAATCACTTACCTTACAGGTGGTTCTCTCAGTCAAGGTTTTCTTTGTGAGGAAGATGGAGGCGCAGAGGTAGACAGAGGAAGTAGAGGTGTAGAGGAAGATATTAGTGTTCATCAAATACGATTTAGGTGCTAATTGCTAAATATTGAGTGAAAAAAAGTGGAAGCGTGGGAAAATAAAAATCAGTGTGGATCAAACCAGTGTGCTAGTTCATTAATAGGCCGTGTAACTAGCGTGTTTTTCAAAGGAGAGTGAAGACTGAAAAATAAAAACAGCTCAAAACCAATTTTCACTTTCCTTCACAATATGGAAATTGAAAATAGTTTTTGATTTTTGCCTAAAATAAGTTACCAAACAAGTTTTTTGCCTTAGGAAATAGAAAATTGTTTTTGAAAACAGAAAATTGAGAAAAAAAAAATAGTTATCAAACATAGCCTTAAATTTTGATATTTTATTGTACTTGAATTTAGCTTGTTTAGTTGGTAATAATGGTGTCAAAAGCTCTGTTGCTTAATTGGCACTTTCTGATGTTTCTAACGGAGATGTCAGCTTCAAAATCTTCCACCCATTCAAATTCTTCCACCCTCTTCTATCAAATTATATCTTTCTTTGTTTAATTTAGAACCACCTCCCCACTTTGGCTTATTCCCCTAAAAATGCCGAGTCCATAAAATCAAATTATTTCAGCTATGATTCCTAAAATGGTTGTTTCTGGCAAACTAATTGTTAAAATGAAAATGTAAAAACTGGGGCTGTTTTGAAGCTATTTTAAAGTATGGGTCTACTTTGAATAGTATGTTATAAACAACATTTTAACACTGACATAGCACCCTCAAAAAATAAAAAATAAAATCACCCACCCAGAAATCATGTCTTCATTTATCACCCGCGTCCACCAAAAAAAAATCAGACAAATGGAGAACGGAGGAGCAACAACACAAGCTACATCAACACCACCGATAATTACGCAAGGAGGAGACAGCACATTCACATGGCCAAGTAGAGAACAAATAAAAATTTTCTCAAAATTTGCTGATGATAATTAGCACATTTCGAATACCAAAAGAGAAGAAACTGTATGAGAAAAATGACTTTAAAACAATTATGGCGCAAAGGAGAGAACAATGGGAAAGAAAGCTTCCTACATTCAAAATATTAATTTATCCAAAGTTTGATTACGATTCTATTATTACAATATGTGAGCCACAACATGCATTAGAGAAACTAGCAATGGAAAGTTTTGAAATTCTGATCAAATCTGTTCCAGTTCTAATAATACAAGCATGAATAAGGGAGCACTATTTAGAAAACATCATCATGAACTATGGCATTGCAGCATTCCATTCAGAACCACTGAAGTGGTCATCCGTCCAAAAATGTAATAAACCATCACCACATGGAGAATGTATGGAGTAGACAATTATTCCCTGATTATATTTGCTCTGGTGAATTAAAAATGCCACAACAATACTTGAAACAAACGACAATTGTACATGGATAATCGGTTATGACTGCTTAACTACAGCAAAACACTCGTTTAGGAATTTATGAAGCTCTGATGAATATAGGCTGGGGAATGTCCTGTAATGGTCAACATGAGGGGAAGACCCAAAGTTGAAAGTCCTTACCTTTCTCCCCATCTGCCTCTGTTCCTCAACAAACAACTCTACAGACTGAAATGTTATGACTTTGTCAGCTGTACTATAGAGGTAAAGCTGAGGACAATAAGGCTGGTTTTGTGAGAGGTTGGACACAATCTTTGTTAACCTCCTGCGAAACCAGAAAGAATTAACTGCTATCATAATATTACAGTTTTCTACAAAAGCCAGTTACTTGTCATCTTGGGAATAATTGATACGATTAGCAACATACTTGCAGACCATTTAGTAGAAAAATATGATAGCAATGTTAAAATACGTAGATACTTACGATTCAACATCAGGCAACTTTAACAAGACAGAGAAAAGCCTCTCTAAAACTGATAGAATCACAGTTTCAACCATTGGAGGTTCATTCCCTTGCATCTTTGACAATCTCACTTCACTTCTGGTTTCATTCGTTACAGAGTTTCGCTTCTTCAGTAGAGCAGTAGAAAATCCAGCTGCCCACACCTGTCAGGGTAATGACATGTTATCATCCAAAATATTTGCAGCTTATCAGAATGAGAGTGCTAATAACATCCTCGAGCAATACACTAATCAGAAGTAATTTGAAGCTGGAAATCAGAATAAATTAAAACAAGCCAGAAGTCTTACTTTTACTTAAAGTTGGAAAAATGTGATAAAAAAAGTTAATCTATATAAACATTCTAGCAACAAGTGGTTATATCTTTTATGAGTGTTTAAGAAGAGAGGAGATTCTAACAAATATTTGGACATCATGGGAAATATACATTAATACATGTGCATTTGGGGCCCCACTCTTTGATCTTGTGTGCAAAGTCATGCTCCTTGTCCTGGAATAGACCTAGATATTCCATGACCATCCAAAACCTTGCTTGAATCATGATGCTAGTATGAAAAAATGGCAATTCTATCATGTTGAAACATGATTGAAACCTTGAACAAGGTTGAAACAAGTTTTCAAGGAACTCAAGAACTTTCAGCTTCCAAAGACCTTCTCATACATACATTGCCCACTTGCATTAAAGTTGGTATTGATGAGATCAGTTTTTAAAATTTTGAAAATTAGTGATGGTTTTTAGAATTCAAGGGTTGTCGTAAAGATAGACATTATTCACAATTAAAATTTAAGGTTTGTAAAATTTAGCATTATTCACAATTACAATTCCAACTTTAATTAAATCACACAATAGAGCTGCTACCATGTAAAAACAAATTGGTCAAAATACACTGCTGGTCCCTAAACTTTAATTCATGAGTTTTTTAGTCCTTGAAGATTCAGTGATAGATTTTAGTCCCTAACAAACTTAAAGTGGTCGCTTTTAGTCCATAAGGAGTAATGATGTGTCAATTTTTTGTTTGGCCATGTCATTTAAGGAACTAAAAAAAGATCACTTTAAACTTTGGGACTAAAATCGCTTGTGCTTATTAGGGACCAATAGTGTATTTAAGCCAAACAAATTTCATTATCTTAAAAAAAAAAAAAAAATTAAATCAGTAAGTTTTGGCCCAAGGAGAGAGGGAAAGAGAAAATGAGAAATTCAAACTGGTAAATTTCAACATCTTTTTAAGAGAACCTTGGCTCATCTCAAGCTGCTTTCAAAACAGGCCAGATCGATAATAGTTTATTTGGACTGACTGGGGTGATTAGCACAGTTGAATGTACTTAAAAGTCACTCTATTGCTATTTAAGAATTCTCCCTGCCCAATGTCAATGTACAGATCTGCAGCTCTGCTTTTTAAATATTGCAGAAACTGCTATCTACTGACGCAGGACAACCAGAACAAAACTGAAAACAACGGAAAAATAAATGATATGACCTAGGAGTCAGCACCTAGGCCTTGCTTGGAGTCAGCACCAAGCGGGGAACCACTAGGAGTCAGCACCTAGGGTAGACCTGGAGTCAGCACCAGACCAAAAGGAAGACCAAACGGCCATTTTTTTTCATTCATCAAAATATCAACTATCTCCTCAAGGAGTACAATAAGTTGCTTATATAGAATTGCTAAACCCTAGTTCTAATAGGCTAGGAAACCCTAATTGCCTTATTACAGAAATAATCTTGCTTCCAAATTAAAATACTAATAGCCCAATAAACTAATAGGACCTCCAAATTAAAATAATAATAGCCCAATAAACTAATAGGACCTAAAACATAAAAATACAATTGACTTGCAAACATAAATAATATTAAATAATAATTTTCTTGCATCTCCTGCATCATACTTAGATTAATATGTCCTTTACTTGGGAAAAAAGAATGCTTCAAAGATGAGAATAGTGGTCCAAGAAGAGAAGAATCATTAATGATCATCTAAGATTCTAAGGCATAAAAGTGGCCAAGAAAAACAACTAAGTAATTAAATAGATGTAAAAAATAAAGCACTTTCAACACAAAGCAAATGACTCTATGTTACTGGCTTGCTTGAAGATTGATGTTTCCTGTTTTTCTTTTTTTCCTTTGGTTAGAATGAAGAAAATTTTATATCACGCCGTAGAGAGTGTTATTATTATCAAGGAATGAAAGAGGGAGGAAACAAGCTCATGCATTACTATGCCAATCAGCTGCTTTAACAACAAGCTCATGCCAATCATAGCAATGCATCGAAGCCTTGAGTAGAAATGATTGCGGACAAGTTACAATCATGATTAAACTTACTAAAAGGTGCTTCCAATTCTAATTGTGAGACACAAAAATTTCACTGAACTAAAAAATGGTATGATGTTTGGCCCCATGCAATGTGTGTATTAATTCATTTCATCTAGTTGCAAACCATTATCTAAAATAAACAAACACATCCACAACCACCCACACACTCACACACATCTTTCATCTTTAAGCTATATTAACAATGCTACATAACAATTATAAAAGAAGCATAGTCTATCAATCAAAAGCTACTATCACCCTCAATTAGGCACCGCTGCAGCGCAAAACACAATAAGCATTGCAAAATGTACATTCATGAAATCAAACATATTAGACTAGTAGATGTTTTTTCAATTTTTAGTTTCTACCTTAGGATTAAATGGCTCCGCTGCTCCCGAATCAACAATGCATCCTTTAATCTTTTCCATCAGATCTTCTCTACCCTTCAAAATCTCAAGAATGGAACCATAGCTGCAAAAAAAAAAAAGCAAGGCAAACAACAATCAATAAACACCGACACGCAATCCTTTAAAACCAATGGAAGCGTAATTTCAAAGTTTTAAGAGAGCAATCAACCTACACAAACCAACCGGTATTGCTGAATGTGTGGAAAACCAAGCAGCGTTCTCTACCATCCTCTTCCTTGTCCGAAACCCAGGATACAAGCTCGTTGGCCAAAGCCGCGATTCGCTGCTCAATTCTGTGGCCTAAATCAAACCACAGCAGCTCGCCGACATCGACCACGAAAGTCAACGCATGAAAGCCCCTGGAATTGTACCACTCCACGTATTTCTTGAGGTGCTTGGTCTTGGAACCGAGCCAACCCAACAACACCACCGTCACTACCGGCTCTTTGTCACCCACAAGTACTCCTCCATTGGTGGTGGATCTCTCTGGAGCACGACTCCACGCGAAAACGCCGTCGTTTGATGAGCGCGCGAGGAATTGGTCGTAGTAATTGTTGGTGGTAGAGATTGGGTTGGAAAACAGAAGAGACGAAAAGGAGAAGGGGTTTGGGTTAGGGTTTATAGGATTGGCTGAGAAGGAAGAGACAGTGAGAGATAGCGCGCATTGGGGTCTCGGTCTTGGTCTTGTTACGGCGTCGTTTCGGCGGTGACGTGAAATGAGAGAAGACGCGTAATACGGTGCCGTTTTGGCAAACACTTGGCGGTTGAGAATGGAGTTACCACAGAAGAACTTAACCGGAGCTTCCATAGCGGAAAATTGCAATTTTTTTATTAATAAAAAAGTGCTAGGGATTAGTGTGGTTACCTACTGTAGCTGTAGGAGCTAAGAAGAGGAGCATTACCAGTTTGGAATGGTGCCACGTGGCATCCTAATCGCAGGGCTACGGTAAGGGTAGGGGGGGCATTCCCAGCTTCAGCTACCTAACCGGTGGCGGTAGCTGAGAACGCCGTCGTATCAGGGGGAGAGAAATGCGTTTTAGATCCGAAGAAGAAGAAGAAGAAGAAGAAAGAGTTGACTGAGAGTAATGACTAATGAGTGACGAGTGAAGACAGAAAGGAAGAAGAGAAGGGGAATTCTTTTTGCTTCTTGGCTGAATGGCAGTATTGGCTTGACAGGCGGCGGCCATAAATCACACATACTACTCACCGTTTTTTCATTCTCTCATTAACTGTTCATCACATTGTTGAGACGACTGGCCGTTTTTATTGCTGAAGAGTGAAGACCCATTTCTTAACGGGTCATTTGTTGGGTAGTAAAACGGGTCATGGGTTTGCTTTAGTGGAAAAATAGGTTTTAATTTTTTTTTTAATATTAAAAATGTTACCGCACAGTTAACATAAAGACTAATTCCACTCCTTTTTTTTTTTTTTTTTTTTTTTTTTTTAATTTTATGAACCAATTAGAGTCCATTTGGATTGAGCGTTTTACTGAAAACTAAAAGTTGAAAACTAAAAACACTGTAGCAAAATAATTTTTAAATATGTAAATAGTACTGCGGAACCTATTTTTAATAAAAAATTGCTGAAAAAGTATATGTACAGTGCATGAATAGTGCGCGCATAGTACGCACACAATGCACACACTGCGCACTGTCCCCCTAACAGCAGAAAAAAAATAAAGAAAAAAAAGAAGTCTAAAACATAGACTCCAAAACGTGGACACAAAACCCACTATCCAAGCCGCACCTTAGTTGTTATCCCGTGCGTTGCATTGGATAGTTAAATAAAAATTATATATATTTTTGCTTGAATGTATAATCAACTATATGCTATTTATTTAAAAGTAATGACGTTAAAATAAATTAGTAATTGCCCTGAAGAATACATTTGTATATTCATATTCTTCATGTTTAGAAAAACTTTCATTTAAATTTAGCAGAACTAAAGTAGACCAATGTGCTATGTTAAAATAGCTCAGTAAAAGCGTAATAACAATAAATGTTATGTTTAAGATTTTAGATATTACGAGTTTAACATATATATATATATATAATTTGGGTTTAGAATAGGTGCTCTCAACCCAAATCTACATTTTCCCATTATATAAGTGCACAAAAATGGATTGAAGGCATTGAATGGACCGAATTGGAAAAAATAGAAACGAATGACCTAAGTGGACAGCATAGGAGCAAAGTAGACCAAATTAGACTAAAGTGGACCAAATAATACTAAATGAACCAAAGTGAATCAAATAAGGCTAAATAGACAAAATAGACTAAATATGGCTGAACTGAACTGCATAGAACCAAATGGACTGAATAGGCCAAAGTGGATTAAATAGGACAAAATAAGGGCAAAGTGGATTGAATGGACTGAATAAGACTGAATTGGACCGAATAAAACCAAAGTGGTCAAGATGCACCAAATAGAACCAAAGTGGATTGAATAGGACAGGATAAGATCAAATTGGATCAAATAGGGCCAAACTGGATTGAATAGAACAAAATAAGGTCAAAGGGGATAAAATGGACTGAATAAGACTGAATTGGACCGAATAGAATCAAAGTGGATTAACTAGGACTGAATAAGATCAAATTGAACCAAATTAGACTAAAGTGGACTGAATAAGACCTAATTACCAAAGTGGACCGAATATAACCGAAGTGGACAGAATGGACAAAATTGGACCAAAGCAGATTAAATAGGACTGAATAAGACCAAAGTGGACACAATATGGACCGAAATTACCGAATAAGACCGAAGTGAACCGGATAGAACCAAAGTGAATTGAATGGGACCGAATAAGATCAAAGTAAATAAAATGGACAAAATTAGATCAAAGTGGACCTAATAGGACCAAAGTAGATTGAATAGGGCCTAATAAGACCAAAGTGGATAGAATGGACCAAATAAGATTGAAGTGGACTGAACATGACTGAATAGGACCAAAGTGGATTGGATAAGACCGAATAAGACTAAAATGGACAGGATGGACCAAATAAGACTGAATTGGACCGAATAGGACCAAATTGGATAGGATGGATCAAATAGACCGAAGTGGATTGAATTTGATAGCACTGAATAAGACCAAAGTGGACAGAATACTAAATTAAATAGATCAAATAAGACTGAAGTGGACATTGTAGAATTGAATGGACGAATAAAACTAAAGTGGACCGAATAAGACCGAAGTGGATTGAATGAGATAGAATAAGGCCAAAGTGGACCGAATGGAACTGAAGTGGATTGAATAGGACCGAATAAGACCAAAGCGGATCGTCCTATAAAAAAAGAAAAAGAAAAAGACCAAAGTGCACCGATTAGGATCGAATAGAACTAAAGTGAAATGAATAGGACCAAGTAAGACTAAAGTGGACAGAATGGATAGAATAGGACCAAAGTGAACCGAATATGACTGAAGTGCATCAAGGTGGATAGAATGGACCGAATAGAACCAAATACGACCAAAGTGGACCAAACATAAATGAGTGGACCGATGAAACAAGTTGTACCAAATAAGACCAAAGCGGATCTAATAGAACTGGAAACTTTTTTATTTTTAAATTTTAGTCTTTAGATGTTAGTTTAATGGATAATTACCATTTTCTCTAAATGAAGACCAAACATTTTTTTTAAATGGGAAAGATCAAGAATTTTTGTTTGAAAAGTTAGTTTAATTAGTATATCACTAATAAGTTGTAACAATATTTTTGGCTCTTATCCACCAACTTTTAATATGAGGTTGTAGCAATTTGTTGGCTATATCATTGAATTCCATAATTAAAAATATTAAATCCACCTTAAAAAATTTAGAAAAATTTTCAAAACATTTTTACGACACTGTCACAACAAATCATAAGTGATTAATTGTTATTGATTCTAATTTGAACCTGTCACTAAAATTGCTTTTTACTTCATTAATAATAACATGTAATAATTTATCAAATAAAATTTGTCAAGAAAATATTATCACGTAAACATATATAAAATGAAATATCAGAAAAGCCAAGAAGCAATAGAAAAATATCTCATTTGGCTTTATTTATTTATTTTTAATTATAACCACAACAGTTCCAGTAAATTTAAAAATAAATAAATAAATAAACAAACAAACAAAAAAGGACCGTTTCTGTTGGAAAAGCAAACAGAGGTCTCTACAGTCTCATCTGGCTTGGAGTCCGCCACAACACCAAAGTTTCGCCAACCACATAAACCGCGGGTTCAAACTACAACTTCAAAAATCTGCTGCCTATATTCTTCTAGAAAAATCTGTGTTACAGTTCCTCTACAGTTCCCACCATTTGTCTTGTCAAACCTAGTCCCTGGTTTTGTCTTTTAAGCTTCAATAATGTCTTCTTCTCCTTCTTCTTCATGTGCTGCTCCTCTTTCCTCTTCTCTCAGAACCCAACTCTTCAACCCATTTCCCAACAGACTTATCTCGTCCGCACGCTTTTATCAACACCGTAAGCCCACTGCTCTCTCTTTCGCTCTCTCTCTTTTTAGTATAAAATCACTAACTATTAAACTTATATGAGTACCTCTCTCCCTCTCTCTCTCTCTCTCTCTCTGTACTTGAAGGAAGCAGCAAATGTGAGATGAGCAGAAGGGGCTTCGCTTTGAAAGGAGGAATTGTAGCTTCGGGTGTTTCAGTTATGGGGTCTCCTTTGATAACCGAACCCGCTCAAGGTCTGTTTTCTCTTTCGCTTTTTTTATTTTATTTTATTTTTTTTTATTATACCATATATGGGGTTTCTTTTTCTGAATTTGGTTAAGTCGAATTCTTTTATAGGGGTTGAGAGATTGGAATTCAAGCCAGATGGGTACAATTTTTGGACATGGCGGGGTCATAGAATACATTATGTGGTGCAAGGAGAAGGGTTTCCCATTGTTCTTATTCATGGCTTTGGCGCCTCTGCATTTCACTGGAGGTTTGTTTCTTTTGATGCCCATGTTCTCATATTCCGTTTAATCTAATCTTATGTTAATCCTGATGATATTTTGTGCCTTCATGTCAGTTTCATATTTCATCTTATTCACCACTACTGTGAGTATCAAGTCCTAAATTATGAAACTGTTTTCATTTTGAAGTTCCTGTCCATCTCCGTTATTCATATTTCATAGCAATAGTGGAGTTGAGAAAAGGGGTTATTGACAAAACTTTATGTTTCACCTATGTAATCAGTTTCGATTTTCTGGCAATTACTTTTTCACCCTAAGTGAAGCTTTCTCCCTCTACCCTGTTCAATGGCTGTCAAATTGATTTATGAATAAGCCCTAGGTGAAATGCAAAGTTTTAATTAATGGTCTTTTTTTTTTTTTTTTTTGCTTTTATTTGCTCTGTTACTGCCCATAATAAAGTGAATAATGGAGTTAAATGGAAACAATTTTACTAATTTTGGACTTTCATTGACAAAATTAAAAATCTAGGACCTAATCTGAAACATGATATAAGATTTGGGCTTTTTATGTTATATTTTACCTAATAATTTTTATTTTTATTTTGATAAGTAAAAAGAGGATATTATTGAAGAAAAAAACAAGATAACCACAAAGAGTTCACGGTAGTGAACAAAGGAAAAAGGAACAAAAAGACAAAAGCAGCTCCTAATCTATTCTAATAGAAGCAAGAAAATCTAAAAGGGTAAAACAATCCGAAAAACCCCAACAACGAGACCAATCAAAGAGAGTCCGCTGGCACAACTCTAATAACTGAACCACAGATTTCTCCTCATTCTCAAAAGACCGCCGGTTCCGTTCAGTCCAAATAATCCACATTAAACAGCCTGGAACCAAATCCCAAATATCAGAGCTATGCTTCCCAAGCCATTGATACCAACAAAATAATAAGTCCACCACTGAACCTGGCATGACCCAATCGATCCCAAACAACCGAAGCATATACATCCACAAAGAATGAGCTATCGGACAAAAAAGTGACAGGTGATCCACAGATTCTGCATTGCGACAACACAAACAACAACGATTCACCAAAGGACGACCACGAAGCATAAGATTATCCAAAGTTAGGATCTGACCATGGGCGGCTGTCCACATGAAAAAAGCCACCCTCTTAGGAACCTTAACTTTCCAAATTCCTTTCCACGGGAAAATGGAAGGAGCAGCATTTCGAATCTTATGATAAAAGGATCGAGTAGTAAACTTCCCACTGCCATTAAGATCCCAACAAAGCCTATCACACCCTCCAACCCCAGGAATACGGGCTTGGATGAAATGAAGAAGGGAGTAGGACGCCTCCATTTCCCAATCATTGAAATCCCTATGAAATCTTAAACTCCACACGCTGACATTATCACCCATTGGAGGGCTTAACACGTCAGAAATATAATCCTCCTTATTAGCAGAACACAAAAATAACTGAGGATACAGAATTTTAAGAGGAACAACCCCAATCCACTTGTCATGCCAAAAAAGGATGCGAGAACCATCCCCCACCACAAAGGAGAAATGCTTAGCGAAAGTGTCCCACCCTTCACTAATGCTCCGCCATAACCCACAACCATGAGCCCTATTGCAAGCTCGAGTGCACCAACCCCCTTTTCCCTCCCCATATTTCATGGCAATGACCCTACGCCATAGATGCGAGGTTTCATGGCCAAACCTCCAGAGCCATTTCCCTAAAAGGGCCTGATTAAAAGGAGCCAACTTCCAAACTCCTAACCCACCCAGCTCACGCGGTAAACAAACTTTATTCTAAGCCACTAAAGGATATTTGAAACACTCGACTGACGAACCCCACAAGAAGTTCCTTTGAATGCGCTCCATTCTAGATGCCACCGCTTTAGGGATAGTAAAAAGGGAAAGGTAATAAGTCTGGAGGCTTAAAAGAGTACTCTTCAGCAAGGTAAGTCTACCACCCTTTGACAAATAAAGCCGCTTCCAACCTGAAAGCTTCTTTTCCATCTTCTCAAGGATCGGATTCCAAATAGAGGCTGTTTTGTACAAAGTACCCAATGGCATACCCAAGTAAATCATAGGCAAACTACCCACCCTGCACTGAAGGATATTAGCCAAAGACTGAATATTACGCACCTCCCCAATAGGAACTATTTCACTTTTCCCCACATTCACCTTTAAACCAGTAAAAGCTTGAAAACAAGACAAAACCAGCCTAATAGAAAGAATCTGCTCTCTAGAAGCATCACAGAAAAGAATGGTATCATCAGCAAATAAAAGGTGAGAAACACGAATACCAATAGAATTAGTAGGCCCCACATGAAAACCCTTAATGAAACCACCTTCCTCTGTTTTCTTCAAGATACGACTTAAAACCTCCATGATCAAAAGAAAGAGAAGGGGAGACAACGGATCACCTTGTCTGAGCCCTCTAGAGCTACCAAAGAAGCCAGCAGGAGATCCATTAACTAGAACTGAGAAACGAACGGTAGAGACACAAGTCTTAATCCATCTCCTCCATCTATCCCCAAAGCCCATCCTATCCAACAAATAAAACAAAGCGTCCCAATTCACATGATCATATGCTTTCTCAATGTCCAACTTACACACCACCCCCGGAGTACGACATTTAAGTCTACTATCTAAACATTCATTTGCAATAAGCAGCGAATCCAAAATCTGTCTGCCACCAACAAAAGAATTCTGTGACTCCGAAATGAGTTTATCCAGCACCTGCCTCAATCTGTTAGCTAAAACCTTAGACAATAGTTTATAAACACTGCCCACTAAGCTGATAGGCCTAAAGTCTTTAATATTTAAAGCATTACTTTTTTTGGGAATCAGAGATAGAAAAGAGGCATTTAGAGAACGTTCAAAGTCAGAGCTCCTATGGAAATGATCAAAGAATGCCATTACATCATTTTCTACTACCCTCCAGCATTTTTGGAAAAAAGCCATAGTGAAACCGACAGGACCTGGGGCTTTATCTCCCTCCATCTCTTGAAGAACCTTTACCACTTCCTCCTTAGAAAAAACCCTCTCTAATTCAAGCCGCTCAATCTCATCAATACTAGCAAACTCTAAACCATCCATAGAAGGGCGCCAAGAATCAGACTCAGAATACAAACTCTGATAAAAATGGACCACCTTAGACCGCACCTCTTCCTCCTCCTCATAGAGGACACCATCCACCTCTATACCCCGCATATGATTAGAACTTCTATGGGAGTTTGCAATCCGATGAAAGAAGCGAGTATTATTGTCCCCCTCCTTCATAAATAAACACCGAGACTTTTGTCTCCAAGAAATCTCCTCCAAAGAAGCAAGATGAGCAATCTCACCTTTAATCTGAATACGACGAGATTGATCCTCTTGAGAGAGACTTGACAAGTCCTCCCTAGCATCCAATCCCAACAATTCGGATAAAAGACATTTCTTTCTAAAGGCTAGATCCCCAAATTCCTCCTTATTCCACCTTTTCAAGTCCTCTTTAAGAGCTTTTAATTTACGGGCCAGAATAAAGCTAGGAGAACCCAAAAAGCAATATCCATTCCACCATTGTTGAACCCTTTCAACAAAACCCTCTTCTTTCAACCACATATTTTCAAACTTAAAAGCACTCCGACCTTTATTAACACTACCCGCCACCACCAAAAGAGGGCAATGATCTGAAATCACACGAGGGAGGACCCTTTGAGACACGTTACCAAAGTGATCTACCCAATCCACTGAAGCCAGGGTTCTATCAATTCTTGACATACAACTTGTTCCCAAATCTCTAAACCAAGTAAATGAAGCCCCTTCAAGGGGTAAGTCCACAAGGTAATTAGCCTCAATGAAGTCTGAAAAAGCAAACATAGCCGGACTAAAAGCCTCACAACCAAGTCTCTCACTCGGATATCGAATGGTATTAAAATCCCCAAACACACATCAAGTAGTATTCCACCTAGAGTGCATCCTTGAGAGTTCTTCCCACAAAACACCCCGCTGATTATCCTCATTAGGCCCATAGACTCCAGAACAAGCCCAAACAAAATCATCTACAACCCCCTTCAATAAAACATTAACAGAAAACAAACCAACAACACAATCAACTTTTTCAAAGACTCTCTTGTCCCACACCAATAACACCCCACCTGCAGTATTAACTGCATCTAGGACAACCCAATCTAGGAACGAGCTACCCCATAGACTTCGAACAACAGAAGAGTTTGACGAAGACAACTTAGTTTCTTGAAAACAAACTATGTCACATTTCCACTCCTTGAGAAGATTTTTACAAACCTCTCGCTTCTGAGGATTATTTAATCCCCTAACATTCCAAGATAGTAGCCGTAAACTCATTTAAAACTGGTGATTGCCCTCGGACCTACTGAGAAGTCCCTAATCCTCCCCTTAGAAGCTACCCCATCATAATTAATAGAAGAAATCAAGCCTTTAAGTTCCCTAAACCCTTTCTGCTTAGAGTTTACAAAACCTTTAGAAGACCCAACACTAACAACCTCAGCACAGTCTTGTTCAAGAAGACGGAATAGAGCCAGGCACTGATCTTCGTGCTTCACGATAGGAAAACCCACAATTCTACAAAATTTTTTCATCAAACTAGAAACCCATTTCGAATTTTCCACCGCTGACCCTTGAACCTCAACCTCATCACCTTCCTGGATCACCTCCAACTCCTTATGATCATTGGGATCCCATATAGATAGAGGTGAGAACTCCAAGAGACCATTCTCATCCTCCTCATGCAAAAGGCCACTAGGATTAACATCACTATGTTTCCACTGAATCGGAAGATGTTCAGGCCCTTCCTGTGACAGCTCAACCCCTTCCAAGAGGCTTGGCGAGACTGGCTCAGCAATCGAATTGCTCCAATTTTCACCCTTCTCACCTGAAACCACCGTGGAGCCATCTCTTCTACCAAAACAAAGACCCTCCTCACTACCCAGACTTGACAGAGGAGAAAAAGAGTTTTGGGCATCAGAACCAGGTCCCAAAAGCCTCGCCGTTGTCCCTAACCTCAAACCACTAGGTATCGGAGAGTGGGTCTCGGCCCTCGCCCTTCGATTTGACACCTCCACAACAGGAATCTCAAGATCGGACTCTGCCGTTGCAATCGCCAGCACCGCCGTTGTCACCGGCGGCCCAGAAACCCCCATCGTCATCGCTGGCACTGCTGCTGGGACCGGCGCCACAAAATCTTCCTCCGATGTCACACTCGAGCTCTCCCCTTTGGCCCACGAAACCTGACCATCGTAAAAGGCTTTTAGTGAATCAGGTTTGACTAAAATACCCTTCAGTGAGCTAGCAGAATCCACGGGATGGGCTTTGATAGGCCCATCAGATTGTTTTAAAAATTCTGGCCCGCCACTTAAAGTCTTGGGCCACCTAACATCCTTTGCATCCAGAACAGTCACAGTGCGTTTCCCTCTCTCAGACTTGCACACTCTCAAAGCCAACACCACAAGATTCAACTTAAAAGTAAAAGCCCGTGTGGGTCTGCCATTAATGACTGAAACCTTGCCATTTAAAACTAAACCATCTTCTATAGGGACTCCAGGAATCCCTTTCTGCCCCAAAAATGCTCCAAAATTTTCAAAATTCCTAAACTTTTGCTGATCACCAAAAGCAGACAGAAGATTCCCACTCCGGTCCCCTCCAGCAGACTGACCGCCTCCACCACCACCATTTTTAGAGGATACTTCAGCCATAGAAACCGATTTAGCGCCAGTGGAAAAATACCTCAACTCTCTCTGAAACAGAGACCAACCTGCACGGTTGGAGCTTGCTGGTATTATAACACACCCTCGGCGAGCCCCACCATAGTATTCAGCTATGACCACAAAAACACCAGCCTTATTCGACCTCCCACAAAATTCCAACAGCTTATTATTTTCCCGGAAACGTTTGCAAATGGAGACCTTCCCCGGAACCCAATCACGAATATCTGCAAAACAAGAAAGGATCCACTCCAATCCTTTACGCCCTACCCAAATGGTGTGCTTTACATGCCGGCTGCTTTCATGAATAGCATACGAATCATGTCGCCCACCATTGAAAGAAAAAGAGAAAAACTTTGCATCAATACGGAAAGGAATCTTTCTACCCCCATGAACCGGCAGAGTTGGAGAGGTAATAAGATTAGAAACTGGTTTGGTAACAGTCTTAGATAGGGAGATATCGGGTAACAGTGGGGGTGGAGGTACAGAAGGTTTAATAGGCAAAGAGGAAGTTTGTGAGGGATTTGATGGTGGGCAAAAACTAGAAGGGATAGAGGGCTGACAAAAGGTGTATGATGGCAATCCAAAAGGTGGGATTTGAGATGGAAATAGAAAGGGGTAGGGTGTGAAGGAAGGGATATGTGGAACAGCCGGTGGTAGGAAGGGGAAGGGAGGGGGAAAAGGGGGAGGTTGGTGGTGAGGGTGAGGGTGAGGGTGTGGGAGGAGTGGGGGAGGGAGAGAACTCATTCTAAGGTTACTGACTTAAAATAGCATATAAAGTTAATTCCAAATTTTGGATTTTTTACCTAATAATTTTTATATGACTAATTGGAGGTGGATTCTTAGGTACCATCTTATGTCACTTGATATATGATTTTCATTGGACCTTTATTCTAGAGAAAATGGCTCTGGGTTTGTTTAGTTGTTTGGTTGTGATAACTAGTTTATCAGCCTATATGTATGATTTAATTGTTTCCCTTATCCATGTGTGCAGGTACAACATACCTGAGTTGGCCAAAAAATACAAGGTTTATGCCATAGACTTGTTAGGGTTTGGGTGGAGTGACAAAGCACTTATTGAATATGATGCCATGGTATGGAGGGATCAAGTACTGGACTTCTTGAAGGAAATAGTGAAGGAGCCAGCAGTTGTAGTTGGAAACAGGTAAGACCAAAAATAAGTGGCTATTTGTTGTCTCTACACTTCATTTATATGTGATGAAGTTTTATCATAGCTTGATATCTTGGGTTTTAGGGATGAAAATTTTTGCTACTTGAAATGCCTCTGTTTCACTTTCAGCTTCAGGAGTGCATTTAGGATCCCTAGAGTTCTCCAAACTACGATTTCCTTTTATATCAAATATTCTAAAGGCTACTCTACATTCTGAGTTTCCTTATAATTTTGAGGATGCACGGACACTTCATTTAGGGTGCCGTACCCATGTCATATCCATGTTGTACCCATGTCATACCGGTGTCGTACTTGCCGTTTCATATTATAATTTTTCAAAACTTGCTCGTGTCACTGTATTGTACCAATATCTGTACCTGTGTCCGTGTCTGTGCATCCTAGTTATTTTCATTATTATTTTTTTCCTTTGGTAGTTGAATGAATTGCAGTCTATCAATTCTTCTTGAACTTTTTTGTCTACTGCAGTATTCTAGCTTGATTTTGGTCTGGAAACATGAGTATCAACTTACAACTGGAAATAAAGTTAACTGAGTTTCTTTAATTGAATCATCTGGTCTGATATCACTTTTATTTTGCTTTCGTACTTCCCTAATTTTTCTTTGATATTTTTTCAACTTGATTGTACTTGCCATTTTTACCCTATATTTGCTTGGTGTGTGGGTTAAGGTGAGCAATGTAAATGATTAATAGGTTGCTGGCTCTTGTGACTGCCACGCAAATTCCATAAGAAAATGTGTCTGCCAATTTTTTTCCCACTTGAAAAAGAAAACAAAAACTCTTTACGCTTGGGGCAATGATTCAGCTAGTGAGGGTCTAACCAAGGTGCATCTACTGCTGGTTGAAAAATCTTTCCAAAACCCTTCTTAGGCCTGGGTTATTTTTCCTTTGTTTTCAGATAACTTATGGCCAGATGATAACTGCATAACTGCCATTGTCTCATTTTATGCACAGCTTTGTATCTAAGGCTTGCGCCTCTTTCAATGAGTTCTAATACAGTGTAAGCGTTCTAGTTCAGTGCATAGTATTTATGCCTTGCTCAAGTCTGTTGTATGCCTAAAATGCTATCTCTACTTTATGCATATCATTGTAGTACTGCCTCATTTGTGCCCACATTTCTGCTTGATGTGCCTGTAGAAAAATTGCTACAGGTAACCTTTTTTGTTGATTGTTTTGAACAAAAGCTACCTTCTTTTTACTTTATTATGGATTTATGGATTTTTTTTTGTCTCCTTTTTTTAAGCTGAATGAATTATGTGTCATACATAATTGAATGAATCACATCCTTAGAAACTTCGGTGAAAACAAAACTCCTTCAATCTATATATTGCTTATTTGTCTTGGGGCAAATTGTACTTTTCCATCATAAACTATCACCCGATTACACTTAACCCACTGAATTGTTGAAACACACGATTGCCCCTCAAAGTTAACTTTGCTTCAATGTCCCCCCTGAAATCTTGTTTGGTGTTAAGTCTAACGAAATTTGACATTGAAAGACCGATTTACCCCTCTCTCCAAAACATATAATTGAGGGTTAAATTGGTCTTTCAATACTAAATTCCATTAGAGTTAACATCAAAACAGACAGTAGGGGGTTAACTGAAATGTATTTTTTAAATTGGGGGGTTAATCATGTGTTTCAATAGTTCAAGAGATTAAGTGTAATTAGGGTGATAGATTAGGATGAAAAAGTTTAATTTGCCCTGTCTTGTGTGGAACAATGATGATTTTCTTTAAGATGTCATGGCAAATAATAATTATGTAAATCATGGTAATATTTTTCAGCCTTGGAGGCTTTACTGCTTTGGTTGCAGCAGCTGGGTTGCCTGAGCAAGTTGTTGGAGTTGCACTACTAAATTCTGCAGGACAGTTTGGAAATGTGAATAGTAAATCTAAGGAGTCTGAAGAAACACTCTTGCAGAAGGCGATTGTAAAGCCACTAAAGGAGATTTTCCAACGTATATTTCTTGGATTTTTGTTCTGGCAAGCAAAGCAACCAGCTCGCATTGAATCTGTCTTAAAGAGTGTAAGTCACTTGCTACCTAATTTAACTACAGTTTTTCTTCTTAATGCTTCATGGGTGTTTGCGAAGCTTAAGTATATTTTTGTTAGCATTAGCAGGATGTCAATTATATATTCGGGATTAAATGCTGATTTCTTTCTGATATGAAACATGAATGTTTAAACATAGATTGTTATGAATGAGTAAAGATGCTTATTCTTGCTTCAAGTATCATATTTTGTACCTTAAGAAGTGAACCTATATTTCCCATCTTCTAATGTATTACATGTTGACAATTTTATGTCTGTTGAACTCCCTGAAGTCATGATAAGCACCCTCTGTTTATGATTGTTCCATGGCTTTGTACATTATGTTAAGCACATTTTTTTTCCAATACAGGTGTATATAAATTCCTCCAATGTGGATGACTATCTTGTGGAATCAATAACAAGGCCAGCAGCTGACCCTAATGCTGGAGAAGTTTATTATAGGTACTTATGAAATATGCTCATCCACCTGGCTTTCCATGTTTGTTTAGATAGTAGTATTGGATTAATAAGAACCTCCCTGGCATCTAAGATGATGTCCATTTTCTTTCTTTACAACGAATATGAAATTGTAGTTTAGGTCTGCTTATAAAGCAATGCTGATTACAAGAATGATTCAATTGGCCTATAAAATTCTACCCACATTTATTTTATTCTGTATTCTCATTGGTGTCCACAGGTTAATGACAAGGTTCATGTTGAACCAAAGCAAATACACTTTGGATGGTGTCTTGAGTGAACTCTCTTGCCCGCTGTTGTTGCTGTGGGGTGACCTAGACCCGTGGGTTGGTCCTGCAAAGGCTAACCGAATCAAAGAGTTTTATCCAAAAACGTCTCTCGTAAACTTAAAAGCCGGGCACTGTCCACATGATGAAGTTCCAGAGCTTGCCAATAAGGCTTTGTTGGATTGGTTGTCAGGTCTAACACTTGAAGCCTCCCCCCAGTCGTTGTAACTTGTTCAGATCTAATAGAATTACAATTCATATTTCCCTCAAGGTCTTGCTTGTAAAATGATTGTAAATGCATTCATTATAGTTCTTGGTTCAAGCTTGCTGTGCAGGTTGGTGGGTTATTTTCATTACGGGGGTCCTTTATACAAAAGTGATAATTATGTTGATCTTTTTTTTTTTTTTTTTATCACCCTTTTTGAAAAAAAGGGGAAGTGGGGGGTTTGAAATTTTGTAAAATTACCTTTTGCGACATGAACTAATTCTCTTAATTTTATTTTTTAAATTTAAAAAAAATCATCTTGATATAGTAAGAATCAAGATTTTAAGTTTATTTTATTGACTTACAAAAAAAAAAAAATCAGTTATATTCTTGGCCTTGGGAGATTTGGTTAGATCTGTTGGTGTGTGTTCCAAACATTTAGCAGTGTGCTCATTCGAGTCTATACACTATTGTGGGCTTCGTTTTGTATCTTTAGATATGAGGCCTAGATGAGGCACAGGTCTTCGCTATTACACATGCGTGTCTCCTCCTGTTTGGTTGCTTGTCATTTTTGGGCTTTTACATATTGCCTTGTCGCATTGCTTATAGCAATTTGTGACCATAGGGTTTTGGCACTGCTAGTGTTTAGTTCATTTAAAAACTAATCAATATTTTTGTTGTTTCTAACCAAGTCAATGGCGTACTTAACACATCATTAGACCTTTTGTCTGATTCTGATCAGCTTCTTCTTCTTCTACTTCTTCTTCTTCTTCTCTCTCTCTCTCTCTCCAATAGTTCTATTGAACTTCTCTCCCACATAGAATGATCATCTCTCTTGAGTAAAAACACATCATTTGATTATTTTAATCTTGAATGGAAAGACTTTATAGAAGGTTGTTCTTGAATCTTGTGAGCTGTTTTGTAGTATATTTTAAACAATAGTTTTTAGTGTTTAAACAACATTACACGTATTTCTACATATTTTTTCACCCACACGTATTTCCCAAAAATACAAACAACGTTACTAGAACAACATTACCATTTCATACTAAATTTTATTTTGGATGGCATAAATCATTTCATACTGAATTTTATAGTCTAATCTTGGGGGTTGTCAGTCAAAAAACCATTTCATATTGAATTTTATTTTGGGTGGCATAAATCAACTTTCAAAGACAATACATTCGAGTAATTCAATAGTTCCTGAGATTTTTCATATAAACTTGATTTTTTTGTTAAATATTTTGTACATTGACAAAAAAACTCCAACAATATCAGAACCTTAAAAAAAAGAAAAAAGGAAATGGCACTCCCCTCTCCCCCCTTGATGTTTATATGAATTACAGTACAAATTAATTGGATTGTTAAAAACGAAAAAAGAAATTGTAAGGGCAGTAGAACTGCTAGAGGGTATAGATTTATATGTTGTTCTAATAGAAACATTAATTGAGTGTCATAAAGATAAATCTTGAAGGAAGTTGGTGTAATTTACCCTAAAATAAACCTATAGTAAATAGTGTACATGTATATGTTGAGGAACATAAGCAAATTAAAGTAGAGCAGTTGGAGGCTGTGTAATACTCATGAGGGAGATAGGCATAATAGAGGTTGTGTTTTAGGAAAATTCACTGAGCATAATTGCTGAGATGGAGAATGTTGTTTCGGATGTGCGTGTACTAGAGAATGCAAAAAGCGTGTCAACTGTCAATGCACATGAGGTGATGCAACTTCAGCCATACAAGAAGAAAAGACAACAAAGCGCCATGTCCAACACTAACACAATTAAAAGTGTGGCTAGATGAGATCATGTTGAGATTTTTCTTTACGTAAGTTTTGTCAAAATAATAAGTAAACACTTGGAAATAAAGTATTTGTCAGAATAATAAGTAAACACTCAAAAAGAAAGTATACACTCAAGTAAAATACACGAGAGTTCTAAACAAAATGGAATTTTAGTGATATTTAAAACATTACACACACATTATTGCTACACACCCCACATCACTCTTCTTATTTCTCTTTTCAATTGTTGGATACTATCATACTACATACTTATTGGATAGTGATACATAACCAAACGAAGCCTTATATTGAAAACTTATACTGTACTAAATAAGGAGACAAAATAAGGACAGGTCATTGACTCCGATCACCAACAGTTGACAATGTTGCATGCATGGATGAAGAAAAGTCAAACTACTCTAATCCACTCACGTTGATCATGCATTACCCATTCGCACCTTGTCACAGATGCAAAATGTTTGAAGAAGTTATCACTGGCCTAATGCTAGAGTTGATGATGACTCTTATAGATCATATAGATTGTATTGTAGACAAGATCAAAATAATACTAGATATTAATTTAATGGAATGGAACTCTGAGATTCTAAAAAAAAAATTAGAACGGTTGGAGGTCAGCAGTGCTAAAAAAAAAGGATTAGATGTTTTCCATTTGGACAAAGGAAACCAGAAGGATGAGATGTTGTCTTAAAAAAACTTGAAAAAGTCCAACATAGAGCAATTCATGTAGCCCTCAGTATATTGGGGGACTTGGTAGGCATCTATAAGGCTAAGGAAATTAATATTTATGTAGTTAAGGAACTTTGGTTTGTTTGAAACTGAGAATTAGCTAAGATAGTCCAAACTCTCTGTTTTGCTTTAACCCATTAATCCATTTCATTCAAAATCCTCTCTCAATGACTCTAAAAAGTAAGATTTTGATAATTGGAGGGACTGGATACATTGGAAAATACATGCGGAGGAAAGTGCGAAAATTGGGCACCCAAGTTTTGAATTGGTCAGAGAAAAAGCTTCCAATCTTGCAAATCAAGCATGCGTATTAGAGAAAAAGCTACCAATTATTCTATTACAACACATTTTATTGCCAGTAATAAAGATTACCATTCCAGTTATAATTACCATTCAGTGTATCAAACGTGCCCTAAAGTACTAGTTAATCAAGCTAACAATCACTCATTTGTTCCTCCTACAGAAAAAGTGATTGACGATGACTTCGCACAACAAATGGAAAGGGACATGCTACAAGCTCTTTGAGCCAATAGCATCTAGGTTCTACACCTAAAGAAAGCTCACCCTTGCCATAATTACTCTCCAAATTCTATTTTTGGATCTCTAAATCATAGCCTTTAACTTAGATGCCCTCAATAACTTATTGGAAACAGCAAATAGTCTCTTTAGTGAATCTTTTTGAGCTTCATCCTTCATATCTTGAGGCAACCTCAAGTCTTCCTGACACTACATATTTGCAGACCTTAAATATTGAAGCAGATGCTTTCAACAGACATTCATTAGAAGCTGCATGATACAAAATTTTGGAGCATGTTTATGAAGTTGCTTCAACTCCTGTAGCTCTATAGGAACATGATAGGTCACGTTACATTATAGCATAAATTTGAAATACAATTCTCACACAAATAATGATAGATCAGATCATGAAAGAGAGACTAATGATGTCATTGAATTTGTGGAAGCTTATGTCATGATAGACTACAACTACATTAGTTATCAATTGACTAAAATCAGGGTAGTTTTATATTCAACTGGCCTAAAATCATAATTAGCTATCAATTGACAAAAATCATAATCCAACTACAACAAGAAATAAAGATGACTCATTCTGTTTTTTCCAACACCTATAAATACAAAATTATTTCTCCTTTCCAATGCTAAGACCCACTATAATTTGTAAACATAAGTCAAGCATGGCTCTACTTGGGAACTGTTGCTCGGTTTCAGTCCCAAGCTCTGAAGCTCAACAAATTCCTCTTGAGTTATCTGCCATAACTGTGAACGAGAAAAAGACAGTTACAGAGAGAGAGAGAGAGAGATGCATGTGTCACTCTACTTACAAAATAGAATCAGTGGCCATGAATTTTTTGGTACCAAATTTAGGTGCCCTTGATGGAGTAGTAGAATTCCCAACTGAACCGTCAGACAATTCATCTAACTTGGGAATTTCAATGGAAGATTACATCAAGCATTGAGGAGCTTCTGCATATTGTAGGCATAACAGTTTTAGCCTTTCCATTTTCCGTAATTGAAAATTTTAGATAATAAGAATAATCAAGAAATACAACTTATCAAAATTGAAAATCAGGTTCTCAATTGTGGCATAACAATTTCAATTGTGTTCCTCCTTTCAACAGCAATCTTCACTAGTGGTACTTAGTTCTCATTGTATTACTTCCAATTCTAAATGGACATTTTAGATTTTAATTCCAATTTCCAAGGTTGTTTCTTTATCGAAATCATTTGGCATCTTAAGTCAAAGACATCAGTGCTTTAAGATGACTTCACTAGCAAAATAAGACAATTTTAGCAAGTAATAATTAAGCAGATTTTCATTGCATTTCCTGTAAATAGAAAATTCAAGAGCATGAAGCACTCAGGGTCCAAAAGCCTGGGGGGCAGAGAGAGAGACAAACCTGCAAAATTATATTGCAATTCTTCACATAAAGGGACTAACTCCCAACAAAATTATATTGCAATCGAATCAAAAAAGAAAAGAAAAAAGCGTGTAATATCTGAGTCTACATAAAAGGAATTTTAGTCATAAATGATGCAATTTTCATGCCCCATAGAGCTAATGGTCAACATGTTTATAGTGAAATATAAAGCAAAAAATCAACCAATATTGTGGTAGAGCTTTTCTTGATTTAACTACAGGAAATGGATGTTATACCTGAAAATGAAGCAGATATATCATTGAAATTTATGGTGCACCATAGGATAGTATAAAGTATTATCATCTTGACATTTGAAACTCTGATTGAGAAGAGTTCAACCAAGGAGAAAAGTTAGCCAAACATGCAATGGATAAAAAAGCTACAAACATCTATCTAAGACATTATATTGGACAAGAAGGTCTAAGGCAGTTAACAACAAGAAATCCTCGTATGTATGCTTAACTATATTTACATTTGACAGGTCATCTCGAACTGTCCCTGAAATATATTACAAACTTCGAAAAAGAAAGGGAAAATCAAGAATGGAGTTTTTTAAAAAACAGAATCCCCAAAAAACAAATCATGTATTTTAAAGAAAAAAAAGTTTCAAGGACTATAAAACTCACTTCCTCCTCTAAACCATTACCATCAGAAAAATCCTGCTAATTTCAAGATAATTGAGTCTGCCTCATTTTAAAAGCCCAGATGACCTTTGCTGAAAATGAAAAGGTGAAATAAGAAATAACACAAACTCTATAAGAATGGACTTCATAGAAGCACCATCTGCAGCTTACCTCACAACATGTTTAATCCATGACGAGGAGTTGGAGCAGCTTTGGTGGTATGTAAAGCTAGTCCAGGAAGTACCATATATATGTGTGTCATGTGTGTCCAACTACATGGAACAAACAAGAATGCTATCAATTGCTTCTTGCATCCGCTATGTCACTCCATCTTTCTTAGTACCATCTATAATGATAATGACTAATGAATCAAATAATGTCAATTGGTATTTCTTCTTATCCTCAAATCTTAAGTTTTCTCCATCTCAAAAAATATATGGTTATTCAAGTTGCAAATATAATTATTTATTACAAACAAGTGATGCATCTCAAGGGCAATGGTAGTTTGGCCTGATGGCAATTCCACCCTCGTGGCATTTATCAAGAAAGAAAATTCTATTCTCATGGTAGGAAAGAAAAGCTTTTCTACAAATTTTTGGCTTAGGATTAAGTAATTGACCATCAATTTATGAAAAGAGTGCACACCATAATACTAACAAGGTACCTATGTCAAAAACAAATAGGGCATGTGTGTATGTGAGAGTGACATCAATTGAGTTAATGTTTGGAGTTGAGTGGCTGTCAGAGGCATAATTTTGGATGAACTCATTGATGCTAAAATCTGAAGACAAATTTCTAATATGCCAGTATATGCATTCCTTGCACATTTTGATGTTTCCAATCAATGACCTAAATACATTACCGCAATAAGTCATGACCTTAGCATAGATTTAGGAAAAGCAATGATAAGAAATATGAGAACTAATACACAGATTCCATGTTGTGTTAACGATCAACATTTCCATTTTCAGATGAGATAGTACATTGTAAAAGTTAGGGACAAATATAGCGTTTGTCAATACATTAGCTGCATGAGATGTTTCGTATTTTGTTCGAATCTAAAAGTAGAAGCAAGGATGAGAAAGGTAATTGTGATGACACTAAATGCATCTTTCCTAAAATTTGTTTCTTCTAAGTGAACATAATTTTACGGGAGAGATAATTAATGTTAAGCAAGTAAGAAAGTTTAACCACCAAGGACATCAGCCATCTAAAGATAAATTTATTTATTTAAAAAAAAAAAAAACATGAGTTACTTGGATATAAGGTTTTACCTGGCTCAGTAAGAGGTTAAGAACTGTGGAACCAGAAAAATTATTAGCTGAAGCTTGAAGACTTCTGTATCACAGTGGACAATGCTTGCATAATTGCAACAGTAAAACTTGACAGGAAACTAGAATCTTTACTCCTTGTATGAAAGTTCTTCCAAGTTGAAACTAGTGCTAAACCTATGCTACCATAGCCTGGTAAAAATGATAATAAATTTTAAAATGGCATTTAATGAGCAATCAATTATGAATGGTACAAATAAAAAAAAAAGAAATTTATACAAAATAGTACAGTCTCACAAACTAACATGAAATTGTCTAAAATGATTATATAGTATGTATGAGTATTATCAATAGGGCAATATTAACATGCAAAATTAACATTATAAATGCTTGATATTTAAAACCAATCATTGGGTAAATAGTGGAAGAGCATTTATCAAAACCAATTCCTCCAACCAAACAGTAGATGAATTAACCTTTTTTGCATCACCCATTGAACCTATGCACACACAAAAGCTCCATAGAGCATGTGTAGATCACAATGAAGCAACAAATGATTCATAGTCTCCCCATGCTCCACAAAACATGATTTCATTCTTCCAACTAAACAGTAGATCAATACCCTTTTTGGCATCATCCATTAGAACCTACTCACACACAAAATCTCCACCAAGCATGTGCAAGATCACACTGAAGCAACAAATGATCCATAGTCTCCCCATTGCACCTCCACATTAAAAATAAATCTACTGATGATTACATGCCTTTTCTATATTCAGCTTAGTGGCTATTTTCCTATAGTCATGGGTGGCTCCTCTTTTTTCTTTATTGAATCCAAAACTTTTGAGCTTTCTGTTGTGGAAGGGGGCTCTGTTTTCTCTCTACGGATTTTTGAGAGAGGCCTTTCTTCAATGCGATCTGTCTTTCTGGGGAAGGTGAGTGCAAAACGTCTCTTGCTCCACTTGGAGGAATTAGTTTCTAAGCATTCACCTGGGCAGTTTGTTAGAACGTTTAGAGAAGGTAACGCTGTGTTCATCCTTCAAGTGGGGTCAAACGCACATGGCAACTTTTTAATGGTTTCTGAACTTCTTCATGGGCGACGGAAGGGGGCTATCGTGATTCCTGAGGGAAGGTTGGGATGTGGATGGCACTATTTTGGCATTAATCTGAGGAAAGTTTTAGAACCAGCAACTCTTTCTTGCCAGGGATCGTCTCAGAGAACCCACAGCGTTCCTAAGGTGGTTGTGGCGGCGGTGGGTGACAGATCGCATATCCAAGGCGGTGCGAAAAATCAAGGGAAACCAAACTCTGGTCTTCCCGGTAGAGAGGTCGCACCATCCTATGCGTCGGTCACGGCGGGGAGTCGGAATAACACCGACGGAGGGGCTGAAGGAAGGAGGAAATCTGCCTTGGGTGGTGTGAAGATCTTGTCAGATGGTAGTCGCAATACCAGCAAGATAAGTCTCCTAGGACAGAGGGAGCAGGTTGGAGAGAAGCTTCTGTCAAATCCAAGATGTGTCTGCTGTGATTTCTGCGAGGCAGGTACTGTTGGTCAGAGGGAGCTCCTCGGGGCGAAGGTTTTGTCAACGGTAAAGGTTTTTGAAAGTGATGGGATGATTTCTGAGATTTCCCTGGACCTTTATATGCGTGTGGAACGTGGCCTTGATGGGAAGTGGGCTGTTGTGAGGTCTGAGGTTAATGAAGTGGGCCCAAACTCTTTTCATCCCCCTAAGCCCATCAAGCAGTTGAACTTTCCCTCCAGAACTGTTGTCCCAGCTAAGCCCAAAAGGGTGTGGAGGCCTCGCCAAAACACTTCTAGTTTAAAATCAGCCCTTTACCAGAGCCCTATTCCTAATCTCGGTGCCCACGAGGCGATGGAGGTCCAGTGCCCGTTGGTGCGACCAGAGGAAGCGAGCTCTCGGGGTGATGGGTTGTGGACCGCGAGGGTCTGCGGTGATGCCCCGGTGACCGGAAATGCTTTAGAGGCATGTTCCAGCGCCGATGATGGTCTTTCTGTTGCCGGCATGGCTTCGCTTGGGTCTTCGAGCTCCGGCGGTGTGGTGTCCCATCGGTGTCCCTCGTTGGAGCCGCCGGTGACGATGGGGTTGTCTTCAGGGGTCCTGTTAGACAATCTGGCGGTGTTGTCGGCTTCTCCGCCGGTGACGAAGGAGGTGGAGGATGCTCTGCCTGATCCGGTGGTAAGGGTAATGGAGCATGAGGCTTCGGATGGTAAGGCTGTTTTCAATCCTTCTCCCACCATTAGGGATTTGGTCAATGATTTGGACAAATCATGGGGTAATTCTAAAGAGTGGATGTTACAATTGCGGGATGGTCGACAAATTGTGATTCCGCTATCTCTATATCGGTCTCCGGAGAGTGTGTCGGATTGCTCAGTCACTGATGAAGAGACTGTTATAGGTTCTGACTCTTTTATCAATGACGGTCAGATGGTTAGCTAGTCAGAGGACTGTGATGGGTCAGTTGATTCTTTGTCCTTTGTTAATGAGGCTGAGGAAGTGATGTGGGGTTTAGATGAGACTCCGTTGGCCACAGAAGTTCCTTTGGAGTTGGAGGGTAGTTATGAGCTGGGGGTTGGGTGTAAGGAGTTGGATGATGGTAATAATCTATCTCTTTGGGTAACAAATCGGATTAGGGCGTTTAGAAAATCAGTGGGCACTTCTTTGGAAGGCTTTGAGGAGCAGATTACGGGTTTGCTGTTAGCCATAGAGGCCAAGAAAAAGGTCAAGAAGCTTAAAGCAGCAGATGATCAATTGAAGCACGGTAAGTCGGGGCAGAAAGGTCAGCGGGAGTTGAAAAATTTGTTGTCCTCTATGCATGTCGAGGCTGGTTCGTTGAAACCAAGGAATGTAAGTAAGGAGTGGGCTGTGGTGGGTAATCAATGAATTTGAAGATTATTTCTTGGAACGTTAGAGGGCTGAATGATAGGGATAAAAGGCTTCGGGTTCGTAATTTGATTAAGAGATGGAAGCCAGATGTTATATGTTTTCAAGAAACTAAAATGGAGTTGATAACTAGAGCTGTGATTCGGAGTTTATGGAGGGGTCAGCATGTTGATTGGTCTTATCTAGGCTCTTGTGGAGCTTCGAGAGGAGTGCTTTTGATGTGGGATACTCGGGTTGTGAATAAGGTGGAGGAAGCGGTGGGGCGGTTTTCGGTTTTTTGTCGTTTTTCTAGTGTGTCAGATCAGTTTGTCTGGGCGTTTTCTGGCATCTATGGCCCCAATTCTGTGAGGGACAGAAAGTTCTTATGGGAAGAATTAGTTGGTTTGATCAGTTGGTGGAATGTTCCTTGGTGTTTGGGAGGTGACTTTAATGTGGTTAGGTTTCCGTCCGAGCACTCTGGTTCATCCTCTTTTACAGCTGCTATGCGGGAGTTTTCCTCTTTTATTTCTGAGCAAGGCCTATTTGATATTCCGCTTCAAGGGGGAGCTTTCACTTGGTCTAATACTCGTGAAATTGCCTCAAAGGTTAGGCTGGACAGATTTTTGTTTTCTGCAGACTGGGATGATAAGTTTCCTTCTGTCTCTCAACTTCGTTTGCCTAGGCTGTTATCTGATCATTTCCCTATTGTTCTTGAGGGTGGTTCCTTTCGGAGAGGTAGGAGGCCTTTTAGATTCGAGAATATGTGGCTAAAGGATGAGGGTTTTGTGGATAGGGTGCGATCTTGGTGGGTTTCGTATAATGTCGTAGGAGCGCCGAGTTTTGTTTTGGCCAATAAATTGAAGCTCCTGAAAGTTGATTTGAAGAAGTGGAATGTGGAGGTTTTTGGAAATGTTGAAGATCGGGTTAAAAAATTGTGGCAAAAGCTTAGTGATTTAGAGCTGGTGGAGGATTGTCGTTCTTTATCTGAGGAGGAGAGGCTGGAGTTGGAGAGTGTTCGTGGAGAGTTAGAAAAAGTTACTTTGATGGAGGAAATCTGTTGGAGGCAAAAGTCTAGAGTCCTTTGTATTAGAGAAGGAGACAGGAATACTAGATTCTTTCATCGTATGGCTAACTCTCACAGAAGATTTAACTCCATTGATAGGCTTATGGTGGATGGTGTTTTGTCTTCCGAGCCAGAGGCTATAGCAGGTTGTATTTCCCTTTTTTATAGACAGCTATATGCTGAACCTGTGGTTCATAGACCTTTTTTAGATGATGTGGAGTTCTCTTGTATCTCGGAGGAAGATGCTCTTTGGCTTGATAGGCCTTTTGATGAGGAAGAGGTGTTTGGGGTGATTAGTGATTTTAAGGGTGATAAGGCTCCTGGCCCAGATGGCTTTTCTATGGCGTTCTTTCAATCTTGCTGGGTTTTTTTGAAGGCGGAAATCATGGCAGTGTTTCTTAATTTTCATTCTCAGGCTGTTTTTGAGAAAAGTCTAAATGCTTCTTTCCTTGCTCTTATTCCCAAAAAGGTGGATGCGGTGGAGATCAAGGACTTTCGGCCTATTAGCTTAGTTGGTGGGCTTTACAAGATTATCTCCAAAGTGTTGGCCAACCGTCTCAGAAGGGTGGCTCATGGGCTTATTTCTCATCCTCAGAATGCATTTGTGAAAGGTAGGCAGATTTTGGATTCTTTTTTAATTGCCTCAGAATGTGTTGATAGTAGATTGA
The DNA here is from genome assembly GCA_032878915.1 of Castanopsis chinensis. Classification (NCBI taxonomy): domain Eukaryota; kingdom Viridiplantae; phylum Streptophyta; class Magnoliopsida; order Fagales; family Fagaceae; genus Castanopsis; species Castanopsis chinensis. The sequence goes on along the minus strand of JAVQMG010000122.1, from coordinate 3,554,005 downwards.
AGTCAGGTGTTCCAAGAGTGTTGTGTAAGTTGGATGTGGAGAAGGCATATGACCATGTGAGTTGGGGTTTTTTGATGTATATGCTTCAGCGCTGTGGGTTTTCAGAGAAATGGAGAAAATGGATAATGTGTTGCATCTCTACTGTTAAATTCTCCATTCTGATCAATGGTAGTCCCTCTGATTTTTTTGGTAGTTCTAGGGGGATTCGGCAAGGGGATCCTTTGTCTCCGTTGCTTTTTGATATCGTTATGGAGGGTTTGAGTCGTTTGTTGGATGTGGCTGCTGCTTCTAGGCAGCTCTCTGGCTTCTCTGTTGGTGTTTCAGCTGGTAACTCGGTCAAGGTGTCTCATCTGTTATTTGCTGATGACACTCTTATTTTTTGTGATGCTGATTCTTCGCAAATAGCTCATTTGAGAGCAATCCTCGCTAGATTTGAGGAGGTCTCAGGTTTAAGGATTAACTTGGGGAAATCTGAGTTGGTCCCTATTGGGGTGGTTTGCAATATGGAGGTTCTGGTGGGGTTGTTGGGTTGTAGGCAAGCCTCTCTTCATTTGAGATATTTGGGGCTGTCGTTAGGAGCTAAATTTAAGGAGTTATCAATTTGGAATCCTATTTTGGAGAAGATGGAAAGGCGTTTAGCAGGGTGGAAGAGGTTGTATCTATCTAAGGGGGGCAAGGTAACTCTTATTAAAAGTACTCTTTCCTCCTTACCTACTTACTTTCTTTCCCTTTTGCCTTTACCTGGGAAGGTGGCAAACCGTATGGAGAAGTTGCAACGTGATTTTCTGTGGAGTGATATTAATGGTGACTCTAAATTTCACTTAGTCAGTTGGGCTCAGGTTTGTAAGCCGCTGCAAGTTGGAGGGTTGGGGTTTAGACGTTTGAGGAGCTTTAATTCTGCTTTGTTAGCAAAATGGCTATGGAGGTATGGCATGGAGACCGAGGCTCTATGGAGGAGAGTTATTGAGGCGAAGTATGGGAATGATTGGGGTGGTTGGTGCACAAAGAAGGTGACCAGTGCTCATGGTGTTAGTTTGTGGAGACATATTAGAAGTGGTTGGATGAGTTTTTCTAACCTACTCCTGTATGATGTGGGGGATGGTACTCGAGTGAAGTTCTGGAAGCATGTATGGTGTGGAGACCGTACTCTCCAAGAGGCTTTTCCGGAGCTTTATTGTATTAGTAGTACAAAGGATTCTTTTGTTGTGGAGGTTATGTGTTGGTCTGGTGGGAGGATTCATTGGGATGCTAAATTTCGTCGTCCTCCTCAAGATTGGGAGCAAGAATCCTTTGATCTGTTTATGGATATGGTCTACTCTTCGACGGTTCGGGGTTTGGGTCAGGATCGGGTTTGTTGGAAGCTAGCAAGGACTAGAGGTTTTGAGGTTAGAGGTTTCTATCTTTCTTTCTTCCCGCCTACCCTCTTATCCTTCCCGTGGAAGATGATTTGGAAATCGAAGGTTCCTCCAAGGGTTGCTTTCTTTTCTTGGTTTGCCTCCTTAGGTAAGATTTTAACTTCAGATAACCTTCGCAAACGACATGTGCTAGTTCTTGATTGGTGCTATATGTGTAAGTGTTGTGGGGAGTCAGTGGATCATCTTCTTCTTCATTGCCCCTTCGCTTGCGAGTTGTGGTCGTTGGTGTTTTGTTTGTTTGGAATCCTTTGGGTTATGCCTCAGAAGGTTATTGAGTTGTTTGAGTCTTGGCAGGGTAAGTTTGGTCGGCATAGAAATAGAGAGTTGTGGAGAATTGTGCCTCATTGCTTGATGTGGTGTATTTGGCGCGAAAGGAACTCTAGAAGCTTTGAGGGATGTGAACGCTCTGTGTTAGAGTTTAAGTCTTTTTTTTTACACACTCTCCTCGTTTGGAGTGTGGTCTTTTGTCATTTTTCTTGTTCTTCCCTTCCTGTTCTTCTTGATCGTTGTAATCTTGGTTCTCGTTTTATGCCCCCTTAGTACATCCCCAATGTACTCGAGTTGGCGGTTTTTCTTTGTCTAATAAAATTTTCGTTACTTATCAAAAAAAAAAAAACCAATCATTGGTTACAACATGAACAAAATCAACAAAAAGGGAAAAAGAAAAAAAAAGGAGAAATAATAGAAAAATATGGAATTTCCATAAGTGACATCTTCTCCACATTGTTTTTATGTACAAGATGGTAAAAGGCGCTCACATTGTTTATGCTGGATATAAAATCATTACTATTTTTACTCATAACCATTGTTTACCTACTTCTATACTAGGTATTCCAATAACAAGGTGAATTCTCAAGGTAATACAATTAAGAAACCACACATCAGCGTTTTGTACAAATCATGATGCGGGAGATGCAAGAAAATTATTATTTAATATTATTTATGTTTGCAAGCCAATTGTATTTTTATATTTTAGGTCCTAGTAGTTTATTAGGCTATAAGTATTTTAATTGAGATGCAAGGTTATTTTTGTAATAAGGCAATTAGGGTTTCCTAGCCAATTAGAATTAGGGTTTAGTAATCCTTTATAAGCAACCTATTGTACTCCTTGAGGAGATAGTTGATATTTTGATGAATGAAAAAAATGGCCGTTTGGTCTCTTTTTGGTCTGGTGCTGACTCCAGGTCTACCCTAGGTGCTGACTCCAGGTCTACCCTAGGTGCTGACTCCTAGTGGTTTCCCGCTTGGTGCTGACTCCAAGCAAGGCCTAGGTGCTGACTCCAAGGTCATATCCTTTATTTTGTTGTTGTTTTCAATTTTGTTCTGGTTGTCCTGCGTCAAATCAAATACTTGAAGTGAAATTCAAAAGATAGGACAACAGATTCTTAGAAATTTACCATAATTAAACTTAACACAGTAATTGAATCAACCATATTCAAACTAAGCTTCAACCAAACTATTTGGGAAATCGGAAGTAATCCAATTAATTTATTTCGAATGACATGCAAGCAGGAAAGAGATGAAATGCGTGCCCATAGCATCTACATTACATCCAAAGAATTTGAATAAGCTGGTGGATCCATAAGATATCCAAGATACATAACTATATTCCTCCAAGGGATAGAAATCATGTTCACATTTGCTAATAATAATAAAAACCTTTTCTTTTCAGGTATAGAGATTCATTCTAATGTCTCAAAAATAAGCACATCACATATCATAGAACAAAGACTTACAATTGTACCGATTGCATAAGTATGAAGTACATAAACATAAAATACATTCAAAAGGGTCCTGAAGGACAGAAAGATCAAATTTAGGCACAAAAATTTGAGGACAAAGGAGTCTCATTAGCAGCCATAGTTGTTATCCCAATAGTGATGAAGTTGCGGCACAGACATCATTATTAATTCAAATACTACTAATTAATAGAAAAAAATTACATATACCTCTGGTTTATTTATAAAGAAACTCTTCAACCAATCAAGTAGAATTATTTTCTTCCATAGATCCCACACAAAGGCATTTAGGAAACTCAGTAACTTAATTTTTGGCTAGCCTGTCTTGAATGACCTACCAACCTAGTAAAGTATCATAGACTTGAAAGGTTCAAAGCAAAAGCCCCCAAATCAGTGTAACAGCACAAATGGTTTCCTAGACATTTCCCTATTATTTACTTTAAGCACTAATAAATACTTGGGCAATCTAGAGCATTGTAGACTTGAAAGGTTAACCATAAAGAAGGATGGTTTATACACCTCTCACCATTTCAAACCTTGGTTAGAAACCAGGAAGTGCAAAGAAGATTATACACATCTTGAGTTTGTAGTTTGTTTCTTTGAGCTGTTTCCATTATATGCATGATCAACTCAAACTTCTTAGTACAGTCAAAAACCATCTATTCATAGGCTCTAGTGTACCCTTTTATAAAATATGATTAAATCCACTTTCAAAGAGTTGCATTAATTCCAGGAAAAGAACTTGGTACACTTCTGAAGCTACAAAAACTCCGCCGTTACAGAGGCCAAAGTCAAAGTAATACAACAAAGCCTAATTAGTTGAAGGATTTCATAGAGCACTAGGCTAGGGTTCAACTCATTCAGTTTTTCAGTCCAACAATCAATTAAAATACACGTTTCTTTCAGAGTAAAAGGTATAAAATAGCATGCTTCAGTGAAGAAAGAAGGTCCAAAAACCATATAACAAAGAATTATTAGAAGATAAATTGCTGTTGCGCCAGATTAGAGATGTCAGTAATTCATATCATGAATGAAATGATAAATTCATAAATGGATCAACCTTGAAATTGATATCATCCTACTTTCCACGAACTCTTTTGATTAAGATTTATTATCCATCAATTCCAACTGTACTAGAGAGGTATCATCAATAAAAATAGAGGAGAGAAGAAAATAACAAGGGCAAATGAAACAACAGAACTAAAGAAGGAGACAAACCTTATCATAAAGTGCAAAAGAAGTTGAACACTCAAACGGAAACGACAAAGGAGAGAATAGTTTCAAGGCTGTGCTCAAATGGAGGCATATTTCTTTCAAATTCAATCAATATGTTCTGCTCTTCTTCAACGGTGAAGTCAGATTGGAGTCAGAATCATTGTCAAAAAAGTAAGTCCCATTGAAGATGAACCCATATCAAACCCCTCATAACAAACATAGTAACTCCATCTCCATTATATGCTTGATTAAACTCTTCACTTCTTCATACAGTCAAAAACTTATAGTCATATGCCCTGGTGTATCCTGTTAGTAATCAATACTTCATCAGTTGGGTCTTTTTTTTTCCTCAAGCACTTAATCAATTTTTATGAGATGCTGTCAACTTATATAAATGATATGATTAAATACACTTAAAGGATTGCATAAAATTCATGGAAAAGAACTTGGGTACACTTCAACAAGCTACAGAAAAGTCAGGCTGTTACAGAGGCCAAGTAATACAACAAAGCCATGTTAGTTGAAGGATTTCACACAACACTTAGATTGGTTTGACTCATTCAATTTTTCAATCTCGCAATCAAATAATCAATAAAAAGTAAACATTCCATTTCATAGTAAAAGCTATAAAATAGCATACCCAAGTGAAAAATAAAAAGGTCCAACCAAAACAATATAACAAAGAATTCTAATAAGATCAATTGTTGTTGCACTAGTTTAGAGATGTCAGTAATTACTACTTCATACATGAAATGCTAAATGCATAAATAGATCAACCTAGAATTTAATACCATCCTACTTTCTAGTTTCCGCAATCTCTTTTAATTAAGATGTTTTTTCCTTCAATTTCAACCGTACTGGAGAGGATATCATCAATAAAAGATAAAGGAGGGAAGATATAATTAAGGGCAAATGCTATAGTGCAACTAAAGATGGAGACAAACCTTGGCATGTATATATTTCCCGAATTCAATCAATATTTTCTCCTCTTCTTTAATGGTAGATTCAGATCGGAGTGAGAATCATTGTCAACAAGGGTAAGGGCCATTGAAGAGGAAATACTAGATTTTTTAGGACAACAGATACATTCTACTTTGACCCCCCACCTTCTAATCTCAAAAGGCTCGTAATCTGTCACTTCGTCATCTGTCACTTCGTCATCTGTCACTTCGTCATCTGTCACTTCGCCATCTGTCACTTCATCATCTGTCACTACGTCATCTGTCGCTACCTCCCACTCATATGTAACCTCAACGTGATTGTAATCAGATGGATTTGATTCATTTAATAGCTTCTGCAATTTGAGATGTGATCTATAACATATCGCCATAGTATTAGAAAGTTCCCAGAGATCGTCAGAACGTCTCTGTAGAAAAATGCTATCCACAAATACTTTTTCAAAACCATTAATGGAGAGGTAAACACGTAAACCATGCGAGTATAATAGCGGCACCAGTCCAAAAGCGAAATAGAAGGCAAAAACATTTGGAAATTTGCGACCAACATGGAATGATATGGAATTTCCAACACTTTGATGCTTGCAATTCAACCACCTTGGAATCTCTGTATACGGTACTATAAAACGACGCGCATCGCTATAATCATCAAGTAACAAATCATCCACTAACATGTGGCTTCTTTCTCCTTCACATAAAATTTCTCCAATCTGTAAGTAATTATTAAATTCAACGAATTAAATTAAGGAATAAAGAAAGTTAAAAAAAAAAAAAAAAATTTATTTTTATTTTTATTTTTATTATAACTTGAAAAAGAGAGACACCTGATTCAATGAGTATTGTGCATCTAATGACGGACAGTTCCTTGCTTCTACATGTTTTATAAATTGTGGAAGCCTCAAAATTTGTCGTAGTTGCTTGCAATTTTCTATTTCAAGGCTTTCTAACGCAGTAAATCTGCTTAGGCTTTTAGGGATGCTAACAATATCAGACCCAGATAGTTCTAGAACTTTCAATACGGGAAAGTAATTGGGCTTCATCAAAAATTCTAAATCGATTCCACATTCACCGATAATCAGTTCCCTTAACTTTGGAAACCCATATTCGAAAAGTCCATCAAAAGAATTACCCGGTGCTCTCAATTTGGCAGTGCCAAAATATAAGACCTCAAGCATTTGCAATTTGCAGATGCTGTCTGGAAGATCCCTCAGGTTGTGGCAATCGATTAACCCTAATTTAGTAAGCTGAGTAAGATACCCGATTGATGAAGGCAACCCTCTGATGCCACTCTCAGATAAATATAATATCTTTAAACGTTTCATTTCCTGATGAATATTGGGGAATTTCTCAAGCTTAGAGCATCCAGAAAGAACAAACTTTTCGAGCGATTTCAACCTGAGGTTGTTTGGAAGATTTTGAAGACTCTTACTGCCTTGGAGTTCCCATATCCGTAGCCTATCAAGAAATCCAACGGACTCATGAACCGTAACTAATTTATCACAACGACAAAGGTGCAATGTCTCTAGGCTTGGGGCAAACAATTCATGAACCGTAACTAATTCAAGACAAAAAGAGAGGTCCAATGTTTTTAGGTTTGGAGCACACAATTTAGGAAATTCTGTAATGTAGTCACTCTCAAATTTCATATGTCCTAAAATATTAAATTGGATACCCTGCAGATTAAAAAAAAATCAAAATTTAGTTTTGGCCAACATTTAAAAAAGTTTTTAAGAAATTATAATTCATAAATACTAATTATCATACCTGTATTATCTCCATTCCAATGGGACTACTCCAACGAATATTGAGTGCAACAAGCTTTTGAGGACAATATTTAGATGGCCAAGAGTAAAAAGGAAATTCATGCCATTCAAGAAACCGTAACTCATTAGGGAGATATTGAAATTCTCCACAAATGAGTACATTTTTAACTAAAAGAAATTTAAGATTTTTCATCCTTTCAAAAGGTTCACCTTGCAATTTCATGGTTACCGGTTCAGGTGAACACAACATCATTGCTTGAATTTTATCAGTCCCCTAATTGAGCAAAGAATAAAACAAATAAGTTCGACTATATAATTTTTTTAAAAGCATAAAAATTTTGAAATTGTAAATAGGAAAAAAAATATTTGGAAAAAGGAAAAGTAAAGTAAAAGAACTTGTACCATATTTTCAGTTAGCACTTTATAAGCATCCTCATAATACCATATCCTGCTACGATTTTCAAGATGATTTTCATCTTCTTGTCGAACAATTTCTCGGCCCATTTGTTGTAACAAGTCATGCATCGACAATATGTCATATTGATCAACAGTTATGAGACACTTATCAATAAGTTTGCGAATGCCATAACGTGGACATAAATTGCAAGTTTCTAGTACATCTATAACGTAATCCTTTTCAAATCCCTTGAAAAAACAAGCAACATGGAGAAAAATATCCCTTTCAGTTTTTTCCAATCCATCATAACTTATTTTGAGCCTTCCTTGAATTTCTTGGGGAGGAATTTTTTTGTGCTTTTCTAATGCATCTTCCCATTCATGTATACTTCTTCCACACAAATCAGAACCTATTACTTTTAGTGCTAATGGAAGACCGTTGGCATAATGTATAATTTGCTTTGCAACTTCTGAATAGTCTTCCCCTGGTTTATTCATTTGGAAGGTGTGTCGGCTGAAGAGTTCATGAGCTTCACGTTGATTCAATCCCTTAACCTCATAACCTAGATGATCTTTTCCAAGAGTGGTTAGCACTTGTTTGTCTCTTGTTGTTATAATAATTATACTTCCTGAACTAAACCAATCACATCTTCCAAGCAAATTTCCTATCTGGTCCGATTTATCCACGTCATCAAGAATTAAAAGAAGCCTCGTATGACAAAGCCTACCCATTATCAGTTCAATTCCTTGGGAAATATTGTCCACCTTTAAATATGGGTCTTGTAATATCTTAAAAAGAAGTGTTTGTTGTAGTTGGATTATGCCATTAATTGTCGATGACTTTTCTCTAACATCCTCTAGAAAGCAGCTCCTATCAAAATGATAAATTTTTTTATTATAAACAGCTTTTGCAATTGTAGTTTTACCTACTCCCCCAAGACCATGAATCCCTAGCTTGCGAACAACATTTGACTTTGTATCCAAAAGCAATTCTATCTCCTTCACACGAGAACCTATTCCAACTTGATATTCAGCGACAAATAGTGTTGTCAAATTTGATGTGATCCTTGATATCCACCCTATAATTTCTTCGATAAATTGAGCTTCGAATTTAGAGCAACTGCCAAGCACAAAAGCATAAGAAGCATTTGATGTGTTAGACTATATGAAAATCTATACTACTATATATATGTATATATTCATATGAATTTTGGTCATCTCCTAATTGTAAGTGGTGGACACTCACTTTTATACGAATCTACCACTTTTTTACATCACCCACAATCAACCCTTTACAGTTGTAGTAAAAGTTATGTTCCTAAAATTTTTCCTCAATTAAATTAAGCACCCAACTTATAAAATGCTTTCCCCCACTTTTCACTCTTTTCCCTCTATTCTAGAATCTCTATACTAATGTTTATTTATTTATTAGTTTATTTATTGTCTTATTCTCAAATTGTTGCTTGGTACTTCTCCAAAAAAAAAAAAAAATTGTTGCTTGGTAAGCAATTAAGGATGCGATTATGAGATTTTCTCTCCTTCCCAGTATGACAGTATTTCAAAAACCATATCAAAATGTAAATAGAAAGAATATCAACAAAGAGGAGGCAATCTAGAGTGGACCGATGGGTTATCTCTTGTTCATTTCCTACTTAGTTCATGGGCATAAAATTGAGAGGTGAAATCATTTACCTTGAAGTGGATATCCTTTATATATTGATTTAGATATGAATGCTCATTTACTTATGTACGACGAATTTGAAATTTTAACATGTGCTAATGTCGAGTATACAATGCAAATCCAGTGGTCTATGGGATTACAATTTATATATATATATATATATATATATAAAGAGTAAGTGAGTAACAAAAGTAATATCAAGAGTAATTGTGTTTCATGTTATGATAAAAATAATTACTAATTATTTAATTACTAACAATTGAGGAAATGCGGAAGTATGATTATCATGTGATTCTTATGAAGTTAAGAAGTTTTCAAGACTGAGTTTTTTTCAATAGATAATGTTAAAAAAAAAAATCTATTCTAAAGAAAACAATTATGAGTTCCAGGCTTCCAACTAGCTTAATTAGTAAAGTCTTTTATTATCAAATAAGAGTTTTGAGGTCCAAACTCCCCCTATACTTAAAATCAAGCGATGTCTTGGCGTGATAATAAAGAACAATCACCATGAAACGAACTCTATAGGATGAAATTCTATCTTATCTAGCAAAAAAAAAAAAAAAAAACATTTTCTGAATCTAATGAGATATATCTTTAGAGAAAGTATACAAATTATTTCTCAAAGCTATATATCTAAAGATTTTTTTTTTTTTTTTTTTATAAAGCTCATGAAAAATTGTGTGTACATGCTCAAAGAAGTTTATCTCGAAGTGTATTCACCTATTAAGAAAATTTTCTAATTTTCATGTATTTATGCATTTTTTATAACTCATACCACCTAACCCCTTTAATTGAGCTCTGTTAGCTTACCTTCTTTATAAAAATACTAGTGTGGGTTGCACGTGCAAGGCACGTGCAGCCCTTTTAATGAGAGAATTAATATATAATTTTTTTTTTTGTTGAAAAATTATGAATTCATGTACTTAAATTTAAAATAACTATTTAAATGTCTATTTGGTATTTACTATGACAATTTCTTAGAACCTATTTACTAAATGTAATATCTACTCACCAAAAAATGCTACAAAGAATGATAATAAATGTCATCATCTTTCCACAATATTTAAATTTTTAAATGAATAATAATATATACTACAATTTTTTTGAAAATCTTCATCAAATTAAATACTTGCAACCATCTACAATGAAGATTTTGTTATTCATACTTCATTCTTTATCATCTTATTTTATGAGTCCAACTACGATGTTTAGCTTACTTATTTTTAATGAACGTCCTTTTAAGTAGGAAAAGAAATTAAAAAAAGAAAAAAATAACAAAAGCATCTGTCATCAAAGTTTCTATTAAATAAAATTATAAGTATGGAAGATTTAAACCTAATAATTTAGTGTTTTCTAGGTAACAAATAGAACATCATATATTATCATTCTAACTTTCCAAATATGACTACCAGTCTACCACATAATATTCAAAATACAAAAAAGAAATTTTTGGGACATTAAAATTATTAGGAGTATTTTAGGCATTGCATAATGGAAATTTTAGGAATTATAAGATTTCATTAGGGTTTAATTAAGAGAGTAACAGTAGGAGTATATGCTCATTTACAAAATATAAAAGAGGAAATTATTCAACTTCAATTAAGGGGGAATGAAACTATCCTAAACATAAAGGAGAAAAGTGCTACTTCGTCAATTTGTGTGTGTGTGTGTGTGTGTGTTTATTTATTTATTTATTTATTTATTTTACTTGAAACAATGTGTTAAAAAAATCAACCTAAAAAAATTATGCATAAAACAATGAATTTTGGTTCAACAAATTGACTAAACCAAAAACGAAGTCTAGGAACACAACAAAATGTCACAATATTTTTACAATACCTTTATTTCTAGCTATGGTGGGTTTTGGTTTGATATTTTATTATTTTATTTTAGAGTAATGTTACATCCACAACATTTTCATAATAAATCCTAGGTGGTAAATTGTTTTTGGTTTTAAATTAGGCTAACCACTTTTGACCATGCATTAAAAAAAACAAAAAACAAATAAAAAGCCACTTGAAGAAAATTGTGCCTAAAACAATGAATTTTGGCTTACCAAATTTGACTAAATAAAAAAAGAAGCCTAGGAACACAACAAAATGTCACAACATTGTCGCAATTTTTTTTATTCCTAGCTATGGTAGATCTCAGTTTGATATTATTATTTTATTTTTTTACGTCCATAACATTTTCACAACAAATTTTAGGTGAAAAATTATTACTGGTTTTAAAATTATACATTAAAAAAAAAAAGACAACACAAGAAAATTGTGTGTGAAACCATGAATTTTGGCTCACCCAATTTGACTATATTAAAATAGAAGTCTAAGAATATAACAAAATATTACAACATTTTCATAATACCTTTATTTTTAGGATCCGAAGAGATATTTTTTATTTTATTTGAGAGAAATGCTACATCCATAATATTGTTAGAACAAATTCTAAATGATAAGTTATTATTGGTTTTAAACTGAGCCCACTACTGATATCATTTTTTTTATCCATCAAAAAAACCTTGCCACATAAAATTTGTGGTGAAATTATTGTAAAAATGTTGTGGGCATAGCATTACTCCTTAAATTTTAAAATCGATAAATAGCGAATATGTCATATTGTTATTCTCTCAGTTAAATCTTAATAAAAGCTTATAATTTTTAAAATATTATTATGTAATGTCTAAAATATTCCAACAAAATTTTAACATCCCAAAATTTTCTTCATGTATTTTGAGTTTTAGACGGTAGTAATTATCAATCTTTTGTTTTATTATTTTATTTTGACCTTTAAAGAATTGACACCTCAATAATTGTGAAAATATTGTAAAAATATGTTGTGTCAATGTAATTATGTATGCACATATAAATATTTAAAAGAAAAGACAAAAAGAGCTCAAGCAAAACTGGCATATGGTGGAAAAAAGAAAAAAAGAAAAGGTCTATGAATGTTGCAGATTGTCAAATAATTGTAAAAATATTGTAAGAATTTGTTAAATCAGTGTAATTGAATATGTACATATAAATAATAAATATTTAAAAGAAAAGACAAAAAACAAAAAGCACAAATAAAACCGGCTGAAAAAAAAGCCAAAGCACAGTCCGGGTTGAACAAACCAAATGAACTGTGCAAAACACTGTTTGCGCATAGAGATAAATGTCTAAAATACTCCTACTAAATATTAACATCCCAAAATTTTCTTCATGTATTTTGAGTTTTAAATGGTAGTAATTCTCAGTCTCTTATTTTATTATTTTATTTTGACATTTAAAAAATTGATGCCTCAATAATTATAAAAATATTGTAAGAATGTGTTGTGTCAGTATAACTATGTATACACATATAAATATTTAAAAGAAAAGACAAAAAGAGCACAAGTAAAACTAGCATATAGTAGAAAAAAGAAAAAAGAAAAGATAACAAAAAGAGGCTCATGAATGGTGCAGATTGTCAGATAATTGTAAAAATATAGTAAAAATTTGTTAAGTCTATGTAATTGAATATGTACATATAAATAATAAATATTTAAAAAAAAAAATCAGCGAGGAGGTTTTATGCAATATAGTAGTAGCTGGAGCCTTAGTTGAGTTTCATAAGAGCTAGTTTTATTTTCATTTAGTTTTTACTTTTCTTTTTAGTAGTTTTGCGCTTAACTTTGTAGAGATGTTTGTATTTATGAATCAATATTTGAGCGTTGGAACTTTTGATGTAATAGGGGATTTTAGTGTGTGAACTTGTGGTATATTCCAAATTGATGATGTTTGTTATTATTTGGAGAAAAAAAATATTAGATAAGCTATTTATCAACTAACAAATAGACAATTTTTTGTTCACAGGTTGACTTTGGTTCATGTTAACATCAGGCTTAAGCTTGGTATTGACATGTTGGTCATGGTTGAAAATGTGGAATTCATTTGGATTGCGAGTCGTGACAATTTTTTTTTTTTTTTTTTATAAAAAATATCTTATTCTGAAAATTTTGTTTGGCAAGTGATTATGGATGTGATTGTGACTTTTCCTCTCTCTTAGCTTCTCAAAAAACCGAATCAAAATCTATATGGAAGAAAGGAAGCAGCATAGAAGAGGCAAATCTAAAGTGGATCCAATGTTTCTTTCTGGTTTATTTCCTATTTAGTACATGGAATTGTAAGGTGAAATCATTTACCATTCTAGAAGTATATATTTTTCTGTGTTAATTTAGAAATCAATATTCTTCTACCTACTCCTGATGAATTTGAAGTTTTACCATGTACTAACTTTGAGTATGCAATGCAAATCCTTTGATTATTTGGAATTAAATGGTGATAACAAAACTATTAATGTTTTATACTACATGAAAGCAAAAAAATAGTAATAGATACACACCCATCCTCGTAAGAGAATCCAACCAAATCAGCTGCTTTGGTTAAAGCTGCCCTCCAACTCTGAACCTTATCTCTGTTTTCTTTTTCATGTTCAGTCAATGCAATCCCAAACTTTCCCTTTTGTTTACGTACTTCTGATGGATTTATTTTGTAAAAAACTGGTAGAACAGTTTGGCAACAATCAAGAATTTGGACAAGTTCCCTCAAACACCATGTTGAAGATGCATAATTTTCAGAAAATACAACAATTGAAATCTTTGACAATTTTATCGCTTTGGGAAGCTCTTTTGAAATTGCTTCTCCTTTTGGAAGATTATCATCATCAAAAAAGGTTTTAAAACCTTTGTCACGTAAAGCCTTATATAAATGACTAGTAAAATTATAACGAGTATCTTCACCTCTGAAACTTAAAAAAACGTCATACATGTATTGGGCAGTGGAAGAAGAAGAGCCTCCTTCGTAGATTTGCGGATCCATCGGAATTATGAGCAAAAGAACTGAGAAAATATGGAGGGGAAGAATCTATGAGCAAAAGAATTGAGAAGTGACCTTTATCTTCAACTTTACTTTTATATCCCTAAAAGTCAACGACGATCCCACGCGTTTTTTTTAGGGAAGATCCCACGCGTTTTCAGCGTTTAAATCCAAGTGGGAAGGTATATCCGTATATGCTTTGAGCACCATCGGAAGGTATATCCGTATATGCTTTGAGCACCATCATATGATGTTGAAGGTTCGTTTATTCGTACTTTCAGGTTAAGGGTATTTTGATTTGTATCCTATAGTAAAGTGCTTGGTTCAAGACTTCATGCTTGCTGTGCAGGTTGTTGGTTTATGCTGTCTTCTTTTATTTTGATCATTTCTCTCAAATACATGTTTTCAATTTTTAAACAACATTACAAGTATTTTTACACGTATTTTCACCTACACATATTTCTACACATATTTTCAATTTTTAAGTGCATGTACCAAACACCCGCTTGATCTCTTCAATAATTTTGTAAAATTACGCTTTGCTATTAGATGTGAACTTCTCTTAAATTAAAAAAACAAATGCATACAAATAATTTTTTAAGTCAAAAGATTTAGGGTCTATTTAAATACCGCTTATTACTAAAAACTGAAAACTAAAAACACTGTTGCAAAATAATTTTTAAATATATGAATAGTACCGTAGAACCCAGTTTTGAAGGAAAATTTGCTGAATTAGACAACTTATGGGTCCTGTAAACAGTGCACAAGACCCACTGATAGAGATGCAAACTCTCTGAAACTGAATTTCAGTGCAATCCAAATGGAGGCTCAAGCCTTTTAAATTTATTTTTATTGAATTATAAAGAACAAAGTTTGCCTACAAATTAGTTTGTAGGCAATGGCAACAAACTTCCTATATCTTTTTATTGGATGTGAATTTTAACAAATCTATCATAAAATTACATTTTTTTATTATATCATTCGTGCTTGCAAAATTTTACGAAGATCAAAAATCAATAACTGTATTATCAATTACATATTTAAAATTTTTATTTGTTTCTAGTACTAAATTATGTATAAAAAATAAGCTTATAGATTTAATAGTAAATAATATCTCATTTAAATGAAATTTAACATGCATGTTAACATATAGAACATGCAATTCAATAGTTAGATTTCTAAAATTTGTAGTCATGTTAATTTTTTAGTGAGAGTTTGTAAACTTTGCTCATCTGTCTCGTTAGCTTCTTTTTCTCCCTCAAATAGTTTGATTTGACCTAGACTCTCCCACACAAATTGATTATCTCTCTCAAGGAAGAACAAATCATTTTGATTCTCCTTATCTTGAATCTTGGTGTGTGGAATTATGCCCAACATGATGGTCAATACTATAGTTTTATCTTGAAGCGTTGTTCTGTAATTTAAAAAAAAAAAAAAAAATCCAATTTGCATGGAATTTTATTTCGAGTAGTATAAATCAGCCTTCAAAAACAACACGTTCACATAATTCTATAATTAGTGAGATTTTTCAAGTTAAACTTGTTTCTTTTGTTAAAAACTAGTGCATTCACATAAATAAGTTCCAACAAAATTAAAACCTTGAAAAAAAATGGCAATCTCCCCCTCTCCTTGTACAATGTTGTACACATTTTTTTAGTTTACAATGATAAATTTACATTGCTAGTACAATGTAAATCTATAATTACCCTTTTATATCGCGTTCTCGAGAGCTCTTCTATTTTTTTGGATAAAGGTTAAAAATTTGCATATATTATAATTTGGGATTACTATATTTTCCAATCACAAAAGAAAACCTACGGGTGTGATGAAAAAATAATTTCACCCACAAACGCATAATGCACAATTATAACTAATAACAAAACAATTATGGGAAATGCTAACGAATGCTCTTAGGGCATTGGTTAACAATCTATTTAAAGAAAGTTTTTATGGGAAAATGAAATAAAGCAATTAATGTTTTGACAGTTTTTTTCATTTCCCATAAAAGTGGTGTTAAAACTTTCCTAAAATATATTGTTAACCAATGCCCTAAGGGCATTCATTAGCATGACCCAACAATTATTACGCTAAGAGTATACAGATGACAAAGTCAATAAACCTGGGCACTAATTAATATATGCAATCCAACAAAGTTCTACAAACAACGAAGACAAAAAACCTGGGCACTTTGTCTTGATTAGCACTCTTTCCACTTAGAAAATAGAAAATTGAAAGAAATATCTAAAGAAAAACCGAGCCCATAAATAATCTTTGTTATATTAAAAAACATAAAACATATTTCAAATTTCAATTGCTTGTACCCTGCACCAAACGTGGTTGTTGTTCCTTGTGCTTCAAAATTTTTGCTTCCAGATGATTACGTAGTAGGGAGAACGGGAGTAGTAGCCTCTTTTGCCTATTTTTCAGCATAAAAAACATGTCCACACTGAAGCCCAATGATCCAATCATCAACATCAAGGCAACAATCATAAAAATCTAAGACTGAAAGAGAATTGAAAGAGGAAATTGAAGATGCATCTCAAAATTAAGTTTAAGGCAAAAGAAAAAGGAAAAGAAAAAAAGCTACGTATTACCTATACAATTATTAGGCAATGCACGGCTTCCATCAAAAAGAAAAAAGAAAAAAGAAAAAAAGAAAAAAGACAATGATTACAATTAAGGATGATACTGAATAGTTTGCATGAGATCCAAATCAAATACTAAGGGCAACTCATAAAAATAAAAGAAAACGTAAAGTTACGTAATTAAAAGTGTAAAAGAGTGTTCTTTTTTTGTATTTTTATATGCAAAATGACCATTTGAAATATACACAAATTCTAGTGTAAAAGAGTATTCCAATTTTGAACAACTAAAGATTGACATAGAAACATGTGAGGAAGAAAATATAAAAAAGATTGAGTATTAAGAAATTATCTCTACTTATGCCTCAAAGTAAAACAAAGGGAGGGGAAGATAAGACATTTATTGATGTCTTGTTTTGGCATTTGGGCTGCAGTTTTTTTAAAAATAAAGGTATATGGTAGTACTAGTACCTAAGTTTAGGTATGAGAAGTTATGGTAGGAGTGTTTTACTTGGACTCGAGCACTTCATCTAACTTACCTAATTTTGAGTCTCACTGCCAGCAGTTCTTCGTTGATAAGCATCTATAAAAGTTGGTAAACGGATCTTAATTTAAGTCCCCTGCTTGAGGTTGGCGTAACTTAACTAATCCTCATTTTTATTTACCAAAAAAAAAAAAAGTGTTTTTTTTAATTCAAAATAAAGAAGAAGGAAATTCAAAAAAAAAAAAAATTAAAAAATTAAAACGCGAGAGTAAGGGAACCGCAAATTAAATAAAAAAAACTTTTATTGCTATCAAAGTTCCTTGACTGGCACTCTGGCAGTGTCCTTTATTTACTCTTTACACGAACTTTCCTTGACTGGCAGTGTCCCTACAAGTAACCGACGATCCCATGCGTTTTGACATTACAAATCCGATCCCATGCGTTTTGACATTACAAATCCAAAGTGGGAAGATATATGCTTTGTGCAACGTCGAAAGAACTTATAAGAAGGTGCTAAAAATTAAAAGCACTAAAGCCATTAAAGCAAGTTAGCAACATCATTCTTTACCAAAAAAAAAAAAAAAAAAAAAAAGAAGTTAGCAACATCATATGACATTGAAGCCAAAGGGTATTTTGATTTGAATCTTATAGTAAAGCGATTGGTTCAGGCTTGCTGTGTAGGTTGTTGACTTATTCTCATTGCGGGATCCTTCTAAACAAAAGGAAAATTTATGCGGTCTTCTTTTATTTTGATCACTTGATCTCTTTTGTAATTTTGTAAAATTACGCTTTGCTATTAGTCATGAACTTCCCTCAAATTAAAAAAAAAAAAATGTATACAAATAATTCTTGAAATCGAAAGATTCAAGCTTTTTGAGTTTATTTTATTGATTTATAATGAACAAAGTTTGCCTACAAATTAGTTTGTAGGCAATGACTACAAACTTTTTATATCTTTTTTATTTGATGTAAATTTTAACAAATTTACTATAAGATTACATTTTTTTTATTATATCATCTATACTTATAAAATTTCACGAAAATCAAAGATCAGTAACTATGTTATCAATCAAATATTTAAATTTCAATTTTTTGTAGTACTAAATTATGTATAAAAAAATAAGTTTATAGATTTAATAGTAAATAATATCCAATTTGAATAAAATTCAACATGCATATTAATTAAAACATAATGAATATGCAATATAAAGATTAGATCCACATTTCTTAGCATTTGAATTACACAAAACGATATTGAAAAACTCTTAGGCTTTAAATCTCTTTTATTCCCCACTCTTCTATCGCCTTCTAATTTTCTATTTCCTCAATTCTCCAACCCCAACGAACCAACCAACCAACCGACCAAAGTAAAGATATAATTAGGTGAGAAATTATTCTTGGCCGGGCGCGCTTTAATTAAAGAAGCATTAAAAACAAATATTCTGCCGTTTCCTCCACAGGAAAGAACTAAGAAGCACCGCTGAAAGTTCAAAGAAAACGACCTTTTAACTTTTTAAGTCAAAGTCTAGAAGAAGAATTGGCCAAAACGTGGAGGAAAGAACTAAGAAGCACCGCTGAAAGTTCAAAGAAAACGACCTTTTAACTTTTCAAGTCAAGTCTAGAAGAAGAATTGGCCAAAACCCAATTTCTTCGAAACTGCTATATTTCCATCATATTCATATTGACTTGGAAAAAGAAAAACACGGTTGATCATTGGGAGTAATCTACAAGTTGCCAACCAGGACTAGACTTTGGTTCAATTTCATATTTTTTTTCAAAGATTATATGTAGGATGCGGGCTGGAAAAGGCATTGTGCTCAAAACTCGAAAGCATAAATGCATTTTACCATTGTAAATAAATAAGAAGTGTTTGGTTTAATTAGGGATGGCATTTTACTTCTTTGGGTATGATATAATTTTTTAAAATATTTTTTCTTTATTTTAGGTGTTTTGGGGTTGAAAATTTTTACTACTTTATTTTTGTTAACTAGGAAAATCACATCCCTCTGGCTGAAATTATTAAAATATCCAAACCTCCTGAAATGACCACAAGAAAAAAACTCTCAAAGGCTGCCAAATGATCAAAATTCTCCAAAAATAAAAAAACAATGGGGATTATTAGATATAATGGATTATTTTAGTTATGTACAATTTTTTACTACATTCTTAGTAAATTGCTTTTTTTTTTTTTTAACATAGATGCTGTTATATTTTATAACTTATTTTTTCTGAAAAATCAAACAATGAAAATTGAGCTATACCAAACCAATCCTTAAAGTATTATTCAATTTTACAAAAATAAAAGATAGCTCACAAATGAATTACTAGAAAGAATATGTTCTTCGTTCAGAACTTTAGCCAAAAATAATTTATTTTTTGTTTTGTAATTTTTTTAAGGCTTATATTCAGTTCACACATTTTATTGTTTTTATCATATGTTGTGTTGGTGTTATATTACGTTTCATTTCTTGATGAATATTGTGGAATTTCTCAAGCATAAAGCATCCACAAAGATCATATAACTTTTTTCAAGCGATTTCAACCCGTGGTTGTTTGGAAGATTTTGAAGACTATCATAGAATGCGAGGTCCCATTTCCATAGCTTACCAAGAAATCCAACGGACTCATGAACCATAACTAATTTTTTACAAGAAAAAAAGTCCAATGTCTCTTGGTTTGGGGCACACAATTCAGGTAATTCTATAATGGTGCCACACTCTCGAAGTTTGATATGTTTAAAAATTTTAAATTGGATACCCTGTAGATTAAAAAAAAATCAAAATTTAGTTTTGGCCAACATTCAAAAAAGTCTTAAGAAATTATAATTCATAAATACTAATAATCATACCTACTTGAATATTGTCTCCATTCTAATGCGGTTACTCCCTCTCATATTGAGTGCAACAAGCTTTTGTGGACAATATTTAGATGGCCAGGAAAAAGGAAAATCATGCCATTCAAGTAATCGTAACGCATTAGGGAAATATTTAAACTCTTCACAAATGTGTACATTTTTAACTAAAAGAAATTTAAGATTTTTCATCCTTTCAAAAGGTTCACCTTGCAATTTCATGGTTATCGGTTCAGCCGTTCAGGTAAGTGAAATATCATTACTTGAATTTTA
Organism: Castanopsis chinensis; assembly: GCA_032878915.1. Taxonomy (NCBI): domain Eukaryota; kingdom Viridiplantae; phylum Streptophyta; class Magnoliopsida; order Fagales; family Fagaceae; genus Castanopsis; species Castanopsis chinensis. The sequence continues at coordinate 3,533,815 of JAVQMG010000122.1, read as the reverse complement.
TGAGACCCCTAATTGAACAAAGAATAAAATAAATAAGTTCAATTATATAAATTTTTAAAAAGCATAAAAATTTTGAAATTTTAAACAAAAAAAATATTTGGAAAAAGGAAAAGTGAAGTAAAAGAACTTGTACCATATTTCTGGTTAGTACTTCATAAGAATCCTCATAACACCATATTCTGCTACGATTTTCAGGTTGTTCAGATTCTTGTTGAATGATTTCCTTGCCCAATTGTTGTAGCAAGTCATGCATCGACAATATTCCATATTGATTAACAGTTATGAGACATGAAAAGTTTGCAAATACCATCACAAGGATATAAATTGCAAGTTTCTAGTATATTTGTAACATAATCTTCCTTAAATCCCTTGAAAAAGCAAGCAACAATATTGAGAAAAATATCCTTTTTAGTTTTTTCCCATCCATCGTAACTTATTTTGAGCTTTTCTTGAATTTTTGGTGAGGAATGTTTTTGTACATTTCTAATGCATTTTCCCATTCATGTATACTTTTTTCACACAAAACAGAACCTATTATTTTTAGTGCTAATGGAAGACCATTGGCATAATGTATAATTTTCTTTGCAACTTTTGAATAGACTTCCCTTGGTTTATTCATTTGGAAGGTGTGCAAGTTGAAGAATTCATGAGCTTCACATTGATTCAATTCCTTAATCTCATAAACTAGATGATCTTTTCCAAGAGTGGTTACCACTATTTTGTCTCTTGTTATTATAATAACTCTACTTCTTGAACTAAACCAATCACATCTTCCAAGCAAATTGTCTATTTGGTTTGATTCATCTACATCATCAAGAATTAAAAGAAGCCTTGTGTGGCAAAGCCTATCTGTTATCTGTTCAATTCCTTTGGGACTATTGTCACCCTTTAAATATGTGTCTTGCAATATCTTAGAAAGAAGTGTCTCTTTTAGTTGGATTATGCCATTGGTTGTCCATGACTTTTCTCTAACATTCTCTAGAAAGCAGCTCCAATCAAAATGATAAAAAATTCTATAATAAACAGTTTTTGCAATCGTAGTTTTACCTACTCCCCCAAGACCATGAATCCCTAGTATGCGAACACCATTTGACTTTGTATCCAAAAGCAATTCTATCTCCTCCACTTGAGAATCTATTCCAACTGGATATTTAGCGACAAATAGTTGTGTCCGATTCGATGTGGTACTTGATATCTCTTTTATAATTCTTTTGATATATTGAGTTTTGGATTCAAAGCAACTGCAAGCACAAAAGCATAAGAAGCATTTTATGTGTTAGACTTGACAAAAATCGATACTATATAATATATATAATACTGAAAATGTTTGATTTTTGATTAACCTTGTAGAATTTTTTTCACATAAGCTTATGAGTTAAGAGGCTACACAATTTAAATGCCATTATGTTATATATATATATATATATATATATAGTTCATATGAATTTTGGTCATCTCTAATTGTAAGTGGTGGACACTTACTTTCATATGAATCTACCACTTTTCTATATCACCCACAATCAACCACTTTATAGTTGTAGCAAAAATTATGTCCCTAAACTTTTTCTTTAGTGTGCGTTTGGATACCGCTTATTTTGCTGAAAACTGAAAATAATAAAAAAAATATTTTGGTTACTGTTCATTGGCCTGATTGCATTGTTCATGTCCCATGAAGAGTGCAACAGGCGTTGGGGTTAAAGAAAAAAAAGCCAAAAAACGCAACTACTCTAAACGCAATGCAAACGCTCCCTACCCAAATAGAGCTTTAATTAAATTAAGCACCCAACTTATGAAATGCTTCCTCTCACTTTTCGCTCTTTTCTCTCTTTTTGAGAATTTGTTCTCAACATTTTCCTTTATATTAATGTTTATATATTTATTGTCTTATTCTCAAATTGTTGCTTGGTAAGCAATTAAGGATGCGATTATGAGATTTTCACTACTTTCCAGTATGACAGTATCTCAAAAACCATATCAAAAAGTAAACAGAAAAGGGAATCAGCATAGAGGAGGCAATCTAGAGTGGACCTATGGTTTATCTCTTGTTTATTTCCGACTTAGTACATGGACATAAAATTGAGGTGAAATCATTTAGACATGAATGCTCATTTACTTTGAAGTTTTAATATGTGATAATTTTGAGTATACAATGCAAATCCAGTGGTCTATGGGATTACAAGTTATATATACAAACTATAAAGAGTAACAAAAGTAATATTAAGAGTAATTTTGTTTCATGTTATCAGTTATGGTAAACGAAATTACTAATTATTTAACAAAAATATCTTATTTTGAAATTTTTGTTTGGCAAGTGATTATGGATGTGATTGTGACTTTTCCTTTCGCTTAGCTTCTCAAAAAACCGAATCAAAATCTATATGGAGAAAGGAAGCAGCATAGAAGAGGCAATCTAAAGTGGATCCAATGTTTCTCTAATCTCTCTTGTTTATTTCCTATTTAGTACATGGACATAACATTGTAAGGTGAAATCATTTACGCTTCCAGAAGTATATATCTTTCTGTGTTAATTTAGAAGTCAATATCCTTCTACCTACGCATAATGAATTGAAGTTTTACCATGTACTAACTTTGAATATGCAATGCAAATCCAGCGGTCTTCGGGATTAGAAAAGGAACAAGTGAAGGTTGTGACACTTTCTACTACATGGGTAATTGCCGTTAGCACAAAACTCTAGAATGTGCAGGTAGGTTATTATCTAGTCGTTAAGAAAATAGGTGTCATGACATTCAAAGAATTGAAAACTATCATCCATTAAAGGGTTTTACTAATGAATTCTCTTAGAGCATTCACACCAAATGTGTGGTAAATGCTAAAATCCTATTTTAGCAACAAAATTACTTAAAATCCATCCTAGTAAGGTTCTATTATTAACACCTTATTGTAGCAAGTTGCTACTATTTTTTTATCTCTCTCTCTCTCTCTCTCTGCCTATTCGTATCCCTTGCTCTCTACCTCTCGAGTTATTTGTCTCTGCTATGGTTGGGTGTGGTTGGGCTGTGATGGTTTTTTGTGGATTATGGGTCTTTGCGGTGGTTCGTGGATCGTCAGTTGATTTTGATGTGGATAGGCTGCAGTGGGCTTTGTGATTTGATATCGATGAGTTTTAATTTCGTTGGGTTTTGATTGATTTCGATGGGTTTTGATTTTTATTTTTTTTCGGTGGTTGGGTTCATGGGTTGATCAGGGTGGCTTTGGATGCTAGTTGTGGATGTAGGTTGATCGGGGTGGTTGAGAGATTGGTGTGGGTTGATTGATTCAGTGGTGGGGTTCTAATTTGCAGGTTGTGGGTGGTGGTGATGGTGGTTTTGGGTGATTTTTTTTTGGATGTGGTGGGTTGCAATTTGTTGTGATTGTGGTGGTAGGGGGTGTGACAGTGGCTAAGGTGCGGTTGCTATGGCCGAGGGGGTGCTAGTTGTGGCCAGATGAGACCATTTTTTTTTCTTCTAAAAATTGGAAGTGGGTATTGTATATTGTTGTAGGATATATTATTTTAATGTATTGTTTATATTATTTTAATGTGTTTTATGTTAAAATAGAACCTTTAATGTTGAGTGTATTGTAAAGTTAGTTGTTAAAATAGATAAAATAGGTTTTTGAGATACTAAATGCTACATTTTTTGAGATTGAAAGCTCGGATTTGTGTTAAAACACAAAAGCTTGTTTAGACCCCAAACTAAAAAATTACAGCTAGATTGCTTTTACTCTAATTTACCTAAGTGCGGAAATAAGATTAAATAAAGCGCAATCAACCGATATTATTCACGTGCATAAACATGAACAACAAACAATAAAAGTAAAGCAAAAGAGTAAGGGAAGAAGGATGCAAACACAAGATAACACGCCGATGTGTTATCGAAGAGAAAATTGAAGAACTCGGCGAAAAACCTCTCCGTCGCTCTCCAAGCAGTAAATCGATCCACTAGAGAATAAAGTTAGAGTACACGAATAATAAAAGACCCTCCAAGCCTAGTCTACCTAATGTACTTGAGCCCTCCAAGCTCTTGCTACCAACGGACTTCACAGGGTCATGTCTTCTCTAGCTTTCTGGATCTCCCAATACGCCCGATTGCATCCGCGAAGCTTCACCGGCTTCTTTTGGCAAATCCCCAAAACTTCCCAAGTTCCAAAACTCTCTTTACACTCTGAAAATGTGTGGATTGTGTTTAAGTACAAATTTCCTCTCAAGATATGACAATGGGAGAGGGAAGGAGAAGATGCTACAATGATTTCTCGCTAAGGATTAGTGGCTTTCTCTCTAAAAGATGTGTGTGTGTGTGTGTTGTAAAAAACCTATCTAGGGTTTTTTTTTTTCTTTAAATGGCCTCCTAGTCGGGAGCTAGTCGCGAAAAGCACTGATCTTCAATTAAGCTTGAGTCTTCACCAACTTAATACTAAACCCAATGCAATAAAATCCCACAAAACTACAAGGAAACAAATTTACGCAATTACAACACTTTTTGTTATGGAAAAGCCAACATAAAACATAGTTGTAAATCACAACTTTACAATCTCCCCCTTTGGTTATTCCGTGACAAAACACCATATAACAAACTCTAGACTTAAACGTGATTTTGGGAATAATGGCAAAACTCACTCACATCTAAATCTAGAAGCTGTGAAGCACTTGGAACATATATACCTATAACCTGAAACATTTGCACAAAACACATTAGACCCGCAAGGTAAATCCTGTGATAAAAGGACAAGTATAATGTAACAAGTAAATTGCGATGAAGTAAACATGATGTGAAATATGTAAGCAACTTTATTATATACCAAAACAATCAAAGAGAAATGACTACAATAATCATATAGCAAAGCAAATGATCATCCGGACACACAATGCAATTAAGTGCAAAGCAAGAATTAATTGTATGTCCAAAACACAACCAATGCAAAACATCAAAGTATTTGCATTAAAGATACAAGATCCAATAAGGGCACAAAGCATAGATACTAAAAGTAACTCAAAGCACCATAAAACAACGGGAAAACAAGCATAATATAAAACAAAGTGAAACAAGGTTTTCTTATAAAAGTTGTCTTTTTTACCTTAGTATATGCATTTCCCCTATGGCTCTTTACCCTTACTAACGTGCACGAGGTAGAACTTCTCCCCCTAAGAATGTGCACATGAGTCATATAAAAATGACGAAATACACCGGTATACTTTCTGGTATATACTCCCCATTTTTGTTACAAATAGACAAAGGAGTCAAGAGGAAGGAGGGAAAGAAAAGAAGATATGAACAAGGTTATGATGCATGAGGGGTGCAAGATGGATGAGAAAATGAAGTTCAAACTAAAGGAAAAACATCTTAGGAAGACAATGCTATAAAGCATAAAGTAAACATGACATGTTAAGGATGATGAAACATGATACAAACTTAGGCATGACATAGACACAAGAACATGTTATATGTGCTAAAAGGTCTAAAAGAACTTAACTAGTATGAGTGAATGCAAAACATGTCAAGTGTTAGAGTGTGTGCAGCAAAGGTGCATCTAGTGTGCATGTGAGATGCATGACCAAAAAATGAACAAGCACTCAAGGGGCAAAGTGTATAAAACACACCACCAATGATTAAAACATGATAAACATAAATAATTATGGTGATCCCCAAAATTTGGTACTCATCGGAGTCCAAAACAATGAGAAATGCCATTTGGGCATTTTATCAAACACTTAGAGTGCATACACTACACATGTATGTTAAACAATGCATGAACATATGAAAAACTTGCCTAAAAACATGTTATTTTTGCCACAAGGGGCCAACATCCAAAGCAAAACATCATTTAAAGTAAAGCCCAATAAAAAAGATTGACAAAAATTAAGTTTACCAACTCCCATTTGAAAAAATTCTAACTATGAAATAAAACCCCCTAAAAACATAATTTAAGGATTAAAATCAATGAAAAGAGTTAAAGATTACCTTAGAGATGTTTATGGAATGTAAAACACTTGAAATTAGTTGGGTTTTGATGTTGAAGCATTAAAATAGGAGTTTGGGTGAAGATAGGAGAAGTTTAAAACAAATGTCCCACGAAATGCCTTTTAAAAAGTTGATCTAGAAATTTTCGCGGGATATTTCGCGGGTAAGCCTTACTCGCGAATTACTCGCGAAACAGTCGTGAAACTCTCTATGTAAGGTTGAAAAACCTTTAAAATTGTATCAATTAACTCTCAGTTGAGCTTATACATGAAATAGGTTACAAAAACACCCAAAAAACATGTTTTTCACACAAAAACAACTTGAAAAACTTTAAAAAACATGAGCGATACAAATCACTTCCAAAGCAAACAAAAAGAACAAAAATCTTTTTGATTTGATCCACATAAGGTTGAGCACACACACACATCACATTTGAACATATACAAACACACAAATGAGACAAGCATTCATTGAACAAAGTCTTGTGTGTTGTGTGTGAGTATCAAATGTGGAATAGTCCTTAGTCTAGAATGAAGCTTTAATGATCAATTTAATCAAGTCATACACAACTAGTATTAAATCAAGTGGACTATCTCAATTATAGAAATGAACATATATGATCTCTTACAAGAATGGTTACATAACTTTGAACTTTTCATTTGGCTCCATTACAAGACATAACATATGTTCATTTTTTGAACAAAGTACATCTCATCTTAAGATCGATGCCTAAACTTTTAATATTTCAATTTTGTGAGAAAGCCTTTGGCTTTTTGAGGCACCATACATTTCAATACAAGCCGCTTTCCCTTTTTCTTAGTCAAATACTAGTATAAGCAATGGTTTTTGCAGCTCAGTATCTCTTTTTGAGATTTGAGATTTGACATTTGATGAGCTCTTTATGCAAAAACATAAAAATGTGAAAAAAGATATAGGCACAAGTCTATGCATGTATCAAGACCAACAAGATTATTGACTAATCATTCATGGCAAGCTTGAAGATCGATTTACAACAATCACACATAAATTTCAAGATTTGTCCCACACAGATAGATGTGTATACAAAACAAGCTTAGCTCGTAAATGCACTACGCCATTAATACACTACGCCATTAATACGAAAGTACTAGGCCAAACTCACATGTGAAATGTGCTCAAACATACACAATCAAACTTTTTAAATTTTTTTCACTTTTCATGTGTTTTTGGATTTTTACACACACAAAAACAAAAGCATAAAAAAAAGATCAAATGCAAAAACAACAAAAACAATACATATAAAGAGATGCATGATGCACAAATGCATGACAATGAAGTATCTAATACATGAAGGGTCCTACAAAGATTGAAAGAATAAGATCAAGGATTAAAAGAGTAAAAGCTCAACCATAGGAACCCTTCCTCATCCAAACGGAGCAATTGTTTGAAATGATTGTCTCATGAAAAGTGAGACGAGGGTTGAAAGAATGAGAACCGGAGATATACATAGACAAAGAGGTAAGAACATTAAACACTTTCTTTAACAACAAGCTATTTTCACTCAAATCCGGTTTACCCATTTTAGCACAACTTCCATGAAGCTCAAATTTCTCTTTTCTTTTTATTCTTTTAAGAGCATGAAACTTAGAACAATGAGGTCTAAGATGACCAAAGGCACCATAATGGTGACTAACAATGTGTTTAGGTCCATTAGGCTTTTTGGGAGGGGATCTAACAACATGATGTTGTTCTCTTTTCAACTTGGGACATTGTGGTCTTATATGACCAATCACACCACAATGGTGACAAGTTGGAACAAACTTAAATCCATTCTAAACCTTAGATTGAGACATAAATGAAGGCTTTGGCTTAAAAGCCTTTTTCTCCACCTTTTGATTTCTTTCGTGTGGAAGAATGTATACCGATTTGTCATTTAAGGGAGAACACACAATAGACACAAAATCGGGTACCACAACATGATTGCAACACATATTTTCATTCTTTTTAGCAATAGGTTCAGCAATCAATCACTTAGCATGCACCTTAAGAGATTCATTTTCACATTTTAGCTCATCAACAAATTTGTTACATAAAACAAGTTTAGCATCCAAGTCCATATTCAAACATTCAAACTCTTTCAGTTTTTCAAGAGAATTTTCAGCAAGCTTCTTATACTTTTCAACCAATTTATTGGATTCATTGAGCTTAGCAATCAAATCATCCTTTTCATAATGAAATTTGCTCAAATTCTTATGAAATTTCTTAGCTTCTTTCTTCAAGAGTTTGGTGTTTGGAATATCAATAACACCCAAAGATTCATGTAACATGGCATCACAATCATGTGAATAAACACTCATAGAGGCATTTTCACAAACACATGGCATGTTTCAATCGACAACATCCATAGAAGCATACAAAACACTATCCATGGCAAAACACACAAAGGGGTCAAGGATCATACTTAGGTAATGAAACCAATACAAGTGTACCACTCTAATACCAATTGAAAGCTTAGATTTGTGTTAAAACACAAGAGCTTGTTTAGAACCCAAATTAAAAAATTATGGCTAGATTGTTTTTACTCTAACTTACCTAAGTACGGAAACAAGAGTAAATGAAGCGCAATCAATTGATACCACTCTAATGCATAAACATGAACAACAAACAATGAAAGTAAAGGACAAAAGTAAAGGAATAAGAATGCAAATAGAAGATAACACGCTGATGTATTATCGAAGAGGAAATCGAAGAACTTGACGAAAAACTTCTCTGCTGCCTTCCAAGCGGTAAATCGATCCACTAGAGAATAAAATTGGAGTATACGAATAACAAAAGACCATCCAAGCCTAGTTTATCCAATGTACTTAAGCCCTCCAAGCTCCTGCTACCAACGGGCTTCACAGAGTCATATCTTCTCTAACTTTCTAGATCCCCGCAATACGCCCGAATGCATCCTCCAAGCCTCACCGGCTTCTTTTGACAAATCCCCAAAGTTTCCTAAGTTCCAAAACACTCTCTCCACTCTGAAAGGTGTGAGTTGTGTTTGGGTATAAATCTTCTCTCAAGGTATGGCAATGGGAGAGAAAATGAGAAGATGCTACAATGATTTCTCACTAAGGATGAGTAATTCTCTTTCTAAAAGATGGGTGTGTGTGTTGTAGAAAATCTATCTAGGATTTTTTTCTATGAATGGTCTTCTTACATATTTGTGGGTAATGAGGGAATATATAGTGTGGGTAAAGGGTAAGAAAGTCACACTTAAAAATCCTCAAAGCAAAGAGTTTCGCGGGTACCTCGCAGGAAGGCTTTACCCCGCGAGAGACTCGTGAAATTGACAACCTAGCATGACTCTTCAGCTTCCAGTCATGCGTTTCTCACATGCCCTTCTCGCTAGATGACTAGTCGAGAGCTAGTCACGAAAAGCACTGATCTTCAATTAAGCTTGAGTTTTCACCAACTTAATACTAAACCCGATACAATAAAATCCCACAAAAATACAAGGAAACAAATTTACACAATTACAACACTTTTTGTCATGGAATAGAGCCAACATAAAATATAGTTGTAAATCACAACTTTACAAAGATCATTGATGTGAATGCTCTTAGGACATATATTAGTGAATCATTTTAGGAAATTTTTTATCGAAAATTGAAAAAACTATCAAACTTTTGCGACAACTTTTTTAATTCCCCATAAATTTTTTTCTAAAATGGATTATTAATGTATGTTCAAAAGAAGGGGCGATGCTACACTATATTCAGGGGTTCAAATAAACCGTCGACTTCAAAAAAAATCATATATATAAAATAATTTTTTTATTAGTTTAATACTTTAATTTTTTCTTAAAAATATTTTTGTACACTCTGACTTGAATTTTGCACACCCTTATTACAAGTATTTCCAACTCTAAGTGGGCTTTTGGTTCGTTGTGATGTGCCTTTGATGTGACGCATATTACGATGATGTGACATTAAAGTTTTTAGTTTATTTTATTTTATTTTATCTAACATTACCATAATTTTAAATTACAAAATATGTCACGTTATCTTAATCTCAACGCCTTGTTAAACAATGTAATATTATATTCTTATATTGAGATTAAATTAATGTAAGATTACAATAACGTAATATTATAGTGTAATATAACATTACAGCGAACCAAACGTCCCCTAAGAGTAAAGTGTAAGAATTTATGAATTGTAAGTGTTTCTTTTTTTTATAAATTTATATTATGCTTGTGTGTCTAATATTGATCGGAGATTAACACATACGTACTATTGTAAACCCTTAAGTCATTTTGTTGATTAAAGTTGACAATTGAGTGATTCTAAAAGTAATAAACGAATGAAAATGAGAAGCCACTATGACTATGAGCCCTCTTGCATATTGCATGACGAAATATCATAACAAAACCTATAACTAAGAGAAGGAATGATACGTTGTCTTATAAAAAATATTTGAAGGAATCAAACAAAGAGGTCTCTGTATATTTACTTGTATTTAAGGAGCTTTGACTTCCTTTTTTTGAAACTGAGAACTGCCCCTACGATAGTCCAACCCTGTGGTTCTCTTAAACCCTATTAATCCATTTAGTTTGAAATTCTCTCTGAATGGCTCAAAAAAGTAAGATTTTGATAATTGGAGGGACTGGATACATTGGAAAATACATTGTAGAGGAAAGTGCGAAAGCTGGGCACCCCACTTTTGCATTGGTCAGAAAAATCACAAATTCTAATCCTGAAAGTCTAAACTCATTGAGAGCTTCAAGAACTCTGGAGTGACACTTCTCCATGTATGTACAAACTATAGTTCTCCATATCGTGGGTGTGTTTTTAATACTATGGATTAGTATATTGATCTTAAAAGTCAATTGATTGTTTCACAAGGAGACATATATTATCTTGAAAGCTTGGTGAAGGCAATCAAGCAAGTTGATGGAGTGATCTCCACACTTGGATCGCCAGAACAGATAGCTGATCAAGTGAAGATTGTTGCTGCCATTAAAGAAGCTGGAAATATCAAGGCAAGGCACATATCTTTCCTAAATCTTTTAAATAATTTTCCAACTTTTTTTTTCCCTCTTTTGTAAAGTTGCTTATTTAGTATTCAACAACCTTCAGCCTATCAAATCGTCCTTCAGCCTATCAAAGCAATTTACTTCTATCAAATGATGGAAATGACTTTTTTGAAACATGCTAAAGCAAAAAAGCAAAAGTTGATGACCAATTATGCAAGTTAACTTCTTCTATTAGCTGTTTGGCTTGTAATTGTTGAACTACATGAGAAATCAAGAAACTTGCATTATATACAATGAAATATTGGTGAGGTTCTTCCCGTCCAAGTTTGGAGTTGATGTCGATCGTGCCAAGGCAGTTGATCTAATTGAACATCATCTCAGGGTCAGGGCTAGCATCCGAAGATCCATTGAGGCTGAAGGAGTTCCTTATACCTACCTGGTGTTTAATGGCTTTGCTGGGTACTTTTTGCCCAACCACGGAATTGCACTTACTGGTGGCACTGGCAGTTTCAACTTCGGAATTGCACTTACAGGTGGCACTGGCAGTTTCACAGCTCCTCCTAGGGACAAAGTAGAAATCATTGGAGATGGATGCACCAAAGGTATTAATATAAATTCAATCATCTTTCTCTTTAAACTTTTCAAGACTCTCTCATTTGCTTATATACGTGCGTGCGTGCACCTTTTACTAGATATAAGTAAACTTTTCAAGACTTTCTCATTTGCTTATGTATGTGCGTGCGTGCGTGTGTGCACCTTTTACTAGATATAAGTCAACTAGATCAACTACTTTGGTTCAAGATGACCAAGTAATTGTTATTTTCTATGTTAACAGTAATTTTTTCCAAAGAAGAGGATATTGTGACTTATAAAAGCAGTGGACGATCCAAGAACCTTGAACAAGGTCCTTCATACTAGACTCCCTGCAAATATTTTTTTTCCTTCAATAAGATTGTTTCCCTATGGGAGAAGAAGATTGGCAAGACCCTTGAAAAAACTTATCTTTTGGAGGATCAATTTCTAAAGAAAATCCAATGTTAGTAAGCACAATTTCACCTATTGATTTATAGTGTTTGTGTCATAACCCAAACCCAAAATGGTCCTACGCATGAGAGAACAATTAAGAGCAAGAATGTAGGAGATTTTTTTTTTTTTCCTTATCCTTGACACATGATAAGAATAAATAACCATACTAAAATCTTCATATTACAATTCAGAACTCTATAACACATTTACAAACAATAACTTAAATCATGTGCCTCCAAATAATATATGAATATATTTCAAAGCTCCAAATGGATAACACAAAATCACAATCCCTTCTAAAATACACAACCTCAACATTGAAGCTAGGCCTAACACGCCTAGGGCTAACAAACCCCAAGAATCGAGTCATCAACCATTTATAGCCCAAGTCTCCCAATTTAATATAGCACTCCAATCACCACCAACAAATTAAGCTTCATGCCTGACGTGTAGCTAATTTTTCAGTAAAACTGTTGGAGATTGGGATGAGCTAAAGCCCAGTAAGTAACATAATTAATGAGGAGAGGAAAATACAAGTCTCGCAATAAAGGGCATTTTGCAAAACATGTTATACTTTGGGAATTTCAATGAAAATCCAATAAATTCATTTTCATTAGTAAAATAACAAGAATGATTAATACTATGCAGCACAAAACTTTCTTAAAATATCTCAATATAAAACTACATACTATATACTGTGAGCTATCAAAACACTATTCTGAAACTTGAAAATCCAACCAAAGGCCACGTGACAATGCTGTCACAAAGATGGAACTCATTGCCGACACACAGCCGGAACTAATCTGTTGTCACAAAGACAAAACTCAATGCCGCCACAAAGACAAAACTGATCTGCCATCACAAAGACGGAACTCATATGTCATCACAAGGATAGGTGCTAAGATCCCAATGTCACATAGAATATAGTATTTAGCTAGGTAATCACCGGATAATCACACGTCACGGCACAAGGGTAACACGTAAAGAGCTCACATATTACATAAATTCAAAACACAGTTCATTTCCAAGTAGTTTCACAAACCTTTTAATATCCAAAGATATTTACAAGCTTCTCAAAGCCTTCAAACTCATTCCTTGTCAAGAAGATTTTGTATCAACTCTCCCAATTATCAAAGCATCTTTAAATTTTGAGAATAATGCAATAAATCCATAAAATCTATTCTCAAGAATTTAATCAAAGATGCTTTTCTTTCCCATGCCAAATATTCATGCATTTCCCCATATGCAATATTAAACATGATGCACTTTTCATAAATAGTCAAATACGTTACGGTTACAACACAATAGTTTTTAGAAAGATATAGTTCCACAAATAATTTTTCAAAATGTGTTTAACCCAAAAACAATGTTTATGCAACATGATTATTTTCAAAATATTATCATTTAAAAGCTATTTACCTCAAAAGGCCAACCAATTTTACCTTAACTGGGCACCACCACCTAAGCAAGCAATCCAATTACTAGGTCCATCGCCAAGAATCTCGAAACCTAGAAACACAATGATCAAGCCTATCAATAACAAGGCCTATCACAAAGTACCTTCAAACTTGTCTCCATAAATCGAAAATGGTCCCCTAAAATCAAATCAAGGGCCTAAAGCCTAACTCGACTATCCCAAGGCACCTGTTCCCAAGGGACATCGAACAAGCATACAAGTGAATGAAAGGACCATAACACAACCAAAGAATTTTAATACACTACTACAAGAGATTAAACCAAACCATTATTAAAATTAACTAAGTAAAACACATGTTGAAGAAAATGTAGGAATGTACAAGCCAATCCACTCAATGAAGGTTTCAAGTAAATTCCACAAAATCCCAACATACTTGTCATACTTTCAGATTCACTACACAGTGGGTCAGCCCTTTCATAAAAACCGTTTGGTCCATAAAAAGTTATTGGATCAACTTAAAATTAAATAGGGATAAGCTCTTATATGTGTAGTACATACCATCAAAAATTCGGCTCAAAATAATTTTTCTATAATTTGTAAAAAATCACGTAGTGCAGCTTTCTCAAATCTGTCAGGGACAGATTTAGAGTCTCAAAAGAAAAATATTATAATTTTAACACCATGCCAAAAGCTTTGAGACTTGGTTAAACCTTAGAGCTACATGTGTTAGTGCATATAAACAACTAGGATTACAACCCATAACCTCATATAACAATCATCACAACACAAGTCAAAAAATTCAATTGCATAACTCATATTAGCAATTTATCAAACACTCGGCATCCAACAAGCATAATGTACAAATCAATTAAACAATTTCATAGTCAACAATTTCATATCATTTAAACAATCATCAACTATCACATATGTCAAAATCTTTCCCAAAATGCAAGGAACTCACTTTCAAAAATAAATTTCATTCCTCAACATAAATAAAAAAAACCCATATGATTTCTCAAGAAACCCAACTCACATGGTTGCCAAACAAAACATCCAATTCACCTCATTAAATTAATAGCCTCCGAATAAAGTCTTAAATGTCCCAACAACTCAATAAAACAACCCCTAAAACAAAACCCACAACATCAAAGAGCAATACAAACAAAATAAGATAAATACCCATAGTAAAAACGTTTTACCAAATCAGCTCATTAAAGCAAAAATCCACCAATGAACTGAAATTTTCAGATTTAAACAAAACACTTGCTACCCAAATCCTCACAACCCTCTAATCTTCCATTACTCACCAAACCCATCAAGGATATACCATAAACATCATAAAATAACAAAGCCCAAAGAATTTCATAGAAGAAATTGAGAGAAAACTTAGATTTTTACCTTGGGTCTCTTGCACTTCAAAATCTCATGGAGTTTTGGCTACTAGGAGAATCAATGGAGAAATAATCCTCCCTAACAGGGAGATTTCGACTAGAGAGGGGAAAGAAATGATGAAGGAGATGGGAGCTTTGGGGTTCGGTCATCACTGGGGAAGAAGAAGAGTGAATAAGAGATAGGAAGGAGAGAGCAGCCGTGAGAATGAAGAGAGGATGGGAGAGATTATGGATCACGCATGACAAATATCTTGGTGGCAATTATACAAAAATGCCTTCATTAAAAATATACACACATAATTAAAGAAAAACTTGGGGTGTTGCCGTTTGCTTATAGATCTAATTTGGTTTGGATCATGTATCTCCTCCTCCATTAGACGTGTGAGTTTTTTTCGATCTAATTTGTTAGGGCACACTTTGTTGCCTCATTTGAAATTTGAATAATTAGTTAATTATTAGGAGAGTTGAATTGTATTCTTTCATTTCTTAGTAGTGTTAGTCAAACCAGCTAACTGTAAAACCAAAGATCCACATATTAGAGACAATACTAAAAACATTTAATTAGAAGTAGTGATTATGTACACATTAGTTGTATTTGACTATTTTTCTGGACGACTGACTTCATTTCATCAATATTTAGTGCATAACTTGTTTGGTTTCTTATTGAATATTTTGGTTGGCATAAATCTATTTCTATTTTTACTAACTATATAAAAAGAGCCAATGACTCTAGCTACAGTAGTCCTTTGGTTTATTCAACTTCTATCTTTTGTAAAGAAGCCAAAATAGTGAGATTAGGTGAGAAAAAAACTTTTTGATATTAAAAAAATATTATGCCTATAATATTTTCACAATATATTTTAAGTAACAAGTTATTATTGACTATTATTGATGGGAAAAAAATGATTTTAATAGAGGGTTCAAATTAGAATCATAAATAATTTTCCTCTTGATAAGGAGAATTCTTGTTTTCTTTTTCTTTTTTTCCCTTCAGGTATGCCAGTTTGGTTTAAACTTGTTTTTTATTTTTGTTTTATTTTTTTAATGAATTTTATATGTTTACTTTTGTACTTTGGCAATGTAAGCTTACATCGTCTATCGTTTCTATATATAAAAAAAGCCAATTTGCTAAACCTACAGTAAACACTACAGTTATTTGGTTTATTCAATACATTGCACTATATCACTGTCTTTCTTTTTTCTTTCGAGTAATATCATCTGGTCTACCCTCTTTTATATATATATATATATATATATATAGAGAGAGAGAGAGAGAGAGAGAGAGAGAGAGAGAGATTTCACAATTGTTGAAATGTTAATTCCTTATAAATCAAAATAGAATATCATGTTAGAACCAATTACAACTAAAAATAAAGGTATTGTGAAAAAAGAAGTGCTACATCCATAACATTTTTTACAACACTTACATAACAAAAGTGTGAAGCACCAAAAGGGTCAAGGACTATAAGATTGGTGGGGGCCAAATGGAAGAAAGGCTTGAGGTGGGGGACACGCACCCAAAGTCTTATAGGGATAAGCTGTTGGGAGATTTTCCAAGAGTCCATGCACATATGAGCTTACCATACAACCATAACTTTGGCGAGGAGGAGTCGGATATTGAACTAGATGAGATCGTTGAGGGACTTACTACTGTGAAACTTTCAAGGGAAACAAAAATTAGGATTAGAGGTGCTTGGTCCAATGCCCTCATTGTCAAAGTTTTTGGTAGAACTGTTGGCTACCATTATTTACACAGAATGGCCTTAAGCATGTGGAAACCATAGTGTAGAGTTGATTGCTTGGACTTGGGAAAAGGCTTTTTTCTCTTTAAGTTTGAAGCTAAGGAAGACATGGAAAGGCTGCTGGAAGGAGGCTCGTGGTTCTTTGGAGGACACTATGTCACTGTAAGGTTATGGGAACCTAACTTTAAGGCTTCCACTGCAAAACTAAGCACCATTGCGGTTTGGGTGAGACTCAATGAGCTCTTTGTCGAGTACTGTGATGCACATGTGCTCCGGGAAATAGGAAATGCTATTGGGCCGGTGTTAAGGGTGGATGTCAACACGGCGACATGAGTGAGAGGCAGGTATGCTCGTATTTATGTTCAAATAGATGTGTCGAAACCTCTAATCAAAATGGTGCTCATTGGTGGTTTGGTGTAAGATGTGGTGTACGGAGGCATTGGGGCGCTCTACTTTGGGTGTGGGAGAGTCGAGCATAAAAGGGAAGAATGCCCCTATGTTGTTCGAAGTGCAGGCGTTAGTGCTGATGGTTAGCAGCGGCAAGGGAATAATGGGGACGTGCGTGAGGTGGCAGTGCGTGAGGTGGAATCTGAGAACAAGGAGGAGAAGGACGGTTATGGCCTATGGATGATGGTCAGTCGGAGAAAGCCAAGTCCGAAGCATGCAAAATCTAGAAGTTCGACGAATGCCAACCAAGTTGGTTCATCTAGTTTGGTTGTTGGCTCTCCTAGTTTGGTTAGAGCAACTAAGTTTATGAGGAAAAAGGAGATGCAAGTGGGTCAGCTTTCCTTAAGTAGCCCGAAGCTTAAATGGGCAAGTTGAATCCAACGGGCAAATTGTAGGGCCCGAGGAAGGAAAAGACAAGACTATGGAGTTGAGTACAACTGGTGACTTGATAGAATGGGTTAGTGTGCCAGCCAACACTAACACGTGTATGGTGGAGAAGCCGTATGAGTTTAATGGAAGTAAGGTGTCATCTGATCCTTCTAATGGACAAGGAAAAGGCTTAACAAAGCATGGAAGAGGTAAGCCCACTCGTACCCAAAAACAAAAGAAACTAAAGGTTCTCTCGGCTGATGTATCTCAGCAAAAAGGGAAACAGAACTTCAATAAGTCCTTTGGAGGTGGTAATCATGGGCGAGCACCTTCAGCTTGCAATGTTGAGGAACTCGCAGTGTTGGGTGATCAACGAGAAATGGAAATCTGCTTGGAGGAACTTCCAGGACGTTTTACCAAGTCCAGTCTCCTTCGAATCAGAAAATCCAATGGAAATGGGAGAGAGGAGAACGGTAGAGGGGCCTCCAATGGCTTCCAAGTGGCTCGGGAAGATGATGATTATGAAGCTGATATAGGTGTGATTGCTAATCAAAAAGGTTAAACCTCTAGCAAGCTCAATCAAGAGAGAGATGGGAGTCCTAGAGCTCATGATGGTACTCTCCACAAGGGAAACACATCTGAAGGCCCATCCAAAGGGTATGGGATGGATCTTGATTGCTCAGGGGAAAGCATTGCCTCCCTTTGATAGGTGCCCTACTTCTGGTTATCTGGTATCAATGAATATAATTGTGTGGAATTGAATTTTGGTTGTGCTGTTGCGGACTTGGTCAGGGATTATTCGCCAACAATGATGATTGTTACCGAAACTAGAGTGTGTGGTGAAAGAGCTAAAGATATTACAGATCGATTGCCTTTTAATGGTGCAATTCATGCGGATACAATGGGGTATGCAGTAGGGATTTGGCTACTGTGGAATTATGATGCAGTTGAGGTCACGTTTCTCTCCTCTACGGAACAAGAAATCCATGCTCTTGTCAAGGTGAGTTGCTCTAATTTCTCTTGGATTATTTCTGCTATTTATGCAAGTCCTAGGCTAGCTGAAAGACGTATTCTTTGGCACAATCTTTCTGTGGTTAATTCTACCCATAATTTGCCTTGGATAATGCTTGGTGACTTTAACAAAGTGTTGAGTGGTAAGGAGAAGTTGGGGGGAAAACCGATTAATGCTTATAGAGCCAAGTTATTTCAAGAGTGTATTAATGAGTGTGGACTTATGGATATAGGTTTTTTGGGTCCAAGGTTCACATGGACTAGTTTGCAAAAATTGTCAGACCTTATTCAAGAGAGATTGGACCGTGGGTTTTGCAATGCGTGTTGGAGTTTACTCTATTCGGAGGCAACCATTGAGCATCTCACTCGAATTAATTCTAATCATTGTCCTATCATGGTTAAAATGGAGAAACCTTTAGGTATTGGATTATTGAGGCCTTTTAAATTTCAACCCAGATGGTTATCTCACCCGAATTTTCCTAGGATTGTTCGTGATGCGTGTAGAGGGGGTCGAAGCCTTGATAATGCAGTTTAATTTTTCACCAACTCTGCTAAGCAATGGAATAGAGAGGTGTTTGGGAATTTGTTTTCTTGTAGGAAAAAGATTGAAGCTAGGCTGAATGGTGTTCAAAAGGCCTTGGCTAACAGACCTAATGATTTTCTTGTAGAGTTAGAGAGAAGTCTAAGGAAGGATTATGTTGATGTCAAAGAGCTTATTGATGAATTGTGGGCGATGAAGGCTTGAGTCAATTGGCTGGTTTTGGGAGAGTGCAACACCTCATTTTATCATGCTTCTGTTTTAAACCGGAGGAGAAGGAATAGAATTACAAGCCTCAAAGATAGTGTAGGGCATTGTATTATTGAAGAAAATGAGGTGGTTGATTATATCAAAAGGTGGTACATAAAACTTTATACCACAGAAATGAAGGATTTGCAAAGGAAAGTATGGGATATTCCTAATTGGCCGATATGATTATCGGAGGAGGAAGCTCAAGCCTTGGCTCTTTCGATTGAGGAAAGAGAGATCAAAGATGGGTTGTGGGCCCTTAAAGCCTTTAAGGCTCCTGGACCGGATGGGCTTCATGCAGGGTTTTACCAAAGATTTTGGTTGATAATGGGGAAATCAGTTGTGGATGTTGTTAAAAAGGTGTTTGAGATGGGGTGTGTGCCGCCTTACTTAAATAAGATGCTCATTCAGGAGCTGATTCCTTGGGGAGTTTTAGGCCCATCAGCCTGTGCAACACTGTTTATAAAGTCATTTCAAAGATAATTGTTGCTAGGCTAAGACCATTTTTGGATAGTTTGATCTCTCTGTTTCAAGCAGCCTTTGTTCTAGGCCGAAAGGGGGTGGATAATGGCATCATTGTTCAAGAGTTGCTGCACAAATTGAGTATAAGGAAAGGTAAAGTTGGGTATATAGCAGTTAAAATTGATCTTGACAAAGCCTATGATACGCTTGAGTGGAGTTTTGTCAGAGATACTCTTGCCTTGTTCAACATTCCTCCTCTGTGAAGTAAAGTCATCTTGAGTTGTACTTCAACGTCCAGTGTGGAGGTGTTATTTAATAGAGGTACCTTGGAGTCTTTCACGCCCTTAAGAGGAATTTGGCAAGGCGATCCTTTATCGCCTTACATTTTCATCATGTGTATGGAGGTGTTGGGGTTTTTCATCAAAGACAGGTGTGATGCAAAGCTTTGGGACCTTGTTAAAACGTTAAGGGGTGGTCTGGCAGTTTCTCATCTTTTCTTTGCAGATGATTTGGTTCTCTTTGCTAAAGCTGATATGAAAAATTGCATGAGTATGCTGGATGCCCTTGAGGGGTTTTGTGGTATTTTTGGACAAAGGATTAGCAAAGAGAAATCTAGAGTTTATTTTTCCTCTAATGTGGATGGCAACAAGAGGGATGAACTTAGTGAGGTCTGGGTATTCGATCAGCACCCATGTTGGGTAAATATCTTGGTTTTCCACTGAAACAACCCAGATCTAGCAACAAGGATTTTGATTTTGTTATGGAAAGAGTGCAATCTAAACTGGCAGGTTGGAAGGGTCACCTCTTGTCTTTTACGGGTAAGGTTATTTTTGCCCACTCCGTTCTTACCACAATTTCAACATATGTGATGCAAAGTACTCTACTGCCTAACCGGACCTTGGATGCTTTTAATAGAGTGACCAGGAACTTCATTTGGGGGTCCACTCTAGACAAAAGGAAAGTCCACATGGTTAGTTGGGAGAAGGTAACCAAGCCTAAGGAAGAGGGAGGACTTGGACTTCAAGCTGCCATGCAAAAAAACTTTTCTATGCTGGCTAAGCTAAACTGGAGGTTTAATATGGAAAAGGAGAAAGATTGGACGAAGGTGCTGCACTTAAAGTACAGCAACCCGAAGAGGAGTGGGTCAAATGTTTAGGCTGGGTTGAAGTGTGGCAATAGTACCTTTAGGCAAGGTGTTAAATGGAAGTTGGGTGTAAATAGCTCTCTCAATTTCTAGCATGACAAGTGGTTGACAGTGGGGATTGTTAGAGGTTTGATTGAAGGCCCTTTTAGAAGAAATGAAGAGTTGTTAACGGTGAATGACATGAGAGATAGAGGGAGGTGGGATTTTACTCGACGCTTCTTTGATCTACCTGACAAGCTAGTTCGCCTCGTAAAGGCTGTCCCTATTCCTATAAACCATCAGGGAGAGGATCGGATGGTATGGGCTTCGTCTCCTACAAGTGAGTTTAAGCAAAAGAATGCCTATGACATTGCTAGAGGTGACTGTGAGCACGCTACAACTTTCAAGGGGAATTGGATTTGGAAAATGGACTCCACGCCAATAATCAAAATGTTTTTTTGGAAGTGTTTTTTACTTAGTATCCCTGTGGGAGAGGTGCTTCAAGAAAGGGGCATTATTCAGGATGCCAAGTGCCAGGTTTGTAAGAATGAGAAGGAATCCATCCTTCATGTGTTAAGGGACTACACCTTTACTAAACTTACTTGGGAAAAGCTTGGAATTTCTAATTCTAATCAAGGATTTTTTAGTGGCAATGTGGGGGATTGGTTAGAGAGAAACATGAGTATAAATACATTCAAGTTTTCTTCTATCCCTTGGCATATTTTATATCCTTTTGCAGTATGGAAATTGTGGCTGCATAGGAATGATTTGGCATTTAAAGAGAAGCGGTCCAACCTAAAGCTGTATAGTAGCATGATTCATGCAGCACAGGAGTATATGTATTGCGTGGACAAGGCAGACAGAAGGGTCGCTAAAAGGCTGATTCGGGTTAGGTGGTCTAGGCCGTGTGAAGGCTGGTATAAGCTGAATTCAGATGGGTTAGTTTTGGGGAATCCTGGAAGGGCGAGCAGTAGTGGGCTGATCCGTGATCAAATGTTTTACTCGCAACATTGGTATCTCTTCCAG
The DNA here is from genome assembly GCA_032878915.1 of Castanopsis chinensis. Taxonomy (NCBI): domain Eukaryota; kingdom Viridiplantae; phylum Streptophyta; class Magnoliopsida; order Fagales; family Fagaceae; genus Castanopsis; species Castanopsis chinensis. Next base: position 3,512,057 of record JAVQMG010000122.1, on the reverse strand, counting down.
TGTAGAAGCAGAGCTATGGGCCCTAAGGGATGGTTTATCTTTATGCATTTCTCTCAATCTTATGGCTATAGAGATAGAAGTTAATGCTAAAGTTGTTTTGGGATGGATGACGAATGAGGTTAGATTTAATCTTAATCACTCCCCCCTTACTATGGATTGCAAGTCTCTCATTCGATAAGTGCCTTAAGTAACGATTATGCACTGTTTCCGTGAAGGGAATAGGTGTGTGGATGCACTAGCCCTGCAAGGTCCAGTTATTCAACAAGATTTTGTTGTTTATGATAGTTCGCCTGTAGACATTGCTATGCTTTTGTATTATGACCAAATTGGCATGTATTATGAGAGGATTCGTCCTCAACCAGCTGGTTTTCTTGACTAGTGCTTAATATCATTCTCTTATTTACCAAAAAAAAAAAGTTACATTTTTTTTTTTTTGGTTTGTTTCAATTTGCACCATTCACTGGCCTTTTTTTTTTTGGGTAATATCGCTCGGTCAACTTTTTTTTTTTATATAACTGTTAGTTAACACAATAAATTGTCACAATATTTTCACAATTGTTGAGATGTTAATTCGTTATAAGTCAAAATAAAATATCATACTGGAACTAACCACAACTAAAAATAAAGATATTGTTATACTGATACAATAAATTTTACAATTTTTCACAATTATTGAGGTGTCAATCTCTTATAAGTCGAAATAAAATAATAAAATATGAGATTATGACCAACCACAATTGAAAAAAATATTTTGTAAAAATGTTATAACACTTGTGTGAATCTGTAAAGCTATTGTAGTAGCTACAATAATTCTTTTATTATTCAATATGCGTTATTCGTCACTTCGTTAGCCCTTTCTTTTGCTTTTTTTTCCTTTTTTTTTTTTTTTTTTTTCAGTCATCGATTTGTGCTTTTTTCTTAATATTTATATGAGCTGACATATATATTGTTATACTAACACAACAGATTTCACAATACACAATTATTGAGGTGTCAATTTTTTATAGGTTGAAATAAAATAATAAAATATGAGACTATAATAAACTACAACTGGAAATAAATGTTTTGTGAAAATGTTGTAACAATTGTTATCACAATAAATTCACGATTGTTGAGATCTCAATTTCTTATAAATCAAATAAAAAATTACTAAATTCAGAACATTTTCATAATAAATTATAGGTGGTAAGCTACTATTGATAGATAAAAAAATGATATCAGTCGTAGGTCAATTTTAAAATCAGTAACAACTTGCCATTTAGAATTTGTTATGAAAATATTATGAAGATAGTATTTCTATAAAATCTATATATATAATAATAGGTGAAGCTCATAGAAACTCAAATTAAAATTTCAAATTAGAGTTCCAATTTTGCGCCATGTGTCCTAAGTTATTTATTCTTAAAGAGTTTTATTTCTTAATTTTAGAATCAAATATAGAACCAAATCATACATATTCATTCAAGTGGGTTATTAAGTACAAAAACCAAAGAGTCTAGAATAAATGAATCTTAAAAAAAAAATGCTTCACAATAATTAAAAACAAAAATTAACAATTTACATTTTATATCTTATAATAGCCTTACAAATTTTTTTAAAGAGTTAACAAAATATAAAAATGACTATTAATAGTATTTAAATTATATATATAAGAATTATATTATATATTTTACTATATATTTTTAAGTGTATTAATGCATATGCATAGAATTACAAGCTAATTTATATATATATATATATATATATATATATAATAGGTGAAGCAGAGAGAAACTCCAATTGCAATTCTAAATTAGAATCCTAATTTTGTACCATGTGTCAAGATTTATGTGGTTCCATTTGTCTAAATTTAAGTGGATCAATTGTAATTCCGGTGTATTCTTTTTTTTTTTTTCCACACCTGCGTATTTCAAGGTTCATCACGCCTGCGTGTTTCAAGATTCATTTCCCCACACTTGCGTATTTCAAGGTTCACCACACCTGCGTGTTTCAAGGTTCATCTCTCTACATCTGCATATTTCAAGGTTCATCTCCTCTTCCCCAATACAACTCTCCTATTGTTCAATGAATATTATGAAATTTGATAAGGAATTTGAAAAGAACCTATCGATATCAATGATGCATGTATTTGTGTATTTCTATATCTTATATAAGAAGAGGTTTTTCATAGATTCCTATTGTAATTTTTTGATTTCATGTATTTTTTCTCAAAAAAAAAAAATAAATAACAAGCCTCCACTACTCATATTCATTCGAACCTCCTCTCTCTCTTTGCAAAATTCAATTTCTACTTCTCTACTAAATTTGTTTTATCAAGAATTTTTTGTTGGTTTCGTTCCATCTCTGCAAAATTTAGTCTAATCTCTCGCTCTGTATTGCAAATCAATTATAGATCTCCTTTACAAAGGTAGGCTTCATATACAAGGTAATTGTTAATTAGATATGATTTTATTATTATTATTATTATTATTATTATTATTATTATTATTATTATTATTATTATTATTATTATTATTATTTGTTTGCAAGTTTTATGGGGTTTATAATCTAGCTCTCACTCTCTATTTTCATTAGATTTATTTATTTTCGTCCTATGTTCTCAATCTCTTTCTCTCAAGAATTTTTGGTTTATAAGATTGATGATGGGCTATTTTTTTTTTTTTTTTTTCCTTTGGAATGTTAAAGAGATATATAGTGTTTATTGCAAAGGTAGACTTTGGATGTATAGTTTTTTTTTTTTAATTATTAAATATGAAAATTTTCTTAAGATTGAACCACAGTCTTTTTAGATCTTTACTCATAGATCTTAGATCTCAAAACTCAAATTTATATACAATTGGTGAAGACATGAACTCAAGCTATTTTGCAGATCATATATACAATTAGCATTTATCCTATTTGTTTGTTTTTACATTTTATGCTCATAATTTTAGTGATTTTTAATTGATTAAATTTTTTTTATGAGATTCACGTTATTCTATTGTTATATATTGTTATGAGATGCACGTTATGAGATTCACATTTACTTGATTAAAATATTTTGCTAAAAATGGTTTATGATAAAACAACTTAATTATAGCTATATGTACTGTAGGGGCACAAATTGGCCTTGGGCCCAAATGGGTGACTGGGCCGGCTCAAGTGGCCTTTACAATAGAATTTATAGAGAATGGGCTTAAAGTCTAGACCTCCTGGTGCTTTGGAAGGACGCGGTGTAAGGTCCAAGTCCACTTTTAAGAGACGGCTGGCTGATGGAATGGCCTAATTCTCTTCTCGGACGTAAGCCGAGGAGCTTCCGTGCTGGCTGGCGTTCTGTTCTTCAAGGAAGGGAGAGAGAGAGAGCCTTCTTCTTTTTCTTTAGCCTCCTTCCAAAAGTCCCCCTTTTAGTGATTCTTCTTTCTCTATTTATACTCCCCATCCCTGATTCCCATCTGTCTTTTCCCTGAAAACGCTCCCCAATGCCCTTAAGGCTGTTCCCCATCCTCTCAGTAGTCATTTCTCCATTAATGCAGCCAGGCGGGTAGGTGGGAGATCTTTAATGCGGTGACAGAAGCCTTATGCAATGCACGTCTCCCTTGTCTCCCACCTCGGCGCCCCTCTGGGATCTGCTGTGACTCACCGGGCTTTAGGAGCCCCTCTGCCGGGCGTTTTGCCACCGTGTTCTGTTCCCGATACAACGTCCGAGGAGGCCTTCTCCTCGGATCATCTCCAACGGGCTGGCGGTCCAGTCGGCTGGCCCTTGGGCCCTAGTGTTAGGAGGCCCTGTTCCCGTCTTGCGGCCCCCTTTAGCAAAATCCTCGTCTTCGGACCTGGCCTCATGCCCATATGGCTTTTTGGCGCTTTTGCCCCCCACAATAGCCCCTCAAAAGGAAAATCATTTGACTTCGATCCCAGGAGTCGGATGGTTTTCTTTTGATCCACGAATCTTCCCTTCACGTGACATTTAAATGGTCACACGTGCGGAGCACGCCTGCGCCTACTGGACGTCTTCCTGACGCTTCGTAACACGCAACGCCCGCATTAAATGCGCTGAGTAACTCCCTGTCGCGCACGTTCTACGGTGCGATGGGAATCCAACGGCCTGGATTCGCTCCCGAAAATTTGAGCGGGAGGCTTCCCACGTATCGCTGCCTCCCAATCACCTAAAACACTTCGGTAGACGCGATATTCATCATTTCTTCCAAAGAGCGAATTTACTGCAGAGCCATCCAACTTCTTACTTTCCTCCAACAAGCTCCCAAAGTGCGCTCGTCCTTCCCTGTGTAAGTTTCTCTTCGGCTGTCAACTTTTCTTTCCTCTCTTTACGATTCTACGTCTCTAGCTTCGATTCCATGGGTAGGTTTAAGTGTCTGGTGGATACGCCCTCCGGCATGGAAGGATTCCGAGCCAAGTATCACATCCCTTCAGATGTGGGCCTGGAGTACTGTCCCCCCGGGGCCGTAGCGAACTTTAGGAAAGCGGGGCAAGTTGTCATCCCCATAATTGCCTTCCTGGAGGGCGGGATGACACTCCCTATGAAGGAGGTGACTAGGGAGTACCTCCGTAACCATAGGTTATGTCTGGATCAGTGCACACCCAATATGTTTAGGATTTTAGGTTCTGTCGATGCTCTGAACGAGCAGATGGGCCTTCACCTCACATGGCACGACGTTGTCTACATGTATGAGTGCCACCGGCTGAGAGACGCAGGCTACTACCTCAAGTCGAGGTCTAGCGAGGTTCGGCTCATCTCCTGTCTGCCAAAATCCAATAAGGGCATGAAGGATGATTACCTCCTCGTTACCGGGAGGTGGCACGACGGTCTACATTGCCCAGTGAGGGAGGGACAACCAGGTGTGACTCCCTAGGATTTAGGAGTTTTAGTTTGCGAAGTTTTGCCCTATTTCAATTCCTTTGGTAGTTTTTCCTTTATTTACTGTCATTCTTGCCTGTTCCGCGACGTATATCTAACTCCGTTTGATTCCCCTGTTCTTTTCTTGCAGATAAGCAACACACCTCTCCCCATCTAGGAAACGTGAACATCTCAGATCTTAACAAGGTTCTGAGGTTCGAGGTCTTCGTGAACGACGACCTGCAAGTGAGGGCTGGCCACCTAATCTTGGGGTACGAACCCATTTTGAGGGCTTTCGGCGAGGTTGAGGACGCCATTCTTGCCGGCCACAAGAGGCGAGCGCGGATAGACGTTCGCTACGCGGAGTTTCTTGCTCCCCGCGCATTACCGGACGCACCCTCCACCATCCTATACGGCCAGCCCGTGGCAGCCCTCCCCTTAGCCGCACAGCGAGAGGACGAGATCGTCCAGGAAGAGCCTGCAGCCTCCGTCCCGTCCCTCGGAGAGGAGATTGACCGGTTCCACCTAGAGGAAGCCGAGAGTCCATTAGGGGGCAATGTGGTCGACATCTCGGACGAGGAAGAGAGCGCCTCGGACAGGCATTCCGGTATTTCGGGCTTTGTCGTTGCAATACCAGAGGTATCTTCTAGTGGAGACGACGACATGTCGTCCTTAAGGGAGCTTTTCGCCAAGAAGAAAGGGACCCAAGTTCCCAAGGATGACGCTTCCGGGTCCCAGCCGAAGATACTCCCGCCACCGCCTCCACCTCCGACCGACCCACTCCCTCCTTCTCCCAACGTCCAAAAGAAGAGGAGAAACGAGAACGAGGAGGCCGATAAGGAGAAGGAGAAAAAGCAAAAGCACCAAAGGCAACTGCAGCAGGTGGCCGGTGGTGGGGTAAGGGCCTCGTCTGTCGAGAGTGGAGAACTCCGCGGATAAGCCGAGGTCCGCCGAGGGGAGTCCAGCTGGTTCCCCGCCCTCCAGGTGGACGGGGCGCCGATCCCCATGAACGCGAGCATCCGGGACTATCAGAGGGGCCACGCTTCACATTTGGCCAACACCCTGGAGCAGCCCCTCCTCCTGCCCAGAGATATGGAGGATCTCGGGAGGATGGGTCAGACGCGTCTCTTCCTCTCTCTCAAGAGGAACCTGGCGCTGGTAAGTGTTGCCCCTCGAAGTTTTCGCTTCCACTTTGTTACACGTGCATGAGAACCAACCATTGATTACATGCTCTTTGACTTATCTTCGTAGGCCACCCAGGAGGCCTTCGCGGCCGATGCTTTGGTGCAACATTATCAGGACCGGGCGGGGGCCGAGAATGCCGCGAGGGTGGAGGTAGAGAAGGAGCTAGGCCGCGCTGAGGCGGCTAGAGCGGACCTGGCGAAGGAACTCGCATCCGAGCAGAAGGAGAGGAGGAGTTTGGATGCGGGCCTTAAGTCGGCGACTGCGCAGGCGGAGGCCCAGCGTAAGCTCTTGCAGCAAAGGGAGGAGGCTCTGGCCCAGGCGGAGCAAGAGGTCTCCGACTTGAGAATAGAGCTGGCGTGGGCCGAGGAGGCGTCTCGTACCATCAGGGAGACAGTGGAGGCTGCCACTAAGGCTGCTTTCAATGAGGGGGTCGAGCAGACCAAGAACCGCCTGACCAAAGAGTTGGGCGAGCTGTGCAGGGAGTATTGCCAGCAAGTTTGGGCCGAGGCCTTAAACGCTGCGAGAGTCCCTGCCGGCTCCGAGTTGAGGGCGGCTGAGAAGATCTGGTATCCGGAGGATATCAGGTTAGTCGAGGACGCTGCTTCGACTCTGGTGGATACGAAGATCGCAGCCCCGGTGCAGCTTCCACCCTCTCAGGAGGAAGTTCCGCCTCCCGGAGAGGTCGTCATCCCTGTGGTGTCGGACGCCCCTGCCGACCAAGTCCCACCCTCGCCCAAGCCAAAGGACAAGGGGAAGTAAATCCAAGACCAGTCCAAGGTTACGGCAGAGGAAGAGGAAGGTCAAGCCAAAGACACCCAGTCCAAGTCGGCAAAGGAACCCCCATTGAAGATCAAGGGGTAGGCGTGCCCGGCCCCTCCCCTTTTTGTCGCTCCGCTCAGCCCCTCGCTCTTGCCGGCTATATATATTTTTTGTAGTGGTCGTTATCTTTTGCGCTTTGTTTTTTCATTTTTCCGCTTGTACCTCTTTATTCTGGTTTTGTATTAGACAGCTTATTATTTATGAATTTTCTTTACCATATAGTCTTCTTAGGGCATTGCGCCAATTGTGTAATTGTTCGCGTTATTACGCCACATGCAATACACGACTGTTAAATAGATTTACATCTGAGGCAGTAGCTTAGTGCCCTTGGGCATGCCCGAACCTAGGGCAAGTGCGATTCTACCACGAGCGAATTTCGACCTTAGCACGTAACAAAAGTACTTGAAACGTGTTAAGTTTCCCAAGCCAGAAGGTCCGAGGACCTGGCTTAGCCTCAGTTGACACTTAACACGTAAAAATGGAATGAATCGTATGTTAAATTTTCCCTAGGCAGAAGGTCCGAGGACCTGGCCTAGCCGAGGATGACATTATCATGATAAATTGAACCGTGTTAAATTTTTCCAAGGCAGAAGGTCCAAGGACCTGGCATAACCTAGGGTGACACTAACACTTAATTAAAATTGAACCGTGTTAAATTTTCCCAAGGCAGAAGGTCCGAGGACCTGGCATAACCAAGGTTGACATTAACACTTAATTAAAATTGAACCGTGTTAAATTTTCCCAAGGCAGAAGGTCCGAGGACCTGGCATAACCAAGGTTGACATTAACACTTAATTAAAATTGAACCGTGTTAAATTTTCCCAAGGCAGAAGGTCCGAGGACCTGGCATAACCAAGATTGACATTAACACTTAATTAAAATTGAACCGTGTTAAATTTTCCCAAGGCGGAAGGCCCGAGGACCTGGCATAACCAAGGTTGACATTAACACTTAATTAAAATTGAACCGTGTTAAATTTTCCCAAGGCGGAAGGTCCGAGGACCTGGCATAACCAAGGTTGACATTAACACTTAATTAAAATTGAACCGTGTTAAATTTTCCCAAGGCAGAAGGCCCGAGGACCTGGCATAACCAAGGTTGACATTAACACTTAATTAAAATTGAACCGTGTTAAATTTTCCCAAGGCAGAAGGCCCGAGGACCTGGCATAACCAAGGTTGACATTAACACTTAATTAAAATTGAACCGTGTTAAATTTTCCCAAGGCAGAAGGCCCGAGGACCTGGCATAACCAAGGTTGACATTAACACTTAATTAAAATTGAACCGTGTTAAATTTTCCCAAGGCAGAAAGTTCGAGGACCTGGCATAACCAAGGTTGACATTAACACTTAATTAAAATTGAACCGTGTTAAATTTTCCCAAGGCAGAAGGTCCGAGGACCTGACATAACCTAGGTTGACATTAACACTTAATTTCAACTATGAATTGTATGTGTATTAGAATTTTCCCAAGGCAGAAGGTCTAAGGACCTGGCTTAGCCCCGGTTGACATTTAACACTTAAAAAGACGAATTAATCGCATCGATAGAGATGATAGTATTTGACAATTGGCGCAAGACAATGATATCTGAAAACATGGCGGACACGCCTTTCATCAGTAGTAATACCTTCGAAGGTTATTTACATTAAAAGGTCGCTTTACAAGTTTGTCATCCAGGTCGGCCAGATAATATGCCCCTACACCGGCTACTGAGGTTATCCGGTAAGGTCCTTCCCAATTCGGCCCCAACTTCCCCCACGATGGGTCCTTTGCTCTCCCCACGACCTTTTTCAGGACAAGGTCTCCTGGAGGGAGAGGTCTAGACCATACGTGAGAGTCATATCCTTGTTTGAGCTTCTGTTGATAGCAAGCCAGTCGGACCATGGCGTTTTCCCTTCTTTCTTCCACCAAGTCCAACTCTTTCAGTAGCATGCCATCATTAGCGTCTGGGGCGAATGACTACGCCCTCATCGTCGGGAACCCCATCTCTACCGATATTACGGCCTCGGCGCCGTACGTCATCGCGAAGGGAGTCTCCCCTGTGGACCTCCGTGGCGTGGTTCGGTAAGTCCATAACACATGGGGTACTTCATCCACCCATCTGCCCTTCGCATCATCTAATCTTTTCTTGAGTCCGTTGACTATCGACTTGTTGGTCGCCTCAGCCTGGCCGTTCCCCTGCAGGTAGGCCAGAGTGGAGTACCTGTTCGTGATGCCGAGGTCCCCACAGTACTTTCTGAAGGCCTTGCTGTCGAACTGCAGTCCATTATCCGAGATTAGAGTGCGCGGGATCCCGAACCTGGTAACGATGTTCTTCCAAACAAATCTCTTCGCATCCACGTCCCGGATATTCGAGAGGGGTTTGGCTTCTACCCACTTGGTGAAGTAGTCTGTTCCGACAAGCAGCCATCGCTTGTTGCCTGCCGCTCTTGGAAACTGTCCTACTATGTCCAAGCCCCACTGTGCAAACGGCCAGGGGCTGACCAATGGATTGAGAACGCCACCAGGTTGGTGGATGTTGGGAGCATACCTCTGACATTGGTCACACTTCCTCGCGTACTCTTGCGCCTCTCTTTGCATGTTCGGCCACCAATACCCCTGCGTGAGGGCCCTGTGAGCCAACGACCTTCCGCCCGTGTGGCTACCGCAAATTCCCTCATGTAGTTCTTCCAAGAGCTGCTCCGTCTCTTCTGGATGTACACACAACAGGTAGGGCCCCGAGAAGGAGCGTTTATAAAGCTTTTGGTCCTCAGACAGCCAAAACCGCGAAGCCTTCCGGCGGATCTTGTTGGCTTCAGACTTATCCTCCGGCAGTATGTCATGCTTAAGGAAGGACGCAATGGGGTCCATCCAACTACCCCCAACTCTAACTTGCTGGATCCGAGAGGTGTGACTTTCCTGCCCAGTTGGCTTGAGCATGTCTTCAACGAGAATGACCCGAGGGAGCCCCTGGGCCGAAGTGGTAGCGAGAGTGGCGAGCGAGTCAGCGTGTGTGTTTCCGCTCCTGGAAACATGTGACAACCCGAAGGACTTGAACTTGGCCTGTAAGTGCTTCGCGCGGGCTAGATAGTTCCGCATCCTTGGCTCCCTAGCCTCCAATTTCCCTTCCATCTGGCCAACCACCAGCTGTGAATCCGAGAATACTAGCACTGCTTTTGCCCCCATTTTTTGTGCCATGTCCATTCCTGTCAGCAAAGCCTCGTACTCGGCTTCGTTGTTTGTGGCCGAGAAGGCTAGCCTCAAGGATTTTTCCACGATGATCCCCTCAGGGGACGTCAACACTATCCCCATGCCTGAACCCCTCTGGTTCGATGCTCCGTCCACGTAAAGCTTCCATACCGGAGGCGTTTCGCTCGAGATTGCACCGACAAGCTTTCCGCCGGCGCCCCATCGCCCCAAGTTTTCTTCCGGGGAAGGCTCAGTGAACTCCGCAACCAGGTCGGCCAGGACTTGCCCCTTTACAGATGTACGAGGTAAATACTGATGTCGAAGGCCCCTAAGAAGGTTCCCCATTTGGCGACTCTACTTGAGTAGTCCGCACTCTGCAGCACGGATTGGAGTGGGAGTTAGGTTAATACGACGACCGTATGAGATTGGAAGTAATGCGGGAGCCAGCGCGTCGCGTGCACTATGGCCAGAACTGCCTTTTCCAATGGTAAGTACCGGATCTCAGCCTCCTGCAGTGACTTGCTGATGTAGTAGACCAGTCGTTGTATGCCATCGTCGTCCCGTATCAGAACCAGGCTAACCGCGTGGGCAGCCACGGCCAGGTACGCGAACAACACCTCGTCTAGATTAGGACGAGACATAATGGGTGGCCGAGAAAGGTATTCCTTTAGCTGCTGGAACGCCAAGGAGCACTCCTCGGTCCATTCGAATCCCTTCCATTTGTTCAGCAGTTGAAAGAACGGCCGGCATCTGTCCGCCGATCGAGAGATGAACCTGCTGAGGGCAGCTGTCATTCCGGCCAGCTTCTGGACCTCCTTCGGGTTTCGAGGTGGTTGCAGGTTACAGATCGCGGAGATTTGTTCGGGGTTGGCCTCGATACCCCTTCGAGTCAGCATGTAGCCCAGGAATTTACCCGATCCCACGCCGAAGGAGCATTTAGCGGCGTTCAGTCGTAACTTATGTTCCCGCAGAGTCTGGAACGTCCTATCGAGGTCAGCCACATGGTCCGATACGGCCCTGCTCTTCACTACCATGTCGTCCACGTATACCTCGACAGTTTTTCCCAACTGAACCTCGAACATCCGGGTCATCATCCTCTGATAGGTGGCCCTTGCGTTTTTCAGACCGAAGGGCATCACCTTGTAATGGTAGTTGCCGATGGGGGTCACGAAGGCGGTCTTCTCCTGGTCTTCTAAGGCCAGAGGTATCTGGTGGTACCCCTGAAAGGCGTCCAGGAAATTCATGCGAGGGTGGCCGACCGTCGCATCTACAAGTTGATCTATGCGTGGCATCGGGAATGGGTCCTTGGGATAGGCCTTGTTGAGGTCTGTGAAGTCCACACACACTCTCCATTTCCCGTTCTTCTTCTTCACCATGACTGGGTGCGCCAACCATTCAGGATAGAACACCTCCTTGATAGCTCCTGCCCTCTTGAGTTTGATGACCTCCTCCTTTACGGCCTCAGAGTGTTCCGCTGAAGAGCGCTGAGGAGGTTGCTTCTTTGGCACTGCCGCCGGGTTAACGTTCAGGTGGTGGCAGATAAAGTTTGGGTCGATCCCTGGCATCTCATGCTCGTCCCATGCATACACATCGAGGTTTCTTCTCAAGAGAGCGACCAACTCTTCCCTTTCTTCGGTCGACAACTGAGCACCAATCTGGAAGAACCTTTCTGGGTCGTCGTCGACAAGAACTTTGTCCAACCCCTCGCATCCGGGCCCTTCTGCCACTGCCCCTCTAGTCGTGGCAGAAGAGGCTAATTGCTATGGGACCGGAGCAGCGGGCGCCGAGGGCTCGGGTTTCGGTCTGCGTAGAATTGCGGCTGTCAGGCACTGTCTCGTCACGGATTGACTTCCCAGGATTTCCTCGACTTGGCTGCAAAAAGGAAACTTCACCTTGACATGGAGAGTGGAGGAGACAGCCCCTAGGGCGTGCAGCCAAGGCCTCCCCACAATGGCCGTGTAAGGAGAGTAGGCGTCCACCACGACAAAGTCCACCTCCACCACTGCCGGGCCCGATTGTACAGGCAGTCTGATCTGTCCCTTCGGCACCACCGTCCTCCCCTCGAAGCTTATCAGAGGCGAGTTGTAGGCCGAAAGGTACTCTTCCCTCAAGTTCAGCCCCTTAAATAGGTCGGGGTACATGATGTCCGCGCCACTCCCTTGGTCCACCATTACCCTCTTCATGTCGTATCCTCCGATTCTCAGTGTTATTACTAATGCGTCATCGTGGGGTTGGATGGTCCCTTCCTTGTCAGCGTCCGAGAAGGCCATAGTGGGCGGCCCGTTGCCCTTTATCCTCTTCAGCTCGGAGGCAGAGTCCTCGGCGGGGGTCCGGGCTACAGACATTATCCTGGGAGGGCGCGAACCGGTCCTCCCAGGAGCGGCCAAGATGGTATTGATGGTTCCCAGCGGGGGCCTAGGGGCGTGATGGCTTTGGTTCGCCGGTCCAGCTTGTTCTACCTGCCCCTCTCACTGGTGCACGAACTGCCTCAGCTTTCCCTCCTTGGCCAGCTGTTCCAAATAGAACCGTAGGCTCTTGCAGTTCTCGGTCGTATGGCCGTGCTCTTGATGGTATTGGCAGTGAAGGTTCTGGTTACGCTTCGTGGGATCGCCTATCATTTTGTTGGGCCACCGGAAATAGGGCTCGTGGCGGATTTTTTCAAACACCCATTGTATGGGTTCGCGAAATGCGATGCCGAGTACTTGCGCTGGCGCCCAACGAGTTTGCCCAACAAAGTCTCTCCTCTGCCTTCCGTTGCTGTATCCGTTCGACCTGAAATCCCTCCTCTCCTGAGGGATAACCTTCGTCCTAGCTTTCACCTATAATTGGTCCTCCTCCACCCGCGTGTACTCATCAATGCGGTCCATGAGCCTACGTACGCTCTTGACAGGCTTCCTTGTCAGTGATTTCCTCAGGTCATGCTCGTTTGGAAGGCCGACCTTAAAGGTGCTTATGGCCACCTCGTCAAAGTCTCCGTCGATCTCATTGTACATCTCCCAATATCTGTCGGTATAAGCTCTGAGGGTCTCTCCCTCTCTCATAGCCATGGACAACAGTGAATCTATTGGCCGAGGGATCCTGCTACACGTGATGAACCACGAGCCGAACGCCCTGGCGAGCTCCGCGAAGGAGTTGACAAAGCCTGCCTTTAGGCTGTTAAACCATCTTATCGCGACGGGTCCTAGGCTGGAAGGGAAGACCTTGCACATTAGGGTCTCATTCTTCGAGTGCACCGCCGTCCTCTGGCTGAAGTGGCTCACGTGCTCCACTGGGTCCGTTCTCCCGTTGTAAACTGTGAAGGCTGGCTGAGTGAACCGCCTTGGAAGTTTTCCCCTCTTGATCCTCCGGGTGAAGGGTGACTTGGAAATCTGGTGGAGCGCCTTGCTCAGTGCGTTGTTGGCCAGGCCTCTGGAGGACGTCCTCTTGTCCTTAGGTGGGTGACGGTGCTCGTCCTCCTGGGAAGAGGACTCGCCAAGGGGAGTTCCTGACCTGGAGCTGTCGGAGCTACTACTGACATCCGCTGAAGACCGGTCTGAAGGGGAAGGCGTGCGCCTCCGTTTTTCCCGGCGCAGCTTCCTTCTCAGGTGATTAACCTCCCTTTGCAGGGTCTCAACACTTTTCTCGCGGGAGGCTCTACTACCGCCGCGCGCATGGCTCCTCCCGTGCGTACATTCTTTATGGACACTGGCTTCGCGCTCTCTTTCTAACCGCACAAGATGGTCCTCGCGTTGGGACCCCCTGGACTCCGCATGACGTGAACCTGAACCTTCCATGGCACTTCTAGTCCCTTCGATCAAGGCTTCCCACAGACGGCGTCAATTATAGGGGCACAAATTGGCCTTGGGCCCAAATGGGTGACTGGGCCGGCCCAAGTGGCCTTTACAATAGAATTTGTAGAGAATGAGCTTAAAGCCTAGACCTCCTGGTGCTTTGGAAGGACGCGGTGTAAGGTCCAAGTCCACTTCTGAGAGACGGCTGGCTGATGGAATGGCCTAATTCTCTTCTCGGACGTAAGCCGAGGAGCTTCCGTGCTGGCTGGCGTTCTGTTCTTCAAGGAAGGGAGAGAGAGAGAGCCTTCTTCTTTTTCTTTAGCCTCCTTCCAAAAGTCCTCTTTTAGTGATTCTTCTTTCTCTATTTATACTCCCCATCCTTGATTCCCATCTGTCTTTTCCCTGAAAACGCTCCCCAATGCCCTTAAGGCTGTTCCCCATCCTCTCAGTAGTCATTTCTCCATTAATGCGGCCAGGCGGGTAGGTGGGAGATCTTTAATGCGGTCGCAGAAGCCTTATGCAATGCACGTCTCCCTTGTCTCCCACCTCGGCGCCCCTCTGGGATCTGCTGTGACTCACCGGGCTTTAGGAGCCCCTCTGCCGGGCGTTTTGCCACCGTGTTCTGTTCCTGATACAACGTCTGAGGAGGCCTTCTCCTCGGATCATCTCCAACAGGCTGGCGGTCTAGTCAGCTGGCCCTTGGGCTCTAGTGTTAGGAGGCCCTGTTCCCGTCTCGCGGCCCCCTTTAGCAGAATCCTCGTCTTCAGACCTGGCCCCAGGCCCATATGGCTTTTTGGCGCTTTTGCCCCCCACATGTACCATGTATGAATCAACCTTGAATATATATGTCTATGTAGCATTATTTTTTTAGAATTTTGTATGATAAAAATATTTGTTAAAAAATTACATAATGCTAAGATTTATTAAACATGAATAAACTAAGTCTTTTAAACATGACTAAACTCATGATTAATATAAAAAAAAAAAAACAAAACCAATAGTATCATTTAAATAATAAAATGTAACATATTTATTTTCATTATTTTATTAAATTATATTCATTCCCATGCGATAACATGGGTTACATACTAGTAAATAATAATATATCAAACCGAAACTTACCACAACTGAAAATAAGGGTATTGTGAAAACATTATGACATTTTTTTTGTGTTCCTTGACTTTTTTTTGTTTAGTAAAATTTGGTGAGCAAAAATTCACTGTTTCACGCATACTTTTCTTCTGTTGGTTTTTTTTTTTTTAATGCATAATTTAAAGTGGTTGTCCCAATTAAAATTCAATAACAATTTACCATCTAGGATTTGTTGTGAAAATATTGTGGATGTAACATTGCTCTAAAATAAAATTATAAAATATCATACCAGGGCCCACCATAGCTAAAATAAAGGTATTGAGAAAATATCCTGACATTTATTGTGTTCCTAACTTCTTTTTTGTAATCCAATTTTTGAGTCCCTGCTGTTACTCTCTTAGTTAAATCCTAACAAAATCTTATGATTCCTAGAATATTTCATTGTGCAATATTAAAAATGCCTCACTAAATTTTAATGTCCCAAAGATTTTCTTTGTATATTTTGAGTTTTTATGTGTTAGTCATGCTTAAAACGTAAAAATGGTGATCTATGGTATTCTATCTATTACCTAAAGAACACTAATTTATTAGAAGTTCAAATCTTCTAGATTCATAATTTTATCTAATAGAAATTTTAATGACATATGTCTTTTGTTATTTTGTTCTTTTTTATTTCGTAAAAAGGTGTTCATTAAAAATTTTAAGTAAACTAATTATCGTAATTAGACTTATAAAATAAAATAATAAAGAAGGAAGTATAAATAACAAAATATTCATTACAAATGGTTGTAGGTATTTAATTTGATGAAGAGTTTCGATTGTAGCATATGTCATTTATTGCCAAAAATTTAAATATTGTAAAAATGTTCTATTAAAACTTAGTTGTTTATTGTTTCTCAAAAAAAAAAAAACCTTAGTTGTTTATTGTTGGAAGATAACGATATTTGTTATCATTCTTAGTAGAATTTTTTGTGAGTAGATACTATCTTTAGTAAATAGGTTCTAAGAAATTATCATACTAAATAGATAAGCATATATATGTTAAATAACTATTCTAAATTTAAATACATGATTTGATACTACTTCAAAAAAAAATTCTATCTAAAATTTTTTCACTCAAGGGTAGCATGTGCCTTGCACGTGCAGCCCTTACTAGTATAATAAAAAAGGAAGTAATCATCCTATTGATTTGAGCAGTTCCATGTACTAGCCAGAGAATGTTGATAGTTCATAGATGATTGGGCTATTTGATACTAATTTTTGCTTTTCTGCAGAGTCTCCCATTCCTTTAAACCTCTTCCTATCCATTGCCCATGTTATATTTGTGAAGGGAAATCTTACAAACTCTGAGGTTGAGGCTTTTGGTTTGGAGGCTTCAGAGCTTTATCCAGAGGTGAAATACACCACTTTGGATGAATACTTGATCAGTTTGTCCAAAACTTGGAACATTCCTTTGTGGCAATGTGTTTACTATTTTACAATCTACAATTAAAATATAGGGAAATGTCTATTGCACACATTCACTTACACACACAGTGTAGTGTGTGAAATAGACATTGCTCAAAAATAAAATTTATGTTATGTATGTGGCATTTGTTACTTGTTACTTGTTACGTATGCCCTTGTTTGTGTCATGTAAACCCTTGGATTGGGTCCTTAATTTGTAACTTTATTTCTTGGTGAATATTAGTCAAATCGTGCTTCTTGCAATGAAAATTTTAAAAAATCCTTGTTATGAGGTTCTTTGTTGTAGAACATGTGAAGTGCTCGGTGTCTCAAATCGGATACTCTTTTGCTTTTGCTAATGGAGGGCCATAAAAAAATCATCCGAACCCGATGTTAGCTAACAATTTGTGCATTGTGGGACTTGTGGTTATGACCTGTGCATCAATTGGTGTAAATATTTAGAGCCAGCCAAGTATTGCAGAACAAGGTCTTTTAATAGGCTAGCAGTTTGCTTACTATGATAAAAGGATTTTTTTTCCTCACTTGTTATCTTTTAAAATTTTGTAAAATTACACTTTGCAATCAAACATGAATTTCTCTTAAATTTAATAATAATAAAAAAAGAATTTATAAGCTTATTTTATTGACTTACAAAAACCCAAACAAAAAAAAAACAATCATTTTCTTGGGAGATTTGGTTACATCTGCTGGGGTTAAAAACACTTGACCTTTTGTTTAATCATATACTGCTATAGTGGGCTTTTTTTGATATTTTAGTTAATAGGCCTACATGAGATGTGAGTCCTATTTATTACGGGCGTGTGTCTCACCTAGTCGCCCGCTTAGTTGCTTGTCTTTCTTGGGCTTCAATAATTTGCCCCCATGTTGTTGCTTATCATTTATAGACGTTTGTGGCTATTGGATTTTTCATTTTTGGAACCCTTGGTGTAAACTTGTTTTTAATACCTTTCCTTTTGTCAATCCAACAAGAATATCATTGAAGCAAGAGAAAAATATGTGGCAAAGGAAAAACAGTTTCAAGTGAAGAAAAGAACAGTACCTAGTATTCTAATTGTGATAACAATAATTGAACTTATGGGAAAGTATTATAATGGTGTGTTAAATAAGTCATTGACTTGTTCAGATAATAATAAATAATAAATTAGCTTACAAGAAAAGTTAATCTCCAAGGGCTTGAACTAAATAGTCATAAACAGTTACAAAAGCACAAAAAAGGCAAGAAAAGAGAAAAATAAAAGGCTCAAAGTAAAATTGAACATGTGAATCTTCATAAATTGTATTGTATGATATCTTTTTCTTTTTCTTTTTGATGGGGTATTGTATGATATCGTCAAAAATTGAGCATGTAACAAATTTTTTCCAAAATTTAATGGAGTGAAACCCTACTTTGAGATTCATAAAAAAATTTAAAATAAATAAAAAGAATAAGGGGGGAATGGTTGGAGATCAGCACATACGTAATATTGAAAAGCCTTACGTCATTTTGTAAATTAAAGTAGACTATTATTATTTTTTTTTTTTATGAAAGTAGACTATTAATTGAGTGATTCTGAGAGTAATAAACAAATGAAAAGAGAAGCCACTATGACTATGAGCCCTCTTGCATATTGCATGACGAAATATCATAACAAAACCTATAACTAATAGAATTAAGGAATGATATGTTGTCGTAAAAAAAAAGTTGTAGTCAAACAAAGACGTTTTTGTATATGGAAAAAACTTAGATACAGTATTTTAGGTGGAATTCTTTAAGTTCTCTTTTTAAGATTTAGCCATCTGGCTACTTAATTAAAAAATATCCTACCATTCCACGAGAAAAAATCCACATGGCTGAATTTTAAAAAAAGAACTTGAGGAACAGCACCTAAGTACTGTACCTAAGTCTTGCCCTCTGTATACCTACTTGTTTTTAAGGATCTCTGACTTCCTTTGTTTGAAATTGAGAATTACCCTAGCTAAGATAATCCAAACTCT
Source organism: Castanopsis chinensis (assembly GCA_032878915.1). Taxonomy (NCBI): domain Eukaryota; kingdom Viridiplantae; phylum Streptophyta; class Magnoliopsida; order Fagales; family Fagaceae; genus Castanopsis; species Castanopsis chinensis. Next base: position 3,493,749 of record JAVQMG010000122.1, on the reverse strand, counting down.
CTATTTTGCTTTAACCCATTAATTTATTTCATTTGAAATTCTCTCTCAATGTCTCTAAAAAGTAAGATTTTGATAATTGGAGGGACGGGATACATTGGAAAATACATAGTAGAGGAGAGTGTGAAAGCTGGGCACCCCACTCTTGCATTGGTCAGAGAAAACACAGCTTCTAATCCTTAAAAGTCTAAACTCATTGAGAGCTTCACGAGCTCTGGAGTAACGTACACTTCTCCATGTATGTACAAACTCTAGTTCTCCACATTGTGGGTGTGTTTTTAATACTTTGGATTAGTATATTGACCTTGAAAGTCATGTGATTGTTTCACAGGGAGACATATATCATCATGAAAGCTTGATGAAGGCAATCAAGCAAGTTGATGTAGTGATCTCTGCACTTGGATCACCAGAACAGATAGCTGATCAAGTGAAGATTGTTGCTGCCATCGAAGAAGCTGGAAATATCAAGGCAAGGCATATATCTTCCTAAAAGCTTTTGAATATTTTTCCTTATTTTTTTTCCTCAATATATCCCACTATTTTTAAAATTGTTTCAAAAAGATATTTATTACCATAAAATAATTACATGAAAATTACTGATGTGGAAATTGGAATTCATGCCATGTCATGAAGCCCACGTCCTCAAAGTGACCTTAACTTCGTCTACTATTTCAGTAATTTACTTCTACCAAATGATGGTCATGATTTTTTTTGGAAACATGTTAAAGCAAAAACCAAAAGTTGACGAGCAAATACGAAATTTAACTTCTTATATTTACTGTTTGGCTTGTAATTCTTGAATTAAACTAGAAATGGTGTATTAACAATGGGTTTGGCTTTTCAATTTCCCACAAAAGTTGTGGAAAAGTAATAATACTATGATATGATTACCCAAGAAAACCAGTGAAACTAACCCATTTCAAGGTAAGAACTTGGAGATGATTTAACCTAGCTATCCTCAAGATAAAGCAAATCCATTTAAGAGAATTGAAATTTTTACAAAAGATTTAACCCTAAATCTAATGTTACCTCATGGAGTAACTTACTGACACAATCACGTGCAAGCTCCGAATCCATAGACTCCTTCTCTTCTTGGATTTACAGCAACACAAGCCTCCTTACTTGTGACTTTGAGATCCCACTCAAAGGTTTCAGATCACCTTCACTTGTTGATCTTGATGCAACAACTAGTTCTACCAATCCTTGCTTGTAATTTAAGCTCCGGTAAAATCTTGTGTAGTTAAAAGGTACAAAACCTCTCAAATCTCACAAAGAGTAACACACAAGTCTTCCAAAAGTTTTCAAAATGTAGCTAGAGTTTTCTTTTTATATGTGGAGAAGTTTAAGGGAAACCCTAAATGTTTTTATGTAAAGATTGGACTGAAATAACCTTTTGCGGAGAACTATATCCGTGTTTTTTGATCAGTTGAGTCTATTTCTCAATCGGTCGAGAAATGTAGAACTTGACTTCTCTTTTTTGCAATCCATTGGACTTGCAATCTTGAAACACACTTATTTAAGCACACTCTAAACACTTAGACTAGACATGTTTTGCTCTTAGTTTGCCAACACAATACAACCATGATTCTAAACATTTAATCTAAACCTTTAGAACCTAACAAAGGTGATTGGTTCAAGCTTGTTGTGTAGGTTGTTGCCTTGTTGGTTTATTCTTATTGCGGGGTCCTTCAAAGCAAAAGAAAATTTTTGCTCTCTTCTTTTATTTTGATCACTTGATCTCTTCTATAATTTTGTAAAATTACACTTTGCTATTAGACATGAACTTCTCTTTTTTTTTTTTTTTTTTTTTTTTAAACGTATACAAATAATTCTTAAGTTTATTTTATTGATTTATAAAGAACAAAATTTGCCTGCAAATTAGTTTGTTAACAATGGCTACAAAATTCCTATTTCTTTTTGTTGGATGTGAATTTTTATGAATCCATCATAAGATTACATTTTCTTACTATATCATCCATACTTACAAAATTTCAAGAAGATCAAAAATCAATAACTATGGTATCAATCAAATATATAAATTTCAATTTTTTATAGTACTAAAATATGCATAAAAATAAGTTTATAGATTTAATAGTGAATAATATCCTATTTGAATGAAATTTGACATACATGTTAAGATCATATATAATATGAAATCTAACGGTTAGATTTTCAAAATATGTAGCCTTGTTAATTTTTTTGTGATAGTTTGTAAAAATGATTCATTTGCCTCGTTAGCTTCTTTTTCACTCTCGAATAGTTTGATTTGACCTATACTCTCCCACACAAATTGATTATCTCTCTCAAGTAAGAACAAATCATTTTGATTCCCCTTATCTTGAATGAAAAGGCTTTATAGAAAATTGTTCTTGAATCTTGGTGTGTGAAATTGCACCCAACTTGTAGTAACTTTATCAACTTGTATTGAACTTTCTTGGTAATCAAACACGTTACAAGAATCAAATTTACCAATCTTTTTATATTTTCAATTTTCTTTTTTACTTTCTTGAAATTTCTTAGTAACCAAAGTGTCACATGCATTAGCTTTAGCACCACACTAACCCAGATACTAGGGGTGTTTCGGTTGAGTTTCGATCAGTTTTTTTTTTTTTAACTGGCCAACCGAAACCGAAATTTTTGGTTTCCAAAGTTGTCAACCAAAACCGACCGAAATAGTTGAAACACCGTCGGTTTCGGTTTTGGTCGGTTTTTCAGTCGATGTTCAATTTCAGTCAACATCACAGATTCTCAGTCACAAAAAGAAAAAAAAAAAAAAAAAAAACACATGTTATTAATTTTTCAATAAGAAAATAACAAAATCTCAATCACAAATTCACAAAAAATAGCATTGATTTAGTATTAAATAAAACCCAAAATACAAAAAAGAGAGAGGGTTATCGAGAAATGTCACCGTGAGAAACTGAGAATGAAAAGATCAAGCCGGCGTGGGGAGGCCGGAGTGTGGAGGTGGCGACAGAGGCCGATTCGTCTAGAGGCGGCGGCAGAGGTAGATCGAGGTAGCAGCAAAGGTAGATTCACGCGGAGGTTGGCATGTGAAGGCGGCGATAGAGGCAGATCGAGGTAGTGGCAGAGACAGATGCGTGTGGAGGTGGCACAGAGGCAAATTTTGGGTGGAAGCCGGCGTGGAGTGGAGGCTGTGAGAGGGATTGGAGTGGAGGCTGTGAGAGGAGACTGTGAGAGCTGAGAGGGATTGGAGTGGAGGCTGAGAGTGAGGGTGAAACTGAGAACGTGTGGGCTGTAGGTTTTTTTTTTGTTTTTATAATTTAATTAGATATCTAATTAGTAATTAGTTTAATTATAGTTACTTAATCTAATGATAAAATGAAAATTGAAAACATGAAATGTGAAGGCCGGATCTTATTTAAAAAAGAAAGGCCCAAATATGTATTGGAGGCCCAAATATTTATAAAATTTATACTATATATAAAACATATTATGATATGATTCGGTTCGGTTCGGTTCGGTCGGTTCAGTGCATTCAAACCTGCCACCGAAAACCGAATCGAATATTTTTGGTTTAAAAAGTCGAAATCGAAACCGAACGGAACCAAAGCCGAACTGAAAATTTGGCAATGGTTCTATCGGTTTGTTCGGTTCATCGGTTTTTTGCACACCCCTACCAGATACACCACCATCGAACTTGAATTACCACCACTACAATTTTACAACACCACCACCACCAAAACCAGATCCACCACTACCAAGTCCATCATCACCAAACCCTACAATCAAATTTCAACAACTTTTTATCTTAAAAAAAAAAAAAAAAAAAATTCAACAACAACTCCTATATATATTGAACCATTAAACAACCCGAACCATCACACCATCACAAATCAAAGAAGGAGAGACCAAGTGGGTGAGTCCAAGAAAAGTAGAGATAGAGGGAGAGAGCAAGGAGACCACCTTGACGATGGTGGTTGGTGTTGGTGAATGACAAGGAGCAATCCAGGATGAGAAATATTCATTAGTCTTCACTAAATTGTAAAACACAAACCCATAAAACTGATTTTAATGGGAATAGTTGTTGTACTTAGTAGATCCATAGGATCATGAGGTGGGTATGGGTCTAGGAGATGTGTCTGTGTATCAGGTGATGGGCTTGGTGGGTGGGTAAAGGCTGCCACTTCGAAATTTGGTTAATGTGAATTTTTTGGCTTGCATTTGATTTTTGTGTTTGAATTTTCTGTGTTCCTGAGTTCATCTTCAGTGTTTTAGTGTTCATGAAATGCCTTTTTTTCTGTTTTAATTCTATTTTAATTTTAGTTAAAATTGTTAAATTCAAATGCTGATGTGGATGCTAATTGGTATTTTTTAATACTAAATAAAAAAAATTATTATTATTTTATTAGCCATATCAGAGTTTAAAGTGACACATGCATTCCGTGTACCAAGTTTGCATAAGGGCCAAAATGGTAATGGTATGAACTAAAACGGAAATTGGCTCAAGATATAGGGGCGAAAAGTGCATTTTCACCGTATATTTTTAAGCTAGGTTGATTTTTGTGTCTATGCCAAATTTTATTTTTATGTTTTTGTGTTTGATTGACGAGAAAATGCTGGGACTGTTCCTACAAAATTTTTTTCTATTTTAAAATTGAGAAATTAAAAATGAATATTTTTTCAAATTAAATGCTGATGTGAAATTTTTTAATAGAAATTAAAATATTTTATTATTATTTTATTTTCCACATAAGCTTCAAGAGTGTCAATTATGAAATTTGTTAGCCCCGTAGACATTTTTCGTCAATGAGTTGACGGTAAGGACCAAATTAATTGCAAATTGAAATAACAGGGACTAAATTGATTGCTATCAAAATATATACATTTTGTACCTTAAGAAGCGAACATATATTTCCCATCTCCTAATTTATACCATGTTGACAATTTTATTTGTCTGTTGAACTCCCTGAAGTCATAATAAGAACCCTCTGTTTATGATTGTTCCATGACATTGTACATTATGTTAAGCACGTCTTTTTCCAATACAGGTGTATATAAATTCTTCCAATGTGGATGACGATCTTGTGGAATCAATAACAAGGCCAGCAGCTGACCCAAATGCTGGAGAAGTTTATTATAGGTACTTGCGAAATACGTTCATCCACCTGGCTTCCATGTTTGATTTGATAGTAGTATTGGATTAACAAAAACTTCCCCGGCATCTGAAATCCATTTTCTTTCTTTACAATGAATATGAAATAGTAGTTTAGGTCTGCTTATAAAGCAGTGCTGATTACAAGAACGATTCAATTGGCCTATAAAGTTCTACCGACATTTATTTTATTCTGTATTCTCATTAAAGTCCGTAGGTTAATGACAGGGTTCATGTTGAACCAAAGCAAATACACTTTGGATGGTGTCTTGAGTGAACTCTCTTGCCCACTGTTGTTGCTGTGGGGTGACTTAGACCCGTGGGTCAGTCCTGCGAAGGCTAACCGAATCAAAGAGTTCTATCCAAAAACGTCTCTCGTAAACTTAAAAAAGCCGGGCACCGTCCACATGATGAAGTTCCAGAGCTTGCCAGTAGGGCTTTGTTGGATTGGTTGTCAGGTCTAACAGTTGAAGCCTTCCCCCAGTCGTTGTAACTTTGTTCAAATCTAATAGAATTACAACTCATATTTCCCTCAAGGTCTTGCTTGTAAAATGATTGTAAATGCATTCATTATAGTGCATGGTTCAAGCTTGCTGTGCAGGTTGGTGGGTTATTTTCATTACGGGGGTCCTTTAATACAAAAGTGATAATTATGTTGATCTTTTTTTTTATCATCCCTTTTTTAAAAAAGGGTAAGTGGGGGGTTTGAAATTTTGTAAAATTACTTTTTGCGACAAGAACTAATTCTCTTAATTTTTTTTTTATTTAAATTATAAACAAATCATCTTGAAATAGTAAGAATCAATCTATCAAAAAAAAAGTTTATTTTATTGATTTACAAAAAATTAAAAATTTCTGTCATATTCTTGGACTTGCGAGATTTGGTTATTTCGGTTGGTATGTGTTCGAAACATTTGACCCCTTTTTTAATCACATATTGATTAGCAGTGTGCTCATACGAGTTTATACACTATTGTAGGCTTCGTTTGGTATCTTTAAATATGAAACCTAGATGAGGTGTGGGTCTTTACTATTACACATGCGTGTTCCATCCTGTCTGGTTGCTTGGCATTTTTGGGCTTTTACAACTTGCCTTGTCGCATTGCTTATGGCAATTTGTGACCATTGGGTTTTTGGCACTGCTAGTGTTTAGTTTATTTAAAAACAAATCAATATTTTGTTGTTTTTAACCCAGTCAATGGCTTACTTAACGCATCATCAGACATTTTGTCTGATTTTGATCAGCTTCTTCTCTCTCTCCAATAGTTCTATTGACCTTCTCTCCCACATAGAATGATCATCTCTCTTGAGAAAAAACACATCATTTGATTATTTAATCTAATATGAATAGACTTTATAGAAGGCTGTTCTTGAATCTTAATGTGTGAAAGTATGTTCAACATGAAGGTCAGCATTATAGTCTAATCTTGGGGGTTGTCGGTCAAAAAACCACTTCATATTGAATTTTATCTTGGGTAGCATAAATCAACTTTCAAAGACAATGCATTCGAGTAATTCTATAGTTAGTGAGATATTTCATATAAACTTGATTTCTTTGTTAAATATTTTGTACATTGACAAAAAACTCCAACAATATCAAAACCTTAAAAAAAAAAAAAAGAAAAAAAAAGAAATGGCACTCCCCTCCCCCCTTGATGTTTGTATGAATTGCAGTACAGTACAAATTAGTTGGATTGTTGAAAAAGAAAAAAGAAATCGTTAGGGCAGTAGAACCGTTAAAGGGTATATATTTATATGTTGTACTAATAGAAACATTAATTGAGAGTGTCATAAAGATAAATCTTAAAGGAAGTTGGTGTAATTTTCCCTAAAATAAACCTATACTAAATAGTGGTTGTGTAAACCTATAGCAAATTAAATAAGAACAGTTGGAGGCTGTGTAATTCACGAGAGAGATAGGCATAATAGAGGTTGTGTTTTAGGAAAATTCACTGAGCATAATTGCTGAGCTAAAGGAGGAAGGAGCAATGGAGAATGCTTGTTACGAATGGGGGTGTACTAGAGAACGCAAAAGCATGTCAATGCACATGAGGTGATGCAACTTCAGCCATATAAGAAGAAAAGACAACAAAGCACCATGTCCAACACTAACACAATTTAAAAGTGTGGCTAGATGAGATCAAGTTGAAATTTTCCTTTGCGTAAGTTTTGTCAGAATAATAAGTAAACTCAGAAAGAAAGTATTTGCCAGAATAATAAGTAAACACTCAAAAACAAAGTATACACTCAAATAGAATACACAAAAGAGTTCTAAACAAAATAGAATTTTGGTGATATTTAAAACATTACACACATTATTGCTACGCACCCCACATCACTCTTACTTCATATTTCTCTTAGCACTTGTTGGATACTACACACTTATTGGATAGTGATACATAACCAAACGAAGCCTTATATTAAAAACTTATACTGGACTAGACTAGGGAGACAAAATAAATACAAGTCAATAACTCCTATCACCAAAAGTTGACAATGTTGAAGGCATGGAAGAAGAAAAGTCAAACTACTCTAATCCACTCACGATGGTCATGCATTACCCATTCGCACCTTGTCATAGATGCAAAATGTTTGAAGAAGTTATCACCGGCCTAATGCTAGAGTTGGTGATGACTCTTACAGATCATATAGATTGTATTGTAGACAAGATCAAAATAATACTAGATATTAATTTAATGGAATGGAACTCTTGAGATTCAAAAAAAAAAATTAGAACAGTTGGAGGTCAGCAGTGCTAAAAAAAAAAAAAAAGGGATGAGATGTTGTTCATTTGGGTTAAGGAAACCAGAAGGATGAGATGTTGTCTAAAAAAAAGACTTGAAAAAGACCGACATAGAGCCATTCATGTAGCCTTCAGTATATTGGGGGAACTTAATTGGTAGGCATCTATATGGACAAGGAAGTTAATGTTTATGTATTTAAGGAACTCTGGTTTGTTTGAAACTGAGAATTACCCTAAGATAGTCTAAACTCTCTGTTTTGCTTTAACCCAGTAATCCATTTCATTCGAAATGCTCTCTCAATGGCTCTAAAAAGTAAGATTTTGATAATTGGAGGGACTGGATACATTGGCAAATACATAGCAGAGGAAAGTGTGAAAAATGGGCACCTGAGTTTAGCATTGGTAAGAGAAAAAGCTTCTAATCCTAAAAATCAAGCATGCATATTAAAGAAAATCTACCAATTATTCCATTACAACACATTTTATTGCCAATAATAAAGATTTCCATTCCAGTTTTAATCTTCATTCGGTGTACCAGACATGCCCTAAAAGTACCAGTTAATCAAGCTACCAGTCACTCATTTGTTCCTCCTACAGAATAAGTGATTGACGATGACTTTGCACAATGAATGGAAAGGGACATGCTACAAGATCTTTGAGCCAGTAGCATCTGGAATAGGTTCTACACCTAAAGAAAGCTCATCCTTGCCACAATTACTCTCCAAATTCTATTTTTAGGTCTCTAAATATTAGCATAGTTTTATATTTATCACAGCCTTTAACTTAGATGCCCTCAATAACTTATTGGAAACAGCAAATAGTCTGTTTAGTGAATCTTTTGGAGCTTCATCCTTCATATCTTGAGGCAACCTCAAGTCTTCTGACACTACATATTTGCAGACCTTAACAACACATATTTGCAGACCTTAACAACGTTGAAGCAGATGCTCTCAACAGGCATTCATTAGAGGCAGCATGTACAAAATTTTGGAGCATGTTTATGAAGTTGCTTCAACTCCTATAGCTCTATAGGAACATGATAGGTCACATTACATTATAGCATATATTTGAAACACAATTCTCACACAAAGAATGATAGATCAAATCATGATAGAGAGACTAATGGTGTCATTGAATTTGTGGAAGCTTATGTTATGATAGACTACAACTACATTAGTTATCAATTGACTAAAATTAGGGTAGTTTTATATTCAACTGGCCTAAAATCATAATTAGCTATCAATTCACAAAAATCATATCTAACTACAACAAAAACTTTTTTGATAAGTAATAAAGATGCATATTCAAGAACACTATCTCATGCAGAAAGTCATAAGGTAGAGGTAAAAAATTACAGAGAAAGAAGATAAAAAAACATAAAGAAAAGACCCTAATTACAAAGAAAAGAGCTAAGGAACATAGGTAGAGAATCATTAGAATTGAGTCCCCAAGCCCTAGACCAGTCAAAAAGGAGCCACTGAAAGAAGCCAATAGCTGGTTGTTTGAACTTTTCATGTCCACAAACATCCTCCAATTTCGCTCCCTCCAAAGACACCACATTGAGCATAGCGGAGCTAAATTCCAAATGCTAGACGAATGCTTTCCAGGCTAATTTCACCACCCAAAGAGAGTATCCGCAACCGATCTTGGTAAGACCCATGAAATCCCAAAAGATCTAAACACCGAACTCCACAATCAGTAAACCTTACCACAATGCAGTAGCAAATGATCCACTGTCTCCCCCTTACAACAAAAACTAAAGATGACTCATTCTCTTTTTCCCAACTCCTATAATTACAAAATTATTTCTCCTTTCCAATGCTAAGACCCACTGTAAACATGATTCAAGCATGGCTCTACTTGGGAACTACTGCTTGGTTTCAGTCCAAACCTTTGAAGCTCAACAAATTCCTCAAGTTATCTGTCATTATTGTAAACGAGAAAAAGACAGTCAGACAAAGACACAAAGAGAGAGAGAGAGAGAGAGAGAGAGAGAGAGAGAGAGAGATGCATGTGTCACTTTACTTACAAAATAGAATCAGTGGCCATAAATTTTCTGGTAGCAAATTTAGGTGCCTTTGATGGAGTAGTAGAATTCTCAACTGAACCATCAGACAATTCATCCAACTTGGGAATTTCAATGGAAGATTACATCAAGCATTGAGGAGCTTCTGCATATTGTAGGCATAACAGTTTTAGCCTTTCCATTTTTTTGTAATTGAAAATTTTAGCTAATAAGAATAATCAAGAAATACAACTTATCAAAATTGAAAATCAGGTCCTCAACTGTGGCATAACAATTTCAACTGTGTTCCTCCTTTCAACAGCAATCTTCACTAGTGGTACTTAGTTTTCATTGTATTACTTCTAATTCTAAATGGACATTTTAGATTTTAATTCCAACTTCCAAGATTGTGTCTTTATCAAAATCTATTGGTATCTTAAGTTAAAGACATCAGTGCTTTAAAATGACTTCACTAGCAAAATCAGAAAATTTTAGCAAGTAATAATTTAGCATATTTCCATTGCATTACCTGCAAATAGAAAATTCAAGAGTATGAAACACTCAGGGTCCAAGAGCCCGGGGGGCAGAGAGTGAGACAAACCTACAAAATTATATTGCAATTCTTAACATAAAGGGACCAACTCCCTGCAAATTCATATTGCAATCGAATAAAAAAAAGAAAAAAGAAAAAAGAAAAAAAGAAAGAAGTATGTAATATCTGAGTCTACGTAAAAGGAATTTTAGTCATAAATGATGCAATTTTCATGCCCCACATAGCTCATGGTCAACATGTTTATAGTGAAATATAAAGCAAAAAAATCAACCAATTTTGGGGTAGAGCTTTTCTTTATTTAACAACAGGAAATAAATGTTATACCTGACAATGAAAGAGGATATATCTTAGACATTTATGGTACACCATAGGATAGTATAAAGTATCATCATCATGACATTTGAAACTCTGATTGAGAACAGTTCAACAAAGGAGAAAAGTTAGCCGAACATGCAGTGGATCAAAACGCTACAAACATCAATCTAAGACATTATATTGGACAAGAAGGTCTAAGACAGTTAACACAAAATCCTCGTATGTATGCTTAACTATATTGACATTTGACAGGTCTTCTATGACTTTCCCTGAAAAATATTACAGACTTAGAAAAAGAAAGGGAAAATCAAGAATGGAGGAAGTTTTTTTCAAAACAAAATCCCCAAAGAACAAATCATCTAGTTCAAAGAAAAAAAGTTTCAAGGACTATAAAACTCACTTCCTCCTCTAAATCATTACCATCAGAAAAAAAATCCTGCTAATTTCAAGATAATTGAGTCTGCCTCATTTTAAAAGCCCAGATGACCTTTGCTGAAAATGAAAAGGTAAAATAAGAAATAACACAAACTCTACAAGTATGGACTTCATCGAAGCACTATCCACAGCTTACCTCACAACATGTTTAGTCCATGACGAGGATTTGGAGCAGCTTTCGTGGTATGCAAAGCAAGTCCAGGAATTACTATATATATGTATATATGTGTGTGTGTGTGTGTGCACGCGCGTGTCCAACTACATGGAACAAACAAGAACGCTATCAATTGCTTTCTGCATCCGCTATGTCACTCCATCTTTCTTAGTACCGTCCATAATGATAATGACTGATGAATCAAAAAATGTCAATTGGTATTTTTTCTAATCCTCAAATCTTAAGTTTTCTCCGTCTCAAATTATATTTGGTTATTGAAGTTGCTAATATAATTATTTATTACAAATAAGTGATGCATCTCAAGGGCAATGGTAGTTTGGCCTGATGGCAATTCCACCCTTGTGGCATTTATCAAGAAAGAAATTTATATTCTTATGGAAGGAAAGAAAAGATTTTCTATACAAAGTTTTGGCTTAGGATTAAGTAATTGACCATCAATTTATAAGCAGAATGCACACCATAATACTAACAAGGTACCTATGTCAAAAACAAATAGGGCATGTGTGTATGTGAGAGTGAGATCAATTAAGTTAATGTTTGGAGTTGAGTGGCTGTCAAAGGCATAATTTTGGATGAACTCATTGATGCTAAAATCTAAAGACAAATTTCTAATATGCCAATGTATGCATTCCTTGCACATTTTGATGTTTCTAATCAATGACCTAAATACATTACCGCCATAAGTCATGACCTTAACATAGATTAGCGAAACAAATGATAAAAAATAAGAGAACTAATATACAGCATCCATGTTGTGTTAATGATCAACATTTCCATTTTTAGATGAGGTAGTACATTTGATTTGTCCCTAGTAAAAGTTAGGGACAAATATAGTGTTTGTCAATACATTAGCTGCATGAGATGTTTCATATTTTGTTCAAATCTAAAAGTAGATGCAAGGATGAGGAAGGTAAATGTGAAGACACTTAATGCATCTTTCCTAAAATTTGTTTCTTCTAAGTGAACAAAATTTTATGGGAGAGATAATTAATGTTAAGCAAGTTAGACAGTTTAACCACCAAGGAGAACAGCCATCTAGAGATAAATTCATTTATTTAAACAAAATCCATGAGTTACTTGGATATAAGGCTTTACCTGGCTCAGTAAGAGGTTAAGAACTGTGGAACCAGAAAAATTATTAGCTGAAGCTTGAAGACTTCTGTATCACAGTGGACAATGCTAGCATAATTACAACAGTAAAACTTGATAGGAAACTAGAATCCTTGACTCCTTGTATGGAAATTCTTCCAAGCTGAAACTAGTGCTAAACCTATGCTACCAAAGCCTGGTAAACGTTAAAAAAAAAAAAATTAAATAGCATTTAATGAGCAATCATTTATGAATAGTAAAAAAAAGACATTCATACTAAATGGTACAGTCTCAGAAACTACGAAATTGTCTAAAATGATTAAATAATATGTATGAATATTATCAACTGGGCAATATTAGCATGGAAAATGCTTGATATTTTAAACCAACCATTGGTTACAACATGAACAAAATCAACAAAAAGGGAAAAAGAAAAAAAAGAGAGGAGAAATAATAGTAAAAAATATGGAATTTCCATAAGTGACCTCTTCTCCACACTGTTTTTATGTACAAGATGGTAAATGGCACACATATTGTTTATGCTGGATATAAAATCATTACTATTTTACTCATAACCATTATTTACCTACCTCTGTACTATGTATTCCAATAACAAGGTGAATTCTCAAGGTAATACAATTAAGAAACCACACATCAATGTTTTGTACAAATCAAATACTCGAAGTGAAATTAGTAAGATAGGCCACAAATTCTTAGAAAATTACTATAATTAAACTCAACACAGTAATTGAATAAACCATAATCAAACAAAGCTTCAACCAACTATTTGGGAAATCGGAAGTAATCCAATTAATTTATTTCGGAAGATATGCAAGCAGGAAAGAGATGAAATGGGTATCCATGGCATCTAAATTACCTCCAAAGAATTTGAATAAGTTGGTGGATCCATAAGATATCCAACATACATAACTACATTCTTCCAAAGGACAGAGAACATGTTCACAGTTGCCAATAATAATAAAAACAGTTTCTTTTCAGGTATAGAGATTCATTCTAATGTCTCAAAAATAAGCACATCACATAATATAGAACAAAGACTTACAGTTGTACCGATTACTTAAGTACAAAGTACATCAACGTAATAAGATAAATTGAAAAAAGTTCTTAAGGATAGAAAGATCAATTTTAGGCAAAAAAATCTGAGGACAAAGGAGTCTCATTTGCAGCCATAGTTATTATCCCAATAGTGCTGAAATTGCAGCGCTGCCATCCTTATTAATTCAAATATTACCAATTAATAGAAGAAAAAAAATTACATATAAATACCTCTGGTTTATATATAAAGAAACTCTTCAACCAATCAAGTAGAATTATATTCTTCCGTAGATCCCACCCTAAGGAATTTAGGAAACGCAGTGACTTAATTTTTGTCTAGCCTGTCTTCAATGACCTGCCAACCTAGTAAAGTATTGTAGACTTGAAAGGTTCAAAGCAAAACCCCTCAACTCATTGTAACAGCACAAATGGTTTCTTAGACATTTCCCTATTATTTACTTTAAACTCCAATAAATTCTTAGGAAATCTAGAACATTGTAGACTTGAAAGGTTAACCAATAAGAAGGATGGTTTATACACATCTCTCCATTTCAAACATTGGTTAGATACTAGGAAGTGCAATGAAGATTATACACATCTTGAGTTTGTAGTTTGTTTCTCTAAGCTCAAATTTAAAATCTTGGTTAGACATTGGAGCTCTCTTGTTGTCATATATTAGTTACAATTTGATTAACAAAGCCACTCTTGAACTGAGACCTACTCTTATGAATGAGAAAGCTCTCATACAAAGGAAAAAATACTCAGGCCAATTCATGCAATAATATTCCCAGCTCAGTTAATATATGTATATATATACATATATATATTCCCTGCTCAGTTCAAATTGTCTTTTACAATTTGAAAGGCAAATGCCCAAAACAGACATAACAAATCTGGTGACTCCATCATATACATGATCTACTCAAACTTCTTAATACAGTCAAAAACCTTTTATTCATAGGTTCTAGTGTACCCTTCTAGAAAACACGATTGAATCCACTTTCAAAGAGTTACATTAATTCCTGGAAAAGAACTTGGTACACTTCTGAAGCTGTAAAAACTCCACTGTTACAAAGGCCAAAGTCTAAGTAATACAACAAAGCCTAATTAGTTGAAGGATTTCATAGAGCACTAAGCTTGGGTTCAGCTCATTTAGTTTTTCAATCCAACAATCAATAAAAATACACATTTCATTCATAGTAAAAGGCATAAAATAGCATGCTTAAGTGAAAAAAGAAGGTCTAAAAACCATATAACAAAGAATTCTTAGAAGGTAAATTGCTGTTGCACCAGATTACGGATGTCAGTAACTCATATCATGCATTAAATGATAAATTCATAAACGGATCAACCTTGAAATTGATATCTTCCTACTTTCCACAAAATCTTTTGATTAAGATTTATTATCCATTATTTCCAACTGTACTAGAGAGGTATCATCAATAAAAATAGAGGAGAAAAAAAAAGACCAAGGGCAAATGAAACAACGGAAGTAAAGAAGGAGACAAACCTCGTCGTAAAATGCAAAAGAAGTCGAACACTCAAATGGAAACAACAAAGGAGAGAAGAGTTTCACGGCTATGCTCATATGGAGGCATATATCTTTCAAATTCAATCAATATGTTCTGCTCTTCTTTGATGGTGAAGTCAGATTGGAGTCAGAATCATTGTCAACAAATTCAGTAACCCCATCTCCATTATATGCTTGATTAAACTCTTTACTTCTTCATACAGACAAAAACTTAGTAGTCATATGCCCTGGTGTTTCCTGTTAGTAATCAATACTTCATCAGTTGGGTCTTTTTTGTTTTTTCTCGAGCACTTAATCAATTCTTACGAGATACTGTAAACTTAAATAAATGATATGATTAAATACACTTAAAAGGATTGCATAAAATTCATGGAAAAGAACTTGGTTACACTTCAACAAGCTGCAAAAAATTCGGCTGTTACAGAGGCCAAGTAATATAGCAAAGCCTAGTTAGTTGAAGGATTTCACACAGCACTCGGCTTGGTTTGACTCATTCAATTTTTTAATCTTGCAATCAAACAATCAATAAAGTAAACATTCCATTTCATAGTAAAAGCTATAAAATAGCATGCTCAAGTGAAAAATAAAAAGGTCCAACCAAAACAATATACCAAGAATTCTAAGAAGATCAATTGTTGCTACACAAGATTTGAGATCTCAGTAATTACCAATTCATACATGAAATGCTAAATGCATAAATGGATCAACCTAGAATTTAATACCATCCTACTTTCTAGTTTCCACAATCTCTTTTAATTAAGATGTAGTAATCGCAGACCCGCGCGTTGCGCATGATAATTTTTTAGATAAAATACTATTTTAGTCCCTAAACTTTATAAAAAATAAAAAAATAAAAAAATTAGTTGTATTATATTTTTCATAATCTTGTTTGTAAAGTTTTTTACCATTATCATATATTTATTGGTTGATGATTTGCATAACATAGACATTTTTAAATAAGAGATAGAACTATTCATTAAATTTTTTTTAAGTCATGGTGTATGAAGATTATGATTATCTATATATATATATATATATATATATAAATATAAATATATATATATATATATATAATTTCTCTAGTTAGAATTTGATTAGTTTTAAGTTTAAATTTTTTATTATTATATTTAATTGTTGATTATTTATTTAATTAAGTGAATGTAATGGTTGATTTTATTGCACTATAAAGTTTTCAATGTCTTCTTTAGCCATCTTTATTTTATTTCTTACTCCTCTTGACCACCTTTTTATTTTCCAAATAATGGTTATTAATTTCTTCCTTCATTTATTCTTTATTACTTTGCATGTTGCCTTGCTAGTTGTAAATTTTATGGTTATCAATAAGAAATAGATGTCATGGATGATTTAAATAGTTATAGATGTAGTTACGTTAGTGATATGTCAAAGAGTTTTTTTTTTTCCTTTAGAATTTTCAAGAAAATATGAAAGACATTTTTTTAATTTCATCTCAATCAATTAAGATATCCATAATATATTAACGGAAGTAATAATGAGCTTTAAATTTTTTTTAATTTATAAAGTAGTTAGATTAGTGGTATGTCAAAGGTTTTATAAAAAAAAAAATTTAAATATGATTCCACGAAAATGTAAAAAGCCTTTTTTTTATAAAAGAAATTGTGACTTTTTGAATTGTAGAAATATAATTATTTTAATTACCTTGTTTATAGATTTCATTATTAAGTTATAAACATCTAAATTAAAGTAAATGAATATATAAATGCAAAACTATATGTAAGATTACAATTGCACAAGATAAATATATATAATTTTTTTTATTATTCATGAATCATTATTTCATTGTTTACTTATAAATATCTAAATTAAAATTGATGAATATGTAAATGTAAAATTATATGAAATGTTAAAATTACCCAAGATGAACATTTAACCACTTGTAGATGTGTGTTTTTTGAAGACTAAAAGTATATACAATTGCTTTAGCTGGAACTATATAACTATGCAAATATTGTTGCGAGTGGTTCCATCATTAGCAAATTATCAAGTTTGGTGACCTTACAAAATAGATATTTCATTTTGCAAAAAACTTTACATGAACTCATCTTTGGTGACAACTTTTTTTTTTTTTTCCTTTTTGCCAAAACAACTTAAGAATATTAAGACTTTAGTTAACACGTGGTAGTTGTAAAACACGTCAGTGATATGAAAAATAGAAATGTTTAAATATTTAAAAAAAAATTTTAGTATAGTGTAATATAAACATTTCTTTTCTCAATATTTTACGTAACATTTCCCATAAGATCAATATTGTTGGTATCCTTTAAAAATGATACATAATATTTTTGAAAAGAAGAAGAAAAAGCAAAGACAATGCTAACACATAATATAAAATTATTAAGTTTGCGTGATTTAAATTTGTGGCAAAAAAAAAATATATTAATGTATCTACGATAAAAGTTTTTATCTAAATGATATAGTAGTTCATATTTTTTTAGACTTGATTCAAAAAGTTCATTCTCAGTAGCCTTTTAAGTTTACAAATTGCTCAATCTATGGGCCTAGACACATTCAAAGGATTATCTAAATTATAAATTATATAATATCACACAAATATATTAATTTCCCCTAATGTATGGTAAAAGAAGGCAGGTTTGTGTGCAGCTATTTTCTTGATTTGTGCTGCATAATTTAATAGTTTGGAGGATGTGATAGGATTTAAATGTTGAATGAAATAAGATGAGAGGAAAAAAGAGTAAAAAAAAAATATATAGCAATAAACATCAAATTTTCCAAGTCATTCTATGTAATACAATAACATTATATTATTATATACTATATGTATAATGCAGTAGGATAATATTTAATCAAAGAGAATATAAAAAATAACAAATTAAAATACAAAACTAAATTGCATCAACCCAAAGTAGAAACACAAAAATTCATCACTCTAAAGAATTGATGCAATAAAAATAAAAATAAAAATAAAAAAATCAAACAAAAAATGAAAAACAAAAAGAGAGAGAGAGGGAAAGAGTGAGAGAAGTAACATTTTTTGTGTGAGAAAACTATGCATAGAATAAAAAATAAAATGTCAAATATATAGTAAAATGTTGAGAATATGAAGAGTCAAAATAAAGGAAGATAAAAAGGTAGAGAAAGAATGATATTAAGGTAGATAGTAGTAGGGAGATGATGAGGTAAAAGGTTAAAAGATATTTTAATTTTTAAATAATGGAGTTTTTAACTCACATTAAATGAGAAAATGTTTAAAAAAAAAAAAATATATATATATATATATATATATAATTGGAAACAAAAAATGATGACTTGACTGCTAATATGGCTCAATATGAGCGTAGCAACAGTAATTACTACGTTTCAACTTTTAGTAATATATAGATATAGATATAGATATAGATTTTCCTTCAATTTCAACCGTACTGGAGAGGATATCATCAATAAAAAATAAATGAGAGATAACATAATTAACAGTAAATGCTACACTACAACTAAAGAAGGAGACAAACCTTGGCATATATCTCCCGAATTCAATCAATATTTTCGCTTCTTTAATGGTAGATTCAAATCAGCGTGAGAATTATTGTCAACAAGGGTAAGGGCCATTGAAGACGGAATACTAGATTTTTGAGGACAACAGATACATTCTACTTTGACCCCCCAACTTCTAAGCTCAATAGGAGGGTTGTGACATGTGTCGTCGTCCCATTCATATGTAACCTCAACATGATTGTAATCAGATGGATTTGATTCATTCAATAGCTTCTGCAATTTGAGATGTGATCTAGAAAATACCCACAAAGTATCAGAAACATCACTTACCACAATCTCATTAATCCAAACTTTTTCAAAATCATTAATGGAGAGGTAAACCGTTAAATAAACAGATGGATACGACCCTAGTTGAAAAGCGAAATAGACGGCAAAAACATTTGGAAATTTGCGACCAACACGGAATGATATGGAATTTCCAACACTTTGATGCTTGGAATTCAACCACCTTGGAATCTCTGTACTTGGTACCATAAAACTACGTTCATCCCCACTATCCTTACGAAACAAATCTCTACTTAATAACGACGGTGGATCCACATATATGTCGCTACTTAAAATTTCTCCAATCTACATGTAATTAATAAATTCGACGAATTAAATTATGAAAAAAAGTTAAAAAAAAAATTGTTTTATTTTTTATTATAACTTGAAAAAGAGAGACCTGATTCAATAACCTTCTTGAGGATTGTGCATCTAATGACGTACAGTTCCTTGCATCTACATCTTTTATAAATTGTGGAAGCCTAAAAATTTGTCGTATCTGCTCACAACTTTCTATACTAAGGCTCTCTAACGTAGTAAATCTGTTTAGGCTTTCAGGGATGCTAACAATATCAGTGCCAGATAGATCTAGATCTTTCAATACGGGAAAGTAATTGGGCTTCATCCAAAATTCTAATTCAATTCCACATCCACTGATATTCAGTTCCCTTAAGCTTGGAAACCCATATTCAAAAAGTCCATCAACAGATTTACACGGTGGTCTCAATTTGGCACTGCCAAAAGATAAGACCTCAAGCATTTGCAATTTACAAATGCTGTCTGGAAGATCCCTCAGGTTGTGGCAACCAAAAAAACTTAATTCAGTAAGCTGAGTAAGATACCCGATTGATGAAGGCAACTCTCTGATGCCACTCGTAGATAAATCTAATTTCTTTAAAAGTTTCATTTCTTGATGAATATTGGGGAATTTCTCAAGCTTAAAGCATCCAGAAAGATCAAACTCTTCGAGTGATTTCAACTTGAGGTTGTTTGGAAGATTTTGAAGACTCATACAGTTTCCGAGGTCCCATCTCCGTAGCCTTTCAAGAAATCCAACGGACTCATGAACCGTAACTAATTTATAACAAGAAGAAAGGTTCAATGTCTCTAGGTTTGTGCCACACAATTCATGAACCGTAACTAATTCACCACAACGAGAGAGATCCAATGTCTCTAGGTTTGGAGCACACAATTTAGGTAATTCTGTAATGGAGTCACACCGAAGTTTGATATGTTTTAAAATATTAAATTGGATACCCTGCAAATTTAAAAAAAAAAAAAATCAAAATTTAGTTTTGGCCAGCATTTGAAAAAGTTTTAAGAAATTATAATTCATAAATACTAATAATCATACCTGCTTGAATATCGTCTCCATTCTAATGCGACTACTCCAACTCATATTGAGTGCAACAAGCTTTTGAGGACAATATTTAGATGGCCAAGAAAAAGGAGATTTATGCCATTCAAGTAACCGTAACCCATTAGGGAGATATTGAAATTCTTCACAAATGTGTACATTTTCAACTAAAAGAAATTTAAGATTTTTCATCCTTTCAAAAGGTTCACCCTGCAATTTCATGGTTACCGGTTCAGGTGAACGCAATATCATTGCTTGAATTTTATTAGTCCCCTAATTGAACAAAGAATAAAACAAATAAGTTTGATTATATAATTTTTTCAAAAGCATAAAAATTTTGAAATTTTAAAAAATATATATTTGGAAAAAGGAAAAGTTAAGTAAAAGAACTTGTACCATATTTTCAGTTAGCACTTCATAAGCTTCCTCATAGCACCATATCCTGCTACGATTTTCAGGGTTTTCAGATTCCCGTCGAACAATTTCCATGCCCATTTGTTGTAACAAGTCATGCATCGACAATATGCCATATTGATCAACCATTATGAGACACTTATTGATAAGTTTGCGAATACCATAACGTGGATATAAATTGCAAGTTTCTAGTATATTTGTAACGTAATCCTTTTCAAACCCCTTGAAAAAACAAGCAACATGGAGAAAAATATCCTTTTCAATTTTTTCCAATCCATCATAACTTATTTTGAGCCTTTCTTGAATTTCTTGGTGAGGAATTTTTTTGTGCTTTTCTAATGCATCTTCCCATTCATGTATACTTCTTCCACGCAAATCAGAACCTATTACTTCTAGTGCTAATGGAAGACCGTTAGCATAATGTATAATTTGCTTTGCAACTTCTAAATAATCTTCCCCTAGTTTATTCATTTGGAAGGCGTGCAGGCTAAAGAGTTCATAAGCTTCATGTTGATTCAATTCCTTAACCTCATAAACTAGATGATCTTTTCCAAGAGTGGTTAGCACTTGTTTGTCTCTTGTTGTTAAAATAATTCTACTTCCGGAACTAAACCAATCATAACTTCCAAGAAAATTATCTATCTGGTTTGATTTATCCACGTCATCAAGAATTAAAAGAAGCCTTGTATGACAAAACCTATCCATTATCAGCTCAATTCCTTTGGGAACACTGTCCACCTTTAAATATGGGTCTTGTAATATCTTAGAAAGAAGTGTCTCTTGTAGTTGGATTATGCCATTGGTTGTCCATGAGTTTTCTCTAACATTCTCTAGAAAGCAGCTCTTATCAAACCAATCAAAAATTCTATTATAAACAGCTTTTGCAATTGTAGTTTTACCTACTCCCCCAAGACCATGAATCCCTAGCATGCGAACATCATTTGACTTTGTATCCAAAAGCAATTCTATCTTCTCCACGCGAGATTCTATTCCAACTGGATATTTAGCAACAAATAGTTGTGTCCGATTTGATGTGGTACTTGATATCTTTTTTATAATTTTTTCGATAAATTGAGTTTCAGATTCAAAGCAACTGCCAAGCACAAAAGCATAAGAAGCATTTGATGTGTTAGACTATACGAAAATCTATACTATAATACACACACACACACACAATCATATGAATTTTGGTCATCTCCTAATTGTAAGTGGTAGACACTCACTATCATATGAATTTACCACTTTTCTACATCACCCGCAATCAACCCTTTATAGTTGTAGTAAAAGTTGTGTTCCTAAACTTTTTCCTCAATTAAATTTAGCACCCAACTTATGAAATGCTTTTTCCCACTTTTTGCTCTTTTCCCTCTTTCCTAGAATTTATTCTCAATATTTTCCTCTATACTAATGTTTATTTATTTATTAATTTATTTATTGTCTTATTCTCAAATTGTTGCTTGGTAACCAATTAAGGATGCGATTATGAGTTTTTTTTTTCTGCTTCCCAGTATGACAGTATTTCAAAAACCATATCAATATGTAAACAGAAAGGGATTCAGCAAAGAGGAGGCAATCTAGAGTGGACCTATGAGTTATCTCTTGTTTGTTTCCTACTTAGTACACGGACATAAAATTGAGAGGTGAAATCATTTACCTTGAAGTGTATATCCTTTATATATTAATTTAGATATGAATGCTCATTTACTTATGTATGACGAATTTGAAGTTTTAACATGTGCTAATTTCGAGTATACAATGCAAATCCAGTGGTCTATGGGATTACAAGTTATATATATATAAAGAGTAAGTGAGTAACAAAAGTAACGTTAAGAGTAATTGTGTTTCATGTTATGGTAGAGGAAATTACTAATTATTTAATTACTAACAATTGAGGAAACGTGTTTTGTGATGTTAAATCATGGCAGTATGATTATGATGAGATTCTTATGAAGTTAAGAAGCTTTCAAGATTGAGGATTTTTCAATAGATAATGTTAAAAAAAAAAAAAAAAAGTTCTATTCTAAAGAAAACAATTGTGGGTTCCGGGCTTCCAACTAGCTCAATTAGTAAAGTCTTTTATTGTCAAATGATAGATCTGAGGTTTAAACCCTACCTACACTTAAAGTTAATTGGTGTCTTAGCTTAATAATAAAGAGTAATCATTATGAAACGGACTCCATAGGATAAAATTCTATCTTATTTGGAAAAAAAAATGTTTTCTGAATCTAATGAGACATATCTTTAGAGAAAGTAAACAAATTATTTTTCAAAGCTATCTAAAGATTTTTTTATAAAGCTCATGAAAAATTGTGTGTGCATGCTCAAAGAAGTTTATCTTGAAGCGTATTCACGTATTAAGAAATTTTTTTAATTTTCATGTATTTATGCATTCTTTATAACTCATACCACCTAGCCCCTTTTATCAAGCTTTGTTAGCTTACCTTCTTTATAAAAATAAAAAATCAGTGAGCAGGTTTTATGCAACAGAGTAGTAGCTGGAGCCTTAATTGAGCTTCATAAGAGCTAGTTTTATTTTCATTTAGTTTTTACTTTCCATTTTTGGTAGTTTTGCGCTTAACTTTGTAGAGATGTTTGTATATATGAATTCATAGTTGAGCGTCGGAACTTTTGATATAATAGGGGATTTTTGCGTGTGAACTTGTGCTATATTCCAAATTGATGATGTTTATTATCATTTGGAGAAAAATATTAGATAACCTATTTATCAACTAACAAATAGACAATTTTTTGTTCACAGGTTTACTTTGGTTCATATTAATATCAAGCTTAAGCTTGGTATTGACATGCTGGTCATGGTTGCAAATGTGAAATTCATTTGGATTGCGAGTCTTGACAAATTTTTTTTATATAAAAAATATATTTTTCTAAAATTTTTGTTTGGCAAGTGATTATGGATGCCTTTGTGACTTTTCCTCTCTCTTAGCTTCTCAAAAAACCGAATCAAAATCTATATGGAGAAAGTAAGCAGCATAGAAGAGGCAATCTAAAGTGGGTCCAATGTTTCTCTAATCTCTCTTGTTTATTTCCTATTTAGTATATATCTTTCTGTGTTAATTTAGAAATCAATATTCTTCTACCTACGCATGATGAATATGAAGTTTTACCATGTACTAACTTTGAGTATGAAATGCAAATCCTTTGATTATTTGGAATTAAATGGTGATAACAAAACTATATATTAATGTTTTATACTACAAGAAGGCAAAAAAGTAGTAATAGATACATACCCATCCTTGTAAGAGAATCCAACCAAATCAGCTGCTTTGGTTAAAGCTGCCCGCCAACTCTGAACCTTATCTCTGTTTCCTTTTTCTTCATGTTTAGTTAGCGCAATCCTAAACTTTCCCTCTTGTTTACGTACTTCTGATGGATTTATTTTGTAAAAAACAGGTAGAACAAATTGGCAACACTCAAGAATTTTGACAAGTTCCCTCAAACACCAAGTTGAAGATGCATAATTTTCAGAAAAAACAACAATTGAAATCATTGATAATTCTATTGCTTTGGGAAGCTCTTTTGAAATTGCGTCTCCTCCTTGAAGATTATCATCATCCAAAAAGGTCTTAAAACCTTTGTCACGTAAGGCCTTATATAAATGACTAGTAAAATTATAACGAGTATCTTCACCTCTAAAGCTCAAGAAAACGTCATACTTGTATCGGGCAGTGGAAGAAGAAGAGCCTCCTTCGTTGATTTGCAGAGCCATCGGAATCTATGAGCAAAAGATTTGAGAAAATATGGAAGAAGAAGAAGAGAATGAAAGGAAAGATGTGACTAAATGGAAATTAAAAGAGATATGAGGGAAGAAAGCATGTAGGTAATGTGGAAACAAGTTATAAAAGGGGCGGCTAGGGTTATAAATTATGAGGGGCGGCTAGGGTTACGAGTTATATATAAGATGCTAGGGTTTAAAATTTTTAAAAAAATTTCAAATGGAAAAAAGAGGGCTCGAACTAGTGAGCTGGTCACTAATGCACGCGCGATTTCCAACTAGGCTACTTCTTCTCATATATCTTAAATTTACATAAAGATATATATTAGTTGTTTTCGGGGGTGAAAAAATCCAATTTATTCAGCAACATCATATGATGTTGAAGGTTCGTTTATTCGTACTTTTAGGCTAAGGGTATTTTGATTTGAATCCTATAGTAAAGTGCTTGGTTCAAGCTTGCTGTGCAGGTTGTTGGTTTATGCTGTCTTCTTTTATTTTGATCACTTGATCTCTTCAATAAATTTGTAAAATTATGCTTTGCTATTAGACATGAACTTTCTCTTAAATTAAAAAAAAAAAAAAATGCATACAAATAATTTTTTTAAATCAAAATATTCAAGCCTTTTAAGTTTATTTTGTTGATTTACAAAGAACAAAGTTTGTTTACCAATTAGTTTGTAGGCAATGGCTACAGACTTCCTATATCTTTTTGTTGAATGTGAATTTTAACGAATTTACTATAAGATTACATTTTCTTATTATATCATCTATGCTTACAAAATTTCACGAAAATTAAAGATCAATAACTATGTATAAATTTCAATTTTTTGTAGTACTAAATTATACATAAAAAATAAGTTTATAGATTTAATAGTAAATAATATCTTATTTAAATGAAATTTGATATGCATGTTAAATGCATATTAATAACAAAAATAACATGAAATCTAACGGTTAAATTTTCAAAATATATAATCATGTTAATTTTTTAGTAGGAGTTTGTAAAATTTGTCCTTTTGTCTTATCAACTTCTTTTCCTTCGTCCAATAGTTGGATTTGACCTAGACTCTCCCACACAAATTGATTATATCTCTAGAGTAAGAACAAATCATTTTGATTCTCCTCATCTTGAGCAAAAAGAATTTATAGAAAATTGTTATTGAATCTTGGTGTGTGGAATTGCGTCCAACTTGTAGTAAATGTTGATGCAAACACAATAATAATGGAAATAACACAAAGAAAAACAAAATAATATTTCTGAATATTATTAATTTGAGATTAGAAAATACACAACATTATTTGAACTGAGGCGTAGCTCTCCCTTCACCTCCCTCTTGTGCACGTATTTAGCTCAATATCTGAATCAAGACATATAGCCCATTAATCACCACAATTTTTTTTTTTTTTTTTAAAAAGCCTATTTCTTTTTCAATGTGAGATTAAACATTTTCACTAACTCCTCATCTTTCATATTAACTCCCATATCTTTACATTTATGTTGTAATATAAATTCATTTTAATTAATTAATATTAAAAGGCTCAAACCTTAACTTTATCAACTTGTGTTGAACTTTCTTGACAATCAAACACATTACAAAAATCAAATTTGCCAATCTTTTTATATTTTCAATTTTCTTTGTTCCTTTCTTGGTAACCAAGCAGATCTTTATTTTTATTTTCTCAATTTTCTTTTTTACTTTCTTGCAAATTCTTAGTAACCAAACATATCTTCATTTTTATTTTCCCAAATTTCTTTTTTACTTTCTTAAATGTCTTGGTAACCAAATAGTGTCACATGCATTAGCTTCAGCGCCACACTAACCTACATACACCACCACCACAACTGTCCAACACCACCACCAAGTGGGTATGGGTCTAGGAGATGTGTCTGTGTATCAGGTGATGGGTTTGGTGGGTGGGTAAAGGCTCAAGGCTGCCACTTCGAAATTTGGTTATTGTGAATTTTCTAGTCTGCATTTGATTTTTGTGTTTGAATTTATTGTGTTCCTGGTTCATCTTCTATGTTTTTGTGTTCTTGAAATGCGATTTTTTTTTTTTTTTTTTGCTTTTTAATTCTTTTTTTAGTTAGAATTGTTAAATTCAAATGCTGATGTGGATGCTAATATGCATTTTTTAATACTAAATAAAAAAATTATTATTATTTTATTAGACATATCAAAAGTTAAAGTATCATGTGCACTCTACGTGACAAGTTTGCACAAGGGCCAAAATGATAATGGCTTTTGATTTTCAAATACTAAAATAGGTGCTTCACAAAAGTATGAACTAAAACGGGAATTGGCTCAAAATCTAGCGACCAAAAGTGTATTTTTCACCTTAGATTTTTAAGTTGGGTTTTTTTTTTTTTTTTTTGTGTCTATTCCAAATTTGATTTTCAATGCTTTTGTGTTTGATTGACGAGAAAATGCTAGGAATGTTCCTACAATTTTTTTTACATATTTTAAAATTGAGAAATTAAAAATGATTTTTTTTTAGAATAAATTGCTGATGTGAAATTTTTAAATAGAAATTAAAATATTTTATTATTATTTTATTTTCCATGTTGTCGGAGACATTTTTGCAACAAGGGCCAAAAGTGCAAGATTAGCCTAAATATTCCCTTGGGTTCTTTAGAAATGTTTATTTGTGGAGAGTCAAGTCCAAAATTTCAAATGTATAATGAACAAACGTAATAGTGCTTTAACAAGGGAGAAATCAAAATGTCATAATTGAAATACAAGAAAATGCAAAAAAAAGTACACAGGTCCAAAATTTCGACTTACAATCAGTGAGAAGAGAAAATTGAGAGAGGTTGTGAGGGAGAGGAAAGATTCCCCTATACCCATATTTTTACCCCCCGGGTTTTGGAATTGTGAGAATGTCTTGTGACTGAGTGGGCTTTTGCTCTCAAGTTTCAGTTCTATGGGGAAAACGTGGTTGGTTCATTTTGAATCTGATTGGGGCATTTTGTATTGAGTTTAGAGTGCTCTAAGTAACTGATTTTTGGTCAATAGAAGAGGCTTTGAACCCCAAGGTCTCAATCAAAGAGGTTATAGCTAGATTTGCTTTAATTGGGTAAGAGGGTTGGCTTGCTTTTTTGCATAATTTGGAAAATGGAGTGGCCTAAACTCATGGACTGTTGTTTCCTAGACATGGCAAGCTCTTGGAATCTGCATTTGGTTGTTGCAGCAAACAAGGCCAGCCAAATAGGGTTAGCTATATGTTTTAGGCAAAAAATGCTAGAGCAGAAAAGTTGGGCCACAATCAACCAGAGCATAATAGCTCTTTTAAGGTGGAAATTTCGGGTACAAGATCTCCTCTATGAGCCTAAGGTGCTATTAGTGTCCCTTACTCACTTGGTAGCATGCATAGGCTGGCTTATGCAAAAGACCTGAAGGAAACTGACCTATACCCTCCAAACTATACTTCCTCAGTTTCCCCCAATATGTCGCATGGACTTGGAGCATGTTTAAAAGAATAAAATATAATATAATACATGAATCGAGTCCACAAGGAAGTGGAGATTAGTTGAATTGGGCTTGTATAAAATGTGTCGCCAAAATGGGTATCAACACTTGTAAGCTTCAAGAGTGCCAATTATGCAATTCATTAGCCACGTAGACATTTTTCATCTGTGAGTTAACGATAGGAACCAAATTAACTGTAAGTTGAAAATGATAGGAACCGAATTGACAATAAAACCAAAATGTAAAGACCAAAAATGATATTTTTGCCCCCCAAAAAAAAAAAACATAAACCCATACTTGTTTTCAAAGAAATGGAAGTTTTGTGGAAACAATTTTTAAAACAAAATGTTGAATTATAGAGAAAGGGAAAAAAAGTAAAAAATACTACAACCATATGAATGCCAATTGATTTGTGGACAAAAGATAAAGAAAAATAGAATTAAAGCTTAAATGCACTTTTAATCTTTATATTTTGACGTTTTTCTATTTTGCTTTCAACTTTTTCATTTTACTACCTTTAGTCTCCAAAATCAAAAAACGTTATCGTTTTAGTTTCTATCGTCATCTCATTAATTAAAATATCTTACATGGCAGAAGGAGTGCACTGTTGGCATAATAAATATTAACATGACCAATAAAATAATATTAAAAATTTTTTTTGGCATTTAATAAATGCCACATCAGCATAAAATAATAATTAAAAAAGATACATTAGCATCATATCAACCTTTGAGTTAAAAAAAAAAAATTATCAATTTTAACAAAAAAAAAAAAATAGTATTAGAATCCAAAATACACATGAATTCAAATATGGTTTTATATTAAACATGAACGCATAAAAACACAAACTCAAAAAATTCAATCACACATTTTGTCTGCCATGTAAGATATTTCCATTAGTGAGATGACGATAAAGACTAAAACAATAACACTTTATTTATTTATTTTGGGATTAAAGAGGGTAAAATGAGATAACACTTTATTTATTTATTTTGGGATTAAAGATGGTAAAATGAAAAGGTATGGACCAAAATGAAGATATAGTTAAAATGTAGGTATCAAAAATGTACTTACACCTAAAATTAACAAAAGAAACCTAAGGAATGAGAGGATGTCTAAAAAAAAAAAATACTTGAAAAGTCAAACAAAGAGCCATTCACCTAACCTTCAATATATTGGGGGAGTTGGTAAGCATCCTTGGACCTTGAGGCCAAGGAAGTTCCAGTTTATGTATATAAGGAACTCTACTTTCCTTCGTTTGAAACTGAGAACTACCCCCAAGATAGTCCAACTCTCTGCCCCATTAATGTATTTCATTTGAAATTATCTCTGAATGGCTCAAAAAAGCAAGATTTTGATAATTAGAGAGACTGGATACATTGGAAAATACATAGTGGAGGAAAGTGCGCAAGCTGGGCACCCCACTTTTGCATTGGTCAGAGAAAACACAGCTTCTAATCCTGAAAAGTCCAAACTCATTGAGAGCTTCAAGAGCTCTGGAGTGACACTTCTCCATGTATGTACAAACTCTAGTTCTCCACATCTTGCGTGTGTGTTGAATTCTCTGGTTAGTACATTGATCTTGGAAAGTAGTGCTAATTTTTTCACAGGGAGACATCTATCATCATGAGAGCTTGGTGAAGGCAATCAAGCAAGTTGATATAGTGATCTCAGCAGTTGGATCAAAACAGATAGCTGATCAGGTGACGATTATAGCTGCTATCAAAGAAGCCGGAAATATCAAGGCAAGGCACATATCCTACCAAATACTACTTGACATTCTCTCGCAGTTCTTTTATACACTGGTGTTATATAGTAAAGTGTTACTCGATTATACAAACATACATACATACATATATTTACATACATACACACACACACACACACATATATATATATATATATATATATATATATGAATTAAATAACTGATGAAAAAACTTACATACCCAAATAAAACCCACCTCCCGTGACCCACAACCACCCCATAAACCAAAACCACAACAAAACCCAAATAAAAAAAAAAATAAAAATCCACAACAAACCAAAACCCACCTCTAGTGACTGGTGACCCACAACCACCGTGAACCCACCACAGCGTCATTGCAAAGGCAAAGAGAGGAGAAATCAGCAAAGCGAACACACCACCACAGCACCACTTCACAGACGAAGAGAGAGGAGAAATTAGTAAACCCACACCACGATGCCACCGCAAAGAAGAAAGAAAGAAAATAGAAATCAAAGAGAGATGCGAGCCACCGCAAAGAAGAAAGAAAGAAAATAGAAATCAGAGATGCAAGAGAAACAGGAAGAGAAGAGGGGAAAAACAAAAGATAGAAGAGAAGGAAAAAGAAAGGTGAGAGAGAGAAGACAGGTCTGCTAGGGAGAGAGAGACTAAAAAGTGAATAACGGTCTTTAACGCCATCTGGCTTTATGGACTGAAATGGTCAAATTTTAAATACTAGGGACTTAATTGGTATTAGTTTTAAACAAAAATAATAATTGATATTAGCTCAAACCTATAATATTTGTGTAATTTAAATACGAAAAAATGTTTGATCTTCATTTAAATACTATGGATTTAATATTTATGTAATTTATTTATTTTTTTAATTTAGTCTTTAGAGTTTAGATGTTAGTTTAATGGATAATTACTGTTTTCTCTAAATGAAGATCAAACATTTTTTTTTTAAATGGGAGAGATCAAGTATTTTTGTTAAAATGTTGGTTTAATCAGTATGTCACTAACTAGTTGAGTTACAAGATTTTTGACTTTTATCTGTCAACTTTTGGTATGCGGTAGTAGCAATTTGTTGGCTATATTATTAAATTTCATAATTACAAATGTTAAATTTATCTAAAAAAAAATTATTTCATAACATTTTTATAATATTCAAAAATAATAAATGATTAATTGTTATTGGTTCTAATTTGAATCTGTTACTAAAATTATTTTTTCGGTCCATTAATAATAACATATAACAATTTGTCAGTTTCATTTAAAATTTATTGTCAAAATATTATGTCCTCGTAACATATCTAAAAAAAATTATGTAATAAAATGAAATAACAGAAAAGCCAAGAAGCAATTGAAAAAGATCTAATTTGGCTTTATTTATTTATTTTTTAATTGTAACCACAGCAGTTTCAGAATAAACAAAAAAGGACCGTTTATGTTGGAAAAGCAAAGAGAGGTCTGTACAGTCGCATCTGGCTTGGAGTCCGCCACAACACCAAAGCTTCGCCAACCACATAAACCGCGGGTTCAAACTACAACTTCAAAAATCTGCTGCCTATACTCTGCTAGAAAAATCTGTGTTACAGTTCCCACCATTTGTCTTGTCAAACCTACTCCCTGGTTTTGTCTTTTAAGCTTCCATAATAATGGCTTCTTCTCCTTCTTCTTCACGTGCTGCTCCTCTTTCCTCTTCACTCAGAACCCAACTCTTCAACCCGTTTCCCAACAGATTTATCTCGTCCGCACGCTTTTATCAACACCGTAAGCCCACTACTCTCTTTCTCTCTAGTATAAAATCACTAACTATTAAACTTATTTGAGTACCTCTCTCTCTCTCTCTCTCTCTCTCTGTGTACTTGAAGGAAGCAGCAAATGTGAGATGAGCAGAAGGGGCTTCGCTTTGAAAGGAGGAATTGTGGCTTCTGGTGTTTCGGTTATGGGTTCTTCTTTGATAACCGAACCTGCTCAAGGTTTGTTTTCTCTCTCTTTTGTATTATTATATCATATATGGGGTTTCTTTTTCTGAATTTGGTTAAGTGGAATTCTTTTATAGGGATTGAGAGATTGGAATTCAAGCCAGATGGGTACAATTTTTGGACATGGCGGGGTCATAGAATACATTATGTGGTGCAAGGAGAAGGGTTTCCCATTGTTCTTATTCATGGCTTTGGTGCCTCTGCATTTCACTGGAGGTTTGTTTGCTTGGATGCCCATGTTCTCATATTCCGATTAATCTAATTTTATGTTAATCCTGATGATATTTTGTGCCTTCATGTCAGTTTCATATTTCATCTTATTCACCACTACTGTGAGTATCAAGTCCTAAATTATGAAACTGTTCTCAATTTGAAGTTCCTGTCCATCTCCGTTATTCATATTTCATAGCAATAATGGAATTGAGAAGACGGTTGTTGACAAAACTTTATGTTTCACCTATGTAATCAGTTTTGATTTTCTGGCAATTACGTTTTCACCCTAAGTGAAGCTTTCTCCCTCTACCCTGTTCAATGGCTGTCAAATTGATTAATGAATAAGCTCTAGGTGAAATGCAAAGTTTTAATAGAGTTAAGACTTTATAAAGTGAATAATAGAGTTAAATTGAAACAATTTTATAAACTTGGAACGTTTGTTGACAGAATTAAATATCTAGGACCTAATCTTAAACATGATATAAAATTTGGGCTTTTTATGTTATATTTTACCTAATAATTTTTATATTACTATTTGGGAGGTGGATTCTTAGGTACTATCTTATGTCACTTGATAGACGATTTTGGTTGGACCTTCATTCGAGAGAAAAATGGCTTTGGATTTGTTTAGTTGTCTGGTTGTGATACCTAGTTTATCAGCCTATATGTATGATTTCTTTCTCAAAAAAAAAAAAAAAAAAAGGTTTATCAGTCTATATGTATGATTTAATTATTTCCCTTATCCATGTGTGCAGGTACAACATACCTGAGTTGGCCAAAAACTACAAGGTTTATGCCATAGACTTGTTAGGGTTCGGGTGGAGTGACAAAGCACTTATCGAATACGATGCCTTGGTATGGAGGGATCAAGTAGTGGACTTCTTGAAGGAAATAGTGAAGGAGCCAGCAGTTGTAGTTGGAAACAGGTAATGACCAAAAATAAGTGGCTATTTGTTTTCTCTACACTTCATTTGTATGTGATGAAGTTTCACCATAGCTTGATATCTTGGGTTTTAGGGATGAAATTTTTTGCAACTTGAAATGCCTCTGTTTCACTTTCAGCTTCAGGAGTGAATTTAGGATCCCTAGAGTTCTCCAAACTAGTATTTCCTTTTATATCAAATATTCGAAAGGCTACTCTACATTCTGATTTTCCTTATTATTTTGAGGATGCACGGACACTTCATTTAGAGTGCTATTCCCGTGTTGTATCTGTGTCGTACTGGTGTTGTACCTGCCATTTCATGTTATAATTTTTCAAAACTTGCTCGTGCTGCTGTATTGTTCCAGTACCTGAACCCGTGTCCGTGTCCGTGCATCCTAGTTATTTTCATTATTATTTTTTTCCTTTGGTAGTTGAATGAATTGCAGTCTATTAATTCTTCTTGAACTTTTTTGTCTACTGCAGTATTCTAGCTTGATTTTCGGTCTGTAAACATGAGTATCAACTTACAACTGGAAATAAAGTTAACTGAGTTTCTTTAATTGAATCATCTGGTCTGATCTCTCTTTTATTTTGCTTTCATACTTCCCTAATTTTCTCTGATATTTTTTCAACTTGATTGTACTTGCCATTTTACCCTATATGTGCTTGGTGTGTGGGCTAAGGTGAGAAATGTAAATGATTAGTAGGTTGCTGGCTCTTGTGACTGCCATGTAAATTCCATAAGAAAATGTGTCTGCCAATTTTTTCCCCCTGAAAAAGAAAACAAAAACTCTTTACGCTTGGGGCAATGATTCAGCTAGTGAGGGTCTAACCAAGGCGCATCTACTGCTGGTTGAAAAATCTTTCCAAAACCCTTCTTAGGCCTGGGTTATTTTTCCTTTGTTTTCAGATAACTTATGGCCAGATGATAACTGCACAACTGCCATTGTCTCATTTTATGCATGGCTTTGTATTTAAGGCTTGCGCCTCTTTCAATGAATTCTAACACAGTGTAAGCCTTCTAGTTCAGTGCATAGTATTTATGCCTTGCTTAAGTCTGTTGGATGCCTAAAATGCAATCTCTACTTTATTCATATCATTGTAGTGCTGCCTCATTTGTGCCCACATTTCTGCTTGATGTGCCTGTAGAAAAACTGCTACAGGCAGACACCATATGGAAAAGGACTTCTTCCTTCTTCATTTTATTTTATTTTTTTGGGAAAAGGGGGGCGGGAAGGAAAATGGCACAGCAAAGCAGGACCATAGCTAAATGTTTAAAAATCATATTATGAATACAACTTTAGAGATCTATAATATTTGGATTTTTGCATTAATATGTAATTTAAAGTAACCTTTTTTGTTGATTGCTTTGAACAAAAGCTACCTTCTTTTTACTTTATTATGTTTTTATGGATTTTTTTTTTTTTTTTGTCTTCTTTTTTTAAGCTGAATGAAATATGTGTCATACATAATTGAATGACTGATTTACCCTCTCTCCAAAACATATAGTTATACATAATTGAATGAATGAAAACAAAACTCCTTCAATATATATATTGCTTATTTGTCTTGGGGCAAATTATACTTTTCCATCCTAAACTATCACCCGATTACACTTAACCCACTGAACTGTTGAAACACACGATTGCCCTACAAAGTTAACTTTGCTTCAATGTCCCCCCTGAAGTCTTGTTTGGTGTTCAGTCTAACGAAATTTGACATTGAAAGACTGATTTACCCTCTCTCCAAAACATATAGTTGAGGGTTAAATTGGTCTTTCAATACTAAATTCTGTTAGAGTTAACATCAAAACAAATGGTAAGGGGTTAACTGAAACGTATTTTTTAAATTGTGGGGTTAATCATGTGTTTCAATAGTTCAAGACATTAAGTGTAATTAGGGTGATAGTTTAGGATGAAAAAGTTTAATTTTCCCTTTGTCTTGAGTGGAACAATGATGATTTTCTTTAAGATGTCATGGCAAATAATAATTATGTAAATCATGGTAATATTTTTCAGCCTTGGAGGCTTTACTGCTTTGGTTGCAGCAGCTGGGTTGCCTGAGCAAGTTGTTGGAGTTGCACTACTAAATTCTGCAGGACAGTTTGGAAATGCGAATAGTAAATCTAATGATTCTGAAGAAACACTCTTGCAGAAGGCGATTATAAAGCCACTAAAGGAGATTTTCCAGCGTATAGTTCTTGGATTTTTGTTCTGGCAAGCCAAGCAACCAGCTCGCATTGAATCTGTCTTAAAGAGTGTAAGACACTTGCTACCTAATTTAACTACAGTTTTTCTTCTTAATGCTTCATGGGTATTTGCGAAGCTTAAGTATATTTCTGTTAGCATTAGCAGGATGTCAATTATATATTCGGGATTAAATGCTGATTTCTTTCTGATATGAAACATGGATGCTTAAACATATATTGTTATGAATGAGTAAAGATGCTTATTCTTGCTTCAAGCATCATATTTTGTACCTTAAGAATTGAATGTATATTTCCCATCTCCTAATGTATTCCATGTTGAAAATTTTATTTGTCCGTTGAACTCCCTAAAGTCATGATAAGCACCCTCTGTTTATGATTGTTCCATGGCTTTGCTTTGTACATTATGTTAAGCACGTTTTTTTTCCAATACAGGTGTATATAAATCCCTCCAATGTGGATGACTATCTTGTGGAATCAATAACAAGGCCAGCAGCTGACCCTAATGCTGGAGAAGTTTATTATAGGTACTTATGAAATATGCTCATCCACCTGGCTTCCATGTTTGTTTAGATAGTAGTCTTGGATTAATAAGAACCTTCCCGGCATGTAAGATGATATCCATTTTCTTTCTTTACAACGAATATGAAATTGTAGTTTAGGTCTGCTTATAAAGCAATGCTGATTACAAGAACGATTCAATTGGCCTAAAAAATTCTACCCACATTTATTTTATTCTGTATTCTCATTGGTGTCCACAGGTTAATGACAAGGTTCATGTTGAACCCAAGCAAATACACTTTGGATGGTGTCTTGAGTGAACTCTCTTGCCCACTGTTGTTGCTGTGGGGTGACTTAGACCCGTGGGTCGGTCCTGCAAAGGCTAACCGAATCAAAGAGTTTTATCCAAAAACGTCTCTCGTCAACTTAAAAGCCGGGCACTGTCCTCATGATGAAGTTCCAGAGCTTGCCAATAAGGCTTTGTTGGATTGGTTTTCAGGTCTAGCACTTGAAGCCTCCCCCCAGTCTTTGTAACTTTGTTCAAATCTAATAGAATTACAACTCATATTTCCCTCAAGGTCATGCTTGTAAAATGATTGTAAATGTATTCATTATAGTGCTTGGTTCAAGCTTGCTGTGCAGGTTGGTGGGTTAATTTCATTACGGGGGTCCTTTAATACAAAAGTGATAATTATGTTGATCTTTTTCTTTTTATCATTCCTTTTTGAAAAATGGGGAAGTGGGGGGTTTGAAATTTTGTAAAATTACTTGTTGCGACATGAATTCTTCTCCTATTTTTTTAAAAAAATTATAATAAAATCAATTTTATTGATTTACAACAAATAAAAAATTTCAGTTATATTCTTGGCCTTGGGATATTTGGTTAGATCTGTTGGTGTGTGTTCCAAACATTTGACCTAATCACATATTGATTAGCACTGTGCTCATACGAGTTTATATACTATTGTGGGCTTCGTTTGGTGTCTTTAGATATGAGGCCTAGATGAGGCATGGGTCTCCGCTATTACACACGCGTGTCCCATCATGTTTGGTTGCTTGTGACCATTAGGTTTTTGGCACTGCTAGTGTTTAGTTTTTTAAAACTAATCAATATCTTATTATTTTTAACCAAGTCAATGGCTTGCTTAACACATCATTAGACCTTGTCTGGTCAGCTTCTTCTCCCTCTCCAATAGTTCTATATACCTTCTCTCCCACATAGATTGATCATCTCTCGAGTAAAAACACATCATTTGATTATTTTTATCTTGAATGAAAAGATCCTTTATAGAAGGTTGTTCTTGAATCTTGGTGTGTGAAAGTATGTTCAACATGAAGGTTAGCAATATAGTCTAATCTTGGGGGTTGTCGGCCAAAAAACAATTTCAAATTGAATTTTATTTTGGGAGGCATAAATCAACTTTCAAAGACAATGCATTTGCGTAATTATATAGTTAGTGAGATTTTTCATATAAACTTGATTTCTTTGTTAAATATTTTATACATTGACAAAAAAACTCCAACAACATCAAAACCTTGAAAAAGAAAGAAAGAAATGGCACTCCCCCCCCCCCCCCCCTCCTTAATGTTTATATGAATTACAGTAAAAATTAGTTGGATTGTTGAAAAAGAAAAAAGAAATCGTTAGGGTAGTAGAACTGCTAGAGGGTATAGATTTATATGCTGTACTAATAGAAACATTAATTGAGTGTCATAAAGATAAATCTTAAAGGAAGTTGGTGTAATTTACCCTAAAATAAACCTATAGTAAATAGTGTACATGTATATGTTGTGGAACATAAGCAAATTAAATTAGAACAGTTGGAGGCTGTGTAATTCACGAGGGAGACAGGCATAATAGAGATTGTGTTTTAGGCAAATTCATTGAACATAATTGCTGAGCTGAAGGAGGAAGGAGAAATGGAGAATGTTGTTATGAATGGGGGTGTAACAAAGAATGCAAAAAGCATGTCAATGCACATGGGGTGATGCAACTTCAGCCATATAAGAAGAAAAGACAACAAAGCGCCATGTCCAACACTAACACAATTTAAAAGTGTGGCTAGATGAAATCATGTTGAAATTTTCTTTTGCATAAGTTTTGTCAGAATAATAAGTAAACACTCGGAAAGAAAATATTTGTCAGAATAATAAGTAAACACACAGAAAGAAAGTATACATTCAAGTAGAATACACAAAGGAATTCTAAACAAATAGAATTTTAGTGATCTTTAAAACATTCCACACATTATTGATACAAACCCCACATCACTTTTACTTTTTATTTCACTTATCACTTGTTGGATACTACACACTTATTGGATAGCTATGCATAACCAAACGAAGCCTTATACTGAAAACTTATACTGTACTAGACTAAGTAAAGGGGACAAAAGAAAGACAAGTCATTAACCCCCATAACCAAAAGTTGACAATGTTGCATGCATGGAAGAAGAAAAGTCAAACTACTCTAATCCACACACGTTGGTCATGCATTACCCATTCCCACCTTGTCACAGATGCAAAATGGTTGAAGAAGTTATCACTGGCCTAAAGCAAGAGTTCGTGATGACTCTTGCAGATCATATAGATTGTATTGTAGAAAAGATCAAAATAATAATAGATATTAAGTTAATGGAATGGAACTCTGAGATTCATTAAAAAAAAAAAAAGAAAAGAAAAGAAAGAAAGAAAGAAAAAAGAAGAAGAACTGTTGGAGGTCAGTAGTGC
Source organism: Castanopsis chinensis (assembly GCA_032878915.1). NCBI lineage: Eukaryota > Viridiplantae > Streptophyta > Magnoliopsida > Fagales > Fagaceae > Castanopsis > Castanopsis chinensis. Next base: position 3,455,661 of record JAVQMG010000122.1, on the reverse strand, counting down.
TAAAAAAAAAGGATGAGATGTTGTCCATTTGGACAAAGGAAACCAGAAGGATGAGATGTTGTCTAACAAAAACTTGAAAAAGTCCAACATAGGGCCATTCATGTAGCCTTCATTATACTGGGGGACTTGGTAGGCATCTATAAGGCCAGTGAAGTTAATGTTTATGTACTTAAGGAACTTTGGTTTGTTTGAAACTGAGAATTACCCAAAGGTAGTCCAAACTCTCTGTTTTGCTTAAACACATTAATCCATTTCATTCGAAATTCTCTCTCAATGCCTCTAAAAAGTAAGATTTTGATAATTGGAGGGACCGGATACATTTGAAAATACATAGTGGAGGAAAGTGCGAAAACCGGGCACCTGAGTTTTGCATTAGTTAGAGAAAAAACTTCTAATCCTAAAAATCGAGCATATGTTTTAGAGAAAAAGCTACCAATTATTCCATTAGAACATATTTTATTGCCAGTAATAAAGATTACCCTTCCAGTTGTAATCTCCATTCAGTGTACTAAACGTGCCTTAAAGTACTAGTTAATCAAGCTACTAATCACTCATTTGTTCCTCCTAAAAGTACCAGTTAATCAAGCTACCAGTCACTCATTTGTTCCTCCTACAAAACAAGTGATTGATGATCACTTTGCACAACAAATGGAAAGGGACATGCTACAAGCTCTTTGAGCTAGTAGCATCTGGAATAGGTTCTACACCTAAAGAAAGCTCACCCTTGCCACAATTAATCTTCAAATTCTATTTTTAGGTCTCTAAATATTAGCGTAGTTTTATATTCATCACAGTCTTTAACTTAGACGCCCTCAATTACTTATTGGAAACAGAAAATAGTCTATTTAGTGAATGTTTTGGAGATCCATCATTCATATCTTGAGGCAACCTCAAGTCTTCCTGACACTACATATTTGCAGACCTTAACAACATTGAAGCAGATGCTCTCAACAGACTAACATTAGAAGCTGCATGATACAAAATTTTGGAGCATGTTTATGAAGTTGCTTCAACTCCTATAGCTCTATAGGAACACGATAAGCCACATTACATTATAGCATACATTTGAAATACAATTCTCACACAAAGAATGATAGATCAGATCATGAAAGAGAGACTAACGGTGTCATTGAATTTAAGGAAGCTTATGTCATGATAGACTACAACTACATTAGTTATCAATTGATTAAAATCAGGGTAGTTTTATATTCAACTGGCTTAAAATCATAATTAGCTATCAATTGACAAAAATCATAATCTAACTACAACAAAAACTAAAAATGACTCATTCTGTTTTTTCCAACTCCTATAAATAAAAAATCATTTCTCCTTTCCAATGCTAAGACCCACTGTAAACATGAGTCAAGCATGGCTCTATTTGGGAACTGCTGCTCGGTTTCAGTCCCAAGCTCTGAAGCTCAACAAATTCCTCTTGAGTTATCTGCCATAACAGTGAACGAGAAAAAGACAGTCAGAGAGAGAGAGAGAGAGAGAGAGAGAGAGAGATGCATGTGTCACTTTACTTACAGAATAGAATTAGTGGCCATAAATTTTCTGGTAGCAAATTTAGGTGCCCTTGATGGAGTAGTAGAATTCCCAATTGAACCATCAGACAATTCATCTAACTTGGGAATTTGAATGGAAGATTAAATCAAGCATTGAGGAGCGCTTCTGCATATTGCAGGCATAATAGTTTTAGCCTTTCCATTTTTCGTAATTGAAAATTTTAGCTAATAAGAATAATCAAGAAATATGACTTATCAAAATTGAAAATCAGGTTCTCAACTGTGGCATAACAATTTCAATTGTGTTCCTCCTTTCAAAAGCAATCTTCACTAGTGGTACTTAGTTCTCATTGTATTACTTCCAGTTCTAAATGGACATTTTAGATTTTAATTCTAACTTCCAAGGTTGTCTTTATCGAAATCTATTGGTATCTTAAGTCAAAGACATCAGTGCTTTAAAATGACTTCACTAACAAAAGCAGAAAATTTTAGCAAGTAATAATTAAGCAGATTTCCATTGCATTACCTGCAAATAGAAAATTCAAGACCATTAAACAGTCAGGGTCCGAAAGCCCAGGGGGCAGAGAGTGAGACAAACCTGCAAAATTATATTGCAATTCTTACCATAAATGGACCAACTCCCAACAAAATCATATTGCAATCAAATAAAAAAAAGAAAAAGAAAAAAGTACGTGATATCTGAGTCTACGTAAAAGGAATTTTAGTCATAAATGATGCAATTTTCATGCCCCACATAGCTAATGGTCAACATGTTTATCGTGAAATATAAAGAAAAAAATCAACCAATATTGTGGCAGAGCTTTTCTTTATTTAACTATAGGAAGTGGATGTTATACCTGAAAATGAAGCGAACATATCTTAGAAATTTATGGTGCACCATAGGATAGTATAAAGTATCATCATCTTGACATTTGAAACTCTATTGAGAAGAGTTCAACAAAGAAGAAAAGTTAGCCAAACATGCAGTGGATCAAAAAGCTACAACATCTAAGACATTATATTGGACAAGAAGGTCTAAGACAGTTAACAACACAAAATCCTCATATGTATGCTTAACTATATTGACATTTGACAGGTCTTCTAGAACTGTCCCAAAAAAATATTACAAACTTAGAAAAATAAAGGGGAAATCAGGAATGGAGGAAGGTTTTTTTGAAAACAAAATTTCAAAAGAACAAATCATGTAGTTCAAGGAAAAAAAGTCTCAAGGTCTATAAAACTCACTACCTCCTCTAAATCATTACCATCAGAAAAAATCCTGCTAATTTCAAGATAATTGAGTCTGCTTCATTTTGAAAGCCCAGATGACCTTTGCTGAAAATGAAAAGATGAACTAAGAAATAACACAAACTTTACAAGTATGGACTTCATAGAAGCACTATCCACAGCTTACCTCACAACATGTTTAATCCATGACGAGGATTTGGAGCAGCTTTGGTGGTATGTAAAACAAGTCCAGGAAGTACTATATGTATGTGTGTTCGTGTGTCTGACTACTGGGACAAACAAGAATGCTATCAATTGTTTCCTGCATCCGCTATGTCACTCCATCTTTCTTAGTACTGCATATAACGATAATGATTGATGAATTAAAAAATGTCAATTGGTATCTTTTCTTATCCTCAAATCTTAAGTTTTCTCCATCTCAAGTTGCTAATATAATTATTTATTACAAACAAGTGATGCATCTCAAGGGCAATGGTAGTTTGGCCTGATGGCAATTCCACCCTTGTGGCATTTATCAAGAAAGAAAATTCTGTTCTCATGAAGGAAAGAAAAGCTTTTCTACAAATTTTTGGCTAAGGAGTAAGTAATTGACCATCAATCTATAAGAAGAGTGCACACCATAATACTAACAAGGTACCTATGTCAAAAACAAATTGGGCATGTGTGTATGTGAGAGTGAGATCAATCAAATTAATGTTTGGAGTTGAGTGGCTGTCAAAGGCATAATTTTGGATGAACTCATTGATGCTAAATCTAAAGAAAAATTTGTAATATGCCAATGCATGCATTCCTTGCACATTTTGATGTTTCCAATCAATGACCTAAATACATTACCACCATAAGTCATGACCTTCGCATAGATTTAGGAAAAGCAATGATAAGAAATAAGAGAACTAATATACAGCTTCCATGTTGTGTTAATGGTCAACATTTCAATTTTCAGATGAGACTGTACATTTGATTTGTCCCTTGTAAAGGTTAGGGACAAATATAGCGTTTGCCAATACATTAGCTACATGAGATGTTTAGTGTTTTGTTCAAATCCAAAAGTAGAAGCAAGGATGAGAAAGGTAATTGTGATGATACTTAATGCATCTTTCCTAAAATTTGTTTCTTCTTAGTGAACAAAATTTTACAGGAGAGATAATTAATGTTAAGTACGTTAGAAAGTTTAACCACCAAGGAGAACAGCTATCTAGAGATAAATTTATTTATTTAAACAAAAAACATGAGTTACTTGGATATAAGGTTTTACCTGGCTCAGTAAGAGGTTAAGAACTGTGGAACCAGAAAAATTATTAGCTGAAGCTCGAAGACTTCTGTATCAGTGGACAATGCTTGCATAATTGCAACAGTAAAACTTGACAGGAAACTAAAATCTTTGACTCCTTGTATGGAAATTCTTCCAAGTTGAAACTATTGCTAAACTTATGTTACCATAGCCTGGTAAACATGATAAGAAATTTTTAAATGGCATTTAATGAGCAATCATTTATGAAGAGTACAAATAAAAAAAAGACATTCATACAAAATAGTACAGTCTCACAAACTAACATAAAATTGTCTAAAATGATTAAATAATATGTATGAGTATTATCAACAGGGCAATATTAACATGCATAATTAACATCATAAATGCTTGATATTTAAACCAACCATTGGTTACAACATGAACAAAATCAACAAAAAGGGAAAAAGAAAAACAAAGGAGAAATAATAAAAAAGATGGAATTTCCATAAGTGACATCTTCTCCACGCTGTATTCATGTACAAGATGGTAAAAGGCACACACATTGTTTATGCTGGATATAAAATTGTTACAATTTTATTCATAACCATTGTTTACCCACTTCTGTACTAGGAACTCCAATAACAAGGTGAATCCTCAAGGTAATACAATTAAGAAACCACACATCAATGTTTTGTACAAATCAACTACTTGAAGTGAAATTAGTAAGATAGGCCACAAATTCTTAGAAATTTACTATAATTAAACTAAACACAGTAATTGAATCAACCATAATCAAACTAAGCTTCAACCAAACTATTTAGAAAATCAGAAGTAATCCAATTAATTTATTTCGAAAGATATGCATGCAGGAAAGAGATGAAATGGGTGTCCATGGCATCTAGATTACCTCCAAAGAATTTGAATAAGTTGGTGGATCCATAAGATATCCAAGATACATAACTTTATTTTTCCAAAGGATAGAAAACATGATCACAGTCGACAATAATCATATAAACCTTTTCTTTTTAGGTGTAGAGATTCATATTAACGTCTCAAAAATAAGCACATTGCATATCATAGAACAAAGACTTACAGTTGTACTGATTGCATAAGTATGAAGTACATCAACATAAAATACATTCAAAAGGGTCCTAACGGACAGAAAGATCAATTTCAGGCACAAAAATTTGAGGACAAAGGAGTCTCATTAGCAGCCATAGTTGCTATCCCAATAGTGACGAAGTTGCGGCACAGCCATCCTTATTAATTCAAATACTACCAATTAATAGAAAAAAATTACATATAAATACCTCAGCTTTATATATAAATAAACTCTCCAACCAATCAAGTAGAATTATATTCTTCCATAGATCCCACCCAAAGGCATTTAGGAAACCCAGTAACTTAATTTTTGGCTAGCCTGTCTTAAATGACCTACCAACCTAGTAAAGTATCATAGACCGGAAAGGTTCAAAGCAAAATCCCCCAACTCAGTGTAACAGCACAAATGGTTTGCTAGACATTTCCCTATTATTTACTTTAAACACCAATAAATACTTGGGCAATCTAGAGCATTGTAGACTTGAAAGGTTAACCAATAAGAAGGATGGTTTATACACTTCTCACCATTTCAAACCTTGGTTAGAAACCAGGAAGTGCAATGAAGATTATACACATCTTGAGTTTGTAGTTTGTTTCTCTAGGCTCAAATTTACAATATTGTCTTTACATTCACATATGTTAAGGGACTCATATTATTCTTCCTTTCATCTTCACTTATATTTTATTTTTTTTCAACTAAATTGTTATTTAATAAATTGTATCCTTTTAATTTAACCAACTGGAAGATATAATAGAGAAGAAATAGCATTCAAAGCAGGGCCAAACTTGATTGTTTAAACATGATAATTCAACATCAAAAGCGAAGCAGCATTGAATATTCACATGACTCACAATGCATAGAAACTAGCTAGAGTGCCCAAGTGTAGCAGCAAAGGTCTAATTAACTAAGCCACTCTTGAACTGAGACCTACTCTTGTAAAAATATCAAGGCATTTTTACAATATTTTTTTTTTGGTAGTGAATTTTTGTATAATATTTTACTATTTTATTTAACTTTAGTTTGATATATGATAGATTAACACCTCAAATGTAGTGACATTTTGTTTTGATAGTCGAACAATTCGACCACAATAATGGCAACATGAGCACAACAACAACAATAAAAGGTTAACACTTGACTCCACCATCGAGACAAAATTGGAAAAAAAGAAAAAAACACAAAAACACAAAAACAAAAAATGTGATTGAGGAAGAACCTCTAGTAGCAGGCCTGATTAAAATTTTCACTTGGGCTTTTAGACTATATTAGCTACTTAAAAGCCTGGTTCAAATGAACCAGTTCTGAAGTGGAAAAAGGGGTATGAAAACGTGTCATTCATTTGCTACGGCCTCTGATTCTACTGAAAACCACAGCCTGTAGGCCCTTTTACTCTCCTCTAAAAATAGTTTGTTAAGCTGAACAATTACTCATCATCTATGATTTGTAGATTTATATCCTTCAAATGTACCCATTGCTCTCATATAGCAATTGCATGTTGTATGCCGTATTTTCATTATCATCTATGATTAAGATTTATTATCCATCAATTCCAACTGTACTAGAGAGGTATGATCAATAAAAATAGAGGAGAAAGGAAAATAACAAGGGCAAATGAAACAACGGAAATAAAGAAGGAGACAAACCTTGTCATAAAATGCAAAAGAAGTTGAACACTCAAATGGAAGTGACAAAGGAGAGAATAGTTTCAAGGCTGTGCTCAAATGGAGGCATATTTCTTTCAAATTCAATCAATATGTTCTGCTCTTCTTCAATGGTGAAGTCAGATTGGAGTCAGAATCATTGTCAACAAAGTAAGTCCCATTGAAGATGAACCCATATCAAACCCCTCATAACAAACATAGTAACTCCATCTCCATTATATACTTGATTAAACTCTTTACTTCTTCATACAGTCAAAAACTGATAGTCATATGCCCTGGTGTATCCTGTTAGTAATCAATACTTCATCAGTTGGGTTTTTTATTTTTTATTTTTTTCCTCAAGCACTTAATCAAATTTTATCAGATGCTGTAAACTTAAATAAATGATACGATTAAATACACTTAAAGGATTGCATAAAATTCATGGAAAAGAACTTGGGGTTTACTTCAACAAGCAACAAAAAATTCGGCTGTTACAGAGGCCAAGTAATACAGCACTTGGCTTGGTTTGTCTCATTCAATTTTTCAATCTCGCAATCAAATAATCAATAAAAAAAGTAAACATTCCATTTCATAGTAAAAGCTATAAAATAGCATGCCCAAGTGAGAAATAAAAAGGTCCAACCAAAACAATATAACAAAGAATTCTAATAAGATCAATTGTTGTTGCACCAGATTAGAGATCTCAGTAATTACTAATTCATACATGAAATTCTAAATGCATAAATGGATCAACCTAGAATTTAATACCATCCTTCCTTCTATTTTCCACAATCTCTTCTAATTAAGATGTATTTTCCTTCAATTTCAACCGTACTGGAGAGGATATCATCAATAAAAAATAAAGGAGAGAAGATATAATTAAGGACAAATGCTACACTGCAACTAAAGAAGGAGACAAACCTTGGCATATATCTCTTCTTTAATGGTAGATTCAGATCGGAGTAAGAATCCTTGTCAACAAGGGTAAGGGCCATCATTGAAGACGAAATACTAGATATTTTGAGGACAACAGATACATTCTACTTTGACCCCCCACCTTCTAATCTCATAAGGAGGGTTGTTGCGATGTGTCTCTCTGTCCCATTCATATGTAACCTCAACGTGATTGTCATCAGATGGATTTGATTCATTCAACAGCTTCTGCAATTTGAGATGTGATCTAGAAGATATCCCCAATGTATCATCAGAATCACGATATAGGATAATGCTAGTAATCCAAACTTTTTCAAAACGATTAATGGAGAGGTAAACATTTAAATAAACACAAGAGGAGGATAATGGCGACCCCAGTCCAAAAGCAAAATAGACGGCAAAAACATTTGGAAATTTGCGACCAACACGGAATGATATGGAATTTTCGACACTTTGATCTTGATGCTCGGAATTCAACCACCTTGGAATCTCTGTATACGGTACCTTAAAACTACTCCTATCGTTAATATCATCGCGGAACAAATCTCTACTTAATAATGACGGTGGATCCACAAATACGTAGCTTCTTTCTCCTTCACATATAATTTCTCTAATCTGCATATAATTAGCAAATTCAACGAATTAAATTAAGAAAGAAGGATAAAAAAAAAAAAATTGTTTTATTTTTTATTATAACTTGAAAAAGAGAGACCTGATCCAATAATCTGCTTGAGGATTGTGCATCTAATGACGGACAGTTCCTTGCAAGTAGAATTCTTATAGATTGTGGAAGCCTAAAAATTTGTCGTAGCTGCTGGCAATTATCTATACTAAGACTTTTTAACGTAGTAAATCTGTTTAGGCTTTCAGGGATGCTAACAATATCAGTGCCAGATAGATATAGATGGCTCAATACGGGAAAGTAATTGGGGTTCATCAAAAATTCTAATTTGATTCCTCTATATCCAATGAATCTCAGTTGCCATAACCTTAGAAACCCATATTCGGAAAGTCCATCAAAAGAATTACACGGTGGTCTCAATTTGGCACTGTCAAAAGAGAAGTGCTCAAGCATTTGCAATTTGTAGATGCTGTCTGGAAGATCCCTCAGGTTGTGGCAACCAACTAACCGTAATAAAGTAAGCTGAGTAAGATTCCCGATGCTGTCTGGAAGAGCCCTCAGGTTGTGGCAACCATCTAACCATAAATGAGTAAGCTGAGTAAGATACCCGATTGATGAAGGCAACTCTCTGATGCCACTATCAGATAAATTTAAAAATTTTAAACGTTTCATTTCTGGATGAATATTGGAGAATTTCACAAGCTTAGAGCTTCCAAAGTGAATAAACTCTTTGAGCGATTTCAACCTGAGGTTGTTTGGAAGATTTTGAAGACTCTCACAGTATCTGAGTCTCCATATCCGTAGCCTATCAAGAAATCCAACGGACTGATGAACTGTAACTAATTTACAACAATTAGAAAGGTCCAATGTCTCTAGTTTTGGAGCACACAATTTAGGAGATTCTGTAATGGAGTCACTCTGAAGTTTCATATGTTTTAAAACTTCAAATTGGATACCCTGCAGATTAAAAAAAAAACACAAAATTAGTTTTGGCCAACATTTAAAAAGGTTTTAAGAAATTATAATTCATAAATACTAATAATCATACCTGCTTGGTTATTTTCTCCATTCTAAAGTGACTACTCCAACTCATATTGAGTGCAACAAGCTTTTGAGGACAATATTTAGATGGCCAGGAGGAAAAAGGAAATTCATGCCATTCAAATAACCGTAACCCATTAGGGAGATAATGAAATTCTCCACAAATGTGTACATTTTCAACTAAAAGAAATTTAAGATTCTTCATCCCTTCAAAAGGTTCACCTTGCAATTTTATGGTTACTGGTTTAGGTGAACGCAACACCACTGCTTGAATTTTATCAGTCCCCTAATTGAACAAAGAATAAAACAAATAAGTTCGATTATGTAAATTTTTTAAAAGCATAAAAATAGTGAAATTTAAACAAAAAAAAAAAAATTGGAAAAAGGAAAAGTGAAGTAAAAGAACTTGTACCATATTTCCAGTTAGCACTTCATAAGCATCATCATAACACCATATCTTGCTACGATTTTCAGGGTTTTCAAATTCTTGTTGAGCGATTCCCTTGCCCATTTGTTGTAACAAGTCATGCATCGATAATATGCCACGTTGATCAACAGTTATAAGACACTTATCGATAAGTTTGCGAATACCATAACGTGGACAAAAATTGCAAGTTTCTAGTAAATCTGTAACGTAATCCTTTTTAAATCCCTTGAAAATACAAGCAACATTGAGAAAAATATCTTTTTCAATTTTTTCCAATCCATCATAACTTATTTTGAGCCTTTCTTGAATTTCTTGGGGAGGAATTTTTTTGTGCTTTTCTAATGCATCTTCCCATTCATGTATACTTCTTCCACACAAATCAGAACCTATTACTTTTAGTGCTAATGGAAGACCGTTGGCATAATGTATAATTTGCTTTGCAACTTCTAAATAGTCTTCCCTTGGTTTATTCATTTGGAAGGCATATAGGTTGAAGAGTTCATAAGCTTCACATTCATATAATTCCTTAACCTCATAAACTAGATGATCTTTTCCAAGAGTGGTTAGCACTTGTTTGTCTCTTGTTGTTATAATAATTATACTTTCGGAACTAAACCAATCATAACTTCCAAGAAAATTATCTATTTGGTTTGATTTATCCACGTCATCAAGAATTAAAAGAAGCCTCATATGACAAAACCTATCCATTATCAGCTCAATTCCTTTGGGAACACTGTCCACCTTTAAATATGGGTCTTGTAATATCTTAGAAAGAAGTGTCTCTTGTAGTTGGATTATGCCATTGGTTGTCCATGACCTTTCTCTAACATTCTCTAGAAAGCAGCTCCCATCAAAACGATCAAAAATTTTATTATAAACAGCTTTTGCAATTGTAGTTTTACCTAATCCCCCAAGACCATAAATCCCTATCATGCGAACACCATTTGACTTTGTATCCAAAAGCAATTCTATCTCCTCCACACGAGAATCTATTCCAACTGGATATTTAGTGACAAATAGTGTTGTCCGATTTGATGTGGTACTTGATATCTTTTTTATAATTTTTTCGATAAACTGAGTTTCGGATTCAAAGCAACTGCCAAGCACAAAAGCATAAGAAGCATTTGATGTGTTAGACTATATGAAAATCTATACTACAATATATATATATATATATATATTTTGGTCATCTCCTAATTGTAAGTGGTGGACACTCACTTTCATATGAATCTACCACTTTTTTACATCACCCACAATCAACCTTTTATAGTTGTAGTAAAAGTTGTGTTCCTAAACTTTTTCCTCAATTAAATTAAGCACCCAACTTACAAAATGCTTTCCCCCACATTTCACTCTTTTCCCTCTATTCTAGAATCTCTATACTAATGTTTATTTATTTATTAGTTTATTTATTGTCTTATTCTCAAATTGTTGCTTGGTATTTCTCAAAAAAAAAAAAAAAAATTGTTGCTTCGTAAGCAATTAAGGATGTGATAAAACCATATCAAAATGTAAATAGAAAGGGATATGAATGCTCATTTACTTATGTATGACGAATTTGAAGTTTTAACATGTGCTAATTTTGAGTATACAATTTTGAGTATACAATGCAAATCTAGTGGTCTATGGGATTACAAGTTATATATATAAAGAGTAGGTGAGTAACAAAAGTAACAATTGAGGAAATTACTAAATACTAATTATTCATGTTATGGTAAAGGAAATTACTAATTATTTAATTACTAACAATTGAGGAATCGTGTTTTGTGATGTTAAATCATGGAAGAATGAATACAATGTGATTCTTGTGAAGTAAAGAAGTTTTCAAGACTGAGGTTTTTTCAATACATAAAGTTAAAAAAAAAAAAAAAATCTATTCTAAAGGAAACAATTGTGGGTTCCAAGCTTCCAACTAGCTCAAATAGTAAATTATTTTATTATTAAATAAGAGATCCGAGGTTCAAACTAGGCCTATATTTAAAATCAATCGGTGTCTTGGCGTGATAATAAAGAGCAATAATCATGAAGCGAACTCTATAAGATGAAATTCTATCTTATCTAGCCAAAAAAAAAAAAAACATTTTTTGTATCCAATGAGATATATCCTCAGAGAAAGTATACAAATTATTTTTCAAAGCTATATATCTAAAGATTTTTTTTTTTTTATAAAGCTCATGAAAAATTGTGTGTACATGCTCAAAGAAGTTTATCTCGAAGTGTATTCACGTATTAAGAAAATTTTATAACTTTGATGTATTTATGCATTCTTTATAACTCATACCACCTAACCCCTTTTATTGAGCTCCGTTAGCTTACCTTCTTTATAAAAATAAAAAATCAGTGAGCAGGTTTTATGCAATAGAGTAGTAGCTGGAGCCTTAGTTGAGTTTCATAAGAGCTAGTTTTATTTTCATTTAGTTTTTACTTTTCTTTGTAGTAGTTTTGCGCTTAACTTTGTAGAGATGTTTGTATTTATGAATCAATATTTGAGCGTTGGAACTTTTGATGTAATAGGGGATTTTAGTGTGTGAACTTGTGGTATATTCCAAATTGATGATGTTTGTTATTATTTGGAGAAAAAAAAAATTAGATAAGCTATTTATCAACTAACAAATAGACAATTTTTTGTTCACAGGTTTACTTTGGTTCATATTATCATCAGGCTTAAGCTTGGTATTGACATGTTGGTCATGGTTGAAAATGTGGAATTCATTTGGGTTGCAAGTCGTGACAATTTTTTTTTTAATAAAAAATATCTTATTCTGAAAATTTGGTTTGGCAAGTGATTATGGATGAGATTGTGACTTTTCCTCTCTCTTAGCTTCTCAAAAAACCGAATCAAAATCTATATGGAGAAAGGAAGCAGCATAGAAGAGGCAATCTAAAATGGATCCAATGTTTCTCTAGTCTCTCTTGTTTATTTCCTATTTAGTACATGGACATAACATTGTAAGGTGAAGTCATTTACCCTTCTAGAAGTACATATTTTTCTGTGTTAATTTAGAAATCAATATTCTTCTACCTACGCATGATGAATATGAAGTTTTACCATGTACTAACTTTGAGTATGCAATGCAAATCCTTTGATTATTTGGAATTAAATGGTGATAACAAAACTATATATTAATGTTTTATACTACAAGAAGGCAAAAAAGTAGTAATAGATACATACCCATCCTTGTAAGAGAATCCAACCAAATCAGCTGCTTTACTTAAAGCTGCCCGCCAACTCTGAACCTTATCTCTGTTTTCTTTTTCTTCATGTTTAGTTAGTGCAATCCCAAACTTTCCCTCTTGTTTACGTACTTCTGATGGATTTATTTTGTAAAAAACAGGTAGAACAAATTGGCAACACTCAAGAATTTTGACAAGTTCCCTCAAACACCAAGTTGAAGATGCATAATTTTCAGAAAATATAACAATTGAAATCATTGATAATTCTATCGCTTTGGGAAGCTCTTTTGAAATTGCGTCTCCTCCTTGAAGATTATCATCATCCAAAAAGGTCTTAAAACCTTTGTCACGTAAAGTCTTATATAAATGACTAGTAAAATTATAACGAGTATCTTCACCTCTAAAGCTCAAAAAAACGTCATACTTGTATCGGGCAGTGGAAGAAGAAGAGCCTCCTTCGTTGATTTGCAGAGCCATCGGAATCTATGAGCAAAAGAATTGAGAAAATATGGAGGGAAAGAATCTATGAGCAAAAGAATTGAGAAGTGACCTTTATCTTCAACCGTACTTTTGTATCCCTATAAAAGTCACCGACGATCCCACGCTTTTTTTTTTTTTTGATGAGAAGATCCCACGCGTTTTCAGCGTTTAAATCCAAGTGGGAAGGTATATCCGTATGGGCTATGGGTATTTTGATTTGAATAAAGTGCTTAATTCAAGCTTGCTGTGCAGGTTGTTGGTTTATGCTGTCTTCTTTTATTTTGATCACTTGGGCCCGTTTGGTACTTGATTATATGTTTTTAGTTTTTAAACAACATTATACATATTTTCACACATTTTTTCACCCACACGTATTTCTACATATGTTTTCAATTTTTAAGTGCATATACCAAACACCCTATTGATCTCTTCAATAATTTTGTAAAATTATGCTTTGCTATTAGACATGAACTTCTCTTAAATTAAAAAAAAATGCGCACAAATAATTTTTTAAATCAAAAGATTCAAGGTATGTTTGGATACCGCTTATTGCTGAAAATTGAAAACATTATAGTAAAATAAATTTTAAATATATAAATAGTACTGTGGGACCCAGTTTTGAGAAAAAATTTACTAAATTAGACAACTTGTGGGTCCTGTGAACAATGCACGGGACCACTGACAAAGACACAAACGCATTGAAACTGAATTTCAATGCAATCCAAACGGAGGCTCAAGCCTTTTAAGTTTATTTTATTGATTTATAAAGAATAAAGTTTGCTTATAAATTAGTTTGTAGCCAACGGCTACGAACTTCTTATATTTTTTTATTAGATGTGAATTTTAACAAATCTACCATAAAATTATATTTTTTTTATTATATCATTCGTGTTTGCAAAATTTTACGAAGATAAAATATCAATAATTATATTATCGATCACATATTTAAATTTTTATTTGTTTCTAGTACTAAATTATGCATAAAAAATAAGTTTATAGATTTAATAGTAAATAATATCTCATTTGAATGAAATTTGACATACATGTTAAGAACATATAGAACATGCTGTTCAACGGTTAAATTTTCAAAATATGTAGTTATGTTAATTTTTTAGTGAGAGTTTGTAAACTTTGTTCATCTTTCTCGTTAGCTTCTTTTTCTCCCTCGAATAGTTTGATTTGACCTAGCCTCTCCCACACAAATTGATTATCTCTCTCAAGTAAGAACAAATCATTTTGATTCTCATTATCTTGAATCTTGGTGTGTGGAATTGTGCCCAACATGATGGTCAATACTATAGTTTTATCTTGAAGCATTGTTCTTTAAATTTTTTTTTTTTTTAAATCCAATTTGCATGGAATTTTACTTCGAGTAGTATAAATCAACCTTCAAAAACAACACGTTCGCATAATTCTATAATTAATGAGGTTTTTCAAGTTAAACTTGTTTCTTTTGTTAAAAACTAGTGCATTCACATAAATAAGTTCCAACAAAATTAAAACCTTGAAAAAAAATGGCACTCTCCCCCTCTCCTTGTACAGTGTTGTACACGTTTTTTTAGTTTACAATGTTAAATTTACATTGCTAGTACAATGTAAATCTATAATTACCTTTTTATATCGCGTTCTCGGAAGCTCTTCTATTTTTTTGGGTAAAAGTTAATAATTTACATCAATTATAATTTGAGATTACTACATCTTTCAATCACAAAAGAAAACCTACAGGTGTGATGAAAAAATAATTTCACCCACAAACGCATAATACTCACCACAATTATCACTAATATGAAAACAGTTATTACGCTAAGAGTATATAGATGACAAAGTCAATAAACCTAGGCACTAAGTAATATATGAAATCCAACAAAGTTCTACAAACAACGAAGACAAAAAACTTGGGCACTTTGTCTTGATTAGCACTCTTTCCACTTAGAAAATAGAAAATTGAAAGAAATATCTAAAGAAAAACCGGGCCCATAAATAATCTTTGTTATACTTAAAAACATAAAACATGTTTCAAGTTTCAATTGCTTGTACCCTGCACCAAACGTGGTTGTTGTACCTTGTGCTTCAAAAAATTTGTTTCCAAATGATTACAGAGTAGGGAGAACGGGAGAAGTAGCCTCTCTAGCATAAAAAACCTATCCACACTAAAGCTCAATGATCCAATCATCAACAGCAAGGCAACAATCATAAAAATCTAAGACCAAAACCGAATTGAAAGAGGAAATTGAAGATGCGTCTCAAAATTAAGTTTAAGGCGAAAAAAAAATGCTACCTATTACCTATACAAATATTAGGCAATACACGGCTTCTATAAAAAAAAAAAAAAAAAGATAATGATTACAAATAAGGATGATATTGAAGTTTGCATGAGATCCAAACCAAATTAAAACCAAATACTAAGGGCAACTCATAAAAATAAAAGGAAACGTAAAGTTACGTAGTAAAAGGGTAAAAAAGTGTTCTTTTTTTGTATTTCTATATATAAAATGATCATTTGAAATTCACACAAATTCTAGTGTAAAAAAGTATTCCAATTTTAAACAACTAAAGATTGACGTAGAAACGTGTGAGGAAGAAAATATAAAAAAGATTGAGTATTAAGAAATTATCTCTACTTATGCCTCAAAGCGAAACAAAGGGAGGGGAAGATAAGACATTTATTGATGTCTTGTTTTGGCATTTGGGCTGCAGTTTTTAAAAAATAAAGGTATATGGTAGTACTAGTACCTAAGTTTAGGTATAAGAAGTTATAGTAGGAGTGTTTTGCTAAGGCTCGACTACTTCATCTGATCCACTTAAGTTTGAGTCTTGCTGCCAGCAATACTTCATTGGTAGGCATCTATAAGGGTTGGTTAATGGGTCTTAACTTAAGTGCTCTGTCTGGAACTAGCGTAACTTAGTTAACCCTATTTTTATTTACAAAAAAAAAAAAAAATGTTTCTTTTAATCAAAATAAAGAAGCAGGGAATTAAAAAAAAAAAAAATTATAACGTGAGAGTAAGGGAACCGTAAATTAAAAAAAAAAAAAAAAAAAAAAAAAAAAAGCAACTTTTATTGCTATCAAAGTTCCTTGACTGGCACTCTGGCAGTGTCCTTTATTTACTCTTTACACGAACTTTATTTAGTCTTTACACGAACTTTCGTTCCTTGACTGGCAGTGTCCCTCCAAGTGACCGACGATCCCACGCGTTTTGACATTTCAAATCTAAAGTGGGAAGATGTATGCTTTGAGCAACGTCGAAAGAACTAAGAAAGTGCTAAAAATTCAAGCCATAAAGCAAGTTAGCAACATCATGCGACATTGAAGCCAAAGGGTATTTTGATTTGAATCCTATAGTAAAGTGATTGGTTCAAGCTTGCTGTGTAGGTTGTTGATTTATTCTCATTGCGGGGTCCTTCAAAACAAAAGGAAAATTTATGCGGTCTTCTTTTACTTTGCGCTTGATCTCTTTTGTAATTTTGTAAAATTAGGCTTTGCTATTAGTCATGAACTTCTCTTAAATTAAAAAAAAAAAAAATGCATACAAATAATTCTTGAAATCGAAAGATTCAAGCTTTTTGAGTTTATTTTATTGATTTATAATGAACAAAGTTTGCCTTCAAATTAGTTTGTAGGCAATGGTTACAAACTTCCTAGATCTTTTATATTTGATGTAAATTTTAACAAATCTACTATAAAATTATATTTTTTTATTATGTCATTCATGTTTATAAAATTTTATGAAGATCAAAGATCAATAATTATGCTATCAATCAAATGTTTAAATTTCAATTTTTTGTAGTACTAAATTATGTATAAAAAAAAAGTTTATAAATTTAATAGTAAATAATATCTAATTTGAATGAAATTTGGCATGCATATTAATTAGAATATAATGAATATGCAATCTAAAGATTAAATTTTCAAGATATATAGTCATATTAATTTTTTAGTGGTTTAAAAATTAAACCCACATTTCTTAGCATTTGAATTACACAAAACGATATTGAAAAACTCTTAAACTTTAAATCTCTTTTATCCCCCACTCTTCTATCGCCTTCTAATTTTCTATTTTCTCAATTCTCCAACCCCAACCAACCAACCAAAGTAAAGATACAAATCGGGTGAGAAATTATTCCTGGCCTGACGCGCCTTAATTATGAAGTATTAAAAAAAAATCTTGTGCCGTTTCCTCCACGGGAAAGAACTAAGAAGCACCACTGAAAGTTCAAAGAAAACGACTTTTAAGTCAAAGTCTAGAAGAAGAATTGCCCAAAACCCAATTTCTTCGAAACTACCATATTTCCATCATATTCATATTGACTTGGAAAAGGAAAAACACGGTTGATCATTAGGAGTAATCTACAAGTTACCAACCAGTAGTCCAGGACTAGACTTTGGTTCAATTTCATATTTTTTATCACAGATTACATGGAGGATGTGGGCTGGAAAAGGCATTGTGCTCAAAACTCAAAAGCATAAATGCATTTTACCATTGTAAATAAATAAGAAGGGTTTGGTTTAATTAGGGATGGCATTTTACTTCTTTGGGTATAAATAAATTTTTTAAAATATTTTTTCTTTATTTTAGGTGTTTTGGGGTTGAAAATTTTTACTATTTTATTTTTGTTAACCAGGAAAATCATATCCCTCTGGCTGAAAATTATTAAATAGAAAATCCTAAACAGTAATTTTCAACTCCAGAAATGACCGGTATTGATGGGACAAGGATCAACACTAATCTACAATAAAAAGATGGTAATCTACAATGAAAGTAAAAAGATGGTATAAAATAGAAAGAGGGCTTAAAAGCTGCCAAATGATCTCCTCGGATTAAGCCGATGATGATTTTCTGTGAAATTCTTTGCCTCTTGTCAAAAACTATAATTGTTGTATGATTCATTAGAAAAAAAAAAATTCAATGGGGATTTTAGATAAATAATGGATTGTTTTAGTTATGTACAATTTTTTACTATATTCTTTATACATTGCTCTTTATTTTTTTATTTTTTATTTTTACATAGATGCAATTATATTTTATAACTTATTTTTTTCAGCAAAATCAAGCAATGAAAATTGAGCTATACCAAACCAATCCTTATAGTATTATTCAATTTTACAAAAATATAAGATAGCTCACAAATGAATTACTAGAAAGAATATGTTTTTCTTTCAGAACTTTATCCAAAAATAATTTATTTTTTGTTTTGTGTTTTGTAATTTGTTTTTATTTTTTAGTAAGGCTTATATTCAGTTCACACTTTTTATTGTTTTTATCACAAGTTGTGCTGGTGTTACATTACGTTTCATTTCTTGATGAATATTGGGGAATTTCTCAAGCATAAAGCATCCTCAAAGATCATATAACTTTTCAAGCGATTTCAACCTGAGGTTGTTTGGAAGATTTTGAAGACTATCACAGAATGCGAGGTCCCATTTCTGTAGCTTACCAAGAAATCCAATGGACTCATGAACCATAACTAATTTTTTACAAGAAAAAAGGTCCAATGTCTCTAGGTTTGGGGCACACAATTCAGGTAATTTTGTAATGGTGCCACACTCTCAAATTTTGATATGTTTAAAAATTTTAAATTGGATTCCCTGTAGATTAAAAAAAAAAAAAATCAAAATTTAGTTTTGGCCAACATTCAAAAAAGTTTTAGGAAATTATAATTTATAAATATTAATAATCATACCTGCTTGAATATTGTCTCCATTCTAATGCAATTACTCCCTCTCAAATTGAGCGCAACAAGCTTTTGTGGACAATATTTAGATGGCTAGAAAAAGCAAAAAATTGCCATTCAAGTAACCGTAACCCATTAGGGAAATATTTAAACTCTTCACAAATGTGTACATTTTTAACTAAAAGAAATTTAAGATTTTCATCCTTTCAAAAGGTTCACCTTGCAATTTCATGGTTACCGGTTATATCATTACTTGAATTTTATGAGACCCCTAATTGAACAAAGAATAAAATAAATAAGTTCAATTATATAAATTTTTAAAAAGCATAAAAATTTTGAAATTTTAAACAAAAAAATATTTGGAAAAAGGAAAAGTTAAGTAAAAGAACTTGTACCATATTTC
This sequence comes from Castanopsis chinensis, assembly GCA_032878915.1. Taxonomy (NCBI): domain Eukaryota; kingdom Viridiplantae; phylum Streptophyta; class Magnoliopsida; order Fagales; family Fagaceae; genus Castanopsis; species Castanopsis chinensis. The sequence goes on along the minus strand of JAVQMG010000122.1, from coordinate 3,436,179 downwards.
TGGTTAGCACTTCATAAGAATCCTTATAACACCATATTTTGCTACGATTTTCAAGTTGTTCAGATTCCTGTTGAACTATTTCCTTGCCCATTTGTTGTAACAAGTCATGCATTGACAATATGCCATATTGATTAACATTTATGATACGCTTATTAATAAGTTTGCAAATACCATCACAAGGATATAAATTGCAAGTTTCTAGTATATTTGTAACATAATCCTTCTTAAATCCCTTGAAAAAGCAAGCAACATTGAGAAAAATATCCTTTTCAGTTTTTTCCCATCCATTGTAACTTATTTTGAGATTTTCTTGAATTTTTTTGTGAGGAATGTTTTTGTACATTTCTAATGCATTTTCCCATTCATGTATACTTTTTCCACACAAAACAGAACCTATTATTTTTAGTGCTAATGGAAGGCCATTGGCATAATGTATAATTTGCTTTGCAACTTTTGAATAGTCTTCCCCTGGTACATTCATTTGGAAAGTGTGCAAGTTGAAGAATTTATGAGATTCACATTGATTCAATTCCTTAACCTCATAAACTAGATGATCTTTTCCAAGAGTAGTTACCACTATTTTGTCTCTTCTTGTTATAATAATTCTACTTCTTGAACTAAACCAATCACATCTTCCAAGCAAATTGTCTATCTGGTTCAATTCATCCACATCATCAAGAATTAAAAGAAGCCTTGTGTGGTAAAGCCTGTCTATTATCAATTCAATTCCTTTGGGAACATTGTCACCCTTTAAATATGTGTCTTGCAATATCTTAGAAAGAAGTGTCTCTTTTAGTTGGATTATGCCATTAGTTGTCCATGACTTTTCTCTAACATTCTCTTGAAAGTAGCTCCAATCAAAATGACCAAAAATTATATAATAAATAGCTTTTGCAATTGTAGTTTTACCTACTCCCCCAAGGCCAGGAATCCCTAGCATGCGAATACCATTTGACTTTGTATCCAAAAGCAATTCTATCTACTCCACTTGCAAATCTATTCCAACCGGATATTTAGCAACAAATAGTTGTGGCCGATTCGATGTGGCACTTGATATCTCTTTTATAATTCTTTTGATATATCGAGTTTCAGATTCAAAGCAATTGCCAAGCACAAAAGCATAAGAAGCATTTGATGTGTTAGACTAGACGAAAATCGATACTATAGAATATATATAATACCGGAAAAGTTTGATTTTTGATTAGTCTTGTAGAATTTCTTTCACATATGCTTATGAGTTAAGAGGCCACACAATTTAAATGCCATTATGTTAATATATATATATATATATATATATATTTATAGTTCATATGAATTTTGGTCATCTCTAATTGTAAGTGGTGGACACTCACTTTCATATAAATCTACCACTTTTTTATATCACCCACAATCAACCACTTTATAGTTGTTGCAAAAATTATGTCCCTAAACTTTTTCTTTAATTAAATTAAGCACTCAACTTATGAAATGCTTCCTCTCACTTTTCGCTCTTTTCTCTCTTTTTGAGAATTTGTTCTCAACATTTTCCTTTATACTAATGTTTATATATTTATTGTCTTATTCTCAAATTGTTGCTTTGTAAGCAATTAAGGATGCGATTATGAGATTTTCACTCCTTTCTAGTATGATAGTATCTCAAAAACCATACAAAAAAGTAAATAGAAAAGGGAATCAGCATAGAGGAGGCAATCTAGAGTGGACCTATGGTTTATCTCTTGTTTATTTCCGAATTAGTACATGGACATAAAATTGAGAGGTGAAATCATTTACCTTTTAGAAGTGTATATCCTTTATATATTAATTTAGATATGAATGCTCATTTACTTTAAAATTTTAATATGTGCTAATTTTGAGTATACAATGCAAATCCGGTGGTCTATGGGATTACAAGTTATGTATATATATATATATATATATATATATATATATAAACTATAAAGAGTAACAAAAGTAATATTAAGAGTAATTTTGTTTCATGTTATCAGTTATGGTAAAGGAAATTACTAATTATTTAACAAAAATATCTTATTGTGAAATTTTTGTTTGGCGGCAAGTGATTATGGATGTGATTGTGACTTTTCCTCTCGCTTAGCTTCTCAAAAAACTTAATCAAAATCTATATGGAGAACGGAAGCAGCATAGAAGAGGCAATCTAAAGTGGATCCAATGTTTCTCTAATTTCTCTTGTTTATTTCCTATTTAGTACATGGACATAACATTGTAAGGTGAAATCATTTACCCTTCTAGAAGTATATATCTTTCCGTGTTAATTTAGAAATCAATATCCTTCTACCTACGCATGATGAATTGAAGTTTTACCATGTACTAACTTTGAATATGCAATGCAAATCCAGCGGTCTTCGGGATTAGAAAAGGAACAAGTGAAGGTTGTGACACTTTCTACTACATGGGTAATTGCAGTTAGCACAAAACTCTAGAGTGTGCAGGTAGGTTATTATCTAGTCGTTAAGAAAATAGGTGTCATGACATTCAAAGAATTGAAAACTATCATTAATTAAAGGGTTTTACTAACGTATTTTCTTCTCTTAGAGCATTCACACCAAATGTGTGATAAATGCTAAAATCCTATTTTAGCAACAAAATTACCAAAAACCCATCTTTTTCATGGGTGCCAAATCTTAAAAATTTTAGTAACTTGCTACAGTAAGGTTCAATTACTAACACCTTATTGTTGCACGTTGCTACTATTTTCTCTCTCTCTCTCTCTCTCTCTCTCTACCTCTCGAGTTGTGGGTCTTCGCTGTGGTTGGGTGTGGTTGGGCTGCAATGGTTTTTCATGGATTATGGGTCTTTGCGATGGTTCATGGATCGTGGGTTGATTTCGATGTGGATGGGCTGCAGTGGGTTTTGTGATTTGATATCGATGAGTTTTAATTTCGAAGGGTTTTGACTGTTTTTTTTTTTTTTTTTCATATGAAGTTGGTCTTGTTTCATGGGTTTTGTATCAAGATGAAAACTTTGGATGGTTATTATCTAGTTGTGGGTTGAAAACTATCATTCATTAAAGGGTTTTACTAACGTATTCTCTTAGAGCATTCACACCAAATATGTGATAAATGCTAAAATTCTATTTTAGCAACAAAATTACCTAAAACCCATCTTTTTCATGGGTGCCAAATCTTAAAATTTTTTAGTAACTTACTACAATAAGGTTTTATTACTAACACCTTATTGTAGCAAGTTGCTACTATTTTTATTATTATTTTCTCTCTCTCTCTCTCTCTCTCTCTCTCTCTCTCTCTCTATTTGCCTCTCTGTATCCCTTTCTCTCTACCTCTCAGTTGTGATTGGTGTGGGTTGATTGATTTGGTGGTGGGGTTCTAATTTGTAGGTTGCGGGTGGTGGTGATGGTGGTTTTGGGTGATTTTTTTTTTGGATGTAGTGGGTTGCAATTTGTTGTTATTGTGGTGGTAGGGGGTGTGACAGTGGTGGGGGTTCTAAGGCGCGGTTGCTGTGGCTAAAGGGGGGTTCTGGTTGGTGGTAGAGGGTAGATGAGGCTGTTTTTTTGGTTGTGACTTTTTTCTTTTTTTTTTTTTCTAAAAATTGGATGTGGGTATTGTATATTGTTTTGGGATATATTATTTTATTGTATTGTTTATATTATTTAATGTGTTTATGTTAAAATAGAACATTTGATGTTGAGTGTATTGTAAAGTGAGTTGTCAAAATAGATAAAGTAGATTTTTGAGATGCTAAATGCTAAATTTTTTGAGATCCTTGATGTGAATGCTCTTAGGGCATATGTTAGTAAATTATTTTAGGAAATTTTTTATCAAGAATTGAAAGAGCTATCAAACTTTTGTGACAACTTTTTGCCTTTTCAATTTGCCATAAAATTTTTCCTAAAATAGATTATTAATGTATGTCCTAAGGTAGGGGCAACGCTACACTATATTTAGGGGGTTCAAATAAACTGCTGACTTCAAAGAAAAAAAAAAAAAAAAAAAAATTCATATATATAAAATATATATTTTTTTGTTAGTTTAATACTTTAATTTTTTCTTAAAAACATTTTTGCACACTCTAACTCAAATTTTGCACACCCTCGTTAAACAATGTAAATTATATTCCAACTCTAAATTAATATAAGATTACAATAACGTCATATTATAGCTGTGATGTGCTTTTGATGTGATACGCATTATGATGATGTGACATTAAAATTTTTAGTTTATTTTATTTTTTCTAATATTACCATAATTTAAAATTACAAAATATATCACGTTATCTTAATCTCATCACCTTCTTAAACAATATAATATTGTATTCTTATATTGAAATTAAATTAATATATTGTTACATTAATGTAATATTATAATGTAATATAACATCACATTGGTGAAAGCTGGGCACTTTTGCATTGGTCAGAGAAAACACAGCTTCTAATCCTAAAAAGTCATCATTGAGAGCTTCAAGAGCTCTGGAGTGACACCTCTCCATGTATGTACAAACTCTAGTTCTCCACATTGTGGGTGTGTTTTCAATACTTTGAATTAGTATATTGATCTTGAAAGTCATGTGATTGTTTCACAGGGAGACATATATCATCATGAAAGCTTGGTGAAGGCAATCAAGCTAGGAGTGATCTCTGCACTTGGATCGCCAGAACAGATAGCTGATCAAATGAAGATTGTTGCTGCCATTAAAGAAGCTGGAAATATCAAGGCAAGGCACATATCTTTCCTAAATCTTTTTAATATTTTTCCAACTTTTTTTTCCCTTTTTTGTAAAGTTGCTTGTTTAGCATTCAACAACCTTTGGCCTATCAAATCGTCCTTTTAATTTAATATCTTTACTTTCAAAAAGATCCTTATCACCATAAAATATATGAAAATTGTAGATGTGAGAAATGGAATTCATGTCATGTCATAGGCCCTACATCCTCAAAGTGACCTCAGTTTCATTAATTCATTTATTATTTCAGCAATTTACTTCTATCAAATGATGGTAATGACTTTTTTGAAACATGCTAAAGCAAAAAAAGCAAAAGTTGATGACCAAATATACAAGTTAACTTCTTCTATTAGCTGTTTGGCTTGTAATTGTTGAACTACATGAGAAATCAGAAAACTTACATTATATACAATGAAATATTGGTGGGTTTCAGAGGTTCTTCCCGTCCAAGTTTGGAGTTGATGTCGATTGTGCCAAGGCAGTTGATCCAATTGAACATCATCTCAGGGTCTAGGCTAGCATCTGAAGATCCATTGAGGCTGAAGGAGTTCCTTATACCTACCTTGTGTCCAATGGCTTTGCTGGGTACTTTTTGCTCAACTACGGAATAGCACTTACTGGTGGCACTGGCAGTTTCAACTTCAGAATTGCACCTACAGGTGGCACTGGCAGTTTCACAGCTCCTCCAAGGGAAAAAGTAGAAATAATTGGAGATGGAAACACCAAAGGTATTAATATAAATTCAATCATCTTTCTCTTTATACTTTTCAAGACTTTCTCATTTGCTCATATAAGTGCGTGCGTGTGTGCACCTTTTACTAGATATAAGTAAACTTTTCAAGACTTTCTCATTTGCTTATGTATGTGCGTGCGTGTGTGCACCTTTTACAAGATATAAGTCAACTAGATCAACTACTTTGGTTCAAGATGACCAAGTAATTGTTATTTTCTATGTTAACAGTAATTTTTTCCAAAGAAGAGGATATTGTGACTTATAAAAGCAGTGGACGATCCAAGAACCTTGAACAAGGTCCTTCATACTAGACCCCCTGCAAAGATTTCTTTCCTTCAATGAGATTTTTCCCCTATGGGAGAAGAAAATTGGCAAGACCCTTAAAAAAAACTTATCTTTTGGAGGATCAACTTCTAAAGAAAATCCAATGTTAGGAAGCACAATTTCACCTGTTGATTTGTAGTGTTTGTGTCATACCCCAAACCCAAAAGGGTCCTAAGTGTGAGAGAAGAACCATTAAGAGCGAGAATGTAGGAGATTTTTTTTTTTTTCTTCTCCTTGACACATGATAAGAATAGATAACCATACTAAAATCTCCATATTACAAGTCACAACTCTATAACACATTTACAAAAAATAACTTAAATCATGTGCCTCCAAATAATGCATGAATATATTTCAAAGCTCCAAATGGATAACACAAAATCACAATCCCTTCTAGAATACACAACCTCAACATTAAAGCTAGGCCTAACACGCCTAAGGCTAACAAACCCCAAGTACCCAACATCCAATAGAATTAATTATGACCTTGTTAAACTTTGCAAGATTGAGTCATCAACCTTATATAGCCCAAGTCTCCCAATTTAATATAGCATTCCAATAACCACTAACAAATTAAGCTCCATGCCCGACGTGTAGCTAATTTTTCTGTAAAACTATTGGAGATTGGAATGAGCTAAAGCCTAATAAGTAGTATAATTAATGGGGGTGAGGAAAATGCAAGTCTCGCGATAAAGGGCATTTTACAAAACATGTTAAACTTTGGGAATTTCAATGGATATCCAATAAATTCATTTTCATTAGTAAAATAACAAGAATGATTAAAACTATGCAGCACAAAGCTTTCTTAAAATATCTCAACATGAAACTACATGCTATATACTATGAGCTATCAAAACACCATTCTGAAATCTGAAAATCCAACCAAAGGCCACGTGACAATGCTATCACAAAGATGGAACTCATTGCCAACACACAGCGCGAACTAATTTGTCGTCACAAAGACAAAACTCAACGCCGTCACAAAGACAAAACTGATCTGCCGTCACAAAGATGGAACTCATATACCGTCACAAGGACAAGTGCTAAGATACCAATGTCACATAGAATATAGTATCTAGCTAGGCAATCACCGAGTAACCACATGTCACGGCACAAGGGTAAAACATAAAGAGCTTACAGATTACATGAATTCAAAACACAATTCATTTCCAAGTAGTTTCACAAAACCTTTTAATATCCAAAGATATTTACAAGCTTCTCAAAGCCTTCAAACTCATTTCTTGTCAAGAAGATTTTGTATCCACTCTCCCAATTATCAAAGCATCTTTAAATTTTGCAAATAATGCAATAAATCCATAAAATCCATTCTCAAGAATTTAATCAAAGATGCTTTTCTTTCCCATGCCAAATATTCATGCATTTTCCCATATGCAATATTAAACATGATGCACTTTTCATAAATAGTCATATACATTAAGGTTACAACACAATAGTTTTTAGAAAGATAATAGTTCCACAAATAATTTTCCAAAATGTGTTTAACCCAAAAACAACGATAATGCAACATGGTTTTTTTTCCAAATATTCCCATTAAAAAGAAATTTACCTCAGAAGGCCAACCAATTTTACCTCAACTGGGCACCACCACCTAAGCAAGCAATCCAATTACTAGGTCCATTGCCAAGAATCTCAAAACCTAGAAACACAATGATCAAGCCTATCAATAACAAGGCCTATCACAAATTACCTTCAAACTTGTCTCCATAAATCGAAAATGGTCCCCTAAAATCAAATCAAGGGCCTAAAGCCTAACTTGACTATCCCAAGGCACCTGTTCCCAAGGGACATCAAACAAGCATACAAGTGATCCAAAGGACCATAACACAACCAAAGAATTTTAATACACTACTACAAGAGATTAAGCCAAATCAGTATTAAAATTAACTAAGTAAAACACATGTTAAAGAAAACGCAGGATTGTACAAGCCAGCCCACTCAATGAAGGTTTCAAGTAAATTCCACAAAATCCCAACAAACTTGACATACTTTCAGATTCATTACACAGCAGGTCAGCCTTTTTGTAAAAATTGTTTGGTCCATGAAAGTTATCCGATCAACTTAAAATTAAATAGAGAGAAGCTCTTATATGTGTAGTACGTACCATCGAAAATTCGGCTCAAAATAATTTTTCTATAATTTATAAAAAATCACGTAGCACAGCTTACTCAAATCTTACTCAAATCTGTCAGGGACAGATTTAGAGTCTCAAAAAAAAAAAAAAAAAATACTATAATTTTAAAACTATGCCAAAAGCTTTGAGACTTGGTTAAACCTTAGAGCTACATGTGCTAGCACATATAAACAACTAGGATTACAACCCAAAACCTCATATAACAATCATCACAACACAAGTCAAGAAATTCAATCACATAACTCATATAGGCAATTTATCAAACACTTGTCATGCAACAAGCATAATGTACATATCAATTAAACAATTTCATAGTTAATACCATCAACTATCACATATGTCAAAATCTTTCCCAAAATGCAAGGAACTCACTTTCAAAAATAAATCCCAATCCTCTACATAAATAAAAAACCCCTACAATTTCTCAAGAAACCCAACTCACATGGTTGCCAAACAAAACATCCAATTCACCTCATTAAATTAATAGCCTCCAAATAAAGTCTTAAATGTCCCAACAACTCAATAAAACAACCCCTAAAACAAAACCCACAACATCAAAGGGCAATACAAACAAAACAGGATAAACACCCATAGTAAAAACGTTTTACCAAATCATCTAATTAAAGCAAAAACCCACCAATGAAATGAAATTTTCGGATTTAAACAAAACACTCGCTACCCAAATCCTCATAACCCTCTAATCTTCCATTACTCACCAAACCCATCAAGGATATACCATAAACATCATAAAATACCAAAACCCAAAGGATTTCATAGAAGAAATTGTGAGAAAACTTAGATTTTTACCTTGGGTCTCTTGCACTTCAAAATCTCATGGAGTTTTGGCTACTAGGAGAATCAATGGAGACATAATCCTCCCTAACAGGAAGATTTCGACTAGAGAGGGGAAAGAAATGACGAAGGAGATGGGAGCTTTGGGGTTCGGTCATCATTGGAGAAGCAGAAGAGAGAATAAGAGATAGGAAGTAGAGAGTAGCCCGAGAATGCAGAGAGGATGGGAGAGATTATAGACCACACATAACAAATATCTTGTTTGGAAATTTTACAAAAAGGCCCTCACTAAAAATATACACATATATTTAAAGAAAATCTTTGGCTGTTACAGTTTGCTTATAGATCTAATTTGGTTTGGATCATGTATCTCCTCCTCCCTTAGACATGTGAGTTTTTTCGATCTAATTTGTTAGGACACACTTTGCTACCACGTTTGGAATTTGGATGATTAATTAATTATTAGAGGAGTTGAATTATATTCTTTCATTTCTTAGTACTGTTAGTCAAACCAGCTTTCTTAGTACTGTTAGTCAAACCAGCTAACTGTAACACCAAAGATCTACATATTAGAGACAATACTAAAAACATTTAATAAGAAGTAGTGATATTTAGCGTACACATTAGTTGTATTTGACTATTTTTATGGACGACTGACTTCATTTCATCAATATTTAGTGCATAACTTGTTTGGTTTCTTATTGAAAATATTGGTTGGCATAAACCTATTTCTACTTCTATTTCTATTTCTATTAACTATATAAAAAGAGCCAAGGGCTCTAGCTACAATAATCCTTTGGTTTATTCAACTTCTATCTTTTGTAAAGATGCCAAAATGGTGAGAGTAGGTGAGAAAAAAAACTTTTTAATATTAAAAAAATATAATGTCCATAACATTTTTATAATATATTTTAAGTAACAAATTATTATTGACTATTATTGATGGGAAAAAAATGATTTTAATAGAGGGTTCAAATTAGAATCATTAATAATTTGCCATAATACATTTGTTGTAAAAGTATTGTAAAAAAATTGTAAACGTAACACTTAGTACTTTATACTATTAACTAAAAGCCTCGTAATATCCCATCAAAAAAAAAAAAAAAAGCCTCATAATAAGGAGAATTCTTGTTTTCTTTTTCTTTTTTCCCCTTCAAATACGCCCGTTTGGTTTAAACTTGTTTTTGATTTTTGTTTTATTTTTTTAATGAATTTTATATGTTTACTTTTGTACTTAGCAATGTAAACTATATGTAAGCTATTACATTGTCTATCGCTTCTATATCTTTATAACACTGTGCATCTAGTGTATTGGCACTATGCAGCATTGTAGCAACAAAAGTGTTTTGGTTTAGTGAATCTTTTTTTTTTTTCCCCAGTAATCGATTTGTGTTTTTTTTTTTAAATATTTATGTAAGTTGACATTTATATTTTTATACAGACACAACAAATTTCATAATATTTTCACAATTATTGACGTGTCAATTTCTTACAAGTCGAAATAAAATAATAAAATAAAATATGAGATTGGTTTTTTTTTTTTTTTTTAGTAATCGGTCTGTGTTTTTTTTTTCTTTTAAATATTGATGTCAGCTGACATTTATATTGTTATATTGAAATAATAAATTTCATAATTATTGACGTGTCAATTTCTTACACGTTGAAATAAAATAATAAAATATGAGTATGTAGCCAGCCACAACAGAAAATAAATATTTTTTAAAAATGTTACAACACTTATTATTATCACAATACACTGTAGCACTGCAACTACAATAGTGTTTAGGTTTAGTTTTCACAATTATTGACGTGTCAATTTCTTACAAGTTGAAATAAAATAATAAAATAAAAATCAGTGTCTATTCGAAGTTTTTTCATGTTTGCTTATTTACTTTTTTTTTCTCAATTTAAAAAATAAAACAAGTGTAAGTTTGTTGTCACATATTTAATATAAAAATTATATATTTTTTAATTTATATTTAGCAAAAAGCTCTGGGCTTGTTTTGTGTTGTTGTTTAAACAATAGTTTTCGTTGTTTAAATAACTGTACTCTTATTTTTACAATATTTTTTCACCCATACATATTTTCACAACACTTAAATAATGCTACTAAAAATCTCTCATCAAATAGAACCTTTATTGCCAAGTGGACACTCAATAATGTGATGATACACAATAAATTTCACAACTGAAAAATAAATGTTTAAAAAAAATGCTGCAACACTTATTGTTATCAACAATACACTATAGTACTGTAGCTACAATAGTGCTTTGGTTTAGTTAGTCACTTTTTTTTTTTTTTTTTTTCCAGTAATCGGTTTGTGGTTTTTTTTTTTTTCTTTTAAATATTGATGTAAGCTGACATTTGTATTGTTATACTAATACAACAAATTTTACAATACTTTCACAATTATTGACGTGTCAATTTCTTACAAGTCGAAATAAAATAATAAAATATGAGATTGTAGCCAACTACAACTGAAAATAAATGTTTTAAAAAAATGTTACAACACTTATTATTATCACAATATTTTCACAATTGTTGAAATCTTAGTTTCTTATTGATCAAATAAAAAAATGCTAAGTCCACAACATTTTAACATTAATTTCTACAGTGCCTAAAGTTTTTTTTTTTTCCCAGTAATCGGTTTGTGTTTTTTTTTTCTTTTAAATATTTATATAAACTGGCATATATATTATTATACTGACACAACAAATTTCACAATATTTTTACAATTATTGAGGTATCAATTTCTTACAAGTCAAAATTAAAAAATAAAATATGAGATTGTTACCAACCACAATTGAAAATAAATATTTTGAGAAAATGTTACAACACTTATTGTTATCACAATATCTTCACAATTGTTGAGATCTCAGTTTCTTATATATCAAATAAAAAATTGCTAAATCCATTACATTTTAACATTAATTTCATAACAAATCATAGGTAAGTTGTTATTGATGGATAGCACTGTAGCTAAAATGTTTTTGGTTTATTCAATTGGCACTGTAGCTACAGTTCCTTAAGTTTTTTTTTTTTTTTTTTCCAGTAATTGGTTTGTGTTTTTTTTTTCTTTGAAATATTTATGTAAGCTGACATATATATTGTTATACTGACACAACAAATTTTACAATATTTTCACAATTATTAACGGGTTAATTTCTTACAAGTCAAAATAAAATAATAAAATATGAAACTGTCACTAACCACAACTGAAAATAAATGTTTTGAGAAAATGTTATAACACTTATTATTATTACAATATTTTCACAATTGTTGAGGTCTCAGTTTCTTATAGATCAAATAAAAAAAATGCTAAGTCCACAACATTTTAACATTAATTTCTACCATGCCTAAAGTTTTTTTTCCCAATAATCAGTTTTTTTTTCTTTTAAATATTTATATAAGCTGGCATATATATTGTTATACTGACACAACAAATTTCATAATATTTTTACAAATATTGAAGTATCAATTTCTTACAAGTTGAAATAAAATAATAAAGTATGAAACTGTGACCAACCACAACTAAAAATAAATGTTTTGAGAATAACAATAACAATGTTATCAGTTTAAACCAATAATAACTTGTCATTTAGAATTTGTTATAAAAATGTTATGAATGTAGCATTTCTCTCAAATAAAATAAAAAAATATCTATTCGGATCCTAAAAATGAAGATATTGTGAAAATATTGTGATATTTTGTTATATTTTTAGATTTTTTTTTTTAATATAGTCAAATTGGGTGAGCTAAAATTCATGGTTTCACACACAAAATCTATATTAATTTTCTCACTACTGGGTAGCACGTGCCTTGCACGTGTAGCCAACACTAGTATATAAAAAAAGGCCAATGTGCTAAAGCTACAGTAAATACTACAGTTATTTAGTTTATTCAATACTTTGCACTGTATTACTGTCTTTCTTTTTTCTTTTTTCTTTCGAGTAATATCATCCGGTCTACTCTTTTTTTTTTTTTTTTTTAATATATATATATATATATATATATATATATATAGAGCTGTTAGTTAACACAATAAATTGTCATAATATTTTCACAATTGTTAATGTGTTAATTCCTTATAGATCAAAATACTTTGCACCGTTCACTGGCCTTTTTTTTTTTTTTTCTTGGTAATATTGCTCGGTCAACTTTTTTTTTTTATATGACTGTTAGTTAACACAATAAATTATCATAATATTTTCATAATTTTTGAGATGTTAATTTGTTATAAATCAAAATAAAATATCAAATTGGAACTAATCACAACTAAAAATGAAGGTATTGTTATACTGATATAATAAATTTCACAATATTTTCATAATTATTGAGGTGTCAATTTCTTATAAGTCGAAATAAAATAATAAAATATGAGACTATGACTAACCACAATTGAAAATAAATATTTTGTAAAAATGTTGTAACACTTGTTGTGTGAATGTGTAAAGTTATTATAGTAGCTACAATAATTTTTTTATTATTCAATATGTGTTATTCGTCACTTCATTAGCCCTTTCTTCTTCTTCTTTTTTTTTTTTTTTTTTTCCAATCATTAATTTGTGCATTTTTTTTTTAATATGAAACTGTGATCAACTACAACTAAAAATATGAGTTTGTGATCAACTACAACTGAAAATAAATGTTTTGTGAAAATGTTGTAACAATTGTTATCACAAAAAATTTACGATTATTGAGATATTAGTTTCTTATAAGTCAATTAAAAAATTGCTAAGTTCACAACATTTTCACATTAATTTCACAATAAATTATAGATGGTAAGCTACTATTGATAGATAAAAAAGTGATATCAGTTGTTGGTCCATTTTAAATTCAGTAATAACTTGTCATTTAGAATTTGTTATGTAAATATTATGAAGATAGTATTTCTAAAAAAATAAATAATAATATATCAAACCAAAATTTACCACAGCTGAAATTAAAGGTATTGTGAAAACATTATGACATTTTGTTGTGTTCCTAGACTTTTTTTTTTGTTTAGTAAATTTGGTGAGTAAAAATTCACTGTTTCACGCACAATTTTCTTCTGTTGGTTTTTTTTAATGTATAGTTTAAAGTGGTTGTCCCAATTAAAATTCAATAACAATTTACTATTTAGGATTTATTATGAAAATATTGTTAATGTAACATTACTGTAATAAAAGATTATAAAATATCATACCAGGGCCCACCATAGCTAAAATAAAGGTATTGAGAAAATATTGTGACATTTATTGTGTTCCTAACTTCTTTTTTTTAATCCAATTTGTTGAGTTCCTATTGTTACTCTCTTAGTTAAATCCTAACAAAATCTTATGATTCTTAGAATATTTCATTGTACAATACCTAAAATGCCTCACTAAATTTTAATGTCCCAAAAATTTTCTTTGTGTATTTTGAGTTTTATGTGTTAGTCATGCTTAAAAATTAAAAATGGTGATCTATGGTATTCCATTTATTACCTAGAGAACACTAATTTATTAGAGGTTTAAATCTTCTAGATTCATAATTTTATCTAATAGAAATTTTAATGACATATATCTTTTGTTATTTTGTTCTTTTTTTTTTCTTTTTTCTTTCTTAAAAAGGTGTTCATTACAAATTTTAAGTAAATTAAGTATCGTAGTTAGGCTCATAAAATAAAATAATAAAAAAGGAAGTATAAATAACAAAATATTCATTGCAAATGGTTGTAGGTATTTAATTTGATGAAGAGTTTCAATTGTAGCATGTGTTATCATTTATTGCGAAAATTTAAATATTGACAATGTTTTATTAAAACTTAGTCATTTATTATTGGAAGATAACGATATTTGTTATCATTCTTAGTAGAATTTTTTGTGAGTAGATACTGTCTTTAGTAAATAGGTTCTAAGAAATTATCATACTAAATAGATAATCATATGTTAAATAACTATTCTAAATTTAAGTACATGATTTGATACTACTTTATAAAAAAAATTCTATCTAAATTTTTTTCACTCACGGGGCAGTATAATAAAAAAGGAAGTAATCGTCCTATTGATTTGAGCAGTTCCATGTACTAGCCAGAGAATGTTGACAGTTTCATAGATGGTTGGGCTATTTGATACTTATTTTTGCTTTTCTGCAGATTCTCCCATTCCTTTAAACCTCTTCGTATCCATTGCCCATGCTATATTTGTGAAGGGAAATCTTACAAACTCTGAGGTTAAGGCTTTTTTTGGTTTGGAGGCTTTAGAGCTTTATCTAGAGGTGAGATACACCACTGCAGATGAATACTTGGATCAGTTTGTCTAAAACTTGGAACATTCCTTTGTGGCAATGTGTTTACTATCCTACAATCTACAATTAAAATATAGGGAAATATCTATTGCACACACTCACTCACACACACAGTGTAGTGTGTGAAATAGACATTGCTCAAAAATAAAATTTATGTTGTGTATGTAGCATTTGTTACTTGTTACTTGTTAGGTATGCCCTTGTTTGTGTCATGTAAACCCTTGGATTGGGTCCTTAATTTGTAACTTTGTTTCCTGGTGAATATTAGTCAAATTGTGCTTCTTGTAATGAAAATTTAAAAAATCCTTGTTATGAGATTCTTTGTTGTAGAACATGTGAAGTGCTCGGAGTCTCAAATCGGATACTCTTTTGCTTTAGCTAATGGAGGGCCATAAAAAATTCATCCGAACCCGATGTTAGCTAAATTTGTGCATCGTTGGACTTGTGGTTATGACCTGTGCATCAATTGAAGTAAATATTTAGAGCCAGCCAAGTATTGCAATATAAGGTCTTTTAATAGGCTAGCAGTTTGCTTACTATGACAACAGGATTTTTTTTGCTCACTTGATATCTTTTAAAATTTTGTAAAATTACACTTTGCAATCAAACATGAACTTCTCTTAAATTTAATAATAAAAAAAAAGAATTTATAAGCTTATTTGATTGATTTACAAAAACCCAAAAAAAAAAAAAAAATTCCAATCATATTCTTGGGAGATTTGGTTACATCTGCTGGTGTGTGTTAAAAACACTTGACCTTTTGTTTAATCATATACTGCTATGGTGGGTTTTTTTTTTTTATATTTTAGTTAATAGGCCTAGATGAGATGTGAGTCCTATTTATTACGACGTGTGTCTCGCCTAGTCGCCCGCTTAGTTGCTTGTCTTTCTTGGGCTTCAATAACTTGCCCCATGTTGTTGCTTATCATTTATAGACGTTTGTGGCAATTGGATTTTTCATTTTTGGAACCCTTGGTGTAAACTGGTTTTTAATACCTTTCCTTTTGTCAATCCAACAAGAATATCATTGAAGCAAGAGAAAAATATGTGGCTAAGGAAAAACACTTTCAAGTGAAGAAAAGAACAGTACCTAGTATTCTAATTGGGATAACAATAATTGAACTCATGAGAAAGTATTATAATGGTGCGTTAAATAAGTCATTGACTTGTTCAGATAATAATAAATAATAAGTTAGCTTACAAGGAAAGCTAATCTCCAATCGCCTGAACTAAATAGTCATAAACAGTTACAAAAGCACAAAAAAGGCAAGAAAAGTGAAAAATAAAAGGCTCAAAGTAAAATTGATTTAGATTCACATGTGCAATAGTACAAGCCACAAGGCACATACTTAAGGCCCATGTTTATACAAAATCCCATATTTTAAGATATCAAAATAGGTTCACAATAATTTATAAACTAAACAATGGTCAATGTGGGACTCACAACAAAACCCAAGTCTTGGAGAACACAACCACACCAACACACGTGACTTGGTGATCCGGTGGAACTTCAGCCATATAAGAAGACAATACAATATACAAGAGCCCATTGCTAAGCCATGTCCAACACTGTCACAATTTAAAAGTGTGGCTAGATGAGATCATAAATTGTATTGTATGATATCTTCAAAATGATTTTATATAAAAATTTAAGTTCAATGTTTACTACGCACCTTAGTTCTAAGGTGTGTAAATGTTTGTAACAACTGCATGTAACAAATTTTTCCCAAAATTTAATGGAATGAAACCCTACTTTGAGATTCATAAAAAAATTTAAAATAAATAAAAAGAAGAAGGGGGAATGGTTGGAGATCAGCACATACGTAATATTGAAAAGCCTTACGTCATTTTGTAAATTAAAGTAGACTATTAATTTTTTTTTTTTTTGTTGTTGTTGTTGTTGTTGTTGATGAAAGTAGACTATTAATTGAGTGATTCTAAAAGTAATAAACAAATGAAAAGGAGAAGCCACTATGGGCCCTCTTGCATATTGCATGACGAAATATCATAACAAAACCTATAACTAATAGAATTAAGGAATGATACGTTGTCGTAAGAAAAAAAGGTTGGAGTCAAACAAAGACGTTTCTGTATATGTACTTGTTTTTAAGGATCTCTGACTTCCTTTGTTGAAACTGAGAATTACCCTAGCTAAGATAGTCCAAACTCTCTGTTTTGCTTTAACCCATTACCATTTCATTTGAAATTCTCTCTCAATGGCTCTAAAAAGAAAGTTTTGATAATTGGAGGGACTGGATACATTGGAAAATACATAATAGAGGAGAGTGCGAAAGCTGGGCACCCCACTTTTGCATTGGTCAGAGAAAACACAGCTTCTAATCCTGAAAAGTCTAAACTCATTGAGAGCTTCAAGAGCTCTGGAGTGACACTTCTCCATGTATGTACAAACTCTAGTTCTCCACATCGTGGGTGTGTTTTTAATACTTTGGATTAGTATATTGATCTTGAAAGTCATGTGATTGTTTCACAGGGAGACATATATCATCATGAAAGCTTGGTGAAGGCAATTAAGCAAGTTGATGTAGTGATCTATGTCCTTGGATCACCAGAACAGATAGCTGATCAAGTGAAGATTGTTGGTGCCATCAAAGAAGCTGGAAATATCAAGGCAAGGCATATATCTTCCTAAAAGCTTTTTAATATTTTTCCCGATTTTTTTTCCTCAATATATCCCACTATTTTTAAAATTGTTTCAAAAAGATATTTATTACCATAAAATAATTACATGAAGATTACTGATGTGGAAATTGGAATTCATGCCATGTCATGAGGCCCACATCCTCAAAGTGACCTTAACTTCGTTTACTATCTCAGTAATTTACTTCTACCAAATGATGGTCGTGATTTTTTTTGGAAACATGTTAAAGTAAAAACCAAAAGTTGACGAACAAATATGCAATTTAACTTCTTATATTTGCTGTTTGGCTTGTGATTCTCGAATTAAACTAGAAATGGTGTATTAACAATGGGTTTGGCTTTTCAATTCTTCACAAAAGTTGTGAAAAAGTAAATAACACTACGATATGATTATCCATGAAAACCAATGAAATTAACCCGTTTCAAGGTAAAAACCAAGAGATGATTTAATCTAACTATCCTCAAGGCAAAGCAAATCCACTACGAGAGAATTAAAGTTTTTACAAAAGATTTAACGCTAAATCTAATGCTATCTCATGTCGTAACTTACTGATACGATCACGTGCAAGCTACGAATCCAAGGACTCCTCCTTTTCTTAGATTTACAGTAACATAAGCCTCCTTACTTGTGACTTTGAGATTCCACTTAAAGGTTTCAGTTCACCTTCACTTGTTGATCTTGATGCAGCAACTAGTTCTGCCAATCCTTGATTGTAATTTAAGCTCTGGTAGAATCTTGTATAGTTAGAAGGTACAAGACCTCTCAAATTTCACAAAGAGTAACACACAAGTCTTCCAAAAGTATTACAATTTTTTTTTTTTTTTTTTGTAGTGAATTTTCGTATAAAATTTTACTATTTTATTTAACTTTAGTTTGATATATGATAGATTAACACCTCAAATGTAGTGACATTTTGTTTTGATAGTCGAACAATTCTACCACAATAATGGCAACATGATCACAGCAACAACAATAAAAGGTTAACACTTGACTCTAACAAGACAAAATTGGGAAAAAAAAAAAAAAAACAAACACAAAAACAAAAAATGTGATTGAGGAAGAACCTCTAGTAGCAGGCCCGATTAAAATTTTCACCTGGGCTTAGACTATATTAGCTACTTAAAAGCCTGGTTCAAACGAACCAGTTCTAAAGTGGAAAAAGGGGTATGAAAATGTGTCATTCATTTGCTACAGCTACTGATTCTACTGAAAACTACAGCCTGTAGGCCCTTTTAATCTCCTCTAAAAATAGTTTATTAAGCTGAACAATCACTCAACTTATCATCTATGATTTGTGTATTTCTATCCTTCAAATTTACCCATTGCTCTCATATAGCAATAGCATGCAGTATGCTGTATTTTCATTATCATCTATGATTATGATTTATTATCCATCAATTCCAATTGTACTAGAGAGGTATCATCAATAAAAATAGAGGAGAGAAGAAAATAACAAGGGCAAATGAAACAACGGAACTAAAGAAGGAGACAAACCTTGTCATAAAATGCAAAAGAAGTTGAACACTCATATGGAAACGACAAAGGAGATAATAGTTTCAAGGCTGTGCTTAAATGGAGGCATATTTCTTTCAAATTCAATTAATATGTTTTGCTCTTCTTCAATGGTGAAGTCAGATTGAAGTCAGAATCATTGTCAACAAAGTAAGTCCCATTGAAGATGAACCCATATCAAACCCCTCATAACAAATATAGTAACTCCATCTCCATTATATGCTCGATTAAACTCTTTTCTTCTTCATATAATCAAAAGCTTATAGTCATATGCCCTGGTGTATCCTGTTAGTAATCAATACTTCATTAGTTGGGTCTTTTTTTTTTCCTCAAGCACTTAATCAATTTTTATGAGATGTTGTAAACTTAAATAAATGATACGATTAAATACACTTAAAGGATTACATAAAATTCATGGAAAAGAACTTGGGTACACTTCAACAAGCAATAAAAAATTCAGCTGTTACAGAGGCCAAGCAATACAACAAAGCCTAGTTAGTCGAAGGATATCACACAGCACACACAGCTTGGTTTGTCTCATTCAATTTTTCAATCTTGCAATCAAATAATAAATAAAAAAGTAAACATTCCATTTCATAGTAAGAGCTATAAAATAATGATAGGCCAAAAACGTATTGACCCCTTGTGATAAATTAATTGATTAATTAACCAAGTTCAATTAATTAACCAATTTAACATGCAAACACGTGGCAGCACAAACAAATCACCAATAAACTAAAGTGTAGTGGAAAATAAATTGACACGGTGATTTGTTTACGAATGGGGAAAACCTCTAATACAAAAACCCCACCGGGTGATTTTAAGGTCATCACTCCCGAGAATCCACTATTATCACAACAAGCGGTTACAAGTAAAGGAATCCTAGTACCTTATACTAACCCACAGTTGAGCTCTTACCCCAATACCCAATTGGACTTGTTCTGTAGTGGCAATCTCTCCTTTTGATGCAAGACTCCCAGTACGTGACTAACCAATTGCGCGGATCCTAGTACGTAACTTCAATCACCAACTTGAGAAAGATGTTGGCTGCAAAGTTATTTAGTTCATCCTCACAATGAAGAATAAGAAGATGCTTGGTTCCAAAACCTTACGGTGCAATGACATAGCAGCTTCTTCACAAAGAGATGAACTAGAGCAAACCTTGTCTCCGGTCACAAATTGCTTGAACGGACTTTGCTCAATGCTTGTGCAACTTGTGCTTACTTTGACGGCCCTTAAAATAATCCTTTTATATGTTTAGGGTTATGAGAACAAAAGGCCCAAAGACATATTTACGGATTGGAATCAAAACAAAACTGAAAATCTGTTTTTCTTAAACCTCGATAGATAGAGGTGTTGAGGTGCTGTCGAGCAGCTATCGAGCCACGGGGCTAGAATAGCTTCTTAAAGCTCGATAGATGCAGCTGTCGGGCTTGAATGATGAGTACTTCTCAGCTTGTTTCTTGGACAAACTTGCATGGTTTTAACACTTGATATTGAAACCTTGTTTTTTGAAGTATTAAAAACATCCTAGATCTATCCAATTACGAGCAAAATGCGTTTTGTCAAAGGATTAGCCAATTACATAAAAAGAACAACATATGTTTATATTAAGTGAACCACATATGTCCTAACAATCTTCCCCTTTGGTAATCCGTGACAAAACCACAACAAACAAATAAACATATGAAAGAAGTCATAAATCACTCAACTCATACTTACTTGTTGAATACAATAAAATCTATCCTAACATAAACTCTTGAAAAATTTTGCAAGAAGAGAATTCATGACAAGTAAACTTTGACAACTTGTATTTTTGAAACACTTAAACAAAACTCATCAAGGCATCTTAGTGTGAAACAGAAATAATAGATTGCATACAAATAAATAAACATGTGTATAAAGAGAGAAAAGAAACAACACATGTAAAGATAGGTGAATAAAACATACATCATCACATATATATCAAAGATAAACATCAAGTATGTAAAAATGATCATAAGATTTAGGTACATGAACTATGTATCTCCAACAAGAAAGAAAAGAAAAGATATATGTAATCCTTACTACATCCCTCAAAAAGAAACAAACTCTTCCCATAACAAAAATCTCCTATGTCCTAACTCCCCCCCTAAAAGTGACTACTTTCATATCCAAAACTACTCCCCCTTTTTGTCACAAGTGACAAAGGGTAAGAGTGTCAAGTAGACATCTCGTCAGAACTGGAAGAGCTAGCATCTCCATCCTTATCGTCGTCATCATCATCATCGCTAGAACCATCATCAGGTGTCTCAGATGCCTCGGGAGAAGGAGAGGGAGACTCCACAAAGCCACCAAGGCGAGCTTGCCGTTTAGCAATACGGCCAACACGAGTGTTCACCTAATACAACTCTGTAGAAAGTGTATCAAGGCGAGCATCCATGCGCTGAAGTTGCGCCATGATCGCATCCAATGTCACACCTCTCATTGAATTAGAGGGAGTGAAGGTAGAAGGAGCCAAAGGAGTGGGAGGAGCTGCCGAATCAGACCGCCTCGAATGAAACTACGCCTCGCTCCGTTTAACGGTAGCGTAGTCAATGGCACACATAACGAAGAAGTGGTCGGAAGAGGAAAAAGGAATAGAAAAATGGCATAAAATTCGCGTGATAGCAGAAGGAAAGATGAGCTTATCACGGGTAGCCATATGCCTATAAACATCTATAATAGAAAAAAAATGAAGTGTGAGGAAAAATCTATGGAAAGATCCTCAAGAAGGGACAACAGAAACCGAGCACGAGGCTCTGTGATAGAGTTCTAGTAAGAGAGAGGATACAAGACAAACGTCATCTCCATTTTCAAGAATCTAGGACCTTTAGCAAAAGGTTGACATGATGTGAACTAATGCTCACCCTAATTAGCTAGGCGCTAATAGAAAGCAGAAATCATCTCGTCTTTGGACACAGTCTGTAGACGCTCACAACAAGGGTAGTCAATGTGTACAACCCTCGAAACATGAAGTACATCGGATACCAACTCTGGTGTAACTACTATGCACGTACCTCGAACACGAGTATGAAAGAGAGGTACTAAAGTATCAATTCCATGCATGTTAGAGTAGAACTCCTGAATTAGCTCAGAAGAACATGTGTCCGGGAGGTCACACAGTGACTCCCATTCCCGTTTGTGAATGACATTGGGAAGGTTAGTGTCGGTGAAGTACGACAAAATAACTCGGCGTTCCGAATGAACACCTCATTTAGAAAAGTTCTCCGAGAAGTTCTATTGGGCTTTCTCATCACGGAATCGAACAGAGGAGGGAGTAGGATCAGAAGACGAAGAGGCCGTAGAACGTAGAGGGTTCCGGGATGGAATAGACTTACGTTTTGGTGCCATTGACGCATTAATGTAAACTAGAGAGAGAAAGAGGAGGGGGGAAAGAAAATACTCAGAGAAGTTCCAACACAGTTCAAATATAACAAGTATAATGAAAGGAAAGAATGTATGCATTAAAAATGCATGAACATGTGACATAACATATAAAAGACATCATGGGCTCTGCCTAATCCAATCCTACCAGGACACAATCAATTTACACACATCTAAATGCATGATAATACATTTATTATGCTTATGAAATGCAATGTATGAGATTTGAAAACTCATCTAAGCAAAAACCCATCCCAAATTTTCACAAAAACTCAACAATTTTGAAAAACCCCAAAAATTTTCCAAAAAATCAAAAACTTAGGTTTCAAAAACATGAAATGCATGTAGAATGAAAGAAAAAAAGCTTACCAAGGCAAGAAAACTTGAAAAAGCTTGAAGAAACCTTGAGGAGAGAATTTGAGTGAGAGAAAGTGAAAAAATGAGGTGAGGAGACAAAGCTATCGAGAGAGAGATCGAGAAAAATGAAATCCGGATCGCACAGAACCTATTTATAGAACCTCAGTAAATCTCGACAGATATAGATGTCGAGAGGTGTCGAGATAGGTATCGAGAAATACAGGCGTCAACAGATGCAGCTGTCGATGAGGTGTCGAGGAACCAAACATCAGACACACAAAAGAAGCTCGATCGATCCACTAGCTGTCGAGAAACTATTGAGGTCAGGAGGTTTCTCGATCGATCCAAAAGCTATCGAGAGGTGTCGAGATTGTGATAAGATGCAACTGAAGAGCTCGACAGATAAGCCAGGTATCGAGAGGTGTTGAGAAGGTATCGAGATGGCTTAAAAACAGGTTTTTAAAGAGAAGAAAAATGCAGATATAAATGCAATCAAACATGCAACTCAGCTAAAGATCCAACCAACATTTTAACCTCTCAAAATCATTTCTCAAACAACAAAGAGTTAAGCATATAGCTCCAAAAACACACATACACACTAAACAAGTCTAACCAATTTTATATTTCAAAAACAAGTTAAGATAGTTTAGTGAGCATACATCAACACATGTTAACCTTGTGATGACCAAATCACATTGTACCTGCACATGTGTCAAGAGTAACAAGGAATATTGCATGTTGTGTGTGAAAAACATTGCAAGATTAGAAAACTTTCTTTCAATGGCCATTTTAAGGTTCACACGAACCGATGTACACAAATATACACTGTTTTCGTATTTTTCTAAATTTTTCAATTTTTTATTTTTTTTATTTTTAAAACAAGACAAAATAGCTAAAATTGAAAAACTAACAACCAAAAACATGTAAAACAAGCAATGCATAAAACTGGACTGACTCAAAACAAAAATGCAAAACACATAAATAATGCAAAAACAAAAACAGATGGAGAGACAGAAAAAGTGATTAAATCACTTGGAACCCTTTTCCTTTCACACATTGGAAGAACCTTTCCTATTCGCAAACCCTTGAACCGGCGGTGAGGGGAAAGAATTAATACCGTTCAAGTTCGAAAAGAATATAAGGGCTTTGAGAAGATTTTCGAGAGGAGCAAACGAGGACAGAAACTGCTTCTGGTTTCCCGATGCCAACATGCTGTTGCTATTTTAAGTGGCTAACCACTTATAGCAATTCGGTCGAGTATAACCAGCTGCTCTACAGTGATGACAGAGATGCTGCTTCTTTTGTTTGGGCCTTTGAGAGTTGGCCTTCTTAGTCCTAGGGTTTTTAACTTCCTTCTTATCCTGCTTAGGGGGCCTGTCTAAGATTGATTTACCCTTGTCTATGTTCTCAATTTTAACATTATTGCTAGGAGGAACAAAAACAGTAGCACTAGAAGAAGAAGTGTTAGAGGAAGAGAAATCATACCCTAAACCTGTTCGATTTGAAGCAGATTTTTGAATACTGAGCATCTCATCAAGCTTAGCACTTGAAGTCCTTTCTAGTTGAGCTCTAACTTGGAATAGTTCTGCCTCAAGCTTCTTAGTCTTCTCAGCAAAGAAGTTATTTTCAAACCTTAGTGCTCCAATAGTTTGATTTGCTTCATCAAACTTTGTGGAAAACTCTTCACGTTCAAGCTCCACATCACTAAGCTTCTTGGTGGTCAACCTATACAGCTTCTCGTGCTTTTCTAAGATCTTGTATAGCTTAGCATAGGCTATGTGAATGTCATTTTGATCATTTATCTTCTCAAACTTGGATTCTACCAATTCCTCTTCTTCATCCATATCTTCAACAATCCCTTCAGTAGGATTAACTGTGGCAGTGAAGGCATTCAAGATTCCGTCATCCTCATTGTCGGAATCATTTTCAGGCTCGGTGTCGATTAGTGTAATAGCAAGTGCCTTGCTTTTCCTAATTGTCTTGAGGTATGTTAGGCATTCCTGTTTCATGTGATCGAAGCCTTGGCACCCAAAGCACTTAGGTCTTGTAGGAACAGTGTATTGATTGCTATCTTTGGCATTCTTCTTCCCTTTGTCTTGGCCCTTGAACTGAGAAGAACTGGATTACCTACGGTTCTTATTGAAGCCTTTCCCGTTGGTATTCTTCATAAAATTCTTGAATTGCCTAGTGATGTACGACTTCATCTTAGAATCTTCATCATCTGAAGACTCTTTTGTTTCACTGTTCTTGGCCTTCAGTGCCATGTTCTTGCTCTTGCTCGTTTTTCCGATTTTAGACAAACCCAACTCTTAAGTCTGTAGATTTCCAACAAGCTCTGTCAAAGAAATTTTACCAATATCCTTTGATTCCTCAATTGCAGTGATCTTGGCATGGAATCTTTTGGGCAGAGATCTGAGCACTTTTCTTACAATCTTGGGTTCTGGGATAGTTTCTCCAAGATTAAAGGCAGAGTTCACTATGTCCTTGAGTTTAGCATAGAACTTATCAAACGATTTATCCTCCTCCATTTTTATCTCTTCGAAACTTGAAGTGAGCTTTTGAAGTTTCGAATCTTTGATAGCCTTTGTTCCCTCATAGGTTGTCTGAAGAATGGTCCATGCTTCTTTCACAGTTTCAGTGGCAGATATCTTCTTGAACTCCTCATTTGTGACTGCACTAAACAACGCATTCAGTGCTCTGTTGTTGAAGTTTGCCGCCTTGATCTTTGCTTTATCCCAATTGGATGGCGCTTCCTTTTGCTTGGTCTAGCCAATCTCTACAGCTTGCCACACATTCTCATCTAGAAACTGCAAAAAAGCTCTCATGCGTACTTTTCAGTATGCATAGTTAGTCCCATCAAATAAAGGAGAGATAATAAGAGATTGTCCTCTATCTATGACAAACAGGGGTCAATGGATCACACACAAAGATTAAAACCTAATCAGAGTGTGCCTGCTCTATACCACTTGATAGGCCAAAAACGTATTGACCCCTTGTGATGAATTAATTGATTAATTAGCCAAGTTCAATTAATTAACCAATTTAACATGCAAACATGTGGTAGCACAGACAAATCACCAATAAACTAAAGTACAGCGAAAAATAAATTGACACAGTGATTTATTTACGAATGGGAAAAACCTCCAAGGCAAAAACCCCACTAGGTGATTTTAAGGTTACCACTCCTGAGAATCCACTATTATCACAACAAGCGATTATAAGTAAAGAAATCTCAGTACCTTATACGAACCTACAGTTGAACCCTTATCCCAATACTCAATTGGACTTGTTCTGTAGTGACAATCTCTCCTTTTGATGCAAGGCTCCTAGTACGTGACTAATCAATTGTGCGGATCCCAGTATGCGACTTCAATCACCAACTTGAGAAAGATGTTGGCTGCAAAGTTCTTTAGTTCATCCTCACAATGAAGAACAAAAAGATGCTTGGTTACAAAATCCTACAGTATAAAGACACAACAGTTTCTTCACAAAGAGATGAGCAAGGGCAAACCCTATCTCCAATCACAAATTGCTTGAACGGACTTTGCTCAATGCCTGTACAACTTGTGCTTACTTTGACGGCTCTTAAAATAATCCTTTTATATGTCTAGGGTTATGAGAACAGAAGGCCCAAAGACAAATCCACGGATTGGAATCAAAACAGAACTGAAAATATGTTTTTCTTAAACCTTGATAGATAGAGGTGTCGAGGTATTGTCGAGCAGCTGTTGAGCCACGGGGCTGGAACAGCTTCTTAAAGCTCGATAGATGTAGCTGTCGAGCTAGCTGTTGAGCTTTAATGATGAGCACTTCTTAGCTTATTTTTTGGACAGACTTGCATGACTTTAACACTTGATCTTGAAACCTTGTTTTTTGAAGTATTAAAAATATCCTAGATCTACCCAATTACAAGTAAAGTGTGTTTTGTCAAAGGATTAGCCAATTACATAAAAAGAGCAACATATGTTCATATCAAGTGAACCACATATGTCCTAACAAATAACATGCCTAAGTGAGAAATAAAAAGGTCCAACCAAAACAATATAACAAAGAATTCTAATAAAATCAATTGTTGTTGCACCAGATTAGAGATCTCAGTAATTACTAATTCATACATGAAATGGTAAATGGCTAAATGGATCAACCTAGAATTTAATACCATCCTACTTTCTAGTTTCCACAATCTCTTTTAATTAAGATGTATTTTCCTTCAATTTCAACAATACTAGAGAGTGATAGGCCAAAAATGTATTGACTCATTTTGTAAAATAATCAATTAATTTGCCAAGTTAATTAATTAGATTTAATTATATGCAATAAGCGTGGTATCACAAACAAATCACCAACTAATGTTAAATGCAGTGAAAAATAAATTTGACACAGATGATTTGTTTACAATGGGGAAAACCATTGAGGAAAAACCCCATGTGGTGAATTTAAGGTCACCACTCTCGAGAATTCATTATTATCAAAATAAGCGGTTATAAGTGAAAGGAATCCCAGTACCTAATACCAACCTACATTTGAACCCTTATCCCAATACTCAATTGGACTTGCAATGTAGCGACAATTTCTCCTTTCAATGCACGAATCCCAGTACGTGACTAACTAATGAGGTGCGGCTCCTAGTACATGACTTACTCCTTTGCACGGATCCCAGTACGTAACTAATACATTAATCTTAAATAAGATGTTGGTTGCAAATTTTTTCAGTTCATTAACATGAAGATTAAGAAGCTCATTGGTTACAAAACCCTTGGCGCAAAGACGTAATAGCTTCTACAGAGAGAAAGATGAACTAGGGCAATTTCTGTCTCCGGTTACAATCTGTGTATATGGATACAACAAAACCTTTTGCCACACTGAAACGGCTCTTAAAATAATCCTTATATATGTCTAGTGATGTGAGAAAAGAAACTCTACACAAATACACTGGGATAAGCGTGTAACAAGATCTGGAAATACTGATTTCGTAGTTCTCGATAGATACAGCTTCTGTTGAGCTTCAACATTATTAATTCTCGATAGATAGGTTCTGTCAAGACATCTGTCAAGATTTAATGAACAACACTTCTTCACTTGTTTCTTGAATCAACTTGCATGACTTTAACACTTGACTTGAACAATATGTTTCTTGAAGTCTTAAACCATCCTAGATCTACCCAATTACAAGTAAATTGCGTTTTGTTGAAGGATTAGCTAATCTACATAACATACGTCTCTAACAAGTTCCACATATGTCCTAATAGAGAGGATATAATCAATAAAAAATGAAGGAGAGAAGATATAATTAAGGGTAAATGCTACACTGCAACTAAAGAAGGAGACAAACCTTGGCATATATATATCTCCCAAATTCAATCAATATTTTCTCCTCTTCTTTAATGGTAGATTTAGATCGGAGTGAGAATCATTGTCAACAAGGGTAAGGGCTATTGAAGATGAAATACTAGATTTTTGAAGACAACAAATACATTCTACTTTGACTCCGCACCTTCTAAGCTCAAGAGAACGGTTGTCTGTCACTTCTCCCAATTCATATGTAGCCTCAACGTGACTGTAATTAGATGGATTTGATTCATTCAAGAGCTTCTGTAATTTGAGATGTGAGCTAGAAGATACCCACAATGTATTAGAAGCATCACAACCTATGTTAATCCAATTAATCCAAATTTTTTCAAAACCATTAATGGAAAGGTAAACTGTTATATAAGTTTATGGCTGCAGCCCTAGTCCAAAAGCAAAATAGACGGCAAAAACATTTGGAAATTTGCACCAACATGGAATGATATGGAATTTCCAACACTTTGATGCTTGGAATTCAACCACCTTGGAATCTTTGTACCTAGTACCATAAGACCAAGTTTATCATAAAGGAACAAATCTCTACTTAATATGTTGCTTCTTTCTCCTTCACATAAATTTTTTCCAATCTACATATAATTAGGAAATTCAACAAATTAAATTAAGAAAGATAGTTAAAAAAAATTGTTTTATTTTTTATTTTTTATTATAACATGAAAAAGAGAGACCTGATCCAATAATCTGCTTGAGGATTGTGCATCTAATGACATGCACTTCGTTGCATCTACACGTTTTATAAATTGTGGAAGCCACAAAATTTGTCGTAGCTGCTTGCAATTTCGTATATCAAGGCTTTCTAACGTAGTAAATCTATGTAGGCTTTCAGGGATGCTAACAATATCAGTCCAAGATAGACTTAGAACTTTCAATACGGGAAAGTAATTGGGCTTCATCAAAAATTCTAATTTGATTCCACATTCATAGATATACAGTTCCTTTAAGCTTGGAAACCCATTTTTGGAAAGTCCATAAAAAAAATTACATGGTGGTCTCAATTTGGCAATGTCAAGAGATAAGACCTTAAGCATTTGCAATTTGTAGATGCTGTCTGGAAGATCCCTTAGTTTGTGGCAACCTCTTAACCACAATCCAGTAAGCTGAGTAAGATACTGGATTGATGAAGGCAACCCTTTGATGCCACTCTCTAATAAAATTAAATTCTCTAAACGTTTCATTTCTTGATGAATATTAGGGAATTTCTCAAGCATAGAGCAATTGCGAAGATTAAAGCCTTTGAGTGATTTCAACCTGAGGTTGTTTGGAAGATTTTGAAGACTCTTACAGCTTTGGAGGTCCCATAACTGTAGCCTATTAAGAAATCCAATGAACTCATGAACCGTAACTAATTTATAACAACGAGAAAGGATCAATGTCTCTAGGTTTGGGGCACACAATTCATGAACCGTAACTAATTCAGAACAAAAAGAAAGGTCCAATGTCTCTAGCTTTAGAGTACACAATTTAGGTAATTTTGTAATAAAGTCACCCCAAAGTTTGAAATGTTTTAAAAATTTAAATTGGATACCCTATAGATTAAAAAAAAAAATTAATCAAAATTTAGTTTTGGCCAACATTTTAAAAAGTTTAAAGAAATTATAATTCATAAATACTAATAATGGGGCTACCCCAACTCATATTGAGTGTAACAAGTTTTTGAGGACAATATTTAGATGGCTAGGAGGAAAAAGGAATTTATGCCATTCAAGTAACTGTAACCCATTAGGGAGATATTGAAATTCTTCACAAATGTGTACATTTTCAACTAAAAGAAATTTAAGATTTCTTATCCTTTCAAAAGGTTCACCTTGCAATTTCATGGTTACCGATTTAGGTGAGTGCAATATCATTGCTTGAATTTTATCAGTCCCCCTAATTGAACAAAGAATAAAAAAAATAAGTTCGACTATATAATTTTTTAAAAAGCATAAAAATTTTGAAATTTAAAACAAAAAAATATTTGGAAAAGGAAAAGTGAAGTAAAAGAACTTGTACCATATTTCTAGTTAGCACTTCATAAGCATCCTCATAACACCATATCTAGCTACAATTTTCAGGGTTTTCAGATTCTTATTGAAGGATTTCCCTGCCCATTTGTTGTAACAAGTCATGCATCAACAATATGCCATATTCATCAACAGTTATGAGACACTTATCGATAAGTTTGCGAATACCATAATGTGGATATAAATTGCAAGTTTCTAGTTTGTAATGTAATCCTCCTCAAATCCCTTAAAAAAACAAGCAACATTGAGAAAAATATCCTTTTCAGTTTTTTCCAATCCTTTATAACTTATTTTGAGCCTTTCTTTAATTTCTTGGTGAGGAATTTTTTTGTGCTTTTTGTTAGGTTCTAAGATCTTTAGATTTAAATGTATTAGAACACTAATTTGTAATGTTGGAAAACCATGATCAAAACGTTTTAGTCTTGTTTAGACTACTCAAAGTATGTATCATTTATGTAAAGTTGGAATCGAGTTGCTGCAGAATTTACTGTGCAAGTCTGCCTGGCTCGATCGATCGAGAATTAGACTCGACCGATCGAAAGTCGTACAGATTATTTTTTACAGAATTTTTCAACTCAGCCCAACCCCGTTTTACGTGTAGGGTTTTATGATTTGGCCTAGGTATAAAAGGGAAAACCCTAATCACGTTTTTAGACATTGTTGTTGCTGTGTGTGTCAATCTTCTGTGCGATCTAGAGGTGTTTGCCTTCACACATACTTAGGGTTATCAAGGATCAAGATCATGTCAAGAACTTGATGATCATTTAGTTGCTGCAATCAAGAGCTTAAACAAGCAGGAGTGCTTGTGCTTGCTGGGAATCCAAGAAAGAAGTGGTCCGTGGACTCAGAGCTGTCACGTGGTAGTGGTAGTAAGTTTCCTACTCGATGTAGCAATAGGATGTTAGTGGTCTAAGTTGCTATTGTGTAAATTTCAATTCTTTCATAGTATATTCAGTTTTACCTTGAGGATAGCTAGGTTAAATCACCGCAAGGTTTTTTACAGGTTTGGTTTTCCTGGGTCATCATATCATTGTGTTCTTTATATTTTCGTTACTTTGCATGATATGATTGTTTTATGTTAACCTAGATCTGCATAATTTACCTAAGTTAATAACTTGGCTAAATAATTATGTTAAACTGATTATTTTAAGGGGTCTAAAAACGTACAATAGGTATTAGAGTGGGTAGCTCTTTTGTTGAAGATATTTTGATCTTTGAGCTGATCTTTGACCTTAGTTGTCATGGAACACGGACACTTTCTTGTTATTCCTCCTCACTTTGATGGGAATAATTATGCTTACTGAAAAGTCAAGATGAAAGCATTCTTGAAATCTATTGATGAGAGAGTCTGGAACTCCGTTGAATACGGATGGGAGAAGCCCACTACTACTGTGAGTGAGTGGCAAACTTCTTAGAAAGAAGCAACAGCTTTCAATAGCAAAGCCATGAATGCTATCTTTAATGCTGTTTCTATGGAGGAATTTAAGAGAATCTCTAATGTTGAGATTGCTCATATTGCTTAGAATATCCTCCAGACTGTGCATAAAGCCACAAAGGCTGTTAAAATTAATAAGTTGCAGCAATTAACTACTAGATTTGAAAGTATTAGGATGTCTGATGATGAATCTTCTGATGAATTCTATGCTAAACTTAATGACATTGTTAATTCTGCATACAATCTGGGAGAAATCTATGATCAACCTAAAATTGTTAGGAAGATTCTTAGATCCTTGACTGAAGACTTTAGACCCAAAGTGACTGCCATCACTGAAAGCAAGGATGTGGACTTCGTTCCTGTTGATGAACTTGTAGGATCTCTTCAGTCCTATGAGTTGGATCTACTTAAGACTAGCAAATCCAAATCAATGACTCTTAAGTCTGTTGATGTGAGTGGATTTGATGATGAGCTCTCTGCTACAGAGATTGCATATCTTGCTAAGAACTTTAGAAACTTCTTAGGAACAACAACAGAAGAGCAAGAGGTAAGAACACTGCTGAACCTAGAAATTTTAGGAGGAATGATTCCACTAGGGTTAATAACATTGATAAATCTAAAAAAAAGTAGGTTAACCTTCTAATAATTCAATGAGACAACAATGTTTTGGGTGTTAAGGGTATAGTCTTGTGAAATCTGAATGTCCTACATACTTGAGGTCTAAGGGTAAGACTATGGTTGTAATCCTTAGTGATGATGAAGTTTCTAACAATGAGTCTGGTAGTGATGAGGATGGAAATTTCATTGCTTTCACTGCTATTGCTGTAGTTGATGAAAGTGTTGCTGTTGAGGAGAACCCTTCTGATGGCGAACTCTTCGAGGATGCAGATCTTCAAGAAGCCTATAATAAACTTTGCAAAGTTGCTACAAAGGATGCCATGAATGTTGATCTAAGCTTAAAGAAAATTGCATCTCTTGAGCTTGAAAAGGAAAATTTGCCTATGAAATTGTTTGATGCTAATGAACTGTTGAATAATGTGAAGAATGAGAACATGCTTTTGCTTGATAAAGTTAAGAATTTGGAACATGATTTATCTGTTACTAGAGAACAAATTAATAGGTCTGCTAGTTCCAAACTTGATCATATGCTGAGTGTTCAAAAGTCTCCTTTAGACAAAATTGGGTTAGGTTTTGTAGAAAGCATCTCTATTTTCGAAACACATTCCACAAACTTTGTTCCTTCTTCTGAGCCCCCTATGTGTGAGGTTGTCAAACCTATAGAAGTCATACCTTCGAGAAAGATTAGGGTTGATCTT
The DNA here is from genome assembly GCA_032878915.1 of Castanopsis chinensis. Classification (NCBI taxonomy): domain Eukaryota; kingdom Viridiplantae; phylum Streptophyta; class Magnoliopsida; order Fagales; family Fagaceae; genus Castanopsis; species Castanopsis chinensis. Next base: position 3,403,164 of record JAVQMG010000122.1, on the reverse strand, counting down.
CAAGAGTCTAAACCTAATACTTCTAATCTTTCTAAGGGAAAGTTGCATGATAGACCTGCATGAGTTTGTCATTTTTGTGGAAAGTTTGGGCACATTCGTCCAAACTATTTTAAGTTGCAAGTTGCTAAGCGAGCAAATAAACCAAAAGTACATGTGCCTCAAGAACAAGATCCTATGATACTTATTGGTGAGTTGATAAAGGCTTTAAACCTTTATTCCAATTCTAGAGTTAGAAATCATCCTAATGTGAACAAGAACTCCATTGCTCAAGGTGCATCTAAAAGGCTCTGGATGGAAAAGGCTCAATCTAAGTGAGTCTTTCTGACATGGTCCTTGTGCTTCATTACTTATCTCTTTGGAACTAATTTGCGTTGTTGTTTTTATTGTCTTTGTTTTTCTAGGATTTGCATTGCATAACATTCATGCATTTCATTCTAGGTTGTTTTTGCCATTTTCATCAATTTATTTATTTTTTAGAATGAAGCAAAATGTGTTTTGCATTTTTTTTGGATTTGATATCAAGGTTGGTCATTTTATCTTTACATGACATGTTTATGTACCTTGTTTAGCTTGGATGAGCTTATTTTATTGCACTTTACTAGTTTGAGCTTTGTAGTGCATGTTGTGTGGGAAGATGTTTGTAATTTTTGATCACATGATCTTGATCTTGAAATCACATGCTTTTGATTGTCGGATTTGAACTTAATGAGAAAGGCATAAATAACTATCTCACCATTGTTTATTAGCCAATCATGAACACCTTAGTGCATATCGTAAGATTTTGTGCTCAAGAAAGTGTAGCATGTGCACAAAAAAAACATAAGGTGTAGTCTCAGTTTAAATGCTAAAATTGGTGTGTACATTATCTCAGCTAATTCTTAATAAATTTCTGATAAAATAAAATTTGTGTGTATATTATGAGGCAAATCAAGAAACTTACATGATTGCAAGCTTTTATTCTAGGAGATGTGAGAGTTATATGATGTAATTCTTTGAGGGATTGTCTCTTTTAATTGTATGTGATGGATTTTGTAGAAATTGTGCTTAATTACTATTCACATATCACCTCACATGTCTCTCAAGCTTTTACTAGTTGCACACACTACACAAGTTACTATTTGCTAAACTTTGTACATGTTATTGTGTGTGATTTTGATTGGCCATCCAAGATTGAAACTTCCTTGAGTTTAAATGCAAAATGTGTCTTGAATTTTGAGATTTTAAGGTGAATTGAGTGAAAATCTTAATTTTTGGGAAATCTGGGCTTCAATCTTGTGTTTTTGAAAAGTATTTCATCTCATATTCTTGCATTTTATTCATAAAATTCTTTATTTTGAGTTTCCGCATAAAAATGCTTTGTTTTTCAAAAAATCTGATTTTTCCAGAATTTTAGATCGATCGAAGTTGTTTCTTGACTGGTCGAAATTGCGATTAAAATTTTGGTCAACTTCTGTCTGTTTCAATCGGTGCTCGATTGCTGTTGGATCAATTGAACACTTTTTCGATTGATCAAACCTAACTTTCGATCGATCAAAAATCGTAGAGGGAGTTTTTAAAATTTTGAGTTTTCTCACGTGTTCAAGCACTTTTCAAACTTTTTCAAACTCTTCTCTCTTTATCCGATCTGTCCAAGCTTCCACTCAAGATTTTTGTCATTTTCCTCCCTTTCTTTTGCAAGATTTTTGTTTTCCTTGGTTGGTAAGACCTTTTTGCCCTTCCTTTTTCATTTATTTTCATTTTTCATGCATTAAATCATGCATTTAGAGGGAAATTTCAAACCTAAGATTTTTTGAGTTTTGTGTTGATTCAAGCTTTTTCTTGAGAAACTAATCACTGGGTTTTTATTGAAGGACGTTATAAACATGATTCTTGTGACTTAATTTGATCAATTTGATAGTTTGTGAAAAACCGGAAATTCTAGGGCTTGAAATTATCTAAATTGGGGATTTTGTTCAATTAAGTTTAATTTGATGAAATTGACTTGTTGAATTGATTAATTTGGTCATTTTAATGTGTTCTCTATCTTGTTTAATGATCAATTGGTCAATTTCTTTAAAATTTACAAGTATTTTTTTCACAATGTTGGGGTTTTTGATATAAACACTATGCTCAAGCAAATTTTGTGATTTTAAAGTTACATTGAACTTGTTCTCATTGCATTAGAACATGCATCATGTGTTGATTTCATTCATGCATCATTTAGATTGTTATTTTCTATATGGTTTTGTGCTAACTTGCACTTTGCCCTTGGTTTTTTCTTGTTTTCTTTTTTGGTTCTATTTTGCTTGTTTGTTCTTTCTTTAGCATCATGCCTAGGAAAACTAGAGCCCATAGGACATCCTCCTTTTCTTCTGCTCCATCTTTTGAGAGTGAGAGATTCTTGAGTGAGAAACACTAAGTGACTTTTGGGACACTTAATCTGAAGAGGAATATTTGGGCTGAGAGAAAAGTTCTTTTAAATGAGATAGATCTCGAGGTTATGAGGAACTTTGAGCGTCAGGGTTGGTTACCTTTGTTGGATATATCTCACCCCCCTTCGGCTACCTTGATCAAAGAGCTCCACTCGAACCTTTCTGTTCATTCCTAAGATTCTGGTACTTTTGTGAGGAGTTGGATTCGTGGTGATGAGTACACCATTACCCCTTTGGTAGTAGCTGCTGCTCTTGGGGTGCCTCTTGCTTAGCATCCTGTCTATCCTTATGATGAGCCTCCTCCCCTAGACGACATCATGTCTTACATCACTGGATCTTCTATCCAGTAGGGTTCTGATTCTCGGATCACTACTGCTGAGCTCACTAAGGTTCACTATCTTTTCTTCCGAATTGCTTGTCATTCCTTGTGGCTTGTCATTCCTTGTGGCCTATATCTCATCTGCATACTATCCCTATTGAGCGATGTGTGTTTCTGTATGCACTTGTTATTGATGCTCCTATAATTTTTCCTCATCTGTTTATTCGTTCTTTGAACAAGGTTCATCGAAGTAGTTATACTGCTTACGCCCTTTTCTTCCCCGTTTTTATTCACCGAATTCTCTTACATCTTGGTTTAGAGGAGTTTCCAGTGTCTGAGCCTGTTCATATTATCGCTCTTATAGGTGCCACCTTTCTTAGGCAGAGGACTGCTCAGTTGAGAGCAAACTCTAAAAGTCCTAAGGTTGAGTCTTTGGGTGTTGTACCTCCTCCTCCTCTTCCTTCTCCTCCTTCCTCTACAGGTGATACTTCAGCTGAGGCGTCTGACGATCCTCCTGCTGCTGCTACTATTGATGTTCCTCTGCTTTCTACTTCGGATGATTCAGACATTCGACGTATGTTAGAGACTATCATGACCATTCAGGCAGCTCATGGTCAGCTTTGGAGGACATGTTTGATGAGTTTCATTCTTTGCTAGCAGATTTGGAGAGTATTAGATCACCACCTCCTTTTGATGATGAGTGAGTACCCTTTGGCAATTTGTCACAAAAAGGGAGAGTGCATATGGTGTAGAGAGGAGTTTTTGTTGTTAGGGGGAGATTTTTAAGTTGTTTGGAGCTGTGGAGTTTTTAGATTGTATCTAGGTGATTCACTTTGTATGTATCTTTTTGGCTCATGATGTTTGTGTTAGGTTGTCCATGATAGGGGGAGATATTTTATTTTGTTTATCTGTTTCTTGTTTCACATTGTGCTACATTGTTTATTGATCTTTATACATGAGGTTATTCATGATATATGTTTTGTAGTTTATGTTTATATGAAATCAAGAAGTTATATTTCACTTGTATTTTTCACACATGCGTTTATGTGTTTGTTAAGTGTTACAGGAATATACAGGTTAATTCAGTCGTGCTGCTGTCTACACTTGCAACTGATGGATAGTAGTTAGGTTGAATTTGTTATGTTGGGCTTTGTATTTGTATTGGGTTGTTTATATGTAAAGTTTGAGCATTTTGTTGTGTTTGTGTTTTGTTATGGATTACCAAAGGGGGAGTTTGTTAGGTTCTAAGATATTTAGGTTTAAATGTATTAGAACACTAATTTATAATGTTGGCAAACCATGATCAAAGTATGTATCATTTATGTAAAGTTGGAATCGAGTTGTTGCAGAATTTATTGTGCAATTCTGCCTAGCTCGATTGATCGAGAATTAGACTCGATTGATCGAAAGTCGTGTAGATTATTTTTTTCTGCAGAATTTTCCAACTCAACCCAAGCCCGTTTCACCTGTAGGGTTTTATGTTTTGCCCTAGGTATAAAAGGGAAAACCCTAGCCACGTTTTTAGAGGTTGTTGTTCCTGTGTGTGTGAATTTTCTGTGAGATCTAGAGGTATTTGCCTTCCCACATACTTAGGGTTATCAAGGATCAAGATCAGGTCAAGAACTTGATGATCATTCAGTTGCTGCAATCAAGAGCTTAAAGATATACAAGCAAGAGTGCTTGTGCTTGCTGGGAATCCAAGAAAGAAGTGGTCTATGGACTCGGAGCTGTCACGTGGTCGTGGTAGTAAGTTTCCTACTCGAGGTAGCAATAGGATGTTAGTGGTTTAAGTCGCTATTGTGTAAACTTCAATTCTTTCATAGTGGATTCAGTTTTACCTTGAGGATAGCTAGGTTAAATCCTTCTCAGGCTTTTTACCGGTTTGATTTTCTTGGGTCATCATATCATTGTGTTCTTTATATTTCTGCTGCTTTGCATGATATGATTGTTTTGTATTAACCTAGATCTGCATAATTTACCTAAGTTAATAACTTGGCTAAATAAATAGGTTAAATTGGTTATTTTACGGGGTCAAAAAACGTACACTTTTCTAATGCATTTTCAATTCTTGTATACTTTTTCCACACAAATCAGAACCTATTATTATTAGTGCTAATGGAAGACCATTGGCATAATGTATAATTTGCTTTGCAACTTCTGAATAGTCTACCCCTAGTTTATTCATTCTGAAGGTGTGCAGGCTGAAGAGTTCATAAGCTTCACGTTGATTTTATTCCTTAACCTCATAAACTAGATGATCTTTTCCAAGAGTGGTTAGCACTTGTTTGTCTCTTGTTATTATGATAATTCTACTTTCAGAACCAAACCAATTATAACTTCCAAGAAAATTATCTATCTGGTTCGATTTATCCACGTCATCAAGAATTAAAAGAAGCCTTGTATGACAAAACCTATCCATTATCAGTTCAATTTCTTTAGGAAGACTGTCCACCTTTAAATATGGGTCTTGTAATATCTTAGAAAGAAGTGGCTCTTGTAGTTGGATTATGCCATTGGTTGTCCATGAGTTTTATCTAACATTCTCTAGAAAACATCTCTTATCAAACCAATCAAAAATTCTATTATAAACAGCTTTTACAATTGCAGTTTTACCTACTCCCCCAAGACAATGAATCCCTAGCATGCGAACACCATTTGACTTTGTATCCAAAAGCAATTCTATCTCCTCGACACAAGAATCTATTCCAACTGGATATTTAGCGACAAATAGTTGTGTCTGATTTGGTATGGTACTTGATATCTCTTTTATAATTCTTTTGATAAATTGAGTTTCAGATTCAAAGCAACAGCCAAGCACAAAAGCAACTACAATTCTTATGAAATGCTTTCTCCCACTTTTCACTCTCTTCCCCTTTCCTAGAATTTGTTCTCAATATTTTCCTCTATACTAATGTTTATTTATTTATTTATAGTCTTATTCTCAAATTGTTGCTTGGTAAGCAATTAAGGATGCGATTATGAGATTTTCGCTCCTTCCAAGCATGACAGTATTTCAAAAACCATATCAAAATGTAAACAGAAAGGGAATCCGCGAAGAGGAGGCAATCTAGAGTGAACCTATGGGTTATCTCTTGTTTATATCCTACTCAGTAAATGGACATAAAATTGAGAGGTGAAATCATTTACCTTGAAGTGTATATCCTTTATATATTAATTTAGATACGAATGCTCGTTTACTTATGTACGACAAATTTGAAGTTTTAACATGTGCTAATTTTGAGTATACAATGCAAATCAAGTGGTCTATGGGATTACATGTTATATATATATATATATATATAGAGTAAGAAATTAACAAAAGTAATATTAAGAGTAATTTTGTTTCATGTTATGGTAAAGGAAATTACTAATTATTTAATTACTAACAATTGAGGAAACATGTTTTGTGATGTTAAAACATGGAAGTATGATTATGATGAGATTCTTATGAAGTTAAGAAGTTTTCAAGACTGAGGTTTTTCAATAGATAATGTAAAAAAAAAAAAAAAATCTATTCTAAAGAAAACAATTGTGGGTTCCAGGCTTCTAACTAGCTAAATTAGGAAAGTTTTTTATTATTAAATAAGAGATCTGAGGTTCAAACTTGGCCTAAATTTAAAATCAATCGGTGTCTTGTTGTGATAATAAAGAGCTAGTAATCATCATGAAGCAAACTCTATAGGATGAAATTGTATCTTATCTAGCCAAAAAAAAAAAAAAAAAAAAAAACATTTTCTAAGGAAAATGTTTTCTGAATCTAATGAGATATATCTTTAGAGAAAGTATAAAAAATATTTTTCAAAGCTATATATCTAAAGATTTTTTTTATAAAGCTCATGAATAACTGTGTGTACATGCTCAAAGAAGTTTATCTTGAAGTGTATTCACGTATTAAGCAAATTTTCTAATTTTCATGTATTTATGCATTCTTTATAACTCATACCACCTAACCCCTTTTATTGAGCTCTGTTAGCTTACCTTCTTTATAAAAATAAAAAATAAAAAAAATCAGTGAGCAGGTTTTATGCAATAGAGTAGTAGCTGGAGCCTTAGTTGAGTTTCATAAGAGCTAGTTTTATTTTCAATTAGTTTTTACTTTTCTTTTTAGTAGTTTCGCGCTTAACTTTGTAGAGATGTTTGTATTTATGAATCAATATTTGGGCATTGGAACTTTGGATGTAATAGGGGATTTTAGTGTGTGAACTTGTGGTATATTCCAAATTGATGATGTTTGTTATAATTTGGAGAAAAACATTAGATAACCTATTTATCAACTAACAAATACACAATTTTTTGTTCACAGGTTTACTTTGGTTCATAATTCATATTAATATCAAGCTTAAGCTTGGTATTGACATGTTGGCCATGGTTGCAAATGTGGAATTCATTTAGATTGCGAGTCATGACAAATTTTTTATTATAAAAAATATCTTATTCTGAAATTTTTGTTTGGCAAGTGATTATAGATATGCTTGTGACTTTTCCTCTCTCTTAGCTTCTCAAAAAACCGAATCAAAATTTATATGGAGAAAGGAAGCAGCATAGAAGAGGCAATCTAATTAAATTGGATCCAATGTTTCTCTAATCTCTCTTGTTTATTTCCTATTTAGTACATGTACATAACATTGTAAGGTGAAATCATTTACCCTTTTAGAAGCATATATCTTTCTGTGTTAATTTAGAAATCAATATTCTTCTACCTACACATGATGAATTTGAATGACTTGAGAGTAACAAATATATAATTTTTTTTCTCTAAAACATAAATGGGAGAAACTCTTATTTGGTTACATTATTTGATCTTCCATTATTCTATTTCCACTGTTGAGTGTTGACCGTTGTAGCTTAAGTAGAAGATATTAACTTTTTAAATAAAAATACTTTGTCAAAGTCTTGTAGCTGAATTGATACCTCCCTATGTACAAAGTATTTAGGGGTCTAGGAGAAAAAGAGTTCGAGCTACGGGATTATCAATATGTTGTTGAAATATCTTTTTCTCTTTGAAAATTATCATCAATAAAGGTTTTAAAACCTTTGTCACGTAAAGCTTGATATAAATGACCGGTAAAATTATTGCAAGTATCTTTCCCTCTAAAGCTCAAGAAAACGTTATAGATGAATCGGGCAGTGGAAGAACAAGATCGTCTTTCGTTGATTTGCAGTGCCATCGGAATCAATGAGCAAAAGAACTGAGAAAATATGGAAGGGAAGAAGAGAATGAAAGAAAGATGTGACTAAAAATGGAAATTAAAAGAGATAAGAGTGAAGAAAGCATATACGTATTGAGGAAACAACCTTTCTTTTATATTTACATGACTGGCAGTGTCCATAAAAGTAAAAACCCCTATTTAAAAACTCTATTTAATCTTTACATGAACTTTCGTTCCTTGACTAGCAGTGTCCTTAAAAGTAAAATCTCTATTTAGTCTTTAGTCATACACGAACTTTCGTTTCGTTCCTTCATTGGTTGTCCCTAAAAGCGACCAACGCGTTTTCAGTTTTTAAATCCAGGTGGGAAGGTATATCCGTATATGCTTTGAGCACCATCCAAAGAAACTATAAGAAAGTGCAAAAAAGTAAAAGCACTAAAGCCATGAAGCAAGTTAGCCACATCATATGAGTTTGAAGGTTCGTACTTCTAGGCTAAGGGTATTTTGATTTGAATCCTATAGTAAAGTGCTTGGTGATAGGTTTGCTGGGTGGCTAAAGGCTTCCACTTCGAAATTTGGTTATTGTGAATTTTTTGGTTTTCATTTGATTTTTAATTTGTGTTTGAATTTTCTGTGTTCCTGAATTCATCTTTTGTTTTTGTGTTCACCAAATGCGATTTTCCCTCTCTTTTTTTAGTTAAAATTGTAAAATTTAGATGTTGATGCTGATGCTAATTGGCAATTTTTAATACTGATAAAAAAATTATTATTATCTTATTAGCCGTATTAGAGTTTAGAGTGCACCCCATGTGCCAAGTTTGCATAAGGGCAAAATGGTAATGGTTTTTTATTTTCAAGGACTAAAATAGGTACTTCAAAAAAATATGAACTAATAAATTGAAAATTGGCTCAAAATATAGTGACCAAAAGTATATTTTCACTTTAAAATTTTAAGTTGGGTTGATTTTTGTGTCTATGCCAAATTTTATTTTTATGTTTTTGTGTTTGATTGATGTGAAAATCTTGGGAATGTTCCTACAATTTTTTTATTATTTTAAAATCGAGAAATTAAATATCAATGCTTTTTCAATTTAAATGCAAATGTGAAATTTTTAAATAGAAATTAAATATTTTATTATTATTTTATTTTCCACATAAGCTTCAAGAGTGTCAATTATGAAGTTTGTTAACCACGTAGATATTTTTCATCAGTGAGTTGACAGTAGTAATTAAATTAACTGCAAGTTGAAAAAGACAGGGACCGAATTGATTGCTATCAAAATGTGGAAACCAAAATGACAATGAAACCAAAATGTTAAGACCAAAATGATATTTTTGTGCGAAGAAAAAAAATATTAGCCTGTACTTCTTTTCAGAGAAATGCAAATTTTGTGCAAACAATTTTTAAAACAAAATGTTTATTATAGACAGAGAAAAAAATTAAAAAAAAAATACCACAACCATATAAATGCCTATTGATTTGTGGGCAAAAGATAAAGGAAAATAGAATTAAGGTGTAAATGCACTTTTGATTTTTACATTTTGACCAAACTTCTATTTTGATTCCTACTTTTTCATCGTTGGCACGAGCCAAAGATGCTCATCCTCAGCCAATGTTCTCCTTCCTTTCCTCACAGCTAGCTCACTTGTAAGGTCCGGATCCAGTCACGTCAACATTCATACTTGTCTTGACTGGTGTTGTTCTGTATATTAAAAAAAAAAAAAAAATCCAGTTTGCACGAATTTTATTCCAAGTAGTATATAATATAAATCAGCCTTCAAAAACAAAAAATTCATATAATTCTATAGTTAATGAGATTTTTCAAATTAAACTTTGTTTTTTGGTTAAAACCAGAGCATTCACATAAATAAGTTCCAAAAAAAATCAAAATCTTGAGGAAAAAAAATGGCACTCTCCCCTTCCCCTTATACAATGCGATTTATTTATATCACAATTTAAACTTATAATTACTCTATTATATATTCATTTAATGGAACGAAACTGAGATTCTACTTAGCACTGACGTTTGGAGGTTAGCACGAACGTCAGCACTTACGTTTGAACCTTTATTTTTTTATTTTATTTTTTCTATAGTAGAAGCCACTGCGGTAGTGCGATCCCCTGCATTCTGCATGACGAAATATCATATACAAAGCCTATATAACTAATATAGAATTTAATAAGGAAATATAACTTCAAAAACAAAGGAACTGAGAGCATGTCTAAAAACAGTTCATGAAAAAGTCAAACAAAGAGCCATTCATTTCACCTTTATTATATTGGGGAGCCGGTACGCATCCATGACCATGAGACCAAGACAGTTGAGTTGCTGATTATGTATTTAAGGAACTCTGTTTCCTTTGTTTGACAGTTAGAAATACACTAAGATAGTCTAACTCTCTGCTTTTCTTTAACCAATTGACCCACTAATCATTTGAAATTATCTCTGAATGGCTCACAAAAGCAAGATTTTGATAATTGGAGGGACGGGATACATTGGAAAATACATAGTGGAGGAAAGTGCGAAAGCTGAGCACCCCACTTTTGCATTGGTCAGAGAAAACTCAGCTTCTAATCCTGAAAAGTCTAAGCTCATTGAGAGCTTCAAGAGCTCTGGAGTGACACTTCTCTATGTATGTACAAGTCTAGTCCTCCACAACTTGCGTGTGTTTAATACTTTGGCTTAGTATATTGATCTTGAAAGTCATGTGATTGTTTCACAGGGAGACATATATCATCACGAAAGCTTGGTGAAGGCAATCAAGCAAGTTGATGTAGTGATCTGTGCACTTGGATCACCAGAACAGATAGCCGATCAAGTGAAGATTGTTGCTGCCATCAAAGAAGCTGGAAATATCAAGGCAAGGCGTATATCTTCCTAAAAGCTTTTAATATTTTTCCTGATTTAGTTCTAACAAGTTTTGACCTTTGTATCAAATAGTCCTTGTACTTTAAAATGATTTCCTCAATCCCACTATTTTTAAAATTGTTTCAAAAAGATATTTATCACCATAAAATAATTATATGAAAATTACGGAAGTGGAAAATGGAATTCATGCCATGTCATAGGGTCCACATCCTCAAATTGACCTCAACTGCATTAATTTACTTCTACCAAATGGTGGTAATGACTTTTTTGAAAGCATGTTAAAGCAAAAGTCATAAGTTGATGACCAGACATGCAATTTAACTTGTTATGTTTGCTGTTTGGCTAGTAATTCTTGAATTAAACTAGAAATTAAGAAACTTGCATTATAGACAATGAAATATTGGTGGGTTTCAGAGGTTCTTCCCATCTGAGTTTGGAACTGATTTCGATCGTGTCCATGCGGTCGAGCCAGCTGCACATTTTTTCGGGGTCAAGGCCAGTGTGAGGAGATCAATCGAGGCTGAAGGAATTCCATACACCTACCTTGTGTCCAATGGCTTTGCTGGCTCCTTTTTACCCAACTTTGGAAATATACTTACAAGTGCCACAGCTCCTCCTATTAATTGGAGACGGAAACCCCAAAGGTATTAGCATAAAATTCAATTATCTTTCTCTTTAAACTTGTTGAGACTTTCTCATTTGCTTATGTATGTATGTGCGTGCATGTGTGTGCCATTTACTAGATGTAAGTCAACTAGATCAACTAATTGTAATTTTCCATGTTGACAGCAATTTTTGTCAAGGGAAGATATTGCAACTTATACCATGAAAGCTGTGGACGACCCAAGAACCTTAAACAAGATTGTCCATCTTAGACCCCCTGAAAATATTTTGTCCATCAATGAGATTGTCTCCTTATGGGAAAAGAAGATTGGCAAGACCCTTGAGAAGACTTATCTTTTAGAGGATCAACTTCTGAAGAAAATCCAAGGTTAGTAAGAACAATTTCACCTCTCAATTTATAGTGTTTGCTTATAGATCTAATTTGGTTTGCTTATAGTGATGATTTTTTTTTTAATCTAATTTGTTAGGATACACCTTATTACCTCATTTGTAATTTGGAAAATTATTAGGAGAGTTGAATTCTCTTCGTCATTTCTTTGTACTGTTAGTCAAACCAGTTAACCGTAACACGAAAGATTCACATGCTAGAGACAATGCTAGAAAAAATTAAATAGAAGTTACTATGTTCACATTAGTTGTATCTAAGAAGCTGTATTTGACTATTTGTTTGGATGACTGACTCGACTTCATCAATATTTATTAGTGCATAAATTGTTTGATTTCTTATTGAAAATTTTGGATGGTATAAATATAATAAAAAAGGAAATAATTCTCCTATTGATTTGAGCAGTTCTATGTACTAGCCAGAAAAATGTTAAGAGTTTCATAGATGGTTGGACCATCTGATGCTTATTTTTGCTCTTTTACAGAGTCTTCTAGTCCTTTAAACCTCAGCCTATCCGTTGTTCACTCTGCCTTTGTAAAGGGAGATCTTACAAACTCTGAGATTAGGGCTTCCTTTGGCGTGGAGGCTTCAGAACTTTATCCAGAGGTGAAATACACCACTGTGGATGAATACTTGGATCAATTTGTCTAAAACTTGGAACATTCTTTTGTGGCAATGGGTTATCTTACAGTGTACAATAAAAATAAAACATCTGTCGTCTATGTGGCATTTGTTACTTGTTAGTTATGCCTTTGTTTGTGTCGTGTAAACCCTTGGATTGGGTTCGTAATTTGTAACTTTGTTTTCAAGTCAATATGTTAGTCAAATTGTGCTTCTAGTAAAATCCTTATTATGAGGTTCTTGTTATCTTGTAGCTGCCTATCTAGTGATAGAACATGCTCATAGCTTCAAATGTTAGCTGCCTATCCAATGTTAGCTCATTATTTGTGCATCGAGGGACTTTGGATTATAAGTTCATCAATTATAAGTAAATGAGTAATGCTACATCCACATAATAATTTAGAATATTTTTACAAACAGACATTCACTAGAAGCTGCATGGTACAAAATTTTGGAGCATGTTTATGAAGTTGCTTCAACTCCTATAGCTCTAGGAACATGATAGGTCACATTACATTATAGCATATATTTGACATACAATTCTCACACAAGGAATGATAGATCAGATCATGAAAGAGAGACTAATGGTGTCATTGAATTTGTGGAAGCTTATGTCATGATATACTACAACTAATTAGTTATGAGTTGACTAAAATCAGGGTAGTTTTATATTCAATTGGCCCAAAATCATAATTAGCTATCAATTGACAAAAATCAAAATCTAACTACAACAAAAACTAAAGATGACTCGTTCTGTTTTTTCCAACTCCTACAAATTCAAAATTATTTCTCCTTTCCAATGCTAAAACCCACCATAAACATGAGTCAAGCATGGCTCTACTTGGGAACTACTACTCAGTTTAGGTCCTAAGCTCTGAAAGCTCAACAAATTCCTCAAGTTATCTGCCATAATTGTGAACAAGAAAAAGACAGTTAGACAAAGACACAAATAGAGAGAGAGAAAGATGCATGTGTCACTTTACTTCCAGAATAGAATCAGTGACCATAAATTTTCTAGTAGCAGATTTAGGTGCCCTTGATGGAGTAGTAGAATTTCCACCTGAACCATCAGACATAGGGCGGAGCCAGAAATTTTGGTTTGGAAGGGCTAAGTTGTTATGCTAATATATTAGTTAAGACAAACCTCTACATATACACACACACATAAATTAATTGACGAAGAGAATTTATCATCTTCTAAATTTTAATGAGTATATAAAAGTCATGCATTTCTTCTATTAGACATGTACAAAAATTTATCATTTTCTACATAGTTTAATTTGTTATACCTCTTAAATTATATGATTTTAATATAATTTCTCTTTCTTTTAAGAGCATCATTGAAATGACTCAAAATTTGGGAGGGCCAACTTCAATTTTTACATGCTACATTTTTTAAAATGTAAATAATATAGGTACTTTAAGATAATTTTTTAAAATTTTGGGGGGGCCTTGGGCCCCCATTCTTGTGTGGCTCCGCCACCGATCAGACAATTCATCTAACTTGGGAATTTCAATGGAAGATTACATCAACCATTGAGGAGCTTCTGCATGTTGTAGGCATAATAGTTTTAGCCTTTCCATTGTTCGTAATTGAAAATTTTAGCTAATAAGAATAATCAAGAAATACAACTTATCAAAATTGAAAATCAAGTTCTCAACTGTGGCATAACAATTTTAATTGTGTTCCTCCTTTCAACAGCAATCGTCACTAGTGGTACTTAGTTCTCATTGTATTACCTCCAGTTCTAAATGGACATTTTATATTTTAATTCCAATTTCCAAGTTTATTTTTTATCGAAATCAATTGGCATCTTAAGTCAAAAACATCAGTGCTTTAAAATGACTTCACTAGCGAAATAAGACAATTTTAGCAAGTAATAATCAAGCAGATTTCCATTGCATTACCTTTAAATAGAAAATTCAAGACTCTTAAATCAAGAGCAAAAAACACCAAAAGCACGGTGGGTAGAGAGAGAGAGAGAGAGAGAGAAACCTGCAAAATTATATTGCAATTCTTCACATAAAGGGACTAAATCCCAGCAAAATTATAATGTAATAGAATCAAAAAAGAAAAGAAAAAAAGTTTGTAATATTTGAGTCTACGTAAAAGGAATTTTAGTCATAAATGATGCAATTTTCATGCTCCATAGAGCTAGTGGTCAACAGGTTTATAGTGAAATATAAAGCAAAAAATCAACCAATATTGTGGTAAAGCTTTTATTGATTTAACTACAGTAAATGGATGTTATACTTGAAAATGAAGCGGATATATCATAGAAATTTACGGTACACCATAGGATAGTATAAAGTATCGTCATCTTTACAGTTGAAACTCTGATTGAGAAGAGTTCAACCAAGTAGAAAAGTTAGCCAAACATGCAGTGGATCAAAAAGCTGCAAACATCTATCTAAGACATTATATTGGACAAGAGGTCTAAGGCAGTTAACAACACAAAATCCTCACATTTATGCTTAACTATATTGACATTTGACAAGTTATCTAGGACTGTCCCTAAAAAATATTTACAAACTTAGAAAAAGAAATGGAAAATCAAGAATAGAGGAAGTTTTTTATAGAAACAAAATCCCCAAAAAAACAAATCATGTAGTTCAAAGAAAAAAAGTTTCAAGGACTATAAAACTCACTTCCTACTCTAAATCATTACCATCAGAAAAAATCCTGCTAATTTCAAGATAATTGAGTCTGCCTCATTTTAAAAGCCCAGATGACCTTTGCTGAAAATGAAAAGGTGAAATAAGAAATTTCTTATTACCGTCTATGATGATAATGACTGATGAATCAAAAAATGTCAATTGGTATTTTTTCTTATCCTCAAATCTTAAGTTTCTCCATCTCAAATAATATATGGTTATTCTGGTTGCTACTATAATTATTTATTACAAACAAGTGATGCATCTCAAGGGCAATGGTAGTTTGGCCTGATGGCAATTCTACCCTTGTGGCATTTATCAAGAAAGAAAATTCTATTCTCATGGTAGGGAAAAAAAAAAAAAAAAGATTTTCGACAAAGTTTTGGCTTAGGATTAAGCAATTGACCATCAATTTATAAGAAGAGTGCACACCATAATACTATCAAGGTACCTATGTCAAAAACAAATAGGGCATGTGTGTATGTGAGAGTGAGATCAATTAAGTTTTTGTTTGGAGTTGAGTGGCTGTCAAAGGCATAATCTTGCATGAACTCATTGATCCTAACATCTAAAGACAAATTTCTAATATGCCAATGTATGCATTCCTTGCACATTTTGTTGTTGCCAATCAATGACCTCAATGCATTACCACCATAAGTCATGACTTAGCATAGATTTAGGAAAAGCAATGATAAGAAATAAAAAGAACTAAGATACAGCTTCCATATTGTGTTAATGGTCAACATTTCCAATGAGATAGTACATTTGATTTGCCCCTTGTAAAGTTAGGGACAAATATAGCATTTGTTAATACATTAGTTGCATGAGATGTTTTGAATTTTGTTCAAATCTAAAAGTAGAAACAAGGATGAGAAAGGTAATTGTGATGACACTTGATGCATCTTTCCTAAAATTTGTTTCTTCTAAATGAACAAAATCTTATGGGAGAGAGATAATTATTGTTAAGCAAGTTAGAAAGTTCAACCACCAAGGAGAACAGCCATCTAGAGATAAATTTATTTATTTAAACAAACAACATGAGTTACTTGGATATAAGGTTTTACCTGGCTGAATAAGAGGTTAAGAACCGTGGAACCAGAAAAAAATATTAGCTGAAGCTTGAAGATTTCTGTATCACAGTGGACAATGCTTGCATAATTGCAACAGTAAAACTTGACAGGAAACTAGAATCCTTGACTCGTTGTATGGAAATTCTTCCGAGTTGAAACTAGTGCTAAACCTAAGCTACCATAGCCGGGTAAACGTGATAAGAAATTTTTAAATAGTATTTAATGAGCAATCATTTATGAATAGTACAAATAAAAAATACATTCATACAAAATATTACAGTCTCAAAAACTAACATTAAATTGTCTAATATGATTAAATAATATGTATGAATATTATCAACAGGGCAATATTAACATGGAAAATTAACATTATAAATGCTTGATATTTTAAACCAAACGTTGCTTGCAACATGAACAAAATCAACAAAAAGGGAAAAAGGGAAAAAAAAAAAAGAAAAAAGAAGAAGAGAAATAATAGTAAGAAATATGGAATTTCCATAAGTAACCTCTTCTCCACACTGTTTTTATGTACAAAATGGTAAAAGGCACACACATTGTTTATGCTGGAAATAAAATCATTACTATTTTATTCATAACCATTATTACCTACCTTTGTACTATGTATTCCAATAACAAGGCGAATCCTCAAGGTAATACAATTTAGAAACCACACGTCAATGTTTTGTACAAATCAAATACTTGAAGGGAAATTAGTAAGATAGGCCAAAGATTCTTAGAAAATTACTACAATTAAACTCAACACAGTAATTGAATAAGCCATAATCAAACAAAGCTTTGACCAAAATATTTGGGAAATCAAAAGTAATCCAATTAATTTATTTCGAAAGATATGCAGGTAGGAAAGAGATGAAATGGGTGTCCATGGCATCTAAATTACCTCCAAAGAATTTGAATAAGTTGGTGGATCCATAATATATCCAAGATACATAACTACATTCTTCCAAAGTGTTGGGAAATTTAGACCCCAGTTAATAGAATTAACAAGTTTTAAATCTAAGTTATTAATTAGATTTATTATGAATAAACATTGTTAAAACAAACAAACATCAATATCATGTTATTATCATGCACAACAGAATAGTAATAAAGCAAGATATGATGACTTAAGAAAACTAATGAAACAAACTAGTTTCACAGTAAAAAACCTAGGGGGAAACCTCCCCGAAAAGAAATTCACTATAGTAAAGAGAAGATTCAGATCTAATACAGAATCTTTGTCTCTATACTCTACAATCTCCCGTATATGAACTTACAGTAGTAACCTTCTACCGCTTCAGAACCTCTAGACTCTTCAATATATGAACACCACCCTTTTGATGCAGAGATCTCAGTATGTGACTAACTCCTTTGTATAAATCCTAGTACGCGACTAGCTCACCAACTTGAGGAAGAAGAATGTTGACTGCAAAGTTCTTCACTTTATCAACAATGAAGATCAAGAAGCACTTGGTTACAAAACCCTAAGGTACAAAGACGCAGTAGCTTCTTTCAGAGAGAATAAGCACTCAGTCACTTTTTCATGAGTTCTCCTTGTATTCTCTTAGGTGATGGCCTTTAAAATAAGCCTTATATATGTCTAGGGTTGTGAGAAAAGAAACCATACACAAATACATAAGCATGGGCGAAAAATCAAATTTGAAAATTCTGATTTTGTAAATCCTGATAGATACCTTATTTGCCGAGTAGTTGTCAAGCTTCAAGCTTAGACATCTTTTTAAATCTCGATAGATACTAGCTGTCAAGTTAGCTGTTGAGCTTTAAAACTAGCACTTCAATACTTGATTTTTGGACATACTTGCATGGCTTCAACAGTTGAACTTGAAACCTTGTTCCTTGAAGCATTAAACACATCCTAGATCTACCCAATTATAAGTAAAGTGTGTTTTGTCAAAGGATTAATCAATATATGATGGCATATGTTCCTAACATGAACCGCATATGTCCTAACACAAAGGACAGAAAACATGTTCACAGTTGCTAATAATAATAAAAAACATTTTCTTTTCAAGTATAGAGATTCATTCTATGTCTCAAAAATAAGTACATCACATATCATAGAACAAAGACTTAGAGTTGTACCGATTGTATAAGTACAAACTACATCAACATAATAAGATAAATTCAAAATAGCCCTAAAGGACAGAAAGATCAATTTTCGGCAAAAAAAACTGAGGACAAAGGAGTCTCATTAGCAGCCATAGTTGTTATGCCAATAGTGATGAATATGCAGTACAGCCATCCTTATTAATTCAAATATTACCAATTAATAGAAAAAAAATTACATATAAATACCTCTGGCTTGTATATAAAGAAACTCTTCAACCAATCAAGTAGAATTAGATTCTTCCATAGATCACACCCAAAGTCATTTAGGAAACCTAGTAACTTAATTTTTGGCAAACCTATCTTGAATGACCTGCCAACCTAGAAAAGTATCATAGACTTAAAAGGTTCAAAGCAAAACCCCCCCAGTTCATTGTAACAGCACAAATGGTTTGCTAGACATTTCCCTATTATTTACTTTAAAGTTAAACACCAATAAATACTTAGGAAATCTAGAACATTGTAGACTTGAAAGGTTAACCAATAAGAAGGATGGTTTATACACATCTCTCCATTTCAAACATTGGTTAGAAACTAGGAAGTGCAATGAAGATTATACATATGTTAAGTTTGTAGTTTGTTTCTCTGGGCTCAAATTTAAAATCTTTATTAGACATTGGAGCTCTCTTGTTGTCATAAATTAGTTACGGTCTGATTAACAAAGCCACTCTTGAACTGAGACCTACTCTTATGAATGAGAAAGCTCTCATACAAAGGAAAAAAAAAAAAAAAAAATCAAGCCAAGTCATGCAATAATATTCTTAGCTCAGTTTACTTTTTTTTATATATATATTCCCTGCTTAGTTCAAATTGTCTTTTACAATTTGAAACGCTAATACCCAAATCAGACATAACAAATCTGGTAACTCCATCATATGCATGATCTACTCAAACTTCTTAGTAAAGTCAAAAACCTTTAATTCATAGGTTCTAGTGTACCCTTTTAGAAAATATGATTAAATCCACTTTCAAAGAGTTGCATTAATTCCTGGAAAAGAACTTGGTACAATTCTAAAGCTACAAAATCTCCACTGTTACAAAGGCCAAAGTCTAAGTAATACAACAAAGCCTAATTAGTTGAAGAATTTCATAGAGCACTAAGCTTGGGTTTAGCTCATTTAGTTTTTCAATCCAACAATCAATAAAAATACACATTTCATTCATAGTAAAAGGTATAAATAGCATGCTTAAGTGAAAAAGAAGGTCTAAAAACCATATAACAAAGAACTCTTAGAAGATAAATTGTTGTTGCACTAGATTAGAGATGTCAGTAATTCATATCATGCATGAAATGATAAATTCATAAATGGATCAACCTTGAAATTGATATCATCCTACTTTCTACAAACTCTTTTGATCAAGTTTATTATCCATCAATTCCAATTGTACTAGAGACGTATCATCAATAAAAATAGAGGAGAAAAGAAAATAACAAGGGCAAATGAAACAACCGAAGTAAATAGGGAGACAAACCTTGTCATAAAATGCAAAAGAAGTCGAACACTCAAACAGAAACAACAAAGGAGTGAATAGTTCCAAGGCAATGCTCAAATGGAGGCATATTTCTTTCAAATTCAATCAATATGTTTTGCTCTTCTTCGATGGTGAAGTCAGATTGGAGTTGGAATCATTGTCAACAAACTGAGTCCCATTGAAGATGAACCCATATCCATTATATGCTTGATTAAAGTCTTTACTTCTTCATACCAACAAAAACTTCATATGCTCTGGAGTATCCTGTTAGTAATCAATACTTCATCAGTTGGGTCTTTTTTTTCCTCGAGCACTTAATCAATTTATATGAGATGCTGTAAACTTAAATAAATGGTATGATTAAATACACTTAAAAGGATTGCATAAAATTCATGGAAAAGAACTTGGGTACACTTCAACAAGCTACAAAAAAATTCGGCTGTTACAGAGGCCAAGTAATACAACAAAGCCTAGTTAGTTGAAGGATTTCACACAGCACTCAGCTTGGTTTGACTCATTCAATTTTTCAATCTGACAATCAAACAATCAATAAAAGGGTAAACATTCCATTTCATAGTAAAAGCTATAAAATGGCATGTCCAATTGAAAAACAAAAAGGTCAAACCAAAACAATATAACAAAGAATTCTAAGAAGATCAATTATTGTCGCACTAGATTAGAGATCTCTGTAATTACTAATTCATACATGAAATGCTAAATGCATAAATGGATCAACCTAGAATTTAATACCATCCTACTTTTGTTTCCACAATCTCTTTTAATTAAGATGTATTTTCCTTCAATTTCAACTATACTGGAGAGGATATCATCAATAAAAAATAAGGGAGAGAAGATATAATTAACAGTAAATGCTACGCTGCAACTAAAGAAGGAGACAAACCTTGGCATATATCTCCCGAATTCAATCAATATTTTCTCCTCTTCTTTAATGGTAGATTTAGATTGGAGTTAGAATCATAGTCAACAAGGTTAAGGGCCATTGAAGACGAGATACTAGATTTTTGAGGACAACATATACATTCTACTTTGACCCCCCACCTTCTAAGCTCAAAAGAACATTCGAGGTCCCATTCATATGTAACCTCAACGTGATTGTAATCAGATGGATTTGATTCATTCAATAGCTTCTGCAATTTGAGATGAGATCTAGAAAATACCCAGAGAGTATTAGAATCATCACCTAGCACAATCTCATTAATCCAAACTTCTTCAAAACCATTAATGGAGAGGTAAACATTTAATGCATAGTGTGAGAAATCATCAAATGGATGCTTCTCCAGTCCAAAAGCAAAATAGACGGAAAAAACATTTGGAAATTTGCGACCAACATGGAATGATATGGAATTTCCAACACTTTGATGCTTGGAATTCAACCACCTTGGAATCTCTGTACCTGGTACTATAAAACTACGCTTATCCCCATCATCACCGAACAATTCTCCAATTAATGATCGTGGATCCACAAATATGTCGCTTCTTTCTCCTTCACATAAAATTTCTCCAATCTGCATATAATTAGCAAATTCAACGAATTACATTAAGAAAGAAAGTTAAAAAAAAAATTGTTATATTTTTTATTTTTTTTATTATAACTTGAAAAAGAGAGACCTGATTCAATAATCTGCTTGAGGATTGTGCATCTAATGACGTACACTTCCTTGCATCTACATCTTTTATAAATTCTGGAAGTCTAAAAATTTGTCGTAGTTGCCGGCAATTTTCTATATTAAGCCTTTTTAATGTAGTAAATCTGTTTAGGCTTTCAGGGATGCTAACAATATCAGAGCCAAATAGCTTTAGTGCTTTCAATACGGGAAAGTAATTGGGCTTCATCCAAAATTCTAATTCACTAATACACAGTTTCCTTAAGCTTGGAAACCCAAATTTGGAAAGTCCATCAAAAGAATTACATGGTGGTCTCAATTTGGCAGTGTTACTACGTAAAACCTCAAGCATTTGCAATTTGTAGATGCTGTCAGGAAGATCCATTAGGTTGTGGCAACCATTTAACCCTAATTCAGTAAGCTGAGTAAGATACCCAATTGATGACGGCAACTCTCTAATGCCAGTATGAGATAATTCTAATTTCTTTAAACATTTCATTTCTTGATGAATATTGGGGAATTTCTCAAGCATAGGGCATGCGAAAAGATTCAACTCTTCAAGTGATTTCAACCTGAGGTTGTTTGGAAGATTTCGAAGACTGCCACAGTTTTCAAGGTCCCATATCCGTAGCCTATTAAGAAATCCAACAGACTCATGAACCGTAACTAATTCATAACAATAAGAAAGTTTCAATGTCTCTAGGTTTGTGACACACAATTCATGAACCGTAACTAATTCACGACAAAAAGAGAGGTCCAATGTCTCTAGGTTTGGAGCACACAATTTAGGTAATTCTGTAATGGAGTCATTCTGAAGTTTCATATGTTTTAAAATATTAAATTGGATACCCTGCAATTTAAAAAAAAAAAAAAATCAAAATTTAGTTTTGGCCAACATTTAAAAAAGTTGTAAGAAATTATAATTCATAAATACTAATAATCATACCTGCTTAAATATTTTCTCCATTCTAAAGCAACTACTCCAACTCATGTTGAGTGTAACAAGCTTTTGAGGACAATATTTAGATGGCCAGGAAAAAGGAAGTTTATGCCATTCAAGTAACCGTAACCCATTAGGGAGATATTGAAATTCTTCACAGATGTGTACATTTTCAACTAAAAGAAATTTAAGATTTTTCATCCTTTCAAAAGGTTCACTTCGCAATTTCATGGTTACCGGTTCAGGTGAGCGCAATATCATTGCTTGAATTTTATCAGTCCCCTAATTGAACAAAGAATAAAACAAATAAGTTCGATTATATAATTTTTCAAAAAGCATAAAAATTTTGAAATTTTAAACAAAAAAATATTTGGAAAAAGGAAAAGTGAAGTAAAAGAATTTGTACCATATTTCTAGTTAGCACTTCATAAGCATCCTCATAACACCATATCCTGCTACGATTTTCGGGGTTTTCAGATTCTTGTTGAACGATTTCCCTGCCCATTTGTTGTAGCAAGTCATGCATCGACAATATGCCCCATTGATTAACAGTTATGAGACACTTATCGATAAGTTTGCAAATACCATCACGTGGATATAAATTGCAAGTTTCTAGTATATTTGTAACGTAATCCTTCTCAAATCCCTTGAAAAAACAAGCAACATGGAGAAAAATATCCTTTTCAGTTTTTTCCAATCCATCATAACTTATTTTGAGCTTTTCTTGAATTTTTTTGTGAGGAATGTTTTTGTACTTTTCTAATGCATTTTCCCATTCATGTATACTTTTTCCACACAAATCAGAACCTATTATTTTTAGTGCTAATGGAAGACCATTAGCATAATGTATAATTTGCTTTGCAACTTCTGAATAGTCTTCCCCTAGTTTATTCATTTGGAAGGTGTGCAGGCTAAAGAGTTCATGAGCTTCACATTGATTCAATTTCTTAACCTCATAAACTAGATGACCCTTTCCAAGAGTGGTTACCACTTGTTTGTCTCTTGTTGTTATAATAATTCTACTTCCTGAACTAAACCAATCACATCTTCCAAGCAAATTTTCTATCTGGTTCCATTCATCCACGTCATCAAGAATTAATAGAAGCCTTGTATGACAAAGCCTATCCATTATCAGTTTAATTCCTTTGGGAACATTGTCCACCTTTAAATACTTGTCTTGTAATATCATAGAAAGAAGTGTCTCCTGTAGTTGGATTATGCCATTGGTTGTCCATGACTTTTCTCTAACATTCTCTAGAAAGCAGCTCCTATCAAAACGATCAAAAAATCTATTATAAATAGCTTTTGCAATTGTAGTTTTACCTACTCCTCCAAGACCATGAATCCCTAGCATTCGAACACCATTTGACTTTGTATCCAAAAGCAATTCTATCTCCTCCACGCGAGAATCTATTCCAACTGGATATTTAGCGACAAATAGTTGTGTCCGATTTGATGTGGTACTTGATATCTCTTTTATAATTTTTTTGATAAACTGAGTTTCGGATTCAAAGCAACTGCAAAGCACAAAAGCATAAGAAGCATTTGATGTGTTAGACTATATAAAAATCTATACTATAATATATATATATATATATATATTCATATGAATTTTGGTCATCTCTTAATTGTAAGTGGTGGATACTCACTTTCATATGAATCTACCAGTTTTCTACATCACCCACAATAAAACCTTTATAGCTGTAGTAAAAGTTGTGTTCCTACACTTTTTCCTCAATTTAAGCACCCAACTTATGAAATGCTTCCTCCCACTTTTCGCTCATTTCCCTTTTTTCTAGAATTTTTTCTCAACATTTTCCTCTATAATAATGTCTATTTATTTATTGTCTTATTCTCAAATTGTTGCTTGGTAAGCAATTAAGGATACGATTATGAGATTTTCTCTCCTTCCCAGTATGACAGTATTTCAAAAACCATATCAAAATGTAAACAGAAAGGGAATCAGCAAAGAGGGGGCAATCTAGACTGGACCTATGGGTTATCTCTTGTTTATTTCCTACTCAGTACATGGACATAAAATTAAGAGGTGAAATCATTTACCTTGAAGTTTATATCCTTTATATATTAATTTAGATATGAATGCACATTTACTTATGTACGACGAATTTGAAGTTTTAACATGTGCTAATTTTGAGTATATACAATGTAAATCCACTGGTCTCTGGGATTACAAGTTAATATATAAAGAGTAAGTGAACAACAAAAGTAATATTAAGAGGGCGTTTGGTTTGCCATAATATTACGTTATTATAATCTTAAATTAATGTAATCTCAACACAAGAATACAACATTAAACTGTTTAGGAAGGTGATGAAATTAACATAATATGATGTATTTTGTAATTTTAAATTATGGTAATGTTAGAAAAAATAAAATAACCCAAAAATCTTAATATCACATTATTGTAACGTACGCATCATATCAAGGGTACATAACAGCGAACCAAATGCCCCCTAAGAGTAATTGTGTTTCATGTTATAATAAAGGAAATTACTAATTATTCAATTACTAACAATTGAGGAAACGTGTTTTGTGATGTTAAATCACGGAAGAATGATTATGATGAGATTCTTATGAAGCTAAGAAGTTTTCAAGACTAAGGTTATTTCAATAGATAACGTTTAAAAAAAAAAAAAATCTCTTCTAAAGAAAAAAATTGTGGGTTCCAAGCTTCTAACTAGCTCAATTAGTAAAGTCATTTATTATCAAATAAAAAATCCGAGGTTCAAACCCTATCTACACTTAAAATCAATCGGTATCTTGGCTTGATAATAAATAGTAATCATCATGAAGCGGACTCCATAAGATAAAATTCTATTTTATCTAGCAAAAAAAAAACCATCTAAGCAAAATGTTTTCTGAATCTAATGAGATATATTATTAGAGAAAATATACAAATTATTTTTTAAAGCTATCTAAAGTTTTTTTTTATAAAGCAAATGAAAAATTGTGTGTGCATGCTCAAAGAAGTTTATCTCTAAGCGTATTCACGTATTGAGAAAATTTTCTAATTTTCATGTATTTATACATTCTTTATAACTCATACCACCTAACCCCTTTTATTGATCTCTGTTAGCTTACCTTCTTTAAAAAAATAAAAATAGAAAATCGGTGAGCAGGTTTTATGCAATAGAGTAGTTGCTGGAGCCTTAGTTGAGCTTCATAAGAGCTAGTTTGATTTTCATTTAGTTTTTACTTTCCATTTTAGTAGTTTTGCGCTCAACTTAATTTGTAGAGATGTTTGTATATATAAATCAACAGCTGAGCGTTGGAACTTTTGATGTAATAGGGGATTTTAGTGTGTGAACTTGTGGTATATTCCAAATTGATGATGTTTGTTATTATTTGGAGAAAGATATTAGATAAGCTCATAAGCTGTTTATCAGCTAACAAATAGACAATTTTTTGTTCACAGGTTTACTTTGGTTCATATTAACATCAGTCTTAAGCTTGGTATTGACATGTTGGTCATGGTTGAAAATGTGGAATTCATTTGGATTGCGAGTCGTGACAATTATTTATTTATTTATTTATAAAAAATATCTTATTCTGAAAATTTTGTTTGGCAAGTGATTATGGATGTGATTGTGACTTTTCCTCTCTCTTAGCTTCTAAAAAAACCGAATCAAAATCTATACGGAGAAAGGAAGCAGCATAGAAGAGGCAATCTAAAGTGGATCCAATGTTTCTCTAGTCTCTCTTGTTTATTTCCTATTTAGTACATGGACATATCATTGTAAGGTGAAATGATTTACCCTTCTAGAAGTATATATCTTTCTGTGTTAATTTAGAAATCAACATTCTTCCACCTACGCATGATGAATTTGAAATTTTACCATGTACTAACTTTGAGTATGCAATGCAAATCCTTTGATTATTTGGAATTAAATGGTGACAACAAAACTATTAACGTTTTATACTACAAGAAGGCAAAAAAGTAGTAATAGATACATACCCATCCTTGTAAGAGAATCCAGCCAAATAAGTTGCTTTGGTTAAAGCTGCCCTCCAACTTTGAACCTTATCTTTGTTATGTTTTTCTTCATGTTCAGTTAGTGCAATCCCAAACTTTCCATCTTGTTTACGTACTTCTGATGGATTTACTTTGTAAAAAACAGGTAGAACTAATTGGCCATAATTCTTACACTCAAGAATTTTGACAAGTTCATTCAAACACCAAGTTGAAGATGCAAAATTTTCAGAAAATACGACAATCGAAATCATTGACAATTCTATGGCTTTGAGAAGCTCTATTGAAATTTCTTCTCCTCTTTGAAGATTATCATCAATAAAGGTGTTAAAACCTTTGTCACATAAAGCATGATATAAATGACCAGTAAAATTATAACGAGTATCTTTACCTCTAAAGCTCAAGAAAACGTCATACATGTGTCGGGCAGTGGAAGAAGAAGAGTCTCCTTCGTTGATTTGCAGAGCCATCGGAATCTATGAGCAAAAGAATTGAGAAAATATAGAAGGAGAAGAAGAGAATGAAAGAAAGATGTGACTAAGGCTCCGTCCGTTTGGAGAGAAAATAGGGAGGATGGAAAACTAAGAGTAGAAAATAAGCATTTTTCACTGTTTATTTGGAGAGAAAATGTAGGGTGGATGGAAAACCCGGGAGGAAAATTTTCCTCCCGGGCCCACATAAATTTTCCTCCCAAATTGGGAGGAAAATGTGGGAGGAAAACTGGTCCTCTGATGGGGACCAGTTCTGACCAATTTATGACCAATTTATTTTACCAAAAAGCCCCTCCCACCCACCAATCTTGACCAACGTGGTTGAATAAGATTGCTTGGTCAACGTGGCTGAATAATACCTTACATAATGATATTTGGTTTTGGATGGAAGACTTTATATATTAGATTTCCAAAAAAAAAAAAAGGACTCAACTCTTTGAGGTGTGTAGCATGCCTGATCAGGTGCGTAGCATGCCGTTGATAAAAGTTGGACAAATATATATATATATATATATGATGTGGTAAATTTTATATTATTTAATGAGTACAAATAAATCTATTTCTTATATATTTTATAACAAGGGTATAATAGTCATTTTATATAAATTACATTTTCCATCCTTCCCTTTTTCTCTCCAACCGAACAAAAAAGTTTTCCACCCTCTCACTTTTCCACCCCTCCAACCGAACACACAAGAGGGAAAACTAAAATATTTTTCGTCCTCCTACTTTTCCATCTTCCCACAATTTTCCATCCTTCCACTTTTCCACTCCTCCAACCGAATGGACCCTAAATGAAAATTAAAATAGATATGAGTGAAGAAAGCATATCGGACTGTGTAAACAACCTTTCTTTTATATGAATGGCAGTGTCCATAAAAGTAGAAACCCCTATTTAGTCTTTACAAGAACTTTCATTCCTTGACTGGCAATGTCCCTAAAACTAAAAACCTCTATCTAGGGTCGGTTTAGATACCGATTATTGCTGAAAATTGAAAACATTGTAGCAAAATAATTTTTAAATGAGTGAATAATGCCATGAGACTCAGTTCTGAAGTTGTTTTCATAGAAAAAGTATGTTGCGGGTCCTGTGAAAAGTGCACGGGACTCACACAAAAAGGCCAAATGCTAGTCGTGGGCTGACGCAAACGCTATCCAAACGAAGGCTTAGTCTTTACATGAACTTTCGTTCCTTAACCAGCAGTGTCCATACAAGTAACCAACGTTTCCACGCGTTTTGACTTTTCAAATCCAAAGTGGAAATATATAAGCTTTGAGAAACGTCGAAAGAACTAGGTTACCGATTCCAAAATTGTTTTTTTTATTTATTTTTTTTTAAGGAGATTTATTTTTTTAGGGGTAACTTAGTAATTCTGATATTGGGGTTAGTAATATTTAAACCTAGTTGTAACATCTAAATCCTAGCCAACCTAAAAATTTATTTGTGTTTTTCCATCTTACAGCTAAGGGTTTCTAGAAGAGAAGAAGCCGTCCACCCCCCTTGCTCTCTTTCTCGTTTTTATCCTATCTAAGAAACCAATCCGTGTTGATAAATAAAAGACTGAGCCAAAACCAATTATTTGAAGATTTATTCTAAGGACGTAGTCTTTCATGTGTATGTGCTGCATCTTTGCTTTGTGTCTCCACGGTGTTGGATGGCATTGAGACTTGAGGTCCGAGGATCGTAGTGACAATCTTGTTTGGAGTAAATTTTTGGCGAAACTACATTATTAGTTTTTGAAGTTTATTATGTGTGCACAATTAGTCCCACAGGTTTTAAATAAGCACGATTGGTCTTTCAAATTTTCAAAATAAGCAATATAAGTTTTTCTGTTAACCTACGTTAGTAGTGTTATTTACGTGGCTAACAAAAGTCATTTATTTTTTAATGATGTCACATTTTTTTATATTAAAAAATTACGAAATAAATTTATACAAAAAAAAAGAGAGAGAAAGCAATCTGACCCGTTTCGATTCCAACCACTCCTAACCCGATACCAAATTAAACTCGTTTGCAATTTAATTCACAAACCCAAGAGAGAGAGAGAGATTGAGCAGTTCCCTAGCCATCGACGACGCCGCTGGAGACGGTGGCCTCCACCTCACGCGTCCTTTTCCAAACGACAGCCACTGACTGACCCCCCTCCCTGCTTCTCTCGCACAATCACTGACCTGCCTCCCTCCGGTGTCATCTCAAGTATACACTTTTTCCTCTAGTTGAGCAGTCCAATTCCATTTTAGATTTGGTATCTCTCGTCAGATTAGGTCCATGTAAGATTTTTTTTTTCCTTCTATGTTTGTATCTGTGTCAGGTTAGATTGAGAATATGAAATTCTTTGGTAGGAGAAAATTTGGTTATGATGGAGAATGCATAAATTTATTTGCAAATTGCAGGCAATTCGCTGTGAACAATATCAAAAAAGGACAACTCCTTATGAAGTTGTTGATTTAGCAAATTGCAGGTGTGATTTTTAACATGAATACATCAAGTGATTTTGGTCAGGGGTATTTTGGTAATTTTTTAGGTTTCGGGGGGTATTTTAGTCATTTTTTAGGTTTCAGGGGTATTTTGGTCATTTTTTAGAGTTCGAGAGTATTTTGGTCATTTTTTAGAGTTTGAGGATATTTTGGTCATTTTTTAGGTTTTGGGGGTATTTTGGTAATTTTTTGGGTTTTGGGAGTATTTTGGTTATTTTTGTAGTTTCGAGGATATTTTGGTCATTTTTAGGTTTCGGGGGTATTTTGGTCATTTTTTGGGTTTCGGGGGGTACTTTGGTTATTTTTTGGATTTTGGAAGTACTTTGGTCATTTTTAGGTTTCAAGGGTATTTTGGTTATTTTTTGGGTTTCAGGGTTATTTTGGTCATTTTCGGGGTTTTGGGAGTATTTTGGTCATTTTTAGGTTTTGGAGGTATTTTTGTCAATTTTTAAGTTTTGGGGGTATTTTGGTAATTTTTTGGGTTTTGGGGGGTATTTTGGTCATTTTTTTTGGTTTCAGGAGTATTTTAGTCATTTTTTATGTTTTGGGGGTATTTTGATAATTTTTAGGTTTTTTGGGATATTTTGGTCATTTTTTGGGTTTCAAAGGGTATTTTGGTCATTTTTTGGGGTTTTGGGGGGTATTTTGGTCATTTTGTCAGTTTTAGGGGTATTTTGGTCATTTTTAGATTTTGGTATTATTTTGGTCATTTTTTAGGT
Organism: Castanopsis chinensis; assembly: GCA_032878915.1. Classification (NCBI taxonomy): domain Eukaryota; kingdom Viridiplantae; phylum Streptophyta; class Magnoliopsida; order Fagales; family Fagaceae; genus Castanopsis; species Castanopsis chinensis. Next base: position 3,373,218 of record JAVQMG010000122.1, on the reverse strand, counting down.
TGAGGGGGTATTTTGGTAATTTTAGTGGTTTTGGGGTATTTTAGAGTTGGGTGATTTGTAAAAATCATACTTGGATCATAATTGGGTCTAATTAGGTACCCAATTAAAACCCAATAAACATTAATGTTAATTGGGTTTAATTGGGTTAATACCCATTTAACCCAATTAATCATTGGATGGGTTTGGGTCTCATTTAAGTAGGTGGGTTTGGGTTGATTTTGCCACCCCTAGGTCCATGTAAGATTTTTTTTTTTTTTTTTTTTTTTTTTTTTTTTTTTTCCTTCTGTGTTTGTGTTTGTGTTTGTATTTGTGTCAGGTTAGATTGAGAATATGAAATTCTTTGGTAAGAGAAAATTTGGTTATGATGGAGAATGCATAAATTTAATTGCAAATTGCAGGCAATTCGCTGTGAACAATATCAAAATAGGATAGCTCCTTATGAAGTTGTTGATTTAGCAAATTGCAGGTGTGATTTTTAACATGAATACATCAAGTGATTTAATGAAATGAGATTCTTTTTTTTTTTTTTTTTTTTTTTTTTTGGGCAAGGGTACTTTGATACTTAATACTATGCCTGAATGACAATTATAAGTTGCATTCCCAAATTTTAAGCACTTACTGTTTTTTTTTTTAACATTGGTAGAAGATTGTCTTCTTATGGAATGGATAGTGTGCCCAAGTAAGACTAATTAGATTGGGCAACAATCTGAAAAGTGATCTAGAAGTTGTGTCTGACTTGTGTAAGATGATCTAAGACTATAAGATGCAGTTATGCTTATGAGCAGAAATACATCAGTAGTGAAACAGTGGAAGGATACTTTCATCTGCTCTTTGAGATTTCAATAGCTTGAGGGACCGATTGGTTCCTGGACTTTGATATGTAAAGTGTAAAATATGGGCCTTGTTCGGTAGTAAAATAATAGCTTCCTAGACTTTGATTTGTAAAGAGTAACACTAATCTTGGATTGGTCTATACTGGTTTTTACATGTGGTTGTAATGCTCTTTGAGATTCAAAAGTCCATATCTGTATTGGTTTTTGCTTAAGTGAACAGTGAAAATGCTGCCTGCCAGTAATTTGCTTTGGTGAGAAATTCCCACAAGGTAATATGGATTGTGTCTCTTGTCTCGCACTTTATTATCCATCAAAACCTATATATTTACACAGTTCTTAAATTGAATTTTAATTATGTTTCCATGACTTTACAGATTAATATTTCTTATGCGTATTTCCTTATAATGGTGTTAGGTAGCTGAGTAGCAAACATTTGTAAGTTCTGAAGACATAAACCAAGCAATGTTTAGAGATGTTGGCTAAGGAGGAAGATGGTTGTAGAAGAAAAAGATGAAAAAAATTATTCTGGAGTAGATTACAAGGCTTGAAGAGATGAATTTTTAAAGTTCTTCTTCTTCAAGGAATTTTACAAGCGAGAAATTGTAAATATATTGATTTTACGTTGATTTTGTCCCACTAGAAAGATGGGTGATTGGTTGCAATAGCAATGTGGATAGTATTGTGAATGAAAAGTTGCAGAGATTAAAGCAAACATTTCATTCAAATGGGAAGGAACAACTCATAGATTGAGTTTTCTTGAAACTTAGGAGTATATGATTTTATTAGTTGGGTTAATTACGAGGCATTTGAGGAAGTGTTTATTGTGTAAAAGGATATAGGAGGTAGTGGAATTCATTATTTCATAGTTTTTCATGGATTTCAAGACCAGTACTTTTCTGATAATCTGAGATGCTCTTTCATGTTGAGTATAATACAGTTCTGAAGAAATGGAACTTCTGTTTGTTATGTGCCAACATAATGGTGTCATCCATTGCCCATTGGGAGACATGAGAGGTTAACTGAGCATTTGGCTTTTCTAATGGCTAGAAAACTAGCAGCCTTTTGCAATTCTCAATAGAAGAAAGTTTCATTCAATAGCAATTAAGAATTCATGAAGGCATTGTGTGCACTGTGTTAGATTGCATTGTCTCGGTACCCATTATTGTCACTCTAAAATAATTTGGAAGTACCAGGATAAATGAGAAGCCAGCCTAAGATGGGGAAAAATTATTATATACTCCCGGACTACTATAAATGCGTACTCCCTCCTCTCACTTGAATGATGGGTCCCACTAATTAAATTCATGGTGGGATTTACTATTTATGTGAGAGGAGGGAGTACGCATTTATAATACTCCAGGAGTATTTAATAATTTTCCTAAGATGAGTCCCATAATACAACTTGAACTCTGAACAGTTTAACATATCTATTAAAAGACCATTAATAGGGTGCCATATATGGCCTTCTTGTATAAGCACCTCCATAATATCACTAAATCACATCTTTTTTTTTTTTTGGAAGGTGAAACTTATCTTGATTTCAATAAAACACTTAAGAAATTGAAGTACAACATAGAAGGGCAGAACACAATAAATTTTTCTAACATTTAGCCCTATCAATTTGGCGGAGTTGATGAAACATTGGAGGCTCCATTTCATTCTAGGTTTGTGATGTCCTGGACTCTCTAGCCAATTTGGCTAACTCATGAGCCACTTTGTTGTATTCTCTTTTCGAGTGCTTGACTTTCCATATCTCAAAGGAAGAGGACAGTGATAGGATCCCTTGGATGATTGGCCTTAAATCTCCACGGGGCGAGTTTGAGGAAATATCTTGAACAACCGAGAGCGAGTCAGACTTGAGAAACTAGTTTCATCTAAATCTATTGCCTATTGATGGGATAAGCGTGACCATAATCATAAAAGATTGTTAAAAATATGAATTATATTTGAATATTTGAACTGTTTGAGTCCTTGAAATTGCTTATGTGTTTTTGGAACCTATTGTAAATTACAACTTTTGATATATGGAAAACTGATTATTTTTTAATCCATCTATGATATATTTGTAAATTTAAAATATTCAATTTATGTACAACTTATTATTTTCCAGGTCCATTTGCTTGATAGAACTTATTTGGACTTTGGTTACTTATTAAGTTGTCAACTCACCCCCTTTTCCCCTCCAGATTTAGATTGTGAAGAAAATAAGTTTTGGGAATTTTGCTGTTGTGTTGTGAGCAGGGAAAGAAGTGTAGTGATTTTGGGATTAGATGGTCTTGTAATAGTCTTATATTTATTAGCTAATTTGCATTATGTACATGAGGTTTGGATTTTGTTCCTTTCGAATTATTGGAGATCTATTAATATAGAAATTGTTGAGGTATTTTGGATTTATTTGATGCAATTTTTTTGGATAAATTTTAGTTGCAAAGAAGGTCTTGCACACTTGTAAGGTGCTTACTTTATAAGCATGCGGTCTTTGCCACGTGCCTATCTTTCTAGTTGGGTTCGAGGTGTGACAATGGTATAGATAGATATGAAACAGTAAAACAATGCGTTGGAGACAAGTTATAAATGGGAAACATCAAAGAGCAATGCTAGTACTATAACTTTTTCTACAACTTTTGCAACAACGTGCCACATGATGAGTTGTAAGTTGTGGAGGTGTGGACCCACATGGACTCACCACTTTTTCTCTACCACTCATAATTTGTCACGTGGCGAGTTATGGAATAAGTTGTGGTTTTAGCATTACTCAACATCAAAGACTCAAAACCACTATTCAAGTTGTTTTGAATAAATTATTGCACCAATGTTCACTTTTGACGTAATGGTCATTCTACAAGTATAAGTCTTTGTGGGGTGAGGGATAAGGGTCAAGATTTAAATCTCTAAAAAGGTGTTTCACACACATATACACTTAAATTAGGCTAGAATAGAATTTCTATCTTGTATAAAAAAAATTAAAAAAAAAATTATTGCAAACCTATTAAACCACTATTCATGTTGGGTTTAAATTTGGGTACCGTGTGCAAATTGAGGTTAGCGTCTCAAATTGATTAGGTCTACCCGACCCAAACCTGGCTTGTGGCCATCTCTAAACATAATACTATACCGCAGCCCATAGCTTGCCATGCCCAACACTAACGCAATTTAAAGTGTGGCTAGATAAGAACATAGATTGTATTGTATGTTCAATCTGATTATGAAACTCTACTTTGAGATTCTAAAAAAATATATATATATTTCTTTTTTTTTGGAAACGGTCGGAGGTCAGCTCCTACGTTAGAGCGTTTTAAAAATCTTATCGTTATTAGATGTGACCCTCTTCTACAAAATTATATTATAAATCCGTTTTGATATTATGCTCAAACAATTGTGTGAAAATGTCAGAGCAAGAAACCATATATCCTGGGTTTGACTTCAATCTTCAAACTGTACCAAGTCAAGAAACTTGAATAAATTCAGGAACTTGAACCTGGACAGGAGGGATGTCCATGTTCCTTACTGATTTCTCTGTTGATTAAAGAAGACGATTGGGTTGTTGTAAAGTTAATAAACAAATGAAGTAGACGTCGCGAAGATAATATTGAAATTTTCCATATGAATTTTCATATAAAGTAGAAAGATAAACAATTTATATTTTAATTTAGTCCTTACATTATGTTAGCAATTATTCATATAATTTTCAACATATAATTAATTTAGTCCATACCGTCAACTTATTAATAAAAAATGTTTAAGTGGCTAACAGATTGCCCAATTGGCACTCTTAAAACTTATGTGGCATACAAAATAATAATAATTTTTATCTTTATAGCCACATCAACATTTAAAATAAAAAAATTATAACTTTTTCAATATCTCAATTTTAAATAATAATAAAAAAAAGTAAAAACATTTCCAACGTTTTCCTACACTTTCTTAACAACCAAACACAATTTAAATTTGCCAATCTCCAACTCCTGACACAAAAATAACCCTAATACTATACTAAATTGAAAACCCTTTAAACCCAAAATCAAACACCAAACCACAGATCTACAATAAACCCCAAACCCCATTTTCCAAACCTAGCAATAAACCTCTCTCTCTCTCTCTCTCTCTCTCTCTCTCTCTCTCTCTCTCTCTCTCTCTCACAATTTGGTTGTGTTCCATTTGATTCCCAAGAAAATCAATAGGAAAAAAAAAGGTTTGACTGAAAATCAATTTTTGGGTTCCAAATATCAATGTGATTTGTAAGTGTGTGTCTGCAAATGAAATTTTCCTTGGCATCAAAGAAAATTTCAACTGTATGTGGTGATGTTGTGGTGTGGTAGTGGAGTTTGGTGATTAAAATTTTGTTTGGGTGCCAAGAAAATCCCACAGAGATTTTTTCTTTTTAATTATTAGTTTATGTAATTTTTACATGTAAGATTGTTAATATTTCATTTGGATACTAAGAAAATGATGGAAATATTGTGAGATTGCAAGTTTGAAGTAGATATGGAGATTGTTAGGTTTTGTTTGGATGCCAAGAAAATGGGGAAAGAAAATAAAATTATTACCATTTTTTAGTTTTTATAGTTTTGGGATTTAGATTTTGGCAAAAATACACTTTTGGTCCTTACATTTTAGGCCAGTTCCCGTTTTGATCCCTACCTCTTATTTTTGTGCCTAAAATTAAAAACACTTATCATTTTGTTCTCTACTGTCATCTTAGTAACGAAAAAATCTTACATAGCAGATAAAGTGCATAAGTAGGGGTGTTCACCAAACCGCATAAATCGCACAAACCACAAAAACAGCACTAAAACCACCTGCAAAATGATATAACTGCACCGCACCACACCACATCACACCACACCACACCACACCGTATGGTGCAGTGCGGTTTTACAATAAGAAAATCGCACAAACCCTCTCTATATATTAATATATTTAATTATTTTTAATATTAAATATATTATTAATAGTTTAATAACCCTAGTTTTCAAAAAATAATAATAATTTGATAACCCTAGCAAGAGTTGATTAGGAAAGTTAGCCCAACATAAAGAAAAAATAGCTCAATAGTTTAAAACTTGGACCAAAACAAAGAAAAAAATTAGTTTTGGGCTTGGTAGAAAAAGCCCGAAATTTGAAAAATATACCAACTTCAAATCATTCGAACCGTATCTTATACACCGCACCGTATATGTGACCGCAAAAATGAGGTGCGGTGCGGTTATGGTTTTAGCTAAACCACACCGTAAAGTGCGGTGCTAAAAATGGCCCAAAACCGCACCGCACCGCATCGCAAACACCCCTATGCACAAGTATCACGCTAGACTCTAACGTGACTAATAAAATTATAACAAAATATTTTAATTCTATTTAATAATTCCATCTTAGCATTTAAATTGAAAAATAAAAAAAAAATAGAAAAATTTATTTCTCAACTTTAATTTAAAATTGAAAAAATAAATAAAAAACTACTTTCATTTGTAGTAACTTTTTCAACTTGTATTGAACTTTACACGTTCCAAAAAACAAATTTACCAATTTTTTATATTTTCAATTTTCTTTTCACTTTCTTGCTATTTCTTGGTAACCAAACAGACCTTAATTTTTATTTTCTCAATTTTCTTTTTTTCTTTCTAGCAATTTCTTAGTAACCAAACAGATCTTCATTTTTATCTTCTCAATTTTCTTTTTCACTTTCTTGAAATTTCTTGGTAACCAAATAGTGTCACATGCATTAGCTTTAGCACCACAATAACCCAAATCCACCACCACCACCAAACCTGAATTACCACCACCAAAACCGTCCAGCACCACCACCAAACCCAGATCCATCAACACCAAACCCTACAATCAAATTTCAATCATAACTCAAACATATTTTGAACCATTTAACAACCTGAACCCTCACACCATCACATATCAAAAAAGGAGTGACCAAGTGGGTGAGTCCAAGAACAAGAAGAATATGGGCCATTGTGTTCCTCTTTCTTTCTTTTCATTTCCAAATGAAAAAACACAAACCCATAAAACCAATTTTAATGGCAATGGTTATTGTACACTTGTACTTAATAGATCTATGGGATCACGTGGTGGCCCTGGTGGGTATCGATCTAGGAGATGTGTCAATGTAGGGCTATAAATGAGCTAAGCTTCGTCGAGTAGTGTGTGTTTAAGCTTGGCTCGTCAATAAAAAGTGAATGCTTAAGCATGGCTCGAGTTTGAGACAAGCCTAAAAACAATGTTTGAACTTGAACTTATGAGAATGCTAAAAAGATTAATCTTGGCTTGGCTTGAATAATTAGTCAAGTCAAGCTTGAGCTTAATATCAAGCTCAAACTCAAGCTTAAGTCAAGCTTTTTAGCTTCAAATCCAAAAAAAAAATTGCATTATCAAATGCTTATATCACCAAAAATCAGGTAAACAAAAATAATAATAATAATAATAAAATAATGGGTAGTGGTAAGTGGTCTCATGTGGACTATGTTATTATTAAGACATGTGTAATGTCATAATAATGAGTTTATTTAGTAAACATATATTAAGGTATAAATGATCTTAAACTCAACATGTTTTCATATATATCCTAAACTCAGCATGTTTTGTATCAATCTCTATTGTATAAGAGCTTGTTCACAAACAATTTTTTTTTTTTTTTGCTTGGGCTCGGCTTGTTTATCAAACAAGCCTAAAACTAAGGCTCAAGTTTGGCTTATTTATAAACAAACAAACATAAACGAGCTTTTTATTGAGTCGAGCCTGAATTGTTCATGAACAGCTTGGTTCGTTTACAGCCTTATCCGTGTATCAAGCGATGGGTTTAGTGGGTGGGTAAAGGCTATCACTTTGAAATTTGGTTATTGTGAATTTTCTAGCCTGAATTTGATTGTTGTGGTTGAATTTTGTGTTCCTAAGTTCATCATCTGTGTTCTTGTGCTCATGAAATGCGATTTTTTTTTTTGCTTTTTAATTCTTTTATTTTATATAGTTAAAATTGTTACCAAATAAAAAAATTTACTAATATTATATTAGCCATGTTAGAGTGTAAAGTGACACATGTGCACTCCGTGTGCCAAGTCGGCAATTTTCATTGCTAAGATAATAATAAGGACTAAAATTAAAAAGGTTTTTGATTTTCAAGAACTAAATAAGGTGCTTCAAAAAAGTAGGGACCAAGACAAAAATTTGCCCAAAATGTATGACCAAAAGTATAGTTTCACCTTAGATTTTTAAGCTGGGTTGTTTTTTGTGTCTATGCCAAATTTGATTTTTGTGTTTGGTTGACAAGAAAAAACCAAGAATGTTCCAACAATTTTTTTTTCTATTTTAAAATTGAGAAATTAAAAAAAGAATTTTTTTTTTCAAATCAAATGTTGACGAGAATATTTTATTATTAGCCACGTAGACTTTTTCATTAGTGAGTTGACGGTAGAAATCAAATTAACTACAAGTTGAAAATGACAAGAATCATATTAATTTCTACTGAGATGTAGAAACTGAAGTGACAATAAAACCAAAATGATATTTTTACCCCAAGAAAATAATATCAACCAATACTTCTTTGCCAAGAAATGTAAATTTTGTGGAAACATTTTTTTTTTTACATGATGTATGAGAGAGAGAGAGAGAGAGAGAGAGAGAGAGAGAGAGAGAGAGAGAGAGAGAGAGAGAGAATACTACAACTATATGAATGCCAATTGATTTGTGGACAAAGATAAATGAAAATATAATTAAGGCATCAATGCGCTTTTGGTTCCTACATTTTGATTATATTTTTATTTTGGTTCTTACTTTTTCATTTTACAACCTTTAGTCCCCAAAATATAAAAAATATAAAAAATGAGATGACGGTAGGGACTAAAACGATAACATTTTTTTATTTTGTGGACTAAAAGTAGTAAAATAAAAAAGTAGAGATCAAAATAAAAATTTAATCCAAATGTAGAAATCAAAAATGCATTTATGCTTAAAATTAACAAAGGAAACCAAAGGAATGAGAGGATGTCTAAAACACAAATACTTGAAAAGTCAAACAAAGAGCCATTTACCTAACCTTCAATATATTGGGGGAGTTGGTAAGCATCATTGGACCTTGAGGGCTTGAGGCCAAGGAAGTTCCGGTTTATGTATGTAAGGAACTCTACTTTCCTTTGTTTGAAACTGAGAACTACCCCTAAGATAGTCCAACTCTCTGCCCCATTAATCTATTTCATTTGAAATTATCTCTGAATGGCTCAAAAAAGCAAGATTTTGATAATTGGAGGGACTGGATGCATTGGAAAATACATAGTGGAGGAAAGTGCAAAAGCTGGGCACCCCACTTTTGCATTGGTCAGAGAAAACACAGCTTCTAATCCTGAAAAGTCCAAACTCATTGAGAGCTTCAAGAGCTCTGGAGTGACACTTCTCCATGTATGTAAAAAACTCTAGTTCTCCACATCTTGCGTGTGTGTTGAATTCTCTGGTTAGTACATTAACCTTGGAAAGTCATGCTAATTTTTTCACAGGGAGACATCTATCATCATGAGAGCTTGGTGAAGGCAATCAAGCAAGTTGATATAGTGATCTCGGCAGTTGGATCAAAACAGATAGCTGATCAGGTGAAGATTATTGCTGCTATCAAAGAAGCCGGAAATATCAAGGCAAGCCACATATCCTACTAAATACTTCTTTACACACATATATGCATAATGCTTGTAACTCATTTCATAAGTGGTGAAAAATCTTATTTTCAATGAAATGTGGGTGGGTTTTAGAGGTTCATCCCGTCCGAGTTTGGAACTGATGTGGATCGAGTCCATGCGGTCGAGCCGGCTGCACATTTTTTCGAGGTCAAGGCCAGTGTGCGGAGATCAATCGAGGCTGAAGCAATTCCATATACCTACCTTGTGTCCAATGGCTTTGCTGGGTACTTTTTGCCTAACTTTGGACATGCAGGTGCCACAGCTCCTCCTAGAGACAAAGTAATCATAATTGGAGATGGAAACCCCAAAGGTATATTGTATTAGCATAAAATTCAAACATCTTTCTCATTAATTTTTTTTTTTTTATGAGAATTTCTTCATTTATTGTAGATGATAGATCCATTATTATGGCTAAAGATGACAAAAGTAATTATTTTCCATCTTATCAGCAATTTTTGTCAAGGAAGAAGATATTGCGAATTATACCATAAAAGCAGTAGACGATCCAAGAACCTTAAACAAGGTGCTTTATCTTAAACCCCCTGCCAATATTTTGTCCTTCAACGAAATTGTCTCCCTGTGGGAGAAGAAGATTGGCAAGACCCTCGAGAAGACTTACCTTTTAGAGGATCAACTTCTGAAGAAAATTCAAGGTTAGTAAGAACAATTTCACCAGTTGATTTATAATGTTTGCTTATAGATATAATTTATTAGGGTAGCTTCTTGGTTAGTCAAACCAGCTATCTGATACTTACCTTTGCTTTTCTGCAGAGTCTCCCATTCCTTTAAACTTCCTTCTATCCCTTAGTCACTCTGTCTTTGTGAAGGGAGGTGCTACAAGCTTTGAGATTAATGCTTCTTTTGGAGTGGAGGCTTCGGAGCTTTATCCAGAGGTGAAATACACCAGTGTGGATGAATACTTGGATCAGTTTGTCTAAAAAACAAACACTTGGATCATGTAATGTGATAATTATATTCCAGTGTACAATAAAAATAAAAGTTTTGTTGTCTGAGGCATTTGTTACTTGTTAGCTATGCCCTTCTTTGTGTCGTGCAAAAACCTTGGATTGTGACCTTCGTAACTTCGTTTCTTGTCAATATCTTAGTCAAATTGTGCTTCCAGTAATGAAAATTTAAAAATCAATCCTTATTATGAGGTTCTTGTTATCTTATAGCTGCCTATCTAGTGATAGAACATGTTAATTTCTCAGTGCTTCAAATCAGATTTTCTTTTGCTTTTGCTGGAGGGCAATGAAAAAAATCCTCTGAACCCAGTGTTAGCTAATTTTTGTGCATCGAGTTGACTTTTGATTATGAGCTGTCCATCAATTATAAGTAAATATTTAGAACTAAAAGTTTTGCAAAAGTATGTCTTTTGATAGGCTAGCAGTTTGCTAACTTAATAACTTTGATAAAAGGATTTTTTTTTTTTTTTTTTTTTTTTTTAAAGGAGTTTGAAAATAAAGAAGATTAGTCGATGAGATCCATTAAACATAAAATAAGGAAATTTTTTCATAACAAAACAATTTCTAAGTTATTTTCAAAATAATAATTAATAGGCCACTAATTTCAATGCTAAACCTTATAGTTTAGTGCTAATTCTCAAAAAGGGTGCCCCAAGCAAGATCGTGTGTCATCAAAACAAAGTGTAACACGTTGTTGAATTACGTTTTTATCCTTGAAAATTGAATATTTATAAAAAAAATGCCTAGTTTGTTCCGGTAAATTATTGTTATTATTCTAAAAAAAAGAGTAAATTATTATTATTGTTGCTATTGTCGTTTATAAGAATAGAGTATATTTTTTTCCTTTAAAATAGAAAAAAAAAAATTTAATGTGAGAACAATATTAATTATATACTATATAAGAATATTTCATGATTGATTTCACAAATCTAATTGACAGTGTTTATGTATAATTAAATAATAAAAAGTGTCGAGATCGGCAATCATATTGATTGTAACATTGTTTTTATTATTATTATTGGAGAAGTTGTTGAATTCTACGGTGAATATTTAATTCTATCTAAGTCAACTAATTTGTATATCTTTTTTTTTTTTTGAGAAGGTGAAATTGTGAATGGTTTAGGTCTGCAAGTCAATTAAATACATACAAAACTTCATTTTCTTTTTATTCATGTTTGTTTAAAAAATGGGTCATGTTTGTCTAGATAGTGCCATTGGATTGACAAAAACTTCCTTAGCATCTAAGATGATGGTCCATTTTTTTTTTTTCTTCTTTACAGTAAATGTGAAATTGTGAATGGTTTAGGTCTGTATATAAAGCAATGCCGATTACAAGAACGGTCCAATTGGCCTTTAACATGGTTTGAACAAAGTTTTAGAATAATTTTGTTGCAACTCTAATAGAATTGCCCTCAAGGTCTTGCTTGTAAAATTATTGTAAACTATCACGGACCGGCACGTTGCGCATGATAATATTTTTAAGATGATCTCATTAAATTTATTTTTTTGCAATTTAGACTAATTTAATAAATAGTAATATATTTCATAATCATATTTCCATTTATTATAGGAAAAATCACAAATGTAATATATATATATATATATATATATATACACATATATATTTGTACCAAAATGAAAACAATACAATTTTTCTCAAGAATTCAAACGGTAGAAAAAATATTAATTTTTTAATAAAATCTATTTATAACATTTTGTGTATCATTAAAAAGTATATAAAATTTGAAAATTATTTTTTTTAGTTTTAAAAAAACTTTTTCAAATCCAATTGTATCCACAGTACACTCAAAAACACCAAAAAACTTATTTTTAAAAAAATCAACAAAAATTACAATTCAAAAAAAGAAAGGGAAAAATAGAAATCACATCAAAGTTAAACTTCTTCTTCTGAATATGTAAAACATTTCAAACATGATGTGATCAAGCCAAATATCCAATGCATAATCAAATTCAAAATTTTTAATAAGATTATGAAGTGACGCAATAGAAATATGTCATTATTTCCAAGAAAAAAGTGTTGGTTATAACTTTATATATAAATATTGTAACCAAGAGTACAAAGGGGAAATTTAGAGATTTTTTTTATAAAAATAAAAAGTATTGTGTTAATACTATCATAATCTTCTAACACCTAATCCAACATATGAAAAATGAGTAGATAAATAAATAATTTTAAACACAAAATTGAATTTTTTTTCTTGAAAATTTCAAAGAATACACAAATGAGATAAGGAATATGAGCAATACAAAATATTCATAAATGCTTAAAACAATTACTCAAGCATATATCTAAAAATATCATATAATAAAGACAAAACAATTTGCTGCTAATTTGTCAAACAAAATATTTACAAATAATGAAAGGATACTACACAAATACCATATTCTTCAACTGCATTAATTGTTCTTCATTGTATTGTCCAAACTATCTAGCCGTTTTTCAAATAAACTAAAACCTGACAATAACACAAATTATGGACATATTATAATATGATTTTTCCCTAAATCTGGTGAACAACATTAAAACTATTTTGTGTTGTAAATAAAATGATAAAAAAAAAAAAATACTTGCATCAAGTAACACATATAAATTAGTCAATAATAAGACAATGGGAGTACAAACCTCATAAAAAATCCAACAAAAAATGAGAGAGAGAGAGAGAGAGAGAGAGAGAAATAACCTTTTTGCGTGGGAAAAATATGCATAAAATGGGAGAAAGTGACAAATTTATAGTAGGAAGATGAGAATAAGAAAAGTCCAAATAAAGAAAGATAAAGGGACAAAATTATATGTAAAATATAAAACCGTTTAAGAGGAATATGTATAGACAATACTTAGTTATAACATCAAAATTAAAGTAGGTGAATATATAAAGTTAAAACCGCCTAAGATGAATTTGTAAAGCCAATGTTTTTATATATTTAATATTGTCAAAAAAAATTAAAGGTAAAAAATAAATATGAAAAACAATAATGATATGGCAAAGACATGGAGGGTGAGGTGGCTTAAGAGGAGCGAGGCAATAATAAATACTACGCTTCAACTTTTAGATATACATAGATGCATTCATTAAAGTTCTTGGTTTATTCTCATTGCAGGGTCCATCAAAACAAAAGGAAAAATTATGCTGTTCTTTTTTAATTTTGATCACTGGATCTCGCTCTTTTATAGTTTTGTAAAATTACGCTTTACTATTAGACATGAACTTCTTTTAATTAAAAAAAAATAATTGTATACAAATAATTCTTGAAATATAAAATTTCTAAAAGAAATTTTATCAAACACATAAAATGCAACAATACAAAATTACTACAGTAAATTTTTTTTGGCTTTTTTGATACTCTACAAATAAAACAACTATATTCACTTTTTGTCACAGTATAGACTATAGAGTGATTACAATGGTTATTATAATCTCCCCCCCCCCCCCCTTAGAGGTTATTTTATAAGCACTTTGATTGAGATCAAAATATGCTTTTTATTTCTTTTTTATTTTTTGCCCAAAGGGAAGTTAGCCTACCAAATAATACAAATGATTATCGTAAAGACCTGCTACCATAGAGCAATTTTTGGTAAATGTCTGTTATATCAAGCTTTTAAGTTTATTTTATTGATTTACAAAGAACAAAGTTTGCCTAAAAACTAATTTTTAGGCAATGACTACAAACTTTCTATATCTTTTTATTGGATGTAAATTAACAAATCCACCATAAAATTCCACTTTTTTATTATATCATCCATGCTTGCAAAATTTCACGAAGATGAAAGATCAGTAACTATATTATCAATTAAATATTTAAATTTTTGTACGACTAAATTATGCATAAAAAAAAGTGTATGGATTTAATTGTAAATAATATCCTATTTGAACAAAATTTGACATGCATGCATGTGTGTGTGTGTGTGTGTGTGTGTGTATATCTTTTTTTTTTTTTTTTTGGTAGAAAAAAAAAATGGTTAGGAGGGGGGAGGGCAACTAGTGTGCCTTCTCTACCTGGGCATAACCATAGTACTAATAGCATCCTAATCACTTCCAAGTAGTACCCCATACTCCCAGTTAGTTAAGTTTAGGCCTGTATGCGGTGAGGTGCGACCGGTTATGGGGGGGGGAGTTTTGCACCACACCTATAGGGTGCGGTTTGCCCTCATGCTTGACCGCACCTCACATATGAAGGGTAAGAACCGGTCTACACCAGGTTCGGTTGACCATAGTGGGGCAGTGCAGTTAATTCAGTGCAAAAAAAAAATTTAATAATTAAAAAAAAAAAGAATCATCAAGCAACCCACATAGAAATATCAAACAATCCAAATATTCCAAAAAAAAAAAAAAAACAAAACAAACAGACAAACATGTTCAAAATCTTTCACAAAATTTTCAAACAAATTCTCCATCTTTCTAAAAAGCATTGCAAGGAGAAGTAGGTATATATTGAGCATTATATAAATTTTCATACTTGGAAGAAAGCATAGAAAGGAGAACCATAGTAGCTACGTATTAAGCATCAAAACATTCTCTTGAAATTTCTAGATAATAGTTGTGACAAAGAGGAGAGATGAGAGGGGAAACCTTGGAAACGGTGGCATCCAGTGGATGACAGTGGTGGGCTGGTGGCGAAGGCAGGGGCTGAGGAACGATAGAGAGAGAGAGAAAGAGAGAGAGGGGAAAGGGGGAGAGGCGGACAAGTGATTAGAGAAAAGAGAAGACAACATTTAAAAGATTGAGGAATTTAACCTAAAAACTAAAACGACACCGTTTTGAACTTTTATTAAAATTAATATTAGTTCCAAAACGACGTTGTTTTGTATCAGATTAAAATAATAATAATAATAATAATGGAACGATGTCGTTTTAAATCACTAAACTTAACTTATTTTTTATCTTCTTCCTTCCTTCTCCTTTCTCACTTTCATGCCTCTTTTCTCTACTACACAGCACTGGTACTCTATATCTCTAGAATTATTTGGAGGTGTGTCATTCTAGAATAATTTGGAAGTACTAGGATAAATGAAAAGCCAGCCTAAGATGGGTCCCATAATACAACTTGAACTCTGAAACGTTTAACATATCTATTAAAAGACCATTAATAGGGTTCCATATATGGCCTTCTTGTATAAGCACCTCCATAATATCACTAAACCACATCTTTTTTTTTTTTTTTTTTTTATTGGAAGGTGAAACTTATCTTGATTTCAAAAGAACACTTAAGAAATTGAAGTACAACATAGAAGGGCAGAACACAATAAATTCTTCTAACGTTTAGCCCTATTAATTTGGCAGAGTTGATCAAACATTAGAGGCTCCATTTCATTCTAGGTCTGTGATGTCCTGGACTCTCTAGCCAATTTGGCTAACTCATGAGCCACTTTGTTGTAGTCTCTTTTCAAGTGCTTGACTTTCCATATCTCAAAGGAAGAGGACAGTGATAGGATCTCTTGGATAATTGGCCTTAAATTTCCATGGGGCAAGTTTGAGGAAATAGCTTGAACAACCGAGAGCGAGTCAGACTCGAGAAACTAGTTTCATCTAAATCTAATGCCTATCCATGGGATAAGCGTGACCATAATCATAAAATATTGTTAAAAATATGAATTATATTTGAGTATTTGAACTGTCTGAGTCCTTGAAACTGCTTATGTGTTTTTGGAACCTATTGTAAATTACAACTTTTGATATATGGAAAACTGATTACTTTCTAATCCATCTATGATATATTTGTAAATTTAAAATATTCAATTTATGTACAACTTATTATTTTCTAGGTCCATTTGCTTGATAGAACTTATTCGGACTTTGGTTACTTATTGAGTTGTCAACTCACCCCCTTTTCCCCTCCAGATTTAGATTGTGAAGAAAAATAAGTTTTGGGAATTTTGTTGTTGTGTTATGAGCAGGGAAAGAAGTGTAGTGATTTTGGGATTAGATGGTCTTGTAATAGTCTTATATTTTTTAGCTAATTTGCATTATGTACGTGAGGTTTCAATATCTCAATTTTAAATAATAAAAAAAAAAGTAAAAACATTTCCAACATCTTCCTACACTTTCTTAACAACCAAACACAATTTAAATTTGCCAATCTCCAACTCCTGACACAAAAATAACCCTAATACTATACTAAATTGAAAACCCTTTAAACCCAAAATCAAACACCAAACCACAGATCTACAATAAACCCCAAAACCCCATTTTCCAAACCCAGCAATTAACCTCTATCTCTCTCTCTCTCTCTCTTTGGTTGTGTTCCATTTGATTCCCAAGAAAATCAATAGGAAAAAAAAGGTTTGAGTGAAAATCAATTTTTGGGTTCCAAATATCAATGTGATTTGTAAGTGTGTGTCTGCAAATGAAATTTTGCTTGGCATCAAAGAAAATTTCCACTGTGGTGATGTTGTGGTGTGGTAGTGGAGTTTGGTGATTGAAATTTTGTTTGGATGCCAAGAAAATCCCACTGAGATTTTTTCTTTTTAATTATTAGTTTATGTAATTTTTACATGTAAGATTGTTAATATTTCATTTGGATACTAAAAAAATGATGGAAATATTGTTGGATTTCAAGTTTGAAGTAGAGTGTTTTGTTTGGATGCCAAGAAAATGGGGAAAGAAAAGAAAATTAATATCTTTTTTTAGTTTTTGTAGTTTTGGGTTTTATATTTTGGCAATAATACACTTTTGATCCTTACATTTTAGGCCAGTTCCTGTTTTGGTCCCTACCTTTTTGGAGCTCTTATTTTTGTCCCTGAAATTAAAAACACTTTTCATTTTGGTCTCTACTGTCACCTTAGTAACGAAAAAATCTTACATAGCAGATTAAGTGCACAAGTATCACGTTAGAGTCTAACGTGGCTAATAAAATTATAATAAAATATTTTAATTCTATTTAATAATTCCATCTTAGCATTTAAATTGAAAAATAAAAATAAAAACAGAAAAATTTATTTCTCAACTTTAATTTAAAATTGAATTAATAAATAAGTAAAAAACTACTTTCATTTGTAGTGACTTTATCAACTTGTATTGAACTTTACACGTTCCAAAAAACAAATTTACTAATCTTTTTATATTTTCCATTTTCTTTTTCACTTTCTTGCTATTTCTTGCTAACCAACAGACCTTCATTTTTATTTTCTCAATTTTCTTTTTTAATTTCTTGCAATTTCTTAGTAACCAAACAAATCTTCATTTTTTATTTTCTCAATTTTATTTTTTACTTTCTTGAAATTTCTTGGTAACCCAATAGTGTCACATGCATTAGCTTCAGCACCACAATAACCCAGATCGACCACCACCAAACCCGAATTACCACCACCAAAACCGTCCAGCACCACCACCAAACCCAGACCCTACAATCAAATTTCAATCATAACTCAGACGTATTTTGAACCATTTAACAACCTGAAGCCTCACACTATCACATATTAAAGAAGGAGTGACCGAGTGGGTGAGTCCAAGAACAAGAAGAAGATGGGCCATTGTGTTCATCTTTCTTTCTTTCCATTTCCATATGAAAAAACACAAACCCATAAAACCAATTTTAATGGCAATGGTTATTGTACACCTGTACTTAATAGATCCATGGGATCACGTGGTGGCCCTGGTGGGTATCGGTCTAGGAGATGTGTCCGTATAGGGCTATAAACTAGCCAAGCTTTGTTGAGTAGTGCGTGTTTGAGCTTGACTCGTCAATAAAAATTAAATGCTCAAGCTTGGCTCGAGCTTGAGATAAGCCTAAAAACAATGTTTGAACTCGAGCTTATGAGAATGCTAAAAAGATTAATCTTGGCTTGGCTTGAATAATTAGTCAAGCCAAGCTTGAGCTTAATATTAAGTTCAAACTCAAGCTTAAGTCAAGCTTTTTAGCTTCGAATCCAAAAAACAATTGCATTATCAAATGTTTATATCACCAAAAATCAGGTAAACAAAAAAAAATAAAAAAATAATGGGTAGTGGTAAGTGGTCTCATGTGGACTATGTTATTATTAAGACATGTGTAATGTCATAATAATGAGTTTATTTAGTAAACATATATTAAGCTATAAACGATCCTAAACTCAACATGTTTTATATCAATCTCTATTGTATACGAGTTTGTTCACAAACAATTTTTTTTGCTTGGGCTTGGATTATTTATCAAACAAGCCTAAAACTAAGGCTCAAGTTTGGCTTATTTATAAACAAACAAACATGAACGAGCTTTTTATCGAGCCGAGCTTGAGTTGTTCCTGAAAAACTTGGTTCGTTTACAGCCTTATCCGTGTATCAGGTGATGGGTTTGGTGGGTGGGTAAAGGCTACCACTTTGAAATTTGGTTATTGTGAATTTTCTGGTCTGAATTTGATTTTTGTGGTTGAATTTTATGTGTTCCTGAGTTCATCATCTGTGTTCTTGTGCTCATGAAATGTGATTTTTTTTTTTTGCTTTTTAATTTTTTTATTTTATTTAGTTAAAATTGTTACCAAATAAAAAAATTTACTAATATTTTATTAGCCATGTTAGAGTCTAAAGTGACACATGTGCACTCCGAGTGCCAAGTTTACAATTTTCATTGCTAAGATAACAATAAGGACTAAAATAATAATGGTTTTTGATTTTCAAGAACTAAATAAGGTGCTTCAAAAAAGTAGGGACCAAGACAAAAATTTGCCCAAAATGTATGACCAAAAGTATGTTTTCACCTTAGATTTTTAAGCTGGTTTGATTTTTGTGTCTATGCCAAATTTGATTTTTGAGTTTGGTTGACAAGAAAAAACTAGGAATGTTCCTACAATTTTTTTTCTATTTTAAAATTGAGAAATTAAAAAAAGAATTTTTTTTTTCAAATCAAATGTTGACGAGAATATTTTATTATTAGCCACATAGACTTTTGCATTAGTGAGTTGACGGTAGAGATCAAATTAACTGCAAGTTGAAAATGACAAGAACCATATTAATTACTATCGAGATGTAGAAACTGAAGCGACAATGAAACCAAAATGATATTTTTACCCCAAGAAAATAATATCAATCAATACTTCTTTGCCAAGAAATGCAAATTTTGCAGAAACAATTTTTTTTTTTAAATGATGTATGAGAGAGAGAGAGAGAGAGAGAGAGAGAGAGAGAGAGAGAGAGAGAGAGAGAGAGAGAGAGATACTACAACTATATGAATGCTAATTGATTTGTGGACAAAGATAAATGAAAATATAATAAAGGCGTAAATGCGCTTTTGGTCCCTATATTTTGATTATATTTTTATTTTGGTTCTTAATTTTTCATTTTACCTTCTTTAGTCCCCAAAATAAAAAATAAATGAGATGATGGTAGGGACTAAAACGATAACATTTTTTGATTTTGTGGACTAAAAGCAATAAAATAAAAAAGTAGATATCAAAATAAAAATAGAATCAAAATGTAAAAACCAAAAATGCATTTATGCTTAAAATTAACAAAGGAAACCAAAGGAATGAGAGGATGTCTAAAAAACAAATACTTGAAAAGTCAAACATAGAGCCTTTCCCCTAACCTTCAATATATTGAGGGAGTTGGTAAGCATCATTGGACCTTGAGGCCAAGGAAGTTCCGGTTTATGTATATAAGGAACTATACTTTCCTTTGTTTGAAACTGAGAACTACCCCTAAGATAGTCCAACTCTCTGCCCCATTAATCTATTTCACTTGAAATTATCCCTGAATGGCTCAAAAAAGCAAGATTTTGATACTTGGAGGGACCGGATGCCTTGGAAAATACATAATGGAGGAAAGTAGACAAGCTTTGAGATTAATGCTTCTTTTGGAGTGGAGGCTTCAGAGCTTTATCCAGAGGTGAAATACACCACTGTGGATGAATACCTGGATCAGTTTGTCTAAAAAATACACTTGGATCATGTAATGTGATGATTATATTCCAGTGTACAATAAAAATAAAATTTCTGTTGTCTATGAGGCACTTGTTACTTGTTGCTATGCCCTTCTTTGTGTCGTGTAAAAACCTTGGATTGTGACCTTTGTAACTTCGTTTCTTGTCAATATCTTAGTCAAATTGTGCTTCCAGTAATGAAAATTTTAAAAATGCTAATTATGAGGTTCTTGTTATCTTATAGTTGCCTATCTATTGATAGAACATGTTAATATCTCAGTGCTTCAAATCAGATTTTCTTTTGCTTTTGCTGGAGGGCAATGAAAAAAATCCTCTGAACCCAGTGTAAGCAAATTATTTGTGCATTGAGGTGACTTTTGATTATGAGCTGTGCATCAATTATAAGTGATGTTGCCAAAGTTCATCAGTGAGCTGGACGGTCTAATACAGTGGGGGATAAGGACCTGCGAGATAACAAAAGAGGACCTGAAAAGGGCGTCGGTGTGGTGTCGGCCCAGAACCCTCCGAAGATCAAGTTAGGAACCTCGTTAATAAGTCAAGAGCGCTAGAGTTTAACTGATTGTGCGTACCTTGGTTTGTGAGGGTTCTGGAGTATTTATAGTTGCATAGACCTAGTTAACCTTCTTTGGTACGTAGGGGTACCCTATCCTCTAGGCCTAAGCGTGTGGATCAAGCAAAGGGCACAGTAACCCAAATGGGCCGCCACAGGTTTGCATAAAAGGCCTTGGAGCCCAACACATGATGACAAGCCCCATCACATATTTTCCTCTTCAGCTGCCCCCCATTCCATGAATCCGTCACCCCACATGACGAGTCCATAAAATACGTTGCTTCGATCATCTTAGCCCGTCGCTATGCCTGACGGATCAACAGGATACGTTGATCTGTCCTCGCACATCCGTCATGATCTTACCGCGGGTGAACTGCTAGGTTGGAATGGGCATAAATGCTCGAGGACACGTGGTGGACCTTGATTGACAGCTAACTAGAATCGAGGCGTTTCTTCGTTAGTCGCGCCGCTGCCCCTATATATTCATCCCTTGCTCCAGTCATTTTCGCATTTTGGAGAAATTTTTGCTGGTCAAAGCACACCCGTCATCTTTGCAAGCATCGTCACGTAGGTCAACCGTTCAGTCCTCACTTCAACTTTCTACCGTCGCCTATCTACTTGTAAGTTTACTCCCTACTCCTTGCACTCCCCCTCTTCTTTTCGAACTTTAGTCCGTCGTCAGTGTAGATAAAAAGTCTTAGGTTTCCCTCCCTGTCCTTTGTCGGTGTCCAATGTCTAGCGAAGCTTCCAGCGGTCAATCTTTTGTCCGTGAGGGAGCGGGCTATGAGGAGGTGGGCCAGTTAGGTCAGGGAGACCAGGGCACCTCCGTCGAGGATAGAGAACCGTCATCCAGCTCTCCTTCCTTCACGGAAGAAGAAGGGCAAGGAGAAGACGGGTCGGAATATGACTCGAGTGAGGGAGTAAAAGTTGTAGACCTTTCCGTTCGATCCGTGATTGGCAAGGATGGTCTAAGGGAGTTCATCCTGCTTCCAGAGTGGACGGTGAATTACTTCACGTCCTTTATCAGTCTGCAACACTTCAATTCCCTGAGGGAAAAATACCAGATCCCAAACACAATTCCCATCCGTCTACCCTTTAAGAACGAACGGTGCTATCACGAGGGGCTAGAGGATGTCGGCGTGTACGAGCAAATGCTCAAGGTCGGCCTTCGCTTCCCTTTAAGTGCCCTACACCGTCAACTTCTCTAATATCTAGGCGTGTCCGTCACCCAAATCTCCCTGAACGCCTGGAGGGTGTTCTTAAGTGTAGAAGTCCTGTACGGAGTCATGTCCAATGGTACAAGGCGGTTAACAATAGAGAAGTTCTTCAACTGTTACCGTCCAGATGAAATTGCTAAGTCAAAGGGAATGTACAGCTTCGTGGCAAGAAGCCCGTTGCTTAGATTAGTGTCCGAGACCCCAGACTCCAACCGGAACTGGAAGAGTAGGTACTTTTTCCTACAAGGGGACGAATGGATGGGTCGTCGTGACGACCTAGACTTCACACCCGTCGATAGGACATGGGGCATAGTGTCTCCATCTGGTATGCGTCTCTTTCTGTGTCCGTCTTATGCTTATTGTGTTGGTTGTTCTAATCTGACCGTCTATCTTTGCAGCTTGCCGCCGTCCAGACGTTACCGTCGAGCAGTTCGTTCTCGAGTCCATTTTCCAGAAAACTCAACTATCAGAGAGGACTTGGGCCAAGCTCGTCACATTAAACACCATCAATTGGTACTGTGACGGCCCCGAACCCTCATCTGCGGCCATAAAATACGACGAGGGAATACGCAAGCGTAAGTCCGTCCCCTTTTGCATGTTTGATTTTTATGTCCGTCGTATATACTCACCGTTCGCCTGTTGCAGAAATGGACGACGCCAAGAGACGAGCCCATATCAAGCAGCAAGCTGCCAACAAGAAGAAGAATGGGGGTGACCTCCCCCCTAAGACCCTCACTCCGTCTGCGAGAAAGGGGCCCGAGAAGACAGACCGCCCGTCAAAGAGGCAGAGGCTGGCGACGGTCGGTCTGCCAGCCACCCATGATTCCACCAAGGCTCCGTCGAGGCTTGGTGTTGGCAAAGGAAAAGGTCTCATGACCAACCCCAACCCCACTCTAGAGAAAGCTGCTCCCGTCCTGCTCAGGGAGGACTCGCAGTACGCCCTCTCTCAAGTCACTTCCATCATTAAAGAGGAGGACTACAAGGACCTCGCCAACCATGCGACGGAGGCAATGGGGGAGACGGCTCTATTTAGCCTGACACAGGTAACATGTTCGTCCGCTTACTTATTTTGACGGGTCATGTGCTTCTGTGCTAACTTCCGTTTGTTTGATGCAGACGGTGTTAATGGCAAAGGGGCTGATGGACCGTTGCCTGGCTCGCGAGAAATCCTTGGAGCGTGCACGTGCCAAGGCTAGGGCGACGGGGGCGGAGCTGGACGAGCTAAAACTCTGGAGGCTCCGTCAGGGGCAGAAGCTAAAAACGTCCGAGGAGGCTCGTGAGGCGCTGGAGAAAGAGGTGGAGGCCTTGAGGGAGGCGCTGAAAGCTAAGGACGACAGCATCCGTCGAGCCAAGGCTGAGGCCGTCCAGGAGTACCGAGATTCCGAAGCATTGCTGACGGAACTTGGTACTTCCTTTGCTGACGGATTCGACGACTGTCTCCGTCAAGTGAAAGCATCGTATCCCGACCTTAGCGTCGGACACATCAACATCGATGCTGGAGGTCAAACCCCTGCTCACACCGTCAAGTCCGGGGAAACCGCCGATCTTTTTGGTGAGGTGCCCGATGAAGATGGAGCTCCTCAAAACAACCATGGCGACGCCCGTCCTCTCGAGCCCGACGGTGCCGGTGTGCCAGCTGATGCCCCCCAAGTTGAATGAGTTTTGTTTTTGGTGTATTTGGAAAAAGGTTGTAATTTTAAGAACAATTGGTTATGTAAATTTAAAACCGTCATGTGTATTGTTATAAACAATTTATTTGAGGTCAATATTTATTCGTCGCATGTTTTTCATGAATGCTTTAAGTGCTTTTCACCGTTTTGCGTATGTTTTGAATAACTATCCGTCCACCGCATATACTGCAAGTATGATCCGTCCACCTTATGGTCGAGGGAATCAACGACCTTAGATTATCCGTCAACTGTGTGGACTTTGGATTTGCTTCCATCCTTTAGACGGATCGCCTGCCTTGTAGGCTACCAATTATTCCCGTTTATACGAGGGTCCGTCATCTTTGCGGACATCGCAATTAAGTCAATACCTCGGACGGTTCGTCCACTTGTGATTATTAGTAGATTCCATTTTTTTGGATTGCCCGTCCACTTGGTGGACTTTGTAATTGTTTCCATCTCTGGAATGGTAGGTCCACTTTGTGGACATAGAAGGTTATTTCCATTACTTAAACGGCCACTTTGTGGATTTAGTGGTCCGTCCACTTTGTGGACTTTGTACTTTATATCCGTTTCTTAAATGGTCCGTCCACTTCGCCCGCTTAGTAGATTATCCCCACCTTTTAGATGGTCCGTTCACTTTGTGGACCTGGTTGATTATTCCATCTTTTTAGATGGTCCGTCCATTTCGTGGACTTGGTAGATTATTCCCACCTTTTAGATGGTCCGTCCACTTTGTGGACTTGGTTGATTAATCCCACCTTTTGGGTGGTCCGTCCATTTTGTGGACTTAGTTGATTATCTCCACCCTTTAGATGGTCCGTCCACTTTGTGGACTTTGTTGATTATTCCCACCTTTTAGATGGTCCGTCCACTTTGTGGACTTGTTTGATTATCTCCACCCTTTAGATGGTCCGTCCACTTTGTGAACTTTGTTGATTATTCCCACCTTTTAGATGGTCTGTCCACTTTGTGGACTTGGTTGATTATTCCCACCTTTTAGATGGCCTGTCCACTTTGTGGACTTTGTTGGTTATTCCCACCTTTTAGATAGTCTGTCCACTTTGTGGACTTTGTTGATTATCCCCACCCTTTAGATGGTCCCTCCACTTTGTGGACTTGGTTGATTAACCCCATCTTTTGGATTTAAATGTCGTGCAAGTGTTAAGACGTTCCAAAACTCCTACTATTGCGATGGGTACGTAGAGCTTTGATCAAAAACATGAAGAGTAGCCTTTAGGCGATACGGAAGTACTATAAGGAACAAAAACTACAATTTTGACAAAAAGATACAAGGTTGGTTATTGTTCTCTTCTACTGATAATACTTCTTTAGGTGCTCCGCATTCCAGGGGTGGCTTAGCTTCTTTCCGTTTAGGGTCTCTAGGTAGTACGTTCCCTTCTGGTGCCATGCTATGACCCTGTATGGTCCTTCCCAGTTTGGTCCAAGCTTCCCTTGGGTGGGATCCTTCGTAGCGCCGAGCACTTTCATTAGTACAAGATCTCCGACCCGGAAATTTCTGTGACGAACTCTAGAATTGTAGTGCTTCGCCATTAGATCCTGGTACCGTGCTATTCTTTGTTCTGCAGCCGCTCTTACTTCATCCATTAGATCAAGTTGTAGTCGCATGGCTTCGTCGTTTTTGCACCCGTCGTGGTTTCCGACTCTGTAGTTTGTAAGGCCTACTTCAGCTGGTATGACAGCCTCAGCTCCGTATGCCAGACGGAACGGCGTCTCTCCAGTCGGTGTTCTCACCGTTGTTCTGTACGCCCACAAGACACTCGGTAGTTCGTCCGGCCATATACCCTTTGCCCCCTCAAGCCGAGTTTTGATGATTTTGAGCAAGGATCAGTTTGTAACTTCAACCTGTCCATTGGCTTGTGGGTGTGCGGGTGACGAGTAGTGGTTTTTTATCCCCAGCTGGGAACAGAAATCCCTGAACGCCTCGTTGTCGAATTGCTTGCCGTTATCCGACACCAGGACTCGTGGTATGCCGTACCTGCAAATGATATTTCTCCATACAAAGCTCCGGACGTTTTTCTCTGTGATGGTTGCCAAAGCCTCAGCTTCTACCCACTTAGTGAAGTAGTCGATGCCGACCACTAGGAACTTTAGCTGCTTTGCCGCTATCGGGAAGGGGCCCATGATGTCGAGTTCCCATTGCGCGAATGGCCATGGGGCTGTTATGGGCGTAAGCTCCTCTGTAGGTTGCCTGATGAGGTTGCTGAAGCGTTGGCACTTATCACAAGACCTGACATACGTGTTGGCATCCTTCTGCATCGTTGGCCAGTAGTATCCTGCCCTGAGAAGCTTGTGCACTAAGGACCTTGATCCCGAGTGATTCCCGCAGATTCCCTCGTGGACTTCCCTCATGACATAGTCCGCCTCTTCGGGGGCAAGGCATCTCAAATAGGGTCGAGAGAAACCCCTTTTGTACAGCACACCTTTCATCATGACGAATCGGGATGCCTTAACTCTTAATTTCCTCGCATCCTCCTTACCGTCTGGTAGTAGGCCATCCTTCAGGTACGCAGCTATCGGAGTGATCCAACACTGCTCATCGTTTACCTCCTGCAGATTCTTGCCGTCGACTATTGGCGAAGTTTGTTCGAAGGATAGTACTTGGTCGAGGACAATCATTGGTTCTGCGGAAGCTGCCTTGGCAAGCTGGTCAGCTTCTTGGTTTTCTCCCCTTGGCACTTAAATTAGTTTGACCTGGAGGTTGCGCATCCGATTCTTCACCTCAGCGAGGTACTTCTTCATTCTCTCACTCTTACACTCGTAACTGCCATTAATCTGGCTCGTGATGACTTGGGAGTCGGAGTAAACGTCCACTCTTTCCGTTCCAGCTGCAGTGGCAATGTCTAACCCTGCTATTACAGCTTCGTACTCTACTTCATTGTTCGTTGCTGAAAAGCACAAACGGATCATGCACTTGATCCGATCCCCTTCTGGTGTGTGGATTACCACACCGATTCCTCCTGCGTGCTTGTTAGAGGATCCGTCCGCATGGACCGTCCATACGGGAAGCTCGCCCGCCCCCTGGTCTGCTGTGTCGGTGAATTCTGCAATGAAGTCCGCCAGGATTTGTCCCTTTATGGCGTTTCGAGGTTGATACTGAATGTCATACTCACTCAGCTCGATAGTCCACAATGCTATTCGTCCCGCAGCTTCTGGACTACTCATAGCTCTTCTTAGGGGCTTATCTGTCAACACATTTATTACGTGTGCTTGAAAGTACGGTTTTAGCTTTCGAGCCGCGGTCACCAATGCGAAGGCCAATTTCTCCATCGGGGGGTATCTCTCTTCTGCCCCTCTAAGCGCTTTGCTTGTAAAGTAGACAAGCCGCTGAATCCTGTCTTCTTCTCGAATAAGGGCTGCACTGACAGCCGCCGGGGAGACGGCAATGTATAATAACAGTTCTTCACCCTGCTTGGATGGGCTAAGTAGTGGAGGGGAAGAGAGGTATGTTTTCAGGTCTTCGAAAGCTTTCTGGCAGTCGTCTGTCCATTCAAACGATTTCTTCAGCGTGCGAAAGAATGGTAGGCACTTGTCTGTTGCCCTTGAAACAAACCTGTTCAAGGCCGCTATCTTGCCGTTTAAGCTTTGGACCTCCTTCAGCGTCTTCGGGGGGGCCAAGTCCACAATTGCCTTCACCTTTTTTGGGTTGACCTCGATGCCCCATTGAGATACCACAAAACCCAAGAACTTCCCGGCTGTCACCCCGAAAGCACATTTGCTGGGGTTCAGCTTCATGTTGTAGGACCGAAGGGTGTTAAAAGTTTCTTGCAGGTTGTTCAGATGGTTACATTCGCGAGCGCTCTTTACCAGCATGTCGTCCACATAGACTTGCACATTCCTTCCGATCTGATGTGCGAACATCTTGTTCATTAATCTCTGGTATGTGGCCCCGGCGTTCTTAAGTCCGAAGGGCATCACTCTGTAGCAAAAGAGCCCTTGGCTGGTGACGAACGACGTTTTCTCTTGATCTTTTTCGTCCAGCTTGATCTGATTGTAGCCGGAGAAGGCGTCCATGAAACTTAATAGTTCATGTCTTGCAGTCGAATCCACTAGCGTGAAATCAACGCACATCCGCCACTGCCCATTCGCCTTCTTGACCATGACCACATTTGCAAGCCAGTCTGGATAGTGTACCTCTCATATAAAACCTGCTTCCTTCAATTTTCGGACTTCTTCAGCGATAGCTCGGTCTCTTTCTGGAGCAAATACTCCTTTCTTCTGTCGGATTGGAGGGAATGATGGCGATACACTCAGCTTGTGTACTATGACCTTCAGATCGATCCCCGGCATGTCCTCATGACTCCAGGCGAATACGTCCCTATTCTCCTTCAAGAAGGTGGTTAGGCTTTGTCGCGACGAGGGGCCGGTCATTGTGCCGATCCTCGTGGTCCGTCCAGGCCTTGTGTCATCAAGTACTACTTCTTCCAGTTCTTCAACTGCTTCAACTGTGACTCGCTGCCCCTCAACGTTTAGTGCTTGCAAGTGATCGTCCATATCTGTCATGGCGACATAGCATTCTCTTGCCGCAGCCTAATTCCCGCGGAGCTCTCCGACTCCATATTTGGTGGGGAATTTAACCATCAAGTGGTAAGTCAATGTCGCGGCTTTCCACGCATTGAGGGTAGGTCGCCCAAGGATCGCGTTGTAGGCGGATGAACAATCTACCACCAAGAAGACCACGTCCTTGGTGATTTGCTGTGGGTAATCTCCCACCGTTACGGATAATGTGATGGTCCCAAGGGGATAGACTCTTCTCCCCCCGAATCCGATGAGGGGGTAATTAGTTGGGATGAGCTGATCTTTATCCATTCCCATCTGCTGGAACGCAGGGTAATAAAGAATGTCCGCTGAACTTCCGTTATCAATGAGTACCCGATGTACGTTGTACTCCCCAGCGCGTATGCTGACCACGAGGGCATCATCGTGTGGATGGTGAAGGCGTCGGGCATCCTCATCGGAAAAACCAAAGGTGGGTACTTTTAACCGCACGAACTTCGGGGTCACGCCCATCGTCTGCACGTTCTGCACCATTCGTAGGTAGGCTCTGCGAGCTCTTTTGGACGGTTCGGGGGTACCCCCCACGATCATCCTTATGTCCCCAATGGGTGGTCTTGGGCGCTCGTTCCCTCGTGGGTGGGGCTGGCCTTGTGATGGATTTGTTCCTTCCTTACTGACGAATCTCTGTAGCTTCCCTTGCCTGATGAGCGCCTCAATCTGTTGCTTCAAGTCATAGCACTCAGATGTATCATGGCCGTGGTCACGATGGAAGCGACAGTACTTGCTTTTCGATCTTTTGTTGGGATCCCCCTTCAACTTTCCGGGGTACGTTAAGGCTTCCTCGTCTTTTATTTGCATTAATACCTGGTCGATCGGGGCCGTCAGAGGGGTGAAGCTGGCAAATCTCCCCATGGGCGGCTTCTGGCGTCTATCCTCCCTCCTTCCATCCGTCCTAGGCTTCTTCCGTCCTCCCTCTAACCGCATTTCCTCCTGCCTCTCCCTTTTCTTTGGCTTATCGTCTCTCGCTATCAGTGCATCTTCTGCGTTCATGTACTTCGTCGCCCTGTAAAGTACCTCGGACATAGTTCTCGGGTCATTCTTATATAAAGAGAAAAGGAACTTGCCCTTCCGCAGCCCGTTGGTAAAGGCCGCCACTTGAATCTTATCGTCCGCTTCGTCTATCGAGAGAGCCTCTTTGTTGAACCGTGTTATGTAGGATCTCAGTGTCTCGTCTTCCCTCTGTCTGATGCTCATCAAGCATGCTGTGGACTTCTTATACCGGTGGCCCCCTATAAAGTGCGACACAAACTGGGCGCCTAACCCTTTAAAAGTACTAATTGAGTTAGGCGTTAGCCTGCTGTACCAAACCCTCGCGGATCCCTTCAACGTGGTGGGGAAAGCCCTACACATGATTTCGTCTGGCATTATGGTCTTGAAGGACTCCAAGTGGTCCAAGGGGTCCTTGGTTCAGTCGTAGCACTCCACTTGAGGCATTCGAAACTTTGGGGGTAGAGGGCACGAAGTGACACGGGCCGTGAAGGGTGATACCCGTCCTTTGAGGGCGTTCATCATCACGGCCATTTGTTCCCGCATCTCCTGCATTTCTGCGGCGACGTAGGGTGGTAAGATTTCAGAAAGGGTCGGCAGATCAGCATCCCGCCTTTCCTGTCTGCTCGGTGCGTTGCTTCCCTCTGGGGCCTCGTCATCCCTCCTTTCCACGCTTGTTCCTTCCTCTTGCCCTCCGGGGTGTCCATCCTTCCGACGTAACTGTTCCTCCAAGTCATAATTCCGTTTGGTCAAGCGTTCGACCGCTGCTGCTAGCGTTTGGACTTGTCTTTCCAATGCGGTTAGGCGAGGTTTCGTCACCTCGGTTGTTAGTTGTTGCCATCGACCTCGTGAATACCATGCAACCCTTTGTCTTAGGTGTAGGACAACGTTCGATCGTCTTAGCGTTTCCCACAGACGGCGCCAACTGATGTTGCCGAAGTTCACCAGTGAGCTGCACGGTCTAATACAGTGGGGGATAAGGACCTGCGAGATAACAAAAGAGGACCTGAAAAGGGTGCCGGTGTGGTGCCGGCCCAGAACCCTCCGAAGATCAAGTTAGGAACCTCGTTAATAAGTCAAGAGCGCTAGAGTTTAACTGATTGTGCGTACCTTGGTTTGTGAGGATTCTGGAGTATTTATAGTTGCATAGACCTAGTGAACCTTCTTTGGTACGTAGGGGTACCCTATCCTCTAGGCCTAAGCGTGTGGATCAAGCAAAGGGCACAGTAACCCAAATGGGCCGCCACAGGTTTGCATAAAAGGCCTTGGAGCCCAACACATGATGACAAGCCCCATCACATATTTTCCTCTTCAATAAGTAAATATTTAGAACTAAAACACATGCATTCATGCATACATATAGATACATTTAAAATTAAACACAATTTTTATTATAAAATATAGATAATTAGTCAAATTATTTTTTTAAAGTAAACGTAATTAGTCACATATTAAAATTCTCACCTAAATTTAATACTACTTATGATCTTTTTTTTCTAATTTTTTATAAGATAAAACGTGTGGTGATTTTTATATTCTTTATTTTTTGAGAAACATGTGGTGATTTTTATTAAGTAAATGTGATTTTTTTTTAATTATACTTCATTAATATTAGATTCTTAGTATTTTACACTCATTAACTCACTTGACACAAAAATTAAAAAACTTAAGTGGTAACACAAACTTAAGTGGATAATTATGGTGTAATTCCCACATAAATTTAGACACATGGAGTGAAATTGGATTATAATTTCAAATTCTAATTCAATTTTCTCTAAACTTTACCTATTAATATATATAGATGACTTATAAATTTGAATGTTTTTTAGTTATATAATTATGTTTTTTTATGGTTTATTATATTGAACTCCTCATTTTCTACACTAAATTAACTAATTTGACACAAAAATTTAAAAATTTAGATTATATGGGACACGTGATGCAAAATCAAACTCTAATTGAAATTTAATTTTATATTAAATTAACTCACTTGCAACAAAATTCTAAAATTTAGCTTATATGAGACACATGGCGTAAAATTAGACTCTAATTGAATTCCAATTTGAAATTTAATTGGATTTTCTCTCTACTTTACCTATTATTATATACTAATATGTAACTCATCCTATCAAACGGGAATGGATATAATTTAATAAAACAATGGAAAAAAATATATTGTATTTTATTATTTAAGTGATACTATTGGTTTATTTATTTATTTATTTATTAATCATGAATTTAGTCATGTTTAAAAGACTCAGTTTATTCATGTTTAATAAAACTTAGCATTATGTAATGTTTTAACAAATATTTTTATTATACAAAATTCTAATGAAAGAATGTTACATAAACATATATATTCAAGGTTGATTCATACATGGTACATATAGCTATGATTAAGTTACTTTATCACAAACCATTTTTAGCATAATATTTTAATTAATTAAATGTGAATCTCATAACGTACATTTCATAACAATATATAACAATAAAATAACGTGAATCTCATAAAAAAAAAATTTAATCAATTTAAAATCATTAAAATTATGAGCATAAGACGTAAAGACAAACAAATAGGATAAGTGCTAATTCCTTTAAAGAAAACTTATAGTAAGTTGAGAAAACTATACGAATAATCTTTGATGCTTGAAAAATAATGAGATTACAACTTCCTTTCGAAATTGGGTAGAGACTCGTGCTGATAAGGTATTATGAAAAAGAAAAGAAACATGTAACATCAATAATAGGAAAACAAAACAATTTTATAATTAAATAATAAAAATTATTGACAAAATGGAAAGAAAGTATAAGCAGATGAAAGAAAATAAACATGCAACATCAATCATAGGAAAACCATAAAATTATATAATTAAACAATAAAAAATTTAGACAAAAAGGAACGACAGTATAAGCAAATGAAAGAAAGCAATAATAAAACCTTAAGAATGATTGGAATTCATTTTGCAGAGCATAAACCAGGACCATGAAAATTATAAAGACAAGTATAATCAGAATATCTGGAGAACCTCCTTTTATATAAGATACATAAATACCTAAATACATGCATCATTGATATCGAGAAATTCTTTTGAAATTTCATAGCATTGATTTAAGAAGAGGGGAGTTGTATATTAAGGTGCCTGAATCGGTGTGGAAAAGAGAGGTGAACCTGAAAATACATGGGTGTGAAAAAGAGTGGTGAACCTGAAAATACATAGGTGTGGAAAAAAAGAAGCACATCAGAATTACAAGAAATGGATGGAAATTAGACTCCAGTTTCATATTTACATTGACACGTGACACAATATAGATTAGAATTCTAATATAGAATTGCAATTAGAGTTTCTCACTGCTTCACCTAGTTTATATATATATATATATATATATATATATATAGAGAGAGAGAGAGAGAGAGAGAGAGAGAGAGAGAGAGAGAGAGAGAGAGATATTTAGAACTAAGTATTGCAAAAATAGGTCTTTTGATAGGCTAGAGGTTTGCTAACTTTGATAAAAGGATTTTCTTTTTTGAGGGAGAGAAGAGTCGATGAGATCCATTGAACATAAAATAAGGAAATTTGTTCATAACAAAACAATTTCTCTAATTATTTTCAAAATAAATAATTAATAGGCCACTAATTTCAATGCTAAACCTTATAGTTTAGTGCCAATTCTCAAACAAGGGTGCCCCAAAGCAAGATCGTGTGTCATCAAAACAAAGTGTAACACGTTGTTGTATTACCTTTTTATCCTTGAAAATTGAATATTTATAAAAGCTCCCTAGTTTGTTCCAGTAAATTATTATTATTATTATTGTGGGGTCCCGAAGACTGAAGAAGGTACCGTAGTGTTGATATTTTAGTGTTATATGTCTGAAGAGGGAGTTCACTCGAGGAGAAGAGAAGAAGATATGAAAAGATTCTTAGGAGCTCCAAGAAGGGAGAATTGACTGGAGAACAAGAGTCATAGAGGTGAGGGGAAGTTTCCAGTACGAAGTAGGTTGTGGCCTTCACAATAAATGGTGGGCAATAGCTTTATCAGCTGCATTGATGAAAAAGTGACCTGAACAGTGCAACTCACAGCTAAACAAACTCCTTCTACCATCTTCTACAGATGTTTAAAGGGACAAGTGTCACCAAGATAAATTAGGTAGGTAAGGATGTGAGGTCAAGATCAGAAGCAGGTGGAAGTATATAAAAAAAGATGGTTTTCAGATAGAAGGATCTGGGCAAAAATATAAAAAAAGAGAGTTAAAACCAGAGCTTAGAGAGAAGAGAGTGAACAGTGTCTTTTACTGAGTGATAGGCCACAAATGCGTTGACCCCTTGTGAATAATTAAATTGATTAATTTACCAAGTTATTAATTAATCAAGTTAACATGCAAATTCACGTGCTAGCACAAACAAATCACCAATAACTAAAGTATGTAGTGGAAAATAAAAAACATGGTGATTTGTTTACGAATGGGGAAAACCTGACGGCAAAAACCCCATCGGGTGATTTAAGGTCACCACTCCCAAAACTCCACTATTATCACAACAAGCGATTATAAGCAAGGAATCCGAGTACCTTACCAACCTACAGTTGAACCCTTACCCCAATACCCAAGTGGACTTGTTTTGTAATGACAGTTTCTCCTTTTAATGCACGGTTCCGAGTACGTGACTAACCAATTGCGCGGATCCTAGTACGCGACTTCAATTCACCAACTAAAGAGAGAGTTATTGGCTCAATGTTCTTCAAATCATCCACACGATGAATATCAAGAATATGCTTGGTTACAAAACCCTACGGTGCACATTACATAGCAACTTCTTCACAAGAGATGAACTAGGGCATGAACTTTGTCTTTGATCACAAATTGCTTGAACAAGAATTACTCAATACTTGTGCAACTTGCATCCCTTTGACGGCCCTTAAAATAATCCTTTTATATGTTTAGGGTTAGGAGAAAAGAAGTCCCAAAGACACATTCACGGATTGGAATTAAAACAGAACTGAAAATCTGTTTTCTTTAAATCTCGACAGATAGAGGTGTCGAGAATCTGTCGAGAAGCTGTCGAGCCTCGAGGCTGAAACAGCTTCTAAATCTCGATAGATGCATGTGTCGAGACTAGGTGTCGAGCTTTAGTAACTTGCACTTTTCAGCTTGTTTCTTGGACAGACTTGATAACTTCAACACTTAATCTTGAAACACTGTTTCTTGAAGCGTTAGACACATCCTAAATCTACCCAATTGCAAATAAAGTGCGTTTTGTCAAAGGATAAGCCAATTACATAAAATAGTGACATATGTTAACAACTTGAACTACATATGTCCTAACAATCTCCCCCTTTGGCAATCCGTGATAAAACTACAACAAACAAATGAAGATATGAGAGAAGTCATAAAGCACTTTAACTTATATTCACTTGTTGAATACAATAAAATCTATCCTAACACAAACTCTTGAAAAAATTTGCAAGAAGAGAGTTTATAGCAACTAGACTTTGACAACCTGTATTTTTGAAACACTTTTTAAACAAAACACATCAAGGCATCTTCGTGTGAAACAGAAATAATAAATTGCATACAAGTAAAAGAAACATGTGTATAAAGACAGAGAAGAAACAACACATGTAGAGATAGATGAAAGAAACATACATCAATATATATATTAAGAGATAAACACAATGTAAGTCACTAAATGGTCACAAGACCAGGGTACATGATCAATGTATCTCTAAAAAGATAGAAAAGAAAAGAAATACATATAATCCTCACTACATCCCTCATATTAACACTCCCCCTATCAAAAATGTCCTATACTAGCTCTCCCCCTAAGTATGACTACTCTCATACACAAAACTACTTCCCCTTTTTGTCACGAGTGACAAAGGGTAGAGTGTCAAGTAGACATCTCATTAAAAGAGCTCGCATCTCCATCATCATCGTCAGAAGCGTCGTCGTCATCACCATCATCATCATCCTTAGTCTCAGAAGCAACATGAGGTGGCGGAGGAGAAGCCTCAGGAGCAAAGCTGCCCAAGGTCACCTGTCGCCTGGCGATACGACCTACATGAACGTTCACCTGATACAACTCCGTGGAGAGTGTATCGAGGCGAGCATCCATGCATTGAAGCTGCGCCATGATGTCTCCAAGAGTGACGTCGCTCTAAGAAGAAGAAGGAGCAGATGTCGCTCTAGCAGATTTGGATGTAGTCGGACGGGAGGAAGGAGCACAGCATCCGACTGTCTCGATTTGAACTGTGTCTCGCTACGTTTTACGGTAGCGGCATCTATGGCAGACATGTCATGAAACGGATAAGACGAAGGAAAGGGGATGGAAAAATGACGAAGTATCCTCGTGATAGCGGAAGGGATAATGAGCTTATCACGGGTGGCCGTATCTCTATAGACATCTATGATAGAGAAGATAAAGTGTGAAGGAAAGTCTATAGTGAGATGCTCTAGGAGAGACAACAAAAATCGAGCACGAGGTTCTGTAATAGAGTTGTAGTAAGAAAGTGGGTGCAAAACAAAAGTCATCACCATGTTAAGGAAATAAGGACCGTTAGCAAAAGGCCGACATGATGTGTACTGATGATCTCCCCAAGCGGAAGGCGCTCACAGAACGCCGAGATCATCTCGTCTTTGGACACAGTCTATAGACGCTGACATCCGGGGTAATTAGGATGATCCACCCTCGGGACATGAAGAACTTCGGAGACTAACTCCGGAGTAATAGCAAAGCGCGTACCTCGAACGCTAGTATAGAAGAGAGGTACTGAAGAATCATTCTCGTGGATGTTGGAGTAAAACTCCGGTATCAACACGAAAGGAGAAGTGACCGGGACGTCACACAGTGACTCCCAAGCCCGACTGTGAATGATGTCGGGTAGGTCAATGTCGGTAAAGTCTGCTAGGACAACGTGGCGTTCCAAATGAACACCTCGTTTAAAGAAGTTCTCCGAGAAGTTCTTTTGGACTTTCTCATCACGGAACCAAATAGACAAAGGAGTAGAATCCGAAGCAGAGAAAGATCCCTTAGAATGCAAAGGGTTCTGGGATGGAATGGATTTACGTTTAGGTGTCATAGACACTACTAACGCAAACATAGAGAGAGGGAGAAGAGAGAGACACACAAAAAAGTTCCAAGCTATTTAATATAGGAAGAGAAATATTGAAAAGAAAGAACGTATGCATGGGAAATGCATGAACATGTGACATGCAATATAAAAACATCATGGGTTCAGCCCAATCCAAACCTAACAGCACACAATAAGTTTGCACACATCTAAATGCATGAAAATACAATTAGAATGCTAATGTGATGCAATGCATGTAGTCTTAAAGATCAAATCTATAAAACCAACCCAAAAATTTCATGAATTCTCAATAATTTTGAAAAACCCCAAAAATTTTCAACAACCTCAAAATTTAGGTTTTTAAAACATGAAATGCATGAAAAAGGATAGGATAGAAGCTTACCAAGTGAGAAAGATCTATAAAAATACTTGAAGAATCCTTAGGAAGGGGTTTGGAGAGAGTGAGAAAGGTTTTGAGAGAGAAAACACAAAGTATCGAGAGAGAGAGAGAGAGAGAGATTGAGCGAAATGAGAGAAAAACGCGACAGAATCCTTATATAGCCATTCAATAATTCTTGACAGATGCAGGTATCGAGAGGTGTCGAGACAGCTATCGAGGTAGGTATCGAGGAAATGCACTTCGACAGATACAGCTATTGAGGACATGTGTCGAGAAAGAGAGAATCAACCACTTAATAATCTTGATCGATCCAGAAGCTGTCTAGAATATATTGAGCAGACAGAAAGTTTCTTGATCGATCCACCAGGTGTCGAGAATGTGTCGAGACTGCGATTAGAAAAAGACTAAGAAGCTCGACAGATAGCTAGGTGTCGAGAAGCTATCGAGGAGGTGTCGAGATTGCCTTAAAAGCAGTTTTTCAAGAGAGGAAAAACACAGACATAAATGCAATCACGCATGCAATCACGCATGCAACTCAACTAAAGATCCAAGCAACACATTAAGCTCTCAAAAACATCTCTCAACAATAATTTAATGCACATGAATTCCAAAACACGCACACACACACACTAAACAAGTCTAACCAATTTTATATTTCAAAAATGAGTTATGACAATTTAGTGAGCATACATTAATGCATGTAAACCTTGTGATGGCTAAATCACATTGTACCTGCACATGTATCAAAAATAGCAAAGAATATTGCGTGTTGTGTGTGAAAACATTGCAAGATTGCATAAGTGTCTCAAAGTTATGATAATTTGAGATATGAGAAAATCACTTTAACTCACACATAATCATAACTGTTTGATGGAGACTATCACCTTCAAGGTACATCCTATAACTCCTACATCTCCTAGAAAACACACTTGCAACCATATTTTAAAGCATTTTATTCTTTTTGCTTTTATTTCTTTGCATATTCTCTTTTGTTAAGCATATCATGCATGGGCATACAAGAGAGAGAAAAGAAATACCCAATTATGTTAAGTTTTTGACATTGCACTTTTGCTATGCCGAAGCATGCGGATGTCATTGACATTGCACTTTTGCTATGCCGAAGCATACAGATGTCATATCATGATTGGTGAGTAACAATGGTAAGATGGTTATTTATGCCTTTCTCTTAGGATTTTCTAGTCCTACCCGTCAAAAAGAGTGATACGAGTGTTAAGTACGAGAGATCACTTAACCTTACTCATCACAAACAAAGAGCTACAAAGCTCACTTACTTAGTTGTGCATAAGAATGCTCATCTAAGTTACAGGTGATACAAAGTTTAGAAAACTCTGTTTCAATGGCCATTTTAAGGTTCACAAGAACCAATGTACACAAACACACATT
The DNA here is from genome assembly GCA_032878915.1 of Castanopsis chinensis. NCBI lineage: Eukaryota > Viridiplantae > Streptophyta > Magnoliopsida > Fagales > Fagaceae > Castanopsis > Castanopsis chinensis. The sequence goes on along the minus strand of JAVQMG010000122.1, from coordinate 3,335,013 downwards.
GTTTTTGTATTTTTCAATTTTCTAAATTTTTTTTTATTTTTATCAGAAAAGCAAAAATAAAACACAAAACTGAAAATACAAAAAAAAAAAAAAAAAAAAAAAACAAGTTAAAGAATGCAAAACAATGCATAAAACTAGACTGACTCAAAACAGTAAAACGAAGAGAGGGAAGAAGAAATGAACAAAATCACTTAGAGCCATTTTCCTTTCACACCTTGGAAGAACCTTTCCTATTTGCCAACCCTTGAACAGGTGATGAGGGGGAAGAGTTTAAACCGTTCAAATTTGAAAGGAACATGAGGGCTTTGAGAATGTCTCCAAGAGGAGCAAGAGAGGTCTGAAGCTGATTCTGGTTCCTAAATGCTATCATGCCATTACTTTGTTGAGTGGCTAGCCACTTGTAGCAATTTGGTCGAGTATGACCGGGAACACCACAATAATAACAAAGATGTTGCTTCTTCTATTTAGGCTTTTGAGAGATAGCCTTCTTAGTCCTAGGGTTTCTAGTTTCCCTTTCCTCAACTTTAGGGGGCGCTCCTAGAATAGACTTGCCCCTGTCTATGTTCTCACTTGCTAATTCAGTTTTAACATTTTTATCCTCAATTTTAATATTATTAGCAGGAGGACAAAAACAGTAGTACTAGCAGAAGGAATATTAGAGAGAGAGAATTCATACCCCAATCCAGTACGATCCGAAGAAGATTTCTGAACACTTAGCATCTCGTCCAGCTTTGCACTCGATGTCCTCTCTAATTGTGCTCTGACTTGAAACAGCTCTGCTTCAAGCTTCTTGGTCTTCTCAGCCAAAAAATTGTTCTCGAACCTCAGTGCCCCAATGGTCTGATTTGCTTCATCAACCTTAGTGGAAAGTTCCTCACGGTCAAGTTCCACATCACTGAGCTTCTTGGTGGCCAGCGTATAGAGTTTCTCATGCTTCTCAGAAAGCTTGTACAGTTTCTCATAGGCGGTATAGATATCATCTTGATCATCCATAGTCTCAAACTTGGCATCCACCAATTCCTTTTCTTCATCTACTTCTTCAGTAACCCCATCAGTAGGATTAACAGTAGCAGTGAAGGCATTCAAGATTCCGTCATCTTCATTTTTAGAATCATCCTCGAGTTCCGTGTTGCTTAAGGTCGCAGCAAGTGCCTTGCTCTTCCCTATGCTCCTAAGGTACGTTGGACACTCTTGTTTCATGTGTCTGAAACCTTAACACCCAAAGCATTTTAGTCCAGCAGGAACAGTGTACTGACCGCCACTCTTGGCATCCTTCTTCCCTTTATCTGAGTTCTTGAACTGAGAAGAACTTGATTGCCTACGGTCTTTGTTGAAGTCTTTTCCATTGGCATTCTTCATGAATTTCTTGAATTGCCTGGTAATATAGGACTTCATTTTAGAGTCTTCATCTGAAGAATCATCTGTATCATTGCTTTTGGCTTTTAATGCCATGCTTTTGCCCTTGCTTGACTTGCACATCCTAGTTAGCCCTAACTCGTAGGTTTGCAAGTTTCCAACCATCTCAGTTAGAGGAATCCTGTCAATATCTTTTGATTCCTCTATCGTCGTGATCTTAGCATGGAATCTCTTATGCAAAGATCTGAGCACTTTCCTTACTATCTTGGGTTCAGGAATTGTTTCCCCAAGATTGAAAGCTGAGTTCACTATGTCTTTGAGTTTTACATAGAACTCATCAAATGATTCATCCTCCGTTATCTTAATTTCTTCAAAGCTTGTGATGAGCCTCTGTAGTTTTGAATCCTTGACAGCCTTGGTTCCCTCATAGGTTGTCTGAAGAATGGTCCATGCTTCCTTAGCAGTTTTTGTGGAGGAAATTTTCTTGAACTCCTCATTTGTTATCGCGCTGAATAGGGCATTCAATGCTCTGCTGTTGAAATTTGCCGCCTTGATCTTGGCATCATCCCAATTGGCCGGCGCTTCTGTAGGCTTAGTCCAGCCTATCTCCACAGCTTGCCACACCTTCTCATCTAATGACTACAAGAAAGCTCTCATGCGTACTTTCCAGTATGCATAGTTAGTACCGTCAAACAATGGAGGTATAATAAGAGATTAACCTCTATCCATGACTAACAGGGGTCAATAGATCACACACAAGGATTAAACCCTAATCAGAGTGTGCCTGCTCTGATACCACTTGATAGGCCACAAACGCGTTGACCCCTTGTGAATAATTAAATTGATTAATTTACTAAGTTATTAATTAATCAAGTTAATCTGCAAATTCACGTAGCAGTACAAACAAATCACTAATAACTAAAGTATGCAGCGGAAAATAAAAGACATGGTGATTTGTTTACGAATGGGGAAAACCTGACGGCAAAAATCCCACCTGGTGATTTAAGGTCACCACTCTCGAAACTCCACTATTATCACAACAAGCGATTACAAGCAAGGAATCCGAGTATCTTACCAACCTACAGTTGAACCCTTACCCCAATACCTAATTGGACTTGTTCTGTAGTGACAGTTTCTCCTCTTAATGCACGGCTCCGAGTACGTGACTAACCAATTGCGCGGATCCTAGTATGCAACTTCAATTCACCAACTAGAGAGAGAGTTGTTAGCTGCAAAGTTCTTCAAATCATTCACACGATGAAGATCAAGAAGATGTTTGGTTACAAAACCCTACGATGCACATTACACAGCAACTTCTTCACAAGAGATGAACTAGGGCATGAACTTTGTCTTTGATCACAAATTGCATGAACAAGAATTACTCAATGCTTATGCAACTTGCATCCCTTTGACGGCCTTTATAACAATCCTTTTATATGTCTAGGGTTAGGAGAAAAGAAGTCCCAAAGACACATTCACATATTGGAATTAAAACAGAACTGAAAATCTGTTTTCTTTAAATTTCGACAGATAGAGGTGTCGAGGATCTGTCGAGAAACTGTCGAGCCTCAGGGTTAAAACAGCTTCTAAATCTCGATAGATGCATGTGTCGAGACCAGGTGTCAAGCTTTAGTAACTTGCACTTTTTAGCTTGTTTCTTGGACAGACTTGATGACTTCAACACTTAATCTTGAAACACTGTTTCTTGAAACGTTAGACACATCCTAAATTTACTCAATTACAAGTAAAGTGCGTTTTGTCAAAGGATAAACCAATTACATAAAATAGTAACATATGTCAACAACTTGAACTACGTATGTCCTAACACTGTGTATCCTTGACCTCCTCGTGCAAGCTTATATTAAGACTATTTCCCATATATTCGATAATATAAAGTCTCTCATCTTTATTTCCATCCTCGGGCAAGGCCCATACTTGTTGTTTGATCCCATCTCTTACAAATTTACTAGTTAGGGCCAAAGTTGAACTGTACAAATCCACTATTCTAAGTGGGCTTAGGCTGCCAAATTTTTTGATCCTTACAATTATTATTCTAAAAGAAAGAGTAAATTATTATTATTGTTGTTATTGTCATTTAAAAGAATAAAGTATATATTTTTTCCTTTAAAATAGAACAAAAGAAATTATTATTAATATTTTTTTAATGTGAGAACAATATTAATTATTTACTATATAAGAATATTTTATGATTGATTTCACAAAACTAATTGACAGCATTTATACATAATAATAATAATAATAATAATAACAATAAAAAGTGTCGAGATCGGTAATCATATTGATTGTAACATTGTTTTTATTATTATTGGAGATGTTGAATTCTAAGGTGAATATTTACGCTTTACTATTACACATGAACTTCTCTTAAATTTTTTTAAAAGAAGTTGTATACAAATAACTCTTGAAATCATATGAATCAAGCTTTTTAAGTTTATTTTATTGATTTGCAAGAAACAAAGATCAATAACTATGTTATCAATTAAATATTTAAATTTCAAATTTTTGTAGTACTAAATTATGCATAAAAAATAAGTTTATGGATTTTTTTTTTAATAAAAAGTTTATGAATTTAATGGTAAATAATATCGTATTTGAACAAAATTTGACATGCATGTATTTTTTTTTTTAGGAAAAAATGGTTAGGAGGGGGGAGCGACTGGCGTGGCTTCCCTATTTAGGCATAACCATAGTAGTATCCTAACCGCTCTTGGGCAATACCCCATACTCCAAGTCAGTTAAGTTACGTTAACTATTTGGGATGGAGAATGGATATAAGAAGCACTAGTTGTTAATGCTCGAACCCAAGTCCCGAGACTTGTTGGCCTAGTTTCTTACCAACTAGGCCACCCGAATGTTGGTATTTGACATGCATGTTAATTAAGAACATAAAAAATATATGCAATCCAACAATTTGATTTTCAAAATATGTAGTCATGTTAATTTTTTAGTGAAAATTTGTAAACTTTGTCCATATATAAAGTTACAAACAACCCCCCCCCCCCCACCAAAAAAATAAAAAATTCCAGTCATATTCTTGGCGATTTGCTTACATGACTAAGACCTATTGGTAGGTGTGTGTATGATCCTACATTGATTAGGAGTGTGCTCGTATGTGAGCTGATATACTATTCTGGGTTTTATTTGGTATCTTTTGATACAAGGTCCAGATGAAGCGTTGGTCTTATCTATTTCATATGCATGTCTCGTCCTGTCTAGTTGCTCGTCATTCTTGGGCTTTTATAGCTAGTCTTCTTGCCAAGCTTGGTTTTTATAACTGATTGTGATTGTTGGGTTTTTGACACTATTGGTGTCTAGTTTTTTTGTGATCTTTATTACTAGATTTTGGTATTTTTTTACTAAGTCAATGCCAATGGCTTACCTAACTTAACACATCACCAGACCATTTGTCTTGTCAGCTTCTTTTTCTCCATCAAATAGTTCTATTTGACCTTCTCTTCCACACAAATTAATTATTCTCTCCAGTAAGAGCAAATCATTTTAATTCTCCTTGTATCTTGAATGAAAATGCTTTATAGAAAAGTGTTCTTGAATTTTGGTGTGTGGAATTGCGCCCAACATGAAGATCAATACTATAGTTTTATCTTGAAACGTTATTCTATGTTAAAAAAAAAAAAAAAGAGGCAGAAATCACAATTTCATCCCTACATTTTCAAGCAATTCCCACTTTGGTCTCTAGATTTTATCTTGAAAAACACTTTCCGTTTTGGTCCCAGCTATTACATCAAAGACAGAAAATGCACACACGGCAAATGGCAGAATTAAAAAAAATATTAAACATATTTTATTTTGTTTTAAAATAAAATAAAATTTTAGTTATAATTTAATTATTTAAATAATGATTGTTCTTCATGTTCTTCCCCCAAGAACATGGTTGCCCAGAAAATAAGAAATTCAAGATTTTCTTCTCTTTTATTTCATTTTCTTAGCATCCAAACAAGAAAAAATATATACAAACCCAGATGTTTCTCAAAAAACAAAAAACCAACCCAGATTTAAATACAAATTTAGAGTTAAGTAGTCCCACATATTTAGTGAAATGATGACATTGAGCCAAACATGGTGAGGACTAGAGCGACGATTGTGATGATGGAGAGCAAGGCCACAACAATGCGGTCGTCAACAGTGATGTGGAAGAGGAGGAGTGGATGGTCGCGGAGGAAGTAGGAAAGACCAGACGACAAAGATGGCGAGGAAGACGATCTTGGAGATCGGGTGCCAGATGAGGCTGAGATCAAGGTTGCGCTTGACGCAAGCGGTGGCTTCACCTAGTGTGTAAGGGTGCATGAAGGAGGAGAATGGTTGGACGAGCTCGTGCCATGGATGTCGTGTGGCGAAGACGGTGCACGTGGCGGCGGCTTTGGCGGTGGTTGTGGATGTGGAGGGAAGTGTGTTGTAGTAGCCTGGTGATGACTATGAAGAAGACATTGCTGAGACCAAACCGTTTTTGTGAATTTGAAGAGAGATTCCAAAATTCCAATCCTCAAATTGAAAAGAAAAGAAGCACAGAGCAATGGAGAGAGATTGAGATTTGTGGATGTTTTTTTTTTTATTATTATTATATTTGAGAATTTGTATAGTGTGGAAAATGGACTACATTTTCCTTTTGATCATGGTTTTGTATATGTTTTGCTTGTTTGGATGCTAAGAAAATGAAATAAAAGAGAAGAAAATTTTGAATTTCTTATTTTTTGGGCAACCATGTTCTTGGGGAAGAACACGAAGAACAATTATTATTTAAATAATTAAATTATAACTAAAATTTTATTTTATTTTAAAATAAAATAAAATATTTTTAATATTCTTTTAATTATGTTGTTGGCCACATATGCATTTTCCGTCTCTAATGTAACGACAGAGACTAAAACGGAAAGTCTTTTTCAAGATAGGGACTAAAAAGGGTAAAAATAAAATTTATGGACCAAAGTAGGAATCATCTGAAAATGTAGAGACGAAAATGTGATATTCGCCAAAAAAAAAATCCATTTTATACGGAATTTTACTCCAAGTAAAATCAACCCTCAAAAACAACTCATTCACTTAATTCTATAGTTAGTGAGATTTTCAGATTAAACTTGTTCCTTATCGTTAAAAACTAGTGCATTCACATAAATAAGTTCCAACAAAATTAAAATCTTAATGGAAAGAAATGGCACTCTCCCCCTTCCCCTTATGCAATGTTGTACATATTTGCTTTGTGCAAAATAATCTAAGATTTACATTGCTATTGCTAGCACAATTTAAATTTAGAATTACCCTATTATATCTACTACTATTTAAGAGGCTTCTTCTGTTTGGGATCCTTTTTTTTTTTTTTGTTCAAAAATGCCCTTATACCACTATGTTTAAGTAGAGATAAAACTAAAAGACTATTCGATAAAAATATAACTCTAATTCCCATTAAAACATTGCCTAAAAAATAAGACCACTCTCCTGTTGATTTTTAAGTTGCTCTATCCACTTATAAATTTTAAATGCATAATATTAATGAGAAAACTTATAACCACTGTGCACCCTTAGTGCGGCAATCACTCCACAAGTATAAATATTTGTGAGGTGTGGGGTGTGGGGTGTGGGGTGTGAGGTGTGGGAGGTAAGGGTTGCAGTCCAAAGTTTCCAAGAAAGAGCTTCACACACATATACACTTAGATTAAACTAAACTATAAAATTTGTCTTATATTAAAAATATATATTAATAAGAAAACATGTAACCATAGCGCACCCTTAGTGTAGTGGTCACTCTATAAGTATAAAATGTTTGTGGAGTGTGGGGGACGAGGACCGAGATTCAAGTTTTCAGGAGAGACTTTCACACACATATATAATTAAATTAGATTAAAATATAATTTATATTCTATATCAAAAAAATAATAATTAATTCTTAAATTAGAAGGAATGAAAAATTATAATACTTAAAAAAAAGCCTCGCACATTCGTAGTGCTAATGATGAAGCTAGCATTCATTTAATGGAATGAAACTGAACTCTTAAGTCCCTGATACTTAGACATGGCAAAACGGATCAAAATTTTTTGACCCGACCCAACCCGACCCGAAAAATACTCGATCCGAACCCGATTTTTTTGACCTGAAACAAAAACGGGTTGACCCGTGACCCGACCCGAGTTTTTCGTATTTTTTACGGGTCAACCCGACCCGACCCGCAACTCGACCCGAACCCGAATCACTTTTTTAAAACTTTTTTTTTTCGTAAAAAAAAAATTTAAAATTAAGACAATAGTAGTTTAATTGTTTATTATGAACTTTAAAGAAACAATTGACACATTTACATATGCAAATTAATTTAAAGATAAAAGGTTGAGCATTTTGTAATAAGTAAAAATTTTTTAATATTAAATAACAAAGTATATGCCAAGATAATATGGTTACAGTAGAGTTAAAAATATAGATTTAAAATTGTAGACATGTGTGAGAAACATTTACAAGTGTAAAAATAGTGAAGCCAAAGTATCAAATTAGCATAAATTATGAATGCTTAGACTCATTTTTTAACAATTTATGTCCAAAATAAATGGCTTTTCAAAATAAACTATGATATTTTCTAGAGTGTGTGTTGCTTAACAATGATATAATATTCATAAAAGAGACCATGTATAAATAAGTAAGCAATCCAATTTTAATGTATATCTCAAATTGAAATAGAGTGCCAACCACAATTGATAATAGAATATAAAATTAATTTTCAAGATTGTAAATTTCTTATATGTTTTTATTCTTTATCAAATGAGTTATCCAATAAGTCATTTGTAATTTTGTTTTATATTTTGGAATGTTAATATTGTGTAAAAATAAAACATGTGTATTTGTTTTACTTATGTTTGTATTATTTTGTTTTAAATAGCAATGTTAGGATTTGTATAATTTTGAAATTATTGAATAAGTATTAATAAGTTTAACTGAATTCATTCTTGATATAAGTGGTGAAGCAAAATAATGCATTTTACATAAAATAATTTGTTGCATAACTTTTCAAATGACAAATACATGTTGTTTTATTTATAAAAAAAATTTAAAAAAAATAAAAAAAATCATGTGAAAAATACGGGTCAATACGGGTCAACCCGACCCGACCTGCAACCCGATTGACCCGAACCCGTTTTTAACCCGCTTAAAACGACACGTTTTTGACCCGTGACCCGTTTGACCCGCAACCCGATTGACCCGACCCGAACCCGACCCAACCCGCCCGTTTTACCATGTCTACTGATACTCAAAAAAAATTTAGAACAGTTGGAGCTCAGCACGTACGTTTGGTGGTTAGCACCAACGTCAGCACGTACGTTTGACGAAATATCTGGTAGTAGAAATCACTGCGTTCCCTTCATACTGCATGACGAAATATCATATACAAAACCTATATAACTAATATAAAATTCACAAAGGAAATATAACTTCAAAAACAAAAACAAAAAAAGAAAGCAAAAACAAAGGAATGAGAGTTTGTATAAAAAAGGTCATGAAAAAGTCAAACAAATAGCCATTCATTTCACCTTTATTATATTGGGTTGGTAGTATGTACGCATCCATGACCATGAGACCAAGACAGTTGCTGATTATGTATTTAAGGAACTCTGCTTTCCTTTGTTTGACACTTACAAATACACTAACATAGTCTAACTCTCTGCTTTTCTTTAACCCATTAACCCAATAATCATTTGAAATTATCTCCGAATGGCTCACAAAAGCAAGATTTTGATAATTGGAGGGACTGGATACATTGGAAAATACATTGATAAGGGTTATCCTAAATGACATAAAGCTGACGAGCCTGGGGCTGACGACCCCATGGCTGACGACCTCAACTCTTGAGCTACCTGAAGCTGACGACCTTTGACGTATGGAGACCTAAGACTGACGGCCTCCACCAATAATCCTATTGAATAGCGTAGCTGACGGGAGAAGGCTGACGAGGTCAGTTTCAGCTCCATTTGCAATCTTACTTGACTGACACGCATACATAAACAATTCTTGAACAATACGTCTAAGTAAGGAGACCCCTACAAGGACAAGGATTCTAGGAGATACGTGGGATCCAAGTATCACTATCCTAAAAGGAAAAGAACTCCTCGGTCAAGGCATGGATTTCGGCCCAACGCTACTATAAATACCCCAAGACCCTCTCGAAACAAGGTACGCACAAATAACTCAACTCTAGCACTCTAGTGTTGTAAAGTAAAGATTTCTAACTTAACCTTCGGAGGGTATTTGGCCGGTACCACGCCGGTGCCCTTTCAAAGGTCTTCACTCTCTTTGTTGTGCAGGTACGTCATCGGGAGCACGTGAGGACCGTGTGACTAACTGACGATTTTCGAGCATCATCAGTTGGCGCCGTCTGTGGGAAACGAGGGTGGTAACGCCACACTATCGCTTCCCGGACAAAAGTTGCATGGTACTCACCCGCTCAATGGCTACCACCAACAACATTCAGGAGAACGAACCGCGCGCAACCGTTCTGGAAAAGCAAGTCCAAACGCTCGCAGCAGCCGTCGAGCGCCTGACCAAAGAGAATAACGACTTGGAGGAGCAGCTACGTCAGAGAAACACGCGTCCCAGAATACAAGAGGAAAATCAGGAGGAGACAAGCGCTGAGAGAAGGGATCCCGAAGCGCCTGAAGGCAGCAACGCCCCGAGCAGGCCGGAGAGGCGGGATACCAACCTGACTACCCCTTCTGAAGCCATACCCCCTCACATCGCAGCCGAGATGCAGGAGATGCGTGAACGAATAGACGTAATGATGAACGCCCTCAAAGGACGAGTGTCTAACGATCTCGACGACTTGGTACAGCGGACCGATTCACCTTTCACGGCACGTGTTACGTCGTGCCCACTTCCCCCAAAGTTTCGTATGCCGCAGGTGGAAAGCTACGACGGAAACAAGGACCCCCTGGACCACTTAGAGTCCTTCAAAACTATAATGCACCTTCAAGGAGTGCCCGACGAGATTATGTGCAGGGCTTTCCCAACCACCTTGAAAGGGTCCGCAAGGGTCTGGTATAGCAGGTTGACGCCCAACTCAATAGGCACCTTTAAAGAGCTAGGCGCCCAGTTCGTGTCGCACTTTATCGGAGGCCACCGGTACAAAAAATCCACGGCATGCTTGATGAGCATCAGGCAGAGGGAAGACGAGACTCTAAGGTCCTACATAACGCGATTCAACAAAGAAGCTCTCTCGATAGATGAGGCGGACGACAAGATACAAGTAGCAGCCTTCACCAACGGGCTGCGAAAAGGGAAGTTCCTCTTCTCCCTATACAAGAACGATCCAAAGACCATGTCCGAAGTACTTTACAGGGCAACGAAATACATGAACGCGGAAGACGCGCTGATTGCAAGGGAAGACAAGCCTAAGAAGAGGGAAAGGCAAGAAGATACTCGAACGGATAGGGGGCAAAAGAAAGCCAGGACTGAAGAGCGACGGGATGACCGCCGCTCCAAGCCACTCCCAGGGAGATTCACGAGCTTCACACCATTGACCGCCCCTATCGATCAGGTCCTAATGCAAATCAAGGACGAGGGGACTCTGACTTTTCCCGGCAAATTGAAGGGAGATCCCAACAAAAGGCCAAGGGACAAATATTGCCGCTTCCATCGAGACCATGGACATGACACGGCTGATTGCTACGACCTAAAGCAACAGATAGAAGCTTTAATCAGGCAAGGAAAGCTGCAGAGGTTCGTTAGCAAAGAACGAGCAGAACCACCGCAAGGCCCGGCCCCAAGACGGGAAAACGAACGCCCCAGACAGCCCTTAGGCGACATCCGGATGATTGTAGGAGGGACGACGACCGCTGGATCGTCGAAGAAAGCTCGAAAGACGTATCTCAGAATGGTGCAGAACATCCAGCTGACGGGGACCGCACACCTCAGATGCCACGGGCTAATAACCCCCTCATCGGATTCTCGGAAGAAGACGCGCGACGCCTCCATCACCCCCATGACGACGCACTCGTCGTCACCATACGAGCAGGAGACTTCAACATGCACCGAGTTCTTGTCGACAATGGGAGCTCGGCGGACATCCTCTACTACCCTGCGTTCCAACAGATGGAAATTGATAAAGAACGACTGACTCCGGCTAACGCCCCACTAGTCGGCTTCGGAGGAACAAAGGTATTTCCCCTCGGTGTTATCACCCTCGCGGTAACTATTGGAGACTACCCGCAACAGGTCACCAAGAATGTAGCATTCCTCGTGGTCGACTGCTCATCAGCCTACAACGCCATCATAGGACGTCCCACGCTTAACTCATGGAAGGCTGTAACTTCAACCTACCACTTGATGATAAAATTCCCAACGGACTATGGAGTGGGAGAACTCAGAGGGGACCAGGTGGCCGCACGCGAATGTTACGTAGCGATGATGGAGATGGACGACCACCAGCAAACCATGAGCATAGAACAGCAGGCATCAGCGGAGCCCACAGAAAAACTAGAAGACATGCTTCTCGACGACTCTCAGCCAGGGCGGACAACCAAGATCGGTACTCTTACCGACTCGACGATACGACAGGAACTTGCGGTCTTCCTCAAAGAAAACCGAGACGTGTTCGCATGGAGTCACGAAGATATGCCGGGCATTGACCCGTCAGTCATAGTACACAAATTAAACGTGTCACCGTCTTTTCCGCCGATTCGACAAAAGAAGAGAGCCTTCGCCCCGGAGAGAGATCGGGCAGTAGCGGAGGAGGTCCGCAAATTGCGGGAGGCGGGCTTCATTCAGGAGGTTTACTATCCCGAGTGGTTAGCGAACGTCGTCATGGTGAAAAAGAGTAGCGGAAAGTGGAGGATGTGCGTAGATTTTACCGATCTAAACAAGGCGTGCCCCAAGGACAGCTATCCTCTGCCAAGGGTCGACCTGCGTGGATTCTACGGCCCAACACCAACTATTAAGCTTCATGGACGCGTTCTCGGGATACAACCAGATCCTAATGGACGAAGCTGACCGAGAAAAAACTTCGTTCGTAACAAGTCAAGGCCTTTTTTGCTACAAGGTCATGCCGTTCGGCTTGAAAAATGCAGGCGCAACATACCAGAGGCTTATGAACAAGATGTTCGCGGAGCAGATCGGGAGAAATGTCCAGGTGTATGTCGACGACATGCTGGTAAAGAGTCGAAGAAAGGAGGATCATTTGAAAGACCTGAAGGAAACCTTCGATACCCTTCGCTCCTACAACATGAAGCTAAACCCCGCCAAGTGTGCCTTCGGAGTAACGGCCGGAAAATTCCTGGGATACATGGTGTCCCAACGGGGTATCGAAGCCAACCCAGACAAAATCCGAGCCATAATGGAGATGACACCTCCCAAAAACGTGAAGGAAGTACAAAGCCTTAACGGCAAGATCGCCGCACTTAGCAGATTCGTATCCAGGGCGACGGATAGATGCCTCCCGTTCTTCCGCACACTAAAGAAGTCCTTCGAATGGACGGACGAATGCCAACAAGCATTTGAAGACCTCAAGACCTACCTATCGTCGCCACCACTATTATCCCCCTCCCAACCGGGCGAAGAACTATTCCTCTATTTGGCCGTTTCTCCAGCCGCCGTCAGCGCAGCTCTAGTTAGGGAAGACAACAAGGTACAAAGGCCGGTATACTACGCCAGCCGGGCACTCCACGGGGCAGAAGGAAGATACTCGCCACTGGAAAAGCTGGCCTTCGCTCTAGTCACGGCAGCGCGCAAGCTAAAGCCATACTTCCAAGCTCATACGGTGGTCGTACTAACTGACAAGCCCATACGACGAGCGATGAGTAGCCCTGATGCCGCGGGACGTATGGCCTTATGGGCAGTAGAATTGAGCGAGTTTGACATAAAATATCGCCCCTGCACTGCCATCAAAGGGCAAGTACTCGCCGACTTTATTGCGGAGTTCGCGTATCAAGAAGATCAGAGGGCAGGGAGTTCCCAATGGAACGTTTTCACTGACGGTTCGTCAAACAAAAAAGCTGGCGGAGCAGGAGTCGTACTTCGTTCTCCCGAAGGTGACGAGGTTGAATGCATGATTCGACTTGATTTCCCTACGACCAACAACGAAGCGGAGTATGAAGCCCTCATAGCAGGTTTAGATCTGACAAAAGCCGTAGGAGTCGTAGGTGCGGTGGTCCATTGTGACTCTCAGGTAATCACCAGTCAGATCAACGGTGACTACGAATGTAAGGGAGAAAGAATGAAGATGTACTTGGAACAAGCAAAGAGAAAGGTGGACGAGCTCCAGGCAAAAGTTGTTAAAATTCCAAGAGGGGACAACGAGCAGGCCGACCGCCTTGCAAAAGCTGCATCCGCAGAGCATGTGATCATCCCCGGTAAGGCTCTATCTTTTACTCAAATCGCACCACTGATAGATGTCCTCAGCATGCAGGAGGAGGTAAGATCCGAAAACGATTGGACCAACCCTCTGGTCGCGTATTTGAAAGAAGGCATCCTACCTGAAGAAAAGGAAGCCGCGAGGAAGCTGAAGGTCCGTGCAGCGAGATTCATCTTAATAAGGGACGTCTTATACAAGAGGAGTTTCTCCCGGCCGTACTTAAGGTGTCTAGGACCTGAAGAAGCGGATTACGTTATGAGAGAGGTACATGAAGGAATCTGCGGCAACCATTCAGGATCACGGTCGCTGGTCCACAAACTGATCCGGGCCGGGTACTATTGGCCGACAATGCTGAAAGACACCCAGACATATGTCAAGACATGCGACAAGTGCCAACGGTTCAGTAACTTCATCAAGCGGCCAGCTGAAGAACTAAACCCGATCACTGCTCCGTGGCCGTTCGCCCAGTGGGGGTTGGATATCATGGGCCCATTCCCAACGGCAGCAAGACAACTAAAGTTCCTAATAGTCGGAATCGACTACTTCACCAAATGGGTGGAAGCAGAAGCCTTAGCCACTATCACCGAGAAGAACGTGCGAAGTTTTGTCTGGAAGAACATTATTTGCAGGTTTGGAATTCCAAGAGTCCTGATCTCGGACAATGGCAAACAGTTCGACAATAACGCCTTCCGGGATTTTTGCTCACAATTAGGAATCAAAAATCATTACTCTTCCCCTGCTCATCCCCAAGCCAATGGACAAGTTGAAGTCACGAACCGATCCTTGCTTCGGATAATCAAAACTCGGCTCGAGGGGGCAAAAGGCATATGGCCGGAGGAACTACCCAGCGTACTATGGGCATACAGAACAACCGTCAGGACCCCCACAGGAGAACTCCGTTCCGGCTAACATACGGCACTGAAGCAGTTATACCAGCCGAGGTCGGACTCACGAGCTACAGAGTGGACAACCACGACGAAGGAAGGAATGACGAAGCCATGCGTCTAGAACTTGACCTAGCTGACGAAGTTAGAGCGACGGCTGAACAAAGGCTCGCGCGATACCAGAACCTCATGGCTAAACACTACAACTCCCGAGTCAAGCACAGGGACTTCGAAGTTGGAGACCTCGTCCTAAGGAAAGTAATGGGCACCACCAAAGACCCTACGCAAGGAAAACTCGGCCCAAACTGGGAAGGGCCCTATAGAATAACATCGTGGCTAAGGAAGGGCACCTACCACCTGGGGACCCTGGACGGACTACAACTACGCCATCCATGGAACGCCGAGCACCTCAGAAAGTACTACCAGTAGAGAAACAACGGACGCTACTCCTTATTTCCAATCTATTTCTGTCAGTCATTTATTTTAAATCATTTGTTTTAGTTTACTTTTAAAACATTCACCAAAGGGCTAAAGTTTGTCCTTTCTGGGAACAATTTCCTACGTATGTATGCATTCATCACAATAAGAGGAGTTTATTCAGAAGTAACTAATGTATTTGTTAAGCAGACGGAACTACTAAGTCCACGCAGTGGACGACCTTAAATCCACAAAGTGGACAGAACTGCCAAGTCCACAAAGTGGACGGAACTACTAAGTCCACGCAGTGGACGACCTTAGTCCCACAAAAGTGGACGAAGCTACCAAGTCCACGAAATGGACGATCCATAAATCACAAAGTGGACGACCTTAGTCCACAAACATGAACGACCCTAAAAAGTGGACGCCCCAAAGTCCACGAAGGTGACGGCCTTAAATACATCAAAAGGCAGAATTAGTTCGACGGACGATCTCAAAGTCCACGAAGTAGACGGCAATCTAAAAGTCCTCGAAGTGGACGATCTCGCCCACACAATAGACGGAGCTAAAATGCCCGCAGAACTAACATAAGTAACGAACTTATACATTGACGATAAAAAATAGGCGTCCCACCCACGAAATAGGCAAAGTCAGCATCAGGTCCACAAAATGGACAAAGCTGACGACCCACAAAGAAAAGGTATAAAAAGCAAGCAGCCTCGTCAGAACAAAATACAGAAAAGACATTAAAGAATTTAGATCGACGGCACGAAAGCAACAAAATGAAAATAACACTTTGGAAGCAATAAACGTTAAGATTGTCTTTACAAAAGCTCAAAACAACGAGCGTCAAACATTAAAGTTCATTACAAAACAAAAACAAAGTGTTTACAATAGAAGGGTCTACGAAGCAGACGGGGCAGTCGACGAAGGCAGGACGACAGCCGGAGTTGAAGGATCCTCAGCATTAGACTTCTCCGCTTCAAGACCTGCTGACGGGTCCAAAGTGATGGACCTCTCCAAGGCCGGTTGGGCGAGGACAAAGCTGCCGTCCCTCGAATCTACCATAGGCTCGGTAGCCTCGTCATCCTCCTCGAGAATGGATTCACCTGCCGGGGTTGACGGTATAGGCTCATCCATGCTTATCCCCGACAAGTCCAAGTCAGGATGGGCACGCTTCATTTGCTTTAAGCAATCCTCGAAACCTTCAGAGTAGTAGACGGCACAGGAGTCAATGAATTGTTGGGAATCTTTGAATTCCGCCACGGCGTCACTCCTGGCCGTCTCCACCTGACCCATCAGCCCTTGAAGTTCTTTCTCCGCCGTCAGCTTTGCATCGTCGGCCAGGCCCCGTTGACGGGTTTCCTCCGCCAGTTCATCCGTCAGTCTCTTCACCTCTTTGGCCAGGGTGATGTTGGCGTCCCTATACTGCTGCTGAGCGTCTGCCGACGTCTTGAGGCGCTTGTGCAGACGAGAGACCACCCCCTCCTTCGCAGCACATCGGTCCCGTAGGGCCTTCATTCGAATCATGGCCTATGGGGCACAAAAAGGTCGTCAGTCACAGAAATGCCGTCAATACTCTACAACGTCTACGAAAAATAATAATAAAAACAAAAATACAACGAAGGCAGTCATACCCTTGCAAGGTCGAACAGCCCCGACGACCCTATCTCGTCCGTCGGGTGGTCGTCACACAGCTCCATCTCCTCTTCCTTTAGGATGGACTCCGCTACCTCCACGGCATAGTCCTTGTGGGTGAGGAGGCGACGGGAAGAATCAGGAGTAACGACCCCTGAGGCCGTCATCAGGCCTTTGCCAGACCCGTAAGAAGCTCTTGGAGGCGACGGCCTCTTGGTGGTCTTGTCCCCCGAGGAAGAAACCACTTTCTTCCCGGACCGGTCGTCAGCCCCGTCAGCCTTTCTCTTGACGCCCTTCTTCCCGACGGGCTTAGGAGCTGTTGACGGCGTCGCTTCACCTCTGGCCCTCTCCTCCTCCTGCTTCTTCTTAGCCGCGGCGGCGCGGATTCTTTGCTTTGCCGTCTCCATTTCTGGTAAAGATAAAAAGTGAATAGAAACAACAAAAAGGTAAGGAAAGTGACGGAGGTAACTACGAGATACTCACGTCGACGGGATAATTCGTTTAGTCTACGAGCCTCGTCTGACGGTTCGGGACCACCGCAATATAGGTGCAAAGTGTCTAGGGTAATTAGGTCCCGACACCTCCTTTCGTCCAGAGGAATTGACGTCACTCGGCGGATGAACTCCTCTTGCTCCGCGGTTATACGTGGACGGACGTTGGCTGAAAGAAAAATAGACGGAGTTAGAAACCAGTTAGGTGAAAAGCAAAGAGAGGCCGACGGGATAAACCTGAATCCCTAACGTGCGCCCAAGTGTTATCGAAAAAACCATAAGGCATGGACTCCCACTCTTCTTCACGACACACCCAGTTCGTCCCTTTAACGAAAAAGTACCTTCCTTTCCAATTTCTATTGGAGTCAGGCATGTCGGACACCAATTTTAACTCTTTCGACCTTAGGGAGAAATGATAAAACCCCTTGGACGAGGAAATATGTTGTGGACGGTAGCACCAAAAGAATTCATCTAAAGTTAGCTGACGGTGCCCGCCGCTGAGACGACCCACAAAATTTCCGCGCCGATAAAAGTCCTCCACGCATTGGGGGCAATCTGGCTGACGGAGATCCCCAAAAAGTTAGTTAACTGACGGTACAAGCCCGTCAGTGGTAATCTGAAGCCCGCTGCAAACATGGCGTCATACATGCCCACGTCGGCTGTTCGACCTGAATAACACCGTTCACCATCCAAAGGGAGACGGATTGGGACGTCGTCTGGGATCTGGTAGCGGGCTCGTAAAATGTTAAAAACATTTTCTGACATCGTCGGCAGAAAACTATTGACGGACCATTCAAGGGGAAGGATGAAGGGGCGGTCATCACCTGGAGCTCCAGAGGTGCTCTCTAAAGTCTCCTCGTCACCTTCATCCTCACTCTCGTCGCCACTTCCCTCTTTCTCACTACCACCCCCGTCCTCACTTTCTCTACCATTCCTATCCACTTCGTCAGAAGAATGGGCCGATGTGTCCCTCTCTGACGACCAGGACAAGCCCTCCTCGGGCTGAAGACCTGACGGAAAAACTTCGTCATAACCCGCTCCTTCGCGGACTGACGACTGCTCACTCGACATCTGACTACCTACAAACGATGGTTGTTGTTCTAAGAACCTAGGCCAACGGCTTCGCTAAAGTTACAGGGTGGAAAAATAAAAAGAATTGAAAGAAAAAACTTACAAGTAAAAATGTCGTCTGGCGTAAGTTGACGGTTCAAGGAAGACGAAGCTAGCAAACAGACGGACGGGAATCTTGCGCTTGACGCTTTGGCTCTCAAAAGAATACAAGTGCTGGAAAGTTTGAAATGAGGAAAGTAGGACATATATATAGGAAACAAGGGGCACGAAAGACGAAGCGACACGCTCGTCGCAGAACGAGGCGAATCAAGCTAAGCCACGTGTCCTCGCATTTAATGAAAGCCGCGCGAGGTTTTAGGTATATACTCCATAGCTCGTCAGGATAAGATGACGAGGCTATGGAGTAGGGGCAGCTGATAAGGGTTATCCTAAATGACATAAAGCTGACGAGCCTGGGGCTGACGACCCCATGGCTGACGACCTCAACTCTTGAGCTACCTGAAGCTGACGACCTTTGACGTATGGAGACCTAAGACTGACGGCCTCCACCAATAATCCTATTGAATAGCGTAGCTGACGGGAGAAGGCTGACGAGGTCAGTTTCAGCTCCATTTGCAATCTTACTTGACTGACACGCATACATAAACAATTCTTGAACAATACGTCTAAGTAAGGAGACCCCTACAAGGACAAGGATTCTAGGAGATACGTGGGATCCAAGTATCACTATCCTAAAAGGAAAAGAACTCCTCGGTCAAGGCATGGATTTCGGCCCAACGCTACTATAAATACCCCAAGACCCTCTCGAAACAAGGTACGCACAAATAACTCAACTCTAGCACTCTAGTGTTGTAAAGTAAAGATTTCTAACTTAACCTTCGGAGGGTATTTGGCCGGTACCACGCCGGTGCCCTTTCAAAGGTCTTCACTCTCTTTGTTGTGCAGGTACGTCATCGGGAGCACGTGAGGACCGTGTGACTAACTGACGATTTTCGAGCATCATCATACATAGTAGAGGAAAGTGCGAAAGTTGGGCACCCCACTTTTGCATTGGTCAGAGAGAACACAGCTTCTAATCCTGAAAAGTCTAAACTCATTGAGAGCTTCAAGAGCTCTGGAGTGACACTTCTCAATGTATGTACAAAGTCTAGTTCTCCACAACTTGCGCGTGTTTTTAATACTTTGCCTTAGTATATTGATCTTCAAAGTTGTAATTTTGCACAGGGAGACATCTATCATCATGAGAGCTTGGTGAAAGCAATAAAGCAAGTCGATGTAGTGATATCTGCAGTTGGAATACAACAGATAGCTGATCAGGTGAAGATTGTTGCTGCCATCAAAGAAGCTGGAAATATCAAGGCAAGGCACATATCTTTCCTAAAACTTTTTAATATTTTTCCAACTTTTTTCCCCCTTTTGTAAAGTTGATTATTTAGTTTTCAACAACCTTTGGCCTTTGTATCAAATCGTCCTTCAAATTTAAAATGTTTTCTTTAATCTCTTTACTTTCAAAATTGTTTCAGAAAGATACTAATCACCAAAAAATAAATGGAAATTGTAGATGTGAGAAATGGAATTCATGTTATGTCACAAGCCCAACATCCTCAAAGTGACCTCAGTTTCATTAATTCATTTATTATTTCAGCAATTTACTTCTATCAAATGATGGTAATGACTTTTTTGAAACATGTTAAAGCAACAAATCAAAAGTTGATGACCAATTATGCAATATAACTTCTTCTATTAGCTGTTTGGCTTGTAATTGTTGAACTAAATGAGAAATCAATAAACTTACATTATAAACAATGAAATATTGGTGGGTTTCAGAGGTTCTTCCCGTCCGAGTTTGGAAGTGATGTGGATCGTATCCATGCAGTCGAGCCACTTGAACATCTTTTGAGGGCCAAGGCTAGCATCCGGAGATAGATCGAGGCTGAAGGAATTCCATATACCTACCTTGTGTCCAATGTCTTTGCTAGGTACTTTTTTCCTAACTTCGGAATTCCACTTACAGGTGGCACTGGCAGTTTCACAGCTCCTCCTAGGGACAAAGTAGAAATAATTGGAGATGGAAACACCAAAGGTATATATTAATATAAATTCTATCATTTTTCTCTTTGAACTTGTCAAGACTTTCTCATTTGCCTATGTGCGTGCGTGCATGTGCCTTTTACTAGATGTAAGTCAACTAGATCAACTACTTTGGTTAATAAAGGTGACAAAGTAATTGTTATTTTCTATGTTAACAGAAATTTTTTCCAAAGAAGAGGATATTGCGACTTATACCATAAAAGCAGTGGACGATCCAAGAACCTTGAACAAGGTCCTTCATCTTAGACCCCCCGCAAATATTTTGTCCTTCAATGAGATTGTCTCCCTATGGGAGAAGAAGATTGGCAAGACCCTTGAGAAAACTTATCTTCTGCAGGATCAACTTCTAAAGAAAATCCAAGGTTAGTAATAACAATTTCACCTGTTGATTTATAGTGTTTTCTTATTGATCTAATTTGGTTTGGATCATATATCCCCTCCTCCCTTAGACGTGTGAGTTTTTTCGATCTAATTTGTTAGGATACACTATGTTACTTCATTTGGAATTTGGATAATTATTAGGGGAGTTGTATTATATTCTTCATTTTTTAGTACTGGTAGTCAAACCAGCTAACTGTAACACCAAAGATTTGCATATTAGAGATAATACTAAAAAATTTAATTAGAAGTGACTATGTACACATTTGTTGTATTTGACTATTTTTTGGACGACTGACTTCATTTCATCAATATTTAGTGCATAACTTGTTTGGTTTCTTATTGAACGTTTTGGTTGGCATAAATATAATAAAAAAGGCAGTAATACTCCTATTGATTTGAGCAGTTCCATGTACTAACCAGAGAATGTTGACAGTTTCATAAATGGTTGGGCTCTCTGATACTTATTTTTGCTTTTCTGCAGAGTCTTCCTATCCTTTAAACCTCTTCCTATCCATTGCCCACGCTATATTTGTGAAGGGAAATCTTACAAACTCTGAGGTTAAGTCTTCTTCTGGCTTGGAGGCTTCAGAGCTTTATCCAGAGGTGAAATACACCACTACGGATGAATACTTGGAGCAGTTTGTCTAAAACTTGGAACATTCCTTTGTGGCAAAGGGAAATATCTACTGCACACACTCACTTACACAGTGTAGTGTGTGAAATAGGCATTGCTCAAAAATAAAATTTATGTTGTGTATGTGGCATTTGTTACTTGTTAGGTATGCCCTTGTTTGTGTCATGTAAACCCTTGGATTGGGTCCTTAATTTGTAATTTTGTTTCCTAGTGAATATTAGTCAAATTGTGCTTCCTGTAATGAAAATTTAAAAAATCCTTGTTATGAGGTTCTTTGTTGTAGAACATGTGAAGTGCTTGGAGTCTCATATCGGATACTCTTTTGCTTTCGCTAATGGAGGGCCATAAAAAATTCATCCGAACCAGATATTAGCTAACAATTTGTGAATCGTGGGACTTGTGGTTATGACCTGTGCATCAATTATAGTAAATATTTAGAGCCAGCCAAGTATTGCAAAATAAGGTCTTTTAATAGGCTAGCAGTTTGCTTACTATGATAAAAGGATTTTTTTTTGCTCACTTGATATCTTTTAAAATTTTGTAAAATTACACTTTGCAATCAAACATGAACTTCTCTTAAATTTAATAATAATAAAAAATTATAAGCTTATTTTAGTGATTTACAAAACCCAAAAAAAAAAAAAAAAATCCAATCATATTCTTGGGAGATTTGGTTACATCTGCTGGTGTGTGTTAAAAACACTTGACCTTTTGTTTAATCATATACTGCTATGGTGGCTTTTTTTGATATTCTAGTTAATAGGCCTAGATGAGATGTGAGTCCTATTTATTACGGTCGTGTGTCTCGCCTAGTCGCCCGCTTAGTTGCTTGTCTTTCTTGGGCTTCAATAACTTGCCCCATGTTGTTGCTTATCATTTACAGACGTTTGTGGCTATTGGATTTTTCATTTTTGGAACCCTTGGTGTAAACTTGTTTTTAATACCTTTCCTTTTGTCAATCCAACAAGAACATCATTGAAGGAAGAGAAAAATATGTGGCGAAGGAAAAACACTTACAAGTGAAGAAAAGAACAGTACCTAGTATTCTAATTGTGATAACAACAATTGAACTTATGGGAAAGTATTATAATGGTGCGTTAAATAAGTCATTGACTTGTTCAGATAATAATAAATAATAAGTCAGCTTACAAGGAAAGTAAATCTCCAATGGCCTGAACTAAATAGTCAAAAACAGTTACAAAAGCACAAAAAAGGCAAGAAAAGAGAAATAAAAGGCTCAAAGTAAAATTGATTTAGATTCACATGCGCAATAGGATAAGCAACAAGGCACATACTTAAGGCCCATGTTTATACAAAATCCCATATTTTAAGATATCAAAATAGGTTCACAATAATTTATAAACTAAACAATGGTCAATGTGGGACTCACAACAAAACCCAAGTCTTGGAGAACACAACCACACCAACACACGTGAAGTGGTGATCCAGTGGAACTTCAGCCATATAAGAAGACAATAAAATATACAAGAGCCCATTGCTAAGCCATGTCTTACACTATCACAATTTAAAAGTGTGGCTAGATGAGATCATAAATTGTATTGTATGATATCTTCAAAATGATTTTATATAAAAATTTAAGAACAATGTTTATTACGCACCTTAGTTCTAAGGTGCGTAAAAGTTTGTAACAACTGCATGTAACAAAGTTTTCCCAAAATTTAATGGAATTTGTTAATATATATAGTGTTTTGGGCTTTAGGCCCAACTAGTTTACTTGTATAACACTCATATTTAGTTGTATTGCTATCATATGCCTCCTATATAAAGGCATTCATGTATATTCTTTTAGTGAGAAATACAATACAATCATTCAGTATTTCTATCATGGTATCAGAGCCATTGCTCTGACCTTTTCTTAGCAGTTTTGTCTTTATTGGTGTAACTCCATCCTCAATATCGCTTCTGCCATCACAGCAACTGCCACAGTCTTTCATCGTTGAACCTCCGACGTCTTCCAAACATCGTCCTTAGGTTCCGGACCTGTAGCAGTTGCCATTGAGGAGTTCCGCTGCCGCAACTTTTGCTCCGATAAATATTTTTTAGGTACCGCAGTGATCGTCTCCTCCCGATCTACTCAGTCGTGGAAACCTCGCAGTAATCGGAGCCGTCATTCACCCTTACGCGCCGTCCAAACCTTTTGCGTTGAAGTTCATGCACCCACGCGCCACCACACGCCGAAAGCCTTCCTTATGTGCCCCCACGTGCTGCACGCGCCAGATTTGCACATGCTGACGTCAGCCTTAGGTGACGTCATCATTGCCTTGTCATCATCTGACGTCATCGTGCTGATGTCACCCGCCATGTCATCATTGACAGACCGTTGACCCACGTTGACCAGACCATTGACTGCGTTAACCAGACCATTGACTTTGACTGTTGACTTTCTCGGGTTGACTTTTTTCCTTGTCCAAGTGCTCCTTACCCAGTTTTCGCGTAGATTTCATTTTTGCAGTCCATTTTTGCATATTTTTCTTCTAAATGAAGAATAATAACATGTCTTCTTCCTTTTGCAACAATCGTCGCCGAAAGTCCAGCAAACGTTTTTGCAATTTTTGTAAACATTTTGGCCATAATATTGAGACTTGCTATCAACACAATAAATCAGCTGTTTCAAATTCTGCTGCCGCTGTTGCTAAAACTAAGAGTGTCCAACCAATGGCATCCATCTCTACACGAGCCTCACACCTATCGTGAGGCTTCCACTGACCCTTTATGGTAGATTGTAATGAAAGAGGAACTTGATGCATTATTTAAAAACCATTCTTGGGACTTGGTCACTCTCTTCCCTGGGAAATCTATGGTTGGTTGTAAGTAGATCTACAAGATTAAGACTCGCTCTGATGGGTCCATTGAGCACTAGCTCATCTTGTTGTAAAAGGTTTTACATAGGAGTATGGGATTAATTATGAAGAGACCTTTGCTCCGGTTGCTCGTATCTCATCTGTTCATGCCCTCTTAGTTGTTGCTGCTGCTAGTAAATGGGAATTTTTCCAGATGGATGTCAAAAATACATTCCTTAATGGGGATTTAAGTGAAGAAGTTTATATGCAACCTCTTTCTGGTCTCTCTGTTGAATCAAACAAGGTTTGTCACCTTCAACATGCACTTTATAGCCTTAAACAAGCTCCAAGATCTTGGTTTGCCAAATTCAACTCTACCATCTCTCGCTTGGGTTACATGACCAGTCATTATGATTCTGCCTTATTTCTTCGTCACACTGACAAAGGCACTATTTTACTTCTCCTATATGTGGATGATATGATCATAACTAGTGATGACCTCAGTGGCATTCAAGAACTCAAAGATTTTCTCAGTCAGCAGTTTGAGATGAAAGATCTTGGACATCTCAGCTACTTCTTCGGTCTTGAAATCACTCATTCTACAGATGGACTTTACATTACTCAAGCCAAGTATGCCTCTGAACTCTTGTCTAGAGCTTACTCAAGACTGTTGACACTCAGTTGAGGCGCATCTGAAGGAGGGAAACCATTGTCTAATCCCTCTCTCTATAGACGCTTAGTTAGCAACCTAGTTTATCTCACTGTTACTCATCCAGACATTTCCTATGTTGTTCACCAGGTGAGCTAGTATCTGTCTGCTTCAAGATCGACTCACTATGCTGTTGTTCTGCGCATTCTTCGATACCTAAAGGGCACCCTCTTCCATGATCTTTTTTACTCTGCTCAATCTCCTCTTGTTCTTAGTGCATTTTCTGATACTGATTTGGCAGGAGATCCCACCAATCGTAGGTCTACCACTGGTTATTGCTTTCTTCTTAGTTCTTCTTTAATTTCTTGGCGAAGCAAGAAATAAACTCATGTGGCCCGTTCCAATACTAAAGCAAAATATCGTGCCCTTGCTGATGCCACATCTGAGCTTCTTTGGCTACGATGGCTTTTCAAAGACTTAGGTGTGTCTGCATTATCTGCTACTCTTCTTTATTGTGACAACAAGAGTGCCATTCATATTGCTCATAATGATGTCTTCCATGAACAGACTAAACACATCGAGATCGATTGTCATTTTATCCGTTATCATCTTGTCCATGGTGCTCTCAAGCTAATTTCAGTCTCCTCTACAGATCAACTTGCAGATATCTTCATCAAGTCACATCCTAAGGGACGCCTTCGCACTTTGATTGACAACCTCAAGTTGGTCTCACATCCACCTTGAGTTTGAGGGGGGCTGTTAATGTATATAGTGTTATGGGCTTTAGGCCCAACTAGTTTACTTGTATAACACTCATATTTACTTATACTGCACTCATATGCCTCCTATATAAAGGCACTCATGTATATTCTTTTAGTGAGAGATATAATACAATCATTCAGTATTTCTATCAATGAAACCCTACTTTGAGATTCATAAAAAAAAATTTAAAATAAATAAAAAGAAGAAGGGGGAATGGTTGGAGATCAGCATATACGTAATACTGAAAAGCCTTACGATATTTTGTAAATTAAAGTAGACTATTATTTTTTTTAATTTTAATTTTGATGAAAGAAGACTATTAATTGAGTGATTCTAAAAGTAATGAACAAATGAAAAGGAGAAGCCACTATGACTATGAGCCCTCTTGCATATTGCATGACGGAATATCATAACAAAAACCTATAACTAATAGAATTAAGGAATGATACGTTGTTGTAAAAACAAAAAAACAAAAAAAGTTGGAGTCAAACAAAAACGTTTCTGTATACGTACTTGTTTTTAAGGATCTCTGACTTCCTTTGTTTGAAACTGAGAATTACCCTAGCTAAGATAGTCCAAATTGAGACATATATCATCATCAAAGCTTGGTGAAGGCAATCAAGCAAGTTGATGTAGTGATCTCTGCACTTGGATCACCAGAATAGATAGCTGATCAAGTGAAGATTGGTGCTGCCATCAAAGAGGTTGGAAATATCAAGGCAAGGCATATATCTTGCTAAAAGCTTTTTAATATTTTTCCTGATTTTTTGTCCTCAATATATCACACTATTTTTAAAATTGTTTCAAAAAGATATTTATTACCATAAAATAATTACATGAAAATTACTGATGTGGAAATTGGAATTCATGCCATGTCATGAGGCCCACGCCCTCAAAGTGACCTTAACTTCGTTTACTATTTCAGAAATTTACTTCTACCAAATGATGGTCATGATTTTTTTGGAAACATGTTAAAGCAAAAACCAAAAGTTAACGAGCAAATATGCAATTTAACTTCTTATATTTGCTGTTTGGCTTGTAATTCTTGAATTAAACTAGAAATGGTGTATTAACAATGGGTTTGGCTTTTCAATTTCTCACAAAAGTTGCAGAAAAGTAAATAACACTATGATATAATTACCCAGAAAAACCAATGAAACTAACATGTTTCAAGGTAAAAACCTAGAGAGGATCTAACTTAACTATTCTCAAGATAAAACAAATCCACTATAAGACAATTGAAGTTTTTACAAAAGATTTAACCCTAAATCTAATGCTACCTCATGTAGTAACTTATTGACACGATCACATGCAAGCTCCGAATCCATAGACTCTTTCTCTTCTTGGATTTATAACAACACAAGCCTCCTTGCTTGTGACTTTGAGTTCCCACTCAAAGATTTCAGATCACCTTCACTTGTTGATCTTGATGCAGCAACTAGTTCTACCAATCCTTGATTGTACTTTAAGCTTTGGTAGAATCTTGTGTAGTTAGAACGTACAAAACCTCTCAAATCTCACAAAGAGTAACACATAAGTTTTCCAAAAGTTTTCAAAAATGTAACTAGGGTTTTCTTTTTATATGTGGAGAAGTTTAAGTGAAACTCTAAACGTTTTTTGTAAAGATTGGACTAAAATAACCTTCTACGGAAAACTATATTTGTGATTTTCAATCAGTCAGGTCTATTTTTCGATCGGTCAAGAAAGGTAGAAATTGACTTCTCTTTTCTGCAATCAGCTGGACTTGAAATCATGAAACGCACTTATTTAAGCACACTCTAAACGCTTAGACTAGACATGTTTTGCTCTCAGTTTGCCAACATAATACAACCATGATTCTAAACATTTAATCTAAACCTTTAGAACCTAACAAAGGTGATTGGTTCAAGCTTGCTGTGTAGGTTGTTGCCTTCTTGGTTTATTCTTATTGTAGGGTCCTTCAAAGCAAAAGGAAAATTTATACTCTCTTCTTTTATTTTGATCACTTGATCTCTCCTATAATTTTGTAAAATTACGCTTTGCTATTAGACATGAACTTCTCTTTTTTTTCTTTTTTCTTTTTTATAAATGTATACAAATAATTCTTGAGATTGAAAGATTCAAGCTTTTTAAGTTTATTTTATTGATTTATAAAGAGCAAAATTTGCCTACAAATTAGTTTGTAAGCAATGGCTACAAACTTCCTATTTCTTTTTATTGGATGTGAATTTTTTCAAATCCACCATAAGATTACATTTTGTTATTATATCATCCATACTTACAAAATTTCAAGAAGATCAAAAATCAATAACTATGGTATCAATCAAATATATAGATTTCAATTTTTTATATTCCTAAATTATGCATAAAAAATAAGTTTATAGATTTAATAGTAAATAATATCATATTTGAATGAAATTTGATATGCATGTTAAAAACATAAATAATATGAAATCTAACGATTAGATTTTCAAAATATGTAGCTTTGTTAATTTTTTTGTGATAGTTTGTAAAAAAAATTCATTTTTCTTGTCAGCGTCATTTTCGCTCTCAAATAGTTTGATTTGACCTGTACTCTCCCACACAAATTGATTATCTCTCTCCAATAAAAACAAATCATTTTTATTCTCCTTATCTTGAATGAAAAGGCTTTATAGAAAATTGTTCTTGAATCTTGGTGTGTGGAATTGCACCAAACTTGTAATAACTTTATCAACTTGTATTGAACTTTCTTGGTAATCAAACACGTTGCAAGAATCAAATTTACCAATCTTTTATATTTCCAATTTTCTTTTTTTTCACTTTCTTGCTATTTCTTGGTAACCAAACATATCTTCATTTCTATTTTCTCAATTTTCTTTTTTACTTTCTTGCAATTTCTTAGTAACCAAATAAATCTTCATTTTTATTTTCTCAATTTTCTTTTTTACTTTCTTGAAATTTCTTGGTAACCAAATAGTGTCACATGCATTAGCTTCAGCACCACATTAACCCAGATACACCACCATCGAACCTGAATTACCACCACCACAACCGTCCAACACCACCACCAAAACCAGATCCACCACTACCAAGTACATCATCACCAAACCCTATAATCAAATTTCAACAACAATTTTTTATCCACAAAAAAAAAATTCAACCACAACTCAGATATATTTTGAACCATTAAACAACCCAAACCGTCACACCATCACGGATCAAAGAAGGAGAGACCAAGTGGGTGAGTCCAAGAAAAGTAGAATTAGATAGAAAGAGCAAGGAGACCACCTTGACGATGGTGGTTGGTGGTGGTGAATGACAAGGAAGGTCATTGACTACCAACAATCCAGGATGAGAAATATTCATCAGTCATCACTAAATTGTAAAGCACAAAACCATAAAACCGATTTTAATGGGAATGGTTGTTGTACTTAGTAGATCCATGGGATCACGTGGTGGGTATCGGTCTAGGAGATGTATCTGTGTATCAGGTGATGGGTTTGGTGGGTGGGTAAAGGCTGCCACTTCGAAATTTGGTTATTGTCAACTTTTTGGCCTGCATTTGATTTTTATGTTTCAATTTTCTGTGTTCCTGAGTTCATCTTATGTGTTTTAGTGTTCATGAAATGCCTTTTTTCCATTTTAATTCTATTTTATTTAGTTAAAATTGTTAAATTCAAATGCTAATGTGGATGCTAATTGGTATTTTTTAATACTAAATAAAAAAAATTATTATTATTTTATTAGCCATATCAAAGTTTAAAGTGACACATGCATTCTATGTGCCAAGTTTGCATAAGGGCCAAAATGGTAATATTATGAACTAAAACGGGAATTGGCTTAAAATATAAGGACCAAAAGTGTATTTTCACCTTAAATTATTTAAGTTAGGTTGATTTTTGTGTCTATGCCAATTTTGATTTTTATGATTTTGTGTTTGATTGATGAGAAAATGCTGGGAATGTTCCTACAATTTTTTTTCTATTTTAAAATTGAGCAATTAAAAGTGAATGTTTTTTCAAATTAAATGCTGATGTGAAATTTTTAAATAGAAATTAAAATATTTTATTATTATTTTATTTTCCACATAAGCTTCAAGAGTGTCAATTATGAAATTCATTAGCCACGTAGACATTTTTCTTCAATGAGTTGACAGTAAGGATCAAATTAATTGCAAGTTGAAAATGACAAGGACTAAATTGATTACTATCAAAATATATAAATTTTGTACCTTAAGAAGCGAACATATATTTCCCATCTCCTAATTTATTCCATGTTGACAATTTGATTTGTCAGTTGAACTCCCTGAAGTCATAATAAGAACCCTCTGTTTATGATTGTTCCATGACTTTGTACATTATGTTAAGCACGTCTTTTTCCAATACAGGTGTATATAAATTCCTCCAATGTGGATGACGATCTCTTGTGGAATCAATAACAAGGCCAGCAGCTGACCCAAATGCTGGAGAAGTTTATTATAGGTACTTATGAAATACGTTCATGCACCTGGCTTCCATGTTTGTTTTGATAGTAGTATTGGATTAACAAAAACTTCCCCAGCATCTAAAATCCATTTTCTTTCTTTACAATGAATATGAAATAGTAGTTTAGGTCTGCTTATAAAGAAATGCTGATTACAAGAACGATTCAATTGGCCTATAAAGTTCTACCCACATTTATTTTATTCTGTATTCTCATTGGTGTCCACAGGTTAATGACAAGGTTCATGTTGAACCAAAGCAAATACACTGTGGATGGTGTCTTGAGTGAACTCTCTTGCCCACTGTTGTTGCTGTGGGGTGACTTAGACCCGTGGGTCGGTCCTGCAAAGGCTAACTGAATCAAAGAGTTTTATCCAAAAACGTCTCTTGTAAACTTAAAAGCCGGGCACTGTCCTCATGATGAAGTTCCGGAGCTTGCCAATAAGGCTTTGTTGGATTGGTTGTCAGGTCTAACACTTGAAGCCTCCCCCCAGTCGTTGTAACTTTGTTCTAATCTAATAGAATTACGACTCATATTTCCCTCAAGGTCTTGCTTGGAAAATGATTGTAGATGCATTCATTATAGTGCTTGGTTCAAGCTTGCTTTGCAGGTTGGTGGGTTATTTTCATTACGGGGGTCCTTTGACACAAAAGTTATAATTATGTTGATCTTTTTTCTTTTTATTTTTCTTTTTATTTTTATTTTATTTTTTTTATCATCCCTTTTTGAAAAAAGGGAAAGTGGGGGGTTTAAAATTTTGTAAAATTACTTTTTGCGACATGAACTAATTCTCTTAATTTTTTTTTAAATTATAAACAAATCATCTTGAAATAATAAGAATCAAGATTTTAAGTTTATATTATTGATTTACAAAAAATAAAAAAATTCAGTTATATTCTTGGCCTTGGGAGATTTGGTTAGATCTATTGGTGTGTGTTCCAAAAATTTGACCCCTTTTTTAATCACATATTGATTAGCAGTGTGTTCATACGAGTCTATACACTATTGTGGGCTTCGTTTGGTATCTTTAGATATGAGGCCTAGATGAGGTGCGAGTCTTCACTATTACATATGCGTGTTTCATCCTGTCTGGTTGCTTGTCATTTTTAGGCTTTTACAACTTGCCTAATCGCATTGCTTATAGCAATTTGTTTTTTTGGCACTGCTAGTGTTTAGTTTATTTAAAAACTAATCAATATTGTGTTTTTTTAACCAAGTCAATGGCTTACTTAACACGTCATTAGACCTTTTGTCTGATTCTGATCAGCATCTTCTCTCTCTCCAATAGTTCTACCGACCTCTCCCACATAGATTGATCATCTCTCTTGAGTAAAAACATATCATTTAATTAGTTAATCTTGAATGGAAAGACATTATAGAAGGTTGTTCTTGAATCTTGGTGTGTGAAAGTATGTTCAACATGAAGGTTAGCATTGTAGTGTATAATCTTGGGGGGTTGTTGGTAAAAAAAAAAACACTTCATAGTGAATTTTATTTTGGGTGGCATAAATCAACTTTCAAAGATAATGCATTTGCGTAATTCTATAGTTAGTGAGATTTTCATATAAACTTGATTTCTTTGTTAAATATTTTGTACATTGACAAAAAGCTCCAACAATATCAGAACCTTGAAAAAAAAAAAGAAATGACACTACCCTCCCCCCTTGATGTTTATATGAATTGTAGTACAAATTAGTTGGATTGTTGAAAAAGAAAAAAGAAATCGTTAGGGCTGTAGAACTGTTAGAGGGTATAGATTTATATGTTGTACTAATAGAAACATTAATTGAGAGTGTCATAAAGATAAATCTTAAAGAATGCTGGTGTAATTTACCCTAAATAAACCTATAGTAAATAGTGTACATATATATGGTATAGAACGTAAGCAAATTAAATTAGAATAGTTGGAGTCTGTGTAAATCACGAGGGAGATAGGCATAATAGAGGTTGTGTTTTAGGAAAATTCACTGAGCATAATTGCTGAGCAGAAGGAGGAAGGAGAAATGGAGAATGTTTGTTACAAATGGGGTGTACTAGAGAACTAACTAATTAAATTATGTTTAAAACATTACACACATTATTGCTACACACCCCACATCACTCTTACTTCTTATTTCTCTTATCACTTGTTGGATTCAACACACTTATTGGATAGTGAAACATAACCAAAAGAGGCCTTAGATTGAAAACTTATACTGTACTAGACTAAGGAGACAAAATGAAGACATGAATGCATGGAAGAAGAAAAGTCAAACTACTCTAATCCACTCACGTTGGTCATGCATTACCCATTCGCACCTTGTCACAGATGCAAAATGTATGAAGAAGTTATCACCGGCCTAATGCTAGAGTTGGTGATGACTCTTACAGATCATATAGATTGTATTGTAGACAATATCAAAATAATACTAGATATTAATTTAATGGATTGGAACTCTGAGATTCTAAAAAAAAAAAAATAAAGAACGGTTGGAGGCCAGCACTCAGCAGTGCTAAAAAAAAGAAAAAAAAAAGGATGAGATGTTATTCATTTGGGCAAAAGGAAACCAGAAGGATGAGATGTTGTCTAAAAAAGAGACTTGAAAAAGTCCAACATAGAGCCATTCATGTAGCCTTCATTATATTGGGGGACTTAATTGGTGCATCTATGAGACCAAGGAAGTTAATGTTTATGCATATAAGGAACTCTGGCTTGTTTTGAAACTGGGAATTACCTTAAGATAGTCCAAACTCTCTGTTTTGCTTTAACCCATTAATCCATTTCATTCAAAATTCTCTCTCAATGGCTCTAAAAGGTAAGATTTTGATAATTGGAGGGACTAGATACACTAGAAAATACATCGTGAAGGAAAGTGCGAAAACTGGGCACCCGAGTTTTGCATTGGTCAGAGAAAAAGCTTCTAATCTTGGAAATCAAGCATGCGTATTAGAGAAAAAGCTATCAGTTATTCCATTAAAATACATTTTATTGCCAGTAATAAAGATTACCATTCCAGTTGTACCCTAAAAGTATCAGTTAATCAAACTACCAATCACTCATTTGTCCCTCCTGCAAAAAAAGTGATTGACGATGACTTTGCACAACAAATGGAAAGGGACATGCTACAAGCTCTTTGAGCCAGTAGCATCTGGAATAGGTTCTACACCTAAAGAAAGCTCACCCTTGGCCACAATTACTCTCCAAATTCTATTTTTAGGTCTCTAAATATTAAAGTAGTTTCATATTCATCACAGCCTTTAACTTAGATGCCCTCAATAACTTATTGGAAACAGAAAATAGTCTCTTTCGTGAATCTTTTGGAGCTTCATCCTTCATATCGTGACTCTTGAGGCAATCTCAAATCTTCCTGACACTACATATTTGCAGACCTTAACAACATTGAAGCAGATGCTTTCAACAAACTGGAAACATGAGAGTGCTAATAACATCCTTGAGCAATACACTAATCAGAAGTAATTTGAAGCTGGAAATTAGAATAAATTAAAACAAGCCAGAAATCTTACTTTTACTTAAAGTTGGAAAATGTGATCAGAGAAGTTAATCTATATAAACATTCTAGCAAAAAGTGTTTATATCTATACGGGACGCTATTCCTTTGAAGGCCCAGCACCCATGAAACTGATGACAATAAAGCCACGTATACGAGACCCAAGACTCCCTGGGCCTCAGGTACTAAAATATCATGTGCAAGATCACGTACTCAATCAGGTCCACGAACACGGTCCGGATGGTCCTTGGCACCCAACTCAAATCCCGAAAACGCTATGAAGCTGGTTATAATATAAACCACGAAGGTAAGATCCTGCTTGCTCGGGGAATGAAATTTCCGAGAAGATGAGTTCCCATAATCCTAGTGAAGCATAAAGAGTATCGCTGTCAGGTAGTTCATCCAGCGGTAGAACCAGTTCTAATGCCACTCTCACCACCTCCCACTCTCAACTAAATACCCACTTAAGGATAACAGCATTGGACCCTTCCTCCCACTCACCATGAAAACAATCATAATTCTTCCACTAACCTTAGGCTATAAATAAGAGATGGGAATTGGAGAAATGGTTGGCAGTTTTAGAGAGAAAATACTGAGGAAAGAGGGTGATCACTCTGAGAAATAGGGAGAATAGTTCTAAAAACATAGGAGATAAGGTCGTTAGGGTTGCTGAACATAAGACCACCCGTTGTAAGAAATCCAAAAGCCCATAAAGTGAATAAATTGTGAGCCCAAATAGAGTTAAAGTCTGATAACCACATTTTGGGTATGCACAATTTGTGCCGTCTGTGAAAATCTCCTACGTAGCTGTGGTGCTATTGAGGCGCATGGAAAAGTAGGCTAGGAAGTTATGCTGAAAGTGGCTCTAGAGGATCATCGCAGGGGTCCACATGGTGAGAAAGGAGGCAGAAAAGGCAAGAGGACAGACGACATAAGGAAGCAAAGGAGTCCGGCCTCGGAGAGGGATTGTATCAAACTCTCCGAACAGTATCTGACGCTTCAGGCCGCAACTGCCTCGACGGAAGGGATTAGGAACTTGAGCAGAGGGATCAAGAACTCGAACGCCTACATAGAGCAGTGAGAGATTTGGAGTTGCAAGCAAGAGGCAGACGTAGAAGGAGGAACCACGATGAACGAAGAGAAAGTTCGGCAAGTGTAGGGAACCGCCGTGCGACAGGCTCCCATCAATCCGGGTTTCATCAACACCACGATTGTTCGCGGTAGTACGCGGACCGTGATTCAACTTCCCCGGACGAGGGAAGACCTCAAAATGTGGCCATGGACGCAATGAGCTAAGCATTACACCAAGCTGCCCGATCGCCATTCTCGAGAGATATTGAAAGCACATCGCGTTCAATTCCTACACTGGAAAGACAGACCCGGTAGAACATGTGAGCCACTACATTCAAATGATGTCTTTGCACGCTCATAACGACACACTGATGTGTAAGGTCTTCCCTTCGAGCCTCGGCCCCACCGCTTTAAGGTGGTTCAACGGATTAAAGAAAGGCTCGATCCACAGTTTTTCAGAACTGATCCAGGAATTTGGGGTATGATTCATGACTTGCAGCCGAGTTCCACAGCCCGTGGACGCGTTACTGTCGATGAAAATGGGGGCTAGAGACCCTTCGCAACTATGCTAACCAATACTAGGGGTTGTATAACGAGATCGGCGGGGGCAATGAAAAGATTGCGACGAGCACCTTTCGAATGGGGTTGCCTGATGAATCCGAACTGAGAGAATCATTGACGAGAAGGCCTCCCGAGGACATGAGGCAATTGATGAGATGTATCGAGAAGTATAAACGATTAGAAGATGATCGGTTGCAGACCAAGGGGAAGGCCCAAATCATCAGTCGTCCTCGGAATATTGGTTTCCAACCCAAACCTTGAAGGGATCTGAGGATTCAAGAGTCTGGGCTAGGAATAAGAGAAGTTAATGCGGTCTTCAAGGAGCCGGTGTATAGGATCATCGATCGAATAAAAAATGAGCCGTATTTTAAGTAGCCGAACAAAATGAGGGGCGACTCATCGAGGAGAAATCAGAATATGTATTGTACCTACCACGAAGATAAAGGGTACACCACCGAGCAGTGCAGAGTATTGAAAGACCATCTAGAACAGTTGGTGAAAGCAGGGCATCTGAAAGAGTTTCTGGTGACAACGAGGAATCAGGAGGCCAGGCAAGCAAATCACCTATGCGGAAATCCTCTCCCACCCCTTTTGGGAATAATAGAATTCATCCATGCAGTACTAAAGCGTGCTCAGGCACCCAGAACAAGGGGGATATTGGCCATGGTACCAGCAGAAGGTTGCGAGGACGAATGTTCTCCCGGGAAGAAGCTAAGGTACACTAAACAACCCATTGTGTTTAATGATGATGATATGGAGGGCACCACTCAGCCACACCACGATGCCTTGGTGGTCACGACCCGTGAAAGGGGTTTCATAGTAAAAAGAATAATGATAGATCAGGGGAGCGGTGCGGATGTAATGTACCCCGACTTGTACAGGGGGCTCCAATTGAAAAAGGAGGACTTGTCCAAGTATGATACACCGTTGATGGGGTTTGATGGCCATATGGTAATTCTAGAAGGGCAGATTTCACTCCTAGTTAGCATGGAAGGTAAGAAGGTAACTATAACGTTCGTAGTGGTCACTTCTTTCTCGCCATACACAGCAATCCTTGGAAGGCCATGGATTCATGACATAAGGGTTGTGCCATCCACGTTACATGTAAAGGTCAAGTTCCGCATCGAGAATGGAATCACGGTGATAAGGGGCAATCAACATATAGCCAGATAGTGCTTAGTGGCCGCAGCCAGCCAACAAACCGAGCAAAAGGAGTCCGCCGAGAAGACTCCCTTATAGCAACTACAGCAACCCCAAAAGGAGGAGGGGACCAATTGTGCCAAGGATCTGGTAAATGTGAAGATTCTGCAAGATTGTGAAAAGAATTTTCTGATAAGGGCAAGCTTGAGGGACAAAGAGAAGGTGGAGTTGTTGCTTTTTCTTGTACAAAATGTGGACGTATTCGCTTGGAACCTATACGAGGTGTCTGGGGTTGACTCCGAATTTATAGTTCACAAGCTGAATGTGGATCCTTTATGCCCTCCTAAAAAACAAAGACCGAGGAGGTCGGCTAAAGAGCATGTCAAAGCCGTCAGACAGGAGGTCGAGAAGCTGAAGGAAGCAGGGGCCATAAAGGAAACGTTCTTTCCGGAATGGCTTGCAAAAACTGTGGTAGTAAGGAAGAAGAAGGGTAAGCGGATAATCCATGTTGATTTCACTGATTTAAAACGAGCATGCCCAAAGGATCCGTTCCCAATGCCAAAAATTGATCAATTGGTAGACGCTACGTATGGGCACCCAAGAATGAGCTTTCTTGATACTTTTCAGGGTTATCACCAAATTGTCCTATCCGCCGAGGATCAGGAGAAGACTGCATTCATAACACCTAATACTAATTATAACTATATTGTGATGCCGTTCAGATTGAAAAACGCAGGAGCCACTTACCAACAAATGATGACGAGGATGTTTAGGGATAAGATTAGGCATACGATCGAGGTTTACATTGATGACATGGTGATAAAAGCAAGCAGGAAGGGCAATATATTGACGACCTTAAAGAAGTGTTTGAAATACTCCAGCAACATCGGCTACTTCTCAATGCCGAGAAGTGCGCTTCGAAGTAGGGTCCGGCAAGTTCTTGGGCTATTTAATCACCAAACGGGGAATCGAAGTCAACCCCGATCAAATTGAAGCCGTAAAACGACTATAACCGCCGAGCAACCCGAAAGAGGTTCAAAAAGCAATCGATGTGTTGGCTGCCCTTAACCGATTTATTTCCAAATTCACTGATCGGTGCCGACCGTTTTATCAGTTTTTGAAGAAGTGGAAGGGGTTCTAGTGGGACGAGAAGTGTAATAGGGCCTTCCAAGACCTAAAGGACTATCTTGGGCGGGCACCAACGTTGACAACCCTGAAACCCAGAGAAGATTTGTATATGTACCTTTCGGTATTCGAGTATGCAGCTAGCGCAGTGCTACTAAGGGATAATTGTGTACAGCTACCGATTTACTACATAAGCAAGACATTTGTTGACGCCGAGACTAGGTATTTACCACTGGAAAAATTGGTGTTGGCACTTGTGCATTCCACCCGAAAATTGTCCATTCAGTGTCTCGGATAGCACAAGACTCTCATCCTTAACTCGTGCTTGGGAGCTGAGCACGAATCAAGAGGGGGCTATTGTACGGGACGCTATTCCTTTGAAGGCCCAGCACCCATGAAACCGATGACAATAAAGCCACGTATACGAAGCCCATGACTCGCTGGGCCTCAGGTACTAAAATATCATGTGCAAGTTCACGTACTTAATCAAGTCCACAAACACGATCCGGATGGTCCTTGGCACCCAACTCAAATCCCTAAAACGCTATGAAGCTAGTTATGATATAAACCGCGAAGGTAAGATCCTGCTTGCTTAGGGAATGCAGTTTCCCGAGAAGATGAGTTCTTGTAATCCCAGTGAAGCATAAAGAGTATCGCTGCTAGGCAATTCATCCAGTGGTAGAACCAGTTCCAATGCCACTCTCACCACCTCCCACTCTCAACTAAATACCCACTTAAGGGTAACAGCATTGGACCCCTCCTCTCACTCACCATGAAAACAATCATAGTCCTTCCACTAACCTTAGGCTATAAATAAGAGATGAGAATTGAAGAAAGTGGTTGGCAATTTTAGAGAGAAAATACCGAGGAAAGAGGGCAATCACTCTGAGAAATAGGGAGAATAGTTCTGAAAACATAGGGGATAAGGTCGTTAGGGTTGCCGAACATAGGACCACTCGTTGTAGGAAATCTAAAAGCCCATAAAGTAAATAAATTGTTAGTCCAAATAGAGTTAAAGTCTGATAACCACATTTTGGGTATGCACAATATCTTTTAGGAGTGTTTAAGAAGAGAGGAGATTCTGTAAAGTTGTGATTTACAACTATTTTATATTGACTTTAATTCCGTGCCAAATTTGATTGTAATTTTGATCAATCTTTTATACCCTGTATTTATTGTGGGATTTTATTGTAAGAGTTATGTGATAGAGAGAGAATGTGAAGACTCAAGCATGTGAAGATAGAAGATTTCTCGCATGTAGCTCGCGACTAAGCATCCTGCGAAATGATGTATGTGCCTTGCACATGTTTGGAATGCGAAGAATCATGATAGGTGGTGACAGCTGGTTTTCGCGAGTGTCTGGCAAGTAAGGCCTTCCCGCAAGATACCTGCGAAACAGTCTGTTTTACTATTTTGTCACTATATACACCATCATTACCCATATATTGAGTAGAGAGCTTTTCAGATGATAAAACTCTAGCCTCAACCATTGAGATTGTGAGATTGTCATACCCACAATTCTCTACACCATCCATTGTGGTTTTCCTCTACTCCTACCTCTTCATTTCTATATCCTTGAGAGGTTGATAGTCCAAACACTTACCACACCCATATTGAGTGTCCAGTGAGTTTTTTAGTGCTGTTGGGAAGCATTGGAAGAAGCCAAGTTTTGGCGGATGCAATCGGGCGCATTACAGGATCCGGAGAGCTAGACAAGATAGGGTTCCAAGAAGCTTTGTTGGAGTAGGTGCTCGGAGGGCTTAGGTGTATTGGGTAGACTAGGTTTGGAAGGTCTTTTGCTATTCTTGTATCCCAACTTATTGTCTAGCAGATTTACCGCTTTGAGGGCGGTGGAGAGATTTTTCGCCGAGTACTTCGGTTTCCTCTTCGATAACACATCGGCGTGTTATCTTGTATTTGTATCTCTCTTCCCTACTCTTTTAACTTTCATTTTATTGTTGTGATTTAATGAATACGGCTTAGAGTAGTTGTTTGGTTTGTTCGCTCGCTCGCATTTACTCTATTCCGCATTTAGTTTAAGCTAGAATAAAATCAACCGAGCCGTAATATTTTAATTGGGGGTTTTAACAGCTCGTGTTTTTAACACAAATTCGAGCATTCAATTGGTATCAAAACTGGTGCACTTGTTGTGGTTTTATTACCTAAGTGCGATCCAAGACCCTTTTTGTGATGGATCGGTCACAATCTCTCAATGCTCCACCATTCTTTGATGGAAGTAACTACGCTTTTGGAAAGTTCGTATGAGGGCATTTCTTTATTTTATAGATGAGTCCGTATGAGATTCCATTGAGAATGGGTATGTTAGACCCACAATAGCCAAGTCCGAATGGGACAAGGCAGCTCTTGCTTTGGCAAATGCCAATAGCAAAGCAATTAACGCTATATTTTGTGGTGTGTCTACTGATGAATTTCACAGGATATCGCATGTGAAGACGACTAAGGAAGCTTGGACGATTCTTAAGACTACCTACGAAGGTATCAAGAAGGTCAAAGACACAAAACTTCAAATGCTTACCACTCGATTTGAAGAACTTAAGATGAGTGACAATGAGTCATTTGATTCATTCTATGGGAAACTCAATGAAATCATGATTGCCAAGTCATTTGGTCAATGGGCGTGTGTTTTACACATTTTTCCCATTTTGTGCCTCACATTGCCATGCTATGCATCACCTAGGCACACCCTATGCATCACCTGCTGCACACACATGTATCAGCACACGCACACACATGCATCAGCACATGCACACACATGCACAGTCATTTTTTTTATGCTTTGAGTTTATGTTTACATATTTCAACACTTATAGCATGTTGTTTTGAGTCTATTATACTCTGCTTTAAGCTGTTTTTATTTCTATTTTGGACTAACTTGAATCTAATCAAGTTTTGTGGTCTATTTGTGTTGCTGTTTTCTTTTTGTGCTTTATATCTGTTTTGCAGATGTCTCTCACCAAGTATGTTGCTAAGAAACCATCCTCCAAGCGTGCTCACACAGATTCTGACAAGTTCAAGTCTATTGAGGCAGACATGAAGTACAATGATTGCTACAAAGAAGCAACCATTGTCATGGAAAGGGTTATGAGGCTAGAGACCCTTGAAGACATGTTCATTCCTGAGGTATTCAAGAACGAAACATGGACAAAACTGCTGAATCCAGTTGGAGTAGTGTATTCAGAAATTATCAGAGAGTTTTTCTCCAATGCTAGTGTTGAAGGGGATAATATAAACTACTGGGTACAACACAAAGAGTTTCTTTGGCCATACCAGTCGAATATGTCGAGGATATGTCAATGGCTCCAAGGTCAAATCACTGCCCTATCATCACAGATCGAGGATATGTCAATGGCTCATGGATCTGAATCCAAATCCGATCAGTTCTAGCTTCTTTGGCCATTCTGGTCAAAAAGGGGGAGAATTTTGAGGGGGAGTAGCACATTTTGAAGGGGAGATACATAGAGCATAGCGGAGCATAGTGTAGCACATGCACTTCATAGACCTAGACTTTTTGGTTAACTTTTGGTGGTTTAATAGTTTATTTGCTTATTCCATAGTCTAGAACTCTTTCATTTACACTGCTTTTCTTTTAAAGCTTTAAGTACCTTGATTTAAATTTAGTTTAATACTCAGTATTTTGTGTTTATCCCATTGCTTTGTAGCATTTTTTTTGTACTTATAGTTTATCTTGAGTACTACACTCTTGTGCCCCTTGTTGGATCGTGTATCCTTAATGCAAATACTATGGTATTTTGTATTGGTTGAGTGTTTTGGACATGCAATTGATTCTTGCTTTGCACTTAATTGCATTGTTTGTCCGGATGATCATTTACTACTTAAATGATCATTGTAGTCATCCCGTAATGACTGTTTTTGTATGATCAAGTTATGATTCATTACTTATATCTTGACGTTTATCTTGATCACATTATACTTGCTCATATACGTACCTTGTATGATTAAGCTAAATGAAATTTTTGTTTGTGTGCGAGTGTTTCAGGATACAGGTGTATTCGTGCAAGTGCTTCACAACTTCTAGATTAGGTGTGAGTGAGTTTTGCCACTGTTTCCAAACTTACGTTTAAGTCTAGAGTCTGTTATAGGGTGTTTTGTCACAGAATAGCCAAAGGGAAAGATTGTAAAATTATGATTTACAATTATTTTGTGTTGGCTTTAATTCCGTGCAAAATTTGATAATAATTTTAATTAATCTTTTATACCCTGTATTTATTGTGAGATTTTATTATAAGGGTTGTGTGATAGAGAGAGAGAGTGTGAAGACTCAAGCATGTGAAGGCAGAAGATTTCTCGCAGGTAGCTCGCGACTAAGCATCCTGTGAAATGATGCATGTGCCTTACACATGACTGGCATGTGAAGAGTTATGACAGATGATAACAGCTGGTTTTCGCGAGTGTCTCGCGGGTAAGGCCTTCCCGTGAGATACCTGCAAAATAGTCTGTTTTGCTATTTTGTCCTATCTACTCCACTACATCTTCATACACACTATATATACCATTATTACTCACATATTGAGTAAAGAGCTTTTTAGAAGATAAAACCCTAGTCTCAACCCTTAAGAGTGTGAGATTGTCATACTCACAATTCTCTACACCATCCATTGTGATTTTCCTTTACTCCTACCTCTCCATTTCTATATCCTTAAAAGGTTGATAGCCCAAACACTTACCACACCCATATTGAGTGTCCAGTGAGTTTTTTGGTGCCGCTGGAAAGCATTGAAAGAAGCCAAGCTTTGGCGGATGCAATCAAGTGCATTGCAAGATCCGGAGAGCTAGACAAGATAGGGTTTCGAGAAGCCTTGTTGGAGTAGGAACTCGGAGGGCTTAGGTGCATTGAGTAAACTAGGCTTGGAGGGTCTTTTGCTATTCGTGTATCCTAATTTATTGTCTAGCAGATCGATTTACCGCTTGGAGGGCGGTGAAGAAGTTTTTCGCCGACTATTTCGGTTTCCTCTTCGATAACACATCGGTGTGTTAGCTTGTGTTTGCATCTTTCTTCCCTACTCTTTTAGCTTTCATTTTATTATTGTACTTTAATGAATATGGCTTAGAGTAGTTGTTTGGTTTGTTTGCTCGCATTTACTCTATTCCGCACTTAGTTTAAGTTAGAGTAAAATCAATCGAATCATAATCTTTTAATTGGGGGTCTAAACAGCTCTTGTGTTTTTAACATAAATCCGAGTTTTCAGATTCTAACAAATATTTGGACATCATGGGAGATATACATTAATACATGTGCATTTGGGGCCCCACTCTTTGATCTTGTATGCAAAGTCATGCTCCTAGTCCTAGGATAGACCTAAATATTCCACGTCCATCCAAAACCTTGCTTGAATCATGATGCTAGTATGAGAAAATGGCAATTCTATCATGTTGAAACAGGATTGAAACCTCGAACAAGGTTGAAACAAGTTTTCAAGGAATTCAAGAACTTTCAGCTTCCAAAGATCTTCTCATACATGCATTGCCCACTTGCATTAAAGTTGGTATTGATGAGATGAGTTTTTAAAATTTTGAAAATTAGTGATGGTTTTTTAGAATTCAAGGATTGTAGTAAAGATAGAAATTATTCACAATTAAAATTTAAGGGTTGTAAAATTTAACATTATTCACAATTACAATTGCAACTTTAATAAAATCACACGATAGAGCTGCTACTATGTAAAAACAAATTGATCAAAATACACTGATGGTCCCTAAACTTTAATTCATGAGTTTTTTAGTCCTTGAAGTTTCAGTGATAGATTTTAGTCCTTGAAGTTTCAGTGATAAAAGAATGGAAATGAATGAAAATGAATGGAATGTAAGTAATCTTGTTTGGGAGTAACATGGAGGGAATGGAATGGAATCATTTTATTGCAATATTACTATTAGACCCCTGTTTTAAAATAAATGGTTGAATAAATAGGGGTATTTTAGGAGTTTTAATAAAAAATTCATTAAATCTAATTCCATTTCCTCTCATTCCTCCCAATTTCGGGGGGAATGAAAATTTGAGGTTTGAAGGGAATAGAGAGGAATGAGTGTTCCCTCCTATCCATTCCATTCCCTCCCACTTAAACTCCCAAACGAGGGAATGGACTTTCCATTCCCTCCATTAAAACTCCCAAACAAGGGAAGGGAAGAATATTCTAAAATTATTCTTTTCATTCCTTTCTATTCCATTCCATTCCCTCCTCCCAAGCGAGGCCTTAGAGTGGTCACTTTTAGTCCATAAGGAGTGACGATCTGTCAATTTTTTGTTTAGCCATGTCATTTAAGGGACTAAAAAAAGATCACTTTAAACTTTGGGACTAAAATCGCTTGTGCTTATTAGGGACCAATAGTGTATTTAAGCCAAACAAATTTCATTATCTTTAAAAGAAAGAAATAAATAAATCAGTAAGTTTTGGCCCAAGGAGATGGAGAAAGAGAAATTCAAACTGGTAAATTTCATCATCTTTTTAAGGGCGTTTTTTCATAAACAGCAAAAAAATCCAAACAATACTGTTAGTTAACCAACGTTTCAAACTTATTTCGTTTCTAACAATTCGAGTCTAGTGAACTCGATTTCCGCCTTATAAATCGAGTATAATGTACTTGATTTCGTGATGGACAAACCATCTGACCTGGCCGAGGAGTGCACGTAGACAGAGAAATCGAGTACAATAAACTCGATTTTGCCTAAAAAAATCGAGTCCGTTGGACTCGATTTCCTTGCGCGTCAGATCACGCGAGCACTGGAGCACGTGCTCGTTTTAAAGGAAATCGAGTGCATTGAACTCGATTTCCATGTCTGTCAGATTTTAAAGGAAATCGAGTTCAATGAACTCGATTTTTATGTGTGTCAGCAGATCACGTGGGCACTGCACTCCATGGAAAATCGAGTTCTTTCGTATCACGTGGTCCTTTTAAAGAAAATCGAGTCTACTGGACTCGATTTTTGGGTGACCACCGTATTTTGGGCACCTGGACTGAACTCGAGTCCAGGAGGCTCGATTTTTGTACTTTTGGAAATCGAGTCTTTTGGACTCGATTTCTGTGTAT
This sequence comes from Castanopsis chinensis, assembly GCA_032878915.1. NCBI lineage: Eukaryota > Viridiplantae > Streptophyta > Magnoliopsida > Fagales > Fagaceae > Castanopsis > Castanopsis chinensis. The sequence goes on along the minus strand of JAVQMG010000122.1, from coordinate 3,290,586 downwards.
GGTCCCCAGCCCATCCATGTGTCATGTGGATCCCAACTGGGACCTCTCCCCCCCCCCCCCCTTTTTACCCGGCTCACAGACCTGCCCTCTCTCATTTCTTTGGTGCCACCCCCTCACACTCACATTCTCAAAATCTCACACAATTTGCTCAAGCTCACACTCACACCACTCAAAAAAATTTACCACTCACACAATTTGCCACCCCCTCTCTCAGGTAATACAATATTGAAAATATTTTTTTGTTAGTTATTATAATTATTTGCTAGGTTTTTTTTTTTTTGAAGAAACAATTAAAATGTATTAGGTAAATTTTTTTTTTTTTTTTGTTAGTGAAAATATTGTGATTAGTTTATTTGTTAGTATATTGTGTGATTAATTGCTAGTTTTTTTTTTTAATTAATATTATGATTAATTATTGGTAATATTTGTGTTTTTTTTGTTAGTGTAAATATTGTGAGTAAATTATTTGCTAAGTTTAAAAAAAAAAATATATATATATATATATATATTGTGATTAATTATTGGGAATATTTGTTTATTTTTTGTTAGTGTTACATATTGTGATTAAATTATTTTGCTAAGTTTTTTTTTTTTAAAATTAATATTGTTGGGAATATTTGTTTATTTTTTTTGTTAGTGTAAATATTGTGATTAGTTTATTTGTTAGTATATTGTGTGATTAATTGCTAGTTTTTTTTAAAAAATTAATATTATGATTAATTATTGGTAATATTTGTGTTTTTTTTGTTAGTGTAAATATTGTGAGTAAGTTATTTGCTAAGTTTAAAAAAAAAAATATATATATATATATATATATTGTGATTAATTATTGGGAATATTTGTTTATTTTTTGTTAGTGTTACATATTGTGATTAAATTATTTGCTAAGTTTTTTTAAAAAAATTAATATTGTTGGGAATATTTGTTTATTTTTTGTTAGTGTAAATATTGTGATTAAATTATTGGGGAAAATAATTGGGGGAATATTTAGTACCAAATATTGTGATTAATAATGTTGTTACAACATATTGGGAATATTTTTTTTTGTTAGTGTAAATATTGTGATTAATAATATGCTAGGTTTTTTAAAAAAAATAATATTGGGATTAATTATTGAGAATATTTAGTACTAAAATATTGTGATCGATTGTTAGGAATATTTTGTACTTTTAGGTCTTTCATGGGTATGAAATGGATTATGAGTTTGATACCTAAGATAGTATTTGTAGTCTTTTTAGCATAAATTATTTGATTAAGATTTGTAACAGAGATTTCAATGGATAACTGGTTGGTATAATATTTAAGTTTGATACGTAGAATGATTTGGAATTTTAAAAGAATATGAAATTGGTAATGACTAATTTTGTATGTGACCTGAGGTGATTGAGAGTTATAAATTTGTCACTAACACAATTGCACTTGATGATCTATAGGTTGATAATGATCTATATAAATATATACTACGGTGGATCCCTTAACAATGCCAATCCTTATGACGGATTTCCATTTGAAGGTCCGGGTATGCAGTGTTGTTATATGATGATACGTCGTAAGTTAAAGACCCTGAGTGATTTGAAGATAAAAATTATGGAAGAGCTGGAACTGAACCCTGCTTTGCATGACATACATATTATTTTCCGTTCTCCACATGAAGTCCTCAATCAATGCATTAATTACAGATATGCAGCGATAACTGAAGACAAACATGTGAAGATCATGTTTAACAAGATGCATCAATGGGATCAAATAGCAAATTTTGAGTTGTACGTCACTTTGGAGCCGCGTGCGGAAGTCGCCGTACAGGAAATTGCACAAACAACTGCATCTCTACAGGTTGCAGTCCTAGATGATCAATGCACCACATTGGGAGGCTATACACCCCCTTTTCAAGAGACACCAATAACAGTTGAGAGCGAACCTAGCAATAGATATGAAGATCAATTTTGTACACATCAAGGTCAATCCTCTACACTTCCAGTAGTTGAAGATGAAGACGAACACTGTGTTAGGGAAGATCTTGATGATAGAGATGAGTACGAAGAGAGGATTGAGCAAGGCGACTTTGACAGGGGTGTTGATGACCATGAAATTACTCTCAATCCTCATGTTGATGATATGGATGAATGTGATGAAGATGATGCGAATGCTACTGTTAGAGTTCAGCATGTTACAAATGAGACCCCCGTTTATGAACCTCCCGCCTCATCATTTTATGAAAATACTTGGGAAAATATGGTTGATCCTGAAGTTGGTGAGCAAGCATTTGCTTCTTCTTGGAATGCAGACATGAATTTTTGTAAGGGGTTGATTTTTTCGAATAAAGAAGCGGTGAAACGTGCATTAACAATTTATGCCGCAAAGCATAACAGAAATTTTATAACTAGTAGGTCGACCAAAAGTAGACTGTATGTGAAATGCGTGGATGAGCCATGCAAGTGGTACGTTGGGGCAGTCATGAAGCCTAAAGAGGGAATATGGAGGGTCACATCTTATGGGGGTCCTCACAGTTGTATGACCCTTGGCATGGCTCTTGATGGTAGAATGATGGACTGTAATTTTCTTGCAGCAGAATTTGTTCCAACGTTGGAAAAAAATCACATGGCAACAATTGATCACCTTAGGGATTACATCAAAGGGAAGTATTATGAACATAAGCTGTCTTACTATAAGATATGGGATGCAAAACAAAAGGCTATTGCAAAGATATTCGGCGATTGGGAAGAGTCTTACGAAAGGTTGAAAAAGTTGTTGTTGGCATACTTGGATCAAGAACCTGGCACTCGGTACTGGTATCTCACTGAACCGAGGGAGGAAGGTGTAATATTGCGCTATGTATTTTGGGCTTTCGCTCCGTGCATTGAAGGATTCAGACATTGTAAGCCAGTGATTAGTATTGATGGGACCCATTTGTATGGTAAATATCGAGGGGTGTTGATGATTGCAATGGCCACTGATGCCAACAACAAGGTTTTGCCTCTCGCTTTTGCTATTGTGGACAAAGAGTCAGGGGCTAGTTGGGGGTGGTTTTTAGAATGCTTGAGGATTGCACTGGGGGATGTGATAACAAATAAGGATATCTGCATAATTTCTGACCGACATAAGGGTATTCGAAATGCAATTGCAAACTGGCCTGAAGATGGTACTGGACGAGTACGAGTAAACCACAGATATTGCCTTAGACATGTTGCTAGCAACTTCAACACGCATTTTCAGGACACCACTTTAAAGTCATTGGTCTTGAAAGCGGGATATGCTACTCAGCAAGTTAAATTTGACTTGTACATGCAACCTATTAAGGAAGCCGAGATAGAGGCCCTTAGGAAGAAATCAGCCACCGGGCAACAGCTAAATGAACTTGACTCATCCATCATGCCATACACATATCTAATGAAAGAGGATATAGATAAGTGGACCCAGCTACGTGATGGTGGATACCGTTATGGGGCTATGACAACCAATGTCTCAGAGTGCTTCAATGGAGTACTCAAAGGTGTCCGTGGCCTGCCCATTGCTGCAATGGTTGAATTCACTTGGAGCAAACTTGTCGCGTATTTCCATGATCGACACAAAAAGATTACTCATGATCTGTTCGAGGGCAAGGTGTGGAGTAGATATGCCTTAGAAATCTTTGCTGCAAATCTGGAAAAATCTAAAACACACCAAGTAAGGCCATTTAATAATATCCATGGTATATATCAAGTAATGACTGCGCACAACATGTATAGCTCTGGAGGGGGACAACATAGTCATGAAATAAACATATTGGCCAAAACATGTGGTTGTGGAAAATGGCAAAATCGAAAGATCCCTTGTTCACATGCAATTACAGTTCTTCAGTACTTGGGGCAAGATGCAACTGCATATATTGACCCATGTTATAGTTTGGAGAACGCCATTCGCACCTACTCACACCAATTTGTGGTGCCAAAGTCAGAGTCATTGTGGAGGGATGTGGAAGGTCCAAAGTGGATGCCTGACCCAGATCTGTTGCGGGCCAAAGGTCGACCTGTGAAGTCTAGGATACGGAATGAGATGGATGGGGTCCGGCGAAAACCGGGAAGCCGAAGGCCAGATTCTGACTTGAGGGAGATTCAACAAAAGCAGAGCTGTGGACTGTGTCATCAACATGGGCATAACCGTAGAAGATGTCCGCTTTCCCGTGGGGCTTCGACAAGCAGTAATGACCCAAATTAGGTAAGTGATGCTTTTATATAAAATTCCATGATTGTATCAATTAGCCAAGTTGCGTAGATTAGTACCAATTTCTATTGTGTTCTCTTCAAATTTGGATAGTATCGAAGAGAGCTAAAATATTCTTACTTGTGACTTGTAGGCGCAAAAGCTTGCTGATCTCAAGTTGGAGCAAATGGACGAAGTGAGTTTCAGTAATTTCTCAACCTCCTTTCACAATATTAATGGATAATTACTAAAAGATATACATTGTCTATAGGTGTTTTAAAGTTATTGGAAACTTTCAATGTGTTTTTGGGTGGTAGTTTCTGAAAAATGGATTGCTTGGGATTGTTTTTCTCTTTGCATTTTACAATGTAATGTTCTTCTCTGTGTTCTTTATTTGGAGTAGACAGATAGGTTTCAATACCTAATACCCTTTTTGGTTACAAAGGAGACATTTCTACTTTTTTTCCCTCCTCTCTGAAGTAGCTTTCAGAGCATAGAGAAGAGTGGTTTAACAGAAGACAAGTGACATTACACAAATAAAATTGATGTTGCCGTGTTAATAAAACCAAAGTATAAAAAAAAATCAATTTCCAAAGAAAACTTACCTTGCTTGCTTTGTTGGTTAATTTTTTTTAATAATAAGAAACAAAGCTAGGTTTTTGTTTGTAAGATTCAAAGTTATAAAGTCATGAAGGTTATATATGGGTGCCCATATTCCTTGAAGATTGGCGACTTTGAAGGGTAAAGGCTTTTGGAATTTATATTCAACTTTCAAGGGCAAGAAACTGTGTTGATTTTTTTGGGGGGTTTGTTTTAACTTTATTACTATATCATTAATCCTATTGGCAAATGCAATGAGGAATGGTGAGTATCTCAAATTTTAGCCTATTTGAAACCCTTTATGCAGTTACGTAGCTTGTTTTAATGAATGATATGTGAAATAATTGATTCCGTGTGTGTAATTTCTTTTGTTTAGGTATTGACAGGGAAGCTGGATGCCTGAAAGTTGGAGGATTCTAAGATTTTAAGTTGAGAGAGACAAATTGATGGTACTTGTATGAGTAGACTGTGAGCTGAAAGGATAACTTGTGCTACCTTATATTTTACAATGTTAATATGATGCCCCCTTTATCATTTAATGCTTTTCTCGATATAGAACTGGTCTAATATGCATCTTTGCGAGTTACCGTCTATAAAATATGGTCATTGTGATCTTACACAACATACATAGATTTACCAATGTACTTGCAATTGCCTTAGAGGAATGTTCTCTAATTTTGGATTATGGTGCTCCTTTCTCTGGAGTATGACTGTATGGGGATTTGGGGTTCTGCTTAAGTGGGTTAAGATCATGGAATACTTACAAGTTACAAGACAATTCGTTTGAAAAACTCTTGGTTCTCTAGAATCTAGAATTTTAAGTCCCTAAATCATCAGAAACCTTTTAAAAAAAATTGTTTTGCAAGTGTTTTGGAAACCTTAACTGGAACTTTGTATTACCAATACACCCAAAAAAAAATAAAATAAAATAAAAAACCCTCAAGAACTCAATTGATTATGAAAAACAAAAACCTTATAAGAATTATATATATGTGTGCGCGTGTGTAATGAACACCCTGGGAGAGGTAAAATTGTATTACCTATTTATTCATTCATTTCATTCAAATTGTATTACAACTGAACTGTCTCAATCTACTCATAATTTACAGCCAGCCGCATAATGAACACCGTAGGAGAGGTAAAATTAAATAATAATAATAAAAAATCTGTAATGGGTTTGCGTTAAGAACAAATACTGAAGCTTTTTTCATCCAGGCTACATTACACTCCACATGCAAGCCACAATTTTCGTAAAATGATCACAATGTATTGAACAAAACAGCATCAGCTCTAACCACCAACAGGTCGACATTGGAGACATCTATAATCCTCTTAACAACACAATATAATTACTAATCCAAAAGAATTATCATCCACCAGACCATTTGCTGCAACGCTACTGCTGAATCTTAAGGACTGGGAAACCAATTACATCTTGGATACTAGCAGAGTTGGTCAAGAGCATCACCAGCCTGTCAATTCCAAGTCCCTGAAAACAAATTCTTTCAATTAAGATTGCTCAGGAACATGTGTAGCAATAGCGGTTGAATGAAAAATAAAATCATTAATGCTCTCAATCCTTCACTTTTTGTGCAAGAATAATTACATGTACTACACGCACACATGCAACTACCCACCTGTGCACGCATTTCTTACAATGTCTTCTTAAATATAAATACTAGCGAATTCAGAGTTGTGAAATTATTTACTACGTGAAATATTGCAATTCAAACTAGAGAAAGCAGCCCAGCAAGGAGAACCCCACATTGTGAAAGTTAATGTTGAACGTATTGTAACCCAGATTAGAACCATAGAACACAGTGATCAAATTTTCTATGATACAAATGAGAAAGCCTTTAACATGTGGTTTACAAAACATGATATTGTCAACATTGATGATTTGCACCGTGATCAGACTCCAATTCATAGATGTTTGGTAGAGAAGTCTCATACTATTGGAAACAATGATGAGCATTCGATCATAGATTTTATAAGCTCCCTTCTTTGATATTATAGTTTTTTCTCTATGTAATTCTTTAGGATCATTTTTATTCAGAATAAAAAAGATGGGGGAGAATGACCGAGTTTGAGTGTACATTCTATGTACATAAGCTTTTACTGTTTGCAATAAAATTATTACTTCTCAAAAAAGTTTCCAAAGATAAAACATGAACTAGAAACTACTATATTGGCAAGCTAAAGAACATAAACTTGCCATTCTAACATCATAATACTATAATTTATTAAGAAGCTTATAATGACTGAAATTAATGTTATCGGATGGTAACAAATCTTAGAAGTTCAACCTGACAACCAAGCCAAAGAGATATTCTTTGCACCCTCTAAAGGTTCCTCAAGGCGTTCCAACTGCTTGCGCAACATCTTAGCATGAATTTCCTTCAAACAAGCCTGTATTTGAAGCAAACAACCATTATATATGAATATATATAATGGTTAATAACATACAAGCCCCTTGAAGATCTAATATATGCATACCTTGGCCTTGTATATATGGAGGCGTTTAAGAACAACCTCCCAGTATTCATCTACTTTTGCTGTACCTGAACGCATCTGTGACTCAATCTGGGACTGCATTCCCTCTACTTCCACATAACTCTTTCCTTGCATATTGTTTCTGACATCTGCTTCAATACTGGAATGCAGACCCCTTTCTTCAACAAGCAACTCAGTAGGAGGTTCTTCCCCACGCACCCTAGCACGATCCAGCGCATCCTTTTTCCCAGCTTCAGCCAACTCCCAGTCACAAACCACCATAAGTGCCTGTTGCATTGCACATGTCAAGACATCATATAATTGGCCAAACAATAAACACAAACTGTTACCTAAGTCATTAAAAGCCAACATTCTTTTAACTTTCAACTTCCTAATTCAACTGATGTTCAGGCAATAACCTCTTCTTCGACATCCATTATGCATTGCAGTCTATAGGAGAAATCAGATTTCAATGTGTAGAAGATATGAAAATATGTTTTTTTTTTTTTTTAAAAAAAATCCAAAGCAAGAGAAGTTCTCTATTTCTTTCTTCTTTAAGTAATAGAATTTTATTGAATTAAAATAGAGAATAATCCATGTACATAGTAATGCACAAGCCCAGATAAGTTTTAAAACACATGTAAGTCAAAACAAACACATAATATTACCTTTTGTTCATTAGTAAGTTACATAAATGTACCCCAGGGGGTTTAAACCCACAACCTTAGTCTCCACCCATTCTATATGGGATTTGGAAGTACCATCTATACTAGAGTTCATTGGCGAAAATCTCAATATTGCCTATTTTATGGTCTACTTTCCTATATGGTAAAGGACTTCAAAAAATAAAAAGGGCACACAAAGGAAATCCATAAATAAATTTGTGTTATATAAGATAGCCAAATTGGCTATTGAAATCCTAAAACCTCGCATACTGCTCTATCAAATAGCCATCAAAGACTAATTTTGAGACTTAACCCTTCTATAACTCATCCTGAAAAGGCACCTCATTATTTAAGAACCAAATTCAACCAACCATAAATTGAAGGAACTAAAATTGAACCAAATTCCATTTTTCCAAATTTCATTGATGAAATCTGAACTGTTTAATGATTGGTCTAGGGATTAATGATTGGTCTTTTCTTTTTTTTTTTATTTCTTTTTCTTTTGTGGTGAGTTGTAAGTTGTGCACGTGCACAATTAAAGTTGAACATAATTAAGCATGCTCATAAGAAGTACCATGCATCTATATAACATGGTTGATAGAAATATCCAAATTGATACAAGTTGAATGACATGTACATATTCCAACCCTTTTGTTTACTTTCTTTTATAGATGAACGTGTCCAGTCCAGGTATCTTTGACAAAAACCAAGTAGTAAAAATGAAGTTGGACAGCCATATTATGTCATTACAAGTTTATAAAACCAACCCCCCCCCCAAAAAAAATCAAACATCTATATATCAATCCTTAAACGTAACTATCATCATATCCAATACCCAGCTTCAAAAATTTTTTGTTTTACACAAAATTTACCTCAATATTGGGTTTTTATTGATCAAATGTTGATTTTAACATCCCAGAACTTGGAGTATGCAGATTTAATCCCATCTGAAAAAACCGTATAATAATAGTCAGTCTCCTCCCTCTTGAAACAAGCTGGAATCATTCTACAACCAATTGTAATTGGATCAAAGAAGCTGGAATCATTGTACAAACAGTTCCAATGACTCATGGCATTGCTTACCAATTATCTTCATCAAGGCTTTTGGAAATTAGATCAAATTCCATGTAGAAAAACTCTAAGGGCCAATCGACAGAGTATTCAAGAGCAATACCATCCCATCCATCAAGGGACATCTCTGAAGAAGCACTTCACAAAGCAGAACTTGAGTTTCCATCTGCATAATAACAAGGGCTTTGAAATGTCTACTTAGGAGGATTTGATTGTGAATCCAAATGAAGGCATCCTAGAAGAGGTGGCATTACTCCATTATCATTATCATAAATCATTTGGAGCAATTTTCATATTTATTATCTTTCCAGTATCATCCAAAAGTTACATACGAATTTCACAAGTGGATGCGCAAAAATTAGCATGGCATATAATGTCATTAAATAAATAGTTTGAGGTACTCATTGCTATCATATATAAGCAAATGAGAGAAAACATCATAAGATTAATATAAAACATAGCACCCATAAGAGTAGTCCAATAAAAATGCAAAAAGGAGCATAAAACATATTCATATTTTACCTGGAAGAAGACCTCGACATGTTGCTAAGAGAAAATAGTCTTTCAGGGCCTTCAGGTGGCCATTCAAGTCAGCGCGTACAAGGGGGATACCATCCATTACAGGGTACTGTGGTGCGAACAACCTTTAGATCTAGAAGCATAGCTTCAATCTTATCTGCCTCAGTTTGTGGAAGTAATTCTTCTCCCATCAGTTTAGCATCCATGAGAGGCTCTTTTTGAACAGAAAAACGGCCCATTAACAATTGATTCTGCAACACGCATGTGGATGTACTCAGGCAGCATATCCTGCAAAATAACACAGACAGATTAAATAACTTGGGAAAGCAAGAAAGTTCCAATGATCAGTGCCTTGGTGCAAAACAGAATGTAAAGTCAAAAAATTGATAAGTGAAGAAAACTTTCTTTAAGAAATGAAAAACAGAAACTCCATTATTTCCTGGTCATTGCACTTCCTTCGAGTCCTCAGGAAGTGAGCAAGATGGCAAAGATAGATATCATGCAATTGCAATATAAGTAGGACGGCACTCTTCATGTAAACCTTACTTCATTTTTATAGGCTATCAGTCACATTATGAAGTCCCATTTCCTTTGACTCATAAATAACTTCATGTTATGTCCTCTGATTCATTCATTTGATTATATTTAAAGCAATCTCTCTCTACAGAGCAGTACACCAAGAAAACAAAAAGGAGAAAGTGCTAAGGTCACACTCAAGCTTTAAATACTTGTGGTGACAGACAGCTCATGCTCTCTCTCTCTCATTGATTGAGAAGAAAATTAAAATCCACACACCAATTCATACAGAACGCACACAAGAGAGAATGTCTAAAGTCACAGTCACGTGTAGTCATTTGTGGTTACAGCCCACGTTCCCATCAAATATTTGTAATAAAGGATGGAATCTTTCTGGGGTCCCATATGACTAGACTGGTTCAACCATTACTGCTCTTTCATTTCCCTTCTTGATGAAGGTATTAGTGACATTTTCACCCAGTAAAAGTTTTGATCTTGTTGAGATGTTCGATTAGTGCAATGTTACTTTCACTCTAATATGTAATTAGTACAAGTTTTAGAATAAATTTTGGTTAAAGTGTCTACTAATCAATGTAATAGAAGCAATTGGAGAACATAATCTACAGCATCTCATACCATACCACTTCTACAATGGTAAAAAATAATAGTGATGTTGAGCTCCCTATTTTCTTTTCCCTTTTCACCATCTTTATGTCAGTGTAAACTGTAAAAAAAGATAAAAACTCCTAATTCAAATTTTGACATATTCTGGTGTCATTATTATACCGCATTATTTTTCCTTTTTGCTCTCATTATTCAGGAGTCTAAGTTTGAATATTAAATTGCTATGCTTGGATGGGTTATGACAATAGTCTATTTTTATACATTCACTGCAACTTTGATGAATATATTGCCTTAAAGAATTTGAACCAAATCGAGATAAGACTTTTTTTTTTTTTTTGTTTCACGAAAAAATCGAGATGAGACTTGAGAATGGCTTTGGCAACCAAATTCACTTATAAATAATACACTTGCTGCTTAAGTAATTTAATAAGCGACATTACTTTCACATGGTTCTATTATTAACTATATTTTTATTATGTACTAATCACAATAAAACATATTATTTGTTGTGAAAAAAATTGTATTCCTTAATTTAATAGGGGGGCACAGTACAAGTGCCATCTAGAATAATGAAATTTGTTTAGAACTACAATTTCATATAAAACTTCAGCAGCAGACAAGGAGGAAACAGAAAATTAAGTTGCCAAAACATGTATACCTCTTAATGCAAGTCTGCAACTGAGGCACTCCACAGTGGCACCGCTTGTGTAACAGGTTAAGAACCTGACCATCTAGTCAATATTATGACGCTCAATTTCCAAAATCAGCTCATACAAAGGCGGCCAAAGAACAAAAAACTGCAGGGGGAAAACAAACTATAAGAACAATACGAGATCAAAAAATCAACTATTCACACTAGCATCCAAAATTAACAACACCAACAAAACCTTATTTAACATGTATTCTTTTGTTCATTGTGTTGTATCCAAAGTCATAGTCTCCGTTAATTCCTTAATTAACATGTCATTTTTAACTCAGGAGGCTTTGCGCTAGAGTACTCAGGAGTCATAGTCTAATTAACAAAATAGATAGGATCTATTTTGTAATAAATTGCGCCAGCTGGTACCATAAACTAAAAGACTCATGGTGTGGAAGAGTACCAGGTGCATGTCCCCATGCTGCATTGGAGTAGTTGGTCATAGGTTGGCCAGGGGTAGGTAAATCAGATATAATGCTGCTTGGGAGCACCGCTGGAAGAGGAGTGCCTTCTCTATACCGCTCCATCGAATACAGAGCAACACAGAACTCCCTGTGAGAAAGCATGCTATCATTATCCTCATCCGCTAAGTCCCACACCTGCTTTAAAACCTCTGAAATATGACCAATATATACTAGTGAGAACAATGTGATCATGGGATTATTAGCTGCCATTAAGAAATTATCTCCATAAAACATATGTACGAAGTTGGGCCAAAAAACAAGACGTAGCCTTACACCTGGCTATGTTGAGCCTTAGAATTTAAAAAATATCAAGATAGACCTTTCCTGGTTTAAAGCCAGTCTTTGGAAGCCACTAAACTTTAGAAACTTTGTAAATAAAATTATCTGCTAGAGTTGAACATTGAGCATACCAAGATAAAAAAAAAAAAAAAAAAAAAAAAAAAAAAAAAAAAAATTCCAAGCAAAAAAACAAAAAATAAATAAATATTAGTACATGATAAAAACCCATCTTATACAACAATAGGTCCATGACATGGAGGTTGTACAAACTCAGGAGGCTTTGCGCTCACCAAAGATACTCAACAGCAAACAAGTCACAAACGCACAATAACTGACCCAGTACCCAAGCTCCTTCTATACTAGAGTTATATATCAGATGATCTAGACCATTCTGGAAATTGGGCACTTAAAGCCATAACTTAATAATTTGATAAACATTCCAGCAGGAAGTTAAACAGGAAATAAACAATAATTCACGGCAACCTAAATTTAGATATAAGGATAGCAGAAGCTTTAAACTGATAGCATATTATGCATTCAGACTAAAATAAAATACAAGAAAGTATAAACCTTTCATAAACCACATTAGCAATTTAGTAATGGGCATAAAGCCCAAAGATAAATTCCATAATGAAAAATAGTTCTACCAGTAATCCTCCCATCTCTGTCCTTGTCTACGTCCATAAATAGTTTGGTATACTTCTGAACATCAGTTGGACTCATCCAAGGCCATGACCACTGGGACTGACTGGAAGCAGAAATCTCAGCACCAATTGATATTCCAGATGAACTAGATGCCAAAGTGGTCTGTGTTGAAACCTTTTGGTACTGATTTGCAAGTGTTGGGACCTGCTGATGTTGACCACCAACAGGCTGTGTTGTGAGTGAACTCTGCAAAGAAGGCTGGATCACTGAAGGTACCGGAACAACTGGTGATGAGACTGGTAAATTGCTTGCACAAATCGTGCGAGTGGAAGAATCTTGCTTTGGTAAATTGATGAGACTGTGTTGGAGATTTATTGTTATACTCAACCACAAAATGTTACACTTCACACATGCTCCCTCAAAATGTTACACTTCAATTTATAGAAATGTAACACTGCAAGAAAATAGAGATCCAAAAGCAGTAAAGAAAACAAAACAAAAATTTAGGCATCAACGATCATAGTCATAGGAGTACATATTCTCATTGCTGCCACATAATTAAATTTACAAAATTTTATAAATAAATTAAAAAGGACGAGTCACCTACTATAAAACTACACTGGTTCCACTTCTCTCCTCACTTTCCCCTCACATCTCACAAAGCCAAAGCCGCTTGAAATGCTCTATTGTCAATCAACCTTAGTAGCCATATCCTGATAAAAACAAGACATAGAACATAGGCATTTAGTTTAGTTTAGTATCTATTGTTGAACAACATAAGCAAAGGGCAGAGTTCTATAGTTTTTTGCACTACAGACCTGAGTTGTCCATGGGATTGCCAGCAGGCATTGGTTCTGGCTCCTTGATTTCAACAACTACACAATCTGACATCAAGAATGTTTTTGCTACCGAGGATGCATGCTCAAGGCAACATCTAACCACCTGAAGTAAGAGAATGCCAATGTTTCAGTAAATAGCTTCAATAGTTAGTTGTCTTAGGAAAAAAAATGGTAAGATATTATTGACATGATCGACATGCAGATTTGAACCGGGTAAACCCACATGCTTACTAAACCAAAAGAACTGAAGCCACAGATTAAGGGTCATTTCAATATTTGAACCATCTATTGGTTACACACTCTACAGCCAACAATTTTTCAGTCTAAGAAGAAGGAATAACTGAATCCTTATTTTCTATTTCTATTGTTAATGATATACAAAAAAGAGATGAATGGAAAGTAGAACCCATTATCTTCAACAAAATAAAGTATTAGTGCATGAACATGATTTTAAAAGAGAAAACCAGGCCTCCAAGACTCTGACACATGGTTCTACCAGCACATCATATGATTGCACTCAAAACACATATGTATGATTCTGGCATGTATTTCATCATGAATTGCTTCTAATTTCAACTACCAGCACCTTTACAAATACATAACACAGTAACTCACCTTAGTTGGATCAATAATTCCAGCAGCCATTAAATGTGCCTGATTTTGCATTTAGCAAGATCTACAAATTGGAAGGATTTCAACCAAGTTTTGTACTTCTATTGCTTACAAGTGACTTCCACAATTTTATCAATGCCAAGACTTGCACCTTCAGTAAATAGCTTACCTTCTCTTTATCATTGTCAAGGCTGTCCTTGATGGCATCCACCTTTCATGCAAGTCTAAGCAAGGTGCATCCACCTCCAACTACAATACCTTCCTCAACAGTAACCTGAAACTCATTGAAATTGTAAACTGATAAGGACTTACCCCCAACCTATTTGTGCAGGTGTACTTTACAAATGTAACAATATAATATATTACCTTTGTTGCATTAAGAGCATCTTCAACTCTCAGTTTCTTTTCCTTGAGCTCTGTCTCAGTTTGTGCACCAACCTTGTGTGAAGAAAGTCAATGAATTCAGATGTTCATTGAAGCCACAAAAAAAATCACACATCATAATTACAACCAGCTATTGGGAACTTACCTGGATAACAGCAACTCCACCTGACAATTTCGCAATCCTTTCATTCAGTTTTTGCCTCTCATAATCTTGCTTGCTCTGCAGCCTGCATGAGCATGTCAATTTAATTGGCCTAAAAACAATCAAAATGGATCCCGCACACACTGGTTGTTTACGTGAGAGATTAAGAGAGGATGACAGATTGATACCTCAATAAGATTTGTAATCTGTGCAACCCTCTTGTTTACTGCTTCCTGTGTGCTTCCATCACCAACAATTGTTGTGGTATCCTTGGTAAGCACCACCTTAGAAGCAGTGCCAAGTACTTCCTTGTCAGCTTTGTCTAAGGTAAGCCCCACCTCATCCCTAATTACAGTTCCTGCAAGCCAGGCGAAAAATATCTCAACATGTGACAATAATAGCACAGCAGAATGCACCGAGACACTTGATAATTTAATACAGAACAACCAGGAAAGAAGAGAACATGATGTGAACAGACCTCCAGTGAGAATAGCAATGTCATCAAGGAACCAATGTCTTGCGCTCTCCAAAACCAGGAGCTTTCAGTGCAGCAATCTTCAGAGCCCCCCTCAGCTTGTTCACAACGAAAGTTGCTAGAGCTTCTTGTTGAATGTCTTCTGCAATTATAATAATTGGGTATCCACCTCTGATAGCATCCTCCAAAACGTTAATAAGATCCCTTGCATTTGTTATCTTTTAATCAACAAGAAGCAGCTGCATTTAAAAAAAAAAAAAATTTACCACACGTGTCAATTCGCAAAGGCAACAGATATTAGTGTCTATCTTAACGGTTGCAGGCGGGGGAAAATAACCAAAAATACAAAATGAAACAAAACAGGTCAGTCTGACAGGATGCACACCTTGCAGTTTTCAAATTCAACTGCCATTTTCTCACTATCAGTGACAAAGTTGACTGCAGCAAGAAATTATCAAGAAATTAATGAATTGACTGCATCAAGAAATTATCAATAGTTGTCAGTTATTCTATGTAAAGACAAGATTGAGGAGTGTAAAGTTCAAAATCTCCTCACGACCAAGAGAAAAGATCATAGGAATTACCTAGTAAATATGTGAAACGCCTTAACAGCAACATGTAAAGCAAACTTCAGCCTAAAAAGCTTTCCAACAGGATAAATATACACGAACCTTGGTTCCTGCATGTACAGTGCAATACTCTACATAAACTTGAAAAGAAAAAAGAAGACAAAAAAAAAAGGAAATAAAGAAGCATCGGCCTTATATGCATACCATCAGCTGTGGTTTCTTCAATATGATCAAATACGCCAACAACAACAGCCACCAAATAAGTTAGACATAATTGGAGATTCCTCAAAATAAACAGTGTTGATATTTTCATTCAGCTTTTCATCAGTAATTGGCATATTGGACAATGCTGTCAATGCTGATGGCATGTCTATTGTGATCTTGAAGGTGGCCTATAAAGAATGTATTAGTAATGAGCAGCAGTAAATTAAAGAGAAAAAATTGACTCTTTATGGATTGAAGTAGATGAGCAGCAGCAGTAATGAGTAGCAGGCTTTTATGGATTGAAGTAGATGGTCCACCAAGGTGACTGCCCAAAACCCTACACATTGGATTAAATTGACACTTTTTTTTTTTTTTTTTTGATAAAAGAAAAGAAACGAATGGTTGGCTAATCTTCCCTTACACCAGGATAATGTCATCCTAATGAGGCAAGTTCAGCATCCATTAACCCCATGCAATGCCATTGGTTTTTCCAGATCTCAACAATTGAACACCATTTAATTGCATGACATCAAACTAGCAGTTCTTAATTGTTCACATTTTATTAGGGCAGCTTATTTGGATAAAATACTTGATTACAGAGTACAAGCAAGTTAAAACTGCCCTCCAATTCACAGAACTGGACATAATTGGAAGGGAAGATATCACTTTGACCCAAAAACACATGCATTGTTCCAATAAGGTTCCATTTGAAATAAAAATTGAAAATCAAGACAGAAAATATAGAACAAACCTGGAATGCAGGTCCACCCTCAGCAGAATTCATGATACTCCAGCCACCCATAAATGCAAACAGGAACAATCTTCTAAAAAAGACGTCAGTTGGAGGAAGTTCCGCAAAATTGAGCAAGTTCTTAATCCAAGGTGGAGATTCTTCTACTTTCTTCTTCAACTTGGTTTTGAAATTAATCTTGGTTTTCTTCCTCTGCTGGAAACTGTCCATCAGTATTTTCTCAAATGCAGCTTGTATTGATTCCGCACTTCTCTCATGGCCAGAATATTGCTCCAAAAGAAAATTGCGCGAGCCCCAAATTTCTTCCTCAGAGGCATCACGGCTAATACCAAGGCATCTATAAGGATCCCACACTCTTGCTCGAGGAAATTTTTGGACATTACCTACAGAAAAATGAAAATAAAATAAAATTAGGATACATCTTTTGATGTAATCAACAGTTGGGCAGTATAGAGAGATTGCAGAAACAAGTGAAACTGCAACATGTTACAAGCATATAAAATTATACAACTAAGGGCTGCAAACTTTACAGCAAAATTATCAATGGTTCACACACAAATAACATGCCTCAACAATTACAAATTTCAATTTACAAAAATACTTTGAACTCTTCCGTTCCACCAAGAAATGAGAGAAAATTACGTACAGGAGTAATGCAAATGAAGTTGAAAAATAAGAGGGTATATATAAACTTAATTGCTAAGGAAGTTATATAAGGAGTACAGGCAAATAAGGAGTACTCAATAATCTGCATACAAGGAGTACTCAATAAGGAGTACAAGCTATATGTCTCTCCAAAATTATGTCACATGCAGGCAAATAAGGAGTACTCAATAATCTGCGTACATGTGCATGCGTCACGTACTTTTTCTGGAACATTACTACCAGAAGCTCTAAAAACCAGCCAAAGGAAGTTATATATTCATTCTCAATAACTCTAAAAGCCAGATAATGGAATTTATTCTCAATATTCGTGATTTTTGAACCCAGAAGAATGTTGTTAGCAGGTTCCATTTGTTGTTAACTGTAAACAAAGTGAAGCGAAGCCATATTGACAAGAAATTAAATCATAATAAGGTCTTTGAATACTCAGCTATCAGATACTAGGACCATTATCAAGTGTTTCATGGATAAGTCATATGCAAACATTAAAATAGTTTCCTTGCTCTAAGAATATTATATATTAAAATGAGAAAATGGTCATTGCAAACCCAAGTGACTCCATGAAGCACATCCCAGCATGGCAGAAACAATAACAAAACTTGCCTCTTCCTTGCATTCACCCTCGCTTCCATCGCTGTAAAAGTGTAAACGCAAACACTCAAACCAAGAGATTCCAAAACAATTTAAGGAAGCCAATAAAAACTCAAACTGCACAAAGACATACTAGATTTTCTGTATAGTTATCAATGCATGGTTCTATACAAATATACATATTTATACATATTTAGAAACCCGAAATCTAAATAGCAGTGCAGCTCAATTGGCCAACAAAGACTTTTAGGCTTTAAATCTCCCATCTGCTCCCCTAACTATAAAATTAAGTTTAGGTGTATTCCCATTTTTGGTTTCTTACAATCTATTACTTTTAAGCTCTTGAGATTTTTAGATTTGTTTCATGTCCCGAGTGTTCATCATCATCGTGAACACCAAAAAAGTAATTGAACACCATTTATAGGAAGATGGGGTGCTGACCTAATGGGGCTGACCCTATGGCACTTGACGCTTATGCTGTCTTGTATAGTGTCTGGTATGTGGGGGAGGGGGTACTGCATCTCCTTGGTTAGGCTCCTCACATTGCTGCAAAGAGGAAGTTACAAAGAAACAATAGATCAAATCAATTCTAAGACCAATCTAAAATAGAGCAGTCACGAAAGTATTCAAAGCTACTAAATGACCAATCATACCGTAGGGCCAGCCTTATGTCCTGCTTTGTGACCACCTGTCCCACAAGGAGGTGCTTTTCTTGTGCGTTTAGGCCGACCTTGTGGGAGTTCATGTAACCCAACTACTTGCTCATTATCCACATGCACAGCTGGCTGATTTGCTTCACTCCCAAGAACTGAAGATCCTACAACTGCGGTAGAGGGTGGTGTAGTGGACGAAATGGGAGTGAGGCTCATAGTCATAGGAGCTGTATGCAGTCCAGGAGTGGGCATGAATGACATGGAGACACTATGGGGTGGTACATGGTGTATATGACCAATGCTATATGAGGGAGATTGAGTGTGCATGACAGGAGGGGTGTCATTGAAATGAATGCCGAGATCAAAGGATGGCAGAGTAAAGGATAGATGAGCGGGGTCAGAAAATGTACATAGGGTGGGTGAAGGAATCTCAAGGTGAGAAGATGCATGTGCAGTGGGTACAGGGATGTGTAGGTCAGGAAATGCGGAAGCAGTAGGAGGACGAATCTCTGGGGAAGGAGATGCATGTGGGGGTGGAGGTAACTCTGGGGCAGGAGAAGCATGTGGGGGTGGAGGGGGATCCGGCCTTTGCCGTTGATGGGGTGCAGCACACTGGCCATGGCTATGGCTGGCAGGAGTTGAGCTCGTGCTTGGTCGTCCATTATGTTGTGGCAGTTCTGGATTTGCCCCATCGGCATCTTCCAAGGGAAGATGGGCAGCTAGACGGTGAAGGCGATCCACTTCCTTCAACATTGTTGTAATCAGCTTGTGATCAGGACTGCCTACTGCATAACGCGTCAACATCTGCTTGTGCATGGCGACCTGCAATTTTTGTAATACAATTAGTACACCTAACGCAAAAATGGTAATACGCAACGAAATTTGGAAAGAAAAGTCAAGGCGAATACCGTAATAAGAAGTGAGGCGCTAGTGTGGTCAACGAACCTCCAAGTGACTTTATCATACCAGCCGAAGTATGGATGAACATTCAACATAGCACCCTCTAGTCGTTCTCCATTACATAGCTCCTGTGCTCTCGTATTCCATACTTGGATGTGGCCCAAATGTCTGACCCTCCAATCCACTTCAGTCTTCCCCCTCAGGTCTATCTTATGAAGAACATCATCAGTATCAACATCTTCGGGAATTTCTTGCACCATCCCAAACTGACGAAGAACACGATCCGGTGTATGTTTCTCTACTAGCCAGAAACATACAAGCGGCACCCTCGCCGTCCACATGTCCCGTCCCGCTACACAGAACGCAGGCAGGTGGCCTAATTCGGCTTCATATGGTTGCCACACCACCTGATGTAGTCAAAAAAAAGCGCAGCACATTATGCAATGTTCCAGAAATATTTCAACTGACATATATTACAGTTATAACAGTATACAGTATTCATAAACATTACAAAAAACACAATTTCGGTACCTGGTTAGGATACATAAAATCTAGAAGCTGACGGTACCGAACCAAACAGATTTCGGAGGGGCTATTCTTCGTGCTCACAATCCAAACCAACCTACAATGAAGAAAGAGGGAATCAATATCTACCAATTATGCAATGTAATAAAAAAGAAAAAGGATATGTATGCTGATGGAATCTTTAAAAACCTCATGTTGTTTATTTTTCCTTGAAATACTACTACTACACTACATAAGCATCCTTAGTTGTAGAATAATACTTGAATATTGCCAAGTTCAATTATTTTGTAATGCTAAGTTCAAAAACTTCAGTAGTTGAATAATGCTAAGTTCAATGTGTCATATTGTTTAAAATTATGGATCCATTTCTAATAGAGAGAATCGGTCTAAGAAGAGACTTACTTAATAGACAATGGCGAAGATGGTAACGGTGGGCCATATGCACCATTTGGTGGGAGGTCCATCCTTGGGCACAAAAAAGGGAATCTGAACCATGCCCAATACTGAACGAGTATCAAAGCCCCACCAATCTGACTGGCCTTTTTGTCGGTTGCCCTGCATAACTCTCTGTACAACCAGGCAAGGCAAGCGCTCCCCCAACTGTACCGAGGTGGATTGTGAAGGTCCCTCAACATCTGCAACCACATCGTATGCACCCTATCCCCAGACTTGTTAGCGAAAATTGTGTCCCCTAGGAGCGCTAGAATATAACACCGTGCATACTGATGCACAGCAACCTCTTCTGCACCATCGGGCAACCCTTGGTCAATTTTTTCAAGTAGCTTCTTAATTTGGATCCTCTGTCCTTTCAGCACCACAGAATTAGTAACAATTCCAAGCATTTCCTGACATTCAGCAGCCCACGTCAAGTGAGTTTTTCCAACAATTGCCTCACCATCGATTGGAATCCCCAAAAGAACCTCCACGTCTTGTAATGTGATCGTCATCTCACCATGTGGAAGGTGAAAGGTGTGGGTTTCAAGCCGCCATCGCTCAACAAAGGCCGTTATCAAGTTATGATCAAGCTCTCTAAATGGGGTCCTATACAACCCCTCTAATCCAATTCTCTTCACAATGTCGAGGACGCGATCATCCACCATCGGGCTTCGTTTTTGGAACTCCTCATTACGACCACGACATTTCAATACTCTCGGATCCTGCACATGATAGAACCATGGTGATGAGATGCAAGATGCCATAACCTTTGTATAAATGATTGTAGCTATTGTTCACAAAATATCCCATAAACTTTAATTGGAATTGAAATGAGTTTATGACAACTTCTTTAACGAAGTGTTTGTATCTTCCTTTTTTTTTTTCTATACAAAAACCAAAAATACAAAAGCTATATATCAAGATTAAGGTTATGCTCAAGAAGAATTACATCAACAAAATGTATAGCCTAAAACGAAAATACTAGATGTAGATAATTATTAAGGGACCATTTTGCAAGAACATAAGCAATCTAACTCAATCCAACTAATGGGCATGACTATGCATTCAAAGCTAGTAATACCATTGACAAACTTAGAATTTTAGAAATGAAAAAAAAAAAAAAAATCAACATAATGAAAAAAGATAAGAAGAGAATATAGAAATTCAGCAGGTCGTCGGTTTTAATTTTACCTTGCCTTCCCAAACAGCGGACGATCGATGTTCTTTTACAAACCTTAACACACCCGGTATTCTGGGACCAGGACTAAACTCATCAACCACCTCAGCAGCAACAGCAGCCATACTACACGAAGTTTAGGGAGTCAAGAGTAATATAGGCACATGTTGAAGATAAATTGGCAAAGATCACAATGTATAGCCTAATTTCTTGCACAAACGATAAGTATGACAATCAAGCACATGGGATAAAGATACATATAAAAATTTAGTATACTACCAACAATTGTAAAAGCAAAGCTTTATGTTAAGGGGTTGGTGATCAAAACCAAGTATACAAAGTAGTTCAAAGCAAATTGCTTGTATCACTCATATTAGAGGGAGCTATATAAAATGTAAACAAAACCAAACATATTTCTCCAAATACCACAATGCACACAAGGTCCATAAGAGATAATATTTATGTCAATAAGATAGAATCAACTGAATACAAAAACTAGGTAAATAGAAGACGACAACTCAAAACTACTACGTAAGTTTGGGTGACATTGCAAGGAGAAAATTGGCATATAACACCGATTGGCAAACATATTCGTTACTTAACATTGTTTTCAAGGTAATTAGCAAACTAACATCTTAATTTTTTTAGACTTAATTTCATGGCATCAACTCGAGTCTCACAAACTTGACCATCATGTGAACTCGACCCTCTAACGCTCGATTTCCCTAAAACAAAAACAAAAACAGAACCAGAAGGAGAAAATTGGCATATAACACCCATGTTCGAACATATTCGTTAGTTAACATCATTTTCAAAGTAATTAGCAAACTAACATCCCGAGTTTCTTAGACTCGATTTCACTGTAGCAAACTTGAGTTCCATGTGAACTCGACTCTTTCACACTTGATTTCCCTAAAACAAAACAAAACCACAAAGAGAAAATTGGCATATAACACCCATTTTCAAACATATTTGTTAATTAACATCGTTTTCAAAGTAATTAGCAAACTAACATCCCGAGTTTCTTAGACTCGATTTATTTTGTCCTAAGTCACGCTTGGTCTCTTACAACAATTGGGAAAAGAACTTCCCCTCCAAAAAAAGAAAAGAGAAAAATTCTGATTCAAGACTGAAAATTCAAGGGTTTTTTTGGGTGTCTCATGCAACTGCTAATACTGGATCTTGATAAGAATCAAAGTGCTAATCATCCCAATGATACTGAAGCAACAAAATTAGCCACAAGGAAACATGACAAATTGGTACATTACTTGATAAATCCTAGATGAGTTTTCATGTCTACAACTAAAAACTTGTATTTTTGACAACATTTCTAACTTAATATTATTTCAATAGTTATTAAAAATAAAAAAACAGCTAAATCTATTGGGGAATAACAACATCCTCAGCCTCATATAGTTTCGGCAAGGAATTCAAAATTTAACTATTCAAGAAGCTAATCCAAGATGCAAGTTCATAAGCCTGCCATGGTTGCAAATTCTGATTACTACAAGTCTACAACTAATAAAATTTGTATGTAATCGAAAGCTCATTTCACATTTTCACCAATCTAACTAACAATCATAAACATCACCTCATATGATCATCCACAAATAACCCACTTTCAATATAACCCTGCTTTACAAAAGGGAGATAATCTAACAATCAAATCTGGGTCCAAACTACCCACTAAGTTTTTTTCTCACTAAAGAATGTTAAAGGCTGAATTTTTCTCCAAAACCCATTTCCTAAAGTGTCTAGTAAACATGAATATAGCCATTAATTCATTTTCATGTTTTTGAAGTAAGAATTTGAAAAACAATTTCAACATAGAAAAAGTTTGTCACAGTCACAGTATCACACATTCACACTAGTAATCATCTCCATGTTTTAGTTTCATATTAATAGTACACAAATCTTGTGCAATACATTATTCTAGAGTAGGACCCAAATTGGAGAGAGAGAGAGGGTGTAAGTGGGAATTTGAAAAGTTGATAAAGGGCAGGCAAGGAAACAAGAATTGGACAGTGATTGCTTGCGCAAATCTAGCTAAAGCTAATCTGGGCTTCTTGGTCAAGCAAAGGGAAAGTGGGTTCGAGATATGAGGGTTAAGCGAAACCAAGCAAAGCCATTTCCAAACCGTACATACACATTTACTTGGCCTCATTATGTTTAGACAGACAGTCCCAGCGTGGGACAGAAGACGCGCCCACAAGGCAATCCTTCGTGGCCTCAGCTTCTTACAACACACAACTATTTCTTCTACAAATTTTGCTTTCTTATGATAGGACAATAGAACCCATCACTCAAAAGGAGGGTATGTTTCTCAAAGGAAAGCAGAAACTAGAAGTAAACATGAATATACCCATTAATTCATCTTTAGATTCAATAACTAAATATTCCTATCATGGGATTAAAAAAAAGTTTAAACCTTTGATGTATTAAAAATCTAAACTTTATCTTAAAAAATAAAAATAAAAAGCTTTCCCTGTTTCTAGTTAAAACAATGTCAAACATTCACAACTAGAATTCCATTTTTAGAAATCTATGACAACTCCAAACATAAGGGATTTGCAGTTTACATCCTATCCTAGGACAACTCCAAACATGTCTGAGAGATTTAGAATGGAATTATCCAATATAACCATTTCCAAACACACATGGACAGCAAACATCTCTGGTTACAGCTTTTGAGAGAACTAAAAAATGTCTATACTAAAAAGTAATTATTGTCCCTTCAAAAAAGAAAAAAAGAGAGTAATAACTATTGTAAAAAAGAAAAGCTGCAAAGGCTTAGCCAGTTCCTTCTAGTCCTACAAAACAAAAATTGGTGCCTACTCTACCAGACTAACCACCTTCTGAATTGTTGACTTTGTTGGCCACTCAAATCTACTTCTATTGCAAACGAAATCTATGGTAGTCAAGGAGAACTTGTGCTCTGCACAATCTCAGCAAAGTGAAAATGAATTAAGAGACAATGAAGACAATGAGTGACAATCACAGAAACATATACATGCAAATATGGGGGAAAAAAAACCCAAGGTTAAGAAGCGATCAGTACCAGAGGCAGATGTGAGAATTAAGAGACAAATGCAAGCAAAGTGTTAGAGAGAGAGAGAAAGAGAGAGACAGAGAGACATACCTGTGAGGAGAGGAGTCCGATGAGGCCGAGCCGCCGATGAGGACAGGAGTCCGATGAGTGGAGCCGCCAATGCCTTGAGCCGCCGATGAACTACATTTAAGGGTAACTACATTTAGGATTGAACTACATTTAAGGGTAAGACTTTCATTCAATGCTTAAATGTATTGGATGGGATACAAGACTAACATGTAATCATTTTTGGACACGTGTCATGTTTGTATCACATCCAATGTAATTGATGCAAGCTAAACCGTAAATGCATTCAAGTTATTGCAATGACAAATAAAATATACAATTCAATATAATTTTAATTAGGAAATATAATAATGTTTGTGTTGCATTTCCTTATATGCATGAATACGTAAATATGACTCCACGGTTTATTATTTTATTCTTTATTATTTTAGTTATTAATTTATTATTTTTCCATATATAGTAAACATTGCGACTAAATTTTTTTATCCCCCTCACAAATCTATGCTAATCATTAATAACTAAATAATTTTTGAAATTGTACAAATTGATTTAATTAGATATACTAACTTCATTATGAACTAATTTCATTGTGATTAGAATTACATATAATTTTTACTACAAAACAAACTATTTATATTATCAATAAATATAAATATAATTTGTTATCTTATGAAATTATTTTCAAACTTACAAAATCTATCTGAAGTTTATATAAGTATACATATTATATATACTTAAACCAAGCAGAATATTCATGAGCTTGCTCAAAAATACATTATACTTATCAAAATAAAAAGATAAAACATTATTATATTTTAGCTTGGCTTGCTTAGGAGTCAAGCCTAAATATGTGTTTGAGCTTGGCTTGTTTGCTAAATAAATGAACATAAATAAGCTTCAGTTCAATTACAGCCCTAATTGTATATTTTCCCTCTCTACTTCAAATGTTCAGAAAGCAATTGCCAAAACAAAAAAGCAAATAAGTGAAGGGTCATTTTGTTGTAGCTTCAAATTTAACATTTTCATTCCAAAATGCTGAAGCTTTCTCTCTGAAAGCTCATCAAGAGAAAATGCTCTATTTATTAAGATGACCACACTTCATCATGTGGAGTTTTTTATTATGAAGGACATATTTCTATGGACCATGAATCAATAGCTCAAAGCCGTAGCTCATCAAGAGAAAATGCTCTATTTATCCAAGAGAATGAATATTTTTTTTGTCCAGATAGCAAATACCTAAGGTGGGAAGAAAAGAAGCTACTGGAATTTGTCAGAGAAAATGACTCCACGGTTTTTTTCTTTTTTCCTCTTTTTTGACTTGCAAATCATTCTTTAGCTTTCACATATTTTTTGCAAATGACACTAAGTACTAGATGCAGAAGGCAACACTTCCTTATTAAAGCCCAAAGCACGATAATTGCAAGGGCAGCTTTTGGTGCTTACCCGGATAATGATTCAAGTGTTTCATATCATCAGAAAATTGCACTTGAATACCAAAAAAAAAAAAAAAATACAAACCAAAGAACCTTAACAGATGTTTGTTCCAATTAATTGAACTATCCATAAAAAATAAACCACTATATTTGAAGGGTGCTCAGTGCTCTCTATCTGTTTTTAGTTCTCATCTTGGTTAAAAAGTGCAAGGTGTATATCTAATTGCATAGACAACTAACATGGATGATCCTAAACAGCATTGACCAGGCTCCATGAAGCAATAATCTCTCACAGAAAATTTACATGGGCCAAAGTAAAAGAAAATAACAGCGGGGGGGATCAATTGCCAGATATCAAAAGAGACACAGAGCAAAACATGTAAAACTGTATTGAAATTTTATTGATATGACAAGAACTTGAGCTGATCATTTGGAGCTTTGAATTAATAAATGTGGATCTTGGACCTATGAAAGGTAATGATCCCAAAACTCAAATAAAGAAAAAAGGAAGTGAGTTAGATAAAATGAAAAGAAACTAGGATAAAAAATAAGGGAAATGACTTTTTTGTTATCAATAACCACAAACCAATTATATACATCCAGTTCAAGTAAATTTTCAGAAGTATTTCATGAACATTTCTTCAACTAGGACTCCAAATGAACTGACCTCAATCAATTTAAAAGCTCCACAATTTTCTTAGCTGAGATTGTGCATAGCACGACTTGTATCTTTTTTTAGCTAAATATGACTCATAATAAATATATTAGTTGTACATCATAAGATTAGGATTGCTGAGCAATCACCAATTTGACTTCTAAGATCACATCAATAAGGGAATTCCCGGAATTGACTAAAGTTTGTCTAGACGGCCTATTAGTGTAATTATATTTATGATCTTATACACATTAGCACACAAACAGAGACATATATGACTTACCAAACGGACCTCAGTGAAACAGCGACCTAACTCTTCAAACAAAAACAAAATTTGGCTAGATATCATTTTAAACTTCAAGGACTAAAATGGCTCATTGGATAAACTTTCAAGGCCAAACCAGTCTTTTAAGCTAAGGTTAACTAGACCCTATGTGATATTATCCATTACTATCTCCTAAATCAAAACCAATTTCCTGTTAGTTCTGCTAAATGAACCCTAATTGGACTATTTGATAATTGATTCAGCTGATTTCATATAAACGCAACTACGAACAAGTCACTTTCTTTTGCTCTTTATGTAAACCTAGAAACTAAACTTGGTACACAAAAAATAAATAAAAAAGATAAATATTTGAAAATTACTCGGTGATTGTTCAGGCTTGGAATCAGAAGCCGAGCTCGGATTGGGAGTGGTGTCGCTCTTCTTCACCAGCTTGGCTTTGGTGGCGGAGGAGGGGCGCTTCACCGTCTCAAGGGTTTTCAGAGTAGCAGCCGCCGATTCTGCGGCGGCCGACTCGGAAGGCGATTTCTTCGGCAGCGGGGTTTTCTTCGCCGGGGAAGACCTTGATGAACCAGGCGTGGAGGCGGACGCCGTCGGAGGATCGGAGCCAGATGTCCTCGTAGGAGAGGCGGAGGCAAGCCGGAGTGAGACCAGGTAGACTAGCTTTTCCTCAAACGCCACCAGCAATAGACTCGAGTTTGTGTGGGTTTCAGTGGGTGTTTTGAGAGTGAGAGTGAGTGGATGTTTTGAGAGTGAGAGTGGATGTTTTGACTAAAAGAGACGGTGTGTTGTGTGGGTGTTTGAGAGTGAGACTGAGAGAGACGGTGTGTTGTGTGGGTGTTTGAGAGTGAGACTGAGAGAGACGATGTGTTGTGTGGGTGTTTGAAATTGAGGGAAATTTGGGAAAGTTGGACGTGGGTTTCACTGATTTCGGACACGTGGAGTGCTCAAGTGAAATCGAGTCCAAAGGAATCGAGTTCCTAATCCGAGTACAAAGAACGCGATTTTCATGGCTAGTGGATTCACTGTTCACCGTCTACTCACGTGACCCGAGCCTGGGAAATCGAGTGAAAAGGACTCGATTTTTGTAAACGTAAATCAACTTCAATGAACTCGATTTTTTGCCAACGTGGACTCCCTGTCCACGTCAGCGGGTGCCGCGATGAGAAAATCGAGTACAAAGGACTCGATTTATGAGCCCAAAATCGACTCCTCTGGACTCGAATTGTTAGAAACGAAAATAGTTTGAAACATTGGCTAACTAATAATATTGTTTACGTTTTATAGTTATTTACAAATTTTTTCCTAAAACGTACAGAACTGCAGCTCTGCCTTTTAAATATTGCAGAAACTGCTTTCTACTTAGATTAATATTTTTTTTTGATAGGTATTTCTACTTAGATTAATATGACCTTAGTTGGGCAAAAAAGAATGCTTCAAAGATGAGAATAGTGGTCCAAGAAGAGAAGAATCATTAAAGATCATCTAAGGCATAAAAGTGGCCAAGAAAAACAACTAAGTAAATAAATAGATGTAAAAAAAGAGCACTTTCAACGCTAAGCAAATGACTCTATGTTACTGGCTTACTTGAAGATTGATGTTTCCTGTTTTTCTTTTTTTCCTTTGGTTAGAATGAAGAAAATGTTATATCACGCCGTAGAGAGTGTTATTACTATCAAGGAATGAAAGAGGGAGGAAATAAGCTCATGCATTGCTATGCCAATTACCTGCTTTAACAACCCATCTAAATGGCATAGCAATTCATCAAAGCCTTCAGTAGAAATGATTGCGGACAAGTTACAATCATGATTAAACTTACTAATAGGTACTTCCAATTCTAATTGTGAAACAAAAGTTTCACTGAACTAAAAAATGGTATGACGTTTGGCCCCACGCAATGACTGAGCATTAATTCATTTCATCTAGTTGCAAACCATTATCTACAATAAACAAACACATCCACAACCACCCCCACACCCACATCTTTCATCTTTAAGCTATATAAACAATGCTACATAACAATTATAAAAGAAGCATAGTCTATCAATCAAAAGCCACTATCACCCTCAATTAGGCACCGCTGCAACGCAAAACACAATAAGAATTGCAAAACGTACATTCATGAAATCAAACATATAAGACTAGTAGATGTTTTCCAATTTTTAGTTTCTACCTTAGGAGTAAATGGCTCCGCTGCTCCCGAATCAACAATGCATCCTTTTAGTATAAAATCACTAACTATTAAACTTATTTGAGTACCTCTCTCTCTCTCTCTCTGTACTTGAAGGAAGCAGCAAATTTGAGATGAGCAGAAGGGGCTTCTCTTTGAAAGGAGGAATTGTGGCTTCTGGTGTTTCGGTTATGGGTTCTTCTTTGATAACCGGACCTGCTCAAGGTCTGTTTTCTCTTTCGCTTTTTTGTTATTATATCATATATGGGGTTTCTTTTCTGAATTTGGTTAAGTCGAATTCTTTTATAGGGGTTGAGAGATTGGAATTCAAGCCAGATGGGTACAATTTTTGGACATGGGAGTCATAGAATACATTATGTGGTGTAAGGAGAAGGGTTTCCAATTGTTCTTATTCATGGCTTTGGTGCCTCTGCATTTCACTGGAGGTTTGTTTGCTTGGATGCCCATGTTCTCATATTCCGATTAATCTAATTTTATGTTAATCCTGATGATATTTTGTGCCTTCATGTCAGTTTCATATTTCATCTTATTCACCACTACTGTGAGTATCAAGTCCTAAATTATGATACTGTTTTCAATTTGAAGTTCCCGTCCATCTCCGTTATTCATATTTCATATCAATAATGGAATTGAGAGAAGGGTTGTTGACAAAACTTTATGTTTCACCTATGTAATCAGTTTTGATTTTCTGGCAATTACGTTTTCACCCTAAGTGAAGCTTTCTCCCTCTACCCTGTTCAATGGCTGTCAAATTGATTAATGAATAAGCTCTAGGTGAAATGCAAAGTTTTAATAGAGTTAAAACTTTATAAAGTGAATAATAGAGTTAAAACTTTATAAAGTGAATAATAGAGTTAAATTGAAACAATTTTATAAATTTGGGACGTTTGTTGACAGAATTAAATATCTAGGACCTAATCTTAAACATGATATAAAATTTGGGTTTTTTATGTTATATTTTACCTAATAATTTTTATATTACTATTTGGGAGGTGGATTCTTAGGTACTATCTTATGTCACTTGATAGACGATTTTGGCTGGACCTTCATTTGAGAGAAAAATGGCTTTGGATTTGTTTAGTTGTCTGGTTGTGATACCTAGTTTATCAGCCTATATGTATGATTTCTTTCTCAAAAAAAAAAAAAAAGGTTTATCAGTCTATATGTATGATTTAATTATTTCCCTTATCCATGTGTGCAGGTACAACATACCTGAGTTGGCCAAAAAATACAAGGTTTATGCCATAGACTTGTTAGGGTTCGGGTGGAGTGACAAAGCACTTATCGAATACGATGCCATGGTATGGAGGGATCAAGTAGTGGACTTCTTGAAGGAAATAGTGAAGGAGCCAGCAGTTGTAGTTGGAAACAGGTAATGACCAAAAATAAGTGGCTATTTGTTGTCTCTACACTTCATTTATATGTGATGAAGTTTCACCATAGCTTGATATCTTGGGTTTAGGGATGAAATTTTTTTGCAACTTGAAATGCCTCTGTTTCACTTTCAGCTTCAGGAGTGAATTTAACATCCCTAGAGTTCTCCAAACTAGTATTTCCTTTTATATAAAATATTCTAAAGGCTACTCTACATTCTGAGTTATTTTGAGGATGCACAAATACTTCATTTAGGGTGTCATACCCGTGTTGTATCTGTGTCATACTGGTGTTGTACCTGCCATTTCATAGTATAATTTTTCAAAACTTGCTCGTGTTGCTGTATCGTACCAGTACCCAAACCCGTGTCCGTGTCCATGCATCTTAGTTACTTTCATTATTATTTTTTTCCTTTGGTAGTTGAATGAATTGCAGTCTATTAATTCTTCTTGAACTTTTTTGTCTACTGCCGTATTCTAGCTTGATTTTCGGTCTGTAAACATGAGTATCAACTTACAACTGGAAATAAAGTTAACTGAGTTTCTTTAATTGAATCATCTGGTCTGATCTCTCTTTTATTTTGCTTTCGTACTTCCCTAATTTTCTTTGATATTTTTTCAACTTAATTGTACTTGCCATTTTTAACCTACATGTGCTTGGTGTGTGGGCTAAGGTGAGAAATGTAAATGATTAGTAGGTTGCTGGCTCTTGTGACTGCCACGTAAATTCCATAAGGAAATGTGTCTGCCAATTTTTTTCCCCTTGAAAAAGGAAACAAAATCTCTTTACGCTTGGGGCAATGATTCAGCTAGTGAGGGTCTAACCAAGGCGCATCTACTGCTGGTTGAAAAATCTTTCCAAAAAGCCTTCTTAGGCCTAGGTTATTTTTCCTTTGTTTTCAGATAACTTATGGCCAGATGATAACTGCACAACTGCCATTGTCTCATTTTATGCGTGGCTTTGTATTTAAGGCTTGCGCCTCTTTCAATGAGTTCTAACACAGTGTAAGCCTTCTAGTTCAGTGCATGGTATTTATGCCTTGCTCAAGCCTGTTGTATGCCTAAAATGCAATCTCTAGTTTATTCATATCATTGTAGTGCTGCCGCATTTGTGCCCACATTTCTGCTTGATGTGCCTGTAGAAAAACTGCTACAGGCAGACACCATATGGAAAAGAACTTCTTCCCTCTTCATTTTATTTTATTTTTTTGCGAAAAGGGGGGCGGGAAGGAAAATGGCGCAGCAAAGCAGGACCATAGCTAAATGTTTAAAAATCATATTATGAATACAACTTTAGAGATCCATAATATTTGGATTTTTGCATTAATATGTAATTTAAAGTAACCTTTTTTGTTGATTGTTTTGAACAAAAGCTACCTTCTTTTTATTTTATTATGTTTTTATGGATTTTTTTTTTAGTCTTCTTTCTTTAAGCTGAATGAAATATGTGTCATACATAATTGAATGACTGATTTACCCTCTCTCCAAAACATATAGTTATACATAATTGAATGAATGAAAACAAAACTCCTTCAATCTATATATTGCTTATTTGTCTTGGGCAAATTATACTTTTCTATCCTAAATTATCACCCGATTACACTTAACCCCCTGAACTGTTGAAACACAAGATTGCCCTACAAAGTTAACTTTGCTTCAATGTCCCCCCTGAAGTCTTGTTTGGTGTTAAGTCTAACAAAATTTGACATTGAAAGACTAATTTACCCTCTCTCCAAAACATATAGTTGAGGGTTAAATTGGTCTTTCAATACTAAATTCCATTAGAGTTAAAATTAAAACAAACGGTAGGGGGTTAACTGAAACGTATTTTTTAAACTGGGGGGTTAATCATGTGTTTCAATAGTTCAAGACATTAAGTGTAATCAGGGTGATAGTTTAGGATGAAAAAGTTTAATTTTCCCTTTGTCTTGAGTAGAACAATAACGATTTTCTTTAAGATGTCATGGCAAATAATAATTATGTAAATCATGGTAATATTTTCAGCCTTGGAGGCTTTACTGCTTTGGTTGCAGCAGCTGGGTTGCCTGAGCAAGTTGTTGGAGTTGCACTACTAAATTCTGCAGGACAGTTTGGAAATGCGAATAGTAAATCTAATGATTCTGAAGAACACTCTTGCAGAAGGCGATTGTAAAGCCACTAAAGGAGATTTTCCAGCGTATAGTTCTTGGATTTTTGTTCTGGCAAGCCAAGCAACCAGCTCGTGTTGAATCTGTCTTAAAGAGTGTAAGACACTTGCTACCTAATTTAACTACAGTTTTTCTTCTTAATGCTTCATGGGTATTTGCGAAGCTTAAGTATATTTCTGTTAGCATTAGCAGGATGTCAATTATATATTCGGGATTAAATGCTGATTTCTTTCTGATATGAAACATGAATGCTTAAACATATATTGTTATGAATGAGTAAAGATGCTTATTCTTGCTTCAAGCATCATATTTTGTACCTTAAGAGTTGAATGTATATTTCCCATCTCCTAATTTATTCCATGTTGACAATTTTATTTGTCCGTTGAACTCCCTAAAGTCATGATAAGCACCCTCTGTTTATGATTGTTCCATGGCTTTGTACATTATGTTTAAGCACGTTTTTTTTCCAATACAGGTGTATATAAATTCCTCCAATGTGGATAGTATCTTGTGGAATCAATAACAAGGCCAGCAGCTGACCCTAATGCTGGAGAAGTTTATTATAGGTACTTATGAAATATGCTCATCCACCTGGCTTCCATGTTTGTTTAGATAGTAGTCTTGGATTAATAAGAACCTCCCCGGCATGTAAGATGATGTCCATTTTCTTTCTTTACAACGAATATGAAATTGTAGTTTCGGTCTGCTTATAAAGCAATGCTGATTACAAGAACAATTCAATTGGCCTATAAAATTCTACCCACATTTATTTTATTCTGTATTCTCATTGGTGTCCACAGGTTAATGACAAGGTTCATGTTGAACCAAAGCAAATACACTTTGGATGGTGTCTTGAGTGAACTCTCTTGCCCACTGTTGTTGCTGTGGGGTGACTTAGACCCGTGGGTCGGTCCTGCAAAGGCTAACCGAATCAAAGAGTTTTATCCAAAAACATCTCTCGTAAACTTAAAAGCCGGGCACTGTCTTCATGATGAAGTTCCAGAGCTTGCCAATAAGGCTTTGTTGGATTGGTTGTCAGGTCTAGCTCTTGAAGCCTCCCCCCAGTCTTTGTAACTTTGTTCAAATCTAATAGAATTACAACTCATATTTCCCTCAAGGTCTTGCTTGTAAAATGATTGTAAATGTATTCATTGTAGTGCTTGGTTCAAGCTTGCTGTGCAGGTTGGTGGGTTATTTTCATTACGGGGCTCCTTTAATACAAAAGTGATAATTATGTTGATCTTTTTCTTTTTATCATTCCTTTTTGAAAAAAGGGGAAGTGGGGGGTTTGAAATTTTGTAAAATTACTTGTTGCGACATGAATTAATTCTCCTATTTTTTTTAAAAAATTATAATAAAATCAATTTTATTGATTTACAAAAAATAAAAAATTTCAGTTATATTCTTGGCCTTGGGAGATTTGGTTAGATTTGTTGGTGTGTGTTCCAAACATTTGACCTAATCACATATTGATTAGCAGTGTGCTCATACGAGTTTATACACTATTGTGGGCTTCGTTTGGTGTCTTTAGATATGAGGCCTAGATGAGGCGTGGGTCTCCGCTATTACACATGCGTGTCCCATCTTGTTTGGTTGCTTGTGACCATTGGGTTTTTGGCACTGCTAGTGTTTAGTTTTTTAAAACTAATCAATATCTTATTATTTTTAACCAAGTCAATGGCTTGCTTAACACATCATTAGACCTTGTCTGGTCAGCTTCTTCTCTCTCTCCAATAGTTCTATATAGCTTCTCTCCCACATAGATTGATCATCTCTCGAGTAAAAACACATCATTGGATTATTTTTATCTTGAATGAAAAGACTTTATAGAAGGTTGTTCTTGAATCTTGGTGTGTGAAAGTAGTCTAATCTTGGGGGTTGTCGGCCAAAAAACAATTTCAAATTGAATTTTATTTTGGGTGGCATAAATCAACTTTCAAAGACAATGCATTTGCGTAATTCTATAGTTAGTGAGATTTTTCATATAAACTTGATTTCTTTGTTAAATATTTTATACATTGACAAAAAAACTCCAACAACATCAAAACCTTGAAAAAAGAGAGAAAGAAACGTCACTCCCCTCCCCCCCCCCCCCCTCCCCCTCCTTAATGTTTATATGAATTACAGTAAAAATTAGTTGGATTGTTGAAAAAGAAAAAAGAAATTGTTAGGGTAGTAGAACTGCTAGAGGGTATAGATTTATATGTTGTACTAATAGAAACATTAATTGGGTGTCATAAAGATAAATCTTGAAGGAAGTTGGTGTAATTTACCCTAACATAAACCTATAGTAAATAGTGTACACGTATATGTTGTGGAACATAAGCAAATTAAATTAGAACAGTTGGAGGCTGTGTAATTCACGAGGGAGATAGGCATAATAGAGATTGTGTTTTAGGCAAATTCACTGAGCATAATTGCTGAGCTGAAGGAGGAAGGAGAAATGGAGAATGTTGTTATGAATGGGGGTGTAACAAAGAATGCAAAAAGCATTACAATGCACATGGGGTGATGCAACTTCAGCCATATAAGAAGAAAAGACAACAAAACGCCATAGCCAACACTAACACAATTTAAAAGTGTGGCTAGATGAGATCATGTTGAAATTTTCTATTGCATAAGTTTTGTCAAAATAATAAGTAAACACTCGGAAAGAAAATATTTGTCAAAAAGAAAGTATACACTCAAGTCGAATACACAAGGGAATTCTAAACAAATAGAATTTTAGTGATATTTAAAACATTACACACATTATTGCTACAAAACCCACATCACTCTCACTTTTTATTTCACTTATCACTTGTTAGATACTGCACACTTATTGGATAGCTATGCATAACCAAACGAAGCCTTATACTGAAAACTTATACTATACTAGACTAAGGAAAGGGAACAAAAGAAAGACAAGTCATTAACCCCTATAAGAGCATTCTTATCAAGAATTGCAAAAAATTTAGCATTTACCATCTTAAAACACTGCTTTTTTAATTTTAACACTTCATTTTACAATATACCATACATCAAAACTTCTATTTTTTTTACAACTTCATTTAAATATTATTTCTTTATAATTTTTTATTCCTTTTTTGTTTTTATTTTTTTCAGCCTCTCGTTCTCTGGTCTCACTGTCTCCGTCTTTCCCTCTCGGTCTCGCCGTCTCTCCCTCTCTCCCTCTCGATCGGTCTCATGCCGACAGACCAATCAAGTCGACGATCCACGCCGATGAGACCGATCAAGTCGACGATCCACGCCGGTCAACTCGACGATCCACGCCGGTCACGTCACAGACCCACGAACCCAGACCCACAAAATCGCCAGAGCACATCGCCGGAGCACATCATACCACAACCCAAAACGCCAAATCCATAACTCACACAATCACCGCCGAATCTAACATCAAACCACAAACTTATAAAAAAAAATAAAATAAAAAAAAATAAAAAAAAAAACCACTGCGATAGAGATCGGCTGGGCTTGATGCTCCGGCTTGGGTTTCGTTGGAGAGGGAGGCAGAGACATTGAGCAGAGGGAGCAAGAGAGCAGAGAAATGGGAAGAAACGGAAATGAGAGAGAGAAGAAATCTGGAGACAGAAGATGAAAGAAAGAATATAAAATTATTTTTTGTTTTACAATCTTGCTACAGTGGGCTGCTAGACATAGCAGTCCACTGTAGCCGGATTGTAAAATAAATGGGATATAAGAAGTTTGATGGAGGATGTTTTTTAGGAGTTATAGCATTTTGTATTTTAAAATTTAGCATATATAGCATTTGCTCACCTTGATGAGAATGCTCTAACCAAAAGTTGACAATGTTGCATGCATGGAAGAAGAAAAGTCAAACTACTCTAATCCACACACGTTGGTCATGCATTACCCATTCCCACCTTGTCACAGATGCAAAATGGTTGAAGAAGTTATCACTGGCCTAAAGCTAGAGTTCGTGATGACTCTTACAGATCAAATATATTGTATTGTAGAAAAGATCAAAATAATAATAGATATTAATTTAATGGAATGGAACTCTGAGATTCAAAAAAAAAAAGAACTGTTGGAGGTCAGTAGTGCTAAAAAAAAGGATGAGATGTTGTCCATTTGGACAAAGGAAACCAGAAGGATGAGATGTTGTCTAACAAAAACTTGAAAAAGTCCAACATAGAGCCATTCATGTAGCCTTCATTATACTGGGGGACTTGGTAGGCATCTATAAGGACAGTGAAATTAATGTTTATGTACTTAAGGAACTCTGGTTTGTTTGAAACTGAGAATTACCCAAAGGTAGTCCAAACTCTCTGTTTTGCTTAAACACATTAATCCATTTCATTCGAAATTCTCTCTCAATGCCTCTAAAAAGTAAGATTTTGATAATTGGAGGGACTGGATACATTTGAAAATACATAGTGGAGGAAAGTGTGAAAACCGTACACCTAAGTTTTGCAATAGTTAGAGAAAAAGCTTCTAATCCTAAAAATCAAGCATATGTTTTAAAGAAAAAGCTACCAATTATTCCATTAGAACATATTTTATTGTTAGTAATAAAGATTACCGTTCCAGTTGTAATCTCCATTCAGTGAACTAAACGTGCCATAAAAGTACCAGTTAATCAAGCTACCAATCACTCATTTGTTCCTCCTAAAAGTACTAGCTAATCAAGCTACCAGTCATTCATTTGTTCCTCCTACAAAACAAGTGATTGATGATCACTTCGCACAACAAATGGAAAGGGACATGCTACAAGCTCTTTGAGCCAGTAGCATCTGGAATAGGTTCTACACCTAAAGAAAGCTCACCCTTGCCACAATTAATCTT
The DNA here is from genome assembly GCA_032878915.1 of Castanopsis chinensis. Lineage (NCBI taxonomy): Eukaryota > Viridiplantae > Streptophyta > Magnoliopsida > Fagales > Fagaceae > Castanopsis > Castanopsis chinensis. The sequence continues at coordinate 3,252,911 of JAVQMG010000122.1, read as the reverse complement.
CAAATTCTATTTTTAGGTCTCTGAATATTAGAGCAGTTTTATTTTCATCACAGCCTTTAACTTAGAGCCCTCAATAACTTATTGGAAACAGCAAATAGTCTATTTAGTGAATGTTTTGGAGCTTCATCCTTCATATCTTGAGGCAACCTCAAGTCTTCCTGCAACTACATATTTGCAGACCATAACAACATTGAAGCAGATGCTCTCAATAGACTAACATTAGAAGTTGCATGATACAAAATTTTGGAGCATGTTTATGAAGTTGCTTCAACTCCTATAGCTCTATAGGAACATGATAGGCCACATTACATTATAGCATACATTTGAAATACAATTCTCACACAAAGAATGATAGATTAGATCATGAAAGAGAGACTAACGGTGTCATTGAATTTGAGGAAGCTTATGTCATGATAGACTACAACTACATTAGTTATCAATTGACTAAAATCAGGGTAGTTTTATATTCAACTGGCTTAAAATCATAATTAGCTATCAATTGACAAAAATCATAATCTAACTACAACAAAAACTAAAGATGACTCATTCTGTTTTTTCCAACTCCTATAAATAAAAAATTATTTCTCCTTTCCAATGCTAAGACCCACTGTAAACATGAGTCAAGCATGGCTCTACTTGGGAACTGCTGCTCGGTTTCAGTTCCAAGCTCTGAAGCTCAACAAATTCCTCTTGAGTTATCTGCCATAACTGTGAATGAGAAAAAGATAGTCAGAGAGAGAGAGAGAGAGAGAGAGAGAGATGCATGTGTCACTTTACTTACAGAATAGAATCAGTGGCCATAAATTTTCTGGTAGCAAATTTAGGTGCCTTTGATGGAGTAGTAGAATTCCCAATTAAACCATCGACAATTCATCTAACTTGGGAATTTCAATGGAAGATTACATCAAGCATTGAGGAGCTTCTGCATATTGTAGGCATAATAGTTTTAGCCTTTCCATTTTTCGTAATTGAAAATTTTAGCTAATAAGAATAATCAAGAAATATGACTTATCAAAATTGAAAATCAGGTTCTCAACTGTGGCATAACAATTTCAATTGTGTTCCTCCTTTCAAAAGCAATCTTCACTAGTGGTACTTAGTTCTCATTGTATTACTTCCAATCCTAAATGGACATTTTAGATTTTAATTCCAACTTCCAAGGTTGTGTCTTTATCGAAATCTATTGGTATCTTAAGTCAAAGACATCAGTGCTTTAAAATGACTTCACTAACAAAAGCAGAAAATTTTAGCAAGTAATAATTAAGCAGATTTCCATTGCATTACCTGCAAATAGAAAATTCAAGAGCATTAAACACTCGGGGTCCAAAAGCCCAGGGGGCAGAGAGTGAGACAAACCTGCAAAATTATATTGCAATTCTTAACATAAATGGACCAACTCCCAAAAAGATCATATTGCAATCAAATAAAAAAAGAAAAAGAAAAAGAAAAAAGTATGTGATATCTGAGTCTACGTAAAAGGAATTTTAGTCATAACTGATGCAATTTTCATGCCCCACATAGCTAATGGTCAACATGTTTATCGTGAAATATAAAGCAAAAAATCAACCAATATTGTGGTAGAGCTTTTCTTTATTTAACTATAGGAAATGGATGTTGTACCTGAAAATGAAGCAGATATATCTTAGAAATTTATAGTACACCATAGGATAGTATAAAGTATCATCATCTTGACATTTGAAACTTTGATTGAGAAGAATTCAACAAAGAAGAAAAGTTAGCCAAACATGCAGTGGATCAAAAAGCTACAAACATCTAAGACATTATATTGGACAAGAAGGTCTAAGACAGTTAACAACACAAAATCCTCATATGTATGCTTAACTATATTGACATTTGACAGGTCTTCTAGGGCTGTCCCTGAAAAATATTACAAACTTAGAAAAATAAAGGGGAAATCAGGAATGGAGGAAGGTTTTTTTGAAAACAAAATTTCAAAAGAACGAATCATGTAGTTCAAGGAAAAAAAGTCTCAAGGTCTATAAAACTCACTACCTCCTCTAAATCATTACCATCAGAAAAAATCCTGCTAATTTCAAGATAATTGAGTCTACTTCATTTTGAAAGCCCAGATGACCTTTGCTGAAAATGAAAAGGTGAACTAAGAAATAACACAAACTTTGCAAGTATGGACTTCATAGAAGCACTATCCACAGCTTACCTCACAACATGTTTAATCCATGATGAGGATTTGGAGCAGCTTTGGTGGTATGTAAAGCAAGTCCAGGAAGTACTATATGTATGTGTGTTCGTGTGTCTGACTACATGGAACAAACAAGAATGCTATCAATTGCTTCCTGCATCCGCTATGTCACTCCATCTTTCTTAGTACTGTATATAACGATAATGACTGATGAATTAAAAAATGTCAATTGGTATCTTTTCTTATCCTCAAATCTTAAGTTTTCTCCATCTCAAGTTGCTAATATAATTATTTATTACAAACAAGTGATGCATCTCAAGGGCAATGGTAGTTTGGCCTGATGGCAATTCCACCCTTGTGGCATTTATCAAGAAAGAAAATTCTGTTCTCATGAAGGAAAGAAAAGCTTTTCTACAAATTTTTGGCTAAGGATTAAGTAATTGACCATCAACCTATAAGAAGAGTGCACACCATAATACTAACAAGGTACCTATGTCAAAAACAAATAAAGCATGTGTGTATGTGAGAGTGAGATCAATTAAATTAATGTTTGGAGTTGAGTGGCCGTCAAAGGCATAATTTTGGATGAACTCATTGATGCTAAATCTAAAGAAAAATTTGTAATATGCCAATGCATGCATTCCTTGCACATTTTGATGTTTCCAGTCAATGACCAAAATACATTACCACCATACGTCATGACCTTAGCATAGATTTAGGAAAAGCAATGATAAGAAATAAGAGAACTAATATACAACTTCCATGTTGTGTTAATGGTCAACATTTCAATTTTCAGATGAGACAGTGCATTTGATTTGTCCCTTGTAAAGGTTAGGGACAAATATAGCGTTTGTCAATACATTAGCTGCATGAGATGTTTAGTATTTTGTTCAAATCCAAAAGTAGAAGCAAGGATGAGAAAGGTAATTGTGATGATACTTAATGCATCTTTCCTAAATTTTGTTTCTTCTTAGTGAAAAAAATTTTACAGGAGAGATAATTACTGTTAAGTAAGTTAGAAAGTTTAACCACCAAGGAGAACAGCCATCTAGAGATAAATTTATTTATTTAAACAAAAAACATGAGTTACTTGGATATAAGGTTTTACCTGGCTCAGTAAGAGGTTAAGACTGTGGAACCAGAAAAATTATTAGCTGAAGCTTGAAGACTTCTGTATCAGTGGACAATGCTTGCATAATTGCAACAGTAAAACTTGACAGGAACTAGAATCTTTGACTCCTTTTATGGAAATTCTTCCAAGTTGAAACTATTGCTAAACCTATGTTACCATAGCCTAGTGAACATGATAAGAAATTTTTAAATGGCATTTAATGAGCAATCATTTATGAAGAGTACAAATAAAAAAAAGACATTCATACAAAATAGTATAGTCTCTCAGATTAACATGAAATTGTCTAAAATGATTAAATAATATGTATGAGTATTATCAACAGGGCAATAATAACATGCAAAATTAACATCATAAATGCTTGATATTTTAAACCAACCATTGACTACAACATGAACAAAATCAACAAAAAGGGAAAAAGAAAAACAAAGGAGAAATATAAAAAATATGGAATTTCCATAAGTGACATCTTCTCCACGCTGTATTCATGTACAAGATGGTAAAAGGCACACACATTGTTTATGCTAGATATAAAATCATTACAATTTTATTCATAACCATTGTTTACCCACTTCTGTACTAGAAATTCCAATAACAAGGTGAATTCTCAAGGTAATACAATTAAGAAACCACACATCAATGTTTTGTACAAATCAACTACTTGAAGTGAAATTAGTAAGATAGGCCACAAATTCTTAGAAATTTACTATAATTAAACTAAACACAGTAATTGAATCAACCATAATCAAACTAAGCTTCAATCAAACTATTTAGAAAATTAGAAGTAATCCAATTAATTTATTTCGAAAGATATGCATGCAGGAAAGAGATGAAATGGGTGTCCATGGCATTGAGATTACCTCCAAAAAATTTGAATAAGTTGGTGGATCCATAAGATATCCAAGATACATAACTTTATTTTTCCAAAGGATAGAAAACATGTTCACAGTCGACAATAATAATATAAACCTTTTCTTTTTAGGTGTAGAGATTCATTTTAATGTCTCAAAAATAAGCACATCGCATATCATAGAACAAAGACTTACAGTTGTACTGATTGCATAAGTATGAAGTACATCAACATAAAATACATTCAAAAGGGTCCTGAAGGACAGAAAGATCAATTTCAGGCACAAAAATTTGAGGACAAAGGAGTCTCATTAGCAGCCATAGTTGCTATCCCAATAGTGACGAGGTTGCGGCACAGCCAACCTTATTAATTCAAATACTACCAATTAATACAAAAAAAATTACATATAAATACCTCAGCTTTATATATAAAGAAAGTCTCCAACCAATCAAGTAGAATTATATTCTTCCATAGATCCCACCCAAAGGCATTTAGGAAACCCAGTAACTTAATTTTTGGCTAGCCTGTCTTAAATGACCTACCAACCTAGTAAAGTATCATAGACTTGAAAGGTTCAAAGCAAAACCCCCCAATTCATTGTAACAGCACAAATGGTTTGCTAGACTTTTCCCTATTATTTACTTTAAACACCACTAAATACTTAGGCAATCTAGAGCATTGTAGACTTGAAAGGTTAACCAATAAGAAGGATGATTTATGCACATCTTGCCATTTCAAACCTTGGTTTGAAAACAGGAAGTGCAATGAAGATTATACGCATCTTGAGTTTGTAGTTTGTTTCTCTGAGCTCAAAATTACCATTTTGTCTTTACATTCACACATGTTAAGGGACTCATATTATTCTTCCTTTCATCTTCACTTTTATTTTATTTTTTTTCAACTAAATTGTTATTTAATAAATTGTATCCTTTTAATTTAACCAACTGGAAGATATAATAGAGAAGAAATAGCATTCAAAGCAGGGCCAAACTTGATTGTTTAAACATGATAATTCAACATCAAAAGCGAAGCAGCATTGAATATTCACATGACTCACAACGCATAGAAACTAGCTAGAGTGCCCAGGTGTAGCAGCAAAGGTCTGATTAACTAAGCCACACTTGAACTGAGACCTACTCTTGTAAAAATATCAAGGCATTTTTACAACTTTTTTTTTTTTTTTAAGTGAATTTTCGTATAATATTTTACTATTTTACTTAACTTTAGTTTGATATATGATAGATTAACACCTCAAATGTAGTGACATTTTGTTTTGATAGTTGAACAATTCGACCACAATAATGGCAACATGAGCACAACAACAGCAATTAAAGGTTAACACTTGACTCCACCATGGAGACAAAATTGTGAAAAAAAGAAAGAAAAAAAAAAAAAAAAACACAAAAACAAAAAATGTGATTGAGGAAGAACCTCTAGTAGCAGGCCTGATTAAAATTTTCACCTAGGCTTTTAGACTATATTAGCTACTTAAAAGCCTGGTTCAAATGAACCAGTTCTGAAGTGGAAAAAGGGGTATGAAAACGTGTCATTCCTTTGCTACGGCCTCTGATTCTACTGAAAACTACAGCCTGTAGGCCCTTTTACTCTCCTCTAAAAATAGTTTGTTAAGCTGAACAATTACTCATCATTTATGATTTGTAGATTTATATCCTTCAAATGTACCCATTGCTCTCATATAGCAATTGCATGTTGTATGCCGTATTTTCATTATCATCTATGATTAAGATTTATTATCCATCAATTCCAACTGTACTAGAGAGGTATGATCAATAAAAATAGAGGAGAAAGGAAAATAACAAGGGCAAATGAAACAACGGAAATAAAGAAGGAGACAAACCTTGTCATAAAATGCAAAAGAAGTTGAACACTCAAATGGAAGTGACAAAGGAGAGAATAGTTTCAAGGCTGTGCTCAAATGGAGGCATATTTCTTTCAAATTCAATCAATATGTTCTGCTCTTCTTCAATGGTGAAGTCAGATTGGAGTCAGAATCATTGTCAACAAAGTAAGGCCCATTGAAGATGAACCCATATCAAACCCCTCATAACAAACATAGTAACTCCATCTCCATTATATGCTTGATTAAACTCTCTACTTCTTCATACAGTCAAAAACTTATAGTCATATGCCCTGGTGTATCCTGTTAGTAATCAATACTTCATCAGTTGGGTCTTTTTTTTTTTTTTTCCTCAAGCACTTAATCAATTTTTATCAGAGGCTGTAAACTTAAATAAATGATACGATTAAATACACTTAAAGGATTGCATAAAATTCATGGAAAAGAACTTGGGGTTTACTTCAACAAGCAACAAAAAATTCGGCTGTTACAGAGGCCAAGTAATACAGCACTTGGCTTGGTTTGTCTCATTCAATTTTTCAATCTCGCAATCAAATAATCAATAAAAAAGTAAACATTCCATTTCATAGTAAAAGCTATAAAATAGCATGCCCAAGTGAGAAATAAAAAGGTCCAACCAAAACAATATAACAAAGAATTCTAATAAGATCAATTGTTGTTGCACCAGATTAGAGATCTCAGTAATTACTAATTCATACATGAAATTCTAAATGCATAAATGGATCAACCTAGAATTTAATACCATCGTTCCTTCTATTTTCCACAATCTCCTCTAATTAAGATGTATTTTCCTTCAATTTCAACCGTACTGGAGAGGATATCATCAATAAAAAATAAAGGAGAGAAGATATAATTAAGGACAAATGCTACACTGCAACTAAAGAAGGAGACAAACCTTGGCATATATCTCTTCTTTAATGGTAGATTCAGATCGGAGTAAGAATCCTTGTCAACAAGGGTAAGGGCCATCATTGAAGACGAAATACTAGATATTTTGAGGACAACAGATACATTCTACTTTGACCCCCCACCTTCTAATCTCAAAAGGAGGGTTGTTGCGATTTCTCTCTCTGCCCCATTCATATGTAACCTCAACGTGATTGTCATCAGATGGATCTGATTCAGTCATCAGCATCTGCAATTTGAGATGTGCTCTAGAAGATATCGCCAATGTATCAGAAACATTAGTTAGGATAATGCAATCAATCGGAACTTTTTCAAAACGATTAATGGAGACGTAAACATTTATATAAACAAACAAGAAGGGGAATAGCGACCCCAGTCCAAAAGCGAAATAGACGGCAAAAACATTTGGAAATTTGCGACCAACACGGAATGATATGGAATTTTCAACACTTTGATCTTGATGCTTGGAATTCAACCACCTTGGAATCTCTGTATACGGTACCATAAAAGAACGATCATCGCTACTTTCTCTATCACATAAAATTTCTCCAATCTGCATATAATTAGCAAATTCAACGAATTAAATTAAGAAAGAAAGTTAAAAAATAAAAAATTGTTTTATTTTTTATTTTTTATTATAACTTGAAAAAGAGAGACCTGATTCAATAATCTGCTTGAGGATTGTGCATCTAATGACGGACAGTTCCTTGCAAGTAAAATTCTTATAGATTGTGGAAGCCTAAAGATTTGTCGTAGCTGCTGGCAATTTCTTATATCAAGAACTTCTAACGTAGTAAACCTGTTTAGGATTTCAGGGATGCTAACAATATCAGTGTAAGCTAGATATAGAGAGCTCAATACGGGAAAGTAATTGGGCTTCAAAAATTCTAATTTGATTCCTCTAGATCCACTGAATCCCAGTTCCCTTAACCTTAGAAACCCATATTCGGAAAGTCCATCAAAAGAATTACACGGTGGTCTCAATTTGGCACTGTCAGAATAGAAGTGCTCAAGCATTTGCAATTTGTAGATGCTGTCTGGAAGATCCCTCAGGTTGTGGCAACCAAGTAACTGTAAGAAAGTAAGCTGAGTAAGATACCCGATGCTGTCTGGAAGAGCCCTCAGGTTGTGGCAACCATTTAACCCTAATCTAGTAAGCTGAGTAAGATACCCGATGCTGTCTGGAAGAGCCCTCAGGTTGTGGCAACTCTCTTATGCCACTTTTATCTAATTCTAAACTCTTTAAACGTTTCATTTCTGGAATAATATTGGGGAATTTCTTAAGCTTAGAGCATCTAGAAAGAAAAAACTTTTCGAGCGATTTCAACCTGAGGTTGTTTGGAAGATTTTAAAGACTCTTACAGTCTCTGAGTACCCATATCCGTAGCCTATCAAGAGAACCAACGGACTCATGAACCATAACTAATTTATAACAATAAGAAAGGTCCAATGTCTCTAGTTTTGGAGCACACAATTTAGGAAATTCTGTAATGGAGTCACTCTGAAGTTCCATATGTTTTAAAACTTCAAATTGGATACCCTGCAGATTAAAAAAAAAAAAAAAATTTAGTTTTGGCCAACATTTAAAAAGGTTTTAAGAAATTATAATTCATAAATACTAATAATCATACTTGCTTGATTATTTTCTCCATTCTAAAGCGACTACTCCAACTCATATTGAGTGCAACAAGCTTTTGAGGACAATATTTAGATGGCCAGGAGGAAAAAGGAAATTCATGCCATTCAAGAAACCGCAACTCATTAGGGAGATATTGAAATTCTCCGCAAATGAGTACATTTTCAACTAAAAGAAATTTAAGATTTTTCATCCTTTCAAAAGGTTCACCCTGCAATTTCATGGTTACCGGTTCCGGTGAGCGCAATATCATTGCTTGAATTTTATCAGTCCCCTAATTGAACAAAGAATAAAACAAATAAGTTTGATTATATAATTTTTTTAAAAAGCATAAAAAATTTGAAATTTTAAACAAAAAAATATTTGGAAAAAGGAAAAGTGAAGTAAAAGAACTAGTACCGTATTTCTAGTTAGCACTTCATAAGCATCCTCATAGCACCATATCATGCTACGATTTTCAGGGTCTTTAGATTCTTGAACGATTTCCTTGCCCATTTGTTGTAACAAGTCATGCATCCACAATATGCCACATTGATCAACAGTATGAGACACTTATCTATAAGTTTGCGAATACCATCATCTGGATAAAAATTGCAAGTATCTAGTATACTTGTAACATAATCCTTCTCAAATCCCTTGAAAAAACAAGCAATATGGAGAAATATATCCTTTTCATTTTTTTCCAATCCATCATAACTTATTTTGAGCTTTTCTAGAATTTTTTTGAGAGGAATATTTTTGTACTTTTCTAATGCTTTTTTCCATTCATGTATACTTCTTCCGCACAAATCAGAACCTATTATTTCTATTGCTAATGGAAGACCACAGGCATGATGTATAATTTCCTCTGCAATTTTTGAATGGTCTTCCCCTGGTTTCTTCATTTGGAAGGTGTGTCGGATGAAGAGTTCATAAGCTTCACATTGATTCAATTCCTTAACCTCATAAACTTGATATTTTTCAAGAGTGGTTAGCACTTGTTTGTTTCTTGTTGTTATAATAATTCTACTTCCTGAACTAAACCAATCACATCCTCCAAGCAAATTTACTATCTGGGTCCATTCATCCACGTCATCAAGAATTAAAAGAAGCCTTTCATGACGAAGCCTATTCTTTATCAGTTCAATTCCTTTGGAAACACTGTCCACCTTTAAATATGGGTCTTGTAATATCTTAGAAAGAAGTGTCTCTTGTAGTTGGATTATGCCATTGGTTGTCCATGACCTTTCTCTAACATTCTCTAGAAAGCAGCTCCCATCAAAACGATCAAAAATTTTATTATAAACAGCTTTTGCAATTGTAGTTTTACCTACTCCCCCAAGACCATGAATCCCTAGCATGCGAACACTATTTGACTTTGTATCCAAAAGCAATTCTATCTCCTCCACATGAGAATCTATTCCAACTGGATATTTAGCGACAAATAGTGTTGTTCGATTTGATGTGGTACTTGATATCTTTTTTATAATTTTTTCGATAAACTGAGTTTCGGATTCAAAGCAACTGCCAAGCACAAAAGCATAAGAAGCATTTGATGTGTTAGACTATATGAAAATCTATACTACAATATATATATATATATATATATATATTTTGGTCATCTCCTAATTGTAAGTGGTGGACACACACTTTCATATGAATCTACCACTTTTTTACATCACCTACAATCAACCCTTTATAGTTGTAGTAAAAGTTGTGTTCCTAAACTTTTTCCTCAATTAAATTAAGCACCCAACTTACAAAATGCTTTCCCCCACATTTCACTCTTTTCCCTCTATTCTAGAATCTCTATACTAATGTTTATTTATTTATTAGTTTATTTATTGTCTTATTCTCAAATTGTTGCTTGGTATTTCTCAAAAAAAAAAAAAAAAAAATTGTTGCTTCGTAAGCAATTAAGGATGTGATAAAACCATATCAAAATGTCAATAGAAAGGGATATGAATGCTCATTTACTTATGTATGACAAATTTGAAGTTTTAACATATGCTGATTTTGAGTATACAATGCAAATCTAGTGGTCTATGGGATTACAAGTTATATATATAAAGAGTAGGTGAATAACAAAAGTGACAATTGAGGAAATTACTAATTATTCATGTTATGGTAAAGGAAATTACTAATTATTTAATTACTAACAATTGAGGAATCGTGTTTTGTGATGTTAAATCATGGAAGTATGATTACAATGTGATTCTTGTGAAGTAAAGAAGTTTTCAAGACTGAGGTTTTTTCAATACATAATGTTAAAAAAAAAAAAAAATCTATTCTAAAGGAAACAATTGTGGGTTCCAAGCTTCCAACTAGCTCAAATAGTAAAGTATTTTATTATTAAATAAGAGATCCGAGGTTCAAACTAGGCCTATAATTAAAATCAATCAGTGTCTTGGCGTGATAATAAAGAGCAATAATTATGAAGCGAACTCTATAAGATGAAATTCTATCTTATCTAGCCAAAAAAAAAAAAAAAAACATTTTTTGTATCCAATGAGATATATCTTTAGAGAAAGTATACAAATTATTTTTCAAAGCTATATATCTAAAGATTTTTTTTTATAAAGCTCATGAAAAATTGTGTGTACATGCTCAAAGAAGTTTATCTCGAAGTGTATTCACGTATTAAGAAAATTTTATAAGTTTCATGTATTTATGCATTCTTTATAACTCATACCACCTAACCCCTTTTATTGAGCTCCGTTAGCTTACCTTCTTTATAAAAATAAAAAATCAGTGAGCAGGTTTTACGCAATAGAGTAGTAGCTGGAGCCTTAGTTGAGTTTCATAAGAGCTAGTTTTATTTTCACTTAGTTTTTACTTTTCTTTTTAGTAGTTTTGCGCTTAACTTTGTAGAGATGTTTGTATTTATGAATCAATATTTGAGCGTTGGAACTTTTGATGTAATAGGGGGTTTTAGTGTGTGAACTTGTGGTATATTCCAAATTGATGATGTTTGTTATTATTTGGAGAAAAAAAAAATTAGATAAGCTATTTATCAACTAACAAATAGACAATTTTTTGTTCACAGGTTTACTTTGGTTCATATTATCATCAGGCTTAAGCTTGGTATTGACATGTTGGTCATGGTTGAAAATGTGGAATTCATTTGGGTTGCAAGTCGTGACAATTTTCTTTTTTAATAAAAAATATCTTATTCTGAAAATTTTGTTTGGCAAGTGATTATGGATGAGATTGTGACTTTTCCTCTCTCTTAGCTTCTCAAAAAACCGAATCAAAATCTATATGGAGAAAGGAAGCAGCATAGAAGAGGCAATCTAAAATGGATCCAATGTTTCTCTAGTCTCTCTTGTTTATTTCCTATTTAGTACATGGACATAACATTGTAAGGTGAAGTCATTTACCCTTCTAGAAGTACATATTTTTCTGTGTCAATTTAGAAATCAATATTCTTCTACCTACGCATGATGAATATGAAGTTTTACCATGTACTAACTTTGAGTATGCAATGCAAATCCTTTGATTATTTGGAATTAAATGGTGATAACAAAACTATATATTAATGTTTTATACTACAAGAAGGCAAAAAAGTAGTAATAGATACATACCCATCCTTGTAAGAGAATCCAACCAAATCAGCTGCTTTACTTAAAGCTGCCCGCCAACTCTGAACCTTATCTCTGTTTTCTTTTTCTTCATGTTTAGTTAGTGCAATCCCAAACTTTCCCTCTTGTTTACGTACTTCTGATGGATTTATTTTGTAAAAAACAGGTAGAACAAATTGGCAACACTCAAGAATTTTGACAAGTTCCCTCAAACACCAAGTTGAAGATGCATAATTTTCAGAAAATACAACAATTGAAATCATTGATAATTCTATCGCTTTGGGAAGCTCTTTTGAAATTGCGTCTCCTCCTTGAAGATTATCATCATCCAAAAAGGTCTTAAAACCTTTGTCACGTAAAGTCTTATATAAATGACTAGTAAAATTATAACGAGTATCTTCACCTCTAAAGCTCAAAAAAAGTCATACTTGTATCGGGCAGTGGAAGAAGAAGTGCCTCCTTCGTTGATTTGCAGAGCCATCGGAATCTATGAGCAAAAGAATTGAGAAAATATGGAGGGAAAGAATCTATGAGCAAAAGAATTGAGAAGTGACCTTTATCTTCAACCGTACTTTTGTATCCCTATAAAAGTAACCGACGATCCCACGCTTTTTTTTTTTTTATATGAGAAGATCCCACGCGTTTTCAGCGTTTAAATCCAAGTGGGAAGGTATATCCGTATGGGCTATGGGTATTTTGATTTGAATAAAGTGCTTAATTCAAGCTTGCTGTGCAGGTTGTTGGTTTATGCTGTCTTCTTTTATTTTGATCACTTGGGCCCGTTTGGTACTTGATTATATGTTTTTAGTTTTTAAACAACATTATACATATTTTCGCACATTTTTTCATCCACACGTATTTTCACATATGTTTTCAGTTTTTAAGTGTATATACCAAACACCCTATTGATCTCTTCAATAATTTTGTAAAATTATGCTTTGCTATTAGACATGAACTTCTCTTAAATTAAAAAAAATGCACACAAATAATTTTTTAAATCAAAAGATTCAAGTTATGTTTGGATACCACTTATTGCTGAAAATTGAAAACATTATAGTAAAATAATTTTTAAATATATGAATAGTACTGTGGGACCCAGTTTTGAGAAAAAATTTACTAAATTAGACAACTTGTGGGTCCTGTGAACAATGCACGGGACCACTGATAAAGACACAAACGCACTGAAACTGAATTTCAATGCAATCCAAACGGAGGCTCAAGCCTTTTAAGTTTATTTTATTGATTTATAAAGAATAAAGTTTGCTTATAAATTAGTTTGTAGCCAACGACTACAAATTTCTTATATCTTTTTATTAGATGTGAATTTTAACAAATCTACCATAAAATTATATATTTTTTATTATATCATTCGTGTTTGCAAAATTTTACGAAGATAAAAAATCAATAACTATATTATCAATCACATATTTAAATTTTTATTTGTTTCTAGTACTAAATTATGCATAAAAAATAAGTTTATAGATTTAATAGTAAATAATATCTCATTTGAATGAAATTTGACATACATGTTAAGAACATATAGAACATGCTGTTCAACAGTTAAATTTTCAAAATATGTAGTCATGTTAATTTTTTAGTGAGAGTTTGTAAACTTTGTTCATCTTTCTCGTTAGCTTCTTTTTCTCCCTCGAATAGTTTGATTTGACCTAGCCTCTCCCACACAAATTGATTATCTCTCTCAAGTAAGAACAAATCATTTTGATTCTCATTATCTTGAATCTTGGTGTGTGGAATTGTGCCCAACATGATGGTCAATACTATAGTTTTATCTTGAAGCATTGTTCTTTAAATTTTTTTTTTTTTTTTTTAAATCCAATTTGCATGGAATTTTACTCCGAGTAGTATAAATCAACCTTCAAAAACAACACGTTTGCATAATTCTATAATTAATGAGGTTTTTCAAGTTAAACTTGTTTCTTCTGTTAAAAACTAGTGCATTCACATAAATAAGTTCCAACAAAATTAAAACCTTGAAAAAAAATGGCACTCTCCCCCTCTCCTTGTACAGTGTTGTACATGTTTTTTTAGTTTACAATGTTAAATTTACATTGCTAGTACAATGTAAATCTATAATTACCTTTTTATATCGCGTTCTCGGAAGCTCTTCTATTTTTTTGGGTAAACGTTAATAATTTGTATCCATTATAATTTGAGATTACTACATCTTTCAATCACAAAAGAAAACCTACAGGTGTGATGAAAAAATAATTTCACCCACAAACGCATAATACTCACCACAATTATCACTAATATGAAAACAATTATTATGCTAAGAGTATATAGATGACAAAGTCAATAAACCTAGGCACTAAGTAACATATGCAATCCAACAAAGTTCTACAAACAACGAAGACAAAAAACTTGGACACTTTGTCTTGATTAGCACTCTTTCCACTTAGAAAATAGAAAATTGAAAGAAATATCTAAAGAAAAACCGGGCCCATAAATAATCTTTGTTATACTTAAAAACATAAAACATGTTTCAAGTTTCAATTGCTTGTACCCTGCACCAAACGTGGTTGTTGTACCTTGTGCTTCAAAAAATTTGTTTCCAAATGGTTAGAGTAGGGAGAACGGGAGAAGTAGCCTCTCTAGCTTAAAAAACCTATCCACACTAAAGCTCAATGATCCAATCATCAACAACAAGGCAACAATCATAAAAATCTAAGACCAAAACCGAATTGAAAGAGGAAATTGAAGATGCGTCTCAAAATTAAGTTTAAGGCAAAAAAAAGAAAAAAAAAATGCTACCTATTACCTATACAAATATTAGGCAATACACGGCTTCTATAAAAAAAGAAAAAAAGAAAAAAAGATAATGATTACAAATAAGGATGATATTGAAGTTTGCATGAGATCCAAACCAAATTAAAACCAAATACAAAGGGCAACTCATAAAAATAAAAGGAAACGTAAAGTTACATAGTAAAAGGGTAAAAAAGTGTTCTTTTTTTGTATTTCTATATACAAAATGACCATTTGAAATTCACACAAATTCTAGTGTAAAAGAGTATTTCAATTTTAAACAACTAAAGATTGACGTAGAAACGTGTGAGGAAGAAAATATAAAAAAGATTGAGTATTAAGAAATTATCTCTACTTATGCCTCAAAGTGAAACAAAGGGAGGGGAAGATAAGACATTTATTGATGTCTTGTTTTGGCATTTGGGCTGCAGTTTTTAAAAAATAAAGGTATATGGTAGTACTAGTACCTAAGTTTAGGTATAAGAAGTTATAGTAGGAGTGTTTTGCTAAGGCTCGACTACTTCATCTAACCCATTTAAGTTTGAGTCTTGCTGTCAGCAGTTCTTCATTGGTAGGCATCTATAAGGGTTGGCTAATGAGTCTTAACTTAAGTGCTCTGCCTGGAACTGGCGTAACTTAGTTAACCCTATTTTTATTTTAAAAAAAAAATGTTTCTTTTAATCAAAATAAAGAAGCAGGGAATTAAAAAAAAAAAAATTATAACGTGAGAGTAAGGGAACCGTAAATTAAAAAAAGAAAAAGAAAAAAAAAAAGCAACTTTTATTGCTATCAAAGTTCCTTGACTGGCACTCTGGCAGTGTCCTTTATTTTGTCTTTACACGAACTTTCGTTAATTGACTGGCAGTGTCCCTCCAAGTGACCGACGATCCCACGCGTTTTGACATTTCAAATCTAAAGTGGGAACATATATGCTTTGATTTGAGCATCGTCGTAAGAACTAAGAAAGTGCTAAAATTAAAGCCATAAAGCAAGTTAGCAACATCATGCGACATTGAAGCCAAAGGGTATTTTGATTTGAATCCTATAGTAAAGTGATTGGTTCAAGCTTGCTGTGTAGGTTGTTGATTTATTCTCATTGCGGGGTCCTTCAAAACGAAAGGAAAATTTATGCGGTCTTCTTTTACTTTGATCGCTTGATCTCTTTTGTAATTTTGTACAATTACGCTTTGCTATTAGTCATGAACTTCTCTTAAATTTAAAAAAAAAAAAAAATGTATACAAATAATTCTTGAAATCGAAAGATTCAAGCTTTTTGAGTTTATTTTATTGATTTATAATGAACAAAGTTTGCCTTCAAATTAGTTTGTAGGCAATGGTTACAAACTTCTTACATCTTTTATATTTGATATAAATTTTAACAAATCTACTATAAAATTACATTTTTTTATTATATCATCCATGCTTATAAAATTTTACGAAGATCAAAGATCAAAAACTATGTTATCAATCAAATATTTAAATTTTAATTTTTTGTAGTACTAAATTATGTATAAAAATAAAGTTTATAAATTTAATAGTAAATAATATCTAATTTGAATGAAATTTGACATGCATGTTAATTAGAATATAATGAATATGCAATCTAAAGATTAAATTTTCAAGATACATAGTCATATTAATTTTTTAGTGGTTTAAAAATTAAACCCACATTTCTTAGCATTTGAATTCCACAAAACGATATTGAAAAACTCTTAAACTTTAAATCTCTTTTATCCCCCACTCTTCTATCGCCTTCTAATTTTCTATTTCCTCGATTCTCCAACCCCAACCAACCAACCAAAGTAAAGATACAAACTGGGTGAGAAACTATTCCTGGCCTGACGCGCTTTAATTATGAAGTATTAAAAAAAATCTTGTGCCGTTTCCTCCACGGGAAAGAACTAAGAAGCACCACTGAAAGTTCAAAGAAAACGACTTTTAAGTCAAAGTCTAGAAGAAGAATTGCCCAAAACCCAATTTCTTCGAAACTACCATATTTCCATCATATTCATATTGACTTGGAAAAGGAAAAACACGGTTGATCATTAGGAGTAATCTACAAGTTACCAACCAGGACTAGACTTTGGTCCAATTTCATATTTTTTTTCAAAGATTATATGGAGGATGTGGGCTGGAAAAGGCATTGTGCTCAAAACTCAAAAGCATAAATGCATTTTACCATTGTAAATAAATAAGAAGTGTTTGGTTTAATTGGGATGGCATTTTACTTCTTTGGGTATACAATAATTTTTTTAAATATTTTTTCTTTATTTTAGGTGTTTTGGGGTTGAAAATTTTTACTATTTTATTTTTGTTAACCAGGAAAATCATATCCCTCCGGCTGAAATTATTAAAATATCCAAACCTCCTGAAATGACCACAAGAAAAAAATCTCAAAAGCTGCCAAATGATCAAAATTCTCCAAAAATTAAAAACAATGGGGATTATTAGATATAATGGATTTGTAGGGATGATAGGCCTGGTAGTATATATTGGGCCGGAGGCCCGGTCCGATGATGCCTAGTAATCTGAGGATAGGTAAATGTTGTTATGAAAGTCGGCATTAGTGAATAAAGAAAGGGGACTGGTCATGATGGTCCAAGACGGTGGTTTGAGGAGGATTGCTTCCTCGGCTGGGCAAAGTAGAAGTCAGAAACTGCAGAATGCCATCTAGAAGCAATATTCCAAGAGATTCTATTGATGAGGATATACATTATGAAAGCATAGGACGGAGAAAAGTTATGAAATATACAAAAGAAAGCTGCTACCACCGCATTGAATTCTCTGTAACTAACTCTATGGCCGTATGAATGAGAAAATGATATCTAAACAGTAATTTTCAACTTTACAGCTACTCCCAAAGATTTCAGGAAGGTATTGATGGGACAAGGATCAACACTAGCAATCTAATCTACACGTGGAGGGTGGAGATGAAAGTAAAAAGATGGTATAAAATAGAAAGAGGGCTCTGAGGAAAGGGGATTAGATAATTAAGAGAAAAACACTGTAAGAACAAGAATTAAACTTGAAACCAAATAAAATTTATGTTGTGTATGTGGCATTTGTTACTTGTTACTTGTTAGGTATGCCCTTGTTTGTGTCATGTAAACCCTTGGATTGGGTCCTTAATTTGTAACTTTGTTTCCTGGTGAATATTAGTCAAATTGTGCTTCTTAGAAGGAAAATTTAAAAAATCCTTGTTATGAGGTTCTTTGTTGTAGAACATGTGAAGTGCTCGGAGTCTCAAATCGGAAATTCTTTTGCTTTTGCTAATGGAGGGCCATAAAAAATTCATCTGAACCCATTGTTAGCTAACAATTTGGGCATCGTGGGATTTATGGTTATGACCTGTGCATCAATTAAAGTAAATATTTAGAGCCAGCCAAGTATTGCAAAATAAGGTCTTTTAATAGGCTAGCAGTTTGCTTACTATGACAAAAGGATTTTTTTTGCTCACTTGATATCTTTTAAAATTTTGTAAAATTACACTTTGCAATCAAACATGAACTTCTCTTAAATTTAATAATTAAAAAAAGAATTTATAAGCTTATTTGATTGATTTACAAAAACCCAAAAAAAAAAAAATCCAATCATATTCTTGGGAGATTTGGTTACATCTGCTGGTGCATGTTAAAAGCACTTGACCTTTTGTCTAATCATACACTGCTATGGGGGGCTTGTTTTGATATTTTAGTTAATAGGCCTAGATGAGATGTGAGTCCTATTTATTACTGACGTGTGTCTCGCCTAGTCGCCCGCTTAGTTGCTTGTCTTTCTTGGGCTTCAGTAACTTGCCCCATGCTGTTGCTTATCATTTATAGACGTTTGTGGCTATTGGATTTTTCATTTTTGGAACCCTTGGTGTATACTTGTTTTTAATACCTTTCCTTTTGTCAGTCCAACAAGAATATCATTGAAGCAAGAGAAAAATATGTGGCTAAGAAAAAACAATTTCAAGTGAAGAAAAGAACAGTACCTAGTATTCTAATTGTGATTACAATAATTGAACTCATGGGGTAGTATTATAATGGTGCGTCAAATAAGTCATTGACTTGTTCAGATAATAATAAATAATAAGTTAGCTTACAAGGAAAGTTAACCTCCAATGGCCTGAACTAAATAGTCACAAGAAAAGAGAAAAATAAAAGGCTCAAGGTAAAATTGATTTAGATTCACATGCGCAATAGGACAAGCCACAAAACACATACTTGAGGCCCATCTTTATACAAAATCCCATATTTTAAGATATCAAAATAGGTTCACAATAATTTATAAACTAAACAATGGTCAATGTGGGACTCACAACAAAACCCAAGTCTTGGAGAACACAACCACACCAACACACGTGACGTGGTGATTCGGTGGAACTTCAGCCATATAAGAAGACAATACAATATACAAGAGCCCATTGCTAAGCCATGTCCAACACTGTCACAATTTAAAAGTGTGGCTAGATGAGATTATAAATTGTATTGAATGATATCTTCAAAATGATTTTATATAAAAATTTTAAGTTTAATGTTTACTACGCACCTTAGTTCTAAGGAGTGTAAATGTTTGTAACAACTGCATGTAACAAATTTTTCCCAAAATTTAATGGAATGAAACCCTACTTTGAGATTCATAAAAAAATTTAAAATAAATAAAAAGAAGAAGGGGGAATGGTTGGAGATCAGCACATACGTAATATTGAAAAGCCTTACGTCATTTTGTAAATTAAAGTAGACTATTAATTTTTTGTTGTTGTTGTTGTTGATGAAAGTAGACTATTAATTGAGTGATCACTGATTCTAAAAGTAATAAACAAATGAAAAGGAGAAGCCACTATGATTATGAGCCCTCTTGCATATTGCATGACGAAATATCATAACAAAACCTATAACTAATAGAATTAAGGAATGATACATTGTCATAAAAAAAAAAAAGGTTGGAGTCAAACAAAGACGTTTCTGTATATGTACTTTATTTTAAAGGATCTCTGACTTCCTTTGTTTGAAACTGAGAATTACCCTAGCTAAGATAGTCCAAACTCTCTGTTTTGCTTTAACCCATTAATCCATTTCATTTGAAATTCTCTCTCAATGGCTCTAAAAAGTAAGTTTCAATAACTGGAGGGACTGGATACATTGGAAAATACATAGTAGAGGAGATTGCGAAAGCTGGGCACCCCACTTTTGCATTGGTCAGAGAAAACACAGCTTCTAATCCTGAAAATTCTAAACTCATTGAGAGCTTCAAGAGCTCTGGAGTGACACTTCTCCATGTATGTACAAACTCTAGTTCTCCACATCGTGGGTGTGTTTTTAATACTTTGGATTAGTATATTGATCTTGAAAGTCATGTGATTGTTTCACAGGGAGACATATATCATCATGAAAGCTTGGTGAAGGCAATTAAACAAGTTGATGTAGTGATCTATGCACTTGGACCACCAGAACAAATAGCTGTTCAAGTGAAGATTGTTGCGGCCATCAAAGAAGCTGGAAATATCAAGGCAAGGCATACATCTTCCTAAAAGCTTTTTAATATTTTTCCCGATTTTTTTTTCTCAATATATCCCACTATTTTTAAAATTGTTTCAAAAAGAAATTTATTACCATAAAATAATTTCATGAAAATTACTGATGTGGAAATTGGAATTCATGCCATGTCATGAGGCCCACGTCCTCAAAGTGACCTTAACTTTGTTTACTATATCAGTAATTTACTTCTACCAAATGATGGTCATGATTTTTTTGCAAACATGTTAAAGTAAAAAACCAAAAGTTGACGAGCAAATATGAAATTTAACTTCTTATATTTGCTGTTTGGCTTGTAATTCTTGAATTAAACTAGAAATGGTGTATTAACAATGGGTTTGGCTTTTCAATTTCCCACAAAAGTTACGGAAAAGTAAATAACATTACGATATGATTATTCAAGAAAACTAATGAAACTAACCCGTTTTAAGGTGAAAACCTAGAGAAGATTTAACCTAACTATCCTCAAGGTAAAGCAAATACACTATAAGAGAATTGAAGTTTTTACAAAAGATTTAATCCTAAATCTAATGCTACCTTATGTCGTAACTTACTGACACGATCACGTGCAAGCTCCAGATCCATAGACTCCTTCTCTTTTTGGATTTACAGCAACACAAGCCTCTTTACTTGTGACTTTGAGATCCTACTCAAAGGTTTCAGATCACCTTCACTTGTTGATCTTAATGCAGCAACTAGTTATGCCAATCCTTGATTGTAATTTAAACTCCGGTAGAATCTTGTGTAGTTAGAAGGTACAAAACTTCTCAAATCTCACAAAGAATAACACACAAGTCTTCCAAAAGTTTTACAACATTTTTTTTTTTTTTTGTAGTGAATTTTCATATAATATTTCACTATTTTTATTTAACTTTAGTTTGATATATGATAGATTAACACCTCAAATGTAGTGACATTTTGTTTTGATAGTCGAACAATTCTACCACAATAATGGCAACATGACCACAACAACAACAATAAAAGGTTAACACTTGACTCCAACAAGACAGAATTGGGAAAAAAAAAAAAAAAAAACACAAAAACAAAAAATGTGATTGAGGAAGAACCTCTAGTAGCAGGCCCGATTAAAATTTTCACCTGGGCTTAGACTAGATTAGCTACTTAAAAGCTTGGTTCAAACGAACCAGTTCTAGAGTGGAAAAAGGGGTATGAAAAAGTGTCATTCATTTGCTACAGCTACAGATTCTACTGAAAACTACAACCTGTAGGCGCTTTTACTCTCCTCTAAAAATAGTTTGTTAAGCTAAACAATCACTCAACTTATCATCTATGATTTGTAGATTTCTATCCTTCAAATTTACCCATTGCTCTCATACAGCAATAGCATGTTGTATGCTGTATTTTCATTATCATCTATGATTAAGATTTATTATCCATCAATTCCAACTGTACTAGAGAGGTATCATCAATAAAAATAGAGGAGGGAAGAAAATAACAAGGGCAAATGAAACAACGGAACTAAAGAAGGAGACAAACCTTGTCATAAAATGCAAAAGAAGTTGAACACTCAAACGGAAACGACAAAGGAGAGAATAGGTTCAAGGTTGTGCTCAAATGAAGGCATATTTCTTTCAAATTCAATCAATATGTTCTGCTCTTCTTCAATGGTGAAGTCAGATTAGAGACAGAATCATTGTCAACAAAGTAAGTCCCACTGAAGATGAACCCATATCAAACCCCTCATAACAAACATAGTAACTCCATCTCCATTATATGCTTGATTATACTCTTTTCTTCTTTATACAGTTAAAAACTTATAGTCATATGCCTTGGAGTATACTGTTAGTAATCAATACTACAATTAATTACACTTAAAGAATTGCATAAAATTCATGGAAAAGAACTTGGGTACACTTCAACAAGAAACAAAAATTTCGGCTGTTACAGATAGCGGCCAAGTAATACAACAAAGCCTAGTTAGTTGAAGGATATCACATAGCACACTCGGCTTGGTTTGTCTCTTTCAATTTTTCAATCTCATAATCAAATAATCAATAAAAAAGTAAACATTCCATTTCATAGTAAAAGCTATAAAATAGCATGCCCAAATGAGAAATAAAAAGGTCCAACCAAAACAATATAACAAAGAATTCTAATAAGATCAATCGTTGTTGCACCAGATTAGAGATCTCAGTAATTACTAATTCATACATGAAATGTTAAATGCATAAATGGATCAACCTAGAATTTAATACCATCCTACTTTCTAGTTTCCACAATCTCTTTTAATTAAGATGTATTTTCCTTCAATTTCAACAGTACTAGAGAGTGATAGGCCAAAAATGTATTGACCCATTTGGTAAAATAATCAATTAATTAGCCAAGTTAATTAATTAGATTCAATTATATGCAATAAGTGTGGCAGCACAAATAAATCGCCAATTAATGTTAAATGCAGTGAAAAATAAATTTGACACAGATGATTTGTTTACGAATAGGGAAAACTACCGATGCAAAATCCTACCGGGTGAATTTAAGGTCACCACTCTCGAGAATCTACTATTATCAAAACAAGCGGTTACAAGTAAAAGGAATCTCAGTACCTAATACTAACCTACAGTTGAACCTTTACCCTAATACCCAATTGGACTTGCAAAGTAGCGGCAATCTCTTCTTTCAATGCACGAATCCCAGTACGTGACTAACCAATGATGCATGGCTCCCAGTACGTGACTTACTCCTTTGCAAGGATCCTAGTACGTGACTAACACACCAATCTTGAATAAGATGTTAGCTGCAAAGTTCTTCAATTCATAAACATGAAGATCAAGAAGCTCCTTGGTTACAAAACCCTTAGCGCAAAGACGCAGTAGATTCTATAGAGAGAAAGATGAACTAGGGCAATTTCTGTCTCCGGTTACAATCTGTGTATATGGATACAACAAAACCTTTTGCCACACTGAAAAGGCCCTTAACATAATTCTTATATATGTCTAGCAATGTGAGAAAAGAAACTCTACACAAATACACTTGGATATGCGTGTAACCAGATCTAGAAATACTGATTTCGTAGTTCTCGATAGATACAGCTTCTGTCGAGCTTCAACATTATTAATCCTTGATAGATAGGTTCTGTCAAGACATCTATCGGGCTTTAATGAACAACACTTCTTCACTTGTTTCTTGAACAGACTTGCATGACTTTAACACTTGACTTGAATAATATGTTTCTTGATGTCTTAAACCATCCTAGATCTACCCAATTACAAGTAAAGTGCGTTTTGTTAAAGGATTTGCTAATCTACATAATATATGTTTCTAACAAGTTCCAAAAATGTCCTAATAGAGAGGATATCATCAATAAAAAACGAAGGAGAGAAGATATAATTAAGGGTAAATGCTACATTGAAACTAAAGAAGGGTAAGGGCCATTAAAGAAGAAATACCAGATTTTCGAAGACA
The DNA here is from genome assembly GCA_032878915.1 of Castanopsis chinensis. Lineage (NCBI taxonomy): Eukaryota > Viridiplantae > Streptophyta > Magnoliopsida > Fagales > Fagaceae > Castanopsis > Castanopsis chinensis. The sequence goes on along the minus strand of JAVQMG010000122.1, from coordinate 3,229,082 downwards.
ACAAATACATTCTACTTTGACCCCCCACCTTCTAAGCTCAAGAGAACGGTTGTCTGTCACTTCTCCCAATTCATATGTAACCTCAACGTGACTGTAATTAAGTGGATTTGATTCATTCAAGAGCTTCTGCAATTTGAGATGTGAGCTAGTAGATATCCACAATGTATTAGAAGAATCACGACCTATGTTAATCCAATTAATCCAAACTTTTTCAAAACCATTAATGGGGAGGTAAACCGTTATATAAGTATATGGTTGTGGCCCTAGTCCAAAAGCGAAATAGACGGCAAAAACATTTGGAAATTTGCGACCAACATGGAATGATATGGAATTTCCAACACTTCGATGCTTGGAATTCAACCACCTTGGAATCTCTGTACCTGGTACCATAAGACTACATTTATCATTGTAACAACCTAAGGAAAAGCACTAGCCACATCTACGCTACACCTCAAAAGGATTAGTCACAATTGAGGCTCATTGTAGTTGTTAATAAAGCCCAGTTTAACCCAGTAAATACCCGATGTGAGACTCATCACACACCCACACACATCATACAATCAATCAAATTGGGGCATCACAATCTTCCCCACTTAAATCCCTAATGTCCTCGTTAGGGCCCGCTTTGTGGGGTAGTGTCTCCGAGCCCACACAGGGTTACCGGGCCGGCTTTGATATTATATGTAGTGACTCAAGGAAAAGTGCTAGCAACATCTGCGCTATACCTCAAAAGGACTAGTCACAATTGAGGCTTCTTGCAGTTGTTAATAAAGCCAAATTCAACCCAGTAAATACCCAATGTAGGACTCATCACACATCCACACACATCACATAATCAATCAAATTAGAGTATCACTATCATAAAGGAACAAATCTCTACTTAATATGTCGCTTCTTTCTCCTTCACATAAAATTTTTCCAATCTACATATAATTAGCAAATTCAACAAATTAAATTAAGAAAGAAAGTTAAAAAAAAAAATTTTTTATTTTTTATTATAACTTGAAAAAGAGAGATCTGATTCAATAATCTGCTCGAGGATTGTGCATCTAATGACGTACACTTCATTGTATCTACACGTTTTATAAATTGTGGAAGCCTCAAAATTTGTCATAGCTGCTTGCAATTTCATATATCAAGGCTTTCTAACATAGTAAATCTGTGTAGGCTTTCAGGGATGCTAACTATATCAGTCCAAGATAGACTTAGAGCTTTCACTATGGGAAAGTAATTGGGCTTCATAAAAAATTCCAATTTGATTTCACATTCATTGATATACAGTTCCCTTAAGCTTGGAAACCTATATTCGGAAAGTCCATCTAAAAAATTACATGGTGGTCTCAATTTGGCAATGTCAAGGGATAAGACCTTAAGCACTTGCAATTTGTAGATGCTGTCTGGAAGATCCCTCAGTTTGTGGCAACCTCTTAACCATAATACAATAAGCTGAGTATGATACTTGATTGATGAAGGCAACCCTTTGATGCCACTCTCTAATAAAATTAAATTCTCTAAACATTTCATTTCTTGATGAATATTGGGGAATTTCTCAAGCATAGAGCAATTATGAAGATTAAAGCCTTTAAGCAATTCAACTTGAGGTTGTTTTGAAGATTTTGAAGACTCTTACAGTTTTGGAGGTCCCATAACTGTAGCCTATCAAGAAATCCAACGGACTCATGAACTGTAACTAATTCAAAACAACAAGAAAGGATCAATGTCTCTAGGTTTGGGGCACACAATTCATGAACCATAACTAATTCAGTACAAAAATAGAGGTCCAATGTCTCTAGCTTTGGAGTACACAATTTAGATAATTCTGTAATGGAGTCACCCCAATGTTTGAAATGTTTTAAAAATTTAAATTAGATGCCCTATAGATTAAAAAAAAATCAAAATTTAGTTTTGGCCAATACTTAAAAAAGTTTAAAGAAATTATAATTCATAAATACTAATAAAGGGACTACTCCAACTCATATTGAGTATAACAAGCTTTCGAGGACAATATTTAGATGGCTAGGAGGAAAAAGGAAATTTATGCCATTCAAGTAACCGTAACCCATTAGGGAGATATTGAAATTCTTCACAAATGTGTACATTTTCAACTAAAAGAAATTTAAGATTTCTCATCCTTTCAAAAGGTTCACTCTACAAATTCAGGGTTACCGGTTCAAGTGAGCGCAATATCATTGCTTGAATTTTATCAGTCCCCTAATTGAACAAAGAATAAAAAAAATAAGTTCGATTATAATTTTCTAAAAAGCATAAAAATTTTGAAATTTAAAACAAAAAAATATTTGGAAAAAGGAAAAGTGAAGTAAAAGAACTTGTACCATATTTTTAGTTAGCACTTCATAAGCATCCTTATAACACCATATCCAGCTACGATTTTCAGGGTTTTCAGATTCTTGTTGAATGATTTTCTTGCCCATTCATGCATCAACAATATGCCATATTCATCAACAGTTATGAGACACTTATCGATAAGTTTGCGAACACCATAATGTAGATATAAATTGCAAGTTTCTAGTATATTTGTAATGTAATCCTCCTCAAATCCCTTAAAAAAACAAGCAACATTGAGAAAAATATCCTTTTCAGTTTTTTCCAATCTATTTGTTAATACCCATTTTTGCAAATCCATACCCAAAAGCCTATGAGGAAGAAAGCTCAATAAGTTGCAAGATTAATAGCAAGGCCCAAAGGCCCACCAAGAAGACCAAAGAGCAAGAGAGGTCCATAGGAAGAAATGCAAGGGAAAGTGACCTACAGCAGAATACAGATCTGCCACAGAATATAGTTCTCTGGCAAGATGGCTTCAGCAGATAAAGAAAAATTGGGCTCAAGATCCTTTTGATCCAATCAACATTATTTGGCCTATAAAGGCTCACATTCTTTTGTATAAAAAAGATAGGACTGAAAGCTAATATGAAGAAACGCGATGAAAAGAAGCAAAGAACAGCAGGAATTGTCAACAGTAGAAATCACGTGAAGGAAAGAAAAGTCAAGCCAAAGGAAATGACAAACGCAGCAAGAAACGCATGAAGAAATAAGACAAGAAACACGCAGTAGAACGAAAAAAAAAAACTAATTTGCTAGAGCAGGAATGATGTGGGAACGAAAGAAGACAAAAGCAGAAGATAATGGAGCAAGCACAGAAGGGCCGGAGCACCACCAACCTATACCCAGCCAATACAAGGGAGGTGGGCCCACAGTCAAAGGGATTCAAAGGTCGTGGTTTGGTGGTGGGGGGAAAAGAGGGTCTATATTTGGTTACCTGCCATAACTTCTTTTGGGAGTATACTTTGCTGGATGGTATTTTACCCAAAAGAAGTAGTAAATGGTTGGAACCATTTGATGCATGCCATAGAGCTAGGCAGTGAGATAGCCTAATCCTTACCCATTTGAACCTAGAGATAGAGGTATACAACAAGAACAAACAAAAGGAAATTTTGTCGTGAAATGAGTAATGATGTAGCAAACAAATTGAGCAATGGCAGTGGTCAGGGCAACCAATGGGTCAGTGGGTAATCTTGAATGGATGCCCACAACGAACCAAAAACAATTGGTGAAGCCTTAGGGGTAAAAGGGAGAAATCCCATTGAATTTTCTCACTATAAAAGGAAGAGGTAGTCATGGATGAAAGGGGAGACCGGAATAGGGGGAGACCCAGTAGAGGAAGCACCTAAGAGAAAAGACCCAAGTAAGAAAAACAACCTACGGCAAGAGAGTAGCAAGAAAACTAAGAGTAAAAAAAAAAAAAAAAAAGAACGGAGAGAAGGAAAGAAACTGGTAAAAAGAAGAGAGAAAACACGACACGAATAGAGGCATGCATCAATAGACCATCTTTTCCCTCCCTCTTAGCAAAACTGACTTTTTGAAGTCTCCAAAAGGAATAGCTAGTAGCCATTAAGGACTATTCTCCAAAATGCACAACTTTGATGGCAGAAGCCTATGACAAGGTTGTTCAAGTTGGGGTTTAGGTTCCTTCTTAGTTTACTTATTCTATGGGAAGATTCAATATTTGATTTTGATTGCAAATATATTTAATTTCACTCATTAGAACTTATATTTGCTGTATTTAGTTATTCTGTCGTAGCAGGCTTTTATCACGTCAATCGCAGCAGTTGTCTTGTTGTGGTATCTTTACTTGTTGTACTAGTTATTCAGCTGTAGCACATTTTTATTGTATTTACTGTGTTAAGCTAAATCTTTTCTGCCGAAACTTTCTTTTTTATTTATTATTACGTGTTTACTTTTGACTCATTATCCTGCCATAAGTATATATATATATATATATATATATGTACATATAACTTGTTTATCATGTTCAGCAAAATATAGTTTATAAAGGTATATGTGAATATGTATAGGCATATTTATAAATATGTGTATGTATATAGTTGAGAATATGCTAACCCATGTAAGCTAACATTTGCTTGATTGGTATTTTCTTTGGGTTTTAGAATTGTTTATGTGCAGGAAGTAGAAAAGTATTTCTGTAGTAAAAAATGAATAGTCATTCACATTACAGAAGGCTTTACTACACGGCAGACAGCTTTAATGCACAACAGACAGATTTATTGCATAGCAGAAGACTTTATTGCACGAAAAAAGGCTTTAATGCACGACAGACGGCTTTGCTGAGGCTTTAATGCATAGTAGATAGCTTTATTGCATAGCAGACGGCTTTACAGCAGACGGCCTTAATGAACAGCAGACAACTTTATTGCATAGCAGAAGGCTTTACAGCAGACAGCTTTAATGCACAACAGAAAGCTTTACTGCGCAACAGACGATTTTATTACACCGCAGACAGTTTTATTGTACAACAGAAAAGTTAGACCTACGGCAGTAACTGAAGAAAAGTTCTTTCTACGGCAAAAATAAGGAATAAGCCCATTTTGTAGTGTCTTCCCTAGGACTTGGACTCATTGTTTGTGCATAAGTCGAACCAAGGAGGGTTGCTATTAGACTGGTCTCAACTCCCTAATCTAGAAAACTTTGGGCCTAGTGTAGCAGGAGGCAGTTAGGAGGCGGCCCAGCCCAACATTTGCAGAAAAGACTCACACCATTATAACTTATTTTGTGCCTTTCTTTAATTTCTTGGTAAGGAATTTTTTTGTGCTTTTCTAATGCATTTTCCCATTCCTGTATACTTTTTCCACACAAATCAGAACCTATTATTATTAGTGTTAATGGAAGACAATTGGCATAATGTATAATTTGCTTTGCAACTTCTGAATAGTCTTCCCCTAGTTTATTCATTTTGAAGGTGTGTAGGCTGAAGAGTTCATGAGCTTCACGTTGATTCAATTCCTTAACCTCATAAACTAGATGATCTTTTCCAAGAGTGGTTAGCACTTGTTTGTCTCTTGTTATAATAATGCTACTTCCGGAATTAAACCAATCATAACTTCCAAGAAAATTATCTATCTAGTTAGATTTATCCACGTCATCAAGAATTAAAAGAAGCCTTGTATGACAAAACCTATCCATTATTAGTTCAATTCCTTTGGGAACACTGTCCACCTTTAAATATGGGTCTTGTAATATCTTAGAAAGAAATGTCTCTTGTAGTTGAATTATGCCATTGGTTGTCCATATGTTCTCTCTAACATTCTCTAGAAAGCAGCTCTTATCAAACCGATCAAAAATTCTATTATAAATAGCTTTTGCAATTGTAGTTTTACCTACTCTCCCAAGACCATGAATCCCTAGCATGCGAACACCGTTTGACTTTGTATCCAAAAGCAATTCTATCTCCTCCACACAAGAATCTATTCCAACTGGATATTTAGGACAAATAGTTGTGTCCAATTTGATATGGTACTTGATATCTCTTTTATAATTCTTTTGATAAATTGAGTTTCAGATTCAAAGCAACTGCCAAGCACAAAGCATAAAAAGCATTTGATGTGTTAGACTATACGAAAATCTATACTATAATATATACAATATACTAGAAAAGTTTTATTTTTGATTGACCTTGTAGAAAATTTTTCACATACGCTTACGAGTTACGAGGCCACACAATTTAAATGCCATTATATATATATATATATATATATTCATATGAATTTAGGTCACCTCCTAATTGTAAGTGGTGGACACTCACTTTCATATGAATCTACCACTTTTCTATATCACCCACAATCAACCCTTTATAGTTGTAGTAACAGTTGTGTACCTAAACTTTTTCCTCAATTACATTAAGCACCCAAATTATGAAATGCTTTCTCCCACTTTTCACTCTTTCCCCTTTCCTAGAATTTGTTCTCAATATTTTCCTCTATACTAATGTTTATTTATTTATTTGCTGTCTTATTCTCAAATTGTTGCTTGGTAAGCAGTTAAGGATGTGATTATGAGATTTTCTCTCCTTCCAAGCGTGACAATATTTCAAAAACCATATCAAAATGTAAACAGAAAGGGAATCAGCAAAGAGGAGGCAATCTAGAGTGAACCTGTGGGTTATCTCTTGTTTATTTCCTACTTAGTAAATGGACATAAAATTGAGAGGTGAGATCATTTACCTTGAAGTGTATATCCTTTATATATTTATTTAGATATGAATGATCATTTACTTATGTATGACGAATTTGAAGTTTTAACATGTTCTAATTTGGAGTATACAATGCAAATCCAATGGTCTATGGGATTACAAGTTATATATCTGTGTGTGTGTGTGAGTGTGTAGAGAGAGAGAGAGAGAGAGAGAGAGAGAGAGAGAGAGAGAGAGAGAGAGAGAGAGAGAGAGAGAGAGAGAGAGAGAGAGAGAGAGAGAGAGAGAGAGAGAGTAACAAAAGTAATATTAAGAGTAATTGTGTTTCATGTTATGGTAAAGGAAATTACTAATTATTTAATTACTAACAATTGAGGAAACATGTTTTGTGATGTTAAATCATGGAAGTATGATTATGATGAGATTCTTATGAAGTTAAGAATTTTTCAAGGCTGAGGTTTTTTCAATAGATAATGTTAAAAAAAATTCTATTTTAAAGAAAACTATTGTGGGTGCCAAGCTTCCAACTAGTTTAATTACTAAAGTCTTTTATTATCAAATAAAAGATCCGAGGTTCAAACCCCGCCTATACTTAAAATCGATTGGTGTTTTGGCTTGATAATAAAGAGCTAGCAATCATCATAAAGCGAACTCTATAAAATGAAATTCTATCTTATCTTGCAAAAAAAAAAAATTCTAAGGAAAATGTTTTCTAAATCTAATGAGATATATCTTTAGAGAAAGTATAAAAATTATTTTTCAAAGCTATATATATATATATATATATATCTAAAGATTTTTTTAATAAAGCTCATGAAAAATTGTGTGTACATGCTCAAAGAAGTTTATCTTGAAGTGTATTCACGTATTAAGAAAATTTTCTAATTTTCATGTATTTATGCATTCTTTATAACTCATACCACCTAACTCCTTTTATTGAACTCTGTTAGCTTACCTTTTCTATAAAAATAAAAAATAAAAGATCAGTGAGCAGGTTTTATGCAATATAGTAGCTGGAGCCTTAGTTGAGTTTCATAAGAGCTAGTTTTATTTTCATTTTAGTAGTTTTGCGCTTAACTTTGTAGAGATGTTTGTATTTATGAATCAATATTTGAGCGTTGGAACTTTTGATGTAATAGGGGATTTTAGTGTGTGAAACTTGTGGTATATTCCAAATTGATGATGTTTGTTACAATTTGGAGAAAAACATTAGATAACCTATTTATCAACTAACAAATACACAATTTTTTGTTCACAGGTTTACTTTGGTTCATATTAATATCAAGCTTAAGCTTGGTATTGACATGTTGGTCATGGTTGCAAATGTGGCATTCATTTAGATTGCGAGTCGTGACAAATTTTTTATTATAAAAAATATCTTATTCTGAAATTTTTGTTTGGCAAGTGATTATAGATATGCTTGTGACTTTTCCTCTCTCTTAGCTTCTCAAAAAACCGAATAAAAATCTATATGGAGAAAGGAAGCAGCATAGAAGAGGCAATCTAATTAAATTGGATCCAATGTTTCTCTAATCTCTCTTGTTTATTTCCTAGTTAGTACATGTACAGAACATTGTAAGGTGAAATCATTTACCCTTTTAGAAGCATATATCTTTTTGTGTTAATTTAGAAATCAATATTCTTCTACCTACGCACGATGAATTTGAATGACTTGAGAGTAACAAATATATAATTTTTTTTTTCTAAAACATAAATGGGAGAAATTCTTATTTGGTTACATTATTTGATCTTCAATTATTCTATTTCCACCGTTGAGTGTTGACCGTTGTTGCTTAAGTAGAAGATATTAACTTTTTAAATAAAAATACTTTGATTATTTGGTATTAAATGGTGATAACAAAACTATAAATGTTTTATATTACAAAAAGGCCAAAAAGTAGTAATAGATACATACCCATCCTTGTAAGAGAATCCAGCCAAATCAGTTGCTTTGGTTAAAGCTGCCCTCCAACTCTGAACGTTATCTTTGTTATGTTTTTGTCCATGTTCAGTTAGTGTAATCCCAAACTTTCCCTCTTGTTTATGTAATTTTTATGGATTAACTTTGTAAAATATAGGCAAAACCAATTCACCAAAATTTTTACACTCAAGAATTTTGACAGGTTCATTCAAACACTAAGTTGAAGTTACAAAATTTTCAGAAAATGCGGCAATCAAAATCATTGAGAATTCTATTGCTTTGAGAAGCTCTATTGAAATTTCTTCTTCTCTTAAGAGATTATCATCAATAAAGGTTTTAGAACCTTTGTAATGTAAAGCTTGATATAAATGACCGGTAAAATTATAGCAAATATCTTCCCCTCTAAAGCTCAAGAAAATGTCATAGATGAATCGGGCAGTGGAAGAAAAAGATCCTCTTTCGTTGATTTGCAGTGCCATCGGAATCTATGAGCAAAAGAATTGAGAAAATATGGAAGGGAAGAAGAGAATGAATGAAAGATGCGACTAAAAATGGAAATTAAAAGAGATAAGAGTGAAGAAAGCAAATACGTATTGAGGAAACGACCTTTCTTTTATATTTACATGACTGGCAGTGTCCATAAAAGTAAAAATCCCTTTTTAAAAACTCTATTTAATCTTTACACGAACTTTCGTTCCTTGACTGGCAGTGTCCATAAAAGTAAAAACTCTATTTAGTCTTTAGTCTTACACGAACTTTCGTTCCTTGATTGGTAGTGTCCCTAAAAGTGACCGACGCGTTTTCAGTTTTTAAATCCAAGTGGGAAGGTATATCCGTATATGCTTTGAGCACCATCCAAAGAAACTATAAGAAAGTGCAAAAAAGTAAAAGCACTAACGGCTGGAGCCTGCCATCTCCACCGATCTCCACCGGCGCAGCTCTCAACTCCACGATCCCCCGCAGGGCTTCGGATTCTCCTCTCTCTCTCTCTCTCTCTCTCTCTCTCTTTTCTCTTTCTCTTTCTCTAAGTGTGTGTGGTTTTATTGTGTGGTGGAGGTTATAATATAACATGAAGCAAGTTAGCCACATCATATGAGTTTGAAGGTTCGTACTTCTAGGCTAGGGGTATTTTGATTTGAATCCTATAGTAAAGTGCTTGGTGATAGGTTTGCTAGGTGGCTAAAGGCTTCCACTTCGAAATTTGGTTATTGTGAATTTTTGGGTTTGCGTTTGATTTTTGTGTTTGAATTTTCTGTGCTCCTGAATTCATCTTTTGTGTTTTTGTGTTCACGAAATGCGATTTTTCCTCTCTTTTTTTAATTAAAATTGTTAAATTTAGAAGCTGATGTGGATGCTAATTGGCATTTTTTTAATACTAATAAAAATATTATTATCTTAATAGCCGTATCAGAGTTTAGAGTGCACCCCATGTGCCAAGTTTGCATAAGGGCCAAAATGGTAATAGTTTTTTATTTTTAAGGACTAAAATAGGTACTTCAAAAAAGTATGAACTAATAAAGCGGGAATTGGCTCAAAATATAGAGATCAAAAGTATATTCTCACTTTAAATTTTTAAGTCGGGTTGATTTTTGTGTCTATGCCAAATTTTATTTTTATGTTTCTGTGTTTGATTGATGTGAAAATCTTGGGAATGTTCCTACAATTTTTTTTTTCTATTTTAAAATTGAGAAATTAAATATGAATGTTTTTTCAATTTAAATGTAGATGTGAAATTTTTAAATAGAAATTAAAATATTTTATTATTATTATTATTGTTTTATTTTCCACATAAGCTTCAAGAGTGTCAATTATGAAGTTTGTTAACCACGTAGATGTTTTTTGTCAGTGAGTTGACGGTAGTAATCAAATTAATTGCAAATTGAAAAAGACAGGGACCGAATTGATGACTATCAAAATGTGGAAACCAAAATGACAATGAAACCAAAATGTTAAGACCAAAATGATATTTTTGTGCTAAGAAAAAATTATTGGCCTGTACTTCTTTTCAGAGAAATGCAAATTTTGTGGAAACAATTTTTAAAACAAAATGTTGTATTATAGATAGAGAAAAAAAATTAAAAAAAATAATACAACCATATGAATGCCTATTGATTTGTGGGCAAAAGATAAAGGAAAATAGAATTAAGGCATAAATGCACTTTTGATTTTTACATTTTGACCAAACTTCTATTTTGATTCCTACTTTTTCTTCTTCATTGTTGGCACGAGCCAAAGATGCTCTTCCTCAGCCAATGTTCTCCTTCCTTTCCTCATATCTAGCCCACATGTAAGGTCCGGATCCAGCCATGTCAACATTCACACTTGTCTTGACTGGTGTTGTTCTGTATATTAAAAAAGAAAAAAAAAAATCCATTTTGCACGAATTTTATTCCAAGTAGTATATAATATAAATCAGCCTTCAAAAACAAAAAATTCATATAATTCTATAGTTAATGAGAATTTTCAAATTAAACTTGGTTTTTTGGTTAAAAACCAGAGTGTGGGGGGTAAAGGTGTCAAAACACCATCTGGGCCTTGGGCCTGGTCTGAGAACTCATACTCTGCCAAAGGGCCATAAGTCGAGAATCGGGCCTCCTAAACGGGGGCCTAGGAGCCCGCCGCTCGGGGCGTTGGCCAGTTGGGAAAGAGTCTGAGGAGAAGGTCTCTTCGGACAATAGAATCAAGGACCGAAGAGCGTAGCATGACGCCCAAAGGAGACATGCACTGCATAAAGCTGCTACCACCGCATTAAAGGCCTCTCACCTACCCGCCTGACTGCATTAATGGGGAGGTGACTTTTGATGGGACGGCAGTCAGCTTTATAGCCATTGGGGAGCGTTTTCAGGGAAAGGATGGATGGGAACCAGGAATGAGGAGTATAAATAGAGAAGGGGAGACCACTGGAAGGGAACCAGACTTTTCCCACCAAGAATACTCTCCCTTCTTAGAAAGTACAAGGGAAGTAAGGACAGAGACTCCTCGGCCCATGTTCGAGGAAAGCCAAAGTCACTCCACCAGTACGTTGCACACCAATAGTAAACTTAGCCTAAACGCCATTGCTTTCTACCACCCCAGGAAGTCCAGGCTTCAAGCCCATTCTCTATAAGTTTATTATGTAGGCCACTTGGGCTGGCCTAGTTATAAACTTGGGTCCAAGGCCTAATTTGTGCCCTTACAATTGGCACCGTCTGTGGGAAAGCCTTGACTAAAAGGACGTGAGGTATTATGGAAGGCTCGGGTTCACGTCATGCAAAATTCATGGGATCCTAGCACGAGGATCACTTTTCGCGGCTAGAGCGGGAGAGGGACCGCAAAGCCAGCGTGTGCACAGAGCGCATAAGCGGGAGGAGTCACACACAGGATGGAAGTAGAACCTCTCACGAGAAGAGTGTCGAGACCCTGCAAAGGAAGGTTGACCATCTAAAAAGGAAGCTGCGCCGGGAGAAACGACAACGCACGCCCTCTCCTCCAGATCAGTCTTCAGCAAACTCTCACAGTAGCATCGGCAGCTCCAAGTCAAGAACCCCTCCCAGCGAGTCTGCCTCCGGCGAGGACGAATACCATCGCGATCCTAAGGGTAGGAGTATCTCCTTTAGGGGCTTGGCCAACAACGCATTGTCTAAGGCGCTCCACCAGATTTCCAAGTCGTCCTTCACTCGGAGGATCGAGAAGGGAAAGCTTTCGAGACGGTTCACTCAACCAACCTTCACCATCTACAATGGAAGAACGGACTCGGTAGAACACGTGAGCATTTCAGCCAGAGGATGACGGTGTACTCGAAGAATGAGACCCTGATGTGTAAAGTCTTCCCCTCTAGTTTAGGATCCGTCGCGATTAGGTGGTTCAATGGCTTGAAAGTAGGCTCTGTCGGTTCCTTCATGGAGCTCACCAAGGCATTTGGCTTACGGTTCATCACGTGCAGTAGGATACCTTGGCCTCTGGATTCACTGTTGTCCATGGCCATGAGAGAAGGAGAGACCCTCAGGGCGTATACCGATAGGTATTAAGAGATGTACAACAAAATCGATGGGGACTTCGACGAAGTCGCCATAAGCACCTTCAAGGTCGGCCTTCCAAACGAGCACGACCTGAGGAAGTCACTGACTAAGAGGCCTGTCAAGAGCGTGCGTCGGCTCATGGATCGCATCGACGAGTACACACGGGTTGAGGAGGATCAGTTGCAAGTAAAGGGGAAGGCAAAGGCTATCCCTCAAGAGAGGAGGGATTTCAGGTCGGACCAATACGGTAACAGGAGGCCGAGGGGAGAGTTCGTTGGGCGATGGGGTCCGACACCTACGCAGGTGGTCGGCGCAGTGTTCTGCGAACCCATACAGCGAGTGCTTGAGAAAATCCGGCATGAACTCTACTTCAGGTGGCCCAGCAAAATGATAGGTGACCCTACGAAACGTAACCAAAATCTCCATTGCCAGTATCACCGAGAAAACGGCCACACGACAGAGAACTGCAGAAATTTATGAAATTATCTGGAGCAGTTGGTGAAGGAGGTAAAGCTAAGGCAGTTCTTGTATCAGCCTGATGGACAGGAAGAACATCCGGGGCCAGCAGATCACGGCCGTCACACCCCCAGACCCCCTTTGGGAACCATCAACGTCATTCTCGCTGCTCTTGGAAGGACTGGCACCTGCGCCTCCAAGGTGATGTCCGTGGTGCGAACCCTTGCCGAGAGCCTTAGCTCTGAGTCGAAGAGGTATAAAGGTAACAGACCCCCAATGCTGGGATTCTCAGACGAGGATAAGGTGGGAACCATTTAACCGCATGATGACACCTTAGTCAATGTTAAGAATCGGAGGTTACGAAGTGAGAAGAGTAATGGTAGACCAAGGAAGTGGGGCGAACATCATGTACCCCGACCTGTTCAAGGGGCTAAACCTGAGGGAAAAAGATCTTTCAACCTACGACTCACCATTGATAAGCTTCGAGGGAAAGGCAGTCGTCCCGAAAGGGCAAATTAGATTGCCTGTGTAGTTGGGACCAGCGGTGGTTGAAGTGGATTTCATCGTGGTAGACGCCTACTCCCCTTACACGGCCATTGTAGGGAGACCCTGGTTGCATGCTCTAGGGGCTATCTCCTCTACTCTCCACGCCAAGGTGAAGTTCCCTTTCAGCGGTCAGGTCAAAGAAATTGTTGGGAGTCAGTCCGCGGTAAGGCAGTGCCTAACAGCATCAGTTATGCGCAGGCCGGGACTTGAATCCTTGGCCCAGGCTGCGCCGATCCTATAGCAATTAGTCTCTTCTGCCACGACGGGGGGGACAGTGGCGGAAGAGCCCACGTGCGAGGGGTTAGACAAAGTTCTCGTGGATAACGACCCAGAGAGGTTCTTCCAGGTAGGGACCCAGTTGCCGGCCGAGGAGAGAGAGGGATTGGTCGCATTCTTAAAGGAGAACATTGACGTGTTGCATGGGACGCGTACGAGGTGCCTGGGATCGACCCGAACTTCATTTGCCACCACCTGAATGTTAGCTCGACTGCCATGCCGAAGAGGCAACCCCCTCGGCGATCTTCCAAAGAACATTCTGACGTTGTTAAAGAAGAAGTCATCAGACTTAAGAGAGCTGGGGCTATCAAGGAGGTGTTCTACCCTGAGTGGCTAGCACACACAGTCATGGTAAAGAAAAAAAAGTGGGAAATGGAGGGTCTGCATGGACTTCACGAATCTGAACAAAGCCTGCCCCAAAGACTCTTTTCCAATGCCTCGCATAGACCAGTTGGTGGACGAGATGGTCGGCCACTCTTGGATGAGTTTTCTAGACGCCTTTTAGGCTTACCACCAGATACCCTTGGCTTTGGAGGACCAAGAGAAAACGGCCTTTATTACCCCCACCGGTAACTACCATTACAAGGTGATACCTTTCGGCTTGAAGAACATAGGGGCTACCTACCAGAGGATGATGACTAGGATGTTCGAGGCGCAGTTGGGAAAAAATGTTGAGGTGTACGTGGATGACATGGTTGTCAAGAGCAGTGACATATCGGAGCACGTGGCCGACCTGAGTCGCACCTTCCAAACTTTGAGGGAACACAAGTTACACTTGAATGCCTCCAAATGCTCCTTTGGTGTAGGGTCTGGCAAATTTCTGGGTTATATGCTCACTCACAGAGGTATTGAGGCCAACCCCGCCTAGATCACCACCATTCGCAATATGCAACCTCCTCGGAACCTAAAGAAGGTCCAAAGGCTGGCGGGAATGACCGCTGCCCTCAACAGGTTCATTTCCCGGTCTGCAGATAGGTGCCGGCCCTTCTTCCAGCTGTTGAACAAGTGGAAGGGATTTGAATGGACAGAAGAATGTTCCCTTGCCTTCCAGCAGTTGAAGGAATATCTCTCTCTGCCACCCATTATGTCTCGCCCCGATCCAGACGAAGTGTTGTTCGCATACGTGGCAGTGGCTGCCCACGCCGTCAGCCTAGTTCTGATACGGGACGACGACGGTAAACAGCGACCGGTCTATTACGTGAGCAAGTTTCTGCAGGAGGCCAAGATCCGGTATCTACCGTTAGAAAAGGCGATTCTAGCCATGGTGCACACGACGCGTCGGCTCCAGCACTATTTTCAATCTCATACGGTTGTCGTGCTGACTCAGTTCCCTCTTAAGTCCGTATTGCGGGGTGCAGACTACTCCAGCAGGATCGCCAAATGGGGAACCATCTTGGGAGCTTTTGACATTAAGTACATGCCTCGCACCTCTGTGATGGGGCAAGTCCTGGCCGACCTGGTGGCGGAGTTCACTGAGCCTTCCATAGAGGAAAACTTGGGGGGATGGGGCATGGACGGAAAACCAGTTAGCATGGTCTCGTGCGAGAAAGCTCTGGCATGGAAGGCTTTTGTGGATGGAGCCTCCAACTAGAAAGGCTCAGGTGTAGGGATAGTCCTGATATCTCTAGAGGGAATTGTCGTGGAAAAGTCCCTGAGATTAGCGTTCTCGGCTAGCAATAATGAGGCCGAGTACGAAGCGTTGCTAGCAGGAATGGACATGGTTCAAAAAATAGGGGGGGGGGGGGAAAGGCGGTGCGGGCGTTCTCAGACTTGCTGCTAGTGTTCGGCCAGGTGGAAGGGAAATTGGAAGCTAAGGGGCCAAGGATGCGAGAATATTTAGCACGCGCTAAGCACTTACAGTCCAAATTTGAGTCTTTTGCATTGTCGCATATCTCCAAGAACAGAAACACCCATGCCGACTCATTGGCCACGCTCGCGACCTCCTCGGTACAGGGCCTGCCTCAAGTCATCCTAGTTTAAGACCTATTCAAGCCCGCTGGGCCAAATGGTGATGCCCCCCGGATCCACCAGGTCAGAATAGGACCCAGTTGGATGGACCCGATAGTGTCCTTCCTTAAAAATGACACCCTGCTAGAAGAAAGATCTGAAGCCGACAAGATCCGTAGAAAGGATCCTCGGTTCTGGCTATCAGAGGAAGGGAAACTCTATAAACACTCCTTCTTAGGACCCTACTTGTTGTGCGTACTCCCGGAGGCAACGGAGCAACTCTTGGAAGAACTGCACGAGGGAATATGTGGCAGCCACATCGAAGGAAGATCGCTAGCCCATAGAGCCCTCACCTAGGGATACTGGTGGCTGAACATGCAGAGAGAGGTACAAGAATACGCAAAGAAGTGCGATTAGTGCCAGAGATTTGCCCCCAACATCCACCAACCCGGGGGTGTCCTTAACCCTTTGGTCAGCCCTTAGCCGTTCGCTCAATGGGGCTTGGACATAGTAGGATCATTCCCAAAGGCGGTGGGAAATAAAAGATTCCTGCTCGTAGGGACGGATTATTTCACCAAATGGGTCGAGGCAAAGCCCCTCGCAAACATTAGAGACGTGGACACGAAGAAGTTCGTCTGGAAGAACATTGTCACTCGGTTTGGTATTCTGCACACCCTCATCTCGGACAACGGCCTACAGTTCGATAGTAGGGCCTTCAGGAAATACTATGCGGACCTCGGCATCACGAACAAATATTCCACCCCAGCCTACCCGTAGGGGAATGGACAGGCCGAGGCGATGAACAAATCAATAGTTAATAGGCTCAAGAAGAGACTAGACAATGCCAAAGGCAGATGGGTGGAGGAAGTGCCACACGTGCTGTGGACTTACCGGACTACGTCGCGAAGGTCCACAGGAGAGACACCCTTCGCAATGGTTTATGGTGCCGAAGCTGTGATCCCTTTGGAGAAGGGGTTCCCGACGATGAAGACGCGCTCTTTCGCCCCAAGCACTAACGATGACATGTTGTGGAAAGGGTTGGACTTGATCAAGGAAAGGCGAGAAAACGCCATGGTTCGGCTGGCCTCCTATCAACAGAAACTCAAGCGAGGTTACGACGCCTGTGTGAAGTCGAGGCCCCTTGCCCCTGGGGACTTAGTCCTAAGGAAAGTCATGGGTACCACCAAGAACCTGGCATGGGGGAAACTAAGGCCAAACTAGGAGGGGCCCTATCACATAACCTCAGCGGCGGGCATAGGGGCGTATTATCTCACTGACCTAGATGAGAGGATTGTAAAGCACCCTTGGAATGTAAATAACCTTAGAGGGTACTACTATTAATATAAGAACTTTTTACTGTCTGTACAATTGTTGTTGCGTTGTGCTGAGTGTTAGTTTGGTAGTCCATCACGCCAAGCAAAAGCTCAATGTCGCGCAGAAATGCATTTCAATTTATTTTTCACTAAGTGTTAATCTAAACCTAAACTACGCCGTGACCTCAGACTCTCTGCTTTGGGAAGATTTAACACGCACATCATTTTTCACTAAGTGTTAATGTAAACCTAAGCTACGCCATGTCCTCGGACTCTCTGCTTTGGAAAGATTTAACACGCACATCATTTTTCACTAAGTGTTAATGTAAACCTTAGCTACGCCGTGTCCTCGGACTCTCTGCTTTGGGAAGATTTAACATGCACATCATTTTTCACTAAGTGTTAATGTAAACCTTAGCTATGCCGTGTCCTCGGACTCTCTGCTTTGAGAAGATTTAACATGCAGATCATTTTTCACTAAGTATTAATGTAAACCTAAGCTATGCCGTGTCCTCGGACTCTCTGCTTGGGGAAGTTTTAACATGCATATCATTTCTCACTAAGTGAGTGTTAAGGTAAACCTAGGCTACACCAGGCCCTCAGACCTTCTGCCTCGGAAAAATTTAACATTCATATCATTTTTCACTAAGTGTTAATGTAAACCTAAGCTACGCCGTGTTCTCGGACTCTCTACCTTGGGAAGATTTAACACGCATATCATTTCTCACTAAGTGTTAAGGTAAACCTAGGCTACGCCAGGCCCTCGGACCTTCTGCCTCGGAAAAATTTAACATTGATATCATTTTTCACTAAGTGTTAATGTAAACCTAAGCTACGCCGTGTTCTCGAACTCTCTGCCTTGGGAAGATTTACTACGCATATCATTTCTCACTAAGTGTTAAGGTAAACCTAGGCTATGCCAGGCCTTCGAACCTTCTGCCTAGGGAAAATTTAATATTCATATCATTTTTCACTAAGTGTTAACATAAACCTAGGTTACACCAAGCCCTCGGACCTTCTGCCTTGGAAAAATTTAGCATTCAATCTATTTTTAACTAAACGTCAATGTCAGCCTTCGGCTTCAGGAAATTTTGAGATGCGTTATCACACGTGGTTAAAATGCTCTCATTGTTGAACTACGTATGATCTGATTGTGCTTATAAAGAGGCCGCTACTACCTTGACTCTCGAGCACGCTTATGTGCACTCAGCTACTTATTGGTCAACCCAACTATGTTGGGGTCCACATGCAATGAGGCAAATTATACGGCAATAAACATAATTCATCACAAAAGTTACCTTATCAGAAGCAAAATACTGAAATTTAATAAACTGTTTACATCAAAGCTGGAAATAAAAATTACAAGGTAAATGACTAATGACAAACTCCCTAAGGAAGAGAACTACGAAAAAAAAAAAAAAGGAAAGGGGAGCTCGAGGTGGCCTATCCCTTTATCTTCAGAGGAGGGTCCTTTCCTAGCTATGCCGATGACTCCTTGGCCTGTCCCTCCACTTCAACTCCTTTCTCCCCAGCCTCGGGCAGAACCTGGGCCTGCTTCCCTTTGTCTTTAGCCTTGGGAGGAAGTACGACCTGGCTGGCTAGTTCGTTGGACCCCGTTTTGGCCACTTTTGTAAGAAGGACTTACTCCTGGGAGGAGAGGGGTAATGCCGAGGCCGCCGGGGCCGCCGTCTCGGGAGTGACCAAAGTGGCAGGAGCGTCTTCGATAAATCTGATATCCTCAGGATACTAGACCTTCTCGACTGCCCTCCACTCGGAGTTGGTAGGGACTCCCGCAACATTAGGGGCTTCTGCCCAAACTTGCTGGCAGTATTCTTTGCACAGCTCGGCCAGTTCCTCCGTCAGGCGGTTTTTCGTCGCCTTGACCCCTTCATTATATGCGGCTTTGGTGGCGGCCTTCACGGTCTCCCTTATGGTGTGAGCCGCTTCTTTGGCCTGCGCAAGCTCTCTCTTCAAATCCGAGGTCTCTTGCCCTGCTTTGGATAGCGCCTCATCCTTTAGTTGCAATAGCTTGCGTTGGCTTCCCACCTGGGCCTCCGCCATCTTCAAGCCCGCCTCTAGGCTCCTCCTCTCAGTTTGCTCTAGGGTCAGCTTGGTAGCCAGGTCAGCCTTCTCAGCCTCAACGCGACCCAAGTCCATCTCAACCTCTGCTTTGGCCGCCTGCTCGACCCCTACCTGGTTATGGTAGTGCCCCACCAGCTCCTCGGCAACAAAAACCTCCTGGATGGCCTGCGAAAAGAAGTCCCAACGGACACACAATAAACGTAAAAAAGAGGTACACAAATGCTAAAATGACAATAACAAACTAAAGGGGTGTCGCATACCAGGCCCAAGTTTCTCTTGAGGGAAAGAAAGAGATGCGTCCGACCCATCTTCCCCAAGTCATCCATGTCTCTTGGTAGGAGGAGGGGCTGCTCCAGAGCGTTGGCCAGGTGAGAGGCGTGGTCCCTTTGAAAATCCTTGATACTCGCCTGGAGAGGTATCGGAGCCCTGTCCACCTCTAGGGCGGGGGACCAGCTAGACTCACCTTGGTAGACCTCAGCTTGCCCACTGATCTCGCCGCTTTCGACGGACGAGGCTCGCCCCCCACCCATGGCAATTTGCTGTTGTTGCTGTTGTAGCTGCTTTTGGTGCTTTTGTTTTTTCTCCCTCTTCCTGTCTGCCTCCTCATTTTCATTCCTCCTCTTCTTTAGGACGATAGAGGCAGGGGGGAGTAGGTCGGATGGAGGGGGAGGAGGAGGCAACTTTAGCTGGGACCTAGAGGCATCCACCTTGGAGACTTGGGCGCCTCTCTTCCTTGCAAAGAGTGTTTTCAAATTCGCCATGTCGTCGCCGTCCTCCGAGCTGTCCTCTGGTCGGGCGATCACAAGGCCTTTAATTCCAGAGCCCCTATCTGAGGTACCCTCCTCGTCCGAGATCTCGACTATTGTATCCTTTAAAGGCCTCTTAGCTTCCTCCAGACGAAACCGATCGATCTCTTCGTCGAGGGATGAGGGGGAAGCCGCGGATTCTCCTCGGGCCAGTCGGTCTTTCCGCTTCACTGCCAAAGGGATGGCCTCAACGGTCCGACCGTAGAGGATGGTGGACGGCGCGTCGGGTATAGCTCAGGGGGCAAGGAATTCGAGCTGGGTAACGTCTATCCTCAGGCGCCTCCAGTCACCGGCGAGGATAGTATCGTCAACCTCCTGAAAAACCTTCGATATGGGTTCATACCCCGATATGAGGTGGGCAGCCCTCACTTGCAGGCCTTCGTTCACAAAGACCTCGGATCGAAGAACCTTGTTAAGGTCCGAGACGTTTACGTCGCCAAAACTGGGAGACGTATGCCGTTTATCTGCAAGAAAAACAGCAGAGGAGCCAAACATGGTTAGATACTAACGACAAATCAAATGAAGGAAGCGTCAAATAGGAATGAATCTACCTAGGGGAGCAAAAAGGGGCCAAAACTTTAAAGAACCAAAAACCCCTAAATCCTAGAGAATCACACCTGGCTGTCCCTCCCTTACTAGGCAATGGGGACCATCATATCACTGACCAATGGCAATAAGGTAGTCATCCTTCATGCCCTTGTTGGACTTGGGCAGATAAGAAATGAGCCTAACGGCGTTAGACCTCGACTTGAGGTAATAACCTGCGTCTCTCAGCCGGTGGCACTCGTACATGTAAACAACGTCGCGCCATGTGAGGCGCAGACCCATCTGCTCGTTCAGAGCATCGACGTAGCCTAATATCCTAAACATGTTAGGTGTACACTGATCTGGACACAACCTATGATTACGAAGAAACTCACTGGTCACGTCCTTCATGGGGAGTGTCATCCCACCCTCTAAGAAGGCGATTATAGGGATGACCACTTGCCCCTCTTGCCTAAAATCTGCTACAGCCTCTGGGTGGCAGTATTTCAAGCCTACATCCGGAGGGATGTGATATTTGGCCTGGAATCCTTCCATGCCGGAAGCCGAATCAACTAGACACTTAAATCTACCCATTGAGTTGGAAATCAAGGTAAAGAGTTACGAAGGAAAGGAAGAGGGGATGACAGCTGAGGAGAAGGAAGTTCGAAGAGAGAAAAGACTTACAAGGGAAAAGTGTGCGAACTTTTGAGAGCTTCTTGAAAGAGAGAGAGAGATTGCATAACTCCGGAATATGTTTGCTCTTTGGAAGAAATGGAGAATGTCGCGACTACCGAAGCGTTTTGGATGATTGAGGGGCGGCGGTTTGTGGGAAACATCCCACTCAAATTTTCGGGAATAAACCTAAGCCGTTAGATCCACATCTCATCGTTGAACGTGTGCAACAGGGAGTTACTCAGTGCAATTAATGCAGGTGTTGCGTGTCACGAAGTGTCAGAGGCCTTCCTAGAAAATGCGGGTGGATTTCGCACGTGCAACAACTAAGAGGTCACGTGGAGGAAGGATTCGCAGGTCAAAAACTCATCTGCCTTATCGGATCGGAATCAAATGACTTTTTGAGAGGCTATGTGGGGGGTAAAGGTGTCAAAACACCATGTGGACCTTGGGCCTAGTCCGAGAACGCAGACTCCGCCAAAGGGCCGTAAGTCGAGAATAGGGCCTCCTAAACGGGGGCCCAAGAGCCCGCCACTTGGGGCGTTAGCCAGTTGGGAAAGAGTCCGAGGAGAAGGTCTCCTCGGACAACAGAATCAAGGATCGAAGAGTGCAGCATGATGCCCAAGGGAAAGCCCTTGAGGCTCAGTAAGTCACACTGAGCTTGAACGGGACGCCGAGGAGGGGGACAAGTGGGACGTGCACTGCATAAAGCTGCTGCCACCACATTAAAGGCCTCTCACCTACCCGTCTGGCCGCATTAATAGGGAGGTGACTTCTGATGGGACGGCGGTCAGTTTTATAGCCATTGGGAAGCGTTTTCAGGGAAAGGATGAATGAGAACCAGGAATGGAGAGTATAAATAGAGAAGGAGAGACCACTGGAAGGGGGTCGGACTTTTCCCACCAAGAATACTCTCCCTTCTTAGAAAGTACAAGGGAAATAAGGACAGAGACTCTTCGGCCCACGTCCAAGGAAAGCCAAAGTCACTCTACCAGTTCGTTGCACACCAATAGTGAACTTAGCCCAAACGCCATTGCTTTCTACCGCTCCAGGAAGTCCAGGCTTCAAGCCCATTCTCTATAAATTTATTGTGTAGGCCACTTGGGCTGGGCCGGTCATGAACTTGGGTCCAAAGCCTGATTTGTGCCCTTACACAGAGCATTCACATAAATAAGTTCCAAACAAAATCAAAATCTTGAGAAAAAAAATGGCACTCTCCACTTCCCCTTGTACAATGCGATTTATTTATATCACAATTTAAACTTATAATTACTCTATTATATATTCATTTAATGGAACGAAACTGAGATTCTAAAAAAAATTAGAACGGTTGGAGCTTAGCACTCACGTTTGGAGGTTAACACGAACGTCAGCACTTACGTTTGAACCTTTATTTTTTTATTTTTTATTTTATTTTTTCTACAGTAGAAGCCACTGCGATAATGCGATCCCTTGCATTCTGCATGACGAAATGAGAGCATGTCCAAAAACAGTTCATGAAAAAGTCAAACAGAGAGCCATTCATTGTTTGACACGTCCATGACCATGAGACCAAGACAGTTGCTGATTATGTATTTAAGGAACTCTGTTTTCCTTTGTTTGACACTTAGAAATACACTAAGATAGCCTAAGTCTGTGCTTTTCTTTAACCCATTGACCCACTAATCATTTGAAATAATCTCTGAATGGCTCACAAAAGCAAGATTTTGATAATTGGAGGGACTGGATACATTGGAAAATACATAGTGGAGGAAAGTGCAAAAGCTGGGCACTCCACTTTTGCATTGGTCAGAGAAAACACAGCTTCTAATCCTGAAAAGTCTAAGATCATTGAGAGCTTCAAGAGCTCTGGAGTGACACTTCTCTATGTATGTACAAGTCTAGTCCTCCACAACCTGCGTGTGTTTAATACTTTGGCTTAGTATATTGATCTTGAAAGTCATGTGATTGTTTCACAGGGAGACATATATCATCACGAAAGCTTGGTGAAGGCAATCAAGCAAGTTGATGTAGTGATCTGTGCACTTGGATCACCAGAACAGATAGCCGATCAAGTGAAGATTGTTGCTGCCATCAAAGAAGCTGGAAATATCAAGGCAAGTCATATATCTTTCTAAAAGCTTTTAATATTTTTCCTGATTTAGTTCTAACAAGTTTTGACCTTTGTATCAAATAGTCCTTGTACTTTAAAATGATTTCCTCAATCCCACTATTTTTAAAATTGTTTCAAAAAGATATTTATTACCATAAAATAATTATATGAAAATTACTGATGTGGAAAATGGAATTCATGCCATGTCATAGGGTCCACATCTTCAAATTGGCCTCAATTTCATTAATTTCGTTTATTATGTCAGTAATTTACTTCTACCAAATGATGGTAATGACTTTTTTGGAAGCATGTTAAAGCAAAAATCAAAAGTTGATGACCAAATATGCAATTTAGCTTCTTATGTTTGCTATTTGGCTAGTAATTCTTGAATTAATCTAGAAATTAAGAAACTTGCATTATATACAATGAAATATTGGTGGGTTTCAGAGGTTCTTCCCATCTGAGTTTGGAACTGATCACGATCGTGTCCATGCCGTTGAGCCAGCTGCACATTTTTTCGGGGTCAAGGCCAGTGTGCGGAGATCAATCGAGGCTGAAGGAATTCCATATACCTACCTTGTGTCCAATGGCTTTGCTGGCTACCATTTACCCAACTTGGGAAATGTACTTACAAGTGCCACAGCTCCTCCTAGGGACAAAGTAGAAATAATTGGAGATGGAAACCCCAAAGGTATTAGCATACAATTCAATTATCTTTCTCTTTAGACTTGTCGAGCCTTTCTCATTTGCTTATGTATGTATGTGCGTGCATGTGTCATGTGTGTGCCATTTACTAGATGTAAGTAAACTAGATCAACTACTTTTGTTAAAGATGACAAAGTAATTGTTATTTTCGATGTTGACAGCAATTTTTGTCAAGGAAGAAGATATTGCAACTTATACCATAAAAGCAGTGGACGACCCAAGAACCTTAAACAAGATTGTCTATCTCAGGCCTCCTGAAAATATTTTGTCCCTCAATGAGATTGTCTCCCTATGGGAAAAGAAGATTGGCAAGACCCTTGAGAAGACTTATCTTTTAGAGGATCAACTTCTGAAGAAAATCCAAGGTTCGTAAGAACAATTTCACCTCTCGATTTATAGTGTTTGCTTATAGATCTAATTTGGTTTGCTTATAGTAATTTTTTTTTAATCTAATTTGTTAGGATACACCTTATTACCTCATTTGTAATTTGGAAAATTATTAGGAGAGTTGAATTCTCTACGTCATTTCTTTGTACTGTTAGTCAAACCAGTTAACCGTAACACCAAAGATTCACATGCTAGAGACAATGCTAAAAAAATTTAAATAGAAGTTACTATGTACACATTAGTTGTATCCAAGAAGCTGTATTTGACTATTTGTTTGGATGACTGACTTAACTTCATCAATATTTATTAGTGCATAAATTGTTTGATTTCTTATTGAAAATTTTGGATGGTATAAATATAATAAAAAAGGAAGTAATTCACCTATTGATTGGAGCAGTTCTATGTACTAGCCAGAAAATGTTAAGAGTTTCATAGATGGTTGGACCATCTGATACTTATTTTTGCTCTTTTACAGAGTCTTCTAGTCCTTTAAACCTCAACCTATCCGTTGTTCACTCTGCCTTTGTAAAGGGAGATCTTACAAACTTTGAGATTAGGGCTTCCTTTGGTATGGAGGCTTCAGAACTTTATCCAGAGGTGAAATACACCACTGTGGATGAATACTTGGATCAATTTGTCTAAAACTTGGAACATTCTTTTGTGGCAATGGGTTATCTTACAGTGTACAATAAAAATAAAACACTGTCTTCTATGTGGCATTTGTTACTTGTTAGTTATGCCTTTGTTTGTGTCGTGTAAACCCTTGGATTGGGTCCGTAATTTGTAACTTTATTTTCAAGTCAATATGTTAGTCAAATTGTGCTTCTAGTAATAAAAATTTTAAAAATCCTTATTATGAGGTTCTCGTTATCTTGTAGCTGCCTATCTAGTGATAGAACATGCTCAGAGCTTCAAATGTTAGCTGCCTATCCAATGTTAGCTCATTATTTGTGCATCGAGGGACTTTGGATTATAAGTTCATCAATTATAAGTAAATGAGTAATGCTACATCCACATAATAATTTAGAATATTTTTACAAACAGACATTCATTAGAAGCTGCATGTTACAAAATTTTGGAGCATGTTTATGAAGTTGCTTCAACTCCTATAGCTCTAGGAACATGATAGGTCACATTACATTATAGCATACATATGACATACAATTCTCACACAAGGAATGATAGATCAGATCATGAAAGAGAGACTAATGGTGTCATTGAATTTGTGGAAGCTTATGTCATGATATAGTACAACTAATTAGTTATGAATTGACTAAAATCAGGGTAGTTTTATATTCAACTGGCCCAAAATCATAATTAGCTATCAATTGACAAAAATCAAAATCTAACTACAACAAAAACTAAAGATGACTTGTTTTGTTTTTTCCAACTCCTACAAATTCAAAATTATTTCTCCTTTCCAATGCTAAAACCCACCGTAAACATGAGTCAAGCATGGCTCTACTTGGGAACTACTACTCAGTTTCGGTCCCAAGCTCTGAAAGCTCAACAAATTCCTCAAGTTATCTGCCATAATTGTGAACAAGAAAAAGACAGTTAGACAAAGACACAAATAGAGAGAGAGAGAGAGAGAGAGAGAGAGAGAGAGAGAGAGAGATATGCATGTGTCTTTACTTCCAGAATAGAATTAGTGGCCATAAATTTTCGGGTAGCAGATTTAGGTGCCCTGGATGGAGTAGTAGAATTTCCACCTGAACCATCATACACAGGGGTAGAGCCAGAAATTTTGGTTTGGAGGGGCCAAGTTGTTATGCTAATATATTAGTTAAGACAAACCTTAACATATACACACACACATAAATTAATTTACAAAGAGAATTTATCATCTTCTAAATTTTAATGAGTATATAAAAGTCATGTATTTCTTTTATTAGACATGTACAAAAATTTATCATTTTCTACATAGTTTAATTTGTTATACCTCTTAAATTATATGATTTTAATATAATTTCTCTTTCTTTTAAGAACACCATTGAAATAACTCAAAATTTGGGAGGGCCAACTTCAATTTTTACATGCTACATTTTTTAAAATGTAAATAATATATATACTATAAAATAATTTTTTAAAATTTTGGGGGGGGCCTTGGGCCCCCACTCTTGTGTGGCTCCGCCACCGATCAGACAATTCATCTAACTTGGGAATTTCAATGGAAGATTACATCCACCATTGAGGAGCTTCTGCATATTGTAGGCATAACAGTTTTAGCCTTTCCATTGTTCGTAATTGAAAATTTTAGCTAATAAGAATAATCAAGAAATACAACTTATCAAAATTAAAAATCAAGTTCTCAACTGTGGCATAACAATTTTAATTGTGCTCCTCCTTTCAACAGCAATCTTCACTAGTGGTACTTAGTTCTCATTGTATTACTTCCAATTCTAAATGGGCATTTTATATTTTAATTCCAATTTCCAAGTTTATTTCTTTATAGAAATCAATTGGCATCTTAAGTCAAAAACATCAGTGCTTTAAAATGACTTCACTAGCGAAATAAGACAATTTGAGGAAGTAATAATCAAGTAGATTTGCATTGCATTACCTTTAAATAGAAAATTTAAGATTCTTGAATCAAGAGCAAAAAACACCAAAAGCACGGTGGGTAGAGAGAGAGAGAGAGACAAACCTGCAAAATTATATTACAATTCTTCACATAAAGGGACTAAATCCCAGCAAAATTATATTGTAATAGAATCAAAAAAAGAAAAGAAAAAAAGTTTGTAATATTTGAGTCTACGTAAAAGGAATTTTAGTCATAAATGATGCAATTTTCATGTTCCATAGAGCTAATGGTCAACCGGTTTATAGTGAAATATAAAGCAAAAAAGCAACCAATATTGTGGTAGAGCTTTTATTGATTTAACTACAGGAAATGGATGTTATACTTGAAAATGAAGCGGATATATCATAGAAATTTATGGTACACCGTAGGATAGTATAAAGTATCATCATCTTTACAATTGAAACTCTGATTGAGAAGAGTTCAACCAAGTAGAAAAGTTAGACAAACATGCAGTGGATAAAAAAGCTGCAAACATCTATCTAAGACATTATATTGGACAAGAAGGTCTAAGGCAGTTAACAACACAAAATCCTCATATTTATGCTTAACTATATTGACATTTGACAGGTTATCTAGGACTGTCCCTGAAAAATATTTACAAACTTAGAAAAAGAAATGGAAAATCAAGAATAGAGGAAGTTTTTTTTAGAAACAAAATCCCCAAAAAAACAAATCATGTAGTTCAAAGAAAAAAGGTTTCAAGGACTATAAAACTCACTTCCTGCTCTAAATCATTACCATCAGAAAAAATCCTGCTAATTTCAAGATAATTGAGTCTGCCTCATTTTAAAAGCCCAGATGACCTTTGCTGAAAATGAAAAGGTGAAATAAGAAATTTCTTAATACCGTCTATGATGATAATGACTGATGAATCAAAAAATGTCAATTGGTATTTTTTCTTATCCTCAAATCTTAAGTTTCTCCATCTCAAATAATATATAGTTATTCTAGTTGCTACTATAATTATTTATTACAAACAAGTGATGCATCTCCAGGGCAATGGTAGTTTGGCCTGATGGCAATTCTACCCTTGTGGCATTTATCAAGAAAGAAAATTCTATTCTCATGGTAGGGAAAAAAAAAAAAAGATTTTCTACAAAGTTTTGGCTTAGGATTAAGCAATTGACCATCAATTTATAAGAAGAGTGCACACCATAATACTAACAAGGTACCTATGTCAAAAACAAATAGGGTATGTGTGTATGTGGGAGTGAGATCAATTAAGTTTTTGTTTGGAGTTGAGTGGCTGTCAAAGGCATAATCTTACATGAACTCATTGATCCTAACATCTAAAGACAAATTTCTAATATACCAATGTATGCATTCCTTGCACATTTTGTTGTTGCCAATCAATGACCTCAATGCATTACCACCATAAGTCATGACTTAGCATAGATTTAGGAAAAGCAATGATAAGAAATAAAAAGAACTAATATACAGCTTCCATATTGTGTTAATGGTCAATATTTCCGATGAGATAGTACATTTGATTTGTCCCTTGTAAAGTTAGGGACAAATATAGCATTTGTCAATACATTAGTTGCATGAGATGTTTTGAATTTTGTTCAAATCTAAAAGTAGAAACAAGGATGAGAAAGGTAATTGTGATGACACTTGATGCATCTTTCCTAAAATTTGTTTCTTCTAAATGAACAAAATCTTATGGGAGAGAGATAATTATTGTTAAGCAAGTTAGAAAGTTCAACCACCAAGGAGAACAGCCATCTAGAGATAAATTTATTTATTTAAACAAAAAACATGAGTTACTTGGATATAAGTTTTTACCTGGCTCAATAAGAGGTTAAGAACCGTGGAACCAGAAAAAAATATTAGCTGAAGCTTGAAGATTTCTGTATCACAGTGGACAATGCTTGCATAATTGCAACAGTAAAACTTGACAGGAAACTAGAATCCTTGACTCCTTGTATGGAAATTCTTCCAAGTTGAAACTAGTGCTAAACCTATGCTACCATAGCCGGGTAAACGTGATAAGAAATTTTTAAATAGTATTTAATGAGCAATCATTTATGAATAGTACAAATAAAAAATACATTCATACAAAATATTACAGTCTCAAAAACTAACACTAAATTGTCTAAAATGATTAAATAATATGTATGAATATTATCAACAGGGCAATATTAACATGGAAAATTAACATTATAAATGCTTGATATTTTAAACCAACCATTGCTTGCAACATGAACAAAATCAACAAAAAGGGAAAAAGGAAAAAAAAAAAAAAAAAAAAAGAAGAAGAAGAGAAATAATAGTAAAAAATATGGAATTTCCGTAAGTAACCTCTTCTCCACACTGTTTTTATGTACAAAATGGTAAAAGGCACACACATTGTTTATGCTGGAAATAAAATCATTACTATTTTACTCATAACCATTATTACCTACCTCTGTACTATGTATTCCAATAACAAGGTGAATCCTCAAGGTAATACAATTAAGATGACATGTTAATGTTTTGTACAAATCAAATACTTGAAGGGAAATTAGTAAGATAGGCCACAGATTCTTAGAGAATTACTATAGTTAAACTCAACACAGTGATTGAATAAACCATAATCAAACAAAGCTTCAACCAAACTATTTGGGAAATCAAAAGTAATCCAATTAATTTATTTCAAAAGATATGCAAGTAGGAAAGAGATGAAATGGGTGTCCATGGCATCTAAATTACCTCCAAAGAATTTGAATAAGTTGGTGGATCCATAAGATATCCAAGATACATAACTACATTCTTCCAAAGTGTTGGGAAATTTAGGCCTCAGTTGATAGAATTAATAAGTTTTAAACCTAAGTTGTTAATTAGATTTATTATAAATAAATCTTGTTAAAACAAACAAACATTAATATCATGTCAATATCATACACAGTGGAATAGTAATAAAGCAAGATATGATGACTTAGGAAAACCAATGAAACAAACTAGTTTCACAGTAAAAAACCTAGGGGGAAACCTTCCCGAAAAGCAATTCACAATATTAAAGAGAAGATTCAGATCTAGTAAAAAATCTTTGTCCTTATACTCTACAATTCCCGTATATGAACTTACAGTAAAAATTTTCTACCGCTTCAGAACCTCTGGACTCTTCAATATATGAACGCCACCATTTTGATGCAGGGATCTCAGTATGTGACTAACTCCTTTGCATGAATCCCAGTACGTGACTCACTCACTAACTTGAGGAAGAAGAATATTGACTGCAAAGTTCTCCACTTTATCAAGAATGAAGATCAAGAAGCACTTGGTTACAAAACCCTAAGGCGCAAAGACGTAGTAGCTTCTTTCAGAGAGAATAAGCACTCAGTCACTTTTTCATGAGTTCTTCTTGTTTTCTCTTAGATGACAGCCTTTAAAATAAGCCTTATATATGTCTAGGGTTGTGAGAAAAGAAATCCTACACAAATACATAAGCATGGGTTGAAAATCAAATTTGAAAATTCTGATTTCGTAATTCCCGATAGATATCCTATCTATTGAGCAGCTGTCAAGCTTCGGGCTTAGACATCTTTATAAATCTCAATAGATACTAGTTGTCAAGCTAGCTATTGAGCTTTAAAACTAGCACTTCATCACTTGATTCTTGGACAGACTTGCATGGCTTTAATAGTTGAACTTGAAACCTTATTCCTTGAAGCATTAAACACATCCTAAATCTACCCAATTACAAGTAAAGTGTGTTTTGCCAAATGATTAGTTAATATACGATAATATATGTTCCTAACATGAATCACATATGTCCTAACACAAAGGATAGATAACATGTTCACAGTTGCTAATAATAATAAAAAACATTTTCTTTTCAAGTATAGAGATTCAATCTAATGTCTCAAAAATAAGCACATCACATATCATAGAACAAAGACTTGTAGTTGTACCGATTGCATAAGTACAAAGCACATCAACATAATAAGATAAATTCAAAATAGCCCTAAAGGACAGAAAGATCAATTTTAGGCAAAAGAATTTGAGGACAACGGAGTCTCATTAGCAGCCATAGTTGTTATGCCAATAGCGATGAATATGCAGTACTGCCATCCTTATTAATTCAAATATTACCAATTAATAGAAAAAAATTACGCATAAATACCTCTGGCTTGTATATAAAGAAACTCTTCAACCAATCAAGTAGAATTAGATTCTTCCATAGATCACACCCAAAGTCATTTAGGAAACCTAGTAACTTAATTTTTGGCAAACCTATCTTGAATGACCTGCCAACCTAGAAAAGTATCATAGACTTGAAAGGTTCAAAGCAAAACCCCCCCAGTTCATTGTAACATCACAAATGGTTTGCTAGACATTTCCCTATTATTTACTTTAAAGTTAAACACCAATAAATACTTCGGAAATCTAGAACATTGTAGACTTGAAAGGTTAACCAATAAGAAGGATGGTTTATACACATCTCTCCATTTCAAACATTGGTTAGAAACTAGGAAGTGCAATGAAGATTATACACATGTTAAGTTTGTAGTTTGTTTCTCTGAGCTCAAATTTAAAATCTTGGTTAGACATTGGAGCTCTCTTGTTGTCATAAATTAGTTAAGGTTTGATTAACAAAGCCACTCTTGAACTGAGACCTACTCTTACGAATGAGAAAGCTCTCATACAAAGGAAAAAAAAAAAAAAAAAAACTCAGGCCAATTCACGCAATAATATTCCTAGCTCAGTTTACTTTTATATATATATATATATATATATATATATATATATTCCCTGCTTAGTTCAAATTGTCTTTTACAATTTGAAACGCTAATGCCCAAATCAGACATACCAAATCTGGTAATTCCATCATATGCATGATCTACTCAAACTTCTTAGTAAAGTCAAAAACCTTTAATTCATAGGTTCTAGTGTACCCTTTTAGAAAATATGATTAAATCCACTTTCAAAGAGTTGCATTAATTCCTGGAAAAGAACTTGGTACAATTCTGAAGCTACAAAATCTCCACTGTTACAAAGGCCAAAGTCTAAGTAATACAACAAAGCCTAATTAGTTGAAGGATTTCATAGAGCACTAAGCTTGGGTTTAGCTCATTTAGTTTTTCAATCCAACAATCAATAAAAATACACATTTCATTCATAGTAAAAGGTATAAATAGCATGCTTAAGTGAAAAAAGAAGGTCTAAAAACCATATAACAAAGAACTCTTAGAAGATAAATTGTTGTTGCACTAGATTAGAGATGTCAGTAATTCATATCATGCATGAAATGATAAATTCATAAATGGATCAACCTTGAAATTGATATCATCCTAACTTCTACAAACTCTTTTGATCAAGTTTATTATCCATCAATTCCAACTGTACTAGAGACGTACCATCAATAAAAATAGAGGAGAAAAGAAAATAACAAGGGCAAATGAAACAACCGAAGTAAATGGGAGACAAACCTTGTCATAAAATGCAAAAGAAGTCGAACACTCAAACAGAAACAACAAAGGGGAGAATAGTTCCAAGGCTATGCTCAGATGGAGGCATATTTCTTTCAAATCCAATCAATATGTTCTGTTCTTCTTCGATGGTGAAGTCAGATTGGAGTCGGAATCATTGTCAACAAACTGAGTCCCATTCAAGATGAACCCATATCCATTATATGCTTGATTAAAGTCTTTACTTCTTCATACCGACAAAAACTTCATATGCTCTGGAGTATCCTGTTAGTAATCAATACTTCATCAGTTGGGTCTTTTTTTTCCTCGAGCACTTAATCAATTTATATGAGATGCTGTAAACTTAAATAAATGGTATGATTAAATACACTTAAAAGGATTGCATAAAATTCATGGAAAAGAACTTGGGTACACTTCAACAAGCTACAAAAAATTCGGTTGTTACAGAGGCCAAGTAATACAACAAAGCCTAGTTAGTTGAAGGATTTCACACAGCACTCAGCTTGGTTTAACTCATTCAATTTTTCAATCTGGCAATCAAACAATCAATAAAAGAGTAAACATTCTATTTCATAGTAAAAGCTATAAAATGGCATGTCCAAGTGAAAAACAAAGAGGTCAAACCAAAACAATATAACAAAGAATTCTAAGAAGATCAATTGTTGTTGCACCAGATTAGAGATCTTAGTAATTACTAATTCATACATGAAATGCTAAATGCATAAATGGATCAACCTAGAATTTAATACCATCCTACTTTTGTTTCCACAATCTCTTTTAATTAAGATGTATTTTCCTTCAATTTCAACTGTACTGGAGAGGATATCATCAATAAAAAATAAAGGAGAGAAGATATAATTAACAGTAAATGCTACACTGCAACTAAAGAAGGAGACAAACCTTGGCATATATCTCCCAAATTCAATCAATATTTTCTCCTCTTCTTCAATGGTAGATTCAGATTGGAGTCAGAATCATAGTCAACAAGGGTAAGGGCCATTGAAGACGAAATACTAGATTTTTTAGGACAACATATACATTCTACTTTGACCCCCCACCTTCTAAGCTCAAAAGAACATTCGAGGTCCCATTCATATGTAACCTCAACGTGATTGTAATCAGATGGATTTGATTCATTCAATAGCATCTGTAATTTGAGATGAGATCTAGAAAATACCCAGAGAGTATCAGAATCATCACCTAGCACAATCTCACTAATCCAAACTTCTTCAAAACCATTA
This sequence comes from Castanopsis chinensis, assembly GCA_032878915.1. Classification (NCBI taxonomy): domain Eukaryota; kingdom Viridiplantae; phylum Streptophyta; class Magnoliopsida; order Fagales; family Fagaceae; genus Castanopsis; species Castanopsis chinensis. Next base: position 3,195,615 of record JAVQMG010000122.1, on the reverse strand, counting down.
ATGGAGAGGTAAACATTTAATACATAGTGTGAGAAATCATCAAATGGATGCTTCTCTAGTCCAAAAGCGAAATAGACAGCAAAAGCATTTGGAAATTTGCGACCAACATGGAATGATATGGAACTTCCAACACTTTGATGTTTGGAATTCAACCACCTTGGAATCTCTATACCTGGTACTATAAAACTACGCTAATCCCCATCATCACCGAACAATTCTCCAATTAATAACTGTGGATCCACAAATATGTCGCTTCTTTCTCCTTCACATAAAATTTCTCCAATCTGCATATAATTAGCAAATTCAATGAATTAAATTAAGAAAGTAAAAAAAAAAAATAAATAAAAATTGTTTTATTATTTTTTTTTTATTATAACTTGAAAGAGAGAGACCTGATTCAATAATCTGCTTGAGGATTGTGCATCTAATGATGTACACTTCCTTGCATCTACATCTTTTATAAATTGTGGAAGCCTAAATATTTGTCGTAGCTGCCGGCAATTTTCTATATTAAGCCTTTCTAACGTAGTAAATCTGTTTAGGCTTTTAGGGATGCTAACAATATCAGAGCCAAATAGCTTTAGTGCTTTCAATACAGGAAAGTAATTGGGCTTCATCCAAAATTCTAATTCACTGATACACAGTTTCCTTAAGCTTGGAAACCCATATTCAGAAAGTCCATCAAAAGAATTACACGGTGGTCTCAATTTGGTAGTGTTACTACGTAAGATCTCAAGCATTTGCAATTTGTAGATGCTGTCAGGAAGATCCCTCAGGTTGTGGCAACCATTTAACCCTAATTCAGTAAGCTGAGTAAGATACCCGATTGATGAAGGCAACTCTCTAATGCCACTATAAGATAATTCTAATTTCTTTAAATGTTTCATTTCTTGATGAATATTGGGGAATTTCTCAAGCATAGGGCATGCGAAAAGATTCAACTCTTCGAGCGATTTCAACCTGAGGTTGTTTGGAAGATTTTGAAGACTGTCACAGTTTTCAAGGTCCCATATCCATAGCCTATCAAGAAATCCAATGGACTCATAAACCGTAACTAATTCAGAACAATAAGAAAGTTTCATTGTCTCTAGGTTTGCGACACACAATTCATGAACTGTAACTAATTCACGACAAAAAGAGAGGTCCAATGTCTCTAGGTTTGGAGCACACAATTTAGGTAATTCTGTAATGGAGTCATTTTGAAGTTTCATATGTTTTAAAATATTAAATTGGATACCCTGCAGTTTAAAAAAAAAATCAAAATTTAGTTTTGGTCAACATTTAAAAAAGTTGTAAGAAATTATAATTCATAAATACTAATAATCATACCTGCTTAAATATTTTCTCCATTCTAATGTGACTACTCCAACTCATGTTGAGTGTAACAAGCTTTTGAGGACAATATTTAGATGTTCAGGAAAAAGGAAATTTATGCCATTCAAGTAACCGTAACCCATTAGGGAGATATTGAAAACTTTCACAAATGTGTACATTTTCAACTAAAAGAAATTTAAGATTTTTCATCCTTTCAAAAGGTTCACTCTGCAATTTCATGGTTACCGGTTCAGGCGAGCACAATATCATTGCTTGAATTTTATCAGTCCCCTAATTGAACAAAGAATAAAACAAATAAGTTCAATTATATAATTTTTTAAAAAGCATAAAAATTTTGAAATTTTAAACAAAAAAATATTTGGAAAAAGGAAAAGTGAAGTAAAAGAATTTGTACCATATTTCTAGTTAGCACTTCATAAGCATCCTCATAACACCATATCCTTCTACGATTTTCAGGGTTTTCAGATTCTTGTTGAACGATTTCCCTGCCCATTTGTTGTAACAAGTCATGCATCGACAATATGCCCCATTGATTAACAGTTATGAGACACTTATCAATAAGTTTGCAAATACCATCACGTGGATATAAATTACAAGTTTCTAGTATACTTGTAACGTAATCCTTCTCAAATCCCTTGAAAAAACAAGCAACATGGAGAAAAATATCCTTTTCAGTTTTTTCCTATCTATCATAACTTATTTTGAGCTTTTCTTGAATTTTTTTGTGAGGAATGTTTTTGTACTTTTCTAATGCATTTTCCCATTCATGTATACTTTTTCCACACAAATCAGAACCTATTATTTTTAGTGCTAATGGAAGACCATTAGCATAATGTATAATTTGCTTTGCAACTTTTGAATAGTACGTCTTCCTCTGGTTTATTCATTTGGAAGGTGTGCAGGCTGAAGAGTTCATGAGCTTCACATTGATTCAATTTCTTAACCTCATAAACTAGATGATCTTTTCCAAGAGTGGTTACCACTTGTTTGTCTCTTGTTGTTATAATAATTCTACTTCCTGAACTAAACCAATCACATCTTCCAAGCAAATTTTCTATTTGGTTCCATTCATCCACATCATCAAGAATTAAAAGAAGCCTTGTATGACAAAGCCTATCCATTATCATTTCAATTCCTTTAGGAACATTGTCCACCTTTAAATACTTGTCTTGTAATATCATAGAAAGAAGTGTCTCTTGTAGTTGGATTATGCCATTGGTTGTCCATGACTTTTCTCTAACATTCTCTAGAAAGCAACTCCTATCGAAGCGATCAAAAATTCTATTGTAAACAGCTTTTGCAATTGTTGTTTTACCTACTCCTCCAAGACCATGAATCCCTAGCATGCAAACACCATTTGACTTTGTATCCAAAAGCAATTCTATCTCCTCCACACGAGAATCTATTCCAACTGGATATTTAGCTACAAATAGTTGTGTCCGATTTGATGTGGTACTTGATATCTCTTTTACAATTTTTTTGATAAACTGAGTTTCAGATTCAATGCAACTGCAAAGCACAAAAGGATAAGAAGCATTTGATGTGTTATACTATATGAAAATCTATACTATAATATATATATATATATATATTCATATGAATTTTGGTCATCTCCTAATTGTAAGTGGTGGACACTCACTTTCATATGAATCTACCACTTTTCTACATCACCCACAATCAAACCTTTATAGCTGTAGTAAAAGTTGTGTTCCTACACTTTTTTCTCAATTACATTAAGCACCCAACTTATGAAATGCTTCCTCCCACTTTTCGCTCTTTTCCCTTTTTTCTAGAATTTTTTCTCAACATTTTCCTCTATAATATTTTCTATTTATTTATTTATTGTCTTATTCTCAAATTGTTGCTTGGTAAGAAATTAAGGATGTGATTATGAGATTTCTCTCCTTCCCAGTATGATAGTATTTCAAAAACCATATCAAAATGTAAACGGAAAGGGAATCAGCAAAGAGGAGGCAATCTAGACTGGACCAATGGGTTATCTCTTGTTTATTTCCTACTCAGTACATGGACATAAAATTGAGAGGTGAAATCATTTACCTTGAAGTCTATATCCTCTATATATTAATTTAGATATGAATGCACATTTACTTATGTATGACGAATTTGAAGTTTTAACATGTGCTAATTTTGAGTATATACAATGTAAATCCACTAGTCTCTAGGATTACAAGTTATATATATAAAGAGTAAGTGAGTAACAAAAGTAATATTAAGGGGGCGTTTGGTTCGCCATGATATTACATTATGTCATAATATTATATTATTATAATCTTAAATTAATATAATCTCAATACAAGAATACAAGATTAAATTGTTTAAGAAGATGATGAGATTAAGATGATATGATATATTTTGTAATTTTAAATTATGTTAATGTTAGAAAAAATAAAATAAACCAAAAACCTTAATATCACATTATTGTAATGTTCGCTTCATATTAAGGGTACATAACAGCAAACCAAATGCCTCCTAAGAGTAATTGTGTTTCATGTTATGATAAAGGAAATTACTAATTATTCTATTACTAACAATTGAGGAAACGTGTTTTGTGATGTTAAATCATGGAAGAATGATTATGATGAGATTCTTATGAAGCTAAGAAGTTTTCAAGACTACAGTCTTTTTTTTTTTTTTTTTTTTTTTTTTTTTTTTTTTATCTTCTAAATCAGAAGACTAAGGTTATTTTAATAGATAATGTTAAAACATAATTCTCTTCTAAAGAAAAAAATGGTGTGTTCCAGACTTCTAATTAGCTCAATTAGTAAAGTCATTTATTATCAAATAAAATATCCGAGGTTCAAACCCTACCTACACTTAAAATCAATCAGTATCTTGGCTTGATAATAAAGAGTAATCATCATGAAGCGGACTCCATAAGATAAAATTCTATTTTTTCTAGCAAAAAAAAAAAAAAAAAAAAAACCATCTAAGGAAAATATTTTCTGAATCTAATGAGATATATCATTAGAGAAAGTATACAAATTATTTTTAAAAGCTATCTAAAGATTTTTTTTTATAAAGCAAATGAAAAGTTGTGTGTGCATGCTCAAAGAAGTTTATCTCTAAGCGTATTCACGTATTAAGAAAATTTTCTAATTTTCATGTATTTATACATTCTTTATAACTCATACCATCTAACCCCTTTTATTGAGCTCTGTTAGCTTACCTTCTTTAAAAAAATAAAAATAGAAAATCGGTGAGCAGGTTTTTTGCAATAGAGTAGTTGCTGGAGGCTGGAGCCTTAGTTGAGCTTCATAAGAGCTAGTTTTATTTTCATTTAGTTTTTACTTTCCATTTTAGTAGTTTTGCGCTCAACTTAATTTGTAGAGATGTTTGTATATATAAACCAACAGTCGAGCGTTGGAACTTTTGATGTAACAGGGGATTTTAGTGTGTGAACTTGTGGTATATTCCAAATTGATGATGTTTGTTATTATTTGGAGAAAGATATTAGATAAGCTATTTATCAACTAACAAATAGACAATTTTTTGTTCACAGGTTTACTTTGGCTCATATTAACATCAGTCTTAGGCTTGGTATTGACATGTTGGTCATGGTTGAAAATGTGGAATTCATTTGGATTGCGAGTCATGACAATTTTTTTTTTTTTAAATATCTTATTCTGAAATTTTTGTTTGGCAAGTGATTATGGATGTGATTGTGACATTTCCTCTCTGTTAGCTTCTCAAAAAACTGAATCAAAAGCGGATCCAATGTTTCTCTAGTCTCTCTTGTTTATTTCCTATTTAGTACATGGACATAACATTGTAAGGTGAAATCATTTACCCTTCTAGCAGTATATATTTTTCTGTGTTAATTTAGAAATCAATATTCTTCTACCTACATGATGAATTTGAAGTTTTACCATGTACTAACTTTGAGTATGCAATGCAAATCCTTTGATTACTTGGAATTAAATGGTAATAACAAAACTATTAATGTTTTATACTACAAGAAAGCAAAAAAGTAGTAATAGATACATACCCATCCTTGTAAGAGAATCCAGCCAAATAAGTTGCTTTGGTTAAAGCTACCCTCCAACTCTGAACCTTATCTTTGTTATGCTTTTCTCCATGTTTAGTTAGTGCAGTCCCAAACTTTCCCTTTTGTTTACGTACTTCTGATGGATTTACTTTGTTAAAAGCAGGTAGAACTAATTGGCCAAAATTCTTACACTCAAGAATTTTGACAAGTTCATTCAAACACCAAATTAAAGATGCAAAATTTTCAAAAAATACGACAATCGAAATCATTGACAATTCTATGGCTTTGAGAATCTCTGTTGAAATTTCTTCTCCTCTTTGAAGATTATCATCAATAAAGGTGTTAAAACCTTTGTCACATAAAGCATGATATAAATGACCAATAAAATTATAACGAGTATCTTCACCTCTAAAGCTCAAGAAAATGTCATACATGTGTCGGGGAGTGGAAGAAGAAGAGCCTCCTTCGTTGATTTGTAGAGCCATCAGAGTCTATGAGCTAAATAATTGAGAAAAATATATAAGGAGAAGAAGAGAATGAAAGAAGGATGTGACTAAATGAAAATTAAAAGAGATGAGTGAAGAAAGCATAACGGACTGTGTAAACAACCTTTCTTTTATATGAATGGCAATGGCTGTAAAAGTAAAAACCCCTATTTAGCCTTTACACAAACTTTCGTTCCTTGACTAGCAGTGTCCCTAAAACTAAAAGCCTCTATTTAGGGTCTGTTTGGATAGCGATTATTGCTGAAAACTGAAAACACTGTAGTAAAATAATTTTTAAATGTGTGAATAGTGTCGTGGGACACAATTTTAAAGTTGTTTTTGTAGAAAAAGTATGTTGCGGGTCTCGTGAACAGTGCACGGGACCCACACAAAAATGCCAAACGCCAGCCATGGGTTGTCGCAGATGCTATCCAAATGAAGGCTTAGTCTTTACATGAACTTTTGTTCCTTGACCAGCAGTGTCCATAAAGTAACCGATGTTTCCATGCATTTTGACTTGTCAAATCCAAAGTGGAAAAATATAAGCTTTGAGAAACGTCAAAAGAACTAGGTTATTGATTCCATTTTTTTTTTCTTTAAAGGAGATTTATTTTTTTAGAGGTAACTTAGTAATTCTGATGTTGGGGTTAGTAATATTTAAACCTAGTCGTCACTAGCCAACCTAAAAATTTTATTTGTGTTTTTGCATCTTACAGCTAAGGGTTTCTAGAAAAGAAGAAGCCGTCCACCCCCCTTGCTCTCTTTCTCGTTTTTATCCCATCCGAGAAACCAATCCGTGTTGATAAATAAAAGATTGAGCCAAAACCAATTATTTGAAGATTTATTCTAAGGACTTAGTCTTACGCGTGTATGTGTTGCATCTTTGCTTTGTGTCTCCACTATGTTGGATGGCATTGAGACTTGAGATCCAAGGATACAATCTTGTTTGGAGTAAATTCTTGGCGAAACTATATTATTAGTTTCTGAAGTTTATCATGTGTGCGTAATTAGTCCCACAAGTTTCAAATAAGCACAATTGGTCTTCAAGTTTTCAAAATAAGCAATATAAGTTATGTAGTTAACAAAAGTCCTTTTTTTTTTTTTTTTTAATGATGTCACATTTTTTTATATTAAAAAATTACGAAATGAATTTATACATAAAAAAAAGAAAAAGCAATCTGACCCGTTGCGATTCCAACCACTCCTAACCCGGTACCAAATTAAACTCGTTTGCAATTTAATTCACAAACCTAAGAGAGAGAGATTGAGCAATTCCCTAGCCATCGGCGATGCCGCTGGAGACGGTGGCCTCCACCCCACGCGTCCTTTTCCAAGCGACAGCCTCCCTGCTTCTGTCACACAACCACTTACTGACCCGCCTCACTGCTTCTGTCGCACAACCACTGACTGACCCGCCTCCCTGCTTCTCTCGCACAATCACTGACCTGCCTCCCTCCGGTGTCATCTCAAGTATACACTTTTTCCTCTAGTTGAGCAACCCAATTCCATTTTAAGTTTGGTATCTCTCGTCAGATTAGGTCCATGTAAGATTTTTTTTTTCTTCTGTGTTTGTATCTGTGTCAGGTTAGATTGAGAATATGAAATTCTTTGGTAGGAGAAAATTTGGTTATGATGGAGAATGCATAAATTTAATTGCAAATTGCAGGCAATTCGCTGTGAACAATATCTAAAAAGAAGAACTCCTTATGAAGTTGTTGATTAAGCAAATTGCAGGTGTGATTTTTAACATGAATACATCAAGTGATTTAATGAAATGAGATTCTTTTTCTTTTCTGTTCTTCTTTTTTTTTTTTTTGGGGCAAGGGTACTTTGATACTTAATACTATCCCTGAATGACAATTATAAGTTGCATTCCCAAATTTTAAGCACTTCCTTTTTTTTTTTTTTTTAAACATTGGTAGAAGAATGTCTTATTATGGAATGGATAGTGTGCCCAAGTACGACTAATTAGATTGGGCAACAATCTGAAAAGTGATCTAGAAGTTGTGTCTGACTTGTGTAAGATGATCTAAGAGTATAAGATGCAGTTATGCTTATGAGTAGAACTACATCAGTAGTGAAACAGTGGAAGGATACTTTCATCTGCTCTTTGAGATTTCAATAGCTTGAGGGACCAATTGGTTCCTGGACTTTGATTTGTAAAGTGTAAAATATGGACCTTGTTCGGTTGTAAAATAATAGCTTCCTAGACTTTGATTTGTAAAGAGTAACACTAATATTTTTTTTTTTTTTTTTTTGACGGGTGAAGATAGCAGTAACACTAATCTTGGATTGGTCTATATTGGTTTTTACATATGGTTGTAATGCTCTTTGAGATTTAAAAGTCCATATCTGTATTGGTTTTTGCTTAAGTGAACAGTGAAAATGCTGCCAGCCAGTAATTTGCTTTGGTGAGAAATTCCCACAAGGTAATATGGATTGTGTCTCTTGTCTCGCACTTTATTATCCATCAAAACCTATATATTTACACAGTTCTTAAATTGAATTTTAATTATGCTTCCAGGACTTTACAGATTAATATTTCTTATGCGTATTTCCTTATAATGGTGTTAGGTAGCTGAGCAGCAAACATTTGTAAGTTCTGAAGACATAAACCAAGCAATGTTTAGAGATGTCGGCTAAGGAGGAAGATGTTTGTAAAAGAAAAAGATGAAAAAAAGATTATTCTGGAGTAGATTACAAGGCTTGAAGAGATGAATTTTTAAAGTTCTTCTTCTTCTTCAAGGAATTTTACAAGCGAGAAATTTTAAATATATTGATTTTACATTGATTTTGTCCCACTAGAAAGATGGGTGATTGGTTGCAATAGCAAGGTGGACAGTATTGTGAACGAAAAGTTGCAGAGATTAAAGCAAACATTTCATTCAAATGGGAAGGAACAACTCATAGATTGAGTTTTCTTGAAACTTAGGAGTATATGATTTTATTAGTTGGGTTAATTACGAGGCATTTGAGGAAGTGTTTATTGTGTAAAAGGATACAGGAGGTAGTGGAATTCATTAATTCATTGTTTTTCATGGATTTCAAGACCAGTACTTTTCTGATAATCTAAGATGCTCTTTCATATTGAGTATAATACAGTTCTGAAGAAATGGAACTTCTGTTTGTTATGTGCCAACATAATGGTGTCATCCATTGCCCATTGGGAGAAATGAGAGGTTAACTAAGCATTTGGCTTTTCTAATGGCTAGAAAACTAGCAGCCTTTTGCAATTCTCAATAGAAGAAAGTTTCATTCAATAGCAATTAAGAATTCATGAAGGCATTTTGTGCAGTGTGTTAGATAGCATTGTCTCGGTGCCCATTATTGTCATTCTAGAATTATTTGGAAGTACCAGGATAAATGAAAAGTCAACCTGAGATGGGTCCCATAATACAACTTGAACTCTGAAACAGTTTAACATATCTATTAAAAGACCATTAATAGGGTGCCGTATATGGCCTTCTTGTATAAGCACCTCCATAATATCACTAAATCACATCTTTTTTTATTTTTTTGGGAAGGTGAAACTTATCTTGATTTCAATAGAACACTTAAGAAATTGAAGTACAACATAGAAGGGCGGAACACAATAAATTCTTCTAACATTTAGCCCTATCAATTTGGCAGAGTTGATGAAACATTGGAGGCTCCATTTCATTCTAGGTCTGTGATGTTTTGGACTCTCTAGCCAATTTGGCTAACTCATGAGCCACTTTGTTGTATTCTCTTTTCAAGTGCTTGACTTTCCATATCTCAAAGGAAGAGGACAGTGATAGGATCCCTTGGATAATTGGCCTTAAATTTCCATGGGGCAAGTTTGAGGAAATAGCTTGAACCGCGCAGAGCGAGTCAGACTCGAGAAACTAGTTTCATCTAAATCTAATGCCTATCCATGGGATAAGCGTAACCATAATCATAAAAGATTGTTAAAAATATGAATTATATTTGAGTATTTGAACTATCTGAGTCATTGAAACTGCTTATGTGTTTTTGGAACCTATTGTAAATTACAACTTTTGATATATGGAAAATTGATTATATTCTAATCCATCTATGATATATTTGTAAATTTAAAATATTCAATTTATGTACAACTTATTATTTTCCAGGTCTATTTGCTTGATAGAACTTATTAGGACTTCGGTTACTTATTGAGTTGTCAACTCACCCCCTTTTCCCCTCCAGATTTAGATTGTGAAGAAAAATAAGTTATATTTTAATTTAATCCTTACATTATGTTAGCAATTATTCAAATAATTTTCAACATATAATTAATTTAGTCCATACCGTCAACTCATTAATAAAAAATGTTTAAGTGGCTAACAGATTGCCCAATTGGCACTCTTAAAAATTATGTGGCATACAAAATAATAATAATTTTTATCTTTATAGCCACATCAACATTTAAAATAAAAAAATTATAACTTTTTCAATATCTCAATTTTAAATAATAATAAAAAAAGTAAAAACATTTCCAACGTTTTCCTACACTTTCTTAACAACCAAACACAATTTAAATTTGCCAATCGCCAACTCCTGACACAAAAATAACCCTAATACTATTCTAAATTGAAAACCCTTTAAACCCAAAATCAAACACCAAACCACAGATCTACAATAAACCCCAAACCCCATTTTCCAAACCCAGCAATTAACCTCTCTCTCTCTCTCAATTTGGTTGTGTTCCATTTGATTCCCAAGAAAATCAATAGGAAAAAAAAGGTTTGAGTGAAAATCAATTTTTGGGTTCCAAATATCAATGTGATTTGTAAGTGTGTGTTTGCAAATGAAATTTTCCTTGGCATCAAAGAAAATTTCAACTGTATGTGGCGATGTTGTGGTGTGGTAGTGGAGTCTGGTGATTAAAATTTTGTTTGGGTGCCAAGAAAATCCCACGGAGATTTTTTCTTTTTAATTATTAGTTTATGTAATTTTTACATGTAAGATTGTTAATATTTCATTTGGATACTAAGAAAATGATGGAAATATTGTGGGATTTCAAGTTTGAAGTAGAGATGGAGATTGTTAGGTTTTGTTTGGATGCCAAGAAAATGGGGAAAGAAAATAAAATTATTATCATTTTTTAGTTTTTGTAGTTTTGGGTTTTAGATTTTGGCAAAAATACACTTTTGATCCTTACATTTTAGGCCAGTTCCCGTTTTGATCCCTACCTTTTTGGAGCTCTTATTTTTGTGCCTAAAATTAAAAACACTTATCATTTTGTTCTCTACTGTCATCTTAGTAACGAAAAAATCTTACATAGCAGATAAAGTGCATAAGTAGGGGTGTTCACCAAACCACATAAATCGCACAAACCACAAAAACAGCACAAAAACCACCTGCAAAATGATATAACTGCACCGCACCACACCACACCGTATGGTGCAGTGCGGTTTGCGATTTTACAATAAGAAAATTGCACAAACCCTCTCTATATATTAATATATTTAATTATTTTTAATATTAAATATATTATTAATAGTTTAATAACCTTAGTTTTCAAAAAATAATAATAATTTGATAACTCTAGCAAGAGTTGATTAGGAAAGTTAGCCCAACATAAAGAAAAAATAGCTCAATAATTTAAAACTTGGACCAAAACAAAGAAAAAAATTAGTTTTGGGCTTGGTAGAAAAAGCCCGAAATTTGAAAAATATACCAACTTCAAATCATTCGAACCGTATTTTATACACCGCACCATATATGTGACCGCAAAAATGAGGTGCGGTGCAGTTATGGTTTTAGCTAAACCACACCGCAAAGTGCGGTGCTAAAAATGGTCCAAAACCGCACCGCACCGCATCGCATCGCAAACACCCCTATGCACAAGTATCACGTTAGACTCTAACGTGACTAATAAAATTATAACAAAATATTTTAATTCTATTTAATAATTCCATCTTAGCATTTAAATTGAAAAATAAAAAAAAAATAGAAAAATTTATTTCTCAACTTTAATTTAAAATTGAAAAAATAAATAAAAAACTACTTTCATTTGTAGTAACTTTTTCAACTTGTATTGAACTTTACACGTTCCAAAAAACAAATTTACCAATTTTTTATATTTTCAATTTTCTTTTTCACTTTCTTGCTATTTCTTGGTAACCAAACAGACCTTAATTTTTATTTTCTCAATTTTCTTTTTTACTTTCTAGCAATTTCTTAGTAACCAAACAGATCTTCATTTTTATTTTCTCAATTTTCTTTTTCACTTTCTTGAAATTTCTTGGTAACCAAATAGTGTCACATGCATTAGCTTTAGCACCACAATAACCCAAATCCACCACCACCAAACCCGAATTACCACCACCAAAACCGTCCAGCACCACCACCAAACCCAGATCCATCAACACCAAACCCTACAATCAAATTTCAATCATAACTCAAACATATTTTGAACCATTTAACAACCTGAACCCTCACACCATCACATATCAAAAAAGGAGTGACCAAGTGGGTGAGTCCAAGAATAAGAAGAATATGGGCCGTTGTGTTCCTCTTTCTTTCTTTTCATTTCCAAATGAAAAAACACAAACCCATAAAACCAATTTTAATGGCAATGGTTATTGTACACTTGTACTTAATAGATCCATGGGATCACGTGGTGGCCCTGGTGGGTATCAATCTAGGAGATGTGTCAATGTAGGGCTATAAACGAGCTAAGCTTCGTCGAGTAGTGTGTGTTTAAGCTTGGTTCGTCAATAAAAAGTGAATGCTTAAGCTTGGCTCGAGTTTGAGACAAGCCTAAAAACAATGTTTGAACTTGAGCTCATGAGAATGCTAAAAAGATTAATCTTGACTTGGCTTGAATAATTAGTCAAGCCAAGCTTGAGCTTAATATCAAGCTCAAACTCAAGCTTAAGTCAAGCTTTTTAGCTTCGAATCCAAAAAAAAAATTGCATTATCAAATGCTTATATCACCAAAAATCAGGTAAACAAAAAAAAAAAAAAATAATAAAATAATGGGTAGTGGCAAGTGGTCTCATGTGGACTATGTTATTATTAAGACATGTGTAATGTCATAATTGTTAGGACATATGTGGTTCAAGTCTGTGAACATATGTCACTATTTTATGTAATTGGCTTATCCTTAGACAAAACGCACTTTACTTGTAATTGGGTAGATTTAGGATGAGTTTAACACTTCAAGGAACAGTGGTTCAAGGTTAAGTGTTGAAGCCGTCAAAGTCTGTCCAAGAAACAAGCTGGGAAGTGCAAGATTTTAAATCTCGACACCTCTCGATACCTGGCTTATCTGTCGAGATTTTCAGTTGCATCTTATCGCAATCTCGACACCTCTCGATAGCTAGGTGGATCGATCGAGGAAGTTTCTGTCTGCTCGATAGATCCTCGACACCTTCTCGATCCATCGAGGTATGCTCGATAGCTTCTCGACACCTCTCGATCCATCGAGATACCCTTGCATGCATTTCATCCTTCTTTGTTTTGCATGTTTTTCCCTTTGTGTCCATAGCATCTTGTTGTTCTTTCTTTTGTAGGTCTATGGTTCCTTGTTCTCCTCGTTCCCTCTATATCTGTTTTCTGTCTTTCTCTGGTCAAGTCTTTTGGCCTTTTTATACCCTTTGACAATCGTGTCAAAAAGGGGGAGAAATTTGAGAATTGAATGTCATTCCTCAGGAGGAGAACTTCATGTTAAAGGAAAAAAAGTTTTTGTTGTAACTAACTTAAGGGGAGAGTTAGTTTGATACACATTGATATTGATTGATATATTTTTGTGATTGTGTATCTTTTGGTTTTGTAACCATCTTTTTACATACATGATACTTATCAAGTGGTATCAGAGCAGGCACACTCTGATTAGGGTTTAATCTTTGATGTGTGATCCATTGACCCCTGTTGTCATGGAAACTCTTGATTGTTTTGATTTGCATGATCTTGTGTTGAATGATGATGATGATATTCATGATGCCTACTGCAAGCTTTATAATTTTTGTATGAAATCTCTTGAGTGTTCTACAAAATTAAAAGCTAAATTTAAAAAGGTTAAGCTTGAAAAAGATGATTTGATTGCAAAATTGGATGAAGCCAATAATTTGAATGAGAATTTTAAAAATCAAATTTCATCTCAGGTGGACAAAATTAAGAGTTTGGAAGAGCAACTAGTTGAATTTAAAACTGAAGTTGAAAAATTAACTAGTGCCAAACTTGTTGTTGAGCCTAACTCAAAAGAAAAAGATTTTTATATTCCCCCATTTAAAAGAAATAATGAAGAGTTGAAGGCTAATATTGCTAGGATAGACAAAGGTAAACAATCTGATGTTAACGCTGAAGTTTCTAAACTTATGTCTAAAACTCCTCCTAGGTTGAATGATAAATCTGTTTTTGTCCCCACTTGTCATCATTGTCACATGGTTGGTCATATTAGGTCAAATTGTCCTAAGCTGAGGACTCTGTCAACCTCTAAGGTTAGACCTCCTTCTAGGAAGCCGAGTAGCTCTAAAACTGCTCATGTTTGTCACCATTGTGGTGTTTCTGGACACACTTGTCCTAATTGCTTTAAGTTGTATCCTCATAAGCAGTTGTCTAAACGGTCACAGGTTTCCTCTCAAGGACCTACACATTTGTTTGGAGAGTTATTAAAAGTCTTGAGCTTTTTAACTCAATTTCAGGAGAATTTTAATTCTTCTATGTCCTTTAGTAGTCATACTAGGACACGTGCCTTTTCATCTTCACGGCCAAAGACTCGTGCTGTGTGGGTGAGAAAGGAGCCTAAGACTTAATTGTCTTTTCTGTTTGTCCTCTGCTTTAATTCTTTCTATCTAAAGCAGGACTCTCTTTGCTTGATTTCTTATCTTCTGTTGAAATCATGCCTTCATGCATATGCATCTTTCTTTCATGCATTCATGTTGTTTGTATGTTTGTTTTTGTTTGTGTGTTTTCAGTTTTGTGTTTTATTTTTGCTTTTCTGATAAAAATAAAAAAAAAAATTGAAAAATTGAAAAATACAAAAACAGTGTGTGTTTGTGTGCATTAGTTCGTGTGAACTTTTAAAATGGCCATTGAAACAGAGTTTTCTAAACTTTGTATCACCTGTAGCTTAGATGAGCATTCTTCTGCACAACTAAGCAAGTGAGCTTTGTAGCTCTTTGTTTGTGATGAGTAAGAATAAGTGATCTCTTCTTCTTAACACTCGTATCACTCTTTTTGACGGGTTGAACTAGAAAATCTTAAGAGAAAGGCATAAATAACCATCTCACCACTGTTACTCGCCAATCATAATATGACATCTGTATGCTTTGGCATAGCAAAAGTGCAATGTCAATGACACCTGTATGCTTCGGCATAGCAAAAGTGCAGTGTCAAAAGCTTAACATCATTGGGTATTTCTTTTCTTTCTCTTGTATGCCCATGCATGATATGCTTGTTAAAAAGAAAATATGCAAAGAAATAAAAAGCAAAAAGATCAAAAATGCTTTAAAATATGGTTGCAAGCGTGTTTTCTAGGAGATGTGGGAGTTATAGGATGTACCTCGAAGGTGATAGTCCCCATCAAACAGTTATGATTGTGTGTGAGTTAAAGTGATTTTCTCATATCTCAAATCGTCATAACATTGAGACACATATGCAATCTTGCGATGTTTTCACACACGACACGCAATACTCTTTGCTATTCTTGATACATGTGCAGGTACAATGTGATTTGGCCATCACAAAGTTTACATGCGTTAATGTATGATCACTAAACTGTCATAACTTGTTTTTGAAATATAAAATTGGTTAGACTTGTTTAGTGTGTGTGTGCGTGTTTTGAGATTCATGTGCATCAATATTTCTTGTTGAGAGATGATTTTGAGAGCTAAATGTGTTGATTGTATCTTTGGTTGAGTTGCATGCATGATTGCATTCATGTCTGTGTTTTTCCTCTTTGAAAAACTGCTTTTAAAGGCATCTCGACACCTCCTCGATACCTCTCGACACATAGCTATCTGTCGAGCTTCTTAGACTGATTCTTATCGCAGTCTCGACAGATACCTCGACACCTGCTGGATCGATCGAAAAACTTTCTGTTTGCTCGATAGCTCCTCGATAGCTTCTGGATCGATCGAGGTTCCCTCTTGTTTGTTTCTTCTCCCTCGATAGCTGACCTCGATAGCTGCATCTGTCCACGTGCATTTCTCGACAGCTTACCTCGACAGCTACCTCGACAGCTCTCGACACCTGCAGCTGTCGAGATTTACTAAGAGGCTATATAATGGTTTTTCGCGATTTTTCTGTTCATTCTCTCGATCTCTCTCGCTCGAAACTCACTGTTCTCTCTCAAATTTTTTTCTTTTTCCCTCCAAACCTTCTCCCAAGGCTTTCTCAAGAGTTTCTTTGCTATCTTCATCTCTTGGTAAGCACATTATCCCTCTTTTTCATGCATTTCATTGTTTTAAAACCCTAGGTTTTGTGTTTTTGAAAATTTTTGGGAGTTTTCAAAATTGTTGGGGTTTTCATGAAATTTTTGGGTTGGTTTTCTAGTTTTGATCTTCAAAACCACATGCATTGCATCACATTAGCATTCTAATTGTATTTTCATGCAATAAGATGTGTGCAAATCGATTGTGTGCTGTTAGGTTTGGATTGGGCTGAGCCCATGATGTTTTTATGTTGCATGTCACATGTTCAAGCATTCTCATGCATACGTTCTTTTCATTTCAATATTATTCTGCCAATATTGAATTGTTTGGGACTTTTCTGTGTGTTTCTTTCTCTCCCCCTCTCTATGGTTGCGTTAGCTGTGTCTATAGCACCTAAGCGTAAGTCCATTCCATCCCAGAACCCTTTGCATTCTAAGGGACAGTCTTCTTCTGACTCTACCCCTCTTTCTGTCCGGTTCCGTGATGAGAAAGCCCACAAGGACTTCTCGGAGAACTTTTCTAAACGCGGTGTTCATTCGGAACGCCACGTAGTCCTGGCAGACTTTGCCGACACTGACCTTCCCGATGTCATTCACACTCGGGGATGGGAGTCACTGTGTGACGTCCCGGTCACTTGTCCTCTTGTATTGATTCAGGAGTTTTACTCCAACATCCACGGGATAGATTCTTCAGTACCTTCTTTCTACTCTAGCGTCCGAGGTACGTGCTTCTGTGTCACCCCAGAGCTGGTCTCTGAGGTTCTCCATGTCCCTAGGGTGGATCATCCCGATTACCCTAGCTGTGAGCGTCTCTGGACTGTGTCCAAAGACGAGATGATTTCGGCGTTCTGTGAGCGTCCTACCTCTTGGGGAGATCACATGTACACACCATGTCGACCTTTTGCTAAAGGTCCTCGTTTCCTTAACATGGTGATGACTTTTGTTTTACACCCTCTCTCTCACTATAACTCTATCACCGAGCCTCGCGCTCGATTTTTGTTGTCCCTCTTAGAGGATCTTTCTATAGACTTTCCTTCACATTTCATCTTTTGTATTATCGATGTCTATAGAGATACGGCCACCCGTGATAAGCTCATTTTCCCTTCCGCTATCACGAGGATTCTGAGTCGTTTTTCCATCCCTTTTCCCTTGTCCGATCCTTACCGCGTCATTTCCGCCATAGACGCCGCTACCGTAAAATGTAGCAAGGCACAGTTCCGATCGCGACAGACCGACGATGCCACTCCTTCCACCCGTCCGGCCACCTCCAGATTCGCTCGAGCATCTGCTTCTACTTCTTCGAGCAATGTCAGCTTGGGAGACATCATGGCGCAGCTACAGCGTATGGATGCTCGCCTAGATACACTCTCCACGGAGTTGTATCAGGTGAACGTTCGTGTTGGTCGCATCGCCAAGCGACAGGCGACCATGGGCGGCTTTGCTGCAGAGGCTTCTCCTCCGCCACCTCATGTGTCGACTGAGACCGAGGCTGATGATGATGGCGATGATGGCGATGATGATGATGCTTCCGATGATGATGATGATGATGGAGATGCTAGCCCTTCCGATGAGATGTCTACTTGACACTCTACCCTTTGTCACTCATGACAAAAAGGGGGAGTAGTTTAGTATGAGAGTAGTCATACTTAGGGGGAGTGTTAGCATAGGACATAGGACATAGGACATTTTTGTTAGGGGGAGTGTGCATTGAGGGATGTAGTGAGGTGATCTATATATTTTTTTTCTTTCTTTTTGAGATACATTGATCATGTATTGACATACATTGTATTTATTCTCTTCTTATATATGATGATGTATGTTTTTCTTTCACCTACCTTTCATGTGTTGTTTCTTCTCTATCTTTATACACATGTTTCTTTACTTGTATGCAATTTATTATTTCTGTTTCACACAAAGATGCCTTGATGTGTTTTGTTTATAAATGTTTCAGAAATACAGGTTGTCAAAGTCTTCTTGCCATGAACTCTCTTCTTGCAAAGTTTTTCAAGAGTTTGTGATAGGATAGATTTTACTGTATGTAACAAGTGAATATGAGTTGAGTGATTTATGACTTCTCTCATATCTTCATTTGTATGTTGTAGTTTTGTCACGGATTGCCAAAGGGGGAGATTGTTAGGACATATGTGGTTCAAGTTTGTGAACATATGTCACTATTTTATGTAATTAGCTTATCCTTAGACAAAACACACTTTACTTGTAATTGGGTAGATTTAGGATGAGTTTAACACTTCAAGGAACAGTGGTTCAAGGTTAAGTGTTGAAGTCGTCAAAGTCTGTCCAAGAAACAAGCTGGGAAGTGCAAGATTTTAAATCTCGACACATACCTCGACAGATACATCTATCGAGATTTAAAGGAGCTATTTTGCCCGAGCCTCGACAGCTATCTCGACACCTCTCGACACCTCTATCTGTCGAGAATTAAAGAAAACAGATTTCCAGGTCTGTTTCAAGTCTAATCCGTGAGTGTGTCTTTAGGACTTCTTTTCTCCTAACCCTAGACATATAAAAGGATTATTTTAAGGGCCGTCAAAGTAGAGATCACAAGAAAACAAGTTGCACATTCTTTGAGAACTTGTTGTTCATGCAATTTGTGAGCTGACAGACAAAGTTCGTGCCCTAGTTCATCCTTGATGATTTGAAGAACTTTGCAGCCAACTCTCTCTCTCTCCATAGTTGGTAATTGAAGTCGCGTACTGGGATCCGTGCATTTGGTTAGTCACGTACTTGGGAGCCGTGCATTGAAAGGAGAAACTGTCACTACAGAACAAGTCCAATTGGGTATTGGGGTAAGAGTTCAACTGCAGGTTGGTGAGGTACTGGAATTCCTTACTTGTAACTGCTTGTTGTGATAATAGTGGAGTTTCGGGAGTGGTGACCTTAAATCACCCGGTGGGGTTTTTGCCGTAAGGGTTTTCCCCATTCGTGAACAAATCACCGTGTTCTTTATTTTTCCGCTGCATAACTTAGTTTGGTGATTTGTTTGTGCTGCCACGTGATATTGCATGTTAATTTGATTAATTAAGAACTGGGCTAATTAATTAATCTAAGTTATCACAAGGGGTCAACGCATTTGTGGCTTGTCAATAATAATGAGTTTATTTAGTAAACATATATTAAGCTATAAATGATCTTAAACTCAACATGTTTTCATGTATATCCTAAACTCAGCATGTTTTGTATCAATCTTTATTGTATACGAGCTTGTTCACAAACAATTTTTTTTTTGCTTGGGCTTGGCTTGTTTATCAAACAAGCCTAAAACTAAGCTCAAGTTTGGCTTATTTATAAACAAACAAACATGAAAAAGCTTTTTATTGAGTCGAGCCTGAATTGTTCATGAACAGCTTGGTTCGTTTACAGCCTTATCCGTGTATCAGGTGATGGAATTGGTGGGTGGGTAAAGGCTATCACTTTGAAATTTGGTTATTGTGAATTTTCTAGCCTGAATTTGATTGTTGTGGTTGAATTTTATGTGTTCCTAAGTTCATCATCTGTGTTCTTGTGCTCATGAAATGAGATTTTTTTTTTTTTTTTGCTTTTTAATTCTTTTATTTTAGATAGTTAAAATTGTTACCAAATAAAAAAATTTACTAATATTATATTAGCCATGTTAGAGTCTAAAGTGACACATGTGCACTCCGTGTGCCAAGTCGGCAATTTTCATTGCTAAGATAACAATAAGGACTAAAATGATAATGGTTTTTGATTTTCAAGAACTAAATAAGGTGCTTCAAAAAAGTAGGGACCAAGACAAAAATTTGCCCAAAATGTATGACCAAAAGTATAGTTTCACCTTAGATTTTTAAGCTAGGTTGTTTTTTGTGTCTGTGCCAAATTTGATTTTTTGTGTTTGGTTGACAAGAAAAAACCAGGAATGTTCCAACAATTTTTTTTTCTATTTTAAAATTGAGAAATTAAAAAAAGAATTTTTTTTTTCAAATCAAATGTTGACGAGAATATTTTATTATTAGCCACGTAGACTTTTTCATTAGTGAGTTGACGGTAGAAATCAAATTAACTACAAGTTGAAAATGACAAGAACCATATTAATTTCTACCGAGATGTAGAAACTGAAGTGACAATAAAACCAAAATGATATTTTTACCCCAAGAAAATAATATCAACCAATACTTCTTTGCCAAGAAATGCAAATTTTGCGGAAACATTTTTTTTTTTAAATGATGTATTAGAGAGAGAGAGAGAGAGGGAGAGAGAGAGAGAGAGACAGAGAGAGAATACTACAACTATATGAATGCTAATTGATTTGTGGACAAAGATAAATGAAAATATAATTAAGGCATCAATGCGCTTTTGGTCCCTACATTTTGATTATATTTTTATTTTGGTTCTTACTTTTTCATTTTATCGTCTTTAGTCCCCAAAAAAAAAAAAAAAAAATGAGATGACGGTAGGGACTAAAACGATAACATTTTTTGATTTTGTGGACTAAAAGTAGTAAAATAAAAAAGTAGAGATCAAAATAAAAATATAATCAAAATGTAGAAAGCAAAAACGCATTTATGCTTAAAATTAACAAGGAAACCAAAGGAATGAGAGGATGTCTAAAAAAAATACTTGAAAAGTCAAACGAGGAGCCATTCACCTAACCTTGAATATATTAGGGGAGTTAGTAAGCATCATTGTACCTTGAGGCCAAGGAAGTTCCGGTTTATGTATATAAGGAGCTCTACTTTCCTTTGTTTGAAATTGAGAACTACCCCTAAGATAGTCCAACTCTCTGCCCCATTAATCTATTTCATTTGGAATTATCACTGAATGGCTCAAAAAAGCAAGATTTTGATAATTGGAGGGACTGGATACATTGGAAAATACATAGTGGAGGAAAGTGCGAAAGCTGGGCACCCCACTTTTGCATTGGTCAGAGAAAACACAGCTTCTAATCCTGAAAAGTCCAAACTCATTGAGAGCTTCAAGAGCTCTGGAGTGACACTTCTCCATGTATGTAAAAAACTCTAGTTCTCCACATCTTGCGTGTGTGTTGAATTCTCTGGTTAGTACATTAACCTTGGAAAGTCATGCTAATTTTTTCACAGGGAGACATCTATCATCATGAGAGCTTGGTGAAGGCAATCAAGCAAGTTGATATAGTGATCTCAGCAGTTGGATCAAAACAGATAGCTGATCAGGTGAAGATTATTGCTGCTATCAAAGAAGCCGGAAATATCAAGGCAAGCCACATATCCTACTAAATACTTCTTTACACACATATATGCATAATGCTTGTAACTCATTTCATAAGTGGTGAAAAAACTTATTTTCAATGAAATGTGGGTGGGTTTTAGAGGTTCATCCCGTCCGAGTTTGGAACTGATGTGGATCGAGTCCATGCGGTCGAGCCAGCTGCACATTTTTTCGAGGTCAAGGCCAGTGTGCGGAGATCAATCGAGGCTGAAGCAGTTCCATATACCTACCTTGTGTCCAATGGCTTTGCTGGGTACTTTTTGCCTAACTTTGGACATGCAGGTGCCACAGCTCCTCCTAGAGACAAAGTAATCATAATTGGAGATGGAAACCCCAAAGGTATATTGTATTAGCATAAAATTCAATCATCTTTCTCATTAATTTTTTTTTTATGAGAATTTCTTCATTTATTGTAGATGATAGATCCATTATTATGGCTAAAGATGACAAAAGTAATTATTTTCCATCTTATCAGCAATTTTTGTCAAGGAAGAAGATATTGCAAATTATACCATAAAAGCAGTAGACGATCCAAGAACCTTAAACAAGGTGCTTTATCTTAAACCCCCTGCCAATATTTTGTCCTTCAACGAAATTGTCTCCCTGTGGGAGAAGAAGATTGGCAAGACCCTCGAGAAGACTTACCTTTTAGAGGATCAACTTCTGAAGAAAATTCAAGGTTAGTAAGAACAATTTCACCAGTTGATTTATAATGTTTGCTTATAGATATAATTTATTAGGGTATACCTTGTTACCTCATTTGGATTATTAGGGGAGTCGTAATATCTTTTTTATTTCTTTGTACTATTAGCCAAACCAGCTAATTGTAGCTTCTTGGTTAGTCAAACCAGCTATCTGATACTTACCTTCGCTTTTCTGCAGAGTCTCCCATTCCTTTAAACTTCTTTCTATCCCTTAGTCACTCTGTCTTTGTGAAGGGAGGTGCTACAAGCTTTGAGATTAATGCTTCTTTTGGAGTGGAGGCTTCGGAGCTTTATCCAGAGGTGAAATACACCACTGTGGATGAATACTTGGATCAGTTTGTCTAAAAAACAAACACTTGGATCATGTAATGTGATGATTATATTCCAGTGTACAATAAAAATAAAAGTTTTGTTGTCTGAGGCATTTGTTACTTGTTAGCTATGCCCTTCTTTGTGTCGTGTAAAAACCTTGGATTGTGACCTTCGTAACTTCGTTTCTTGTCAGTATCTTAGTCAAATTGTGCTTCCAGTAATGAAAATTTAAAAATCAATCCTTATTATGAGTTCTTGTTATCTTATAGCTGCCTATCTAGTGATAGAACATGTTAATTTCTCAGTGCTTCAAATCAGATTTTCTTTTGCTTTTGCTGGAGGGCAATGAAAAAAAATCCTCTGAACCCAGTGTTAGCTAATTTTTGTGCATCGAGTTGACTTTTGATTATGAGCTGTCCATCAATTATAAGTAAATATTTAGACCTAAAAGTTTTGCAAAAATATGTCTTTTGATAGGCTAGCAGTTTGCTAACTTAATAACTTTGATAAAAGGATCTTTTTTTTTTTTTTTTGAAGGAGTTTGAAAATAAAGAAGATCAGTCGATGAGATCCATTAAACATAAAATAAGGAAATTTTTTCATAACAAAACAATTTCTCTAAGTTATTTTCAAAATAAATAATTAATAGGCCACTAATTTCAATGCTAAACCTTATAGTTTAGTGCCAATTCTCAAAAAAGGGTGCCCCAAGCAAGATTGTGTGTCATCAAAACAAAGCGTAACACGTTGTTGAATTACGTTTTTATCCTTGAAAATTGAATATTTATAAAAAAAAAAAATGCCTAGTTTGTTCCGGTAAATTATTGTGATTATTCTAAAAAAAAGAGTAAATTATTATTATTGTTGCTATTGTCATTTATAAGAATAAAGTATATTTTTTTTCCTTTAAAATAGAAAAAAAAAATTTAATGTGAGAAAAATATTAATTATTTACTATATAAGAATATTTCATGATTGATTTCACAAATCTAATTGACAGTATTTATATATAATTAAATAATAAAAAGTGTCGAGATCGGCAATCATATTGATTGTAACATTGTTTTTATTATTATTATTGGAGAAGTTGTTGAATTCTACGGTGAATATTTAATTCTATCTAAGTCAACTAATTTGTATATCTTCTTCTTTTTTTTTTTTTTTTTTTCTTTTTTTTGAGAAGGTGAAATTGTGAATGGTTTAGGTCTGCAAGTCAATTAAATACATACAAAACTTCATTTTCTTTTTATTCATGTTTGTTTAAAAAATGGGTCATGTTTGTCTAGATAGTGCCATTGGATTGACAAAAACTTCCTTAGCATCTAAGATGATGGTCCATTTTTTTTTCTTCTTTACAGTAAATGTGAAATTGTGAATGGTTTAGGTCTGTATATAAAGCAATGCCGATTACAAGAACGGTCCAATTGGCCTTTAACATGGTTTGAACAAAGTTTTAGAATAATTTTGTTCCAACTCTAATAGAATTGCCCTCAAGGTTTTGCTTGTAAAATTATTATAAACTAGTCGCAGACCCGCACGTTGCGCATGATAATATTTTAGGATGATCTCATTAAATTTATTTTTTGCAATTTAGACTAATTTAATAAATAGTAATGTATTTCATAATCATATTTCCATTTATTATAGGAACAATCACAAATGTAATATATATATATATATATATATATATATATATATTTGTACCAAAATGAAAACAATACAATTTTTCTCAAGAATTCAAAAGGTAGCAAAAATATTAATATTTTAATAAAATTTATTTATAACATTTTGTGTATCATTAAAAAGTATATAAAATTTGAAAATTATTTTTTTTACTTTTAAAAAAACTTTTTCAAATCCAATTGTATCTACAGTACAATCAAAAACACCAAAAAACTTATTAAAAAAAAAAATCAACAAAAATTACAATTCAAAAAAAGAAAGGGAAAAATAGAAATCACATCAAAGTTAAACTTCTTCTTCCAAATATGTAAAACATTTCAAACATGATGTGATCAAGCAAAATATCCAATGCATAATCAAATTCAAAATTTTTAATAAGATTTTGAAGTGACGCAATAGAAATATGTCATTATTTCCAAGAAAAAAAGTGTTGATTATAACTTTATATATAATTATTGTAACCAAGAGTACAAAGGGGAAATTTAGAGATTTTTTTTATAAAAATAAAAAGTATTGTGTAAATACTATCATAATCTAATCTAACACCTAATCCAACATATGAAAAATGAGTAGATAAATAAATAATTTTAAACACAAAATTGAATTTTTTTTCTTGAAAATTTCAAAGAATACACAAATGAGATAAAGAATATGAGCAATACAAAATATTCGTAAATGCTTAAAACAATTACTTAAGCATATATCTAAAAATATCATATAATAAAGACCAAACAATTTGCTGCTAATTTGTCAAACAAAATATTTACAAATAATGAAAGGATACTACACAAATACCATATTCTTCAATTGCATTAATTGTTCTTCATTGTATTGTCCAAACTATCTAGTTGTTTTCCAAATAAACTAAAATCTGACAATAACACAAAATATGGACATATTATAATTAACATGATTTTTCCCTAAATCTGGTCAACAACATTAAAACTATTTTGTGTTGTAAATAAAATGATAAAAAAAAAAATACTTGCATCAAGTAACACATATAAATTAGTCAATAATAAGACAATGGGAGTACAAACCTCATAAAAAATCCAACAAAAAATGAGAGAGAGAGAGAGAGAGAGAGAGAGAGAGAGAGAGAGAGAGAGAGAAATAAACTTTTTGTGTGGGAAAAATATGCATAAAATGGGAGAAAGTGACAAATTTATAGTAAGAAGATGAGAATAAGAAAAGTCCAAATAAAGGAAAATAAAGGGACAAAATTATATGTAAAATATAAAACCGTCTAAGAGGAATATGTATAGACAATACTTAGTTATAACATCAAAATTAAAGTAAGTGAATATATAAAGTTAAAACCTCCTAAGATGAATTTGTAAAGCCAATGTATTTATATATTTAATATTGTCAAAAAAAAAATAAATGTAAAAAATAAATATAAAAAACAATAATGATGTGGCAATGACATAGAGGGTGATGTGGCTTAAGAGGAGCAAAGCAATAATAAATACTACGCTTCAACTTTTAGATATATATAGATGCATTCATTGAAGTTCTTGGTTTATTCTCAATGCAGGGTCCATCAAAACAAAAGGAAAAATTATGCTGGTCTTTTTTTATTTTGATCACTGGATCTCGCTCTTTTGTAGTTTTGTAAAATTACGCTTTACTATTAGACATGAACTTCTTTTAATTAAAAATAATAATTGTATACAAATAATTCTTGAAATAGTAAGAATCAAGCTTTTAAGTTTATTTTACTGATTTACAAAGAACAAAGTTTGCCTAAAAACTAATTTTTAGGCAATGACTACAAACTTTCTATATCTTTTTATTGGATGTAAATTAACAAATCCACCATAAAATTCCACTTTTTTATTATATCATTTATGCTTGCAAAATTTCACGAAGATAAAAGATCAGTAACTATGTTATCAATTAAATATTTAAATTTTAAATTTTTGTACTACTAAATTATGCATAAAAAAGAGTGTATGGATTTAATTGTAAATAATATCCTATTTGAACAAAATTTGACATGCATGTGTGTGTGTGTGTGTGTGTGTGTATCTTTTTTTTTTTTTTTTGGTAGAAAAAAAAATGGTTAGGAGGGAGGAGGGCAACTAGTGTGGCTTCTCTATCTGGGCATAACCATAGTACTAAATAGCATCCTAATCACTTCCAGGCAATACCCCATACTCCCGATTAGTTAAATTAGGTTGACCATTTAGGACGGAGAAATGATATAAGGAGCACCAACACACAGCTAGTTGTTGAGGCTCGAACCTAAGTTCTGAGACTTGTTGGCCCGATTTCTTACTAACTAGACCACCCAAATGTTGATATTTGACATGCATGTTAAGAACATAAAAACCATGCAATCCAACAATTAATGGATTTTCAAAATATGTAGTAATGTTAATTTTTTAGTGAAAATTTGTAAACTTTGATAGACTATTGTGGGTTTCATTTGGTATCTTTTGGTACAAGGTCCAAATGAGGTGTTGGTCTTATCTATTTCATATGCATGTCTCGTCTTGTCTAGTTGCTCGTCATTCTTGGGCTTTTATAGCCAATCTACTTGTCAATCTTGGTTTTTATAACTGATTGTGATTGTTGGGTTTTTGACACTATTGGCGTCTAGTTTGTTTGTAATCTTTATTACTAGATTTTGGTATTTTTTACAGAGTCAATGGCTTACTTAACACATCACCAGATCGTTTGTTTTGTCAGCTTCTTTTTCTCCATCGAATAGTTCTATTTGACCTTCTCTTCCACACAAATTGATTATCTCACTCGAGTAAAAGAACAAATAGTTTTGATTCTCCTTATCTTGAATGAAAAGGCTTTATAGAAACTTGCTCTTGAATCTTGATATGTGAAATTGTGCCCAACATGAAGGTTGATACTATAGTACTTCTACTTTGAAGAGTTGTTCTGTATATTAAAAAAAAAAAAATCGAATTTTACTCCGAGTAGTATATAATATAATCAGGCTTCAAAATCAACACATTCATATAATTATATACTTAGTGAGATTTTTCAAATTAAACTTGGTTTTTTGGTTAAAAATAGAGCATTCACATAAATAAGTTCCAGACAAAATCAAAACCTTGAAAAAAAGAAATGGCACTCTCCCCCTTCCCTTGTACAATGCCGTACACATTTGTTTAATTTACAATCTAAGTTTACTTATAGGACGATTCAAACTTTAATTACTTTATTATATATTCATTTAATGGAATGAAACTCTACCAAGTCTCTGAGATTCTAAAAAAAAAAAAAAATAGAACAGTTGGAGCTCAGCACCTACGTTTGGAGGTTGGCACGAATGTCAGCAAGTACGTTTGAACTTTTTTTTTGATAGGAACGGAACTGTCAGATGAACCCGTACATCCGTTTTTCTATAGTAGAAGAATGAGTGGTTAATATAACATAATGGAGCACATACCCATTAAAAATGCTTAGGCCTTTTGGGTTAAAGTGTGTATTTATATGTTATATTAATTACTCAAGGAAGCTCTCTAAGGTGTTTATTCCTCGACAAGTGGTATTAGACCCCATGGTGGTGTTCAGCGAAGGTGGTGAGGTGTTCATGGTCCCTACCTAGCAGGGACAAAGAAAGCCTAAATAGCCCACACACAAAGATCCTGGATAAATAAAAAAATAAATAAAAAAATAAAAAGGCCCAACAAATCAATATTGCTAATGATGCTAAATAATGGTGTGGTGCGAGGTTCCCATAAACATGGACATGTGGGGTTTGCATGGATGTGCATGAGGGGTTGACACGTGGTTCCCATGGATGGCGTATGAGAGACCCATGGATGACGCATTGATGAAGTGAAAAGCCCATTAGACAAGGAGGAGTGAGTAGGACTTATTCATAGCTCATAGAGAGGTCTTGAAGCCCATAGAGAGGCAGACTCACATTTGAGGGGGAGATTGTTGGGTTACACGTGTGAGTGAAGTCCCACATTGAATAAAGATGAGAAGAATGAGTGATTAATATAACATAATTGAGCACATACCCATTAAAAGGGCTTAGACTTTTTGGATTAAAGTGTGTCTCTATATAGTATATTAATTACTCAAGGAAGCTCTTCAAGGTGTTTATTCCTCGACATGAAACTGCAAGTGCCACCTCTAAGTGGCAAAGCCATTGGACACAAGGTAGGTATATGGAACTCCTTTAGCCTCGATGGATCTTCAGATGCTAGCCTTGACCCTGAGATGATGTTCAACTGGATCAATTGCCTTGGCACGATCCACATCAACTCCAAACTCGGACGGGAAGAACCTTTGAAACCCACCAATATTTCATTGTATATAATGTAAGTTTCTTGATTTCTCATTTAGTTCAACAATTACAAGCCAAACAGCTAATAGAAGAAGTTAAATTGCATATTTGGTCATCATTTTTTGCTTTTTTGCTTTAACATGTTTTAAAAAAGTCATTACCATCATTTGAAAGAAGTAAATTGCTGAAATAATAAATGAATTAATGAAACTGAGGTCACTTTGAGGATGTTGGGCCTATGACATGACATGAATTCCTTTTCTCACATATGCAATTTTCATTTATTTTATGGTGATAAGTATCTTTTTGAAACAATTTTGAAAGCAAAGAGATTAAATTTAAAGGACGATTTGATAGGCCAAAGGTTGTTGAAAACTAAACAAGCAACTTTACAAAAGAGGAAAAAAAAGTTGGAAAAATATTAAAAACTTTTAGGAAAGATTTGTGCCTTGCCTTGATATTTCCAGCTTCTTTGATGGCAGCAACAATCTTCACTTGATCAACTATCTGTTCTGGTGATCCAAGTGCACAGATCACTACATCAACTTGCTTGATTGCCTTCACCAAGCTTTCATGATGATATATGTCTCCTTGTGAAACAATCACATGACTTCCAAGATCAATATACTAATCCAAAGTATTAAATACACACCCACGATGTGGAGAACTAGAGTTTGTACACACATGGAGAAGTGTCACTCCAAAGCTCTTGAAGCTCTCACTAAGTTTACACTTTTCAGGATTACAAGCTGTGTTTTCTCTGACCAATGCAAAAGTGGGGTGCCCAGCTTTCGCACTTTCCTCTACAATGTATTTTCCAATGTATCCAGACCCTCCAATTATCAAAATCTTGCTTTTTTGTGCCATTTAGAAAGAGAATTTCAAACTAAATAGATTAATAGGGTTTGAGAGAAGTAGAGAGTTGGACTATTGTAGGGGCAGCTCTCAGTTTCAAACAAGGGAAGTCAGAGCTCCTTAAATACAAGTAAATATACAAAAACGTCTTTGTTTGATTCCTTCAACTATTTTTTTAAGACAACGTATCATTCCTTAATTCTATTAGTTATAAATTTTGTTATGATATTTCGTCATGCAATATGCAAGATGGCTCATAGTCATAAATGTCTCCCTGTAAAAAATTAGGACTACTTTCAAGATCAATATACTAAGCCAAAGTATTAAACACACGCCAATTGTGAAGAATTAGACTTTGTACATACATGGAGAAGTGTCACTCCAGAGCTCTTGAAGCTCTCAATGAGTTTATACCTTTTAGGATTAGAAGCTGTGTTTTCTCTGACCAATGCAAAAGTGGGGTGCCCAACTTTCGCACTTTTCTCTACTATGTATTTTCCAATGTATCCAGTCCCTCCAATGATCATAATCTTGCTTTTTTGAGCCATCCAGAGATGATTTCTGAAGAGGATAAAATTAAAGTGGACGGTCAGATTTTATAGAACCTACCACAGGCGACTAAACTAGGTTGACGAGTGAAGAGGTGAAGCGACACGATGACATGTATTGTAGGTGGACGGATGACCTGTGATGGACGAATCACCTACGGTGGATGGACAATGAAGTGGACGGGTACTAAAGTGGACAGTGGCAAAGCCATGTGGCACCTACATGGTATATTTAGTCCTCAAGGAACTTAAAATGGAAATAGCTTGTGCTTTACGATTAACCCTAGTCAACAGAATCCCTATATGGAAAGGATCCTGTCAAATATGTACATTTACAAGGATCTTGTCTTCAAGGAAATATTCTTCTTCGCCAAGAAACCAAAGTCGGTTCTACACTACTGTAAAAACTGAAAACCCTTAAAAACCAAGGTACGCATATTTCACCCCAACTCTGGTACTCTAAAGTTGTGAATATTTTCTGACTTGACCTTTGAAGGGTATTTGGCCGGTACTACACCAGTACTCTTCGTAAGGTTTTCTTCTTCTCTTTGTGTTGTGCAGGTCTCGCCTAGGGCACGTGAGAACCATGTGACTAACTGATGATTTTCGACATCATCAATTTCAAATGATTAATGGGTTAAAGAAAAGCAAAGAGTTGGACTATCTTGGTGTAGTTCTCAGTGTCAAACAAAGGAAAACCGAGTTCCTTAAATGCATAACCAGCAACTTTCTTGGTCTCATGGATGCGTACCACATCCCCAATATAATAAAGGTGAAATGAATGGCTCTTTGTTTGACTTTTTCATGAATTTTTTTAGACAGCCTCTCATTCCTTTGTTTTTGTTTTTGAAGTTCTATTTCCTTTGTTAATTCTATATTTGTTATATAGGTTTTGTATATCATGCAGTATGCAAGGGGATCACAGTGACTTTCTTCTCATCTTTATTCAATGTGGGACTTCACTCACACGTGTAACCCAACATTTCACAGCTCCTCCACCTAGGGACAAAGTAGAAATAATTAGAGATGGAAACACCAAAGGTATTAATATAAATTCAATCATCTTTCTCTTTAAACTTGTCAAGACTTTCTCATTTGCTTATGTATGTGCGTGCATGCACCTTTTACTAGATATAAGTCAACTAGATCAACTACTTTGGTTAAAGATGACCAAGTAATTGTTATTTTCTATGTTAACAGTAATTTTTTACAAAGAAGAGGATATTGCGACTTATACCATAAAAGCAGTGGACGATCCAAGAACCTTAAACAAAGTCCTTCATATTAGAACCCCGGCATATATTTTGTCCTCCAATGAGATTGTTTCCCTATGGGAGAAGAAGATTGGCAAGACCCTTGAAAAAACTAATCTTTTGGAGGATCAACTTCTAAAGAAAATCCAAGGTTCGTAAGAACAATTTCACTTGTTGATTTATAGTGATTGCTTATAGATCTAATTTTGGTTTGGATCATATAACTCCTCCTCCCTTAGATGTGTGAGTTTTTTCGATCTAATTTGTTAGGATACACTTTGTTACCTCATTTGGAATTTGGATAATTATTAGGGGAGTTGAATTATATTCTTTCATTTCTTAGTACTGTTAGTCAAACTAGCTAACTGTAACACCAAAGTTCCACATATTAGAGACAATACTAAAAACATTTAATTAGAAGTAGTGATTATGTACACATTAGTTGTATTTGACTATTTTTCTGGACGACTGAATTCATTTCACCAATATTTAGTGCATAACTTGTTTGGTTTCTTATTGAAAATTTTGGTTGGCATAAATATAATAAAAAAGGAAGTAATCCTCCTATTGATTTTGTTTGGAATTAACACAAAATTCCCAACTTGTGAGAAACAAAAATAAAGAAAACACACGCCAAAGAAAAATAATCACACGCACAATACAGTATTTATGTGGTTCGGCAATTTGCCTACGTCCACGGAATTGCAGGAATTTCACTATATATCAGAGAAAAAATACAAAGTGCGACAAAAGTTTTTCACTCTCTCAAAAACAACAACAAAATCCCTAATCACCAAAACAACGTTTTTTTCTATATCTTGCGCACAAAATTCACAATGGGCTACAAAATGGGCAAAAAAATGGCTTGGGCCGATAGGCCCAAGCCTCCGCTCCATGGACTAAGCCTCAGAAAATCTTCCATTAAAAACCACACAACATTATTTGGGTCGGGTTGTCAACCGGATCAAACACAACTAGATTTCACAAAGCCCAACAGATTTGAGCAATTCCATGTACTAGCCAGAGAATGTTGACAGTTTCATAGATGGTTGGGCTATCTGATACTTATTTTTGCTTTTCTGCAGAGTCTCCCAGTCTCTTAAACCTTTTCCTATCCATTGCCCACGCTATATTTGTGAAGGGAAATCTAACAAACTTTGAGGTTAAGGCTTCTTTTGGCATGGAGGCTTCAGAGCTTTATCCAAAGGTGAAATACACCACTATGGATGAATACTTGGATCAGTTTGTCTAAAACTTGGAAAATTCCCTTGTGGCAATGTGTTTACTATCTTACAAATTACAATGTACAATAAAAATAAAGAGAAATATTTATTGCACACACTCACTTACACACATAATGTAGTGTCTGAAATAGACATTGCTCAAAAATAAAATCTATGTTGTGTATGTGGCATTTGTTACTTGTTAGGTATGCCCTTGTTTGTGTTATGTAAACCCTTGGATTGGGTCCTGAATTTGTAACTTTGTTTTCAGGTCAATACGTTAGTCAAATTGTGCTTCTTGTAATGAAAATTTTAAAAATCATTGTTATGAGATTCTTTGTTGTAGAACATGTTAAGTACTCGGTGTCTCAAATCAGATACTCTTTTGCTTTTGCTAATGGAGGGCCATAAGAAATTCATCCAAACCCGATGTTAGCTAATAAATTGTGCATCGTGGGACTTGTGGTTATGAACTGTGCATCAATTAAACTAAATATTTAGAGCCAGCCAAGTATTGCAAAATAAGGTCTCTTGATAGGCTAGCAATTTGCTTACAATGATAAAAGGATTTTTGTTGCTCACTTGATATCTTTTAAAATTTTTTAAAATTACACTTTGCAATCAAACATGAACTTCTCTTAAATTTAATAATAAAAAAACGAATTTATAAGTTTATTTTATTGATTTACAAAAACTCAAAAAAAAAAAAATCCAATCATATTTTTGGGAGATTTGGTTGCATCTGTTGGTGTGTGTGTTAAAAACACTTGACCATATTTTTAATCATATACTGCTATTGTGATAAAATTTTAGTGGCTTTGAAACCCTTCACTACCTAAAAAAAAAAAGACAAGGAAAAATTGGATCCACGGCTCTTAAATTTGACATGAGTAAGACCTATAATATTGAGTGGAATTTTTTGGAAAAACTTACAGAAAAATTGGGATTTGATGAGAAATGGGTTTCCCTTATTAGCATGTGCATAAGGTTGGTTTCTTTCTTAGTTTTGGTAAATAGTGAACCCCATGGTTTATTCCAGCCTAATAGAGGTCTTCAAAAAGGAGATCCTCTATCCCCTTATTTGTTTCTTTTACATGCAGAAGGCCACAGGTTGAAAAGAATGGTTTAATAAGAGGCGTATCCCTTTGCAAAGATGGTCCCAAAGTCTCACACTTATTCTTTGCAGATGACAGCCTCCTATTTTGCCAAGCAAATGACCATGATAACCAAGCCATGCTGGAAATCCTTGAGAAATATGAACATGTGTCAAGGCAACAAATCAATCGAAATAAAATTCAAATTTTTTTTCAGCTCTAGCTAACACATCAAGACCAATGCAAGAACACATCACAGATTTGCTAGGGGTTTTGGTTGTAGCACATTATGAAAAATACTTGGGACTTCCATCCTTTGTTGGATGAGCATAAAAACAAAGCTTTATCTACATTCAGGAAAGAATTTGGAAAAATCAAAAATTCCAAAGTTGGAAGGAAAAGCTATTGTCCCAAGCCAAAAGGGAAATCTTGATTAAGGTGGTGATCCAATCCATGCCAACCTTCACAATGAATTGTTTTAAACTCCCAAAGTGTCTTTATAAGGATATTGAATCCATAATCAAGAAGTTTTGGTGGGGATATAAGGGTGAGGCTCGCAAAATTCATTGGGTGGGATGGAAGAAATTGTGTTTACCAAAGATTCAAGGTGGATTGGGATTTAAAGACTTAGAACAATTCAATCTTGCTCTTCTTGGAAAGCAGGTATGGAGGGTCATCCATAATACCAATTCCCTTTTTTTAAGGTCTTCAAAGCCAAATATTTCCCAAATTGTTCTATTTTGGATGAGGAGGTAAAGACACATGGCTCGTATGCTTGGCAAAGCATTTTAAAAGCAAGAAGTATTGTTTGTCAAAGAGCTTCTTGGCGAATTGGTAATGGAGAAAGGGTCCCTTATCAGGGGAGATAATTGGCTTCCGGATCCATATTGCAGGCAAGTAATATCCCCTCCAAAAGATTTCCCCAACAATATTCATTTGGTAACGCTATTGCAAATTCAATCTCCCTGGCATCGCAACTTGAATCCTTTTCTTTCTCCCATGTACGTAGGTTGGGAAACGCTGTGGCTGATAAGTTAACCAAGTTAGCTAAAAAGTTTGATACTGCACATGTTTGGGTGGAGGATACTCCTATTGAGGTTAATCCTTTTGTATTGGTCGACTGTAGTTTTGCAGGAGTTTCAATAAATTTTTGGTCTGGGTTCTCAAAAAAAAAAAATATATATATATATATATATATATATACTGCTATTGTGGCCTTTTTCTTTTCTTTTCTTTTCTTTTTTTATATTTTAGGTAAGAGGCCTAGATGAAGTATCAATCCTATCAATCAATCAATATATATATAAAAGCAGAGACCTCATACAATAGTGTATGAAATCTTGCCAAGTGGCGCTCTAACTTTGCATTTAGCTTTTTTTTACCTCTTTTATTAAGTTTTTCTATATTAATATGTGCTATGATGGTCCTAAACATTTTCACCATTTAGATTTCTATTAAAAAGTGAGAATACACAATTTGATCGATTCGCCAATATTTCATACTTTTTTTTCTTTTTTG
The DNA here is from genome assembly GCA_032878915.1 of Castanopsis chinensis. NCBI lineage: Eukaryota > Viridiplantae > Streptophyta > Magnoliopsida > Fagales > Fagaceae > Castanopsis > Castanopsis chinensis. Next base: position 3,160,752 of record JAVQMG010000122.1, on the reverse strand, counting down.
ATGAAGTTTCATACTTTTCTCACAAACCATAATTTTGAGAAAAGTTTGTGTTCTAGAAATTCTTAGCACAATCCTTCAAACAGTCTCATTATTTTTTCAAAGAAGACCTTTCTTTTGAGAAATTGTTTAAACGCAATCCCTCTATGTACAACTCTCTCTTCTTCCCTTTCCCTTCCCCTTACTTTTTCCTCCCTTCTTTCCTTTTCATCTCCCTTACAACCAAATAGGATATTAGTTTCCAAATGCAGCTAATAAAAAAAGTGTTTTAAGGATATTAATAAAAAGAGTTTGAATTTGGTAAGAATGAGGTGTAAAATTCATGTTTTACACCATCCAATAAGAGATGTTACATCAACTTTTTACTTATAACGCAGTACATAATACCACACTGAATAACATCTTAATAAACTCCCAATTTGGTTGAATTTTCAGATGAGCATTATAATTGATTGAGTGTGCTTGTTCTTATTATTTAATACAATATAAGATGATGTGGCATGTTGGAATTGGATGGTGTAAAATTTGGGTTTTAAACCACATCCTTATAGAATTTAGTCTTTAATAAAAATATGTAAAAACATGTTTAATTACCGTTTTAGTCTTTAACACTTGTACTATGTATCAAAATGGTTTTTAACATCTTAAACATGTCAAAGATTAATATCAAAATAATATTAAGCGGTACATGCAAAGAATTGATGTATCTAAGATTAATATCAAAATAATATTTTTAAACCATCTAAGCTATCCTTTGAATTATCACATGTCCTTATTTAGAAAATAAAACAAAATATTTGAAAATATATTAATTGCATCTCCATAAATAAATGAGATGTCATTTTATTAGAAGAAATTGTAAATTTCTTTTCTTTTCCTTTGCTTTCTTGGCAACCAAATGAGGTCTAAGTCTTGACTTTTTAGTTAAAGTTCTCATGAACATCATCTAAAAAAAACCTATTTACCTAATTTTAAAATGAAAATTTTAAAAAAACAAAAAACAAAATTAGGTATACAATGTGAAATTCCATAGTCTCCTATTATATCAAATGAGTGTTTAATTTTTCTCGCAAAGTATTGAATGGTAAAGCTTCTAGGCCATAGTCTCAATTACAACTCTCAATCATGTTGGACTTGGATGACACCAATCAACAACGTATTATTATGAGATGCAGAAAAAATTTGGTGTGTACACAACTTTTAGTGTGGATGGGAAGAAATTTCATAATATTCTAATTGGTTAGGTTAGTAAGGGACATATTCCAATTTAATGAATTTAGAATTTTTTATACAAGTAATAATCAAGGAAACTTTCACCTAAAATAAGTCGGACTTTTGGCAAGAGAGAAAATTGATGTCTAGAAAAATCAAGCTAAGGCTGACAAAAATGGAATAGGTAATGAATATAATTAGTGTCATGTCAACAAGGTAAGAAATCAATTTCCTAATTATTTTTCTATTTTGTGTTTAAAAATTGATACATTCATTTAATAAAAGTAGTGTGTAACTCTGTACATATGCACATGTACATTTAAAAACAATTACAATTATATATATATATATATATATGATTTAGAATTTAATTGGATCTAGACTCTTTTGTTTTTATATGAAATAATTCACTTGTTACAAAAATTAAAATATTAGAGGGAATACATGGTGTAAAATTGAACTCCAATTAAAATTCAATTTAGAATCTAATTGAATTTAGATTCTTTGATTTTTGCACCTAATAATTCATTTGACACACAAATTTAAAAATTAGATGTGACACGTGGCGCAAAATTAGACTCCAATTTAGAATCTAATTAAATTTTCTCTTAGTTTTGGCTATATATATGTATGTATGTATGTATGTATGTATAGCAACCTACCATCAATCTATTTAAAAATTGCATGTTGTTCATGAAATCACAATCCCATATATGACCCTTTTTTAGGAGCCACTATTTCATCAAAAAACTATCTCATAAATAAATAAATAAATTAGTATATTGAAATGTGTTTGGAATGGTGAGTCCATCGGTATTTGGAATCAATGTTTTTTTTTAAAAAAAAAAACCTTAAATTGGACACGTGACACAAAATTAGACAACAATTGGAATCTTGTTAAGACATATGTGTTTCATTTATTTAGAACATATGTCATTCTTTTATGTAATTGGCTTATCCTTTGACAAAACGCACTTAGCTTGTAATTGGGTAGATGTAGGATGATTTTAATACTTCAAGAAACAAGGTTTCAAGATCAAGTGTTAAAGCCATTCAAGTATGTCCAAGATTCAAGCTGAGAAGTGCCAGTCATTAAAGCTCGACAGCTTCATCTATCGAGCTTTAAAGAAGCTGTTCAACCCCGAGGCTCGACAGTTGCTCGACAGCACCTCGACACCTCTAGCTATCGAGATTTATGAAAAACAGATTTTGAAATTCTGTTTTGATTCCAATCTGTGGATGTGTCTTTAGGCTTTCTTTTCTTCTAACCCTAAACATATAAAAGGATTATTTTAAAGGCCGAAAAAGTGGACACAAGTTGCACAAGCATTGAAAAATCCTTCTTCAAGAAAGTTATGACTTAAGACAAAAGTTCTGGTCTAGTTCATCTCTTTTGTGAAGAAGTTACTGTGTCTTTGCACCATAGGGTTTTGTAACCAAGCATCTTCTTGATCTTTATCATGTGGATGAATTGAAGAATTTTGCAGCCAACAACTTTCTCTAGTTGGTGATTGAAGTCGCGTACTGGGATCCGTGCAATTGGTTAGTCACGTATTGAAAGCCGTACATCAAAAGGAGAAATTGTCACTACAGAACAAGTCCAATTGGGTATTGGGGTAAGGGTTCAACTGTAGGTTGGTATAAGGTACTGGAATTCCTTTACTTGTAACCGCTTGTTGTGATAATAGTGAAATTTAGGGAGTGGTGACCTTAAAATCACCTAGTGGGATTTTTGCTGGGTAGGTTTTTCCCATTCAAAAACAAATCACCGAGTCATTTAATTTCCGCTGCATACTTAGTTTAATTGGTGATTTGTTTGTACTACCACACGCTTTGCATGTTAATTTGATTAATTAATAACTTGGCTAATTAATCAACTCAATACATCACTAGGGGTCAATACGTTTTTGGCCTATCAAATCTAATTTAGAATTTAATTGGATTTTCTTTCAGTTTTGGCTTTAATTATGTATATAGACTGGTTATTGGCCTATGCGTTGCACGATTTTTTTTGGTATGATCTTTTTTGGTAAATATTATGACTGGAGAAGATTTTTTTGGGAAAACCACTTCTTTCATTTTTATGTAATGATTTTAAAAAATACAATGAAGGGCTTTATGATCAATTTTGTTAATTTTATGAAATACATTTATATAAAATAAAACTCATAAAATGTATAAGATATACGTAAAATTATAATTCACGACTACGCATGAAAGTTATTGTATTTTTTTAAATTTCTATTAGCTAGATCACATTTCTTAAATAATCTGAACAACCATTTCATCACCCCGTTATACACGTAATAATTGGAATGTTGTTAGTTAGTACATGATTGCTTGATAAACAATATTGAGTAAAAATTATTTTAATTCTATTTAAGGAATTTTTTGTGAAATTTTCATTTTCATGTCCATTTTTTTAATCTAATAGATTTAATTTTTCACGTTAGTTTAATTGAATAGTATTGTGTTTATAATTTTTTTTTTCTTAACTACAATTGATAATTTACAAAATGAGTAAACAACTTATTGAGTATTGCAAAAGATACAAATATGAACATTAACATGAGCATGAACATGAAAGGAGATTTCTATTCATTTTCTTGAGGAAAAAATTTACTTAGAGAAAATTTCAAACTTTATTAGGTAAAGAAGAATCAAAGTTATAGATAGCAAAATTAATAAACCAAAAAGTTTAGGAGCCTAAGAGGAGCCATTATACATTTGAAACAATCCAAAATACTCAAGGACTAAAAAAAAAAAAAAAAAAACACCATCCACTCCACACTTCCATCGCAACTGCTTTAGCTCAAGGAAAACAATATATATCTCTATATCTTTTTTTTTTATTTAGAAATAATTACAATATGTTGCTAACCCCGCAACTTGTACCTTTTTTCCCAGACTCTCGCAATTTGAACATTTTCTCCCTTAAACCCAGACACTTTGTGTATGGGGAGGTGCCAATTCACCTACATGACCCTCAACACACACACACACACACATATATACATATATATATATATATATATCATTTAATAAATATAAAACTTCTTTTTAAAAAAATTAATATGTTTATCATAATTAAGGAAAATCCTAATGGGTACTTCAGTTGAGCATATTTGAAAAAAGACATATACATACCACAAATGGTAAAGGGGAAAGAAAAAGTTACTAATGCCTTTTAATATGGTTAATTGTTTTGCCTCAATCAGTCCAAACAATATGCTGCTTATTCATACCACAACCGCAAATGACAATGCAACATTAGCCATTTGTAATTGCTAATCTGAAAGTACAGATTTCTTTAATAGCTCTACCTTCATTTCTTTTGGCTAATATGTCTTTACTGAATCAAAACCAAACCACAAAAATAATATAAAAATCACCAAATTAGAGTTTAAAATTATAATTAAATTTCTAAAAGAAATCTAGGCACATTTGCACAAAAATTCCATGTAACTAAGTCACACTTAGGAATATTGGATCCTTTTTCCTTTGTATAAATAGGGGGGTCCTAATGGGATGAGGGGACTAACAATTTTCTCTCCAAAACATTTATTGTAGGAACACAAAAGTTTTACATTGTAGACTTTTCCCAATTAAGGAACATGACTTGCCAACTAAACAAACTAGAGTTTTTAGTACTTACAGCAATTTCACAACATCAAGAACAAACCCCAGTGTATACAATGTCAAATTCCATAGTCTCCTATTAAATCGAATGAGTGTTTAATTTTTCTCGCAAAGTATTGAATAGTAAAGCTTCTAGGCCATAGTCTCAATTACAACTCTAACATGCATAACACCTATCAACAACGTATCATTATAAGATGTAGAAACAATTTGGAGTATATACAACGTTTAGTGTGGATGGAAAGAAATTTCATACTATTCCAATTGGTTAGGTTAGTAAGGGACCTATTCCAATTTAATGATTCTAGAATTTTGTATATAAGTAATAATCAAGGAAACTTCCACCTAAATTAAATAAGTTGGACTTTTGGCAAGAAAGAAAATTAATGTTTAGACAAATCAATCTAAGGCCGACCAAAATGGACTAGGTAATGAATATAATTAGGGTCATGTCAACAAGGTGAGAAATCAATTTCCTAATCATTTTTCTATTTTGTGTTTAAAAATTGATACATTCATTTAATAAAAGTAGTGTGAAGGGAAATCTGTGAACACAACACAAATATATGAGAGAGCTGGACATACTTTTATTTTATAGTATTAAATATGTGAACAGAACACAAATTATTTGATTTTCACTGTCATGTTACTCTTTTGCATTTATTTTTGGTTTCATGATTTAAAAAATAATAATCTTACCTTTTTTTTAGGGTGAAAAATTAATCTTACCTTGAGAAGTCTATAAATATGTAGTGAAATAACAGTTATAAATTGCACACACATAATCATTATAATTATTTAGTTCAAAGAATGAGTAAAAAAAAAATTTGGAGGAATATTGTAGAATAAAAGTTATTACAAAATGTCTCTCTCTCAAAGACCTCATGCGAGAGTGCATGAGATACTGCCAAGTGGCACTCTAATTTTGCATTTAGCCTTTTTTTTACCTCTTTCATTAATTTTTTTTTTATTGTTACCCAAAAGTTCACATTATCTTATTTTACTGTTACCTCATTAATTGCCTAAGCTTACACCACACCTTTCACAATTCTTCATGTCTTTTAGCATACCTACTCTTTTAGTATTTTTTTTCTTTTTAAAGTAAGGGCTAATAGTAATAACTAACGAGATAAGACTCTAGAGAGAGATAGAGAGACACAAAAATGGTATAAATTGTTAAATAAAAGGCACTATTTCACAATATATTACCTGAATAAAAGACCTGAGACTAGCAAAACATTTGAAAGAGAGAGAAAGAGGAATCTAAGGGTCACCACCTCCATTATACTGGCCTTCCACCACCATCAAGACATAGAACCCCTACGAGTAATCTTTTTTTCTTTTTAAATTAGGGGCTTAAATATGATTTAGGTTCTGTAATTTAGTTAGTTAGTTTTTGTTTTGGGTATATAAGTAGAGGGAATATTTGGTGCGCAATGTAAAGTCATATTCTACCATGGTTTAATTTTAAATCATTTATAAGACACATGCATACATATTTGCCCAAACTATGTCTTATTGTCTCACTATCGATGAGTGAAAGATAGTTAGAGAGTTGGGTATACTTTTATTTCATAGTATGAAATATGTGAACACAACTGAAAATTAGTTTATTTCATGGTCCCGTTACTTTTTTGCATTTATTTTTGGTTTCATGATTTAAAAAAATAATAATAATCTTACCTTAAGGAGACTACACATATGCAGTGAAGCTACTAAACCAATTTTTAATATTTCAAAATGTATATGTTTCTTTACTCTAATTTAGTTTACTTTTTCTTTATAATTTATGTACAACATTATTCAAAACTATTTTATTATATAAAATATCACAAAATTATTCATGCATCGCACGGGCAACTTACTAGTTTATTACAGACGTGTATCTCGCCTAGTAACTGGGAAATTATTGTGTACTCCCGAAGGGAGTACCATAAATGTGTACTCCCTCCTCTCACATGATTGGTAGGTCCCAGTAATTATATTCATGGTGGGACCCACCATTCATGTGAAAGGAGTGAGTACGCATTTATGGTACTCTAGGAGTACCTAATAATTTTCCCTAGTAAGTTGCCTTATCTTGTTGCTTATCATTTATAGATGTTTGTGACCATTGGATTTTTCATTTTTGGAACCCTTGGTGTGAACTTGTTTTTAATACCTTTCATTTTGAAAATCCAACAAGAATATCATTGAAGAAAGAGAAAAATATGTGGCAAAAGAAAAACACTTTCAAGTGAAGAAAAGAACAGTACCTAGTGTTCTAATTGTGATAACAATAATTGAATTTATGGGAAAGTATTATAGTGGTGTGTTAAATAAGTCATTGACTTGTTCAGATAATTAATAATCAATAATAGGTTAGGAAAGTTAGGGTGGGTTTGGATTGCGCTAAACGCAGACAACATTATTGTGCACGCACTTTTCAGTAATTTTTTATTAAAAATGAGTCCCGTAGTACTATTCACATATTTAAAAATTATTTTGCTACAGTGTTTTCAGTTTTCAGCTGTATCCAAACGGACCCTTAATCTCCAATGGGCTGAATTTTTTTTTTTTTTTGAGAATCAATGGGCTGAACTAAATAGTCATAGACAGCTACAAAAGCTCAAGAAAGGAAAGAAAAGAGAAAAATAAAAGGCACAAGGTGAAATTGATTTCGATCCACATGCGCAATAGGACAAGACACATACTTAAGGCTCATGTCTATACAAAGCCCCATATTTTAAGATATCAAAATAGGTTCACAATAATTTATAAACTATATAATGCTCAATGTGGGACGGTGCCGTGATGGTTCGTTGGAACTTCAGCTATATAAGAAGACAATCAATATACAAGAGCCCATAGCTGACCATGTTCAACACTATCACGATGAGATCAAAAATTGTATTGTATGACATCTTCAAAATGATTTTATATAAAAATTTAAGAGTAATGTTTATTCCGCACATGCTCTTACACACACTCAAAAAAAAAAAACTAAAACTGTGACTTGATTTTATTTATTTATTCTAATGTGCATTAATTTTTGTAACAACTGCGTGTAACAAAATTAACCCAAATTTTAACGGAATGAAACCCTTTCTTGAGATTCATAAAAAATTTTAAAATAAATAAAAATGAAGAGAAGACTATTGGGTTGTTCTAAAAGTAATAAACAAATGAAAAGAAGAAGCCCCTGTGACTATGAGCCCTCTTGCATATTGCATGATGAAATATCATAACAAACCTATAACTAATAGAATTAAGGAATCAATGTTGTCTTTAAAAAATAGTTGAAGGAGTCAGACAAAGACGTTTCTGTATACGTAATTGTATTTAAGGAGCTCTGACTGACTTTCTTTGAAACTGAAAACTACCCTAAAGATAGTCCAACTCTCTTCTACGCTTAAACCCTATTAATCCATTTAGTTTGAAATTATCTCTAAATGGCTCAAAAAAGCAAGATTTTGATAATTGGAGGGACTAGATACATTGGAAAATACATAGTGGAGGAAAATGCGAAGGCTAGGCACCCTACTTTTGCATTGGTCAGAGAAAACACAACTTCTAATCCTGAAAAGTCTAAACTCATTGAGAGCTTTAAGAGCACTAGAGTGACAATTCTCCATGTTTGTACAAACTCTAGTTCTCCACATTGTCGGTGTGTTTTTAATACTTTGGATTAGTATATTGATCTTGAAAGTCATGTGATCATTTCACAGGGAGACATATTCCATCATGAAAGCTTGGTGAAGGCAATCAAGCAAGTTGATGTAGTGATCTCTGCACTTGGATCACTATCCTCACATGTGATGTTAGTATTGCACAATTTGAGCATGGTACCATTAAATGTGAGAAAAAAATAAGAGAACCGCCAAATGTGACAAAAGTACAGTCATATGTGATATTAGTATTGCACAATGTGAGGATGATACCATCAAATGTGAGAAAAAAAAATAAAGGAACCACGGAACGTGACAAAAGTACAGTCACATGTAATATTGGTACTGTACAATGTGAGGATGGTACCATCGAATGTGAGAAAAAATAAAGGAATCACCGAATGTGACAAAGTACTATCATATGTTATGTTAGTACCGTTTTGGTAACCTAGTATAGTAGTCTACTAGTGGGTATCATACCCCCTAAAAAAAGGGGGGGTACAATAGAATTACCTATAAACCGAAGCCTCTAACTTTTGGTTGACATCTCCACAATTTTATACATCAGCATTATTTAAATAAATAAAAACAAAAATTATGATAGGACTAAAAAAAAAAAAAAAAAAAAAAAAAAAAAAAAAAAAAAAAAAAAAAAACAAAGAAAAAAAGAGACTCACTTTGAAAATAGAACAAAAAAAAAAAAAAAAAAAAAACTCATCTTAGATTAAGAGAGAGAGAGAGAGAGAGAGACTTACGTAACAAAAAAAAAAAAGAGAAGGACTCCTGTTAGGAGTCTCTTTTCTCTCCTCAAAACCATAGCAATTACCACCTCCAAACCGTAAACATAACTTCATTTTAGGATTTTTTTTTTTTTTTGAAAAATATAGACTAACCTAAAAATAAAAAATAATATTTAAAAATTAAAAAAAAAAAAAAAAAACCGCAAGCAATCTTATTCAACTTTCTTCTTTGATTAATGAATTTTATGTCAAATTTTTTAATATTGTTATTATTAATAAAATTTCAATTCAACATATGTGAATATTTGTTTCTATTTTTATTAATGAATTTTATCTTTTATGTCGAATTATTTATATGCTTTCATATGTGCCTGAGATTTTCTTTCTATCTTATTCTTTTGTTATGTTTAGAATTGATTTTCTTTTTAGTATTTGGGTTAATCTCCATATTTATATTGACATTGTTTTCATGGGTTTGGTTTTTTAGTTGAAATTTCTACTTTTTTTTTTATTGTACATAGCAGATAAAACATCTCTATTTTTTTGGAGAAAAATCAAAGTTACAACCTACGTCTTCCAGTCTAAGGAATGATTAATTTTTATTTAGTAAGTTATATATAAATTTGTTGAATTTGTTTGGTTTTGAAGTAAAATTTGGGGATTCTATAAATGCTTTTTATTTAGGTTCATGTAATTTTTTGTTTTCTTATTAAAAGTTATTATTTTTGGTTGATTAATTATTTGTTTGGATTAATTCCAATTAATTATTTGTTAATTTGGATTCAACTTAAAAGATAATGGAATTAGGTATTATAATTTTGATATTGTTCCATATTTTGAATTTTCTATATTGTTATTACTGCGAGAAAGTCATATTGCTACTCAAATTTGAAACTTAGTATGTCTTCCACATATCATGATCTTTGTTTATATATTTGCAGTTTATATTAGTCTTGAATGTGTGTGTATATACAACTATTGGGATTTTTTCTTTATTAATTTAAGAATTATAAATTGCTTTGTAAGCTTTGGTAACTATGCATCTGCAACTCAATAACGTTAAGTGCTAAACAACACTTCTAAACCATGGAAAAGTATAGAAGTTAAATATATATATATATTTTTTTTTAAATACTAACTAGCAAAATGTCTATTTACTCATTGTTGGATTTTTTTTTTCTGAGTTAATAGCTTTTCTGTATATCGCACGGGTTAGCGACTAGTTATTATTATTGTTGTTATTGTCGTTTAAAAGAATAAAGTATTTTTTTTCCTTTAAAATAGAACAAAAGAATTATTATTAATATTTTTTTAATGTGAGAACGATATTAATTATTTACTATATAAGAATATTTCATGATTGATTTCACAAAACTAATTGACAGTATTTATACATAATTAAATAATAATAAAAAAGTGTCGAGATCAGTAATCGTATTGATTGTAACATTGTTTTTATTATTATTGGAAATGTTGAATTCTATGGTGAATATTTAGGCTTTACTATTAGACATGAACTTCTCTTAATTATTTTTTTTAAATGTATAGAAATAATTCTTGAAATCATAAGAATCAAGCTTTTTAAGTTTATTTTATTGATTTACAAGAAACAAAGATCAATAACTATGTTATCAATTAAATATTTAAATTCAAATTTTTGTATTACTAAATTATGCATAAAAAATAAATTTATGGATTTAATAGTAAATAATATCCTATTTGAACAAAATTTGACATGCATGTTTTTTTTTTTTTTAAGGAAAAAAATGGTTAGAAAGGGGGGGCGACCGATGTGACTTTCCTACTTCGGCATAACTATAGTAGCATCCTAACCGCTCCCGAGCAATACCTCGTACTCTCGGTTATAAGTTATGTTGACTGTTTGGGATGGAGAATGGATATAAGCAACACCAACACACAACTAGTTGTTAATGCTAGAACCCTAGTCCTGAGACTTGTTGGCCTGGTTTCTCACAAACTAGGCCTCCCAAATGTTGGTATTTGACATGCATGTTAATTAAGGACATAAAAACCATGCAATCCAACAATTGGATTTTCAAAATATGTAGCTATATTAATTTTTTAGTGAAAATTTGTAAACTTTGTCCATATACAAAGTTACAAACAACCCCCCTCCAACTCCCAAAAAAAAAAAAAAAAAAAAAATCCAATCATACTCTTGGCGATTTGCTTACATGACTAAGGCCTATTGGTGTGTGTATAATCCTACATTGATTAGGAGTGTGCTCATATGTGAGTTGATATACAATTCTGGGTTTCATTTGGTATCTTATGGTACAAGGTCTAGATGAAGTGTTGGTCTTATCTATTTCATATGCATGTCTCGTCCTGTCTAGTTGCTCGTCATTCTTGGGCTTTTATATCTAGTTTGCTTGTCAATCTTGGCTTTTATAACTGATTCTGATTGTTGGATTTTTGACACTATTGGCGTCTAGTTTTTTGTAATCTTTATTACTAGATTTTGGTATTTTTTACTAAGTCAATGCCAATGGCTTGCCTAACTTAACACATCACCAGGCCATTTCTCTTGTCAGCTTCTTTTTCTCCATCAAATGGTTCTATTTGACCTTCTCTTCCACACAAATTGATTATCTCTCTCAAGTAAGAACAAATCATTTTAATTCTCCTTTTATCTTGAATGAAAATGCTTTATAGAAAAATGTTCTTGAATTTTGGTGTGTGGAATTGCGCCCAACATGAAGATCAATACTATAGTTTTATCTTGAAGCGCTATTCTATATAAATAAATAAAAATAATAATAATAATCCATTTTATTCGGAATTCTACTCTATGTAAAAAACAGCCTTCAAAAACAACACATTCACTTAATTCTATAGTTAGTGAGATTTTTCAAATTAAACTTGTTCTTTATTGTTAAAAACTAGTGCATTCACATAAATAAGTTCCAACAAAATCAAAATCTTGATAAAATGAATTGGCACTCTCCCCCTTATACAATGTTGTACACATTTGCTTAGTTTACAATTGAAGATTCACATTGCTATTGCTAGTACAATTTAAACTTAGAATTACCCTATTAGATCTACTACTATTTAAGAGTTATCTCTTGGGATCTTCATTTTTTTTTGGATTCAAAAATGCTCCTGCACTCCTATATTTAAATAAAAATAAAACTGAAAGACTATCTGATAAAAATACAACTCTAACTCCTAATAAAACATTACCTAAAAAATAAGATCACTCTCCTGTTGATTTTCAAGTTACTTTATCCACTTATAAATTCTAAATGCGTATTATTAATGAGAAAACGTGCAACCACCACGCACCCTTGGTACGATGGTCACTTCACAAAAATAAGTTTCTGTAGAGTATGAGAGACAAGGGTCGGAGTTCAAGTCTCTAGAAGGGAACTTCACATACATATACACTGAGATTATTCTAGAATAAAATTTCTATCTTATATCAAAAAATATATATTAATAAGCACATAAATGATAAGGTTCTGGGTTCAAGTTTCTAAGAATAAGCTTCACACATATATACACTTAAATTAGATTCTAGTAGAATTTCTATTTTGTATTAAAAAAATGAGAAAACCTATAAACCTTAAATTGGAATGAATGAAAAATTATTACACAAAAAAAAAAAAATTACTTAGTCTCTGAGACTCAAAATATAAATTAGAACAGTTGGAGCTCAGCACTTACGTTTGGAGGTTAGCACCAACGTCAGCACTTACGTTTGAACTTTTTCTGTTTTTCAATTGTAGAAGTCAATGCGAGTCTGGGATCCCTTGCATACTGCATGACGAAATATCGTATACAAAACCTTTTTAGAATTAACAAAGGAAATATAACTTCAAAAACAAAGGAATGAGAGTCTGTCTAAAAAATTTCATGAAAAAGTCAAACAAAGAGCCATTCATTTCACCCTTATTATATTGGGTTCGTGGTACACTGGTACGTACGCATCCATGGCCATGAGACCAAGTCAGATGCTGATTATGTATTTAAGGAACTCTGCTTTCCTTTGTTTGACACTTAGAAATACACTAACATAGTCTAACTCTCCGCTTTTCTTTAACCCATTAGCCCAATAATCATTTTAAATTATCTCCGAATGGCTCACAAAAGCAAGATTTTGATAATTGGAGGGACTGGAGACATTGGAAAATACATAGTAGAGGAAAGTGCGAAAGCTGGGCACCCCACTTTTGCATTGGTCAGAGAGAACACAGCTTCTAATCCTGAAAAGTCTAAACTCATTGAGAGCTTCAAGAGCTCTGGAGTGACACTTCTCCATGTATGTACAAAGTCTAGTTCTCCACACTTCCGTGTGTTTAATACTTCGGCGTAGTATAGTGATCTTGAAAGTCGTAATTTTTCACAGGGAGACATCTATCATCATGAGAGCTTGGTGAAGGCAATAAAGCAAGTCGATGTAGTTATCTCTGCAGTTGGAACACATCAGATAGCTGATCAGGTGAATATTATTGCTGCCATCAAAGAAGCTGGAAATATCAAGGCAAGGCACATATCTTTCCTCTAACTCTTTAATATTTTCCAGCATTTTTTTTCCTTCTTTTCTACAGTTGCCTATTTAGTTTTCAACAACCTTTGGCCTTTGTTATCAAATCGTCCTTTAAATTTAAAACGTTTTATTTAATCTCTTTACTTTCAAAATTGTTTCAAAAAGATACTAATCACCATAAAATAAATGAAAATTGAAGATGTGAGAAATGGAATTCATGTCATGTCATAAGCCCAACATCGTCAAAGCGACCTCTGTTTCATTAATTCATTTATTATTTCAGCAATTTACTTTTATCAAATGATGGTAATGACTTTTTTGAAACATGTTAAAGCAGAAAAGCAAAAGTTGATGACCAAATATGCAATTAAACTTCTTCTATTAGCTGTTTAGCTTATGATTGTTGAACTAAATGAGAAATCAAGAAACTTACATTATATACAATGAAATATTGGTGGGTTTCAGAGGTTCCTCCCGTCCGAGTTTGGAGTTGATGTGGATCGTGCCAAGGCAATCGATCCAATTAAACATCATCTCGGGGTCAAGGCTAGCATCCGAAGATCCATCGAGGCCGAAGGAATTCCATATACCTACGTTGTGTGCAATGGCTTTGCTGGGTACTTTTTGCCCAACTTCGGAATTGCATACACAGGTGGCACTTTCACACCTCCCCCACCTAGGGACAAAGTAGAAATAATTGGAGATGGAAACACCAAAGGTATTAATATAAATTCAATCATCTTTCTCTTTATACTTGTCAAGACTTTCTCATTTGCTTATATATGTGCGTGTGTGTGTGAAACTTTTACTAGATATAAGTCAACTAGATCAATTACTTTGGTTAAAGATGACCTAGTAATTGTTATAGTAATTGTTATTTACTATGTTAACAGTAATTTATTCCAAAGAAGAGGATATTGCGAATTATACCATAAAAGCAGTGGACGATCCAAGAACCTTGAACAAGATCCTTCATATTAGACCCCCAGCAAATATTTTGTCCTTCAATGAGATCGTTTCCCTATGGGAGAAGAAGATTGGCAAGACCCTTGAAAAAACTTATCTTCTGGAGGATCAACTTCTAAAGAAAATCCAAGGTTAGTAAGAACAATTTCACCTGCTGATTTATAGTGTTTTCTTATAGATCTAATTTGGTTTGGATCATATATCCCCTCCTCCCTTAGACGTGTGAGTTTTTTCAATCTAATTTGTTAGGATACACTTTGTTACCGCATTTGGAATTTGGATAATTATTAGGGGAGTTGTATTATATTCTTCATTTCTTAGTACCGTTAGTCAAACCAGCTGACTGTAACACCAAAGATTTGCATATTAGGGACAATACTAAAAAAATTTAATTAGAAGTGACTATGTACACGTTAGTTGTATTTGACTGTTTTTCTGCACCATTGACTTCATTTCATCAATATTTAGTGAATAACTTGTTTGGCCTCTTATTGAAAATTTTGGTTGGCATAAATCTATATCTATATATTACTAAAAGTTGGAGCATAGCGTTTAATGCTGCTACGTTCATGTTAAGCCACGTCAGCATCCACGTCATTATCGTTTTTCTTTCCATTTTCTTATAATTATTTTTAATTTTTTTTTATTTCATATTTATACTTCTCCAACCTTTCTCCCTCCCTTACCTTTTCATCTCCCCACTTCTTCTCCAACCTTTCTTCTTCCCTTACCTTCTCATCTCCCTACTACCCTCTACATTTATATCATTATTTATCTTTCCCTTCATCTTCCTCTATTTTTGTCTCTTCTTATTCACACCCCATTACCATAAATTTGTCACTATCTCTTTCATTCTATGTATAGTTTTCCCTTACAAAAAAAAAAAAAATCTCTCTCTCTCTCTCTCTCTCTCTCTATCACACACACACACACATACAATTTTTAGGTGGATTTTTATTTGTTATTTTTCTTGCTTCTTCGCTTTAGGTTGATACTTTTTTATATTCTTTAATCTACTTTAGGTTAATACGATTCAATTTTGTTTTTTTTAATTGTTGTGTTTTTCTTTCACTCTTTGATCGTTAAATTTTATCCTATTGCGTTATAAATGATTAAATATAGCATATAAAAATATAATATTATTCTATTACATAGCATGATTTGGATAATTTAATTTGGTAGTTATTGTAATTTGATAGCATGATTTTTATAGTGCTCAATTTAGATGTTAAATTATGAGACCTTAATCATTTTTGTATATTTTTTAATCATTTGTGGTGGACAAGGTATTCTTAATAATTGTATTAAAAGTACTCTATAATACCATTTATTTAGAGAAAAGCAAAGGTTGGCTAAACAAAAATTATTGGATGAGAAACAAATTTTATCTTTCGCAATTTACTTATTATTATTATTATTATTATTATTATTATGACAATGCATATATAGAAATTTAATTCTTAGATTTTACTAATAATTGTTTATTTCATAATCTGTTTTAGGTGGACGAAATTACAATTTCTGTAAAGAAAATAACCTTAGTAGATTATAAACAACAAATTGTTTTCCAAATTGGTCCCATTAATCATAGTTAAATTTTATTAACTTTTTTAGTTACTTTTTTCAGTGTTTTGGGTCATAGGCAGAAAAAATAAATTTGAGAAAGTTTGTTTAAAATTAAAAGAATAATTTCCAAATTTTATATTCTTTTTAATGAATCACAAAATGTTATAAATAACTTTATTAAAAAATAAATATTTTCGTTAACTTGCCATTTGAATTTTTGAGAAAAATTGTATTTTTTTTCATTTTAGTACAACAAAAATTATTAAATTTATGATTTATGATTGCTCCTATATTACATTTATGATTATTCTTATAATAAATAAAAATATAATTACAAAATACATTACTCGTTATTAAATTAGTTTAAATTGTATAAAAAAATTGAATAAAATCACCATAAAAATAACTATCATACGCAATGTGCAGGTTTGCGGCTAGTATAATTAAAAAGGAAGTAATCCTCCTATTGATTTGAGCAGTTCCATGTACTAGCCAGAGCATGTTGACAATTTCATAGATGGTTGGGCTATCTGATACTTATTTTTGCTTTTCTGCAGAGTCTCCTAGTCCTTTAAACCTCTTCCTATCCATTGCCCACGGTTTATTTGTGAAGGGAAATCTTATAAACTCTGAGGTTAAGGCTTCTTTTGGCGTGGAGGCTTCAGAGCTTTATCCAGAGGTGAAATACACCACTGTAGATGAATACTTGGACCAGTTTGTCTAAAACTTGGAACATTCCTTTGTGGCAATGTGTTTACTATCTTACAATGTACAATAAAAATAAAGGGAAATATCTATTGCACACACTCACTTACACACACACTGTAGTCTGTGAAATAGACATTGCTCAAAAATAATATCTATGTTGTGTATGTGGCATTTGTTACTTGTTAGTTATGCCCTTGTTTGTGTCATGTAAACCCTTGGATTGGTCCTTAATTTGTAAATTTGTTTCCTGGTGAATATGTTAGTCAAATTGTGCTTCTTGTGATGAAAATTTTAAAAATCCTTGTTGTGAGGTTCTTTGTTGTAGAACATGTGAAGTGCTCGGTGTCTCAAATCAGATACTCTTTTGCTTTTGCTAATGGAGGGCCATAAAAAATTCATCCGAACCCGATGTTAGCTAATAATTTGTGCATTGCGGGACTTGTGGTTATGAACTATGCATCAATTAAAGTAAATATTTAGAGCCAAGTATTGCAAGATAAGGTCTTTTGATAGGCTAGCAGTTTGCTTACTATGATAAAAAGGATTTTTGTTGTTCACTTGATATCTTGTAAAAAATTTTAAAATTACACTTTCCAATCAAACATGAATTTCTCTTAAATTTAATAATAAAAACAGAATTTATAAATTTATTTTACTGATTTACAAAAACTCAAAAAAAAAATCCAATCATATTTTTGGGAGATTTGGTTACATCTGTTGGTTTGTGTTAAAAACACTTGACCATATGTTTAATTATATACTGCTATTGTGGGCTTTTTATATATATATATTTTAGGTAAGAGGCCTAGATGAGATATAAGTCCTATTTATTACAGACGTGTGACTCGCCTAGCTAGTAACTTGCCCTATCTTGTTGCTTATCATTTATAAACGTTTGTGACCAATAAATTTTTCATTTTTGGATCCCTTGGTGTGAACTTGTTTTTAATACCTTTCCTTTTGTCATTCCAAAAAGAATATCATTGAAGCAAGAGAAAAATGTGGCAAAGAAAAATCACTCTAAAAAAGACATTCAGAAACAGCTTATTTAATTGAAACTGAGAACTTTTTGTTGAAAGTGTAAAAATTTAAAAAAAAAAAAAAAATCTAGCTGACAGGCCACAAACGCGTTGACCCCTTGTGATAATTTAGATTAATTAAATTAGCCCAGTTGTTAATTAATCAAATTAACAGATAATATCACGTGGCAGCACAAACAAATCACCAAACTAAGATATGCAGCGGAAAATAAATAACACGGTGATTTGTTCACGAATGGGGAAAACCCTAAGGCAAAAACCCCACCGGGTGATTTAAGGTCACCACTCCCGAAACTCCACTATTATCACAACAAGCAGTTACAAGTAAGGAATCCCAGTACCTCACCAACCTACAGTTGAACTCTTACCCCAATACCCGATTGGACTTGTTCTGTAGTGACAATTTCTCCAGTTTAATGCACGGCTCCCAGTACGTGACTAACCAATGTGATGCGCGGATCCCAGTACGCGGCTTACTCTTTTGCACGAATCCCAGTACGTGACTCACTCACCAACTTGAGGAAGAAGAATGTTGGCTGCAAAGTTCTTCAAATCATCAGAGATGAACTAGGGCATGAACTTTGTCTCACAGATCACAATTTGCATGAAAGAGGAGAAGCAACTTGTATCTTGTGAATTCTGCTTGTTGCTTGCTTTAACGGCCCTTAAAATAATCCTTTTATATGTCTAGGGTTAGGAGGAAAGAAGTCCCAAAGACACACACACGGATTGGACTTGAAACAGACCTGGAAATCTGTTTTCTTTAATTCTCGACAGATAGAGGTGTCGAGAGGTGTCGAGACAGCTGTCGAGGCTCGGGCTTAACAGCTTCTTTAAATCTCGATAGATGTATCTGTCGAGGTATCTATCGAGCTTTAAAATCCTGCACTTCCTTGCTTGTATCTTGGACAGACTTTGACGGCTTCAACACTTAATTTTGAACCACTGTTTCTTGAAGTGTTTAACACATCTTAGATCTACCCAATTACAAGTAAAATGCGTTTTGTCTAAGGATAAGCCAATTACATAAAATATCGACATATGTTCACAAGTTTGAACAACTACATATGTCCTAACAATCTCCCCCTTTGGCAATCCGTGACAAAACCACAACACACAAATGAAGATATGAGAGAAGTCATAAATCACTCAACTCATATTCACTTGATACATACAATAAAATCTATCCTAACACAAACTCTTGAAAAACTTTGCAAGAAGAGAGTTTATGGCAAGAAGACTTTGACAACCTGTATTTCTGAAACACTTGTAAACAAAACACATCAAGGCATCTTTTTGTAAAATAGAAATAATAGATTGCATACAAGTAAAGAAACATGTGTATAAAGACAGAAAAGAAACAACACATGTAGAGGTAGGTGAAAAAGAAAACATACATCATCATATAGAGAAAGAGAATAAGTACAATGTATGTAAGTACATGATCAATGTATCTCTAAAAGATAAGAAAAGAAAAAAATACATAGATCACCTCACTACATCCCTCAATCCACACTCCCCCTAACAAAAATGTCCTACGCTAACACTCCCCCTAAGTATGACTACTCTCATACAAAACTACTCCCCCTTTTTGTCACGAGTGACAAAGGGTAGAGTGTCAAGTAGACATCTCATCCGATGAGCTAGTATCTCCATCATCATCATCGTCGGAAGCATCATCATCATCGCCATCATCATCACCCTCGGTCTCAGTCGACACATGAGGTGGCGGAGGAGAAACCTCTGAGGCAAAGACGCCCATGGTCGCCTGTCGCCTGGCGATGCGACCAACACGGACATTCACCTGATACAACTCTGTGGAGAGAGTATCGAGGCGAGCATCCACGTGCTGTAGCTGCGCCATGATGTCTCCTAATGTGACGTCGCTAGAGGAGGAAGAAGCAGACGCACGAGCTGATCTGGAGGTAGTCGGACGGGTGGAAGGAGTGGCAGCATCCGGCTGTCGCGATCGGAACTGTGCCTCGCTACGTTTTACGGTAGCGGCGTCTATGGCAGACATGACATGGTAGTGATCGGACGAGGGGAAGGGAATGGAAAAACAACTCATGATCCTCGTGATAGCGGAAGGGAAAATGAGCTTATCACGGGTGGCCGTATCTCTATAGACATCTATGATAGAAAAGATGAAGTGAGAAGGAAAGTCTATAGAGAGATCCTCAAGGAGGGACAACAAGAATCGAGCTCGAGGCTCTGTGATCGAGTTGTAGTGAGAGTGTGGGTGCAAAACAAAAGTCATCACCATGTTAAGGAATCTAGGACCTTTAGCAAAAGGTCTACATGGTGTGTACATGTGATCTCCCCAAGAGGTAGGACGTTCACAGAACGCCGAGATCATCTCGTCTTTGGACACAGTCCAGAGACGCTCACAGCTAGGGTAATCGGGATGATCCACCCTAGGTACATGGAGAACCTCAGAGACTAGCTCTGGAGTGACACAGAAGCGCGTACCTCTAACGCAAGAATAGAAAGAAGGTACTGAAGAATCTATCCCGTGGATGTTGGAGTAAAACTCCTGAATCAACACGAGAGGAGATGTGACCGGGACGTCACACAGTGACTCCCAACCCCGAGTGTGAATGACATCAGGTAGGTCAGTGTCGGCAAAGTCTGCCAGGACGACGTGGCGTTCCGAATGAACACCGCGTTTAGAAAAGTTCTCCGAGAAGTCCTTATGGGCTTTCTCATCACGGAACCGGACAGAGATAGGGGTAGAGTCAGAAGAAGACTGTCCCTTAGAACGCAGAGGGTTCTGGGACGGAATGGACTTACGTTTAGGAGCCATAGACGCTACTAACGCAACCATAGAAGAGGGGGAAAGAAGAGACAAACAGAAAAGTCCCAAGCAAATCAATATTGATAGAATGAAATATTGAAATGAAAAGAACGTATGCATGAAAATGCACGAGCATGTGAAATGCAACTCAAAAACATTATGGGCTCAACCCAATCCAAACCTAACAGCACACAATAGATTTGCACACATCTAAATGCATGAAAATACAATTAGAATGCTAATGTGATGCAATGCATGTGGTTTTGAAGATTAAAACTAGAAAACCAACCCAAAAATTTCATGAAAACCCCAACAATTTTGAAAACTCCCAAAAAATTTTCAAAAACACAAACCTAGGGTTTTAAAACAATGCAATGCATGAAAATGAGGGATAAAATGCTTACCAAATGATGAAGAACACGAAGAATCACTTGAGAAAGCCTTGAGAGAGGTTTGGAGGGAGAGGGAAAAGATTTTGAGAGAGATCAGAGAGTTTTCGAGCAAGAGAGATCAGAGAGTTTTCGAGCGAGAGAGATCGAGAGAATGTCCTGAAAAATCGCGAAGGACTCTTTTATAGAGCATCAGTAATTCTCGACAGCTGTAGGTGTCGAGAGTTGTCGAGGTAGCTGTCGAGGGAAGCTATCGAGAAAAGCACGTGGACAGATGCAGCTATCGAGGTCAACTATCGAGGGAGAAGGAACAAGCAATTGGGAACCTCGATCGATCCAGAAGCTATCGAGGAGCTATCGAGCAAACAGAAAGTTTCTCGATCGATCCAGCTGCTGTCGAGGTATCTGTCGAGACTGCGATAAGAAAGAGCCTGAGGATCTCGACAGATAGCTATGTATCGAGAGGTATCGAGGAGGTGTCGAGATGCCTTTCAAAGCAGTTTTTCAAAAGAAGAAAAACACAGACATGAATGCAATCATGCATACAGCTTAACCAAAGATACAATCAACATATTAAGCTCTCAAAATCATCTCTCACAAGAAATATGATGCACATGTATCTCAAAACACGCACACACACACTAAACAAGTCTAACCAATTTTATGTTTCAAAAACAAGTTATGACAGTTTAGTTATAATACATTAACGCATGTAAACCTTGTGATGGCCAAATCACATTGTACCTGCAAATGTATCAAGAATTGCAAAGAGTATTGCGTGTTGTGTGTGAAAACATCGCAAGATTGCATAAGTGTCTCAATGTCATGACGATTTGAGATATGAGAAAATCACTTTAACTCACACACAATCATAACTGTTTGATGGGGACTATCACCTTTGAGGTACATCCTATAACTCCCACATCTCCTAGAAAACAC
This sequence comes from Castanopsis chinensis, assembly GCA_032878915.1. Classification (NCBI taxonomy): domain Eukaryota; kingdom Viridiplantae; phylum Streptophyta; class Magnoliopsida; order Fagales; family Fagaceae; genus Castanopsis; species Castanopsis chinensis. The sequence goes on along the minus strand of JAVQMG010000122.1, from coordinate 3,138,602 downwards.
GCTTGCAACCATATTTTAAAGCATTTTTAATCTTTTTGCTTTTTATTTCTTTGCATATTTTCTTTTAACAAGCATATCATGCATGGGCATACAAGAGAAAGAAAAGAAATACCCAATGATGTTAAGCTTTTGACACTGCACTTTTGCTATGCCGAAGCATACAGGTGTCTTATGACATTGCACTTTTGCTATGCCGAAGCATACAGATGTCATATTATGATTGGCGAGTAACAGTGGTGAGATGGTTATTTATGCCTTTCTCTTAGGATTTTCTAGTTCAACCCGTCAAAAGAGTGATACGAGTATTAAGAAGAAGAGATTACTTAACCTTACTCATCACAAACAAAGAGCTACAAAGCTCACTCGCTTAGTTGTGCAAAAAGAGTGCTCATCTAAGCTATAGATGATACAAAGTTTGGAAAACTCTGTTTCAATGGTCATTCCAAAAGTTTGCATGAACTAATGCACACAAACACACACTGTTTTTGTATTTTTCATTTTTCAATTTTTTTTTTATTTTTATCAAGGAAGCAAAAAATAAAACACAAAACTGAAAACACACAAACAAAAACATGTTAAAGAAAGCAAAAACAATGCATAAAACTAGACTGACTCAAAACAGTAAAGAAACACACAAGTAATGCAACACATGAAAACAGAGAAAGAAGAAGAAGTGACTGAAATCACTTAGATCCCTTTGGCTTCCACACCTTGGAAGATCCTTTCCTATTGGTCGACTCTTGAACCGGTAAAGAGGGAGAAGAATATGAACCGTTCAAGTTCGAAAGGAACATAAGAGCTTTTAGAATGTCTCCAAGAGGAGCGAGAGAAGACTGAAGCTGATTCTGGCTCCCAGATGCTATTTCGCCATTGCTCTGTTGAGTGGCAAGCCACTTGTAGCAATTTGGTCGAGTGTGACCGGCGAGACCACAATGATAACAGAGATGTGGCTTCTTCTGTTTGGCCTTTTGAGAGATAGCCCTCTTATTCCTAGGGTTTCTAGATTCCCTTTTCTCAATTTTAGGGGGTGCTCCTAGGATGGACTTTTCTTTGTCTACATTCTCACTAGCTAAATCAGTTTTAACATTATTTTCCTCAGTTTTAATGTTATTAGCCGGTGGAACAAAAACAGTAGTACTAGCAGAAGGAGTATTAGAGATAGAGAATTCATACCCCAATCCAGTACGATCCGAAGAAGATCTCTGAGCATCTAGCATCTTGTCCAGCTTGGCGCTTGACGTCCTCTCCAGTTGTGCTCTGACTTGAAATAGCTCTGCTTCAAGCTTCTTGGTCCTCTCAGCCAAGAAATTGTTCTCGAACCTCAGTGCTCCAATGGTTTGATTCGCTTGATCAACCTTTGTGGACAGCTCCTCACGGTCAAGTTCCATATCACTGAGCTTCTTGGTGGCTAGCCTATAGAGCTTCTCGTGTTTCTCAGAAAGCTTGTATAGCTTCTCATAGGCGGTATGGATATCATCTTGATCATCCATAATCTCAATCTTGGACTCCACCAATTCCTTCTCTTCATCCACATCTTCTGTAACCCCATCAGTAGGATTAACAGTGGCAGTGAAGGCACTCAAGATTCCGTCATCCTCATCATCGGAATCGTCCTCGGGCTCTGTGTCGCTTAAGGTAACAGCAAGTGCTTTGCTCTTCCATATGCTCTTTAAGTACGTGGGACACTCTTGTTTCATGTGTCCAAAGCCTTGACACCCAAAGCACTTTGGTCCTGTGGGAACAGTGTACTGACCGCCATCCTTGACATCCTTCTTCATTTTCTCCGGATTCCTGAATTGTGAAGAACTGGACTGTCTACGGTCTTTGTTGAAACCCTTTCCATTTGCATTCTTCATAAACTTCTTGAATTGCCTTGTGATGTAGGATTTCATCTTGGAATCTTCATCATCTGACGAGTCATCCGTATCACTGCTTTTGGCCTTCAGTGCCAAACTCTTGCCCTTGTTCGACTTGCCTAACCTAGTCAGCCCTAACTCATAGGTTTGCAAGTTTCCAACCAGCTCAGTCAAAGGAATTCTGTCAATATCCTTCGACTCTTCGATCGCCGTGATCTTAGCATGGAATCTTTCTGGCAGCGATCTGAGCACCTTCCTTACTATCTTGGGTTCTGGGATGGTCTCCCCAAGATTGAAGGCTGAGTTCACTATGTCCTTCAGCTTGGCATAGAACTCATCAAACGACTCATCCTCCTCCATCTTTATTTCTTCAAAGCGTGTGGTGAGCCTTTGCAGCTTTGAATCTTTGACAGCCTTGGTGCCCTCATAGGTTGTCTGGAGGATGGTCCATGCTTCCTTGGCAGTTTCAGTTGAGGAAATTTTCTTGAACTCCTCATTGGTGACTGCACTGAATAGGGCATTCAATGCTCTGCTGTTGAAGTTTGCCGCTTTGATCTTAGCTTCATCCCAGTCAGCCGGCGCCTCTGTAGGCTTGGTCCAGCCTATCTCCACAGCTTGCCACACTTTCTCATCTAAAGACTGCAAGAAAGCTCTCATGCGTACTTTCCAGTATGCATAGTTAGTGCCATCAAATAAAAGAGGTATAATTAAAGATTGTCCTCTATCCATGACAGCGGGGGTCAATGGATCACACACAATAGATTAAACCCTAATCAGAGTGTGCTTGCTCTGATACCACTTGACAGGCCACAAACGCGTTGACCCCTTGTGATAATTTAGATTAATTAAATTAGCCCAGTTGTTAATTAATCAAATTAACAGATAATATCACGTGGCAGCACAAACAAATCACCAAACTAAGATATGCAGCGGAAAATAAATAACACGGTGATTTGTTCACGAATGGGGAAAACCCTAAGGCAAAAACCCCACCGGGTGATTTAAGGTCACCACTCCCGAAACTCCACTATTATCACAACAAGCAGTTACAAGTAAGGAATCTCAGTACCTCACCAACCTACAGTTGAACTCTTACCCCAATACCCGATTGGACTTGTTCTGTAGTGACAATTTCTCCAGTTTAATGCACGGCTCCCAGTACGTGACTAACCAATGTGATGCGCGGATCCCAGTACGCGGCTTACTCTTTTGCACGAATCCCAGTACGTGACTCACTCACCAACTTGAGGAAGAAAGAATGTTGGCTGCAAAGTTCTTCAAATCATCAGAGATGAACTAGGGCATGAACTTTGTCTCACAGATCACAATTTGCATGAAAGAGGAGAAGCAACTTGTATCTTGTGAATTCTGCTTGTTGCTTGCTTTAACGGCCCTTAAAATAATCCTTTTATATGTCTAGGGTTAGGAGAAAAGAAGTCCCAAAGACACACACACGGATTGGACTTGAAACAGACCTGGAAATCTGTTTTCTTTAATTCTCGACAGATAGAGGTGTCGAGAGGTGTCGAGACAGCTGTCGAGGCTCGGGCTTAACAGCTTCTTTAAATCTCGATAGATGTATCTGTCGAGGTATCTATCGAGCTTTAAAATCCTGCACTTCCTTGCTTGTATCTTGGACAGACTTTGACGGCTTCAACACTTAATCTTGAACCACTGTTTCTTGAAGTGTTTAACACATCCTAGATCTACCCAATTACAAGTAAAGTGCGTTTTGTCTAAGGATAAGCCAATTACATAAAATATCGACATATGTTCACAAGCTTGAACAACTACATATGTCCTAACACTAGCTAAATAGTGCAATAAAACTCATGAATAGTATCAAAAAAGTGCAATGAAACTCATGAATAATACAAAAAAGAAGTTTTTTTTTTTTTGAGAAATAATTACAACATACTACTAGTCCTACAACTCAAACCATTTCCCCCATAACCTCCCAAGAACTTTGTACATGGGAATGCGCCAATTCAATTACAAGGCCTTTGAACCAAAAAGAAGTTAAAAACTCAAATAAACTGAACTTTCAATCACATCTCATTATTGAACATGTGGAAAAGTGTTATGATGTTATATTAAATAAGTCATTGACCTGGTCAAATAATAGGTTAGCTTACAAGAAAAGCTCCAATGGGCTAAACTGAACAGTCATAAACGGCTACAAAAGCCCAATAAAGGCAAGAAAATAGAAAAATAAAAGGCTCAAGGTAAAATTAATTTAGATCCACATGTGCAAGGCACATGGGATATAGTTAAGGCCCATGTTTATATATGTTTGAAAAATACATGTTTGTATTGCATATAACACATACGCAGCGGATAATTAACAGATCTACTTCATTCACAATTGTTAACATATACTATGCAAATTTCAGAGTTCAAGAATAAGAGAGCGTACCTTGGTGCGGTGAAATTCAAAACCAAAATCAGAAATACTTGGGAATACTTTTAATCTTCACTCCAATTCCACTTTACACCCAAGAAGAGTGGTCTCTCAATCAATTTCCGAAGGAAAATAATAGAGTATCTCACTCTTACATACACACCATTTCACAATAGTATCTCTCTTTTTCATACATATAAATTCTGTATGTTTCTCTCCTTATAATTGATTATCTAATTAAGCTAGCCTTTTGAACCTTTCCAATTGGGCTTTAGTATGTGGCTTGGAGTGTGACCAAAAGGGACCAATAAGACACTAGCTCCAATGGGCCTTGGGTTTTTCTGTTAACTCTTGACAAGTCCAATGTTACTATTAACTATATTTAATACCATTATGTAAATATAGTTGCACTCTAGGTCTTATTTATAAATTATATCCCAAGACTTTATTATACATGCAACCCCTTCATAAAATACAAAAGTCATGAATGTAAACTGCCACTTTGTAAATTACTACATCTTATCCTTAAATACCCAGTTTAATCCTTTAAAATTATTCATCATATATTTATGAAATCCAATTTCATAAATATATAATTTAGTAACTTCTACCAAAGTGGTTAGGCCTAACTCTTTGAATAACTGAACCCATTAAATTTATTTCAAAGGAATATTTTATATCTCGATTAAGAGACTATGAATTCAATCGTGAGAATGTATGTTCCATCAACACTAAATACGGCTGCTCAACATACTGAAGTTTTGACCGTTACTTTAGATCTCACTCTTTATATATCAAAGTAACCTACATTTCATGATCAGGTCCATTATCCTTTCAGGATTAAGAGTTCATGTAAATAGAAGTCGTGAGATTTATTATTCATTTAACAGTCGTTAGGAGAATAATAAATCTAACAACGATCCAATTCAATATATCTTAACTGTTAAACATATCAACATATTAACTAGAAGTTTACACTTCCATGATCAAGACAAATCATCTTAGTTGTTATGTTATAGTCTTCATAGATGAAATGCCTAATTTCATCACTAATTACGAACTACAATTCTGAGTTTATAAAGAACTTATAATTTATTTCTTTTGTGACTTTCCACATAAATCATATACTATGCATCTCATGGAATATATGATAATGTCCAAATATTCGTGTTACTATTATTTTAAATAAAAATAAAACACCTTTATTAATCATAATATTAAGTCATACACAGTGTCATACATAACATCATACAATAAGATTTAAGAGCACTAATCCTAAAAAACTCTCACTTGCCCTAAAGACTACTATGCACTAATCTAACTCGCATTCCCTCCAAATGTGACTTAAAAATCCTTTGAGGCAAGGCTTTGATAAAGAGATCTGCTAAATTCTTTGCACTTTCAATCTTTGCTACTACTACATCTCCATGAGTAACAATATCTCGAATGATGTGATACTTTTTCTTAATGTGCTTTCCTTTCTTATGATTCCTTGAATTTTTGGATTGTGCAATTGCTCCACTATTGTCGCAAAACAATATGATGGGAACTTGCTCCATTCTCACAACACCAAGATAAGAAAGGAATTTCTTGAGCCAAACAGCTTCCTTTGCCACCTTATAAGAAGCAACATATTCAGCTTCTATGGTGGAGTCTGCAATACAAGATTGCTTAACACTCCTCCAACTTTTGGCTCTACCTCCCAAGGTGAACACACAACCTGAAGTGGACTTTCTAAAATCAAGATTTGATTGAAAATCTGAATCTGTATAGCCAATTGGAATCAAATCCTCACTCTGGTAAACAAGCATATAATCTCTCGTTCTCCTAAGATACTTGAGAATATGCTTTACAGCTTGCCAATGTTTTGATCCTGGGTTTGATTAATTTTAGCTGACCATGTCAACTGAATAACAGATATCTTATATAGTACAAAGCATGACATACATGAGATTTCCCACTACAAAAGCATAAGGAACTTGTCTCGTCATATTCTCTTCCTCTTAAGTCTTAGGCCTTCAGTCGTCAGACAGAGGAACTCTATGTCTAAAAGAAAGCAATCCTTTCTTGGAGTTTTACATGCTAAACCGTTCTAGAACCTTATCTATATATCCAGCTTGTGATAAGCCTAACATCTTATTCTTGTGATCTCGCCAAATCTTGATCCCTAGAATAAAGTTAGCCTCACTTAACTCCGTCATATCAAATTGGTTTGACAACCAAACTTTTATCAATGGCATTACCCCTATATCATTCTCAATAAGTTGAATATCATCAACATAAAGCACTAGGAACATTACTACTTTGTCTCAATGTCTTTTGTACACACATGGTTCATCAAGATTTTGTTCAAAACCAAATGACTTGATTGCTTGATCAAATCTAATGTTCCATGACCTAGATGCTTGCTTAAGTCCATAAATAGACCTTTTCAACTTGCATACCATATGCTTTTGGTTCTTTGCTATGAAACCTTCCTGTTGCATCATATAGATTTCTTCTTCAAGATTGCCATTAAGAAATACATTCTTGACATCTATTTGCCAAATCTTATAATCATAATGAGCAGCAATGGATAAGAGAATTCTGATAAATTTAAGCATTGCTACTGGTGAAATGGTTTTTTCGTAATCAATACCTTCTTTTTGTGTATACCCTTTCGCCACTAGCCTTACTTTAAAGGTTTCAACCTTTCTATATATTCCTCTCTTTCTCTTGTAAATTCATTTGCAACCAACAGGTTTAATGTCGTTAGGCACCTCTACAAGATCCCAAACTTGATTGGAATACATCGAATCTAATTCAGATTTCATAGGTCAAACCCAATTATGTAAATCTATATCATTTATTGCTTCATCATAAGTATAAGGATCTGATTTAGCCTTTTCTGAGATAGCTTCATAAGTTTCTCCCAAACCTATATATCCTATAGGAGGCCGAACAATTTTCCCACCACGATGAGGCACCTAAGTACTAGACATCTCATGAATAGTATCTTGCGATATATCTAATACAGCCACATCATCCCTAGTTTCATCCACTGGTTGTTCAACTATAGGTTCTATCATTTCAGCCAATACAACTCTACTTCTAGGAGTAAAATTATTCATGTAGTCATTTTCCAAAAATTTGGCATTTGTTCTAACAAATATTTTATTATTGTTATGACTATAGAATACATCTCAAGCTTCGCAAGTGTTTTACGTGGAGGATGTGAGACATAAAGATTGGGTGGTTGTGGTCCAAACAAAAACTAGAGAGGTGTTTGATGTTAGTATTAAAGCTATAAATGATGATGAAGAAGTGGATTCATATATGGAGAATGTCCCTTATAATGTAACTACTGATGATGCATGTGACGATGCAAATGACAACCATGGTTAGGCTCGAGTTGATGAAGAATGAACCATTTATGATACACCGTTGATTAGTGAGGATGAATTGCTTGAACAAGACTTTATCAATGATGAAGAGCTTAGTGATGATATTTATGAGTCTAATGGTGATGAGTTCAATGATGATGAGTCCAATGATGATGGGTCCAGTGATGATAAGTCTAATGGTGATGACTCTAGTTAATACTTTTGTATCACTCATTAAATTTTCTGCCTTGGTTTCCATGCTTGTAAAATTGCATGAAAATCTATCTATGAAACCTTATCTTATTTTGGTTATTTTGATGGTGTAATTGTTTGCTTTAAAACAAATTCTATGTTCTATAATCTGATTATTAGAAGCTGAAAGTTGTGGTCTTGTGTTAGCAATTTGAAAAGTTGAAGATATTATGGTCAATTGGATGCCTATTAATGTCTTCTAACATGTATACTATACTATATGCTGCTGAAATAATAGTGATATTTGGGGCTCTCATTGAAAATATTGTATTTGTGTTGTTTAAGGGTAGTCTTATATAGATTTGCTCTATGAGAAGTTTTACTTGTACCATTACTTGTCATTGTGCTTATATACTTGTTTATTTTAGACTTTGACACTTGAAATGGGAAGGCGAAAGGCAAATCTACACACACGTTCTAAGAATTTAACATTGGAAAGAGCTTCTTCACAAGATGTGGATGAAGTGGGGGAAAAAAATTTTGCAAATTTTAATGGAATGAAACCCTTTTTCAAGATTCATAAAAAAATTTAAAATAAATAAAAATGAAGACGAGGAACGGTTGGAGATCAGCACATACGTTATATTGTAAATCCTTAATTATGTCATTTTGTTGATTAAAAGTAGACTATTGGGTTGTTCTAAAAGTAATAAACAAATGAAAAGAAGAAGCCCCTATGACTATGAGCCCGCTTGCATATTGCATGACGAAATATCATAGCAAAACCTTTAACTAATAGAATTAAGGAATCAACGTTGTCTTAAAAAAATAGTTGGAGTCAGACAAAGACGTTTCTGTCTACGAAATTGTATTTAAGGAGCTCTGACTGACTTTGTTTGAAACTAAAAACTACCCCAAAGATAGTCCAACTCTCTTCTATGCTTAAACCTTATTAATCCATTTAGTTTAAAATTATCTATAAATGGCTCAAAAAAGCAAGATTTTGATAATTGGAGGGACTGGATACATTGGAAAATACATAGTGGAGGAAAGTGCGAAGGCTAGGCACCCTACTTTTGCATTGGTCAGAGAAAACACAACTTCTAATCCTGAAAAGTCTAAACTCATTGAGAGCTTCAAGAGCATTGGAGTGACAATTCACCATGTTTGTACAAACTCTAGTTCTCCACATCGTGGGTGTGTTTTTAATACTTTGGATTAGTATATTGATCTTGAAAGTCATGTGATCGTTTCACAGGGAGAATATACCATCATGAAAGGTTGGTGAAGGCAATCAAGCAAGTTGATGTAGTGATCTTTGCGCTTGGATCACTATCCTCACATGTGATGTTAATACTGCACAATGTGAGGATGGTACCATTAAATGTGAGAAAAAAATAAGGGAACCACCGAATGTGAAAAAAGTACAGTCATATGTGATATTAGTACTGCATAATGTGAGGATGATACCATCAAATGTGAGAAAAAGAAAATAAAAGAACCACTAAACGTGACAAAAGTACAATCACATTTAATGTTGGTACTGTACAATGTGAGGATGGTTGCATCGAATGTGAGAAAAAATAAAGGAATCACCGAATGTGATAAAAATACTATCATATGTTATGTTAGTACTGTTTTGGTAACCTAATTTAGCAGGTTGTCTACTAGTGGGTACCATACCCCCTAAAAAGGGGGGGGGGGGTACGGTAGAATTACCCATATATATATATATATATATATATAAACCGAAGCCTCTAACTTTTGGTTGACATCTCCACAATTTTATACATTAGTATTATTTAAATAAATAAAAACAAAAATTATGATAGGACTCAAAAAAAAAAAAAAAAAAACTCATCTTAGATTAAGAGAGAGAGAGAGAGAGAGAGAGAGAGGGAGAGAGACTCACATAACCAAAACAAAAGAGAAGGACTCCTGTTAGGCGTCTCTTTTCCCTCCTCAAAATCTTAGCAATTACCACCTCCAAACCCTAAACTTAACTTCATTTTAGGATTTTTTTTTTTTTTTTGAAAAATATAGACTAACCCAAAAATATAAAATAATATTTAAAATTTAAAAAAAAAAAAAAAAAACTACAAGCAATCTGATTCAACTTTCTTCTTTGATTAATGAATTTTATTTCAAATTTTTTAATATTGTTATTTTTAATAAAATTTCAATTCAACATATGTGAATATTTGTTTCTATTTTTATTAATGAATTTTATCTTTTATGTCTAATTTTTTAGGGATAATTACAGTAAACCCACCTATGGTAAGACCCATTTTCACTTTGCCTACCTGTGTTTCAATCATTTATACTTTGCCCACCTGAACTTTAATCCGTTAGCCATCCATTACCCACCTTTCCCTTTGCTGTTAGAAAAACACATTTTTAGAGAAAAACAAACATAACACGGATCAAAAATTAGAACCATTGAATCTTCTACTCACGAACACAAGATCACTCATATTTCCATAGCCCCATTCTCCAATAACTTTCATCTTTGCAACAAGTCTTTGGTCAATTAATTACACAGCTTTTTCAGAACACAAAAAACAAAAAATACAAAAGTTGAAGTCTTGGTGGATGATTGTTTAGTGTTTGATACCAAAAGTGGTCACCATCAACCCACTATGCACGTTGTATTCTCCAAGAAAAAAACCCAATAAAACCAAACCGTGGGTGCTATAATTTCTTCAAGCTCAGGTTTAAGCAAGATCAACAAACAAAAGCTTCTGAGCCAGAAAGGATGGCCATTTTAAACCTTGGAGAGAACATAAAAATCACCCCAAAGATAGTCAACAAAGCTTGTTCTCTTGCCGTGGGGGCTCACAATTTTGCAGATGAGCCATATATTGTGGAGAATATTCGTGGTTCACCAAATCTTGCCATCTTTGGCTTTCCTGGGAATTGGTTTGTAAATGATTGGTATGCTGGAGAATCTTTTGGAGAAACCAAGATCAATCTTGAGTTGTTTCCTTCTCTTAGAAGTATAGGCATCGATGAACGTCACCGCCTCAGCAAAAACCCAGATCGACCATTATCTTTGCTTCATGGGTTTTCTTTTTTTCTTTTCTCTGTTTGCTTTTGGGTTGTGGGTTTGATAATGATTTGATTATGGTGGGGTTATGGGTTGTGGCTTGTGGTGGTTATAGATTGTGGGCAAGGTGGTGGCGGTGCTGAGTAGTGGGGTCTGATAATGGTGGTGGTGGAGTGGGTGGACAAGAGTGAAAGAAAGGATGAAGGCGGTCGGACTGCTTCGTGGGTTTCAAATTTTTTTTTTTTCCTGGTTTTTTGGTTGTGGGTTTTATTTGATTTTGGCTTGCTAGTGGTGGTTGACCTCCATGCCCGCCGTTAGCACCACTACAAGCCACCTCCACGACAGCCAAGCCGCCGTACAAGCCACCATCAAACTTTAGATCGAAGCCACTATCTTTTTTTTTTTCTTTTCTTTTTTTGAGAAACAAATTCTCTCTTTGGTTTGTTTCTATATTCTAAAACTTTTTTTTTATTATAGTTTGGGTTTGAAAAATGAGAGGGATTTTTGGTATGGATTCAGAGGGTATAAATGGTTTTGGATGTGTGTAACTGAAAATTTTGAACTAAATTTACAAATGTTGTGTTCTTGCGTTCATGAGTAAAAGATTCAATGGTTCTAATTTTTTATCCGTGTTATGTTTGTTTTTCTCTAAAAATGTGTTTTTCTAACGGCAAAGGGAAAGGTGGGTAACGGATGGCTAACGGATTGAAGTTCAGGTGAGCAAAGTGTAAATGATTGAAACACAGGTAGGCAAAGTGAAAACGGGCCTTACCACAGGTAGGTTTACTGTAATTATCCCAATTTTTTATTTGCTTTCATATGTGCCTGAGATTTTCTTTCTATCTTATTCTTTTGTTATGTTTAGAATTGATTTTCTTTTTAGTATTTGGGTTAATCTCCATATTTATATTGACATTGTTTTCATGGGTTTGGTTTTTGGGTTGAAATTTCTACTTTATTTTTTTATTGTACATGGCAGATAAAACATCTCTCTTTTTTTGGAGAAAAATCAAACTTAGAACCTATGTCTTCCAGTCTAAGGAATGATAAATTTTTATCTAGTACGTTATATATAAATTTGTTGAATTTGTTTGGTTTTGAAGTAGAATTTGGGGATTCTATAAATAATTTTTATTTAGGTTCATGTAATATTTTTTTTTCTTATTAAAAGTTATGATTTTTGGTTGATTAATTATTTTTTTGGATTAATTCCAATTAATTATTTGTTTGAATTCAACATAAAAGATAATAGAATTAGGTATTATAATTTTGATATTGTTCCATATTTTGAATTTTCTACATTGTTATTATTGTAAGAAAGTCATATTGCTACTCAAATTTGAAATTTGGTATGTCTTCCACATATCATGATCTTTGTTTATATATTTGCAGTTTATATTAGTTTTGAATGTGTGTGTATATACAACTATTGGGATTTTTGCTTTATTAATTTAAGAATTATAAATTACTTTGTAAGCTTTGGTAACTATGCATCTATAACTCAATAACGTTCAATGCTAGACAACACTTCTAAACCATGGAAAAGTATAGATGTTAAATATTTCTTCTTTTTTTTTTAAATACTAACTAGCAAAATGTCTATTTACTCATTGTTGGATTTTTTTTTTCTTTTCGAGTCAATAGCTTTTCCGTGTGTCGCACGGGTTAGCAACTAGTTATTATTGTTGTTGTTATTGTCGTTTAAAAGAATAAAATATTTTTTTTTTACTTTAAAATAGAACAAAAGAATTCTTATTAATATTTTTTTAATGTGAGAACGATATTAATTATTTACTATATAAGAATATTTCATGATTGATTTCACAAAACTAATTGATAGTATTTATACATAATTAAATAATAATAAAAAAGTGTCGAGATCAATAATCATATTGATTGTAACATTGTTTTTATTATTATTGGAAATGTTGGGGCATGTTTGGTAACTGTTTTCGTTTTCTATTTTCGTTTTCTTGTTTTTAAGGAAAAAAGAAGAAAACAATTTTTTACTGTTTTCAAAATGAAAAACATGTTTGGTTAGTTGAAAAGAAAAACACATTTTTCAAAAACAAAATTCAGGAAATTTGTTTGGTAGTTGTTTTTGAAAAAGTTCACTTTTGTTTTCTTTGGTTAATTTTTTTTTAAATTATATTTATTCTAATTCAAAGACATGTTTGCTCCAAAGTATTTAAAATCCTTACACCTAAAGAAATTATATATCAATTGTTTTGTATATAACAACTAAGCCTAAAACTTTAATCATATAAGTAAGACTAAAACTATAACAATTATCAAGTGTTATAAAAGATAACCAATAACTAAAAAGTTTACTACATGGCATCAATGCCAGGGAATCAATTTCATCAAAAACTAAAATAAAATAACATGGCATCAATGATGCCTATTATTTGCCAACATCAATCCTGCGATCTGATCCCTATAAGCTGCCATAGCTTCAGCGGCTTGATCAGTTAAGTCAACAGTGTGCGATGGCTCACCTGAATTATCCCTACCTTCACCTTCAACAGTAAGGTTATCAATATTGAACTGAGTAAACAAGCGATCATTTCTTGTCACCATTCGAATGAAGTTATGAATTGTGCAACAAGCTCTCATCACATTTCCTTGTCGACATGGTTTATAACGGGGCATCATTTTTAAGACTAGAAATCGTGCCTTTAAAACGCCAAAACATCTTTCAATTACATTACGGAGAGAGGAATGTCTATAATTGAAAAGCTCTTTAGCACCTTCAGGACAATCCCCACCTTGAAAGTCTCGTAGATGGTATCTCTCAGTACGGTACGGAGGTAGAAACCCTAAGGTGCATGGATAACCAGAATCCACTAAATAATAGCCACCTAACAAAAAGAAACAATGAGATAAAGAGAAGTATGACATGGTGAATGCATCAAACTTGAAAATTGTAAATATATAAGCGAGGCAACAATATATCTTACCAGATAGAGGCCATGGGAAATTATTTTCTGGCCTTTGAAGTGCATCTAAGAATACTCATGAGTCATTGGCTGTGCCTTCCCAACCCGTGTAAACAAATATAAACTTCATATCAAAATCACATGCACACATTATATTATGGGTGATTGTGGCCTTTCTATTCCTATAGATGACTTGCTTTGATGCTGGAGCCCATGCACTAATATATGTTCCATCAATTGCACCTATACATTTCTAGAAAAAATATAAACACAAGTATTAACATGTGCGAGCAAATAATATTTGTATGATAAAATGAACAGTAACTTGGGATTACCTTGAAATATGGAAAGAACTTGGTATTGTTAGCAATACGTGGATGCACTTCATTGCTTTGAGAAGGCCATATAATGAATTTTCCCATACGGCATATTGCTCTTACAGTTTCCTTAAATTGCCCGTCCACTGTCTCAGTTGAGTGTTGAAAACGATCTGCTATTACCCTTATCCTCACATTATGTCCTACTATTAATAGGAACATACCAACTGCCTCCTCCACTATGATCCAACGTGAGTTTGTTAAGAACTTATGTGTTCTCAAATAGTTACAAAGACTTGTAATGTCGATCTATCCATGCGGAATAACTCATAACATGTTTGAGGATTGCCATTCAAAATCTCTTTTATAAATGCATCACCAGTCAACATAGAGATACGTTGAGGCTCCTTAGGAATATAGTTGTTTTTATTCTCAATAAACATTAGTAGGAAGAACATATCATCATCCTCTTCCTCATCTGAAGAAGATGAACTGCTATAATAATTTGGTTCAACATTCATCCTAGAGAATTAAATAGCAAATTTGTTCTCAAATAGTGCTTTTTATTAACATAAATAAAACATTATCAACATAAACAAATAAAAAGATTGCCATAAAATAATAATAAACCATCATTTAACTACATTAAATAACAATAGAATAGTACCAAATCATAGTTCAAAGACATAAAAATAAAAATAGTCTAATAGGAAATTATTATTTTGACATTATCCCCTACAGCCTACCCAACCAAACCATCCTCCTGGCGAAACTCATGTTAACAAAGATCTCTCTATCATTAGGATCATGCTTGAACTTCTCAACAGCCTTCATAAATATTTCATCATTGACTTCTTCCATGGTCTCAAGGATATTAATGCACTTGCCTAAGGAGAAGTCATTTGTAGGTGCAATACTGCTACTAACTTCATCAATGGTATATCTTTTATACCTCTCAGCCTTTGCTTTAGATGCCTCTATCCTAGCCTTAGCGGCATCAGCCATTGATTGCAAGGCATCATTCATTTGGGAGCTTATTAGCTCTCGCTTATTCTTAGTAGGACGCTCATCACAACTATCACTAGGACGCTTGCTTAATCGGGTTGTAATATCAGACTCAAGGATTGCCATGACAAGGTCTTGGGTAGGACTTTCTAAATTAACATGAACTCCCCCATGAATGAGTCGTTCTTCCAATGCATTCTCTTCATCTGAATTAGGAGGGTCTTGGGTGGATGCACAATGTAGGACCCCAGTAGCTGTAGACTTATTAAATATAAGTCTAAGCAAATTATAATCTAAAAGTCCTTTGGTTCGAAACATCTTTGCCCTGGGATGTGCCTAAAAATAACTTTGTCATGACTCCTCAAGTGCATGAACAGTGTTGGTTTCAGCATCCCAACCAAAACCAGTTTGATTTATGAGTGTAGAAAACTCACGGTGTAGTAAACGCATCCTATTAAACTTCCCTTTGAATTGAGACATTGTAAAACTCCGTTTACCTAATTCATTCAATGCAACTAGCATTTTCTTCCAAGTATCGGAACTGAATTGCCCATCTGCCATATTTCCCTTATTGATCTCTTTCAGCATTATGTCAATAAATAGTTTCTCAAGTTGTGGTGTCCAAAGGGTATCTTCATCAATTGAACTGTTTCCTTTCATCTATTATAATACAATGAAACATGAAAACAACTAAGGAACAACCTTTATAAAACACAACCATCAAATACAACTAAGAAATTGCTTCCTGTGGACATCATTAACAATTGAAACAATTTACAATTGAAACACAACAGTAATAACCCGTGTGTTGCTCTATTGAAACAATGGTGTGCTGCTCTATAATGACAATTGAACATTAACAACTGACTGGTGAACAGTAACAATTGAAAATTTTTTTTTTTTTTTTTATATGTAAAAAGTGAAGATCTCATATCTTCAACAAACTTGATTGAGTATAAGCATACAAAATAAAATTTGAACTTCCACAGAAATTAGAAATCAAAGCAAGATGTGCTTTTCACAGGGAAAGAGGAACTGCAATAGGCTGAAGCAAATTTTTGAATTCCAAGTAAGCTGGCTTACTGAAGCCTTGGTGACAGGTAAATGTATTTGATGAACAAAAGCCAATTTTTGTAGAATTGAAAACAAATTAAACAAATAAGGCATAGACATAACGCACAAATTTTATCCTCCGCCATATGTAACACATACACCTATACTGGCTCAATCCTCAATCATTACTAGTCACACTTAGCCATCAACAGAGTCATCACTCAAACAGAATAAGGACTATACCATCTACTTCAGCTACAAAATCACCACAATTATCCAGCCTCTCAATTCTTAAGAATTATTATTTTAGTGTAAAAATTTCCTTTAAAAAAGGCAAACTGCACCTCCCTTAAATATGGTGCAGTTGCAATGTCCTCCTAAATTTCACAGCCAAGCAATGTCTCCCTGATTTATTGGTAATAATCACTTTGGCCCCATGGCCTTAGGATTCCATCAAAATAACCAAAAATTCAAAAAAAAAAATCCTTTTCAAAAAATTGACTTCTCCATTGAATTTGACTAAAATTATAACATAAGGCAAAGTGCTTATCATCAATAAATTAGGAAGGACATTGCTCAGTTTTGAAGCTTAGGATCAGACCATGTTAAGCAGGGAAAGTGCAACTAATCCCCCCAACCGCCCCCCGCCCCCTATCTAAAAAATAAACAAATAAAACCTTGAAGTTCACAGTCTAACCAAACATTTGCTCCTTTTCAGCTATCAACAGAGCACAGAAACAAATCATATTAAACAGCTAAAGAGAAAAAGGGTAATGACCAAGAAAACAGGGGAGGTAGCACTCAAACAGGGGAGAAAAGACCCGTACCTTTGAGTGATTGGGTCCCTAAAATTATAAAATACTTCTCCAAATCTGACAGATCCACACAGACCTGCTACATCACGCACAAAAAAAGAAAAAGAAAAAGAGATTGAGATAATGAATAAAAAAAGGAATCATAGAATCTAATGAAAAACAAGAGGCAGTCATGTTTTTCATCCGGTGAAGACCAATCACTTACCTTACAAGTGATTCTCTCAATCAAGGTTTTCTCTATGAGAAAGATGGAGGCAATGGAGGCACATATGATGATATAAAGGGTATCAGACACGTTAGGCGGTAATATTGAGTGAAGAAAAAAAAAATAAAAAAGGGAAGCGCGGAAAAAAAAAAAGTCAGTCATGTGAATCGAACCAGGACGCTAGTTCATTAATCAGTTGTGGTTTCAGCGTGCTTCAACGTGTTTCTCCGTGTTTTCTATGTTTAGTGAAAACTGAAAAATAAAACCAGGTGAAGACCAGTTTTCAGTTTCCTTCACAGTTTAGAAATTGAAAATAGTTTTTGTTTTTTGCTTAAAAACGGTTACCAAACAAGTTTTTTGTCTTAGGAAACAGAAAATTGTTTTTGAAAACAGAAAACTGAGAAAAAAAACGATTACCAAACATACCCTTGAATTCTATGGTGAATATTTACGCTTTACTATTAGACATGAACTTCTCTTAATTTTTTTTTTTTTTAAATGTATACACATAATTCTTGAAATCATAAGAATCAAGCTTTTTAAGTTTATTTTATTCATTTACAAGAAACAAAGATCAATAACTATGTTATCAATTAAATATTTAAATTCAAATTTTTGTAGTACTAAATTATGCATAAAAAATAAGTTTATGGATTTAATAGTAAATAATATCCTATTTGAACAAAATTTGACATGCATGTTGTAAGGACACAAATCAAGCTTGGACCCAAGTGCTTGACAGGGCCGGCCCAAATGGCCTAAATAATAGAATTTGTAGAGAGTGGGCTTGAAGCCTAGACTTCTTAGGACAATAGAAAGCAGTGGCGTTTGGGCTAAGTCCACAGTTACGTGCAAGGAGCTAGCGGTGCGATTCTAGCTGTCCTCAGACTTGAGCCGAGGAGCCCTTGTATTCGTCTCCTTGTTCTACTGGGGAGAAGAAGCCTTTCCTTGAAGAAGCTAGATCTCCTTCCAATACTCTCCCCCTCTCTATTTATATTCCTCCTCTCCATATTCCTATTCATGGAGCCATAAATGTAGATCCCCTTCCCATCCATTGTCTTCTTAGGAACCTTCCCCAATGGCTATAAGGCTGATCACCGTCCCCTCAGGGGTCACTTCCTCATTAATGTGGCCAGATGGGTAGGTGTGAAGCCTTTAATGCGGTAGTAGCAGCTTTATGCAAAGTACTCCCCACTTGTTCTCCTCTCTTGCATCCCGCTGGACTGTAACATTGGTTGGTGAGCTTCACGAGTTCCTCCCTATGCATCATGGTGCGCCTTATGGATCTTGTTTCAGTTGTCCGAGGAGACCCTTCTCCTCTGAGCTTTCCCAATAGGCCAATGTCCCACTCGGTGGGCTCTTGGGCCCTTATGTTAGGCGGCCTTATCCCCGTCCTGCAGCCCTTTGGAGGAGTCAACTTTCTCGGACCAGGACCAAGGCCCAAGTAGGTGTTTTGACGCTTCTACCCCCACAATAACCCCTCAAAAATTCATTTGACTCCGATCCGAGGAGAGAAATGAGTTTTTAACCTGCGAGTACTACCCTCATGTGATCTCCCAAATATTACACGTGAGAAGTCCACTTACGCCTTTTGGAAAGGCTCCTGACGCTTTGCAACCTGCAACGTCTGCATTAATTGCACTGAGTAACTCCCTGTCGCCCACGTTCAACGGTGAGATGTGTATCCAACGGCTCGGTTGCCTTCCTAAAAATTCGAGCGGGATAACTTTTATAAACTGCCACCCCTTAATCATTCAAGATATTTTAGGTAATCGTGAATCCTGCCATTACTCCCAAAAAGCAATCACGTTTTGGAAGCACTCAACCTCATTTCCTTTCAAGAAGCTCTTAGAAGATCGTACATCTTTCTCCAGTAAGTTTCCTTTCATCAAGCACATTTCTCCTCGGCTGTCAGCCTTTGCCCTCGGTCTTTCTAAACCCTCACCCTTATTCCAACCCGATGGGTAGGTTCAAGTGTCTAATAGACACGGCTTTCGATATGGAGGGATTCCGAGTCAAATATCACATCCCTCTAGAAGTGGGTTTAGAATACTACCCTCCAAAAGCCGTAGCAGACTCTAGGAAGGAAGGGCAGGTGGTCATTCGTATAATTGCCTTCTTAGAAGGTAGGATGACGCTCCCCATGAAAAACGTGACCAGCGAATACCTGTGCAACCATAGGTTGTGTCCCAACCAATGTTCGCCAAATATGTTTAGGGTCTTAGGTTGCATCGACGCTCTAAATGAGCAAATGGGCTTGCAACTCATGTGGCACGATGTCGTCCTCTTATATGAGTGCCACCGGTTGTCAGACGTAGGTTACTACCTCAAACCATGGTCCAACGTCATTAGGCTCATATCCTGGCTCCTCAAGTCTAACAAAGGCATGAAGGATGACTATCTCATCGCTTCCGGGAGATGGCATGACAATCTCCATTTCCTAATCAGAGAGAAGACCAGGTGTGGTTCCCTAAGATCTAGGATTTCTGATTCGAAGTTTTGCCCCTTATAGTTTCATTCTTTAGGCTTACCGCCCTTTAATGCTTTCCTTGCTCGCTTTACTATGTGTATCTAATTATGTTTGGTTTATGTGCTATCCCTCTTGCAAATAAACGGCATACGTCGCCCCGGCTGAGCGAAGCTAGCATCTCAGACCTTAACAGAGTCCTAAGATCAGAAGTCTTTGTGAACGGAGACCTACAGGTGAGGGCGGCTCATCTCATTTTAGGGTACGAGCCCCTGTCAAACGTCTTCCAAGACATTGGCAACGCCATCCTCACTGGTGACCGAAGACGTAGAAGGATAAACGTCTCCAAACCTGACTTCCTTGCCACCCGCGACTTGCTTGATGACCCGTCCATCAACCTCTACGGGTGCCCTGTTGCAACCGCCCCTCTCATAGTGAGGCCCAAAATACAAGACGTCCGAGCAGAATCCACGGCTTCCCCCCCATCCCTCGATGGAGAGATAGATCGGTTCCACTTGGAGGAGGTTGAGAGACCTTTGGAGGACCACCTGATCAATATCTCGGACGAAGAAGAGGGCAACTCGAACAGGAACTCCAATATCAAGGGTTTAGTTATCGCCCAACCAGAAGATTCCTCCAAGGAAGACGATGATATGGTGACCTTAAGAACACTCTTTGCCAGAAATAGGAGCGCTCAGGTCTCCAAGAGGGACGCCTCTAGGTCCCAGCCGAGGTTGCCTCTACCTCCCCCTCCTTCCGATTCACTCCTTCCCGCTCTAAATGTCCCAAAAAAAAGGAGGAACGAGAACGAAGAGGTGGATAAGGAGCGAGAGAAGAAGCAGAAACAGCAAAAATAGCAACAGCAACAGCAACAGCAAGTTGCTAAGGGCAGGGCAGGAGCCTCGTCTGTAGAGAGCGGGGAGTTCCGTGGGCGAGCCAAGGTTCGCCGAGGGGAGTCCAGCTGGTCCCCTATGCTGGAGGTGGACGGGGCTCCGATACCTCTTCGAGTAAGCATAAGGGACTTCCAGAGGGGTCACACCCTCCATCTAGCCAATGCTCTGGAGCAGCCTCTCCTCTTGCCAAGGGACATGGAGGATTTGGAGAAGATGGGTCAAACATACCTCTTTCTTTCCCTGACGAGGGACCAGGGCTTAGTACGTGCTATCCCATCCCTTTTAGTTCGCCATCATTATTTAAACCTTCTCATGTCTAACTCTACTGTGCATCTGTCGAAATTCCTCTCTGTAGGCCCTCTAGGAGGTTTTTACTACAGAGCAACTAGTGGGGCACTACTAGAACCAAGCAGCCACCAAGCAAGAGGCCAGAGCAGAGGTCGAGAAGGACTTGGGTCTCGCTGAGGCTGAGAAGACTAACCTGGCCTCTAAGCTGACCCAAGAGCAGAGTGAGAAGAGGAGCGCTGACGCTAGCTTAAAGACTGCGGAGGCCTAGGTGGAAAGTCAACGTAAGCTGCTGCACCAAAAGGACGAGGCACTGTCCAAAGCTAGACAAGAGATCTTGGACTTGAAAAGGTAGCTTGCCTAGGCCAAAGAAGCGGCTCACACCATAAGAGAGACCGTGGAAGCCGCCACCAAAGCTACGTATAATGAGGGGGTCGAGACTACGAAGAACGGACTAGCCGAAGAGCTAGCGGAGTTGTGCAAGGAATACTGCCAGCAAGTTTAGGCGGAAGCCCTAAACGTGGCAGGAGTTCCCGCTAACTCTGAGTGGAGGGGAGCAGAGAAGGTCTGGTATCCCAAGGATATCAGAATGATCGAAGACGCTCCAACCATTTCTGTTGCTCCTGAGACTGCGGCCCCTATGCTGCCTCCTTCCATCCAAGAGCAAGTCCCCCCTCCCAAAGAAGTTGCTGCTTCTAATAAAGGGGCCGAGAAGGGGTCGGGCGAGCCAGCTGGCCAAGTTGTACTTCCTCCCAAAGCAAAAGACAAAGGGAAGCAAGTCCAGGTTCCGTCCGAGGGCTGAGATGAAGGGAGCTGAAGTGAAGGGCCAGGCCAAGGAGTCCTCAGCTAAGTTGGGAAAGGACCCTCCGCTGAAGATAAAGGGATAGGCCACCTCGGGCTCCCTCCTATTGCAATTTTACTTTGTAAGTTTTCAACGTTTATCTTGTAATTTTCACTTTCAGCTTCGATGTAAACACCAGTGTTTTTTCTTTTTATAACAATTCAAGGGTTCTGGATTTAGTCTCCTTATGCATTTCCTTTCCTACTATATATTTCTTCTAGTTGTGTCATCAATCAGGTGTGTAGCTAAAATAGCCTAATGCTTTAGAGTATGTAGATCAGATCATTACAGTGTTGCAGTAGCCTTACTTTATTGACATACAGAGGTAAAAAGTAAGCAGTTTAATGCACAGAGAGCTTGATTGCCATCCTTGACATCCTTCTTCACTTTATCTGAATTCTTGAATTGAGAAGAGCTTGATTGCCTACGGTCTTTGTTGAAGCCTTTTCCATTGGCATTCTTCATGAATTTCTTGAATTGCCTTGTGATATAGGACTTCATTTTAGAATCTTCATCATCTGAAGAATCATCTGTATCACTGCTCTTGGCCTTTAGTGCCATGCTCTTGCCCTTACTTAACTTGCCAATCCTAGTCAGCCCTAACTCGTAGGTTTGCAAGTTTCCAACCAACTCAGTCAGAAGAATTCTGTCAATATCCTTTGATTCCTCTATCGCCGTGATTTTAGCATGGAATCTCTCGGGCAGCGATCTGAGCACTTTCCTTACTATCTTGGGTTTAGGAATGGTTTCCCCAAGATTGAAAGCTGAGTTCACTATGTCTTTGAGCTTTGCATAGAACTTATGAAATGACTCATCCTCCTCCATCTCAATTTCTTCAAAGCTTGTGGTGAGCCTCTGTAGCTTTGAATCCTTGACAGCCTTAGTTCCCTCATAGGTTGTCTAGAGAATGGTCCATGCTTCCTTAGCAGTTTCTGTTGAGGAAATTTTCTTGAACTCCTCATTGGTGACCGCACTGAATAAGGCATTCAATGCTCTGCTGTTGAAGTTTGCCGCCTTGATCTTGGCATCATCCCAATCGGCCGGCGCTTCTGTAGGCTTGGTCCAGCCTATCTCCACAGCTTGCCACACTTTTTCATCTAAAGACTGCAAGAAAGCTCTCATGCGTACTTTCCAGTATGCATAGTTAGTGCCATCAAATAATGGAGATATAATAAGAGATTGACCTCTATCCATGACAGTAGGGGTCAATGGATCACACACAAGGATTAAACCCTAATCAGAGTGTGCCTGCTCTGATACCACTTGATAGGCCACAAACGCGTTGACCCCTTGTGATAAATTAAATTGATTAATTAGCCAAGTTATTAATTAATCAAGTTAACATGCAAAATCACGTGGCAGCACAAACAAATTACCAAAACTAAGTTATGCAACGAAAAATAAATGACACGGTGATTTGTTTACGAATGGGAAAACTTGACGGCAAAAATCCCACCGGGTGATTTAAGGTCACCACTCCCGAAACTCCACTATTATCACAGCAAGCGATTACAAGCAAGGAATCCCAAGTACCTTACCAACCTACAGTTGAACCCTTACCCCAATACCCAATTGGACTTGCTCTGTAGTGACAGTTTCTCCTTTCAATGCACAGCTCCCAAGTACGTGACTAACAGATGCGCGGATCCTAGTACGCGACTTCAATTCACCAACTAGAGAGAGAGTTGTTGGCTAAAAAGTTCTTCAATTCATCTGCACGATGAAGATCAAGAAGATGCACGGTTACAAAACCCTACGTTGCACATTACACAGTTATCTTCTTCACAAGAGATGAACTAGGGCAAGAACTTTATCTTTGATCACAAATTGCATGAACAAGGATTGCTCAATACTTGTGCAACTTGCATCTTATTTGACGGCCCTTAAAACAATCCTTTTATATGTCTAGGGTTAGGAGAAAAGAAGTCTCAAAGACACATTCACGGATTGGACTTAAAACAGAACTAAAAATCTGTTTTCTTTAAATCTCGACAGATAGAGGTATCGAGAATCTGTCGAGAAGCTGTCCAGGCTCGGGCTAAAACAGCTTCTTAAAGCTCGATAGATGCATGTGTCGAGCCAGGTGTCGAGTTTTAGTAACTTGCACTTTTTAGCTTGTTTCTTGGACAGACTTGATAACTTCAACACTGAATCTTGAAACACTGTTTCTTGAAGTGTTAAACACATCCTAAATCTACCCAAATACAAGTAAAGTGTGTTTTGTCTAAGGATAAGCCAATTACATAAAATAGTGACATATGTCAACAACCACTTGAACTACATATGTCCTAACAACTCCTAATAAAACATTGCCTAAAAAATAAGACCACTCTCTTGTTGATTTTTAAGTTAATTTATCCACTTAAAAATTTTAAATGCGTATTATTAATGAGAAAACGTGCAACCATCATGTACCCTTGATGCGATAGTCACTTCACAAATATAAGTACCTATAGAGTGTGGGGGACAAGAGTCGGAGTTCAAGTCTCTAGGAGGAAACTTCACATATATATACACTTAGATTATTCTAGAGTAGAATTTTTATTTTATATAAAATATATATATATATATATATATATTAATAAGCGCATAGATGGTAAGGGTCGGGGTTCAAGTCTCTAGGAATAAGTTTCATACACATATACACTTAAATTAGGTTAAAGTAGAATTTCTATTTTGTATTAAAAAAATGAGAAGAGTTGTAAACCTTAAATTGAAATGAATGAAAAATTATTACCCTAAATAAAATAAAAAAAATTACGCAGTCTCTGAGACTCAAAAAATAAATTAGAACAGTTGGAGCTCAGCACTTACGTTTGGAGGTTAGCGCCAACGTCAGCACTTATGTTTGAACTTTTTCTGTTTTTCAATTGTAGAAGTCAATGCGAGTTTGCGATCCCTTGCATACTACATGACGAAATATCGTATACAAAACCTATTTAGAATTAACAAAGGAAATATAACTTCAAAAACAAAGGAATGAGAGTCTGTCTAAAAAATTTCATGAAAAAGTCAAACAAAGAGCCATTCATTTCACCCTTATTATATTGGGTTGGTGGTACACTGGTACGTACGCATCCATGACCATGAGACCAAGACAGTTGCTGATTATGTATTTAAGGAACTCTGCTTTCCTTTGTTCGACACTTAGAAATACACTAAAATTGTCTAACTCTCTGCTTTTCTTTAACCCATTAACCCAATAATCATTTGAAATTATCTCCGAATGGCTCACAAAAGCAAGATTTTGGTAATTGGAGGGACTGAATACATTGGAAAATATATAGTAGAGGAAAGTGCGAAAGCTGGGCACCCTACTTTTGCATTGGCCAGAGAGAACACAGCTTCTAATCCTGAAAAGTCTAAACTCATTGAGAGCTTCAAGAGGTCTGGAGTGACACTTCTCCATGTATGTACAAAATCTAGTTCTCCACAACTTGCGAGTGTTTAATACTTTGGCTTAGTACATTGATTTTCGAAGTCGTAATTTTTCACAGGGAGACATCTATCATCATGAGAGCTTGGTGAACGCAATAAAGCAAGTTGATGTAGCTATCTCTGCAGTTGGAACACCACAGATGGCTGATCAAGTGAATATTATTGCTGCCATCAAAGAAGCTGGAAATATCAAGGCAAGGCACATATCTTTCCTAAAACTTTTCAATATTTTCCAACTTTTTTTTTTCCCTCTTTTCTACAGTTGCTTATTTAGTTTTCAACAGCCTTTGGCCATTGTTATCAAATCGTCCTTTAAATTTAAAATGTTTTATTTAATCTCTTTACTTTCAAAATTGTTTCAAAAAGATACTAATCACCATAAAATAAATGAAAATTGAAGATGTGAGAAATGGAATTCATGTCATGTCATAAGCCCAACATCCTCAAAGCAACCTCTGTTTCACTAATTCGTTTATTATTTCAGCAATTTACTTTTATCAAATGATGGTAATGACTTTTTTGAAACATGTTAAAGCAAAAAAGCAAAAGTTGATGACCAAATATGCAATTTAACTTCTTCTATTAGCTGTTTAGCTTGTAATTGTTGAACTAAATAAGAAATCAAGAAACTTACATTATATACAATGAAATATTGGTGGGTTTCAGAGGTTCCTCCCGTCCGAGTTTGGAGTTGATATGGATCATGCCAAGGCAGTCGATCCAATTAAACATCATCTCGGGGTCAAGGCAAGCATCCGAAGATCCATCGAGGCCGAAGGAATTCCATATACCTACCTTATGTCCAATGGCTTTGCTAGGTACTTTTTGCCCAACTTCGGAATTGCATACACAGGTGGCACTTTCACACCTCCACCACCTAGGGACAAAGTAGAAATAATTAGAGATGGAAACACCAAAGGTATTAATATAAATTCAATCATCTTTCTCTTTATACTTGTCAAGACTTTCTCATTTGCTTATGTATGTGCGTGTGTGTGTGAACCTTTTACTAGATATAAGTCAACTAGATCAATTACTTTGGTTAAAGATGACCTAGTAATTGTTATTTACTATGTTAACAGTAATTTATTCCAAAGAAGAGGATATTGCGACTTATACCATAAAAGCAGTGGACGATCCAAGAACCTTGAACAAGGTCCTTCATATTAGACCCCCTGTAAATATTTTGTCCTTCAATGAGATCGTTTCCCTATGGGAGAAGAAGATTGGCAAGACCCTTGAAAAAACTTATCTTCTGGAGGATCAACTTCTAAAGAAAATCCAAGGTTAGTAAGAACAATTTCACCTACTGATTTATAGTGTTTTCTTATAGATCTAATTCGGTTTGGATCATATATCCCCTCCTCCCTTAGACGTGTGAGTTTTTTCAATCTAATTTGTTAGGATACACTTTGTTGCCGCATTTGGAATTTGGATAATTATTAGGGGAGTTGTATTATATTCTTCATTTCTTAGTACCGTTAGTCAAACCAGCTGACTGTAACACCAAAGATTTGCATATTAGAGACAGTACTAAAAAAATTTAATTAGAAGTGACTATGTACACGTTAGTTGTATTTGACTGTTTTTCTGCACAACTGACTTCATTTCATCAATATTTAGTGAATAACTTGTTTGTTCTCTTATTGAAAATTTTGGTTGGCATAAATATAATAAAAAAGGAAGTAATCCTCCTATTGATTAGAGCAGTTCCATGTACTAGCCAGAGAATGTTGACAATTTCATAGATGGTTGGGCTATCTGATACTTATTTTTGCTTTTCTGCAGAGTCTCCCAGTCCTTTAAACCTCTCCCTATCCATTGCCCACTACATATTTGTGAAGGGAAATCTTACAAACTCTGAGGTTAAGGCTTCTTTTGGCGTGGAGGCTTCAGAGCTTTATCCAGAGGTGAAATACACCACTGCAGATGAATACCTGGGCCAGTTTGTCTAAAACTTGGAACATTCCTTTGTGGCAATGTGTTTACTATCTTACAATGTACAATAAAAATAAAGGGAAATATCTATTGCACACACTCACTTACACACACACACACTGTAGTGTGTGAAATAGACATTGCTCAAAAATAATATCTATGTTGTGTATGTGGCATTTGTTGCTTGTTAGTTATGCCCTTGTTTGTGTCATGTAAACCCTTGGATTGGGTCCTTAATTTGTAAATTTGTTTCCTGGTGAATATGTTAGTCAAATTGTGCTTCTTGTGATGAAAATTTTAAAAATCCTTGTTATGAGGTTCTTTGTTGTAGAACATGTGAAGAGCTCGGTGTCTCAAATCAGATACTCTTTTGCTTTTGCTAATGGAGGGCCATAAAAAATTCATCTGAACCCGATGTTAGCTAATAATTTGTTCATCGTGAGACTTGTGGTTATGAATTGTGCATCAATTAAAGTAAATATTTAGAGCCAAGTATTGCAAAATAAGGTCTTTTGATAGGCTAGCAGTTTGCTTACTATGATAAAAAGGATTTTTGTTGTTCACTTGATATCTTTTAAAAAATTTTGAAGTTACACTTTCCACCAAACATGAATTTCTCTTAAATTCAATAATAAAAACAGAATTTATAAATTTATTTTATTGATTTACAAAAACTCAAAAAAAAATCCAATCATATTTTTGGGAGATTTGGTTACATTTGTTGGTTTGTGTTAAAAACACTTGACCATATGTTTAATTATATACTGCTATTGTGGGCTTTTTTTTATATATATGTTTTAGGTAAGAGGCCTAGATGAGATATAAGTCCTATTTATTATAGATGTGTGACTCGCCTAGCTAGTAACTTGCCCTATCTTGTTGCTTATCGTTTATAGACGTTTGTGACCAATGAATTTTTCATTTTTTGAACCCTTGGTGTGAACTTGTTTTTAATACCTTTCCTTTTGTCATTCCAACAAGAATATCATTGAAGCAAGAGAAAAATGTGGCAAAGAAAAATCACTCTAGAAAAGACGTTCAGAAACAGCTTATTTAATTGAAACTGAGAACTTTTTGTTGAAAGTGTAAAAAAAAAAAAAAAAAAATTAGCTAAATAGTGCAATAAAACTCATAAATAGTACCAAAAAAGTGCAATGAAACTCATGAATAATAAAGAAAAGATTTTTTTTTTTTTTTTGAGAAATAATTACAACATACTGCTAGTCCTATAGCTCAAACCATTTCCCCCATAAGCCCCCAAGAACTTTGTTCATGGGTATGCGCCAATTCAATTACAAGGCCTTTGGCCCAAAAAGAAGTTAAAAACTCAAATAAATTGAATTTTAATCACATCTCATTATTGAACATGTGGAAAAGTGTTATGATGTTGTATTAAATAAGTTATTGACTTGGTCAAATAATAGGTTAGCTTACAAGAAAAGCTCCAATGGGCTAAATTGAACGGTCATAAACGGCTACAAAAGCCCAAAAAAAGCAAGAAAATAGAAAAATAAAAGGCTTAATGTAAAATTGATTTAGATCCACAAGTGCAATGGGACAAGGCACATGGGATATAGTTAAGGCCCATGTTTATATATGTTGGAAAAATACATGTTTGTATTGCATACAACACATACGCAGCGGATAATTAACGGATCTACTTCATTCACAATTGTTAACATGTACTATGCAAATTTCAGAGTTCAAGAACAAGAGAGCGTACTTTGGTGCGGTGAAATTCAAAACCAAAATAAAAAATACTCGGGAATACTTTTAATCTTCACTCCAATTCCACTTTACACCCAAGAAGAGTGGTCTCTCAATCAGTTTTCAAAGGAGAATGATGGAGTATCTCACTCTTACATACACGCCATTTCACAATAGTATCTCTCTTTTTCATACATATAAATTCTGTTTGTTTCTCTCCTTATAACTGATTATCTAATTGGGCTAGCTTTTTGGACCTTTCCAATTGGGCTTTAGTATGTGGCTTGGAGTGGGACCAAAAGAGACCAATAAGACACTAGCTCCAATAAGCCTTGGGCTTTTCTGTCAACTCTTGACAATGCCAAAGTTACTATTAACTATATTTAATACCACTATATAAATATAGTTGCACTCTAGGTCTTATTTATAAGTTATATTCCAAGACTTTATTATACATGCAACCTCTTCATAAAATATAAAGTCATGAATGTAAACTAGCACTTTGTAAATTACTACATCTTATCCTTGAGTACCCGGTTTAATCCTTTAAAGTTATTCATCATATATTTATGAAATCCAATTTCATAAATATATACTTTAGTAACTTCTTACCAAAGTGGTTAAGCCTAACTCTCTGAATAACTGAATCCATTAAACTTTTCTCAAATGAATATTTTATATCTCAATTAAGAGACTATAAATTCTATCTTGAGAATGTATGTTCCATCAACACTAAATATGACTGCCTAACATACTGAGGTTTTGACCATTACTTTAGATCTAACTCCTGATATATCAAAACAACCAACATTTCATGATCAAGTCCATAATCCTCTCAGGATTAAGAGTTCATATAAATAGAAGTCGTGAGATTTATTATTCATTTGACAGTCGTTAGGAGAATAATAAATCTCACAATGGTCCAGTTCAATATGTCTTAACTCTTAAAAAATATCAACATATCAACTAGAAGTTTACACTTCCATGATCAAGACAAATCATCTTAGTTGATATGTTATAGTCTTCGCAGATGAAATGCTCAATTTCATCACCGATTACAAATTAGAATTCTGAGTTTATAAAGAACTTATAATTTATTTCTTATGTGACTTATTTTAGATAAAAATAAAACACCATTATTAATCACAATATTAAGTCATAAACAATGTAATACATAATATCATACATAGCATCATACAATAGAATTTAAGAGCACTAATCCTAAAAAACTCTCACTTACCTTAAAGACTACTGTGCACTAATCTAACTCTCATTCCCTCCAAGTGTGACTCAAAAATCCTTTAGGGAAAGGCTTTGGTAAAGGAATCTACTAGATTCTTTGAACTTTCAATCTTTGCTACTACTATATCTCCACGAGCAACAATGGCTCGAATGATGTGATACTTTCTCTTAATGTGCTTTCCTTTCTTATGATTCCTTGGATTTTTGGATTATGCAATTGCTCCACTATTGTTGCAAAACAATATGATGGGAACTTGCTCCATTCTCACAACACCAAGATAAGAAAGGAATTTCTTGAGCCAAACAGCTTCCTTTGCCGCCTCACAAGTAGCAACATATTCAGCTTCTATGGTGGAGTCCGCAATACAAGATTGCTTAATACTCCTCCAACTTATGCCTCTACCTCCCAAGGTGAACACACAACCTAAAGTGGACTTTCTGAAATCAAGATCTGGTTGAAAATCTGAATCTGTATAGCCAATTGGAATCAAATCCTTACTCCGGTAAACAAGCATATAATCTCTCGTTCTCCTAAGATACTTGAGAATATGTTTTACAGTTTGCCAATGTTTTGGTCCCAGGTTTGATTAATTTCGGCTAACCATGCCAACTGAATAATAGATATCTG
Organism: Castanopsis chinensis; assembly: GCA_032878915.1. Taxonomy (NCBI): domain Eukaryota; kingdom Viridiplantae; phylum Streptophyta; class Magnoliopsida; order Fagales; family Fagaceae; genus Castanopsis; species Castanopsis chinensis. The sequence continues at coordinate 3,107,972 of JAVQMG010000122.1, read as the reverse complement.
GCATAGTACAAAGCATGGCATACATGAGACTTCCCACTGCAAAAGCATAAGGAACTTGTCTCATCATATTTTCTTCCTCTTAAGTCTTAGGTCTTTGGTCATCAGACAGAGGAACTCTATGTCTAAAAGGAAGCAATCCTTTCTTGGAGTTTTGCATACTAAACCGTTCTAGAACCTTATCTATGTATCTAGCTTGTGATAAGCCTAACATCTTATTCTTATGATCTCGCTAAATCTTGATCCCTAGAATAAAGTTAGCCTCACCCAACTCCTTCATATCAAATTGACTTGACAACCAAACTTTTACCAATGACATTACCCCTGTATCATTCCCAATAAGTTGAATATCATCAACATAAAGCACTAGGAACATTATTACTTTGTCTCAATGTCTTTTGCACACACATGGTTCATCAAGATTCTGTTCAAAACCAAATGACTTGATTGCTTGATCAAATCTGATGTTCCATGACCTAGATGCTTGCTTAAGTCCATAAATAGACCTTTTCAACTTGCATACCATATGCTCTTGATTCTTTGCTATGAAACCTTCCTGTTGCATCATATAGATTTCTTCTTCAAGATTGCCACTAAGAAATGCATTCTAGACATCTATTTGCCAAATCTCATAATTATAATTAGCAACAACGGATAAGAGAATTTTGATAGATTTAAGCATTGTTACTGGTGAAAAGATTTCTTCATAATCAATACCTTCTTTTTGTGTATACCCTTTCGCCACTAGCCTTACTTTAAAGGTTTCAACATTTCCATATATTCCTCTCTTTCTCTTGTAAATCCATTTGCAACTAATAGGTTTAATGTCGTTAGGCGCCTCTACAAGATCCCAAACTTGATTGGAATACATCGAATCTAATTCAGATTTCATAGGTCAAACCCAATTATGTGCATCTATGTTATTTATTGCTTCATCATAAGTATAAGGATCCGATTTAGCCTTTTCTGAGATAGCTTTGTAAGTTTCTCTCAAACCTATATATCCTATAGGAGGCCGAACAATTTTTCCACCACGACGAGGCACCTGAGTACTAGACATCTCATGAGTAGTGTCTTGCGATATATCTAATACAGCCACATCATCCCTAGTTTCATCCATTGGTTGTTCAACTATAGGTTCTTTCATTTCAGCCAATACAACTCTACTTCTAGAAGTAAAATTATTATGTAGTCATTTTCCATAAATTTGGCATTTGTGCTAACAAACACTTTATTATTCTTATGACTATAAAATAAACCTCCAACAATTCCTTTTGGATACCCTACAAAAAGTACCACTTCTATTTTAGACTGTAACTTGTCAGACTTTTCTTTTAACACATGTGTTGAACAACCCCAAATATGTCTCATACTAGGCTTACGCTTATTCCACAACTCTACAGGTGTTTTAAGAACAAACTTTGAAGGTACTAAATTCAGAAGATACATTGAAGTACTTAAGACATATCTCCAAAAGGAAATTGGTAGAGTCGAATAACTCAACATGGATCTAATCATATCTAAAAAAGTCTTATTCCTTCTTTCTACTACACCATTTTGTTGTGGAGTTCCAGGTGCAGTTAACTGGAATATAATCCCATTTTCAGTCAAGTAATCCTTGAAATCCCCAAGAAGATATTCACCACCTCGATCCGATCGAATGGCATTTATGTGTTTACCTAATTGATTCTCAACTTCAACCCTAAACTCTTTGAACTTTTCAAAAGTTTCAGACTTCCATTTCATCAGGTACATATAACCAAATCTAGAATAATCATCAGTGAAAGTAATGAAATACTCATAGCCACCTCTTGCTTGGATTGACATAGGACCACATACACATCTGAATGTACTAGTTCTAGAAAATCTTAGGCTCTTCTACCTTTTGCATTAATAGGTTATTTGGTTATTTTACCTTCCAAACAAGATTCGCAAACTAGAAAACCATCAAAATCCGTAGGCCCTAAGAGTTCATCTTTGATAAGTCTTTGAATTCTATTTAAATTAATATGACTCAAAAGCAAGTGCCAAATATATGATTCATTAGTAGAGGGAAACTTTCTCTTTAATGATTTTACATGTGAATTATTATCTAATTTTGAATTATATAATTCATGTTTATCAGGAGTTAAAATATAAAAGTCATCTACAATATTGCCAAAACAGATAAACACTTTACCCTTCTTTATTACAACATTGTCTTTCAGGATAACACAATATCCATGTTTACCTAAATAAGTTGCAGAAACTAAATTTCTACGAACATTAGGTACATAAAGACAGTCTTCCAATATTAAAACCCTATAATTAAAGTATAAATTAACAACTCCAACAGCTACAATCGGAATCTTACTTCCATCAACCAAAGTAAGAAACAATTCTCCTTCATTTAGCTTTCTGGTCTCCTGAAACCCCTACAGAGAATCACAGATATAATTTATACAATCTGAATCCACACACCAGGAATCCGTGAGATTCTGTACCAAACATATTTCAAGAAGAAATGAACTTTTCATACCCTTATTCTTGGCAGCTTTAAACTTTGGACAATTCCTCTTCTAATGTCCTTTCTCACCACAATGGAAACACTTTCTTTTGGTTTTCTTTCCTTTGTTAGCAACCCTTAAGGCAATTTGTTTACCCTTTTACTTGGTGAAGTCCTTCTTCTTATTACCTTTGCCTTTTGACTTAGGTTGAGAAGTAAAATTTTCAGCCATATTGGCATCAACACTAAAAGTACCAAGGATGCCTTCTGCCGCTACCAACTCATTCATTAATTCAAACAAGGAATAAATCTTTTTGTTCATATTATAATTGAGTCTGAATTCCTTGAATGATTCTGATTGTGACTAAAGTATCATATACACTTGGAATTCTCCATCAATATCGGCATCTAAAACCTCCAATGTATTCAGATTAGAGATCGTTGTAAGACAATGCTCCCTCATTGAACTGCCTTCAACCATTTGGGTATTATAAATATGTCTCATGGTTTTTTGTCTTGCAGAATAGCCTTGCTCACCAAATATCTCCTTCAGACTTAGCATTAAGTCCGAAACTAGTTCTACATCCTACATTTGATGCTGTAGAACATTTGAAATAGATGCTAGGATGTAGCACTTGGCCATCTCATTAGATTTCTATCAACGATCATATCGCTGTTTTTCTTCAAAATGAGCATCTAATGAAGGAAAGCTATAACAAAGTTGAGTAAGCACATATTTGTGCTCTTCAGCTGTAAGAACAATGTTCAAATTTCTTTTCCAGTCAACATAATTGGATCTAGTCAGTTTGTTTTGATTAATGAATAGTAACAAGTGGGCTAAATGATGCCATGATCAAATCTGAAAATAATAAACATGAATATAATAAGTAAATTGGACATTATCAATTTAACATATAAACATATAGTATGGAACCTTAATAAAACCACAATATAATATATGCAACGACAACCCAATCCCATATTTAATGTCCCTCAGCATAAAGTAAACATTAAATATTATGATTGATTGAGAATTATTCTCATTATTAGTGCTATCATGATAACTTTTATCAAACACTAATAATATGCCGTTTTAAATTTAGCCTCTAAGTAATAATCGTAAAAACTCAGCATAGAGGATGCTATAATACTTAGTCTAGTGTATACCATTATCTAGAATCATGTGTAGCCTCCATCCCTTTAACAGGCTTATTTTGTAGTACCATGATAAAAACACCATCTACATGGAATGCATAGCTCGAAACCAAGACAAGGTGTTTGATCAAACCACTATAAACTAGGAAATTCAATCTTGTAGGACAATGAAATAAATAGTTTCCGCATGGAATGCTAAGCTCGAGGCAAAGACAAAGTATATATTTCACACTACTATGAACCAACAATGGAGGCCGTAATATCCAACTCTTGTATCTCTCTCCCACTAGATGTTTTAAATTAAAGGTTTTTAATTTGTAAACATGTGTAATCTAATTACACACAGCCTTGCATTTTATACATTTGAAATCAATTGGAAAAAATGTAAAATTCCCTTCAGTGGCATTTTCACGGGTATCTCGCGACTAAGCTCTTCCCGAGAAAATGAATTAAGGCAAAAAAAATGAAAACACAAAATTCAGACAGAGACTTTTGCGACTGACTCGCGACTGTTTCGCGAGTAAAGCTTACTCGCGAAATATTTTTTGAAAATACAAAATTCAGACAAAAGCTTTCACGACTGTCTCGCGACTATTTCACGAGTAAAGCTTACCCGCAGAAAACCCGTGTTTTCAGTTTTTAAAAGGAATATCTAAATAGTTTTCAACGGTTTTCAATGAACAAACAACCACCATATGAACATAATAAATGGAATTTGATATCAAAACTGAATTCCATTGACGCTATAGCCTTAAAGATCAATTTAACATACTTAAATTCAAATTTAAACAACATCATAACATCAATATCAGTTTTTATCAAATCATAGTTTCAACTACCATGCAGAAAATTAAATACATATATAATCTTCTAACATCATAAAACTATTATCTCTAATTCCAAAACACACAAAACATGTTATACAGATTCCAATTGAAGACCGCTCTGATACCAATTATTGAAAAAATACATGTTTGTATCGCATACAAAACATGCGCAGTGGATAATTAACGGATCTACTTCATTCGCAATTGTTAACATGTACTATTCAAATTTTAGAGTTCAAGAATAAGAGAGCATACTTTGGTGCGGTGAAATTCAAAACCAAAATCAAAAAAACTTGGGAATTCTTTTAATCTTCACCCTAATTCCACTTTACCCCCAAGAAGTGTGGTCTCTCAATCAGTTTCCAAAAGAGAATGATAGAGTGTCTCACTCTCACATACACACTATTTCACAATAGTATCTCTCTTTTTCATACATATAAATTCTGTATATTTTTCTCCTTACAACTGATTATCTTTTTGAGTCTTTCCAATTGGGCTTTAGTATGTGGCTTGGAGTGGGACCAAAAGGGACCAATAAGACACTAACTCCAATGGGCCTTAGGTTTTGCTGTCAACTCTTAACAAGTTCAAAGTTACTATTAACTATATTTAATATCACTATATAAATATAGTTGCACTCTATGTCTTATTTATAAAATATATCCCAAGACTTTATTATACATGTAACCCTTCATAAAATATTCGTAGTAATACAAAATCATGAATGTAGATTGCTACTTTGTAAATTACTATATCTTATCCTTGAGTACCCGGTGTAATCATTTAAAGTTATTCATCATATATTTATGAAATCCAATTTCATAAATATATACTTTAATAACTTCTCGCCAAAGTGGTGAGGCCTAACTCTCTAAATAACTGAACTCATTAAACTTATCTCAAGGAAATATTTTATATCTCCATTAAGTAAATTTTATCTTGAGAATATATGTTCTATCAACACTAAATGTGGCTGCCTAACATACTGAGATTTTGATCGTTACTTTAGATCTCACTCTTGATATATCAAATCAACCTGCATTTCATGATCAAGTCCACTATCCTCTCAAGATTAAGAGTTCATGTAAATAGAAGTCGTGAGATTTATCATTCATTTAACAGTCGTTAGGAGAGTAATAAATGTCACAGCGGTCCAGTTTAATATGTCTTAAATCTTAAAACATATCACTATATCAACTACAGTCTACACTTCCATGATCAAGATAAATCATCTTAGTTGATATGTTATAATCTTCACAAATAAAATATCAAATTTCATCACTGACTACGAACTATAATTCTGAGTTTACAAAGAACTTGTGATTTATATTTTCTGTGACTTTCCACATAAATCACATATTATGCATCTCATGGACTATACGATAATGTCCAAATATTCATGTTAGTGTTATTTTAGATAAAAATAAAACACCTTTATTAATCACAATATTAAGTCATACATAATATCATACATAGCATCATACAATATGATTTAAAGGCACTAATCCTAACAATACAAAGCTCCATATTTTAAGATATCAAAAAATGTTCAAAAAATAGTTTATAAATTGAACAATGGTCAATGTGAGACTCACAACAAAACCCTAGTGTTGAAGAACACACCCACACCAACACATTGAGGTGGTGGTCCCGTGGAACTTCAGCCGTGTAAGAAGACAATACAATATACAAGAGCCCATAGCTCACCATGTCCAACACTATCACAATTTAAAAGTGTGGCTGGATGAGATCATAAATTTTATTGTATGACATCTTCAAAATGATTTTATATAAAAATTTAAAAGCAATGTTTGTAACACACATGCGCTTGCACACACTAAAAAAAAATAACTAAAACTGTGACTTGATTTTAGTTATTTATTTCTAAGGTGCATAAATATTTGTAACAACAGCTTGTAACAAAAATTTTCCGAAATTTTAATGGAACGAAACACTACTTAGAGATTCATAAAAAATTTTAAAATTTTAAAATAAAATAGAAAAGAGGAGGGGGGACGGTAATTGGAGATCAGCACATACATTATATTGTAAATCCTCATTACGTCATTTTGTTGATTAAAAGTAGACTATTGAGTGGTTCTAAAAGTACTAAATAAATGAAAAGAAAAGGCAACTATGACTATGAGCCCTCTTGCATATTGCATGACGAAATATCATAGCAAAACCTATAGTTGAAGGAGTCAAAAAAAGACGTTTCTGTATACGTACTTGTATTTAAGGAGCTCGACTGACTTTGTTTGAATTTGAGAACTACCCATGAGATAGTCCAACTCTCTGCTTCGCTTAAACCCTATTAATCCTTTTAGTTTGAAATTCTCTCTGAATGGCTCAAAAAAGTAAGATTTTGATAATTGGAGGGACGGGATACATTGAAAAATACATAGTAGAGGAGAGTGCGAAAGCTGGGCATCCTACTTTTGCATTGGTCAAAAAAAACACAGCTTCTAATCTTGAGAAGTCCAAACTCATTAAGAGCTTCAAGAGCTCTAGAGTGACACTTCTCCATGTATGTACAAACTCCAGTTCTCCGCATTATGGGCGTGTTTTTAGTACTTTGGATTAGTATATTGATCTTGAAAGTCATGTGATTGTTTCACAGGGAGACATATATCATCATGAAAACTTGGTGAAGGCAATCAAGCTAGTTGATGTAGTGATCTCTGCACTTGGATCACCAGAACAGATAGCTGATCAAGTGAAGATTATTGCTGCCATCAAAGAAGCTAGAAATATCAAGGCAAGGCACGTATATATCTTGCTAAAATCTTTTTAATATTTTTCCAGTTATTTTTTTTAATGTAAAGTTGCTTATTTAGTTCTCAACAACTTTTGGCGGCCATAGTATCAAATCTTCCTTTTACTTTAAAATGTTTTCCTAAATCCTTCTATTTTTAGAATTGTTTCAAAAAATACTAATCATCTAAAATAATAAGAAATTGTGGAAAATGGAATTCATGCCATGTCTAAACCCCGGATTCAGATCCTATAGATTCCTAGGGAACTCTACTAGTAGATTTCCTTAAATCCTAACCATTCTTTAATAATTTAATAGTCAAGATTCTGCCATGTCAGCATTCCACTAACAATATTCTTAAAATAATAAAATAATATTGCAAACAAAACAATTAAGATTATTGTTAGTGGAATGCTGACATGACAGAATCTAGACTATTACATCATTAAAAAATGGTTAAGATTTAAGGAAATCTACTTGGTAGAGTTCCCTAGTAAATCTAGAGAATCTGAATCCTGAATTCCTAAACCCCACATCTTACGACCTAGGATGATGTGTTGGATAAATTATTATTTTATTTACAAGAATTTAAATTAGGCTAATTAGACGCTTAGTGATAACTCTTCATTTAAATAAGGTAGGAGTAGATTAGTATAGTAATTTGCTTGAATTCATATTAATTCCTATGTTTTAGGAGATGATTTGGTCTTTATATTTTAGAATTTATTGATGAGGTTCTCTCATCTTATTGCTTGACATTTTTACAAGCAAGAACATTAATACCAAAAAGTCTTTTTCTCTTTTTTCAAGTTCAAAGAGACTAGTCACCTAGAGTTGACTAAATATCATTTTATTTTTCCAGTAGTTCACATCACATCCTCAAAGTAACCTTAGTTTCATTAATTTCGTTTATAATTTCAGAAATTTACTTCTATATGATGGTAATAACCTTTTGAAACATGTTAAAGTAAAAATTCAAAAGTCGATGACCATATATGCAATTTAACTTCTTCTATTTGTTGTTTGGCTTGTAATTGATGAACTAAAAGAGAAATCAAGAAACTTACATTATATACAATGAAATATTGGTGGGTTTCAAAGGTCCCTTCCGTCCGAGTTTGGAGGTGATGTGGATCGTGTCCATGCACTCGAGCCACTTGAACATCATTTAAGGGCCAAGGCTGGCATCTGGAGATCCATCGAGGCTGAAGGAGTTCCATGTACCTACCTTGTTTCCAATGGCTTTGCTGGGGTACTTTTTGCCTAAATTTGGAATTGGACTTGCAGGTGCCACAGCTCCACCAAGAGACAAAGTAGAAATAATTGGAGATGGAAACCCCAAAGGTATTAGTATAAAATTCAATCATCTTTCTTTTTAAACTTGTCGAGACTTTCTCATTTACTTATATATGTGTGTGCATGGGTGTGACTTTTACTTCATGTAAGTCAACTAGATCATCAACTACCAACTACTTCGGTTAAAGATAACAAAGTAATTGTTATTTTCCATGTTAACAGTAATTTTTTCTAAAGAAAAAGATATTGCAACTTATACCATAAAAGCAGTGGACGATCCAAGAACCTTGAACAAGGTCCTTCATGTTAAACTCCCTGCCAATATTTTGTCCTTCAACGAGATTGTCTCCCTGTGGGAGAAGAAGATTGGCAAGACCCTTGAGAAGACTTACCTTCTAGAGGATCAACTTCTGAAGAAAATCCAAGGTTAGTAAGAACAATTTCAAATGTTGATTTATAGTGTTTTCTTATATATCTAATTTGTTTTGGATCATATTCTCTTCCTCCCTTAGATGTGTGAGTTTTTTTTTTTTTATCTAATTTGTTAGGATACACCTTATTACCTCATTTGGATTATTAGGGGAGTTGGGTTATCTTCTTCATTTCTCTGTATAGCTAGTCGAACCAGCTAACTGTAACACCAGAGATTCACACATTAGAAACAATACTAAAAACATTTAATTAGAAGATACTATGTACACATTAGTGGTAACCAAGAAGCTGTATTTGACATTTTTTTTGAATGACTGACTTCATTTCATCAATATTTAGTGCATAACTTGTTCGGTTTCTTATTGAAATTTTTGGATGGCATAAAAATTCATAAATAAAAGGAAGTAATCCTCCTATTAATTTGAGCAGTTCTATGTACTAGCTAGAGAATGATGAGAGTTTCAAAGATGGTTGGGGTATTTGATACTTATTTTTTTCTCTTCTGCAGAGTGTTCCAATCCTTTAAACCTCCTCCACCTATCCATTGCCCACTCTATCTTTGCGAAGGGAAATGTTGGAGACTTTGAGATTAAGGCTTCTAATGATGTGGGGGCTTCAGAGCTTTATCCAGAGGTGAAATACACCACTGTAGATGAATACTTGGATCAGTTTGTCTAAAACTTGGAACATGTTTGTGGCAATATGTTGATATAGTGTACAATAAAATTAAAATCTCTGTTGTCTATGTGGCATTTGCTACTTGTCAATGTGCGCTTCTTTGTGTGGGGTCCACTCTCATGTGAAATGGAGGATACATGTACCAAATGTATTTTAAATTTAATTATTATATAAGGCGAGATAAGTAATTTGTGGTTGAAATTTTTTTTAGTACTCCTTACAAACGATGTATCCCCTCTACTTATTGAACGGCCTAAAGAAAAGTATATATAAATAAATTCATCACTTATATTAAATATATATATAAAACTTTAATAACATATAAAATAAAATAAAAAGTATTTTATCAATAACCTACTAAAATTACGCTAAGAATGTGACATAATTATAAATGAAGTAACTCTCCTTTATATACAAACATCTCCTCTAAAAGCATCACCGAAGTAGACCAAATTGACAGAAGTGAACCAAATGGACTGCGTACGAGGTGGACCAAATTGGACCAAGTTAGACCCAATGAACCGAAGTCAACCGAGATAGACAGAATGGACTGAAGAGGACCAAAAGAACCGAAATGGACAAAAATGGACCGAATTAGACCGAAGTGGACCTAATTAAACCAAAGTGAACTAAATGGGCTGAATTAGAGCAAAGTGGACCGAAATGTTACGCTAATGTGACTCAATAGCAATAATAAATTATATACTACAGTTTTTTATATTATAGACCATGCTGTACACCTATTCTACTAGACCGTACTCTCTTTGTCCATGTATCTGCCCATGGCTTGGATTACAGGAGCAATTGCTTGATTTGTAAAACCAAGCCATTGCTTGTGTCTATGGGAAGAAGAAAGAACTTGAGACACAAGCCTCCAATCCTATAAGCTCTTGGTTCGTGTGACCTTTCCTACAGACAACAAAAAGCTATGCAATCCCTTATTTTTTAAAATACTTTTGAGCCTATTTGGTTGTGTTGTTTAAACAACAATTTTTGTTGTTTAAACAATACAACACGTATCCACAACACTTTTTAACCCACACATATTTTCACAACACTTAAATAACATTCCTAGAATAACATTACCAAATGGACCCTTTGTGTTTCTAAGTTGCTCAACGAGAGAGAAAGAAAGGCTTCTTATTGTGAGGAGGGCCCTTAGGACTTGTTTGGCTGAAGGCTTTTGAGCTATAAACAAAGGCCCTTCATGTGACCGAGGTATGGACCTTTCAATAGGCTGCATGTGTACATCTTGATTTTTTAATGGGCTCGTTTCATGAAGCCTAGGGCTTTATAGTGGACCTGAAGGGAGATAGGCCCCTACTTCGGGTTTGGGCTTTTTTTGGGCCCAAGTTTAATCATCCTGTGTCCTGTGGGCCTGCGCCTCATCACATTTTGTTTCAAAATAATGTCTTCAATTTAACAAAATTTTTATTCTACATTTTTACTCCAATTATCATATCCATTAAGTTAGCTGAAAACGAAGAAAAAATTATTAGTTATTCTCGTAAAAAAACATGCAAGCTTTTAAGATGTAAATTGGCTCAACAAAATGCTATGGTATGCTAACGGAATTAGTTTATACCGTTGGCCGCCACAGCACATACTCATGCGACAGATTCAAAATTACCTTGTCCTGTAGCAATAAAGAGACAAAGCCATCCTTGACAGTAAGCTTATAAATTAATGGAAATACAGAACATATTTTCACCTTGTTTGATCAGCACCAAGCATCTTCACAGTCATCACCGATGTGTTATCTCCTGCTAAATGAATGTTCTTAACTTCAATTTCTTTGAACACCCTTTGCTGGCTTGTCCTCACTTTCTCTTTGACCATCATTTGCTTCACCATTTTGCAGGCTTCTACTCCTTTAGAAGCACAGAGTGTTTGATCAAATCTTAAAAAGTTAAAACCAGAGGGGCAAGCATTATTGAAGTGGGGTTTTGTTTATAAACACCAACTAGCTGACTGACTTTTGGCGAGTTTTTGATATTCAGGGAAAGGAGAATTCGCAGTGATATTGCAGGGCCTGTCAGCTTAATTCCTCAGCCATGTCGAAGCAGAGGCAAAGTGGTTATGAACCGTCTGACACAGAGACTGAGGGTGTGACAGTCCATGGATTGGAGCCAATCATGAGAATGGAGGTTTAGTCTCTGAGGGGCTGAAAAGTCAGCCAAGAAATACCAGCCCCATCACCATGAGACTCAATTCCAACAGGGGGCATTCATCGAGATTTGGATATGAGGTCTCATCTCCTGCCAAGGGTTCAAAGGGCAGCCCAGCTCAAAGGAGACACAACAGTAAGTCACCATACAGGCCACGGAGAGATGATGGTAATGCTCTTTCTCTTACAAGTCTACCGAGTTTGGATGTTCAGAGAAATATTAGTCCCTTTTCAAACGCTGAGCCTGCTAGGCATATTTCTCCCTATAGACCTCGGGTAGAGGAGCACAAATTGGATAAGAATGAATTCGTATGCTCACGTAGAAAGCAAAAGAACAGAACAACCAGTAGAGAAGAAAATGGAGCTCATCCTCAGCCTCTGGAAGCTATTAGAGTGACTGAGAAAGTAAACTACAGGCGTAGATCAGTGACTGCTCCAAGACTCAGAGTGAGAGAGAAGGACCAAAAAAATGACTCTGGTCATAGGTTGCAAAGAGAAGGGAGGACCTCCCCACCATTGTCAAACATGTAAAAGCACCTTCGATTGCTGAACTCAATGAAATGATTGCCAAGGCAAAGCTTTCTACTGGCCAGATAGGTGATGATTCAACAATTGAAAGCACGGATTTTTTTCTCAAAAAAAAAAAAAAAAAAAGAAGAAGAAAAGAAAGCACGGATTCCATTTTACCAGGTGATATCTTCTTTTCTCGTCAACACATAGCATTGGCAAAGCAGAAAGATGTCTTACCAAAAACCAATGGCTTTGAAATCCATGATAGCCAAAGCCCTAAATTGGTTTCCCAAAGAGATGCTGCTGCTCATCAACGACTTAGAGAAAATGATAATTTTGATCATAATGCCCGAGGTACTTCATCCGGTGCTGGTTTGTCACAAACTATCAACTCTAGCTCTGGTATGAGCGGGAAGAGCAGTGATAAATTTAGCACCAATAGTAGTAAAATGATCATGCACTCTTTTATTTGTTGATTCCATTATGAATTAGCAATTTTAGAGATTACCTCCCAAATCCAGTGCCACAGCTCATTTTACACACCAACAGGAAAGAAGGCCCTTGCAAGTAGTAGTTCCACTAACGTCCAGCCCTCACCATGTGGAACTCAATGTAAACTTGGAAGCAAATGCTAAATATGCCCTAATGGGTTTAGTGAAGGAAATAAGCAGTGAATTTGCAGTTATTCCTGAAGTCAGCAATGATAATTTCAAAGCAAAATATAAAGGTCAGTTTTTTATGTGTGCGGAATTTCTCTGGATGATTTAACTCAATCTTTAAAAGCTAAGAAGGTTCCTGAGGTTGACAAAGCAACAGAGAACATTCAGCACTTGATAAAATGGATTATGGACTTTTATGGAGATGCTTGCAAGCTCATACTCTGCTGTGAAGATGATGCAGAAATCCTAGAATCAGTGAAAGACCACTGCAAGGTTATTAAGGTTGATGCTCCTGTTACTCATGAAGTAAGTTTCAGATTCAATATGGATTCAAACAGTTCAGTTACAGTTATAAAATACAACCATAATTCCACCTTCTAAGCTTCTCACTTCCCCCCTAATGTCTCATTCCAACCTCCATCTTCCCAGATCATGGAGGTTCTTATTCAGATAGCAAGGAGGACTTTGATCTTCCCATGAGCTTTGCTGCTAAGATTGCTACAAAATCGAAACAGAATCTTAGAAAAGCAATCATGGCTCTTGAAGCATGCAAAGCACACAAGTTAGTTCTAGAAGAACAAAATGTGTTTAAATTTCTAACAAAGTAATTATACTAACAAGGACACCGTGCATGTGCAGCTACCCTTTTGTTGATGACCAAACAGTTCTACTTGGATGGGAAGAGGTCCTAGTGAAACTTGCTGCAGAAATCCTAGCTGATCCACCACCCTCAAGGTAGGGTTTTTCTTTTTAAGGGACTGGGAGAATCTCCGTTAAGGCAGACACTAAAATAATAATAATAATAATAATAATAATAATAATAATCTAATACTATATATAATAGGAGAAGCTTTTAAGGAAGTGCTGCCACGTTAGGAAAAAAGCCTATCTAAAATTTGAACACGTATACAGTTTATTCTTAAAAATACCGTACGATGCATCGTTTTGGGAGAGTTTTATTAAAAAGAGAGAACCGAGAAAGAACGATAGAAAAGGAGAACCGAGAAAGAACGAAAAGGAGAACCGAGAAAGAACGATAGAGGGTTTCTCAAAAAAGAGAGAGAAAGAACTTCGGTCTATCATAGATGGTGGAGAGAAAATTCTGAGAAGAAAGTCAGGCTTTGCCACCATCAGACCACCGTACCCTCCACCGGTATGGTCTCTATTTTTTTGTACCGAAGGTCAGCGTACTCCCTTCCTCTTCAAAAACTGTTTTTGTAGTTTGAAAGATTGAAATTCCTCACCAGTGCTTTTTCTATTCGAATTAGAATCTTAAATCTTCAAGATTTCTATGTTTTTGAATTAAAAAACGGCAGTTCCCCTTACTTAATTTTCTAGGGTTCTTCTTTTACCCCTTTTTTGTAATTATAAAAAAAGATCGGTTGATTCTCTTTCTAGGTATGAAACTTTACTTTTAATTGAGTTTTTTTTGTTGGATAGGTTTAGATTTGATTCATTTTTGTTTTGGGTTTTAGGGTTTTCTATAAAAATGTTTGTAGATATTTGCTTTTGTTTTGAGAAAAAAGAGAATCATTTCCCCGTTCCTTTCAGAAATTCTTGCTTCTTCTTCTGACTTTTTGATTAACAATGCCTCCAACGAGTCACTATTCTTTCTCTGACTTTTTTTCCCCACCAAATTTAAAGTTAAATTAGTTTTGCTATATGTTTTCCACTTATACAATTGTAGTTAGATTTTGGTTCCAAGCATTAAGGTTAAGGAAATCAGAATTATGATATGTGACTATTTTTTGTTAAATATTTTCGGTAATGGATGGTAGGTATGTTCTTTTTCCCCTTTTTTCTTTTTTCTATTCAATTACCGTTTCTAGGGTTTTCAAAAATCTATGGGTTTAGTAGAAGGTAGGCACGTTTTTTTTTTTTTTTACCCTCTGTTTTTTTCCCATTCAATTAGCGTTTCAAATTGTTTTTTTTTTTTTTTTTCGTTTTACCCTGTTAAAGTTTCACTAATTACTAACCGTTTGGCATAAGGTATATATTAAAAAAAAAAAAAAAAAAAAAAAAAAACACTAAACTGCCAGTGAAAGAGATCTAAACAGAGATATATCAATAGAGAAAGAGGTATGAGTGGACATATCGATGATTAGAGGAGTATTTGTTAGACACAGAGAAAGAAATCTAATAAGATGCAGAGTGTTGAAGAGAGAGATAAGAGGGAGGCCTCTTCGCTTTTGTTAGAACGTTCTCCCTTCCTCACAGTTGTGGGTAAGTTTTATTTTCGAATATCATCTTTATTCATAAATCCTATATGATAGTTCCTCCTCACTTTTCTCCGTAGTTGTCTCATGGGCGAGGGCGATTCAACTAAGCCACAAACGCTTCACCTCATGGTTGCAGAGTCCTCCACCTCAGTTACTGCTTCACCAAACTGCATAACCAACCTAAAATCAAGCCGCTAGAACAACTATAAGTAAAATCTTTTATATTAATTTTGAGTGTTTAATATTATTTAGGTTTGGTTATTATGTTTGGTTTTGACTTAAGAAATTGGTTTAGATTTTGTTTTGATTTAGAATTGGTTTCTATCAATACTCGAACCCTAATATAGGTTCTCCCTCAATTTTGGTTCCTTTCAATATTCAACCATCTATGTACATTCAGCCTATGGCAAATCATTAGAAAGTGAATACCAAGTCAATCCCGTAGTAAAATTTGATATTATACATGACAAATAGATCATTATTGATTGAAAAATATTTATAAGTATTGGAAGTTTACTGTGTTTTGTTTTTGTTTTTATTCACAGAGAAACTGAAATTTAGTGCGAAAGTTATAGTAACTGTAAATAGTCAATAGCCTATAGCAAAATCATTAGACAATGACTAAATAAACTTCATGATGTTGACAAACATATACATAGAAATAACCAAAATTGTCTTTCATGATCAATGTGAGCCACAACCGCTGTCACTTCTCCTCATAACTGACTGTTCTCTAACAAGCCACAACACATTAAAAGAATGAAACCCTCTCTATCTCTCTCTTATTTTTAAATAACTATATTCCAAATGACCATAAACTTGCATTAGAAGTTTTTACGATAATTAGAAAACTTTCAGTCCTTCCTAAAAGTTATTTTGAATCTTAACTTCAATGTGAAGGGTTTCACTAAATTTTTATAGATAAGCTTTCGCTTTGAGGAAATTTTTTCCTATTAATATAGCAGTCCTATTGGTAAGTGCTTTGCTTATAATCCTTTTGGAGATTACTTTATGGGGATATTTAGATTTGCTTAGGAATTTTGATTCATGGGAACTGTTTTTGTAAAGGCGGTGTTGTCTTTGTTACAAAAAGAGGAAAGGAAGTTTATAAGAGGCCTAAACCTGGGATAACGAAAGAGTATTTCTTTCCCCATTGTTAGGAAGTTTGAATTTGCAAAATATTGATATCCTAATTTTTTGTTAGTGATGTTGTCAGTTTTGTTGGTGTCATCAACCCAAAAGGTATATAAGGTACAATGATTGATGATCTAAAGTGCTTCTTACTTCCCATAAATGCCAAAATTTGAATTGTTTAATACTTTGTATGTCTGAAGCAATTCAGTAATAATTTTTATACATTTTTTTTATCCTACTTAGTTTCTGAAGATATTTTTTCATCTATTCTTTGTTTGCCAATATTTGTTTATTTCTATTGGTCAAGGTTTCAGTGAGTTTACCTCTTAGTACTACCAAATGTTAGTTGTTCTCTATATATAGGTGTTGAAGGTATTATTGGGGCTGTTGCTGCTTCTAAAGATAGCATCCTAAGGCTGTGGAAGGTAATTAGAAGAAGCCAATAGGCAGTAACTCAACTAGCAAAGAAGGAAAGCTACTAATTAAAGTAATAGAATGAACCCTTTGTGCATAAATGTTTATTTTTTTGGTAGCTTATGCCTAATTTTTTGTTGGCTTGGTTCCTTATTTCTTTGCCATAGTGAAACATGCTTCATATTTGTTTTTGCTGTTTATATGTTTTGTTGAGTTGGCGAGTGCAGGGGAAAGTTTCCAAATTCTTATTAAACTTGCAAGATTATGAATACCCGCACACCATTTTGATATATAATTCTTTTTCTCTCTCCCAATTCAGTTATGTCAATCTCCCAGATTATTTTTGTACAAGGTCAGTATTATCCGGAAGCAACAAGTTGATTCATGTAAGTTTCAAATAATTTTAGTTACTAATTGCTATGTAAGTTTCATAGTTTTGGGTTGCAGAATTTGTACTTTTGAAAATTGAATACAATTGCAATTCACCCTATTTGTTTTGGTTATTTGTTGCGTTATAAGAATATAATGCGTTCTCTATGGTTACATTTGAAGAATTGTTTGAAATTTAAATAGGTTTTGAATTTTGTCTTTGGGGGGTTTCTTTTGGATCTTTTCAAGAATTAGGATTGTGATTGTTAAAGATAGCCATCTGTTGCATTTTCAAATTAGTTACTTTATCTTTACTTAAAAAAAGAGTTAGTTACTTTATCTTTAATTGCTAGCATCTATTTTTTCCCAATTCTGCTAATAGAACAACTTAATTTTTTATACACAATTTGTTTGATAAAATTACTGATCTTTTGTTTATTCTAAAATTCTTAATACATGGTGGTGGAAGGGAAATAAGGAGCGTAGTCTTGCAATAGTAAATAAATGGTCCCCGCCTCCTATGTGCAATGTTGATGGTCCCGGCCTCCTAGGTATTGCCATTTTTTAAATATGGAGCATTGATTAATTGTTGAAGAAATTTTTTTCTTTTAGAAACACACAAACTCTTCAGGCAATTTTTTTTTAAACAAAAAAAATCATGATTTGTTTCTTTATTCTTATTATTTTGTGAGAATGCTTAAGATCTTTTATAAATGGATTGGTTTTCAAAATTTGAAATACAAGTTGCCTTGAGCAAAACTTTGACCGATCTCACCATGTTTTGATTGATATTAACAAAATTGAAAGGCAATCAAACTTTCACCAATCTCAACTGAATGCATGAGAATGCTTCAAATCTTCCTTATTATCCTGAAAAGATGATACCCATGGACATATATAGACTTGTGAGAATGCTTCAAATTGGCCAAATGAATATGAAGAAAGGTGCATCACGGACAACGGTACCTAATCTGTCTCCCTCTCTTTTTTGGTATTGGAACACCATTGTTTCATTTTATTTATTTATTTATTTTTCCTTTTGGGTTTCAATTCTGGTAGATTATTATTAGAACACCAATGTTTAAAGAAATGCTTAAACTGAACTTTGGATTGGATGTGTGGAACCCAATTGTTTATGCACGTACAATGCTATTTACAGATTTATTTTAAATTTTGTTGTGAATAGTGATATCAATATTTGGTTAAGATATAATTTTTTATAGATTAGTTCTTTGGAAATATGGTTTTCTTTTTAAATATTGTGGCTTTATTTAAGTATATGTATGTGGAATTGGCCTATGTAATTTGGTTCTAAGTTTGTAATTATTGTAATGTTTATGGGAAATTCTTTTTCTTTTTTTTTTCCATTGTGAATTTGTTGTTGAAGACTTCTAGCCATCAAATGGGATTATATATTTATGGTTAGGATAGTCCTTATTCGTAACACAATATAATCCTCTGGCTAATATACTCTAAGTCAGGTTCCAAACTATGACTAATGTAAATGTGTAGAAATTGTTATAATGTACAAATGTGTTCCTTTTTTTCATATTAATTTATTCACATTAATGCCTCAAAGTTGTCTATAATATGTGGTTTGTTGCGGTTTTTCGCAGCTCCAATATGTAAATGATCTTAAAACTTTCAATACTATCAAGTTTGCAACATAGCGGTTCACCAAGTAATATTGCTATAATAATTTCATACTTTTTAGCTACTCTTTTTATTTTAGTGATTGTGACAACTAAAACAGGTCAGTATTTTAAGTTGCTACCTCCTTTTAAGTCCTTAGCAAACATTGATAAAATATTATTGCTTTATAATTACTATTTTTGGTCTCTTTTGTAGTAAAACCAAAATGTCTTCTAGGAAGCAATTTCGTTAAATTATTAGTAGGTTATTTTACTGGAGTTCAAATTACCACTCTAAGGTCTAATAGTTTTTAATATACTTTTAGGTTTTTATTTATGACCTTCACAATGAGTTCCACTCATGATTTGCATGTCCTAAATTGTAGAGAATGATGAAGCTGTTGATGTATTACACTTTATTACTTCTGAAATGGTGTGTGCTTAATGGCACTATGTATGCTTTCCCCATGGAGTTTAATTGCACCACTGCTATGTTCCTGCTACTAGTGTACAAGTCTATCGTATTAGATTGTTGCATTGTTCAAAAGCTATTGTAGCCTTAAGGCTGCATCAGTCAAATACTGCTGTTGTATTTAGTGATGAAATACACATTGACGTATTGTAATAATTAATCAAATTTATAATTGTTCTCTTTTTTTTTTCTTATTATTTCTTCCTTCTCTCCGGTTAAGTTACTTTTTTAGGAAAACATTTATAGAATATAAGTTGCTTTGTAAGGAATACATTTAGAGACAAAACATAACAAATAAATAAAATAAAAAATTCCCACGCATTGCGTAGGTTAAAGCTAGTAATAATAATAATAGAACTTGAAGAAAGTTGAGAATCTATGATTTATTGTAATACCTGATAACAAATAGGCTTGAGAGTTAATTCATTAAATGACTCCATTCCTTTGTTTGAGATAATTTTGATGAAGTTCACTTACTTATCCTGCAAGACACTCTCTGTCTCTTGCACTGGAAATGAGAGATTATACTCTAGAGGCTACTTTAATTTATCATCTGAATATAAAACTGAAAAAAGATGGTCCAACACTTGAATCATAGGTGTAGATCAAAATGGAACTTACGAATCCTGCCACAATTACAATACTTTGATTGTTTGTGAAGATTAAATTTTGTACGGGTAAAGTTGCAAAAGCTTCTTTTGTATTTTCTACACCCAAAACTGATCCTCGAGGAGATACTCTAATTATTTCAAAATAAATATTCTCAATATTTACTGAAATACAATTTTGTGATAATGTTGTGCTTCCAAAATGTAGAAGCTCGTAGAACAGTTCCTCAAGCGAGTTGAGGCCAGTTCCAAACGGGAAATTTATTATTGGCTTGCTTATTATGTGAGTACCATCTTCTTCATCTTTTTCTATTCTTTTTCTTCTTCTTTTTTTAGGTTGGAAAAGTGATAGTAACTTAGAAGAAAATTCTTATCAGTAGCTGCTTATTTGTTAGTTATATACTGCTTTAGACATATTGTCTTCTTGACAAGGCAATAGTAACTTGGTTATTGTCAACAGAATAAGAGACTCCCAACCGGAACAAGTGCATTACTGAAATTAGAAGGTAAAATATAAAAAAATTTAAAAAAAAAAAACACTTTTGATGATTTATAATGATACATGCACATCAATCACACAATTCCCAAATGCATTTCACCTCATATGTAGGTTAAACAGCTACATGAAAGTCATAATCTGAGTACTCACCATTACACAGGCAGTTCACTGGTTATTTATGTATCTTTTGTGCAGAATTTGTAGCCAAGTTCATGAGTATATACCGGAAGTGTTCAAGTAATCGTCATTATGTATAGTTTACACAGGATTGGTAGATAGTTGATATATGCTACAATCCGTGTCCTTGATACAATACAACGCTGCTGCAGCTGCTACTTGATACTGAAAAGCCAAAATGATATAATTAGACACACTCTCTCTCATTCCAAAACATCAAATTCCTTGTCAAGGTAGCACTTAGGTTAGGTTGAGAAAGATTAAAGAACAATGATTGTATCATATTTATTGCCTTTGTTTTTCCCCGTTCCCCACAAGTTTTTGTTTCAGCCAATAAATTTTCCACAAACGGATATCTATAGGGATGTTCATCCTCAAATTTCTTGGACAAAACTCAAAATAATAATAACAACACCATTCATGGTTTCATATCAATAAATATATATATATATATATATAAAAGCAAAGACCTCATGAAGAAGTGCATGAGGTTCTGCCATGTGGTGTTTTGTATAAGTTCTTTTTCGTTTAGTCTTTCGCCTCTCATCTTCTTACCAATGATTAGTTTAAGCCATAAATGTAGAAAATTAAAAGATTTGGTTCTACTCTCTTTTCCAACTACTTGAACTCTTCTACTTTTAATTTCATTAATTTAAAAAATGAAAGATTTTCTCCATTCAATGTTAGTTTTCACGTTCTTTTATATATTCCAATTTCACAAAATATCAAAAGGCCAAAAGAAAAATAGGACTAGAGAGATAGAGAGACAAAGAGTGAGAAATTAGTGTCAAAAAGAGTGAAATTGGCTTTGGTTTCAGGTGCATATGATCTAAACTTTTTAACAACACTATCAAAGCTTGATATAGTGCTTTAACAACATATGGGGTTTCTAAAAGGTGTGTGCTTTTTGTCTTTATTTATATTTTTGGAAAGTATTTAATCTTTGTAAGTGATTAAGGCACCCAGATGCAAGTAAAATTAAACGTAAAATATGAAATAGTATAAGCATATATTTCCATGTTCAATTATTGTTTTATTGTTAATCTCTTGGCATGTGTATTTAGTTTTGCGAATTAAAAATTATAAGCCTTAAAGCTTAGATGTTTAGCTTTCAAAAGTTCAAGTGTTTTCTTAAAAAAAAAAATACCTCTAAAAAACGGAAAATGAAACAATAAAAAATTTTATATTGGAAACGGTCAAATGTAAGAACTAAATATTCATGTATACCTGATCAAACAAAAAATGGCATATAGTGGCATTTTTTTAGTCTAATTAATTACGATTACTTATGAATATATTGTGTTACAATTTTTTTTTTCATTCATTATTTTACTGACGTATAATACATAATCGAAATTAATTCTCCAAACATTATAGCACATATGAGTATTATAAAATAACTAATAACGAACATGCGAGACATCCACTAGTTACTGTCAATTCTAGGAGAAAACAATAATTTAACAACTGGTTGGCCTTCAGTGTCGCCCATCTACCTTTTTCAGTAAAGAGTAAACAAACAGGGATGGTGCTCACCTAAAGTAGGACACTCCTGTAGCTTAGCAGAGATTCCATCATACTGTTTCACAACCGTCAACAAGGAAGGCAGCTTCTTGGGTGGCTTGAATTCCTCAAAGCACGAATTGTTGCAATAAGTTCATATGTCAGCTGAATTCAAATGGTTACAAATTGCAATAGAACAAATGTCTTGTAAGACAATATTTTTCAAGCATACAAAGGAAAGAACCACATAGACAAATTGGTCATCTAATAGTAAGTTACCAACATAAAGTAAAATTCCAATCTTGGATTATGGAAACAATGAAATTAATCACGTGTCATGTGCATTGTACCTGCTACCATTTCAGACAGTTTCAAGCCATACTTTCACCTGTGTCAAGAAATACATCTAGCATAATACTGCCCATTGAATGTACAAATGGTTCACTGTTTGTGCTCTAAAATCTACTTAATTCAGCCTTTGTTTAATTGAGCTTATTTTTACTTTTTTTGATAAGAAAAAAAAAAAGTAAAAATAAGCTCAATTGAGCTTATTTTTACCTCAAAAGAAAATGTACAACTTTTTAAGTATTACCTTATATAGTGTACATCTGTTCTTTAACAGGTACCCAAAAAAAAAAAGAGGGAAGAAGCTAATATAAATAAGCATATCCAAATGCACACAGCAAATAAAGGGAGAAAAATATAAATATAAATAAAAGGTCACTAGAGCCTTGAAAACATCAGAGTTTCCCCATTGCACACAATAAACTCAACCCCCACATGTCAAAAACTCCAACATAAAGATATAGGAGAAAGAACCTGAGAGAAAGGGTTCCAAAACTGTCATCCCATATAATATTGTATAAATATAAAAGCACTCCAAATTCAGTAATCACGTGTTGCAACTCATAAAATTGGGTTATGTAGTTGAAAAACAGAAACTAACTTCAATGCAAACCTTTGAGTTACCCCATTCAGTTAACCTGAGCATGCACAGAGTATCTAAAAAAACATTGCTCTAATTCTTAAATTATTTTCTTCACGGGATAAATGAGACAATTTCTAATTGACCTTAGTACATTGTAACATAGAAAAAGGACATGGCCATGATATCAAATCAAAAATGAAATATAATAAATTCATAATTCAATAAGCAAGCACAATTAGATAAAACTCTATCCCAACAAGGGTTTTTGTTTAACTACAGAAGAACTGACATCAAATGTGAACCTTCCAAAGCTGTCTTAAAATCCAAGTATACATGGAGATATAATGTACATATTCCCTATGAATTTTGAAATATCTACAAGCATGTTCAAAGTCCAAATTTTTCATTTTTCCTAGAACTATATACAAATCTTCAGCATCTCTTTCTTCTTATACTTGTGGCAGCACATTTATAGCTTTTAGTCTCTTCTTGAACCACTAGTTCCAGCTGACTTCTTACCACTATACCTCTGTCAAAATAAATGGAAACATATTATACATGTATAAACATATAACAGATGAAGGGCTAAAAAGGACCACCCACCAAAAATATGCAAATTTTTAATTTTTTTAAAATTAGTAACCAATATAACTGACCTGCTTTCCAACAGTAAATGGGACATATTTGTACTTGATCATGTGTAGGATCTGTCGCTTCATCGTGAGGACAAATAGTACACCCCAGTAGTAGAGCAATATTGGCCAGAAAACAGGTACATCCAACATAGAAAAGAAAGTCAAGACAAATGCAACAATAAAAGCTTTTGTGATGGAATACCTGAGATTAGCAACCAGGAAAGTTACACCAACCCAACCATATTTAAAATAATAAAAATATAAAAATGTAAAGCAAGGAAATTTTTCAATCTTTTTTGATAATTTGATGGTTGACGGTTCTACTAGAAACAATAAAAGTGTTAGTTAAACTATAAGGCTCTTGGCCAACATATCAAAAGAAAATAATCTAAGAACTTCCACCTATAAAAATTTATAGATATAAAACAATGATGCATGTAAGATGCAAAATAAAATAATGAAATTAAAAGCACAGAAATTTTTCAATCACCATATTTTTATCATGCAACACACATCTGAGTAATGAAATTTAAATAAATTAAAAGAAAAAGATATATATATATATATATGTATATATATATGGTTAACTGTAGCTATCCACCCCAAAGTATTGGATCATTGCAATGTCCACCCTAGATTATAAAATTTCTCAATCAACACATTAGTTCAAGATTAATTCAAGATTTCTCTGTGTGTGAGTGTATATCTCATTTCTCTCTTTACTATAAATCTTGCTTTTCTTTTTCTCTTTGAAAATGTTTTCTGTTAGGTTTTTCAATTCCAGGTGATTTTGTTGTTGCGATAGTTAATTAAATACACAAGAAATCAGTTTTCCTCTTTTCACTTTCTATTTTTGTAAATAGCGATTAGAATTTAAAATTGTTGAATCAATGCGCAAGAAACTGATTTCATGAATTTAGAATTCCTATAGAGAAATTGAGATTTCAAGAAACTAGGTTTCATTTCATTCTTGCAATTAGTTCTTTCTATTGTTATTTGAAAACGATGATTATGATAGTGTGTCTGAGACTCTAAAAATAAACTAGAACAGTTGGAGCTCAGCACGTACGTTTAGGTTAGCACCAACGTCAGCACTTACGTTTGAACTTTTTCTTTTTTTCTATTGTAGAAGTCAATGCGAGTCTGCAATCCCTTGCATACTGCATGACAAAATATCATATACAAAACCTATATAGAATTAACAAAGGAAATATAACTTCAAAAACAAAGGAACGAGAGTGTTGGATAAAAATCTGGTTTTGTATCTCATACAAAACACACAGCAGAAGCAACAAACAAGGATTTATTTCATTCATGATTGACAACATGCACTATGTAAATTTCAGAATTTAAGAATAAGATAGCGTACTTTGGTATGGAAAAATTCAAAACAAAGATCAGAAGCACTTGAGAACACTTTTAATCTTCACTCCAATTCCACTTTACGCCCAAGATGTGTGATCTCTCAATCAATTTGTAAAGGGAGAATGAAAGTGTGTCTCACACTCTCTCTTTTCTTTTTCTCTACAATTCTTTTTTTTATAAAAAAAATTCTGTATATTTCTTCCTTTATAATTAACTAATTATCTAATTGGGTTGGCCTATTGAGCCTTTCCAATTGAGCTTTAGTGTGTGACTTTAGTGTGTAGCTCCAATGGGCTTTGGGTTTTTCCGTCAACTCTTGACAAGTCCAAAGTTACCATTAATTATATTTAATACCACTATATAAATATAATTGCACTCTAGGCCTTATTAATAAATTATATCCCAAGACTTTATTATACACGCAACCCCTTCATAAAATATTTGTAGTAACACAAAGTCATGAATGTAGACTGCCACTTTGTAAATTACTACATCTTATCCTTGAATACTCGATTTAATCCTTTAAGTTATTCATTATATATTTATGAAATCTAATTTCATAAATATATACTTTTGTAATTTCTTACCAAAGTGATTAGGCCTAACTCTCTGAATAACTAATCTCATTAAACTTATCTCAAGGGAATATTTTATATCTCCATCAAGAGACTATGAATTCCATCTTGAGAATATATGTTCCATCAACACTAAAAGTGGCTGCCTAACATACTGAGGTTTTGACCGTTATTTTAAATCTCACTCCTAATATATCAAAGCAACTTACATGTCATGATCAGGTCCATTATTCTCTCAGGATTAAGAGTTCATGCAAATAAAAGTCATGAGATTTAGGGTCCGTTCAGAAGTAGCTGAAAATTGAAAACTGAAAACTGAAAATTACTGTAGCAAAACGCGGGTACTGTAGCGGAGCTGAAATTTTTCAAAACGCGTTTTTTTTACTGTAGCACAGCTGAAAATCCACTGTCTTCGTTTCTTCTCTATTCGCTTCTCACCCATTTTGTATAACAGTTCTCATGCTCAACACAGACAAGAGACTTCCACGCCCACATGAGAGATCCCTGAGGAAGACCACAGACGCCGGCGAAGAGCCTAGAAGATATATCCACCAAAATCGTGACCCACTCCGACGTCGGCGAAGACAACCCAGTCCTTCCATAAACCCATTTCAAACTTCTTCCCCAATTTCATTCCTCTTGTCAACCACGTCGTACTCGTTGAAACCCAGAAGGTGTACGAGCCTCAGCGGAAAAACCCCTTTCAGCTAAAAAATCTCGAAACCCACTTCCCTACGGTGAGTGATCTGTAACTTTTTTTCCACTATCTTCTATTCTGTGTTCTCCGAAATTGTGTTATTGTTAATGGGTTTCTTTTCATTTGCTGGAATTTACTTCATTTCACCCACATACAGTGCAAGGTTAATGGCTTCAAATTTCATTGTATGGTAATGGCTGAATTTCATTTGTTTTGATAAAGTTTTGAACTTTTAAATTGAGAAAGACCCATTTCGAACAAGTATAGATTTGGGATTTTGTTAAGTCATACGTTTTTGTTGTGGCAAGACACATTCCCCTCCCCCATTTAGTTGAAGAGGTGTGTGTGCTGATGGTTGGAGTTGCTGTGTGGTTATGGCATTTGGGTTTTTCTTGTTTTGTCTGTTTTGCTTAGAGGCTACTCCTGCAGAGTGCAGGATATATTGAACTGTCAATAATGAAACAAATCACATTCAAAGCATGAACTACAATAATGTAATTATAAGAGCGTATAACATTTTCAAGTTACATATCTCATTATGACCTCCAAAGCCGATATGTCATAACAGTAAAATTCAAGAAAAAAATATTATTAATCATTTAATGTTGTAGCTATTACAATGCATTTAACCCAAGAAAAATTATGCATATAACCGGCCAAGACTATATGATGATTCCATAACTTCTAAATTGCAAAAAATTAGTAACAACAAGTCACATACTAGTCTTCAAGGGAAGCTATATATGTCTGTCCCTGAACAGCTCTTCCTTTGCATAGAAAAATGATTTTCCAAGAGGCAAGAGCATACTCATGAATTGTTATTCTACGTCTTGTATTGTCTAACTTGTATACGTGATATATGCAGTCATGAGTCATGACCATCGCTGATCAGATGCTGAATTTTTCCACAGTTCTTCTTCTTCATTGTATTTTAGAAGCTTTTAATTGTAAATATATTGATTGTAGGTTGATTTTGTCCCACTAGAAAGATGGGTGATTGGTTGCAATAGGCAGTGGATAGTATTGTGAATGAAAAGTTCCAGAGATTAATAAAGCTCACATTTCATTCAAATGTGAAGGAACAACTCATATATTGATTTTTCTTCAAACTTAGGAGTATATTATTTTATTAGTTGGGTTAATTACGAGGCATTTGAACGATATCTAATTTATAGCTTGTGTGGTTTTGTCATTTCTGTGTCCAAACATGTTACAGTCTACTGCCAGATCATACGAATGTCAAGAACGAGTACCTATCTATCCAGTTCTGATGGCCATGTTTGTGATGTTGAGAACTGCATCATTAGGACGTCCCTGAAACTTCATATATTTGGCAGGATGTTTTATACTTGTCGCTATTGGTCACCAGTAAGTACCATATCGTGATATTGCATGTATATATACTATTGTTCTGCGTTAAAGAACGAACTTGTTGTTAGACTGTTTATGTGTTGTGTTGTATTGTATTGTGCAGGATGATGACCGTTCATGCAAGTTCTTTAAGTGGTTAGACACCAGCATTTGCTGTATGCGTGGCGCAGCCACAGCACCTATAGTTATAGCCAAATTCAAGCGATTGGAGTATGCGGTGGAAGTTGCCAAGGAAGAGTTGAAGCAAGCACACACCTTGATAGATGTAGCATTGGAAAGGGTGCAAAACGAAAGGTTGAAAGAGCCAATGCTGCACGCATGATTTCTGTAGACAAAGCAACAAAGTTGACAATAGCTCTACTGCTGTCTTGGGTCATGTTCCTAGTATTGCTTATCCTTTTTACTAGGTTTGGGGAAGTCAAAATCACACATATGTGTTTGCCATAATGGGACGTGTATGTTTTTAATTATTCTGACTTTTATTATTACATTTGTTGTTTTTGTTAATGGTACTATTGCAAGTTACAATTTTTGATATGTACGTAGTAGTTGTACTATTGCAAGTACGAATTTAAAACAAATGTGGAGACGTTTGATGGATATAATATCTATATTTCCTCATTGAAGGAGATTGTAAGTTTTGTTGTTCTAATTAAGTTTTATGTATATATTACATATATATATATAATATATTTATTTATGGAACTGAGAACTTTGCCAACAAATTACTTTAAAACAAACTTCATTTCATTTTGCCAATCTAAAAGCCCATTGACTTGAGTTGTACACGTGGTGATATACATTTCTTTCATACATGATATGGTATGACATGATTTCTCCATGAGCCATCAGTTTCACTTTATCAACAAAAAATCACCATAAAACAAAATGGGGTTACATTGCAGTTTGTGCCAGTTGTTAATGGTCCCTACATATCGATGCAGTGATATTGTTCCGAACCTCTCTCATCTCAGCACAGTCCAAGTACGAGACCACATGTGCCACTCCATCATAATAACCTCCCTCATTACTTCCATATGTGCCCCGTGTGGAATGCCCACGCTCACCGTCGTTGGTTTCATGTGCTCTAATAAAATTGTGAAGAACCATCGTAGCAACAATGATGCGATTCTGAGTGCGTATATGAAAGGATGGCATGCACTTCAAAATTTTCCACCTTTTCTTCCACACTCCAAAAGTTCGTTCTATGACCGTACGAAGTGAGGAATGGAGATAATTAAATTTCTCCTCTGCACGATGCAGTGGTTCACCTTGCTGAAAATCGGGGATGTGGTACCTCTCCCCCTTATATGGTGCAAGGAACCCTCTCTTCATAGGGTACCCTGAATCAACAAGATAGTATTTTCCTGCAAACGAACACGTTAATTACATTAGCAATTTCACTACATAATACATGTAGATATACTGTAATTGGAGATGTTATTTACAAACCTTCTGGAGGTTTTGAGAAGTTGTCCCTCTCATTGTTGAGGCAATTTAAAAAGATTATTGTGTCATGCACTGACCCTTCCCATCCAACACACGCGAATGTGAATTTCATATCGAAATCACATGCGCACAGGCAATTCACTGTTGTGGTCCCTTTCCTTCCTCTATATGGGTGTTGCTCCTCAACTGGGAAGACCACAGGGACGTGGACCCCATCAATCGCACCAATGCAACCCTACCCATATGAAATGAAATACGTGGGTTTGAGCATATAGATAATTCGAATAAAATGAAGTCAAGATGCTAAAGTAGACAAAGTACCCTGAAATGTGGCCAATATCGATCGGAACTGTGAACATGTGATGGCACATCCTCGAATGTAGGATCAGCAGGCTTGATAATGTCTGCTGCCATAACGGTCGCTAGCAATGTAACTACCGTGGCCACGTGTCGATGCACTGTCTCTCCCGAATGCTGAAATCTATCCTGCACCATTCTGTTACCCATGGCATTACCAAGTATCACCAATGTCATTGCCACCGACTCCTCCAAGCAAACTCTTTGAGTACCGTCATATCCATACTGAGTGCGCAACGTATTACACAATTGCCGAAACACATGGCTTGACATTCTAAACGCATTGTGACATTTGTTCTCATTTCCATTTAATGTATACTGTACCCATTCATACCCTGTATGTATATTCGTATGCATCGGTACTTTGCTCATATAGGTGTCCATGTAAACGCAGACACTTACACACCCAGCTACATATGCTGCAAGGACAATGTCGTCGCTTATATCCAAGTCTGCGTCCCTGCGTATATGTTGCCGAATTTAATTGCATTGGTACAAATGGTATATTCACATATTTCCATGAAAGTATTGAAACTCACAGGTGCTCAACATCGGATGAGGCATTTAGCAAATTCATCCTGTTGATAACTGGGAACTAGTGCAGTCAACTTTATCCCCCTATCCATATTCATACAAAAAACTGTCAAAGTAAATTAACAATAGGAACCTGTGAAGTTTGAGAATTAACAATAGGAACCTGTGAAGTTTCAAATTCAAAAGCAATAATATGCTCAATGTGCTAATCAATTCAGTAAGACCAACTTGTGAAATAGGAACCTGTGAATTTGACAATTAGCAACTATATCTATTTCTCTTGTACTATTGCAAAGATGAAAATAAAATAACCTACTGGCAATGAGGTTTTGGGTCTTTGTTTGGAACGTTTGGAGAATTGGAATAAGGGTAATATTATGCAAACATATTTGGAACTTGCTTGCACAAGCTGGTTCCATCTAGGCTGCTTGGGTGAAATTGCTTGCACAAGCTATTGGGGCTGGAACTTGCTTGCACAAGCTGTTGGGCCTGGAAGCAATTAGATCACTTCTAAACGTTTTAAGTTGGAAATGGTGTAAACATTTCAGCATGGGTATTTTATCTTGCAGAGTTCCAGACCCTTATTTTTTTTACTATTGCAGACTTGGTAAGTCTGTTGGTTTCTTACTAGTTTCTTTTGGTTTCTTACTAGTTTGTTTTGGTGAGCAACTAAATCCCCAATCACAACCAAATTCAGGACCCCCAAATTGTAAATGTTAACTAACACTTTCACCTTTAAAAAGAAACAGTCCAAAAAAGGTTATCTTACTACTTTCACCTTACATTATAAAAAAAAATGCAACCACCCTAATACTTGACTTATCTTACTATGCTAAGCATAGTCTCAATATATATATATATATATATATATAGATATATATATATATATATATATATTGGTTTGTTTTGTTTTAGGCCACATTAACATAGTAGGGAAACTTTACTCAAAATAAGAGTACTTTAATGCATACCTATGGTGCAAAGTGTGCATTACTTGACTGATATATTTTCATAAAAATCTTAATTATTTTATTAATTTTTTTGAAGCACTATTATCTGATTTTGTTTGCGGGTGTACTGGATAATGCCGTTCAAGGTGATATATTTCTTTTCTTATTGGCAAGGGATGTATGGTAGGCAAAGCAATGTAGGCAGCATGTAGGCAGTTCAATAAAGTATAGTAGTGAGAAGCATTCAATTCATTTTAGATCACTAGTGAGAAGCATTCATTTCTTATTGACAAGGGTGTACTGGATGATGCCGTTCAAGGTGTTAATATCATATACAACTTTACTGTATTGATACACTAGTGACAAGCATTCATTTCAAAATACTATAGCAACATGTAGGCAGTTCAATAAAGTATACACTAGTGAGAAAGAACTTGTCTTTTACATCCTAACAATTCTAGTATTAGTTTTGAAAAAAAATTTCTATGTATCAATTATCATACAAGATTGTAGAGTAACTAGCAGTAGCAGTGAGCTACTGCAAGACTTCTCCTTTTCTTGGCCAATTCCCATCTAATTCCCATCTGATAGGTGAACTAAAAAATGGTCTGTTTTTTTTGTCTCTGTTGACTTTGTAGGGAAAAGCACAATGTAGGCATATAAAAGGAACTTCAGTTCAGGTGCCTAGAATTAGTGCACTATTTTGGGGATCTAGGAAGTTTGTAGCACCACCACAGGAAGTGGACTTTTCACTTGGAGATTTCACTTTGACAGGGTCAACGTCAGAGGTCCCAACCCTCTCTCCTTTGGATTTATGCAGTGAGTATTTATCTGCTTGTTGTTTTTAGTTGCTGTAGCTAAGAGCATTGTACTGATTCTCAATTCAGGACATTTCAGCAAATGAAGTGAAACCTAAAAGAATATCAGTTTCAGTTGTTTCTTCAATCTTAGAGGTTTCACCTAAATAAAGAATGAGATGCATCCTCCTACTTAACTAGCAGTAGATGGCTTGTGTAATTAAATTTGTTACAAACTTTGTCCGAGATGTCAAAGACTCAATTAGGACTTCAAATTTGTAGTCTATTAGAATGGTGACTCAATATCATAGCCTATAAAGAACAAATATTTGTACAAGGATGAACTGAAAATGAGATTCGTTATAATGCATTTAACAATCTAATTGCAAACAAGAGTTTCAATGCAATTAAAAGTTGCAGGTCACAACTTTAACAGATAACATAAGTTGCAAATTCTAAATCCATTCAGTTTTATGATAAAATCATGCTTTTCTAAATTTTGTTCCTACTTTGATGAAAAATCAAATTTTTTACATACACATGGTACCAATATACTAATCAATTTTCATCCAATATCCATCTATCTATTGATCTATCATTCCTTTGCTAAATGCAGATCTGTGTTATGCCTGCATTTTTTTCTTGACTGACTGAGGAGGCCATAGTAATTGTTATGCCTGCATTTTTTTTTCTTTTTGGCAAAAGAACTCAACACCATTTGGTCAAAATTCATGACCTCACCTACAATTAGCTATTATTAAGAAAATCAACCAGCCACATCATCCAGCAATTAGCTATTATTAAGAAAATCAACCAACCACATCAACTAGCTACAATTAGCTATTGTACAAATTGTGAAATGGCTTCCAGAAGCAGTTTCACTTCATCCAGCAATTGAAAAATGAACAATTTTAATTATAGATCAACATATAGGCAGTAGCAGAAGAAAAAGGAACAGGTAAGCATACATAAGATGGTTTCATAGTAATAAGAGTCTTACATACACATGGTAGCCATATAGTTTGTGCCCATGAAAAACAAAAATTAAGACAAAACACTGCAACAGGTACAACAAGAACTAATTACTACTAATTCGTCTAAAGAGTGCAACACGTAGAACACCAAGGCTAATAGCACATTTGGGTTGCACAGAAGCCTTTTAATTTCCTATAAAGCAAAATGCCACTGAGGGTTCATGGTGTACTGCATCTCTAGCCACATCAGCTAGACCTCCTTCTTCTCTCTATTAGCTACAAACATGTTCGTACCGACTGGGTTATTAACAAACAAACAGGTGCTGAACATATGAAGGCGATCACCGGCTTGCACCCCAGGAAGACTCAACACCATGTCCATAATTGCTTGCATCTCAGTAGCTGTTGCGAAAGCAAATGGTGTACGACTACTTATACTTCTACTTTCAACAATGACATCTGAGATGCTCTTCAAAGAGTCGGACAACTCTTGCACAACTGAGCGTTTTTTTTTTTTTGGTTTCTTGCAAATTCCCCTGAAAATGGGGACACCGCTTGCCAAGCCTTTCCCCTTATTGACTACCAGTGTTGCCCTCGACGATGATGGGCCTTCAACCTCCATTGGGTCAACATTGGCAGAGGGTTCACATTAGGGGTCAACAAATTCTATGTTGTTATCGGAGTCCCCAGACCCTTCAGTGCATTCCTTTGGCATTTCACCACTCGGGCAGAATGCATTTTTTCCCCGTTGCACAAGTGCCTTCAAACATGATTTCCATGGACTGAACATTTGGCAAAGGTTTGTTTTTATAGCCTAATGCCTTGGGACATGCCTACAAGCGGACAACCGGGAGTTAGAACACAATATAGTTGTGGACAGTTGGGTTTTATGAAATTATGTAAAGTCAACTAACCTGAAGCTTTCGGGTCCACCACTCATCACTGGCCTCAATGATTCCAGTTACAGGATCAACACCCAACCCAGAGTCACGATCAAAACACTCCCTCCAAATCTTCCACAGTCTTCGCAAATGATCCCATTTGTTTTTGAACTGTGCATGAGTCACTACTTTTCCCATTTTAGCCAACTCCTCAATCACTACATCAACCCCTTCCTTTCTCAAAAATCCTTGATGCCTCTTACCATCTAGGACTTGAGCAGCACTCAAATCACAAAAAGCTTGTACTTCCTTACTCTCTTTCCAGGCAATTCTCACGTCATTACCACCGTCCTTCGATTTCCCCTTAACCATTTTTGCACCTTTGAACTGGTGTTGAAAGGAACATAATCACAGTAGATTTTAGATTCCAATGGTACCAGACAACATATGGCTTATAAACAAAAATAAAATACCATTACAAGGATGTTGAGGGGAAAATAACCCCTAAAGTTTCCACCAATGTACAACTTGTTTGTACAACCAGACATGAACAGAAAAGACTCAGTATCTTTGGCAAGATACTGAGAACAACTTCTCAACCCCTCCATCTCAAACTGGAACCTAGCCTTCCAATAAATTAAAAAATATATATTATAGACGCAAATGTTGCTCCCTAACCTACCAACTTTACTAATTTGGGTTTGAATTAGGGGAGTACTAAAGTTAAGCAATGGGGATACAATACACAAAATACAGTAGACATTGGAAATACAGCAGACTCTATTTAACACATTCAATTGTTAAAGGTTGATAAGCAATGGGGATAATGTTAGGGAAGCCCTGATCCTTGTTCAAACGAGGCAAACCCTAATTGAAATTTCCATGTAAAATATTAATAAAATTGAACTACAAAATACCACTGATCTTAGGAAAAGCCAAAAGAAATACTAATGTCAGGAAGAGAAGCACAGATAATTAGAGGACGGTGACCACAGCCAAACATAGAACACAAAACACACAAATTGAAACCCACATACTAGTGGCATGGAAAACACACAAAGCACAGCCAAACGTAGAACACAAAACCACAAAATTGAAGCCTCATTTGTACAATATAAGAACACACGAATAGATCAGAAAGTATGCGAAGGTAGACAGAAGTTGTACCCGTGAACAGAGACACCGACAGTGGTGGCAACGACGTCCCAAACGGAGTGAAGCTGAGCTGGACCGAAGGAAGAATAGAGGGGTTCGTTTGATCCTTGTAATGGGTTTGCTCTGTTTCCTCACAGAACTTGATGGGTTATTGGTTGGTGGGTAGCTGCACTTCATTGAAGACGAAGAGGAGAGAGAATTGAAGGGCCTTGAAGGCATCACTACCAAAGTGGTTAAGAGGAATCAGGTACAATGAGAAAATAGCCGTTGGATCCAAACACACCGTTTTGGGGTTGAGCTTCTTCGTGGGTCTGATGGATGAGACAATTTGGGTTTTTTATTCACAACACAACGCGTGGTCTGCGATTTCCAGTCCGTGAATAGTGATGAGAGACGCGTTATTTTTATTAATGAAACGGTGCGTGTTGTTTTTCATCTAGCGTTTACTTGTGCGTTTTGGAACGTGCACTATACATGCAGGCCCACGGCCATCCAGACGCAAACGTGGAGACGCTGGGGAATCACAGCATCCAAACGCCCTCTTATTATTCATTTGATAGTCGTTAGGAGAATAATAAATCTCACAGCAGTCCAGTTCAATATGTCTTAACTCTTAAAACATATCAACTAAAAGTCTCCACTTCCATGATCAAAACAAATCATCTTAGTTGATACGTTATAGTCTTCGTAGATGAAATGCCCAATTTCATCACCGACTACGAACTATAAATTCTGAGTTTACAATGAACTTGTGATTTATATCTTCAGTGACTAAATCACCTAAATCACATACTATGCATCTCATAGACTATATGATAATGTCTCATATTCATGTTACCATTATGTTAATTAAAAATAAAACAACTTTATTAAACACAACATTAAGTCATGCATAATGTCATACATAGCATCATACAATAGGATTTAAGGGCACATATCCTAACAGAGAGTCTATCTAAAAAATTTCATGAAAACGTCAAACAAAGAGCCATTCATTTCACCCTTATTATATTGGGTTGGTGGTACGTACGCATCCATTACCATGAGACCAAGACAGTTGCTGATTATGTATTTAAGGAACTCTGCTTTCCTTTGTTTGACACTTAGAAATACACTAACATACTCTAACTCTGCTTTTCTTTAACCCATTAACCCAATAATCATTTGAAATTATCTCCGAATGGCTCACATAAGCAAGATTTTGATAATTGGAGGGACTGGATACATTGGAAAATACATAGTAGAGGAAAGTGCGAAAGCTGGGCACCCCACTTTTGCATTGGTCAGAGAGAACACAGCTTCTAATCCTGAAAAGTCTAAACTCATTGAGAGCTTCAAGACCTCTGGAGTGACACTTCTCCAGGTATGTACAAAGCCTAGTTCTCCACAACTTGCGTGTGTTTAATACTTTGGCTTAGTATATTGATCTTGAAAGTCGTAATTTTTCACAGGGAGACATCTATCATCATGAGAGCATGGTGAAGGCAATAAAGCAAGTCGATGTAGTTATCTCTGCAGTTGGAGCACAACAGGTAGCTGATCAGGTGAATATTATTGCTGCCATCAAAGAAGCTGGAAATATCAAGGCAAGGCACATATCTTTCCTAAAACTTTTTAATACTCTCCAACTTTTTTTTTACCTCTTTTCTAAAGTTGCTTATTTAGTTTTCAGCAACCTTTGGCCTTTGTTATCAAATCTTCCTTTAAATTTAAAATGTTTTATTTGATCTCTTTACTTTCAAAATTGTTTCAAAAAGATACTAATCACCATAAAATAAATGAAACATGAAGATGTGAGAAATGGAATTCATGTCATGTCATAAGCCCAACATCCTCAAAGTGACCTCTGTTTCAGTAATTCATTTATTATTTCAGCAATTTACTTTTATCAAATGATGGTAATGAACTTTCTGAAACATGTTAAAGCAAAAAAGCAAAAGTTGATGACCAAATATGCAATTTAAATTCTTCTATTAGCTGTTTAGCTTGTAATAGTTGAACTAAATGAGAAATCAAGAAACTTACATTATATACAATGAAATATTGGTGGGTTTCAGAGGTTCCTCGCGTCCGAGTTTGGAGTTGATGTGGATCGTGCCAAGGCAGTCGATCCAGTTAAACATCGTCTCGGGGTCAAGGCTAGCATTCGAAGATCCATCGAGGCTGAACGAATTCCATATACCTACCTTGTGTCCAATGGCTTTGCTGGGTACTTTTTGCCCAACTTTGGAATTGCATTGACAAGTGGCACCCACAATTTCACGGCTCCTCCACCTAGGGACAAAGTAGAAATAATTGGAGAATGGACTGAAGAGGACCAAAAATGACAAAAATGGACCGAATTAGACCGAAGTGGACCTAATTAAACCAAAGTGAACTGAATGGGCTGAATTAGAGCAAAGTAGACTGAAATGTTACGCTATTGTGACTCAATAGCAATAATAAATTATATACAACAGTTTTTTATATTATAGACCATGTTGTACACCTATTCTACTAGACCATACTCTCTTTGTCCATGTATCTGCCCATGGCTTGGATTACAGGAGTAGTTGCTTGATTTGTAGAACCAAGCCATTGCTTGTGTCTATGGGAAGAAGAAAGAACTTGAGACACAAGCCTCCAATCCTACAAGCTCTTGGTTCGTGTGACCTTTCCTATAGACAACAAAAAGCTATGCAATCCCTTATTTTTTAAAATACTTTTTGAGCCTATTTGGTGGTGTTGTTTAAACAACAATTTTTGTTGTTTAAACAACACAACACGTATTTCCACAACACTTTTTAACCCACACATATTTTCACAACACTTAAACAAAATTCCTAGAATAACATTACCAAATGGACCGTTTGTGTTTCTCAGTTACTCAACGAGAGAGAAAGAAAGGCTTCTTATTGTGAGGAGGGCCCTTAAGACTTGTTTGGCTAAAGGCTTTTGAGCTATAAACAAAAGCCCTTCATGTGACCGATGTATGGACCTTTCAATGGGCTGCATGTGTACATCTTGATTTTTTAATGGGCTCGTTTGATGAAGCCTAGGGCTTTATAGTGGACCTGAAGGGAGATAGGCCCCTACTTCGGGTTTGGGCTTTTTTTGGGCCCAAGTTTAATCATCATGTGTCCTATGGGCCCGTGCCTTATCACATTTTGTTTCAAAATAATGTCTTAAATTTAACATAATATTTATTTTACATTTTTACTCCAATTAACATATCCGTTAAGTTAGCTGAAAACGAAGAAAAAACGAAGGAAAAATTATTAGGTATTCTCGTAAAAAAACATGCAAGCTTTTAAGATGTAAATTGGCTCGACAAAATGCAATGGTATGCTAACGGAATTAGTTTATACCGTTGGCCGCCACAGCACACACTCATGCGACAGATTCAAAATTGCCTTGTCCTGTAGCAATAAAGAGACAAAGCCATCCTCGACAGTAAGCTTATAAATTAATGGAAATACAGAACATATTTTCACCTTGTTTGATCAGCACCAAGCATCTTCACAGTCATCACCGATGTGTTATCTCCGGCTAAATGAATGCTCTTAACTTCAATTTCTTTGAACACCCTTTGCTGGCTTGTCCTCACTTTCTCTTTGACCATCATTTGCTTCACCATTTTGCAAGCTTCTACTCCTTTACAAGCGTAGAGTGTTTGATCAAATCTTAAAAAGTTAAAACCAGAGGGGCAAGCATTGTTGAAGTGGTGTTTTGTTTACAAACACCAACTAGCTGACTGACTTTTGGCGAGTTTTTGATATTCAGGTAAAGGAGAACTCACTGTGGTATTGCAGGGCCTGTCAGCTTAATTCCTCAGCCATGTCGAAGCAGAGGCGAAGTGGTAATGAACCGTCTGA
The DNA here is from genome assembly GCA_032878915.1 of Castanopsis chinensis. Taxonomy (NCBI): domain Eukaryota; kingdom Viridiplantae; phylum Streptophyta; class Magnoliopsida; order Fagales; family Fagaceae; genus Castanopsis; species Castanopsis chinensis. The sequence goes on along the minus strand of JAVQMG010000122.1, from coordinate 3,069,463 downwards.
CACGGAGACTGAGGGGTGTGACAGTCCATGGATTGAAGCCAATCATGAGAATAAAGGTTTAGTCTCTGAGGGGCTAAAAAGTGTGATGCCAAGAAATAAGAGTCCCATCACCATAAGACTCAACTCCAACAGGGGGCATTCATCGAGATTTGGATATGAGGTCTCATCTCCTGCCAAGGGTTCAAAGGGCAGCCCAGCTCAAAGGAGACACAACAGTAAGTCACCATACAGGCCACGGAGAGATGATGGTAATGCTCTTTCTCTGACACGTCTACTGTGTTTGGATGTTCGGAGAAATGTTAGTCCCTTTTCTCCCTATAGACCTCGGGTAGAGGAGCACAATTTGGATAAGAATGAATTCGTAGGCTATTGGAGTGACTGAGAAAGCAAACTACAGGCGTAGATCAGTGACTTCTCCAAGACTCAGAGTGAGAGGGAAGGACCAAAAAAATGACTCTGGTCATAGGTTGCAAAGAGAAGGGAGGACCTCCCCACCATTGTCAAACATGATTCAAAAACCTAAGGAAGCAGCTGCCCATGTAAAAGCACCTTCGATTGGTGAACTCAATGAAATGATTGCCAAGGCAAAGCTTTCTACTGGTCAGATAGGTGATGATTCAACAATTGAAAGCACGGATTCCATTTTACCAGGTGATATCTTCTTTTCTCGTCAACACATAGCATTGGCAAAGCAGAAAGATGTCTCACCAAAAACCAATGGCTTTGAAATCCATGATAGCCCAAGCCCTAAATTGGTTTCCCAAAGAGATGCTCTGCTCATCAACGACTTAGAGAAAATGATAATTTTGAACATAATGCCCGAGGTACTTCATCCAGTGCTGGTTTGTCACAAACTATCAACTCTAGCTCTGGCATGAGCGGGAAGAGCAGTGATAAATTTAGCACCAATAGTAGTAAAATGGGTGATATCAGCAGGAGCATGACAAAATTCACAGCCAATAGAAGGAAGAGCCAAACAGATGCCTGGTTCGGTTGCATGAGGAAGGGGCCTTGCAGAAAATCCAAATCTCCTGAACATCGACCAATTGATGAAACTTCAATTATTGAGAGGACATTTGTGGTTGAAAGCCTGAGACAATTTTGGGCAGATAAACATCAGCCTGGTTCATTGAATGAATTTACTTGCCACAAACAAAAAGCTCAACTTCTCAAGAAACTTGTAAGTTATTTCAGAATGGAAAATTCTTTCCTCCTGTAATATTTTGTTTCATCATGATGTTCATGGATTATTCACATTGCTCTGCAAATTGCATCCAGTTTCATTTATTCAAGTTATTCTGTTATGTATTCTATGGTATGCATCTGTGTTGCTACGTTTTATAAGCAGTACATTTACATTAATAACTTCTACTCTGTTGAATTCTTAGGTATCCCATGACGTCTGTCCCCATATTTTGTTCAAGGGACCCTCTGGTTCTGGGAAGAGAGCACTAACAATGGCTCTTCTACATGAAATATATGGTGATGCTTGTTGGAATGTATGTTCTGGTCATCAACTGCAGCAACATTTTGAGTTATTTTTTCTTCAATATTATTTCTAGATGCCTAAACTGAATTTATCAAACCCTAATGCAGATATTGCATGATTTAAGATATTTCCAGATTCAGGTACGCTCTAGTTTGATAATATTGAAAATTTAATTCCTGTGGCAACCGGTTTAGGAATATCCCTGAATATTTTAGTAATATTTACGAAAATCCATCTTTCTAATCCACTGTTGTGACTTATTATTGTTACCAATATAATTAGAAAAGTTACAAGGACCATTTATTGATATTAGAAGACACTTGTACTGAACTCAACTACACAAAATATTTGAATAACTCATGTTTTCAAAGGATAGAAACTCATCACAGTTTAGATTCTCCTAGGGTTTGTAAAATTCAAAACCAGCTAGAATATGCACCAATTGATTAACATTCAACCAAACTTTTTCATCTTTAAGGGATTTTTAAAATCTTCTATTTTGTTATGGATCTTTAAAGTACTAAGATAAAGTTGCTTTACAAGGTAACCAGAAGGTATTTAAAAAGCTACTTTTAAATAAAAGAGTGCATGATAATGCCTAGAATCATAAATGAAGGTTTTTTTTAAATTCAAGACGCTACAATTTGTTGAATTCCATTATGAATTAGCAGTTTTAGAGATTACCTCCCAAATCCAGTGCCACAGCTCATTTTACATACCAACAGGAAAGAAGGCCCATGCAAGTAGTTCCATTAACGTACAGCCCTCACCATGTGGAACTCAATGTAAACTTGGAAGCAAATGCTAAATATGACCTAATGGGTTTGGTCAAGGAAATAAGCAGTGAATTTGCAGTTATTCCTGAAGTCAGCAATGTTACTTTCAAAGCAAAATATAAAGGTCAGTTTTTTATGTGTGCAGAATTTCTCTGGATGATTTAACCCAATCTTTAAAAGCTAAGAAAGTTCCTTCTTATTGCTTTCAGTGATAGTCCTCTATGAGGTTGACAAAGCAACAGAGAACATTCAGCACTTGATAAAATGGATTATGGACTGTTATGGAGATGCTTGCAAGCTCATACTCTGCTGTGAAGATGATGCAGCAATCCTAGAATCAGTGAAAGACCGCTGCAAGGTTATTAAGGTTGATGCTCCTGTTACTCGAAGTAAGTTTCAGATTCATTATGGATTCAAACAGTTCAGTTACAGTTATAAAATACAACCATAATTCCACCTTCTAAGCTTCTCACTTCCCCCCTAATCTCTCATTCCAACCTCCATCTTCACAGATCATGGAGTTTCTTATTCAGATAGCAAGGAAGGAGCACTTTGATCTTCCCATGAGCTTTGCTGCTAAAATTGCTACAAAATCGAAACAGAACCTGAGAAAAGCAATCATGGCTCTTGAAGCATGCAAAGCACACAAGTTAGTTCTAGAAGAACAAAATGTGTTTAAATTTCTAACAAAGTAAATATACTAACAAGGACACTGTGCATGTGCAGCTACCCTTTTGTTGATGACCAACCAGTTCTACTTGTATGGTAAGAGGTCCTAGTGGAACTTGCTGCAGAAATCCTAGCTGATCCATCACCCTCAAGGTAGGGTTTTTCTTTTTAAGGGACTGGGAGAATCTCTGTCTAGGCAGACACTAAAATAATAACAATTCTAACAGAACTTGAAGAAAGTTAAGAATCTATGATTTATTGTTATACCTGATAACAAATAGGCTTGAGAGTTAATAGATTAAATGACTCCATTCCTTTGTTTGAGATAATTTTGATGCAGTTCACTTACTTAGCCTGCAAGACACTCTCTGTCTCTTGCACTGGAAATGAGAGATTATACTCAAGAGGTTACTTAAATTTATCATCTGAATATAAAACTGGAAAAAGATGGTCCAACACTTGAATCATAGGTGTAGATCAAAATGGAACTTATGAACCCTGCCACAATTACAATACTTTGATTGTTTGTGTTGAAATTCCAATATAACATCTCACATTTATGGTCTTGTCAGATTATATTTTGTACCGGGAAAGTTGCAAAAGCTTCTTTTGGATTTTCTACACCCAAAATTGATCCTCGAGGTGATACTCTAATTATTTCAAAATAAATATTCTCAATATTTAGTGAAATGCAATTTTGTGATAATGTTGTGCTTCCAACATGCAGAAGCTCGTAGAACAGTTCCTCAAGCGAGTTGAGGCCAGTTCTAAACGGGAAATTTATTATTGGCTTGCTTATTATGTGAGTACCATCTTCTTCATCTTTTTCCATTCTTTTTCTTCTTCTTTTCTAGGTTGGAAAAGTGATAGTAACTTAAAAGAAAATTCTTATCAGTGGCTGCTTATTTGTTAGTTATATACTGCTTTAGACATATTGTCTTGTTGACAAGGCTATAGTAACTTGGTTATTGTCAACAGAATAAGAGACTCCCAACCGGAACAAGTGCTTTACTGAAATTAGAAGGTAACTTATAAAAAAAAGGGTAAATTGCAAATTACAACCCTAAAGTTTGGGGGTGATTAGATTTTACACCCTGAAGTTTCAAAATTTGGATTTTACCCCCTAAAGTTTGGTGATATTTGAATTTTACACCCTGATATTTTAGAATTTGGATTTTACCCCTTATAGGTTAGGAGTGTTTGGATTTTACTCTATAAAATTTTGGAGTGTTTGGATTTTACACCCCAAAGTTTTAGAATTTAGGGGTGTAAAATCCAAACACCCCTAAACTTTAGGGGGGTAAAATCTAAATTCTGAAACGTTAGGGTGTAAAATCAAAGCACCCCAAACTTCGGAGGGTAAAATCCAATTTCTAAAACTTTAGGGTGTAAAATCCAATCACTCCCAAACTTTAGGGGTGTAATTTACAATTTACCCTAAAAAAAAAATAAAACACTCTAAATATTTGATGATTTATAATGATACATGCACATCAATCACACAATTCCCAAATGCATTTCACCGCATATGTAGGTTAAACAGCTAGATGAAAGTTATAATCTGAGTACTCACCATTACACAGGCAGTTCACTGGTTATTTATGTATCTTTTGTGCAGAATTTGTAGCCAAGTTCATGAGTATAAGTGTTCGAGTAATCGTCATTATATATGGTTTACACAGGATTGGTTGATAGTTGATATATGCTACAATCCATGTCCTTGATACAATACAAGGCTGCTGCAGCTGCCACTTGATACTGAAAAGCCAAAATGATATAACTAGACACACTCTCTCTCATTCCAAAACATCAAATTCCTTGTCAAGGTAGCACTTATGTTTGGTTGAGAAAGATTAAAGAACAGTGATTTTATCATATTTATTGCCTTTGCTTTTCCCCCTGTTCCCCACAAGTTTTTTTTCAGCCAATAAATCATCCACAAACGGATATCTATAGGGATGTTCATCTTCAAATTTCTTGGACAAAACTCAAAATAATAATAGCACCACTATTCATATGATGGTTTCATATTACTGTCAATTCTAGGAGAAGACAATAATCAAACAACTGGTTGGCCTTCAGTGTCACCCATCTGCCTTTTTCAGTAAAGAGTAAATAAACAGGGATGGTGCTCACCGAAAGTAGGACACTCCTGTAGCTTAGTAGAGTTCCATCATACTGTTCCTTAACCGTCAACAATGAAGGCAGCTTCTTGGGTGGCTTGAATTCCTCAATGCACCAATTGTTGCAATAAGTTCACATGTCAGCTGAATTCAAATGGTTGCAAATTGCAATAGAACAAATGTCTTGTAAGACAATATTTTTCAAGCATACAAAGGAAAGAACCACATAGACAAATTGGTCATCTAATAGCAAGTTACCAACATAAAGTAAAATTCCAATCTTGGCTTATGGAAACAATGAAGTTTAATCATGTGTCATGTGCATTGTACCTGCTACCATTTCAGACAGTTTCAAGCCATACTTTCACCTGTGTCAAGAAAAACATCTCGCATAATACTGCCCATTGGATATACAAATGGGTCACTGTTTGTGCTCTAAAATCTACTTAATTCAGCCTTTGTTTAATTGAGCTTATTTTTACCTCAAAAGAAAATGTACAACTTTTTAAAGTATTACCTTATTCAGAGTACATCTGTTCTTTAACAGGTACCCAAAAAAAAAAAAAAAAAAAAAGGAGGGAAGAAGCTAATATAAATAAGCATATCCAAATGCACACAGCAATTAAAGGGAGAAAAATATAAATATAAATAAAAGGTCACTAGAGCCTTCAAAATATCAGATTTTCCCCATTGCACACAATAAACTCAATCCCCACATGTCAAAAACTCCAACATAAAGATATAGGAGAAAGAACCTGAGAGAAAGGGTTCCAAAACTGTCATCCCATATAATATCGTATAAATATAAAAGCACTCCAAATTTCAGTAATCACGCGCAACTACTCATAAAATTGGGTTATGACAGTTATGTAGTTGAAAAACAGAAACTAACTTCAATGCAAACCTTTGAGTTACACCATTCAGTTAACCTAAGCATGCACAGAGTATCTAAAATAACATTGCTCTAATTCTTAAATTATTTTCTTCACGGGATAAATGAGACAATTTCTAATTGACCTTAGTACATTGTAACATAAAAAAGGCCACGGCCATGATATCAAATCAAAAATGAAATATAATAAATTCATAGTTCAATAAGCAAGCACAATTAGATAAAACTCTATCCCAACGATGGTTTTTGTTTAACTACAGAAGAACTGACATCAAATGTGAACCTTCCAAAGCTGTTTTAAAATCCTAGTATACGTGGAGATACAATGTACATATTCCCTATGAATTTTGAAATATCTACAAGCATGTTCAAAGTCCAAATTTTTCATTTGTCCTAGAACTATATACAAATCTTCAGCATCTCTTTCTTCTTTTACTTGTGGCAGCACATTTATAGCTTTTAGTCTCTTCTTGAACCACTACTTCCAGCTGACTTCTTACCAGTATACCTCTGTCAAAATAAATGGAAACATATTATATATGTATAAACATAATAACAGATGAAGGGCTAAAAAGGACCACCCACCAAAAATATGCAACTTTATAATTTTTTTTAAATTAGTAACCAATATAACTGACCTGCTTTCCAACAGTAAATGGGACATATTTGTACTTGATCATGTGCAGGATCTGTCGCTTCATCGTGAGGACAAATAGTACACCCCAGTAGCAGAGCAATATTGGCCAGAAAACAGGTACATCCAACATAGAAAAGAAAGTCAAGACAAATGCAACAATAAAAGCCTTTGTGATGGAATACCTGAGATTATCAACCAGGAAAATTAAACCAACCCAACCATATTTAAAGTAATAATAATAAAAATATAAAAATGTAAAGCAAGGAAACTTTTCAATCTTTTTTGATAATTTGATGGTTGACGGTTCCATTAGAAACAACAAGAAGTGTTAGTTAAACTACAAGGCTCTTGGCCAACATATCAAAAGGAAATAATCTAAGAACTTCCACCTATAAAAATTTATAGATATAAAACAATGATGCATGTAAGATGCAAAATAAAATAATGAAATTAAAAGCACAGAAATTTTTCAATCACCATATTTTTTATCATGCAACACACATCTGAGTAATGAAATTTAAATAAATTAAAAGAAAAAGATATATATATATATATGGTTAACTGTAGCTATCCACCCCAAAGTATTGGATCATTGCAATGTCCACCCTAGATTATAAAATTTCTCAATCAACACCTTAGTTCAAGATTAATTCAAGATTTCTCTGTGTGTGAGTGTATGTCTCATTTCTCTCTTTACTATAAATTTTGCTTTTCTTTTTCTCTTTGAAAATGTTTTCTGTTAGGTTTTTTCATTCCAGGTGATTTTTTTGTTGCGATAGTTAACTAAATACACAAGAAATCAGTTTTCCTCTTTTCACTTTCTATTTTTGTAAATAGCGATTAGAATTTAAAATTGTTGAATCAATGCGCAAGAAACTGATTTCACGAATTTAGAATTCCTATAGAGAAATTGAGATTTCAAGAAACTAGGTTTCATTTCATTCTTGCAATTAGTTCTTTCTATTGTTATTTGAAAACGAATTAGTTCTTTCTATTGTTATTTGAAAACGATGATTATGATAGTGTGTCTGAGACTCTAAAAATAAACTAGAACAGTTGGAGCTCAGCACGTACGTTTAGGTTAGCACCAACGTCAGCACTTACGTTTGAACTTTTTCTTTTTTTCTATTGTAGAAGTCAATGCATCCATTACCATGAGACCAAGACAGTTGCTGATTATGTATTTAAGGAACTCTGCTTTCCTTTGTTTGACACTTAGAAATACACTAACATACTCTAACTCTGCTTTTCTTTAACCCATTAACCCAATAATCATTTGAAATTATCTCCGAATGGCTCACATAAGCAAGATTTTGATAATTGGAGGGACTGGATACATTGGAAAATACATAGTAGAGGAAAGTGCGAAAGCTGGGCACCCCACTTTTGCATTGGTCAGAGAGAACACAGCTTCTAATCCTGAAAAGTCTAAACTCATTGAGAGCTTCAAGTCCTCTGGAGTGACACTTCTCCAGGTATGTACAAAGCCTAGTTCTCCACAACTTGCGTGTGTTTAATACTTTGGCTTAGTATATTGATCTTGAAAGTCGTAATTTTTCACAGGGAGACATCTATCATCATGAGAGCATGGTGAAGGCAATAAAGCAAGTCAATGTAGTTATCTCTGCAGTTGGAGCACAACAGATAGCTGATCAGGTGAATATTATTGCTGCCATCAAAGAAGCTGGAAATATCAAGGCAAGGCACATATCTTTCCTAAAACTTTTTAATACTCTCCAACTTTTTTTTTACCTCTTTTCTAAAGTTGCTTATTTAGTTTTCAGCAACCTTTGGCCTTTGTTATCAAATCGTCCTTTAAATTTAAAATGTTTTATTTAATCTCTTTACTTTCAAAATTGTTTCAAAAAGATACTAATCACCATAAAATAAATGAAACATGAAGATGTGAGAAATGGAATTCATGTCATGTCATAAGCCCAACATCCTCAAAGTGACCTCTGTTTCAGTAATTCATTTATTATTTCAGCAATTTACTTTTATCAAATTAGGGTAATGACTTTTTTGAAACATGTTAAAGCAAAAAAGCAAAAGTCGATGACCAAATATGCAATTTAACTTCTTCTATTAGCTGTTTAGCTTGTAATTGTTGAACTAAATGAGAAATCAAGAAACTTACATTATATACAATGAAATATTGGTGGGTTTCAGAGGTTCCTCCCGTCCGAGTTTGGAGTTGATGTGGATCGTGCCAAGGCAGTCGATCCAGTTAAACATCGTCTCGGGGTCAAGGCTAGCATCCGAAGATCCATCGAGGCCGAAGGAATTCCATATACCTACCTTGTGTCCAAAGGCTTTGCTGGGTACTTTTTGCCCAACTTCGGAATTGCATTCACAGGTGGCACCCACAATTTCACGGCTCCTCCACCTAGGGACAAAGTAGAAATAATTGGAGATGGAATCACCAAAGGTATTAATATAAATTCAATCATCTTTCTCTTTAGACTTGTCAAGACTTTCTCATTTGCTTATGTATGTGCGTGCGTGTGTGAAACTTTTACTAGATGTAAGTCAACTAGATCAACTACTTTGGTTAAAGAAGACCAAGTAATTGTTATTTTCTATGTTAACAGTAATTTTAGCCAAAGAAGAGGATATTGCGACTTATACCATAAAAGCAGTGGACGATCCAAGAACCTTGAACAAGGTCCTTCATATTAGACCCCCTGCAAATATTTTGTCCTCCAATGAGATTGTTTCCCTATGGGAGAAGAAGATTGGCAAGACCCTTGAAAAAACTTATCTTCAGGAGGATCAACTTCTAAAGAAAATCCAAGGTTAGTAAGAACAATTTCACCTGTTGATTTATAGTGCTTTCTTATAGATCTAATTTGGTTTGGATCATATATCCCCTCCTCCCTTAGACGTGTGAGTTTTTTCGATCTAATTTGTTAGGATACACTTTGTTACCTCATTTGGAATTTGGATAATTATTAGGGGAGTTGTATTATATTCTTCATTTCTTAGTACTGTTAGTCAAACAAGCTGACTGTAACACCAAAGATTCGCATATTAGAGACCATACTAAAAAAATTTAATTCGAAGTGACTATGTACACTTTAGTTGTATTTGACTGTTTTTCTGCACGATTGACTTCATTTCATCAATATTTAGTGAATAACTTGTTTGGTCTCTTATTGAAAATTTTGGTTAGCATAAATATAATAAAAAAGGAAGTAATCCTCCTATTGATTTGAGCAATTCCATGTACTAGCCAGAGAATGTTGACAATTTCATAGATGGTTGGGCTATTTGATACTTATTTTTGCTTTTCTACAGAGTCTCCCAGTCCTTTAAACATCTTCCTATCCGTTGCCCACGCTATATTTGTGAAGGGAAATCTTACAAACTCTGAGGTTAAGGCTTCTTTTGGCGTGGAGGCTTCAGAGCTTTATCCAGAGGTGAAATACACCACTGCAGATGAATACTTGGACCAGTTTGTCTAAAACTTGGAACATTCCTTCGTGGCAATGTGTTTACCATCTTACAATGTTCAATAAAAATAAAGGTAAATATCTATTGCACACTCTCACTTACACACACACACTGTAGTGTGTGAAATAGACATTGCTCAAAAATAATATCTATGTTGTGTATGTGGCATTTGTTACTTGTTAGTTATGCCCTTGTTTGTGCCATGTAAACCCTTGGATTGGGTCCTTAATTTGTAAATTTGTTTCTTGGTGAATATGTTAGTCAAATTGTGCTTCTTGTGATGAAAATTTTTAAAATCCTTGTTATGAGGTTCTTTGTTGTAGAACATGTGAAGTGCTCGGTGTCTCAAATCAGATACTCTTTTGCTTTTGCTAATGGAGGGCCATAAAAAATTCATCCAAACCCGATGTTAGCTAATAATTTGTGCATCGTGGGACTTGTGGTTATGAACTGTGCATCAATTGAAGTAAATATTTAGAGCCAAGTATTGCAAAATAAGCTCTTTTGATAGGCTAGCAGTTTGCTTACTATGATAAAAAGGATTTTTGTTGTTCACTTGATATCTTTTAAAAAATTTTAAAATTACACTTTCCAATCAAACATGAATTTCTCTTAAATTTAATAATAGAAACAGAATTTATAAATTTATTTTATTGATTTAAAAAAACTCAAAAAAAAATCTGTGAGGACCCATGGACCCTAGGATGACGTGATCCGGGACCCGAGGATGACGTTATCCTAGGGTCAATAAATATCTTAAAGGAAGCCCTACTCGGGTCGGAGCCCGAGGACCCGAGAAGCGGTGAACTGACGGAGTAAGCCCTCTCAAATATCTGGATACATTGAATGTTGTAGATAGGATTTCCTGACTGTAATAAATGTGGAAGCAGCAGCCTTACTCCCAACATTAATGAGGAAATGACCTGAACAGTGAGTCTCTGGATATTTTATTATCAGTGCTTCCTGCAGAAGGGATGATAGATGTCACCAAGGGAAGAGAATAGGGAAGTAAGATGAAAGGTGGAGATGGAAAGAACTTGACGTATAAATAGGATGAGGAGGGACACAGAAAGGGGGTCAGCCAAAAAGAGAGAAAAAAAGCAAAAACATCTAATAAAGGAAAGCTGGTGAAGAGAAGAAAAAGGGTATTAGTAACAACGGCAAAACAAGGGCATAAAAAAACCTCGGACGTGCATGTTTCTCTGTTGTGTGGTTCCCTCTCTACAAATTTCATTGTTTTGGGCCAAGAACCGAAGTGGGCCTTAGCCTTATAAAATGAAAGGGTGAATTTCGGTTCATATTTAGTTCCTGGACCTTACAATTGGCGCCGTCTGTGGGAACAACAAAGTAGAGCGTGCTATCTAGAGGACAAATGGCAAGTGCAAATCAAGATGGGGGGGAGTCATTGGGCTCGCAGAATGAAAACCACCGGAGGAATGGTACGCCAAGTGTTGTAGTGGAGTCACATCCTGGTAGGCAAGCACGGAGAAGCTTATCGTCTACTGGAGACCGAACATCCCGTGATGATGAAGTGCGAAGAATGCAATCAGAGATAGAGCGTTTACGGAGGAGGTTAAAACGGAAGCGAAAGGCTAGGAGGAGTTCTTCCTCTTCGTCCAGTGATAGTTCAGAGGCTGATGAAGAGGGAGATGATGGTCGAGGGTCGGAATCCTCTACAGATAAATCTTGCCCTAGTACAAGCACATCTGGCCGGGTTAAGGGTGATAGGAGTAAGCATGTCGGGGGGTGGTCATATCAGGGCACGGGGAACGACGCTATGAGTAAAGCTTTGAGACAGATTTCCAAATCCCCATTCGCGAAATGGATAAACAGGGCGAAGTTACCCCATAGGTTTTCTCAGCCCACCTTTGCCATTTACAATGGTAGGACTGACCCCGTGGAGCACGTGAGCCACTTTAACCAAAAGATGGCGGTTCATTCGCGTAATGAGGCGCTGATGTGTAAGGTTTTCCCGTCCAGCTTAGGACCGGTGGCCATGAGATGGTTTAACGCTTTGAAGGAGGGATCGTTAGGATCTTTTGAAGAATTAACCAAGGCGTTTGGCGCACGGTTTATGACATGTAGCAGGGTACCAAAGCCTTTAGATGCGCTGTTGTCGATGGCCATGAGAGAAGGCGAGACTCTTAGAACGTATTCAGACAGATACTAGAAGACATACAACGAAATTGACGGCGACGTGGAAGAGGTCACGATGAGGACTTTCAAGGTGGGACTCCCGACTGAACATGGTTTGAGAAAATCTCTGGTGATGAAAACTACGGTGAATATGCGCCAACTTATGGATCGTATCGATAAGTATAAACGGGTAGAGGAAGATCAAATGCAGAGCAAGGGCAAGGTAAGGGTGTTTCCCGAGAAGAAGGATTCAAGGGGTGGGGGATTCCAGGGCAATCAACCCAGGAGAGACTTTGCGGGTCATCCGCATGTACCTAGGACACCCATGGTTAATGCCTTATTCAAAGAACCAGTATACCAGATATTGGAAAAAATACAGAACGAACCTTATTTTCGATGGCCTAATAGGATGAATGGAGACTCGTCCCAGAGAAACCAGAACCTTCACTGTCATTACCACCAGGATAAGGGGCATACCACTGAGCAGTGTAGAACGTTGCGTGATCATTTGAACCAATTGGCTAGGGCAGGAAAGATCAATCACTTCTTAGTACAGCCGGGAGGACAATTGCAACGTAATGGAGGGGCGCGACCCGATAATGTTGCTCGGCCAGCTTTGGGAACTATCAATGTCATCTTAGCCAAGCCAATGGGAGAATGCGTAACCCCTTTTCGGGTCATGTCCATGCAGAATAGTCTGGAAGGGGACGCCGAATATTTGGATAACCAGGTCAATAAAAAGATGAGGTTGGCCCCAATTCCTACCTTGGGATTCTCCGAGGAGGATAAAGAGGGAACCCTTCAGCCGCACGACGATGCTTTGGTAGTCACTGTTAGAATCGGCGGATTCGATGTCAAGCGAGTCTTGGTGGATGAAGGAAGTGGGGCTGAGATCATGTATCCCGATTTGTTCAATGGCTTGGGATTGAAAGCCGAGGACCTCAAGACGTATGATTCTCCATTGGTTGGCTTTGATGGGAAGACAGTGGTCCCCCAAGGAACGATTAGTTTGTCCGTTCGGGTAGGGGACGAGGAGGTACAGGTTAATTTTATAGTTATCAAGGCCTATTCACCCTACACTGCGATATTGGCTAGACCCTGGCTTCATGCTATGGGCGCGGTATCTTCCACTTTGCATGTAAAGGTTAAATATCCCACGGGTGGACGGGTAGGAGTATTGATAGGCAATCAGTCAGTAGCAAGGCAGTGCCTGGTGATGGCAATTACCAAGGTGTCAGGAAGTAGGGAAGAAGAGGCAGGTCGGAAGACCTTGTAGTAATTAAAGAACCTGGTTGGGGAAGGAAGCACTTTAGGGACGGAAGGTTCAACCGAGGACCTACAAGAAATTTTAATAGGAGAGGAAGGGAGGTACTTCCGCGTGGGCTCTCAGTTACCCGACGCAGAGAAAGCTAGGTTATTGGAATTCTTGAAGGCCAATATTGACGTCTTTGCTTGGACGACATATGATGTACCGGGAATAGATCTCGAGTTTATTTGTCATTGCCTAAATGTTGATCCTAAGGCCATCCCCCGCAAGCAACCTCCTCGGCGAATGTCCTGCGAACATGCCGACGCTGTTCAGGAAGAGGTAAACCAGCTGAAACTCGCTGGAGCCATTAAAGAGGTTTTTTACCCCGAGTGGCTTACAAACACAGTGGTAGTGAAAAAGAAAAATGGTAAGTGGCGAGTTTGTGTGGATTTCACCGACCTGAACAAGGTTTGTTCGAAAGACCCTTTCCCCGTTCCCCGGATTGATCAACTAGTTGATGCAACTGTAGGGCACCCTCGGATGAGTTTTTTGGACGCATTCTAGGGATATCACCAGATTCCCATGTCAGTGTCCGACCAGGAAAAGACAGCTTTTCGGGCTCCTAGTGGAAATTATCACTATCGGGTAATGCCTTTTGGTCTTAAGAATGCAGGATCTACTTATCAAAGGATGGTGACCCGAATGTTTGAAGGACAGTTGGGACGAAATATGGAGGCCTATATTGACGATATGGTAATAAAGAGTAAAAGGGTGGAAGACCACTTGAACGATTTGGAGGAGACTTTTTCGATGTTGAGGAAGCATCGGCTACGTTTGAATGCCTCCAAGTGTTCCTTCGGAGTTAGCTCGGGAAAGTTCCTCAGGTATATGATTACTCATCTGGGGATTGAAGTTAATTCCGACCAAATTAAGGCCATCATGAACTTACATCCACCGCGAAATCCCAAAGAGGTGCAGAAGTTTACTGGGATGGCTGCAGCCCTAAATAGGTTCATTTCTCGGTCCGCGGATAGATGCCGGCCATTTTATCAACTCTTGCACAAGTGGAAGGACTTCCGCTAGACAGATGATTGCGTCCGTGCCTTTGCCGACTTGAAGCAATATCTTGCTAGCCCGCCAATACTGTCCCGACCCGAGAAAGAAGAAGTGTTGTATGCCTACTTGGCGGTCACAGAATACGCTGTCAGCCTAGTTTTGGTTCGTAGTGCAGACGGAGTTCAAAAGCCTGTGTATTATATCAACAAGTCCCTGCAGGAGGCAGAAATGCACTATTTGCCCTTGGAGAAAGCAATCTTGGCAGTTGTACATGCTACGAGAAAACTCCCCCATTATTTTCAAGCTCATACAGTGATTGTGCTCACTCAACTGCCACTGCAGGCTCTTATGAGGAAATCGGACTACACAGGTCGAGTCGCGAAGTGAGGGACAAGATTGGGGGTGTACGACGTCAAATACATGCCCCGTACTGCTATTAAGGGGCAAGTCCTTGTTGACTTTGTCGTCGAGTTTACAGATGCTAACTTACAGCAGGAGAAAATGGTCCTAACCGTTACGGCAGCAGTGCCCGATTTGACTCCTCCGTGGGAAGTTTATACTGATGGAACATCTAACCGGAAAGGATCTGGAGTCGGCATCGTGATGGTCACTCCTGAAAAACTGGTTATAGAAAGGTCATTAAGGTTAGGATTTGTAGCCACTAATAACGAAGCCGAGTACGAGGCTGTCTTAGTCGGGGCTCAACTTGTCAAACATTTAGGAGGAGAAGTGGTGAAATTCTTTTGCGATTCTCGGCTAATCGTCGGGCACATTTATGGAGATTTTGAGGCTCGGGATGAAAGAATGCAGAAATACCTTAACAAGGTGAAGGCTGTGTTGTGTCTGTTTAAAACAGTTGTGATCGAACAAATCCCCAGAGGGCAGAATGCCCACGCCGACTCATTGGCTATGTTAGCCACCTCTTTGGGGTCGAAGCTTCCTCGGGTAGTTTTGGTAGAAGACATGATGACCTCTAGCCTTGAAAGCACCCCAGCTGTTGGAGTTCATAATATACACGCGGGACCAAGCTGGATGGATCCCATTGTGACTTATTTAAAGCATGGAATATTGCCCGAGAGTAAAGTGGAGGCAGAGAAGGTTCGTCGGGCAACCCCTTGCTATTGGCTGTCCGAGGAGCACAAGCTGTACAAACGGTCTTACTCGGGACCGTATCTTCTATGTGTACACCCTGAGGCCGTAGAGCCCATACTGGAAGAATTGCATGAGGGCATGTGTGGAAGCCATACTGGAGGGAGATCCTTGGCATATCGGGCCTTGACCCAAGGGTACTGGTGGCCGAATATGCAAAAAACTGCCCAAGACTATGTTAAAAAGTGTGACCAGTGTCAACGGTACGCCCCGAATGTGCATCAACCAGGCAGAGTCCTAAACCTGCTTTCCAGCCCATGGCCTTTTGCTCAGTGGGGCTTGGATATCGTCGGGCCGTTTCCCCGGGCTCCCGGGAACCGAAGATGGCTCCTCGTTGGTACTGACTATTTCACTAAATGGGTAGAGGCCGAACCGTTGGCCACCATTAGAGATGTAGATGCAAAGAAGTTTGTGTGGAAAAACATAGTGACGAGGTTCGGAGTCCCCCATACGTTGATATCGAATAATGGGCTTCAATTTGATAGCAAAGCCTTTCGTAGGTACTGTGGGACTATGGGCATAAGAAATGGGTATTCGACGCCGGCGTACCCACAAGGGAATGGTTAGGCAGAGGCCACTAACAAGGTCATCTTGGCCAGGATAAAGAAAAGGCTGGATGATGCTAAAGGCAAATGGGTGGAAGAGTTGCCTCATGTGCTATGGACTTATCGCACTACACCCCAGAGGTCGACGGGGGAGACCCCTTTTTCGATGACATATGGTATGGAGGCGGTCATCCCTCTGGAATCCGTCTTGCCAACCTTAAGGTCGGAGCAGTACGGTGAGGAAGAGAATAACAGGTTGCTGCGGGATAGCCTGGACACCATTCAAGAAAGGAGGGAAATAGCCAGTGTGAGGATGGCCAGTTATCAGCAAAAGCTTAAACAAACATATGACAAGGGAGTGAAGCCAAGACCCTTAGTGCCAAGGGATCTGGTGTTGAAAAAGGTAGTAGGGTCAGCCAAAAACCCGGCATGGGGAAAGCTGGGGCCAAATTAGGAGAGGCCCTATAGAATTACGTCTGTCGCTGGAATCGGGGCTTATCGTCTGGAAGACTTGGATGAGAAAGTGGTACCTCGCCCGTGGAATGTAAATAATTTGCGCCGTTATTATTACTAGTAATGAAAAATGGGCCGTTTTTGTCAAGAAGGATACATATTGTTTACTTTTTATTCGTGTTTGTGCGACGGGTGGCAAAATTCTTTGAGTGTTAAATTGAACCTAGGACTTGCCTGACTCCTCGGGTCACAAGCCTAGGGAAAATTAACATCGCAACCAAACTTGTTAAGCTGACTCCTCGGGTCACAAGCCTAGGGAAAATTAACATTCGCAACCAAACTCTTTGGCTCCTCGGGTCACAAGCCTGGGAAAATTAAGCTGGCAAAATTCTTTGAGTGTTAAACTGAACTTGCCTGGCCTGACTCTCGGGTCACAAGCCTAGGGAAAATTAACATCGTGGCAAAATTTTTTCGTGTAGGGAAAATTAACATCGCAACCAAACTCTTTGAGTGTTAAGCTGAACCAAGGACTTGCCTGGCTCCTCAGGTCACAAGCCTAGGGAAAATTAACATCGTGGCAAAATTTTTTGTGTGTTAAACTGAACCTAGGACTTGCCTGACTCCTCGGGTCACAAGCCTAGGGAAAATTAACATCGCGACCGAGCTCTTTGAGTGTTAAGCTGAACCAAGGACTTGCTTGGCTCATCGGGTCACAAGCCTAAGGAAAAATTGACAACACGGCGAGGTTCTTTAGGCATTAAAGCTGAACCAAAGACCTACTTGGCTCTTTAGGCCTCAAGTTTAAGGGAAATTAGAGCGACGACGGAATGGTCAAAGTAATATGTTAAATTTGGCGCAAACACAATCTAAGTTCAATAGTAATGATGAAATCAAATTTTAGAGGATGATGCGAATCGTCAAAGTAATAAGCATCAGCATTGCAAGTTTTATAGACAAGAACTTGAACACAGAAAGAAATTTACACGAATTAGATCAGGGCCGTAATAAAGGAAAAGATAGTGGCATTAAAGAGCAGTTATAAGAATATGAAGCAAATAACAACTATAGATAATCGAGAATATTGTTAAAGCTAAGTATCTAAGTTTGTGGAGTACAACTGATGCCAATCTATGGCTTCTTCTTCAAAACAAAATTAAAGACAAAACGGCTGCCTTAGTACAAAATATTACTAAAACCTAGGACAAGCCTTTCAAACAGTGAACTATTGGTCGTCGTGTTCCCTCGCTTCCTTCTCTTTCAGCTTATCTTTTTTCTTCCTCTTTGTTAGTGCAACCTCGGCCTCCTTTTCCTCATCCTCCACAGCAATCACGATGGACTGGGACGGCGGGGCTTGATCTTTACTTTGGCCTTTCGGAGAGGTAGGCTGAGGATCTTGTTCTGAAGGCAGAGCTGGAGGGGAACGAACGGGGCTTGGGTCCACAGGAGGCATAGGGGGAGGAGGCACCAGTTGCAACGCAGGAGGATAAAGTATGCTGTTCGGGTCACGAAGCTCCGAATCAGCAGAAACTCCCGCCGCGTCTAAGGCATACCCCCACACCTCCGAGCAAAAAGTACGGGCAACACCCCGAAGTTGGGCTGTAAGGCTCTCTGCAGCTTTATTCATCCCAGCGTCATAAGCAGCTTGTTCTGCTTCGGCTTTCTCTTGTTCCATAGCCTCCAACCTTTTGTGCACTTGTTTGAGCTCAACCTCCGTCACCGCGAGGCGGTTTTGGGCGTTCTTCTGCGCTTCTAGGGCAGTGGCGGCTTGTTTCTCAAAGCTCTCGAGGGCAGATTCAGCGTTTTTATGTGCTTTCTCTGCCTCGGAAAGCTTGCCCATAACGTTCTTCAGCTTTTGCTCGGCCTCGAATTGAGCCTTGACAGCAACCTCGGTGTTATGTTCAGCTTTCCGGGTCAAGTCCAGATAGTGATCGACCCATTCTTCAGCCATGAAGGATGCTTGGACGGCCTATAAAGAGCACGAGTTAAAAATGAATGGGCAAATGGCATTTACATAATAAGGGAATGATTGAGTAAGGGAAGAAAGGTATAATACCTTTGCTAAGTCTTGCTTCAGCGACAAAAAGACCTCCCTCTTCCGGAGAGATTGTAGCTCTGCCATATCCTCGGGAAGGCATAAAGCTTTCTCCAGACACTCGGCAACCAACCTTGAGCTCCCTTTCTGCGGGTCTTTGAGGTTAGCGTCGTCGAGAACAAGGCTACCTGAGCTAAGCGTGAAAGTGGGACGCCAAACAGAAGCCCTTTTTGTTTAATCAGCTCCCCCTTCCTTAGACGTCCCTGTATGGGTTGATTTTTTAGAGTGGCTTTTGCCCGATCAGGCCTCATTGGTGGGAGGTTCGGTCACCTCCCCCTCCTCGGGCTCGGTGGAATGTTTACTCCCCTGTCCCTTTTTCCTTTTCCTTTCAGCACTTTCAACATGTGCCGACTGAGATATTGAAGGCGTGATGGGGCGGGGAGGAACAGTAACGGCTGGAGTAGAACCCCCAGCATGGGATTGTAACAAAGCGAGCAGATCCGGCTCTTTCTCCTAATATCCCATGGTACTCGAGGAAGACGGTGCTGAAGTACTGGGAGCGTCCGGACGGTAGAAAACCTCGAAGTCTTTGTCCCGCAACTCAACCTGCTGAGGTTCAGGGGACTCTTCCCTAACCTTCTCTTCGGCAACAGAAGTGGATGCCCGAGGATGGATGAGTTGAGCTGTTAGAGATGCCGAGAGTTGGGCGTCTTGAACACCATGAGGAGGGGGTGTGTCCAGTAAGAATCCCGGCACGGTGACGTCTATTTTAGCTAGACGAATATCCTTCGCCCTAATAACGTGCTTCGGACTTTGGAAACACTTGGTGGAGGGCTTGTAGCCTAGGATTACGTGAGCCGCTCTCAACTGTCCGTCTGTGTAAAGAAAAATCTCCGACCTGAGGATGTGATTCAAGTCCACGAAGTTTATTAAGTGTTTGGCGGGTGCAGTGTGAAATTCGTCTGTCATGAAGAACGAGTATTGTCAGAAAGAAAACCAGTGCGGATATAAAAAAGCAAAGAAAAGGAAAAACCTAATGGTTTAGTCTTTGCACTGACGGGAGTACTACCTGGTTCCCCCTCTTGAGTAGGGCAATGCAACCCGTCGTGCCAATTCCCAGACACGATGAGAAAGTCTTCATCCATGCCCTTGCTTGAATCGGGTAGACAGGAGATTAACCTAACGGAGGGGACCCTACATTTCACGTAAAATTTGGTCTTTTCCCCCTTTTGACATCTGTACAACCAATTGACATCATGCCATGTCAAGTTGGTCCCCATTTTCCGATTTAAAGCATCTACACACCCTAAAATCCTAAGGACATTATTGGAACATTGGTACGGAGTCAATCTAAAGTTCAAAAGGAAGTCTCGGGTCACTCTACCCATGGGGATTTCCATCCCACCCTCAATGAAAGCAATCATCGGGATTATTACCAACTCCGGGGGTCGGGAAGACAGTAGCCATTCCCCCTCCTCACAATGTTTAATTTCGACATCGTCGGGGATCTTATACTGGGCTTTAAATGCGGCTTTGGCCTCATCGGTTTTGACTAACTTAGCATACCTACCCATTGAATCCTATGAAAAATGAAAAAATAGCAATAAAATGAGTGACAAGGGGAAACTAGCAAGAAAGCTAAACACACCTCTTGTAAAATGCTTAGTTCGCTCCTCGGGAGTTTCTTTTCTTCAGAACAAAAAATGAACCCCAGCTAGTTCATTGCCATATATATATAGTGGTAAAAAAAGGAGCGGATTTTTTTCCGCTCAGTAAAAAGTAAATCCATGCCGTACGTTTTTTATCACACCGTAGAACGTGGGCAGACATGAAGCCGCCTGACACCATAAATGACTGGTTGTGGATACCGAAGCATCAGGGACGTATGTTGGCACGCGAAAAGACACCCTCACGTGGGAAACTGACTGGTACGTAGATGGTAATTTGAATAAGTTAAAACTTATCCTCCGATCTGATATTAATAGCATAAGTTTTAATGGGCTATTGTGAGGACCCGAGGACCCTAGGATGACGTGATCCGGGACCCGAGGATGACGTTATCCTAGGGTCAATAAATATCTTAAAGGAAGCCCTACTCGGGTCAGAGCCCGAGGACCCGAGAAGCGGTGAACTGACGGAGTAAGCCCTCTCAAATATCTGGATACATTGAATGCTGTAGATAGGATTTCCTGACTGTAATAAATGTGGAAGCAGCAGCCTTACTCCCAACATTAATGAGGAAATGACCTGAACAGTGAGTCTCTGGATATTTTATTATCAGTGCTTCCTGCAGAAGGGACGACAAATGTCGCCGAGGGAAGAGAATAGGGAAGTAAGATGAAAGGTGGAGATGGAAAGAACTTGACGTATAAATAGGATAAGGAGGGACACAGAAAGGGGGTCGGCCAAAAAGAGAGAAAAAAAGCAGAAACATCTAATAAAGGAAAACTGGTAAAGAGAAGAAAAAGGGTATTAGTAACAACGGCAAAACAAGGGCATAAAAAAACCTCGGACGTGCATGTTTCTCTGTTGTGTGGTTCCCTCTCTACAAATTTCATTGTTTTGGGCCAAGAACCGAAGTGGGCCTTAGCCTTATAAAATGAAAGGGTGAATTTCGGTTCATATTTAGTTCCTGGTCCTTACAAAATCCAATCATATTTTTGGGAGATTTGGTTACATCTGTTGGTTTGTGTTAAAAACACTTGACCATATGTTTAATTATATACTGCTATTGTGGCTTTTTTTTATATATATATTTTAGGTAAAAGGCCTAGATGAGATATAAGTCCTATTACAGACATGTGACTCGCCTAGCCAGTAACTTGCCCTATCTTGTTGCTTATCATTTATAGACGTTTGTGACCAATGAATTTTTCATTTTTGGAACCCTTGGTGTGAACTTGCTTTTAATACCTTTCCTTTTGTCATTCCAACAAGAATATCATTGAAGCAAGAGAAAAATGTGGCAAAGAAAAATCAGTCTAGAAAAGATGTTCAGAAACAGCTTATTTAATTGAAACTGAAAACTTTTTGTTGAAAGTGTAAAAAAAAAAAAAACTTAGCTAAATAGTGCAATAAAACTCATAAATAGTACCAAAAAAGTGCAATGAAACTCATGAATAATATAAAAAAGAAGTTTTTTTTTTTTTTTGAGAAATAATTACAACATACTGCTAATCCTACAGCTCAAACCATTTCCCCCATAAACCCCCAAGAACTTTGTACATGAGGATGCGCCAATTCAATTACAAGGCCTTTGGCCCAAAAAGAAGTTAAAAACTCAAATAAACTGAACTTTTAATCACATCTCATTGTTGAACATGTGGAAAAGTGTTATGATGTTGTATTAAATAAGTCATTAACTTGGTCAAATAATAGGTTAGCTTACAAGAAAAGCTCCAATGGGCTAAACTGAACGGTCATAAACGGCTACAAAAGCCCAAAAAAGGCAAGAAAATAGAAAAATAAAAGGCTCAAGGTAAAATTGATTTAGATCCACATGTGCAATGGGACGAGGCACATGGGATATAGTTAAGGCCCATGTTTATATATGTTGGAAAAATACATGTTTGTATTGCATACAACACATACGCAGCGGATAATTAACTGATCTACTTCATTCACAATTGTTAACATGTACTATGCAAATTTCAAAGTTCAAGAAAAAAAGAGCGTACCTTGGTCCGGTGAAATTCAAAACCAAAATCAGAAGTACTCGGGAATACTTTTAATCTTCACTCCAATTCCACTTTGCACCCAAGAAGAATGGTCTCTCAATCAGTTTCCAAAGGAGAATGATAGAGTATCTCACTCTTACATACATACCATTTTACAATAGTATCTCTCTTTTTCATACATATAAATTCTGTATGTTTCTCTCCTTATAACTGATTATCTAATTGGGCTAACCTTTTGGACCTTTCTAATTGGGCTTTAGTATGTGTCTTGGAGTGGGACCAAAAGGGACCAATAAGACACTAGCTCCAATGGGTCTTGGGCTTTTCTGTCAACTCTTGATAAGTCCAAAGTTACTATTAACTATATTTAATATCACTATATAAATATAGTTGCACTCTAGATCTTATTTATAAACTATATCTTAAGACTTTATTATAAATGCAACCCCTTCATAAAATACAAAGTCATGAATGTAAACCGCCACTTTGTAAATTACTACATCTTATCCTTGAGTTTCCGGTTTAATCCTTTAAAGTTATTCATCATATATTTATGAAATCCAATTTCATAAATATATACTTTAGTAACTTCTTAACAAAGTGATTAGGCCTAACTCTCTGAATAACTGAATCCATTAAACTTATCTCAAAAGAATATTTTATATCTCGATTAAGGGACTATGAATTCCATCTTGAGAATGTATATTCCATCAACACTAAATATGGCTGCCCGACATACTGAGGTTTTGACCGTTACTTTAGATCTCACTCTTAATATATCAAAGCAACCTACATTTCATGATCAAGTCCATTATCCTCTCAGGATTAAGAGTTCATGTAAATAGAAGTCGTGAGATTTATTATTCATTTAACAGTCGTTACGAGAATAATAAATCTTACAACGATCCAGTTCAATATGTCTTAACTCTTAAAATATATCAACATATCAACTAGAAGTTTACACTTCCATGATCAAGACAAATCATCTTAGCTGATATGTTATAGTCTTCGCAAATGAAATGTCCAATTTCATCACCGATTACGAATTACAATTTTGAGTTTATAAAGAACTTATAATTTATTTCTTCTGTGACTTTCCACATAAATCACATACTATGCATCTCATGGACTATATGATGATGTCCAAATATTCGTGTTATTATTATTTTAGATAAAAATAAAACACCTTTATTAATCACAATATTAAGTCATACACAATGTCATATATAATATCATACAATAAAATTTAAGGGCACTAATCCTAAAAAATTCTCACTTGCCTTAAAGACTACTGTGCACTAATCTAACTCTCATTCCTTCCAAATGTGACTCAAAAATCTTTTGGGGCAAGGCTTTGGTAAAGGGATCTGCTAGATTCTTTGCACTTTCAATCTTTGCTACTACTACATCTCCATGAGTAACAATGTCCCGAATGATGTGATAGTTTCTCTTAATGTGCTTTCCTTTCTTATGATTCCTTAGATTTTTGGATTGTGTAATTGCTCCACTACTGTCGCAAAATAATATAATGGGAACTTGCTCCATTCTCATAATGCCAAGATAAGAAAGGAATTTCTTGAGCCAAACAACTTCCTTTGCCGCCTCACAAGTAGCAGCATATTCAGCTTCTATGGTGGAGTCCGCAATACAAGATTGTTTAACACTCTTCCAACTTATGGCTCTACCTCCCAAGGTGAACACACAACCTGAAGTGGACTTTCTGAAATCAAGATCTGATTGAAAATTTGAATCTATATAGCCAATTGGAATCAAATTCTCACTCCGGTAAACAAGCATATAATCTCTCGTTCTCCTAAGATACTTGAGAATATGCTTTACAGCTTGCCAATGTTTTGGTCCCGGGTTTGATTAATTTCGGCTGACCATGCCAACTGAATAACAAATATCTGGTATAGTACAATGCATGGCATACATGAGACTTCCCACTGCAAAAGTATAAGGAACTTGTCTCATCATATTTTCTTCCTCTTATATCTTAGGCCTTCGGTCATTAAACAAAGGAACTCTATGTCTAAAGGGAAGCAATCCTTTCTTGGAGTTTTGCATGCTAAACAGTTCTAGAACCTTATCTATATATCTAGCTTGTGATAAGCCTAACATCTTATTCGTGGGATCTAGCCAAATCTTGATCCCTAGAATAAAGTTACCCTCACCCAACTCCTTCATATCAAATTGGCTTGACAACCAAACTTTTACCAATGACATTACCCCTATATCATTCCCAATAAGTTGAATATCATCAACATAAAGCACTAGGAACATTACTACTTTGTTTCGATGTCTTTTGTACACAAATGGTTCATCAAGATTTTGTTCAAAACCAAATGACTTGATTGGTTGATCAAATTTGATGTTCCATGACCTAGATGCTTACTTAAGTCCATAAATAAACCTCTTCAACTTACATACCATATGCTCTTAGTTCTTTGTTATGAAACCTTCTGGTTGCATCATATAGATTTCTTCTTCAAGATTGCCATTAAGAAATGCATTCTTGACATCTATTTGTCAAATCTCATAATCATAATGAGCAGCAATGGATAAAAGAATTCTGATAGATTTAAGCATTGCTACTGGTGGAAAGGTTTCTTCATAATCAATACCTTCTTTTTGTGTATACTCTTTCGCCACTAGCCTTGCTTTAAAGATTTCAACATTTCCATATATTCCTCTCTTTCTCTTGTAAATCCATTTACAACCAACAGGTTTAATGTCGTTTTGCGCCTCTACAAGATCCCAAACTTGATTGGAATACATCAAATCTAATTCAAATTTCATAGGTCAAACCCAATTATGTGCATCTATATCATTTATTGCTTCATCATAAGTATAAGGATCCGATTTAGCCTTTTCTGAGGTAGCTTCATAAGTTTCTCCCAAACCTATATATCCTATAGGAGGCCGAACAATTTTCCCACCATGACAAGGCACCTGAGTACTAGACGTCTCATGAGTAGTATCTTGCGATATATCTAATACAGCCACATCATCCCTAGTTTCATCCATTGGTTGTTCAATTACAGGTTCTTTCATTTCAGCCAATACAACTCTACTTCTAGGAGTTAAATTATTCATGTAGTCATTTTTTAAGAATTTGGCATTTGTTCTAACAAATACTTTATTATTCTTATGACTATAGAATACATCTCAAGCTTTGCAAGTGTTTTATGTGGAGGATGTGAGACATAAAGATTGGGTAGTGGTGGTCCAAACAAAACCTAGGGAGGTGTTTGATGTTGGTATTAAAGCTATAGATAATGATGAAGAAGTGGATTCATATATGGAGAATTTCCCTTATAATATAACTACTGATGATGCATGTGACGATACAAATGACAACCATGCTTGGGCTCGAGTTGATGAAGAAGGAACCATTTATAACACACTGTTGATTAGTGAGGATGACTTGCTTGAACAAGACTTTATCGATGATGAAGAGCTTAGTGATGATATTTATGAGTCCAATGATGATGAGTCCAATGATGATGGGTCCAATGATGATAGGTCTAGTGATGATGAGTCTAGAGGTGACGACTCTAGTTAATACTTTTGTATCACTCATTAAATTTTCTGCCTTGGTTTCCATGCTTATAAAATTGCATGAAAATCTATTTATGAAACCTTATGTTATTTTGGTTATTTTGATGGTGTAATTTTTTGCTTTAGTACAAATTCTATGTTCTCTAATCTGATTATTAGAAGCTGAAATTTGTGGTCTTGTGTTAGCAATTTGAAAGGTTGAAGATATTATGGTCAATTGGATGCCTATTAATGTCTTCTAACATGTATACTATACTATATAGTGATTTTGCTCTATGAAAATATTGTTTTGTGTTGTTTAAGAGTAGTCTTATATAGATTTGCTTGTTTTATTGTATCATTACTTGTCATTGTGCTTATATACTTGTTTATTTTAGACTTTGACACTTGAAATGGGAAGGCAAAAGGAAAATCTACGCACACGTTCTAAGAGTTTAACATTGGAAAGAGTTTAACATTGGAAAGAGCTTCTTCACAAGATGTGGATGAAGTGGGGGACAAAATTTTCACAAATTTTAATGGAATGAAACCCTTTTTTGAGATTCATAAGAAATTTTAAAATAAATAAAAATGAAGACGGGGAACGGTTGGAGTTCAGCACATACATTATATTGTAAATCCTTAATTATGTCATTTTGTTGATTAAAAGTAGACTATTGGGTTGTTCTAAAAGTAATAAACAAATGAAAAGAAGAAGCCCCCATGACTATGAGCCCTCTTGCATATTGCATGATGAAATACCATAACAAACCTATAACTAATAGAATTAAGGAATCAACGTTGTCTTAAAAAAATAGTTGAAGGAGTAAGACAAAGACATTTCTGCATACGTAATTGTATTTAAGGAGCTCTGACTGACTTTCTTTGAAACTGAAAACTACCCTAAAGATAGTCCAACTCTCTTCTACGCTTAAACCCTATTAATCCATTTAGCTTGAAATTATCTCTAAATGGCTCAAAAAAGCAAGATTTTGATAATTGGAGGGACTGGATACATTGGAAAATACATAGTGGAGGAAAGTGCGAAGGCTAGGCACCCTACTTTTGCATTGGTCAGAGAAAACACAACTTCTAATCCTGAAAAGTCTAAACTCATTAAGAGCTTCAAGAGCACTGGAGTGACAATTCTCCATGTTTGTACAAACTCTAGTTCTCCACATCGTGGGTGTGTTTTTAATACTTTGGATTAGTATATTGATCTTGAAAGTCATGTGATCGTTTCACAGGGAGACATATACCATCATGAAAGCTTGGTGAAGGCAATCAAGCAAGTTGATGTAGTGATCTCTGCACTTGGATCACTATCCTCACATGTGATGTTAGTACTGCACAATGTGAGGATGGTACCATTAAATGTGAGAAAAAAATAAAGGAACCGCTAAATGTGACAAAAGTACAGTCATATATGATATTAGTACTGCACAATGTGAGAATAATACCATCAAATGTGAGAAAAAATAAATAAAGGAACCACTGAACATGACAAAAGTACAATCACATGTGATGTTGGTATCGTACAATGTGAGGATGTTAACATTGAATGTGAGAAAAAATAAAAGAATCACCGAATGTGACAAAAGTACTATCATATGTTATGTTAGTATTGTTTTGGTAACCTAGTATAGCAGGTTGTCTACTAGTGAGTGCCATACCCCCTAAAAAAAGGGGTGGGTACGGTAAAATTACCCATATATATATAAACCGAAGCCTCTAACTTTTGGTTCACATCTATACAATTTTATACATCAGCATTATTTAAATAAATAAAAACAAAAATTATGATAGGACTCAAAAAAAAAAAAAAAAACAAAAACTCATCTTAGATTAAGAGAGAGAGAGAGACTCACGTAACCAAAAAAAAAGAGGAGGACTCCTGTTAGGAGTCTCTTTTCCCTCCTCAAAACCTTAGCAATTACCACCTCCAAACCCTAAACTTAACTTCATTTTAGGATTTTTTTTTTTTTTTTTTTTGAAAAATATAGACTAACCTAAAAATATAAAATAATATTTAAAATTAAAAAAAAAAAAAAAAAAAAACTGCAAGCAATCTTATTCAACTTTCTTATTTGATTAATGAATTTTATTTCAAATTTCTTAATATTGTTATTATTAATAAAATTTCAATTCAACATATGTGAATATCTGTTTCTATTTTTATTAATGAATTTTATCTTTTATGTCGAATTTTTTATTTGTTTTCATATGTGCCTGAGATTTTCTTTCTATCTTATTCTTTTGTTATGTTTAGAATTGATTTTCTCTTTAGTATTTGGGTTAATCTCCATATTTATATTGACATTGTTTTCATGGGTTTGGTTTTTGAGTTGAAATTTCTACTTTTTTTTTTTATTGTACATGGCAGATAAAACATCTCTATTTTTTTGGAGAAAAATCAAAGTTACAACCTACGTCTTCCAGTCTAAGGAATGATAAATTTTTATTTAGTACATTATATGTAAATTTGTTGAATTGGTTTGGTTTTGAAGTAGAATTTGGGGATTCTATAAATGCTTTTTATTTAGGTTCATGTAATTTTTTGTTTTCTTATTAAAAGTTATTGTAGTGCCCATGGGCCCAAATTACATATTGGGTCAGTCCAAAGGCTCCCGTAAGGAAGAAAGTCCAACCCAACAACACGAAACGGTCCGAGGACATAATAACTCCAGCCTACGAGGCCACGCGACAAAGGAAGTTGCCATGCATAAGCGAAACACCACGAGACATGACGTTCGAGGATGATCTTGTCCTCGGCATGCTGCCGAGGACAGTATTAGTGGTTTGGTGGTTCAAGGACTCCCGTACTAAGGACCTTGTATGCAAAAACTGAAAGAACGAGGACAATAGATAAAGGGATTTGATAGACAAATATCAAAGGAAAAGCTGCTACCACCGCATTGAAGACATTTTACCTACCTCTCTGACCGCATTAATGAAGAAATGACGCCTGAACACTGGATTTCAACCTTACCCTCACCACCAGAGATCTTAATAAAAAGATATGATGGGACAAGTATCCAAAAGGAACATCCAGACTACACGTGGAAGAAAGAAGAAAGGGAGGCAGGCCTATAAAGGGTGAAGGAGGAAGAGACAGAAGGGGGATTTTGGAAGAGGGAGAACAGAGAGAACTTGTAAGGAAGCACCAAGGATTGTCCTCGACATTAAGATATACAGCAATATTTTCATCCATGTATGAGAGAAAAATGCATAGGTCTTGTGGTTTAATTCAATTCTCACGCTATCTATCACTCTAAAACCTAGAATAGAAGCCCATTCTCTACAAATTCATTGTTTAAGGCTTATTGGGCTGGTCTAAAAGTACAACTTGATTCCAGCACGATTTGTGCCCTTACAGTTATGATTTTTGGTTGATTAATTATTTGTTTGGATTAATTCCAATTAATTATTTGTTTGGATTCAACATAAAAGATAATGGAATTAGATATTATAATTTTGATATTGTTCCATATTTTGAATTTTCTATATTGTTATTACTGCGAGAAAGTCATATTGCTACTCAAATTTGAAACTTGGTATGTTTTCCACATATCATGATCTTTGTTTGTATATTTGCAATTTATATTAGTTTTGAATGTGTGTGTATATACAACTATTGGGATTTTTGCTTTATTAATTTAAGAATTATAAATTACTTTGTAAGCTTTGGTAACCATGCATCTGTAACTCAATAACGTTCAATGCTAGACAACACTTCTAAACCATGGAAAAGTATAGAAGTTAAATATTTCTTTTTTTTTTTTAATACTAACTAACAAAATGTCTATTTACTCATTGTTGGATTTTTTTTCCTAGTCAATAGCTTTTCCGTGTATTGCACAGGTTAGCGACTAGTTATTATTATTGTTGTTATTGTCGTTTAAAAGATTAATATATTTTTTTTTCCTTTAATATAGAACAAAAGAATTATTATTAATATTTTTTTAATGTGAGAACGATATTAATTATTTACTATATAAGAACATTTCATGATTGATTTCACAAAACTAATTGACAGTATTTATACATAATTAAATAATAATAAAAAAGTGTCGAGATCAGTAATCATATTGATTGTAACATTGTTTTTATTATTATTGGAAATGTTGAATTCTATGGTGAAATTTACGCTTTACTATGAGACATGAACTTCTCTTAATTTTTTTTTTTTTTAAATGTATACAAATAATTCTTGAAATCATAAGAATCAAGCTTTTTAAGT
This sequence comes from Castanopsis chinensis, assembly GCA_032878915.1. Taxonomy (NCBI): domain Eukaryota; kingdom Viridiplantae; phylum Streptophyta; class Magnoliopsida; order Fagales; family Fagaceae; genus Castanopsis; species Castanopsis chinensis. The sequence goes on along the minus strand of JAVQMG010000122.1, from coordinate 3,039,347 downwards.
TTATTTTATTGATTTACAAGAAACAAAGATCAATAACTATGTTATCAATTAAATATTTAAATTCAAATTTTTGTAGTACTAAATTATGCATAAAAAATAAGTTTATGGATTTAATAGTAAATAATATCCTATTTGAACAAAATTTGACAGGCATGTTTTTTTTTTTTTTTTTGGTAGGAAAAAAATGGTTATAAGGGGGGGGGGGGGGGAGCGACCGATGTGACTTTCCTACTTGGGCATAACTATAGTAACATCCTAACCGCTCCCGAGCAGTACCTCGTACTCTCGGTTATAAGTTACGTTGACCGTTTCGGATGGAGAATGGATATAAGCAACACCAACACACAACTAGTTGTTAATGCTCGAACCCAAGTCCTGAGATTTGTTAGCCTGGTTTCTCACCAACTAGGCCTCCCCAATGTTGGTATTTGACATGCATGTTAATTAAGAACATAAAAACCATGCAATCCAACAATTGAATTTTCAAAATTTGTAGCCATGTTAATTTTTTAGTGAAAATTTGTAAACTTTGTCCATATACAAAGTTACAAACAACCCCCCAACCCCCAAAAAAAAAAAAAAAGCCAATCATACTCTTGGCGATTTGCTTACATGACTAAGGCCTAGTGGTGTGTGTATAATCCTACATTGATTAGGAGTGTGCTCATATGTGAGTTTTTTTTTTTTTTTTTTTTTTTGAGAAAACTGTAAAGAAGTTATCATTAAACGGGAAGAAAGCTTCTGTCCAAAATTACAGCGCTCATTACATTGTTGTGAGTATCCTCTAGCCAAATCTTTGGTTCATACAAATTTCTCGCAAGTTTCGCAAGTTTATCTGCAACATTGTTTCCTATTCGCTTTGTGTGAGAGAAGGAGACGTTCCTGAACCTTGCTGATAAGGATTGGACTTCATCTACTATGTGACCAAAAGCAGTGAAGCAAGGCTGACCGGCGTTGAGGTGATTAATAATAACCTCTGAATCACCTTCAAAGACAACATCCTGAAGACCAATTTCTGATGCAAAAACGACAGCAGCCTGCACGCTAGAGCTTCCAGAGCCTCCACAGTAGGTGGTTAGGTGATGCGTTCGGAGAGGGAAGCGATCACCATACCATCCGAGTCACGAGCCACCACTCCCAGTCCCGCAAAAACCATGTCCGGGAAAAAAGCTCCATCAAAGTTTAGTTTGTAAACTGATGGAGGAGGAGGCAGCCAGTGCGTTGGATGTGGAATCGTTTCATGATTCAGAGGTTTTGCCTGGACCGAATGGAACTCCTGCAAACGTTCAACGGCATCATTAAAAATCTTCTCCAACGGCAAGGAAGATGATCCTACCCTCATTGCATTCCGATTACCCCAAATGCTCCAACCTATGAAAGCAAATAACTCCACTAGCCTCTAGTTACTCTGTGTGAAAATTCCCTGGAGCAAGTCCCGAAAACTAACAAGCCTTTTCGATAGGAAATTTCTGCAGGTTTCCAGCTCCCACCAGACGTGTTTGATCATTTGGCACCCCCACAATGCATGGACGGTATCTTCAGCTCCATCACCGCAGCGCTCACACACAGGGACTTGGACAACTTTCCGCTTTTGCAAGTTCACTTTTGTTGGAAGTGAATCAGTGGCAGCACGCCATAAGAAGTGGCGAATTTTGTTTGGCACGTTGATGCTGCATAGCTTATCCCAGAATTGCTTATGAGCGACGAGGTGCTCCATAACTTATCCTAGAATTGCTTATGAGCGACGAGGTTGGAAGTGCCAGCTGCTACAACATCTGCCTCCTTAGAAAGGATTCTATATGCTGATTTTGTAGTGTAATGCCCATGCTGATTCTCAGCCCAGATCAATCTGTCCTCCGTTGGAATTGAACTCAAGGGAATGCTAATAATTGCCTCTCCTTCAAAAGGAAGAAATTCCTCTTGAACCCTGTCCACCATCCAGCAGTTGTTTTCTTCATCAATAAATGCGCATACCCGGCTATTGTTTGGCAGATTTTTTCTGAGGAGACACCACACGGCTGGAGTGCATATCTGGCAGCCATTTATCACCACGGATCAGAACTGACTTTCCATCACCAATCCTCCACTTCGACCCCAATCGGACCACCTTCCGTGCCTGTAAAATACTTTGCCAGGCATTAGAACCCCTCATATTCACCCCCTCCTCCAATATAGTACAATTTGGGAAATATTTTGCTTTAAACACCTTGTAAAAGAGTGAATCTTTATTATGCAACAACCGCCAAACTTGCTTTCCCAACATTGCTAAATTAAAGTTTTCAATATCCTTGAAACCCAATCCTCCTTGGCACTTTGGCTTGCACAATTTTTTCCATCCCAACCAATGAATTTTTCGGGCTTCCCCCTTATAACCCCACCAAAATTTCCGAATTAGAGATTCCACATCCTTACAAAGGCTCTTTGGGAGTTTGAAACATGCCATAGAGTAAGTAGGCATAGCTTGAAGAACAGCTTTGATCAAAACTTCTCTTCCACCTTGTGACAAAAGTCTTTCTTTCCAACCTTGCATCTTTTTCCAAATCCGCTCCCTAATGTAGCTGAAGCTCTGTTTTTTTCCCCTCCCAACAAAGGATGGAAGGCCAAGGTATTTCTCATAGTTGGAAGTCGCTTCCACTCCAAGCAAATTTTTTATCTCCACTTGTATGTGTGGGTCAGTGTTGGGACTAAAGAAGAGTTGGGTTTTGCCTCGGTTTATTTGCTGACCTGAGGCTTCCTCATAGTGCTTCAAAATCTCCAGGACATTGCTACACTCTTGTGGATTTGCCCGACAAAACAGCAAGCTGTCATCGGCAAAAAACAAGTGTGACACTTTTGGGCCAGCACTACAGAGAGAGACTCCTTTGATTGAACCCAAAATTTCAGCTTGTTGAAAGAGTGAATGTAACCCTTCTGCACACAAGAGAAACAAATAAGGTGATAGTGGATCCCCCTGACGGAGGCCCCTATAAGGAGTGAAATTGCCATGAGGTTCGCCATTTACCAAAACAGAGAAAGATACAATTCTAATGCATGAGCTAACAAGTGAGATCCATCTATTATCAAAACCCATTTTTTCCATTAATTTTTCAAGAAAAACCCATTCCACTCTATCATATGCTTTACTCATATCAAGCTTGATGGCCATGTGACCTGTCTTCCCCTTTTTTTTATTTTTGAGGTGGTGAAGAGTTTCAAAAGCTACAAGGATGTTATCTGTGATAAGTCTATCCGACATGAATGCACTTTGTGATTCTGACACCACCTTGGGAAGTAATTTTTTGAGGCGATTGGCTATGGTTTTTGACACAATTTTGTACAAGACATTGCAAAGGCTAATTGGTCAAAAATCATTGGGTTTTTCTGGGTTTTTTGTTTTCGGTATAAGTGCTATGTATGTGTGATTGAGGCTAGCTGGCATGTTACCCGAATTAAGTATAGCTAAGGAGGCTTCAATAACATCTTTACCAATAAGATTCCAACAAGACTTGTAAAAAATGGGTGACATACCATCAGGGCCCGGGGCTGTTAGAGGTTTCATTTGTTTTAGAGCAAACTCAATCTCATCAGCAGTGTAGTCTCTAGTCAGGTCTGAATTCATTGCTGGAGTAATCTTTGTGTCAACACCTTGAAGGATCTGATCAAAATTTGAAGGTGAGGTGGACTTGAAAATTTGTTTGAAGTAGTCTACCAGTGCCTCCCCAATATGCTTTTCTTCTAACACCACTGAGCCGTCCTCCAAGATAAGTTTGGAAATAAAATTTCTTTTATTTCTTTGTGTTGCTCGACTATGAAAATAACTTGTATTCATGTCTCCACATCTCAACCAGTCCACCCTGGATCTTTGATGCCACAAACAATCTTCCTTAACCATGAGTTCGTACACCTTACCTCTAAGGATTCGGATATCATCATGACCAACTCCGGCCATTGACCTTGCCTCAGCATGGGCGAGCTGTTTCTTTTTTTGAACTAACATGCGCCTTATGTTTCCGAAAGACAATCTGCTCCACTTTTGCAAGCTCGACCTGCAAGCATCTACCTTGCTGATTAACCTCCCAACCGGATCCCCAATGCCTTGGCCACTCCATGCTCTTCTAATAATCCCCTCGCATCCTTCATCCTTCAACCAAACCGCCTCAAACCGAAAAGGCCTGGATTTCTTATAAAAACGAGCATTTTCATCATCAGAACATAACCATAAAGGGCAATGGTCAGATAATGTACCTTGAAGGTGGTGAATGCGAACCGTAGGAAACAATTGTGTCCATGACGGAGTTGCCACTCCTCTATCCAGCCGAATCCATGTTACCTCCCCGCCAAATTGGTTGTTGCACCAAGTAAATGGTGACCCAACAAAACCCAAGTCACGTAATCCACAAAAGTCCAATGCATCTCTAAATTCCCTCATCTGGCGCTCTGGTCTAGCGGCTCCCCCCTTCTTCTCTTCAGCTTTTGTAATTTCGTTGAAATCCCCCACACATAACCATGGAAGATCGAGTTTTAGGCAAAGATGTTTAAGTAGCGCCCAAGAATGTTCCCGGTTAGCCGTTGTTGGATTTCCATAGAAACCCGTCAACCGCCAGGCGTCATCCATTCCTGGGTTAACTACAGCATCAATGTAGGTTGGTGTTGAATCTAGAACCTTGAGATCGATTTCCTCCTTCCAATAAAGAGCTAAACCACCCCCTGTGTTCACCCGTGGCTCAATGAAGACATTCTCTAAGTGCAGCTTCGAACAAAGTTTTTTGAGGTGGCTATCCTTTGATTTTGTTTCCATGAGAAAAAGGATAGAGGGAGAATGTTTTTTCACCAAGTCGGTGAGTTCAAGAACTGCCCGTGATTGTCCCAAACCACGGCAGTTCCAGCTGAGGCAATTCATTGTGGATGGCGGGGCTGTTGAACAGCCTCCACCACTTCAAAAGAATCATCACTGCTATCCCGATGAAAATGTTGACGTTTGACAAGAAAATCCGGTGGCAAATCTGCATTCTCAACTTCCCGTTTCCTACCAGATAGATGTTCAAGAACCAGATTTTGATTGACAGTAGTTGCTCGCTGCTTGCGCGACCAAGTTGGAAGGACTCGAAACGTGGCAGAGGGAATTGATGAAGCCTTATCCATCTGCTGTGAGTCACGTGCTTCACTTAAGTTGTGATGAGGAGCAGTTGAATTAGAGGCACGTGATTTGGACTTGTCAGGGAATGGATTCGTAACTTCAGCGGTCTCTCTTTGTTCCAAAACGGTATTCAACTCCTTCAATTGCACATTTAATTCCTGAGAATCCGTTGGACTAACGGACTGATCAATGGCAATAATTGGATGCAATTTAAACTCCTCCTGCGTTGTGCCAGTAAACGTCTTGGCTGTTACTCCTGACGTTAAGTCAGAAATGAATCCGCAATTACTGCCACTAAATGGATTCGTTTGCTCCTCTGTACTGTGAGTAACGTTCATGCGGACGTTACAGATTGGAACAGGGGTTGCCGGCTGGCCCATGTTGTGGCCATTGATCCTATTCCGATCACCATCTTGTGCCGGCTCCTTGGCTTTCATCTTCATCGTACCTGCTTTAGTATTCACTTCGGCATCCATTGGTGAAGTCCGGGGAGTACCGTCGGTTTTCTTCCTTGAGACGTAAAAACCTGGCACTGTCATCCCTGACTTTCTTGTTGGTATGAATGCTGAAGCTCGTAAACCTGGACCGAACTGCCTATCCTCTGGTTTTAAAGTTCCCTCACTATCAATCCAAATTTCACAATCCTTGTCGTCATGGGTGAGGCGACCACACCAATAGCATAGGTTTGGCAAGCGTTCGTATTTGAAGCTAATCCAAATTTCTTTCCCATTCTCTAGAGAGATAAGACGCCCCTTGCACAAAGGTAGAGTTAAATCCCAGCTCACCCTTAACCGCAGGAAGTTCCCCCCATCAACCTCCTTGAAGTCTTTTGGCCTAGACACTTCCCCAATCACTTCACTGATCTTCAAAGCAACATCCAATGTCATGTATCGTGGTGGAATGCCATGGAGTTGGACCCAAAAACTTGCCCTGTCAAAGTTCACGGCACCAACTGGAGTTTCTTTTTCATAACGCTGCATCACAACCAAGTGCTTATCAAAACTCCATGGCTCGCTTGAGATAATTCTGTCAACATCATTCTTGTTGTCGAAGGTGAATAAAACCATATGATCGCCATAACTTTGAATCTTGAAACCATTACGAGCCCTCCATATAGGATTGAAAGTTCGAGCAATAGCATCAATGCTTAGAGCTCTCTTCGTAAAGAACTTCGCTATGATGGAGAAATCCTCCAAGCTGTCTACAGAAGTCAGGCTGCATCCCGGTCCCTCCCAATCAGATAGAGTGAGGCGACTCCAATTTTGAGTTAGGTCATCCATTCTCTACAACAGAATTCCCTAGTCAAAAACTCTCCTGTTTCCCGGATCCCTGGAAAAAAACCCCACTAGCCTAGAAGTAAACTTGTTACTTCCAAGATACACTAACGACACCTTCAAAGAGAAGGGACAAACCAATTCTACTGAGCAAGAAAAGTTGACAACCAACTAACGTTGCTGCAGAGAAACCCCTTTAGCCGATTCCATCACATCTGCTCATATGTGAGTTGATATACTGTTGTGGGTTTCATTTGGTATCTTATGGTACAAGGTCTAGATGAAGTGTTGGTCTTATCTATTTCATATGCATGTCTCGTTCTGTCTAGTTGCTCGTCATGCTAGGGCTTTTATATCTAGTTTGCTTGTCAATCTTGGCTTTTATAACTGATTCTGATTGTCGGGTTTTTGACACTATTGGCGTCTAGTTTTTTGTAATCTTTATTACTAGATTTTGGTATTTTTTACTAAGTCAATGCCAATGGCTTGCCTAACTTAACACATCACCAGACCATTTCTCTTGTCAGCTTCTTTTTTCTCCATCAAATGGTTCTATTTGACCTCTTCCACACAAATTGATTATCTCTCTCGAGTAATCAATTTTAATTCTCCTTTTATCTTGAATGAAAATGCTTTATAGAAAAGTGTTCTTGAATTTTGGTGTGTGGAATTGCGCCCAACATGAAGATCAATACTATAGTTTTATCTTGAAACGCTATTCTATATAAATAAAAAATAAAAAATAAAAAAAGTCCATTTTATTCGGAATTCAACTCTAAGTAAAATACAGCCTTCAAAAACAACACATTCACTTAATTCTATAGTTAGTGAGATTTTTCAAATTAAACTTTTTCTTTATTGTTAAAAACTAGTGCATTCACATAAATAAGTTCCAACAAAATCAAAATCTTGATAAAATGAATTGGCACTCTCCCCCTTCCCCTTATACAATGTTTTACACATTTGCTTAGTTTACAATCGAAGATTCACATTGCTATTGCTAGTACAATTTAAACTTAGAATTACCCTATTATATCTACTACTATTTAAGGGTTTTCTCTTGAGATCCCTATTTTTTTTTTTTTTTTTTGGTTCACAAAAGCTCCTACACTCCTATGTTTAAGTAGAAACAGAACTAAAGGACTATCCGATAAAAATACAACTCTAACTCCTAATAAAACATTGCCTAAAAAATAAGACCACTCTCCTGTTGATTTTCAAGTTACTTTATCCACTTATAAATTCTAAATACGTATTATTAATGAGAAAACGTGCAACCATCACGCACCCTTGGTGCAATGGTCACTTCACAAATATAAGTGCCTGTAGAGTGTGGAGGACAAGGGTCGGAGTTCAAGTCTTTAGGAGGGAACTTCACATATATATACACCTAGATCGGGGATGGATGCAGGATTTCAAGCTGGGGGGGCCGGAGATAAGCGGAAAAAAAATTTTTGAATCGGTATTTTCTGAAATTGGGGAATGCATATTGTCTATAAGGATTTTACTAATGTGTGCCCTTAGAACACACAATAGTATACCATTTTTTGAAAAAGTTGGAGAATCAAAAAAACTGTAAAACTTTTTTAATTCTTGATAAAAAATTTTCCAAAAATGAATGGCTTAACGAACTCTTTCTAGAATTGGAACATCCACATTTTCTAGAATTGGAATAGCAACATTAGTTGTTCGCAATTCCACATTGACTTCGAAAGAATTTGAATCTTTTCTTTTGAAAAAATCAAGCATTGTAGTTGATTTTTTCATGATTTACAAAAAAAATAAGAATTATATATATTAAATTTGTGACAATTTTTTTAAATTGATGTGACAATTTCTGATTTTTTTTCTTCTTTTTGTCTTTGGTCTGCCTTTATATTTATTTATCTTTGTCTTTGTGCTTAATCCATCTTCTGACATTGACCCACTAACCCAATCCCACTATAGCACTACCGACACTCTAAATTTGTTCTGCACAGCACTACGTCAACAAAGCACAAACAAACAATCAAAAAAATATTCTCTAATCCTTATCTGAGTAATCTCTACAAACTCTACGCTCTCTCTCTCTCTCTCTCTCTATCTCTCTTATCTATACAATACAAGACTCAGAGAGAGTCACAAACACAGACAAAGAGAGTCACAAAGCCAAAAAAAAAACACCACAGTGTGATTCCACAAACACTCCACAAGCACAAGCACAAATTGTAAAAACAGTTGATTCACAAACATTTTATTAGGTTTTGATTCTTGAAGGACAGGATCATAGATTAAATACCTGTTAAAACAATTGATTCAAAACAGTGTGAAGGCTCGAGCAACCGACGGCGGCGACAGCTGAGGGCTCGCATGAATCGCGTGATGATGGCACGCCGGCGTCAACGTGGGTACTGCCGTACTAGGCGATATTCTCGCATCGCGTCAGCGTCTGGGCTCAGTGGCTCACTATCTCTCTGTCTTGCCTCGCCCCTCTATCTTTCTGTCTCGCCTCACTATCTCTCGGTTTCCCTTCTTTTTTTTTTCCTTCCTCAGTTCTTCTTTCACTTTCTAGTTTCTCCGTTAGGTTTTACCGCTGAGTTTTCTTTTCTTTTCTTCTTTTTTTTTTCTTTTTTTTTTGATTTACATGGGTCATGGGCTCTCTGAGGGGGGCTGGCTAGGCTTGGAATTCCTGAGGGGGGGCCGGCTGGGCTTGGAATTCCTGAGGGGGGCTTGAGCTATAAACTAAGGGAGGGCCCAAGCTATTTTTTTGAAAAATTTAAGCTGCTAAAATTTTTTTTTTTTTTGGCCCAAGGGGGACCCGGGCCCCCTTAGGCCCCCACCTGAGTCCGTCCCTAATTTAGATTATTTTATAATAGAATTTCTATCTTATATCAAAAAATATATATTAATAAGCGCATAGACGGTAAGGGTCGGGGTTCAAGTCTCTAAGAATAAGTTTCACACACATATACGCTTAAATTAGGTTAAAGTAGAATTTCTATTTTGTATTAAAAAAATGAGAAGGCCTGTAAACCTTAAATTGGAATGAATGAAAAATTATTAACCTAAAAAAAAAAATTACTCAGTCTCTGAGACTCAAAAATAAATTAGAACAGTTGGAGCTCAGCACTTACGTTTGGAGGTTAGCACCAACGTCAGCACTTACGTTTGAACTTTTTCTTTTTTTCTATTGTAGAAGTCAATGCGAGTCTGAGATCCCTTGCATACTGCATGACGAAATATCGTATACAAAACCTATTTAGAATTAACAAAGGAAATATAACTTCGAAAACAAAGGAATGAGAGTCTGTCTAAAAAATTTCATGAAAAAGTCAAACAAAGAGCAATTCATTTCACCCTTATTATATTGGGTTGGCGGTACACTGGTACGTACGTATCCATGACCATGAGACCAAGACAGTTGCTGATTATGTATTTAAGGAACTCTGCTTTCCTTTGTTTGACACTTAGAAATACACTAAAATAGTCTAACTCTCTGCTTTTCTTTAACCCATTAACCCAATAATCATTTGAAATTATCTCCGAATGGCTCACAAAAGCAAGATTTTGATAATTGGAGGGACTGGATACATTGGAAAATACATAGTAGAGGAAAGTGCGAAAGCTGGGCACCCCACTTTTGCATTGGTCAGAGAGAACACAGCTTCTAATCCTGAAAAGTCTAAACTCATTGAGAGCTTCAAGAGCTCTGGAGTGACACTTCTCCATGTATGTACAAAGTCTAGTTCTCTACAACTTGCGTGTGTTTAATACTTTGGCTTAGCATATTGATTTTGGAAGTCGTAATTTTTCACAGGGAGACATCTATCATCATGAGAGCTTGGTGAACGCAATAAAGCAAGTCGATGTAGTTATCTCTGCAGTTGGAACACCACAGATGGCTGATCAGGTGAATATTATTGCTGCCATCAAAGAAGCTGGAAATATCAAGGCAAGGCACATATCTTTCCTAAAACTTTTTAATATTTTCCAACTTTTTTTTTCCCTCTTTTCTACAGTTGCCTATTTAGTTTTCAACAACCTTTGGCCTTTGTTATCAAATCGTTCTTTAAATTTAAAACGTTTTATTTAATCTCTTTACTTTCAAAATTGTTTCAAAAAGATACTAATCACCATAAAATAAATGAAAATTGAAGATGTGAGAAATGGAATTCATGTCATGTCATAAGCCCAACATCCTCAAAGCAACCTCTGTTTCATTAATTCATTTATTATTTCAGCAATTTACTTTTATCAAATGATGGTAATGACTTTTTTGAAACATGTTAAAGCAAAAAAGCAAAAGTTGATTACCAAATATGCAATTTAACTACTTCTATTAGCTGTTTAGCTTGTAATTGTTGAACTAAATGAGAAATCAAGAAACTTACATTATATACAATGAAATATTGGTGGGTTTCAGAGGTTCCTCCCGTCCGAGTTTGGAGCTGATATGGATCGTGCCAAGACAGTCGATCCAATTAAACATCATCTCGGGGTCAAGGCTAGCATCCGAAGATCCATCGAGGCCGAAGGAATTCCATATACCTACCTTATGTCCAATGGCTTTGCTGGGTACTTTTTGCCCAACTTCGGAATTGCATTCACAGGTGGCACTTTCACACCTCCTCCACCTAGGGACAAAGTAGAAATAATTGGAGATGGAAATACCAAAGGTATTAATATAAATTCAATCATCTTTCTCTTTATACTTGTCAAGACTTTCTCATTTGCTTATGTATGTGCGTGTGTGTGAACCTTCTAGTCAACTAGATCAATTACTTTGGTTAAAGATGACATAGTAATTGTTATTTACTATGTTAACAGTAATTTATTCCAAAGAAGAGGATATTGCGACTTATACCATAAAAGCAGTGGACGATCCAAGAACCTTGAACAAGGTCCTTCATATTAGACCCCCTGCAAATATTTTGTCCTTCAATGAGATTGTTTCCCTATGGGAGAAGAAGATTGGCAAGACCCTTGAAAAAACTTATCTTCTGGAGGATCAACTTATAAAGAAAATCCAAGGTTAGTAAGAACAATTTCACCTGCTGATTTATAGTGTTTTCTTATAGATCTAATTTGGTTTGGATCATATATCCCCTCCTCCCTTAGACGTGTGAGTTTTTTCAATCTAATTTGTTAGGATACACTTTGTTACCACATTTGGAATTTGGATAATTATTAGGGGAGTTGTATTATATTCTTCATTTCTTAGTACCGTTAGTCAAACCAGCTGACTGTAACACCACAGATTTGCATATTAGAGACAATACTAAAAAAATTTAATTAGAAGTGACTATGTACACGTTAGTTGTATTTGACTGTTTTTCTGCACAACTGACTTCATTTCATCAATATTTAGTAAATAACTTGTTTGGTCACTTATTGAAAATTTTGGTTGGCATAAATATAATAAAAAAGGAAGTAATCCTCCTATTGATTTGAGCAGTTCCTTGTACTAGCCAGAGAATGTTGACAATTTCATAGATGGTTGGGCTATCTGATACTTATTTTTGCTTTTCTGCAGTGTCTCCCAGTCCTTTAAACCTCCTCCTATCCATTGCCCACGGTATTTTTGTGAAGGGAAATCTTACAAACTCTGAGGTTAAGGCTTCTTTTGGCGTGGAGGCTTCAGAGCTTTATCCAGAGGTGAAATACACCACTGCAGATGAATACTTGGACCAGTTTGTCTAAAACTTGGAACATTCCTTTGTGGCAATGTGTTTACTATCTTACAATGTACAATAAAAATAAAGTGAAATATCTATTGCACACACTCACTTACACACATTGTAGTGTGTGAAACAAACATTGCTCAAAAATAAAATCTATATTGTGTATGTGGCCTAAGACTCGCGTGTTTTGTAGTGCTTGTTAGTTATGCCCTTGTTTGTGTCAGTAAACCCTTGGATTGGGTCCTTAATTTGTAAATTTGTTTCCTAGTGAATATGTTAGTCAAATTGTGCTTCTTGTGATGAAAATTTTAAAAATCCTTGTTATGAGGTTCTTTGTTGTAGAACATGTGAAGTGCTCGGTGTCTCAAATCAGATACTCTTTTGCTTTTGCTAATGGAGGGCCATAAAAAATTCATCCGAACCCAATGTTAGCTAATAATTTGTGCATCGTGGGAATTGTGGTTATGAACTATGCATCAATTAAAGTAAATATTTAGAGCCAAGTATTTCAAAATAAGGTCTTTTGATAGGCTAGCAGTTTGCTTACTATGATAAAAAGGATTTTTGTTGTTCACTTGATATCTTTTAGAATTTTTTTAAATTACACTTGGCAATCAAACATGAATTTCTCTTAAATTTAATAATAAAAACAGAATTTATAAATTTATTTTATTGATTTACAAAAACTCAACAAAAAAAAATCCAATCATATTTTTGGGAGATTTGGTTACATCTATTGGTATGTGTTTATGTTTAATTATATACTGCTATTGTGGGCTTTTTTATATATATATATTTTAGGTAAGAGGCCTAGATGAGATATGAGTCCTATTTATTACAGGCGTGTGTCTCGCCTAGCTAGTAACTTGCCCTATCTTGTTGCTTATCATTTATAGACGTTTGTGACCATTGGATTTTTCATTTTTGGAACCCTTGGTGTGAACTTGTTTTTAATACCTTTCCTTTTGTCATTCCAACAAGAAAATCATTGAAGCAAGAGAAAAATGTGGCAAAGGAAAATCACTCTAGAAAAGACGTTTGAAACCAGCTTATTTAATTGAAACTGAGAACTTTTTGTTGAAAGTGTTAAAAAAAAAAAACTAGCTAAATAGTACAATAAAACTCATGAATAATACTAAAAAAATGCAATGAAACTCATGAATAGTACCAAAAAGTTTTTTTTTCTTTTTTTTTTTTTGAGAAATAATTACAACACACTAAGAATGTGTCAATTCAATTATAAGGTTTTTGACCCAAAAAGAAGTTAAAAACTCAAATAAGTTGAACTTTTAATCGCATCTCATTATTGAACATGTGAAAAAGTGTTATGATGGTGTGTTAAATAAGTCATTGACTTTAGTCAAATAATAGGTTAGCTTACAAGGAAAGCTCCAATGGGCTAAACTGAACAGTCAAAAGCCCAAAAAAGGCAAGAAAATAGAAAAATAAAAGGCTCAAGGTAAAATTGATTTAGATCCACATGTGCAATGCGACAAGGCACATGGGATATAGTTAAGGCACATGATTATACAAAGCTCCATATTTTAAGATATTAAAAAAAGTTCAAAAAATAGTTTATAAATTGAACAATGGTCAATGTGAGACTCACAACAAAACCCTGGTGTTGAAGAACACACCCACACCAACACACTTGAGGTGGTGGTCTCGTGGAACTTCAGCCATATAAAAAGACAATACAATATACAAGAGCCCATAGTTCACCATGTCCAACACTATCACAATTTAAAAGTGTGGCTAGAAGAGATCATAAATTGTATTGTATGACATCTTCAAAATGATTTTATATAAAAATTTAAAAGCAATGTTTATAACACACATGCTCTTGCACACACTAAAAAAAAAAACTAAAACTGTGATTTGATTTTAGTTATTTTTTTCTAAGGTGCGTAAATATTTGTAACAACAGCTTGTAACAAAAATTTTCCCAAATTTTAATGGAATGAAACCCTACTTAGAGATTCATAAAAAATTTTAAAGATTTAAAATAAAATAAAAAAGAGGAGGGGGAATGGTAATTGGAGATCAGCACATACGTTATATTGTAAATCCTCATTACGTCATTTTGTTGATTAAAGGTAGACTATTGAGTGATTCTAAAAGTACTAAATAAATGAAAAGAAAAGGCGACTATGACTATGAGCCCTCTTGCATATTGCATGATGAAATATCATAGCAAAACCTATAGTTGAAGGAGTCAAAAAAAAAAAGACGTTTCTGTATACATACTTGCATTTAAGGAGCTCTGACTGACTTTGTTTGAAACTGAGAACTACCCATAAGATAGTCCAACTCTCTGCTTCGCTTAAACCCTATTAATCCTTTTAGTTTGAAATTCTCTCTGAATGGCTCAAAAAAGCAAGATTTTGATAATTGGAGGGACTGGATACATTGGAAAATACATAGTAAAGGAGAGTGCAAAAGCTGGGCATCCTACTTTTGCATTGGTCAGAGAAAACACAGCTTCTAATCCTGAGAAGTCCAAACTCATTGAGAGCTTCAAGAGCTTTTGAGTGACACTTCTCCATGTATGTACAAACTCTAGTTCTCCGCATTGTGGGCGTGTTTTTAGTACTTTGGATTAGTATATTGATCTTAAAAGTCATGTAATTGTTTCACAGGGAGACATATATCATCATGAAAGCTTGGTGAAGGCAATTAAGCAAGTTGATGTAGTGATCTGTGCACTTGGATCACCAGAACAGATAGCTGATCAAGTGAAGATTATTGCTGCCATCAAAGAAGCTGGAAATATCAAGGCAAGGCACATATATATCTTGCTAAAATCTTTTAATATTTTTCCTTTTTTTTTTTAATGTAAAGTTGCTTATTTAGTTCTCAACAATTTTTGGCCTTAGTATCAAATCTTCCTTTTACTTTAAAATGTTTGCTTAATCCTTCAATTTTTAGAATTGTTTCAAAAAATACTAATCATCTAAAATAATAGGAAATTGTGGAAAATGGAATTCATGCCATGTCATAGACCCCACATCTTATGACCTAGGATGATGTGTTGGATAAATTATTATTTTATTTAAAAGAATTTAAATTAGGCTAATTAGACACTTAGTGATAACTCTATGTTTGAATAAGGTAGAAGTAGATTAGTATTGTAATTTGCTTTATTTGGTCCATATATTTTAGAATTTGTTGATGAGGTTCTCTTGTCTTATTGCTTGACATTATTACAAGCAAAAACATTAATCCCAAAAAATCTTTTTTCTCTCTTTTCAAGTTCAAGAGACTAGTCGCCTAAAATTGACTAAATATCATTTTATTTTTCCAATTCACATCACATCCTCAAAGTAACCTTAGTTTCATTAATTTCGTTTATTATTTCAGCAACTTACTTCTATATGATGGTAATAACTTTTTGAAACCTGTTAAAGTAAAAATCCAAAAGTCAATGACCAAATATGCAATTTAACTTCAATTTGCTGTTTGGCTTGTAATTGATGAACTAAACGAGAAATCGAGAAACTTACATTATATACAATGAAATATTGGTGGGTTTCAGAGGTTCCTCCCGTCCGAGTTTGGAGGTGATGTGGATAGTGTCCATGCACTCGAGCCACTTGAACATCATTTAAGGGCCAAGGCTAGCATCCGGTGATCCATCGAGGCTGAAGGAGTTCCATATACCTACCTTGTTTCCAATGGCATTGCTGGGTACTTTTTGCCTAACTTCAGAATTGGACTTGTAGGTGCCACAGCTCCACCAAGGGACAAAGTAGTAATAATTGGAGATGGAAACACCAAAGGTATTAGTATAAAATTCAATCATCTTTCTTTTTAAATTTGTCGAGACTTTCTCATTTGCTTATATGTGTGTGTGTGTGTGCCTTTTACTACATGTAAGTCAACTAGATCATCAACTACTTCAGTTAAAGATGACAAAGTAATTGTTTTTTTCCATGTTAACAGTAATTTTTTCCAAAGAAGAAGATATTGCAACTTATAAATAAAAGCAGTGGACGATCCAAGAACCTTGAACAAGGTCCTTCATGTTAAACCCCCTGCCAATATTTTGTCCTTCAACGAGATTGTCTCCCTGTGGGAGAAGAAGATTGGCAAGACCCTTGAGAAGACTTACCTTCTAGAGGATAAACTTCTGAAGAAAATCCAAGGTTAGTAAGAACAATTTCAAATGTTGATTTATAGTGTTTTCTTATTGTTAATGTATATGGTGTTATGGGCTTTAGGCCCAACTAGTTTACTTGTATAGCACCCATTCTTGCACTACACTCTTACTTGTACTGCACTCATATTTACTTGTACTACACTCATATGCCTCCTATATAAAGGCACTCATATATATTCTTTCGGTGAGAAATACAATACAATTATTTAGTATTTCTAATATGGTATCAAAGCCACTGCTCTGACCTTTTCTTAGCAGCTTTGTCCTTATTGGTGTAACTCTATTCCCAATATAGCCTCCACCGTCATAGCAACTGCCCCAGTCTTCGCCGTTGAACCTCCGACATCTCCAGACATCGTCCTTAGGTTCCGAACCTGTAGCAGTCACCGTTGAGGAGTTCCGCCGTTGCGACTTTTGCTCTAATTAACTTTCTGCAAGTACCATTGAGATCGAATTGCAACGATCTACACGCCCGTGGAAACCGTGAAGCCATCGGAGATTGCACGCACCCTCGCGCGCCGTCCAAACCTTCTACGTTAAGCTCACGCTCCCACACGCCGCCACGCGCCGAAATCCTTCCTCACGCACTGCCACGCGCTGCACACGCCAGCTTTGCACCTGCTGACGTCAGCCCTAGGTGATGTCATCAGCTTACGTCACCCGCCACGTCATCGTTGACCCGTGTTGACCAGACCGTTGACTACATTGACCAGCCCGTTGACTTTGACTGCGTGACTTTGACCATTGACTTTTCTCCGGTTGACTTTTTGCTGTCCAGGTGCTCCTTACCCAGTTTTTTGCGTAGATTTCATTTTTGCAGTCCAATTTTCCATATTTTGCTTCTAAATGAAGAATAAGGACATGTCTTCTTCCTTTTGCAACAATCGTCGCCGACAATCCAGCAAACGTTTTTACAATTTTTGTAAACGTTTTGGCCATAATATTGAGACTTGCTATCAGTGCAATAAATCAACTGTTTCAAATTCTGCTGCCGCTGTTGCTAACACTAAGAGTGTCCAACCAATGGCTTCCGTCTCTACACAGTCTATTTCTTCAAGTCTCACTTTCACCATGTCCACAGATGACCTTAAAAACATCATCACCAATGTCATTCGTATGGTTGGTAATGCATCTTATTCCTCTTCTCTCTCAGCTTTATCTGGTATGTCTCCTTCCTCTTGACTTATGGATTCTGCTTGTTGCAATCATATGACACCTCACTCGTCCTTATTTTCTAAACTTAAACCTGCACCACACCCTCTTAATATACACATAGCAAATGGTTCCACAATGTCTGGTCATAATATGGGTTCCATTTCGACCTCCAAACTTTCAGTTCCTGGGGTCTTTAATGTTCCTGACCTTTCTTACAATTTGTTTTCTATGGGACAATTAACTAAGTTGGATTATCGCATTATATTTTATTATTATGGGTGTATTGTGCAGTATCTAAGGACGAGATAGAAGCTTGGACCGATCCCAGAGTTGGGCGTATGTTTCCCATAGACAACCTTCGTCTTCCACTTGTTGCTCCTATTTCTATTGCCACAGCTGCTGCAGTATCTTCTATTCCTTCCTTTGCACTTTGGCATGCTCGACTTGGTCATGCATCTTCTTCTCGGATACAACAGTTGGCTTCTAGAGGTTTGTTAGGTTTAGTGTCTACAGAAAATTTTGATTGTGTCTCATGTCAGTTAGGAAAACAACCAGCTTTGCCTTTTAATACTAGTGAATCAATATCCACTGATATCTTTGATCTTATTCATTCTGATGTTTGGGGAACTTCCTCTATCTCTAGTATTGGTGGATCTCGATATTTTTTTGTCTTTGTTGATGATTACTCTCGCTATAGCTGGATTTTTAATATGAAACATTGTTCTGAATTATTGCAAGTATATTTTAATTTTGCAAAAATAGTTGAAACTCAATTTTCCAAATGTATCAAAATTTTTCGATCTGATAATGCTCTTGAGTACACTCAATATGCTTTCCAAGCTGTTTTGCATTCCTATGGCACTGTTCATCAACTAACTTGTCTAGGTACCTCTCAGCAAAATGGTAGAGCCGAACGAAAACTTCGTCATATTCTTGACACTGTTCGTGCTCTCCTTCTCTCTGCCAAAGTTCCTGCTCCTTTTTGGAGCGAAGCTACTCTTCATGCTGTTCATACTATTAATCACATTCCTAGTCTTGTCATCCAAAATCAAACTCCATATGAGAGCCTTTTTGGGTCAACTCCAGACTATCACCACCTTCGCTCCTTCAGTTCTACTTGTTTCTTTCTTCTTTAGCCACATGAGCATAATAAACTTGAGCCTAGATCAAGGCTTTGTTGTTTTCTTGGCTATGGTGAAACTCAAAAGGGGTATCGGTGTTATGATCCTGTTTCTTATCATCTTTGTATCTCCCGCAATGTTGTATTTTGGGATCATCGCCTCTTTGTCGAGCTTTCTCACTTCCGTGCTTCTCTATCTTCCTCTTCTATCTTAGATCTATTTCCAAATAAGGCACATATTCCTTCTGTAGCTGCTCCTGACCCTCTTGTAGCTGCTCTTGATCCTCCTATAGTTGCTCCTAATTCTACTATAGACTTCTCTATCCAACCACTAGATATCCTTGATCCCTTTCCTAGTTCCCCCCTTAATGAACAGATGGAAGATGAACAGGTCGAAGACGAGCTACCCAACCTTGATCCTGAGTCCCCTACTCCTGCTCCGCCTGAAGATCTTGCACAAGACATTCCACCTCGTCACTCAACTCGGGTAAGGTCCATTCCTGCACATTTGCTTAACTATCATTATTACACTGCCCTTGCTACACTACACGAGCCTCACACCTATCGTGAGGCTTCCACTGGCCCTTTATGGCAGATTGCAATGAAAGAGGAACTTGATGCATTATCTAAAAACCATACTTGGGACTTGGTCACTCTCCCCCCTGGGAAATCTGTGGTTAGTTGTAAGTGAATCTATAAGATTAAGACTCGCTCTGATGGTTCTATTGAGCGCTACAAAGCTCGTCTTGTTGCAAAAGGTTTTACACAAGAGTATGGGATTGATTATGAAGAAAACTTTGCTCCGGTTGCTCGTATCTCATCTGTTCATGCCCTCTTAGCTGTTGCTGCTGCTAGTAAATGGGACCTTTTCTAGATGGATGTCAAAAATGCATTCCTTAATGGGGATTTAAGTGAAGAAATTTATATGCAACCTCCTCTTGGTCTCTCTATTGAATCAAACAAGGTTTGTCACATTCGACGTGCACTTTTTGGCCTTAAACAAGCTCCACGAGCTTGGTTTGCCAAATTCAGCTCTACCATTTCTCGCTTGGGTTACATGGCCAGTGATTATGATTCTACCTTATTTCTTCGTCGCACTGACAAAGGCACTATTTTACTTCTCCTGTATGTGGATGATATGATCATAACTGGTGATGACCTCAGTGGCATTCAAGAACTCAAGGATTTTCTCAATCAGCAATTTGAGATTAAAGATCTTGGACATCTCAACTACTTCTTAGGTCTTGAAATCACTCATTCTACAGATGGACTTTACATTACTCAAGCCATGTATGCCTCTAAACTCTTGTCTAGAGCTGGACTCACTGATAGTAAGACTGTTGACACTCCAGTTAAGCTTAATGTGCATCTGACTCCCTCAGGAGGGAAACCATTGTCTAATCCCTCTCTTTACAGACGCTTAGTTGGTAGCCTAGTTTATCTCACTATTACTCGTCCAGACATTTCCTATGTTGTTCACCAGGTAAGCCAATATCTGTCTGCTCTACGATCGACTCACTATGCTGCTGTTTTGCGCATTCTTCAGTACCTAAAGGGCACTCTCTTCCATGGTCTTTTCTACTCTGCTTAGTCTCCTCTTGTTCTCAATGCATTTTCTGATGCTGATTGGGCAGGAGATCCCACTGATCGTAGGTCCACCACTGGTTATTGCTTTCTTCTTGGTTCTTCTTTGATTTCTTGGCGAAGCAAGAAACAAACTCATGTGGTCCGTTCCAGTACTGAAGCAGAATATCGTTCCCTTACTGATACCAGATCTAAGCTTCTTTGACTACAATGGCTTCTCAAAGACTTAGGTGTGTCTACATCTTCTGCTACTCCTCTTTATTGTGACAACAAGAGTGCCATCATATTGCTCATGATGACGTCTTCCATAAACAGACTAAACACATCGAGATTGATTGTCATTTTATCCATTACCATCTTGTCCATAGTGCTCTCAAGCTAATCTCAGTCTCCTCTATAGATCAACTTGCAGATATCTTCACCAAGTCACATCCTAAGGGACGTCTTTGTACTTTGATTGACAACCTCAAGTTAGTCTCACATCCACCTTGAGTTTGAGGGGGGCTGTTAATGTATATAATGTTATAGGCTTTAGGCCCAACTAGTTTACTTGTATAGCACACATTCTTGAACTACACTCTTACTTGTACTGTACTCATATTTACTTGTACTGTACTCATATTTACTTGTACTACACTCATATGCCTCCTATATAAAGGCACTCATGTATATTCTTTCGGTGAGAAATACAATACAATTATTCAGTATTTCTAACACTTATATATCTAATTTGTTTTGGATCATATTCTTTTTCTCCGTTAGACGTGTGAGTTTTTTTTCTTTTTATCTAATTTGTTAGGATACACCTTATTACCTCATTTGGATTATTAGGGGAGTCGGGTTATCTTCTTCATTTCTCTGTATTGTTAGTCAAACTAGCTAACTGTAACACCAAAGATTCACATATTAGAGACAATACTAAAAACATTTAATTAGAAGTTACTATGTACACATTAGTGGTAACCAAGAAGCTGTATTTGACATTTTTTTGAATGACTAACTTCATTTCATCAAAATTTAGTGCATAACTTTGTTCGGTTTCTTATTGAAATGTTTGGATGGCATAAAAATAAATAAATAAAAGGAAGTAATCCTCCTATTAATTTGAGCAGTTCTATGTACTAGCTAGAGAATGATGAGAGTTTCAAAGATGGTCGGGGTATTTGATACTTATTTTTTTCTCTTCTGCAGAGTGTTCCAATCCTTTAAACCTCCTCCGCCTATCCATTGCCCACTCTACCTCTGTGAAGGGAAATGTTGGAGACTTTGAGATTAAGGCTTCTAATGACGTGGAGGCTTCAGAGTTTTATCCAGAGGTGAAATACACAACTGTAGATGAATACTTGGATCAGTTTGTCTAAAACTTGGAACATGTTTGTGGCAATATGTTAATACAGTGTACAATAAAATTAAAATCTCCGTTGTCTATGTGGCATTTGCTACTTGTCAACGTGCGCACTTCTTTGTGTGGAGTCCACTCCCATGTGAAATGGAGGATACACGCATCAAATGTATTTTACATTCAATTATTAGATAAGGCAAGATAAGTAATTTGTGGTTGAAATTTTTTTTAGTACTCCTTACAAACAATGTATCCCCTCTACTTATTGAACGGCCTAAAGAAAAAGCATATATAAGTAAATTCATCACTTATATTAAAAAATATATATAAAACTTCAATAACATATAAAAAAAAAAGTATTTTATCAATAACCTATTAAAATTACAATAAGAATGTGACATAATTGTAAATGAAGCAACTCTTCTTTATATACAAACACCTCCTCTAAAAGCATCACCGAAGTAGACCAAATTGACAAAAGTGGACCAAATGGACTGCGTACAAGGTGGACCAAACTGGACCAAGTTAGACCCAATGAACCGAAGTCGACCGAGATAGACAGAATGGACTGAAGAGGACCAAAAGGACTGAAATGAACAAAAATGGACCGAATTAGACCAAAGTGGACCTAATTAAACCAAAGTGAACTGAATGGGCTGAATTAGAGCAACGTGGACCGAAATGTTACGCTAATGTGACTCAATAGCAATAATAAATTATATACTACAGTTTTTTATATTATAGACCATGTTGTACACCTATTCTACTAGACCATACTCTCTTTGTCCATGTATCTGCCCATGGCTTGGATTACGGGAGCAGTTGCTTGATTTGTAGAACCAAGCCATTGCTTATGTCTATAGGAAGAAGAAAGAACTTGAGACACAAGCCTCCAATCCTACAAGCTCTTGGTTCGTGTGACCTTCCCTACAAACAACAATAAGCTATGCAATCCCTTATTTTTTAAAATACTTTTGAGCCTATTTGGTTGTGTTGTTTAAACAACACAACACAACACGTATTTTCACAACACTTTTTAACCCACACATATTTTCACAACACTTAAACAACGTTACTAGAATAATATTACCAAATGGACCCTTTGTGTTTCTCAGTTACTCTCCGAGAGAGAAAGAAAGGCTTCTTGTTGTGAGGGGGGCCCTTAAGACTTGTTTGGCTGAAGGCTTTTGAGCTATAAACAAAGGCCCTTCATGTGACCGAGGTATGGATCTTTCAATGGGCTGCATGTGTACATCTTGATTTTTTAATGGGCTCGTTTGATGAAGCCTAGGGCTTTATAGTGGACCTGAAGGAAGATAGGCCCCTACTTCGGGTTTGGGCTTTTTTTGGGCCCAAGTTTAATCATCCTATGTCCTGTGGGCCCGTGCCTTATCACATTTTGTTTCAAAATAATGTCTTAAATTTAACATAATTTTTATTTTACATTTTTACTCCAATTAACGTATCCGTTAAGTTAGCTGAAAACGAAGAAAAAATTATTAGGTGTTCACGTAAAATAACATGCAAGCTTTTAAGATGTAAATTGGCTCAACAAAATGCTATGGTATGCTAACGGAATTAGTTTATACCGTTGGCCGCCACAGCACACACTCATGCGACAGATTCAAAATCGCCTTGTCCTGTAGCAATAAAGAGACAAAGCCATCCTCGACAGTAAGCTTATAAATTAATGGAAATACAGAACATATTTTCACCTTGTTTGATCAGCACCAAGCATCGTCACCGTCATCACCGATGTGTTATCTCCTGCTAAATGAATGCTCTTAACTTCAATTTCTTTGAACACCCTTTGCTGGCTTATCCTCACTTTCTCCTTGACCATCATTTGCTTCACCATTTTGCAGGCTTCTACTCCTTTAGAAGCGTAGAGTGTTTGATCAAATCTTAAAAAGTTAAAACCAGAGGGGCAAGCATTGTTGAAGTGGGGTTTTGTTTACATACACCAACTAGCTGACTGACTTTTGGCTAGTTTTTGATATTCAGGGAAAGGAGAATTCACTGTGGTATTGCAGGGCCTGTCAGCTTAATTCCTCACCCATGTCGAAGCAGAGGCGAAGTGGTTATGAACCGTCTGACACGGAGACTGAGGGGTGTGACAGTCCATGGATTGAAGCCAATCATGAGAATGAAGGTTTAGTCTCTGAGGGGCTAAAAAGAGTGATGCCAAGAAATACCAGCCCCATCACCATGAGACTCAACTCCAACAGGGGGCATTCATCGAGATTTGGATATGAGGTCTCATCCCCTGACAAGGGTTCAAATGGCAGCCCAGCTCAAAGGAGACACAACAGTAAGTCACCATACAGGCCACGGAGAGATGATGGTAATGCTCTCTCTTACACGTCTACCGAGTTTGGATGTTCGGAGAAATGTTAGTCCCTTTTCAAAAGCTGAGCCTGCTAGGCATATTTCTCCCTATACACCTCGGGTAGAGGAGCACAATTTGGATAAGAATGAATTCGTAGGCTCACGTAGAAAGCAAAAGAACAGAACAACCAGTAGAGAAGAGAATGGAGCTCATCCTCAGCCTCTTGAAGCTATTAGAGTGACTGAGAAAGCGAACTACAGGCGTAGATCAGTGACTGCCTCCAAGACTCAGAGTGAGAGAGAAGGACCAAAAAAATGACTCTGGTCCTAGGTTGCAAAGAGAAGAGAGGACCTCCCCACCATTGTCAAACATGATTCAGAAACCTAAGGAAGCAGCGGCCCATATAAAAGCACCTTCGATTGGTGAACTCAATGAAATGATTGCCAAGGCAAAGCTTTCTACAGGTCAGATGGGTGATGATTCAACAATTGAAAGCACGGATTCCATTTTACCAGGTGATATCTTCTTTTCTTGTCAACACATAGCATTGCCAAAGCAGAAAAATGTCTTACCAAAAACCAATGGCTTTGAAATCCATGATAGCCAAAGCCCTAAATTAGTTTCCCAAAGAGATGCTGCTGCTCATCAACGACTTAGAGAAAATGATAATTATGATCATAATGCCCGAGGTACTTCATCCAGTTCTGGTTTGTCACAAACTATCAACTCCAGCTCTGGCATGAGCGGGAAGAGCAGTGATAAATTTAGCACCAATAGTAGTAAAATGAGTGATATGAGCAGGAGCATGACAAAATTCACAGAAAATAGAAAGAAGAGCCAAACAGATGCATGGTTCGGTTGCATGAGGAAGGGGCCTTGCAGAAAATCCAAATCTCCTGAACATCGACCAATTGATGAAACTTCAATTATTGAGAGGACATTTGTGGTTGAAAGCCTGAGACAATTTTGGGCAGATAAACATCAGCCTGGTTCATTGAATGAATTTACTTGCCACAAACAAAAAGCTCAACTTCTCAAGAAACTTGTAAGTTATTTCAGAATGGAAAATTCTTTCCTCCTGTAATATTTTGTTTCATCATGATGTTCATGGATTATTCACATTGCTCTGCAAATTGCATCCAGTTTCATATATGCAAGTTATTCTGTTATGTATTCTATGGTATGCATATGTGTTGCTACGTTTTATAAGCAGTACATTTACATTAATAACTTCTACTCTGTTGAATTCTTAGGTATCCCATGACGTCTGTCTCCATATTTTGTTCAAGGGAACCTCTGGTTCTGGGAAGAGAGCACTAACAATGGCTCTTCTACATGAAATATATGGTGATGCTTGTTGGAATGTATGTTCTGGTCATCAACTGCAGCAACATTTTGAGTTATTTTTTCTTCAATATTATTTCTAGATGCCTAAACTGAATTTATCAAACCCTAATGCAGATATTGCATGATTTAAGATATTTCCAGATTCAGGTACGCTCTAGTTTGATAATATTGAAAATTTAATTCCTGTGGCAACCGGTTTAGGAATATCCCTGAATATTTTAGTAATATTTACGAAAATCCATCTTTCTAATCCACTGTTGTGACTTATTATTGTTACCAATATAATTAGAAAAGTTACAAGGACCATTTATTGATATTAGAAGACACTTGTACTGAACTCAACTACACAAAATATTTGAATAACTCATGTTTTCAAAGGATAGAAACTCATCACAGTTTAGATTCTCCTAGGGTTTGTAAAATTCAAAACCAGCTAGAATATGCACCAATTGATTAACATTCAACCAAACTTTTTCATCTTTAAGGGATTTTTAAAATCTTCTATTTTGTTATGGATCTTTAGAGTACTAAGATAAAGTTGCTTTACAAGGTAACCAGAAGGTATTTAAAAAGCTACTTTTAAATAAAAGAGTGCATGATAATGCCTAGAATCATAAATGAAGGTTTTTTTAAATTCAAGACGCTACAATTTGTTGAATTCCATTATGAATTAGCAGTTTTAGAGATTACCTCCCAAATCCAGTGCCACAGCTCATTTTACATACCAACAGGAAAGAAGGCCCATGCAAGTAGTTCCATTAACGTCCAGCCCTCACCATGTGGAACTCAATGTAAACTTGGAAGCAAATGCTAAATATGACCTAATGGGTTTGGTCAAGGAAATAAGCAGTGAATTTGCAGTTATTCCTGAAGTCAGCAATGTTACTTTCAAAGCAAAATATAAAGGTCAGTTTTTTATGTGTGCAGAATTTCTCTGGATGATTTAACCCAATCTTTAAAAGCTAAGAAAGTTCCTTCTTATTGCTTTCAGTGATAGTCCTCTATGAGGTTGACAAAGCAACAGAGAACATTCAGCACTTGATAAAATGGATTATGGACTGTTATGGAGATGCTTGCAAGCTCATACTCTGCTGTGAAGATGATGCAGCAATCCTAGAATCAGTGAAAGACCGCTGCAAGGTTATTAAGGTTGATGCTCCTGTTACTCGAAGTAAGTTTCAGATTCATTATGGATTCAAACAGTTCAGTTACAGTTATAAATACAACCATAATTCCACCTTCTAAGCTTCTCACTTCCCCCCTAATCTCTCATTCCAACCTCCATCTTCACAGATCATGGAGTTTCTTATTCAGATGGCAAGGAAGGAGGACTTTGATCTTCCCATGAGCTTTGCTGCTAAAATTGCTACAAAATCGAAACAGAACCTGAGAAAAGCAATCATGGCTCTTGAAGCATGCAAAGCACACAAGTTAGTTCTAGAAGAACAAAATGTGTTTAAATTTCTAACAAAGTAAATATACTAACAAGGACACTGTGCATGTGCAGCTACCCTTTTGTTGATGACCAACCAGTTCTACTTGGATGGTAACTGGTAAGAGGTCCTAGTGGAACTTGCTGCAGAAATCCTAGCTGATCCATCACCCTCAAGGTAGGGTTTTTCTTTTTAAGGGACTGGGAGAATCTCTGTCTAGGCAGACACTAAAATAATAATAATTCTAACAGAACTTGAAGAAAGTTAAGAATCTATGATTTATTGTTATACCTGATAACAAATAGGCTTGAGAGTTAATAGATTAAATGACTCCATTCCTTTGTTTGAGATAATTTTGATGCGGTTCACTTACTTATCCTGCAAGACACTCTCTGTCTCTTGCACTGGAAATGAGAGATTATACTCAAGAGGTTACTTAAATTTATCATCTGAATATAAAACTGGAAAAAGATGGTCCAACACTTGAATCATAGGTGTAGATCAAAATGGAACTTATGAACCCTGCCACAATTACAATACTTTGATTGTTTGTGTAGAAATTCCAATATAACATCTCACATTTATGGTCTTGTCAGATTATATTTTGTACCGGGAAAGTTGCAAAAGCTTCTTTTGGATTTTCTACACCCAAAATTGATCCTTGAGGTGATTCTCTAATTATTTCAAAATAAATATTCTCAATATTTACTGAAATGCAATTTTGTGATAATGTTGTGCTTCCAACATGCAGAAGCTCGTAGAACAGTTCCTCAAGCGAGTTGAGGCCAGTTCTAAACGGGAAATTTATTATTGGCTTGCTTATTATGTGAGTACCATCTTCTTCATCTTTTTCTTCTTCTTTTCTAGGTTGGAAAAGTGATAGTAACTTAAAAGAAAATTCTTATCAGTGGCTGCTTATTTGTTAGTTATATACTGCTTTAGACATATTGTCTTGTTGACAAGGCTATAGTAACTTGGTTATTGTCAACAGAATAAGAGACTCCCAACCGGAACAAGTGCTTTACTGAAATTAGAAGGTAACTTATAAAAAAAAGGGTAAATTGCAAATTACACCCCTAAAATTTGGGGGTGATTGGATTTTACACCCTGAAGTTTCAGAATTTGGATTTTACTCCCTAAAGTTTGGTGATGTTTGAATTTTACACTCTGATATTTTAGAATTTGGATTTTACCCCTTGTAGGTTAGGAGTGTTTGGATTTTACTCCATAAAGTTTTGGAGTGTTTGAATTTTACACCCCAAAGTTTTAGAATTTAGGAGTGTAAAATCCAAACACCCCTAAACTTTAGGGGGTAAAATCTAAATTCTGAAACGTTAGAGTGTAAAATCAAAGCACCCCAAACTTCGGGGGGTAAAATCTAATTTCTAAAACTTTAGGGTGTAAAATCCAATCACTCCCAAACTTTAGGGGTGTAATTTACAATTTACCCTAAAAAAAAATAAAACACTCTAAATATTTGATGATTTATAATGATACATGCACATCAATCACACAATTCCCAAGTGCATTTCACCTAGGTTAAACAGCTAGATGAAAGTTATAATCTGAGTACTCACCATTACACAGGCAGTTCACTGGTTATTTATGTATCTTTTGTGCAGAATTTGTAGCCAAGCTCATGAGTATAAGTGTTCGAGTAATCGTCATTATATATGGTTTACACAGGATTGGTTGATAGTTGATATATGCTACAATCCATGTCCTTGATACAATACAAGGCTGCTGCAGCTGCCACTTGATACTGAAAAGCCAAAATGATATAACTAGACACACTCTCTCTCATTCCAAAACATCAAATTCCTTGTCAAGGTAGCACTTATGTTTGGTTGAGAAAGATTAAAGAACAGTGATTTTATCATATTTATTGCCTTTGCTTTTCCCCCTGTTCCCCACAAGTTTTTTTTCAGCCAATAAATCATCCACAAACGGATATCTATAGGGATGTTCATCTTCAAATTTCTTGGACAAAACTCAAAATAATAATAGCACCACTATTCATATGATGGTTTCATATTACTGTCAATTCTAGGAGAAGACAATAATCAAACAACTGGTTGGCCTTCAGTGTCACCCATCTGCCTTTTTCAGTAAAGAGTAAATAAACAGGGATGGTGCTCACCGAAAGTAGGACACTCCTGTAGCTTAGTAGAGTTCCATCATACTGTTCCTTAACCGTCAACAATGAAGGCAGCTTCTTGGGTGGCTTGAATTCCTCAAAGCACCAATTGTTGCAATAAGTTCACATGTCAGCTGAATTCAAATGGTTGCAAATTGCAATAGAACAAATGTCTTGTAAGACAATATTTTTCAAGCATACAAAGGAAAGAACCACATAGACAAATTGGTCATCTAATAGCAAGTTACCAACATAAAGTAAAATTCCAATCTTGGCGTATGGAAACAATGAAGTTTAATCATGTGTCATGTGCATTGTACCTGCTACCATTTCAGACAGTTTCAAGCCATACTTTCACCTGTGTCAAGAAAAACATCTCGCATAATACTGCCCATTGGATATACAAATGGGTCACTGTTAGTGCTCTAAAATCTACTTAATTCAGCCTTTGTTTAATTGAGCTTATTTTTACCTCAAAAGAAAATGTACAACTTTTTAAAGTATTACCTTATTCAGAGTACATCTGTTCTTTAACAGGTACCCCAAAAAAAAAAAAAAAAAAAGGAGGGAAGAAGCTAATATAAATAAGCATATCCAAATGCACACAGCAATTAAAGGGAGAAAAATATAAATATAAATAAAAGGTCACTAGAGCCTTCAAAACATCAGATTTTCCCCATTGCACACAATAAACTCAATCCCCACATGTCAAAAACTCCAACATAAAGATATAGGAGAAAGAACCTGAGAGAAAGGGTTCCAAAACTGTCATCCCATATAATATCGTATAAATATAAAAGCACTCCAAATTTCAGTAATCACGTGCAACTACTCATAAAATTGGGTTATGACAGTTATGTAGTTGAAAAACAGAAACTAACTTCAATGCAAACCTTTGAGTTACACCATTCAGTTAACCTAAGCATGCACAGAGTATCTAAAATAACATTGCTCTAATTCTTAAATTATTTTCTTCACGGGATAAATGAGACAATTTCTAATTGACCTTAGTACATTGTAACATAAAAAAGGCCACGGCCATGATATCAAATCAAAAATGAAATATAATAAATTCATAGTTCAATAAGCAAGCACAATTAGATAAAACTCTATCCCAACGATGGTTTTTGTTTAACTACAGAAGAACTGACATCAAATGTGAACCTTCCAAAGCTGTTTTAAAATCCTAGTATACGTGGAGATACAATGTACATATTCCCTATGAATTTTGAAATATCTACAAGCATGTTCAAAGTCCAAATTTTTCATTTGTCCTAGAACTATATACAAATCTTCAGCATCTCTTTCTTCTTTTACTTGTGGCAGCACATTTATAGCTTTTAGTCTCTTCTTGAACCACTACTTCCAGCCGACTTCTTACCAGTATACCTCTGTCAAAATAAATGGAAACATATTATATATGTATAAACATAATAACAGATGAAGGGCTAAAAAGGACCACCCACCAAAAATATGCAACTTTATAATTTTTTTTAAATTAGTAACCAATATAACTGACCTGCTTTCCAACAGTAAATGGGACATATTTGTACTTGATCATATGCAGGATCTGTCGCTTCATCGTGAGGACAAATAGTACACCCCAGTAGCAGAGCAATATTGGCCAGAAAACAGGTACAACCAACATAGAAAAGAAAGTCAAGACAAATGCAACAATAAAAGCCTTTGTGATGGAATACCTGAGATTATCAACCAGGAAAGTTAAACCAACCCAACCATATTTAAAGTAATAATAATAAAAATATAAAAATGTAAAGCAAGGAAACTTTTCAGTCTTTTTTGATAATTTGATGTTTGACGGTTCCATTAGAAACAACAAGAAGTGTTAGTTAAACTACAAGGCTCTTGGCCAACATATCCAAAGGAAATAATCTAAGAACTTCCACCTATAAAAATTTATAGATATAAAACAATGATGCATGTAAGATGCAAAATAAAATAATGAAATTAAAAGCACAGAAATTTTTCAATCACCATATTTTTTATCATGCAACACACATCTGAGAAATGAAATTTAAATAAATTAAAAGAAAAAGATATATATATATATATGGTTAACTGTAGCTATCCACCCCAAAGTATTAGATCATTGCAATGTCCACCCTAGATTATAAAATTTCTCAATCAACACCTTAGTTCAAGATTAATTCAAGATTTCTGTGTGTGTGAGTGTATATCTCATTTCTCTCTTTACTATAAATTTTGCTTTTCTTTTTCTCTTTGAAAATGTTTTCTGTTAGGTTTTTTCATTCCAGGTGATTTTTTTGTTGCGATAGTTAACTAAATACACAAGAAATCAGTTTTCCTCTTTTCACTTTCTATTTTCGTAAATAGCGATTAGAATTTAAAATTGTTGAATCAATGCGCAAGAAACTGATTTCACAAATTTAGAATTCCTATAGAGAAATTGAGATTTCAAGAAACTAGGTTTCATTTCGTTCTTGCAATTAGTTCTTTCTATTGTTATTTGAAAACGATGATTATGATAGTGTGTCTGAGACTCTAAAAATAAACTAGAACAGTTGGAGCTCAGCACGTACGTTTAGGTTAGCACCAACGTCAGCACTTACGTTTGAACTTTTTCTTTTTTTCTATTGTAGAAGTCAATGCATCCATTACCATGAGACCAAGACAGTTGCTGATTATGTATTTAAGGAACTCTGCTTTCCTTGTTTGACACTTAGAAATACACTAACATACTCTAACTCTGCTTTTCTTTAACCCATTAACCCAATAATCATTTGAAATTATCTCCGAATGGCTCACATAAGCAAGATTTTGATAATTGGAGGGACTGGATACATTGGAAAATTCATAGTAGAGGAAAGTGCGAAAGCTGGGCACCCCACTTTTGCATTGGTCAGAGAGAACACAGCTTCTAATCCTGAAAAGTCTAAACTCATTGAGAGCTTCAAGAGCTCTGGAGTGACACTTCTCCATGTATGTACAAAGCCTAGTTCTCCACAACTTGCGTGTGTTTAATACTTTGGCTTAGTATATTGATCTTGAAAGTCGTAATTTTTCACAGGGAGACATCTATCATCATGAGAGCATGGTGAAGGCAATAAAGCAAGTCGATGTAGTTATCTCTGCAGTTGGAGCACAACAGATAGCTGATCAGGTGAATATTATTGCTGCCATCAAAGAAGCTGGAAATATCAAGGCAAGGCACATATCTTTCCTAAAACTTTTTAATACTCTCCAACTTTTTTTTTACCTCTTTTCTAAAGTTGCTTATTTAGTTTTCAGCAACCTTTGGCCTTTGTTATCAAATCGTCCTTTAAATTTAAAATGTTTTATTTAATCTCTTTACTTTCAAAATTGTTTCAAAAAGATACTAATCACCATAAAATAAATGAAACATGAAGATGTGAGAAATGGAATTCATGTCATGTCATAAGCCCAACATCCTCAAAGTGACCTCTGTTTCAGTAATTCATTTATTATTTCAGCAATTTACTTTTATCAAATTAGGGTAATGACTTTTTTGAAACATGTTAAAGCAAAAAAGCAAAAGTCGATGACCAAATATGCAATTTAACTTCTTCTATTAGCTGTTTAGCTTGTAATTGTTGAACTAAATGAGAAATCAAGAAACTTACATTATATACAATGAAATATTGGTGGGTTTCAGAGGTTCCTCCCGTCCGAGTTTGGAGTTGATGTGGATCGTGCCAAGGCAGTCGATCCAGTTAAACATCGTCTCGGGGTCAAGGCTAGCATCCGAAGATCCATCGAGGCCGAAGGAATTCCATATACCTACCTTGTGTCCAATGGCTTTGCTGGGTACTTTTTGCCCAACTTCGGAATTGGATACACAGGTGGCACTTTCACAGCTCCTCCACCTAGGGACAAAGTAGAAATAATTGGAGATGGAAACACCAAAGGTATTAATATAAATTCAATCATCTTTCTCTTTATACTTGTCAAGACTTTCTCATTTGCTTATGTATGTGCGTGTGTGTGAACCTTTTACTAGATGTAAGTCAACTAGATCAATTACTTTGGTTAAAGATGACCTAGTAATTGTTATTTTCTATGTTAACAGTAATTTATTCCAAAGAAGAGGATATTGCGACTTATACCATAAAAGCAGTGGACGATCCAAGAACCTTGAACAAGGTCCTTCATATTAGACCCCCTGCAAATATTTTGTCCTTCAATGAGATTGTTTCCCTATGGGAGAAGAAGATTGGCAAGACCCTTGAAAAAACTTATCTTCTGGAGGATCAACTTCTAAAGAAAATCCAAGGTTAGTAAGTACAATTTCACCTGCTGATTTATGGTGTTTTCTTATAGATCTAATTTGGTTTGGATCATATATCCCCTTCTCCCTTAGACGTGTGAGTTTTTTCAATCTAATTTATTAGGATACACTTTGTTACCGCATTTGGAATTTGGATAATTATTAGGGGAGTTGTATTATATTCTTCATTTCTTAGTATCGTTAGTCAAACCAGCTGACTGTAACACCAAAGATTTTCATATTAGAGACAATACTAAAAAAATTTAATTAGAAGTGACTATGTACACGTTAGTTGTATTTGACTATTTTTCTGCACAACTGACTTCATTTCATCAATATTTAGTGAATAGCCTGTTTGGTCTCTTATTGAAAATTTTGGTTGGCATAAATATAATAAAAAAGGAAGTAATCCTCCTATTGATTTGAGCAGCTCCTTGTACTAGCCAGAGAATGTTGACAATTTCATAGATGGTTGGGCTATTTGATACTTATTTTTGCTTTTCTGCAGAGTCTCCCAGTCCTTTAAACCTCTTCCTATCCATTGCCCACGGTATATTTGTGAAGGGAAATCTCACAAACTCTGAGGTTAAGGCTTCTTTTGGCGTGGAGGCTTCAGAGCTTTATCCAGAGGTGAAATACACCACTGCAGTTGAATACTTGGACCAGCTTGTCTAAAACTTGGAACATTCCTTTGTGGCAATGTGTTTACTATCTTACAATGTACAATAAAAATAAAGTGAAATATCTATTGCTCACACTCACTTACACACATTGCAGTGTGTGAAACAGACATTGCTCAAAAATAAAATCTATATTGTGTACGTGGCCTAAAAGCCGCGTGTTTTGTAGTACTTGTTAGTTATGCCCTTATTTGTGTCATGTAAACCCTTGGATTGGGTCCTTAATTTGTAAATTTGTTTCCTGGTGAATATGTTAGTCAAATTGTACTTCTTGTGATGAAAATTTTAAAAATCCTTGTTATGAGGTTCTTTGTTGTGGAACATGTGAAGTGCTCGGTGTCTCAAATCAGATACTCTTTTGCTTTTACTAATGGAGGGCCATAAAAAATTCATCCGAACCCGATGTTAGCTAATAATTTGTGCATCGTGGGACTTGTGGTTATGAACTGTGCATCAATTAAAGTAAATATTTAGAGCCAAGTATTGCAAAATAAGGTCTTTTGATAGGCTAGCAGTTTGCTTACTATGATAAAAAGGATTTTTGTTGTTCACTTGATATCTTTTAGAATTTTTTAAAATTACACTTGGCAATCAAACATGAATTTCTCTTAAATTTAATAATAAAAACAGAATTTATAAATTTATTTTATTGATTTACAAAAACTCAACAACAAAAAAATCCAATCATATTTTTGGGAGATTTGTTTACAGCTATTGGTGTGTGTTTATGTTTAATTAGATGCTGCTATTGTGGGCTTTTATATATATATATATATATATATATTATAGGTAAGAGGCCTAGATGAGATATGAGTCCTATTTATTACAGACGTGTGTCTCGCCTAGCTAGTAACTTGCCCTATCTTGTTGCTTATCATTTATAGACGTTTGTGACCATTGGATTTTTCATTTTTGGAACCCTTGGTGTGAACTTGTTTTTAATACCTTTCCTTTTGTCATTCCAACAAGAAAATCATTGAAGCAAGAGAAAAATGTGGCAAAGGAAAATCACCCTAGAAAAGACGTTTGAAAACAGCTTATCTATATCTATATATTACTAAAAGCTGAAGCGTAGCATTCAATATTGCTACGCTCCATTGAGTCACATTAACAGCCACATCATCATTTTTTGTTCCCAATTTTTGTTATATATATTTTTTAAAACATTTTCTCATTTAAGGTGACTTAAAAACTTCATTATTTAAAAATTAAAATATCTTTTAACCATTATTTTTATTATTAATTTTCCAAAACTCTCCCTCCCTTTTACCTCTTCATCTCCCCACTACTTTCTACCTTAATATCATTATTTCTCTAACTTTTTGTCTTCTTTTCTTTTGACCTTTCTTATTCTCGACATTTTACTATAAATTTGACATTTTCTTTTTCATTCTATGCATAGTTTTCTCACACAAAAAAGGTTACTTCTCTCTCTCTCTCTCTCAATTTTTTTCATTTTTTGTTTGATTTTTTTTTCATTGCATCAATTCTTTAGGTTGATGAATTTTTATGTTAATTAGAATTCTACTTTAGGTTGATGCAATTTATTTTTGTGCTTTAAGTTGTTATTTTTTATATTTTCTTTGATTAAATATTATCCTACTGCATTATGCATATAGTATATAATAATATATTGTTATTATATGATATAGAATGACTTGGATAATTTGATGTTTATTTCTATATAGTTTATTTTTAATCTCTTTTCATCTCATCTTATTTTATATAACATTTAAATCAAGTCACATCCTTCATATTGTTAAATTATGCGGCACAAATCAAGAAAATGGCTAGACAAAAACTTGCCTTCCTTTACCATACATTGGGAGAATCAATATATTTGTGTGATAAAGGGTCATATAATTTATAATTTAGATATCACCATTTGAATGTGAATAGGCCCATAGATTGAGCAATTTGTAGACTTAAAAAGGCTATTAAGAATGAACTTTTTGAATTAAGTCTAAAAAAATATGAACTACTATATATTATTTAGATAAAAACTTTTATCATAGATACATTAATATTTTTTTTGCACATTTTTAAATCACACAAACTTAATAATTTTATATTATGTGTTAGCATAGTCTCTATTTCTTCTTTTTCTTCTTCTCGGAAATATTATGTATCATCTTTAAAGGATGCCAACAATATTGATCTTATGAGAAAAGTTACATAAAATATTGAGAGAAAAAAAATTTATATTACAATCTACTAAAAATGTTTTACACATTCATCTATTTTAATTTAGATGTTTTTCCAAAATAAAATTTTAATTCAGATATTTATAAGTAAACAATGAAATAATAATTCATGAATAATAAAAAAAATATCTATATATATTTATCCTGTGCTGTTGTAACTTTACATATACTTTTGCATTTACATATTCATCTATTTTAATTTAGATGTTTATAACTTAATAATGAAATCTATAAACAAGGTGATTAAAACAATCATATTTGTATAATTCAAAAAGTCACAATTTTTTTTTTCAAAAAAGGCCTTTTACATTTCCTTGGAATTATTTTTTAATTTTTTTTATAAAACCTTTGACATACCACTTAACTACTGCATACATTAAAAAAATTTAAGGCTCATTATTACTTCCGTTAGTATATTATTGATATCTTAATTGATTAAGACCAAACTAGAGAAATGTCTTTCATATTTCTTTGAAAATTCAAAAGGAAAAAAAAAAAAAAAAAAAAAAACCCTTTAACATACCACTAATGTAACTACATCTATAGCTATTCAAGCTATCCATGATATCTATTTACAACTAGCCAGGGAACATACAAAGTAATAAAGAATAAATGAAGGAAGATAAAAAGAAATGAAATCAAACGTCAATTAATAACTATTATTTGGAAAATAAAAAGGTGGTAAAGAGGAATAAGAAATAAAATAGAGATGGCTATACAGAGAACATTAAAAATTTATAGTGCAATGAAATCAACAATTAAATATAATAATACAAAATAGTAACTTAAACCTAATCAAATTCTAACTAGGGAAATTTTATATATATATATATATATATATATATATATGTGCGTGTGTGTGTGTGTGTGTGTGTGTGTGCATATATAAAATCATAATCTTCAAACATCATGACTTAAAAAAATTACTGAATAGTTCTACCTCTTATTTAATGTCTATTTAATACAACTCATTAACCAATAAATATATGATAAAGGTAAAAAATATTATAGACAAGATTATGAAAAATATGATAAAACTATTTTTTTTTTTTAAAAACTCTTTATAAATTCTGGGGAGTAAAATAGTATTTTATCTAAAAAATTATCACGCACAATGCGCGGATCTGCGACTAGTTTAATTAAAACTGAAAACTTTTTGTTGAAAGTGTTAAAAAAAATCTAGCTAAATAGTACAATAAAACTCATGAATAATACCAAAAAAGTGTAATGAAACTTATGAATAGTATTAAAAAAAAATTTTTTTTTTTTTTTGAAAAATAATTACAATACACTAAGAATGTGTTAATTCAATTACAAGGTTTTTGGCCCAAAAAGAAGTTAAAAACTCAAATAAGCTAAACTTTTAATCGCATCTCATTATTAAACATGTGAAAAAGTGTTATGATGGTGTGTTAAATAAGTCATTGACTTGGTCAAATAATAGGTTAGCTTACAAGGAAAGCTCCAATGGGCTAAACTGAACAGTCATAAACGGCTACAAAAGCCCAAAAAAGGCAAGAAAATAGAAAAATAAAAGGCTCAAGGTAAAATTGATTTAGATCCACATGTGCAATGGGACGAGGCACATGGGATATAGTTAAGGCACATGATTATACAAAGCTCCATATTTTAAGATATTAAAAAAAGTTCAAAAAATAGTTTATAAATTGAACAATGGTCAATGTGAGACTCACAACAAAACCCTAGTGTTGAAGAACACACCCACACCAACACACTTGAGGTGGTTGTCCCGTGGAACTTCAGCCATATAAAAAGACAATACGATATACAAGAGCCCATAGCTCACCATGTCCAACACTATCACAGTTTAAAAGTGTGGCTAAATGAGATCATAAATTGTATTGTATGACATCTTTAAAATGATTTTATATAAAAATTTAAAAGCAATGTTTATAACACACATGCTCTTGCACACACTAAAAAAAAAACTAAAGCTGTGATTTGATTTTAGTTATTTTTTCCTAAGGTACGTAAATATTTGTAACAACAGCTTGTAACAAAAATTTTCCCAAATTTTAATGGAATGAAACCCTACTTAGGGATTCATAAAAAATTTTAAAGTTTTAAAATAAAATAAAAAAGAGGAGGGGGAACGGTAATTGGAGATCAGCACATACGTTATATTGTAAATCCTCATTACGTCATTTTGTTGATTAAAGGTAGACTATTGAGTGGTTCTAAAAGTACTAAATAAATGAAAAGAAAAGGCGACTATGACTATGAGCCCTCTTGCATATTGCATGACGAAATAACATAGCAAAACCTATAGTTGAAGGAGTCAAAAAAAAAAAAGATGTTTCTGTATACGTACTTGTATTTAAGGAGCTCTGACTGACTTTGTTTGAAACTGAGAACTACCCATAAGAAAGTCCAACTCTCTACTTCACTTAAACCCTATTAATCCTTTTAGTTTGAAATTCTCTCTGAATGGCTCAAAAAAGCAAGATTCTGATAATTGGAGGGACTGGATACATTGGAAAATACATAGTAGAGGAGAGTGCAAAAGCTGGGCATCCTACTTTTGCATTGGTCAGAGAAAACACAGCTTCTAATCTTGAGAAGTCCAAACTCATTGAGAGCTTCAAGAGCTCTGGAGTGACACTTCTCCATGTACGTACAAACTCTAGTTCTCCGCATTGTGGCCGTGTTTTTAGTACTTTGGATTAGTATATTGATCTTGAAAGTCATGTAATTGTTTCACAGGGAGACATATATCATCATGAAAGCTTGGTGAAGGCAATCAAGCAAGTTGATGTAGTGATCTGTGCACTTGGATCACCAAAACAGATAGCTGATCAAGTGAAGATTATTGCTGCCATCAAAGAAGCTGGAAATATCAAGGCAAGGCACATATATATCTTGCTAAAATCTTTTTAATATTTTTCCTTCTTTTTTTTTAATGTAAAGTTGCTTATTTAGTTCTCAACAACTTTTGGCCTTAGTATCAAACCTTCCTTTTACTTTAAAATGTTTTGCTTAATCCTTCAATTTTTAGAATTGTTTCAAAAAATACTAATTATCTAAAATAATAGAAAATTGTGGAAAATGGAATTCATGCCATGTCATTGACCCCACATCTTATGACCTAGGATGATGTGTTGGATAAATTATTATTTTATTTAAAAGAATTTAAATTAGGCTAATTAGACACTTAGTGATAACTCTATGTTTGAATAAGGTAGAAGTAGATTAGTATTGTAATTTGCTTTATTTGGTCCATATAATTTAGAATTTGTTGATGAGGTTCTCTTGTCTTATTGCTTGACATTATTACAAGCAAAAACATTAATCCCAAAAAATCTTTTTTCTCTCTTTTCGAGTTCAAGAGACTAGTCGCCTAAAATTGACTAAATATCATTTTATTTTTCCAATTCACATCACATCGTCAAAGTAACCTTAGTTTCATTAATTTAGTTTATTATTTCAGCAGTTTACTTCTATACGATGGTAATAACTTTTTGAAACTTGTTAAAGTAAAAATTCAAAAGTCGATGACCAAATATGCAATTTAACTTCAATTTGCTGTTTGGCTTGTAATTGATGAACTAAACGAGAAATCGAGAAACTTACATTATATACAATGAAATATTGGTGGGTTTCAGAGGTTCCTCCCGTCCGAGTTTGGAGGTGATGTGGATTGTGTCCATGCACTCGAGCCACTTGAACATCATTTAAGGGCCAAGGCTAGCATCCGGTGATCCATCGAGGCTGAAGGAGTTCCATGTACCTACCTTGTTTCCAATGGCATTGCTGGGTACTTTTTGCCTAACTTCAGAATTGGACTTGCAGGTGCCACAGCTCCACCAAGGGACAAAGTACAAATAATTGGAGATGGAAACACCAAAGGTATTAGTATAAAATTCAATCATCTTTCTTTTTAAACTTGTGGAGACTTTCTCATTTGCTTATATATGTGTGTGTGTGTGTGCGCGCCTTTTACTACATGTAAGTCAACTAGATCATCAACTACTTCGGTTAAAGATGACAAAGTAATTGTTATTTTCCATGTTAACAGTAATTTTTTCCAAAGAAGAAGATATTGCAACTTATACCATAAAAGCAGTGGACGATCCAAGAACCTTGAACAAGGTCCTTCATGTTAAACCCCCTGCCAATATTTTGTCCTTCAACGAGATTGTCTCCCTGTGGGAGAAGAAGATTGGCAAGACCCTTGAGAAGACTTACCTTCTAGAGGATAAACTTCTGAAGAAAATCCAAGGTTAGTAAGAACAATTTCAAATGTTGATTTATAGTGTTTTCTTATATATCTAATTTGTTTTGGATCATATTCTCTTCCTCCCTTAGACGTGTGAGTTTTTTTTCTTTTTATCTAATTTGTTAGGATACACCACCTCATTTGGATTATTAGGGGAGTCAGGTTATCTTCTTCATTTCTCTGTACTGTTAGTCAAACTAGCTAACTGTAACACCAAAGATTCACATATTAGAGACAATACTAAAAACATTTAATTAGAAGTTACTATGTACACATTAGTGGTAACCAAGAAGCTGTATTTGACATTTTTTTGAATGACTGACTTCATTTCATCAATATTTAGTGCATAACTTTGTTCGGTTTCTTATTGAAATTTTTGCATGGCATAAAAATAAATAAATAAAAGGAAGTAATCCTCCTATTAATTTAAGCAGTTCTATGTACTAGCTAGAGAATGATGAGAGTTTCAAAGATGGTCGGGGTATTTGATACTTATTTTTTTCTCTTCTGCAGAGTGTTCCAATCCTTTAAACCTCCTCCGCCTATCCATTGCCCACTCAGCCACTCTACCTCTGTGAAGGGAAATGTTAGAGACTTTGAGATTAGGGCTTCTAATGACGTGGAGGCTTCAGAGTTTTATCCAGAGGTGAAATACACAGCTGTAGATGAATACTTGGATCAGTTTGTCTAAAACTTGGAACATGTTTGTGGCAATATGTTGATACAGCGTACAATAAAATTAAAATCTCTATTGTCTATGTGGCATTTGCTACTTGTCAACGTGCGCACTTCTTTGTGTGGAGTCCACTCCCATGTGAAATAGAGAATACATGCATCAAATGTATTTTACATTCAATTATTAGATAAGGCAAGATAAGTAATTTGTGGTTGAAATTTTTTTTAGTACTCCTTACATACAATGTATCCCCTCTACTTATTGAACGGCCTAAAGAAAAAGCATATATAAGTAAATTCATCACTTATATTAAAAAATATATATAAAACTTCAATAACATATAATAAAAAAAATGTATTTTATCAATAACCTACTAAAATTACGCTAAGAATGTGACATAATTGTAAATGAAACAACTCTTCTTTATATACAAACATCTCCTCTAAAAGCATCACCGAAGTAGACCAAATTGACAGAAGTGGACCAAATGGACTGCGTACAAGGTGGACCAAACTGGACCAAGTTAGACCCAATGAACGGAAGGCGACCGAAATAGACAGAATGGACTGAAGAGGACCAAAAGGACCGAAAATGACAAAAATGGACCGAATTAGACCGAAGTGGACCTAATTAA
Organism: Castanopsis chinensis; assembly: GCA_032878915.1. Taxonomy (NCBI): domain Eukaryota; kingdom Viridiplantae; phylum Streptophyta; class Magnoliopsida; order Fagales; family Fagaceae; genus Castanopsis; species Castanopsis chinensis. Next base: position 2,997,993 of record JAVQMG010000122.1, on the reverse strand, counting down.
ACCAAAGTGAACTGAATGGGCTGAATTAGAGCAAAGTAGACCGAAATGTTACGCTAATGTGACTCAATAGCAATAATAAATTATATACTACAGCTTTTTATATTATAGACCATGTTGTACACCTATTCTACTAGACCATACTCTCTTTGTCCATGTATCTGCCCATGGCTTGGATTACAGGAGCAGTTGCTTGATTTGTAGAACCAAGCCATTGCTTGTGTCTATGGGAAGAAGAAAGAACTTGAGACACAAGCCTCCAATCCTACAAGCTCTTGGTTCGTGTGACCTTTCCTACAGACAACAAAAAGCTATGCAATCCCTTATTTTTTTAAATACTTTTGAGCCTATTTGGTGGTGTTGTTTAAACAACAATTTTTGTTGTTTAAACAACACAACACGTATTTTCACAACGCTTTTTAACCCACACATATTTTCACAATACTTAAACAACATTCCTAAAATAACATTACCAAATGGACCGTTTGTGTTTCTCAGTTACTCAACGAGAGAGAAAGAAAGGCTTCTTATTTTGAGGAGGGCCCTTAAGACTTGTTTGGCTGAAGGCTTTTGAGCTATAAACAAAAGCCCTTCATGTGACCGAGGTATGGACCTTTCAATGGGCTGCATGTGTACATCTTGATTTTTTAATGGGCTCTTTTGATGAAGCCTAGGGCTTTATAGTGGACCTGAAGGGAGATAGGCCCCTACTTCGGGTTTGGCCTTTTTTTGGGCCCAAGTTTAATCATCCTGTGTCCTATGGGCCCGTGCCTTATCACATTTTGTTTCAAAATAATGTCTTAAATTTAACATAATTTTTATTTTACATTTTTACTCCAATTAACATATCCGTTAAGTTAGCTGAAAACGAAGAAAAAACGAAGAAAAAATTATTAGGTATTCTCATAAAAAAACATGCAAGCTTTTAAGATGTAAATTGGCTCAACAAAATGCTATGGTATGCTAACGGAATTAGTTTATACCGTTGGCCGCCACAGCACACACTCATGCGACAGATTCAAAATTGCCTTGTCCTGTAGCAATAAAGAGACAAAGCCATCCTCGACAGTAAGCTTATAAATTAATGGAAATACAGAACATATTTTCACCTTGTTTGATCAGCACCAAGCATCTTCACAGTCATCACCGATGTGTTATCTCCGGCTAAATGAATGCTCTTAACTTCAATTTCTTTGAACACCCTTTGCTGGCTTGTCCTCACTTTCTCTTTGACCATCATTTGCTTCACCATTTTGCAAGCTTCTACTCCTTTACAAGCGTAGAGTGTTTGATCAAATCTTCAAAAGTTAAAACCAGAGGGGCAAGCATTGTTGAAGTGGTGTTTTGTTTACAAACACCAACTAGCTGACTGACTTTTGGCGAGTTTTTGATATTCAGGGAAAGGAGAACTCACTGTGGTATTGCAGGGCCTGTCAGCTTAATTCCTCAGCCATGTCGAAGCAGAGGCGAAGTGGTAATGAACCGTCTGACACAGAGACTGAGGGGTGTGACAGTCCATAGATTGAAGCCAATCATGAGAATAAAGGTTTAGTCTCTGAGGGGCTAAAAAGTGTGATGCCAAGAAATAAGAGTCCCATCACCATAAGACTCAACTCCAACAGGGGGCATTCATCGAGATTTGGATATGAGGTCTCATCTCCTGCCAAGGGTTCAAAGGGCAGCCCAGCTCAAAGGAGACACAACAGTAAGTCACCATACAGGCCACGGAGAGATGACGGTAATGCTCTTTCTCTGACACGTCTACTGAGTTTGGATGTTGGGAGAAATGTTAGTCCCTTTTCAAAAGCTGAGCCTGCTAGGCATATTTCTCCCTATAGACCTCGGGTAGAGGAGCACAATATGGATAAGAATGAATTCGTAGGCTCACGTAGAAAGCAAAAGAACAGAACAACCAGTAGAGAAGAAAATGGAGCTCATCCTCAGCCTCTTGAAGCTATTAGAGTGACTGAGAAAGCAAACTACAGGCGTAGATCAGTGACTGCTCCAAGACTCAGAGTGAGAGAGAAGGACCAAAAAAATGACTCTGGTCATAGGTTGCAAAGAAAAGAGAGGACCTCCCCACCATTGTCAAACATGATTCAGAAACCTAAGGAAGCAGCGCCCATGTAAAAGCACCTTCGATTGGTGAACTCAATGAAATGATTGCCAAGGCAAAGCTTTCTACTGGTCAGATAGGTGATGATTCAACAATTGAAAGCACGGATTCCATTTTACCAGGTGATATCTTCTTTTCTCGCCAACACATAGCATTGGCAAAGCAGAAAGATGTCTTACCAAAAACCAATGGCTTTGAAATCCATGATAGCCAAAGCCCTAAATTGGTTTCCCAAAGAGATGCTGCTGCTCATCAACGACTTAGAGAAAATGATAATTTTGATCATAATGCCCGAGGTAATTCATCCAGTGCTGGTTTGTCACAAACTACCAACTCTAGTTCTGGTATGAGCCGGAAGAGCAGTGATAAATTTAGCTACAATAGTGGTAAAATGATCATGCACTCTTTAATTTTTGATTCCATTATGAATTAGCAATTTTAGAGATTACCTCCCAAATCCAGTGCCACAGCTCATTTTACACAGCAACAGGAAAGAAGGCCCATGCAAGTAGTAGTTCCACTAACGTCCAGCCCTCACCATGTGGAACTCAATGTAAACTTGGAAGCAAACGCTAAATATGCCCTAATGGGTTTGGTGAAGGAAATAAGCAGTGAATTTGCAGTTATTCCTGAAGTCAGCAATGATAATTTCAAAGCAAAATATAAAGGTCAGTTTTTTATGTGTGCAGAATTTCTCCGGATGATTTAACTCAACCTTTAAAAGCTAAGAAGGTTCCTGAGGTTGACAAAGCAACAGAGAACATTCAGCACTTGATAAAATGGATTATGGACTGTTATGGAGATGCTTGCAAGCTCATACTCTGCTGTGAAGATGATGCAGAAATCCTAGAATCAGTGAAAGACCGCTGCAAGGTTATTAAGGTTGATGCTCCTGTTACTCATGAAGTAAGTTTCAGATTGATTATGGATTCAAACAGTTCAGTTACAGTTATAAAATACAACCATAATTCCACCTTCTAAGCTTCTCACTTCCCCCCTAATGTCTCATTCCAACCTCCATCTTCCCAGATCATGGAGGTTCTTATTCAGATAGCAAGGAGGACTTTGATCTTCCCATGAGCTTTGCTGCTAAGATTGCTACAAAATCGAAACAGAACCTGAGAAAAGCAATCATGGCTCTTGAAGCATGCAAAGCACACAAGTTAGTTCTAGAAGAACAAAATGTGTTTAAATTTCTAACAAAGTAATTATACTAACAAGGACACTGTGCATGTGCAGCTACCCTTTTGTTGATGACCAACCAGTTCTACTTGGATGGGAAGAGGTCCTAGTGGAACTTGCTGCAGAAATCCTAGCTGATCCATCACCCTCAAGGTAGGGTTTTTCTTTTTAAGGGACTGGGAGAATCTCTGTTAAGGCAGACACTAAAATAATAATAATAATAATAATAATAATAATCATAACAAGAGACTATACTCTAGAGGTTACTTTAATTTATCATCTGAATATAAAACTGAAAAAAGATGGTCCAACACTTGAATCATAGGTGTAGATCAAAATGGAACTAACGAATCCTGCCACAATTACAATACTTTGATTGTTTGTGAAGAAATTCCAATATAACATCTCACATTTATGGTCTTGTCAGATTATATTTTGTACGGGGAAAGTCGCAAAAGCTTCTTTTGGATTTTCTACTCCCAAAACTGATCCTCGAGGTGATACTCTAATTATTTCAAAATAAATATTCTCAATATTTACTGAAATACAATTTTGTGATAATGTTGTGCTTCCAACATGCAGAAGCTCGTAGAACAGTTCCTCAAGCGAGTTGAGGCCAGTTCTAAACAGGAAATTTATCATTGGCTTGCTTATTATGTGAGTACCAGCTTCTTCATCTTTTTCTATTCTTTTTCTTCTTCTGTTTTTTAGGTTGGAAAAGTGATAGTAACTTAGAAGAAAATTCTTATCAGTGGCTGCTTATTTGTTAGTTATATACTGCTTTAGACATATTGTCTTGTTGACAAGGCTATAGTAACTTGGTTATTGTCAACAGAATAAGAGACTCCCAACCGGAACAAGTGCTTTACTGAAATTAGAAGGTAACATACAAAAAAAAAAAAAAACACCCTAAATATTTGATGATTTATAATGATACATGCACATCAATCACACAATTCCGAAATGCATTTCACCTCATATGTAGGTGAAACAGCTACATGAAAGTTATAATCTGAGTACTCACCATTACACAGGCAGTTCACTGGTTATTTATGTATCTTTTGCGCAGAATTTGTAGCCAAGTTCATGAGTATATACGGAAAGTGTTCAAGTAATTGTCATTATGTATAGTTTACACAGGATTGGTTGATAGTTGATACATGCTACAATCCATGTCCTTGATACAATACAACGCTGCTGCAGCTGCTACTTGATACTGAAAAGCCAAAATGATATAATTAGACACACTCTCTCTCATTCCAAAACACCAAATTCCTTGTCAGGGTAGCACTTTGGTTTGGTTGAGAAAGATTAAAGAACAGTGATTGTATCATATTTATTGCCTTTGTTTTTCCCCCTGTTCCCCACAAGTTTTTGTTTCAGCCAATAAATCATCCACAAACGGATATCTATAGGGATGTTCAACTTCAAATTTCTTGGACCAAACTCAAAATTTCTAATAACAACACCATTCATATGATGGTTTCATATTACTGTCAATTCTAGGAGAAAACAATAATCAAACAACTGGTTGGCCTTCAGTGTCGCCCATCTGCCTTTTTCAGTAAAGAGTAAACAAACAGGGATGGTGCTCACCTAAAGTAGGACACTCCTGTAGCTTAGTAGAGATTCCATCATACTGTTCCTCAACCGTCAACAAGGAAGGCAGCTTCTTGGGTGGCTTGAATTCCTCAAAGCACAAATTGTTGCAATAAGTTCATATGTCAGCTGAATTCAAATGGTTGCAAATTGCAATAGAACAAATGTCTTGTAAGACAATATTTTTCAAGCATACAAAGGAAAGAACCACATAGATAAATTGGTCATCTAATAGTAAGTTACCAACATAAAGTAAAATTCCAATCTTGGCTTATGGAAACAATGAAATTAATCGTGTGTCATGTGCATTGTACCTGCTACCATTTCAAACAGTTTCAAGCCATACTTTCACCTGTGTCAAGAAAAACATCTCGCATAATACTGCCCATTGGATATACAAATGGGTCACTGTTTGTGCTCTAAAATCTACTTAATTCAGCCTTTGTTTAATTGAGCTTATTTTTACCTCAAAAGAAAATGTACAACTTTTTAAAGTATTACCTTATTCAGAGTACGTCTGTTCTTTAACAGGTACCTAAAAAAAAAAAAAAGAGGGAAGAAGCTAATATAAATAAGCATATCCAAATGCACACAGCAATTAAAGGGAGAAAAATATAAATATAAATAAAAGGTCACTAGAGCCTTCAAAACATCAGATTTTCCCCATTGCTCACAATAAACTCAATCCCCACATGTCAAAAACTCCAACACAAAGATATAGGAGAAAGAACCTGAGAGAAAGGGTCCAAAACTGTCAGCCCATATAATATTGTATAAATATAAAAGCACTCCATATTTCAGTAATCACGTGCAACTACTCATAAAATTGGGTTATGTAGTTGAAAAACAGAAACTAACTTCAATGCAAACCTTTGAGTTACACCATTCAGTTAACCTGAGCATGCACTGAGTATCTAAAATAACATTGCTCTAATTCTTAAATTGTTTTCTTCACGGGATAAATGAGACAATTTCTAATTGACCTTAGTACATTGTAACATAGAAAAAGGCCATGGCCATGATATCGAATCAAAAATGAAATATAATAAATTCATAATTCAATAAGCAAGCACAATTAGATAAAACTCTATCCCAACAATGGTTTTTGTTTAACTACAGAAGAACTGACATCAAATGGGAACCTTCCAAAGCTGTTTTAAAATCCAAGTATACATGGAGATATATTGTACATATTCCCTATGAATTTTGAAATATCTACAAGCATGTTCAAAGTCCAAATTTTTCATTTTTCCTAGAACTATATACAAATCTTCAGCATCTCTTTCTTCTTTTACTTGTGGCAGCACAATTACAGCTTTTAGTCTCTTCTTGAATCACTACTTCCAGCTGACTTCTTACCAGTATACCTCTGTCAAAATAAATGGAAACATATTATATACGTATAAACATAATAACAGATGAAGGGCTAAAAAGGACCACCCACCAAAAATATGAAACTTTATAATTTTTTTTTAAATTAGTAACCAACATAACTGACCTGCTTTCCAACAGTAAATGGGACATATTTGTACTTGATCATGTGTAGGATCTGTCGCTTCATCGTGAGGACAAATAGTACACCCCAGTAGCAGAGCAATATTGGCCAGAAAACAGGTACATCCAACATAGAAAAGAAAGTCAAGACAAATGCAACAATAAAAGCCTTTGTGATGGAATACCTGAGATTATCAACCAGGAAAGTTAAACCAACCCAACCATATTTAAAATAATAATAATAATAAAAATATAAAAATGTAAAGCAAGGAAATTTTTCAATCTTTTCTTATAATTTGATAGTTCACGGTTCCATTACAAACAACAGGAAGTGTTAGTTAAACTACAAGGCTCTTGGCCAACATATCAAAAGGAAATAATCTAAGAACTTCCACCTATAAAAACTTTATAGATATAAAACAATGATGCATGTAAGATGCAAAATAAAATAATGAAATTAAAAGCACAGAAATTTTTCAATCACCATATTTTTTATCATGCAACATACATCTGAGTGATGAAATTTAAATAAATTAAAAGAAAAAGATATGTATATATATATATATGTGGTTAACTGTAGCTATCCACCCCAAAGTATTGGATCATTTGCAATGTCCACCCTGGATTATAAAATTTCTCAATCAACTCCTTAGTTCAAGATTAGTTTGCAATATCCACACCAGAATCTAAAATTAATATTAAAATTAACAAATTAGTGGGTTGATTGGGCGGTGGGATATGCTACTATGTCAAAATTAACATATTAGTTCACTCTAATTTGGAATATCCATCCTTTTAACCCACTAATAATATTAATTTTAACATTGATTATGGATGGTGGGTGGAAGTTGCAAAGTATTAAGTAGTTTAAGATGGACATTGCAAACAACCCCATAGTTCCAATCAACCCTAAAAACTAAAAATGGGCAACATATCAAAAGGCACTAAAATCAGTCAGTGGATTGACAAATCAACCATTTAAGCCACAGAACAAGAAACTTCTAATCTAAAGATTGAAAAAGCAATTTAACAGGAAAATAGCAAAAAGAACTACCCAGGGTATTCTAACCGTCTAGTACATAATAGGAAGGTACATATTGATGATATTACAAGATGATATTACAAAAGAGAATGCAAAATATGAAGCAGTGAACATAAACAAATCACAGGGAAACTACAAGGTAGTACAAGCCAAACAGAACTTCTTTTTTATAGGTAAATCTTCATTCCAAAAAAGATGAAAAGGTACATTTAAAAAACCAAAGATCACAGGCAGTGTCCTAAGCCAAACAAAATTTCTATACATGTTGTGTTCAAAAAATCTACCAATCACCAAAAGAATGAGCCTGTTACCATTTAATTGATGTTCATTAAAATTGGCCACTGTATTGTACAAGGGTAAAATATATAGGCCATTTCAAAAGAAACTCAAAATGTGCCTCCATCAGGATAGCCAAGCATGGTAAAGCCTGAGGCTTAAAGACTCATTCATTTGGAAAAAATCCAACCAGGCCTGCCCACCATAGTTTAATCTCAGCCAAACTGCAGTTTTGTTGGAGAAATAGCGATCCTTTTGTAGTGGAACATTGATTAGCCAGCTAACTTAATAGATCCAATTATTCAAGTCCTCAAGAATCTCATATTGTAAAATACAGTATAGTTCACAAATTGAGAAAATAAGCAAAGCACATTCTAAACGGAGACTTGGCAATAACAATGTTACTAAAAGAAATGAAAAGGCTAGTAATTTACTTGAATCATTTAGCTTTTAAAATGAAAAGGCTACCATGTAAACAGTTATACAATTAAAATTAGAATTGAAGTTTAAAATGACACAAAAGCTACCATGTAAGCTTGTCATGAATGTTATAACATTCAGATTCAACCATTCTATACACTTCTCCATCTAACATAAAATGGAACATGGAAAGATAAGGAATAGAACAAAGTAGTTAAATATTCTGCTTTACAGAATACACAAGATTATCCCTCCAATATGAGTTGCAATGGTAACAACAACCAAACCAATAATTCAAACAATATTTAAGCTCAAATAGGCCCTTAAAATGCTTCTCCTTATAAATTTCCTCAAACCAGGAGTGATTAATGACTATCCAGCCATAAACTCATTAAACAGTAGATAGTGTAGTTACCAAAAAAAAAAACCCTCATCAAAAAAAAAAAAAACTACACCACAGGAAAATAAAGTTTCTAAAAATATACGTATGCACTCCAGAAATGAATTTGCATAACAAAGAAGACTGATAAAAATGAGAAATAGTAAATTACCAGAATCTAAATTCGGGGAGGCGGCGAATGAAAGGCTTAAATTCATCAGAACCTTTCATTGGCAAAGAAGCCCCATCCAAGACTTCAAGCTCTGGATCTTCCTTTGGCGACAAAAACCCGATTAAGAGATTCAAGACATAGATCCCCAAACCATAGGAAATAACATAAAATCCTTGTACAGAGTAAACACGCAAAACGTAAACCATTGCCACTGCAAGTGTTCCTAGCCACCTCTGAAGCGGGTGAGGTGTGGATCGGTCCAAATAGTACTGAAACATCTTCGAAAAATCATTTCTCCAGTTGGCAAGAGGCGCCACTGAAGCTGAATCAGTTCCTTGTCCCTCCATGAAAATTGGGTTCTAATCTTTACAGCTTAACTCTACAAAACCCAAAATTTGAAATCTAAATATAAATTAAATTTCAATAACAACAAAAACTAATACCATGGTAAAAGGACCAGAGGTCCAGAACAACTAAATTTCCATTTTTTTTAAGGAACTGAGTCTACAATAAACCATTTGGCTAATCCAATTTTTTCAATACCCTTTTTAGCATTATAGCAGTACAGAGCATATGACTCAAATATTTCAATTCTTCTTTCTTTTACCTTCTTTTTTTCTCAGTAGCCAAACAACCTGCTAGTTCTTGATCATTATTCGTTGAATTACAAGTATTTAGAGAAAAAATAAATAAATTATTTTATTTAAAAACAGTAATGCATAATAACGGTTACCATTCATAAAACACTTTCTTTTCATTTTTTTTTTCTCTCAAATTTTCCCAGTAACCAAACAGAGGGTTTGAGCAAGTGTCCAATAATGTGTATTGTAGGAACTAAAAATATTGAAGTAAGTAAGTAACATTCAGATTACTGAGATAATTAGGGTTTTGAATTTGAACCAAATTAAACGAAGATATAGCAAAATTGACTAACAATAAAGGATAAAGTAGTAATTTCACCAGTTGAGCTTCGAGATCATGCGCTGAGTGAGTGATCAATCTTCTTCTTCTTCTTTTGAGTGAATCTGAGTTTGAATTTGAGCCCCGTGGTTTTTTTTTTTCTTTTTTCTTTTTCAACAAAGAGTTAGGAGAAGAGTGAAAGATGAACGGCACTGTGGCCGGCCGGTTAATATTTTAATTTGATCTTACTTTTTAATTTTTTTACTTTATTTTACCATTTAACTTATTTTTATTACTATTTATATATTTTATTGTACTTTTTTATATTATTTATAAATTTTACTTTACTATATCATCTAATTTTTACAGTGTTACTTTTATCAACAATACTTTCAACAAAAAAAATTTTAATTTCAGCAAAATAAGCAGATATTAAATAAACCCAAAATATTTGTTGTTTTAATTAATTGACTCCTAATTTTTTATTTTTTTATTTTAATAGAATTAATAATAGCTGAAATTGATTGGATTTTGAAAGTTGTGGAGCAAGATTGACACAATTCATAATTAAAAGAACAAATTAAACTTTTTCCCAATAATGAAAGGGCCAACTTAGTAATCTTAAACCATAAAATTATAATGTTTATTTAGCTCATTCTTTTTTTTTTTTCTTTTTCTTTTTTTTCTTCTTCTTCTTCTTTTTTTCTATTTTATTATTTTACTCATTTTAAGTTTGAAAAAAACAAAGAGAATCACTTTATGGGAATAAGAATTCTTCAATGGAGACTATATATGTATCCTATTTCGGATCTATACATCATCTTTTTCACAGCAGGTGAGTTCTAAAAAAAATATTGTTATGTTTCTAGAAAGGAAAAAAGAACCTCTTCCACTGGTTTACTAATTTTTCTACTATTCCCTTATTTTATTTTTGGGAGTATTTAAAAAAGAAAAAAGAATCTCAACAGACGCATTGTAGTAGTCTGGAGTATTTTTTAGATTTCATTTAAAGGATAAGTTTGAATTTGAAAGCAAGCCAATAGTATTAGCATTTGTATTGTACTAGGCGTACGTTTTTTAGGTTGGATTTTATTCTATTTATTGTAAAAAAATAAATAAATACCCAACAATATCTATGAAACATGATTTTATTCTATTTAATGGGAAAACAAAATACCCAACACTATCTATAGCATCTATGAAACATTCATTTAATTGTTGTAGGAGTCTAGGAGCCCTTCTAATCGCGTTACTTAGTTTGTAAAAAATAAGTAAAACCAAAAAAAGTTTGTAAAAAATAAAAAATCAAAAGAGGTTTATACCAACCGGTAGATTTATATTTCAAATTTCTGGTAACTACTTTTTTTTAATTTAAACTATAGAAATTTTTCATAACCTTGTTTAAGGGTAATTTTGGAAATGCAAGACAATAAATGATATTTCTTTAAAAAGTTAGATTTTTTAAACATGACAAACAATTTGGAATAGAATGAGCATTTGTTTGGTGTAAAATTTTTTCATGGTTTATTTGTTAAATAAGTTGGACAAAATTACAATTATACATTAAAAAATTAAACTTTAAAAATATGTTCATTTTCTTTAATGATGAATAATGATGCCGAAAATCGTCAGTAAGTCACACGGTCCTCACGTCCTCCCAATGAAAAACCTGTACAACAAAAAAGCTAAAGACCTTAAGAGGAGTACCGGTGTGGTACGGGCCAAACACCTTCCGACAGTCAAGTTAGAGAAATCTCTTATTCACAACTCTAGAGTGCCAGAGCTGGGATGAATTATGTGTACCTTGATTTGTGAGGGTTTTGGGGTATTTATAGTAGTGTAAGGTTGACATTCATGCCTTGGCTATGAAGTCTTTTCCTTCTAGAAGAGAACCTCTTAGATTTTGTATACCTCTTGGATTTTGTATATCTCTTAGAGTTCTTTTCCTTATAGGAGTCTCCTTGATTAGGGTTAGGCGTGTGGTGCAAGATGTATTCTTATACACGTATGCATAGAGGTCAAGTAAGGCTATAGGTGGAGGTTCGTTTATCCTCTTCAACTTTGTTCCCGTCAGTCTGCCGAGTCGTCACTTTATTAATGTCGTCACCCTATAGCGTCCATCCTATTATGGTCGTCAACTTATAACGTCCTCCCTCTACTAGGGTCGTCAGCTGCTATGAAGCTATAGACATCATGACGCAGTCACCTGCTTCCGACGGGACCGTTAGGTTAGTCGCCTTTTTCCCTCGTCATGGTTTGGCTACCAAATTATCCTTATCAGCTGCCCCCTACTCCATAGCCTCGTCAGCTATAGGCTGACGGGTTATGGAGTACATATCATCGGGAAGGTCATTCATGTATGATACCTCAAGTCGCCTTCATTAAATGCATGGACACACGACACAAACTGATTGGCTTCGTTTCTGGACAAGCGTGCCACTTCATCTTCCGTGCCCTCTTTGCCTATATATACTTTACCTCCCCTCTCATTTCCAACTTTTAATCCTTTGCTAGTTTTGAGAAAGAGAGCTCGTCACCTCCTGAACTTCTTCCCTCCATCAGCCATACGATCTCATCACCTTTCACACCGTTACCATTCTAGGAGCGTCTTTTGTCAAGGAATCACTTGTAAGTTCTCTTTCCTTTTATTCTTCATTTTATTTTTATTTTTATTTTTTATTTTTCCAACTAGTAGATTCTATAGTGAGGTCGTCGACTTAGGTTCTTAGAATGAATTCGTCGCTTGTAGGTAGTTAGATGTCCAGAGAGGCATCGAGTGAGCAATCGTCGATCCGCAAAGGAGCGGGTTATGACGAGGTCTTTCAATCAGGTCGTGAGCCCGAGGAGGGCTTCCCCTGGTCGTTAGAGAGGGAAACGTCAGCTCATTCTTTTAACGACGAAGTGGAGAGTTGTAGAGAAGGTGAGATGAGTGAGAGCGAAGGTGAAAATGATGAAAGGGAGGAAGAAGAATAGTGAAGAGGAAGGAGAGAGAACGGGTGACGGGGGTGAAGGTGACGGTGGTGAGGAGCTCTTTGAAAGCACCTCGGGAGCCCCCGGGGACGACCGTCCCTTTATTCTACCCAAGAAATGGATCGTCAATGAATTCTTACTGACGATGTTGGTCAATGTTTTCAAGAACTTGCATGCCCGTTACCAAATTCCAGACAATACCCCGATCCGTCTCCCTAAGGAGGGCGAGAAATGCTATTCAAGGCAAACCGCAAATGTTGGCATGTATGACGCCATGTTCGCAGCAGGATTGAAACTTCCGCTGACGGCACTTCATCGTCAACTGGCTAACCTTTTAGGTTTATCCGTCAGCCAAATAGCCCCCAATGCCTAGCGGATATTTATCAAGGCTGAGATCCTGTGGGGTCATTTGAGTGGTGGGGACCGTCAACTAACCCTTAACTAGTTCTTTTGGTGCTACCGTCCCCAGCATATCTCCTTGTCCCAAGGAATATATCATTTTGCAATAAGGAAGAACAAGTTAAAGTTGGTGTCAGATATGCCCGATTCAAGTAGGAAATGGAAGGGCAGGTACTTTTTTGTTGAGGGGACAAACTGGGTGTGCCATCAGGAGGAGTGGGAGTCGATGCCTCATGGTTTTGACAATACTTGGGCTTATGTCAAGGACTCAGGTTGATCTCGTCTGCTTCCTTACTTAGTTCATTTATTTCAGACTTCTAACCCCGTCTACTTTTCTTTTTAGCTAGCATTCGTCCACGTATTACCATGGAACAAGAGGATTTTATCCGTCGGGTAACAGCCATCTCGTTGGACAAGCGGAAATGTCGAGACCTAATTACACTCGACGCTTTACATTTATATTGTGGAGGTCTGAAGCTGTTGGAGGAAGCTCGTAAACTAAACACCTACTCTCGTCGACGTGAGCATCCCTAAATTTCTACCGTCTCTCTTATTTTGTCATTTTCTCTTGTTGTAATTCTTGCCTCTCATCTTTTTTGCAAAAATTGAGGTAGCTAGACAAAGAGTATGGGTTGTTGCGGCCAAGACAAAAGAGGAGGAGAAAAAATTAAAAAGGGAGGGGACATCCTCGTCAACCCCCAAGGCCATCGGGAAAGCAGCTAATAAAAGGAAAACTGATGAGAAAGACTTCGTCCTAGTAAGAAAGCAGACATGACTCTTGGGGATAAACTCCCCAAGAAGCTGTTGCCTCCTAAGTCTGGTCATGGGGCAAGTAAAGGGCTGATGACGACATCAGGCCCCGTTAGCTAGGAACCTGATCGTCGCCTCCATACCCACAAGGATTATGCCGTGGAGGTGATGGAATCCATCTAAAAAGGTGAAGAGATGGGTCCTTGCACTGTGCAGGCAAAGGAAGAGCTACGAGTGTCAGGCCTTTTTGATCTTGCTCAGGTATGTTTCTTTTCATACTTTAATACTATACAGGATTCATTAGACTGACGCCAGTTTTTGCCATGTAGGTTATGGTTCATATGAAGGCTTTGCAAGATAGGTGCGTCGCTAAAGAAGGAGTGGTTACTCGTCTGCATACGCGCATCAAGAACCTGATCAACGAACAAGAGCAATTCAAGGAGTCTTCTCATCTTCTTGGTAAAGAGGTGAAGGCACTAAAGGAACTGTTGGCGAAGAAGGGTCGTTAGAGGAAGTAAGAACAAAAGGCCAAAGCGACGGTAGAAAAGGAGTTGAAAGCTCTTTTAAGCCAAGTGGAAATGGCCAGGAGTGACGCTGTGACTGAATTTAAGGACTCGCAGCCCTTCATAGATGCTTGTGCCGTCTACTATGGTGACGAATTTAAGGACTGCCTAAAGCAGGTCAAGTCCGTCTACCCTGACTTGGACTTATCCAAAGTTAATATGGACGAGCCTCTACCGTCATCTCCTGTGGGCGACACCATCTTAGAGGAAAGTGACAATGCTACCAAGCTCGAGGGGAACCCAAAGGTTGATGGCGTCGTCCTTGCCCAACCCGCCGATCCTTTGACCCCATCAGCCGACCCTCCTGCTGTAGAAGGCCATCATTCTTAGGGTGTCAAGGACCTTCCTTCCAAGTTCCAAGAACATCAAGAATCCTTAAGACATCCTAACCTCTTGAACTTTGTCTTTTTGTAAATTGGATTCCAAGCAATGTTTGATGCCCATTCGTTTTTGGGCTCTACTTGTAAAAACATTACTTTATTTATAGTATTTTATGCTCGTCACTTTTAACATATATATGTGGTACTTTTTCCTTGTCGTGTGTGTCTATTTTTTACACTTGTATGCCAAGGTACTTAGTGATATAGGGCGAAGCCGTCTACCTAAGTTGTCCTTAGGCTCGTCTTCCCTATTAATTTCAAACCGTCATCATGGATCCATCAACTTATGAATAATGGCATCAGCTTTCTTTTAGCTAACTATTCGTGGATTCTCATAAATTTATTTATTTTGTAGGTTTTGTAACGAACTCGTCCACTTAGCAGACGTTATACTGAACCCGTCCACTTTTATGGACTTGATAAGCTCGTCCACTTTGTGGGCTTTAGCTCGTCTGTTTTGAAAATATGCCCGCCCATTTTGTCCAATCGTTGGACTTATATTAAACTTGTCTACTTTGTAGACTTTTATGATAGATTCGTCCATTTTGTAGACTTAATGATAAGTTCGTCCACTTTGTGGACTTAGCAGTAAACTTGTCCACTTTGTGGACTTGGTGATAATTTCATCCACTTTGTGAACTTAGCAGTAGACTCATCCACTTTGTGGACTTTGTGATAACTTCGTCCACTTTGTGGACTTAGCAGTAGACTCTTCTACTTGGACCTAATAAATTCGTCCACTTAACAAACACGCCAATCGTTTTTGAATAAATTCCTCTTATTATGATGAAAGCATATAGAAAATTGTCTTAAAACAAATAAATTTCTGCCCCTTGGGCTTGAAAAGTACTGTAGGCAAAAGTAAACTAATATAAATGACTAAAAGAAATAGACTAGAAATGAAGGGTAGCATTCTTCGTGCTATCTTCTATTGGTAGTATTTCCTGAGATGCTCGGTGTTCCATGGGTGGCGTAGCTTCTGCCCATCAAGTGTCTCTAAGTGGTAGGTGCCCTTCCTTAGCCATAACATTATTCTGTAAGGTCCTTCCCAATTTGGGCCGAACTTTCCTTGTGTGGGGTCTTTAGCGGCGCCCATCACTTTTCTCAAGATGAGGTCTCCAACTTTGAAGTCCCAGTGTTTGACTCGGGAGTTATAGTGTTTGGCCATGAGGTCCTAGTATCGTGCAAGTCTCTGTTCAGTTATCGTCCTGACCTCGTCAAGTAGATCAAGCTGTAGACGTATGGTTTCGTCATTCCTTCCCTCGTCGTGATTGTCCACTCTGTAGCTCGTGAGTCCTACCTCAGCTGGGATGACCGCCTCGCTTCCATATGCCAGTTGAAACGGAGTTTCTCCTATAGGAGTTCTGACTATCGTCCTGTATGCCCATAGCACGCTGGGTAGCTCCTCTGTCTATATGCCCTTTGTCCCCTCGAGCCGAGTCTTGATGATCCGAAGCAAGGATCGGTTCGTAACCTCAACTTGTCTGTTGGCCTAAAGATGGTTAGGGGAGAAGTAGTGCTTCTTGATTCCTAATTGTGAGCAGAAGTCGCGGAAGGAATCATTGTCAAATTGCTTACCATTGTCTAAGACCAAGACCCTTGGGATTCCATACCTACAAATGATGTTTTTCCAAACAAAGCTCCATACATTCTTCTTAGTGATTGTGGCAAGGGTTTTAGCTTCTACCCATTTAGTGAAGTAGTCTAAGCCAACTATTAGGAACTTCAGCTATCTTATTACTATCGGGAATGGGACCATGATGTCCAATCCCCATTGGGCGAATGGTCATGGAGCGGTTATTGGGGTCAGCTCTTCCGTCGGTTGTCTGATAATGTTGTTGAACCTTTAACACTTGTCGCAGGCTTTGACATATATCTAGGCGTCCTTCTGCATAATTGGCCAGTAGTATCCTACTTGAATCAACTAATATACCAATGACCGCAACCCTGAGTGGTTGCCGCAGATCCCCTCATGTACTTCTCTCATGACATAATCCACCTCTTCGGGGCCTAAACATCTCAAGTACAGTCGAGAGAAACCCCTCTTATACAGGATGTCCTTTATCAAGACGAATCACGCCGACTGGACCTTTAGCTTTCTTGCTGCTTCCTTCTCATCAGGTAACGTGCCGTCTTTTAAATAAGAGATTAAGGGGGTGGTCCAATTGTCTTCGGAACCTATCTCTTGCACATCAATGACATCTATCAGTGGTGAGAGCTGAATAAAAAAGAGTACCTTGTTGGGGGTGATCATGTATTCCGCTAATGCGGTTTTGGCAAGACGGTCGGCTTGCTCGTTTTCTCCTCTTAGAATTTGGATTATCTTGGCCTGCAGCTCATTTACCCTTCTCTTTGCTTGCTCCAAGTACTTCATCATCTTTTCGCCCTTATATTCATAATCATTATTTACCTGGCTTGTGACAACTTGGGAGTCGCAATGGATAACCATGTTCGCGGCCCCTACTGCTTTGGCGAGATCTAGCCCTAATATAAAGGCTTCATACTCCGCTTCGTTGTTAGTTGTAGAGAAATCGAGACAAACCATGCATTCGATCTCGTCACCTTCTAGAGATTTAAGTACGACTCCTACCCCACCAACCTTCCTGTTAGACGATTTGTCCATGAACACACTCTATTGGGGATATCCTGCCCCTAGTCTTCCATATTGGTGAACTCCACAATGAAGTCGGTGACCACTTGTCCCTTGATGGCAGTGCGCAGGCAATATTGTATGTCGAATTCACTCAACTCTATTTCCCATAACGCCATACATTCGGCAGCCATAAGGCCGCTCATCGCTCGCCATAAAGGCTTGTTAGTTAGGACGACCACCGTATAGGCTTGGAAGTATGGCTTGAGTTTACGGGCTGTTGTGACTAAAGCGAAGGCGAATTTTTCCATTAGAGGGTGCCTTTCTTCTGCACCTGAAGTGCCTGGCTAGCATAGTATACAGGCCTTTGCACCTTGTCTTCTTCTCTGACTAAGGCCGCACTGACGGCGATCGAAGAGACAGCTAAGTAGAGGAACAATTCTTCTCTCGGTTGCAAGGGACTTAGTAGCGGTGGTGAAGAGAGGTAGGCTTTCAGGTCCTCGATGCCTGCTGACATTCGACCGTCCACTCAAAAGACTTCTTCAGTGTGCGAAAGAATGGTAGACATTTATCCGTCGCTCTGGATACAAATCTATTAAGCACGGCGATCTTGCCGTTAAGGCTTTGTACTTCTTTTGTGTTCTTAGGAGGTGTCATTTCTATTATAGCCTAAATCTTGTCCAAGTTAGCCACAATACCTCTCTGGGATACCATGTATCCTAAGAATTTTCCCGCCATCACTCCGAAGGTGCACTTGCCTGGATTAACCTTCATGTTATAGGAACGAAGAGTGTCAAAGGTTTCCCTAAGATCCTATAAGTGATCGACTTCCCTTCGGCTTTTCACTAGCATGTCGTCGACATATACATGGACATTTCTCACAATCTGCCGCGCGAACATCTTTTTCATGAGCCTCTGATACGTTGCGCCCGCGTTCTTTAAGCCGAATGGTATGACCTTGTAACAAAAAAGGCCTTGGCTTGTTATGAACGAAGTCTTATCCTGCTCAACTTCATCCATTTAGATTTGGTTGTATCTTAAAAATGCGTCCATGAAGCTCAGCAGCTGGTGTTGAGCTATAGAGTCCACCAGAAGGTTAACCCACGAGAGGGAGTAGTTATCTTTAGGGCACTCTTTGTTTAGGTTCGTAAAGTCGACATACATCCTTCATTTTTCATTGCTCTTTTTGACCATCACGACATTCGCCAACCAATCAAGGTAGTAAACTTCCCTAATGAACCTTGCCTCTTATAGCTTGCGGACTTCTTCTGCCATAGCCCGATCTGTCTCTTGGGCGAACACTCGTTTCTTTTGGCGAGCGGGAGAAAAGGAAGGTGACACATTCAACCTGTACACCATGACTGATGGGTCAATTCCTGGCATATCTTCATGACTCCAAGCGAATACGTCTCGATTTTCTTTGAGGAAAGTTGCGAGTGCTTAGCGAACTATCGCGTCTGGAAAGGTGCCGATCTTAATTGTTCGTTCTGGTCGAGAATCGTCAAGAGGTATATCTTCGAGTCCTTCAACGGACTCTGTCGTTGTCCGATGTTATTCTATGCTCATGGTCTGGAGGTGGTCATCCATTTCCATCATAGCTACGTAAGATTCGCGTGCGGCCACCTAATCTCCTCGCAACTCTCCTACTCCATAGTCAAAAGGGAATTTTATCATCAAATGGTAGGTTGAGATTATAGCCATCCACGAATTGAGGGTAGGCCGTCCTATGATGGCATTGTAAACGACGAGCAATCGACCGCGAGGAATGTTACATTCTTAATGATCTACTGAGGATAGTCGTCTACAGTTACAACCAAAGTGACGACACCAAGGGGGAATACCTTCATCCCTCTAAAGCCAACGAGCGGAGTGTTAGTTGGAATTAGTCGCTCCCTACCAATCCCTATCTGCTGGAATGCGAGGTAGTAGAGGATATCAGCTGAGCTGTCGTTGTCAACCAGAACCCGGAGCATGTTATAGTCTCCTGCTTGTATAGTGACGACGAGTGCGTCATCATGTGGGTGGTGAAGACGTCATGCTTCTTCTTCTGAGAATCCAATGAGGGGGTTGTCAATCTACGCCATCTTGGGTACGGAACCCGTCAGCTAGATGTTCTAAACCATCTTCAGGTAGGTCTTACGGGCTTTTTTCGACAACCCAGCTGTTGCAATGCCTCCTACGATCATTCTTATATCTCTTACAAGCGGCCTGGGGCTCTCGTTCTCCCGTCGGGGAGCCTGTTCCTGCAGTGGATCCATTCTTTCCTTGCTAACAAACCTCTGCAACTTTCCTTGTCTAATAAGAGCTTCTATTTGTTGCTTCAAGTCATAGCAGTCAGCTGTGTCATAGCCGTGATCACGATGAAAACGGAAATATTTGTCCCTTGACCTCTTGTTAGGATCTCCCTTCAGCTTGCCGGGAAAATTCAGGGCTCTTTCATCCTTAATTTGCATCAGTACTTGGTCGATTAGGGCAGTCAGCAGGGTGAAGCTCGTGAACTTTCCCACGGGTGGTTTAAAGCGTCGGTCCTGTCGTTCTCCAGTTCTAGCCATCTTCCACCCCCTCTCTGATAGTGCATCTTCCTATCTTTCCCTCTTTTTGGGCTTCTCTTCTCGGGCCAATAATGTATCTTCCGCGTTCATATACTTGGTCGCCCTATAAAGCACCTCTGACATGGTCTTCGGGTCGTTCTTATATAGGAAAAATAGGAACTTTCCCCTCCACAGCCCATTGGTGAATGCCCTTTCATCGACTGAGAGGGCCTCCTTGTTAAAACAAGGTATGTAAGATTTCAGTGTCTCGTCTTCCCGCTGCTTAATGTTTATGAGACATGCAGTGGATTTCTTATACCTGTGCCCCCCAATGAAGTGCGAGGCGAATTGGGCACTTAACTCTTTAAAAGTACCAAAGAAGTTAGGCGTCAGCCTACTGAACCAGATCCTTGCGGGTCCCTTCAATGTGATGGGGAAGGCTCTGCACATAATCGGGTCCGACACCCCTTGGAAGTGCATCAGGGTCTTGAAAGACTCCAAGTGATCTAAGGGATCCTTGGACCCGTCGTAGCTTTCTACTTGCGGCATGCAAAAATTTTATGGAAGGAAGAATGAACTAACGGACGCTGTGAATGGCGAGTCAGTTCGCTAAACCAGGTCATCAAGATCTCTAGACACCTATCCTCTAAGGGCGTTCATCATGTAGTCCATTTGCTCCTTCATCATCTGCATCTCAATGACTATGTGAGGTGGGACAGTATCAGTGACAGATGGCCGGCTCGTGTCTTGTTGTTCCAGCCTGCTTGGGGCGTTGCTACCTTCCGGCCCTTCCTGGTTCCTTCTTTCCGCACTAGTTCCTTCTTGATCTTCCTCTTGGGTGTTAGCACCCGCATTCCTTGGTGCAATTGTTCTTCCAAATCTTGGTTCTATTTGGTGAGGCGTTCCACAGCGGCGGCCAAAGTTTGGACGTGTCTCTCGAGCACCGTCGTGCATGGTTCGTCTCCTTGAACGTTGTTGGCGGTCGCCATCGAGCGAGTGAGTACCATGAAACTCTTTGTCCGGGAAGCGATAACGCGGCTTTACAAGTCGCTAATGATTCTCATAGACAACGCCAACTGATGATGCTGAAAATCGTCAATAAGTCACACGACCCTTACATGCTCCCAATGAAGAACTTACACAACACAAAAGCTGAAGACCTTAAGAGGAGTACCAGTGTGGTATCGGCCAAATACCCTCTGACGGTCAAGTTAGAGAAATCTCTTATTCACAACTCTAGAATGTCAGAGCTGGGATGAATTATGCGTACCTTGATTTGTGAGAGTTTTTGGGTATTTATAATAGTGTAGGATTGACATTTGTGCCTTGGTCATGAAGTCGTTTCCTTCTAAGAGAGAACCTCTTGGATTTTGTATATCTCTAAGAGTTTTTTTCCTTATAAGAGTCTTCTTGATTAGGGTTAGGCGTGTGGCGCAAGATATCTTCTTATACACGTATGTGTGGAGGTCAAGTAAGGCTATGGATGGAGATTTGTTTATCCTCTTCAACTTTGTTCCCGTCAGCCTGCCGAGTCGTCACTTTATTAAGGTCATCATCCTATAGCGTCGATCCTATTATGGTCGTCAACTTATAGCGTCCTCCTTTGCTAAGGTCGTCAGCCGTTATGAAGCTGTAGACATCATGACGCAGTCATTTGCTGCCAATGGGACCGTTGGGTTCATCGCCTTTTTCCCTCATCATGGTTTGGCTACCAAATTATCCTTATCAATGAAAATTAGCGAAACCTTTCTTTGAAGAAAAAGGAGAAAGCTAGCTAAGCCAACCATACCACACTCATCTACGTTTTCAAAATCAAAACCATACTCTTAACTCAAATTAAAGACTGGAAAAATATTATCAAGTTAAAAACCCTAAGTATGCAAAACAATGGCATTCATCAAAAAAAGAAAAAATGCAGAACAATGGCTTAATTACCATGGTATTAATTAATCACTATCGTATCTTATAGGATAAATCACGCTATAGCAAAGAACGATGTTAAATTTTCACACTTGTTAAGGTGATAAGCTATGCTTGGAACAACTTCACTTTTATGTAGACCCACAACCCATCATTGACATCATCTTTATAAAAGTTGTAACAAAAATTTGTATCACTAGATTTCTTAATAGTAAAAACTAAAAAGTTGATATCATTTAAGTTTGACAAAACAAAATACTATACATTATAAAATGAATAAAACTTTCTTTTCCAAATTATTACGCAAGAATTTATAAAATTATATATGTGTATTATTTAAACAAATTATATAACTTATTAATAAAGTCGAAGAGAACTTCAAATATATTTGGAGCCAAACTTTTTCCTAATGAAATGATTCATACATCACAAACTCTAAATATAGGACACTCAAAATGCTAAAGTCAATCTCAATGGTATTGACACATGATGAGGAATTTTGAATAAAAATTGTGTCCCATTTTTAATATTCCATTTTATAGTTCATACTACACTAGCTTGTAACCTCATATATATGTATGGATACACTTAAAAATTTACAATAAGATACATATTGTAATTCCTATATATATATATATATATATATATAATTTTTTTTTAAAAAAATATATATATATATATAATTTAAATCCTATTGATAGTCATTCTTATATTCTATTAACTCCTTAAAAAGTCTTGTAAGAATACTATAAAGTATAAAATGTAAACCGTCCATTTTGTTTATTACTTCTTAATTTTTATTATTGTAAAGCACTTTTTTTTTTTTACGATTCTTTTATTCTAGATTATTTGCATTTCTTTTTTGTACTCAATAATTCACTTGGATAGATATTTATAATGTGGTCCCACATTTGATTCTAAAATTAGTAAATAAAATTCTCTCTAAAATAATTTAGGACACATGGCGCAAAATTGGACTTTAATTTGAAATTTTAATTTAAATTTCTCTAAGTTTTGCCTATTAATATATATGTAGATATGTCCATTTTTCTTTCAAGATTAAACTTTAGTTCATTTATAAGTAAAGAAGAATCTTAAAAAAAAAAAAAAAAAAACATTTGACAAGTTGTGATAAGTAGAACATAAAACGAAACACTAAAAATAAACACATAGGATTTTTATTAATAGAATACTGACATGTTAAGATCTCACAAGTCACTGACCTCGATGAAAGTCAAATATTAGGCTTTTAACTGCTCATCAATATTAGTAAACTTTCAAGAGAGATAGTGAGAGGGAGAGGAATAGAGTTATCACTTATTATAGGGATCTTAAGTTTTCTAAATTTATTGTTTCTATCTTCTTCTAACTCTTTGTGAGGCTCTTATTTGTAAGCCAAAAAAGGGTAATTAACCAACTGATTGTTACAACAGAAAACGGAAATAACTAACAAAAGATATTATTAAGCATCAGAAATTTGATGCTTATAAGTTATAAAGGTTGAGGGAAAAAGCAAGTTTAACTCATAAAAGGTTATCAAGATTCTTGAACAAATAGTGTTTCTGTTTTTTTAAATTCTGGGTTATCTTGAATAGTTTGTGAAATGTAGATAAGAGAAAGTATAGGGTTTTTTTTTTCTTTGGGAGAAAGAAAATGTGGCTTCCAAAGAAAAAAGAAATAAAGAAGACAGAAGAAGGAAATGGGATAGTTGCAGTTGCCATAGACACTGACAAAGGGAGCCAACAAGCTCTCAAATGGGCTACTGACCATCTTCTTTCCAAGGGCGAAACTCTCGTTCTAATCCATGTTGTTAAAAGAGCATGCTCATGTGCATGTAACTCTCTCTCTCTCTCTCTCTCTCTCTCTCTCTCTCTCTCTCATGCATATTAAAATGTGTTATTTAGGAGGTACATCATGCATGTTAAGTTTATGGGCTAAACTTAAATGCAGATTTTTTTTTTTATACAAACTTAAATGCAGTTCCTAAGTGTTTTATCTTATGTTTTCCAGTCAAAGTCAATCGTATGATTACATTAATCAATGAACCACATGGCTGAATTTAATTGTTTTAAAAAAATTACACTTTTTATGATGTATTTGGTAAATTTAGTCATATAGTTTAAATTTGAATTTAATTGAAAATACTTAAGTATAAGACCTTGGGAATTGTGTATCTTGCTTAAACTGGTAAAATTGGTTTGGAATAACTTCATTAATCTTCTCAAAAAATGCCTCAATGATTCAACAAAATTGTGATTATAGATGAATACAGCAACCAGGATGAATAGTTGCCACAGAATGGTATTTCATAGGGTTTGGGTTCCTCAATTATTTTGTAGTACTGTAGAAGTAGCATTAGCAAATAACAATAATAATAACAAAAATGAGAACAACTACGGTAACCATGGTTTTAAAAACCAGAACGGTCAAAGAATCAACAGATATATGTAACAGTAATAATAATAGACAGATATATGTAAAAGAGAAAAAATGATACTATTTAAAATAGTTTGGATCCAAATAACAAGAAAACTGTGCATACACCATGATTGTAACTATCTATATGTAATACTTAAATCCTTGTGTACTTATCCATATCTAAATAATAATATATAAAAAGTTGAAGTTTAGTATTTGTTGAAGTTTAGTATTTAATGTTGTTACGCTTCTCTTAAGCCACATCATTGGTCACATTGTTTTTTTTAAAAAAATATTAATATATTCAATAGTTCACCATAACTTTACACATCCTCTAATGTGATTGTAACTTATCAACATTGTGCCATATCATCTTCTTTTTTTCCTGTATTTTTTTAGACAAAATTAAACATGTAAATTATTAAAACATTTAATAGAGTAGCACATTCAGTTATGTCACTTTATATATTCAAACACTTAACAAAATTTTCTATATGTAAAATAATAATAAAAAACTCAACAATTTTAATGGTTTTAGCTTTACATATGCTGTAACTATTTTTAATGTAACTTTACAGATTCAAACATTCAACTATTTTAACAATTTTAACTTTATATATGCTCAAACTATACATATAGCCTAGCAATTAATTTTGCTAATATCTCATTGTGACACATCATCCCCTTATTTCCAACTGTCTCTCTTATTTATCTTTTTGAAAAATTATTGAATATTCCAAGAGTACTATAAATACATACTCTCCCCTTTCAAATGAATTGTGAGTCCCGCTCCCACTATAATTTTAATTAATGGGGCTCACAGTTATGTAAGAAGAGGGAATACATATTTATAGTACTCTGAGAGTACCCAATAATTACTTTATCTTTTCTGCTCCCTATTATTCTCCACCTTATTGTTATATTTAATCTAACTTTTCCCCTCCATTTTTGCCTTTTTTATTTCTCCATTATTCTCTATTTTACCATTACACTTCCTTCATTCCTTCTTTTTTCTTATACCTTAACTCTTCTTCTCCCCATCTTCTTTTCTATCAATTTGATATCATCTTTCTCATTCAGTCCATAAATAAATAAATAAATATATATATATATATATATATCCCAAACAAAAAGATGATTTCTCTCTTTGTCTCGCTAGGAGGAATTTTGTTCTTGCTTGTAGCTCTAATTTATGTTGACTATTTTCATGTTTTTTTATAGCTCTTCTTTAAGCTGATGCATTTTGGTGTTGTGATTTTCTAATTCCCTGTCACAAAGTTTTCTTTCTCCCTCTTTGAGCTTTACTTTGATTTTAGTTTGGGTTAATACTTGGTTATTTAATTTGGAATTAGAATCTTAAGTTTATATCAAAACACAATCTACATGACTATGTATTTGAATGTTCTTACCAATTATTTGAGTAATAGATTATTATAAAATTTATCTCTTATGCCTTTTTAATTTTGGTTAAGATAACAGTGTAATTTTGCGATAAGTTTTGAGTAATAAATTATTTGAAGCTTTTTACTGCTACTTGCCTTGGTTCACAGCATGACACATATATCATTATGCTGCATCACAAAATAGTTATATATTTTCATGCATGGCATAGGTCGCCACTAGTTTGAATAGAACTTGTTGCTCTGTAACATTTATATTTGTAACAATGATAGCAGAAACTAAGAGAATAAGTTCAAAATGTTAAATACATCTTAAAAAAAAGGCTTTTGGTGTCACACTAGCAAGATTGCATGCCTGTTCTCACCATTGCAGATAATTTCTCTTCAATACAAGATTAGAAGCTGTAATGACTTTTGTATGTACAGATGGGGGAAAACGTGCTGCCATTTGTGATAGCAATGAAAAAGCCGCCTCACTGCGCAGACAACAACTTGAGCAGCAACATATGGATATATTCTTTACCTACCACTGCTACTGTTCTCGTAAAGATGTAGGTTTTGGCACTTTCCATTATCTTCTCTTTATGCAATAAGAAAATGTCCTCTAGTACCATGCATAGAAAATGTCATGATGTTTTATTTCTATTCATAATACCACCTTTTTTTATTTCTATATCTTTTCTTTTATTCATTAACATGTGCAAAATTTTGTATCAGATATACTGCCTCGATGTCTTACTCGAAGACACAGATATAGGAAAAGCATTAACAGACTATGTTGCCTATGCTGCAATAGAGAAGTTGGTTCTTGGTGCTCCGCGGCATGGATTTTTGAGGTAATTTCCTTCTAATCTTTTAACATGATCAAGCTCCCAGAATGGGGAAAGAAAAAGAAATAAACTCACAATAAGAGGTAAAAAGATAATATTTTCAAATATTAGAGGGGTTTGTAAAACTGCCTTGGATTATTATGCCACTGTGATATGCCTCAAATGCCTTGTTTCTCCAAGGTTTTTGCACTGCTATAATTGAATAAACAAGGAACTAGGAAATGAAAATCACAAGAATTAACCAATTGACATCATGGCTCGTGAATAAATGAAGTTAGAATTAAATTATTGATCTCTAGGAGCAGAACAATTCGAACATGAGAAATGCAAACCAATTGGAAGTCAGAAAACTAATTAAAAAAGGAAGGACATCATGAATAGTGAACGGCTCAAATTAAAGCACTGGTAGTAATGTAACTTTTTCTTTTCTTTTTTGGAAGCAGTAGATACGAAACAAAGTTTCCAACAAAATCTACCCGATTGTAAATTGCAGTTTTCCTAAATTGCAAGAGAAAATTGGTCAAGCTGCTAGAGAAATAAACAAAGTAGCCTTTTGTTCATTCTTTTCTCAAACCATTACAGTGTAAATAGAATTGCATTATTGATTGATTGAAAGATCGAAAATGAATTATCCGTCTCTTATTCAAAAATTAAGTAGATTAGTTTAATAAAAAATTAATGAATATCTTCTCAGTTTAAAATCATCAAATGATTAAGTAGCGGCATTCTTTCTTCTGCCAAAAAAACTTTCCAGATTCATAGGAAGTTTCACTATCAAACAACATACAAGAAGGCAAGTACAGATTCAGAAAGAATATCCACTCACCTCCAGCTAAAAAAGTTATAGTAACTCATCCTTCAACTGAACAATGTAGTTTCATTTGTTACGTAAGAATCGCTTACAGTGAAGCATGCTATCATTATGCTTTCTTTGTAGCTTTAACTGAAGTAGCATGTCCATAACTCTGATCAGCTAACCTAATCAATTGTGTGACCTAAAGTTTAGAAAGAATATATGACGCTTAATTTCAGAATATAAATCCATAATCGGATAAGGCTATAGATGCATTGACTATTACTAGTATGCTGAGTTTCAATTGTCTTTTTTATGCAGATTCAAGTCATCAAGCATTCCAAGCACTGTATCAAAAGGGGCACCAGATTTCTGCTCCGTATATGTGATCCCAAAAGGGATCCATTTCTCTTCAGTGCGAAAAGCATCTCGTCCAGCCCCCTATGCTTCCCCACTACTTGAACATATTAAGAAACTAAGTGCCAAAAGCATTGAAACTTCTGCCACACCTTCCAAATTTACAATGAACTTAAGAGGTTTGCTCCTCTCAATTATAAAGCTTTCTCAACTTTTCTTCATTTAACTACTGATAAAAACACTCATCATTTATGTGTAGCAGAGAGGTATTCATTTAATCCTCGCAGCAATGGGCCACCCAGGTTAGTCATAATAAATCTCCCCAATTGTGGATAATATGACGCAGTAAACTTGCAACACCTTAGTGTTATTGATAATGATATTTTTTAACCATCCGTCTGCAAAGTAAAAAGGGATATCATGGTTGCAAGTTGTAAATTTGGCTTGACAAAGAAATGAAATCTTAATATTTAAATCAATCAAAGAATCTGTTGACTTGAAAAGAAGAGGGTTGAAGTTCATGGGATTTTTTCAAAACCTCTAGAGAATTTAGTACTGTCATAGCTATTCAGGTTGAATTTGAGCTACCTCATGTTATTTTTCATGCATAAATCTTTATTTAAACTCTTAAAGGGGAGAGAGAAAGAGACAGGGATGCCTATAGTCCAAATTTTTTAATACAGCAGCTTGAAATTTGAATGCCATTTCGTTTCGTTACATCACTGGCCTTATTATCATGGTGAACACAGGCCGCCATTCACAAAAGGAGGAAGACTGATAGATTCAAAGGCCTATTCGGAAATTCTAGAATCAAATAATGATATATCATTTATAAGCTGTGAGAAGCCAAGCACTGAAAAGATGTTTCCTACAGTCTGTAGATTTACTGATTCAGGCCAAACCTCTCAGCTTTCAACTCAATCAATCTATTTAGATTCCAAGGTCAATGACCTCAGTCGTTCAGATGATTTCTCATCAAGTTCACAGGAGAGTGGTAGAACATCTTGTTCAAGGTCATCCCAAAATTTGGTAAAGACATTATCTCTTTAAAAACAGCATTTCTTTGAAGAAGCCATTCTATACAGTGTGCAACCATAATTGTGATTTAAAATACCTAAAACATCTGACAAGTGTAATCTATTTACATTGTGATATTTTACAGTAAAGGTAACGGTCAAAGATATTAGTTTTACCACATGCAATATAAAATTAAAAAAAAATGACAGTTTATTCTCAATAATTTTGCTTCTAGAGAAAGTGACAGTTTTGTTCAATGATTTCTAAAACCAAAAGAAATAGTATCTGCTTTCAAGAACATAGGTGCAAGATAGAAAGAAAGAAAGACACACACACGCATAGATATTGTTATAAAAGCCTAATCTAAATGGCTCCTTTAGTTATTCCTTTTTAGGGAATATCCTAGTAGTTACGAAAAATGGAAGCATGTACCAAAATCTGACTTCACACAAGTCTTAAACCTCAATATCCAAACCAACCTGATATCACCATTATTTATTCTTTAAACAGCTTGAAAAAAATTGTCCCATCAACCATGTTGTTCTCTCAAGTGTTTATTTCCCAGAATAAGCACACTTTTTTTGCTTGATACCTATCCATGATACTATCCAAGATACCCATTAGATTTAGCACAAAGACATAATACAAGGGCTACTTGTGAGATAGCAGAAGATGAACCATTTTCAGTACATTCATTTCATCTAAATTAAAACATTAGATTATATTTCATACGCATTGCAAATATCAAATTTTCTCATTAAAAATGGTACTATACATACATCATCCAGATAACTTCCACTTATGAGTATTTAAAAAGTGCAGGATGATGAGGAAGCTAAGATGAGGAGACTGAAGCTGCAGCTGAAGCAAAAAATGGACATGTACAGTGCAGCATCCAGAGAGGCATTTAAAGCAAATCAAAAGGTATTGAAAAGATGCATCTAATTTGTGTCTTCTCAAAATTAAGAGATAGTTTCTAAAGTTACGTTTACCATAGGCAATGGAGCTGCACCATTGGAAACTTGCAGAAGAGCGGAAGTTAGATGAGGTAAGACTAGCAGAGGAAGCTGCACTGTCAATAGCAGAGAAAGAACGAGCTAGGTCCAAGGCAGCTGCAAAGAGGATTGCAGAGTTGGAAACACAAAAAAGAGCAAATGAAAAAATCAAAGCCCTCAAAGAAGCAGAGCAAGCTAGGTGGGTATTGGATAATCTATCCCAAAGTGATCTCAAATACAGGAGATACACAATTGAGGAGATTGAGAGGGCAACAAATTTCTTTTCTGAATCTCTTAAGATTGGGGAAGGAGGTTATGGCACTGTGTATAGGTGTTACCTTGATCATACACCAGTCGCAGTCAAGGTTCTACGTCCAGATGCTGCTCAAGGGAGATCACAATTTCTGCGAGAGGTGTGGAACCAAGAATATAGGCTACTTAACATACATGAATAAATCATAGTTAATGCACTTGATTGTATTAGACAACTAGGCACGCAAAAAGAAGATAGCATGCATATAAAAATGAAAAAGCAAGTTGATCCCAACATGGTTTTCCAATTTCAAGCAGCTTCTGTAAGAAAAATACAAAAGTTTCTGTTGAATGGTACACCTTTCAATTTCAAGGAGCCTTGCACATAAGCTTGACAGGATGGTTATAAACAAAAGTTATTATGCCAAATCCTATAAGAATCCTCTACAAGAGCTTGTAAAACAACTATTTGGTTAAAAATTTTCATTTTCTTAGGCACTTCCTCCCCAGCATGACATGCACATTACCAATAAATAATTGAGTTGCTTCTTACATCTTCCTCTTAAACTCTAATGCAGGTAGACATACTAGGCTGTATAAGACATCCCAATATGGTACTCCTTCTAGGATCCTGTCCTGAGTTTGGCATCCTAGTCTATGAATACATGGCTAATGGAAGTTTAGATGACTGTCTCTTCCGGAAAGGAAACACTCCAGCTCTCTCTTGGCAACTCAGGTTCCAAATTGCTGCAGAAATTGCCACAGGCCTGCTCTTCCTCCATCAGACCAAGCCAGAGCCAGTAGTGCACTGTGACCTCAAGCCAGGAAACATTTTGCTAGGCCACAACTATGTCAGTAAGATTAGTGATGTTGGATTGGCCAGGGTCATACCTGCTGTAGATGAAAATGTAACACAGTACCACATGACCTCAACAGTTGGAACCTTCTGCTATATTGATCCAGAATATCAACAAACAGGAATGCTTGATGTAAAGTCTGATATCTATTCCCTAGGAATCATGCTTCTGCAGTTGATAACAGCCAAGCCACCGATGGGTCTGGCTTACATTGTTGAACAGTCTATTGAGAAAGGTTCATTCACAGAGATGCTAGACCCAGCTGTGCTTGATTGGCCAGTTGAAGAAGCATTGTGCTTTGCAAAGCTCGCACTCCAATGTGCAGAACTCAGACGGAAAGACCGGCCAGATCTTTGCAAGGAAGTATTCCCAGAGCTCAGTAGACTGAGAGAACTAGCTGAAGAAAAGATGAACTATATCCTCTAACACAGCAGTTCTCATACCTCACCCTATCACAGCCACGCTTCAATACAACAGGTGATTTCAAAACATGTAAATTATCAGGAACATTTGCTCACTAAATATACTGATGATACCTCCATTCAATAAACTTTACTTGGAATTTGAATGTTAAATCTTCTCCTAAATCAAGAAATAACCACATAAAAGGCAAAAGAATAGTTTTTTTCACCTTGTGCTCAGCTCATGGCACAGGTCCACAGAAAAGGAAAGCAAGGTCAGTCAATGGAGCATAGTCTTTGACAACTATGGAAAGTATAACATAACTGAAATATTTGTTGCAAGGATTATTTTTTTATATATAAGTAATAAGATTTATTGGTATTAGAAAAAAATGACATTCAAGTACACAGGAAGTGTACAGTAGTGAACAAATCAAGTGCAAAAATTACATAAATCAAGTAAACCAAGAATTGAGGATAAAGATTGGTTTCACAAAGCTGACAATCAGTCCAATAAAGTTCTAAAGAAAAATAGCTTGAGTTCAAGCATGAATCTCTCATTATCTTCAAAGCAACTGCTTTTTCTTTCCCTCCAAAGACATCACATCAAACAATGGGGGACAACTATCCATATATGACCATTTTGATGATGACCAAACCAAACTTGCTAGCAAGCTAGGAGCTCGACAACATTCTTTGGCAAAACCCAACTTACTCCAAATAAACCCAAAACCATAAACCACAGATCCTTAGCAATCGGACAATGAAGGAAGAGATGATCAATAGATTCACCATTACACTCGCACATATAATGTAATAGAGTATGGTCAACATTGTTTGCACGATGTTACAAGCGATCCACTCCTGGAGAACTCATCAAGCACATCATCACTGATAGAAAGACAATCAAGTATAGATTGATCAACACTTTAAGCAGCATGAAGATCAAAACCTAAAGGTTGGTTTATTTTCTTTGGTTCACAGGTGTAACTGAGTAATGCTAGCAGGTCAATTCAAGTTCCTTGAGGAAACATTGCAACAGAAAATTCAATACGTTGAATTTTGTTGCTTTTCTATGTGAAGTTGTTCAACGGACCACATTGACTAGGCTTCCCCCCCCCTATAAATATAGTTTCATATAAATGTTAAATTGAAATGTTATTTGAGGTTCCTTTCTTGGAATTTGATTCCCATCTTGTTGGGGTTTAGAAAGTGAAATTGGCATGCCAGTATGAAAAAATTGTTTTTATGTAATATCATTGGCAAGAAGCGTGATAGAGTATGGTTTTTTATTTTAATTTTCACTCCAACAATATTCCACATTAGAAAACTCAAATCTTGTGCCTCTTATTGGTTTGAGGTTAAAAGACCAGATAATCAAACATGAAATGAATGCACCTATCCAAAGAAATCTGCATATATGGAAGTATAAACAATCGAGAAGTAGTATATATTCTTTCCTACTTGAGATATGCAAACCATTCTCCCCCACATATACTCAAATGAAAACGGTCAAGGCAATTGTCTGATAAACATAAGGAGTGAGATCCCTGTATATTATGGAACAAGAACCAGGACAATATACCAATAGCAGTATCTCCGTCAAACAGTTTAATTTTAATATCAACTGATAATGTTGATGGGGTTCTGCAAAAAAATGGACCTGTCTTTCCCATTGCTTTGCTGCCTAGCACTCCAGCAGACCCAAGCGACTGTCAAGCTTGAGGCCTAACTCAACTACCAACTGCAGTACTAATACAGGCAGCATGTGGAACACAAAGGCAAGAGCAGTCCAACCTTATCCAGATGCTGACGTCTCAGTTGTCAGAGACTCTTTCAAAGTAAATTTTCCCTAAGCAGACTTCAACTTCATACGCCAAACAAAGATTGTAACAGCAAATTGAAATCATGAACAAGGCTGGTTCCCCAAAAAAAAAAAACAATTTTTATTGTATCAAGTTTATTCACTTTCATTTCTGTAGTGTGATGTTTGCAGTTTAGAAATCAGGCAAATAATTTGACCACACAAACACAACTATAAACTCCTTTTTGTATAATTACTTAGTAGCAAGTTCCTCCAATATCAGTTTTGATTTTATGAGAAATTATATTTACATATATCTATAAAGTATAGTAAAAGTAATGATCTTTAACACTAAAATCATAAAAGCTAGAGGTTATGAAGTCCTATCAACATAAATACATAATTGCAAGTTTATGATATGTATTCCGGTCTGATTTCCTTCACAATCTATTTGGCTACTAAGAGTTAGGCCTTGTCAGTTTCTTTAAAACTTTCTACCCTCTCCCTGTGTGTGTGTTAAAATACTTAGTATTTTCAACAAAATATACATATATGGCTACTAAAAAATATAACTTTTGAAAGCTCTTCAAGCTGATGAAAAACATGAGCGCCGTGGCATCCAAAAGAGATATTTGTCTTGAAGCTAGCAAACAGAGCACAAATCCTTTGCAAGAAAGATGAGCACCAACAAGCTTGCACAATTGCATAATATGAACAAGATATGGTTGGAACATTGAACAATTAATCCATATACAAGAAATGCGTACAAGGACTATTTTACACCATTTACTAAGTAGCAGTTTTTGGCATGCCAGCTTCTTCACATTTTCTATTTCAACCTTCAACAGTATGGTGGCAATCACTATGATTGATCAGTAGAAATCAAGCTGACTTCCATTATATTATCAATTTAGGCCCTCAAGCATCAGAGACTTTGCTAATGATGACTGACGCGTACTGGGAAATTGTTGATTCTGGGGATTGTCGAAGCCGTCCAATAACTGGAAACAACTCCGATGAACAGAGAAACTGCTTGCACGGTGGGTGTGAACACATCTTTGCCAAAGAAAAAAGTGCTATTTTTAATGGTGACTCATTTACAGCATCTTTTCTACTTGGGTTCAGGGCTACTACAGAACAGTCAGCTACTAACTTCAGTAAAGCCTGCAAAACCAAACCCACTCACATTATAATTCATAATTTCAAATATGACAACTGTAGTAGCATTAAAATGGTGAATAACAGGAAAAAACTTTGGTATGTCATACAATTCCTGTTGCAAGCAAATAAAGTTCCAGAGTCAGTTTTTTAGCCTCAACAACGTTTTGAATTGTTTAACCAACCTTTTAATCATAGTACGAAATAAGCTATTCAAGGAGAGGTAGCTTTTCTTCCCAAATTGTTTCCTTCTCATGGGCTGAACCCTAGAAATCCATCTTATTAAAGGAGACAAAAGCCATGTGTTTATATGGCCAGTGTCTAAATTATTAATTTGTCATCCTTTATGTAACAGACATAAACAGTAAACTGGTAAGCAAAAAGGTATCAAGGACTGCAGCTCAATTAAATATAGCACATAAAAATTTACAAAT
Organism: Castanopsis chinensis; assembly: GCA_032878915.1. Lineage (NCBI taxonomy): Eukaryota > Viridiplantae > Streptophyta > Magnoliopsida > Fagales > Fagaceae > Castanopsis > Castanopsis chinensis. The sequence goes on along the minus strand of JAVQMG010000122.1, from coordinate 2,963,597 downwards.
TCAAGTTCTAGGGATTAAATTTTGTTAATTAAGGCCATTGACAATTCTCACACTTATTACAGAATATGCAACTAGCTACAGATCCCTCCTCAAAATGCATGCATAAACTAACATTAGAATGATAATACAGTGCATTCACAAACCTGCATGGCTCCTTTAGATACAATATCTTCACAAAGCTTGTTGGAGTTGCGAACAAGATTACTTAATGCACCTGCAGCATTGGCCTTAGTCTTGTCTTCCTCTGCTGAAAGCAGCAAGTTTGCAAGTTGAGGAATAGATCTCCGGAGCTCTTCATACAGTGTGTCATTATGGTAGGCTGCATTTCCAATCTGGATAAAAATAAAATAAAATAAAACGTAGCATTATATCTATCAGGATACACCTTCAATATTTATCTCATATAGACAAGATGAATGATAGGAAAATGTTATATTCTACTGCAACGGTGTTTGAAGTAAAGAAACTGTCATAAAAAAATGGGATTAGAACTTACAGCAAAGCATGCAAATTTTCGTGTGCGTTTGTCTGGATCATCACATCGATCAATGAGGAGGCCAATAATCCGATTCCTTGCCTAGATAAATATATTAAAAGTAGAAAAACCACACAATTAATCCACTGCCATATATTACATTCAAGTATGCCTATGAGTAAATGCATGGTCCAACAAAAACATTCTGGTACATAGCTTCAAAAATCCAGAAGAGGAATTAATTTGTAGAATGTCCACAAAATTTAAGAAAATATATATCACAAGGTTACTTACTAGTGAACTATAAAAGTAGGAATTGTGTCGACACATGTTGCCCAGAGCACTGCAAACCTTTGCACGTACATTGGGATCTTCATGGGTGAGAAAATCCTTCAAAAAGTCCAAAACAGAAGCCCGATTGATGTATTCATAGAATCCCTATACACCACAAAACCCATCACTTGCAGTTATTAAGTAATCATTGGCTATGAAGCGTTCAAGGTGTGGAAAGGTGAAAGCACTGAAAGTGAAAATACTACGGGTGGAAAAAAGGCTAAACGTGACAAAAACAATGCGTTTAATTTGGGTAAATATTGAGTACTCCCGAAGTACCATAAATGCGTACTCCCCCCCTCACATAATTGTGAGTGCCACTAATTAAATTCATAATGAAACCCATAATTCATGTGAGAGGGAGGAGTTTATTTTCCGTTTAATTTAACAAAATAACAAGAGTAAAGTAGAGAACCTATGCTAACTCTTGATATTTGCATAAGCTGCAAAAACCATTTGATAGAATTAAAATCTCACCTTATCCATGCGGGCTAGATCAGAAACTATCATCAAAATATCTAGCGTGACTTCTCTTGGACATGAACTATCAAGCAACCTTTTCATCATATTTGAATCTAACAAGCCTTTACTCACAAGTTGAACTGCTAGAGGTCGATGGCTTATCATTTTAGCGAGAAACGCAACAGGCCTTCCCAAATCTTTTAACTCCACATGCTCCAAACACCGAAGAATAAGAATAGGCACTCCCAACTGAAAACTCAAGAAGTGATTAAATGAGAAACACATAGCCCTCTCAGTATCAAGATGTTATTATAATTCATCATATTAAAGCATTGGTCAAACTTATACTATAATTGAAATACAAATTAGATATTTAGCACCCACATCAGATTTATTTTCTCCAAAAAGATATAAGAATTAGAATGAGAAACACATAGACCTCTCAGTTTTAGAAACGCATCCAATGAACAGAGTTTATAAACAGTCTACCAGACAACCTCAAAAGCACATGTCCAGAAATGGTTACCCCACCCCCGGAGGCCCCTGACCCCAAAAAGAACGGAAAGAAGACCTAACCTCCAAAAGGATTTTAATATACTTTGTCAAATCTTCCTCAATTACTTTTACCATATTCTCTTCCATGCATACTTTCCCACCTGGTGAACCCATGTTGAGAAGGAACCCACTGTTTACAGAAGCAGTGGCAGATGGCAAACCAGGACCGTTCTGTATAGCAACAAAAGGGAATGCTAAGATATCTACTACTGCATTTATTATATCTCTGACTCCATCCTTCCCTCCACCAGGCCCACCCCAGCAGTTTACAAGCTTGAGATGTACATCAGATATTAGGTCACAGATAAGCTTGATGTGTTCACTCCTAACCAAAATCTGACGAAAAGTTAAAGCTCCACCTGAAAGGCAGTGACATATTGATGAAACTGTCCACACAACCCCTATAGGGGATAGCCCAATTCGATCTTTTGAGATGTCAATCCCTTGAGAAGCATTTGAGTTGTTGTTGGCTAACAACTCAACAAGAAGCAGAGGGATACCACTTGCACACAACTGCTGAACAGCTAAAGGTCCTCCCCACTTGAGCCGAGCCTCTAACAAGCCAACACATCCATCTCTAAGGCCATGCCAATAAGAGAGAACACCATTCGGGTAACTGGAATCCACTTCAGTTTCATTACTAGTTGAATATTTGAGATAATCACAAAGTGTGGTAGTTCTTGGAATCAAAGGCAGAGCATTTTCAGAGACTGGAGACTCAATAGAAGATCCAGCTTCAAGGGATAGAATGGATGCAAGAGCCAGCATAGCTGACGCACTATGAGGTTGAAATGAGTTAATTCCATCATCAGAGGAAGAAAAATGGTGTGCAAGCACTGAAAGTCGAGATTGCTGCTTCTTTGGGGAGGTTGTAAGCATAAACAATGCAGAATTTCTTCCAGTGGACTTTAAACACTGTGCAACTGTTGCAAGGATTAGGCATGAATGAAGAACCAAAGTATAAGGATTGCTTAATTTACACCTCAAATTATTTGTTTCTCCAGTTTGTGGATCTTTATTTGAAGATGAAGTGCTGAGAGACAATATAGAGAAGATCTCAGAGACAAGAGTACCATCCCCTCCACCACTGACAATAGTAGTTACAGGTAAGGAACTGGGAAGTCCACAAAGAACACCTGGAACGAGTCCACTATGTACACAACACCTTGACAAGAGCTGAAACAACAACAGAAATTATATTAAATTTTACCTAAAAGGTGCCTACAATGATGCAAGCATGATACAAACAAAGGAATAATTATGCGCAGGTAGAAAATCTTTAATATTAACTACTGTCTTGGTTCTTTGAAATCATTATATAACTTGTTGTTTTCATTAGGGTCTTACATGTGCACGAAAAAATTTCAAAAACTTAGGATGAGAGACAAACACCTGAATGCCAGCAGACATTGCAGTCTCAAGTCGTTGATGAAGGCAATAGTAAATGGCAACCTGCACCGCTTTTGACCTAACAAATGTTCTTGTCACCACATCAACAATTTTTGCTGATTCAGTGCCAATCAATGAGCCTCGTTCATGGTCCCTAATGTCAAGCCGAACTAATGAATGACTCCGCAAAGCATTTAATGGATATAAAAGGGGACTTTCCCTCAGGAAAAGGGTTTCCAATGCATCTATGAGTGACCAAGTAGCCCTACATGCTTCACATGCAGCACGCAACATATTTGAAGAACCCGAAATGAGACTCGAGCCTGAATTTACTAAGCAGTGACACAAAAGATCCACTAAGCCAGTCGTTTTAGCATGATCCAAGATTTTTTTAAGTGTTTCATTAAGAGCAGAACCCGCTTCAGGAACTGAAGTCAAATGAGTTGCCTTAAGACCCTGAGCAACTCTGGATAACATGATGGTAATGCAAGCACTGGACTCGTACAAAACCCTTCCACATGCCTCTTCATTGCAACCAACAACCTATATAGTCAACACGATGAGAAAGCAAGAAATAAGTGCATACTTGTTGCCAAATAACGTTTTTTGTACCATAGAAGGAATTAGACCTGTGAAAAAATCTCAGATAATGCAACCCAGTGCCTGAAATATGAACTTGCAATGCCACTTCCACAATTATCAAGCAGCATTTTGATCACTGAAAAACTCTACAAAAGTATGAGATCACAGTTGCATCAGCCAGCAGCAATCACAAAATAGAGAAAACCACACTATAGATAAAGAATGTTAAAATTGAGGACTTATTCAGCTCTCAACATTTAAAATCTGTTGGAGGGATTATTCTCATATTTGACAAATATAATGATAAAAATCAGCAGCAATTTCATGTCTTTGAAGTTGATGAAAGAAAACAACAAATATACAAAACTTCATTAAAAAAAAAATACATGTGAGGGGAAAGGGACTAGTCTAATAAACTTTCACTTGAACTGCCAAGACTCGGATTTTTTTTTTTTTGTTGTGGTAACGCTCTTCTAGAATTACGTTTAACATCCCTTTATGACTTTCCCAATCGACGACTCGGGACAGTAGCTGGGATCCGGGACATTACTCTGTAATTTTTTTTTGTAAGTATTCTCCCTGAATTTTTCAGAAGGTTCACTATTAAATTGTAAAATTTGTTTTTGCTTATGCATATAGGATTATATATTATAGATAAATTTCACCAATAGATGGGCCTAAGTATTTGGTTGTATAATTCAAGCCTAAACCAAGATCAGACTTACATTATCAGCAGCCAATTACTACCTCCGCCCCATTTGTTGGCCCTACTTAGAATCCAACTTTTTTAAGGGAATATCATTTAATGTGTTGCACTTTAAATAAAAGATACAAGTTTCTAGAACTACACTCATTAGTTTAAGGGTAAGTTTGTTACACACACTCTGTCATACACACACAGTTACACACTTTTTTTAAATTGAAATCATGTCTTCAACTCTATATTTTTAGTTCAAAAATAAGGTGTGTAACTGTGTGTGTAACAGAGTGTGTGTAACAAATTTTATCCTTAATTTAAACTCTACTGAAAGAGGAGTACTAACTTCTAAATAAAGTAAAGGGTAGGTTAGGAAATTTATTTATTGACTTTTCAAAGAGGACTATATTCTAGGACATCCCAAAATGAAATAGAGGACTAACAATTGGGCTGGAGAGAGTATCTCCATAGAACACAAGTCTCCAACATTATGGCCACATTGTATGACAAATGAGGGTATTAAGAATCAAAAGTCAGAAATTTCTAAATGAAATCTAGCAGAGATATACCTTTGCTATTAAGTCATAAAATTCAGAAGATTTCAAGCTAACAACAGTAGCAGTGAAAACAAGAAGTTCACGTATTATTTCATCAAGTAGTCCACTAGAATTGATGGCACCAGCTGCAACTAGGTTCAAAAGAATTCTGAGCGACTGACTTGAACTAATAACATCTTGATCCCTGCAGTGTTTGATAAGCCATCAAGTCTTGCAAATAAATTACTAAGAGGTATCTAGTGCATGAATACAAAAGACTACAACCAATTAACATACCACATTAAGATATTCCCAAAGTAATGCAGTGAGGTGAAATATAAATGTTTTTATAATCATTATCATAATAAATAAATGTTTATATAATGAAGTAGCATTATAGGAGATGAGATAAATTCAATATGTGCAGAATTTTCATATAATTAGTCTTTGGTACAAGTAAAAATATTATGATACTGAATCTTGAAACAAACCAAAAACCTAGTCAGAACTAGATACTTATCTAAAAATTCCCATATCATCCTGCCTCTCGCTTTCCAAGCAACTAAGCAAGAACACCTTTTGCAACTGAATGTAGCAATACTAATCCAACTGCCAGTAAATGCACCAATCCTCCAGTGTGCTGTCTTGTATTAAGTTTATCCAACTCTCACTACTCAGATAAGCATGCTCTGCAATCTTGTTATTTCATTTCTGAATCTTTGGAAGTATATTACAATAAAAGGGCACTTCAATACTTCACACAATGTAATCTAAAGTATTCACTATGGGTTTTGCGTTACAATCATAGGAAAGAGCCCTCAGTTACTAGCATGTGAATAATTGTTCACTGCTTAATAAATAGATTGTGCTCTATTTCCACACCATGACATGAGACCGTTAGAGTGAAGAGTTATGCAGTCATCAAAACTGGCAGGGGATAAGGTATGTCAAATACATAAACTTTTTATAAGTACTAAATTTAAAAAATGCAAAAAGGGGCAACCCTAGTACATGGGAGATTACAAGAGAAAGTACTTAAAAAGAACCTACTATATGCATCTAAAACAAGCTCATATCAATTTATATACCAAAACGAAATGTGTTACCTTAGGACACAATCCATAACAAGTAGGGATAAAATATTTAATGTCTAAGGAAGCATCATATCTTTGAAGCAAGAGAAAAGAAATGTCTCACAGCTTGAACATAAGTTGACAATGGACTAAGCAACAAATTTTGTCAAACTTAATGTTTGATACAAAATAAAATCATACATTAATATGCAAAACAAAACATACACTAGGGATGCATGTATCCAATTTTACCTGCAAGAATTTTGAGATCCAGTAGACCATCTTTTTAACTGTAGCAAAACATGTGCTAATGCTTCGTTATCTTGACCAATTATTTGTGCACCCTTGACTGTGCGGGAAGTGTTTTCCAGTCTGTCCAATGTCTGACAACCTAGAGAAAATTGATAATAGAACAAGTTAACCAAATCATACAACTGTTATAAGATATGAACAGTTATCAAGAATTCTTCTCTTCAAATAAATAAAGCAAAATACAATCAAGGTGGTGTTTGGATTGCGTCCATGTTTGGACGTTTTGCGTTTCAGGCCTTTTTTTTTTGGGACCAGCGCCTGGTATACTGTTCATGGGACATGAACAGTACATCAAGGCATATGAACAGTGTTTTTAGTGTGAACAATAATCAAAATTTTTTTTTTTCTGTTTTCAGTTTTCAGCAAAATAAGCGATATCCAAACACCCCAAAGCTAGAAAAGAAAATGGGCTTCAATCAACTACTTTATTTTCACTCATCACAACATACATAAATGCAAACATGAGTGCGCCTATGTGCATATATTTTTCCTAATAATTTTATGGTTACAACAACAAGGGAGGGTGGGATTAGAACCATGGTTCTTCTTATAAAAGAGAGAAGGCAATGCCTCTTAAACTACAAACATCTTGGCCTATGTCTATGTGGGTATATTGAATAAAACTTAAAAATCAATTATGCCAGAATCATGTAAGAAAGGAAAATAGTTATATGGATATTTTTTTTACTTAGTGTGCAATTGATAGAGCAAGGTGGAATAAAACATAAAAATAGACTTCGTTGATAATAGTTTAATTTTAAACATTAAAATCCAATATGCATAGTTTATGTAAATGTCATTATACTGGGGCAAGAAGGCAGCTTACAGATTGGAACAACTGGTGACAGTCAATTCAATTAATCAATTAACAGCCATAGAATCCTCCTTCAGAAGTTTTCTCTTTCCATAAATACAAAACTCGATAGGACCCAAAGATGTTGTAAACAAGAGATTTGAGAACGTGATATAGATTGTACCTCCAAGACTACAAGACCATTTAACTCTTTTATTATGTCATTTTGAATTTCCAAAAGCTATCTTATTACTCATTGGCCATTTCTGAGATACTGAAATTTCAAGCCACTAACAACCTTGTAAAATACCTTGGTTTCTCTCTCAAACATGCAAGAACCTAGCAATCAACAGTTCCAATTTATAGTAGACAAAGTTCAAAGCAAACTAATGGGATGGAAGGCTAAATTACTTCCCTTTGCAGGTTATACTACTTTAGTGCAATTTGTCACCTTGACTATATCTGATTATTGCAGGGTGAAGCCCTACCCATAAGAGTTCGTAACAACATAGACAATATTAACTGAAACTTTCTTTGGGGCTCCTCAGAAGAACATCGCAGATTGCACCTAGTTGGTTGGAAAAAGTTGGTGACCTCCAAGGAGGCTAGGACTACAAGTGGCAAGACCAAATAACTTAACCTTATTGGCAAACTCAACTGGAAGTTGGTGAATGAAAAGGATGCTCTGGTTGAATATCACTTCTGTATGTCCTATTCATGGTATGTGCAAAAATTCCATCCTACATGTGCTCAAGGAGTGCAAGTTTGCAATGATGTTCTATAATAGTTTGGTTATACCAAATGAGGCCATCTGTTTTTGAGCTTAAGCTTGATGCCTGGTAAAAAAAATGGAATAGTTGTTCTAAAGAGGAATTTCATCTGTTACATCTGCCTTGGAAAGTATATTTTCCATCTGTAATTTCGTCTCCTTGGCTGCATAGAAAATGAGTTGCATTCCAGCACTAGAAAGCTAATCCTTCCCTCCATAAAAATTGCATTCATAGAGCGTTTAAGTTACACACAATTATGGGATAAGGCTTTGCAACTAAGATTGCTACCACTGGCAATGTTAAATGGGAAAAACCAGCAGAATGTTGGATTAAAGTTAATATAGATGGGGCAGATAGGGGGTGGTATTATCCACTACTATCAAGGAATCTGCCAATATTGGTTAGTAGCTTCTCTAGGGCAATAGGACAAACCACAGCGCTACCACTAAGCGGCTTTGAGAGATGGCAAGTTGATTAATGATTACAAGACAACTAACAGGTTCCTTGGTGGGATTTTTTCCATGTTAGTTGATCAAAGTCATCAGAGATGTCAATAGAATGATGTCAACAGAATGAAAGCTTATGCGTTACTACTAAGCATATAATAGTTTTTTTTATGAGTATAAAGAATATAATAGTTGGCTACTAAAGACATTATAAGAATATGATATAAACAAACAACTAAAGAAATTAACCAAGAAGCTAAATTTACCAGTTATTTATTAAAATTTCAATTAGAACATCATATCCATAAAAGTGGCCTCAGCTTAAAAATAATTTAAAGCGATCAATCAGCTAGCAAATTATAGCACACAGGCTATGGAGAAAATTGCTAGCACAAAAAATTGCAAAAAAATCATTACAGGCATCAAACAGAATTTCTGTCCTAGAATCATCATACAACAACTGAACACAAATAATTTGGTTTACCTGATTGTTTAGCATCATTAGGACTTGCAAACCGTGATAACTCCTCACGTGGTGAAGGATTGCATGTTGCTGAGTTTGGACTATTTAAGTGAGCATCACTCTTAAGGCTTGGACCATTTTTGCTCTCAAAAGTAGCTGGCAAGTTGCTTTTACCTATAATACAGTAATAATTAATTCTAAAATATACAAAAAAGGACATTTAAATACCTTAAATACTGAGGCAGCCTGGCTCCAAGATGGTAAAACATTAAACTCGGTTATATTTGAACAGTGTTACCTTCACCTCTCCATGCTGCATCACATCCTCTAGCTGCAGCAGTTGCAGCACGCATTTCCTGGAAATGGATTGCTAGATACTAAAAACTTCTGTAAATTTATAGATAAGAACTCAAGATAAAAATTCTAAAAAATGTTTCATTGTATCACATAAAAGGAACCAAAATAGTCTTTGCCAGATTATAATAAGACTGGCTTTATACTACTATTTTAGATTCTAAAATTTAAAGGAAATGTTAATGTGATGTATCATTACCCTAGCATCCACTTCATCTGAAGTTTCTTGAACAAAGGGGTGCTCAAGAAGGGTGGGCCAAGTTAGTCGGTTTTGTGGTACCTGTTTTTCATGAATTGAAAAATCATCTTAGAACTTTGACATCAATGGGAGTTAAAAACTATTAATCAAGAGTTCATTCACTTGAACCATAAAACAACCTTATTAAGCAAACCCCTCAAAAAGCTTTTGAAATTTTGACTCATATTGTCTGGATATTTAACTGGATCCTGGAATACGGCACTGAACATTAGCTTGTACCTTTATACAGCATTACAAATCTAAACTAACAACAAACTCACTTGATGTTTGAGCAAATGTACCTTAACAATATGCCGGATGAGCGCATACACAGAATTTGTATAAAATGGGGGCTGTCCAACAAATAATTCGTACCTGTAGTGTCCATGACAAAATAGTTTCAATTCAAGAAGAACATGAAGGAAAAAGGAAGAGATCTATAATTACTGAAGCAGGTAATTGTTAAATTTGAGATTGATCAATGTTATACTTATTTTTTATTTTTTTGGAAAGGCAACATGCACTTTTTTAGAGCAATATAAATTTTCTATATTCAAATAAGTCAATAATAGGGATTTTCACATAAGATCTATAATCAAGATGAAATTCCAAATGAATCAGAGATAATAATAATAATAATAATAATAATAATTACTGCCAAAGAATGAAATTTAAGGATGTCTATAAAAGGAAGACTTCAAAGTATGCTAGAGTAAAAGTAAACAATGGGCTTGGGGATCACAAAACTACTCTACTGTGGACTTTGCAACGACATCAATGCCTAAGCAAAAAACTATCAACAGCTGTCCTTCTACAGCATTGGAACAATCCACCATGCAACTTAAAATAGATTATTCCCAATTCAGCACTTAAATTTATAATGACCATTCTTTCTTTTCTTTTCTTTTTTTTGATAGGTAATAAGAATAATATTAATCAAGATGAAAAACGAAGAAAGCAAATACAAGGTGTTCATGATGATGAACACAAGAAAAAGCAACAAACAACAAGAAGGAAAAAAACTTAAGGTGCAATTCTAAGAGAAGAAAGAAACTCAATGATAGAAGAACAATTCGAGGAGCCCCAACAATTAGACCAATCGAAAAGAGTCTTTTGGCATAGAGCTTGTAACTGAACCAGTGAATGAGGATCCTAAAGAATGGGCAAATTAGACAATGTAAAGCTTCTGATTGCAATTCTTCAATTTCTTAGCCAAAATATTCTGTTTTGAATAAAAATTTTCCTATCATTAAATAGAGTAAAGAGGCTCTCTTTGGCAGGCAAGAGAAGAAAGTGGTGTCATTAGTCTCTGTTTGCAGTCTACGCATTAAGGTCTACAATTATGTATCCACAACCAAAGCCTATGCCTGGACAGATAGTAATAAATTTAATGAAAAGAAACGTTGAGCATCTTATGAAGATTGAACAATCCAGAATTTAACATGTTACATATTTATTAGTTATTGGACTAAAATTTATATTTTAAAGAAAAACTTGTAAAAGAAAACAAAAGGTAAAAGATAGGGTGTCATGCAAAATCCCCTAAATAATACATCAACATAAAGTTTAAATTTGAAAATATGATGAAAGCTGACAAGGGACACATTTGGTCACCTTGTTCCATGTTATAGGTGTTTACTTGAGTCCTACTTATCAAAAAAAAAAAGGTGTTTACTTGAGCCCAAAGCCCGTGTGTGATTGAATGTGTCTCCTTTTGGTCAATGCAACACAAAATAAGGGTGCTTCATACCCCTTTTCCAGCCCAAGTGCAACTGGATGAGAGTCAAAACTCAAAATAAACTAAAATAAAGAATAGAATGCAAGCAATCAATCAAATTAGAAAATTTCTTAAACCAAGTTACAGTTCAAATGAAAAAGATTCAAAAGCACTACCAACATGGCATCCAATCCAACTAATTTAGCAATAAACAATTCCAAAGTACAATCAATGAGATTTAACATACAGAATAACTCCGAGGGACCATAAATCAGCTGTGTGGTTGTAAGGCTGTTCCCGTACCAGTTCCGGAGCCATATACAGCGGAGTGCCTGAATAATATAGATAGAAGTTGTATTAGAACACCTTAATTCCTCAAGGATATCATAGCATCTCAATAAAAGTTCACAAAATAGAAAGGTAACCAGAAATTTAATGCAAAGATTGGACAAACCTTTGATGGATCTCAAAACAACAGTATTCGTGGACATTGCACGTGCAAACCCAAAATCACAAAGCTGTGATAAATGAAAAATTTATAAGTCATGAACAACCACAAGAAATTACAAGAATTAAACATTTAATACAAAGCAGGACACGATATCAAACCATCAGACCAAATCTTTGGTGAAAGAATCAATATGTAATAACAGTCTCAAGAGAGTAAAGAGATAAAACCAATGAAAATAATAGCCTACAAATAGAGATAGCAATATCCCACCCCATGGATGAAAGAACCAACAAATTAGTACATAGGTAATCAAATCCAAGATATTTTTCATATATTGGAAAGTTACACATGCAGCCTCTAAGTTTTGACAATACCTAGATATTAGTATAATACAATTCAGTATCAGGCAAAAGCTACAGGGGAAAAAAAAAAAAAAGCAATGTAATTGGAGTATTGGACCAGAAAAAAAAATACGTACAATCAATTAGTTAAATTTTGATTTAGTGGAGCCAATCCAAACAAAGTACACAGAGACCTGATGGAACCTAGTAAGGTTCTCTAAATTCAAAAAATAGACAATATTTGAAAATTTTAAACAGATTATAAACCTTCTAAACATTGTTTTTCAATAATGAACCTTCTACGCATTCAGTTAACAGATTTAATAAATAGATGCTCTTAAACATGTAGTGATGTTATCTGACTGCTCAACCTTAACCACAGACCCAGCACCAATGAGAATGTTTTGTGGCTTCATATCACGATGGATGATACGGTTTGAGTGCAAGTAGTGCAACGCTCTCACCTGTAAATTCCACAAGATAAAGTTTCAATTGAAATAAGAAATACCCAAGTTGAACATAATAGTAAACCAAAAGACTGGAAAAGAAAACAATCAATTAAGTTAGATGCAATAATCATGGGATCAAATTACCAACTGCTTTGCAATTGCTTGAACTTGTTCTTCTGGAAGGCACTTATCATCCTCAAGAATCTCAAACAGTTCACCCTGCATGAAAATCCAACGGCAACTCATAAATCTCAACATGCTCCACAATGTGTCTATATATAATTCCAGGATCATTTAATAGTTACATTAATATAAAGAATGAATTTTTGTTTTTGAGAGATCAAGAAGGATATGGTTACTTGTGCAAATTCTGTGACAACACAAAACTCTTGTTCACTTTCAAAGGAGTCAAGCATTTCGATGATATTTTCATGCTTTAACTTTCTTAGAATCTGCAAAAACAAGGAGATTATACATATAATCAGCTGAAAAACAATGAAATTAAAGAATGTGGTTGTTTGATGAATGTTGGACACTCCACGTTGTTAATTATGAGAAAGCTAGTGTTCTCTCCCACGTCCCCTTTCCTCCTACACACACTCCTCTCTCTCTCTCTCTCTCTCTCTCTCTCTCTCTCTCTCTCTCTCTCTCTCTCTCTCCAACTCTTGCTTTGTTTTGAGAGAGAGAGTAGAATTTGAAAAATAAAACAACCTTACTGTCGAACAACTTGGGCTACATATCTTATTGGTTTCTCTACTGTTAATCAAAAATTCACTAGTGAGATGGATTAGATGATATCATCACGTGACCAAGATCACATGTTTTTCATTATAAAGGCATATAATCTATTTAAATATAATATATATATATAGTTTCTAATTTCATTTAAAATCCCAAAACAAGGAGTTAAATCCTTAACCTTCTTCAAACAACCAGCAAAACGATAAGCAGGGAAAAAAAATCAAATGGCAAAGTTAGGAAGCAAGTTAGATAAAGGAAGCAAAGCCGTCACAAAAAGGCCAAAACAACAAAGTCCAAAATCCAGACCAAAACAAGATTCACAACAAGCTAGACCAACCCAATTCCCAGCATAAATAACTAAATGTTCAAAATGATAAGCCCTTTACCACACAAACAATTTATGAACAAATGAGTCCAATTTACCTCAATTTCTTGTCTCAGATTCTGAATATCCTTCTCACTTTTCCCATGCTTCATTATGAATTTCATTGCCACAGTCTAATACCAACAACAAAACCTCGTTAAAGCTAAACAAAGAAAGATTGCTTTCAAATTTCAACACACACACACACACACACCCACACAAAAAAAACAATACCTGTCCTGTAAATTTCCGCCTCCCCTTGTATACCTTACCAAACGAACCTTCCCCAACAAGCTCAATCACGTGATAGTTTTCGATACCCATCTTTCAAAATCAACAAGTAGCTTTAAAATTAGTCACCCAACTGATTATTCAGTGCGAAGAAGAAGAAGAAGATCGTGTAGATTACCTTAATAAGACTATTGAATCAAACAAAGGTGCCGATTTGGGTGCGTCTACTCCTACTACTAGTAGCTAGATTGATTCAGTTCCCCTTTGATTCGAAATGGAGCTTGAGCAAAAAACAGTGAATCAATATTATTTCCGAACTCTATTGAATCAATTGACCAAACATCTTGTGTACAATCGAAACTTTTCATGGTGTTATAGTTTTAGTAACAGTGCTTCGTATGCTAGAATATCCGAACACAAACACATTCAATTTTTTTCTAATCCACAGGAAAAATAAAATGAAGCGAAGATGGAGTACCTGTGAAATTGTCGGTGGTAAATGTTCGGCGCCGACAAAGCAAAGGCCAATACTTCTAAATCTGGCCGGAGAAAGAGAATGAGAGAATTTGAAAGTAGAGAGAGAGAGAGAGAGAGAGAGAGAGAGATTTGAAAAATGTGTTTTGGTTTTGGAGAGAGAGAGAGAGGTGGGCCCTAAGGTTTATTTCCCGCCCGTTAAAATTCAAGTGAAGTTATACCCTACAAATATAAAAATAAAGATCGGGTGGATCAGGCCTCAGCGACCGTTTGTTTGTTTTTCTAGAAACCGATGATTGACGAATAACGATGTGTGATTTTTTTTTTTTTTTTTTAATAGTAGCTGAGAAATTTGAATATTTGAATATTTGGTTGGAAATATTTAAGGGTTGTAATAAGGGGAAGATGCGGGTTAAGAACTTTATGTCAATAAAGTCAATTTTTATCAGATTTTTTATTAATTTTATAAGGTGTAGAGTTAATAAAGCTAACTTTTTGTATTTCATTAATACTATTTTTAGTTATTTTATCAATTTATACTTATTTTTTGTTAGGTAAAACTTACAATAAATCATCTTTAACGAGAACACTTTAAAGTGTCAGTTGATGAAAAGTTAAGCAAAACTTTTGACTATCGTCAATTTACATTTTTTTTACATTTTAATGATCCCATAATTTATTAATCAAAATTTTTAATGGGTTAAAATACTAAAATCTATGTACAGTTCTTTTGATTCTAAAAACAAAAATGTACAGTTCTTTTTGTGCATTATATTAGGCTACCAAATTATATTCAAAATTTCAAATACATATTTGGATCATGTTCTTTTTTTTTTTTAAAAGTGCATAATATTAGGCTCCCAAAAAAAATTATTTTATTATAAATTTTCATTTCAAACAATACATTTATTGCAATAAATTTAAATTATCTTCTAAAAAGATTCAAATGTATTTATTGGGCCTTTGTGAGTTGGGTTATTCTTGGGTCCAAATAAAAAAAAAATTAACAGATCCGTTTGGATAGAATTTATTACTGAAAACTAAAA
This sequence comes from Castanopsis chinensis, assembly GCA_032878915.1. NCBI lineage: Eukaryota > Viridiplantae > Streptophyta > Magnoliopsida > Fagales > Fagaceae > Castanopsis > Castanopsis chinensis. The sequence continues at coordinate 2,948,305 of JAVQMG010000122.1, read as the reverse complement.
CACTGTAGTAAAATAATTTTTAAATATGTGAATAGTACCATGAAACCCATTTTTAATGAAAAAATGGCTAAAAAGTGATATTTGTAAATCTCGTGAACAATGCACAGGTACACTGTTCACGGAAAGAAAGTCAACAACTACAGCTACTATTCATAAACAGTAGCCGTAACAGTCACGTTTATCGTGCCAAAAAAAGAAACATAAAACTTAGCAAACATGGACGCAAATCGTGTATCCAAACACCACCAAAGTCTTCAAGAAGCTACTGTAATCAAAATTTCGTGGCATTGTGGCCCAAAAAAAACTTGAATACCTTGTAATTGAGAATCTTCCCCTTCAAATCAAATTTATGTAAATTTTGACTTTAACTGGGGTAGCCCATCAATGAAGAAATAAGAGAAATAGCGTGAGCCATGAATCTTGAGCCTTTGAGAAGATATTATGTGCTTTATGTTGATTTCATGGGCTTCTATTCCACGAGGCAAGATAAGTGTGGGCCATGAGCCCATCACATGATGTTGGCAATAATGTGGACAATGAACCCAATTTTTGGGGTTGTAAGAAAAGATGTACTATTTGAACTCATTCCATGAATTCAAGAAAAATATGGGTTATAAGCCCAACTCATTTGGCGTGAGGAATTTTAGACAAAAACTCAATCCTTGTGATTGGATAAAATGTGTATCTTTTTGGGTTTTTATAATGAATTTAGTCTAAAATCTATTATTTTTTAATTATAAAATATGATGAGGTGGTATGGTTAGCCAATAAAATTAGCTCATTGTGGCTTTAGAGAAAATACATGCTTCAATAAGATTTACCATGTAATCATCCTTTATCTTAAAAAACTTTGAGATGGCTGAAAATGGAAATTGAAACTCTCTTAGCTTAAAGCACAGAGATTACCTCGTTCCAATTTAGTTTATAGTTTCTGGAAAATGCTTTAGCATATAGTTTTTGGAAAATGTATTAGCATCAATTTTTGTATATTTTAATCTCAAGATGATGACAGTTTTTATTTGGCTACAAATGATATATTTGTGCATGATTAACCCTTCAAGACCCTGTTTCTCTTACTTTTTTTATTGAAATTTAATTGGCTCTTAATGCAAAAGTTATGATATTTTATGGTGATCTACAACAAATAGTCTTCGTTCATCATGGTCGTCCAAGATCAATGACGTTCAAGATAGCCTTCAAAAAGGAGAAATGAGAAATGTGCACCACAAACATAAAATAAGGACGTTCAAGCATGTCACCAGTCATCCAAGAGATTCTGGCCGTCCACACCATGAGAAGGTATGGATGATTGTTGATGCTCATTTTGGGAAGCCTAGTAGGAAGAAGAAGCCCAACAATGTGGGCAAAAGAAAGTTAGTAATTGAATAGAATAACCATTAAGCCCAAGCGGCAAGAATAATGGATCATAGGTATATAAAGCAAACAAATGGACTTTGAGGAAGCAAACTAGCCTAAAAAGGCTTGGAAAGAGAGAAGTAGCAAACCCATGGGCAGTATGTGATGTAGAAAAGTGAGAATGGGTCACAGCAACCACAACGGGTTCGAAGTAATGCAAGTAAAGAAAGTAAGGAATAATGAAGAATCCATAAGCCCCAAGGATGAAGGATGGAATAATTGGGTCAGGGAAGCCCAAGGAATTAGTAAAAGCTTATGAGAAATGCAGAATTAGAAAGGGTCAAGGATGTCTAAGGAAAGTATACGGGTCAAGGATGCCCAAAAGGAAATGAATGGGACACAAGAACCCGCAAGTAATGTAGTAGAAAGCCCAATGGTCATATTGGGTCAACAAAAATGAAATAAGCAGCAAGCCCAAAAAGACCTAGCAGATTTGGGTCAAATAACATCACAATAGGAATAACAGAGTAATGAGGCAGGAAATGATAGCAAGACCGCAGGAAAAAGCAAAAGAGTGGCCTAAGGGAAGGAAATCCCGCAATCACATAAAGCCCAGCCTCTAAGGGAGCAAGCCATAAAGAATGGGAAATCAAGAACCAACTCACGCCATAAGAAGTTAAGAATGAACGACAGAATGTGCAGACGGGCCTCCAGACCATGGCGAACGCGTGAGCAACAAGTAGGTTTTGGACGAACATAAAAGCGAGGCATGCACAAGGCCCAGATACCACCAACTTGTACCCAGCTAATACAGGAAGTGGTAGGTCATGGGTCAGAGGTAAGAGGGCATGGTCTGGCAGTGGGGAGAGGGGAAAACCTATATTGTGGTTCCTGCTTAGGCTCTTTTGGGGGAAGTGTCCTGCTGGGATGGCATACCATTCAAAATAAGTAAGGATGAGTTGGAACCACTAGGTGCATGCCATGAGGGATGGAGAGAGAGAGCACCCACACCGTGGCAGGTAAGAATGTCAACGCAAGCAAGGAAATAAACAAAATAGTTCTTTTAGTCTGGTGATGTGGAGTGGCGCGGCCAACATAGGTAAGTGGTGCTAGCTAAGCAACTGACTAATCAATAATGGTCAGCAACGACACCCACACCAGAAAAAGGTGGTTAAAGGCTAAAATAATAAAAGCCATCCATAGTAGCCATTATATAAGGAACTCTTGCCATGCATAGTAAAAGGGAGGAGGAACACGAACACGAACACGGTAATAGTAATCTCTAAAAAGAGAATCACAACAACTAGGCAAGCACTGAGAAAAAAAAAATAGAAAGAAAAAAGAAGAAGAAAGAATTAGAGAGAACAAAAGAAAACAAAATGGAGAGAATAGAATGACAGGCATCCACTAGATAGGTTGATTCCCTCTCTCCCTCTAAAACTTATGCTCTCTGCTAAAGGCAAAAGATCCTTCCGGGCACAAGTTATTTAGGCTCGTTCCTTCAAAGTAGTTTATTTATTGAGATTATTCGCATTGAAGAAATGGTTCCCTTCTTAATTGAGGCCCTGTAACACAACTTGCGTAAGCTGACATTTCTCTCTTTGATTCAATGAGCTTATTACAATTTTTTCCCATTTAGTTATGCTATTTTGTGTATGGGAGTCTTTTGTAACCCCCTTTATTTATTATGTCTAAATAGTGAACATTTTTCTTTTATTATCTTTATTATATCTGTTTACCATAATTCCTCATAGCAGCTCTGTCTGTCATGGGTATATGATCAAAAATCTTGACAAACGGAGCATAGTTTGTGCACAAGCTAGACCAAGGTGAGTTGCAATTAGACCGGTCCCAACTTCCTAATCCAGAACACTTTGGGCCTGGTGCGGCAGGAGGCAGCCTAGTCCAACATTACAAAAAAGGCCCACCACAACGATCAATAAACACTTAGTAAATTTTTGAATATTTTCTACTAATAATAAATGATTAAAACATGATCACTCTCAAAACAATGGGGTGAATTCCCGAAATTCGTTCCACTCTCTCCACTAAGGGTCCATTTGGGATCCACTTATTTTGTTAAAATTGAAAACTTTTTGTTAAAAGTATTATAAATCAAGGTAAAAGTTAGCTGAAATAATACAGTGAGACCCATGAATGGTACCAAAAGGTATTGTGAGACCCATGAATAGTACAAAAAATAAGCTGAATAATAAAATAAGGTAGTAAAAATAATCTTTACCAAACGGATACTAAGTCCGCACATCTCCCATGATGTTAGTGGCACCCAATAAATAAATCCACTTTGAACTCTCTATATAAAAGGGACCCATCCCACAAGCCTAAAGTAAGTTTTTACTATTCATCAACTCACTATACTTGAGCTCTATATATGACTTAACCGTTGGAGATTCCTTGATCGATTCACCCCAAGTAGTCACCTTCGATAATCTCTTTCTTTCTTTTTAGGTCATTAAACTACAATTGAAACCCGAAGCATTTAACCTACTAATTTTTCAAGCACCATCAATATTGCAGTTCATATACTGAGAATAAGTCATGGACCATGATTTGTAGATACATTGGAAGTGGGGAAGGATACCTTAATCTCGCACATTTTTGTAAAAAATACAAAGAATTGTTATTTGATTTAAAGGTCATTGGCATTTTGGCACAATGTAAAAAAAGTTGTGTTCAATCAATTGAAATATTGATATTCTTACTTAACCCTCTTTAGCCCTCCCAAAGTACAACTTGGTATTCTTATAACAAATTTATTGGATAAAATTTAGATACAATACTTTAAGAACAAAATGTTAGATTATCGAATGTAAATTGTATCTAGTCTCATATTGCGTCAATAGTGATTAAGTACTTTCAGTCTCGAAAAGAGTTACAAGGCACGAGTCAATATCTCTCAAGATTTTCAGCTTTAATTCATAAAAATCAACGGTCCAATTATTACTCGCAATGCAAATTTCGGATCAATCCCTTGATTTATGTGTCTATAGTAGAATCAACGCGATTTTATTTATTTGTAGTATTTAGGGTCTATTTGGATACAACTGAAAACTAAAAATACTGTAGCAAAATAATTTTTTAAATGTATGGATAGTGTCGTAAATAGTTATTAAAAAATGAAGTTTGTAGGTCTCGTGAATTGTGCACATGACCCATTGATGTGCACTGTGTACTAAAGAAAAGTCAACAACTGCGGCTAAAAAAAAAAAACATGGAAACGCAGCTGTGGGAAGCGCAAAACTCGCTTCCCAAACGGACACTTAGGGTGCGTTTGGATACAACTTATTTTTGCTGAAAATTAAAAACTAAAAACTGAAAATACTGTAGCAAAATAATTTTTTAAATGTGTGAATAGTGTCGTGAATAATTATTAAAAAATAAAGTTTGTGGGTCTCGTGAATAGTGCACATGACCCACTGATGTGCACTGTGCACTAAAGAAAAGTCAACAACTGCGGCTAAAAAAAAAAAAACATGGAAACGCAGCTGTGGGAAGCACAAAACTCGCTTCCCAAACGGACACTTAGGGTGCCTTGATCAATTCACCCCAGGTAGTCACCTTCGATTGAAGCCCGAAGTATTTAACCTACTAACTTATTTTCATTGCTGAAAATTAAAAACAAAAAACTAAAAACACTGTAACAAAATAATTTTTAAATGTGTGAATAGTACCGTGAAACCTATTTTTAATGAAAATTTGCTAAAAAATGAAAGTTATGAGTCTCATAGTACACGAGATCTACTAATATGCTAAAAATTAACGGAAAAGTCAAATATTACTGCTCCTGTTTATGCACAATGCATAAACAATAGCCTTTGTCTCTTAAAAAGCGTGCCAAAAAAAAATGCAAAAGTGGAAAACGCAAAGGCTGAAATAATTGGATTCAGATCAGGTGCAATACCTAGGGTATTGCACCTGGTGCAATTGCAATCAACGGTTGAGATTGAAGGTTAAAAAAAGTAACTTTCAATCTCAACCATTGAATAAAATATATTAAAAAAGAGTTAAAGAGTTAAAGTAAAAAAGTAAAAAAAGTAAAAAAAATTGTGAAAAAAATAGGTGAATTGCACCAGGTGCAATACCCTAGGTATTGCACCTGATCCAAATCCGAAATAATTGTATCCGAATGGATACTTACAAATAAAATTGGAAACTAAATTAGCCTCAGTTTAAACAGGCCCAAGTTCAACCCAAGGCCCATTCGCAGCCCTCTTTGTCATTGTCTTTTCCTATACCTTAAACGTTGGAACCGTTACCACTCTCAGAGTCTGTTTTTGATAGTAAGATTGCGCACACTGAGAACTCTTTTGCTTCTGTAATCGGATTCCGGATTAGAACATAGATAATTGCAAACTTCTGCTTTGTCCCTTTGTTCATTTCCTATTTTTAATACCATCTTTTTTTTGGGGTAAAGTATTCTTAATACCAGTGTTTCTTTCTTCTTGCCTTTTGTTTTCTTTATTCGTATGACTTTTGAAACAAAGATGAAATATGTAACCTATGTTAATTTATATAAGGATTAAAATGAAATCTTGGTTCTTATGAAGAAGTTCCAAAATTCTTTGATATGTTGGGTTTTACACTGTTGCCTGTTGCCTGTAGCCTGTTGGCTGTTGGATGTAGGGAAATGGTTTTATATGATGCTATGAATATCAGAGCATGTATATATGGCCATGTATTTGTGCATTATATGTATGTGTGTGTATGGACCCCATGATTTGGTTCATAATGATATATTTTTAATCAAGTTTACATTGATGGTTCAAATGTCCTTTTTTTCTTCTTTAGTTGGTAAGTTTTATGATTGTAGATAGTGGAATGGTTTATAATTGAAAAATGTAGCAATCCTGAATTATGATGGTTGAAAATTACATAACTTTTGCACACAAAAAAAAAGAGCCTCTAAGCACGAGCGTGAGCACTTGCTCAGAGGCTAGTTGGGATTATTTGGCTAACTTCTTATATGAGATTGAGATTTGAATGCCTTCAGTACTATGTGATTTCTGATGTCCCTTTTTGAGCAATGGAATCTGGACTTACTCTAATCCTTTTTTAGATTTCCCCCCAACCCAGGTATGAACTTACATTAACTAATGTTGTTCATCCTGTTGTCCTTCAAGTTTTTTATTTTCTTTGTGTGCTTGTAAAATGTGACCTCATTCCCCTGTCATCTTCAAAATTTATGGCCAAATTTGGGAAATAATTCTGGACTATCAGTTAAGGAACAAATTTGCATTCTGGAATCTATGGTTTTGGGAAAATTGAAAGATTGCATTTTTAATGATAAGAAAGGGAAAAACATTAACTACAATAGGTTTGTACTTTGTAGCAATATTGGGTACCGTTTATAACCTTTTACCTTATTCTATTTTTTAAAACTCCCACTTGCTACCTAATATTTATTTTTTGCCACTGATTTTCTCAGTGCAATTGCTATGGAGCTAATATCAATTGATATCAGCTTTTGAATGAGACATGACTGTGGAAATATTTCACAATGGGGGGTGTCATTGGTAAAGCTGCAAATGGAATTGGAGGTGTTATTGGAAGTGCATTTGCAGCTCCACTCAAGACTATCTTTGGTGCATCATGCGAGTAAGAAAACTTCCATGCTTGTTAAATTTCATGCTTTATACTGTCTGTTACTAGCGTTGGGCTCTGCTACTCTAAATCAACTAAGTTGTGAAGTTGAAAGAAGCTCAGTAGGCACTGAGATTGGCTTCAATTTAGTTTCATTCTATTTGCATTTTCCCTGTGTCTATTCTTACTTCAATTTAGGAACTATCTCATACTTTTCCTTTAACTTGCAACATTCCTTGGGAACAGAATCTTTATTTTTTATTCTATCTAAACAGTTCACTGCTATGTAAGATTCCTTCCACATTAATACATGGGAGCCAAAGATTTGGGATTTGTTCCATCAAAAGTCACCAACTTGAGCATCCTTTTATCTGGAAATTAGACTTCTCTACCTACTTGGCCAGTGTCAAGTAACTGAAGGGGTATTTCTGCCTTTGCTCAAGAATCACACGAGAACAGTGCAAATTATAAAATAGTAGGTTCCTTATCTTGCAATGATGACTGTTTTAAAGAAATTCAGTTCAGTTTGTCAAATCTTGATATCAAAAACTTGTGAAAGGGCTTTTGAACATAAAGCAAAGAATTATGCAGGCATTGTGTTAATTAAAGCAGATTGAGAAGTTGAAGAAATTTTTATGTTTAAGCCTCTCTACCTTTCCATATAGCTTTTCTTTTTTTTTTTGGTTCACAGAATCTGAAGCTTTGTGTATTTAGGTAGGAAATTCATGCCTGTGTTCCATATATTTTGACGTGTCAAAACAATAGTGACCAACAGTTCCTTTCTTACCAGAATCTTTTGAGACATTTGTGGTCTGCAGTTAGTCCCCTTAGAAAGGGAAAACGAAGAGAAGTATTCCTATGCAGGAAAGGTGTATTCCAACCGATAGAATTTTAAATTGATCTCATGAACAGGGTTAGATAGGCTCATGGAGCAATAGATTATAGCTTACATCTAATCACAACATCTAGTCAACCCTGTTCTAAAATAATTGGTCTATTCATAATTGGGCAATTGTCACGGACCCTGAGAAGGAGACAAAAGGATACTTTGGTGGATTAGTTTGGTCAATCTTTTTGATTTTAAGAAAACCATTATTAGTTGTTTTAGATGTGGTTATGACCTATGAACATAAACTTTAGTCGGCTCAGATATGTTTTGGGTCCTCATGTTTCACCCACTGCAATTATGGATAATGTAACTTTATCATGCATGCATTTTCATAGTTATGGATTTTCTGGTTCTTCTGTTTTGACTTTGATCTGCTTGTTTTGCAGGGGTGTTTGTTCAGGACCATGGGACGTAGTATGTTTCATTGAGCATTTATGTGTCTCCAACCTGGTGAAACTGTTAATGATCTTGGTTTTTTAATATTGCTTCCATTAGTTACAAATGATTAGCCTTGCAAACATCACATGGGCTGATGAGTCCACCTTTCCTTTTCATTGATGGGCACATTTCAACCACTTGACCTGGTTCTGCTTTACTATTTCTCCCAGGGTTGCTAATTTTTCTGTCTGAGTTTTAGGATTGCCATTTGTTTCTGAAGGTTTGATATGTTCCTGTGACAAGAAGAAACTTCTATTTTTTCCTCTTTATTTGTTAGAAAATTTTACTTCTAGAACCCTTTAAAGTGAAACATATTACAATGTTTATGTGTATGTCCACACATGCACCCTATATATGCATTTATGCACTCACATATACACGCATCACTCTTTATGGTCCTACTATTCACTTTTAACCATAAATAATAGACTAATACATGCTTTTTTTTACCTTCTCTTTTATGGCATTTATCCACATCACTGTTTTCTGCCATTGCCAGATAAGCTACTTGAAGCACATTGTGCTGGCTCTATCAGATTCTTGATGTAAATCTATTACAAATTAGAAATGACTGCTTAGCCACTAAATTGCATAATTTTGTTTTTTAGTTAAAGATAAGGAAATGACTTATTTATATTTTTCTCTGATCAGTGTTGTTGTCCTTCTACTTATTGTTCAAGTTGGGGATCTGCCAATGCATAGTAAGAAGCCTTTGTAAGATGTGTTGGGCAGCATGTGAGACATATTTTTTTTGCTTTAGAAGACATTACCTGTTTCTTGTGGCCCAAGTCAAAGAATACCAAGAGGATAAACTGCCGGTGCAGGCGCCATTTTCAAGATGTTGAATTAGGGTACAGTTCAAGTGATGAAAGTGATTTTTCAGATGACTATCATCATCTAAATGTCAGTAGAAAGCAAAAGTCAATCGGAGAGAGAAGAAAAGATCGGCTTCGGAGATCTCTCTACCCTCCAAGTAGGCATAGTGGACACAGTCACAATCACCATCATGTAACGTTGAAGACTGGGAAAGTATCAGTTCATGTTAAGGGCAGGCCTCAAAGATTAAGGAGCTCAAGACACCTTCAATTGAGTAAGGTAAGAAATGCTCGAAAAGATGCTGGGATTTTCAGGAGGAGACGGTTTAGATGATCATATCATGATTGGAGATACTGCTTTGGTTTGTAGCAGTCTTTAAAATTGAAGTAATTATAAAAATTTTGACTTAACAAATGCATTTTCTAGTTTAGAGTGTCTGTGTCACTGTGTCAGTGTAAGAATTACAAGGTCAACCCTCTCTCCTGGGCTACGTTTTGTGATTTTGTCTTAAGGCCTAAAGGCACAACGAGGTGTGGGGTGGTGGGGGGGTGGAGGGCGTGGGAGAGGCTAAAATTTGACATTGAGCACAAAGAACATTATTACACTTCTATCATTATGGAATTTGGAGCTTCATATGGATGCAATCATTTAGGTGTATTATTCATACCCATGCATATATTTTCTGTAACCATACTTACATATTCAGTTGTTTATAAATTAGATGAAGGTACATAAGCAGTTTCAAGTTTGTACTGTAGGCTTTTACAGTTTCATTCTCTTTAGTTTGAAATGCTTATGTACCGCTATTATTCCCTTTTCTTTTTTATTTGTTTATTATTTAGTTTTATTCACTAATGCAACATAAGTTAGTCTAATAGTGATTGTTAAGAGGTTCAAGTCTTTCCTTCACATACTTTGACACAAATTTTAGGCTGAACTATCCTGCCCACTATCTTTATATGTTATAATGGACTAATCTTCTATTACTTTTGTATTCAAATGTCAATATAACAAATCTACTTACATTCACAGAATATAGATTCCTCCATTCCAATAGCTTGCTAAATTTCACACACATACATATGAAGCTCATTAGAGCAGGATAAGCAAATCCAGGTTGATCCATTTATTCTATTTTTGTAGAAATGCTAATAAGTAGGGGGTATCTTAAAACAAGTTTGAGTTGATGCTGCAACCATTTGCTTCATGGTAACCCCAGCATTGCACATATTAGCAATTGCTCGCATGTGTTGCGTCCCATATTTTGATAATGATCCACAATATTTCTCATATGTACTTACCTGCAGCATGAAAATGGTAAAAGTATTAACATCAAAATCATGAGGTTAGCAATTTAGCTACACATGAAACTTGAAAGAAGGAATCAAGGACCTACAAGCATCTTAAAACAATTCCAATCGTCCACAATAGGTTGCCCACTTGGCCGAACCGTCTCCAACACTTTTGAGCTATTACCGTTTCCAAACAAAAGCTCTCCAATATGATTTATACTGTAGTCCACATGCTTCCTTAAAGAAATCTCATCGTTTAATTCCTTTTGAGCTTTAAGCTTTTCATGAGAGCCTGCAGGGGCTTTATGGTACTGAGAAAAAAAATGAAAGTGACTTTAAGGTCAAGAAAGTATGATTATTACTTTGTAAAAAGAAAAAAAGAGACATATAACTTAAAGAACCTATGAAAAAGTAGTAGTAACAAATGATTGAAAGACGAAAAACCTTGTGCCAGAAATGAAGGAGATTCGCATCACGCTCGTTAACAACCCTCAGAGTTGATGGTGAAGAGGGATTTTCAACAACAGTATTGTTATCATTTGCAGGATTTGTACCCATATAATAGTAGAGGCATTCATTACTTTGATTTTTGTTTCCATATTGCATTACATGTGAACTGCGATCTGAAACACCTACTACTGTTCTCCTTTGAATCTGTAATTGCATCCACACGATTTTGGTTGAATTGATGATTGGTCAAAGACAAAGGGACATAGCAATAGAGGTCTAACAAGAAGATCTAGAAATCCTCTTAGGCAAGCTCTTTAGTTTCTTTTTTCAATTTACAAAAGGATTCAATTTATCATTACTTAAAAGCAGTCTACAATACATAATTGACCTATTTTAAGATTCAACTATGACATTTTTAATATAAGGTTTTGTAAAACATTTACAACAGGAAGTAATCTTTAGTTCTTTACCACTTCATATTGCTTCTGCAAAGTTTCTTGTCGCAAATCATGTTTGTCACTGCTCCAAAATTTTGAGTTCCAAAAATTAGCCACATAGCAAAAAAAAAAAAATAGTGTCGGGTTTAATATAGAGTCGTTAGAACTAATGTATATTTGTTTTGAGATAATATTTTCAGAGAGGTTATTAGAGTAAATGACTTTAATAATGATACAAAATATTGCATACCTATCCTCCAACCAGGAAATACTATATAAGTCTCCCAAACATGTGTCATATTTCTCAACAGCTTCAGAATCCTCTGGACAATATGCTGCATAACTATCCTCACTTGCATTTGATGCTGTAGTTGCATATATGTTCAAATTATTTGGAAGAAGTCCCTCAAAAATACTCCCAGACTCACAAGCTTCAATGTAAAATACCTATAATTTTTCATGTTAGTATAAAACCATATTAAGTAATTGAACCCCTAAAAAGATTAATACTACTAAACAAGCTAAATATTGCAAATTAATCATTTTTGAAGGGATCACGATAAGTAGATAACTTACCATGCTTTTGTAAGATTTTGCTGCATACTTCATCTTCAACATATTGTTAAGATCTTCGGCATAAATATATTCACCATTCGGCATCGCTAACAAGCAGTATGATGAACTCAATTATCTTAGTATTTGATAATAAAAACCTTCACATTATTGTATTGTAACTAGTTGAAAATTTACTATTGTATTATTCAATCCAACTTTTGATATTTAAAGTAAAATTACTAACCTAGAACTCCAGGACCTCCATGGTCAGTATAATATATGAAAATATGGTCATTTGGTCCGCTATTCACAACCTTACCACTACCACCAGTGAGGGCACTTTTGTTTCCAAGAATAACAGCATAAAAGTTTTTTACATTAACATGGTCTTTTGTATAATCCTACAAGAAGAAATATAAATTAAACTCATATAATTAAGTATTGTTAAATGTTAATAGATGTTATAACAAGCTCATAATTGAAATTGTACAACTATAGCAGAAAAGACCTTGGGCACTCCTTGATAAACATCACCACCATTTGGTTTGTTGATAATCACACCAGGTCTGGGGTTGTTTTCATCGAATGCAATATCATCATACATGAACACAATGATATTTTCATCTTTTAACCCACCATTCTTCAATATTTGATATGCATGACATACATCAGCCTGCATTTCCAAAAATTCAATTTTAAAACTACTGAGTTATTTTGCCTAATGAAGAAAAAACTTATATGTTCAAACAAGTATAAATAATTTTGTCAAATCTATACCTGATGTCTATAATTATCGTAACCATTTGATCCGGCAACTAGAACCGCCCATCTCTTTCCACTGAGATTGGTGTTGCAACCAGCATTTTTTATAGTATCACCATGAATGAAATCCAGTACTTCTGATGGTAATTTGGATGCATACGTGATAGGCACAATCAAACATGAAAGTGCAAGAAGTACTATAAATGCACCATGCCCAGAACAAATCATTGTGGTTTAGACAACCTGTAAAGGAGCATGTTTAGAAGCTGATAATTAAATAGAAGCTGTGATAATTATTGTTTATGTGATAGTAGATTGGCACTTAGTCATTAAAAAAAAAAGGAGAGAGAGAGAAAGAGAGAGAGAACTAGTTGATTGATATGAAGCTGGGTAAATAATTCTTGCAAAAAAGACGACATTTTATAGAACTTTTATTGTCTTACATCTTAATTATAACAAGATGAATGAAAAAGATTAAATGATCTTAGTACACTGTGAAACTTTTTTTTTTCTTTTCAGAAACACTGATAAACATTTTTAGTCAAACCAAAGTACAAAGAATCACGATTTAATGAATAAGGTGATCAATAGTTTCATGCACCTATATACAAAGACTAATATTTTTTTTAAAAAAATCTATAACATATGTGTATATATATATATATATATATTTATATTTAGAGATGGATTCAAGTTTTATCTGGTATAACACTTATATATTTATAACATATATATTTATATTTATTTATATATATCTTTTTAAAAATCTATAACATATATATATATATTTATATTTATATTTAGAGATGGATTCAAGTTATACTTGGTGTAACACTTATAAACCTACACATTTTTTACACCATAAATTTCTTAGAGATTTAACGGTTAAAAAAACACCATTAAATGCTATTGTTATACATCTTATTACCTAATTAATACTAGCATTCTCTCTCCTTATTTATTACTTTTCACCAAATAATATTTTCTTCAACACAATCTAACAAAAAAATTGAAAAATAATCTCATTTTCATTGATTTCACAAAACTACCCAAAACAAGAGTCAACAAATGACATTCAACTTACCCAAAACTACCATTTGGTTGGGAGGATAGCAAAATGAGAGAATAGAAAATAGAGAGAGGATGGAAAAGTGGGAGGATAGAAAAGTTTTTAGTTTTCCTCAATTGTGTTTGGTTGAGAGGGTGGAAAAATAGAGGGATGAAATTTTTTTTTGTTTGGTTGAAAATAAGATTTGTATAAATTTACCATTATGTCCCTCTTAAATAAAAAAGAAAGTAATATATTATACTTTAAAAAAAAATTGTGTATAAATAAAAGTAGGCATTTAAAAAAAATAGCGTAAGAAATTATTTAAATGTGTTTTCTTAAAAAATAATAAAAATATAAATTAAGAGAAAAAAAAAAACCATCGTTTCACTGTTTCAGTGGAAAAATCAAAAGAGAAAAAAAAAAAAAAAAAAACACCAACGTTTCACTGTTACAGTGGAAAAGTCAAAAGAACAAAAAAAAAAAAAAAAAAAAGACACAAACAAACAACGTCACAGTGGAAAAGGCCAAAGAAAAAAAGAAAAAAAAAAGTTCCCACGGTAAAAAAAAAATAATAATAATAATAAAAGAACCAAAAAAGTGGGGTAGTTTTGTCAAAAAAATTTTCACACTTTTCACTCTAATTTTCTCTCCAATTTGGAGAGATTGTATTTTGAATGGGGAGGAGAGAAAACTTATGGGCCCCACCACTTTTCTCTCTTCCTCTCCCTCTCAATCAAACAGTGGAAAATACCATTTTTTAGCCTATTTTTCACTCCCTATTTTCCATCCTCCCTGTTTTCACTCCAACCAAATATACCCTAAAGTAAATAAATAAACTTTAAAAAAAAAAAAAATTCAAATCTGAGCCTATCATACGCTAAACAATCAAACCTCCCATTTCATCAAAAAGGAATTGAAAGGTAGACCTATAGAATTTTATTTTCAAATAACATTAAATATAAAAAAATTTAGTAAGTTGTCGCGTTTCAAAATAATGTAGGAAACTAGCATCTGGAGTTTTAAAAACTCGATTTCAATTTAGAACTCGAGTTTTTTAAACTCGAGACCCAAGCGGTAGAAGCTGACATGGAAAAACTTCCGCGTGGAACTCAAGTTTTAAAACTAAATCTATTGCTTTCTGGTGAAACTCGAGTTTTAGAAACTCGAGTTCCGTTTCAGATCGTCCTACCTTTCAGTTTCAGATCTTCCTTCGTTTCAGTTTCAGATCGTTCTTCCTTTGTTCTTCCGTTTCAGATCGTCGGGTTCCACCATTTATTTCTTCGTCTTCCTCGCGTGGGTTCTTCCTCTGTTCTTCCGTTTCAGATCGCCCTTCGTTTCCGTTTCAAATCGTCCTACCTTTCAGTTTCAGATCGTTTCAGTTTCAGATCGTTCTTCCTCTGTTCTTGGGTTCTTCCTCTGTTCTTCCGTTTCAGATTGTCCTTCGTTTCTTCGTCTTCCTCGCGTTCCTCTGTTCTTCCTCGCGTTCTGGGTTTCTCTCTGGTAGAACTCGAGTCTGAGAGACTCGAGATCCATGTGGCATTTCTTACCATTTCTGTCCAACTCATCGGTGCAAAGCGAGTCTCGGAGACTCGAGTTTAAATATAGATCTCGAGTTTCTAAAACTCGAGATCCCATTTCATCAAAAAGAAATTGAAAGGTAGACCTATATATGGTCTCTTACAAATAATAATATAATAATTGGGAAAAATAAATACGTATATGTTTTGAACCCAAGTGACTGTTATGTATCCAAGGGTAGGTGTTTGTGTTTGTATCATCGGCAAAAAATACAAAATACAATAAGATTCATGCAACCTCTTACAAAAATAATAATTGGAAAATTAATTAAGGAGTCTCTGTAAAATAAAAGAAAAAAATTGTTGGTTTTCGTTAGCTTTGGACAGATTTCAATTAAACAAAGTTCCTAGAGGACAAGCAAAAAAGATTAATAAAATATAATTCACTCCAACTAGAATATTGACCTGCTATATATTTCCTTAGCAGTTAAGTTTAAGCTTTCACTTACTAAAAAAACTTTTAAGCATTCCCATCCGATTTGATTGTTTAGTGTGTGATAGGCTTAGATTTTGAAGTTTTTTTTTAAGTTCCTTTATTTATTTATTTTAAGGAGCAAATTGAATGTCATTTGATTCTTGTTATTGGTAGTTTTGTGAAATCAGTGATTATGGGATTATTTTTCAATTTTTTTTGTTAGATTGTGTTGAAGAAAATATTATGTGGTGGAGAGCAATAAATAAGGAGAGAGAGGAAGAAAGAGAGAATGCTAGTATTAATTAGACAATAAGATGGAAAACGGTGTAAAAAATGTATAAATTTATAAGAGTTACACTGGATGTAACTTAAACCTATCTCACTGGATGTAACTTGAACCTATCTCATTTATTTAATGGGATTTATAACATATATTGATAATGCACATAAATTTTGAATGGGATTTATAACATATATTGATAATGCACATAAATTTTTCTCAAGCCAAAATCTATCTTCTTCTTTTTTCCCAAGTCATTTTTTAAAAAGTTGTACAACACAAATAACTTTTATAGTTAGAATGAGAAGTAGTTTATATTTCAAGAGATAATTGCCTAATTAACTATTTCAAGATAAAATTAGAGATTGGACAATAAACACGTTTTAACAACCAATATGAAGTTTCAAATATCAAAGCTCCTCTTTTTCTGAGTAAAACTACAATACCAAAAATTAGAGGATTTTATTTTAAAGATTATGTGTTTTTTTTCCTCTAATTTTACATGAAAACTTATGGACAATTTTTAAGTACGGGTAAGTGAAAATATTCACATTTCAAGACTGGGAATTCATATATGTTCCTCCAATTTTAGTAGATAGATGTTTACTTCCATATTTCTGTGTGAAATTATATATGATTTTTCAAGTAAATTTCTCTATCAACTATAATAAGAATAACAATAAACATTAGCTTATTTGTGGATCTTTATAAATCTGCTACAACCTCTAGAAATTTACTAAAAAAATAGTGCAATATGTACCACATTACTAATGATGTCTTTTAGAAGCTATATCTTATTTAATATTGCGATTTTTTTTTTTTGACAATCTAATATTGTAATTCAGAGTAATCTGTTCAGCTTTATGATTTTAGGAGATTTAAAAACTTCATTTTTTTTTTATAAGTGCATCTTGTAATTTCACCTCAAAAGATGCAACTCTTTAGGGATGTAATAGAGGAGTGTGGTTTTATGAATCTTGGCTATGTGGGTTCCCAATTCACTTGGAGTATGCATTTCCCAGATGGGCATTCCTTATGGGAAAGACTTGATCGAGGCTTAGTAAACAATCCTTGGTTCATGAAATTTCCAGGTTCTAGAGTTACTCATCTCCAATGCAATTCTTCAGATCATTGTCCATTATTAATTAACCTTTCAGGGTTTGATCCACTACCTCGTAAGCGACCCTTTAGATTTGAAGAAATGTGGTTGTCAGATGAAAGATGTTTCGAAACTATGGAAGCTTCATGGTCCTCAGTACATGGTAGAGCAAGTAATGAGTGGCATCTTGAAGTGGGTTGAGACTTGTGGAAAAAATTTAGCCTGGTGGAACAAAAATATATTTGGGAATGTCAGGAAAGAATTGGAGAAGAAAAAAGCCCAATTAGCTCAAGTCGTAAAGGAAGCAATTGTTAGTGGGGTGAACCATAAAGTCCGTGAGCTAAAGGAGCACATCAATGTACTCCTTGATAGGGAAGCAAGGTTATGGTGTCAACGTTCAAGAGTAATGTGGCTAAAAAATGGCGACAACAACACTAAATTTTTCCACTGCGAGCAAGTAAAAGACATAGGAGGAACTTGATTCGTGGGATAAAAGATGAAACAAATTCTTGGCAGGTCAATTCAGAGTCAATTGCTTCGGTTTTCATCAGGTATTACCAGGAATTGTTTGCCACTTCAAAACCGGACACACATATGGATATTCTTGATCACATCCCAAGCGTAATTACAGAAGATATGAATGCAATACTCACGGGTTCATTCTTAGAATCCAAAGTGGTCACAACACTGAAGCAAATGGCCCTTTTGAAAGCTAAGGGCCCAAATGGAATGCCTCCATTGTTCTATCAACACTTTTGGGGCTTAGTGGACAATGATGTTATGAGCTCAGTTTTATCCTGGCTCAATTTAGGTACTCTCCCCCACCCTCTAAACCATACCCTTTATCACCCTTATTCCCAAAACAAAAAACCCCTTGGTTCAAGAATATCACCCTATTAGTTTATGCAATGTTCTTTACAAAATTTTCTCTAAAGTTCTAGCTAATAGATTTAAGAAAGTTTTACCCTTAATCATCATCGAACACCAATCTGCCTTCACAAAAAATAGACTCATCATTGATAATATTTTGGTGGCCTTTGAATCATTGCATTGTATGAAAAACCAAGTCTTAGGAGATATAGGTTACATGGCGATAAAGTTTGGCATGAGCAAAGCTTATGATCAGGTTGAATGGGTGTACCTTAAAAACATTATGAGAAAAATGGGGTTTAGTGAGCAGTGGATTGAGTTAGTCATGGCTTGTGTTCAATCAGTGACATATTTGATTCTAGTGAATGGAGAACCCCATGGTTTGATCCATCCAACTAGAGGCATTCGACAAGGGGACCCTTTGTCTCATTTTCTCTTCCTCCTTTGCATTGAAGGACTAAATGGCCTCATACAACAGGTAGCTATAAGGGGGGGATATCAAAGGATTCTCCTTATGTCGGAGGGGACCAAAACTAACCCATCTTTTGTTTGCAGATGATAGTCTAATTTTTTGTAGAGCAATCAAAGGGAGTGTGGGCATATTTTGAACATCTTGGAAAGATATGAGAAAACACCGGGGCAGAAAGTTAATAAAAATAAAACATCAATTTTTTTTCAGCAAATCAACCTTGGAGAACAACAAATATGAGATCAAAATAGCCTTGGGGTTATAGGAGATAGAACACTATGAGCAATATTTGGGTCTACCATCCTTGGTTGGGAGAAGGAAGAAACACAGCTTTAACCTCATTAAAGAAAAGATATGGAGAAAACTACAAAGTTGAGAAGGAAAACTTTTGTCTCAAGCGGATCGTGAAGTATTGATTAAGGCGGTCATTCAAGCCATCCCAACCTTCGCTATTAGGTGCTTCAAACTACCATTGGGGTTTTGCCATGATATTGAAGCCTTGATTAAGAAATTTTGGTGGGGACAAAAGGGGGAGAGAAGGAAAATTCATTGGTTGAAATGCGAAGAATTGACAAAATTAAAGCTTGAAGGAGGAATGAGGTTTAGAGACTTGGTTTTGTTTAATGATTCACTTTTGGCCAAGCAAGCTTGGCGACTCTTGAAAAACCAAGTCTCTCTGTTCTATAAAGTATTTAAGGCTTAGTTTTCCCAAAGTGTTCGATCATGGAAGCCAAAAATTCTAGGGGGAGGGGGTCGTATGCATGGAGCAGTATTTTACATGGGAGGGATGTCTTACAAAGGGGATGTAGATGGAGAATAGGAAATGGGAAATCAGTGGGCATATGGGGGAGTAATTGGCTTTCAAGGCAGCAAGCTCCACAGGTTCTTTCTCCAATATGTGAAACATTGGCTGAGGCAAGAGTGGAGATTCTTATTGATAGTGAACCAAGGCAGTGGAATCACAGCATGGTTGAGGGTATTTTTGTGCAGGAAGAGGCAGAGTTAATCAAAAATTTACCATTAGCAACAAAGGAGTGTGAGGACAGTCTCTTTTGGCCGTACACACGACAGGGTGTACAATAGTAAGTCCAAGTACTGGTTTCTCAAAGTAGAGGAGGCTCCCAACGAGACTACGGAATAGGAGGCTTTAGATAAGGCACTATGGAAGGGTGTTTGGTCCTTGCAAATCCCAAACAAGATGAGAAATCTGTTATTAAGATCCTATTGAAATTCTCTGCCCACAAAACAGAACCTGGTTCGCCACATAATCATCGACAACCCTTTCTATGACAGATGCAAGGTGGAACCTGAAACCCCCTTTCATGCCCTCTGATCATGCAGCGAACTCGATGTCGTATGGGAAGATGAATCATCATGGGCTTGTCGAGGAACCAAGGCATTCATGGATGACTTCAAAGAATTGCTGTTGTGGATGATTAGTATGTAGCAAAACACTGAGCTGTTCTAGGTCACGATGTGGACAATATGGACACACCGGAACCGTGTCAGAACTAACCACCCTTGTTGCAGTCCCAACCAGCTCGCGAACATGGCCAAAGAACTCCTATAGAAATTCTAGGCGGTACAAAAACCTTCTCCACCACATTCCACATCGATCCGGGCTCGTTGGAAAGCTCCTGTCTTGGACATGGTGAAGGTCAATTTTGATGGTGCACTATTTAGCAGGGAGCAAAAATCAGGGATTGGAGTCGTTATACGCATCGCACAGGGAGTTGTCTTGGCCTTTCTTTCTAGGATCTTATGCAGAACTTACTCACCATTCGAAGTTAAGGGTAAGGTTGCAGCCTCTGCCTTGCAGCTAGCTTCGGACTTGGGGTTCCAAGATGTCATTTTGGAGGGGGATTGTCAAGTTCTCATGCATGCCCTCAAACATGACAGTCCCTCCTAGTCACCAGCTGGTATAATACTTGATGCTATGAGGTCAAAGGCAAGATGTTTTAGGAAATTACAGTACTCTCATGTTACGAGAGAGGGTAATATGATTGCTTATGGTTTAACTTGTTTTGCTTTAAATGTTTCAGATTTTAGGGTGTGGATGGAGGATGTTCCACTGCAGTTTCATTCTTTTGTTTTAGTAGATTTTGTTGGTTTTCATTGAATAATAGGCATTATGTTGATTCTCAAAAAAAAAAAAAAAATGATTAACAACTGATTATTATCTAAAAACAAGAGATGTATATGTAGTTTTTTTTTTCCCTTTTGAGACAGAGATGTATATACAGATTGAAATTCATCTAAATATTGAAGCTAAGGAAGCTAACTTTCCTTCTTTTTCCTTTCCCTTCCCTCTCTCTTTTCCTTTCTCTTCCCTTCCCCTAATTACAACCAAACAAAGGGTAAAATTCATGATAGAATGCATTAACACCTTCTTGTCTTGACCGTCTTTCATTAAGATTCTTTGATTTTTTTTTTCTTCATTTTTTTCTAAAATTGATTTTTTTTTTGAGTAGACTATATATATCTATTCAATCTCCCTCTAAATACTACTGGGAAATAAATATCATAAAGTACACCCACGTGATGAATAAATTTTAAGTTTCTTTTACATCACGTATTAAAAATAAAATCATATTTCTGTGCCATTAAATGAAAAATAAAATCTTTCGATAAGTAAAAACTATAGCTTTGGTGGTGTGACAATGGCTTCACTGCTTTCACCATTGAATCTTTCATGACAAAGTAGAAGTATTTGTCATGTCAACTACAAGATCGTTTTGGAAAGAAGAAGCCTCCTTATCTTTTTTTTTTGGTTAAGAAGAAGCCTCCTTATCAATAATAAGATTAAATTATTGAATAATATAATAATAAAATAATGTAGAAAATAAATATTGAAATTGATTGACCACATACATGACATGATATTCTTGGTCAATAAAACAATTACACAGCATGTGATTAGAAAAAAAATAAATAATAAATATAAACTTAACCAAATCTCAATAGAATACCATAAAAAACACAGGAAATATTAGTCTAAGTTACCCTTAAAAAATATTAGAGCACCTCAAAATTCTGTTTAAGTATAAAGGTAAACAATATACTTGGCTATCTAAAGAATTAATCCACTCAATAGAGGCAATTAAACAAAAGAAAAAGGAAATCAATAAGACTCTCTAATTTACAATTAGAAAGAAACATGTAATTAAAAGAAGGAAGAATTGTGAAGAATATCTAAATAAGGACTAAAGAAAATTAAAGAAAAGAAAAATAATCAAAATATACTTAGTACTTACCAAAGGACTTGCATGCACAGAACTCTCTAAAGGAATGAATTCACTCAAAACTCTTTAACACAAAGGTAATCTTATAATTAACTCATTAAGACAAACATATTAATAGAGTATGAAAATACCAAATGATTAGTCTTTGGTTGAAAGTTGAGGAAACACTGTGGAAAAGAAAAAAAGAAAAAAAAAGAAAAAAAAAGAAAGATACCATATGAATGGTTTAGATTCAATCTTCGATATAGGCAAGAAAAAGATGGTACGTTATGAGCACTAAGTGCTTTTTATCTGTATATACAGAACTTTTTAAACAAAATTGGAAGGTTTGTCATAAGTCATTTACATGTTAAGCATTTAAAGTTTCAAACAAATGATGATATCTTTTAAATGCGTTTCATCTATTATTCCTCTTCAATCAATTTCTTCTGGAAAAGGGAACCAAAAAGCATCTAAAAAGTGGGTTTTAGTTAGCTCAACTGGTAAAGTTTTTGATGGTTGAATAAGAAACTTGGAGTTCAATCTCTATTTATACCAAAAACTGATTGGTATCTTAATCTGATGATAAAGAGCTATCATCAGGAGCGAACGTCATAGGTTCAAACTTTCTCAAAAAAAAAAAAAAACACCTAAAAAAATGTTATAAACGTGACCTATACAAATATCATTGACTGAATTGGCTATGGCCTAAGTGCTTCACATTCTTAATTATTTTGGTGCTTTGAATTTTTTTAAGTTCTAAGAATATTTGACTAAATTGCATAAGACTTTAATATGCACCCAATATGGCACTACCGTGTGGGATAGTACTGTCACCAAGATAATTATCAAGTGCTTGACTAGAGTCAAGGTGGTTGGGCAATGAAGCACTGATTTGTTGATATTTTTTTAAAAAGATAGTTTCAACCTATGACGTCCACTCCTGAGAATTATTTTTGTTGTGTTAGTTCAGTATCAAAAAGAAATTGTTGAATTAGTTGCCTTTAAGGAAAACAACTGATTTTAATTTATACATAGTTGGGATCTTCAAAAATTATCAACAAACTCAATATCAATAAAAAATATCAACCAGTCTTCTTTATATATATATATATATATATGTATATTTTGGTGCTCTCTCTTAGTTATACATAACAAGTTTGCCTCTGATATATTTTTTAAAAATTTTTGTTTATAAATGAAGAATGATATGACTTCCATTTTAAATATTACCTCTTTTATATATATATATATATATATATATATATTCTCTCACAAATTCCATGCCAAAAACATAACTCTCACGAGTTTCATGCCAAAAAATATAGCCGCTTCAAACACATTATACATTGAAATAAACAAAAACATTAGTCATAGCGGTCTAATGTTTTGCTAACTGCATGTTCTCTCAAAAAAAAAGTTTCCTGCTAAGTGGAACACTTTTTTTTTTTCCTTCCAACTCATCGAAATTGAAACTTTATGTTTATATCGTCTAAATTAATTGTCATGTTCCCATAAAAAAAAAAATTTAAATTGTCATGTATTAAATGAATTGATTTTTCATGAATGAATTGCCTATAGACAGTACGCTAATTTTTATATACAAGTAATTTATATGATATGGTTAATTTTATCAAATTTATATAAGAATACGTGTTATATATCAAAAGGAAAAATAACTGATTTGGAATATAACATTATTTCTCATGCCCTTTTTGGCAAAAATTGAAACAAAAATAGTATCAAAAGGCAAAAGTAGGTTTATAACACATACAATAAAAATTGTAGAAAATTATTGTATGCTTAAATTGGTTGAAATGATTAAATATTTGAGAATTCACTATAATAATATGTTTATATTTTTAAAATATATTAATTTAACAATTTACATTTCTTAAATCCTTTTAATGACATTATATATATAAGTATCTATAAAATATGAAAATAGAGATAATCCTAAAATGGTATGTTGAAATACACTGATACTGAAATATTTTATTTCAATAAACAAATTGAAACAATCATTGAAATAGAATTACAACTTTGATGGAGACAAATAGCTTTTGTGCAATAAAACTATGCATTTTTTATTTTAATAGGTAGATGGTGGAAGATCATGAGGTGGAGTTCTAACCACATATATAGAACAAAACAAAACATGTCATTATGGTTGCACTATGACTTGAATTCAACTAATGCTTTACTTACTAAAAAATAATTATATTTTTAAACTATTTTTTCATACTTTAATTATTATGTGAAAAAAAAAAACACACACATGTAAACTTTTCACATTGAACAAATTAACAAAATCCTCCTTGAAATGCCACCACCACACTAAACCCCGCTGTCCACTTAAAATAACACAATCCTCCTTGACAATGATGTCGAACATGGTTAAAAAGTAAATTTTACAAATAAGAAAAATGCAAATGAGAGTGTTGCGAAAAATATTTAATTGACATAAACATAATATTTATTACATGTTGTTAGTACCGTAACCATTACTTTATTTAGATACTAGTGTTATGCCCGTGCAATGCATGGGTCTAGTCAAGAATCATATATAATTTAAGTATTGAATAAATATTGTAAATTAATACAATAATATTTTAAATATAGACTAAAATGTAAAGTAACAAACGATAGGCATCTACGACCACAAAACCTTACATCCCTAATTCTTGAATACGCAAAACCCCAATACTAGGGGTGTCAATGTTCGACCCAATTCGCAAACACGACACGAACCTGACACGGGTTTTTTCGGGTTAAGGTTGGGCCTTAATGGGTTTGAGTCATAAACGGGTCGATCCGAAAACAACATAATAAGAAACGTGTTATAAGCAGGTCAACCCGTGTAACCTGTAATAAACACATTTGACACGCCTATTTATTTGTGTCAACCCAAAATGACCCACTTAATACAACCCGTTTAACTCGTATAACAAATACATATTCATTTTATTTTAGATTTGTCAAATGCCTTTTATATCCAACATATATTTTAAATTTAAAAAGAAAAGTGAGTAATTACAAAAATTTACAACGGATATAATTGATAATTGAAAATTGAAACTTTACAAACCCTAAATTTCTAAACCTTCTTATAAATATCTTTTTTTTTTTTTTCCAGCCGTACTACTCTTCTCATGCCCAATTTTCAAACTCAAAGTGTCAACTCTTAAACTGATTATTGCTCTCTCTCTCTCTCTCTTTGAAGTGTATGCAGTTCTTTTGGAGTGTAAAGAACTTATTTCTAGATGAATGTTATATATTTGTTGAACTATATTATTTTGCATGTAAGTTGAAGACTTGAAGTGTATACATTACTTTTGGGACGTAAAAAAAAAAAAAATTCTAGATGGATGTTACATTTAATGTCATGCAGGTTGAAATGGGTTGTGTAACATTCGTGTCAACCCAACACTACTCGTTTATTAAGCATGTCAAATTGGTTGGGTTAGGTCAACCCGCCTTATTAACATGTTGGGTTAGAGTTGAAGAATTATGACACGATTATTAAATGGGTCGGGTTAGAGTTGAGCCATTTAGTTGAATACCCCTACCTTGACATGACACGACACGAATCTAACACACTAACCCGAATTGACACCCCTACCCAATACTAATTGATGTGATATGATAAAACGCAACTCCAATTGTCCATGGAGATCGTCCAGAACAAGCGGCATGCTCAAGACGAGGTAAGCTGTCTCGGCATGCTCAAGACGAGGTAAGCTGTCTCGGCATGCTCAAGACGAGGTAAGCTGTCTCGGGATGCTCAAGACGAGGTAAGCAGGTAAGCTGCCTTGAAGTCCTTAGGACGAGAAGTTATGGACGACGCGTGAACACTTAGACATTTATGAAAGTCTGAAGCATCTTCTCATTATACGAGTAACCTCCAGTGACCGTTGCGCACTAAAAAGGGTAACTCCTAAACGGTTGAGGAAGTTATATTGAAATACAAACCTCCTAAAATCAAGGGGAGGTTACAAATCCAATAACCGCTCTTAAGACACTATATAAACGTTAGTCCAGACCAAGAAAAGGTAGGTGAAAAATCATTCCCAAAAATTTGGAACTTGAAAATACTTGAGAGGAAAACTGACTTTGTCATCGGAGGGTTATTGACCGGCAACCCCGGTCCCCTTTGATTGCTTCTTTCTTTTTCAGGCTACCAAGATCAACCGTGAGCCCTATCAAACCCGAAGCATCCAGCTTACTGATTTTCTTTGCATCATCAGTTGGCGCCGTCTGTGGGAACTTCGTGATTTTCGTTTTTTGTTTCGTTCTTTCGATCGTTCTTTGTTCCTAGACAAAAGGCTGAATGGTTCGGACAAGATCAAGGGCTACCAGCCCAGGCCACCAGGGAAGTAGGGATGCTTCCAGTAATCCCTATCGCGATCGCCAGTCAGCACCTGCCGCGCAGCCGTCGTCCCTTCAACAAATGCAGTCTATGGCCGTTGCTATGGCGGAACTGACCCGCCAAAATCAAGAGTTGAACCGGGAGATCAACATGAGGAGGCAGCACCATGAAGGACATGTAGAAGGACGACCACAGGGTCAGGAAGGTAGAGGAGAAAATGCTGAGTCCGAGCACCAGACTAGGGGTACTACTTCAAGAAGGGTGCCACATTTGGAGAAAGAAATGGACCAGATGAGAAAAATCATGGAAGAGATGAAGGAGAATATGAGGCGAGCGAATCCCGTGGAAGACTTAGTTCACCGAACGGATTCCCCTTTCACGGCATCCATCAACAGTCATCCTCTACCCCCTAAATTCAAGATGCCTTCCTTGGATTCATATGATGGAAATCGCGATCCGTGTGACCATATTGCTACCTTTAAGACAACCATGCACCTCTAGAGAGTTCCAGATGAGATTATGTGCAGAGCGTTCCCTACCACTCTGAAGGGGCCAGCGAGGGTGTGGTTTAGCAAAATACCCCCGAACTCTGTTGGATCATTCGAAGAATTGAGTAAAATGTTCGTTAATAACTTCATTGGAGGACAACGCCACAAGCGTTCCTCTTCCAGTTTGTTAACCATCGAACAAGGAGAACATGAGAGTCTACGGTCCTTCATCACCCGATTCAATAGGGAGGCCTTGACGGTGGACGAGATGGACGATAAGTTGCTGTTGGCTGCTTTCCATAATGGGGTTAATTCTGACTTGTTCATTCACAAATTGTACGAGTAGGAACCTCAGACCATGGCAGAACTCGTCCACTCGGCCCAGAATTTCATGAACGCTGAGGACGCAATAATAGCCAAGAAGAGGAAAAGGTCAGAACGTTCGGAGGCTGTTCACCAACGACATTTAGATCAAGCTCCTCGTCCTAAGAAGGCTCAGATAGGCGATAAAAGGGATAGGGAAGGTAAAAAGGCAAGTACATCCTCAAGGAGTCAACAGTACACCCCCTTGAATATCCCGCTAGAGCAAGTCCTTATGCAAATCAAGGACGAACCATCCTTAAAGTGGCCAGAAAAAATGAAGGGAGATCCTAACAAGCGCAATAGGAACAAGTATTGTCGCTTCCATAGGGACCATGGGCATGACACGGACGAGTGCTTTGATTTGAAGCAGCAGGTAGAGAACCTCATCAGGCAGGGAAAGTTGAAGAATTTCTTCGGACGAGACCACAAGGACGAGAAGCTGAAGGCCAAGGTGGAAGAGTCCTCGCGACCTCCGTTAGGAGAAATAAGGGTAATTATAGGAGGAACCTCGGCAGCGCAGTCATCCAAATCCAGAAAGTCGTACCTGAAGGTGGTTCAGAACGTCCAGCTGTCAGGACGATCTCCATGGACGAGGGAAGCTGACGAGCAAGCCATCACGTTCACGGACGAGGATGCTGGAAGAGTTCATCACCCCCATGATGATGCGATTGTCATTACTTTACTTATTGCCGACTACACGACCAGAAGGGTGTTGGTAGACAATGGTAGCTCGGCGGACATTCTGTATTACCCTGCTTTCCAACAAATGAGGCTAGGACGAGACCAACTTCGTCCAGTGAGTTCGCCCTTGGTAGGATTTGGAGGAATGAAAGTACAACCAGTGGTTACCGTCACACTGCCCGTAGTGATTGGAGCATACCCGCAACAGATAACCAGAGAGGTAAACTTTCTCGTAGTTGATTGTTCATCATCATACAACGCTATTGTCGGAAGACCTACTTTAAATAGCTGGAAAGCGGTAACCTCTACCTACCATTTATCGGTCAAGTTTCCAACTAAACATGGCGTGGGTCAAGTGCAAGGAGATCAGTTAGCCGCTAGAGAATGCTACCTAGCTATGTTAGCTATGGACGAGCATTTACAGACGATGAGCATAGACGAGGGTGCTGGAAGAATCACAGCGGAGCCTGTTGAGGTGTTAGAAGATGTCCCTTTTAGACGATAGTAGAGCTGATAAGTTTACAAGAATAGGGGCAAGCATGGAAGAGGAGGCGAAAAATGCGCTTGTCCAGTTTTTGAAGAAAAGCCTTGATGTTTTCGCATGGAGTCATGAGGACATGCCTGGGATTGATCCAAGTGTTATTACTCATCGTCTGAATGTAAGTCCCTCGTCCAAACCCGTACGTCAGAAGAAAAGGGTATTTGCTCCTGAGCGAGACAACGCCATCAAAGAAGAAGTACAGAAGTTGATTGCGGCGGAGTTCATTAGGGAAGTTTACTACCCTGACTGGTTGGCGAATGTAGTCATGGTAAAGAAGGCCAATGGAAAGTGGCGAATGTGTGTAGATTTTACTGACTTAAACAAAGCTTGCCCGAAGGACAGTTATCCGCTCCCGCGCATTGATCAGCTGGTAGATTCGACGGCTGGTCACAGGTCGCTAAGCTTCATGGACGCCTTTTCAGGCTACAATCAAATCAAGATGGACGAGGCAGACCAGGAGAAGACTTCATTTGTCACCAGCCAAGGCTTGTTTTGCTACAAGGTAATGCCCTTCGGTCTGAAGAACGCAGGGGCAACTTACCAGAGGCTGGTGAACCAGATGTTTCGTCCTCAAATTGGTAGGAATGTAGAGGTCTACGTTGATGATATGCTGGTGAAAAGCTTGGACGAGGGAAAACACTTGGAAGACCTTCAAGAGACTTTCAACACACTACGACGGTACAACATGAAACTTAATCCAAGTAAGTGTGCCTTTGGGGTTTCATCAGGGAAGTTCTTGGATTTTATGGTTTCACATAGAGGCATTGAAGCAAATCCAGATAAGATCTAAGCGATACTCAACATGGAACCACCGAAAAACATCAAAGAAGTACAGTCCCTCACAGGACGAGTTGCCGCCCTCAACAGATTTGTGTCGAAAGCTACTGACAAGTGTTTACCGTTCTTTAAAGTCCTGAGGAAGGCGTTTGAATGGACAGACGACTGTCAAACGGCTTTCCAAGACTTGAAGACTTACCTCACAAAAGCACCGTTGCTGAGTCCGTCCGTACCTGGCGAAGAGCTATATCTGTATTTGGCGGTATCCCCGCATGCCATAAGTTCCGCGCTGGTCAGAGAAGAAGAACGAGTGCAGAAGCCGGTGTACTATACCAGTCGAGCACTTAGAGGAGCGGAGGGAAGATATCCCATGATGGAGAAGTTAGCTTTTTCCTTGATTACGGCTTCAAGGAAGCTGAGACACTACTTTCAAGCTCACATCATTATCGTCTTGACGGATCATCCCCTGAAGAAAGCAATGAGCAAATTGGAAGCTGCAGGAAGGCTAGTCCAATGGGCGGTGGAACTTAGTGAATTTGATGTCAGGTATCAACCAAGAAATGCAGTCAAGGCGCAGGCGCTGGCGGACTTCATCGCGGAGTTCACTCCAACCCAGGACGAGCTTGTCAAGGACGAGCAAACAAGAAGGTGGGTTGTTAACGTGGATGGATCATCATCTACGATGTATGCAGGAGGGATTGGAGTCATACTTCAGTCCCCAGAGGGTGATAAGTTAGAGTATGCAGCCCACCTACAGTACCAAACAACCAACAATGAAGCAGAATATGAAGCACTTCTCAAAGGGCTGGAATTGGCCAAGTCCTTGGGAGCGGAGTCAGTAATAATCAGAGGAGATTCTCAGCTAGTAATCAACCAGGTGAACGGAATGTGTGATGCCAAGGAAGAACGAATGAAGAAATACCTCAGCAAAGTGAGAAGGCTTGTGCAAAAGTTTTCAGAAGTGAGTTTTATTCAACTCCCGAGGGAAGAAAACATGGAAGCAGATGCGCTGGCGCGAGCAGCGTCGGCAGGTGGAGTCATGGACGAGTATGGCAAAGTCCAATACATGCCGAGCATAGACCTCTCGGAAATACATTAAATTGGAGGAGAAGAAAATTGGATGAGTCCAATTATACTCTATCTACAAGATGGGAAGCTTCCAGAAGACAAGAACGAAGCTAGGAAACTTAGGGTTAGGGCTGCAAAGTACATCCTTATAAATGAAGTACTTTACAAGCGAGGCTTATCTCAACCCTACCTGAGGTGCCTAGCTCCAGACGAAGCAAATTATGTCTTGAGGGAGGTTCATGAGGGAGCATGTGGAAATCACTCGGGGGCAAGGTCCCTCGTCCATAAGGTCATTCGTGCCGGCTACTATTGGCCCACGGTTCAGGCAGATGCCAAGGCTTATGTCAAGGTGTGCGACCAATGCCAGCGCTACAGCAATGTCCCTAGGCAACCGTCGGAGTATCAGACCCTGATGATGGCCCCGTGGCCCTTTGCACAATGGGGACTGGATATCCTAGGTCCTTTCCCCCCGGGAACCAGACAAATGAAGTTTCTGGTGGTAGGGATTGACTATTTTACTAAATGGGTGGAGGCTGAACCTCTTGCAAAGATTACGCAGCAAAACGTGAAAAATTTTGTTTGGAAGAATATTCTGTGTAGGTTCGGAGTACCGAGGGTGCTAGTATCGGACAATGGACGACAATTTGACAACGCACCGTTCAGAGACTTCTGTGAGCATTTTGGAATCAGAAATCATTACTCCTCACCCTCCCACCCACAGGTAAATGGACAAGCAGAAGTAGCTAACCGATCCTTGCTGAAAATCATCAAGACTCGGCTAGAGGGGGCAAAGGGGATATGGCCAGACGAGTTACCAGGCGCTCTTTAGGCTTACAGAACCACAGTGAGAACCCCAACAGGAGAAACTCCCTTCAAGTTAGCTTATGGAAGTGAAGCGGTCATACCAGCGGAAGTTCATATGGCTAATCATCGAGTGATGAAGTATCAAGAGAAGGAAAATGAAGAACTGCTTCGTCTTGACCTTGACCTTATTGATGAAGTGAGGATGGATGCGGAGCAGAGGACAGCAAGGTACAAGAACCTTATGGCCAGACAGCATGATGCTATGGTGAAACCCAGGCGCTTCAGCATAGGGGACCTCGTTCTCAAGAGTATCCTTGGCAACTAGGAACCCAGCTCATGGAAAATTGGGACCCAATTGGGAAGGACCATACAGGGTAGTAAACTGCAAAAGGCAAGGGTCGTATTACTTAGAAGCTTTGGACGGACGAAAGCTGGAGCACCCTTGGAACGTGGAGCACCTGAGAAGGTACTATCAATGAACTTGGACGAGGTTAAGCAAAGACGAGGTTTCTGTCATGGACGACCCAACTACTGTTTAATATCTACTAGTGTTTTTACTACTGCTACGGTGTGTACTAATAATAAAGGTGCATTGGTTCTTAAACACTTGCACCGTCTACAGACAAGTTTGTTAAAGACAAAGATATATATTTTAAGTATTTTCATAATGCACTAGCTTCCCAAGCAGGTGCTATGTTTGTGAACAATGCTTATATAAATATGGTTTGGATTTTAAGTGTATTTTATGCGCAAAACCTAACTCCCATGGTAAAACCAATGAGGAGGGCAAAATCTTAAAACGAATGAAAAATCCTTGGACGCAGGGATGTAACGTTCGCAGAGCTTTCCTCAAAACGAGGATAAAGTATAAATTAAGCTAAGGCACAAAAATTTAAGTCCATGGACGAGTATCTGTCAAAGATACAGGTGCTCTAAGGACGAGTCAAGGGCTAGAAAACGTCCTTGGTGAAAGGCCAAAGCCAAGCTCATGGACGAGACGAAAGTCAAGCCTTTAGACGAGGAAAGTGGGCCATGCCTATGGACAAAGGAAACATCTGACAAGGCTATAATAACTTCGTCTATAGAAAGACATGGACGAGATAATAACATTGCCCATAGGGAAGGTACAAGGACGACCCTTTAATACTTAGGAAATTTACAAATTTCAATCACAATAAAAACAAAGGGAAGCACGTCCATACATTAACAAAATATGAATAAAAATAGACATTCATTGAATTAAAAATAAAAGGGTAGACGTCCATCGTCCAAAAACCCTTACAAGTAAAGCCCTTGAGGCAATTGTTGATAAACCCGTCTATAAACCTCTAGACGAGGTAATTGTATTCCAATACATTGCAATAAAAAAAAAAAAAAAAAAAAAAGAGATAATTCTAAACAGACGGTGTGTTGACATTGGGCTCTTTTTGAGGTGGCAAAGTGCTGGCATCGTCCTCCACATTAATATCTTCAGAGCTGGTTTGGACGAGAGAGCTTGTGGACGCACCGCCAAGGTTGAGCTT
This sequence comes from Castanopsis chinensis, assembly GCA_032878915.1. NCBI lineage: Eukaryota > Viridiplantae > Streptophyta > Magnoliopsida > Fagales > Fagaceae > Castanopsis > Castanopsis chinensis. The sequence goes on along the minus strand of JAVQMG010000122.1, from coordinate 2,916,113 downwards.
TATGGAGCTGAAGTCCACTCCTGGAAATTTCTCAATGGCGTCCATCCTAAAGTCTTCGAAGCCAGCTGCATAGTTGGCGTCCATTGAATCTGTAAATTCTTTGGACGCCTTAAACTCTGCAACGGCATCTTCTTTAGCTTTCTCCAGGAGAACCTCGAACTCTTCATTCCTCTTTAAAAGGAATTCCAGACGAGCGTCCTTCTCACGGGCCTCAGTCTCCAGCTCAATGACGCGCTTCTTCGAGTTCTCCGCCTCGTCCTTGGCCTTAGCTGCCGTCTCAGCCCACCTCTTGGTCTCGTCCCTCCCTTTCTGGACAGTTTTCTCCAGCAGCACCCTCGTCTTGTCCAGTTCAGTCGCTTGCCTGGACGCTGCAATGAACTTAGACATTGCCTGCATAAATTAAAGCTTCATTAGAATTCATGCATAAGTTCATTACTAGACGAGACAAAGATGTAAAATCTACATACCTTAAAAAGGTCATGAACACCGGAGTGTTCAAAATCCTTCAGCGACATGTTGTAGCATGCCGTAATGTCTTCGTCCGTTACAACCTTCTCAAATCTCTCCCAAGCCAAGCCCTCGTCCTCAAGAAGATTGTGAGGAACTTGGATGGAAGGTTGAGACGAGGTTCGAACTGCAGACGGAATGGGCGGGGAAGGAAGCTCTGGATCAACGTCTAAAATTTGAACATGGTGGCTGGGAGGGACGAGAATAGAACCAGGCTGGTCGGCTGGGACGTCTTTAGATTTGGACGACTTGTGCCTCGCCTTCTTTTCCTTGCGCCTACTTGGGAGGTTTCCCAAGTCCACGCCTAGGGAGAGGCTCTTCCTCTTGTCACCAGAAGCTGGACGAGTATGGGACTTAGCTCCAGAACCAGCTCCCTCGTCCATTGCGTCCTTGCCTTTGTTCTGCTTCATTGTTGCCATCCCTGCAGGTAAAGGCGTCAGTCAAAAAAAAAAAAAAAAAAAAAAGGATTGAAAAGACGAGGAAAAGGACGACTTACGTCTTCTCACAGTAACTTCGTGGGCGATTGCCTCGTCTGAAGGGTCAGGACCTAGACCCCAAGTGGCAAGACGCCTAAGCGTAACCAAAAAATGAAAAGTCCTGTCGCTGTAGAGACGAGCTTTTTGAACTCGTTCCAATTGGAGTGTATCCAAGTGGGGTCGTCTGATACCTTCAAAACAAAACACACAAAAAATGTAAGACGACCATTAGAAAGGACGAGTGCAATAACCAACGAAAAATGCATACCTTCAGGACGAAGGTTCCCTATCTCTCCTGTATAGGGGGGAAACGGATCTTGGGCAATCTCACTAGGACGACCAGCCCAGCAACCAGAGACGAAGAAAAACTCCGTCTTCCAGTTCCTGTCTGACGTCACTAGTGACTTAATCAATCTACAATCTGTCCCTCTAGCTGTAAATTGATAAAAGCCAAGGGACTGGTTAATTTCGGAGGGTTTATAGCAGTAGAGGAACTCGTCCACGGAAAGAGGACGGTTCCCCTCAAACACCTCCCTCCACAAAACTTGCGTGGCAACTATTAGACGCCATGCATTGGGGTTAAGTTGGCATATGGCTATACCTAACCTAGAAAGCAACTCCCTAGCGAAGGCATTTAGAGGCAACCTCAAACCTCCTAAGAGGTAAGCCTCATAAATACCAACGCCGAAGCGAGGTTGACAACACCACTCGCCACGGACGGGTAGCCTAGGGTTCAAGCTATCAGGGATTTGGTACCTAACCTTGAGAAGATCTAATTTCCACTCCTCTGTTTTAGAACCAACCCCTATAGCACAAGTATAAACGACCTCCTCCTCCTCCTCGTCTTGAGCAGAAGACGAGGGAGCACTTGTGCCAGCCAGGGAGCCAGACTTAACCCTCGTCCTATGTTGTTCCCTAAACACCTCGGGAGGAACCCCTGGGACACCAGACGTGTACTCGTCTGTAGTGTTCCCATTGCTACTACTATTGCTACTCCTAGAACTATCGCTAGAGCCACTAAAGCTACTAGGGTCCTGGTACTCGTCTATAGCTTTGGCAATGCTATCACTAGACGAGGAAAGGACTACTTCAGACATTTTAAGAAGGAAGCTTAAAATCTAAGGACGAGTATTGAAGAGAATACCTGGAACTAGACGAGGGGAGACTAAATGACGCAGGAAACTTCTAGACGAGCGCTAAGACGAGGAAGGTCGAAGAAGAAAATTTGATGAAATGAGGAGGGCAGCGGAGGAAATCAACTATTTATAGGCATTGACCCCAATACACGAAGCGACGCGACCATCCAGAAAGCGACAAATGGCACGTCCCTAAAGAAACGAGCTGACATGATTGGTCTCCAATTAAAACATGACACGTGGCACCTACAACAACTGGCATTGAGACACCTGTCCAAACAACGTCGCTAGTAAAAATAAGGTCTAGACGACCCATGGACAAGGGGGCAACTGATGTGATATGATAAAACGCAACTCCAATTGTCCATGGAGATCGTCCAGAACAAGCGGCATGCTCAAGACGAGGTAAGCTGTCTCGGCATGCTCAAGACGAGGTAAGCTGTCTCGGCATGCTCAAGACGAGGTAAGCTGTCTCGGCATGCTCAAGACGAGGTAAGCAGGTAAGCTGCCTTGAAGTCCTTAGGACGAGAAGTTATGGACGACGCGTGAACACTTAGACATTTATGAAAGTCTGAAGCATCTTCTCATTATACGAGTAACCTCCAGTGACCGTTGCGCACTAAAAAGGGTAACTCCTAAACGGTTGAGGAAGTTATATTGAAATACAAACCTCCTAAAATCAAGGGGAGGTTACAAATCCAATAACCGCTCTTAAGACACTATATAAACGTTAGTCCAGACCAAGAAAAGGTAGGTGAAAAATCATTCCCAAAAATTTGGAACTTGAAAATACTTGAGAGGAAAACTGACTTTGTCATCGGAGGGTTATTGACCGGCAACCCCGGTCCCCTTTGATTGCTTCTTTCTTTTTCAGGCTACCAAGATCAACCGTGAGCCCTATCAAACCCGAAGCATCCAGCTTACTGATTTTCTTTGCATCATCACTAATAATATGTACCTCAAATCACATATATTTTAAAATACTTTCCTATAATAGTTTAGCATTTTAAAAATAGAAAAAAAATTAATAATAAACGGATTAGATGAAGAATTTGAATTGTAATCAAATTAAGATTTTTAGTAACTTATAAATTATAGATAAATTAATAATAAAAGGATTAGATGAGGAATTTGGATTGTAATCAAATTAAAAATTTTATCAACTTAGAAATTATAGATGAAAAAGATAAGAACAAAAAAAAAGTATATATTTTAAAAAATCTAAAAAAATTCTGTAATTTAGTGAAACCACTTACCGACCTTCTAAACTTAACTTTTATTATATAATAAACGATATGATGATATTGTAAACGATTATATAAGATATATGTCACTAACACAATAATAGTAAATAAATTCCTTAGAAAAAGACAAGTGGCATCATCTTATTGATGTCCAAGTCATGATAATTGCCTCGAGCCCTAAGGAACAACTCATGTGTATACGTCCAAACAAGAACACATGAAAGTCATGTGAATAGTCGCAATCTCATCTTGCATGGAATAATTGAGTGAAAGGTGCACATGATAAGCATGTGAGTTAGAGGAGTTACTTAGAGACAATTTCTGGAGGAAGATAAGTTATGATTTGTGGGGAAAAGAGCAATTGCAACACAACAGGCAACAACGAACAACTTTAACCATCAAAGTTCCATATATAAATGAGCAGTTCTAGTGCCACAACAAAAGGCACAACTTGTGCCACAACTCGCAGTGGATGGGTGTCCCCACATGGACCCACCATCACCCTCCACCAACCACAACTCGCCACATGAGCAAGTTGTGGCACAAGTTGTGCCTTTTGTTGTGGCACCAAACTTTTGCTATATAAATAGAAAAGCACTTTCTCACACAAGATATGCACAATCATCTATCAAAAGCATAGACATTGCATCAAATTCACCTCACATGAATTAGACTTTGTAACTTAGGCTTTTTGTAATTTAGGCATTGTAATCTTGTTATTAGAGCAACCACATTAGCATGTGTATAGTCTTCTAAAATAGAAAAAAGTACCCATTTTACACATTTTGAGTAAAAAAAACACCCACTTCAGTAGCTGTAAAAATGTGTAAATATACACATTAACTACAGTCAGGGGCGGAGGGAGGGGGGGGCAGGTGCCCCCCCTGAAATTGCAAATGTTTTGCCTAATAAGACATGAAATACCATATCTGCCCCCTGCCCCCCCCCCCCCTGAAATTGCAAATGTTTTGCCTAATAAGACATGAAATACCATATCTGGCCCCCCTCTCTACACAAAAGACAAAAAAAAAAAATCCCTCACGTGAAATTCTAGCTTTCCTCTTTTTTTTTTTTTTTTTTTGACAGAAGTGAAAGGAGCATTCCAGCTTTCCTAGAATCCTAATAATAGTAGATTTCTAGAGTTCTAGTCCTAGTAGTAATAGACTTGATGACCTAGACAAAACTGCAGAATTTTTTTATGCCCTATACCAAGCTGCTGTAGAAGTCTAACATTCAATGAATTTACAATATTTAATAAAATCATGGGCCCCACTTGGAATGATTAAAAAAAAAATAACAATTTTGCTACACCTGCATGGAATAGAAGTCTATACCAGTATAGAACAGTGAAAAAAAAAAAAAGTATATATAATGCAAACAGTGAAATAAGGCACGCCTCCATCAAAAAGAAAAAATTTCTTTTCAATCTGGTGTCTTTCTTTGGATCTCAGAGTTGCTGTGCAGTTTTTAAAAGCATTCAAGTTGGGTTTTTAATACTTATAGGTATGCATACTCTTATCTTTTAATCTTGCCCCCCTGACCTAAATTCCTAGCTCCGCCACTGACTACAGTAATCATGTATATTTACACAGTTACTGTAGCCGTGTATTTAATATTTTATTAATATTTTGCTTTTAGTTTTACTTTTCTCTCTCCTCTTAGCTAACCTAGTCTCTCTCTCTCTTTCTCTCTATCCTTTTCTTTGTTCTTTCTTGCTTCTCTTCTCCCTCATCAGTGACCAAGGTTTGGGAAAGCTTGGGCTCATTTGGATTTTTTGGTGGTGGTAAGGCGATTTGGGGTGCCTTACTTTTGCACCTCCAGCAAGACCCATTAGGGTCCACGGGCTCCTCGGCCATTTCAAGCCGATCTGTGATATGGGTCTTGGATTTTCAGTGCGGAGAAGGCGAAAGAAGCAAGAGTTCATGAATAGGAAGAGAGTTGGAGTTTCTTAGAGACAGAGAGGATGGTGATGGGGTCTTCTTGGTTGGTGGTGGTAAGGAGGTTGTCGAGTAAGGTTTTGGTGGGTTTTGGAAGTTTCGTTGAGATTCATTGATGGCTGTATTTGCAAAGGTAGAGGAACAATGGTGGCTAATTGATTTTCTGTTGGGGTTGATCCGTGGTAGGATGGTTGATTGGTGGGGTTGATCTGTTGGGCTCAGTGCTTAGGCCGGAGCACTGATTAGTGGGTTTTGGGAATAAATGAACAGTGTTAAAGAAATGAATATTTTATTGAATAAATGTGTAGAATAGATAAACTGATGTGGATGTTTTGTAAAAGTGGGTATGTAAAATAGAAAAGATAGGTTTTTTATTGCAAAATAGAAGGAAATTTTGCACTAACTGATGTGAATGCTTTATCAATAAAGTTTCTCTAATTTTCGAGTTCTTATAGTTAACTTGTAATTTCACAAAGAAGATCCATTAAATCAGGCTATGCCAAACTCATTCCTCTTTGTGTAAGTCAGTTTCTTGCTTCAAGTGATGTTTAGGGTCTGTTTGGATACCACTTATTGCTGAAAACTAAAAACTGAAAACACTGTAGCAAAATAATTTTTAAATGTGTGAATAGTACTATGGAACCGGTTTTAAAGTTGTTTTTGCTGAAATTCGTACTTGCGGGTCCCGTGCACAGTGCACGGGACCCACAAAAAAACGTCCAACGCAATTGAAAACAAATTTTAGCTCTATCCAAACATACACTTAATTACTTTCAAGCATACTGAAAATTGATTTATACTCATATGGAGAGATAGACAAGTTTTTTATTTTTTTATTTTTATTTTTATAGAATTAGAATCTAACTCATTCATGGTTTTTTTATTCATAATTTTTATAATTTGACGATAACAACAAGAGATGAGAGATTTGACACATTAATATCTTTATTTGAAACACCAAGATGTGTCAATTAATTGAATTACAAGATTCTTGGCCTAACTAATGCATAGTTTATGTGGTATCACTGGTATGTATATTATCACTTCCATCAATAAAATTATTAATAAGTTTTGTGATAAAATTGTTTGTAATTTTTTTTTTAATGGCGGTAAGGTTTTTTTTTTTTGGTTACAGAATCAATGGTAAGGTTTTTTTTGAGAGAGTCTATGGTGGTAAGATGATATACTATGATAAGTATACAATTAAAATAGTATTGATGTTAGTCTCACATGAGAGTAATGTTGTACTTAGTTATACTTACTACCTCAACAAGTAAAAAAAAGAAATAACGCTAAGAGTACACATATTTACCACAAAAATCTTACAAACTTGTTTATTAAACTTTTAAACACAACACAAACCCTCACATTAGATGGTCCTACGGTCCTAAGTGCTAATGGTGACTCAAATTCAAAGCCAGCGAGACAAGGCAAGGACTTATCATTTCAGCCCCCCCTACAAGGAATCAACATTACTCAAAGCTTATTAAAGACAAATTGATATTGTTTGTATGACATCCATGAAAAATAAAAGAAGACTTATTAGTCCCAAATTCCTTCAAAGTTACTATGACTTTTGAATGAAGTTTATAGTTTGTTTTTGTGTTAGAACCTCTTTTCCTCTCTCTTTGTGTGTGTATGTTTTTTCAAACAAAAAAAAAATTGGATTATTATAAGATTCAACATGTTTTTTAATTAAAAAAATATTGAATAATCCGAATTGAATTGTTTAATTCATGTGATAATATTAGGAATATTTCAGGCCCGTTTGGTAATGTTGTTTTAATAACGTTGTTTAAGTGTTGTGAAAATACGTTTAGGTGAAAAAGTGTCATAGAAATACGTGTTGTGTTGTATAAATAATGAAAACTGTTGTTTAAACAATACAACCAAACAGACCCTTACTTTTCTAGTCAATTTTATAATAAATAAAAGAAGAAGCTCAAAATGCCGGAAGAGAATAGGCGTAAATACACTTTTACTCCCTACATTTTGACCCTATTTCTATTTTGATTCCTACATTTTCATTTCACCACTTTTAGTCCCTAAACCTAGGGCTGTCCATGGGTTAGGTCGGCCTGGGTTTGGGCCTAACCTGCACTTGACCCGGTTGGATCGGATCATTGAAAAATCGACCCCCACTTACCCGAAATACAGGTCAGATTCGCTGAGTCGAGTCATCGTTTGAGGCGGGTCAGATTCAACGGTTTGGCGGGTTTGGACCACATTGGGCCAAATTTGTAGATTTTCATGGATTTAATTTTTTGGGCCTTTTTGGCCAATATTATTGGGCTTTCTAAATTTTGACATATCAGATTGGCCTCTGTTTTACATCATTTCTTTTAAATTGAGAATTTTCCCCTTCAAATCAAATTTATGTAAATTTTGACTTTAACCGGGGTAGCCCATCAATGAAGAAATATGAGGAATAGCGTGAGCCATGAATCTTGAGCCTTTGAGAAGATATTATGGGCTTTATGTTGATTTCATGGGCTTTCTATTTCATGAGGCAAGATAAGTGTCACATGATGTTCGCAATAATGTGGACCATGAACCCAATTTATGGGGGTGGTAAGATAAGATGTACTATTTGAACTCATTCCATGAATTCAAGAAAAATATGGGTTATAACTTGTGAGCCCAACTCATTAGGCGTGAGGAATTTTAGACAAAAACCCAATCCTTGTGATCGGATAAAATGTGAATCTTTTTGGGTTTTTAATGAATTTATTCTAAAATCTATTATTTTTAATTATAAAATATAATGAGGTGGTATGGCTTAGCTAATAAAATTTGATCATTGTGGCTTGAGAGAAAAAACATGCTTCAACAAGATTTACCTTGTAATCACCTTTATTTGAAAAAACTTTGAGATGGTTGAAAATGGAAATTGAAACTCTCTTAGCTTAAAGCAAAGAGATTATCTTGTTGCAATTTAGTTTATAGTTTTTGGAAAATGAATTAGCATCAATTTTTGTATATTTTAATCTCAAGACGATGACATTTTTTATTGGGCTGCAAGTGATATATTTGTGCATGATTAACCCTTCAAGACCCTATTTCTCTTACATTTTTTAATGAAATTTAATTGGCTCTTAATGCAAAAGTTATGATATTTGATGGTGATCTACAACAAATAGTCTTAGTCCACAATGGTCGTCCAAGATCATTGACGTCTAAGACAGTCTTCAAAAAGGAGAAATGAGAAATGTGCACCACAAACATAAAATAAGGACGTCCAAGCATGTCTTCAGTCACCCAAGAGATTTTGGTCGTCCACACCATGAGAAGGTATGGACGATCAATAAACACTTAGTAAATTTTTGAATATTTCCTGCTAATTATAAATGATTAAACCACGATCATTTATCTTGGAATGTGTGGTGAATTCCCCGAAATTCGCTCCACTCTCCCCACACATCTCTCATGATGTTAATGGCACCCAACAAGTAGACCCACTTCGAACTCGCTATAAAAAGGACCCCATTCCACCAGCTTAAAGTAAATTTTTACTATTCATTCAATCATTATACTTGAGTCCTAGAAAGAAATCTGACTTAACCGTCGGAGGGTCCTTAGTTGGTTCACCCCAGTCACCTTTGATGGTCTCTTTCTTTCTTTTCAGGTCATCAAACTACCACTGAAGCCTGAAACATTCAACTTACTGATTTTTTAAGCATCATCAATATTGAAGTTCGTCCACTGAGAATAAGTCATGGACCATGATTTGTTGATACATCAGAGGTGAAGAAGGATACTTTAATCTTGAACAATTTTATAAAAAAATACAAATAATTGTTATTTGATTTAAAGGTCATTGGCATTTTGGCCATAGTTTTAAAAAAGTTGTGTTCAATCAATTGAAATATTGATATATTTACTTAACCCCTCTCGGCTCTAGCCCTCCCAAAAGGGCAAAAAGGGTATAACTTGTTATTTTTATAAAAAAATTTATTGGATAAAATTTAGATACAATAATTTAAGATCATACAAGTCACCAGTCAACATCTTTCAAGATTTTCGACTTTAATTTTTTTTTTTTTAAATTGTCCAATTACTACTCTCAATGCAAATTTCGGATCAATCCCCTGATTTATGTGTCTTTATTATCAACATGATTTTATTATTATTTCTTTCTCTAGCCTTAGGTTAAACAGGCCCAAGTTCAACCCAAGGCCCATTTGCAGCCCTCTTTATCGGTGCCTTCCTTTACCTTAACGGCTTAACCGTTGGAACCGTTACCTCTCTCATAGTCTGTTTTTGATAGTAAGATTGCACACACTGAGAACTCTTTGGCTTCTGTAATCAGATTCTAGGTTAGAACATAGATACTTGCAAACTTCTTCTTTGTTTCTTTGTCCATTTCCTATTTTTTATACCATTTTTTTTGGGGGTAAGTATTCTTAATACCAGTGTTTCTTCTTGCTTTTTGTTTTCTTTATATGTATAACTTTTGAAACAAAGATGTAACCCATGTTAATTTATATAAGGATTAAAATGAAATCTTGGGTTTTATGAAGAAGTTCCAAAATTCTTTGATAAGTCGTGTTTTAAACTGTTGCCTGTTACCTATTGGATGTAGGGAAATGGTTTTATATGATGCTATGAACATGTATATATGGGTATGTATTTGTGCATTATATGTATATGTGTGTGTATGGAACCCACGATTTGGTTCGTAATGATATATTTTTAATCAAGTTTATGTATTCGTGCATTATATGTATTTGTGCATTATATCTTTATTTGGTTAGTTTTATGATTGTAGATAGTGGAATGATTTATGATTGGAAAATGTAACAACACCAAATTATGGTAAATGAAAAGAAAAAGCCTCTAAGCATGAGCATGAGTGCGTGCTCAGTCATGCTCAGAGGCTAGTTAGAATTATTTGGCTACCTTTTTAAACGAAATTGAGATACGAAAGCCTTCAGAACTATGTGATTTCTGATGTTCCTTTTTGAGCAATGGTATACATGTGGACTTACTTTAATCCTTTTTTACATTTCCCCTCAAACCCAGGTTTGAACTTACTTTAACTAATTTTGTTCATCCTGTTGTCCTTCAAATTTTTTATTTTCTGTGTGCTTGTAAAATGTGACCTCATTGGCCTGTTGTTTTCAAAATTCGTGGCCAAATTTTGGAAATAATTTGGACTATCAGTTAAGGAACAAATTTGCATTCTGCAATCTACGGTGTTGGAAAAATTGAAAGATGGCATTTTAATGATAAGAACGGGAAAAACATATTAACCACAATAGGTTTGAACTTTGTAGCGATATTGGGTTGCGTTTATAACCTGTAATTTAATTCAATTTTTAAAAATTCCCACTTGCTACCTCAGATTTATTTTTTGCCATTTATTTTCTCAGTGCAATTGCTATGGAGTTAATATCAATTGATATGGGCTTTTGAATGAGACATGACTGTGGAAATATTTCACAATGGGGGGTGTCATCGGTAAAGCTGCAAATGGAATTGGAGGTGTTATTGGAAGTGCATTTGCAGTTCCAATCAAGACTATCTTTGGTGCATCATGCGAGTAAGAAAACTTCCATGCTTGTTAAGTTTCATGTTTTATACTGTCTGTTACTAGTGTTGGGCTCTGCTACACTTAATCAACTAAGTTGTGAAGTTGAAAGAAGCTCAGTAGGCACTGAGACTGGCTTCAATTTATTTTCATTCTATTTGCATTTTCCCTTTGTGTCTATTCTTTAATTTAGGAACTATCTCATATTTTTCCTTTAAGTTGCAACATTCCTTGGGAACAGAATATTTATTTTTTATTCCATCTAAATCTTTCACTGCTATGTAAGATTCCTTCCACATTAATACATGGGAGCCAAAGATTTGGGGTTTGTTCCATCAAGATTCACCAACTTGAGCATCCTACCTACTTGGCCAGTGTCAAGTAACTGAAGGGGTATTTCTGCCTTTGCTCAAGAATCACATGAGAACAGTGCAAATTATAAAATAGTAGGCTCCCCGTCTTGCAATGGTGACTGTTTTAAAGACATTCAGTTCAGTTTGTCAAACCTTGATATGAAAAACTTGTGAAAGGGCTTTTGAACATTAAACGAAGAATTATGCAGGCATTGTGTTAATTAAAGCTGAGAGAGAAGTTGATGAAGTTTTTATGTTTAAGCCTCTCTACCTTTCCATATAGCTTTTTTTTTTGGTTCACAGATCCGAAGCTTTGTGTATTCAGGTAGGAAACTCATGCCTGTGTTCCATATATTTTGACATGTTGAGACAATAGTGACCAACAGTTCCTTTCTTACCAGAATCTTTTGAGACATTTGTGGTCTGCAGTTAGTCCCTTTAGAAAGGGAAAACAGAGAGAAGTATTCCTATGCATTAAAGGTGTATTCTAACAGATAGAATTTTAAAATGATCTTAGATAGGCTCATGGGGAAAAAGATTATTGCTTACATCTGATGACATCATCTAGTCAACCATGTTCTAAAATAATTAGTCCATTCATCATTGGGCAAGTTATCATGGACCCTGAGAAGGAAACAAAAGGATACTTTGGGGGGATTAGTTTGGTCAATCTTTTGATTTTAAGAAAACCATTATTAGTTTTTTTAAATGTGGTTATGACCTATGAACATAAACTTTAGTCGGCTCAGTTATGTTTTGGGTCCTCATGTTTCACCCACTACAATCATGGATAATGTAACTTTATCATGCATGCATTTTCATGGTTATGGATTTTCTGGTTCTTCTGTTTGACTTTGATCTGCTTGTTTTGCAGGGGTGTCTGTTCAGGACCATGGGACGTAGTATGTTTCATTGAGCATTTATGTGTCTCCAACCTGGTGAAACTGTTAATGATCTTGGTCCTTTGCTACATAAGTAATTCCTCTGTCCTTAGTTTTCTTGATGGTTTTTTTTCCACCTTTTTTTAAAAAAATTATTGCTTCCATTAGTTTCAAATGATTAGCCTTGCAAACATCACATGAGCTGATGAGTCCACCTTTCCTTTTCTTTGATGGACACATTTCAACCACTTGACCTGGTTCTGCTTCACTATTTCTCCCAGGGTTGCTAATTTTTCTGTCTAAGATTTAGGATTGCCATTTGTTTCTGAAGGTTTTATATGTTCCCGTGACAAGAAAAAAATTTTGTTTTTTCCCCTTTATTTGTTAGAAGAATTTTACTTCTAGAACCCTTTAAAGTGAAACATATTACAATGTTTATGTGTATGTCCACACATGCACCCTATAAATGCATTTATGCACTCACATATACACACATCACTCTTTATTGTCCTACTATTCACTTTTAACCATAAACAATAGACTAATACATGCTTTTTTTTACCTTCTCTTTTATGGCATTTATCCACATCACTGTTTTCTGCCATTGCCAGATAAGCTACTTGAAGCACATTGTGCTAGCTCTATCAGATTCTTGATGTAAATCTATTACAAATTAGAAATGACTGCTTAGCCACTAAATTGCTTTTTTTTTTAGTTAAAGATAAGGAAATGACTTATTTATATTTTTCTCTGCATCAGTGTTGTTGTTCTTCTACTTATTGTTCAAGTTGGGGATCTGCCAATGCATATTAAGAAGCCTTTGTAAGATGTGTTGGGCAGCATGTGAGACATATTTTTTTGCTTTAGAAGACATTACCTGTTTCTTGTGGCACAAGTTAAAGAATACCAAGAGGATAAACCGCCGGCGCAGGCGCCGTTTTCAAGATGTTGAATTAGGGTACAGTTCAAGTGATGAAAGTGATTTTTCAGATAACTATCATCATCTAAATGTCAGTAGAAAGCAAAAGTCGGTCAGAGAGAGAAGAAAAGATCGGCTGCGTAGATCTCTCTACCCATCAAGTAGGCGTAGTGGACACAGTCACAATCATCATCATGTAAGGTTGAAGACTGGGGAAGTATCAGTTCATGTTAGGGGTAGGCCTCAAAGATTAAGGAGCTCAAGACACTTTCAATTGAGTAAGGTAAGAAATGCTAGAAAAGATGCTGGGATTTTCAAGAAGAGACGGTTTAGATGATCATATCATGATTGGAGATACTGCTTTGGTTTGTAGCAGTCTTTAAAATTGAAGTAATTATAAAAATTTTTACTTAACAAATGCTATTTCTAGTTTAGAGTGTCTGTGTCAGTGTAAGAATTACAAGGTCAACCCTCTCTCCTGGGCTTCGTTTTGTGATTTTGTCTTAAGGCCTAAAGGCACAACGAGGTGTGGGGTGGGGGGGAGGGGGTGGGAGAGGCTAAAATTTGACATTGAGCACAAAGAACAGTATTACACTTCTATCATTATGGAATTTGGAGCTTCATATGGATGCAATCATTTAGGTGTATTATTCATACCCGTGTTTATATTTTCTGTAACCATACTTACATATTCAATTGTTTATAAATTAGATGAAGGTACATAAGCAGTTTCAAGTTTGTACGGTAGGCTTTTACAGTTTCATTCTCTTTAGTTTGAAATGCTTATGTACTGCTATTGTTCCCTTTTCTTTTTTATTTGTTTATTATTTAGTTTTATTCACTAATGCAACATAAGTTAGTCTAAATAGTGATTGTTAAGAGGTTCAATTCTTTCCTTCAAATACTTTGGCACAAATTTTAGGCTGAACTATCCTGCCCACTATCTTTATATGTTATAATGGACTAATCTTCTAATACTTTTGTATTCAAATGTCATATAACAAATCTACTTACATTCACAGAATATAGATACATCCATTCCAATAGCTTGCTAAATTTCACACACATACATTTGAGGCTCATTAAAGCAGGATAAGCAAATCCAGGTTGATCCATTTATTCTATTTTTGTAGAAATGCTAATAAGTAGGGGGTATTTTAAAACAAGTTTGAGTTGATGCTGCAACCATTTGCTTCATGGTAACCCCAGCATTGCACATATTAGCAATTGCTCGCATGTGTTGTGTCCCATATTTTGATAATGATCCACAATATTTCTCATATGTACTTACCTGCAGCATGAAAATGGTAAAAATATTAACATCAAAATCATGAGGTTAGCAATTTAGCTTCACATGAAACTTGAAAGAAGGAATCGAGGACCTACAAGCATCTTAAAACAATTCCAATCGTCCACAATAGGTTGCCCACTTGGCCGAACAGCCTCCAACACTTTTGAGCTATTACCATTTCCAAACAAAAGCTCTCCAATATGATTTATACTGTAGTCCACATGCTTCCTTAAAGAAATCTCATCATTTAGTTCCTTTTGAGCTTTAAGCTTTTCATGAGAGCCTGCAGGGGCTTTATGGTACTGATAAAAAAAAATGAAAGTGACTTTAAGGTCAAGAAAGTATGATTATTACTTTGTTAAAAGAAAAAAAGAGACATATAACTTAAAGAACCTATGAGAAAGTAGTAGTAACAAATGATTGGAAGACGAAAAACCTTGTGCCAGAAATGAAGGAGATTCGCGTCACGTTGGTTAACAACCGTCAGAGTTGATGGTGAAGAGGGATTTTCAACAAAAGTATGGTTATCATTTGCAGGATTTGTACCCATGTAATGGTAGAGGCATTCATTACTTTGTTTTTTGTTTCCATATTGCATTACATGTGAACCGTAATCTGGAACACCTACTACTGTTCTCCTTTGAACCTGTAATTGCATCCCCAAGATTTTGGTTGAATTGATGATTGGTCAAAGACAAAGAGACATAGCAATAGAGGGTCTAACAAGGAGATCTAGAAATTTTCTTAGGCAAGCTCTTTAGTTTCTTTTTTTCAATTTACAAAAAGATTCAATTTAACATTACTTAAAAACAGTCTACAATACATACTTGACCTATTTTAAGATTCAACTATGACATTTTTAATATAAGGTTTTGTAAAACATTTACAAGAGGAAGTAATCTTTTACCACTTCATATTGCTTCTGCAAAGTTTCCTGGCGCAAATCATGTTTGTCACTGCTCCAAAATTTTGAGTTCCAAAAATTAGCCACATAGCGGGAAAAAAAAGAAAAGAAAAAAGTGTCTGGTTTAATATAAAATCATTAGAACTGATGTGTATTTGTTTTGAGATAATATTTTCAGCGAGGTCATTAGAGTAAATGACTTAATAATGATACAAAATATTGCATACCTATCCTCCAACCAGGAAATACTATATAAGTCTCCCAAACATGTGTCATATTTCTCAACAGCTTCAGAATCCTCTGGACAATATGCTGCATAACTATCCTCACTTGCATTTGATGCTGTAGTTGCATATATGTTCAAATTATTTGGAAGAAGTCCCTCAAAAATACTCCCAGACTCACAAGCTTCAATGTAAAATACCTATAATTTTTCGTGTTAGTATAAAACTATATTAAGTAGTTGGACCCCAAAAAAGATTAATACTACTAAACAAGCTAAATATTGCAAATTAATCATTTTTGAAGGGATCAAGATAAGTCGATTACTTACCATTCTTTTGTAAGATTTTGCTGCATACTTCTTCTTCAACACATTGTTAAGATCTTTGGCATAAATATATTCACCATTTGGCATCGCTAACAAACAGTATGATGAACTCAATTATCTTAGTATTTGATAATAAAAACCTTCACATTATTGTATTGTAACTAGTTGAAAATTTACTATTTTATTATTCAATCCAACTTTTGGTATTTAAAGTAAAATTACTAACCTAGAACCCCAGGACCTCCATGGTCAGTATAATATATGAAAATATGGTCATTTGGTCCGCTATTCACAACCTTGCCACTACCACCAGTGAGGGCATTTTTATTTCCAAGAATAACAGCATAAAAGTTTTTTACATTAACATGGTCTTTTGTATAATCCTACAAGAAGAAATATAAATTAAACTCATATAATTAAGTATTGTTAAATGTTAATAGATGTTATAACAAGCTCATAATTGAAATTGTATAAATTAGCAGAAAAGACCTTGGGCACTCCTTGATAAACATCACCACCATTTGGTTTGTTGATAATCACACCAGGTCTGGGGTTGTTTTCATCGAATGCAATATCATCATACATGAACACAATGATATTTTCATCTTTTAACCCTCCTTTCTTCAATATTTGATATGCATGACATACATCAGCCTGCATTTCCAAAAATTCAATTTTAAAACTACTGAGTTATTTTTGCTAATGAACAAAAAACTTAACTTATATGTTCAAACAAGTACAAATAATTTTGTCAAATCTATACCTGATGTCTATAATTATCGTAACCATTTGATCCAGCGACTAGAACCGCCCATCTCTTTCCACTGAATTTGGTGTTACAACCAGCATTTTTAATAGTATCACCATGAATGAAATCCAGTACTTCTGATGGTAATTTGGATGCATATGTGATAGGCACAATCAAACATGAAAGTGCAAGAAGTACTATAAATGCACCATGCCCAGAACAAATCATTGTGGTTTAGACAACCTATAAAGGAGCATGTTTAGAAGCTGATAATTAAATAGAAGCTGTGATAATTATTGTCTATGTGATAGTAGATTGGTACTTAGTCATTAAAAAAAAGGAGAGAGAGAAAGAGAGAGAGAGAACTAGTTGATTGATATGAAGCTGGGTAAATAATTCTTGCAAAAAAGATGACATTTTATAGAACTTTTATAGTCTTACGTCTTAATTATAACAAGATGAATGAAAAATATTAAATGATCTTAGTACACTGTGTAACTTTTTTTTTCAAAAACACTGATAAACATTTTTAGTCAAACCAAAGTACAAAGAATCAAGATTTAATGAATAAGTGATCAATAGTGTCATGCACATATATACAAGTAATAATATTTTTAAAAAAAATTCTACAACATATATATATATATATATATATATAGAGAGAGAGAGAGAGAGAGAGATGGGTTTAAGTTACACATTTTTTATACCGTAAATTTTTAAGAGATTTAACGATTAAAGAAACACCATTAAATGCTATTGTTTTCCATCTTATTACCTAATTAATACTAGCATTCTCTCTCTCCTTATTTATTTCTTTCCACCAAATAATATTCTCTCCAACACAATCTAACAAAAAAAATTGAAAAATAATCTTATTTTTATTGATTTCACAAAACTACCCAAAACAAGAGGCAGCAAATGACTTTCAACTTGCTCCTTAAAATAAATAAATAAACTTTAAAAAAAAAAACTTCAAATCTGAGCCTATCATACACTAAACAATCAAACCTCCCATTTCATCAAAAAGCAATTGAAAGGTAGACCTATATATAGTCTCTTACAAATAATAATATAATAATTGGAAAAAATAAATACGTATATGTTTTGAACCCAAGTGGCTGTTATGTTTCCAAGGGTAGGTGTTTGTGTTTGTATCGTCTACGAAAAATACAAAATACAATAAGATTCATACAATCTCTTACAAAAATAATAATTGGAAAATTAATTAAGGAGTCTCTGTAAAATAAAAGAAAATAATTGTCGGTATTTGTTAGCTTTGGACAGATATCAATTAAACAAAGTTCCTAGAGGACAAGCAAAAAAGATTAATAAAATATAATTCACTCCAACTAGAATATTGACCCGCTATATATTTCCTTAGCAGTTAAGTTTAAGCTTGGTCACTTACTAAAAAAAACTTATAAGTTTTCCCATTCGATTTGATTGTTTAGTGTGTGATAGGCTCAGACTTTGAAGGTTTTTTTGAAGTTCCTTTATTTATTTTTTTTAAGAAGAAAATTGAATGTCATTTGACTCTTGTTATGAGTAGTTTTGTGAAATCAATGATTAAGAGATTATTTTTCAATTTTTTTGTTAGATTGTGTTGAAGAAAATATTTTATGGTGAAAAGCAATAAATAAGGAGAGAGAGGAAGAAAGAGAGAATGCTAGTATTAATTAGGCAATAAAGTGAAAAACAATAGCATTTAATGAGTTTTTTTAACTATTAGACTTCTTAGAAATTTACTGTGTTAAAAATGTGTAAATTTATACGAGTTACACTAGGTGTAACTTGAACCCATTTCACTAGGTATAAATGTGTAATTTGAACACATCTCATTTATTTAATAGGATTTATAACATATATTGATAATGCACATAAATTTTTCTCAAGCCAAAATCTATCTTCTTCTTTTTCCCAAGTCATTTTTTAAAAAGTTGTACAACACAAATAACTTTTATAGTTAAAATGAGAAGTAGTTTACTTTTCAATAGATAATTGCCTGATTAACTATTTCAAGATAAAATTAGAGATTGGACAATAAACACGTTTTAACAACCAATATGAAGTTTCAAATACCAAAGCTCCTCTTTTTCTGAGTAAAACAACAATACCAAAAATTAGAGGATTTTATTTTAAAAATTATGTGTTTTTTTCCCTCTAAATTTACAGGAAAACTTATGGACAATTTTTAAGTACGGGTAAGTGAAAATATTCACATTTCAAGACTGGGAATTCATATATGTTCTTCCAATTTTAGTAGATAGATGTTTTCTTCCATATTTCTGTGGGAATATATGATTTTTCAAGTAAATTTCTCTATCAACTATAATAAGAATAACAATAAATATTAGCTTATTTGTGGATATTTATAAATTTGCTACAACCTCTAGAAATTTACTAAACAAATAGTGCAATATGTACTACATCACTAATAATGTCTTTTAGAAGCTATATCTTTTTTAATATTGCGATTTTTTTTTTTTTTTTGAGAATCTAATATTGTAATTCAGAGTAGTCTGTTCAGCTTTATGATTTTGGGAGATTTAAAAACTTCATTTTTTTTTTATATATAAGTGCATCTTGTAATTTCACCTCAAAAGATGCAACGCAAAACGTGGAAAATCACAATGATGGGGCTATTAAAATATGATTTTAAAATCTCACTAAACGCCAAAATATATGTTTACAAAAAGCTATTTAAAATGAAAATTTATTAACAACTGATTTTTTTCTTTAAAAAAGAGGTGTATATGCAGTTTTTTTTTTTTTTTTCCTTATGAGACAGAGATGTATATGAAGATTGAAATTCATCTGAATATTGAAGCTAAGGAAGCTAAGGGGCTGTTTGGATGACAAATTTTCATTATTCATAACTCTGTTTCTATAACTCATAAATCAAAAATGGTAGGATCCATAGCAAGAACTCTGTTTGGAAGCAAGATAATTCTATTTCTATAACTCTGTTTCCATCATTCAATTCTCTGATTTTTGAGTTATGAGTTATGGAAACTGAAAACACATTTTGGCAGTTTTCAATTTTCATAACTCATAACTCAATGACATTTTTGTAATTAAACACACATGGGGGACCTACATCTGTAACTTTTGACCAGCTGACTTTTTTTTTTTTTTTTCTCTGGGTTCAGTCTTCACGTCAGTTTTTATTTCTTTTTTTTGGGTTCTGTCTTCACTTCAGTTTTTTTTTTCTTCATTAGGGTTTGGGTGATCTGGGTACTGAAAAAAGAAGAAGAAGAAGAAAAGGCTGCACAGATTGACAGGAATGAGACCCACAAATAGTGTGAAAAATATTGAGTGATGGAAATTGAGTGATGGTACCAAACGGGTGCGGTATTTTAAAGTGATGCGTGATGCGTGATGAGTGATGAAAATTGAGTGACGGAAATTGAGTGATGAAAAAAAACCATCCAAACAGCTCCTAAGGAGCTGTTTAGATTATCAATTTCCATAATTCATAACCCTGTTTTCATAACTCATAACTCGTAACTCAAAAATAGTAGGACTCATAACAATAAGTCCGTTTGGGAGCACCATAACTCTGTTTCCATCACTCAATTCTCTGATTTTTGAGTTATGAGTTATGGAAACTGAAAACACATTTTGGTTGTTTTCAGTTTTCATAACTCATAACTCAATGGTATTTTTGTAATTAAACACACATAGGACCCACAACCACAACTTTTGACCAACTAAACTTTTTTTTTTTTTTTCACTGGGTTCGGGTGATCTGGGTACTGAAAAAAAAAAAAATAGAAGCTGCATCGAGTGACATGTATGTGACCCACAAATAGTGTGAAAAATATTGAGTGATGGGAAGTGAATGATGGTACCAAACGGGTGTGGTATTTTAAAATGATGAGTGACGAGTAAAAAATGACGAATGACGAGTGACGAATGACGAATGACGAAAATTGAGTGAACAAAAAAACCCATCCAAACAGCCCCTACCTTTCTTTTTTCTTTCCCTTCCCTCTCTCTTTTCCTTTCTCATATAGTACACCCACGTGATGAATAAGTTTTAAGCTTCTTTTACATCACGTATTAAAATAAAAATAAAAATCATATTTCAGTGCCATTAAATGAAAAATAAAATTTTTCGATAAATAAGAACTATAACTTTGGTGGCGTGACAATGGCTTGACTGCTTTCACCACTGAACCTTTCATGACAAAGGAGAAGTATTTGTCATGTCAACTACAAGATCGTTTTGGAAAGAATAAGCCTCCTTATCAATAACAAGATTAAATTATTGAATAATATAATAATAATAAAATAATGTAGAAAATAAAATTTGAAATTGATTGACCACACGACATGATATTCTTGGTCAATAAACAATAGCACATCATGTGATTAGAAAAAAATAAATAATAAATATAAACTTAAGCAAATCTCAATAGAATACCATCAAAAACACAGGAAATATTAGTCTAAGTTACCCTTAAAAAATATTAGAGCACCTCAAAATTCTGTTTAAGTATAAAGATAAACAATATACTTGGCTATCTAAAGCATTAATCCAACTCAATAGAGGCAATTAAAAAAGAAAGAAAGAAAAGGAAATCAATAAGACTCTCTAATTTAAAATTATAAAGAAACATGTATAATTAAAAGAAGGAAGAATTGTGAAGAATATCTAAATAAGGACTAGAGGAAATTAAAGAAAAGGAAAATAATCAAAATACTTAGTACTTACCAAAGGACTTGCATGCACAGAACTCTCTAAAGGAATGAATTCACTCAAAACTCTTTAACACAAAGGTAATTTTATAATTAACTCATTAGGACAAACATATTAATAGAGTATGAAGATACCAAATGGATGGTTTAGATTCAATCTTCGATATAGGCGAAGAAATGATGGTACGTTACGAGCACTAAGTGCTTTGTATCTGTATATACAGATCTTTTTAAACAAAATTGGAAGGTTTGTCATAAGCCATTTACATATTAAGTATTCAAAGTTTCAAAAAAATGATGATATCTTCTAAATGCGTTACATCTATTATGCCTCTTCAATCAATTTCTTCTAGAAAAGGGAACCAAAAAAACCCAAAGAAATGTTATAAACATGACCTATACAAATATCTTTGACTGAGTTGGCTATGGCCTAAGTGCTTCACATTCTTAATTATTTTGGTGCTTTGAATTTTTTTAGGTTCTAAGAATATTTGACTAAATTGCATAAGACCTAAAGTCCTTAGTGCTTCACATTCTTAATTTAATACGCACCCAATATTGCACTACTGCAATGCATTGTGTGGGATAATATTGCCACCAAGCTTATCAAGTGCTTGACTATAGTCAAGGTGGATGGGCAATGAGGCATTGATTTGTTAATTTTTTTTTTTAAAGAGATAATTTCAATCTATGATGTCCACTTCTAATGATTGTTTTTCTTGAGTTAGTTTAATATCAAAAAAAAAAAAAAATTGTTGAATTAGTTGTGATTAAGGCAAACAACTGATTTTTTTTTTTTTTACTTTTATTTTTTTGGTGCTTTCGTTATATATAACAAGTTTGCTTCTTTTATTTTTATTTTTTTAATTTTTTGTTTATAAATGAAGAATGAAACGACTTCAACTTTAAATATTATATATATATATATATATATTTTGTGGGCTACTTTTTTGTACTCCCTGGGAAACTTTTAGCAATCCCACATCGAAGAGAACTCCCCCCACCTGCTGCGTTATAAGCTTGAAGCTGATGGTACACTATTCCTTTAGCTTCAGGCTTATAAGGCAGCAAGTGGGGGGAGTCCTCTTCGATGTGGGATTGCTAAAAGTTTCTCAAAAAGTACGCAATAAGTTTTCCTGGGAATACAAAAAAGTAGCCCACATATATATATGTATATATATATATATATATTCTCTCACAAATTCCATGCCAAAAACATAACTCTCACGAGTTTCATCACTTCATGCCAAAAAATATAGCCCTTCCAAACACATTATACATTGAAATAAACAAAAGCATTAGTCATAGCGGTCTAAGGTTTTGTTAACTGTCTTCTCAAAAAAAAAAAAAAAAAAATTTCCTGCTAAGTGGCACAAATTTTTTTTTTTTTAATTTTTTCCTTTCAACTCATCAAAATTGAAACTTTATGTTTCTATCGTCTAAATTAATTGTATTGTTCCCATTAAAAAAATTAAATTGTCATGTATTAAGGGTAAATGAATTGATTTTTCATGAATGAATTACCTATAGACAGTACACTAATTCTTTATATACAAATCATTTATATTATATGGTTAATTTTATAAAATTTATATAAGAATACCTATTATCAAAGGGGAAAATAATTGATTTGGAGTATAAATTATTTCTCATCCCCTTTTTGGCAAAAATTGAAACAAAAATAGTATCAAAAGGCAAAAGCAGATTTAATAACACATACAATAAAAAATCTAAAAAATTATTTTAAGCTTAAATTGGTTGAAATGATTAAATATTTAAGAATTCGCTATAAAAATATGTTTATATTTTTAAAATATATCAATTTAACAATTTGCATTTCCTAATCCTTTTAATGACATTATATATATATATATATATATATATAAAGTATCTATAAAATATGAAAACAGGGATAATCTTAAAATGGTATGTTAAAATACATTGATACTAAGTGAGTGTTTGGATCCACGTTTGCGTTTGCGTTTGTAAGGTTGCTGCTTTTTTTTTTCCTTTTTCCTCCAGTGCATATGAACAATAACCGCACTGTTCATGCACATGGATTCATTGTGCAGGAGACAAAGTACACTGTTCATGAGACCCGCAAGTACTTTATTCAGGAAAAAATATTAAAAATAGGTCCCACGATACTATTCACACATTTAAAAATTATTTTGCTACAGTGTTTTCAGTTTTCAGCAATAAGTTCTATTCAAACGGACCCTAAAATATTCTATTTCAATAAACAAACTGAAATGATCGTCGAAATAGAATTACAAAAGAACTTTCTCCTCTCTCCCCGTCTGTGTGTGTTAAAATACTTAGGGTCTGTTTGAATAGAACTTATTACTGAAAACTGAAAACATTGTAGCAAAATAATTTTTAAATGTGTGAATAGTATTGTAGGACCCATTTTTAATATATTTTTTTATGAATAAAGTGCTTGTGGGTCTCATGAACAGTGTGTAATAGTAACTTTGTCTCTCGCATAGTGTAATACGTGCATGAACAGTACTGGTTACTGTTCATAAGCGTTAAAGAAAAAAAGAAGAAGGAGAAAACGCGCAAACGTGAACGTAGAAACGTGGATCCAAACAGTTACTTAGTATTCTCAAAAGAAAAAACAGTAGGTTAATTCCACATTGGAAAATGAGTGTGAGTTAGAGGAGTTTAAAGTCTGTGCTGTGTATACAAGAGTTAGACCATTTTGAATATACATCACTGAAAGTTTCTTTAAAAATACCTTCTCATCTCTTCTCATTTATGTGCGTTAAAAATACTTAGTGTTTAAAAAAAAATAGAATTACAACTTTGATGGAGACAAATTGCCTTGGCTTTTGTGCAATAAAACCATGTATATTTTTTTTTATAGGTAGATAGTGGAAGAGCATGAGGTGGAGTTTTAACCACTTAGAACGTTACAAAACATGTCATTATGGTTGGACTATGACTTGAATTCAACTAATGTATTATTTACTAAAAAATAATTATATTTGTAAACTATTTTTTCATACTTTAATTATTACATGAAAAAACACGCACACAAACACATGTAAACTTTTCACATTGAACAAATTAACAAAATCCTCCTTGAAACGCCACCACCAAACTAAACCTCGCCATCCATTTATAGTTGGGTTTGGATCTAGCTTTTTTTTTTTTTTTTTTTTTTATGCGTTTACGTTTCACGTTTTCTACTCTTTTTTTTTTTTTTTTTTTTTTTTTTTTTTTTTCAGATTCTGCCGCGGGGACAAGGTGCAGAGCTCACTGTATGCGCATTGTTCGTGTACTGTGCGTGCATTGTTCACGTACTTTTTCAACAATTTTTTTATTAAAAATGGGTCTTACAGTACAATTCACACATTTAAAAATTATTTTGCTACAGTATTTTCTGTTTTTAGTTTTCAGTAATAAGTTTTATCCAAACGGACCCATATTTAATTTACGTAACTAAAATATTTATTACATGTGGTAAATGCTGTAATCATTACTTTATTTAGATACTAGTGTTATGCCCGTGATGCACAGATTTAGTCAAGAATCATATATAATTGAAGTATTGAATTAAATATTGTAAGTTAATAAAACAATATTTTAAATATAGAATAAAATGTAAAGTTACAAACGACGAGCATCTACGACCACAAAACCATACATCCATAATACTTGAATACACAAAACCTCAATACTGATAATATGTACCTAAAATCACATATATTTGAAAATACTTTTCTATAATAGTTTAGCATTTTAATAACGAAAAAATAGTAAAAAAATAAATTCATAATAAACGGATTAGATAAAGAATTTGAATTATAATAAAATTAAGATTTTTAGTAACTTAGAAATTATAGATAAATTAATAATAAAAGGATTAGATGTAGAATTTGGATTTTTTTTTTTTTGAGAAACTGTAGAATTTGGATTGTAATTAAATTAAAAATTTTATCAACTTAGAAATTGTAAGAGAAGAAGATAAGAACAAAAAAAAATGTATAAATTTTTAAAAATCTAAAAAAATTATGTAATTTAGTGAAATTACTTGACGCAACCACGACTTTTACATCTAACTTTTATTATATAATATATAATATGATGATATTCACTACAAAAAAAAGGTTCTATAGCCACATTTTTAAAACGTGGCTATAGCTCAGAAAAATGTGGCTATAAGACGATTTGGTCTATAGCCGCGTTTTTTTAGGCCATGTTTTCAACCGTGACCTAAAATACATGACTATAGGCTTGAGGGGTCTATGGCCATATTTTTTCAAACGCGGCTATAGACCAAGACCAATGGCCACGTTTCAATAACCGTGGCTATAGAACATACTCTAGCCGCGTTTGAGAACCGCGGCTATAGGGGCAAACTATAGCTACATTTAACACGTGGCTATAGGTCAAATGTTGACTGTTGGGAAGACATATTAGTCGCGTTTTGAACGCAGCTGTAACCCCTGAACTATCTCAATAAGCGAAACCTAGAAGCACCATTTTCACATTTAAATTAATGAACTATCACATCATTGAAGCTTCCAAGACTCATGAGACAGTTTTAATTGATATAAACATAAACACATATTACTGCTGGTAGTAATACTTCTGCCTTACCTTCATAAAGTTCTAAGGCATCCTACTAAGCTACATAATAAATACTCAAGAAATCACAAACCCAGAAGATACTCCAATTGCAAGTTAGTATTCATAGGGATACCATTCGTCCCAAAAAAAGGACCCATGAGGTCTATTTTCGAAATTAGAGTGAGTATATAGGCTCCTTTTTTAGGCACATAAGCCAAACTAGTTTAGCTTTATTAAACTAAGCTAGTCCAAGCCTAGTTATATGGGGCTGTACATGCAATCTTTAGGGTTAATTTTATAGGCACATATAATATAACAACTAATAGTAATAATCTTTGGTGTCACATTATCTAAACCAAATGAATGGGGTATACTATAAGATCAGTAAATTTACTAAAAGAAATGCAACAAAAGCACACATTATTATTATTATTATCATAGATAAAGAATATTATCTCTCACCAACTTTGGACAAGTGTGTACCAACCAACAAATTAATTGTTGAAAGAAATCTTAACATCTATCAACTTGTACAAGTCATTAAAAATTCCAATTGAAAAAACTATCGACATCTATAACTTAGTTTACTCTCATGGAATAGTTAATCCAGAAGCCAATTGCATATCTAAAATTGGAGTAACTGAACTCCACGTGCCTAAAACCTATGTCACAGTGAGAATGAATCATTTTGTTAGAAAAACAATGGACTATACCATTGTTCAAAAGGAAATTAAAAATGTTCACATGCTTAAGTAGAAAAATGCTCTCAAGGAGACTCATATCCTATGACATAAACAAATTGGACTTACCTTTGCAACCTTTAATCTACCAAGCTGTATGGCTAGCTCAAATCTGTAATCAGGGTCTTTAGCAAGTGATGCAAGTTGTGATATCCCCTCAGCATCACCTAAAGAAGAATAGAGCAGTAACAAACCACTCAAGTCTATTGCACGCTTTAAACATTCCTCGGCCATATCTAACTGCAATACTAAATAAGCGAAGAATGTCAGTATGTTTAAAATTTAAAAAATTAACCTTTTAATAATATAAATTTCTAGAAAAGCACACCTAGGACCTAGCCAGACACTTGCAAAGGACTCTTGCTTCTCACCTTACCTCACCTACTTATAATTCAACCTATGAAACAAAAGAGCACACACACACACACACACACACTTCTCATTCCTCTTGCTTCTCTCTCTCTCATGCATATCCAAATGGAGTTACAGTCAGATGTTGCAGACACCCAACAATAAATGGAACAACAGCATTTTCATGTGCTAGCAGTTGATGATAGTCCCTTGTAGTAAGTTTTTGTAGACAAGAATTTCCATTTCTTACAGTTAAGCAATTTATATACAAGAGGTGGTTTGGGTTGAGCTCAATAATCAAAAAATATATGTCATTCTGACTATCATAATCTTTCTCCATAGGAAGAGGAACAACACCATCTCGAAGGAGTGACCAAACACAAAACAATTCAAAAGAAGTATGAGCAGTAGCTTTATATTAACTTTAGCACTAGCAGGGCAACAATATTTTTCTTTTTACTGCATTATGTAACAAGATTTGCTTCTAACAAAGGTACCATAACCAAGGGTGAACCACCTATCACAGTAGTTAGCATCACTTAAACTAGTAATAGACGGGGGAATTACAAGGTTTGTATAATGGTCTACGCCTAGGAGTTCCTTTCAAATAATGCAAGATATGACAAACAACAAAATGAAGAGTAGGAGAAGATACCGAAAACTCCCCTCACAACTAAAGATGAGATTGGCAGACAAATTCTGGCCCAATGAGAAAAAGGAGGATTAAAAAAGTATATCATCAGCATTCACAAAATAAGGTAAAGACACAGGACTATAACACCAATAGCCCTTGTGAGTACGAGAGTATCCAAGGAAACCATGCTTGTGAGACCAAGGGGAAAGTTTATCAATTAAAGAGATGACATGCTGTGAGAACAAGATCACCCCATACATATTGAACAACAAGGTATAGGCAATGTCTAATAAACGAAGATGCTTTTATTTTTTTTAACAACTCCAATTTGATGAGAGTTGTGTGCACAACTGGTTTGATGAACAATACCACAATCAACACAAAAAGAGTAATTAAAAGATTGTGTATATTCTTAGGCATTATCAAAGCAAAGAATCTTAATGCGCTTATTAAATTTTTTGATAAGTAAGAAAAAGTTATATTAAATGAAAGTAATACTTCATTTGAAAAAAATGAAGCAGAATAAATATGTACAGGGAAACAACAAAAAAGAGATTATATATAAGAAAATAAAGAATCTATGAACAATGGTATGGAATCACTAGAAGTGAGTCTCCAAGCACGAGAACAATCAAACAAAGTCCTAGCAAACAATTCTTTGAGTTGCGCCTCTGAACGTTCCAAATCCTTAATGTGCTTATTAAATTGAACAAGGATATCATAATAGAATTTATTAACAGCATAAGGTAAATTAAATCTTTCCTTAATAAAAAATAACCATGTCATATGAGAATAATCATCAAGAAATATAATAAAGGAATCCATTCAAAATGGTAGTGAGGGAAGGACTCCATGTGCTAGTGCAAATGAAAACTACATTAAATGACTCAAACTAATGACTATTACCACTCAACAAGGAACTAAAATGATGTTTTCTTAAGTGAGATGCTTCACATTCAAGACTAGACACGTGACTCAATAAAGAAGTCACAAACTTTAGTTTGGTCAAAGACAGGTGACCCATATGAAAATTTCCATTGGAAAGGAGACATGGTAGCACTCAAAAATGAAAGAGTAAGGGAGAACAAGTCATCAGGATCTAGATACTAAATGCCATCCTTCTCAAGCCCTGAACCAATCATCCCCCTGGTCTTGAGGTTCTGAAAGACACAGGAAGTAGGATCAACGGTTATAGACCAGTGTAAGGCTTTCGTCAATTGACTAACAAAAGCAACTCGAAGAAAATTTAGGGGCATTGAGACTAGAGATAATGTCTTGTAGAATGAAGAGTACCTTTCCCAAGGACAAGTTGAGATGAACCATTAGTTAAACCGATATTGTGTTTAATAGGATGAAAAAGAGGAAGTAGAAGAGAGAAACAATGTACCATATAGATGTTTGTTCGCACTAGAGTCAATAACCCACAGTGGAGAAGATTGGGTTGCATTATTTGAAACAGCTAATGTAACACTGTAAGAAGGGAAAGCAGTACTCAATTTCTAAATGAGTTTGCTAAGTTGAGAAGTGAGTGCATCATGATACCAGTGCTAGGAGCCGTATGCCCAACAATAAGGTTTAGTATGATTCATATGACCATAATGATCACTTCTTGTCACCACATCCACCATTACGATCATTACCACTAGAAGCTACTACAACCTCCAATGCTAAAAACTAAAGCAAAAGACTCTAAGGTTGTCTCAATAGAACCTTGGCCTAAGCATGAGCACAATAATGACAATGAACATTGGCAGCTGAAGTGAGGGTTTCACTAGAAAGTATCTTATCTAACCATGTGGATCAAAATCTAAGCTCAATATCGCTTATGTTGCTTCAAGTCACAAGCAGAAGTGGCTCAAGCCATATTCTACGGCTACATGTTGAAAACGCAGCTCCGTGTTCAATGCTTTAAGCCGCGTTCTGCAAAAGCGTGGCTTTAGCCTGTCTGTAGTGTTTTTGCAAACGCAGCTCAAAAAAACGAGGCCTAAGACCTGCGTGTTTTGTAGTGATTGTAAAAGATTATAGAAGATATATGTCACTAACACAATAATAATAAATCAATTCCTTATAAAAAGACAAATGCCATCATCTTACTGATATCCAAGTCATGATAATTGTCTCAAGCCATAAGGAACAACTCATGTGTATATGTTGAAACAAGAACACATGAAAGTCACGTGAATAATTGCAATCTCATCTTGCATGGAGCTAATTGAGTGAAAGGCGCACATGATAAGCATGTGAGTTCGAGCATCTTCAACAAATTCATCAAATTTTTGTGCTGTTTGAAGAATGAACAATGACTTTTACCTTTTAGCTACCTACTTTTTTAAATACACTTTCTAACAAATTCTCTATCTCATTTTCTAGCTCATTTAAATATTATTTCTTCATTCATTCTTTATTCTTTTTTTTATCATCATTTATTCCTCCTGTATTCATTGCCAACAATTATATTTTTTAATGAAAAGTGTTATATTCACAATATTTTTCGCAATACTTTCACAAGAATCACATCAAAATCTTATGTGAAAAGTTGTTACTAATTTTAATTTGATCCCATCGCTGAAATTATTTTTTTATTCACCAATATTAAATAATAACAATCTATTACTTAAAATTTGTTGTGAAAATATTGTGGTAACACTTCTCAATTAAGATTTTTTTTATTTTTTATATTATTTTTCCTTTCATTCAATTCATTCTCATCCACCCACGTTTTCATTTTTTTTTCTTTTTTCTTGTTTTTCTCCTCCACACAGGTGTCCACTTATCTCTACCCACCCTACCCCTTCTTCTTTTTTCTTTCTCTCTCACATTCAAGATCATTCTAGATACAACAGTTCATTCTCCCTTTTTTTTTTCTCCAGCTCTCTCTCTCTCTCTCTCTTTTTGAGAAGCAACGAAGAGAATGAGAGAAAAAAAGAAAAGAAGCAACGGAGATTAGAGAAAAAAGAAGAAGCAACGGAGATGAGAGAAAAAAAAAAGAAAAGAAGCAACAGAGATTAGAGAAAAAAAGAAGCAATAGAGAGAATGAGAGAAAAAAAGAAAAGAAATTCGAAGGAGAGAGAAAGCTTGTATTATTTTTTGATCCAAAAAATGCAATTGCTAATGTACAGTAGCCCATCAGATTTGATGAGCTACTATTCATGAGCAAAAAAATATTCCAGGTATAGAGATTCCATTGGAGACCATTTTTATGGTCTCATTCTCTATTATAGAGAATATTATGCCTTTAGCTACACCATTGGAGATGCTCTTAGAGGAGTTACTTAGAGACAGTTTCTAGAGGAATATTAGTTAGGATTTGTGGGGAAAGAGCAATTGCAACACAACACGCTAGAAGGAACAACTTTAACCGTCAAAGTTCCACATATAAATAGAAAAGCACTTTCTCGCACAAGACACGCACAATCATCTATCAAAACCATAAACATTGCATCAAATTCACCTCACATGAATTAGACTTTGTAACTTAGGTTTTTTGTAATTTAGGCATTGTAATCTCGTTATTACTATCAATAAAGTTTCTCTAATTTTCAAGTTCTTATAGTTAACTTGTGATTTCACAAAGAAGATTTATTAAATCAGGCTATGCCAAACTTATTCCTCTTTGTGTAAGCTAGTTTATTGCTTCAAGTGATGTTTAATCACTTTCAAGCATACTGAAAATTGGTTTATACTCATATAGAGAGATAGACAAGTTTTTATTTATTTTTTACTTTTTATTTTTATAGAATTTGAATCTAACTCATTCATGGTTTTTTTTTTATTCATAATTTTTGTAATTTGACGGTTACAACAAGAGATGAGAGATTTGACACATTAATACCTTTATTTGAAACACCAAGAGGTGTCAATTAATTGAATTACAAGATTCTTGGCCTAACTAATGCATAGTTTATGTGGTATCACTGGTATGTATATTATCACTTCCATCAATAAACTTATTAATAAGTTTTGTGATAAAATTGTTTGATTTTTTTTTTAATGGCGGTAAGGTTTTTTTTTTTTTTTTTTAGAGAATCTGTGGTGGTAAGATGATATATGATGATACCGAAAAATCATCAGTAAGCTACATGGTCGTTGCACGCTCTTAGACAAGACCTGCACAACAAAGAAGAAGAAGACCCTATAAAGAGTACCGGTGTGGTACCGGCCACATACCCTCCGAAGGTTAAATTAGAGAACTTTCACAGCTCTAGAATGCTAGAGTTGGGGTAAATTATGTGTACTTTATTTTCTGAGGGTTTGAGTTTTTATAGTAGTGTAGAACCGACTTTCATTTCTTGGCTAAGAAGATGTTTTCTTGTGAGGAAGATCCTCATAAATGTATGTATTTTGTAGGATTCTTCCCATATTAGGATTCCTCCCATATCAGGATTCCATTTACTAGGATTAATTGTTAGGTGCAAGAAATTTCAATTTAGGGTTCCTTGGATACCATTTAAGCCATGTAGATGCCATGTGGCCTTGATATCCATCCCCTTTGTGTCCGTTTAGCTAGAATCCATCCACTATTGAGGATCACTCTGTCTTATATATTCTCCGTCCAACGCTTTAATCCGTCACCTTCTCCTTATGTTTTGATAATCCATTATCCTAGTACCGTCGCCTATGGCATGTTTTATTGAACGAATCTGTTTACCTTAATTTTATCCTCTTCGGTTGCCCCCTTCATTCTATGGGTTCATCGCCTTATTTTCCAGACAGACCTGTGAAGTGATGGTCTAACTCAACCCTTGGGAAATGCGTTTTGATTGACAGGCTAGCCTAAAGCTATTAATAAAGTAAGGGCACGTGACATGTTTTTAGTGGTTAATCACTCGGACCGAAGCGTCCCTTCGTCTTTCGTGCCATTCCCTCTATATATATGTTGCTTCGCCCTTTCATTTTTACTTTCCACAACAAAATTCCAGTGTCAGAGTGCTACCATCTCCTACTAGAAATCGTCATACCATCGACTTAGTGTGATCGTTTGCCATGTCATTTCCGTTGCCTCTTTGTATTGTTCAACTGGTAAGTAGCTGTTGCCTTATACTAAGTTCTATTTTTGTTATTCACTTCAAATATTTCATGCTTGTCACCTATGTAGACCTGTAGAGTCTTAGGAGTTTATCCATCACGTGTAGGTGATAGATGTCTAGTGAGGCGTCGAGTGAACAATCGTGTGTCTGCGAAGAAGCAGGCTACGATAAGGTGTATCCGTCGGGTCAGGATGACCCCGACACCTCTTATGATGAAAGGATCTGTTTGCCAATTCTCCTTCCGCAGAGGAGGATGAGGACGTGGACGTGGTCGAATCAGAGAGTGATTTAGGTGGGGATTCAAACAGTGAACACATATACTACGTTGAACCTCTCATCCAATCTGTTATAGGTCTTGATGGCTTTAGGGAGTTTATCCTTCTCTCGTTATAGAAGATAAATGACTTCAACTCTAGCATTAAGATAAAACACTTCGAGACCCTTAGGGAAAGATACCAGATTCTCGTCGACATCCTTATCCATTTGCCTTTTAAATCCGAAAAGTGCTACTACCAGGGTGCCGAAGACATCGAGGTGTACGTGCAGATGTTTAAGGCGGGACTTAGATTCCCTCTAAGTGCTCTTCATCGCCGGCTACTTCAATACCTGGGGTTGGCCGTCACCAAAATCTCTTCGAATGCCTGGAAAGTCTTCCTTAGCGTGAAAGTTTTATATGGAGTATTGTCTAATGGGGAGCGTAGGATGACAGTGGAGGAGTTCTTCCACTGCTACCGTCCATTAGAAATCACCTAGTCTAAGGGTATGTACAGTTTCTCACCAAGGAAGCTGGTACTTAGGTTAGTGTGCGACACCCCTGATTCAAATAGGAACTGGAAGAGCCGGTACTTCTTCATTCAGGGGGACGACTGGATGTGTCACCCTGACGATCAAGAGTACATGTCGGTGGACAAAACTTGGGCTACAATGCCCCCGTCTAGTCTAAATTTCGTTTCTTATTATTTGTGTTATGTGTTGACCTAACCGTCCTCCTTTATTGAAGCCTGAGACTGTACAGAGGTGACTCTTGAGTAATGGAGTTTTTTGGAAAAGATTTTTAGCATTAAGTTGGCAGAGAGGATGTGGGCAAAGCTTGTTTCCTTAGACACAATCCACTGGTATTATGACAGTCTTGAGCCTACTGCAGCTGCCTATCATTACGATAGTCAAGCACGCAGACATAAGTCCGTTGCTTATTACTTTTTCTTTTTATTTATAGTAGTTTGCCTAACTCTTTCTTGCCATCCATTTTGATGCAAAAATGGAAGACGACTAGAGGAGGGCTTTCATCAAGCAACAGGCTGCTGCGTAGAAAAAGCAGGAAGGAAGCTTGCCTCCCAAAGGAATAGGTCTGGCCAACTTGTCCACAAAGAGGAAACCATTGGACAATACCGACTGTCTCCCTAAGAAACCCAAGGTGGCAGCAGGGTCAGACATCGGGAAGAACCCTGACGCAAGCAAGTTGCCTCCTCGGTCCGGTCCAGGGAAGGGTAAGGGCCTTATGACGGGTTAAGGTCTTGTTACTGAAAAACGCCTCGTCCTCCTCCATGAGGACTTTCAGTTTGCACTCAAGCAACTTTTGTCAATCATCAAAGATGATGACTATGAGGACTTGGACAACCATGCAACCGAGGCTACGAGAGAAACGGGTCTTTTAAGCATTGCACAGGTATGTACATCTGTCCCTTTCTCATTTCCATCAAGTTGTCTTTTTACTTTTCTAATCCTTGTTTTTTATTTTTGCAGGGGATGCTTATGATGAAAAGCCTAATGGACCGTTGCCTATCCCAAGAGACGGTGGTGGATTGAGTAAGGGCAAAGGTGAAGGAGATAGAGGCAGAGTTGGGGGAGCTAAAGGCCTAGAAGGTTGTCTAGGAAAACAAGCTTGATCTAACGAAAAAACTCCTAGATGAGGTGGAGGCACAGACGGAGGCACTAAAAAAAGTGCTTAAGGACAAGGAAGATGAAATCTCTAAGTCCAAGAAGCAGCTCCGTCAGGCTAAGGAGGACGCGATAAAGAAATACTGTGACTCTGACGCTCTTTTAACCGAGCTAGGTAGTTCTTTTGTTGACAATTTCAATGACTGCCTCCGTCAGGTCAAGGCTTCCTTCCCAGATCTAGACCTGCTGCATATTATTATTGATATCGAAGGCCAGAACCCAGCCCTTCTTATAGACTCGAAAGGTACCGATGATCTTTTTGGGGATGATTCCACTGTTAACCCTTGAGGTGACAGGGAGTTTGCTCCTCATGAAGATCAAGTTAAATCTGTCGAGGATGAGGCTCGTCCACTTGAGGGGAACTAGGCAACTGAAGGGAAGGACGGGAGAGAACCCAGTGGACCAGCAGTAAATTTTTTATTTTGATTTAATTATTGTCTACCTCTTTTGAATGTAAAGGTCTTTTGGGAGAATAATGTTTTTGTTAATTTAATCGTTGCCTATTATTATCTAGGCCTTGCATGTAGACATTTTCCCTTTATATAATATTTTGGTATCCGTCGCTTGTATTTTGATTGTATATTTTGCATGTCCACCTGTTTATCTTGGTGTTTCTTTGGACTTAGCATTTTGATCGTGTGCGTCGTTCCTGATCCGTTCTTTCTGAGGACTTTATAATGGATCCATCCTCTCAGTTACTTAATATATTCAGGGTGTCCTTTGGGATGGACCCGTTTACTCGTAGACTTAATATGGGATTCATCCATTCAAAGACTTGATAAGTTCATACCATCCTTTGGGATGAACCAGTCGCCT
The DNA here is from genome assembly GCA_032878915.1 of Castanopsis chinensis. Classification (NCBI taxonomy): domain Eukaryota; kingdom Viridiplantae; phylum Streptophyta; class Magnoliopsida; order Fagales; family Fagaceae; genus Castanopsis; species Castanopsis chinensis. The sequence goes on along the minus strand of JAVQMG010000122.1, from coordinate 2,880,852 downwards.
GATTGGACTTAACAATTTTCGGGTCACCCTTGGAATGAAGCCGTCCCCTTTATGGACCAAATAACTTTTGGTCATTTTTTGGGATAAACCCGTCCACTATTGGACTTTATAATGTTGGACCATCACTTAGGATGCTATGGGAATTAATAAATTCAAATCATCCCTTGGGATGGACCCCGTCCATTTGTGGACTTGATAAATTTAAATCATCCCTTGTGATGAACCCGTCCACTTTGGACTTGATAAATTCAAATCATCCATTGGGATGAACTCGCCCACTTGTGGACTTAATAAATTTAAATCATCCCTTGGGATGAACCTGTCACGACCCAAACCCGATACCCAGATTTGTGACCATGATCGGTATGCTAATATCAAGTTTAAACCCGATATTAACAAGAACCAACTTAACTTTTACAAAAGTTTCCCTCTTTTTTTTCATTCTTGTTTCTTTACTTAAGTAATATAATCTTTCACTTGACATTCAGAGCATCTACACTATACTCAAAGAATAACACAATCCACCAGTTAATTAAATTCTAAATTTCATGTGATACATCTCTTAATACTTTAAGGTACACAACTTTCATTAGATCCTAAAATACACCATACTGTAAAACTAAATATCAAATTGCTAGTTTGGGATTTATACTTTGAAAACTAGAACTAGCTTCTTCCAAAACTCGACTAAAGCTCCCTCTGCTCCAAAATAAAACCTGTGACTGAAAGGGTGGAAGGGGTGAGTTACATAGCTCAGTAAGGGTAAGATACATAGGAATTTAATAAGAATGCATGTAAATCAAATCATTTCATTTTATAAACGTTCAGATAGGAGAACATTTTTTCATGTATAGTATTTTATATTATTTATAATAATAACTTATACGCTCTTCGTAGGAAAATAATGAATTTCTGTCATTTCTTGCAAAGTCGCCAAATATAATATTGATTGTTTAAAATCATATATATATATATATATAGTCTTATTACAAAATAATCATTTTGACTTATTTCAGATAATTGGTAACTTTATCTTTAATTAAAAACATCTTAACAAATAAGAAAACTTTTCCTGATAAACTTCTTCTCATAAAATATTATAACTTTCATAGTCATAAACTAAACGTTTCTTAAAGAACAGATTTTTGATGACTTTTTGACATAAACTTATACTTTCATCAGAAATTTTATCTTTAAAGAACACTAAAACCTTTTCATCAGATTCGTTATCTTTAAAGCACAACAAAACTTCATAAACTTTTACCTTTAAAGAATAGCTTTCCTTTTCATCAGAAACTTCTTTTCATCAGAAACTTCTTTTCATGAAAGCTTTTAACTTTTCATAATGCATTAAAACAATTCATTCTCTCATGATCAATAAAATAATATAGTTGTTCATAACATATTGGTTAATCCATATCTAATAAGTCTGTACTTATTTGGGAGGCTTCTAGCACACTGTGTTAGGCATCCAGCATTCCCCACAATGCTAGGTATTCCCGGGATCACATCATAATACATATTTTTCAATCATGGGGGTAGGTTGACATCCTCCACAAGTTAGCCGTAACCAACAAGGGTGGGTACAGCAGAGTCAGTCCCATTTTTAATGGCCAATAAGATAACATTTTTCATGGAAAGCCAGTAATTAAATCCCTACTAGCAGAGTTCAGATCATCAGAGAACATAACCTAAAAACATTTCATACTTATACATCATACTGAAAATTCTTATTTTTCTTAACATTTCATAATAATAGCATTTCCATTCCTTTTTTTTTTTTTTTTTTAAACATCATGTTCGTGGAATTAGTAATAGCATCAATATGCTTAAATCATATATATAAGGTTTCGAAAGCTCACGAACATATCTTTGTCTAAAACATGATTATATGTCATATCTTTAATCAAAAGTTTTTTAATGCATAATATACTTCAAAATAACCTCATGACTTACCAAATGCTCATATAACTTATCCTTTACCTGAAAGCAGAGGAACCAGGAGCCTAAAGTCGAAGGAGCTTAGACTTGGGTACTGGTAACACCTAAACCAAATATTAAAGCTCATTACTATCAATTACTCCTTATCATAAACTTACACATTCATCTTAAAACCTATATCTTAAAATCAAGGAAATCCTAATCCCACCTCAACGAGGTTCCCGCAAACATACAATGCACACATCAACAAATGATGTTCCAAATTAAAGAAAACCCATCATTTTACTGCTCATATTCATATCATGTCAAACAACTTTAAAATCAATTCAGAATGTGTTTGAGATTGGAAGCAATGGTGTATGCATAACCTTACACAAGGCAACATACAACATGTTGAACAAAACAGCTTTATTGAAACAACAGTCGAATGGTTTAGAACCCCTCTTTTGAGCACTAAACGTTGAGCCAAGTATATATAAAAATATATTTATGATCTAGACATTCTAAAAGATAAGCATATTAAATTATAACTCAAAACATTCACCCTAATTTTAGAATTAAATCCTTAAAGTCAGAGTTATTATTTATTGTTTACTGCTCATTTCATCATCATATGCCTCATTTGTAAAATACAAATGGGCTATCTAAACACATCCAATCCTCATGAATTTTACAAAGTAACTCCTACGGATGTCTAGTAATTACCATATAAATTTTGGAGTCAGAGCATAAACCGTAATTTACTAAAAATCATACAATACAACATACTCAAATCTGTCCTGACAGAATTTTATGCAACTTAGGAATTAAACCATTATTTTTATATTGATCCAATTGTTGTGAGACCACTTCCATTAGAACCATATGTGTCTTAGCATTTATAAGAACTACTCCTAGCATCCTAATTCACTGTATACAATTTAATACATAATTTATCATGCATAAACACAGAATCTGTCACAGTGACAGTTTTGAAACGTTTTTCTTGTAAAATTATAAAATGATTGCAAATAGTCTTATTATCATATGGGGATTTTTATATACTCATTAGACATGTTACAAAACACTTATATACAGTCATTTAACCATTTAGAGCAAAATCAAATACAACAAAAACCTCAGCAGTAACATCAAAAGTACTCAAATCAACTTTTTCTTACTTCCTTAATCATATACAATCATTAATTAGTAAAAACCCTAATCTACCTTCAACAAATCACCAACACAGTTACAAAGCTTCTTAAAACAGCATACATATATATATATATATATGGACTTACAAATTCATGATTTCCTAATTTTATAAACCACAAATTTCAGCTTCTAACAATCATATTAGAAAACATAGAAGTGAAACTAAAGCAAACCATTCCACCATTAAAATACCCATAATAAGATGAGGTTTTTATTTATTTACCCACAAAATTTGAAGCTGAAATCTTAGGGCTTATCTTTTAATTTCTTCCTTAGAGTTAGATTTATTGTTTCGGTGAGAGAGGGAGAGCTGTTGGTGAGAAATAGGGGCTACTGTGTGAGAACAAGAAAAAAAGAAAGAGATGAGAACAAAGAAAAAGGAAAAGGAAAGAAGAATAAGGGCTGAACCTTCTAGTGCAACCAAGAAAAGATAAGGAAAAAGGCTTGCGGGGCACGTGTGTTGACCAAGAGAAAGAGGGTTGATGGGTCACCCTTTAGACTTTTTAAAATTTACTTTCCCCCCTTTATAAGCTTATATTCTAGAAAAGCCCAAACAATAATATAACTTTATATACAAGCCCTTACCTTAATAAACTTCTTTCGATCATTAAACTATCATTGAAAAAACATATACCTAATAACTTAATTATTTAATATTATTTGTACATACTTATACTTAGTATATATTTATAATACAAATAGTCATTTCAATTATTTATAATCTTTACAATTCTTATCCAAAAGCATTATAAAGTAATATATTTATTAAATGCTCTTCTATTAATTATAAAATGAAAGTGGATTAAAATAATAATTAACCATTCAAACACATAGTTTAATTAGTCGGGGTGTTATAGAACCCGTCCACTTGTGGAGTTAATAAATTTAAATCATCCCTTAGGATGAACTAGTCCACTTGTGAGCTTCATAAATTTGAATCACCCATTGGGGATGAACTCGTCCACTTGTGGACTTTATAGATTCAAATCATCCCTTGGGATAAACTCGTCCACTTGTGGACTACATAGATTCAAATTATCCCTTAGGATGAAGTCCACTTATGGACTTAATAATTATAGACGTAGTTTTGTAGACATACATATGACATATCTGAATAACTCCACTTATTGTGATAAATACGCATGTAGAAATTGTTCTTAACGAATGAAAAACTACCCTTCGAGCTTAAAAAGTACTGTAGATAGTAAAAATTAACTAAAAGGAAATAGACTATAAATGAGAAGTATCATTGTCCGTGCCCTTGTCTACTAGTAGTACCTCTTCAGGTGCTTCGTTTTCCATGGGTGGTGTAACTTTTGTCCGTCTAGCGTCTCCAAGTGGTAGGTGCCTCTCTTTCGCCATGAGACGATCCTGTAAGGTCCTTCCCAATTAAGTCCTAGCTTTCCCTAGGCGAGATCTCTTGTGGTGCCCGTCACTTTCCTCAAGACAAAATCTCTAACTTGGAAGTCCTTGTGTCTGACTTTGAAGTTGTAGTGCTTGGCCATGAGATCATGGTACCACACTAACCTTTGCTTAGCCATAGCCCTGACCTCGTTCACCAAATCAAGCTAAAGGCACATAGCTTCATCATTCCTACTCTCGTCATGACTTCCAATTCTGTAGCTTGCGAGTCCGACCCCGGTCAGGATGACTGCCTCGCTTCCATATGCTAGTCGAAATGGAGTCTATCCTGTAGTCATCCATGTCGTCATCCTATAAGCTCATAAAACACTTGGCAATTCTTTCGGCCATATTCACTTTGCCCCCTCAAGTCGAGCCTTGATGATTTTGAGCAAGAATCAGTTCGTGACCTCGACTTATCCATTGGCTTAAGGGTGGGCGGGTGATGAGTAGTGATTCATGATCCCCAACTGTAAGCAAAAAGGCCTGAACGAATCATTGTCGAACTGCTTCCAGTTGTCTAAGACCAGTACTCTAGGTATATCGTACCTGCAGATGGTGTTCCTCCATACAAAGCTTCGCACATTCTTCTCAATGATGGTGGCTAGGGCTTCAACTTCCACCCATTTGGTGAAGTAGTCTATACCGACTACTATGAACTTTAACTGTCTAATTGTTGTTGGGAACGAGTCCATGATGTCTAACCCTTATTAAGCGAAAGGCCATGGGGCTATCGTTGGGGTGAGCTCCTCTATTGGTTGTTTAATGAGGTTGCCAAACCTCTGACACTTGTCACAAGTTTTGACGTATGCAAGGACATCATTCTGCATAGTAGGCCAGTAGTATCCTGCCCGAATCAGTTTATGCACTAAAGACTGTGATCCTGAATGGTTCCCTCAGATTCCCTTGTGGACTTCTCTTATGACATAGTCTGCCTCTTTGGAGCTAAGACACCTTAGGTACGAACGGGAGAAACTCCTTTTGTACAAGACATCTTTCATTAGCACGAACCGTGCTGCCTAAACCTTTAACTTCCTAGCGGCCTCCTTGCCGTCCGGTAGCACGCCGTATTTTAAGTAAGAGGTTATTGGTATAGTCCAGTTGCTTTCGGAACCTATCTCCTACACACTGACACTGTCTATTAATGGTGAATTTTGAATAAAGGACAGTACCTAACTAGGGATGAGCATATGTTCTACTAATGCAGCATTGGCAAGACAATCAGCTTGCTCGTTCTCTTCCCTTGGGATTTAAACAAAATTCGCTTAGAGGTCGTTCATTCAATTCTCTACTTGCTTCAGGTACTTCTTCATCCATTCGTCTTTGCACTCATAGTCACCATTGACTTAACTTGTAACTACCTGAGAGTCGTAATACATTACCACATTTCCGGCTTCTGCTGCTTTGGCTAGATCTAGCCTGCTATTAAGGCTTCGTACTCCGCCTCGTTATTGGTCATAGGAAAATCAAGTAGGATCATGCATTCGACCTTGTCCCCTTCTGGGCTATAGAGTACCACACTAGCTCTGCTCGCCTATCTGTTGGACGATCCATTCGTGTGGATACTCTATTGAGGACACTCTCCTACCCCTTGGCCTTCCATGTTGGTGAATTCTGCGATGAAGTCAGCAATAACTTATCCCTTTATGGTCGTACGTGGGCGATACTGTATGTCCAGTTTGCTCAACTCTATTGCCCATAGTGCCATCGGTTTGGCAGCTTCAGGGCTGTTCATTGCTCTCCGTAGAGTCTTTTCCGTTAGAATAATCATCGTGTGTGCCTGAAAGTAAGGTTTAAGTTTGCAGGTTGCGGTTACCAGGGGGAAGGATAGCTTTTCCATTGGAGGGTATCTCCCTTCTGCACCTCAGAATGCTCAGCTCGTGAAGTATACGGGTTTTTATACCCCATCCTCCTCTCTGACTAAGGCTGCGCTGACAGCTGCTAGGGAGATGGCTAGGTAGAGAAACAATTCTTCTCCTGGTTTGGATGGGCTCAGTAATGGTGGAGAATTAAGATTATGTCTTCAGGTCCTCCACTCAAAGGACTATTTCAGTGTACGGAAGAAAGGTAGGCACTTATCTATTGCTCTTGAGATGAACCTATTCAGTGCAATTATCTTACAGCTTATACTCTGTACCTCCTTGACTTTTTTGGCGAAGTTAACTCCATTATGACCTATATCTTATCTGGGTTGATTTTAATACCTCTCTGAGACACCATGAATCCCAAAAATTTTCCTAATGTCACCCCGAATGCACACTTGTTTGGATTCAGCTTCATGTTACAAGAACGAAGGGTTTTGAAGGTCTCTTTAGGGTCGTCCTCTTGTATGCTCTTTATCAGCATGTCATCCACATAGACTCGCACGTTCCTCCTAATCTGACGTGTGAAAATCTTGCTCATTAGCCTTTGATACGTGGTGCCTGCGTTCTTGAGTCCGAACCGCATCACTTTGTAACAGAAGAGGCCTTGACTGGTAAAGAATAGAGTTTTTTCCTGATCGGCTTCATCTAGCTTGATTTGGTTGTATCCAGAGAACGCATCCATGAAGCTCAATAACTGGTGCCTTGCTGTCAAATCTACAAAGACGACAATCCGTGGGAGTGGGTAGCTGTCCTTGGGGCATGTTTTGTTCAAGTCCGTGAAGTCCACACACTTCCTCCACTTTCTGTTGGCATTCTTAACCATTACGACGTTGACCAGCCAGTCGGGGTAGTACACTTCTCATATAAACTCTGCTTCCTACAACTTGTGAACCCTTTCCACTATGGCTTTGTCTTGTTTTTATGCGAACACTCGTTTCTTTTGATTGATAGGAGCAAAAGAGAGCAACACATTCAACCTGTGGACTATGATTGAAGGATCAATTCCAGGCATGTCCTCGTGGCTCCAAGCAAAGACGTCCTGGTTCTCCCTTAAAAATGTTGAGAGTACCTAGCAAACGGGTAGGCTGGCAAGAGTGCCAATCATGGTCGTTTGCTCAGGCTTAAAGTCATCTAGATGTATCTTTTCTAACCCTTCTACGGGCTCTGCCACCATTCGCTGCTTTTCCACACATATGGCTTGTAAATGATCATCCATCTCCAGCATGGCGATATAGCACTCGTGTGCTACTACTTGGTCTCCTCGTACCTCCCCTACTTCGTACTCGGCAGGGAACTTGATCATCAGGTGGTAAGTTGAAGTTACGACCTTCTATGAATTCAGAGTAGGACGGCCCAAGATGGCATTGTAAGCGGACGAGTAGTCAACGACCAGGAATGTGACATCCTTGGTGATCTATTGAGGGTACTCACCCTCCGTCACGGGCAAAGCGACCTTATCGAGGGGGTATACCCTGGTTCCCACAAATCTAACAAGTGGTGTGTTAGTTGGAATAAGTCGTTCTCTCTCAATCCTCATTTGCTAGAACGCCGGGTAGTAAAGGATATCAGCGGAGCTCCCATTGTCTATAAGGACTCGGTGAGCGTTATAGTCCACCACCTGTATGCTAACAACGAGTGCGTCGTCTTATGCATAGTGGAGACGCCGTGCATCTTCCTCTGTGAATCCGATTACGGGGTTGTCAATTTGTGTCATCTTTGGGACCAAACCTGCCAGTTAGACATTCTGAACCATCCAAAGGTATGTTTTGCGTGCCATCCTGGATGGACTGGAACCTGTGTTACCCCCCTAGAATCATCCTTTTGTCTCCTAGGGGTGACCTAGGACTCTCATTTTCCCTCCAAGCAAGCTGCTCTTGTGGTGGGTCCATCATTTCCTTACTGACGAACCTTTGCAAATTTCCCTGTCTGATAAGAGCTTTTATCTGCTGCTTCAAGTTGTAGCAGTCGGATGTATCATAACCATAATCGTGGTGAAAATGGCAGTACTTATCTCTGGACCTTTTACTAGGGTTTCCTTTCAGCTTGCTAGAGAATGTCAAGGCTCCTTCGCCCTTGATCTACATTAGAACTTGATCAATTTGGGCATTCAGTGGGGTGAAGCTTGTGAACCTTCCAGTGAGGTGTTTAAAGCGTCTATCCTCCCGTCTGTCTCTAGTCCTTGTTGTCTTCCGACCCCTGTCCTGTCGTGCCTCTTCTTGTCTTTCCCTCTTATTAGGCTTCTCTTCTCGGGCTAGCAGCGCGTCTTCTTCGTTCATGTACTTCGTAGCCTTGTAAAGTACATCCGACATGGTTTTTAGGTCGTTTTTGAATAATGAAAACAAAAATTCCCCTTCCTTAACCCATTAGTGAATGCAGCCACGAGTATCTTGTCGTCAGCTTCATCAATCGAGAACGCTACTTTGTTAAAGTAGGTTATGAAAGACCTCAGCATCTCATCCTTCCATTGCTTAATGTTTATCAGGCATACAGTGGACTTCTTATACTTGTGCCCCCCGATAAAGTGCGAGGCAAACCGGGTGCTCAACTCCTTAAAAGTACTAATTGAGTTTGGCTTCAACCTACTGAACCATACCTTTGCGGGACCCTTTAGCATAGTGGGAAAGGCCTGGCACATGATCTTTATCCGCCATTCCTTGCAAGTGCATAAGGGTTTTGAACGACTCCAAGTGGTCTAAAGGATCCCTCAACCCGTTGTAGGCTCCTACTTGCGGCATGCAGAACTTTGATGGAAGGGGGAATGAAGTGACGGGTGTTGATACCCATTTTCGCGACACATTTTTTTTTACAAGCTTGACTTTCTTGTGGGCTTAATTCATGTATTAAATTAAATTTTATTCTTTTAAGCATTACCCAAGCCCATGCGTGCTACTAAGTAGGTAAGGGACACTGGCACCTCAGGCTTATAGAAGAGGTCTTGTATCCAAAATTTTTACCCAAAATAGCTTTTATGCTCTGGGTGACTATGGCCCAACTTTTCTGTGATACCATCTTTTGCCTAAAACACATAGCTGACCCTAAGTGGCTAGCCTTGTCTGCTACAACAACCAAATGCAATCTCCAAGGACCTGTCATATCTAGGAAACATCAGCTCATGAATTTAGGCTACTTTATTTCCCAAATTATGCAAAAAGCAAGGCATCCCTCTTACCTAATTAAATCAAATCTGACCATAACTTCTTTGATTCATACCCTAGAGTTCAAAGCCTTTTCTATTGACCAAAAACAATCACTTAGAGCACCCCAAGTTCTATACAAAAGGCCCCAACCAGATTCAAAATGAACCAACCACTTTCTACCCACATATTTGAAATTTCAGAGCAAAAGCCCATTCAGCCAGTCAACATTCTCGTGATTCTGAACCTTAGGGGTGGAAATATGGGTACAGGGGAACCTTCCCTCTCTTCCTCACAATCCTTCTTAATTTCCTCTTCTCTGTGACTATGGGTCAAAATTTTAGACCTGTTGATCACGTTTTTTCCATAGAGCTGAAACTTAAGAGCCAAAACCCACTGAGTCAGGAAACATTTTCACAATTCTGAACCTTAGGGGTAGAAATATGGGTATAGGGGAACCTTCCCTCTCTTCCTCACAACCTCTCTCTCAATTTCCTCTTCTCGGTGACTGTGGGCCGAAATTTCAGACCTGTTTTGTTTTTATACTTTTTCTACACTTTTGTTATTAGAGTTTTGATTCTCTCTTGTCAAAGCACAATTAGCCTTTGTTTTCTACATATTGTGAATTTTGGACTAGATTCTCCATAAATAAACACTTCTAAAGAACCCAAGGGGAGATTTAGGCCATTTTCACATTTTCGACCCTTGTCGCAAAAATGTCCTCGACATCGAGTGCGGTAAAGGGTGAGTCCGTCTGATGGACCAGCTCATCAAGGTCGTTTGATACCTATCCTCTTAGGGCGTTCATCATGAAGTCTATCCGTTCTTTCATCACTTACATCTTGGCGATCATGTATGGTGAAGCCGTATTTGCGACGGATGAACGACTTGTATCTTGTTGCTTTTGCTTGCTTGGGGCATTGTTACCCTCTGGCCTTTCTTAGTCCCTTCTCTCAACGCTGATGCCTTCTTGGTCCTCCTCTTGAGTGTTAAGCCCTACGTTCTTTTGGCGCAATTGTTCCTCTAGGTCATGGTTTTGCTTGGTAAGGCGTTCTACTGCCACGGTGAGAGTCTGAACCTGTCTCTTGAGGGCGGCAGTGCGTAGTTCTTCTCCTTGATTATCGTTGGTGGTTGCTATTGAACGAGTAAGCACCATGCAACTTTTTGTCTAGAAAGCGGTAGTATGGCTTACTTCTTTCCCACAGACAGCGTCAACTGATGATGCCGAAAAATTATCAGTAAGCTACACGGTCCTTGCACGCTCTTAGATAAGACCTTCACAACAAAGAAGAAGAAGATCCTACAAAGAGTTTTGGTGTGGTACCGGCCAAATACCTTCTGAAGGTTAAGTTAGAGAACTTTCACAACTTTAGAGTGTCAGAGCTGGTGTAAATTATGCGTACCTTATTTTCTGAGGGTTTTGGGTTTTTATAGTAGTGTAGAATCGACCTTCGTTTCTTAGTTAAAAAGATGTTTCCTTGTGGGGAAGATACTCATAAATGTATTTTGCGGGATTCTTCCCATATTGGGATTCCATTGACTAGGGTTAATCGTAGGGTGCTAGACATTTCCATTTAGGGTTCTTTGGAGATCACTTAAGCCATGTAGATGCCACGTGGCCTTGATATTTGTCCCCCTTGTGTTCGTTTAGCTAAAATTTGTCCACTATGAAGGATCAATCTGTTTTATATATTCTTTGTCCGACACATTAATCCGTCACCTTCTCCTTATGTTTTGATCATCCATTATCCCAGTACCGTTGCCTATGGCAGGTTTATTGAACGAATTTGTCTACCTTAATTTTATCCTATTCAATATACTAGGATAAGTATACAATTAAAATAGTATTGATGTTAGTCTTATGTGAGAGCAATGTTGTACAGGGTTATATTTACTACCTCAACAAGTAAAAAAAGAAACAATGCTAAGAGTACACATATTTAACACAAAAATCTTGCAAACTCGTTTATCAAACTTCTAAACACAACACAAACCCTCACATTAGATGGTCCTACGATCCTAAGTGCTCATGGTGACTCAAATTCAAAGCCGGCGAGACAAGTAAGGACTTATCATTTACCCCACCCCCCCTACAAGGAATCAACATTACTCAAAGCTTATTAAAGACTTATAGAAAAATTGATACTGTTTGTATCACATCCATGAAAAATAAAAGAAGACTTATTAGTCCTAAATTCCTTCAAAGTTACTATGACTTTTAAGTGAAGTTTATAGTTTGTTTTTGTATTGGAACTTATTCTCCTCCCTCTTGTGTGTGTGTTTGTTTTTCAAACAAAAAAAATTTGGATTATTACAGAATTCAACATATTTTTTAATTAAAAAATATTGAATAATATGAATTGCATTGTTTAATTAATGTAATAATATTAGGAATTAAAGGCCTGTTTGGTAATATTGTTCTAGTAAAGTTGTTTAAATATTGTGAAAATACATGTGGGTGAAAAAATATTATGGAAATATGTGTTGTGTTATTTAAACAACTAAAATTGTTGTTTAAATAGCACAACCAAGCAAACCTTTACTTTCTAAATCAATTTTTTAATCAAGAAAAAAAAGAGCTCAAAATGCCGGAAGAGAATACTACTACCCAGTTGAGATGGCATATCCACTCCACAAGCTCCAAGTGTACAAAAACCCAAAAATCCAAAAAAAAGAAGCTTCTAAAATAATGCAGTTAACAATTATAAACGAATAGTTATGTCACCAGACTTTTTCATTATAAAAACAGAAGGCATAAATGCACTTTTAGTCCCTACATTTTGGTTTTTTTTTTTTCCCCATTTAGATCTCTACATTTTAATTTTATTACTTTTAGTCCTTAAACCAATTTAGGCGTGTTATTTTCGTCATTTTTGTCAGTCAATCGACGAAGGAGGAATTAAAATATTATAAAAAATGCTACGTCAGCATATAATTTTTTTAAAAATAATTTATCAATTTTAACTAAATAAAAAAAAAAAGAAAAAACAGAATTAAAAACATTAAAATACATAAATTTAGATCTAATTTATTTTGAACAAGAACACACAAGAATATGATCACAAATTTAAACATCAATACAAGAACATAAGAGCACAAACCCATAACCAAGCACAAGCTTAAATTTAAAAACACAAAGAACACAATAACAAACATAAACTATTTACTTTCAAAATAAATGCCAAGTTAAATCCAGAAAATCATACAAACCCATCAAGAACACACAAGAGCACAAACCCAAAAAAATCATACAAACCCAGAGAAATCATAAAAGAATATTGTACCAAAAAAAAATCAATCCATATATATATACACAAACCAAATTATCCAAAAGAAAAAATAGATTTAAATCTGCAAATTAAATCAATACAATCATTAATAAAATTCCCACAAAATTGAACAAACCCAACCCAATCCCTCAACCATTCCAACATAAAGCAAAACATCTCAGCCTCTCTTTAAACCCACAATGGACCTAGCCAATCCAGACCTAGAAAACCCAGATCTACCCACCATTTGCGACCCAAAAAAACTGAACCAACACCACTGATCTAACCCAGCCACCACAATCTCCACCTCCACCAATCTGGCGCAACCATCAAATCTAACCAACCTGATCTGGGTGTGCGTGTTATTACACCTGTTACATGCTCAAAAAGACTCACAACACTGAGCAAACAAACACATATACGTAGCACTTACCCTCTGTTTTGCCCTTTAACCGCCACATCTCATTTTTGTGGATCAAGCGCCGTTCAAGATGCTCTTAGCTTGTAGATCGAGGAGTAGCTTCTGGGTTTGGGAGTAAAGAGATTCGGGTTTAGAGAGAGTGTTTGTTGATTTTGGGCTTAGGTCAAGAGTCTTGTGAGTGTTGGGTTTCGTGGTGGTGTTAGCTGAGTTCTGTGGTGGAACAAGGAGGTTGTGCCTTGTTTTGGATCAAAGAGAGAGATGTTGAGGTCTAGAGAGAGATGGACTCAGATCAAGTTTTGGGTCTAAGTGTTCGAAGCGTGTGAGATTTAGTTTGAGTGGTAGAGAGATTGAAGGTGGAGGAAGCTTCGGCCATGGTGGCTATGATGCTTCGGCATAGAGGAGAGGAAATATTTAGTTTGTTATTGTGTTCTTTGTGTTTTTAAATTTGAGTCTGTGTTTGGTTCTAGGTTTGTGCTATGATATTCTTGTGTTGATGTTTAAATCTGTGATCATGTTCTCGTGTGTTCTTGTTCAAAATGAATTAGATCTAAATTTATGTATTTTATTGTTTTTAATTCTGTTTTTTCTTTTTTTATTTAGTTAAAATTGATAAATTATTTATAAAAAAAAGATGCTGATGTGACATTTTTTATAATATTTTAATTCCTTCATCAGCCACCTCAGATATTTCAGTCGATTTACTGACAGAAAGGACGAAAATAACATACGTTAATTGGTTTAAGAATTAAAAATTGTAAAATTAAAATATAAAGGTAAAAAAAAAAAAAAACCAAAATATAAGGACTAAAAGTGCATTTACTCTAAAACAAAAAGCTTGGCTCATCCTTCCGGGACAATTCTGACCACTTTCCTTACGTGGAATCCCTTCATTAGGCCTTCATCTGCAACCTCAGTGACAGTATCAACTCTACTAATTATTATTTTTTATGCACTAGTTTGTGCCACCAGAATCCCCCTTTTATTTTAGTACTGGGTTTTTTCCAAAGGCTTCCCACTTTTCGAGAATAAAATCAAGCTCTCTGACACATGGCAGCACCCACAGCCGTCCGATTGATTCCGATGAAATCGAACGGCGCGTATTCACTTATGACTGGCCGCTGAACCTGAGTGGAGTGAAGTGACAACCACCGACCCTCTTTGTTTAAATAAAATCTTTTTAATTTTAATTTTTGAGCTCTCACATTCTCACTACACGCAAATAGGAAAGCTTAGCGTAAAGTGGGAATTTTCAGTGGCTGTCTATCTGTGACTGTGAGTGCTTCTTATCCCTTTTCTCAAATCTCAATGGTGGCGAACAACTTTGTTTTTGTTTGTTTAGCTTGTAATTATTAAGGAAAAAAAAAATGTTTCTTTTGAAAATTTGTGTTGTGTTTGACTGAAAGAGCAACTTTGGTGAATACCCATTTGGTGAAACCCTCTTAAGAGACTGTATCTTGATGTAATTTTCATGTACATGTTGATTTCGTTTATGGGTTTTGTTTGGTTTATTGTGACTTTATCTTTTTAGTATTCATTATTGTTGTTATTTTATTTGATTGTTAATCTTGTTCTGTTTGTTACTTCTACTTTTCTAGAATTTTTTGGTTATCAGCTTTGTTAATAATGCTTTACCAACTTTTACTTTGATTTTTTAGGCTAAATAATTTATTATGTTGCCCATGTGTGTGAGCCCTGTAAGGATTTTTACTAATTGGGTTAAATGTTGAGCACTTATTCATGAAATTTTGGGCTCTTCTTTGTGATTTTATTTATGATTGTTCTACTTGGGTTAGATGGCAAGTAAATTATTCAAGAAATGTTGGGTTCTTCTTTGAAATTTTGTTTATGCTTGTTCTTGATGGTGCATGATGTTTTCAACTACTAATTGAAGTACCTTTGCCAGAATTATAAATATTGTGAATCTGCTGATTATGAATTTAGTTTATCTGTTTTGTGAAATTACTCCTTGTGTATCCGTTAGTTTCTGGTCGGCTGTATGTTGATTAGACTTTGGGTTCGTAATAATTTTTTTTTGGGGGTCCTTATTGCACCATCTGCGAAGATCTGGGTAATGTTTGCTAGTTAACTTGGAAATCTAGCAGTCTCCACTTGTTCTTGTAGTTTTTTTGGTGTGATATTTATCACTTATTTGAAGGAAAATATTCTCTGTTATATGCCATCCATTTATTTTTTTGTCAATGTCGCAGTTCAGTTCTTTGTGTGATTTCTTCTGAAGTGAAATTTGTTTTCAGAGCCTAATAATTTAATTAAAACAAATCTTGGTTTATTGAGGATGGTTATACGATTGCATTCTTATGTTTATTAAGGTATTGTAAAGGTTGAACATGGCTAAGAACGGTGGAGAAGCGAGTGGGAGAACTTCATCGGGGTTCCCACAGGTGGTTCTCAATGAGAGGATCCTTAATTCAATGTCCCGAAGATCTGTAGCTGCTCATCCCTGGCATGACGTGGAGATTGGTATAACTCTGTCCAGCTTTTAGTCTACTTTGTATGAATGTTTTTGTGACTTGTGCTTAATGCTCAATGTTTTTGCCTATGCAGGACCAGGTGCTCCATCAGTTTTCAACTGTGTAAGTTTTGTTTTCTTAAATATTTCTTGTTACGAATTTCTAAAAGAATCTTTATCAAGTATTATGGGCCTATGGGCAATCTGCTAGATGTATGTATGGTATATCATGCTGATTTCTCTTAATTCCGTCAAACTTCCATATCAATAACTACATTAAGGAGAATTCAAGTGACTGAGAGCTTGTTTGTGGATCAGTGTGGTGGATAAGAATGTACACTAAATAGAATTGTGTTGTCACTCCAATGGGGAGGATCCTGCTATTTAACAAGATGTGTGAAGCAGAAAGCCATAATGACCTTTCTGTAATTATATCTAGCAATGATTTCTTCTCCTTGTTTATTTATTTTTTTTTATTTTTATGTTTGATAAGCAATAAATTTTATTAGAAAAACTGAACCAAAGTACACTGAGAGTATACTAGCTGAACATCACTACAATACTCTAAAACTGCACAAATCCTAAGCTCAACTAAATTTGAGAAGGAAAACATCCCTGAAGCTGTCATCCACTTGAGCGCAGTGTCTTCATAAAAATCTCTTTCAGCTCTACCATAGTCCTTTCACACCCATCAAAGCATCTTGCATTTCCTTAAATAAGATTTTTTTTTCTCCAATAATTAATCCTGGTGTAATATATGTCTTCTCAGTGTCTAAAGAATTATATGCTGTGTACCAAAATCTTTCTGGTTTTCAAATCCCAATGTGAATTTGTGTGGCAGGTTGTTGAAATTGGAAAAGGCAGCAAGGTTAAGTATGAGCTTGACAAGAAAAGTGGCCTTATAAAAGTATGAGTTTTCTTCTGCTTTAACTTTAATTCAACCTTCCAATTCTTAATCCAATATGTTCCTGTTCAGATGCATTGTTTCTAGCAGTGAGCTTGTTTTTTTATTTTTAGTTAGGTTAAACTCAATTTACTTGTATGTTCCGCTACTAGTTATTTTCATACCATTTGCTTTGGAGGGCATCCATTTCGTTATGGAATGTTCCCACCTTCAACTGCCCTAAAAGCTATATATAAGTCTTATTGTTATGAAGTTTTTCAAAATCTGCAAAAATTTAACCAGATGCTAATTGTCTACCATTTGATAATCTCAACTCTGTTAAGCAACGGAGGTGAATATTTTCTTTTTTATACATGCATCTTTGAAAGGGTTGTGAAGTCCTATAATTCATGCATGTAAGTAAGATTACAGTGAAATTAATTATATCATAATCCACAATCCTTCTTTTCCTACACATAAGATCCTCTTATTTTATGTGAGGAGGATCATATAAATGCTCTTGCTTATATATTCCTTTATATTGCCATCATAGTGTTTCTAGGGTGTTGTCATGTTATATTAATTTTATGCATTTGCTACATTTAGAAAAAAACTCAGGCATATGAGTTTTTGAAATAGGTTGATCGTGTTCTCTACTCATCTGTTGTTTATCCACACAACTATGGTTTCATCCCACGAACAATTTGTGAAGACAGTGATCCCATGGATGTCCTGGTACTGATGCAGGTAGCATCCTTTAGACACATTAACCTTTGATACAGTGAAAACAGTATGAAATAGTTAAATTTCTGAACTTAAACATTCTATTCTTGGACTTCCTTGCATAGGAGCCTGTGCTACCTTGTACTTTCCTTCGTGCTCGTGCTATTGGATTAATGCCTATGATTGACCAGGTAAAAGGTGTATCTTTTGCTGCCTATATTGTGGTACTGACATTTATTTCTTATTTGAATAATATAATATCACAGATTTGAGGGGCTGTTAGGGAAATATAAAAATTAGCTGCCCAAGGATATTACTGGACAAAGTTTCTTCTCTTTGTGTGTGTTATATGCTTATAACTTATCAAAAAAAAGAAGTGTGTGTTATATGCTTATATTAAGTGACTTCCTGCATTAAGGATAATACTGGACAAAGATTTTGCTTTTGTGTCGTATTTTGTGCCTCCCTGCATTATCTTGTAGGAAAATTATTATTTCACACTAACAGTATACACATTCCATACACACCATGTGTGAAATGTGGACACCAGGTGTCCACATTTTCCAAGAATGTCCATATTTTACACATGGTGTGTACGAGGTGAGTATACTGTTGGTATGAACTATGAAGTAATAATTACCCCATCATATAAATACTACAAGTTGCTTGGGTTATCTGATTTTTGGGTTTAAGTAGGTGTCCAAGTTGATTGTCCTACCATGGACCTTTTCATGAAAGGGAGTATGAATTCCCTGGTATTGATCTAGCATCAATATCTGTTACTCTCAGCCTTTCAATGTCCTGGTATGTATTTTATCTCAAGAAAAAAAAAAAAAAAAATCCTGCTCTATATTTGATGCCAATCTTCAAGAGAGGTCGGTGATATTTAATACGGCACAGCTGCAGTGGTCAGTGATGTAATAGCCAAAGGAGTTTCTGTTGCTTTCCCTATGATATTATCTGCTAGCGTCCAAATTTTTTAAATTATCCAACGTTTTCTAATCTCTTTATGGGCATCAGGTTTAGGACAAATTTGCAAGAGGAATTACCAGTTGTAAATATATTGATGCAGGGTGAAAAGGATGACAAAATCATAGCAGTATGTGCTGATGATCCTGAGTTCCGCCATTACAAGGACATCAAGGAGCTTCCTCCACATCGGCTTGCTGAAATCCGCCGTTTTTTTGAGGACTGTATCCTCTCACTCATTTACTATGTATACTTGCTCTTAGACTTTGTTTCTTCTCTTTTCTTTTCTTTTATGGGGGGTTTGGTTTTTGGGGGGGGTGGGGGGCTGGTTGCACTTGGTCAGCTACATTGTGCTCATGAATTATTTTTTTGACAAATGACATTTTCAACGCTGTTTTCACTGTATGCATGCATGATTTCATTTACTCAATAAATTTGTTGCAAACCATTTATAAATTCTCATAGTAGATACTGGATTGATAGATCATTTTATTTTCAAATTCTGGTTATCTGTTCACAATCTCTACTTGGCTGCATTGTATAACCTTCACTCAAAACCTATGATAGACAAAAAGAATGAAAACAAGAAAGTTGATGTGGAAGACTTCCTGCCAGCTGAGTCTGCCATTGAAGCCATCAAGTACTCCATGTGAGTTTCTCATCATGTCTTCTCTCTTTTTATGAAATCAAGCTCTATAATCTTCTTGTTTAATGTCCGTTTATCAATGAGTGTAGATATTATTTGAGCTACTACAGTCAGTATTTTCTTGAACTTGTGATCACAGTTTTTTCTCTTTTATGAATGGTTTCCATTGCAGGGACCTGTATGCATCCTACATTGTTGAAAGCTTGAGGCAGTAACTTACCTGGAAACTAACCAGAATGGCTGTGACCATTAAATTATGATAGGGTGATAGACTTCTTGCTGCATCCCTACCCAAGTTTTGTATCACCTACATAAACATTAGTAATCTTAGAATGAATGGTGCTTATGCTGCACTTTGAATAATATCAACTTTTCTATTAATGTCTGTATTTGATCCTGCTTCTGGGAAGAGAAATGTTAATTTGGGTTTGTTGTGTAGAGTTACATTCTTTTGTTATATTCCTTCTATGAATTGTTATAATGGTTATCAGTGAAAGAGCTGAGCATGCTTAGGATTTTAGCATTAGAAAGTTGAACTAGGAAAACCTATAAGCTAATGTGGTAAATAAGAGAAGCCCTAGTATGAAAATTTGAAATTGTTACTGAAATTGTAGTGTTGTACAGAGCATTTAAAGATTTGTTGGTGATGTATGAATTGGTGGTCAACATAATAATATATGAAAGAGTTTCTGAAACCAGAGTCTTGTACTTATTTTCATTTGATGCTTTTAGTTGGAACTAAAACCTCTTCCGTGTGTCACCGTTACTATAATTTGATAGCCATTCATTGGAGCAAGATTTGCCTGTTAATTTTACTTTGAAATTGAGAAGAATGAAAGTGACCAAGATAATTCTGTATGTTTGCTCAAATATTATCAGCCAAGTGTTTTTTCCCATTTAATTGGCTTCATGGGGTTACAATGCCTTTGTTGAATGAATCTGATCTGGAATCAATGTATAACCTTGGAAGAAATTTGTTACTTATCAAACAAAGAAATAAAAATAAAAATAAACAAGAAGAAGAAATCATTGCGTGATATAATTGATTACTCTCAGTTGTTGTAACATCACCATGAAATGTTGTTACCTTCAAACACAACGGGATTTTTGAAAATTATTTTGAGAAAAATGTGAAAAATAATTCTCGAAACTGTAGGTTCAAATCAATATGTTCTTTTAATTTAAAATTACACCTGGACTCTTAATTTGGTGTATTGGACGAAAAATGTAATCATGGTAAAAAAAAAAAAATTTAATAAAAAAATTATTTATTTATTTTTGTCTCTCTCTGATTTTCTTCTCCCCTTCTCTCTCAATCCTTCACCTCCCTTTGTTGGCCGAATCTCCAAACAAACCAAAATTCATTCACCGTGATCATAAAATGAAATGTTGTTACCTTCTAACAAACCAAAACTCAATCGTTATTGTTCACAAAATGAAATTTTGTTTTCTTCAAACAACTGTCGACCGAATCTTCAAACAAACCAAAACTCAATTACTGTTGATCACAAAATGAAAATGTTGTTGTTACCTCTAAACACCTGTCGACTGTCACCGTTAACTTGAAACAATTGTCCACTCTTAAGGGCCAATGAGCCACAATTGATACATTGGAGTATTATCTTCCGTTTGACGGAAATTGATTTCTAGAAAATATTTTTCGTATTTATGGATGTTTGAGGCGACTGAAAATGTTGGTCAACCTGAAATTGTTTTCTAGTTGACCATAAAATAAAGACATTTATAATAGAAATTGGTTTATACTTTCATTTTCTGCTTCACTTAAAACTTATCAATTGAAATTCTACTCATCACCCCCCACTGTTTGCCACCCCCAATTACCACCCCTCATTCATCCTCAGTCTTTGGTAGCCAACCATTGTCGACCGTCCCCAATCATGAATTTTTTTAATTTTTAATTGAAAAAGTTACTAGTTAGGCTTAAGTACCTAATTGTAATTAAGTTTTACCTTTTTAAATATATATAAAATGGACTTGGTCAATGTATGTCCTAAGAGTATACATTAACAATTCAAACTTTTTATGAAAAATTAAAAAAGTGATCAAAACAATTAGTTTTTTTTTTTTTTTCATAAAAAAATTTCTAATATAGTTTAGCCCTTAGGAAATGTATTAGTATTAGTAAAACCCATATAAAATTTATTAATTGTTGTTGAAGGGATAAATCCAACGTGGCAGTTTGGGTGGTAAAAGTTGAAGACTGACAGGTGGCGAAAGGCAATTGATTACTTACAGTAATAGTAGTAAAAATAGGTGTAGTTTAGCTCAGGTGCAAATAAGCAAAGGTACCACTGGTGCTGCATACCAGATTCCACTCCCCTGTCCATTCGTTACTTTACTTCTTCATCACCATTTCCACTCAATAGCTGAATAAATAAAATAGATAGCAAATTCCTCAGTCTTTTGAACCCATCGAGGTAGAAATAAGAAGAAGAAGAAGAAGATGGGAACACTGGGTAAAGCAATCTACACCGTGGGATTCTGGATCCGCGAGACGGGACAAGCCCTCGATCGCCTCGGCTGTCGCTTCCAAGGCAAATACTACTTCCAAGAACAACGTACGCTATTTCCTACTCTTTCCTTTTACCATCTTTTCTAATAATACATACGTACATACATACCCAGATTTCCATTAATATCGTTTCATTTTTCCACAACTCTTTTTTTTTTTTTTTAGGTCTTTAATTTTTAAAAATGCACTAATCAGATACTCTTAAAAGAACGAAATATGTATGACTTTATTTATATTATTATTTCTGAGATGATTCGTTTTTTTAATCTTAGATGAATTTAATAAAGGGGGTACCAAATGGGGAAAATAATTTCATTTGAGGAGACCCAAATGGTAATGCAAGAAAACATAGTGGGGGAATTTTGAAAGATTTTTTTGGAGGCCAAGGATAGGACTAAGGAATCAATCAAAAAAAAAAAAGTTATTATAGACTTTCTTACAACATTTGATTTGATATTAATGGACACTTGGTTCGAGAAGAGGGACTCACACTTAATGGCTTAAATTATCTTTAAAAGTGAGACAAACACGATAATCTAATAGATTTCGTCTTCGCTCGGAAAGTTAATAGTATATGTTGTAAAGATTGTAAGTTGATATCAAGAGAGAGCATAACTATTCAATAAAACAAAGTTTTCCTCCAAACCTGGTTTGGAGCTAAACTTTTTTCCGCTCAATTTAGGTTGGTGGTGCTAGATATTTGCATTAGAAGATGGACTCAAGAATTAGGTGGTGGGGTTTGAAGTGAGAGAAAAAAAGTTGTGTTTAAAGATAAAATGGTCAAAGAAGACAAGTGGTGTCTAGTCTCTAGATGAAGATGTATAAAGATGTTGATGAGATGTGGAATGAAATGGCTAAATTAAAAGAGTGGTTAAAGAATTTCTTTGAGATCCTAAAGGATGTGGACAATCAAATAAGGATATTTGGTGGTGGAGTGGGAGGTTCAAACTTCAGTTACTTTAAGAGAGAGATTTATAGAAGCCTACCTAGAAAATTTAACTTATAAAAAATCATAAAACGACAAAAAGTAATTAAAAAAGAAAGCTATCCAGGAGGGTTGGATCCAAGACTGATGATAAATTATATAGAAAATTGAGGACAAATATTGGAGAAAATAATGTTTATAGAACTGCTAAGACAAGGGAAATGAAAACAAGAGATCTAAATTGTGCCGAGTGCATTGAAGATATAGATCAAAGGGTATTAGTAAAGGAAGAGAAGATTAAAAAGAGATTGAAATGTTATTTTTATAAACTTTTTAAAGGAAGGGATACCAGAGATTTGACTGAATTAAATAAACCAATTGAGGATAAAAATCGTAGGTTTGTTTGAAGAATTAGGATGACTAAGATTAAGGACCCATTGAAGAGATGGAAATGGGAAAAGCAGTGGGACCTAAAGAAATTCTCATTGAAATTTGAAAGTACTTGGGTGATGTAGGCATAGGCTGGAGAGAGTATAGATAAATTTCATGTGGGGGGCCTCGGAAGAGGAGTTCAAATTCCCTTTGGTGGCATGGAATATTGTTTGTTCACCTATTGCTAAAGGTGGTTCAGGGGTTAGGTAGATAGGGAGCTTGAATAAAGCATTTTTGGGGAAATGGTTATGGCGCTTTGGGAATAAAATTACACACTTATGGCATTGGGCAATAGCTTCAAAGTATGGGGTGTTTGGAGATCAAAACCAAGTAGAGGGACTCATGGGTGTAGCCTTTGGCATATTATCAGAGCAAGTTGGGACTTCTAGCATGTGACATTTGATGTAGGGGATAGCACACGAGTAAGGTTTTGGCATGATAAATGGAGTGGACACTATTCTCTAAAAGATTTGTATCCTAACCAGTATGCATGCACAGTTGACAGCAATGTGTCAGTATATTCAGTCTTGGATAGCCAATTGGATGGGGGGAACGTAGTTGGAACATGAGATCATATGACTTTCATGATTGGGAGTTAGACTGGGTGCCTTCCTTGCGAGAATTTATAAACTCACAGGTGCCTAGATGAGAGGGGTGAGATAGGATGAGATGGCATTTGGACAGGAGTGGAAAGTTTGTCGTTCACTCCTATAAGTTATTTGAGTTACAAATGCTAATTCATACTCTTGGAAGAGTATCTGGTGGTTAAGTCCCCAAAGAGTGTGTCTTTCTTTGGTTGGTCAAAAGCTTGGGGGAAGATTTTTACCTATGACAACATTATCAAGAGAGGTTTCTCTTTAGTTGGTTGGTGTTGTATGTGCTGGTGTAGTGGAGAAACAATGGACCATTTGCTGCTCCAATTTGATGTTGCATATGTTTTGTGGAGCATAGTTTTTAAGGTGTTTGGGATTCATTGGGTGTTTTCAAAGACAATAGTAGGCTTATTGTTCGGGTGGAAGAATTGGTTTGGGAAGCACTCTTCGGATGTTTAGAATCTTATTCTGCTATGTTTGATGCGGATATTATAGAGAGAACTTAATACATGCACTTTTGGATATACAGAGATACCAAAAGATCAGTTGGAATACTTGTTGATTTCAGCTTTGTTTAATTGGTCTCATGTGTGCAGTTTTACACACGGCAACTACATTCTCAAGTTTCAAGATTCACTTTGCAATTGTGTATAATTCTTTGTAATTTATTAAGTTACTTTGCGTTCATCATTGTGAACATGAAGTAGCCTTCTCTCTTAATAAAATACCATACTTAAAAATGCTTAGTGAATGTAGGAGAAGGACTCTAATACTTACTTACAAGAACAAGGGAGATATTCAAAATTGTATAAATTACCATGGAATATGATCATAAGTTGGAATAACAATGGGTGTAGATAGATAGGTATCTGAGGCAAAGAAGGGATGTGTGTTGTCATATCTAAAGAGTTCTGCAGAGTTCTGAAGATGAGGTTTGCTGTTGGATTCTTATATTCTTCTGTTCTTATATTCATATCTTTGGTGGTGCTTATTTCTATGTAGATAACTATCCAGTTGTTATCAGATTGGAGAACTTTTTAGTATTCTTGAGTGGATTTAATTGTTGATCAAAGCTTTTGAAGCTGTTGGATGTTGCTTACAATTGTTAGTTTTGTTGTCCCTTTTCCTTGCCGCTACTTGGACTTGGTGAATATGGAGCTTGATTAGTAGTCTATCACTCTGGCGATAGAGTTAGGATGGCTGTGGCCTCAAATTCTAAAAGAATTTTTGAAGGTGAAATTGGTTGATGTTGGAAACCAGGTCAGGGGTTCCATATTTTCAATTTGTTACAATTGTATTCTATACGAACTAATTCTTTGGTTTGATTAGTTTTCCCCATGCACGGCATTACTTCCTTTTTGTTATCGTCTTTAAAGATTTCTCAGCTTTGGTGGCCATAGTCAAATGCTTTTTTTGCAATCATGTTCATGCATGAAGTTCTTTAGCTTTGATTAACTTCTGTTGTTTTAATTTTAATTCCTCTAGACTTTGCATACCCTCTTAAAACTATTAACTTGGGATTTTGTAAGTGATGGTTATATATATTTTATTATGTAGTGTCTAGGCATAGGACACTCATGAACATATTTGACAAAGCTCCTGTGGTTGATAAGGATGCATTTGTGGCCCCAAGTGCATCTGTCATTGGCGATGTTCAGGTGGGACGAGGTTCTTCCATTTGGTATGGATGTGTTTTGAGAGGTATGCTGCACCAATATGAAACTCAAGGATGTATAAAGCACCATGTACACTTCTAGTTTCATGTTTTGGCCATATCTTTTCTTATAATATTTTCTAATATAGTGCTTGTAATTGTTACAGTGAATGTTCTAGTCATGTTCAAAATGTGCCTTGGTCGACAGTGTGATACATTCTTATTTTATGATTGTGACAAAAAAAAAAAATAGAGAGCATATCACATAGAATGGTATTACTCTACTTGTACATCTCTTAACCACTGCTGTAATAATTGTTAAGAATAATAAGAACTTCTTTATTCTTTGGAAGTAGGTAAAGTTGATGTCAATAGAATTTTGGATTTATTTTATTTAAAGAATTGGCATATAAGCAATATGGAAGTGAAAGGAAGTAAAATTCAAGCTTGCCTTCCCTGTTACAACCACATTCTTTTATACAGGAAACAGCACACCCTTCTCACCATTATATCCAATCACTAAACTGAAAATTACTGAACCCAAGCATTATCACTGTGTAAGATGTGAAAAAAAAAAAGCAGGATAAATTAGAACACATCGTGTCACAAAAAAATGACTGCATTAGCTGTTTTATGTTGCACAACTCAATCAAAAGTAACTTTTTTGGTCTCTTATTTTGTTTTATATTTGTTTGAGTGATTAATGTTATCCTGTGAAACTATTCGTATGTAATAAGTTTGTTCATTTTTTTTCTTGTGTGTGTGTGTGTGTGTGTGTGTATACATGCATGCATTTCATAAGGTGCTTATTCTCTTCTGATTGTGATTTCTTATTGAAAGGTGATGTTAACAGCATCAGTGTTGGCTCTGGAACAAATATACAAGACAACTCCCTTGTTCACGTAGCAAAATCTAATTTGAGTGGGAAGGTTTTACCAACTATCATTGGTGACAATGTTACCGTGGGTGAGCAACTTGTGATCACATCGCAAATAATATCAACATGGTCCTGATGTGAATTTCATGAGGATTTTCCATTACGGTTTCCAATTTGAATTTGGCAGGTCACAGTGCTGTCTTACATGGATGTACTGTTGAGGATGAGGCATTTGTTGGTATGGGTGCAACCTTACTTGATGGGGCTTATGTTGAGAAACATGCAATGGTTGCTGCTGGAGCCCTTGTTAGGCAGAACACAAGGATCCCTTGTGGAGAGGTTTGTGAAAATTGGCTTCATATGCCTGAAATTTGGAATATTTTTTGTCTAGTTATTTCCTCTTATCATGAAATCGTATACTGAAGTATGCAAAGGAAGTCTGGCCAAATGAATTACTCCAGTGGGAATTGTTGTAGGAGTTTGACCAGGGATACCTTTCAGGCTTAAGTCCAAAGCTTCTTTTCTTTTTTCTTTTTTCTTTCTTTTTTTTTTTTGGGAAAAAGAGAGAAACGCCCCGCCTCGGGGGGGGGGGGGGGGGGGTGTGGTGGTTAACAAGTGGCGCCTTATGGTGCCCTCATCTAAGCCTTCATCTTTTAGCAAAGTTTACTAATTCTAATATTATACTTTCAATGTATACATTGCACTTTGATCTACATATAAAGCCATTTGCTTAATTATTTGAATTCTATTTTGTGTCATGTACTTGGAGTTGAAATATGAACGCATTTATTCTGATTCCATCATTCCAAATCCAAGTCTTTCGCTCTTATAAACTAATTGATTTTTCATTTTTTTAGACTTGCACTTGAGTTCACATGAGCTCCTGCCTGATTTTGCCATTAGTCTCTAGGAGTCCTTAGCATTTATGCATACCTTGAATCTGAGCTTCATATTATCTTAGCAAAGGTCTTAAATTGTTACCGCAGGTGTGGGCAGGTAATCCAGCAAAGTTCCTCAGGAAACTCACAGAAGAAGAGATGTCCTTTATCTCCCAGTCAGCCTTAAATTATTCCAACTTGGCACAGGTTCATGCAGCTGAAAATGCAAAGAGCTTTGATGAGATTGAATTGGAGAAGTTACTACGCAAGAAGTTTGCTCGCCGTGATGAGGATTATGACTCAATGCTGGGTGTTGTACGTGAAACACCTCCAGAGCTTATCCTTCCTGATAATATCCTGCACAAAGTACCAAAGGCTACTTAAAAGTGTGACTTGCCTGAGGAAGCTAACTCCTCGTGAGATTTGTTGTCAGTGGATTTTTTTTTTTGGTTACATGCCGATTTTCATATCCAATAATTTTTTGGGGGTTGACCAAAGTGTTAAGGTCAGATCTTTGTTTACATTACTGATATATGGCTCTGCTCATCCTCTCAGGCTGATCAGAAACTTCATTTTCTATTTTTTGAGAACGGCTACAATGTAACTTGTATCTGGATGCCTATGCCATCCGTGAAGCTCTCACTGATCAGTAGTTGTAAAATTCAATTGCTTTGCATATTTTATGTTGGAATAAAGAGCACGGAATCAGGTATACTGGAGCGTTCAATGATTTTTGTGATAGCTCTTATAATATGAGCCTGGACTTTTGGTTGGTCTATATTGATAACGTAATTATCGAAGGTGATGCTCAAATCATCATCGACCACTTATTGATGGAGGGGTCAAGTTTTGCTCATTTTGGTGAGGTGATCAACGATTGCAAATTTCTCTTATCTGGCTTTAGATTTTTGCTCTCAACCACGCTAAATGTAGCGGTAGTGCCACAGCTCACGTTTAAGCAAGAAAAGCTGTCCTTAGCTGACTATCAGGTTTGGTTAGTAGACGTTCCACCTGATGATATTTTTGTAGTTCTTAGTTCCTTCATTTTTATTCAACAATATAGCCTTCTAGCTAGGCATGTTTCTCCAAAGAAATCCATAAAAAAATTACTCGCTAGTGGCGCTGGCGCAGCCCAATAATTCAAACCTGCTCTCCCTTTTTACAATTATCTTTTTAAAGCATAACAAGTAACAAAATCTGTTGGTTGCTTTGACTTGACCTTAACTGAGACAAGAACTATGAAAATCCTGCAGATATAATAAATTGAGACAAATAAAATAGTTTCTGTTATATACATCATAAATGAGTTTGTTGGGTGAAAATGCAAGATTTCGATCATTCAATCCCAATGGGCTGCCTTGAACAAAGAAAAGAAGAGTTAACATAATTGATTCGTGTGGGCTTTTGTGATGGAGGTTCTAACCTTCCCAAATGTAGCTATTTTACTTTTTGTTCCAGTTTCTGTGTCCGAAGCTCTTAATTGGTTCAGGTAGAGAGCTATTATAGGCAAGCAATTAACCCCAACCAAGCCTGCGATTTTGTTCATAGAGCTATTATTGATGACCTTATAAATGATTCAAACATCACAGTTAAGTTAATAATGACCTATTATCATTAACATAGTAACTTAAAAAACTGTCGGCACGAAATGAAATATGGAGTTAATTT
This sequence comes from Castanopsis chinensis, assembly GCA_032878915.1. Lineage (NCBI taxonomy): Eukaryota > Viridiplantae > Streptophyta > Magnoliopsida > Fagales > Fagaceae > Castanopsis > Castanopsis chinensis. Next base: position 2,852,379 of record JAVQMG010000122.1, on the reverse strand, counting down.
AAGGAATAGGGACAAGTCCAACCTAATACACTTTCCTACACACGTCACAAAACAAATCTAACATGCAAGTAACCTAAGAGAATGCGAAGTGTCAAAAGAGTTTGGCCAATAAATGGCACTTTTAGGTTGGTTTTGCTATTATTTTTCTAATTGTTTGTTATTCATCATCATCACCATCTCCATCATCATCATCGTCATCGGACTAACAAGACAGGAGGACTGGTTTCAAAATTATTGAAAGAAAAAGATGATGAAGAAAAGACAGGTAAATAAGAGACTGAAAGGCAATGATATGGGAATGAAGTGTAAATGAGAATCATCTGGAGAGTATGAAAAAAGAAACTGTCTTTGAATTAGTTTTTTTTGAAAACTTATTAAGTTATGAGCAATGGGACACAGACACAACAATTTTGATAACAAATTTGACACATACTAAGTTGGAAAGTTATTATTGATTATCATATAGGCCCACTATTGACAGTACTTTATTATCCACCATTAACAACTTGTCATATTAGTGCATGTCAATTTTGATGTGCATTTAGACTTACTATTAACTTATTTGTTTAAAGTCGATAAAAGTATAGTTATACTTAAAATATATAAACAGGGTTTAAAAATAAAAGCCGTACATAAGCAAGAATTTGGATTAGATTTTCTTATTTTAGTTTTATACCTTATTCGTATATGTATATTTTTTTTCATGTGCAATTGTACTTTATATAATTTTCAACAAACAAATAAATACATTTTTAACAAAAATCTAATTAAAAAACACATGGATCTAATACGGAAAGAAAAAAGTAAAAGAGTGCCGAAACAAACAGAATAAAGTGCATAAAATACGTTTTTCAAATATTTTGTTATAATTAAATTTGGCCGGGTACTTGACAAAATAAAAAATTCTGGTAGGCTATTGCTATACTTAAAAAAGAAATGAAAAAAAAAAAGCTATGGTCTGAAAGAGAGGAGGAATATGTTTGAACTAATGGCATCAATCTCAAGAGGCTTAATTTCAAACTGACTGGACATTTATACTTAACTATTGATAAAATTGCATGGACTTATATATATTTTAAACTGGTGAATGAAGAATGGTCCCCATGAAGATTCACAGTGCCATTTCATATAAAAAAAAAAAAGGAAAAAAAAAGGAAAAAAAAAGAAGGAAAAAGAAACATATTCTATCCCCATGAAAATGTGTAGAGAAGTTTGAGTAACGTTATTTAAGTTTTTTTAAAATACGTGTAGGCAAAAAAATATATAAAAATATGTGAAATATTGTTTAAAAACTGAAAATGTGTGTTTGAGTTGCTCTACGAAATGGGGCCTGAGAGATCCTTTTAATAGTCCATGTGATTTCGAAGCCTCCTCAGTCAGAAACTCAGAATATGTTCTATCCCACTCAGTTACAGTGATTTAAGGTATATGTACTGTAATAATTTTTGTTCTTTGATTAAGCAATTCTTTGACCTTTACAATACTAATATATAACAAATAGTATATTCAAATAGTATATCCAATTATGTGCCCCCCACTAAGCATACCAACCAAAATTTATAATATGATTGGCAATAAACATTTGAGGGAGTACTAATCCTATGCTATATAACTATCAAGAAAATGACCCGTGTGAAGAAAATGACCCACATGTTTTGATCAATTATCATGTTGACCAACACTTGGAGCACTTGCTAGCATGAGTAATCAGAGTAGACCCAGAAGTTGCAGAAATACTTTCATGCATGTGATGCTGTCTTATTCATTGTACAAAAACTAAATTATGTAATGTCTATTCATTAGTATTTTTTTTCATGGTAGACAAAGAAATCGATTGTTATATGCAAGAATAATGACTTTTCAAGCTTCTACAAGATGTTACTGATATAAACTATTTATAAAGTGGCCAACACTATGGCCCCCATGTAAAATACAATATAAGAGCCTCATCTTTTTTGTTAATTGCCAAAATTGTTATGAGCCATGAAGCTTACAGAAGGGCCTACCCAGCAAGGATTTTCAAAAACTCAACTTTTTTTTTATTGGTAAATTTACAGAAGAACCCATCCCATGCATTGCAATGGAATTATATGTATGAGTTTATATTTTTTTTTTTATGCTTACTTACATTTTGGATGGGACTGCTATGCTCATTTGAATCTTTTATTTTCATACACTGGGCTCAACGGGTAAGGTGTCACTGTGATCATGTCCAAATAGAAAATGCCACCTCAAATCGCTCCCTACTCATTTTTGTTCATAATTTTTTTATTGCTGATTTTTTTAAAAATCAATAAAAATGTAATTATGCATAGAAAGTTATACAATAACTACCAACTACTGTAAAAAAAAGTAACTAATCCAAAACATATATGAAGCATTGTGAATGGCTAACTACTAGAAAGAGGATCATATCAAAAGAGAAAAAAGAAAAGAAAAGCAGGCATTTGATTTGAAACTTACTTTTGTTTGATATGATCAATTCCAGTCACAACTAATGGAAGTATAGAACTTTTAAAGTGGGGGAAAAAAATGTTGAAAACTACTTTGAATCTTTGAAAAAACAAAAAGAAATAGGTTATATTTTGGAAGAAAGAAAAAGTGGAAGACAGGAGTACATTGGGGGTGATGGCGGGGTATACGGGGACAAAAGCCAAAGTAATCAAAAGAAGATACTGTCATTGTTTTGCTAAATTACATTCGGATACCAAGAATCCGGTTTTATTCTTTACACTACTTTCTACTTTTTGAGAAATAAATGTTTTAATATATTGTTTCTAATATATATATATATATATATATATATGTTGGAAGAGAGATCATCAAAAAAAATATATGTTGGAAGAGAGTATGCTTCATTTGGATGGGATTCATTTTACCTTAATGTGCAATTTTTTGAAGCAATATATTATATTAAGTAAAACTATATTTTTACATATACATATATGTCCTGTGTGTTTGATCAACGAATTTTCTTATTTATTTAAAATTTACCTTTAATTTCATTTTATAACAAATAAACTAGCAAAAATATATTTACCAAAACACATAAATAAAGATTCACAACCAAAAAAAAAACCACATGAGTAAAATTATAAAAATAATCTCATTGACTTCATAAGGTTGTGAAAATGTGCATACAGAGATAACGGTGAGTTTTTATTTTTTTAATAAATAGAATACTATTATTCAAACCTATAGTATCCGTTTGATGACAATGGTTTATTATTGTTAGGTCAATATATTAATTGATTTTTTGTGTAAACAAAAATTGAATCACATATATCTTATTTAACAACGATAAACTTTATCAATTAAGCAAACTAAAATCTGCCATTTCACAGGATTACTCAAATTTTACTTCTCTTCTCACCTTCATTCTTTATTATAATTTTACTTTATGTGTTTCTCTTCACTTGTAGGCCAAGTCCGAGGTTAAAATATTTATACTCAGCGTCATGAGTTTACTCAAATATTACTTCTTTTCTCTCTTTCATTCTTTATTATATATAATTTTACTTTCTGTGTTTATCTTCACTTGTAGGCCAAGTCCAAGGTTAAAATATTTATACTAGGGACAGAGAATACATCTCATGATCAGATTCAACTTCAAGTCAAGTTGATGCAACTAATTTGAATAATTGCTCTCTGCCTACACTTCGATCCCAACTGCCACCATTTGAGGACAGTTAGGCTTAAGCCTTCATAAATCTGTGTATGGCCATCGTCTTCATCCGCATGTTGTCCACGTTATAAATTCCTCCATCTACCTACCTTCTATACCACTGCATTTTATTATTTTCCAATGCATAAACCTAATTTTGTGTTTGATTATTTGGATATTGGATTTTGAGAGATGTGGATAAGGTAATCAGTAAAATTTTGCTTTCATCATTTTCCACTAAAAGATTTATTCCCAAAAGGGTTAAAGGGGTTATTGCTTGAGCTGGATAATGTTAATTAAATGTCATGCTATCTCTTGCAATAATGCCAGACATCTTCTCAAAATAAAGAAACACAATTCTAAGGCAACAATTTGACTGTTGAGGAAAAGACAACCCCATTTTGCAATTTTTTACAATCACAATCCATTAAAAATGGGGGCAACAAAAAAAAACACCCAATGAGTTTATTTTGAATTGGGATAGAGCACAATCTATTAACTTAATTATAAGCATGAGACATAATAGATATACCGTAGGAAGCAACGTTTATAATATCACAATAAAGAGTTAATATTTTGAATTGCTATAGTATTCTAAAATGTAACTTTTAACGGGTACATTATGTTGTGGGTTCCAGTTAACTCAATAGATAAAGTTTTTTTATAGTTGAATAAGAAATTTGAGGTTCAATTCCCGTTTACACCAAAAATTGATTGATGTTTTGTTCGATGATAAAGAGCTATCATTAGGAGCAGATATTATAGGTTGAAACTTTCTAAAAAAAATGGGTGCATTATGTCGCAAAAGAATAAAGCGAATGACACAGTGTTTTTCACAATTAGTTGAAGTAGTAGGTTATGAGTGGTAGAAATAAAAGTGATGTTAGTAGTAAGTTAATGTAAAACTAGATTATTAACAGCTCGCAACCTTTTCACTTCAATAAATTGTGAAAAAAAAAATTGCATCTCTAGCAAAGTTGCATTAAAAAAAAGAAGCAGAGCATTTTATGCAATTAAGAACATTACATCTAACTTTTTCTTCTCCCTTTTAAATTTTTAATGGTATCATTTCAAGAGCTATAACAGTTAAGGGTGATACTTAACTATTGTGATAAACGCTTTAGCTTATAAAAAATAAATTATAAAGAGCATGCCATTTCATATTAGGCTGGCTGCAATGAAAATGCTATGTGAACCATATCTTTAACACTTTCTTAACAGCAAGATTTCTTAGCAAAATATTCATTCCAATTTGGAACAGCGACTTTAGACACATATCAAGTCTGTAGCAGCTTCGAAAATAACATCCTAACAACCCCTGTCTTATTATTAAAATTAAAAAAATAAAAATAAAGAAGAAGCATTTATGAATCAACAAAAATAATATATGTGGATACTTTTTTGTCTAGTTTGGACATTTGCTGCTTTGAAGCTTTAACTTGCACCCACAACACACACAAATGCTTCCAAACAAGTGCTGTGGCAGAGTGCCACAGCTGAAGCTTTGTCTTTATGTTCAACTAGATCTCACAACTCTCTTTCAATGGGGAACCAATTTTAGCACTGTTTGGTTGGGACGTAGGACTACATAATACATATCATTTAATTAAAGAGAAGATTGTAGATTCGGACCAAAATAAAAGAAAAATGATATTTTCATAACATTTTTACAACAAATTTTATATGGTAAGTTGTTATAAGTTGTTATTGATAGGGGTAGAAAAGTAATTTTAGGTTCAAATTATTATCATTAACAACTAATTACCTATAATTTATTATCAAAATATTATAAAAATCTTAGAATAAATAAAAAACCTATAAAATTCCCAATCGCAGGTTCGACCTTCCCGCGTTGTCATTCAGCTAAAAAACAATATCATTCCCGCGTTGTCACCTGTTCACCTCTTACATCTGTATAACATTGGAATTTGTATACTTTAAAATTGTTTCAATTTGCTCATAAAGGTAAGTGATTATGAGCTGAAGATAGCAAAAATTTAACTAAATTGTACTTAAAACTTATGCATAATCTATTTTTAAGCCTATTTTGTGTCGTAATAGTTTTTTAATTTGTATCAAGGGATTTTTTTATATAATTAAAAAATTTATATAATATTTAAAAGTTCAAACGTAGTATATATTATTATTACATTTTTATCGAGTCACATTTTGGTGTAATATTTTGGTCTACTTCGGTGATATTTCAAGAGAAGAGGTTTGTGTCGAAAAGGGTTGGGCTTGTGTCTAATGACCAATTCTACTAGACTTGTTGAGATATAGATTCGTGTTCAAATCTTAACGTATTCAGTGAAACTGATCATTTGACATAAGCCTCACTCGTGTTGAAAGAGCCAAAGAGGTAGTGGCAAGTCCATCAAATTTTTTTCAGGATGGTCAATCACTTATTAAGAACTTAAATTAAAATAAAAATAAAAATTTAATGTTTTAATATAAAAAACAAAATCATTAACATTTTTGTGAACTACTAAATAAAAGGACAAAATCTAAGATTTTTATGTTAATTTTTATTAATTTTCACTCTCAACCTAAAAAAAAAAAAATCTTCCCCAAAATAAAAAACTTAAAAGAAAAAAATAAAATAGTAAAAGAAGGCAAGCCCATTTTGGTAATTTGAGACTTTTTAGTACCGACTCTTTTTCATTTCTCTCTTTCGTCTTCGTCCCTCCTGACTCTGCACTCACTCTCTGCAAAGAGAGAGAGAGAACAAAAAGTAAAAAAGAAAAAGAAAACAAAAAAACACAGTTAGCTTGAAAAAGAAACCCTAGAAGCTCACCATTTTGGAATGGAAAACTTCACACATTCTCGCCAACCAAACAGGTCCGGCAGTACACTCGCCGCCAAGAAGCCTTACAACAATGGCGGAGGCGGAGGCTTGTACGACGACGTTTACGGCGGGCCGCCGAGGTTCGGAGTGGCTCCTACACTTTCGCCACGCGCCGAGGACTACAGCGAGATATTCGAGAGCTTCCACGCCTCACGCGCCACCTCCATTCCGGTCCTGGATCTCCCGGCGGTCGACGAGGAAGGCTCCGAGGTCTTCTTCGATGTCCGGAGCTCCGGCTTCGACTACTCCGAGGTCTTTGGCGACGGTGGTGGTGGACTAGATTTCGCTGTCTCCTATGAGGACTTGCTTTTTGACTTGTCCAACGGTCTTGATTTCCATTCCTCTGAAGAAGAGGAAGAAGCTTGGTATGATCAATGTTCAAAGTTCTTAGCTTTTTGTTACTTTTGTTTTGTGAAATTTGAATTTTGAAATGCAGCACTTCAAAAAAAAATGTTAAATTTTTTTGTTGGGCTTGTTTGGTTTCTGTTTTTACAACGGTTAATTTGTAGTTTTTTTTGAGTATTTGAGGTGGCTTAAATTAAGCTGTGCGTTTGGGTTTGTGTGTTTTTTACTTTTTTTTTTTTATATGAAAAAGTGAGAGACCAACCTTGAAGATTAAGGTACATATGGGCTAGTTTATTGGGTAATATTTGATCTGGTGGCTTTGTGTGAGCTTTGAATATGTGGGAATTTCTGGCTTTCCTGTTTACAAAATGTACCATGATAATGTGAGTGATTCTGGGTAAAGAAATTTTGGGGACTTGGGCAATTGACTGTTTAGTAAAAAAAAGAAAATTAAAACCTTTCTCAAAAATAGGGTTTTGGTTGAATTGATTATTTTGTTTAAATCGAAATCAAAGGGGAATTTAGAGCATGGTAAATTTAGCTACTGAAGTGAATTGAAGTTTTTATCTAATATTTGGCTTCAATGCGTCAGCTGTGCTTGAAAATTTTTTCATTTGGATTTCCATAATTAATTTTAAAGATGCGTACCTAAGCATTTGTATGCATGAGGCATGTGCAACTGCTTTGGTTTGTGAGAATGCTTAATTATGTTAGAAGTTTGTATTGCAGCTTAATATTATCGGTGCCATGTAGGTTTTTTTATTTCTCTGCATTTCTTAATTCTTCTATTATTTCCTTCTTTTCTGCATCAAGTATGGGGGAAAAAAAGCATGCATGATTGAGTTCAGTCTAGCAGGACTAGAATTTAATGGTGGCATATATTTGTCTTGTTTCCATATTTATAGGACTCCGGCGGGAAGTGTATCCCCTTCAGAGGAGTCTGATCATTTTGAAAAGAATCATTGCTTCTCAAACGGGGATTGTTACCAGTCACTTGATGGTAATGTGGAGTTCAAAATGTCATATCATAAGGCTACTCTGACAAGCAATGAAGATTTGTACCATGGGACAACACAAATATCTGAGCTACATGGTGTTCCTGGATTCAGTTTTGTATTTGATGAAGACACTCCCTTGCAAAAGACTGAAGATGATATTCCATTCCTGCAGGTGACTGATGATGACAATCTTAACATGGATTTTAGTGCGGGAATGATGAAGGGAAAGCATCTGAAGAAAACCATATCACAGCCCCTTAATGGTATTGCTGATGGACAAGCATTCGGAAATTATCTTAAACCTGAGAAAGTATATAGAAGATGTGGTTCTCTTCCTAATGGTTTTGTAACTGTCTCTGATATCAGCCTTAGAACTCAGCCCTCACAATTGCCACCACCCTCTCGACCACCGCCTGCGGCAGATGTCAGGAGTGGAGGTTCCAGTCGATCAACACCAAATGGTAATTCTGTGGCTTCTGAAGGGAGTGCAGGTGATAGTTCACCGCCTTTCTTTGATGTAGAGGTAGATGCGAGTTCATCTGCAGCGGCATCTGCTGCTGCTATGAAGGAAGCAATGGTGAAAGCTAAAGCAAAACTCAGAAGTGCAAAAGAATTTATGGATAGGAAGAAGGAGGGCTTTCAAGGCAGTGCGAAAACGGGTTCAAAGAATCATGATATAGATAAGGTAGAGAAGGTGAGTAAGATTGTTGATGAGTGCAATAGTTTGAGAGGTGAGGGTCTGCAGAGCAGTTGTGACATTGAAGACAATGGAATAGAATTTTCTGTCAGAGAGGAAAGGCAAAAGGTTATAAAGACAGCCCAGGAAGTTTCAGTTTCAACTGGAGGAAAGCCTCAAAAAGTGGCTAAAAAATCAACAGAGAAAAAGCATGGTAAGGAATCCTTGTCATCCCTGGGGTCTGATAAAATCGATGGAGGTAGTGAATGGAAAGAAGAATCACAATTTTTTGAATTGGTAAGAACAGATACTTCTGATAAGGCTCTTGAGACAAACCATGTTCAGACTTCGGTGCATAATACAAAAATCCATGAGCGAGGACAGAAGGATAAAATGGCAGTCATGGGAGTATTTGAGCAACAAGAAGGGGATATTAGGAAGGTGAAATCAGCCAGAGGAAATAATGAGCTGGAGTATGAGAAGAAATCTAAAGTAGTACATCAGGCTTGTGAAGGGGAGGAGAACAAAGGGAGATCAAAAGCTGCTAAAGAGGTGCACAGACAGAAAGGACACGTGAAGAAGGAAAAAGTGGCTCAAGAAGTTTCTGAGCAGGTAGAGAATGTGAAGAAAGTAAGAATAACCCAGAAGCCTTTAGAATCTGAGAAGAAATCAACTGGAGTTGATATATTAGAAAACTGCAACAACCTGGTTGAGGTCCAGCAGAAAGAATATGCATTTGAAGTTGAGCAGGCTATGAAGCACAAGGAGAATAATGAGCAGCAACTGAAAGAGGATAAAAAACGAAGGGAAAGTGAGAAAAGACTCAAGGAGTCTTGTGAAAGGGAAGACACTGAAAAGATGAGAAGTGAGGCTTTTGGGTGGGAAGAAATTGAGGAAGGGCTTAAGGAGGTTCCTGAACAATCAAACCATGCAAAAATACTGAAGGAAGCTCATGAGCAGAAAGAAAGTGAAAAGAGATTAAAGGAGGTCATTGAGCGGGATGAAATTGAGAAAAAACAGAAAGAGGCATGCATAAGACAAGAAGATGAAAAACGATTAAAAGAGGCTCTTGAGCAGGAAGAGAGAAAGAAGCGACTACAAAGGGTTCTTGAGCAGGAAGAGCATGAGAAGAGACTGAAAGAGGCTCTTGAGAGGGAAGAGGATGAGAAGAAACAAAAAGAATTACACAAAGGAGAAGAAAATGAGAAGAGACTAGATGAGGGTCTTGAAAGGGAAGAAAGTGAAAAGAAACAAGAGTCTTGTGAAATAGAGGAAAATGAAAAGAGATTAACAGATGCTTGTGAAAAAGAAGATGAGAAAAGTCTATGTGGAGCTTCTGAGCAAGTAGTTAACAGTGACAAAATGAAAGGGGCTCAGGAAAGTAGAGAACATGATGGGAGATCTAAAAAAGGATTTGAGCAGGAAGAAAGTAAGAAGGAACCAAAAGAGGGTAGCACTTGTGAAGAAACTGGGAAGAGGCTCAAAGATGCTGGTGGGAAGGAAGAATTGAAGGGACTAAACATAGTGCATGAGCAATCTGAAGGGGATGACTACAGGAAGGCTCAAAAATTGGCTAAAGGAATCTGCGTGCACATGGATGGGGAGGATCTTGGGGTATCTGATGGGGCACAGAAGCAGGAGGATAATGGCAACCTTCAAGCACCTAAGTTAGCCTGCACAAATGATAAACACGGTGGAAAGCTGGAAGAAACTCAAGAGGCCCTTGCTCAAGAGGAAAATGGAAAGAAAAAGTCTGAACTCAAAAATAAAGAAAAGGATTCAGAAATGGTGGAAAGTGCAAATGTACTGGTTGGTGAAAAATCAAACCAATTTAGAACGGAAGATGCTAAAAAGTCACCCCATTTGGATGATGGTGTGAAGAAGGCAGGTGAACCTGGTGTTGGTGTTAGACAGACACACATCTTTAAAAGTAAGAGTCTCTCCCAACTGGACTCTGATCCTATAAATAAAGAGAGGAAATTTGCTCATGAAATGGGAGATAGAGGAAATAATACAAAGCAGACCCAGGCTGTTTTAAACCAGGAAGAAAGCAAAGAGGCAGTCATGTCAACTCATGTGATCAAAGATGAGATTGAAAATGGAAGGAAAATAGAAGCAGCTTGGCCAGCTAGGGTAGAAATAAAAGGAAACATCCAAAAACCAGCTGTGCGTGTTAATGCAAGCCAAACTACAGAAAGAAAAGAGAAGAATCTTAATGAGTCCTTAACATCAGAAGACAAAGAAACTGAAAGGATGAAGAGAGAAAGAGAGCTGGAGATGGAACACATTAGAAAGATAGAAGAAGAGAGGGAGAGGGAGAGGGAAAGAGAAAAAGATAGAATGGCTATTGACAGGGCAACACTTGAAGCTCGTGAAAAGGCATATAGTGAAGCCCGTGAGAGGGCAGATAGGGCTGCTGTGGAGAGAGCAATGGCAGAGGCTCGTGAAAGACTAGAGAAGGCGTGTGCTGTGGCTCGGGAGAAGTCTTTTGTAGAGAAGGCATCTATGGAAGCAAGGCTCAGGGTAGAGCGTGCTGCAGTGGAGAGGGCAACTGCAGAGGCTAGAGAGCGTGCTGTGGGAAAAGCAATGGCTGATAAGGCTTCTTTTGAGACAAGAGAACAAGTGGACAGATCTGTTTCTGATAAATATTTGGCTTCTTTCAGAAGCAATGAAATGAAACAGAGTTCTTCAGTTTATGGAGGTATGCGATCCTCAATGTACCTGCTTTAGCTTTCTTGTCAACTGTAAAATGTTTTCTTTGACTTTTCAATCTATTTCAATTTTCAACTGCCTTCTCTTCGACACTTCTAAACTTAATTTATTTTCTACAAAAGCAGCCTATTATACTGAGAGACCTGAAGGAGTTGAAGGTGAATCAGCTCAGAGGTGTAAAGCTAGATTAGAGAGGCATCAGCGTACTACTGAACGCGCAGTACGATTTTCATCCTTTTGCATAACATGTGAGTTTTTATTTAATGTCGAACAAAGATAACCCAAGTTTACTGGCATTGTTTCAGGCAAAAGCTCTTGCAGAGAAAAATATGCGTGATCTCCTTGCTCAAAGAGAGCAAGCTGAGAGAAATGTAAGAATCTTTTTAAACCTGAAGAAGATTCTGGAATTGCATACTTTGTATTCTTGATTGATTGTTTTGGATCAATTTTTTTTTTTCCCAGAGATTAGCAGAAACTTTGGACGCTGATGTCAGGAGATGGTCAAGTGGGAAAGAAGGGAATCTGCGTGCATTGCTTTCAACATTGCAATATGTATGTGTTGTTTTTCTACATATGTCATGGTGTATGCTTGTTTTCTGTCTTCCTTGAGTTGTGCTGTAGTATACAAAGTTTGTTCATAGTAAGTGTTCACTGCCGTGACCTTTGATAGGATAAATGCAGTTTAAGAAAGAAGACTCTTAAATATGATTGGAATATATATGTTTCTTTTGTGTTGAATGTGATTAGAGGATGGTCCGTGAAGGTGCATTATGTTGTTATGATTGCGTACGCCTGTTCCCCTGTATTGAGCTTCAGAGAATTGAGAATGGATTGAATGATTGATTACTTCTGATTATTTGAACATTGAACTAGTTTGTGTTGGTTGCTTTCCTTTAAATGGTCATTTAGTTAGTGTTTTGCTTGAGTTCCAACCAATGGAAAAGGCATTAAAAACCTTGATTTCCTTCATTTTAAATTGTTATTACTTGGTAGTCTGCCACAACCACTTCAAGAAGCTCAACTTTGATGTGTCCTTTTATGCCTGTCCATGGGTAATTGTGGTAACTTTCTTGGCGATGCATGTAAATGTACACATTCATAGCACAGTCCTTAAGAGCTTCATAAAAAGTAAAAGGGACTTGGTACTATTAAGCATCTGACATTGACTGCAGAACCATTTTTTTAGTCATCCTCATGCGTGCATTGTGCACAATATGATCAACATAGTTAGAAACAAAAGGATTGAAATGTTTGGATTTGACTAGCAAATGAATAAACAATTGGTGAACCTTCTCTCTTCCATTTTTCTAAACTCAAGCTCTAGTAGAAGTTACTGTAACCAATTTCTTTTCATTGACAGATCCTTGGGCCTGATAGTGGTTGGCAGCCAATACCTTTAACAGAAGTCATAACTTCTGCTGCTGTAAAGAAAGCTTACAGGAAAGCCACTCTTTGCGTTCATCCTGATAAATTACAACAGCGGGGTGCAAGTATTCAGCAGAAGTACATATGTGAAAAGGTCTTTGATCTACTAAAGGTATGTTCTGGGCCTGCCATCTTCTTCACAATTTTTAAGTTATTGTTATATTTCTACTTCTATTTATGTTGAAGAAATGATGAGATTCATTCTCGTATGTGAGTAATATCTTTAATGAATGTTTTTTAGCTTGTATTAGAAGCAAATAGCCTCTACTGTGCTCCTGATATTGGTGAGGCAGCACTGAGAAAAAGTTCATGCATTTGATACTCCCCTTCCCCTGCTCCTCCACTCCCTCTCTGTTGACCTTCCTATCATTATATTGTCTCCGATGCACTTTGGGGTACAAATCACTACTATTCCTTCTTTGTTAGCTATAAGCACTACCCACCTGATTCCTTAAATTTTATCAACAACTTATGAGCAACTCTTACTGTTCTTAAGATGGATGACCTTGACAATGAAATAGTAATTCTGTAGCCTTTTGTGTCTGGACATCATAATTTTTCCCTGGGTAGTCACAGGCCCATTTTACATGCCCTGCTTCATCACAATTTTTTCTGTTCCAGTTGCATTGTTCCTTTCATTGTTTGTTCATTTGTTAATGAAACATTGCAGTGGGTAAGGTAAGGTAGTAAGCCTTGCTTAATAATCATATGCCAATGGACATTCAGCCTACTGTGACCATTTCCCTTCCCCTCTTGTGGCGGGTTCGATCTTGCCTCTGCCCCCAAACCCCACCACCCCCCCCCCCCCCCTCTCCAAAAAAAAAAAACTCATGTTTTTGTTGGACTGTCAATTTCTAGGAAGCTTGGAACAAATTCAACTCGGAGGAGCGGTAGCCCAGATGTCAGTATGTACGATGAATACACATATAGTTACATTGCACATTTTGTAATTTTATACTTAAAAGTGTATATCTGTATGTGCGGTATGTTGTGGGTTCGAGTATAGGAATCGTCCTCTCCAAAAATTTGGGATAAGTCTACATACCCATCATCTCTCCAAGATGCTACAGAGCAGGACCCTTATGCACTGGGAACGAAGTGTATATCTGTATGTGCAGATAATTCTTTTTATCTTTGTGGTCTGAATGTAAGCTTAAGCTCAAAGTATATATAGGTACGAAGCAAACACTGATGAACTGTTCATAATTGGACATTCCATTGATCATCGGAGTAATTTATGGATAGAAAAGCAGAATTACAAAGTTGATTTTGCATTTATTTCTAGAATTTAATATTCTGAATAGCAAAGAACCCAAAAATCCTCTGCAATATCAGCTCCATTCAACTTGGATAAAAGGAAGGTACTTGACGTAATTGCGCCCGCTGGGTGTTTTCATTTATGTAGTAGAGTTCACCACGCATTTAGGCTTTCCTAGCATGTCTAGCTTGCTGCCATGAAATTAAACGGCTGGTAGTAAAAGGACAGGATAGTGTGTGCTTGTGATGAACTACATGTAGTTTAAAATTACATAACTTAAAACAGTAGTTTTGACTTTCGAATGACATGTAGCTTGGCACAAAACAATGTTATGGGCAATTTTTAACTAGCTCTACTCTACTCTCTATCCCTCTCCCTTCATCTGCCTCAATCCAATCAAACTATTGAAGTTTTGGAAACACCATAGAGTTGGAAGAAAGCTATATAAATTTTGTATTTTGGTTAACGAGAAAAATTTAAATGCCTCTCTATTACGTTCATTTAACCCATGATATATTAGCCTCTGAATTATTGTTACAAATGATTATTTTACAATTTTAGATGATATTTGCAATATTATGGGAGCCTTTAAATACCCAAAAAAACTTTCAATGACACATTTTGCGTCACCTTCAAGAAAAAGTTTCTTCTATCCATTTTTACAAGCTAAGACTAACCCATTTGTCAATGCCGTAGTCTCTAAAAGCAATATGGACTATTTTTCTTCCAACCAATGACCTTCTATTTGTTTAGTACGAACACAAGAATCTCTAAAAATTGATGCCATAGTTGCTGAAATAATTCCATCTTTTGGTCCATCAAACTTTTAGTTTTATCCAACACTCTATACATTGATACCATTGACTTTCCCCCTCTCCCTCTTATAACTCCATCAGTATTGGCACCAATCCTCTTAAAATTACTATCATTTTTACTACCCTAAATTTTTTTAAGGATATTCACTACTCTTTTCAATATCATTAAAAAGAAAAGTTTTCACCTAGAAATAGTTATTTATCACCATGTTGTGGCCTAGTGGTTAAGGTCTTTGTGTGGGGGAAGATCTTTGAACAAATTCTTGAGGGTGAACACATGATGTGAATTTGACCTGAGCGTATGTTTAGTTGCGGTACAAACAGGAAATTTCGGTGATATGATGTTTTCTATTGTTTGGTTAACAATGGAAAACGTGGAAAAAAAATAGTGGAGTCTAGGTGTTTTTAACCTAAGCTCACCAAATTGTTTTCTCCCCAAATTGAGGAGAAAACTTAAGTGAAAATGGGTAGTTAAGTCAAAATGACTTAATTGACGCTCTAAACTATTTTTCTCCTCTATTCCAACCTATTTTTAATAAATTAATACAAATTATATTTTCCATCTCTCATTGTTCTTCTTAACCAAATAACGAAAATTTAAATTTATTTTTCTTCATTCCACTCTTCCTACCTCCCAACTAAACTTTCACAATAGAAAACTAAAATCTTTTTTATTCTTCTACTTTCTATACTCAAAACGTTTTTCATCATTTTACTTTTCTATCTTCCCAATCAAACACAACCCAAAATTATTACTGCTCTCATCTTGAAGCTGAGATTAGGCTTTAACTCAACTCACTTATTGAGGCACCCACAAAGCCTCCTCATTGTGGATGTATTTTATATTTTTCAAGCATTGGTTCTTCAATGACAGATTGTTATGGTCATGCCTAAATAGAGTTGTTATGACTAATCATTCCTTATCTTTTATTGTCAGAAAATAAAAAATAAATACACTTGAATTAGTTAATGAAACTATTACTAAACTTGATGTGTAGGACTGTAGGTCTCTTACACACCTATTCCCAACTAGATCCCAGACGTTTTTATTTGGGTAAAATGCAAAATTGACCCTCTAAGTTTTTTCAAATTTCATTTTAGTCCTCTAACTTTGTTTTTGTTCATTTTAGTCCTCTAACTTTCAAGGTTATTTAATTAAGGCTTTTCCATCAACTTTTGTTATATGTTGTGGTTAATTTTTCAATTTTATAAATTTTTCTTCAAATTTTTTAAATTAAAAAAATTTAATTAATGATCGAAAAATATTTTCCAAATTTTTTTTTTCAAAAATTTTTAACAAAAGTTAACGGAAAGACCTTAATTAAATAAATCTAAAACTTAGAAGACTGAAATTAACGAAAGTAAAATTAGAGGACTGAAATAAAATTTGAAGAAAGTTAGAGGGTCAGTTTTGTATTTTAGCCTTTTTATTTAATGGTTAGAAACTATTAAACTATAATGCAGTCCCTGTTGACCAAAAGTTAAAATACAATGGATGAATTAGGATAAGGTGCAATTGCTAGAGTATTGGATCTTATACAAAATCTAAGTTATTTAAATTATATAAAATCTAATAAAGTGATAACTTGATTATTTGCTACAATTATGAGTCGAGTAGCTAAAGAGGGTAAAATTGTTGTGATTGCAAAGCTAAAAAGAATATAATTATCGTCACTATCAAGGAGAACTGACAACCACAATATTTTCCTTGGTATCATTTTTTAGGGAAAAATGAAATTAGAGATTATTTTTATTGAATAGGTTGAATGAGCTATAAATTTGATGCTTAGCTATTTTTATCCTTTTGTTTTATAGTAAAGCTTTTTGTTGAATAATTAGAACATTTGTTGTTGTTTGGTCTTATTTTATTTATGTTTGTTGTTATTTGGACTAATATTTATCGCTGTTATTTAAGTTTTTTTTTAAAAAATTTTATAAAAGGGATTAAGGAGATTATGTTTCAGGGCAGAATTAATTTTAGAGTGATGTTATGTCCATAATATTTTTAATAGGTTCGAGGCAGAATTGTTTAATATTTTAAAGATTATGTAATTTTTTACAAGTCAAGATAGTTATGTGATCATCCTAACTTGCATGTAGGGCCACCGGTGTGTACAATTACCTATTTCCCTCAAAAAATATATTTTTACTATTATAACTTTTTAACTTTCATCTTTTATTTTATTTTTTCTTTTTATTTTATTCAACAGGAGATTTTAAAGTTGGAAAACTGTGTAGTCAAAAAAACTTGCACCTAACGCAACCAGGCATAATTTGCGGCTTTTGATGAACATTAAAAATTAGCTCGACAAATTTCAGCCTGACGTGGTTTTCGGAACAGGTGTCAGTCATTTATTTGGTAAGAAACACCAATATAGATGCTGAATTGGTAATACAGTACCAAGTTATACTTTATCCGATAGCTTATTATGAGTGTGTTTAAATAGAACTTATTATTAAAAATTAAAAATTAAAAAGTATTATCGTAAAATAATTTTTAAATATGTAAATCATATCGTGAGGTTCATTTTTTATAAAAAAATTATTAAAAAGTGATATTTGTATTTTATAAACAGTGCACAAATATACTGTTTATAAGAGAAAAGTCAACATTTGCCGCTGCTGTTCATGAGCAGTACATAAACAAGACTACAAGAGCATAACAGTGAAATTTGTCTGCCCAAAAAAAAAATATAAAAACAGAGAAAGAAACGTGAAACTTGGGCGCAAAATGTGAATCCAAACGGCACCTAAAGGTACTCCATTAACAGAGTTTTTCTACTGCTGTACAGCTATGCTATAATTATCTTCTGCTTTCTCTTATTATTGTGTTTTGGTTGGGCACTTTAGTTGGATCCATTTGTTAGAGATTTACGACATACCTTTATAAACATTCTGAATCATGACACTAAATTTTCACAATATTTTATGGGAACTGTTTAACAGATATACTTATAACAACGGTTAATAAATCATTTTAAGAATATTTTGAGACAATTCTTAATTTTTTGATACAAGTATTACTTTTATAAAAAATATAAAAAATTTAATTATTTTTTGTTCCTTCAAAAAAATTTCTAAAAATATTTTCTAAACCTTTTTTTTTTTTGAGAATCTGGACTTAAACTTGATTAAGAAGAAACGGCTAAATCAGCCTCAAGTACATCTGAGAATTGTGGTGGAACGTCTTCCATCCACGCTACAAAGTCTGAAATATCAAACGCATGCCTTGCTAAACAATGGACTACAAAATTACATTCTCTTTTTACATGAGAGTAATATAACTGATCAAAAATTCATGCACTAAACTTAATGTCATCTACTATCAACCCAAACGGTGCTAAGGGGCTGTGATCACATGTTAGAGCCTTGATGATTGTGATAGAGTCTCCTTCCAACACAGCCTTCTTGATGCCAATATCTACTGCAAAGGACACCGCCTTAGCTGCTGCAAGAGCTTCAATTTCGGTGCTGCTGTAAGCCTGGGATAAACGTTGGGTGCAAGAAGCCAGACCTGACCGGAGCTATCTCTAATAACTACTCCAATGCCTGATGCGTTAGCACTAGAAAAAACAGCTCCGTCGAAATTAATTTTCACTAAGTCCGCCGGAGGAGGTTGCCATCTAGTTCTGTGGTTGACTTGCCGTGGTATCATCGGTATTGCAGGTTGTTGAGCAGCCGAGAATTCAGCTAGTTTCTGAACTGAAATCTGGAAAATCTGATGTAATGGAGCAGCCACCTGATTGAGACGCACCTTGTTGCGTTGATTCCATATCCCCCAAGCTATCATAGGGAAGAGGTCTTGTTCGGTTGGCTGTTTGAGAATCCAGGAGAGTAATTCTTTGAAGTCTAGGAAGCTGGTTTCTCGTCGCTTACGGCAATGTTCAGATCTCTCCCAGACCTTATCAAGTTCTTTACAAGCCCAGAGAGCATGCAACGGAGACTCCACAGCTTCATGGCAGCGATCACAAAGTGGGTCCTCAATGATAGTGCGTCGAACTAAAGCTTCCTTGGTAGGCAGCGCACCTCTACAAGCCTTCCATAGCAAGTGCTTAACTTTGTTAGGAATTTGGAGAGCCCAAATTCCTTTCCATATACTTGAATCCACAGCTGACTCCATCTGCACATTGCCCATTTTTTATTCTTCTTTTAGGAACCTGTAGCCCGTCTTGCATGTATATTGCCCATCTTGTGTGTGAGGCCAAAACAGGACATCATCAGCCACTCTACTGCTCAAAGGGATTTTTTTTAATTATTGCCGCCTCTTCTTGTGGGAAAATCCTATCAATTACTTCCTCATTCCACCTCCTCTCATCCTCATCAATCAACATTGCCACCAAGCCATTCTCCATGGATTCAATCGGATATGAAGCAACAAGAGATGAGTTGTTTCTTGGAATCCATCTATGCTGCCAAATGTTAATTGATTTCCCATCCCCAACTCTCCATCTAGCCCCCCTTTGTATCACATCTCTCCCAATAAGTATGCTCTTCCAAGCATACGATCCACCCCTCGAATCCTTGGCCTCCATAATTGAACATTTGGGGAAAAAACGAGCTTTGAACACCTTATAAAATAGGGATGACTTATTATGTATAAGGCGCCAAGCTTGCTTTGCCAACAAAGAGTCATTATATAGAGCCAAATCCCGAAATCCCATTCCCCCCACCATCTTTGATTTTGTCAACTCATCCCACTTTACCCAATGAATTTTTCTATGATCACCCCTTTGCCCCCACCAAAATTTTTTAACCATAACTTCAATATCATGACATAACCCCAAGGGAATTTTGAAGCAACCCATAGTATAAGTTGGGATTGCTTGAATCACAGATTTTATTAAAACTTCCCTTCCAGCTTGAGAGAGTAGTTTACCTTCCCAGCCCTGCAGCTTTCTCCACACCCGCTCCTTAATATAATTGAAACTTGATTTCTTCCTCTTCCCCACCAAAGATGGTAGACCCAAGTACTTCTCATATTGCAGAATCTCTTCTACTCCAAGGATATGTTTGATGCTAGTTTTAACATCATCCAAGGTAGACTTGCTGAAGAAGAGAGATGTTTTGCCTCTATTCACCTTTTGACCTGAAGCCTTCTCATAAACCTCCAAGATTTTCAGAACATTGGCACACTCTTCCACTGTTGCCCTGCAAAATAAGAGGCTGTCATCTGCAAATAAGAGATGGGTTAGTTTTGGGCCTCTCCTACAAAGAGAGAAGCCATGAATATCTTCCTTCACTTCTGCATTTTTGATCAACCCATTCAACCCTTCAGTACATAGCAAGAAAAGATAGGGGGACAGAGGGTCGCCCTGTCTAATACCTCTTGGTGGTTGGATAAGGCCTTTTGGTTCGCCATTAACTAAAACAGAATACGTCACTGTTTTGACGCAAGTCATGGTCAGATCAATCCATCTCTCATTAAACCCCATCCTCCTCATGATTTCCTCTAGGAAACTCCATTCCACCCGGTCATATGCCTTGCTCATATCTAATTTCAGAGCCATAAAACCCGAGGAACCAGAATTATATTTTTGTAAACCATGTAATGTCTCAAAGGCAACCAAAATATTATCAGAGATCAATCTGTCTTTGGTAAAAGCTGACTGGTGCTCAGTGACAATTTTAGGGAGAATGCTTTTTAATCTATTGGCTAAAACTTTAGAGAAAATTTTGTATAGCACATTACAAAGGCTAATAGGGCGGTAATGAGTAACGTATTCTGGGTTTTCAGTCTTTGGAATGAGTGTGATAAAAGTATGGTTAACAGGATGGGGTAAGGTACCTGTATTTAGCCAAGATAAAATGGAGGAGGTCACATCCTTATCTACAACTCCCCAAAAGTGTTGATAAAAGAGAGGCGGCATTCCATTTGGACCTGGAGCCTTAAGTGGAGCTATCTGATTTAAAGCTGCTGAAACTTCGCCTTCCAAGAAAGCACCTGACAAATATGAGTTCATCTCATCCGTAATAAGATGAGGGACATGCTCTAACACAATGTTGGAAGTTTCCGGAGAAGAAGTAGTGAAAAGATTCTGATAATAACCTGTCAGCATGGCTGCAATCTCCTCAGGTTCAGTCTTCCAAGCATCCTCCTCATTTCTAATACCCCTAATCTGATTTTTCCGGAATCTTTTAGTTGCTCTGCTATGGAAGTATTTTGTGTTCTTATCACCTTGACTAGCCCACAATAACCGAGACCTCTGAGCCCACATCCTCGCCTCCCTATCCATCAGAACATCAATTTCTTTCTTAAGCTCTCTTACCCGGTGATTTTCTCCTCGAACTTGAGCTAAGAGTTCGGCCTTCCCCAGCAACTCCCTCTTTTTTTTAAGCTCTTGTCTAACATTACCAAAGACATTCTTATTCCACCCCGTAAGGTCTGACCCACACTTCTCAATTTTTGCCAAAATTTCATCACTCAAATTAGACCCCACCGTAGACTCCCATGCTACCCGAACAACTTCTCCACAACTTGGATTGGACAGCCACATCTCTTCAAACCGGAATGGTTTTTTCCGTAAGGGGATATCTAGAGGGACAAGAGCAATAAGGAGTGGGCAGTGATCAGAGGAATTGCATTGTAGGTGATGGACTCGAGCACCTGGGAATTTCAGAAACAACCCATTATTGGCTAATCCTCTATCAAGCCTCTCCCATATAGATCTTCCATTCTCATAGTGTCTGGCCCAAGTGAATTTTGGACCTACATACCCAAGGTCCATGAAGCCACACTCATCAATAACATCTCTGAACAACTGCATTTGACTGTGAAACCTCTCCACACCTCTAAGCTTCTCCTCCTGTCTTACAATCTCATTAAAGTCCCCCACACATAACCAAGGCATGGTCGGGGCACTATTCAGCTGTCTCAACTTACTCCAAGCCTCACATCGTTTTACTCTTTCTGGCTCACCTTAAAAACCAGTAAAACGCCATTAATTATTTGTATTTCTGTCAATTACTGCATCAATGTAATACTTATGCAAACCCTCTACCTTTAAATTCACTGTTGCCTTCCAAAAAAGAACCAATCCACCTCCTCTCCCTTCACGATGGACCACCCACCGATGATCAAACTCAATGCTTCGTTGTACCGTATCTAGCCTTGCTTCATCTGTCAGTGTTTCGGCTAAAAAGACGACAGAAGGATCTTATGCTCGTATAATCTCTACAAGCTCCTTACCTGTACGCAGGTTCCCAAGCCCACGACAGTTCCATGCTAAGCAACTCATTGCTCTTGGCGGGGCTGTTCAAACAGCCTCCGCCACTTCAAAAATTCCTTCGAAGTCACTATGATAAACCTGTTGTCTTTTTGAAGGTAAAACATAGCATAAATCCAAATCCGATACATCACGCTTCTGCCCTGAAAGAGATTCACTTGCTGCCCTTACCGAGGAAGAAGCTGTTTTTTTCCCTCTACGAGTCCACTTAGGAAGAACACGAAGATTAGGATCTGCTGTGAGAAACCTAGCCGCATCATGGAGGTCACGTGCATCATTTATCTGGGACTGAGTTGGAGGAGACGTAGATGCACGTGAGTCATAAAGAATAGAATTAAGAGAATTAAACTCTTGAGAATTATCCCTTGCCACCTCAGCGTTGGACTCTTTAATTTACGGTTTAACTCCAGTAACTGAATCAGGCGCAACTTCCTTATTTCTCATGCACTTAATACCATGCGGATCTTCAGCCCCTTGATTATTGCAATTTATCATTGGATTACCGTTACCCACTTTCCCTTGCACTCCCTCCTTTAGCGGTTTGCTTCCCTCTTTACCGTTACAGCCACCTGAAACGTCTTTCATCGTGGAAGTTCCGTCAGGTTGCACAGCCTGCTTGGAACTGAGGTGGCTTGTTACTGCATTTTTCTTGTCTGCATAGTACCCCGGCACAGTGAGAACATTCCTTTTCGATGGCACAAAAACAGGTGCATGTAAACTTGGGCCAAATTGTCGATCTTCTAGTCGGAGATTTCCTTCGCTTTCTATCCATAAAGCACAGTCCTTATCGACATGGGTGAGACGACCACACCAATAGCACAGATTGGGGAGTCGTTCATACTTAAAACTCACCCAAACTTGCTTACCATTCTCTAGAGAAACTAAGCGTCCACGACACAAGGGTAGAGATAGATCAATGGAAATTCTAAGACGTAAGAAACTCCCACCATCTGCCTCTTTTGGATCCTTTGGTCGAGATACATCACCAATGACTTCACAAATTTTCTCAGCAACAGCCATTGTCATAAACCTTAATGGAATCCCATGAATCTGAACCCAAAAACTCGTCTTCTCAAACTTTGGATCAACCTGATTACCCTCCTTCTCATATCGCTCCATTGCCACTAGATGCTTGTCAAAGCTCCATGGCTCACTCGAAAGGATTCTGTCTACGCCACTCTTATCATCAAAGGTGAACAACATCTTGTGATCCCCCAACAACTTAATCTGAAAGCCATTTCGGGATCTCCACAAAGGAGTGAAGGTTTTGGCAATAACCTCAATGCTTAAAGCTCTCTTTGTAAAGAACTTGGCTGCAATGGAAAAACCTTGGACCCCATCATCCATCAATAGACAGCAGCCAGGGCCCTCCCTCTCTGATAGTGAAAGTTTACGCCAATTTTGTTCGAGATCCTCCATGGAATAGTTTGAACCAAAGAAAACAAACACTCTCCTCACTTTTGTTTCCCAATCCCCTAAAAGAGAAAAACCCACTAGCCGAGAATTAACGTAGTTAATCCGCGGAAACACACAACACCTTTAAAGAAAAGGGACAAAAAATTCTACTGCAATCGGAAAGTTAGGACTCAACTTCTAGACTACAGAGAAACAAGATGGGGTTTCATTAGAAAAGACAAGAAGACATAACTTTAATATATGACAAATTGTAAAAAAAAAAATATTTTCTAAACCTGTTAGCTAACTTTTTCCCATATATTTAATTTATAACCTCACTGACCTTTGATATCATATCACAAGAAGCCCTAGCTTTAGTGATGTACGCCCCTTACAATTCCTTACGTTCACTTACCGTCCCCGCCAAAAGCATCAAAACCGTTATTTCAAAAAACTTACATACCCACTACCTGTTCGACGAAATGCCCCACCGAGACCTCTACTCTCTTAACTCCCTTCTTGTCTCCTACGTTCGCAATGACAATGCTCCTGCCGCATGGACTCTCTTCCGTGACATGCACTGCACACGCTCCGACCTCAATGCATACACTTTTACTCCGGTGTTGGGCGCGTGCTCAGCGTTGTCGTCGGCCATTGAACGCGGCAAACAAGTCCATGGGCTGATGGTCAAAACGGGTTCGGACATGGGAACCGTGACCAAAACTGCACTCATGGATATATACTCCAAAAATGGGTGCTTGGGTGAGTCGGTTAAGGTGTTTGATGAGATGGAATCCAGGGACATTGTGACTTGGAATGCTTTGCTTTCCAGCTTTTTACGCGTGCAGGGTCTTGCCAAGGAAGCGCTTGGAGTTTTTGAAGCAATGAGGAAGGAGGGAGTGGAGTTTAGTGAGTTTACTTTGTGTTCTGTGCTTCAAGCTTGTACCTTGTTGAAGGCCTTTCGTCAAGGTAAGCAGGTTCATGGGTTGGTGGTTGTGATGGGCCGTGATTTAGTGATATTGGGTACTTCTTTGATTGATTTTTACTCTGCTGTTGGGTGCATAGAGGAAGGTATTAAAGTGTTCAGCAGTTTGGATCGTAGAAGGGATGATGTGATGCGCAATTCTTTGATTTCTGGGTGTGTTAGGAATCGGAAATATGAAGAGGCATTCTCAATTATGAGTATGATGAGACCCAATGTTGTTGCACTTACTAGTGCTCTTGCAGGTTGTTCTGAGAATTCCGATCTGTGGATTGGAAAGCAGATACACTGTGTTGCTTTACGTCAAGGGTTCACATTCGACACCCAATTATTCAATGTTTTACTGGACATGTACGCGAAATGTGGGAAACTATTTGAAGCTCGGTCATTGTTTGATGGAATTTGCAATAAAGATGTGGTTTCCTGGACAAGCATGATAGATGCATATGGAGGTCATGGACATGGGCTTGAAGCTCTTGAGCTGTTCAAGAAGATGGGGGATGAAGTTAGTGGGGTCTTGCCAAATTCTGTTACATTTCTTGCTCTTTTATCAGCTTGTGGGCATTCAGGACTGGTGGAGCAAGGCCAAGAATATTTTAATTTGATGAGGGTGAAGTATGGTCTGAATCCAGGACCAGAGCACTGTGCCTGCTTCATCGATATCTTAGGCCGGGCAGGTCTGATAGATGAAGTATGGTGTTTATATAATGATATGATTAAGTATGGTACTACGCCTACTGCAGCAATATGGGCAGCACTATTGAATGCTTGTAGTCATAACTTGGATGTAACAAGGGGCGAGTTTGCTGCAAACCATCTATTGCAATTAGAGCCAAATAAACCAGGGAATTATGTACTCGTATCAAACTTTTATGCAGCCGTTGGAAGGTGGGATTCTGTAGATGAGTTGAGAAGCATTATGAGCACAAAAGGACTGGTCAAGGAAGCTGGGAGTAGCTGGATCACTGTCACTCGCTGCCAGGAGAATGCTGTCATGCATAGTTTGAAAATCAGAGAGTCTAGAAAAGGAGAACATTTCATGTATGGTTGATCAAGTTAGGCATTTGTTCCATATCAATCTTGTAGAAATTCTTTGTAGTGGCCAAGCAAGGTAAGATTACCCTTATTTGCTTGAGCTTAACACATTTTTTGTAAAGTCATCTTGTCACCAACTCATCAGTATCTGTTCTTTTTGCTCATCAATCAGTGGGAACACCAATTATCTGCTTCTTGTTTAGAGGTATGGACAGATGCATTTGGCTTACTCATCCTCTTTTAAATAATGAAGATGTTAGGGGATTAGCCAGAGTCTACAAATTCAGCTTACATATATACACTGCTTCAGAAATAAATTTCCTGCTTGATGTTAATAGACCAGCAACATGTGGTAAGATGTCTATAATTCAGACCAAATTTCCTAAAATCTCCACAATTCCAAGTTTTCCCTTTCACATGTTGGACGCCTGTGTTAGATTTTATATCTTAAACATAAATGGATGGGCAAGAGAAGCAGTTATATGAATAAATAGGGTGCTTCTGGAGATGTAAATTTAGGAGGTGAGATTCTATAAAAAAAAAATTATGGAATTTGAGTTTGTGGATTGGTTCAATCACTATTAAATCAGTTTTTATTTTATTATTATTTTATTTAAATTTGATGGAACTATATAGTTGTGCTTATTTTAGTTCAGGTATTTGAGAAAGGATATGATAATCATGGACTTAGAAAATTACTTCAACTTTGACGCTTTTAGGAAAATACCCAAATTTTCAGATAGGAGATAGTAACAATTTTTTATTCATGTTGTTCCCTTTTTCCTATTGTAAACAAGGTGTCTTTGTTTTTGGTTTAGGATGAGTTTATTTCAAGTTTGGAAATGTAAATCTCTTTATTATTGTTTCAGTAGTTCAGGTAATTTTTTTTCAAATATAAGAAGTGAGATGTAAATTTATACATATTCCTTGATGATCCTAATCTTTATTTATAATATATAAGAAAAAAATTTGTGGATGAGCCCACCTCTGCATTTGCTTAATGCAAGTAACCAGATTGTTGGTTTCTGCATCCTTCCCTTGAGTATCCCTTAGAAATAAATACTTTTAGCCAAAAAATATTAGGTTGATCAAGCTGAGCTATGTCACTTTGGTGGATGTAACTAATGATGGCTCTCTCTTATTGTTTTCATCCCAGATTATCTTTTTAGTAATTTGTTGATTGCTCCTTTACCTAAGGTCGATTGGTTTCAATTCCTGTTTGCATTCTGACACTCTTCTTTCTTTCCTTTTCTTGTTTATCTTCCTTCCAAGTGCTACACTGCTCTAAGACCTCCAGTGCCACCCTGAGAAGACAAACCACTTCTCGATGAACCACAAGCTCTGTAAATGCTCTGTCATTGATATTGTGGGTGCTGGTGTGCTAGGTCTCCCCTTCTCCTTAAAACAAACCGACTGGATCATAAGCCTCCTTCCATGGTTTCTATTACCCGCCATTGCACGATGCTCTTGGACTACACTTGCCACACAAGCTTGAATCTGCTTAATGCGTAATGGATTCTCCATGATTGCCTCTTTTGGATATTTGAGTTTCACTGTTTATGGCCCTTCGGGAGAAAGAATTTGTTTCTTTAGTACCTGTGGTTGTTTCCCTTGTATATGTTCATAATATTTTGTCTGTGGGATTTCTACATACCATATATGATGGTTTAACTTAAATGTATTTGTAGCATTTTCTCTGTGGAATTTCTTGCCCCATGTATTAATATACTGTATAAATTAGTATGACACGTCACTGTTGCAAATTTGAGACGATCTTATTCTTCACTTTTTTTCAAAAATATGTATATTATCCTTGTTTAAACAGATTAAAATTTTGAATTTTCTCCCATGTTCTTTTTAAAAAAAAAATTTAAATAACAATTTTATTTCAATAATAACTGTACTTTAGATATTGATTTGGCATATCTATCTATTATGTGGTTTGAATGTTTTTCTATATGTGCATCAGTGCATGTCCTCTGCAATGCATAAATTTGGTTCTTCAAATAGGTTTGTGGTTATCATTTATATAAATATTGGTTGTACATGCATTGAATCAACAATTCACAAGTTATATAATACTTAGATATGATTTTTCATGTTGTTGATTTTCTGATGGTACTTCCTTTGGCAACCCAGGCAAGGCAGGGGGTGGAGGAATCATTAGAGATAGCCGAGGAAATTGGGTCAAGGGTTATGCGAGATCGATAGGATTCACTTCAAGCATCATTGCAGGGCCGTGGGCTTTGAGAGATGGGTTGAAATTAGCGATTCAAATGGGAATTAGGCAGTTGGAAATTGAGCTAGACGGTAAGGTGATTGTGGGGCTGCTTAGTTCAAAAAATAACACTAACTCTACCTATTCCCCCCTGCTTTCTGATTGCATATACCTCTTGGAAAAGCTTCCTCAAGCAAGGGTGGCCCATGTGTTTAGAGAAGCCAACATGTGTGCGGATTGGCTGGCAAAATGGGGCAGTGCTATGAAGGAGGATTTTGTTGTTTTTGAATTTCCTTTTAATGCTGAGATTGAAACTCTAGCTGCTAAGGATAATAATGGTTTGTATTATGTTAGACATGCTGTTGCCAGTATGGCAACTGTGACTCTGTAATTTCTCTGTTGTTTGAATGCGAATGCCCTTTAACCAAAAAAAAAAAAAAGTTTAGAATATGGAGTATCAAGTAATTGATGGCTTTTATCAATCAATAATACGGTTAATGCTTAGAGTGTCGAGTATCATTATGAATCAGAATTATGGGAAATAATTAGACATCATGTTCTAATGATTAAGAAAAAAGTTTGGGAGGAGTGAACAAATTGATATGGATGTATGAAACATCCGCATTACTCATTTTTTTGGGCCTGTCCTTTATATGCTGAGTACTAGTAGTTAACCCATATGATATGTTGTAAACTTTTGAAATGAATTCATCCAACCAAAAAATTTAGTAGTGTTAGATCTCTTTGTTTGATAGGATTCTATGGCATCAGAATTGGGTGGTTGGAAGCTTAATTTTGGAGAGTAATGGAAACAAATAAGAATTAGTATAACAAAAGAGAACATAAAAGGTTATTACAATTTGACTCGCAGTTTTTGTTTTGTTGTTTTTTTTTTTTTTTAATATTTATAATTATTTTGTTTTTGATGTTACCATGCATAAAACTACACACTAAAATACTACATGATCAAATTTTGGGAGAGTTTTCTCTCTGACCTCTAGTTTATAAAATTAGTAACAATAAAGATTCTTAGACATGTACTAGAAAGATGCAATGGGATGATGAATAAGAGATCAAGGCCTGAGAAGTCTAGTGAAAAAAAAAAGGTAGAGGGATTAGAATGAAAGTTGTCAATTGTTCTTATTTTTTAATTTTTGAACCCTTACTAGGTTAATATCTCACAAGAAAGGGAGAAAAATCAAGAGGAAAGGAACTTTGAAATGTTGGGCTTATCACTTCTAACAATTTTTTTTTTAAACAAAAAAAAAAAATGATTTGATCATATATTGGGCTTTCAGACTCTTATATCCGATTTTTTTACGTCCGTTTTTTTTACATCCATTTTAATGTGTGAAAATATAACCATTAAATCAAATATTAGATATTGGTGTGAAATAGTAGATATAAAGTATGTAATGATAATTTTGCCTTTGAACTAAGCCAATCAAGGAGGGACAAGTTTGTTTATATATTTCTACACTAACTTTACAAGATCTGATTTGATAATGACCTTTTTTTAGGATAATGGAGCAACTAAAGGTTCTCAGCAAAACAAAAAAATAAAAAATTGGAGCAACTAAAGGGTGTTAAAAACGTGTGATATATTTATTTTGGTAAAGAAAAAACGTGTGTTGTAAAAGGCGGTTGGATGTGATTATTCATTCCTGACATTTGAGGGTTATATTCGTCTTTTGATGTCATTTTATAGCAGCCTTGAGGTTGGTCAAAGAAACAGCAACGTCAAGTCGAACCTAGAATTCTTGGGTCAAGTCTAGGCGGCTCATATTTTTGAAGAGATGGCAAGAAAATAGTAAGGAATGTGATGACCAGGAACCAGGTGGAGTTTGGATAGCGTGTTTTGAGATTGCGTTGTGTCTGCGTCTCTGTAAGTGGGTTCTGTGTATTATTCACAGAACTTACGAATTTTTTTTTTTTTAGTAAAATTTATATTTAAAATTGAATCTTATGGTACTATTTATATATTTAAAAATTATTTTATTATAATATTTTTAATTTTTAGCAAAAAGTGGTATTCAAACAAAAGTAAAGAAGGTAAGGTTTGTAATGGTGATGAAAAGGAATAATAAAGATTTGGGGAAGAAATAAACTGAAAAAGTCAAATTATGGGGGTTGTTTTAGGGTTGTGGACAGTAACAAGTGAAAAGTATGTTGGTTCTTTATGGGATATCCAAACTTATTTGTTGGATAGCTAGTTTAACAATTATAAAATTTTGGATTTTAGGGTTTTAGATGTGACAAATTAGTGTGTGTTTGCCAGGTTTTGAGTTGCTCGAAATTTAAGAATATATAGAAAGAAAAAATAATAAACTTCTAGATATCACTCTTAAGAGAAAGTTGAGATACACAACTCTCAAATTCATAATCTAAAAATTTGGCTCATTAATTTTTTGTTTTCCAAACTTGTTTTTTTAGTTGTTTTGGGAAATTGTTCTCAAAATCAGTTTTAGTGTTTGCTAACCCCAAAATCTGTTTGGCACTTGTTTTCTCATCTAATTGTTTTTGGTTCCCTTTCCTTTATTCTCCCCCCCCCCCCCCCCCCCCCAAAAACAAACCACCATAACAACAATCCACAAAAATCCACAACAAAATCCAAGAAGACCCATTGCCCCTTGGTGTTCATCACTGCGACTAACCCCCAAGAAAATTGCAAGCCCTACTCCCCGTTCCATTGATGTGACAAATTATTAATAGTAGAGAAAAGAGTGATGCTAGTGGTGGGTCCAACCATAGTTGTCAGTATTGTACAATACGTATAGTATCATATGTAAAAAAATTTGTATTGTAAGGACGTATCGTAAATGTTTATAAATCGTACCATACAGTGGGCGTATTATAAAATGGTACGTATCGTACAATACATGGACATATGCTTTAAAATGAGTTTTATTGTTAAAATTTGTATTTTTATTTGAATCTTACAGGTTGTTAGATTTGTTTTTTACATAAAATTATTAGGTTACAAAATCTAACCTAATAAAATAACATGTCCATGAGCTTTTTTTCTAACAAAATTTGGACTATACATTTACACTTCACTTTCATATTTACAAATCTCTTTTATGTACTATGAATAAGGTGTTAACTGACAATATAATTGTTTTTTTTATTTTTTTCATTTTGTTATAAGTCTACGAAACTAGAATGTTAAGAAGAAATATATATATTTTTTAAATTATTAAAATACAAAAAAAAAAAAAAAAACAAGAAGTGATAGTAAATGTTGATATCGATGAAGAAGGTTTTCAATGAAGAAATAATTAAGTTTGCAAAATGACGAACATGATGACAACATTGACTTAGATGGGGTTGATTAGGCAAGATGATGAATATGATAAAAAAAAATATTATTTTGAGTAATTTATAATGTATTATCACTTTTGAATTTAATCAATTTTAATGTGTATGTTATAAATGCATGGTAGTTTGATTTATTTAGTTAGCTTATTAAATATTATTATATAAGTGATAAATAAATTAGTCATATTCAAAATTTATAATAAATATACTTTTTATATATGTATATCTATAATTTTTTATAAATTTTATTAAGTGTTTGTGAATCTTATGATACATAATACAGAAAAATTAAAAATCGATTTTTAATATGATTCACATTTTGACAATAATAGGTTCAGATAATAACCAATAAAAACTTGACAATTAATTATTAGAAAAAATACTATGAATTTTTTTATATCTATAGCGATGCTCAAGTTTTTTAAAGTAATTTTAAGAATGTAGCTAAACACCAGAAAAGAAAACAATTTCACCTGAAAACTTTTTCATAAGAAAACAAACGTCATTTTCTCATAAGAAATGGTGAAAAGTAAAGGCAGGTTCAAAACATACTTAGGGAGGTTGAGATTTGAGACTTTTGAATTCAAATCAAGATCAGTGAACATACTTTTCAAGAATCATGACATTTCTTGAATACAAAAATCGTGTATCTACTATCTGCCTTGTTAATTAATTGTTAATTGTGAGGCTGCTACCTAACTTTTATGTAGCAGTGAGCTCAGTCATGAGATAATGTAATATTGGACGGTTAGGATGTTGCACAATTGCACCTCTTAGTTGACATTTCTTTCATGGTGGTTGGGATTACTGAACAAGTCAACAAAAATTAACAATTGCCACCTACCAATTTGATCAACATATTAAACACAAGGCATGCATATATGACACTCTTAATAGTTTTCTCATCCACTCATCCACTGCTAAGTTTTCAGCTATTTTTTCCTAGCAAATTTTCCTGGTAAAGCCATGTTTAGAGCCTTGAGCACATGCGGAAGCCACCGGAGATATGAACGATTAGGTGATGAGCCTACCGTTGGTTTGTTGTTGGAGGCAAAGTTAAAGAGGGTTACAAGCTTGCCAGCTAAAATGTTTGGTTCATCAACCAAGTCTACACCAGAATTGACATTTCCAGACAAGTCTCAGGTGAAGCAAGCAAAAAAGGTTACCAAGAGCCATCCACTCTTTAGTCTCTTTGATAGTACTAGTCGTCGTCGTAAGAAGAAAACTACGGCCAGGCCAGAATTCGCAAGGTATCTTCAGTATGTGAAGGAGGGAGGGCTCTGGGATATGAATTCCAATAAGCCTGTAATCTATTACACATGAAAAAAGGTACAACAAAAAAAATTTGGGAACGGCTACAGATTTTCAATAGACTAGTCATTGTTGACTATATGTATTCTTTTCTGTCATTCAAATTTTCAACAAATTTGCTTGTGTAATATTTCATCTGTATAGGCAAAGCAAAAATCTGGCTGATACATAATATGGCCATATTTCTTTTGTTAATTTGATTTATTTATTTATTTATTTTAATCTCATAAATATTTCAAGGAACTGGATAATGAATAACTATATGTGTAAAAGGGCTGAAGCTGAATCATTCAAGAGGACAAGAGAAAATTCATATTTACCATAAAGAAAAACATCAAATATTAGTTGTACAAGGATTCTCCATAGAGCTAATTTAGTTCCATAGACAAAATTAAATCTTATGAAAGTTAACTTATTTTAAACATGACCAAGTCTTTATAGCATGCTTTTGATAATAAATTAATAACAGGACAAGAATTCATGTAGTATGTCAAACAACAATTCAGGATTATTTTGAGTAATTCTTTTGACGAAATGGACAATATTTGAAATGATACCTTCAGAAAAATTCCAAAATTGAGAATCAAAATTCTTTTCCCAATACAGAATCTTCGTCACCTGGCTTTCAATGAAAATGTTATATGCTATTCTGCAATTTTGGACCACTTGATGCTTGTTTCTGTTCCTTAGTTTTTAATGGCTAAAATTAGAAATTAACCCTCTTTTTCAAACAATATAATTAGTAAACATTGTTACAAAACTATATTTTTTCATAACATCTCGAGTCTCTTAGACTCGATTTTGGGCCTAAAAATCGAGCATTTGAGGGTCGATCTTTATGTTCTGATTAGGTTTGAGTTGGCACTTTTTCCATGTGGCGTTCACCTGAAAATCGAGTCTCTAAGACTCGATTTATTTGTAAAACACACCGAACAGATTTTTGCAAATGTTAGAATACAAAACACAAACACAAATCAACCACCATCTACAAGCACAGACTAACCACCATCTATCAAATACAACCCACAAATCCAAGCATTAATCCAACAACTCAGCATAAATCCAACCAAATCCACCCCCAAA
The DNA here is from genome assembly GCA_032878915.1 of Castanopsis chinensis. Taxonomy (NCBI): domain Eukaryota; kingdom Viridiplantae; phylum Streptophyta; class Magnoliopsida; order Fagales; family Fagaceae; genus Castanopsis; species Castanopsis chinensis. Next base: position 2,819,076 of record JAVQMG010000122.1, on the reverse strand, counting down.
AACCACCTAAAATCCAAATTAAAAAAATAAAAACCCCAAAACCCATCATTCAACAAATTAGGTACGGTGACGCGTGGTCCTGGGTTTGCTCGTAGGTGATGCGCTTGATGACCCAGTCCGGGTTGAGCCTGTACCAGCCCGAGGGCTCTCACTGCAGGTTTCAGAGGTCCAATTCATAGACGGCGAGGATTATGTGATAGATACGTGGGAAGGGGTCGAACTCGTTGAAAAACCCAGCCACATCTACCAGAAACCATCAACACCCGCCAGAAACCACCGCAATTCTAATTAAAAACCCATTGAAACCCATTGCGAGACCCACGAGCTGAGCCACCCATGAACCACGAAGTCGACCCACAAAAAAAAACAAAAAAAAAAAAAAAGAGAAGAAAGGGAGAAGACCAAGTGACAGAAATGGGAGATAGAAATGGTGAAGATTGAAGTCACTAAACAAAAAAAGAAAAAGAAAGAGGAGTGACAGAGATGGGTCAGCGTGGGTCGGCGGCGATGGGTCTATGGCGGCTGGGCTTGTGCAAATTAGTGGGGAGGAAAAAAGAAGTAGATGGAGATGTAATGAGGAGAGAGACACGGAGAACAGATGCACAGAGGAAAATGAAATGCAGAAAAAAGAAGGAAAATAAGGCATAGAGGAGGAAAATGAAAAACAAGAAAAGAAGGAAAATAAGAAAAGGAAAGTGAATTTTACGAATTTAAATCGAGTCTTAGAGACTCGATTTTCAGGTAGATGCTACGTAGAAAAAATGCGACATCAGACATGATTAGAGCACTAAAATCAAGTCTTTTAAACTTGAGATGTTACTAAAAATGCGTAAATGTACTTTTAGTCCGTACATTTTGATCTGATTTCTATTTTGGTCCCTACATTTTATTTTTACCACTTTTAGTCCCTAAACCAATTAACGCGTGACATTTAAGTCCTCACCGTCACTCAACTAACAAAAAATGCTTACGTGGCTAACGACATAGTAAAATAATAATTAAAAAATCTATTTTGGTATTAAAAAATTGCCACGTTAGCATCTAAATTAATTTTAATTAAATAAAAAAATTAAAAACAAAAAATTACATGAATTAAACATTAAAGAACATGAACATCAAACCCAGAATCAAAGAACATAAACATCAAACCTACAGGAAAAAAAAAAATAAACATCACCAAATCAAAGAGCATGAACAAGAGCAAACACAGGAAAACTCACATGAAACCACACCCAAACCAACAACAACAAGCCCACACCGATCATCCGATCAAACCCAGCAAACCCACCAACGATCACCGATGAGAAAGCCCAGATCCCAGCAAACCCAATCGAACTCAGCACCCAACATCTCTTTCTCTTATCCGATCAACGCCCCCAGTGGAAGTCGACGCCATTGCTTTAACAAATCACACAAATCAACAATCACGCCAGCATATCATAACAACAATCCCAAAACAGAAATTTGAAGAAAAACCCACCATCAACAATCCATGCCGATCTTTAACGTGATCGAATTTGCCACTATCGCTGAACCCCAACAAACCACCAATCACCACCACCATGCCACATGCCCACCGGAAAAATCCATTAAATCATAAACCAACAAACTCATTAAATCAGAAAACCAACAAGCCCATTATTTCGGCACCCACGCAATCAAAATCCGATCTCCGCAGAACCCACGCGATCAAAACCCCATCGGAACGAAACCCACACAATCAAAACCCGATCTCCATATACGCCGATCAAAACTCTGATCTCCACAGAATCCATGCGATCAAAACCCCATTGGAACGAAACCCACGCAATCAAATCCTGATCTCCATATATGCCGATCAAAACTCCGATCTCTACAGAACCCGCGCCGATCAAAACTCCATTGGAGCCCACTCGATCTCCTTTCGCCGATCAAAACCCCATTTGAACCCACCCAAAATCAAAACCCACCTCGCCACACCCAGTGGTAGCTGGGTTAGTTTTAGTTGCAACGAATCTGTTAGTGAGTTTTGAAAAAATTTGGGTTTGTTAGTGAGTTTTGATTTTGATGCATACGAAATAATTTTGTTTTTAATTTTTTTTATTTAATTAAAATTAATTTAGATGCTGATGTGGCAATTTTTTAATGCCAAAATAGATTTTTTTTAATTATTATTTTACTGTGCTGTTAGTCACGTCAGCATTTTTTATTAGTTGGGTGACGGTAAGGATCTAAACGTCACGCGTTAATTGGTTTAGAGCTAAAAATGGTAAAAATAAAATATAGGGACCTAAATAGAAATCGGGTCAAAATGTAGGGACTAAAAATACATTTACGCATGCTAAAAAATATAGTTTGAAAACAGTGCCTACTAATTATATTGTTTGGCAAACTGATTTAATTTCCAATTTTGGCTGTTTTTAATGAAAGCATCATTTTCACCAAAAAAAAAAAATTTGGACCACTTGTATCAAACTGTTAATACTTGATGCTTGAAAGATGTTGATTGGAACTAAAAGTACGTGGTTATGTTTTCTGATCATACATAGGAAATCCAAAGTTTATCTACATATATTTCTTTCGCAAGAAAACGATATTGTAATAGGGACAGAGCAGTTTTGCTATTATTATTTGAAAATTTACCTTTTGTCCTGTTTTAAAAACGAAAGGCCAAACCTCAATCTTTCTTTCCACATTATCATTTTAAAAATAAAAAACTATTCTTTCAAAAGTTTTTGATATACACTTCGTACCTATAATATCCACACATTCATATTATGATCACTTCAAAAATATCCATATTTAATAATTGATGACATATGATATGTGTTAGAGATATATTAAACATATTAGCTCAATATAATTGGCCCAAATTTACATTGAAGACAAGTCTTCTATCTGTACTAGAAGCCTAGGATTTAATCTTTTATATACACATTGTGTGGGGTCCAAGGATTGAGGAGTCTTAATCGAGGAACAATCTACATAACCTAGGTTAAGAAGGGTAAACAAATTCCGAGAATTCCACCTACCCGAAGAGAGTAAGGGAATCAGGACAACATATATTCCTTAGAGGCCCAAGAAGAGAAGAAGGTATGGTCGTGAGGACAAAAATGGCGGGAGGAAGCTTCCAAAAGGATATACTTACCACCTCTGCATTCAATGTCCTTCACCAACCTTATTAGCTACATTAATGTGGAAATAACCCCTGAACAGTAACTTCACAGCTAGCATTTTCTTCTACCACCTTCATCAGAGTCTTGATAGGACAAATATCTTAAGAAATGCCTGGAGGGTTGAGATGTATGGAGAAATGCTATAAAAGGAAGGGAGCCCATTTGAAAAAGGAATGAACATTTTTTCAATATCAATATAATAGGAAAGAGAACAGTGAATAACCTAATGTAAAATTTGAACTACACTTATACATGAGAAACTGATCCTTGGACTTACCTGAGGATGCCGTTGTTCCCTATTGCTGTTTGAACTATGCCTATCTGTTGTTCTAGACTTTTTTTGCCTTAAGCTTTGACTTAAACTAGAATTGCACTTGGATTCGTTTCCTACTCACTTTAAAAATTCTATTGTTAGGGCTTGATTTGAAGGATAAGGTATTACTAATCAAAGTGGGTTTGGACCTTTACTTTTTTTAAAGTCCTTACATACATGTTATGTTCATTATAACACATGATTTTTACTACACTTTTATATAATAAAAATCTATGAATCTAGGCCAATAAGGCTAAACCACGTAACTCTTGTATTTTTTATTATATACTTCTACTTTCACATCTATTCTAACATATTTAACATGGTATATCATAATATCAATACTAATATTTAACAATGTGTACGAAAAACATATAATAAAGAGTGTAACACTAGGAGCGGTACTACATAAAACATATGTTTTTTTGTTTTTTATAACTCTTCTATATTACATAAAACTAAGGACCTTGACCATTTTTGTAAGGGCTTCCCCCCCCAAAGAAAAAAATTTTGGCCCCTTCACCTCCTCTCATTAAGTGATCTTTTTAAGCTTGCTTTGCAAACTTGAAGTCATACCATGTAGTCATTTTTTAATCTCTTGACTTAGTTTTACAATAAATTTTTACAATTGATACTTTCAACGAAGATGCTAATCCATTTTTGAATCTTTGGTATACATGCCTATAGAAAATTAGAGAACTTTTGTATAATCAATATATAGAAGTCAGAAATATGTAAAACTCTCATACAAGAAAATTTTGTAAACATGCAACTTTTGTATACAATGTATATATGATTTATGACTCTTTGTTTTTTAGAGATATGATTTATGACTTGGTTTAGAATAAAAGTTCTAACTTTTTTATAAACTAATATACGAATGCATGTGCGCACACATATATACTTTAATAATTTAAATTGCAAATCGATATGATGGCCTAATATCAGCCCCTTCAAACCAAAAATCCCAGTTCGGCCCCTGTGTGACACAATCAAAAGTCAAAACCCTTTCGGAAAAATTATCCAGTTTCTTTAAGAAATCACAAGGCCACACGAGCTTTGAACTTTTCGCTTGACGATGCACCTTCTCTTTACCTTCACGGACTTTCATACGTGATGAGCTAATTATTGAAGCTTCTAGTGAAAAATGAGAAACGTCTAGAATTGCAATAAGAAAAAAAATTCTATACGTATATATAGAATTTAATTTATTCCACTTAATACTTAATTTGATACACTCCAACGATATCATAGGGTTGATTCACGGTTTGTTGACAGAATCATCAAAAGGTTTCCATTTCTCCACGTAAAAAAGATTCAATACTCGTTGCAATTGACATGCTTTGCCTATACTAGTTTGCACAAGTTTTAATCGAGGGAGATTGTGAATAATTACGTTTTTGCAAGTGGTAGTGAAAGTTGTGAAACTGAAACAACCCTTCTATGTTTCTCCAAAAAAAAAAAAAAAAAAAAAGAAAAGAAATAAATAACACTTCTGGAAAATCTGAGGTTCGATTTGAGGTTCAATCATTGTCTACACCAAAAACTGATTGATGTCTTGGTGTGATGATAAAGAATTATTATCAGGAGCAGACACTATAAATTGTGACTTGTGAAACTCTTAAAAAAAAAAAAAAAAACACCTCTGGAACTGGAAGTTAGAGAATGGACACAGGAACCATACATACAATCAGAAAATTAAGAAAATTCTTTTAAAAACTTTAAGAAAAAAAAAAAAAAACTGAAATTTTGACCTTTTTGAAAAATAATTCACTGCTTTGTATATCTAAATCTTTTTTTAGTAAAAAAGAAAAAAAGTGAAATGTATATCTAAATCTATATATCTATTTTGACTAGTGTTTTATAAGTCCATAATTCCAAAATACTATATACTCAAAATATTAAGAAATGTTTTGGTTAAAGCTCCTTATCATAAAAGTTCTACAATTAAAACTGTACTTCCTACAACAATTCTACGACATCAAATCAAAGCCAACTCTATGCTATTTTAATTTAATGTTTAATTAAAATATTAAGGAAGTTTAAGGCAATGGGTTTATGAAGTATTTTATTTTAACACGTTGTGGGCACTTGATAATGAAAGGACAAAGAGTTTGTTTCATGTACAGAATAACAAAGACAATGAGCATGGATTCATGGTTATACGTTAATACTAAGTAAATGTTTGTTTAAGATATAGGAATCTGAGAATAATCACTTCTTCTTGTAGCAATTTCCTCACCTCAGATACGGAATCATCATCATCATCATCTAGCTTTCAATATAAATGGAAGAAGGAATTATCCTAAAGAATATTTAGGTTGCTTGTCCCAAGTTTAATAATTCGTTTCCACCAAGATATTATCGCTTTTGCTTTTCCCCCCCAAGTTATCTACTTTTTCGGGTGAAAAATATTATCCCTTCTGCTTTAGCTGTAGTTTGTACTTCTTCCCCAAGCCAAGTTATCTTGTTTTTGGGGTTAAATTCTTCCCCAAGTTATGCCCATTCACATTTGGGATCGGTTTACTTTTTACCTGCATGAAAAAAATGACAATTAAGATGCCATGTTTTGGACATTGTCACTATGTCATACATTTTTTTTTTCATAATCTTTTATTAAAAATAATTTTGACAACTTTTTTTTAAGGAATTATTAACTCAATAAGTCATGATTAGTGAACATTTTGTTCGTATGGATTCATGTTACTACTTTTTTATACACTAATCATAATAGATTAAGTTAACAATTTTAAAAAAATTATGAAAAACTGTATACCATTGTATATATTAAATATTTATATATAATATTACTAAATAAAAGGTTGTGCTTTTTTTGAGAAAAAACATTTTACTTGACACACAAAAAAACTCTCATTTTTAGTGGGTCTGAGAAAAGAGATTGGTAAATAATTTTATCCCTCCTATTTTTTGAGAGTTTAATTCTCAAACTTAAACTTATGTCTTGTCCCTTTTAGTGGAAAATATTTGCCATTGCACCAAGACTCAAACTCAATATAATAATACTAAGTAAAAGGCTGAATAAGAGATTTTGAAAAAAAAAAAAAGTCACACATAATTTAATTATACTTTGTTTAAAGAATGACAAACATAATATAACAAAATTTTGTTTAGTTGTAAATTAGTTTGGTCTAATAGAAGGGTAAGTTCTTTATGTTATTATAATAAGGTAGATAAACGAAATTTCAACTTTCAAACTCACCTCAAACTTTGGAATTTGAGTCTCAAAGAAGGATCCTTGCCGAAGGTTCTCAACATTGGCCGGGTGTGCTGGATTTTGTAAGCATATAAATAAAATAACGAGCTATAGTCTTGGACATGACCACACAATCTCTCAATTTTTTAATTTTTAAGCAACTACACCGAAGCTTCGTGTAAGTGAGAACCTGCCTAAAGAGGCAGCTGATACTACCATTCACAACGTACACCAAAGGTCCCAAAGATGAGGTAATTAGCTAACACAAACAATTTTATAGACAATGGAAAACTTCTTCCTTTTTCAATGACCCATCTATAGGTCAACTGTTATTCTACTCGTTGATCACTGTCCACAAATTAAATTACAATTTATTCTTCTTACTTGTAATTCTTCAACTTTCACGTTTTGTATGGAAGCTATCGTGTTTTGAAAGTGGCTGGTTCATTGGCAATTGCAACAAACATATGATTAAAACCTAGGGTAAAATGGCAATACTAAATTGCTACTACGTACCCAAAAATTTCACAAATTTTTATCACAATAGTTAAGTTAACAAGAAATTATAAGTTTTTATTTAGGTTTATTATTGATATCATGTTTTTTATTTATCACTAATAATTTGCCACATTAATAGTTATTAAAAAAATTTTGTGACCGTAGACTTTCTCCGGTAAAAGCTATTATGACAGAGCAATTTTATTGGCACGTGTTTAAATCAAAGTAATTTCTTGTTTTTGGAACAAGGTGAATGCACTATGCACTTGTGTTGTATAGAGTGATCAGGAGTTGATCTCGAATGATGGTGTCTATTTTTGACTGAGAAGCAAAGGAAGTGAGAACATTTTGGTTGTTTTTTATCGGTACAGATGAACTAATTTTTGTTGTCATATTAACATAAAACGTAGATTTCAGATGCATGACTGAGTCTATGGTAGGCTGTAACGGCAACAAATAATTCAAAATTTTTATTCCTTAAAAAGTGAAAAAAAAAAAAAAAATCCTCAAAATATAGGATCAATCTAAAAGCACTTTTTTTTTAATTTTTGTTGCCGTATAAAAATTAAGGACATGTTTAGTACATCAACTTAAATACATATTTTTATTTTTTAAATAATATTACATATATTTCTATACACTTTTACTTATACATATTTTAAAAAAAATTAAAAACTGTTGTTTAAATACACGTACTAAACAGACTCTAATTATTTCATAAAATAAATATATTTTTGAAAAAAAAATAGATAAGAAATAAAAAAAAAAAAAAAAAGTCTGTGTTCGTGTTTCCCAAGGAGACCGCTATATATAATGACCTCACCAAACCCGTCATCATCCTGGTTTGTTTGACAAGTTTAGCTTTTTCAGCCTTCCCAACTCTCAGCTCGTTAAAAAAGTCAGAATTCCCCAAAGGTCTTTTCACATTTCAAAAATATCACCAACAACAACACAACAACAACAACAAAATTTCATGTTTATAAAACAGCGCCGCATGAACAACTGAAAAGTCAGTATCGCCCTTGATCTCAACCCATTTAGTAGCCTATTATTCTAGACCCTTTCAGTCTTTATCTATTGTCGCTTTTTCGTGGGCGAAACTTCAGAGGGAGAAAAAGAAAAAGTGTTTGCTATTTCAAATATTTGCGGAACGGTCTGTGCTTGTGAAAGAGGCGGTCGTTGCGATTTTATATCCCAAACCAAACAAAACAAAAATAAGAAAAAGTTTTCCGTTTAGGGGAATTTGGTTTTCCTGTGAAATTTATTTTTATTTATTTAGAACATAGAACACAAGGTTAGTTGAGAGAGGGCAAAGCAAAAACAAAGCAAAGCAAAGAGAGTTGTGAAAACCGATTCCCTCTAATATGCCTGCTCCTCCACTCACTGACTCTCTCTTCCTTTCTTTTTCTCCCGCTTCTTAGGGCTACAATTTCCCTTTCCTTCCTTTTTCCTCCAAGGTACAATTCTTTTTCCCACGGATTTCAAATTCCTAGCTGTTGCTAATTTTTTGTATGTTTTGAGATCTGTTGTTTGTTTTTGGTTTCTGTTTGGTTACGGAGAGAGAGAGCTGGAGTGAGAGGGATTGAATGGTGGGATTTGGATTTGAATTCTTATGGTTCTTCTCCGAATAGCTGGGAGGAATGGTTAGCTATAATATTAGGCTGACTTTGCGTGCAGATTTTCTTTGCAACCAAACGTATTAATGTTAGTTAAGCGTATTTTCAGATTTAATTTCGGGACTTTGCCTATTAGCTTTTTTGTTTAATCTGTAAAAAAACGAAACGCAATTGTTTTATCTGTATAGGTTATGGATTTTTGAGAGTTTGATATTGAATTTGTATTTTGGGGATTAGGGTTTCAAACTTGCTTTGCATAGCATTATGTTGGCTTTGTGCTTTCTGTTAATGCTAGGATATTATGTGCTGTTTGAATTCTGAGGCTGTTTAAGTGAAGAAAAGTTAAAAGTAAATTTGAATATTTCAATCAGTGTTTCTAAGTTGTTTGTTGGGTTTGAATGACGGCGATAATAAACTGTATTAGGCTAAGTTGGGTAGAGGTTTAGTTTTGTTGTATTTCTTATAATATCCCGTTTGACTCTTCGAGAGATTCAGTTTGGTTACTTTGTTATGAGTTTTTTGGGGAATAATAGATTTATATCTCTTTATTGGCTAGGGGTTTCGGAATTCATGTTTTAAAAAAGTTTGGACTTAAACCTATAATAATAAAGAGTAGTTTTGATTTAGTGCATTATTAGCCATATATTGAGTACTATAGGCCCCGTTTGGTATTTGAAAAAGTGAAATAAATGTACAATCTTTGATTTTTCTTAGTTATGGGATCTTATCATGGAAAATCCTTAGTATAACAAAATTAGTTGCTTGACCACGATTACAATTAATTGGATCTGGGGTTGTGGGAAACTACATAAATTTTGCACACAAACATATGATTAACAAATTATGTTCTTTTCGTATTCTCATAATTTTCAGTAACTAACCGTAAGTGTTTTTTTTCATAAATTTTTTTCTCCTCACTCATTAAAATGAACCTTTTTTGAACTTTTTTTGGCTGTTTGTGAAGCAGAGTCATGCCGACGTTTACTGCTATTGCTTTAGATACGTTGTTAGAACCTGGAGCTTCAAAATCTGTCGACAAGACTATGCCTAGTTCAAAGCCTCCGAATTCAAGACCTATCCCAAATCCAAAGCTTGAGAGGAGAAATAGTACGTCAGTCACTGAGAGAAGAGTTAAACGCCCTCAGATGACTCCAGCACTCTATGCCACTCCTAAGGCGACCCCGCTTCCAGATTCACCCACTTCATTCCCACCTTCCCCATACATTATTAACCACAAGCGGCGTGGGCCACGTCTCATGAAGAGCTATTCTGAGGATGATGTATCCTCCTGCCAGAAAACTGATGAGAAGGTCAATGGGAATAAGAACAATGCTGAAACCGAGGTTGCCCATTCAACTGATGATATTTCTGTTACTTTTAGCATTCCTGGCCCTAATGAGGAGCATGTGAATGGTGACCGTGACTGTGAAGTTGGGAGCCATAACAGCGAACCTGGGTGCAGTAATGGGGAACTTGGGAGCAGTAACTTGGAACATGGAAGCAGTAGTAAGATTAATGGTGTGACCAGGGAAGATTTGTTGAAGCTTGAAAGAGATGGCGAATCTGAATATTTCTTTGATCCACAGGATTCACTTAGTGTTGCAAGCAACACAGATGTAGAAGATAATTCTGGGGCAGAACGTTTAGTGAAGCTTACCCCACCAACGGGGGAGTTTTATGATGCTTGGGAAGGTAATTAGGTTTTTCTTGCCCCTTTTTTTATTAATTTTCTCATTTTTTTTTATCTATTATGAGTACAAGATGTTGTATGACTCCTCTTTTGTAGACATATGTACATCTTCACCATTTTATTTTGAATGGTGACAACCAACACTCACTTTGTGATGTGAAATTTAAGTTCTGCCAGAGATAGGTTGCATTTCTCAAAGTTAGAAAATAGTATCAGGCTATCAGCCAAGGTGCTTAAATATAAATTCTTAAAAAAAAAATATTTTTCATTACTTCTCAAAAAAAAAAAAAAAAATCTGTGAGTGTGTTATAAATGTCATAACTCATGTAAACTACAGTGTAGGCACATTTGTATGGTCATTCTGCATATTTTTGAGAACCATTGGTTTTGCGTGTGTGTGTGTGTGTATTGGCTATCTTAATTGGTTCTCTTTCTTCATTCAGATTTATCCTTTGAGGCTGAATTGCGTGAAATGAGATTGAGTCTATTAATGGAAATAGAAAAGCGGAAGCAAGCAGAAGAAGCCCTGAATAACATGCAAAGCCTGTGGCAGAGGCTTGGGCAACAGTTATCTCTTGTGGGATTGGCACTCCCTGCTGACCCCACTGTTGTAGCAGAGGGTGAGCAGCCTGATTGTGATCCTGCAGAAGAGCTCTGTCAACAGGTAGATGTTTCTAGGTTCGTATCAGAATCTATTGGGAGGGGTCTTGCAAGGGCTGAGTTGGAGATGGAGATGGAAGCTCAGATTGAGTCAAAGAACTTTGAGATTGCTCGATTGAATGACAGACTCCATTTTTATGAGGTTGTGAATCGGGAAATGTATCAGAGGAACCAAGATGCTCTAGGTCAGATTGCGACATCTAATATTATCTATTCTTTTTGTTATATTTTCTACCAAACCTTATTACCTTATCTGTGATAGTTGTTTGTTTGTAGGAGATATGGGTTTATTTGTGTTTTATTTTGTTACTTGATACTACTCTTTGCCTAGTTTGTCTTGCAATTTTGTTTTCTTCGATAGGAGATGACTGTTTTCCCACATTAATTAAAAACAAAAAATAAAACAAAAGAAAAGAAACATTGTGGTCAATGTTCTGCTTACGTGATGGGTCTGTTCATTAGTAATTGTGTATACTTATAGAGAGAAAGTTGTGTTACTTGCGTGCAAAGTCCTTGTTCTGTTTTTGCTATTTGCTATAAGATATCTGTGCTGGGGGTGATGTTTTTGGACATTCTGGCTCCACCACATTGCAGCAGTGCTAATGTCTAGCAGCTACAATTCTCTGGACAACCATTTTGAAAGAAGTCCTAGAAGCCCGTAATTATTAAAAGGGAGTATAATTATGTATGTTAGATCATTGATTTACAGAAAACTTTCAATATTTTAAAAATTGTAAAGAGATATTAATCTAGAGTGTCACATATCAAAAAATAATTATAATATTAATAATCAAGAATGTCCCTCATTGCCATTTACAAAATTTTTATAAAAATGTGGCTAAAGAGAAGTTATGCATTATATACCATCAAAAATTCGAGTTGTAAGAATTTCTTCTTCTTCTTCTTGTTCTTCTTCTTCGAGGCTTGATTAGTTTTTGATAATTCGATAGTTATAGGGGGTTTTCAAACCTTTTATCTCTTAATAAAGGAGGGTTGGCTTTGCCATTGAGCTCTCTTGGCAGGCCTTGGTTAGTTTAAGATAAATATATGGTGCAATGTTTATATCAAATGGCTATCATGTCTTTGTCTAAATATTAATTGTATTTGTTGGTTCAGGAATGTTAGGCAAAAGTATTTATTTGGAGATCAATTAATAGTATGTTATTATGTTAGAAGTCTTTTTGAATAATATAATAGGTGTGTAATAAACTTATTTGCTTACCTGCTAACTTATCTTAGAGACATCACAATCATTGGGCCATGGCCTATCAGGCTACCATTTTTGGTAAACTTGTTTGTTATATTGTCAATTCCTTGTCAGCATTATGGATGAAGATGAAGTATTTCTCCTCCTTGTCCTGTGGTGTGGTCTGATGCCATTTTTAAGGGTGTGATGTATTTTCTCTTTAGTGATCCCTAGGAACCCTAGTATGAGGTTAGGTCCTTTCTATCTTTTTCTGTTTTTCTTAATTTTGTCTTACCAAAATCTTGTTCCTTCCTAATAGCTGTTACCTTAGTCTTTGTCCTTGTTGCTGTATAGCAGTTCTGTTTGGTTACATTGATCTTGGAAGGGTAATGTGTTTAATAATATTAATTTGGGAAGTTTTTCATTCCTAATGGCCCAATAATTAGCTGGCCTTCTAGAGGAGCTTGGTAATAAGTTCATTTTTGAAAGACGTCAATAATCTCCCATGGTATGGTTCTAACTTATAAGGCCTCTTCCTCTCATGTGAGTTTGTGGGTTTAAACCTTTTGATATCGTATAGATTGCTATTCTAGCTTGTGTGGCATGAGATCCAGAAACTATGATACTATTATGGGGACCAGATGATTTAGTGCTCTCTTTGTGCACAAATCAGGGTATTCTTGCTTGTGTGCACGTGCGTGTACATGTCTAAAGCTAGAGTATTCATTCTGCAAAGTGTATTGATGCTTCCATAAAATGCTTCCCAACTTTCATGTAGTTCTTTTGTATGTGATTAGGCATTGTACCCTCTTCTAAATTGGCAGTTTTCTGTTTTGTAGAGATGGCACGACATCAAAGGCAAATCAGGAAAAGAAGGCAGAGGTGGGTTTGGGGGTCAATTGCTGCTGCGATCACTCTAGGCACTGCTGCCTTAGCATGGTCATACCTTCCAACAGGAAGAGAATCTTCTTCCACTGAGCATTTTCAGAATCCTGAGGGTGATGATGCAACCAATTAATAAATGGTCAATTAAGTAGTAACCATGATGCCACGTCATGGAAGAAAATAAAAGGTCACATAATACACTGTGGATACAGTCTTGCTTTTATCAGTTTCTTCACTCGGAGGTTGTATAGTTCCAGCTATAAATAATTTAACTTTGTGCCTTTCGCTACCAACGTGGAAGGTGATAGATCATGAATTCGACAAGTCTTGTTATTAAAATCATGATATGTAGCTTCTGTTTGCACTAAAGCGTAACCTGTTGATCCATAAAGCGTAACCTGTTGATCCATTTTTAATCATCCGTTCCACTGAAGAGTGCGAAGAAGGGGAATTGGATGGTATATTTGGGTGTGTTAAAGTATATAACTCTCTGCAGCCTGAGGAATACTTTGAAATCCAGCACACAACACAAGGCTTCCATTCCGTAAGTTAATTTGTTTAAATATGAACTCATCTGGGATGAAATACCAATTTTGTTTTGCATTGCTCCTTGTTCTAGATATGTTACTTTTAAGCCATTTTTCATGGCTGCCTTTTAATTGCTGAAGCAGCATGTAGAGAGATATTCTAACTCTGAAAATTTGCGAGGTTTTTGGATTTTATTCAGCAATTTTGCTGATTGCGGTACCCTAATTTGGAAGGTAATATTGGAACCTGTAAAGTGCTTTCCTGTACGGCCGAAGTGCCTTTAGGCTTTAGTTTTATTTATTTTGTTTTGGATTTCATGCTTGATTCATTAAAGATTTTGTAGCAGCATTGCTTGTGGAGTAAACGTCATTTTAATGTGTGAATTTGACTGTTACGTATTTTCACGATTGTATAGCACTCATTGCTGTGCATGCTTTCAGCCATTATTTCTGGTTGCGTTTTAAGGGGTTTCAAACTCCCAAGTGAAATCTTCAGGGGAAAAAAACAGAAAGAAAGGAAGAATGAATGAAATATTGGGCATGTATATATATATATACACACACATACAAAGAAAAAAAAAGAAAATAAGGCTTTTAAAATTTTATGTGATGGAACTCGTCAAATCCATCCTCATTATAAAAATTAAACTTTTTTGCATGAATTACTGTTAATTTTGTCATTGAGAGCATCTGTAGCAGATGTTGCAAAAAAAAATGTCATTTTGATACACCAAAAGCTTACTTTATTATTTTACCACATTAAAGTAGGTATGGGACTTTTGGGTCCAAAAAAAAATAATGCCTTGGTGATCTGTGTGCTGTGGAAGACGAATAGAGAAGACAGAGAGAGAGATATCTGTGATGAAAAGAGAGAAAACGAGAATAAAATAACAATATATATTTTGCTATTGTTTGTCCGTATTGTGCCAAATTGTGAGGGTACTGTAGTATGTTGCAAAAATTTGACACATTTAGCACATCTAATAAAGGGGATATTTTGGTGTTTGATGTGTTAAATGTGCCAAATATTTGGAATTTCGCACATTTGATACATATGCTGTGGATGCTCATATGGGTAAATCATATTTTTTTAGTCCTTAAAAAAGAACGGTTCCTCAGATTTTAAAAGCTAACAATTTAGGCCTATTAATTTTCTTAAAACCAAGGCAGAGAGCCATGACTTACAAGAGCCAAGTTCTCAAACGAGCACCATTTGCCGCCAATCCAAGGAACGAACGCTAGACTCTCAATAAAAGCCCAAATCTGTAGTCCACCGGTCCACCCTCATCCTAAGCTGTCTATGGAAAAATTCTGAGAGGAAAGTAATCTTTCTAATTGATAGACAATGTAACTTGGTGGATCAGGTGAAAAGTAGGTATGGGACTTTTGCGTAGTTTAGGCCTTTGGGCCTCAGCTTGTGGGCTTGTTTGGCTATGGATAGGTGGAGGCATAGGATTGGGTCCAATAATGCTAGTACTACACACAAACACATGCACTTTGCCACAACTGTCTTGCGTGGCATACTTGATTGGTTAATTGTCATTATCACATATACCAATCATTTAAATTTTCTACCACTCATAGTATGCAATGTAAGATAGTTATGAAAAAATGTGTGCGTTTCTATGAAGTACTAGCATTGTTGGGATAGGGTCAAAGTCGCCAGTGATATGAGTCGTGTGACATATGAGTTGTGTGATAGTGTTTTAGTTTGGACTTTAGAGTTTAGAGGCATTTTAAGGCAACTATAGGTGATAGTGGCGATGACAGTTATAGAAGCCAGTATCCATTTTGTGAGAGAGAGAGAGAGAGAGAGAGAGAGAGAGAGAGAGAGAGAGAGAGAGAGAGAGAGAGAGAGAGAGAGAGATGTTGCTCGAATCAGAATAGACCATTTTAATAATTATGAAAAAAGAATTGTCCCCAATATTTCACAACAAATAATTTAGCCTGAAAAAACACATTACTAAGAGCATCCACAGTGGGCTGGGGATATGTCAAATGTAAGGCACATTTGGCCTTCAAGCCCAAAATACACCCAGTAGCTGAAAGTGTAAACTTGAGAATTGCCAAATTTTTTTTGGCATAGCGCTACAGTACCATCTCAAAGTTGAGATGGTACTATAGCGCTATGCCAAAACAAAATAACATATTGTAATCCGTTGTAATCCGTTCAACCCCTCTTTCTCTCTCTCCACAATATCGGTGTTTGCTCTCTCCATCCCCTCTCTCTCTCTCTCGCCATTATCAAGCTTCTCTGTCACCAAGCCTCTGCCTCTGCTGATTCACCCTCACCAAATCCCTTTACCGATTCACTATCTCATAAACCCAACACCAAGCCTCTGCTGATTCACCCTCACCCATCCCCAAATCCTTTTACCGATTCACTCATCTCATAAACCCAACACCAAGATCGCTAATGTCGCCGATGATGGGTCGCTCAAGATCGCTAATGATAGGCTGGATGTGGTGTGATGTTGGCGGCTTTGGTGGCGGCGTTGATTTGGTCGCGCCGTGGGTCAAATGGTTTCGCTGATCTGGGTTTTATGGTTTCGCCAATCTGGGTTTTGTTTGCATTTTGTGTGTGTTTTGCAGTGAGGCATGCCTTGATTTTTATCTTTTGAGTTTAGATGGGTTGGATGTGGCAGTGATCTGGTGGTTTTTTTTTTCTCTTTTTTTTTTTTTTTCCTTAATTTGGCTTCTTGGTTCCGGTGGGATTTTGGTAGGTAGTGGGCATGGTGGCGTGGTGGGCATGGTGGTGGTGGTGGTGTGGTAACGATCGGGTTGTTTGGTTGTTGAGAGAGGGACAGAGACTCAAAGAGCCAGGGATAGGGATGAAGAGAGAGGAATGATAGATAACTTTAAATATTATTTTATTATATAATTTATATTATTTTAGTGGATAGTATTGTAAAATAAAAATTGAGATGTTGGTAGTATTGAAAAATAGTATGGTATAATTAGTAAAGTAACTTTTTGGGATGATAAAATAGGATGAGATGAGATGAGATTTCCAGCTGTGGATGTTCTAATCTAGCCAAGCATAAAAAGCCATAAAAAAAAAAAAAAAAACATAAATACTTCATAGAATTTTTGTTGTGACCCTAACTTTATTAATAGAAAATACTTGTCAAGAGGTTTATATCTTGACTAGCATCTCCGAACTTTGAACGGAGATGTTCAAGATTAAATTTCTCTTTCTCATCCTAATTTTATTAAATTATTATTAAAAAAAAAATCTTTTCTCATTCTTACTTTATCAAATTATTATATAAAAAAAATTCTAAATAAAGTAACTTTTTTTATTACAAGAAATGTTATGTCAATAATATTTTCATGACAGATTTTAAGTTACAAGTTGTTATTTTTTTATTTCGGTGAGAAAAAAGTAATTTAATTTGATGTGAAAATATTTGGTGCAACCATTTTTCTTTCATAATTCGTAAACGACAACGTATAGGGAACTTATCTAGTACTTTTGTGAAGATTGAAAGAACCAACCCGAAGTAAAGAGCTCCGACAATGGAGCTAGCTCTACTACACACATATCCAACTCTTCCTAGTAATACCCATTACTCCCACTTCTATAAAGTCCTCACAGCTCCATTTAACAACAAAACTGTGTTCCCTCATTCTACCAAAAACCCATCATTCCAATTCCAATTCCAATTCCAAGCCAGAAACTTTTCCAGGAATGGGAACAACCACAGCCTTATCTTGTCAGAAAAGGAACTATCAGAGCTCCAAATTGACGAACACGAATATGAAACCGAAGAGGACGCAGAGACGACGTCGTATTCGGATGACGACTCGTCTTTCTTGTCTCTGAGTGAAAAGCCCGACAGGAACATGGCCTTGCTTGACGACTATGAAATGGAGGAGCTGGACTATGCTTCCAACGCTAACCATAGAAGCGGTTTGTCTCTTTCTATACCTATTTTACTGGGTTTACTTTGTTTCTTAATTCTTTTGTGATTTTGGGTACCAAGTTGTTTTTTTTTTCATCCCCACTTGTTTGAAATGGTTGAAGAATTAAGAAATGTGAATAGCTTGAAATTGTAAGCTTATGAGTCTTAGATGAGTTATTATTGTTATGATATGTTGGTTTTGAATAATAGTCGTTAATGGTTAGTTGTTTAACTTTCGGTTAGCCCTTTGAATCATTACCGCTCAAGCTAACATGTGAGTTCTCTTTTATTAATTTCAAGCAAATTAAATTTGTTTTCACTATACAGTGCTACATATTAGAGAAAAATTAAAGAGAACCTAGCCTAACCCTATTCTGATCCTAGTGGGACTAGGTTACTTGTCATGCAAGTATAGGCCCAATGGGGTCTAATGCGTCTAACAAAGGGAGTGGCCTAAATTGCAAGCATTCCTAGAACCGCTTAATGTAGGTACCTTCAATACAGGTACTTAGGAAAATCATGCTCTCCACACTTTGCATTCTTTTGACTCCAATAAGTAAAATTTTGGGGGATCAAATGTATTCAGGAGCTAGTGTGTTTTTAACCATTCACTAAATAATGGTGTGTTAGTCAAATAATCACAAGCTTGGAGAATGGTGGCCTATGTGGACTGTTCTTTTTCTAGTCTCGTGAGTGTTTATACACCATAGCTAATATATCCTAGTGCACAAAACTCCCACTTTTGCAGGGTTTGAATGAAGTCGTGGTAGGCAGCCTTTCCCCCAATTTTCCATGGCTAATATATATGAGGATCAAATTTTGATTCCGTCTATAATAAAAAAAAGTTGCATACTATTGATGTATGGCACAAGCAAGAACTTACATGAGCGCTAAATGGTTTTCCAAACTTTTATGTCATTTATGGTTGGATATGTTCCTTTTATGGATTTAACACACTAATTTTGTATTTTTAATCATAGAGAAAAGCTTCTAAATTTCACTTTCAAATATTAAAAAAAAAAATTAGGGATTTTTTTCATTTTAGAAATAATGGAAGCTGGAAACTATAATAGTTTTATCAGAAGATAATTTTATATGTATAATCAATGAATTATAAGCAAAATTTGAATTTATTGTTGTCCTTTTGCATTGCGTCACACTTGTGTTCCAAGTCCATATGCTTGCAATAAAGCATGAAACAGGCATAGAATGTTAGCTTTACAACATAGCTAATTTTAGATTTTGTCTTGGGCTCCTAGCTCTTGTATTTTTCATTTGTGAATTGTTTTATAGGAGCTTAGCTCAGGGACAAAATTTTTGGAATTAGTTGTTAGGAAGGATTGAGATGAGATTACAAAAAATGTTGTAGTAAGATTTTTCATTGTGGGAGTCCTTTCCCATATTGTTATTCATGGTTTGTGCCTTGAGTGCTCTATATTATTTTGAGAAGTTTTCTGGATCATTTCTTTCATTGTTGTTCTGAATTTTAATGAATCAAGTGCAGGTTATGTGGCTGTACTTGGGAAGCCAAATGTTGGGAAGAGTACACTTGCAAATCAAATGGTAGGCCAAAAATTGTCGATAGTTACGGATAAACCTCAAACGACAAGGCACCGAGTTCTTGGTATATGTTCTGGCCCAGAGTATCAGGTTTGATTTTATTTATATCTAATTCTCTTATGTTGATCTTAGTTACCTGCACGTATGGATTCCTGTCAGTGTTCCTGCATTGGAATCTGTTTTGTGAGATGTTCCTAGCTCTTGGTTGTTGATCATGACAGCTTCATTTCCGTCATAAATTTAGTAGTAGAATAAAAGATGATTAAAACAATTAATCTAATTTTCTCTAGTATTTGTTGAGGGTTGTTCGCAGTAAATTGCATGTAGTCAACTTATATATAGTATCATGAGCACTGCTCTAGATCCCTTCAAAAGGAATAGACTTTGTTGATAAGTTTGCCCTCTTTAGGGCTGCATTTCTTTCTGGCTTTCATACATCTGACCTAAAGTTTTGGTTGCAGATGATACTTTATGACACACCTGGTGTTATTGAGAAGAAAATGCACAAGTTGGACTCTATGATGATGAATAATGTCCGAAGCGCTGCAATCAATGCAGACTGTGTACTAGTTCTTGTTGATGCCTGTAAAATGCCCCAAAAAGTGTGCTTTCTTTTCTTTCCCATTTTTTTTTTGGGGTATAGAATTGCCTTTTAAACTCTGTGTCCTTGTTCCTTAATTCAGTTGCTTGTTTCTAGATTGATGAAGTGTTGGAAGAAGGTGTAGGAAACCTCAAAGATAAGCCACCCACTTTGCTGGTTCTGAATAAGAAAGACCTAATTAAACCAGGTGAAATTGCAAAGAAACTGGAGGTGAGATCTTGTTTGTTGATATTCGTTTGGTATGGATTATTGAAGTATCATTAAATTTTTATCCTGGCTTAAGTTTCATGTTCCTTGCAGTGGTATGAAAAATTTACTGATGTTGATGAGGTCATACCTGTGAGTGCAAAATATGGTAATGGAGTGGAAGATATCAAGGCTTGGATACTATCAAAACTTCCAGTTGGGCCATCTTATTATCCAAAGGCATGTAAAAATTCATTTTTTGGTCTGATTATTTTAGGAATGAACATTTAAGAGTTGTGATGGTATATTATTATCTATCATTGTTGTCACAAATGTTGTATGACTGGGATAGAATAGAGTGGTGGAACTGTGGAAGAGAATACACATGGCCGACCTTGACTAGTCTGTTGAGGATCCATAGCCAAACTCAAAATTTTTGGACTAAGGCTTGGTTTTTGTTGTTGTCAGGATACATGTTATAGCCTAATTCCAAGCTTTGGCATTAACTACACAATTTAAGAACAGATCATGAATGTCTCTGTCAAGTTTTTGGGTTTTTTTGAGTTTGATCTACATTCAAAAGAAGCAAACTATACTTGTGTTCATTACTTCATTCTTTCCACATTTCAATTTCTCGTTCTCATCAAATGGCACTCAATTTATATCTATAAGTTTGACCATTAACGGCTTTGAATGAAAGAGTGGGCCATTGATAAAGAAGGGATCCCAAACCACAATTCTAGCAGATGTGTGGCCTTTGCTCTTTTTTTTTTTTTTTTGTCGCTAATGAAAGCTTCCAGTTTTTATGGAATCAAAACAAAAGTACAAGAGAATATTGCTTTGTAGAATTACTTTCTTTCTTTTTTTGGGGGGAAGGGGGGGGGGGGGGGGGGAGGGGGAGGTTGTACCCAATGCACAAGGCTCCTGTTCCTGTGGGGTTTGGGAAAGGTGGTTGATAGGAAGCCTTACCTCCATTTTTAGAGAGAGAGTTCAATTACTGGAATATGATTTTTAAAAATGGAAGTAGACTATGACAAGTTTTCAGTTCTGATTCACATTTAAAGAGGCCATCTATACCAAAATTGTCCAGCTCTGGCAGATTTAATATTATTTGTTCTTTGGATTATTTTAATATTGCTTGTTGAGTTTGCATCAGGCTGGTCACTTAATAAGAGTTCAATACAAGAAAATAGTGATCATATATGATTTGAAAGCAAAATGAGAGTTGACTGCATTCAGAAATCTCTAACTCATATGTTGTTTTATCATAGAGTTCACCCATTAAATGTATGAAGTTTGTAATATATGTAGAGCAATGCTATGCAATATTAGGATAATGAGGTATGATGACCTCTTAGTGTCTGTTCTATTTATTCTATTCCTAATTATTCTTAACTCCCAGTGCTGAATTACATTTTGGTTCTGCTCAGTTGGAAACTCACACTAATCTAATCATTTAAGTCACCAAACCAGTGATCTATTTGGCTATGCCAACTTTGACATTGTGCTTAGCCATGGCTGATAAGCACGCATGAACTAAAATTGGTGGCTTCTTGAGGGTACTAACATCTAACAATGGTGAAAAGCTTCAAGGACTTCATTCTACATTCTCCCATGATGAGAATTGGTGTTATTACTGATATAACAAGAGACTTGAGGCGGGATGCTATTTAGTCATTGACATAGTCTTTTTTGTTAATACTGATGTAATCAATAATTCTTTTGGATCAGTTTAAAATTTTAGGATAATTTTTTGTGGGCTATATATCATATTAAGCTGGCACGATGATTGGATTTTTTTTTTAATATTTAGTAGGGAATGTACAAGAAGCACGGTAGAAACCAAGAGGGTACTTGGTTGTGAGATGGGCATCTTCAGACCTATTGCATGAAGTAACATTCCATACCGAAGGTTTTTGCCTTTTGAGATGGTTCTGCTTTAGTTGCATGGCCTGTCCTTTTTAAGCTGCTAATTGTTATTTTGTTTAATCTTTCCTGCACTTTTCATAAGGCTTTCATGTTGTAATTTGAATTGTTTGTTGCATGTGATGACTTACCTTGTTGCTTATGAATTCTCAGGATATTGTTAGTGAGCACCCGGAAAGATTCTTTGTTTCTGAAATTGTTAGAGAAAAAATATTTATGCAATATCATCGTGAAGTTCCTTACGCATGTCAGGTATATAATTGGAAACATCATGATCAGCTTGTGAAGCGTGGTATTCCTCTGTAAAAAAGAAAACTTTATGTCTAATACATTTTTTTGGGTGGTGCTTTTGATTTGGAATCTATCAGGTGAATGTTGTGAGCTATAAAACCAGGCCAGCTGCAAAAGATTTTATACAAGTGGAAGTTGTCGTTGAAAAGAATTCTCAGAAGATCATCCTCATTGGAAAAGTGAGTACTGAGTATACTTATTGGATTTACCAGATGAGTCTTTTTATTTATGTTTTAATGCTAAGTGATGTGTACCCTTTGGGTCTTGAAACCATGACTTGACCCTCCCTCTCCTAAAGGGGGGCCTGGGGAGGAGGTATCATTTAAGCTAAAAGTATATCGATGGATTGGGACCTTGGCTAGTATAGAAAATAGGACAGCCAAAGAGGGAGGATGACAAGGAGGATAGCAGTTGGGGGCATTAGCATTGTGGAAGAAAATAACACTTTAATCTCTTCCATCAATGGGTGACCCTTTAAAGATTTGTCTTTTCATTGCTATATGATCAATGGACTTCTGGTAGATTTGTTTTTGTACTGGAGATAACTTTAAAAGTCAATTTTGGTTCATTTTGAATTTTACCCAAAGAAAGATTAATATTTGAGTATAGTATGCACAGACATGAGCACACCGTGCTTTTGATATGTTTATCTGATTTTATGTCTCATATCTCACTCTACAGGAAGGGAGGGCTCTGAAACTACTTGCAACAGCTGCCCGACTTGACATTGAAGACTTCTTACAGAAGAAAGTCTTTCTTAAGGTGCAACCCCTGTAATAATTAGTTGTGTAATTTATGTTAATAATTCTCAGCTGGGCTTTAATAATTTATGCATTTTCTGCCACTATTGGTAACATGGGCGCTGCATTATTTTCAAGCAACCTTGATGATTGTTGTTTCTATTAGGAAATTATTCACCTTAAGGCAAACCATGTCTGAACAGGTTGAAGTGAAGGTGAAAGAGAATTGGCGGCAAGATGAAGGGCTCTTGAAGTACTACGGCTATGGAGGGCAAATTCGAGCAATGTGATTTCAAGTTTTATCAAGACCGTATCCCATTTCCACCGTACCATAAAATGTAAGTGAGGATCAGTTAATTGAATGTACAATGATATGTACAATGATCTATTAACATAGAAGCCTTCCATTTGTATTCATGGTAGATTGATTAGTTGTAAATTGTAATCTCCATTGTAGTAATTAGTCTCTTTTTTGGTGCTAAACTTGTAGTAATTAGTCTTTAATGCTTTTTCCTAATAGACCTTTTACTCACTCAATTATTAATTAGCAACAAGAAAATAGTCGTTAAGTAATCTAAACATTATCACCTACAAATAAAAATTAAAAAGCAATCATAACATTATTAGGATTATAATTCCTTCATTCCAAATTTCCAGAGCTTTGTCAGGTTAACCAGGTAGTCTGTGCAGATGTCTGAATTGGAAGGGCATGCATGGCTTTGTCAGTGTCTCTTATTTGTAACCCCCATGGCCACTTGAAAGATTTGAGCCCAGTATTTGGAACTGACTTGTAAACTTTTGCCTTGCTTGGATTTCTTTAGGAGAAGGAATTTCATTTATGGATATATGCATAGTCTCTTTTACATCGTGTGGGACTCGCACACTGTGAGACAGAGAGTTTTACACGCATAAGATAAGTACTACTCGCGTAGAGCTCATGGGCCAATTATACAGAATGAGGATGCCAAATGTCGGCATTTTTATTTGTTTTATTAGACATGGCAAAACCGACGGGACGGGTCGGATTTGGGTCGGGTCAATCGGGTTACTGGTCAAACGGATCACGGGTAAAAAACGGGTCATCTTAGGTGGGTCAAAAACGGGTTCGGGTCAATCGGGTTGCAGGTCGGGTCGGGTCGACCCGTATTTTTCACATGGATTTTTTTTTTTTAATAAAACAACATGTATTTGTCATTTGAAAAGTTATGCAACAAATTATTTTATGTAAAATGTATTATTTTGACTTCACTACTTATATCAAGAATGAATTCAGTTAAACTTATTAATACTTATTCACTAATTTTAAAATCATAAAAATTCTAACATTGCTATCTAAAACAAAATAACACAAACATAAGTAAAACAAATACACATGTTTTATTTCTACACAATATCAACCTTCCAAAATATAAAACAAAATTACAAATGATTTATTGGATAACTCATTTGATAAAAAATAAAAACATATAAGAAATTTACAATCTTGAAAATTAATTTTATAATCTATTATTAATTGTGGTTGACACTCTATTTCAATTTGAGATATACATTAAAATTGGATTGCTGACTTATTTATACATGGTCTCTTTTATGAATATCATATCATTGTTAAGCAACACACACTCTAGGAAATATCATAATTTATTTTGAAAAGTAGTTTATTTTGGATATAAATTGTAAAAAATGAGTCTAAGCATTCATAATTTATGCTAATTTGATACTTTGGCTTCACTATTTTTACACTTGTAAATGTTTCTCACACATGTCTACAATTTTAAATTTATATTTTTAACTCTACTGTAACTATATTATCTTGGCATGTACTTTGTTATTTAATATCTAAAAATCTTTACTCATTACAGAATGTTCAACCTTTTATCTTTCAATTAATTTGCATATGTAAATGTATCAATTGTTTTCTTAAAGCTCACAATAAACAATTAAACTACTATTGCCTTGATTTTACTTTTTTTTACCCAAAAAAAAAAAAAAGTTTTAAAAAAGTGATTCGGGTTCGGGTCGGGTTGCGGGTCAGGTCGGGTTGACCCGCAAAAAACTCTAAAAACTCGGGTCGTGTCACGGGTCAACACGTTTTTGTTTCAAGTCAAAAAAGTCGGGTTCGGGTCGAGTATTTTTCGGGTCGGGTCGGGTCAAAAAATTTTGACCCGTTTTGCCATGTCTAGTTTTTATTAGGTAAAATGTACAGACCCCATTCCCATTTTGCTATCTTTTAATTAATTCTCCTCAGTTTTATTTTTATTCTTGTTTTTTAATCACATCTTTTATGTTTCATGATTTAATTACATCCTTCTATTCATTATACCGTTAATACTTGTTGATGGAAGTATCGTACTATGTGACTTTAGAAAATATTCCACTTTTTTTAACATCTCAATCGATTTTAAGAATATTTCTAGATTTTATGTTTTTATTTTGAAATTATTTTAGCTATTAAAGATAAAGGTGTAAGTGTCTTCTTCTTCTCTCTCTCTCTTTTTAATGTGTGAGCCGACTCCTCAAATTTTTGCAACTAAAACTTTATTGTTGTTGCTACCTTTACATTATATATAAATAAAAGTAAACATGAGAATATTCTATAAAGCACCTTTGTTAACAATTGATCACCTTTATATGGATATAAGAGGAGAGTGACGATGAGAAGTGTTACGTTTATAATATTTTTACAACAAATTATAAGGTGTCGTAGTAAAATTTAAACAACTGAA
Source organism: Castanopsis chinensis (assembly GCA_032878915.1). Taxonomy (NCBI): domain Eukaryota; kingdom Viridiplantae; phylum Streptophyta; class Magnoliopsida; order Fagales; family Fagaceae; genus Castanopsis; species Castanopsis chinensis. The sequence continues at coordinate 2,793,397 of JAVQMG010000122.1, read as the reverse complement.
ACTGAGATATGTGATCTAAGAAATGGCATTATTGAAGAAGGGGGTGTCTTTTATCCTCTTTTATTATCTATAATAATATGCTAAAAATGTGAGGTGCAAGATTCAGATCTAGGTATTGCACCTGAAAGTAACTTTCAATCTCAACTATTAAATAAAAAATATTAAAAAGATGTAAAAAGTTAAAGTTAAAAATTAAAAATAAAAAAAAAAAAAATTGTGAAGGAAATAGTGTGATTGCAAGGTGCAATTGCTTTTAACAATTGCACCTGATCGTGCAGCATGTATTGTTCGTTGAATTGTGACTCGGTCTTATCATTTTCAGTCAACAGGACAGGGAAACACTGTTCATGTTACAAGTTGGAAGAGACTAGAGAGAGACGCGAATGACGCTAATTAATGTCACTAGTTTACAGGGTAAGACTAAAGAGTTGAGGAGAAACAAAAAGTTTTCTTGATAGGTGTACTATTCTTTAACAGTTAACACAATAGTTGGAAATTTTTTTTAAGAGGAGGGGTATTGCATTTTAAATTCTATGTGGTAGTGGTGGTTTGTAATTAAATTATTTTGTTTTAAATTAAATATGCTTGCTTAAGAGGAGGAAGTACGCATTTATAGTAATCTAAAAGTACACAATAATTTTCCGTTATTCTATTGGTCAAATAGGATATTGATTATTCCTAAACTTTTAAATCATTTATGAATTATATATATATATATATATATATATATATATATATATTTACACACACAATAGATTTGAATTTATGATGTTCTATAATACCTGCTTCTTATCATTTAGCTAAAACATCAATTTATTTTTTAGTTTAAAATTTGTTTGATGGTAAGACAATCCAAAATTTAGTGTGATCAAAATGGAAAATCTTGAACTCAAGAACCAAATTGAAAATAACCAAAAACTTGGGTTGAAAAATGTATTAATCCTAGCATCATGCTTAAGGTTCACTGGTTAAAGGTCTATTTGAGATCTGTTTATTTTGTTGAAATTAAAAACAATTTACTGGATGTACTGCAATTAAAGGTAAAAATTAGTTGAAATAGTAAAGTAGATCTCATGAATAGTACTAAAAAGTGCAGTGAGACTCATAAATAGTAACAAAAATAAGCTGAATAGTAAAATAAAATGACTTTTTAATTTTTGTCAAACACACTAATCTTTGGTTCTCCACATATTACCCTTACATGTAGGCCTGGTCTCCTACACTCACTCTGCCATTTAAAAACGAAAGCACTCTTGACAAAACGGTGACTTATTATAGATCACAGAAGAAGAAGAAGCAAACAAAATAGAAGATGGTCATAAAAAGTTGAGCGGTGATATTGATACCCATAAAAGAGTGCAAGACATAAATTGAGATTGCCATTGAGATTTGTAGAACCCCACCGCCTAGCACTAAGGTATGAGTAGGACCATGTAAAGGGCACTAGATGTTGCTCCTCACATGGGTTGGTTTAACTATCACATTCACCAAATTCAGCCGCGTGCTGGATTAGATTGAGACACCAAAGGAAATAGAAATCACTTAAAAAAGAGAAAAAAAAGAAATCAGTATTAATAAAGTGGAGGAGGAATAGAACGTCTATCTTGATTCTTGGCCTTTACACCGGGTCAAAAGCAATGATGCATAGCAAATTACTCCTTTTTTGTTTGTATTACTATGCAAGAAATTGGAGTTTTAGAAGTTTTTGCACCTAGTAGGGTTACCGTCATTGATAAGGTTTAAAGCTTTGTGCGTGGGAGCCTGATCAGGACCGGTTTTTCTTTTGTTGCTTTTCAACAAGTTTTGGTTATTGGAATTTGGAATCCAAGACCCCAGACAAAGAAAAAGGTTAATGGAATCTGGAACCAAAGGCTGTGACACCATGATTTTTAACCTTTTTTTTTTTTTTTTTCGGAGACACGATTATTTTTTTGACCTTTGAAACGTTGCCAGTACTGAGTAGTACTAGTTGCTACTTGGGTACGACTATATTGTCGGTTGCAATTGTGTGATGGCAATTAATTTGCATCAATTTGAGTAGATCCTAAAAGTGCAAGTCTATGATATTCTTGGAAGCACCGATGCAGTATGAGTACAAGTAAGTCACAGTGCTACGAGAAATTTTTTAAGAATTATAATACGATAACACGGCTACGACACACATATGACACTAGTACGACGTTAATAAGATACCCCAAACAAAGGTTCTATGCTTCCTAGATTAACATTCCTTGCCACAACTTTTTCAAATAATGGTTAGTTGGTATAATGATAAACTGTAATCAGCGAGAGTTTTTACAGTCAAATTCTATCATCAAAAAATAAAATTGTAATTAGACAATTTTTTTTTTATAAATAGTGAATTTCATAAATTTCTGATGACTCTTTAAATGACTGTAAGAACTTTGCTCGATTTCCATGTGAGCTCAATAATATTAATGTGAAGCATTTATTCATCTGGAAAACAACATGAAATCCTACGGTAAATTTTGATCTCTAACATAGTAACTATCGATCCATCTTTTTCAACAGCAATAGTATCTCATTTTTATGGAGCCCGGCAATTTTTGCCATGCCTGAAATTATATTTCTTTAGTTGTCACAAGACATGACCATTACTTATTAGCTATCTTTCAACACTAATTTCATGGTACGATGAATGACATTGCACATGCATGGACAGTTGGGGAAGCTTCACAATTTATATCATTATTGCTATTTTCCGTTTACAATCAAATCAATATAATTATTGGTCTGTAACACTGCCAAAACGATCAATATGTACATGCTTATTAACAACTAGGTGAACTCACACACAAGTAAAAAAATTTGTGCTATATACCTAAGATTTTTTCACCTCACAGAGGTATCTCTGTCGGTTTCTCTGCCTTGACAGTTACTGTTGTGTTTTTTCCTAGAGACAACTGCTATAAACAAGCCTTGCTTCTATGCTCAGTTTATGAACACTAGCTAAATTTCCTTCATAGTGAGAAAGAAAGATGAAGCATCTAGCTTTTGCTATTCTATTGTCCATTTTGATCCACCAGCAGTGCTTTCACATTCATGTTGAAGCAGGAGATGGTTTCATCAGAACCAGAGGAGTGCATTTTCTGTTGAATGGAAACCCTTACTATGCCAATGGTTTCAATGCTTACTGGTTGATGTATATGGCTTCTGACCCATCTCAGAGATCCAAAGTTTCTGCTGTCTTTAGTGAAGCCTCAAGGCATGGTCTAACTGTGGCTAGAACTTGGGCTTTCAATGATGGTGGTTACAGAGCTCTACAGTACTCTCCTGGCTCCTACAATGAGCAAGCGTTTAAGGTCTCTTTCACATTTAATCTCTGCCATTTTTTCCTTTCTTTCAATTTTTAGACTTGCACAAAGTTGATGATTTTTTGTTTTGGGTTCTTAAAGGGCTTGGATTTTGTTATAGCTGAGGCCAGGAGGTATGGTATCAAGCTCATATTGAGCTTGGCTAACAACTATGACAGCTTTGGAGGTAAAAAACAGTATGTGAATTGGGCTAGAAATCAGGGACAGTACCTGACCTCTGATGATGACTTCTTTAGGAATCCTGTTGTTAAGGGTTACTACAAGAACCATATTAAGGTAAAACGAAAGGCACACATTCTTTAATTTTCTTTCACTGATTTCAGATATATTCTTGTGTTTTTTTTTTATAATTGGTATAAATTCCTGGTGAAATCAAAGAGGAGCTGGTTGTACTGCTTTGAAAATTACTACTCTAGCTGTATTTCCTATTTTCCAAACTATATACTTTTTTCCTTTATATGATGTTTTTTTGTAATGAGATCAATCAATCGTAGCTGATTATAATAGTTTTATATTTTTCTATTGGTATGTTACTTTTTGTTTCTTCCAAAAAGAAAACCAGATATACTTTCAAAGAAGGATTTAGTTGCTCATTATGGAGATCTGAGATAGATGATGTCCAACTCTAATTCTCCTTTACCCTTTCATAGACTGTTCTAAACAGGTATAACAGCTTTACTGGAATTCATTACAAAGATGACCCAACAATAATGGCCTGGGAGCTTATCAACGAGCCTAGGTGCACATCAGATCCTTCAGGGAGGACCATTCAGGTTAGAATAATTTGCTCTCTGCCTTTTATCTTTTTCCCAACATAGATCTATCTTCAAGCTTTTACATTCAGTATTTCTTACTACAAAAAATTTTCTCACTCCTTTCCTTGAAGTTTAAGTCTATGAGGTATGCTAGGGATAATACAAATTTTACTAGATATGCTTTACAAACTGATGTGTCAACATTTAAACACAACAAAAAAGTAATTAAGAAATTTAGTTATTATATTATGGATGTGACACTAATTGCATTCATTGTCACTAATTAATTTACTATGTTTTGGATGTGACACTAATCACATTTATTTATTATGTTTATAAAATTTTTGTAGTAAAATTGGTAGTAACTTTAGCAAATCAAATGAAGTTCGTTTGCTATTAAATTTTCTTCATTGTGCCCTGCATGTGCAATTCAGTTAGCCATTAAGGGGTATTTAAAATCACCACCCACTCAACCTCCATTCCTTCCGGAGTCAGGCAACCTTAATAATTACTATAACATCACATCTTTAATGTGTTTGTCTAGGCATGGTTTTATTGTTATTGTCATTATTCAAGCTAAACTTTCTCCTTTGGCAATTGTGTGATAGGCTTGGATAATGGAAATGGCTTCCCATGTAAAGTCCATAGACAGAAATCACTTGCTGGAAGCTGGTTTAGAAGGATTTTATGGGCACTCGACGCCTCAGAGAAAGGGACTCAATCCTAGTCTTGAAATAGGAACAGATTTCATTGCAAATAACCAGATCCCTGGCATTGATTTTGCAACAGTCCACACATATCCTGATCAATGGTAACTATTATTTGAAATATAGAAAATACATAAAATTCATGAGGTTTAAATGTTGTGAAAAATGAAATCTTGGCCTAAAAAATTGAGGTTTAAATGTTTTTTTAGCTTCTTAGCAAAAACCATTTAGACATTTATCAAACTTAATGAATGTTACAGAGTTTAATCAGGTTACAGAATTAAGACACTTTATTTAATTGAATTTTTGCATGGTTTTGTTTTATGAGCTCAGGTTGACCAGCTCAAATGAACAATACCAGCTTTCTTTCTTGAACAATTGGCTAAATGCTCACATCCAAGATGCACAGTACATTCTTCGTAAACCAATCCTTCTTGCAGAATTTGGGAAATCCACAAAAGACCCTGGTTTCAGCACCCACCAAAGAGACCTCTTGTTCAATACCGTGTACTACAAGATATACTCATCAGCTAAAAGAGGAGGTGCAGCTGCCGGAGGCCTGTTCTGGCAACTTCTAACTGAAGGCATGGACTCATTCCGTGATGGGTATGAGATAGTTCTGAGCCAAAGCCCCTCAACTGCAAATGTTATTGCCCAACAGTCTCACAAGCTTTATCAGATTAGGAAGATTTTTGCAAGAATGAGAAATATGGAGAGGTGGAAGAGGGCAAGGGCTATCAGAAGGGCTCAATGGTTGGCTAGAAACGGAGGCAAGCAAATTGGAAACTAGGATATGCATAGCTTGCATGAAATCTAAGTGTGTGGACATGTTCAATGTCAAAGCAAACCTATTTGATGGTGTAGTTGTGACTTGTGTGGTTTCCAAAACAGGTTACTCTCTTAGAGATGAATAATTTTCGTCCAGGAGGGTAGCTTCTAGTTCTAGGTAATTTAACTTTTCTATAATTTTGTAGTTTGGAGTTGCTCAAGGAGCTTTATGTTTGTAAGAATCTGGAGACTTATGGTACTTGCTTATTTTCATTGAAAGATGAAAACAAGACTACACAAAAATGAATTGTAAAATCCTATCTATATTACAATGGAATGCAAAATTCTATGCTAAGTTGAATAATCTGATTGTTAGAGAATTGTAGCTGGAAAGGCAGGAGCTCTTTGCCAAGGCAACTTTGTTTAATTTTCTGTCATATGGGAGTGAGACTTGCTTGATGTGGATCTGTTTCTTTCTCTATGTTTGGGAAATCAAGTTGAGAAAGAGGAAATCAAGTTGATGTGGGTTTGTTGTTTTATTGTTTCCTATAACTAGGACGTTACACCTTCCAACTTGTAATGTAATGAACATTGTGTTGGTCCGAGTGGCATGGTTTATCCTTTACAGTTAACAAGAAATGATCCAGTGACTTTGGGCTATGAGTTAGTGAGTTCGCCACTGGATACCCGAATCTAAAGAAGACCGGTGGTCCATGGTTACTACTACCACATGTTGTTGAGAGGGGTGCACACATATTTGTTTTGATGTCACACACTATGATAGTTAGGGAAAGTTTTTAACAGACAATACAATGGGATTTGAAAATTTCATTAAATGAGAAGATTAAAGAAAGTAACTTGATATTAACTTCATATATAACAACTAAGTCTTAATCTTAAATTTTTGAGGCCAGTTATAGATTCTCAACAAACTAGTCATGGTCGGCCACATATATTAAAAAAAATAACCTAGTAGATATATTGATGATAGAGTGGGTGTCAATCTATAGCAACCTTATTCTTCATTTTCTTTTTTGGGATTGAAATCAACTGTGAACAAAATATATGACACTAAACACGGGAGAAATTGAAACTACAATTCTCTATAGCCCATCCACTTGGCATGCTCTCATCGGTGGCTATGTTCATAAATACTTTTTTTTTTTTTTTCTTCTATCAATGTGGTTATTTTCATCCTCAACTACGAATAAGTATCATATTCAGATGTATTGGGCATAGGGGTGTCCACCGGAACCGAGAACCCGCCGGAACCGACCAACCCGACCGGAACCGACCCGTCAAGACCCGATCCGACAGCAAAGGTGGTCGGACGCGGGTGGCGAGCTCTAAAACCCGACACCGGCGGTTCGGGTTTCGGTTCCCTTCCTTCAAAACCCGTTCAACCTGACCCGCCCGAAGAGAGATTGACTTGCTGAGATTTCCAGTTTCCGACAAGCTTTCCGGCACGATTTGGTGTATTTCGGCGACTAAAACACCAGATCCGGCGACTAAAACACCAGATTTAGGGGAAAAAACATTAGATTTGGCGAAATCTCTGCCAAATCCGGCTAGATCGCACCGGATCTTCGCCGGATCGAGAGAGATATCGGCGTTTTTCTTTTTTTTTTTGGTCCTCTCCGGCGGGTTTCGGCCTCACCCGAAACCGCCGCTCACCCGACTGGAAACCGACGGCTCCCCACCCGATCTCCAGCGGGTCGGTTGCGAGTCCGGCGGCTCCCCACCCGATCTCCGGCGGGTCGGTTGCGGATTGGGCACAAACCCGACCCACCCGACCCGTGGACACCCCTAATTGGGCACACCCAATGCTAGAGAGTAACTTTATATATACATTCTCCTCAACTACGTTTTGAAATTGACTGTTTGGGTTGCAAATCCACTATTGTAGTTTTTGGGCCAATGTCTTATGACAAGGCCTGTTTTTTAAATGGACCGTTTTTCTTCTTCTTCGCTGAATAGAATGATATGAGGTGCCTTTGGAGTTTGTAGATTGCACCCAAAAAAAAAAAATGAAGAAATTCTTGGTTAGCGTCTCGCAAAAATGAAGCCCATGATGCATTTCAAAGCTCAAACTTCGTTCAGGTAACTGCTTTGCACTGCATGGCGGTGGAAGAGGCATAAACATGGTTTTATCAGTTAGGCCTCTTATTTTTAGGAGATTATTTACTTCATCAACCATTGCTTACACTGAATGCAGAGACCTCCTGTTTTCGGAGGCAAAACCACACCCATTAGAGTTAGCTCAGAAAACCCATTTAGTTAATCATGTAGATATGCTTGAAGTTAATTCTCAGTTGAAGCAGTTAGTGAAAGCTGGTGATTTGAATGCTGCTCGTAGGATGTTCGATAAAATGCCTAATAGAGATGAGATTTCATGGACCAATATGATTTCTGGCTATGTCAATGCCTCGGATTCTTGTGAAGCATTGGTTTTGTTTTCAAATATGCGGGTTCAGCCTGGAGTTCGAATGGACCACTTTGTGCTTAGTCTTGCACTCAAGGCTTGTGCTCTCAATATGAACTTGTATTATGGCGAACTGTTACATGGGTATTCAGTGAAATCTAGTTTTGTGAATTCAGTTTTTGTGGGAAGCGCCCTTGTTGACATGTACACCAAGGTTGGTAAAATTGATCAAGGTTGTAGAGTCTTTGATGAGATGCCGGTAAGGAATGTAGTATCGTGGACTGCCATTATAACTGGGCTTGTTCAAGCTGGTTATGCTAAGGAGGGATTGGTTTACTTTTCTGAAATGCAGAGATCAAAGGTGGAGTATGATTCATATTCATTTGCTATTGCATTGAAAGCATGTGCTGATTTTGGTGCTCTGAATTATGGGAGGGAAATCCATGCAAAAACAATGAAAAGAGGGTTCAATGAGAGCTCATTTGTGGCTAATACTCTTGCTACCATGTACAACAAATGCGGAAAATTAGTCTACGGGATGCGCTTGTTTGAAAAAATGAGGACCCAGGATGTGGTTTCATGGACAACAATTATAACAACACTTGTTCAGATGGGTCAGGAGGAGCATGCAATTGAAGCATTTATGAAAATGAAGGGATCAGATGTTAGTCCAAATGAGTACACTTTTGCGGCCATTATCTCTGGTGTTGCCAATCTTGCAATAACAGAATGTGGTGAACAATTACATGCCCATGTTTTACGTATAGGTCTTGTCGATTCTTTGTCAGTGGCAAATTCCATCATTACCATGTACTCAAAATGTGGGCAGTTGACGTCAGCTTCAATGGTGTTTCATGGTATGACCAGAAGAGACATTGTTTCATGGAGTACTATAATTGCAGCATATTCTCAGGGAGGTTATGGGGAAGAAGCCTTTGAGTATCTATCATGGATGAGAAGAGAAGGACCTAAACCTAATGAGTTTGCTTTTGCTAGCGTGCTGAGTGTATGCGGAAGTCTGGCAATTCTTGAGCAAGGGAAGCAACTACATGCTCATGTCTTGTCTGTTGGCTTAGAACACACAGCTATGATACAAAGTGCTCTAATTAATTTGTACTCTAAATGTGGGAGTATAAAAGATGCTTCAAAAATCTTTGATGTGGCAGAAAATGAAGATATTGTATCATGGACAGCCATGATTAATGGTTATGCTGAACATGGGTGCAGCCAAAAAGCCATTGATTTGTTTGTGAAGATTCACACATGTGGTTTAAAACCAGACTCTGTGACCTTCATCGGTGTTCTTACTGCTTGTAGCCATGCTGGACTTGTTGATCTTGGCTTCCACTACTTCAATTTGATGATTAATGAGTACCGGATAAATCCTTCAAAAGAACATTATGGATGTATGATTGATCTCCTCTGCCGAGCTGGAAGATTAAATGATGCAGAGTGCATGATCAAAAGTATGCCGTTTCAACGGGATGATGTCGTATGGTCTACCCTGCTTCGAGCATGTAGGGTACATGGAGATGTTGACCGTGGAATACGCGCTGCAGAGGAGATTCTTAAATTAGATCCAAATTGTGCAGGAACTCATATTACCCTGGCTAACATTTATGCTTCCAAAGGGAGATTAAGTGAATCAGCAAATGTAAGGAAAATTATGAAATCAAAAGGAGTGATTAAGGAGCCAGGATGGTCTTGGATAAAGGTCAAGAATCTGCTTTCTGCTTTTGTTGCTGGGGATCGTTCTCATCCTCAAGGTGAAGATATATACTGCATGTTGGACTTACTAGCTTCAAGGACAGAAATTGCAATTCAGGAAGTGGGTTCCCTTCTAAATAATGTGGAAGATTAGCAGAAGGCAGCCTTAAGCTTCACTATCGCATTACAGACTAACGTTGTCTCTTCATGGTGCAATCACTTATTCAAGAATCTCAGTTCTCAAAAAAATAGCATGGAGCCAGTTTTCAGTTCAACAAATCACAGACAAAAGCCAATTTTTGTATCAAATATAAATTGAACAATTCATGAGTATGTGGATGAGATACAAATGTATCTGGTTGTGAAAGAGTGAACAAAAAGGCTGGTTGTGCCTTGAATAAATATACAAAGTCAAATGAAATGGCATCTTTGGATACAGCTCAAAGATTGTGATAATCTGCAAAACTAGACCCTGTGCCACATCGAATGATCAGTCTCAGGGATAGAATGACACCAGACTGTGAATATGGTATCCTCTAACGGACCTTTGCCCATCTGTGAGAGTGAGCCATATCATTGTTCACTTGTTTAACACCAGACTGTGAATATGGTGAGCCATATCAAGGATTAACGAGACGGGGAGTTTGAAGAATGTAGCCTTGCTCATGGATGATGTGGTTACAGGTCCATGAACGTAGGTTGATTAAGATTAATAATTATAGGCTGAGCCTGAGCTGATGGAGAAGACTCAGTAGTTCTCACTGATTTATCGTGGGAGGTCGTATTTATCCGTTTTTTTTTTTGGTCGCTGTGTGTACTTGGATTATTTGGCCTGACATTTTTGTACAAGGCATACCATTTTTAAGGAAAAAAAAAAAAAAAAAAAAAAGAGAAGAAAATAATGAAATATGCATTTTAATTTTTCTCTTTCCTATTTTTCTAGTCTCAGCAACCCGGGCATAAATCTTCTATTATAGGAGCTTCCGAGCTGGCCCTCCAGCATTGCACTGTAGTTATCCAAATATAATTAAAAAATTGACGTGACAATAAATATGATTTATACCAATTTGTTACATAGTAAATAAATGTCTTAATTACTATCGTGTGATAAAGGACACATCAATTATAAGCCTTTCTTATTAAAAAAAACAAATTATAAGCCTTAGACAGTCAAATTTGTAATATTTCCAGAATCACTGTTTTAACATACATCACGTCAATTTCTTTCATCTTATGTGCTGGGCGGTTTCCCCTGTAATGTCGCCACTTTTCAATTATAGGAATTTAAGGAATGATAATTGATAAGTAGATACAGAATGTAGATAGAACGGCCTTGGATTTAATTATCACGGAATCATTAGGAGAAAAGGGGGTGGGGGAGCCACTACTCATGCAACAAAATACTCTGAAGTCTGAATCACTTGGTATATCCAGACCCCAAACAAGTTCCATTAATCTGCTGATACAATTACATACTCTGAATTAATGAAATTTTCCTTTGTTCGCTTAAATTTCAGGAATGAAAATACCAATCACAGCAAGATTGAGAGCATGACACTAAGTACTCTGATGTACAAGGAGTATTCTAAGCAGTTGGCAGTTCACCGCTACCATCTAATTTGTAAGATAAAAGGCTCAGGCCTTTACTGCATATGACGTGTGCACTAGTGTGTATGCTCACAAATGCACACATTTCATGCTTCATTACTTAAGCTACTTAGAAAACTTGAATCTCAGCTTTGCAAGGCATCTTTCTATTTAGAGATTTCATCCTCGTCCCTAAGCCAATAACGAACTATGTGTACAAGAAAGCCTAGGCAAAATCCAGCAGCTCCAAGAACAACAACTGCTTGAACCCAGAACGAGGAGATAAATGCTTTTAGCACAATAGCATCCCAAGACAAATACCACAGAATAGAGAAAATGGTTCCCAAGACAGCTCCCACGACAACTTGGCTTTTAGTATGATAGAGTTGTGAGACTCGTAGCCATGACTGCAAACACCAATGAAAGATAAGCATCAGCATGGGAAGAATATATCAGTAACCATTTCTCTTTTTCTTTTTTCTTTTTTTCCAAATCCTTTCAGGTACTACGAGTGCTGGGAATTTTTATTTCTATTTAACCATGAGCTGAACAATATTTCTTCTAATATCCACCTACTCAATCACACGTTTGAGGTGTCACAATGCAAATCTATTATAAAAAGCTAACTTATAGCTGTAGAACAAAAGCAATCATCATTGGTCATTAGTCCATGAATTTTTTTTTTTTTTTTTTTTATACAGGTCCATGAATTAATTTAGTTCTCTATAATCTATATAACATCTAAAATCATGATAATCAAGTGAAAATTTTGTGACTTCCTATTTTCTACACTGCTTATTTTGCTGAAATTAAAAACTTTTTGCTGAAAGTATGTAAAAAAAGAAGTTAAAAGCTGACTTTTGGAGCAAGGAGACCCACTTTAGAAGCAAAAATAAGCTAAAAAATAAAATAAGCTAACTTTTTCTCAAATCCCAAATGCAACCCCAATCAACAAGTGTTCATTATTGAATATTCTACAAGGAGTATATTATTGAAGACTTAAGTTGTCCCTCAACCCAACAAAAAAAAAATTATCAAAGGCTGAGATTAGTTTATAAGCACTTTATTAATTTTTACTAAAAAATAAAAAACCATTGGGCTTATTTGGGGCCACCTGGTTGATTTGACCATTTGATCCCATTAACATATCAAGGTGAAACTGCACCAAATATACGGCTTCAAAATTTGGAGGATTGTCATAGTCACCATGGCACAATCCATAAAAATTTAGCTAGAATACTGTACTAAGTCTATACTAAGCTGGGCTATGGTTTCTGAACAGGAGTGGAAATGAATGTATCAGATTAGCATAGTACCTGTGACTAAAATTCTAAGAATATCAACATTCATATATGAAACCTATGCTAAAAGCAGGTATAATATGCTTCATTTGGCTTTAATAAGAGCCAGATGAGAATACTTACAAGGTAAGAACCAAATGCCAAGGCAAGAACACCGATTGCTATGGTGATTTCGTTTATCCCTAGCCATTCAATAACTGCAACAGCAAGCAGAAAAACAAACTTTAATTTTCTACAATAGAGTCAACGTATATTGATATTTTACTGACAAAAAACAAGGAAACAGCACACCAATATATTCTAAGCCCAACAAGGAAATTGCTCTCATGTTTTCTTTAAACAAGCCCATGTTGGAATCAGAAGGAAGATATAAAGAGACTAAATAGGATGTTCTAAAGAAATGCGATATTCCATTTTCTTAGGCATATGCTTTAAGGCACAATCTGCTAAAATGGAGTTATACAAATGAGAGAGCTATCACTAGAAATGATGAGAGAGAGAGAGAGAATCAATTCGAGGAATTTGAAAATAATTCTTCTACAGGCAACACAATATAACCTATAACATCCTATGAAGAATAAACATATGAAGAATAAACATCAACCCACTTTGAGATATCGTTTCAAAGTTTTTAAGATAGGAAATAAGAGGGGTATTCTACTCGATATGTTAGGCTGCCAACAATAGAATGACATACTCACATTAATTTATTTTTTTGGTGCTATCACTCCTAAATTATCCTTTGAACTTGAGTACAGAGCATATGAAATAGAAAATGCTACAAGGTCTCCTGCATTATACACTAAGCCTAGCATGTAGCATCACAAAATTGTACGTTCATGAAGTTATACAATAAATCATAAAGTTATTTTCATTCATAAGTGGTCTTAAAATAAAGAGAATGGAAGAAAATTACTTGACAGAATAGAAAACGTGACAGTGAAGAAAATGGATTGTGCATGTGAAGATGGCATCCCAGGGTCAGATTTCAATGTGGAAACAGGTCGCTCTTGGTTTAGTATACGTTTGAGCTTAAGTGAGAGCATCACATTTACAACTGACCCCATAGCAGCCCACAAAGCTTCTGCATCATGCCTCCAAAGAATGACACCGCCAAAGAGGGCACTTACAAGCCACTTGCTCTGCAAACCGACAGCAATGAAGCATTAAGGTCATAAAAAATGTTATTTTATCTCACCTTTGAGAAGATGAGCAAACCATCACCTTACAGTTGCAAGACCCAACAGTGTGTTATCTACGGAAGTATATTAATACTAATATGTATAGAATTTCAGGAAAACTAAGTTTAATCTCCCATTATTCAGCTCAATCCCACATCAATCTCCATTTTAGGAACCTCAAATACAGCTAAAGGATTTCTTTTGCAGATACATGAACGTGGAAAAGGGAGCAAGGATAAGAGTCAAGTATATGTATAATACAGAAACATCTTCTTCTTCTTTTTTAATGAAAGTATAATACAAGAAAAAAAAAAAAATTGTAAGCATGATTTTACACTAAATGAAGTCAAAAAGGAAGAAAGGAACACTAGATGAGATCACAGAAACGTTCAATGAGCAACATCCTGCAATTATCATGTGAAAAGTTCCATAACTTCTGTGTGTTTGGAATGGAAGTAAATTTCTAACACAGTAATATGTTTTATGTTAGACATAATGAGGATACCCACAAAGCAAGAAAGAATCCATGGCTGAATGGTAAAAGTGTCGGGTTCGAAGTATAGTGTGGAACAAATAGGTGTAGTCAGTTAGAGAAAACGGCAGCAGCATACCATTTTTATAAATTCTTCCTATCAAAGTATCCAACAGATGTTTGATTCACTATCACTTTTACGTGATGAGAATTTGGATTCTATCCTAGCATCTAAATGTTCCACATATTTGATCCAGGTGTACTAGAAAGAAAGCTGCTTATAGGATCATGGAAAGAAATTATAACTCCTCATTGCTGCTTAATGATTCACAATTGCCACCATGGGCGAATATTTTATTCTTCAATGCATTTTCATATAAGTACTTTTAATTACCAAACATATTGAAGTGTTGAAGCTATAAATTACAAGATGTTGTAGCAAATTCAAGAAACAGCTTAAAGTTTTAAGCTTTAAGCTCCAAACTTAACCAAATTACAAAAAATTTAGAACAGTATTACTTTATATTATCCAAAAATAATTCTATAAGAAGTGATAGCCTCTTATACACACACACACACACAAAACAACAAAATATTAAAAGAAAAACCATGATTTAAGAGAACCCAGAAATACCAACCATTCGGTTGAGGGTGGCTTCCAGCCCATCAGGTATAAATTCTGAAAACTTGGAAAACCCATTGACAACTGCTTCCTGTTCAAGCACTTGAATACCTTCATCGCCCTCATTACCTTTGAGAGCACAAGTTGTATTCATTTGAACCATGTTGTTGGTACCCAACATTCTATAATTTATGTCAGAAAAACCTTTGTTTGAGACAAACCCACCTAAAGAACTCAACTTTGATACAGATGAATCAACAAACAACTTAGGAGAATTTATAGGCTTGAGCTTACGAGTGTTACTGGTAAAGAAGTTGAACGTGGGGGGGTTCAATAAAGTGGGCCTCAGTGACATTGCTCTTGAGTTTCAGTGGGAAAAGATGACCAAGAGACAAAGAAGAACGTAGGAACAAGGAAACACACAGTTAAATTTCTGTCCCCAAATTAATGGTAATTTTCTTTGTGGTGATTGGCTGAGATAGAGTCTCAAACGTCTGGTATACCTTATACAAATCTGGGATTATTTAATTTATTTTTATCCCCATAAATGACTATTGACTATTGATTAATATCCCTGGGCCCCTGGCTATCCTTTTTTTTTTTGTTCTTTTAAAACGTGAAATTTATGGGTTGAGAGAGAATGAAATAAAGGAAGTTCTTGGATATTAGGTTTGGCTATTATTATCTTTAATTTTGGTAAAAAGAGAACAAAGCGTCTGTTTGGATAGCATGCGGCAGCCGTTTGCTTTTTTTTTTTTTTTTTGGTTTCATACACTGTTTACAGGATTTGTAAATTTGAGAAAACGCAAATATAATTTTAAAATTGAATCCCAAGAGTACTATTTATAATTTAAATATTATTTTGTTATAGTATTTTCAATAATAAATTTTAAATTTTCAAACAGAAGAAACCAACTTAGCCTAACAAAAAATATTTCATTTTTTTAAGAGTTGTGCTACTGTCACATAAGATGACATAACTTATAGCGAGTTGTGAGTGGTAGAGGGGTGATGGTGGATCCACCATCACCCCTCTACAACTTGCCCTCTCTTTTTCATATGTTATTAATATGTAAACTTTAATTTGTTATTACATGCCAAACTAACACAAAAATGCATTAACACGTTGCTTTTATTACGTACCAATTTAAACATTTGTTGTCATATTATTTATAAAAAAAAAGTTGTGCAATTTCCTTATTGATACAGAGTTGTTCAGATCGGCCTTTAATTTTTACAATTCAGACTGTAATTTTATTGAATCGACAACAACTTTTGCTAGCGATCACAGGCTTGGTGGTATCACTGTGAACAGGGACGGATCTATATATTGACTAGGGGGGCAAAGGCCCCCCCTAAATTTTTTTTAGAAAAGTATTAGTATATTAACTGGTACTAATTTTAGCAATTTTGTTCAATAAAATTACATTTTGTCCCCCCTTAATAATGTCATCAATTTTTTTAAGAGCAATGTTATAATCACACACTTTTTTACAACATTTTTACAAACTATTACGGTAGCAAATTCTTATTAGTTCGCTCACTTGCATCACTTTTTACTTATCAATAATCACGCACCACATTAGCAATTTGTAAAAAATTTGTAATTTTATCATTTTTCACCTTTTAAAGGCCATAAAAATTAATAAATTAAATCTAAAACAAAATATATAAGTCCAAAAAAATTAGCTCAACAACAAAAATTACCAATAATAAAGCTAAAAAAAATTAAACTCAATCAATCTATTTTACCCAAAACAAACAATTTGGCCATTTAAAAAGTTTTAAACAAAAATTCTTAGTGACAAAGTAGTAGAGTCAAAGGTCGAAGTTGCCGCACACAACTAGCAGCAGAGCCGCCTCCCTTAACTTCAAATCCTGGCTCCAAGTCCTAACTCCATCCCTAACTGTGAATGTCTTCTAACTAAATTTGAGAAACAATAGAGTACTTGACCAATTTGGCCAGTTTATCAGCAACGGCATTGCCCTTGTGTTTAACATGAGATTAGCCTTTTGGTACTTGGTTTTTATGTCACTAACTACAAGTTTACAGTTTTTTTTTTTTTTAAAGAATTGGATTGTTTAAGAAATAGCATATTCATAAAATAAGTGTAAATGCAATGGAGTGATAATAAGCTGGTAGGAGCTTACACAAGTAAGTGAAGGACCCCGCAGGGCCATCTGAAGTGTAGCCCACACACACGGCCATGGGGGAAAGAAATGGAAGGGTAATCTTGGTGAGTGTTAATAATTAAATATTCGTCCTCACCTTTCACATCAAAATTGAGGAAAAATTTTGGGACACATAGTTATAAAATTAGATTTCAATTGAAATCTAATTTGGATTCAATTAGATTTTCTTTCTACTTCAGCTTTAGTTTACTAGTTTGAAAAAAAAAATTATATAAAGGTATAATACACACATATATATAACTTCACAATAACAAACCATTAAAATAAAGAAAAAGGTCTTTGTCACGATAAATAATGAGCACTTGAATTTTTCAATGACACTTTTTTTTATTAAAAAAACAAATCTCGCAGTGCATTACAATTTTACACCTACAACGATCAATGAGTAAGAAAAACAATGAGAAGAAGTCAAAAACAGGTCTTAAAAAAACATTTTAAACGATCTAGATTATTACAAACTATAGATGAAAGGGATCTAGATTGGTGAATAAGCACTAATTTCAAGATCAATTGAAGTAATAAATATTATATTGAGATTGAAGAAGTGGGGTAGTATTATTATTATGGTCTCCGTCTCTCCGGCTTTTGCGTTGAGTTTCTTAAAATTAAGAACATTAAAATATTTATAAAAAAACATTAAAATAAACACTTGGCATCAAATTAAAGTACAATTAAAAACTAATTTAAATTGTAATTGGATTCTGATTGTGTTTCCACTTTTGAGTCTTTTATATTTTTAAAATATAGAGATATGAATTTGCATGTAAATATAATTGACACAAAAAAAAATTATAATTAGAAAGACATTTGTCATTATATTATAGTGCAAATAGAATGACACTTGACACAAAATTAAATTACAATTAGAATCGAATTTGAATTTTTTATTGAGCTTTTACTTTAATATATTACTAGTTTGAAACCGGTGGAAAATTTTATGTAAAGGTATAATAATGCATATATATATATATATATATAAAGAAATTATTAAAAAGAAAGAAAGAAAGGTTTTCATAGCAATAACTAAAGAGGCCCACATGAATTGTTTAATGACAATTTTTTTCATCTTACAATAATACAATATATTAAAAGCTGTCACCAACACCCACTACGATCATTGAGCAATAATAAAACGAGAATTCAATAACAGACCTTTACAAAAACATTTTAAATGATATAAAGATTGTTATAAATTAAAGATAAAAGGAATCAAGATTGGTGCACGAACTCTTCTTTTCCAACAATTGGAGTAATAGGTATTGTATTGAGATTGAAGAAGTGACGATGATATATAGTTAGAGCAGCCTTTTGGTCCTCCTCTTCCGCCTGTAGCTGCCTGCTCAATGCCAATGGTTTTGTATATAGTCATGTTTGGAGATATAAAACATAATGCTGTGTCGGAAATTGGGATATAACCAAAACTTTTTCATTCTTTTGTTTGTAGCACTTCAAAGAGAGAGAAAAAGAAAAAGAAAAAAAGAAGCAAGTTAATTAAAGATTGGAGCTTTATTATTTTGACATGGATCAAAGCAGCCATGGATGAGTTCAGTAGTCCATTTTGAGCACTTGCAAAGCTTTGAAGGATAATTAAAAGATGAGGAATGCAGTCGCACAGGGGCGGTGCTACAGGCAGCTCAGGGGATCTGGCCAACAAAAAAAAAAAATTATATATGAATTTTTAATTTTTTTGTTTTGACTCCCTGAAATAAAAGTTTGAACAAACTAATCCTAAATTTTGTTTAAACTTAGCCAAAATAAGCTTGAATATGATCATTTTAGTGCTACTTTCAAAATATTTTCCCAATAATTTTACAGTAAAGGTTAAGTGGCAAGTTGTAACTAATTTTATCTAGACCCACAACTGACATCATTTTTTTTACATATCTTTAACAACTTGTCACTTAGATTTTGTTGTGAAATGTTATGTTAGCCAGGGTCGGCCCTAGGCTTAGGCCATAGCCTAAGGCCCCCTAACATAGAAAGGCCCCCAAATTAAAATGGGGGTAGTAAGTTTTTTTTTTTTTTTTTTCTTCTAATTAAAAAAAGGAGAGAGTAACTTGCATTTTTTTTGTTATCATATACATCTTATAAATTGATATATCCAATCACAATAAGTAATTCAATATTCATTTATTAATTTCTTGAAATGTCACATCAGTTTGTAAATTTTTTATAATAATTTTTGTAATAACTTTGGCATCTTCTTCACACTAAAAAAAAAATTATGAATTAATAGAAATACAACACCATCACTAACTCACCATTAAGGGTCTGTTTAGGATTCACTTATTTTGCTGAAAGTGAAAATTTTTTGTTAAAAGCACTGTAAATAAAAATAAAAGTTGGCTGAAATAGTACAGTGAGACCCATTAATAGCACCAAAAAGTACAATGAGAGCTATGAATAATAACAAAAATAAGCCGAATAGTAAAATAAGTTAGCTTTTTAATTTTTTCCAAACATACACTAAGTGAATGAAAAATGTTAAAACTAATACAAATTTTATGACAAAACTTACAAACTATATGGCAGGAACATGATTGGTGTGTTGACACCCCATTTTGCAACCTGCATTTAACCTTACATGGAAAGTAAAAGAGTAATTTTACCTTAAAAATAGGCATCTTATTTGTGGCCAGTAGATCCTTAATTTCATTTCCTCAAAATGATCTTGATGTTGTAACGATCAAATCAACTGGTCATAAGCCCTAATCGGACCATCAGATTGAAAATATCATTAAATCAAGTTTTAATAGCTGAGATGCACTATCACAAATTGAGTCCAATTATATGTGATTATGAACAATTAATTCCAACTGGTTACAATTAAAATCAATTTGAGATTAATGACGTGTCATAGTTTGATTGATTAGGACTACATTTTATGGTAAGGTTGCACACACTAAGTTAATTAGATAGTCAAACATTAATTATTCAATAAGTAATTTGTGCAATTATCTTTTTAATTAGGGTAAATTTGGAACTAATTAAGTCTAAAATGGGAGTGATTGGAGCCTATTAATGTTAATTGGAAACTAATTTGGGATCTATTAATGTTAATAGTACTGAAATTATTTTCTAATAGATGATCTCTGCTCATCAGTTTATTGATATCTCTCAAAATATTTTGAATCTATGAATGAGGTTAATTTTCATAGAAACTAGACATTCAAGCTTCAATTTGAGCACAAGAACGAGACAATTCCAATCAGAATTGAGTAAGATATGATTTTTTGAATTTAGTTCTACAAGCTGTTATAGTAGTTATGGAAAAACCAAATTTTGCTTGCTCCTCACTCTCACCAATCTCTACGTTTAATGCATCAGATTTCCCCATATGCTAAAATAAGGTCTAGGTTCATGATTATTTGTCAACCCTCATTAAATGACATTCTATTCATATTTTCTCTACCACTACTATATAAACCTCCACTTTTCTCCATTCCAAGACACCCGAAAACCCCCCTTTCTTCTCCTCTCTTGATTTCTAGTAGAGTAGTCTTGTCATATTTTGGTCTTTTTGAGACTTAATATATTGAGTGAGACTCACTCTTCCTCTCCTAGTTCTTCTTTTATCTTCCACCCTTAGGACTTCCACCAAGAGCCTTCTCCTCCACCGTGTGAATCTTGCATGCAAATATAATCTCTATCCTTAACTCGTTTTTTATGTTGCTATAATGTTAATTTAAGATTAGAGTATGCTACTGTTTATTTAGATTCCTTGAATATGTTTGAATGTTTTTAAATGTTCTTATGTGTTCTTCACATGTTCTTGGTTGTTCATCACATATTCATGCATAATACTAGCTTTGATTTTAAATCCACGTCAAAAATATGAAAAATATGTTTGTTTTATAATTCTTTCAAATCCTTGAATTTAGGATATTATCATCCACACACATTCACTAGAATTTATTTTTTAATCCAAATGCAATGGTTAATAAATTGAATTATGGTTTATCACATGCACACTTATTAAATTCAACATGCAAATTGATTGATAAAATATTAGATTATGTGATATGAATGTTGGCCACTATAGTCTAGAAGACCAATTTCACCGGGCAAGGTGGGTGCTTAACACATTCCCATCTTGTAACATAGCCTCCGAATTTAGATCAAGAGTTGATAGATCGATGCTTATTCTTGTAATTTTCAATTTCTAGATTGTAAGTAAGAAATAAAGCCATGTACTTTATCTTAGATTGTATCTAGGACCAAAGCCATGTAATTTCCTATGATCAATGTTATTCAATTTCAAATAAATAAAATGATGAATTTTTCAATTATGGTTTTCTTATTTATTCCAACAATTAAATAAGTGGCAACTCCATTGTAAATCATTAATCTAAAAGGGAAAATATAATCAGTCAAACTTCTATTTGGAGAGGCAATAACACAACTCCACCTATTCACGTGAGTTTGACCTAACATCCATAAAAATGGGCTGGGGTGCGGTCTCTCACATGGTGACACTCAAACAATACGATAAATGAATGTTTTGAATAATTTCTTTTTATTGGTGGCGCGTCAGTTTGTAAAACCTACATAGTAAATATCACTAGCTCACTTTGGATAAATTGGTCTTATTAATTAGTAAGAATTAATAATAGATTTGAAATAAAAATTTATAATATAAAAAAATAAAATAAATATTATTTAAGAGATATTTAGAATTAAAAATGCCTCGTTAAAATTTTCGCCTTAAGCCTCAAATTATCTTGGGCTGGCCTTGGTTTTAGTGACACTACTCATAAAATTAGCCATTTGTTAAAAAATAAATAACTAAATAAACCTTCTCTCTAGACTCTAACTTATTTTGCATGGTGGAATGAAATTATTTTTCCATGCACTTTTCTTCTTCACCAACAAAAAATTACACAACTTGAACATCTAGCCAATTTGTATCTACATTTGTAATTCTTTACTCATTTTTTCTACCTCTCTCTCCTTTCAATGTTTTCTTTCTGTCTAATCAAGTAGTTCGATAAGTGCTCTATAGATTATCTAAGTCCAACAAGTCTTTAGTGCTTGCTCCAACTCTAAGAGAATGACCACATATATGGCTAAAAAGTCATAAACTTCAAAAGCAAAAACTTATATCAATCGCCATTTTTGTCCTAGTTTCATGGTTTACTCAAAGTCTTGCTCTTATGTGTGTTACTATTCTTCTTTATCATATAATTTTATTTAATTGATATTACATATGAATATAATAAACTAGCCGTTAACCCATGCGATGCAAGGAAAAACTATTGACTCTGAAAAGAAATCCAATAATATGTAAATAGACATTCTGAAAAAAAAAATTATTAAAATTAATCCAAACAAATAATTAATTAACAAAAAATATAGCTTTTGATAAGAAAACAAAAAATCACATGAACCTAAATAAAAATCATTTAAGGTGAAGAATTAAGATCAACAAACCAAATTCTACTTTAGAACCAAACCAAATTCTACAAATTTATATATAACATACCAAATAAAAATTTACCGTTTCCTAGGCTGGAAAACATAGGTTGTATTTTTGATTTTTCTCCAAAAAAATAGAGATGTTTTATTTGCTACGATTATCAACATAAGTCCTTTTTCTTTTTAGTCCTATAATAGTTTTTGTTTTTATATAGATTATCAACATTTGAGTTTGAGTTTAAGTTGGATTTGTTAAAGAGATAGAGTTTCACTCCTTGTTAAGTTTTGATTAAATAAAAATAAATTTATTTTAAAAAAAATTTTAATGATGAGTTTGAGTTTGAGTTTGAGTTATTAGAGAGATAGAGTTTCACTCCTGGTTATGTTTGGACTAAAAAATAATAATTTTGTTGAAATAAAATGATAATTCTATTTAAATATTATGCTGACATGAAAAATTGTGAGAGATTCAGAGGTTTCGGTTTTATATATATATATCCATATAGATTTTTATTAATTTGACAAAAATGAATGATTAGTTATTTAATTTTATTAATTTATCTTTCAATAGTTGTTGTAAGGACCCACTTTTTATGCCCAAACCTAAAGGGAAAATGATTTAGACACAAAGAGCCTAACACAATAAATTTGTAGAGAGTGAGCTGAAAAATTAGGTTTTAATGAATCAGATCATAATTGTAGTGAGCCCAAATTCAAAGAAAACAAGAATACAATTGTTTTGCATGAAACAAAATGTCCTCGGCGTAGTCCGAGGAGACTATATATGCTTATTTTGAATTTGGTTACAAGTCCTGATCTTAATGCTGCAATATTTTTCTCTCCGTTTTTTTATCTCCCTCTTGTAAGGGGACTTCCTCTCTCTTATATATCCCTCTTTTCCTCATCTCCACCATACACGTGTAGGTCAAGCTGTTGACTTTGATCCTTATCCCATCAGCACATTCCTAAAGTCTTTGGAATGAGCTATAAGGCTGCTTACCACTGTTCAGGCATCTTCTTCACATTAATGCGACTAGAGGGTTAGTTGCAGAATATTCAATGCGTTGGTAGTAGCTTTCCCTTAGATATTTCTTAGCTTCCCTGTGTCCTACGTTTCTTTGATGTTTATCCTTACTAGGAGAACCCTTCAAAGAGTTGCCCTTAAGGGCGGACCAATCCCTTTGACCTCTACCTTGCTTAGCCGAGGAGGCACTCTTCCTCAGACCACCTCCCCAAATCTCTCCATCAAAAGATTGTCCATGGCACTTTGATTTAAACTTCTTCCCTGTTATCTTCTGGTCCTTGGACTAATAGACGTTCTCGGACAAGACCCACGACCCAATATACACTCATGGGCCTTTATCCCTACAATTGTTGTCTTACCAATCTTAAACTATTAATATTTTTTAAGACTATATACAATATAATTGTATTGTATACTAAATTGAATTTAGAATACTGTTTTAGATTATTGTATATATGAAAGTTATATATACAAAAAAAAAAAATTATTATTTTATTTTTTACCCCCACAACAAATTTTGAACTTCGACACTATTGAACTCCCTAGAAAAAAAAAAAAAAAAAAAAAAAAGCTACTAGGAACACATCTAAGTAAATAAAAATGCATTGAATAATACAAATAGTTAAACCTATACTGCCCAACTAAGGTAATGTTTGGATAGCGTTTTCAAACCAGTGTTTCACGTTTTCTTCCTTTTTTTTTTTGGTTATGCTGCGGGGGGACAAAAGGTGCAGCGCGTATTGTGCGCATACTGTACGCGCACTGTTCATGTACTTTTTTAGTAATTTTTTTTATTAAAAATAGGTCCCGCAATACTATTCACATATTTTAAAAATTATTTTGTTATAATATTTTTAGTTTTTAATTTGTAGTAATAAGTTATATCTAAATGGACTCTAAAAATAAGAAGAAAGAAAAAAGGATTCTATTTAGGAAAAACAATTGTGAATGCGTTTTTGGATAATGATTGCGTTTCTGGCTAATGATGGCATATTCCCCAATCTCTATCAATATAGATTAGCAATTCTTGGCTGAATTTTTTGTGGTAGGCCGTAGGCTAAGGTCACATCACCGGCCTACGTACTTCGATGATTGAAATTGCATAAATCTCATAGATAAATGTATAAACCCCTAAATAGGCTAAATTACGACGAATGAGAAGATTGACATTTAAGGTAAAAAAAAAACCTTTGAACACGCTATGCTTGTGGAACGAAAAGAATGTTTTTGCATTTATTCAACATGACCCATTCATAATATCTAACATGAATTTGCAAATAATGACCACAATTATTTAGGTAAGACTACTTTATCATTACTACCGGTATGGTACGTTTGGTATACTGAATATAAATTACATTAAGAATAATAATTTTTATTATTGAAAATAAAAGACATTATAATAGAATAGCTATTACTATTCATAAATTTGGTTGTTATAGATGGAAATCTTATAAAAGATAATACATAAGGAAACTATTCTTCATTTGGAAATATATTAATTTTAAAACTTATTATATGCTCTAAAGAATAGCTATTATATCTATTTTAAAGAGGAATAACTATTCCTCATTTTAAAGAATAGTTATTCCTATGTAATAACTAATCCATATAATAAAGATGCAATCAAATAACCGAATTAATGTTACACATAAATAACTATTCTATTACAGGAGCTATTACACTGTATCAAACGTAGCCTTAATTGTTCATGTGTATAAGAACGAGTTACAACCTAGTTATTGTTACGATATTCAGCTTTTGCATTTAGTGTGTCAAATTTAAAAATCTCAAAATGGATACTTGACATCAAATTAGATTACAATTAAAAACTAATTTGAATTGTATTTGGATTTTGAATGTATTGCCACTTTTGACTATTTTTAATTTTTTTTTTAAGTTTAGATGAATGAATTTGCATGTAAATATTGACACAAAAATAAATTATAATTGAAAAAACACGTGACATGAAATTAGAGTGTATGTATAATTGAAAGACACTTGATGATAAATTATAGTACAATATATATAGAAGGTGTGCTTTACATTTTTGCATATATATATATATATATATATATAGGCAAAAATGTAAAACACATTTTCTAATTTCACCATAATTTATTTCATTCCTCTAAGTTTCAAATTTATTTAATCAAGGTCTCTCCATCAACTTCTGTTAAATGTTGTGGTTAATTGTCCAAAATTTTAATTTATTTCTTCAGATTTTTAAAAATTAAAAAATATAATTATGATTGAAAATTATTTTCTAGAATTATTTTAAAAAATAAATTTTAACCAGAGTTTACAAAAAGACCTTAATTGAAAAACTTAAAACTTAGGAAACTTAAATGAACAAGAGCAAGAATTAAAAGACAGAAAAATAAACCTCAAAATGATTTTTGTATTTTAGCAGATTCATTCATTCACTACCAAAAAATAATAATGATTTCATACGTAGACTTTGGTAGACAACAGCAGAGCCAGTACCTGTATGGAGTGATCTGTCTTCTCTTTAATCTCTATCTCCAGAATAATTAGCGTAATCTACTTTGTTGTATAGCCCCTTCTCAAAAAAAAAAAAAAAAACTTTGTTGCATGGTTCGAATTTACTTATTTTCATTGATCAAAATTAGGTCATTGTTGACAAGAAAGTGGAAACTTCTTACCAGGGAAAAAAGAAAAGAAAATTAAAATCAGAAAGTCTATAAACAAAAAGTAAAAAAAAAAAAAAAAAATTGAGAAATTTTTTTACATTTGTTGATGTTGTAGGTGGTTGGTGATAAGTAAAAAAATGATGTCATTAATAGCGCTCAAATAAAAATTAGTACTAGCTTTTCACATCAATGTGTGTAAAAAATTTTGTATTTTTTTTTATTGATGCATGTAACATTGCTTAATTAAAATTTAGATCCATAAATTAATAAAGGGCTTGGAATTTATTTTACATGAGTGCAACTTTTTATTGATTATTTATTTGCTAAAAACTGCTTAAAATATAATAACATAAAAAAAAAAAAGGGAAGAGTTAACAAATGTCGCAAGTGTATTGATTTAAGAATTATTTTTAAAAACTTTTTTAGAAAAATAAAAAATTAATTAACTTATAGCTTTTTACATTTTCATAAAAATGATATTAAGACATTTTTAAAATAGTCTATAAACAAATGTCATAAGAACATTCATTAATAAGGTCAAAGAAAAAAAATTACACTTTAAATTTAATCAATTGTATATAGACAAATAAGCTTAAGAAAAAAAAAAAAAACAAAAAAGAAGTTGTTAGACAACAACAACAAAAACACGTCCAAGATTTCCCTATCTATCAATTTCCACTCGGTGTTACTTTTGTAGAGACTTTTGAAGTTCTGACTTCTGAGTCTTCTGACTTCTAAAACTCCTTAAAGGGTAAAACTTGGAACGAGTCTTTCAAAACGAATATTCTGCATTCTTTTTTTCTTTTTGGTGAAAATATTATATTCTGCATTCTAGAATCTAGTATTGTGGCCTTTTTATGTCTTGGAACGACATAAAGCTTGGAACGACTCTTTCAAAATGAACTAGGTCTTCTCATAGTAAAGCTTTAAAGGCCTTCTTTTGTGATACTTTAATTAACCATGTACCAAATTTCATGCCGTCCAACACGCGTTGTACAAAGTTTCGCTAAAATTCCTGCGGCCTCATTTATTGTTGGACGGCTTCACTACATTCAAGAGTATCAAATTTGAAGACAATACTCTTTATGTGTAACACGTTAATCATTTGATTAAGATATTAATCGATTAAAATTTAAATTTTTTTATTTTATTATCAAAGATTTACCAATTGAGCTAATTAGAACTTGCCAAGAATGGTAATTTTTATTATTAGGAATAAAATATGTTGTAATGAAGCAACTAAAACATATTCATAAGTTTGGTTGTGAGTTGTAACATTAGATTAAAATTTAAAAATTATTTTAGGAAATATCTTACTCATACAATTATATTTCCTTAAAAATAATATTTTAAAAAAAAAATTGAGAGAGAGATGAATTCATTTTTTATGATTTATTATTTTTATAATTGTTGTGTATTAGGAAAATTTGTTTATTTAGAAATATATTAATTTTAGAAAATATTACACCTACTAAGGAATAACTATTACTTAGAGTTTGAGATGAATAATTATTCCTCATTTTAAAGAATAACTTTTCATAAGGAATTATTATTTCCAATAATAAAAATATCACCAAACTAAAGAATAGCTAAATCATACAAATAACTATTATATTACTGTGTAGTCAACCAAACATGTCCTAAACCATTTCACTGTGTATTCGTTTCTTCATTTTTTAATATATTCCTTTTTTTTTTTTCTCCAAAGGCATTCCAATATGAAAGATTGAGAAAGGGGATTACCCTTGCACCAATCCCCATTTGAGTCTCTAGCTTAATTATTTTGAGCACCTCATGTTAGATATAAGTATTGTGCTTTACAACTTTAGGAAAAAAAAAAAAAAATAGATAGTGTTCTCATGTTCTGGGCTCTCATAATGGGTGTGGGCTTCACATGTGGGTCACACTAAGGGGCCCACACCATTTATGAGAGCCTGGAGCATTGCTCTGGGACTACTTAATTTTTTTTCCAAATAGTATAGTACAATACTTTTAGTGCAAAGAAGGTGGAAAATATTAATATGGAAAGAAGAAAGAAAGAAAGAGGGTGAGGAATGAAATTGCATTTATTTGTGGGTCAAATTCAATTCAATTATTTAGTCCTCCATGGCCTCACACCTTTTTGAGAGCCTGGAGCAATACTACTTAAGTTTTTTTTTTTTTTTTTTTTTGCCAAAATGATAAAGTACAATAGTTTAGCATAAAAAAAGGTGGAAAACATGAATATGGAAAAAAGAAAGAAGAGAAATGCTATGCCTACAATATTTTCCTAACAAATCTTAAGTGGCAGTTTCTTATTAGTTGTTACGAGTGGGTAAAAAAGTAATTTAAGTTATAGATTCAAATTAGAACTAATAACAATTTATCACCCTATAATTTATTTTGAGGTGTGAAAATATTGCCTACTTAGCACTTCTCCCTAAAGAAAGAAAGTAGGGCGAGGAATGAAATTGCATTTGTTTATGGGTCAAATTCAATTCAATTCAATTCTTCAGTCCTCACTCAAGTTTCAGTGGATCTGAAAACAGATCGGGCTATTTTCTGACACCTCCTTTAGCCTGAGGCCAGGAATGGAATTCAGACCAGTCGATGTGCTCTATTATTTTGTTAAAAGGGTCTGATATTTAGCAAGAAAGCCCAAAAAAGGTTTGGCAAAGTGGGCTTCTAACTTTGTGATGGTCTGGCTTTGAATTGTTTCGGACTTGAATTCTGATCCAAATTGAGTTCAATTTAGAAGAGAGAGAGAGAGAGAGAGAGAGAGAGAGATGTTCATACTTCACAGTTCATACACATACACTGATACACATGACCATTTCTGAGAGTGAAATACTATGAAAAGACAGAGGATTACATGCTTTACGCTTTAGTAAAAGCAAATACGTACCTACAAAAGAAAAAGAAACGAAATCTATATAGGGATTCCATTTTTTGATGGAATCTGCAAACCACTTGTTTGAACAGCATAGGGCTATACACGTAAGATAATGGTAGAGCATATTACCAATGTCGCATCATATGGAGCAATAAGAACTTCAGATGAAAATGGTGGTCGAATCGAATATACCATGAATTGGAAAAAAATGCCATCCAAATTTAGAAGAAACGTGAGGTCAATGTCATCTTTATGTGAAGCTCACCTAGACCACATATCCAACCACTAAACAATTAAAAGAAAATCGAGCACGAGAGCCTAACACGAAGGCTGAGTATCTCAATCAAGCTTTATGTATATATTCTTCAGTGTCTTTACAGGCAAGAGAGTACCTTAATGTTCTTATGTTTAGCTACAATTTAAAATCCAAATCATGATGAAAGAGCAGAATTATATCTTGCCTAGATAATTTAAAAAAACAATAAATAAAGCTGAAATGTAGACTTTATGAACAAATGGAGCACATAGACATAGGTTTCTCTATCTTTGAAATTAAGGCCCTAGTGTAGTCTAATATGACGAATCGACTTTGTTTGTTAGTGGATGATAAACCGTACATCTCTCTCTCTCTCTCTCTCTTTCTCTCTCTCTCTCTTTTTATGGATGAAAGACACCCATGGTATTATAAAAAATTTACAAAATAACAAAAACTTTGTTGAGGTTCATTAGAACCAACACTGATGAGAACAAGACTTTGTGAATACTTTTGTTATTGGAATATGTCTTGTGTTGAGAGAGAAGCAAATTTGAGTGGCCATCATTTAGTTTTGTGGGCTTTAATAGGTAGTAGAATTGGACCTATTCACATATCTAACTTGCCCTTCTCTGTTCGAATGACAGATGATGGAGATGACTAAAGGCTTGTTCCCTCTTGGCATCTTGCGCTCTTTTGGGTTTTTTTTTTTTTTTGGTTTTGTTTGTTTATGTTTGTTTTTTGAAGAGACTCCTAATTTCCTACTTGAATATATGTGATTCTGCACACTTACCGTATTGGCTATTTCTTTAACTTTCTATTCACAAATTGACAATCTACCCCGACACCACCTAACCAATAGTTTAATATAGAAAATTCTAAATTACTCTTAACAATATATAAATAAGCTTTTTGGAGAGCAACAATGACCTCAAAAAATGCTTGTGAGGTCTTTTTACTTGCTTTTTAATCAAGTATAAGACATGTTTTACAAGTTAAAAAGAAAAATTATGTACAAAGGACATTATAGATTTTTCTTCAACAGTGAGATTGTTAGAAGTTAATTTGCAACGAGTTCAAAATGTAAAAAAATTTACTAATAAAAATTATTGGAGCTAACGACGGAATCACGTAAAATTTGGTGAAATGAATATTTGTGAGGATCCCCTAGCTATGACCAATGTCACTTTTGGAGCAAATTCCTTCAAGTAGGCTTACCGCATGCGTCAATTTTTGTTTCATGATGGAAGCTATAAGACTAATATTAAAATTCTATGCTTGCAAAAATGATTATGAAATGCATGCAACCCAATAATTCAGTACCTAAACCGAGCTAATTGTTTAGTTGAACCATTTATGCAATTAAAGAAAACTCAGCGGGTTTTCTACAACTCATGTAACTTGAATGGGCTGTTTTCGCCTCAAATATTTTATTATTTTGAATAAAATTGTCTTTATATGATAGTTCCATCTTCTGCTTTTCTACTATTTAAAACCACACACAGTTTGGCAATTTGCTATAGTCAATAATAAGCTAGGCCCCCTCTTTTTTTTTTTATAATTTATTTTCTGCCTTTGAAGTTCAACAGCAACTCTAGTCCCTATTACTTGCAATAATGTTGCTCCCTAGCCTCTAGACGGGGTCACTCTTACCTGCTTACTGAGTGACTTTGCTAGAAACAAATCCCAATATAAGTTTAATATTTCAAACAAAAATATCATACAATGAAACCATATATGTGGACATGCTATTTTATTTTATTTTATTTATGTTTTGGTGACTGTTTTTTTTTTCTTCTTTAAAGAATTTTAATATCTTAATAATGAATATCACAATCAATTTTCACTATCTTTCTTTTGGGTGGAGGAGTACATGTATATATTTATTAATCCTGATGGATCTTTCTCACTCAAAACTCCATTGACCAAAGAGCAAGGCTTTCTTCCTTGACATTGAGTATACGAATTTTTATTTTTTGTAATTGAATTCAAGCACATTCGATCGCGTGCTTGAACAATGTCGAGGAAGAAAGCCTTCCTTCACCGTCACCAGAGAACTAACGGTGAAGGAAGGCTTTCTTCCTTGACACTGAATATACGAATTTTTATTTTTTGTAATTGAATTCAAGCACATTCGATCGCATGTTTGTCATGCGAGTCAAAATCATCTGTTCCACTTTTCTTGTTTCACTGTATACTTCACTAATAAAAACTTGTCACGTGTTCACCTAATTAATTAAATACTGCTATTAATTAATAATGGTAGCATTGATAAGTCAATAATGATAATATTTAATTAATTAGATGAATACATAACAAATTTTTATTGATAAAACATACAATAGAGTAAAAAAAATGAAACAGAAGATTTGGATTCTTGCCGAGCACTCTACTCATCTATTGTACCATTTGTACGTTTGTGCCTCTCTCTTTGTCTGCAAAAACTCTGTAACTCTGTAACTCTGTTTCTTTGGCTAGAATTTATTGTTGTTATTAAAAATACAAAACAATGTTTCAAAGTCACGTGTTGGATAACATGAGATTTCAGCCTATTCCAAGCCTCTCAAATTGCTTGAGATTGGATAGATTTGCGTGTGATTGCTAATTTTGGATAACTTATTTGTATAATATTAATTAAAAGATATTGCATTTAGTAATTTTAATATTAAATGGGTTACAAAAATACTAAATGATAGTTTATTTAGATTAAAAAAACTAAAAACTAAATTATTTGTTAAAAAGTTGAAGTAAAAAGAGAAAAAGGAAACCTTTTTTTTTTAAACCATTCCCAAACATATACAAAGTGAGTTGATTAAACCAGTTCAAAACGCATGGTCTTGGTTGAACCACCAGTTCAAGTTTAATTCACTTTTAAAAAAATTTTAATATTTTTTAACCGAACTGTATTGATATTCAGTTCACCATAAATATAAAATTTGGCTCCAAATTAGTTTTAAAATTATTTTTTTCAACTCATTAGATGACATTTTATAAGACTATAGGTATTATATATTTTATCAAACAAGTTACATGACTCATAAACTTAAAAACTTGATCAAAAATTTATCATCAAACTTTGTCTTAAAATACAATTATTATATTAGATGGTTTTTTTTTGGAGCAAAACAAACTTGATGGTTATACTTATAAAAGAGGAAGATTTTGCGTGAGGAGAGGTTCAGTTATCTAGGAACAAGTGATTGTTCTCTCAAACAAGGCAGAGCCCAGTCCACACTCCGCACTCCGCACTCCGCACTCCAGACTAGTCTTTGGTCATAGTACACCTCCACCCACAGCTTCTCACTACTCACTACTCACTACTCTTTCGCTGTACAGTCACACTCACTGTCTCTCTCTCTCTCTCTAAGAGTTTCCCCCTCCAATTCTCATTTCATATTCTTTCAAAGTTTCCTAGCTAGGAAGTCATTTCTCTTTCACTCTTAAAGTTTCAACTTCCAAGAAAGCGAGCAGAGCAAAGCAGAGGCAGAGAGCAACGATGTTTCGCATAGTGGACCTCTTTCGCTACGTGGAGATTTGTCTGGCTGTGGTTCTCTTCTCGTGGACCTTCACTCGACTCCCCTTCGCCGTCAAACTCTCCGGTGAGTATTTCCGGCAACTCTCGGCTCTCGTCTCGAGCCCTCTGTTCGTGTTCGTACTCTGCAATGTAATCATTGTCACCCTCTTCGTCAAGTCTGGCTGTTTCTCTGCCCAAAAACCCGTTGCTGACAATGCCGAGACTGAAATCTATGAGGAAATCATCAAACACGGCGGCGACAGCACGGAGCAACCGTCGGAAACCGACACTTTGGTCGAGACTGAGCCATTGGGATTGGTTGTCTACCAAGACAAACAGATGGTCTTCGAAGAGAAGAAGAGCCCTCTCAGTGGCGAAGCTGAAATGGGTTCGGATTCGAAAGTCTGTATGAGGACTCAGTCAGAGAAGCTCGAGCGTGAGAGTTCGGAGACGGAGAAGTACATGAAAGTTGCTCAGTCCGATGAGAATTTGCCAGAAATGGGTTCGGATTCGAAAGTCTGTAGGAGGACTCAGTCGGAGAAGTTCGCGCGCGAGAGTTCGAAGAAACCTCGCGAAAAGCTCCGCCGTTCGGAGACGGAGAAGCACATGAAAGTTGCTCAGTCCGATGAGAATTTGGCAGAGAAGGAGTATCCGAAGCTGAGCGACGAGGAGTTCCAGCGCACCATAGAGGACTTCATTGCCAAGCAGTCCAAGTTTCATCGCCAAGAGTCTTTCGCTATTGTTGTTTCTAACCATAGCTAGCCGATGAGTCGCTCTTTACATGAACAGTGAAGTTGCTGTTTTACATTTTTGTCAATTTGCTATGTACACTGTTAGTAATTTCTAGCTGAGGGAAAAAAAATCGAATGAAATTAACTTCTTTTAATATGTTAAATTTCTGGGTTATTTTAGTGTGATAGTTTTACAATTTAACTTGTTAAAATATGAGTGCATGTGACTATGTAAGTGTTAAAAGGAATTTGTGCTAAAGAATATGGAAGATATGGAATTTTGGAACTAAAATCTGTTTGTCTAGTTTTTTTATATTTGTTTGAGTTGGAAAGTTCTTTTCAATAATACTATATTGGTGGAACTAAGGGAATAGTATTGTATTCGAATTTCCATCAAACCATGGTGTGATGTGTGTGATTGTGAATATGCTTTCCTACACAATGGTTGTTGCTTTATGGATTTCGAAGAAAATATTGTCAGCATTCAATACCCTTTTATTTTTCCCTTTAAACTTCTAAACAAATCTTCAATTATAAGGTTTGAAATTCCCAACCATAGAAGAATCCTTGATATGAACAAAAAGAAAATAGTTATTTGTATTTGAATGAAACAAAATTTAATAAAGGATGAATATTAAAATTTGCTTGCTGATTGTGGGAAGATGTATCACTTGGATATGAGCTCAATAGGGTTGTGCTTTAATCCAAAATTTGGCATAAGTTTGTTTTTATTGTATATACAAGAAATAATTATTGTACATCCATGTTATTAGGGGTGTCCACCGGAACCGAGAACCCGCCAGAACCGACCAACCCGACCGGAACCGACCCGTCAAGACCCGATCCGACAGCTAAGGTGGTCGGACGTGGGTGACGAGCTCTAAAACCCGACACCGGCGGTTCGGTTTCGGTTCCCTTCCTTCAAAACCCGTTCAACCCGACCAGCCCGAAGAGAGAACGGCTTGCTGAGATTTCAAGTTTTCCGACGAGCTTCCTGGCACGATTTGGAGTATTTCGGCGACTAAAACACCAGATCCGACGACTAAAACACCAGATTTAGGGGAAAAAAACATCAGATTTGGCGAAATCTCTACCAAATCCGGCTAGATCGCACCGGATCTTGGCCGGATCGAGAGAGATTTCGGCATTTTTCTTTTTTTTTTTTGTCCTCTCCAGCGGGTTTCGGCCTCACCCGAAACCGCCGCTCACCCGACGGGAAACCGACCCGTAAAACCCGACCCTTACACTAGTCGGTTGCGGGTCCGGCGGCTCCCCACCCGATCTCCGACGGGTCGGTTGCGGATTGGGCACAAACCCGACCCACCCGACCCGCAAACAGAGAGTTATAGACATTTCATGGAAAAATGGGACCTCCTCAACATTTTTGACTCATTCTTCTTTGCAAGCAACAAATCAACAATGACCAATTATGGTCTTTGACTGACATGCCTTGTTCACTTGTTCTCAAAGAACTGAAAGCCTCTTGTAAATATTAATGATTTATCATTAACATGCAACAAACTTGAAAGGACCCATTACTGTAAAAGTTTCCACATTCTTCTTCTTGGAATGATTAACAATCTAAGAGGTCACACCAAGCTAAAGCCTCTTGTAAATATAAATGATTTATCATTAACATGCACCAAACTTGAAAGGACCCATTGCCGTAAAAGTTTCCACATTCTTCTTCTTGGAATGATTAACAATCTAAGAGGTCACACCAAGCTTTGTCAATGCTAAATAGTCTTAAGAGGTTACCATTGAGCATTGTCCCACTCAAAGAACTTTATTCTTTTTCCTCTAAGCAACATAGTTTTCTAGTGGATATATGCACCAATCATCATAAAATTATATGATAATTATTTCCGAAGTGTACTTAACTTTCACTCTCCCGGTAATCTCTCATAGAAAAGTAGCTTTTTTGCTTCCATAATTCCATTGAGAGATCAGATTTTTAATGGGGTGATCTTCATTTTTCTGCGCCAAACTAGCTTTTTTCATTTCTTTTTCCACTTTAATTTTTTTAAATACCCCTTTTCCCCTTCTCTCTTTTAAGGCAATGATGATAAATCCACAATGGTGCTTGCATTATTTACCTCATCGGATTCTAAAACAGCTTTTACCAAATTTATAAATACACCTTTTGCTCATTGCTTTGCTCAATGTCTCCCATAAGACATGTCATACACTTTGCCTTAATTTCTTTTATGTCATTTTTATTTCTTAAGTTGTATTTATTTTTATTGCTTTATTTCTACCAAACAAGACTACCATTTTATTTTATTTCTCAGCTTGCTTGACCCGGTAGAGAGAAAATTTAATTAGGCATGTTGTATTGGGGTTTTTACTTTTTAGTGGTGGTGGGTGCCAACAGCCGATGCCTTTTTTGAAGGAATGCATATTCTAAATCTAGTGAATTCCATATAAATTATTTATAATGTAGCCGGTTGCTCTCATCCATTAGTTGGAGAAGTTTTTTTTTTTTTTTTATTTCAAAAGAGACCCTCAATTATTTTTGTAAAGGGGAAGAAGAGTAGAAGACCTTCCTTTGTCCGTTGGAAAAATGGAAGGTCGGTCAGTCTCTTTGCCGTGTGGAAAATTGGAAATGTAAAAAAAGACAACACATTATATTGGTTGTTGTGTAAAAGGCCCCAAGAGGCTCTATCTAGTGTAAAATTTATCTGGGGCTTTTTATAAACTCTTTTAGCTCTTTCTTTGTAATCACACTTAATTATGTAGAACCGTTAAGGGATTTCACAATGAATTAGACCGTTATGTCAAACCACATAATCTTAGTATTTTATCTCCACTTATCCCTAGCATTCAATCTCATTCAAAGTTCATGAGAGATATTGTAATCATGCACCTATTTAACAAAGAAATGTTATCTTGCATTAATGAGCGAAAATACATATAACACTAGGCAGTGGGGGGCCATGCACCCCCAAAAAAAAAAACTCCGCAAAAATTCAGCTTTCACTCTTAGTTTGAACTTTAAACTAATTTTCAAAATATATATGGAATATTGGATACCCCAAATACTTCATATTTCTTATATAACCTTCTTATATTAGTAATTTCTATCTTTGGCCCCCTAATGTTGAAATCCTAGTTCCACCCCTGCCTGCCTTCATAATGACAGGATAAGCACAAGAGCAGATCATTGCTTCATTAGAAAGCATGTTAAGGCTAGAATTCAATTTAAAAGTTTATTTCCCAACACTGATGAGAATAAGGAGATATTTTGCAATTCTGTAAATTTCCTTTAACTCTTGTAAATTTGCTTTGACTTAGTGAGTTTCTTTGTTTGATATAGTTTTTATTTTTGTCAAACCCAATAAACGAATGAAAACAAGTTTTTTTAAAAAAGCACAAGTTTTTTGTGTGGATTTGATTCATAAATTCAAAACTAACTGAAGGGGGCTGCAATTAAAGCCAATTATGGAAGATGCTGGCATATTTCTTTTCGTAATTATATAAAAGGTTGTGTTAAAGGGCACCCTAAGGTGCCCTTTAACAACACAATTTTAAATAATTTTTTGGTAACTTTTTCAATTTTTTGGCAGTTTTTTAATTTTTGGCAATTTTTTTTTTATCTTTTTTAGCAATTTTTTTGACAACTTTTTATTTTCTTTTTGAGTAAAACACAAAAAAGGAAATGTTAACAAGTACCACACCGTGCTTGTTAACATTTCCCTAAGAGGAGTTGTGTTAACAGAATTGGGAGCATTTGATATGTAGCTTATAAGTTATTGTAAAGCTCAAGGTTGGTCCCTTCACAAACTTATTCTTACAAGCTGCAGCCTGCAGATGGGGACATAAATGGGGACTCACTTATATGCAAGGTTGTCAAAATCGAGATATTACGTAAGATCGTGGGAGGTAGGTAGGATTGTGGATCGTAGGATCGGATCGTGAATCGTAGGATCGGATCGTGAATCGTAAGATTCTACATTATTTAAGAAAAAAAATTAGTATGTTAAATAATCACATAAATTATACATTCATACCAAAAATTTGCATCTATTTGATGTAATTATCATACATCATTACATCCATTTGTAAGTATCATTTAAAGAGACCAAAAATCTCAAAATATGATACTCTATTAGGATGTTATTTTTTGTTTGGTTCAACTAAAATTTTATCTCTCTATATTAGAATAGCAAAACTTGGTTTATTAGGATGTTATTTTTTATTTGGGTCTAACTGAGTTTTCTGTCAAGTTAAAGAATGTTACAAAAAACCAGGATCGTTTGGAATCGTCAGAATCGTATGACCCTGAATGATCGCTAAGATCCTTAAAAGATTTAGATCGTTTTGGACAGGTGGAATTGTAAAATCGTAAGATCGTAAGATCCAGATCGGAATTTTGACAACCATGCTTATATGGATTCCTACAAAAGTTGCTAACTGAAGTTAGAAGGTGAAGCTACCCGTTGACAAGGACTTTGAATATTGGAGATTTGAGTACAGGTACTTTTTGTATTTCCCATCTATCTACTCCTATTTAGCTTTAAATATGTCTTTGTTTAAGGTCCCACATGGCAAATTGCACTAAGATATATATTCTCTCCAAATCAACTCCGTCATTAAACTATAGATTTAATGCATTTTTAACTAAAACTACATGTACCAGGACCAAGAAAAATTTATGTTCAAACTTTGAAAACTTTACAATGTTTCTGTTTGTCATGATAATTCAATCCTTTAAATGGGGCATCTACTGAGACATCACCATCACCATGACCAATTATTCCAATGGCACTATTTCCAATCTTGAAAATAGAAAGCTGTCCTCTCTGGGGACTTTGATAACAATTGCTTCTTTGCTTAAACAATAATATGGCCATATTGAATCAAATTCCATCTTGTTAAACCTTGCCCTTGATGTGATCAATTTTTGGTTTCTTTGAGATGAGATGACAACAATCATACAAAGAAAGAAGTTAAAGTTATCATATAAGCTTTCCTTGTTTTGCACCACAACATTATATGCATGTATTTCAAGACACATGTCGTAGGATTAGATAGAGAACTATAAGAGAAACAATTATTACAAAAATTGATACCAAAAAAATATTATTGCAAAAGTCAATTGTGATAAGAGTTCATGCGTCAAGAAAGATTGATTTGTGTTGCACTCTTAAAATGTTTGATCAAAATTTCCATCAAGTGTGACAACTATGACCTAGCATGTTGTATTTTTGGTTGAAACATCATCGTTCGATTATATTCATCATATTTTGTTTATCTAATATGGGTTTTTCATATGAATAATCCTTTTTTTTTTTTTTGAAGTCCAAATTCCACATAGAAATAGAAAGATTTTTAGTTGATAGATAAATACCGAGTGCATTTTACATAAATTTTTGTGATATTGGTTAATATAGACTCAAAAAACCTTCAAATTGTAATAACTTAAAACTATACTATAAACATTTATGTGCTTAAACTTTTGAGTTTAGCTTAAAAACTATAACATGCTCTAAAGTTTATTATATAATTATCCCAATTCCAATTCTCCCCAATTTTCTTTACACTTCCATTGAAAAGTGAAGTGGGGTAGGGGCAAATTTGTAGGGCAAATTTCTGGATATGTATGGGGGGGATTGTTTGTAAAAAGTGACTAGAAAGATATCCTATACAGTCAATAGAGGAGGGGCCAGCTAGCCTAGAATTGCTTAGATAGTTGGCTTCTTCAATTGACAGCCTTCCCCAGTTGTCTCTTCTGGTTTTAGGGCCAGGCTCAGCCAGCTTAATTGTTGGGGATCCTTATCAATGTATTTGGCCCTCTGAATGTTGATTATTGCAGTAGAATTGTCATGCTCCTTTTTCGGTATACCATACAATAATTGCTCTAAATTTATACATCATAAAATCTAGCTAAAACTGCGTATATGGGATCAGACCAATTAGGCAATTTGTTTTGTTGTCAACCATATGTGGTAGTTGACTTTTCTCCAGTACATAAATTCCATTCTTGCATTACTTCTACGAACTTGATCATTAATTATTTTTTTTGAAGGCTACTTGATCAGCAATTAAGCTCTAATAAATATCAGAATTCTTACTAAATAAGAGCAACTGCATCAGATCATGCATAATCTTGCAAAATATAAAAAGTAGTCCATTTTACACATTTTAAGCAAAAAAAATCCACATTAGTGGGTGTAAAATTGTGCATAAATGCACAAGTACTACAGTAAATGTGCATATATACACGATTATTGTAGCTCGTGCATTTAATATTTTAGTATTTTTTTGGTAGTGTTGGGTGTGAGAGAGAGAGAGGTAGTGAGTGAGGTAATAATAAAAAATTGTAAGAGAATGAATATTTTATTGAATAGATGTGTAGAATTAATAAACTGGTGTGGGTGTTTTGTAAAAATAGGTGTGTAAACTAGAAAAAGTAGTTTTTTGTGCAAAATAGACGAAAAGTTTGCATGAGCTAATGTGGTTGCTCTAGGCTCACACAAGAATGGTTGTCCAAATCATATGCTTGTTATAAGAAGATCATTAGCAGTTGCATTTGTCAAATACTACTTTGATATTGACATTCACAATCTAGTGTTAATGATGTGGTATTTACTATAAATAAAAATATTAATTCCATATGCATTTTTTTTTGGGTAACCCTTTCTTTATCTACGCTACATACAAGGGCAAAGATAAAGATAGTATTTGTTCACACCAATAATGTACCATTGTTGAAAATGCTAAACTTATTGTCAATTTTACTATAAAAAATTTACAAATTAACATACTATTGAATATAATTAGAGTTGTACAAATAACATAATAATATTTTAAAAAAACTAATGACTTTTGTATTGTGTTTAAAAGTTAACACATTAGTTTGTAAAGTTTACATAATAAAATTTAAAGCATCTTTAACATCACTTGCTAGTAAAAGTCTTATACTCTTTTGCATATTTATCTTAATTAGTCAATTTTCCCCACTTAACCAGAGTCTACTTGTCATTCACTCATTATAATCGATTTCAAACACACAAGATATAATAAAAGTGGTAAGCTTGCCAAGAGCTCTTTAATGCTTTATTGTTCAATTGTCTCTTCTTGTGTTTTTGATGGAAATGTTTATGGTTCAATTCGATCTCTTGAATTATTTCATTATTACTTGTGAAGGCTCCACACAAGTATATATCATAAATTAGCAACACGAGCAAATTTATCCTCAGCCCTGAAGGACAGGCCTGTTTTCTTTGGGCTCTGGAAAGTGGAATAATTGGGCTCTTATTCTCAAGCGGGCTGGTGTATTGTTTTGTTCAGTCAAACAAAGTGAGCCCTCGATCCGATCGAAAATAAGAAATGAGTTCTACTTACTAGTCTTCCCTTAAATGTAAGGCCCAAAGTTCACAAATGCAGCTATATATATTTTTTTTTTCATAAAAAATACAACAAAATTTTAATTTATGATATATGTTTCATGATAATTATTCTTTATCATAAGGTCAAAACGATAGATTAGCTATAATTAGATACTACTTCAACCACACTCTCATTGTATCATACTGTAATTATTATTTCTCTAATCGACTTCAAACTTTACGGTTCACAACAACAAATTAAAATGGTCTACTGGTGACACGCTACATGCGCAAATGATTAGAACTTGCATGCATTCATTAGGCACTCAATGAATCATATGTGGATCAAAATGAATACTTCCAACAAAATACATAGCAAATAAAGCTAAAACTGAAATAAAACTTTAGGATCCCTTTTCAACACTCTTTATTGGCTTGTCAAACACCACAATTTTCTTCTTAAAAAGGTGCTTTCAACACAAAAAACACTTTATATGGATTGGACCCAAAGTCATATCATATGGTACAAATGCCCTGTACCCAATGACAATTTCACTCCACTATGGTGGTGGTGATTTGTAATGCAACGATGAATGAATGAAATTTTAGGCTAGTTAATGCTGCTTATTGGGTTATGCTTTGTTTGGCCAGCTTGGAAAAGAGAGCACCAAATTGACATTTATTATTATTCTTATTATCAATTTTTTCTTCCTTAGTTGAAACTGAATCTACCGGGTGGTTGGTTTATCATTGATGAACTCATTTCTATGAGTTTGGAAGGTGGAGGTCACAAGTTCAAATCTAGCAATAGAAAGTTCTTAGGAATAAAATTCTATACTTTTGACTCATGCTTACTAGCGTTCCCATTGAGGCTAGGTACACAGCTATGGCTCATCTAGATCCATTGCTCCCTTAAGCCTAGGTACAATAAATATGGTATTATTATGGTCATGTTTAAGTAGAAGATGCCAACTTACGTGGTTGTCCTACCCATTTTAGGAAAAAGCTTTATAATTAATTGTGTATGCTTTATAAGTTCAGAACTTCAAAATATTATTCATTGTTATTTACCAAACATTTAAAATACTAAACAACATTTCACTTAAAGTTCAACATTTTACTACTAAAAGTATAAAACTTACCTCCCAAATGATTCTGCCATTCAAATCAAAGTGATGACTGCAAAACACATGCAGTAATATTAACACAAGTTCATCCCATCCCTTTGATATACCTCCTTCGATTCATAGTTTCATACTTTTCTTAGAACAATAACAAAAGTGAGGGGCTTAATTTCTTCTTTAGCCATTTCTTCATCCACCATTCTTCCATAGATTTCAAACAAATTGTCTAAAATACTCGGTCCAAAATGGTCGGAAATCATAGATTCTTGGATGGCCCTAACTGTCCTTGCAACAGCAGCACCATAGTTCTCTTCATCTTTTCCATCCCTCTCTATTTCAAACATTTCCAGCCGGTCCAACTCAAAAGAACCTTCCTTTCTCACTTCATCTTCTATTTCATTTTTTGATGGTGCATAGAAATGCACATCATAGGTATCAAGCTTCTCTACCTCAAGTTCTCCCTGAAAAAAGACACCAATAAATTAAATAAAAAACTAAAATTATGATGATGTACACGTATTATACATGTATGAAAAAACAAAAGTCATTTGTTTCATTTTTAGTGTTCCACTTTATTCTTTATCAATCTGAAAATGTCATATGCACGTCTAACTTATTTTTCTTGTCATTTCAAACTTTAGTTGTATTAAATTAAAAATGAAAAAGACGTCTGTCATGAAATGATAATTAGTGGAGCAAAAAGTGAAAGAAAGTGAGAAAATCAATTATTACTTTGATTATTTGTATATGTATAAAAGAAATTTGCTCTATATGATAGTATATAATATACCATTAATTACCTTGGAGATCAAATTGGCAAAGGACCGTGAGAGAAGTTCCCAAAAGAAAGAGTTGCCTCTGTCAACATGGTCAGGACCTCTCCTACCAAGCAAGATAAGCACCATTCGTCCTCCAACAATTAGCTCCTCAGACCGTGACCCAAGAAACAACATGAAGTCCTCCTGGAATTGCTTATAGTATGCCTGAGAAACCTGTGGAGGGCTGGATTCAGAAATGTAAACGTGGCCTTTGTTTATTGACCTGCCTTGCTCATCGTAAAGTGCTGGGGGAACCTGCATAATTAATGGCTGATTATAAGCATGCACTCAAAAAGAGAAACCAAAAAAAAAAGAAAAAAGAAAAGGTCATACCCTTGAGAGCCAGTGCAAACTGTAGGACGAATAGACAAAGTGCAAGCAATTGTTAGGAAAAAGTCTTCCATAAAAAGAGCCAGCATAACCTCCAATGAAAATAGAGGGACACACACCACTTTTTTCTTTTCTAAGCTCCCTGTAGAATTCTGGCAAGGTCTTGAAGATTGAGTTGAAGTCATTTGTTGGAAGATCATTAAGGTACACGCGGAACTCTGGTGGTTGCTGCAGCATTAATGTACTGCTAGTCCTTTCAACAGCTCTAACAATATCTTTGATGATGGTTAAGGTATTGGGTCCAGAAGAGCAACCCAAATCAGCTATGCCTATGCTCTTTGGAGTAGTTGTGACAAAAAGTTCTTGAATGGTTTCTGTGGCTATGTGCTTCACCATATCAGACGCTTTCTTCTGTCAAAAAATTAAAACAAAAAATTAAAAACAAAGAAAAGCAAAATAAGGAAATAGTGAAACTAATTAGCAAAAGAAAGAGCATTCCAACCCCAGTAGAGACAAAAGGGGTAGACCTGAAATGAGGAATTTTTGGCATAACTAGTGACACCATCACCTCCAGTCATATGGAAGACTTTCTCCACATCCATGTTGTTGGTTGGAGTTTGCCCCTGAACACGGTGCTGTTTTTGTTCTCTTTTTAAAGGCAATTCATGTAATGCTTTACCTTTCGCTTTACTTTTTTTCTGATTTGTCAGGTCAAAATATACGGTTACCCTTAAACTTTAATGCACGAACGATTTTAGTCTCTAAACTCTAAAGTTTTAAAAGTGATCGATTTTAGTTTCTAACACAGGTTGTGTTGAGTTAGGTATTTAACAGAAAGACCGGAGCTTACCTCCTGCCACCCTCACTGTGGCAATTGTTGTTGTCGCTGTAGATAAACTAATCACTTTCAATCTCTGGAAAAAAAAAAATTAGGTAATCCATTTTAGTTCCTAACCAATCTTTTAGTGGTCACTTCTAGCTCTAGTTGAGCGATAAAGTGTCACTTTTTAGTTTGCCTATATCAACTAAAGGATTAAAAGCAATAATAACTTTAAACTTTAGAGTTTAGACACTAAATTGCTCCTAGGTTAAATTTAGAGACCAATAATATGTATTTAGCATGACAAGAGTTTTGTAGATCAACTATGAGCAAGACTTAGGTACAATACTTAAGTACTATTCTTTAGGTCGTTCCCCTTTTA
Source organism: Castanopsis chinensis (assembly GCA_032878915.1). NCBI lineage: Eukaryota > Viridiplantae > Streptophyta > Magnoliopsida > Fagales > Fagaceae > Castanopsis > Castanopsis chinensis. Next base: position 2,749,079 of record JAVQMG010000122.1, on the reverse strand, counting down.
GGTTCTCATTTTAAGATTTTACTATGTGAATTTTTTCTCATGAGATAGAAGTGTATTTTTTTAATTAAGTAACTACATAGTTGAATTTTAAGAGAAGAATTTAAGGAACAACATTTACTATAACTAAGTTTTGTCCCTCAAATATTATTTCTTGATGATTCCAACAAAAACATCAAGGTTGAAATCCTTTTTTTCCCAACAATTGAATTATCCCAAAAAAAAAAAAGTATCTAGCATATTAATTATTATGATAATCAAGAGAGCACATCTAATATGTGTAAAATGTTTTTTTTTTTTTTTTTTGTGTGCGCAACATAATTTGTGTTAATGAAGTTCAACCATACACTATTAATGATTGATCATGGTTTTAATAGTATCATATTAAGACTCATTTGCATTGACAGTGAATCCATTTGTATTGTTAGGATCATAATGAACATGAGAGAGTCAAATACCTCATGAGTACAGTGTCGTTACTGGGTAATAAAATAATTAATTAAAGTCCTGAAATTGGACTGTTTGTCTTCGTGCACCTGTTGGTTGAACCAGTTCTTATTTTTGGCTCGTTGTTTATGCTTGCTCATTTAAAAATAGCATTAATTAGTGCTTGATTGAAAAATAGCGTTAGTGCTTGAGTGGACTTAATCCCGTTATGCATTAATGCTTATTCCCATACTAAGACTAATCCTTATGAGCACGCATGCAACCACCCACGTTCAAAGTGCTTGAACTGTTCCTTAGCTGCTTTGCTTCATTTACAAATTACAAGCCCTGCAGTGTTAAGAGTATATCACACCTTGCTTAAGTTAAGTGTTTGTTCAGCCCAACAAAAAAAATAGTTTTTAAGTGTTTTGCTGGTCTTTTGAGATGTCTAACTTTAGTAATATTGTAAACAAGAGACGAGCTTAGTATAAGTTGAGGCTTGTTTATTTTATTTTATTTTGAACTCAATTCTTAAATTTTAAATTGAAAATTAAGAAGACAAATTGATAAGGGGTAAAAAACGACTGCTTAAATTTCTAACAAATTTTCCTCTCCATTTCTTTCTCCAATATGAGATAATAAGTTTTGGTGGCCCACAGAAACACTCACATCCACATTTACCATTTTCTGTACACCCAAATTTGCATCGAACCAATCAGTCAAGGACCAATAATAATATAAGATATCCAAATTATGATAATTAAGAAATACATAGAAATATATGTAATGTTGTTTAAATATGAAAATGTGAGTTTGAGAGTGAAAACCATACAAACCCTAAAGTCTTTTTTTTTTTTTTTTTTCTTTTTTGATGAGAGGACTATAAGTCTACAAATAGTAGAAGTGATTATTACCCTCTATATATATATATATATATATATAGGATTTTACTAACGTGTGCCCTTAGGGCACACAATAATTTATCATTTTTAGAAAGTTTTTCTCGGGAATTGAAAAAGTTTTGACAGCTTTTTCAATTTCCGAGAAATTTTTTCTAAAAATAGATCGGTTAATGTGTGCCCTAAGGGCACACATTAACCGGACCCATATATATATATATATATAGTAACATTAACTATGTGAATATCTGGGGGTCCACCTATAAATTTTGTACAACAGCAAGCTAAAATGGGGGACAAAAACCATACACCTCTGGATGTTATAGGGGACACCTCTCTAGTCTTGTATATCTAGTACTTCCCCTTGTTTATGGGATGCAACTTTGAGGCAATCAAATCAAATTAGCTTTGTTTGAAAAATTAGATTCTTCTTGTCTATCACCTTGAAACAAAGCAGCATGAGTGCCTGACAAGTGTCATAGAAGGGATATGCAGCTGACTGACCTGGTCACATAATGTGGGAGGGCCATGTACTTGTTGTGGTAGATGCCAATAAAAATTGATTTGAAATGATGAAATTGCCATTTTTCACTACTATATAAATGCATGCACTTGAAATGAGGCCTTAATTCGGTAAGAGTACGTACAGAGGCAGGGTTGTAAACACAATTATGAAAAAGTTACAGAAATTATTCTGCATCTGTTATCACTGTGTTCTAATTTGGTTCTTTGTAGGACTGTAATTCAAAATGCATGGGTGTCGGCAATAAGCCTATAAGTTGGACCAAGGGGTCCCATGGTAAGTACACGACATATTCACCTTCTCAGCCAAAAGATCACTGTAGCCTGTAGGTAGGAAGGGGAGAAAATGAATCACACCAATGAATCCAACCAAGCCGGAATTAGATTGGAATGTTGTGTATGTAATCACTACAAAACAAGCGGGTCTTAGGTTCTCGTTTTTTTCAATCGTGTTTTCAAAAATGCAGCTATAGATTGTGTTTGAGCTGTGTTTAACCCAAACGTAGCTACAACACCAGAAGTATAACCGCGTGCGTTGAACGCAGCCCAAGATTTGCTCTGTAGCCGCGTTTATAAAAATGTGGCCATTTATCCTAGTCTATAGCCATGTTTGGAAAAATGCGGCCATAAACTCCTTAGGCCTATAGTCATGGGTTTCAGGCCACGGTTGAAAACGCAGTCTAAAAAAACACAACTATAGGCCAAATCATCCTATAGCCACATTTTTCTGAGCTATAGTCGTGTTTTAAAAATGCGGTTATAGAACTCTTTTTTTTTTGGCAGTGAATGAAGAACTTGTAAAAAAAACATAGAGAATCTATTGTCTAGATCAGGGACCAACCTATGGGGTTGGTCTCATATCCTTCAAAGGTTAAATCAGAACTCTAACAAAGGACCAAACTAGCAAAGTGATGGTATATGTCATGAATGTACTATCAAGGTATTGATAGACAATTGTTAGTGGGATTGATAAACATTTCTCAATAAAGTGCGGATGTTTTGACAACTCACTGTTGCCCTCAACTTGGTTGAGGGAAGATGGACAAAAAATGTTAGGACCATAAAAAAGTTTATAACTTTTGCTACAACTTGCAAGTTGTGGCAAAAATTGTGGACTTGTTTGTGGTTCTATCATTATTCGAGATGAATTTAGGAAGTGTTCCATAAGGCTATAGATAGAAGCCCCCTATCTTATAGCATTAAGTGTGAATTGATCAGTAATTACATAACAATAAATACTGACTTAATAGTCTAAGATATCTTTGAGACTTCCTTGTGAAGCTTCTTGTTTTGAAGTAGGAGTGGCTGACTTAAAATTGAATAAAATCTTACACCCAAACAAGTCCTCCGTGATTATAGCTATCTTGGTTAACTCGGACAACTAGTCGTGGGGATTGGTTGCTACCAACTTCAAAGCTTTGGTTCTCAATTAAGGGAGTTTTAACCCCTCTCCAACTAATTTAGAAGTTTTCCTTGTATAACTTTTAGATAATCATTCATAATGATTTTTTTAATTTATATTTACGTCTTTTCCTTGGAGAAAGATGATCAAACAATTTCCAATCATGGACCTTCTAGATCCATTTTTTAGTGAGGTACAAAATGTATCGTCAAATATTTAAAATGCATGATTTCACAAGCATAGGATCAGGCTAAGATGGAATGGATATGCCTTTCCCCAAGGAGGTTAAACCGGCTTCCTCTCCTTCAGGGAATTCTTATAGCGATGGTGGAGTAGCAATAGAAGCAATAATAAATATAGAAGTTGTGATCAATAAGGTAGGAATAATCACAATTCCTAATGGGCTAAGAAATTCTGAGTAATTCAGTCTTGGAAAATTATTAAGTACTTCGAGAGTACCATAAATGCGTACTCCTTCCTCTTACATAAATGATGGGTCTTACTATAAATTTAATTAATGAAACCTACTATTAATATGAAAGGAGAAAATACATATTTATAGTAGTACGAGAGTACTCAATAATTTTCCTCTCAGTCTTATGGTTAGTGGTTATCATAGCCAGCAGTGATGTAGGGGCCAGGGCAAAGTGGAGATATGTAAGTTGTAAGTTGTAAGCAGGAGTGGCTGGATACGTGTAAGACGATCTAAGATTGGCAAAAGCGTAGTGATAAGGATGTTACATTCTGAGTTGGTCAGTGTCCATTACAAATAGTAAGGGCACATACACCGCACATAGAGAGCAGGAGCAGCACAAAGAAGTTCTTTTGGCTGACCAATAACTCCAATTACTTCCCCTTTGTTTGCTTTTCTTTCTTTCCTTTTTCTTATCCCCTTTGTAATGCGTTCGGCAATTATCTTGTTCGCTGTCCTTGTGGCTTAATGCTTGAACTTCAAGTCCTCTCATGCCACCCTAACAAAAACATTGAAACGTTCATTTCCAGGATTATAGAAATCTTTTATTTCCAATAGTCTGTTTAGACATCTCCGCATCAAGAAAGCTTATTTAGCTTATTCTAGCATATGATATGATAGGCCTTCAATCAGAAGAACTAAGGTGGGCTATTAAGACCAGAATTTGATTTTACTTCAGTTTGATAGTTTGTTTCGTAGTTGATTTTTTCTGTTAACTTAAAATTAGTATGTGTTGTAAATTGATGTTTGTAGCTACCTATGCTGCTAGTGCTTTGTATTTTATACTGTTTTTATAGAAGACAGCTATGGCCTATGAGACACGGACATGAGACTATAAGAGTGTGAGAAAATCAAATGAAAAACAACTAGTTACTAACCTGTGCATCTAGTTAAACAAAAATTAAAAGTACTTATTTTGCTTAAAAGTTTATGACTTAACTTTAAAAAATGTATAAGTTGAAAATGAATAAAAATAATTTTTTTTTTATCATTATAATGGTTTAAAAAATTCTTTTTCATTCATATCATTGGTTCCACATATATAACACATTCTGGCGTGAGCTATTCTATGATGATGACTTCATATAATACTTGATTGCAATTAAATCAAATATCCACCACCAATCTAATCTATGTTATCTTGATAGTAAATCTATAAAATGCATTCTCATATCCTTAGAGCTTGTCACATCATTATTATTATTATTATCTATATGTAAGGTGCGTTTAGTTACCGCTTATTTTGCTGAAAACTGAAAACATTATAACAAAATAATTTTTAAATGTGTGAATAGTATCGTGAGACCCATTTTTAATTTTTTTTAATAAAGTACTTGTGGGTCCCGTGAATTGTGCATGAGACCCACTAAACAGTGCTCTATGTCTCCTGAAACGCGTGCATCAAACAAAAAAAAAAAGAAGAAGAAGAAGAGACGCCAAATGTGAAATGTGCACTCCAAACTTATACGTAATATAAAACCAAAATTTTTGACTTTTTGAGAGACTTACATTAGAATTAGGATTAAAAAAATAATTCTAATTTTTTTTTAATAAGACATCATGTTAGAATTTTTTTTTTTTTTAAAAGGACTCTCGTTTAGGTTTCCAAAGAAAAAAAAAAAAAAAAGAAGAAGGACTCATGTTAAAAAAAAAAAAAAAAAAAAAACTTTAGGATTAAGGAAAAAAGAAAGAAAGACACATGTTAGGACTTTCTTACTATTTAGTTTAAAAAAAGACTACACGTTAGAATTTTTTTAAAAAAATGACTCATTTTTTTTAAACAAAAAATAGGATTAAGGAAATAAGAGAGAGAGACTCCTGTTAGGACTCTCTCACTATTTACTTTAAAAAATTAAAAAAAAAATTTATAAATATTTTTTAAAAGAAGACTCACTTTAGGTTTCAAAAAAAAAAGACTCACATAACCAAAAAAATCTTTAGGATTAAAAAAATTAATAAATTAAATTGATGATGTGAAAAATTGTGAGAGTTTCAAAAATTTCTGTTATATATATATATTTATATGACCTTGGAGGGCCTATTCAGTAGCGGCCCAGGTAAAGTTCTTGGTCATAGTCTAGGAGCTAGAGGCCGAGGCAACCCAAAAATGAAAAGTCTAGAATAGCTTGTGTGAAACAACTCTCTAATATGTAGTGAGGCCTAGCTCGGGCTTGGGCCGGTGTAAATGAAAGGAGTTTATTGATTGGTTTTCTACCTCTGAATCTGGAACGACCCAAAACGAATAAAACACAAATAATCGCCTGTCTTTGGGGGATAAAAAACACTATTTCTTTTTATTTATTTATTTAATGTATTGGTTAATATTTTTATTGTTGTTGTTGCAACATTATCTTATAGAGAAGTCATTTTGGATAATTTTCACTAAACCAGCAATTATATACGATTTTATCTAAATGTTCAATTAACTAAAACAATACTTTGTTTCTCCAAAAAAAAAAAAAATTAAATAAATAAAACAATACTTTTTTTTTGCATTATAATTACCAAACATTTAAGTATTTAACTGTTGTTATCACCGCACAGCTTTAATGCGTTGGTCACTTTACAAATATAAGAATTTGTGGTGTGTGTGGGAGGTAAGGGCTAGGATTCAATTCTTCAAAATGGAGTTTTACACACACATACATTTAGATTAAGCTAGAGTATAATTTATATATTGTATATATATAAAAAAAAGTATTTAACTATAGTTTTAAAAATCAAGTAATTTTTTTTTTCTGGTACTTTCCAAACAGCTAACCTAAATGGACATTTAGTCGATCCTGCTCAAGCGAGAGTCGAGCGTAGAATGAGTGTGCAAACGAGGATGAAGGAGTACAGGCAAGGTTAAGTGGATCTTGCTTGATATCTACAATCTTGAACGAGATCATAAAGCTTGCTCAAAAGAAACATATATAGGATGTCTAAATTTTTATTAAAGAAGAAGAAAAATGAGAGACTGGGAGGATTTTGTCTCTAATGGTTAGTAATAGGCTATAGCCAAAACACAAATTTTAAATCTTGTACAACCAAAATTACTCTACAAATTTCAGCAAAAAAAAAGAAATACTCTACAAAGGTTTCTTTTCAAATGCCACGTTGCATAGTCTATAAAATATAAATATAGTCTCTATATTATTTTTTAAAAATTATTTATTTATTTATTTATTTAATCTATTTTTTAGACATTAGAGAAGTTCGTAGAATTCTCCAAAGTTGTTATAGAATAATTTTAGCTTAGTCATATCCCAGAGATAAATTTTGCTTGTAACCATCTAGCAAGCTCTTGAGTGGGGTAAATATTGTGTTATAGATGGTGAATTCATTTATGCATTTAAGGCATTAAAGTTTCTTAAATTATTTTATTATATTCACCCTATAATTCCATATAGTTATTTTTAGGAAATAAACAATTATAAATCTTAAGTTTTCAACCTTCACGTATTTTAATACTTTAAACTTTTTTTTAGAAGGGGAAAAAATATTTTTTTAGTGTTTCTTTAGAAGGACCACTTGTTACTTTAAAAAAACTTTGAGCTTATTAGTTGTGATGCATCAGAATTTTAAGATTTAGAACTTTTAAGATACAATGTGTGATTGTGAGTAGTGGAAGAAAAAAAAAAGTGACAAATCTATATAAAAGTGATGGTTTACCAATCGTATTTGAATGTAGAAGGGTTCAACCAACAGTTGGGATACAAAAATCGTGATCATAAACTTTCTGTTAATATAAATATGTAATCCCCTTATACAAAGTATCTATTACTTATTTCAAGTTACAACCCTTCTATGAAGTTGGTTATTGATGTCATCATCATCACCTCACCATTATGTCAAATTACAAAGTTTACCTTGTCATCTCCATGACATGAACTTTTTAATATATATATATATATATATATATATATATATTTTTTTTTTTATGGTTCCATGACAAAAATTGCATAGCTTTTTTTTAATAAGAATTAATATAAAGAAAGGGAACAAAGAATGGTCTAAAAAAAACTCAAGAAGGAAGAGATGAGATGGAAATTGGCTCATCACAGTTACCAAAGGCAGGCCGACGGACTAATTTTTGAGAAAAATAATTAATATCTCTAGATACAAAAGATAAACTTCAACAAGAAAGGGAGTTAAAGGCTTGTAGAAATTGCATAGTTTACTTATTACTCTTGCCAATGTTGCACTTTAATGTATGTGGCTGTATGTGTGCTCTCGAGTATGTACTGATACAAAGTGTTTGGAACGTGTATATACTGATATGAAGTGTTTTGGAAGGTGGTCAAGTTATTTATTTGTTTGTTTGTTTTTCTAGATTTATGAACTTGTCGGGTTGATCCAAGGCCAAGGCCTAAGTGGCCTAGGTCTAGGGCCCCATTACAAATAAAAAATCTACCGTTTGATAAAGAAAATCTTGATTGATATAATTTTTGTTTCACAATTTTGATATGATTTAATATGAGTGAATGAAAAAAATAAAGTTGTTAGTTTATAAGAAAATAGTAATAGTAGGCAGTCACTTATTACTGACCACATTAAAATTAATTTTTTTAAGGAACAAGTTATGGTAAAATTTGTAGTTGTAGAATATCTAATTATTAAGAAAATGAGGAATTTAAAAAAAAAAAAAGAAAGAATATATATATATATATATATATATATAAAAGATTTTACTAACGTCTGCCCTAGGAGCATGTAATAGTATACTATTTTCGGAAAAAAAATTATCAAAAATTGAAAAAGTTGTAAATTTTTTTCAATTTCTGATAAAACTTTTTCTTCAAAATGGATAGCTTTTTAACCAGACTCATATATATATAAGGAGGCCCTTCATCCGACCATATAAATAGAAAAATGTTTCGTAAGCTATGGGCTATAGCCTATATGGCCTATGAGCTGCCTCCTAGACTCCTAGTGCTACTACACTTTTAATCTTATCTTACCCTTTGATCCGTTTAAGATCTAGTTAAATAAAGTTATAACATTCCTCCTAAGATACGTATCTTTGCTTGGAAAATGTGTATGAATGTTCTTCCTTCCTTTGTGAACTTTAAAAAAAGGGGAGTTAATTTATCTGAACTATGTCTGGCTTGTGGTCGTGGGAAGGAGTCTGAAATAACACTCCATGTCCTTGTCAAGTGTGAAGTGGCAAAGAGAGTATGGGAACATTGGGAGAATAGTCTTGTTGATTTGCTGAATGTAAATATCGATATTATAGATATTGCAATGAAAATTTTTGAAATTGATACAACTCACGATTTGGGGTTGTTTTTTGGTGTAGCATGGATGATTTGGTATAACAGGACTAAAATTGTACAGGAGTCTTCATGTCAGTCTCCTAACCAGATTTGGAGTTTTGCTAGAAAATATATTTTTGAATGTAAGAGTGCCTCTATAGCTTGCTCTCAACAGGTGGTTCGAATAGAAGGGAAATGGAAGGTTCCTCCTCCAGGAGTTTTTAAGATCAATGTTGATGGTGCTACATCTAAAAATGGAAGAAACTCAAGTGTGGGAGTTGCTATAAGAGATGCTATTGGTGTTGTCCATCCTACTTGTTGTAAATATCTTCAAGGACAATACTCGGTGGAAAAAGTTGAAGCGCTAGATATGGAGTACAGTCTTCTTCTTGCTAAAGAACTGAAGCTATCTCAAATCATTTTGGAGTTTGATGCTTTAATTGCGGTGACCAGTTTCATAGAAGCTGAAACAGATGGCTGTCTTGGTCATGTGTATCAAGAAATTCTTAGTTTGCTTTCTTTGTTTAGTAGCTGGAAAATCATGCATGTGAAAAGAAATTACAACAAGGTAGCTCATGAGCTTGAGCAGTATGCAAGGCAGAAGGAAGAATCCCATGTCTAGAAGGGAGTTTGTCCTCCTATAGTGGTTCAGGTTGTTCAGCAAGATTGTATTTAATTTGTTTTGTGTTGAGCTGTTTCCTTTGCTTTGTTGTATTCTCTTTTTCTTTTGAGCAATGAAATTTATCCAGTTGGTTTATCAAAAAAAAAAAAAAAGTTATTTTTTTTAATTTTTTTATTTATTTTGGAAGATGATTATAAGAGCACTCACAATAAAGATATTAAAATAACTCAAAAGCTATTTTAACATCTCAAGCACACAAAAAATGCCCTACAATAAAGAAGCCAAACTTATTTTTTTTTAGCAACTTGCTACAGTAAATTGCTATCATTAGCAACCCACTGTAGTAAGTTGTTATCATTTTTTATTAACCTCTCTCTCCCATTTACCTTTTCTCTTTTCCATAAACTGCACAAACTCCATCAAAACCCGACCTACATCGACGGTTGTTTTCTGCTGGCCCAAGTCAACGGCCACTACACACCCAAGTCGATGTTTTCAGTGGCCATTTTCTGGAAACCACTGCCACCACCACTACAAAACCCAACATGCATCAACGCCACCAAGCCTCTCATCCCTCTCTCACTTTTTTTTTTCTTTGTTTATGTGTTTTAATTCATAAAGCAAAAGAAAAAGAAGAAGAATTTTTAAGATTAATTTGGGGTTATGCATGGTGATATACAGGGGTTTTGATTTGGGGTTAATTTGGTGGATTTGTAATTTGGTTTTGGGTGGTGGGGATAAGGACCATCGATCTATGCGGGAGGCCAGCAAAGGGCGGCTCTGGGTGTGGAACAGCTTGAGTGATGAAGGCATGGTGGTGATGGTGGTGGTGGTTGTGGGTCAGTGACGGTGGCTCTTAAGGTTGTATATGAGATATATTATTTTATTATATTGTATTGTTTATTTTATTTTATTTTAATATGTTGAATATGATAATAAAAATTTTGATGTTGGGTGTATTGTAAAATAAATTGTTAAAATAGATAAAGTAAGTTTTTGGGTTGCTAAAAGCTAATTTTATTTTTATTTTTTTATTTTTCTTAATGTGAATGGTCTAAGTATATATAGATTTTAAAAATAAAAATAAAAAAGACTTTTTGAGAATCAGTAAATATATAGATTTCGAGCATTATAATTAAGGACTAATAACTAATTTACCCAATCTTTGAGAAAATATATATATTGTATGGGGGCTATAATGGTGTGACATGTTCCGATAATGACACCCTTTTTATTCTTATTTCATTTTCCTCTAAAGATTTGAACTAAAAATTAATAAAAGCCATTAGTTACTTAAAAAGAGAGAAAAAGAAATTGGTGTAAATGCACTTTTAATCCCTATATTTTGACTTTTTTTTTTTTTTCATTTTGGTCCCTACATTTTAATTTCATCATTTTTAGTCCATAAATCAATTAACACGTGTTATTTTTGTCCTTTTCGTTACTCACTTAACTGAAAAATCTTACGTTGCAAACGGAGTGCACTGTTGGCACAGTAAATGCTGACCTGACGAATAAAATAATAATAAAAATTTTATTTGTTATTTAATAAATGCCAAGTCAGCATAAGATAATAATTAAAAAAGACATTTTCCTGTTTTTTCTAAATTCTTTTAAAATAAAATAAGATAATTAAATTAAAAAAAAATTATTTCTTTCATTATTTTTTCTGAAAAACATGTTCATGTTCCCTATGTTCATCCCTAGAACATGAATCATATTCTTAGATCAATAAGAGTTAAACAAAATTACATTTTATTAAGCATTTTCTTGGCAATCAAACACAAAAAATTTTCATTTATTACAAACCGATAAAAAATTCACACAATCAGAATAGAAACTTTAGCCCAAATCTTCCTTATCAAAAACCGGTTCCCCCAACACTTCTAAAACATTATCCAATCTCTCTCTCTCTCTCTCTCTCTCTCTCTCTCTCTCTCTCTCTCTTCCAAAACATGTTCATTGCCGAAAGCTTCAAGCTCTACCTCCTTACTCATCGCCACTGCCGCCACCACAAATGGTTGTGGTACTTTTTTTTTCTTTCTCTGATTCATCCATTCTCTTTATCTCTTGATTTTGCTCAAACCCAAACCCAATTGCCTCAAGCTCCTCGCTCAGATTGGTGCTTTGCTCTCTCGTTATGGGTCGATATTCATTTTCCCCTCTCTCTCAGCTCTTGATCTCTCTCTCAGCTCTCTTTTAGTTTTCTATCTTTCTCTCTTTTTTCTATAGGGGTTTGATTTGGGTTAAAGAGAGAGAATGAGGGGTTAGATCGGTGGTGGTGAAAGTGGTGGTTGTAGATCAGCAATGGAGGTTGTGGTTGCAGATTGATAGTAAAGTAGTAGAGGGGCTCAGATTGGCGGTGGAGACTAGTGAGGGAGGTGGAGAAAGACAGACTCAGCTAGGTGGAGGTGGAGATCAATGGTGTTGGTTGGGTTTTATGGGTCTCGGTGGCGGTGGTCAGCTGGGCTCATAGGTGGTGCGTAGATCTGGATTTTTTTACCATTGGTGGGGTTTGAAGGTGGTGGATCAATGGAGGACTTTCTTGGTCTATTGTTGTGTTTGGTTGAGTTTTGATGTTTGGTGTTTGGTTGGTTGGGTTCGGTAGAGATGTTTTAGTGTTTTGGTTGACATGTTGTGTTTTGGTATTTTTGTGATTGTTAGGCTTTGGTTTCATTTGAAGATTGCTGTGTGTTTTCATTGTTTGGTTGCTAAAAAAAATACAAGGAGAGACAAAAATATTGATTTTTATAATTTTCTAGGCAACGAGTTATTTGAGGAAGAACATGAATAATTCTAGGAAAGTGAGGAATAACATGAACAATTCTAGGGAAGTGAGGAAGAACATGAACAGTTATAGGAAGAACACAAAGAATTTTGGTTTTTATTTTTTATTTATTTTTTATTTAATTAAAATTAATAAATTAATTTTTAAAATTTATATGCTGATATGTCATGAGTGATGTGGATTTTTAACAATACTTAGATTTTCTATCAGCTACCTCAGATATTTTTGGTTGTTGACTAATGAAAATGATCAAAATAATACGTGTTAATTGATTTGGAAACTAAAAGTGATAAAATTAAAATGTAATAATATATATATATATATATATATATATATATATAAAGACTAAAAATGCATTTATGTAAAGAAAATTTTCTAATTCTAATTCTTTGCAATTTTTTTTCAATTGGCAAAGGTCTAAGATCATCCACAGCAATGGAGCAATATTTTTAGTTATTTAACACTACAAACAGTTACTTTATCTATTTTACCTATACAATTGCTGTAGCAGCAAATCTATTTTAACTTTTAACGCAATAAAATAATATAAACATCACAATAAAATAATATATCCCTTACAATAAAATAATACAAATTCACAACCAACACAAAAGTAAGTAAGAGGAAACCTTATTTAATTGAAAAGGTAAATAAAATATTATTATTTTGGTATATATGTGAGCTATAGTACACGTGTAAAAATAGATGTACACTGTAGCTCAACAGCAAAAAATTTTAAATTTACTTCCCTTATTACAGCTCTAATTTTTTAATTTATAAAACTAAAAATAACTTTTTAACTTTTTACCACCACTTCTACCGGTGCTCTAAAATAGTCTAAAATTCGAGAAAGTATCCTATGGGACACTCTCTCCATGTCAGCATCTATTTGGTGAGCCTTTCCAATCAAAATAAGACACGTGTAACACCTTAAAGTCATATTACCCACACAAATTTCAATAGTCCGGCCAGCTCCATTTAAGTTTTATCATCCTGAGTTTTTCAAAATTTTCAAATTTCATTCTCCTCTCTCTCTCTCTCTCTCTCTCTCTCTCTCTCTTCCAGTTCCAGCTAGTGGTCTGTGTTTCTTCCAGTTCCAGCCGATGGTAATCCACTAGATGGCGACGATCCGACAACCGCTCCACCCCGACGACGACACCACGAAAAGAACCTATATCTTCTCCACTAATACTCTGCCATTTACAAATACCATGGTCTCTAGCGATTCCGACAAGTTTTTTTCTTAGATTTGCTCACCTAAAGGTAATTTGATCCCATTTCTTTTTCAATTCGCTTCATTTTGTGATTTTGATTAAAGTATTGTTGAAATTTTTAAGATTTTTGATAATGGGTATGAAACCCAAGTTGGGTGTGCGTGTGTCGATGACCAAGGACAGGCGGGTTGCTGGAGGCAACTCTTTCTTCTTCTTTTTTCTGGATCAATTCGCTTCATTTCGTGATTTTGATTAAAGTATTGTTGAAATTTTTAAGATTTTTGATAATGGGTATGAAACCCAAGTTGGGTGTGCATGTGTCGATGACCAAGGACAGGCGGGTTGTTGGAGGCAACTCTTTCTTCTTCTTTTTTCTGGATTTTATGAGTTTGGGTTGGTGAATTCCGGAGGTGGTGACTGGTGGGCGTTTGATGTTATTTGGGTTACATTATTATGTTTGGCTTTTGCTATGTCATAAAATTTAAGGGAAACACAAAGTTGTTTTACTTACAAATTCATTCAAATTTCACACTCATAATAAAGAGAAAATGGAATAAGGTATAAAATTTTGATTCTGTATTCTCTTGCTTGAATTCCGCTTTTGGATTCCTCGTCGCACTTGGTGAACATGATTGCTTCCTTGGTTTTGGACTGGGTTCTGGATTTTGTTGAATTGGATTATTATTATGAATTTCCCTTTGGTTTGTGAATTTTGATGGAGTGGTAGTTGCATTTGTCTGCTTAAAACTACTAATATTGGTGGCTAGTTGTTGTTTTACAATCAGTGTTACTTTGGTGGTTTTTGTTGATTGAATTGATGAAATGGTTAGTCTTTGACTTGGGGTGGCAGATCTCAGAAGGGCTTTTAGATTTGGACGTGGAGGATTTGGATTTGGTTTTCCATTGCTTGCGTTTGGTGCCTTTGAATTGCCACCATCAAACTGATTGGTTATATACATATATATCACCCTTTAATCCTAAACTATAGACATAAATATCACCTTTAATTTCTTCCTTCAATTTTGGGTTGAACCAGTGTGTACTCTCTTAAGCTTAATAGAAAGAACTTAATCTTGGAATCATGGTTGAAGTTTAGCATGATTTATTTTTGCTCTAAACTGACCTCATTAAAGTCTTTTATTTTTCCAACCTTTAAAGTTTTGAATTTTTGGATTCTGAAAATTTCTCTGTTTTGGTTGCTAAACTTTTGATGTTGTCTATTATTGTGTAGGATACTTGCAAGATCAGCATTTAGCTTCAAACATGGACCTGTATGTTGTGGCAGCACTATTGGCAAAACTACAATTTTATGGACCAAGGCTAAAGCTCTAGTTGCTCAGAAGCTATCATTGTTTAAAGTCTAGTTGTTTAACATAGCTTGAAGACATTAAGGAAATTGTTGGCAAAATTTTTCCCTTTCAGATTTGTTAGAGCAAATCTTTTGTAAATGATTTTTTTTTTCTTTTTTGATTTAGTAAATGATTTGTTATCATAGCATAGAATGGTTATTCATGAATAGACTTGTGAAATGGCTTCTCATATGTAATACATCCTGCCAAATGGATTTTGTAATAAATAAATTTATCGGCTTTTGGGCAATATCACTTGAGATGTCTATACTTTAAATGTTCTAACTTCTTATACTGGATTTCTATAATGTCCAATGAATTGTGGCCTTTAATTGACACTAATATATTTGTGTAAGGATGTAAATTTGACCATATTAAAACACAGCTAAAGTATGTACATTTTCAAGTACAAAAGCAGGGATCCAAAGGAAGGAAAAGCACAGACCCTGCTGCTTTAAAGACACAAAATCAGTAAATAAGGTTTTTCCCTCCCACTCCGAAGAGTGTCCTGTATTAGGCAACTGAACCAAAAAATTACTATTACTCAAAACCAAAATCTGGTTGAATTGAAACCAATAAGCTGTATTAAGCAACTGAACCAAAAAATTATTATTACTCAAAACCAAAATCCGGTTGAATTGAAACCAAGAAGCTGTCACTGTTGCTTCTCTAAGGCCTTCAAGCAGAACACCTACACTTCTGCTGCACCCGTAGAACACCTAATAGTCAAATACTATTTGAAAAACTTCTACAATCAAATTACACATGAAGGAAAGTGGCAAATAAAACATTAAAGACTGTAGTGAAAGAAATATTCATTCTCACATATATGATAAGTGTATAGTTAGCAACTATAAGTCAAAATAATTTCATAAGTCAGCTACAAATATTATCCAAAAAACTATTACAAATTGTGCATATACTATCTAAATAGAGTGGCTAAAAGCTGTGCATAAAACTATCCAAAAAGCGGCTAAGCTTTGCATAAAGCCATCCAAAAAGCGGCTACAAGCTTTGCATAAAGCCATCCAAAAAGCTGTTTGTCTTGAAAAAAACTATCCAACATGCTTCACAAAAAACTGTCCAAAAAGTTGTCATAAAAGCTATCCAAGATTCTTCAAAGTCTTGTGTCATCCTTTGATGTATTAGAACTCTACATAAAAAATATCATAATTAAAAAAAAATAATAAATAAAAAAATATGATGAACTTCAGTTATAGAAAGTACTTGATACAATTGTGGCAAAAAGAAACTTTCTTGAAACATTATTGTAGAACTAACCATAGGGTAATCACAACACATCTCAGGTGGAAAAAACAAGGCTGCAGCTTCTCCTAGACAAAGAGGAATAGAAACAAAATTAAAATTAATTGATAAAACTAAGGAAAACAATATTTGAATTAATAGAATTGAAATTACCATGCATCATAGAACTAGATTCTGGAACTTGAGAAGTGGTTGCACTTTTAACTTTTTTTTTCTTTCCCTTTTCCAACAGACCTTTTATTCTTTTGTTGGTTACCCCCTTCGCTCTCACATGTGGTGGATCAAGAATTGGTTTATCACCAACTAAGCAAATTTGTAAATCATCATCATTTGTAAGATCTTCTTGGTGACTTTCTTTACCAACATTTTCTACCTTATTCATAGCCATAATCATCTATTCAGCCTCCCATGTCACTTCACTCAACTTCTTTTTGACAAATTTGGTTACCTCATTATAGGAAGCAACTTTATCAAAAAGATTGTACCCCATATGACTTAACTCGCTCATTCGCAATGCATGAGTAGATTTCTCATTTAATTGACATGAATTAGCACAAGTCAACCTCTTCTTTGCATCTCTTCTCCATCTACTTGATATATATTTGTCCGGTATCATGTTCACATTATTCACAAGAAACACCCTTAAAGCATGGCAACATAACAAGCCCAAAATCTCAAATAACTTGCAATCACAACAAATAGTCAAATTAGATCGGTTAAAATGCACAATATACACCCTGTTACTATCACCACTAACTAGTGAAAAAGTAAATTCATCATCATGATGGTTAGTTTCAACACAACTCAATCCTGTACCTAAAGAGAACTCATCTTCAAACATTTTAAACAAAACAAGAGTATAAACATTAGCAGCATGCTTCAACATACCTCCATACCTGTTCACTTTTGCAGGTAAACCATTCTTGCAACGGAAATCTTCATTTGTTTCTTCTTGACGCATTTGTGCCACTTTTTCCTCATAAAATTCAACAACTTGAATCAGCGGCAAGGAAGTTTTCATGATTTTATGAAAAACACTATTTGTGCTCTCACTTCGTTGGGTGGACTTCATCTTTGCTGAAAAGAAGTCTACATTAAAACTTGGACACCACTTTTCTCGAATATGGTATAACCTATTGAGCCAATCATTATTTTGTTGCTTATGCTTCTCAATCATCGCAGTCCAAGTTGCCTCAAACTCCATTACATTCATATTTCCATATAAGCATTTATTGAAACTTTCATGGAAATCATGATTGCTATAAAGTCCAGCAAGTTTTTTTTTGGCATTTTGACTAATATGCCATAAACAAAGTCGATGTCGGGACTTAGGGAAAACCTCCTTAATTG
This sequence comes from Castanopsis chinensis, assembly GCA_032878915.1. Classification (NCBI taxonomy): domain Eukaryota; kingdom Viridiplantae; phylum Streptophyta; class Magnoliopsida; order Fagales; family Fagaceae; genus Castanopsis; species Castanopsis chinensis. The sequence goes on along the minus strand of JAVQMG010000122.1, from coordinate 2,731,535 downwards.
CATTTGCCATTGCTTGGTCTTGATCTGTAAATATGGATATTGGTTGTTTACCTCCCATTGCAGCCAAAAAAGTCTCAAACAACCAAATAAATGATTCAATAGTCTCATTTACTAGAAATGCACAACCAAACAAAATATTGTTCCAATGATGGTTAATCCCCACAAATGGTGCACAAATTAAGTTGTACTTATTGGTTCGATAAGTAGTATCAAAAATAAGAACATCTCCAAAAGAGTCATAATCTAATTTTGACCTACCATCTCTCCAAAAGAAATTTGCCATTCTATTATCTTGATCTACTTGCATTGAATAGAAGAACATTGGATCTTCACTTTGCCTTTTTTTGAAATGATTAATGATACTTTGCCCATCTCCAGCTTCAATTGTTTCTTTTCTTACAGTCCGCAAGAAGTTGTGACAATCTCGCCTTAAGAACCCAAGATTATTTGCACCACCAACTTCCTTTGCTAAAAAGGAGTATGACTTTGTAGCTTTTATACCCGCACCAACCATATTGCTAAGTATATTCCCATGTCTACCATGCACCTTTCTACCTGATCGCAAATTACACCTTTCTTCAGGACTTGCAAATTCATGAGTATGTATATCATTGAAATGTGACACAGTCCAAATATCATTCTTCACATCAAATCGAATCCTAGCACAACAACCTGTTCTTGTCTCTAAATGATTGTATTTTTTCACATCAAAAGGGTCTTCAAATTCTTTAAAACCTTGTTTAGAACACACAAATTCTCTTTGCCTAACAACCCCATTTATTTTTCGTCTAGCTGCTTTTCGAATGCTAAACCCCTTTTTTAAAGCGTATTCATTATACATGTTATATGCTTCTTCTTTAGAACTCACTTGCATTCCTATTTTGATTTCACCACCTTCAACAAAAGTTACATTCTCAATATTTTCTCCTTCATCATTGCCTCCATCCACATCAATGACATTCTCATTTTTTTCTCCATTGTTCTCAGCCACATCAATAACATTTCTTTGAAACACCATTGCATTAGTCTAACGCAAACAAGGAAAAAAAAAAATAAGCATTGCATAGAAACAATTAGAAAAGACAAGGGGGAGCTTTTAAAAAATTAAAAGAAAAAAAAATCATATACTAATGCTCCTGTATCTCAGCCATAAACACACAAAGATAGTAAAGACACATATACTAATGCTCATATACTCTGTTGAAATCATAGACAGTAAACACACAACACATAGTAAATACTATGATGCTCAGACAAAGGGAAGGGGGCAATGCTCTTGTATCTCAGCCATAAACACACAACACACTCAACTAGGCATCATACCCTTAATCAAAATATTATAATTTCCACCTAACTCAAATACTAACAGAGTATTTACTGTATTTCCTCAAATACCCATTTTTTTTTATATGTAATATTTCATCAAAACTTATATTTCAAATGAGAATGAATTGTTAAAAATTAGTAATTCATACCTGTTGATTAAGAATCAAATCCTCCAATTAAAAACAAAGATCCTGCATAGAAACAATATAGAAATTAAAAAACAACCTATGAAATTTGTCAAAATGAATAAAAAAATGGAATAGCCAGTTGACAAACTTACCAGTGGTTCAATAAGGCCCAAATTAGAAATGAAGGGACTGGGTTCCTTTTAGGAAGTCATTTGACGAGCTGATAAAAAAAAAAAAAAAAAATTAGTGCTACGAAAAGAAGAAATGGACCAGAAATGTGACTTCTATATTTACTTGAAGTTGGCAAAGAAATGATACAAAGCAATAACAAAAAAACCAGAAATGTGACTTCAAAACATCCTCACCATATCTAATCACATTTTTTTGGGTAGATTTTGAAATAGAGGTGAGGTGGGTGGTTGAAACAGTCGGTCCACCGCCGTTCAATCGCAAAACCTTTACTCCGGTGTTTCGCGGTGTTGCCGTCAGGCTGGAGCAGTTGTCGGAATTTTCTGAGTGGAGCGAGATTGCCGGCAACAGCAGATGTGATTTTCCGTCGACGGCTAAAAGTGATAGTGTATTTCTTGTTTTTGAGAGAGTGGTGTTTCTGAATAAGCGTTTGGTGTTTTGAGAGAGTGGTGTTTCAGTAGCACTGTAGAAGTGACAAAAATGTGGGAAAAATGGGCGGGTTATTGGAAAGTTTAAGGGTATTATGGGTATTATGATATTTTTATTTTGCTACACATGTCTACTTTTTAGTGGATAGTCTCACCAAACAACATGCTGACATGGAGAGAGTGTCCCATAGGATACTTTCTCCTAAAATTTATGACCAGATTTGGTAAGTTCCACAGGTCTGCCTCCAGAGATTGATCAGTGGCAGAGGGCAAAACAAAGTGACAGTCCGTACTGTTGAGTCTACAGTCCACACTGTCTGTAGCCACGCTGGACCTTATCAAATAATAAATCCTTCCTGATGAAAAGACCAAAACACCCTCCCACAACAATCCCCATCCCCATGCGGCTTCCACGTCATCATCCAGCAGCATTGTAAGGTCCGGATTGCACTAGCAACAAACCCGATGTCCTAAACGTCATGGTCATTTTTGTCCATTGTCATTTTCCTTAAGTTAACATCCCCACTATATTGTTAATGCTTGCCAACTGTAAAAAAAAAAAATTGTTTATATTTTTTTTTTCTATTTAGCTTAATGTCACTACTATATATAAGTCTCATTATATTTTTTGATATTATTTATAAATCTTACTATACTATTTTAATTAATTTTTAATTTTATTTACAATGCTTTTAGTACAAAAATTACAATTTTAATTAAATAAACTATTTCTAAATGTGCCCATAGTATTACTCTCCACCCTAGGCCACTTCTCTCACACTACTGTGCAAAAAATTTCCAAGCAAAAGAAATGGAGCGAGCTCGCACTAGCAACTTCTCTCACAAGGCAATTTTGTAGTTCACAACTTGAATAAACAGGTTAAATATATTAGTAATTTATTGGTATAGACGAAAGATATTCCTCCCTACTTTATTTTTGTATCGAATTTTGACTAAGTTTGCTTTTTATAATATGTGATTCCTTTTTCTCCAAAAAAAAAAAAAAAAGTTTAGAGATAATAAATTTCCCTTGAACAAGATAGCTACAGAATGTTGAGATATTTTTAGAAGAAAAAAACAGACGAGGAATTGAGAGATTTTCTGTATGCAATGGCTAGTAATAACTAGATTGCACAGTTTACAGCTTGTACAACTAAAGTGACTTTAAAAAGGTTCCACTTTTCAAGCCCACGTCTCATTTTTTATAAATATATAATCTCCATATTTAGTATTAACTATTAAAGATTTTTTAGGCCATTAGAGATCTCCATATTTAGTATTAAAGATTTTTTTGGCCATTAGAGAAATTCAAAGAATTCTCTAAGGTTGCTACCTGATGAATTTTGACTTAGTTCTACCCTTAACTCTTTTTTTTCGCTTGCAACCTTTTAACAAGTTCACTTGTACCTCCAAACTATTAAGGTTTCTTGTATTTTTTCCAAGCTCACTCTATAATTCCCAATAGTTATTTTTACAAATAAAAAATAGTTAAAATTAATTTTCCAATTTTCACATCTTAAAACTTCAAGCTTAAAGACAAAGAGGACGTTGAAAAATAATTTTTTTAGGGCTATTAATTTAAAAAAGTATCACTATTGTATAATTAACTCACCCTTCCAAAAAAATACATGGTATTTTCGATGCACATATCTTCCTTCTTACATGAGGGTAAATCCTACCTATATCACATCTCACCTCAAAAAAAAAAAAGCTTGCAATTATAAGATTTAGAGCTTAAAACTTTTAAATTTATTTAATAAAAATAAAAAATAAAAAGCACAGGAGAATTTATTTATATATATAAAAAAACATGGTCCTATAAAAAAAAAAATTGTTAATAGGTTGGTGTATTATTATTGCCTTAAATTTATAGGCTTCAATTCTCATGAGTCATGACCATATTTGGTAAGTCCCAGTGGTCCAGGGCAGTCCATACCAATGCAAAAGGAGATTTTGAGTCGCAAAAGAAGGCAAAACAAATTGACCTCATCTGTCTCAGTCCACTGCAAATCTGTAATAAATCCTGATAAAAAGACCAAAACACCCTCCTACCACAATCCCCAAAACCCCACTTTCCACGCCAGTGAGACATCCCACGTCATCATCTTGCCACATTGTAAGGTCCAGATTGAATTAGCGACAAACCCGATGTCCCAAACGTCATGACCAGTTTCGTCAATTTTTATTTTCCTTATAAAAAAAAAAAAGCCCACTCATTCTCTCATATTCATTCCCTTTCTTGACTCTCTTTCTCTCTCTCTCTCTCTCCATTTCTCTCACACTGCACTAAAAAAAAATCCCAAACAGAAAAAATGGAGCGAGGTCGCGCGAAACCCGAATTCGATTACCTTCTCGGACTATCCACCAAATACTTGTCACTTCGAAACCTACCCAAGTGCCGACACTGCGCCATCCAAGCCCGGGAATCCGACCCGAATCAATCCTCCACCGCCAGCAAAGTACTCGCCATCGCCGACGTACTCGCCGCCGCCGAGAACCGCTTCCGCAACCGCCACCTCGACTACTACTCCATCCTCCAAGTCCGACGCTCCGAGTCCGGGAACCGGCGGGTCGTTCGAGCCCAGTTCGTGAAACTGGCCGGGCTCCTGAACCCGAACGTCAACAAGTTCGCTTTCTCCGACGAAGCCCTGAGCCTCGTACGCGAAGCTTGGACGGTGCTGTCGGACTCGGACAAGAGAGCCCAGTACGAGGCCGAAATCGACAAGACCGCCGCGGAGGCGGCATTCTGGACATTGTGCCCGTACTGTTACTACATGTACGAGTACGAGAAGGTGTACGAGGATTGTTGCTTGAGGTGCCAGAATTGTCGGAGAGGGTTTCATGGGGTAGCGGTGAACGCGCCGCGGAAGGCGGAGAAGAATGGGGAGACAGAGTACTCTGTTTGCTGGAGCTATTTTCCTCTTGGGTATGAGAGAGAGAAAGAGAAGGTTGGGGCGAGTGGCAATCGTGTAAATTTGGGTGGAAATGTGGGCGATTTCGTGTGGATTCCTGAGGAGAAAAAGGACGGGAAAAAAAACGACGGCGTTAAAGGGAATGTGGGAATTGGGAGGAATGTGAAGACTAAAGCAGGGAGGAAAATGAATGTGAAAACTGTGGGGAGGAAAACAAAGAAGGTAATGGGGAATAATATTGGGAGGAATGAAGAAATGGATATGAATGAGAGTGGAGATGATGAGAGTGTTGAGTTGGAGTTTTATAAGGGGAATGATGATGGTGATGATGATGTTTATGTTGGGTTAATGGCATAGTCAAATACTCAATAATGGGTACTATTACTTGTCCTTGATGAAAATATTTGATGGGTTTGGTAGGGTTAACTGGGTAAGTTCCTTGCTTTTGTCTATAATAACTTAGGGATGACTTTTTTTATGTTATTACTATAGATTGTAGTTGTTGGGACTTTGGGAGGGGATTTTGTGTGATCGGCTGCTTCCTATTGTTGAAAAGGTTGGTGGTTAATTAACTAATTACTGTATAGTTTGTTGTTGAAATGGTAAAGTTTATGGTATAATTTTTGTTATCTTATGTCAAAAGTAAGAAAAACAAGTTTGTGGAATGGTTGCCAATGAGGGAGTGTTATATAGGTTGCTTTTTGTGTTGATTGAATAATTGTTTGTGGTGAATGTTGTCTGAGATTGATGCGAATCTAATTTATAGGTTGTTCCGTTTTGTGAATAGGTTCAACCTTGTTGTTTGGGTAGTATTTTTGGTGCATGATGCTTATTAATCTGTTCGCTTAGGAACTTGTCACTGAAATTTCTGAGAGAACTGATTCCTTATATACGGTTTATGGGGACTTAGTTCATTAGGGTGATACCAGTGTGTCTAAAAACCGATGTACTATACTGGTGAAGTTTAGCTGCTTAAGAACTCTATTAACCTCTCTCACAAAGACACCATAGACACAGTCCTCGTGGGGATACAACTTTTTCATATAAATAGAATTTCAGCACGAACTTCTTTCCTTTTTTCTGTTTTATTCAAATTCTGTAAGTCACTTGCTTCCATTATATCAAACTGTTAGTCGCTATAGTGCTATGCTGTAATTGCTTTCTTAAAGATGCAGTCTAGGCTATTAATCATCCACTCCTCACATCCTTCAATTTGCTTGGTGAAAGATGTCTAGGCTATCAGTGGCTTTGATTTCATTCCTTCTTGCAAACACAATAACTAATGTAAATTGGGGAGTGGATTCTGTTGTCCTCCCGAGGATGTTTTGCAGAACCTATGTGCTGAAAGATAAATATAATATTCCTTACGAACTTTGGAAGCCTCTCTTGGGGCTGAATGGTAGCATATACTATAACTGATCATAACTTCTGAGAGAGGCCTCATTGTCTCTCCAATGTATTTTTATTATTATTATTTAAAGATGGGACAAAATTCATTAATTAACATTAGGTACTACAACATTCAAAGTTTCTTAGAAGTACAGTTGCCTTCCCTAAACTTAGGTAAATAAACATAGCAACCTCTCTGGGGTTCCAAAAACAAATTGAGATCTAGAGAGAGACTACCACGTCTAGCATGGGCATCTAGGCATCCATTGGCTTCCTTATTGCAGTGATGGAGAGTTTAGTATGGGGAATTCCTTTGATCAGCTCCCAGCATTTAGCCGCAAGAGCATTGAGGGGTATTCATTTGGGTGGAATTGTAAACATGATTTATTACGGCTTCGGCATCCAGCTCTATTTTTACTAAACAATAATTAGACTATCTTTTAAAGCCCACAATTCAGCCATCACACTCATTGTAAACACAATGGCTCCATGCCTCCATCCTTAAGGGGACATGTTTTTGTCCATTTTTGGCCTTTTGAAAGTGTCAATGTTAGCAAAACTTCTTGCCCTACGTGTGCTCGGCACTGCCTCAAGCTTAATGGGTATTTGGTATCGTCAGGTTACATGATCACACCACTATCACGTCATTTTTATTTTACTCGGCTTCATTTTGGCCCATCATCATAAACTCCTTAATCCATTAATCTTAATTGGTCAAGTCCAAAACAAAAACTCAAGGCCAGTTGGGAAAGGACTTTTTGCTCCTTTGACTCCGGCTTAACACCTCTTCGACCCATTGACACAAGCTTAACTACAAGCTCAATAGCAGTCGACTAATCTAGAATTCCAAATTCGAGGCAACAAATTTGGCTAAAATACTTTTATTTTAAGTTTGTTAGAAAGCAAAAAGAAGAAGCATAATAGCCTAAGCATTGAGCATTTGGTAAAAAGCATAAGAAGGAGAAGCATAATAGCCTCAATATTGAGAATCGAAACCATCACTAGAAAGTTTGAGAGAATAGCTGTGACAAAGAAGAGAGGAGAGGGGGAAACTTGAAGAACGATGGCCTCGAGCAGCAAAGGCGGAGAGAGAGAGAGAGAGAGAGAGTCTAAAATGCGACTTGGGAAAATTTTAACCTGGGCATAAAACTAAAATGACATCATTTAAGCTCTAAAACAACTCAAGTCCATTCCCTCTCACTTAACTCTCAAACAAGGGAATGAACTTTCCATTCCCTCAATTAAAACTCTCAAATAAGGGAAGGAAAAAAAAGTAATACTAAAGATACAAACTTTTTTACAAATTTTTTTTTTACAAACAACTGATATGGTGAGTGATTATTAGTAAATGAAAAAATGATGTTAATGATGGACCTAGATGAAAACCAATAAAAATTTGGACACATCAACAATTTATAAAAATATTGTTAAATAGTTTGTAACTATAGCATTACTCAAGGGAAGAATATTATAAAATTATTCTTTCATTCTTTTCCATTACATTCATTTTTCTCCTCCCAAACTTGGGCTAAGGGTGAATTTGTTTCAGCTTTTTGAAACTGGACTTTTTGAAAAAGTGGAGTTTTCAAAAAGTGATTTTTAAAAAAGTGGAGTGTTTGGTAAAAGCTGTTAAAAAGTACTTTTTGAAAAAGCTAAGTGTTTGACTAATACTTATAAAAGTAGCAGTTTGAGTTATAAATTACCAAAAAGGACAATCTATATAAAGAGAATTTTTTGTTTTAATTACCTCTCTTAATGCAAGTTATGGACACAATATTTTTACAAAAATTTCACAATAAAATTAATATGACAAGTTGTTAATGGTAGGAAAAAAAATAATGTCACTAGTAGGTCTAGATGAGAACCAATAACAACTTACTAGTTAAACTTTATTATGAAATTATTATAAAAATATTCTATCAATAGCACTATTTTTTTTCTAAAAAGATAGTGCTAATTTAAAAATTTTAGAGATATAATAAAATGTCACAATATTTTTACAATACTCTTTATTTTTTGTTGTGGTCAATCCTAGTATAATATTTTATTTTGACATATGAAATATTTGATACTCAACTGTTATGAAAATTTGTTATGTTTTAACACATTTGTAATTTTTTTGAAGTAAATTTCCATCTTTACGTGTCCCACTCCCTACCAAATTTTTTTTTTCCTGCCTTTTTTTTCATCCACACGTTTCTTCCTCCATTCCCATCAAATATCTTTTATTTTCTTTTCCTCCACTCACTAGTCACTATCTTGTCTCCTCTCTTCTTCAGGTCTTCTTCCTCACCCAAAATACACAGAGAAAGCAACCAAACACAAACACACACATGCAGAGAAAAAAGAAAACATAGAGAGAGCGAGAGAGATTTGGGGATGACGCAGAGCAGAGAGAAGATTCCAGTTTCATTCCGTAGAGCTCTCTCTATTTTTTTTTCATTTTTTTTCTTCTGCTTCTTGTGTGATTCTGCGGAGGACGCAGAGCAGAGAAAAGACGAAGAAGAAGAAGAAGAAGAAGAAGAAGCTACTTACCACAGACGGAGGATGTAGAGCAGAAAGAAGAGAGGTAGAGAGGGCAAAGCAGATAGATGAGAGATGGGAGGCTTGCGTAAAGGGTATTGTTGATTTGGGAAAGCAAGGGTAATGCGGTAAAAGTACTGTAGTCCCAACAGATAGGTTGTAAAGTGCTGAGCGCGTTTTCAATTTTTGGTCCTTTCTCACCCATAAAATTTATGGGCTTTTTACTTGTTTCAGAAAACGTAGCTTTGGGAACAAAAGCTAAAGTTATGTCTTACCAAACGCACCAAGTTGGATTTATTTTTCTGGAATGCGCATAATGGCCTCAAAAAGTGGAAACAAACACACACTAAGTAGGAGGGAATGGAACAAATAAGGGGAAATACTCATTCCCTTTGATTCTCTCAAAACCTCAAAATTTATTCCCGCAAAAGTTGGAAGAGACTAGAGAGAATGAAATTAGTTTTAATGATTTTTTTTACTAAAATTCCCAAAATAGTCTTATATATTTAATCATTTATTTTAAAATAGGGGTCTAACGCTAATATTCTCATAAAATAATTCCATTAATTTCCTTTTATATTACTCTCAAATAAGATTACTTACCTTCCATTAATTTTTATTCATTCATTCTAAAATATCCAAACAAAGTTATTTTATTCCATTCCATTCATTTATTTTCTATTCCTTTCATTTACTTAAATACATTATATTTTATTTCATTCATTTTCATTCCTTTATGAGCATTCCATATGATGTCCTTAAGAACTCCTAAACGAAGCCTATCTCTTCTCTATCCCACTATTTTGCTCTATCCCTATTAGGAAATTGTTTGTATTTTTTATACAAAAACAATATCACGTATATTGGGCAGCTGTGCGGTTAGTGATTGTTGTGTAGATTCTGGCACTACCACCCCACACCGGCCGAAGTCTACTAGCGAAACTCTGTCAACCACCGCATCAGAAACTAGAATCCCAGTCCATGAGCAAAGACTCATTCACAAAGGAATTCATACAAAACAATCCCTTGGATCGAAGACAGAAGAGCGGATCTCAAATCGACGAAAGTGAATCATTATTGTTGCTTTGTTGCACGACCTAATCTACCATGATGGTGGAAGTGCGGATGTTCTGCCACGTAATTCTAGTTGTATGCACCAAACAACTCATGCCCTCATCTCTCTCTCCCTCTCTTTCTTGCACCACAGTTGAGCAAGGGTTTTATTTTTTAATCCAAAATCAGGTAAAGTTATTTTGTAAGAACTTAAGTTATTTATGCAAGCTGTATTTACCAAAAAAGAAGAAGCAAAAGATTGGAGAGTAGAAAGAGAATACAGTTCCATTATCACATTTTAAATCAAACTAACATCAAAGGGACAAGCCAATCACTTAGTGTGTGTTTTGAAAAAATTATTTTTGTCAACTTATTTTACTATTCAGCTTATTTTTGCTACTATTTATGGGTTCTACTACACGTTTTGGTATTATTCATGGCCCCCCTACATTATTTCAAATAATTTTTACTTTTATTTACAGTACTTTCAGCAAAAGTTTTCAGTTTCAGTAAAATAAGCGGATCCCAAATAAACTCTTAATCAGTTGCATCCAATGACAGTATAATCACAATAAAATAATACTTAAACTACAAGATCTATTAACAAATGCAACCTACAAAAGGTACATCTCATGAATCTAAGGTTCACCATTCATCAATTCATTAGACATCATTCACCATAAAATAATTGTGGGAAGGCATTCAGCACAACTATAGTTTGGATCTAGATGACTGAAGATAAAATGGATGATGCAAGCTATAATAAAAAAAAAAAAAAATACCGTATATACTAACAGGTAAGGGCAGATTACTCATTACAACAAGGGAAGAGTTCCTGACAACTATTGTGAGTAGTATTGACTATAAACAATATAATTTCCAAGCATGAAAGTGCAGACTGGATTATCTTTAGTTTGTACACTATATGAGGATATGAGCATAGTCCTCGAGATAACATTTCACATGATATTAACAACCATTTTCACACGAAAACTTTACAAAAGAAATTAAATTCATAAAAACTTTTAATTACCCTAAAGGCAAAACTCTCTTGTACACAAATGGAAAAGCAACAGGTGACCCAAAAAAATTATAACAAATTTAACATACCCAACACACTACCAAAAATTCTATAGTTTTTCTAACATGCCCATAATCCCAACACCCAGTAAAAAATTCATCACATCTCGGCTAATACCGTTAGTTACAAAAGAACCGAGATGCTAAAAACTGATCATTTTTGCATATTTACTCCAAAACAAAAGACAAAATAAAACCCCAAAAAAACAAAAAAAGAAAGATTCGAAGTAGCCAGAAATTAAAAAAAAAAAAAAAATTCTGAGCTCATCGTTGATCTGTCCCTTAATGGTTGTGGCCATGAGCAAAGGCTTATTTTGGTCAGACTCAGAGACATCGTGTTTGAAAATTCTTGATTTATTTATTTTTATTTTTTTGAAAATAAACGACAAAATTTTATTCAAAGAAGGTAATAAGACTATACAAAAGCAAGGCAGCATCATAGATCAACCATGCTAAACTTGTACTAGCTACAGAGCTTTCTCTTCACCTAACAAAAATGCAGCAGCTATGTACAAAATTACATAGTGTCTTTCATTACCAAGAACAATCAACCCCTTCACTCCAAGATATGGGTTGGTCCACAAAGCTAAGAACTTGCACAGTTGCTGACAAGCCTTCAGAGCTACAATGAAGCTGATCGGCGCCTTGAGATTTTGAGGGGACGACCTTTTTCGGCAACGCGGAACCCACAAACTGGGCAAGGGAAACCCACTCAAGGAAAGCCCACAAACTGGGTAGCTGAAGGTCTCACTAAGGAGACAAGAGGACCCATGAAGGGACAATAATGGCTGACAACGGAGCAAAATCACAAAGCGGCCAGAGAAAGCTCGAGCGCAAAATAGCAAATAGTGCCAATCGTGAGCTGAGAGATCTTTGAAATTCTGAAGAACGAAGCAAGAATTTTTTTTCCCATTTAACATTAGATTGCTAAGAATTTCATTAGTTGCCTAGTTTCAAAACAAAGTGGAAAAGTAGCATCTCAAGTTTTAAAAACTCGAGTTCCGGGTAGAAATCGAGTTTCCAATACTCAAGATCCTCAGCAACAAACATCTGACGTGGACTTTTTTCCAGGTGGAGCCACGTTGAAATCGAGTTTCTAACACTCGATTTGTGATCATATTTCAACCCTCCAAACTCTAGAACACTTTCACTATCCTTCACACCCAAACTCCAGAACACTCATTCTCCTTCAAACCCTAAACCCATCGGCGGAGACAAGCGCATCTCATCGGCGCCAGAAAACTCTCATCTCTTCTCATTGGCGACCTCTCACTCAGCTTTCTCATTGTCTCACACTCTCATCCCAAAATAGTCCTATATATTTAATAATTTATTTGAAAATAGGGATCTAACATTAATATTCTCATAAAATAATTCCATTCATTTCCTTCTATGTTACTCTCAAATAAGGTTACTTACCTTCCATTCCTTTCTAATCATTTATTTTAAAATATCCAAACAAAGCTATTTAATTTCATTCCATTCATTTCTTTTCTATTCCTTTCCTTTACTTTAATACATTATATTTCATTTCATTTATTTCCAATCATTTATGATCATTCCATTTCATTCCCTTACGAACTCCCAAACAAAGCCTCTCTCTTCTCTATCCCACTATTTTGCTCTATCCCTCTTAGGAAATTGTTTGTATTTTTTATACAAAAACAATATCATGTATATTGGGCAACTGTGTGGTTAGTCGTTGTTGTGCAGATTCTGGCACTGCACCCCACACCAACCGAAGTCTACTAGTGAAACCTTGCCGACCACCGCATTAGAAACTAGAATCCCAGTCCATGAGCAAAGACTCATTCACAAAGGAATCCATACAAAACAATCCCTTGGGTTGAAGACAGAAGAGTGGATCTCAAATTGATGAAAGCAAATCATTATTGTTGCTTTGTTGTGCGACCTAATCTACCACGATGGTGGAAGTGAGGATGTTCCGTCACGTAATTCTGGTTGTATGCACCAAATGACTCTCGCCCTTATCTCTCTCTCCCTCTCTTGCTTGCACCACAGTTGAGCAAGGGTTTTATTTTTTAATCCAAAATAAGGTATTATTGTTTTTCTTTTTCTTTAGAATTATTTTTATTAAGTTTATAAAAAAATTTAGGCCAAAATGAAAGACCTACTCTTAAGTTCATCCACTTTTCATTTCTGTCCTCTAATTTGCATTTTTTCATTAGAGGATTGAAATGAAAAGTGATGACTTAGAGGACTAATATATATATATATATATATATATATATAATGATTTTTTTAGTAGAATTGAGTTGAAGGCTGTCATGCGATACGATTAATAGATTATCATCTTATCATGTTACATCATTTACATTACATGGCATCTGCAGATCAGATAATTTGTTGAAAATTAGACACAACACAATTTGGGGCTTTGGCACTTGTATGAAACATTGGCGTTTGTATTAAGAGCATTCACATCAACAAATTCTATCATATTCTATTTTACCATCTCAAAAACTTACTTTATCAATTATATAATACCATTTACAATACATCCAACATCCCAACTTTTATTTTCCTATTCTAATCATTAAAATAATATATCTACATAATAATTTTTTTTTTCCCAATTTTCTCCTCCACACGCTACCTTCTAGACTCCTCCATCAACTTTACTTTTCACCTTCTTCCACACAACTCCATTCCTTTATCCTCCATCACCCATATCAACCCAGATTGGTGAGCGAAAAAAAAAAAAAAAAAAAAAAAAAAAAAAAAAAAAAACACACACACACACACACACACACACACACACACACACACACTGCCAACATCGCTACAAAACCCATCACTGTAAAACTCGTTTTCACTGCAAAACTTGCTCTCATCTCTCTCTTCGTTTGTGGCTTGGTGCTTCTCCACCTCCCCTTCGATCCGATCTACTATTAACACTCACAGCTCCACGCCAATTTCCACCATGCCGAACAGCAAGCTCCATGCGCCGATTTCCACCACTGATCGGCCACGATCTCCACCACAAACCCACTAAATCAAAACCCACTCACCTCTGCCGTGAGTCCGTGACCCAGCTTGCCACGCATAACCTCGCCACGACCCACCTCCACGCCAGTAAACCCAGGACCCACACCATCACCCTCAATCACCCATCCCGACAACCATGGAAACCCTCCACCACATCAAACCCTTGATTCAAGGGAAAATAGAGAGGAAAAAAGAATGAAAGGGAAGAGAGGGACGAGGGAAGGGGAGGGATTGAATGAGTGAACTGAAAAAGAAGAAAAAGAAAAAAAGCTAGAGAGAGGAGATGAGAGTGTGACCAATGAGAGAGAGAGAGGAATTGATAAAGTGAAAACCGAATAAAATATTAGTTTTTTTTACAATTGGTAGAATTGCACTGTAGCAGTATTGCAAAATGTTTTGAAATACTTGCTTTTTACAAGTCCAAATGTGGGGGGGGGGGGGCCTTTATGCTAAATTTTGCCTACATATGGCTTTTCCAATGTGAATGCTCTAAGTTTTACTGAAATCTTGTATTTGGATTTCCTGAAACGGTGTCATTGGATTTGAATTAGCTTTAAATAGTGTTTCTTGGCCTAAGATACTGATTTGTAGCAAACATCCAAGCTTTTCATAGGCTGTTCCTTATTTTTAGATGTCATGTTATTTGAATATCCCATTCTGATGTACCTTCTTATTTTATTTTATCAAAGTTTGATAACTCTGAGGCTAGGTAAAGTCGTTTTGTAAAAACTTAAGTTATTTATACAAGCTGTATTTACCAAAAAAAAAAAAAAGAAGCAAAAGATTGGAGGGTAGAAAGAGAATACAATTCCATTATCACATTTTAAATCAAACTAACATCAAAGGGACAAGCCAATCACTTAGCGTGTGTTTGGCAAAAATAATTTTTGCCGACTTATTTTACTATTCAGCTTATTTTTGCTACTATTTATGGGCTCTACTGCACTTTTTGGTACTATTCATGGTCTCATTGTACTATTTCAGCTAATTTTTACCTTTATTTATAATACTTTTAGCAAAAATTTTCAGTTTCAGTAAAATAAACGGATCCTAAACAAATCCTTAATCAGTTGCATCCAATGGCAGTATAATCACAATAAAATAATGCTTAAACTACAAGATCTATTAACAAATGCAACCTACAAAAGGTACATCTCATGAATCTAAGGTTTGCCATTTAATCAATTCATTAGACAAGATTTACCATAAAATAACTGTGGGAAGGCATTTAGCACAACTATAGTTCAGATCTAGATGATTGAAAATAAGATGGATGAAACCAGCTATAATAAAAAAAAAAAACGAAAGGAAAAGAACTATATATATTAACAGGCGAAGGCAAATTACTCATTACAGCAAGGGAAAAGTTCTTGGCACTGTGAGTCTTGTATGCAAATGCAATACACAACTATTATGAGTAGTATTGACTATAGACAATATAGGAGGTGTTTGGCAGTATAGTTTTAACACATTTCAAATAATTTTAAACAACATTACATACATTTCAACACACTTTTTTACCCACATATATATCAAAAGCACTCATACAACCTAACTCAAACTATTCTACCAAACAACCCCATAATTTCCAAGCATGAAAGTGCATATTGGACTATCTTTAGTTTGTACACTATATAAGCATAGCCCTTGAGATAACATTTCACATGATATTCACAGGCATTTTCACATGAAGACATTATAGAAGAAATTAAATTCAATTAATAAAAATTTTTAATTACCCTAAAGGCAACAGGTGATCCAGAAAAATTATAACAAATTTAACATTCCCAAAACACTGCCAAAAATTCTATAGGTTTTTTGACGTGCCTAAAATCCCAAAACTCAGTAAAAAAAATTCATCACATATCAGCTAATACCATTAGTTACAAAAGAACTGAGATGCTATAAACTGATCATTTTTGTGTATTTACTCCAAAACAGAAGACAAAATAAAGCCCTAAAAAAAAAATTTTGAAGTGGCTAGAAATTAAAAAAAAAAAACTTCTGAACTTGTCGTTGATCTGTCCTTTGATGGCCGTGGCCATAAGCAGAGGCTTATTTTGGTTAGACTCAGAAGCATCGTGTTTGAGAATTCTTGATTTAATTTAATTTTTTTTTTTTTTTGGAGAATAAACGGTAGAATTTTATTCAAAGAAAGTAATAAGATTATACAAAAGTAAGGCAGCATCATAGATCAACCATGCTAAAATTGTACTAGCTACAGAGCTTTCTCTTCACCCAACAAAAATGCAGCAACTATATACAAAATTACATAGCGTCTTTCATTGCCAAGAACAATCAACCCCTTCACTCCAAGATAGGGGTTGGTCCATGAAGCTAAGAACTCACACATTTGCTGACAAGCCTTTAGAGCTACAATGAGGTTTATCGGCGCCTTTAGATTTTGAGGCGATGACCTCTTTCGACAATGTGGAACCCACAAACTGGGCAAGGGAAACCCACACAAGGAAAGCCCACAAACTGGGCAATTGAAGGTCTTATTAAGGAGACAAGAGGACCCACGAAGGGACAATGATGGCTGACAACAGAGCAAGCTCGTGAAGCGGCCAGTGAAAGCTCGAGCGCAAGATAGCAAACAGTGCCAATCTTGCGCCGAGAGAT
Organism: Castanopsis chinensis; assembly: GCA_032878915.1. Classification (NCBI taxonomy): domain Eukaryota; kingdom Viridiplantae; phylum Streptophyta; class Magnoliopsida; order Fagales; family Fagaceae; genus Castanopsis; species Castanopsis chinensis. Next base: position 2,714,876 of record JAVQMG010000122.1, on the reverse strand, counting down.
CTTTGAAACTCTGAAGAAGGAAGCACTCGTTTGATTTAATTGAGTTTTCATTGTGTACGCTGAAGTGTATTTTTTGTTTTTCAGTAAAATGATGACCTATTGTTTATTCATTGGCTGCCGTAAAATTACCTTTTTCCCTGACCTAAATTTTAGCTCTTAGAATTTTACTTATATGGACCTGACACACATGGTATGTCTCGCACGTGGTGTGGAATAGTCAAATTGAAAAGACTGCTATATACGGCATCTGTTTGGCTGTACTTTCTAGATTTTTAGGGTTTGTGTTTTGGTTGCAGTTGGGAACTAGATGCAAACCAGTACGGCTGGTGGCTGTCCAGTGATATCAAGGGCAGATCCAGCACTCAATGGTGCATATTCTTAGATTTTGATGTCTACTTTTTCTTTCTTTTTCATTGTACTTTTGATTTTTGCTATTTGTGTGTGTGTGTTTTTTCTTAAGCTTGGTTAGAATTGCCTATTATTACCTGAACTTCTCTGCTTTTCTTCACCCTCGGCTCTATTAACACCTTGTTCGAACTCTCTTTGCCAATCTTAGATCTTGTTCTTTTGATTTATGAATTCATATGCTAGATCTATATAAATCATATTTTATTTAATGGATATTTTATTAGATCTATATTATTTTTTATATATTTTTACTGTATTCTTAATTTTAAAGCTTTGGCTATCTATGTCTTTGTGATTTGTGTTTATTTTGTTCAAATTCAAACTTTTTCTTGAATCTTGGAACTTTTTGGATATCCTGTTTGTAACACAAATCGGATCCAATGGATCCTTTAACATAAATTTGAAACCAACCACATCTCTACATCTCTATCCTCTCAAAACGAGAAACTTCTTGGAGATTACTTAGAACCGGTAGGAAATTCAAATGGAGATGAACAAGAAAAGCTGAATTTTAAATTGACGATTACCTAACTACACAAAAGGTTTGTGCGTCCCGCTGCTTTTTTTTTTTTTTTTCCAATACAAATTTTAGAAAATTTTGATATAGCCATGTATTGCTTATTGTTATTTCGAGGCTTACTAGATATTTTCTGGTCTATTGTTTTTCAAGCCTTCACCATAAAACTCCATTAAAAGAAAGGCTGCACATGCTTGAAGGATCTGTGGGCTTTGAGGTCAGTACTATTAAGTCTATAATGCATATTTTCATTTTGAAATGTATTTAATTTTGTCGAAATTATATATTGACACGAATTATTTAGATAATTGTACACGATAATAAAACACAAATGTCAGTTAAACCATAATAATGTTTGTATAAGAAAGGCATTGGAAACTCAATTTCAATTTAGTTTGTCATTGGGGTTCTACCTAGTATTGTGTGACTCTCTTTTGTTATTATATTTTGTCCTCTAAATTTAAAACAACCAAGTAGGTCATTTAGTTTGATTTAGGTTCATTAACCAAGTCATTCATAAACAGAAGCTCGTTAATGTCTCTTTGTTTAGAACATGACAATGTTTCTTGTTTATTCATTTAAATTGCTAGCTTAGCTATCTTCTTTATACATATGATTTTTTTTTCTAATTTGTATTAGTATGTACAAATCCTATATTATGCTTAGGATATGTGGGATTTCTTCAAAGTAAGTGTCTTTTTTTATTTATTTATAAATTCCTAGTAAATTTTGAAATACGGTTTTATTATTATTTTTTAATTTCACAAATGAACGTTGTTGATTCACACATTCAGATTTTTTTTTCACTTCACTAACATGGTTAGAGCATATGGCCAAGTCCAGAGGGTATGTAATCCCTTTATTTCATACACATTACATGATTGTATGAATGAATCCCATTGAGGTGGAATTAAGGTTTTGATCTATGAAGCACGGACGCGGCATTTCGGCCTGCCGCACTCGCATCCAACGTGGCGCGAGGCGGGGACGCGCAGGTGACGCTGCTGCCTGGGCGTCCGTGCTGCGTCCCTTTTTTTTTTTTTTTTTTCTCTTTGCCCGATACGTGCCGACACGGCGCCGATTCGGGCGTTTCGCTCTGACTTGGCCCGAATCAATATGTATTGGGCGCAACCACCGATATCGGCGTGAACCTGCCGATGCAACCGAAGTTAAAAAAATAATAATAATAGAAGGTGCGAATGGCTTAGTTAGAGTTTCATTTATAAACTAGCTAGACAAATGGCTTCAATTCTCGAAGTAAGGTCAAGGAGGTACATTATGGTTCAATTTTTATACCAAACCATTTGGTGTATATATATATATATATGGTGCTTAAGCCATTTGACTCTACTCACAATTTTTCCCTTTTGTCTTTTGTTTTTTGTTTTTTGTTTTTTTATTTTTTATTATTAGTAGATATCTCGTCTAACCCATGTCATTTATTACTGTGGCCAGTATCATGGCCTTACAAGGATGCTAATGAAGAAATAAGAGAAAAAAAGGTAAATGTCACAAACTACCCCTGAAGTTTGTGATAATACTAACTAAGTCCAAAACATTTTAAAACTTACCAAATTCATCCTAAAAGATAGTTTTGTCCCTGAACTAAAAAAAAATACGAGGTTACTTTTTTTTTTTTTAATTCTCTTCCTTTCTCTTTTGTCTCTTTCCTCTACCCCTTTCTTCTCTGAGTTCTCCATCTCAGAACTTTTTTTTTTTATAAGTTCAGGGACATATCTTCCTCCTCTTCGACACCACCGAATATTCAATCCCAACCTTAACAACCCTAACCCCAACACCAACGCTATTACTATTCTCAACTGCATCAACTGGATTCATCATACCTTCTGTCGAATCTTGAGACATCATAAATTGAGTCAAAGTAAAGATCGTCAAAGAGAGACCAGTAACAACTATTGCTAGATGAACTAGCTTCATAGGTTTGAGGTGTATTATTAGTATTAGTATCAATATTGTTGTTGTTGTTAAGGGTGAGAGAGTTTCCAAAAGTTTCGTCGGGGCCAAGCTCACGTTCAAGGCCAAAATCAGAGATTTCGAGGAGGACACTGGAGTGGAGGAGGCCAGGGCAGCACACGGCAAGTTTGTGAAGGGCAGACCAGCCACCGGGCAGAGAGGCGGTAGTGGCAGAGGAGAGGAGGTCAGAAATGACAGAGGGGATGGTGGTGGTGCACTTATTGCGCTAGCAAACGGTGCGGATTAGAGACAGGAACTTGGTGGACACACAAGCAACTCGAGCCCAGTTTCGTGGGTCACCTTTGAGCTTGAAGAATATGTTCAGAACGACATCGTCTGAAAGCTTAGCGAAAACTGTGTCCTCCATCTTTGAGAGAGAGAGAGAGCTGTGAAATGGGTTTGGTGTAAAAGTGGTGGAGAACTCAGAGAAGAGAGGGGGAGAGGAAGAGATAGAAAACAGAGGAAGAAGTGAAAATAAAAAAAAGTTATGACGTGTTTTTTTTTTTTTTTAGTTCAGGGACAAAATTGTCTTTTAGGACAAAATTAGTAGGTTTTAAAATGTTTTGGACTTAGTTGATATTATTACAAACCTCAGGGGTGGTTTGTGGAATTTACCCAAGAAAAAAAAATCGTCCAGTGTCATGTATTAATTTAAGATAGAAGGCTGATCTTAGATTATAAGTGAAACTCCACCTTTATTTTTTTGTTCAAAAGATTAATTAATTTAGTGATTTATGAAATTATTCCATATCACATATTATCATAAAGTATACTGTATGTCACACTTGGCACAAAATTAGACTCTAATTAAAATACAATTAGGAATTTTATTGGATTTTTTTTCTATTTTGGCTATATATATATATATATATATAGAGAGAGAGAGAGAGAGAGAGAGAGAGAGAGAGAGAGAGAAATAGATGGCTGTTTATTTTTGTCTCCTCCGAGCCCAACTTTGATGCAATCTAACTTATGCGTAACAGAATTGAATACTTCTTCAATCAATAGTCCTTTTTTGAATCTAATTTAAACTTATAATCCTAATTACATCATCTTTTAAACCTACCCTTCCTCCTTGACCCTAGAAAGAGAGAGATAACCAATGAAAAGAATAAAAGATAGCTCTTCAAAATTTATATTTCTTGTCAATCCATAACAATCTGGTTTCATCAAGAAACAATATTTTTCAGAATGTTGCACGAAATTGGAGCATAACAAATATTTGGTTAATCTAATAGGGAAACTCAACTTATTTGCCTTTTTAAATATGTGATTATAGTGGAAGAAAATGGGATGATTATGGAGAGCATTGCTGAAGTTTAAGCATCAAATAAATAATGGTTAGAGTATTAATATCCACAATTGCAAATAATATCCTATTTTATTATCTAAAAAGCTACTTTATTTATTATACCGTCTCACTTTACAATGCACTTAACATCAAAGATTTTATTTTCACATACAATGTCTTAAAATAATATAAACAACCCAATAAAAATAACAAATCCCTACTCTCTCTCTCTCTCTCTCTCTCTCTCTCTCTCTCTCTCTATGCTCTACAACTTCTATATCCTACTCTTTGTCCCTCCCTCTATTTCTTAACCATCCAAACCACCCTAGATCAACCCCCTACTACCCCACTACCCACCAAAATCCAACTAGAACTGTTGAAATCAAAATCACTAAAATAAAAAACCAACACCAATTGACACCGAACACCCACACCCACTGCCATTGAAACCAACCCCCATTGCCACCGAACATGCCACCACTGTGCCACAATCACATGCCACCCTATTAATAGATCAACCTACACCACACAACCCACAACCTATAACCCTCATGATGCATGACCCACTTCGCTGCCACACAACCCATAACCTCCAGCACACATCCCAACACAACCCACACATGACACACACGACCCATACAGACCATAAACGACCCACAAAGCCCATATAATCTCTACCATATGACCCATGCCGTAGCCACCACTTGACCCACATCTCCAATGCATCCAAACCCATCACCTTACCCAAGCCTCCAATGCATCCAAACCACCCACGCTGCAACCACCACCTAAGCCACGACCCATATAGCCACAACAAACCCCAAACTCCCATTAGAAAATCCCCAGAGAGAGAGAGAGAGAGAATAATAATATAATTATAAAAAGTAGAAACTTGCTTTATTGTAAAAAAAATTATAATTGGAAACCTGGATAATGCATCTCTTTGTGGTTTGGTGCTATAAAATAGGATATCCGAAGTTTTACAACTTCGGATACTCAGGGGGTGTTTGGCAACCCTTCCCAAACAACAATTTTCAGTTTTTAAACAGCATAAATAATGACATATAAGGAAACTTTATTCCTACATATGCATTTTTACCACATCCATTTTAAAGAGGAATAGCACAAATATTTTCAAACAACAATTTTCAGTTTTTAAACACATCTACCAAACGGGCCCTCAATGTTCTGAGCTTTTTTTTTTTTTTTTTTTGGGAGAAACGTATTCCAAGGTCTTGAGTCATTGCTTTGGCATGTTCTGTAATTATTGTTCTTGAGGTCTAGGTATAAATTACTATCTTCTAATAGACAATTGAACATTTTTAAGCAACATCAAGGTTAACAAGGCCGACTCCATGTATTTTGGAGCTAAGGTGAGAACTAAATTGAGATATTTAATATTTTTAAATATCAATTAAATAATAATTTTTTATATAAAATTTGTTATACTTGCTTGTTTCAATGCAAAACTACTAATTAAATTTTTGTATTCAAGTTATCTAACATCTCTTTTTATATTAATAATATAATTATTTCAATTAATTTTCTTAAGATATTGTATTTATTAAGTAGTAATTAGATATATATTTATTTGAATTTTTTTCACAAAATTTAATTTTTAATTTGTTAACAACTAGTATATCATATACGATATAATAAAAGTTGGGCTTAAAAGCCGTGGTTGCGCCACGTAGCTTCACCAAATTGCATAAATTTTTTTAAATTTTTAGATTTTTAAAGAACTAAAAAGGAATAGTATACTACCAAGACTCTAATTCATTCTTATCATTAAATAAAATTAGATTAACATTATTTTTTTATTTGTTAGGATATATTTCCTAAATTACTAAATTTTCAAATTTTTAGTTCTACTATAAATCTATCCAAAGAAATAGTATATATCTCTATTAATACCAAAAAACAGCATATATCTCCATTAATTTGATGATTTCTACGTTGATGATATTTTTTTTAAAAAAAATCTATCAGAATTCCTTATAGCTATCAGCCACGTTCTCTTTCTCTCTCTCACTTTTTTTTTTTCTCATTTTTTTATAAATTAAGTTATGTTGAATTAAATTTTTTTTTCATTCTATTTATATGACCTTTTTTTAATTCCAATTTTTATGGGATAAAAACAAACGCATTGATTAGATATCTTTAATTTCAACAAGATTTAAATGAATTATATTTCAAATGGAACTCTACCAATATATATATATATATATATAACCTTTTATATCCTTTTAGGACTAAAGCTTACTTCAATATGTGAATGCCCAAATCCCATGGCAATGCATGTTTGCATTCTTTCTTCTTTTATTATTATTATTATTATTATTATTATTATTATTATTATTATTAGGCAAAAATGCAAAACTGACTCTGTAACTTTCGATTTTTTTCATTTCAGTCCTCTAACTTTCAATTGTTGTCAATTTGGTATTCTGTTAAACCCTAGTTATGTCCTGCCATTAATTAAGCCAAAATGACGTTGTTTTAGCTTTTTCTTTTTTCTTTTTTTAAATAAATTTCAAAATTAAAAGAAAATTTAAAAAAAAAAACTGATATTAAAAAAGAAAAGAAAAGAAAAGAAACCCGAGGAATTATTCCACACCCAAATCCCTAACTTAGAGAATTTGGGGAAACGATTAAGCTAGTCGGCGGATGAGAGAGATCCTTTTGGATTGTTTTGGAAGGGTTTCGGATCTGAAAATCAAATTGGCGAATGAGAGAGAGAGGCGCATATGTTTTAGAGATTGAAAGGGAAGAAAACGATGAAATGGGTTACATTGCTTAAGGATATCAAAGAGAAGGTCGGTTTAACTCAATTTTTATTGTCTACTACTTCTTCGTCTTTGTCTCCTACTTCTTCTTCTTCGTCTCCATTGGCTGCGTCATCTTTGTCATCGTCGGCGGGAGCTGGTGGTGATGATCACAATGCTCAGTGGCAAGACTCATCGTTGTCATCTCCTTCGAGGTTTGATTCTCCATCCTCTTTCTTTCGTTCTTTGGTTTTGTTTAATTTGGATTTGATTTTTTATGAAATGGTGTTTAGTTTAGAGCTTCATTGCATTGATTGTGTTGAATTTTCTAATGTGTTGGTTTTGATTTCAGGTAAAGGGAACGACGTTGTTCCCCTAAATGTTTTTTTTTAATGTCATTTTTTTATTTTCTTTTAATTTTGAAATTTATTAATTAAAAAAAGAGCCAAAACAACGTCATTTTGGCTCAATTAACGGCAGGATATAACTGAGGTTTAACGGAGTACCAATATGACAACAATTGAAAGTTAGAGAACTGAAATGACAAAATTGAAATTTAGATAATTGAAATGAAAAAGATTGAAATTTAGAGGGTCAGTTTTGAATTTTTGCCTTATTATTATTATCATTATTATTTTCATTTTGTTTATTTTCTTTGATGTTACTATTGGTTTTTTGTCTTCATGTGATTTTAATTAAAGAATTCAAAACATTCGAAAACATTGTCAAGTTTTTGAAGGCTCCTTCTTTGTTTTTGTATTTTGTTTTCATTAAATTCATTAGGTTTTGTGTATTTGTTGCATTTTGTTTAAACTAATTTTCTTAGTTTTGATCTAATTTATATGCTTAGCTTGGTCTAATATTTTATTATTTTATTTTAGAGTAATGCTATATTTATAATATTTTTATAACAAATTTTAGGTGGAAAATTGTTATTGGTTTTAAACTGAGCCAACCAATTTAAACTATGCATTTTAAAAAAATTAAATAACTAAAAGGCAACTGAAAAAAATCGTGCTAGAAATAGTGAATTTTGACTCACCAAATTTTGATTAAACCAAAAAAGAAGTCTAGGAATACAATAAAATGTCACAACATTTTCACAATACTTTTTATTTCTAGCTATGGTAGGTCCCTGCTTGATATTTTATTATTTATGTCTATAACATTTCCACAACAAATATTCCCAAGGTCATTTATGTGCTTAGACTATACTTTACTCTTTACCACCATATCATCTATGTAGACCTCAATATTTTTGCCCAGCTGAGGTTCAAAAATCCTAGTTATCATCCTTTGATAAGTAGACTCTGAATTTTTCAATCCAAAGGGCATCACTTTGTAATGATAATTCCTAGTAGGCGTAACAAAAGCAGTTTTCTCTTGATCATCCAGAGAAGCATCCAAGAAACTCATCCGAGGATGGCCTACAGTTGCATCCACTAATTGATCTATTCGAGGCATGGGGAATGAGTCCTTGGGGCAAGCTTTATTTAAATCTGTGAAGTCTACACATACTAGCCACTTCCTACTTTTCTTCCTCACCACTACTGTATTAGCTAACCACTCAGGGTAAATGACTTCTTTTATGGCATTGGCCTGTTTAAGCTTAATCACCTCCTCCTTGACAACATCAGAATATTCCTTAGATAAGCGCCAAGGTGGTTGCTTTTTGGGGATGACAGAGGGATTGACGTTTAGATGATGGCAAATAAAATTTGGGTCAACATCAGGAGTTTTGTAAGCATCAATATTTTTCCTAAAAAATCCTATCAGCTCTTCCTTCTTTTGAGGAGGCAACTGAACTCTAACTTAGAAGAACTTACCCGCATCATAGTCAATAATAACTTTTTCTAACTCCTCACACCTTGCCTCTTCTACTACCACGTCCGTAGACCGCACTGGCACCCTTGATTGCTATAAATCCTGCTCGGTAGAAGCCGATGACTCACCTCCGGTCTGAGGTCTAATTGCAGCTACCAAGCACTACCTGGCCATAGACTGGCTTCCAACCAGCTCCTTGACCTGATCTCCTGATGAATACTTCACCTTCAAGTGCAAGGTGGAAGAAACAACCCCCATGGCGTGAAGCCAAGGTCTTGCCATAATAGCAGTATAGGGATAGTATACATCTACCACGATTAAGTTTACTTCCAGGACTTCTGACCCTGCCTAAATGAGTAGTCTGATTGGTCCTTTAGAAAGACGATCTTCCTATCAAACCCTATCAGAGGGGGTCATAATAGGCCAGGTCCTTGGCCTCAACTTCAACCCCTTAAATAGGTCAAGGTACATGATCTCTGCACTACTTCCCTGATCCACCAGCACCCTCCTCACATTATACCCTATAATCCTGAGAGTAACTACTAGGGCATCATTGTGTGGCTGCAAGGTTCCAACTTTATCCTCGTCGGAAAAGCTCAAAGCTAGTCGGGGCTTCAATCTTACCTGCAAATAAAACAAAATGTAATTAATATTGGACAATATTTAGCTACAAAATTATTTGTAGACTCAAGCTATAACCTTACTCAATAAAATAAACATTACTCCATTTTTTGAAAATTTAACTGTTGAATTGCATGTTCTTTATTCTCTTAATTCACATGTCAAATTTTGTGTCAATCAGATATTATTGACTATATGATCTATAAGTTTATATTTTATGCATAATTTTAAATTACAAAAATTTGCAATTTAAACAAATTATGGAGGACATAGCTATTGATATTAAAATTTCTAGAAATTTTGCAAGCATGGAGATGGAGGATATAAAAAGAAGACGTAATCCAATGACAGATTTATCTAAATTCACCTCTAATAAAAAGATATTAAGTAAGGATGTAACTTTAGGCTACAACCAATTTTCTAGCTAAACTTTATTCATTAATGCTCCCTAATCTTGCGGTTTACTTTCTTTTGCTTCATTTGGAAATGTAAAAGGATCTTAAACTCTGATATCCCATTTTATTTGAAGGAAAATCTGTTGCATAAAATTGAATGTGATTAGGTTGGGTTGCACGTGCTGTCCCTTAAGCAAGAAAATTAAGATAATTTTTTTTAGAAGTATGAAATCATATACTTAAATTTAGTATAGCTATTTAACACATGAATATCAATTTAATATGATAATTTCTTAAATCCTATTTCACTAAAGGAAATATTTACTCATGAAAAAATTCTACTAAGGATGATAATGAATGTTATCATCTTCTAACAATAAACAATTAAGTTTTGATAATACAATGTCACAATATTTAAAATTTCACAATGAATGATGATATATGCTACAAATGAAACTTTTCATCAAATTAAATACCTACAACCATCTACAATGAATATATATTTTGTTATTCATATTTCCTTCTTTGTCATCTTATTTATGAGTGTAGTCATGATTTTTAGCTTATTTAATTTTTAATGAACACCCTTTTAAGCAAGAAAAAAAATACATATGTCATTGACGTTTTCATTAGATAAAGTTATAAATCTAGAAGATTTAAGCGTCTAATAAATTAGTGGTCTCTAAGTGACAAATAGAAACCATAGACATCATCATTCTTTCTTTCCAAGTATGACCACTACATAAACCTCAAAATACACGAATAATATTTTTGGGACATTAAAATTTAGTAGGGAATTTAAGACAATGTACAATGGAATATTCTAGGAGTTATAATATTTTATTAAAGTTTAACTAAAATAGTAACAGTATGGGTATATACTCATTTACAAAATATAAAGGATAAATTCATTCAACTCTAAAGCTTAGGGGGGAATGAAACTACCCTAAACATAAAGGGGAAAAATTCTTTTTACACTTTTTTTTTGGGTGTGAAAAACTATGTTTTTTTTTTTAGTACTTTAATCAATGTGATAAAAAATAAATCAACCCAAGAAAATTGTGCTTAAAAAAGTGAATTTTGGCTCAACAAATTGACTAAACTAAGAAAGAAGTCTAGAAACATAACAAAATGTCATGATATTTTCATATTACATTTATTTTTAGTTATGGTGGGCCTTGGTCTAATATTTTATTATTTTATTTTAGAGTAATGCTATATTTATAATATTTTTATAATAAATTTTAGGAGGCAAATTGTTATTGGTTTTAAACTGAGCCAACCACTTCAAACTATGCATTTTTAAAAAATTAAATAACTAAAAGGCAACTGAAAAAAATCGTGCTAGAAATAGTGAATTTGGACTCATCAAATTTTGACTAAACCAAAAAAGAAATCTAGGAATACAACAAAATGTCATAACATTTTCACCATACTTTTTATTTCTAGCTATGGTAGGTCCCTGCTTGATATTTTATTATTTATGTCTATAACATTTCCACAATAAATTTTAAGTGGCCAATTGTTAATAGTTTTAAACTGTGACCACCACTTAAAATTTTGTCTTCAAAAAAAAAAAAAAAAAAAAAAAACCAGCTCAAGAAGATTGAGTGGAACAATGAATTTTGGCTCACCTAATTTGGCTAAACCAAAAAAAAGGTTTGGGAATACAATAAAATGTTACAATATTTTCACAATATTTATTTTAGTCGTGGTAGGTCTGTTATGATATTTTATTATTCATTTTAAGGAAATGTAAATTTTACAATATTTTCACAAAAAATTATAGATGACAAGTTATTACTGATTTTAAATTGGTCCTACAATCAATATCGCTTTTTTTATGCATCAATAGTAGCTTGGCACCTAGGATTTGTAGTGAAATTAATGTGAAAATGTTTTGGACTTCACATTTTTTTTTTTTTATCTATAAGGAACTAAGGTCTCGGCAATTGTGAAAATATTGTGACATAAACATGATGCTACAACATTTTTACAATAAATTTATTTTTAGTTGTGATTAGTACAATCTTTTTTTTTTTTTTTTGGTCCTATAAAATACTGACACCTCAATAATTGTGAAAATAAATATTTTGAAACTTTTTTGTTCCAGTATAACAATACCATGTAAATGCATATAAATATATGTGAACATTTACAATATTTTCATAACAAATTATAGATGGTAAGTTGTAATTGGTTCTAATTTAAATCAATAAATTAAATTATTTTTTTACAAATTCATAACAGTAAATAAAAAACTATTTATCTAAAATTTATTGTAAAAATATTGTGAACACGTTACATCTCTAATAGTTTAAAAGAACCGAAAATGACCAAAATAATAATAATAATAATAATAATAACAACGAACGAAACTCGTGTACTGACGAAAAAAAAAAAAAAAAACCAGCTTAAGTAACATGCAAAACGGTGTGTTTTGTAAAACTCACCAAATACAAACGAAATTGGTACTGTAGAGAGAGAGAGAGAGAGAGAGAGAGAGAGCTATTCACATTCTACCCAAAACCAGAATATATTATATACGCTCTTTCTGCATCGCGCCATTGATCTCTTCAAATTGCATAATGCCAATGGATCCACCTATTACCAATCTGAGGCTACGTAAGAATTTATGTTCATCGATTAGGGTTTTATTTTATTTCATGTAATTGGATTTGTTTTTTTTTTTTTCATTTTTTTTTTCAAGTCGCCTAACCCTAATTCCTCTTTCTCATCTCATCTCATCTCATCTCATCTCATCCGGTGTTGTGGAAAGATATTAAGTAAGGATGTAACCTTAGGCTACAACCAATTTTCTAGCTAAACTTTATTCATTAATGCTCCCTAATCTTGCGGTTTACTTTCTTTTGCTTCATTTGGAAATGTAAAAGGATCTTAAACTCTGATATCCCATTTTATTTGAAGGAAAATCTGTTGCATAAAATTGAAATTGTGATTTGCAGTAATAATTTTAGCTATAAAAAAGGAAAGTGTGCAATAACATTATACTTTATTTTAATGTGATTAGGTTGGGTTGCACGTGCTGTCCCTTAAGCAAGAAAATTAAGATAATTTTTTTTAGAAGTATGAAATCATATACTTAAATTTAGTATAGCTATTTAACACATGAATATCAATTTAATATGATAATTTCTTAAATCCTATTTCACTAAAGGAAATATTTACTCATGAAAAAATTCTACTAAGGATGATAATGAATGTTATCATCTTCTAACAATAAACAATTAAGTTTTGATAATACAATGTCACAATATTTAAAACTTCACAATGAATGATGATATATGCTACAAATGAAACTTTTCATCAAATTAAATACCTACAACCATCTACAATGAATATATATTTTGTTATTCATATTTCCTTCTTTGTCATCTTATTTATGAGTGTAGTCATGATTTTTAGCTTATTTAATTTTTAATGAACACCCTTTTAAGCAAGAAAAAAAATACATATGTCATTGACGTTTTCATTAGATAAAGTTATAAATCTAGAAGATTTAAGCGTCTAATAAATTAGTGGTCTCTAAGTGACAAATAGAAACCATAGACATCATCATTCTTTCTTTCCAAGTATGACCACCACATAAACCTCAAAATACACGAATAATATTTTTGGGACATTAAAATTTAGTAGGGAATTTAAGACACTGTACAATGGAATATTCTAGGAGTTATAAGATTTTATTAAAGTTTAACTAAAATAGTAACAGTATGGGTATATACTCATTTACAAAATATAAATGATAAATTCATTCAACTTTAAAGCTTAGGGGGGAATGAAACTACCCTAAACATAAAGGGGAAAAATTCTTTTTACACTTTTTTTTTGGGTGTGAAAAACTATGTTTTTTTTTTAGTACTTTAATCAATGTGATAAAAAATAAATCAACCTAAGAAAATTGTGCTTAAAAAAGTGAATTTTGGCTCAACAAATTGACTAAACTAAGAAAGAAGTCTAGAAACATAACAAAATGTCATGATATTTTCATATTACATTTATTTTTAGTTATGGTGGGCCTTGGTCTAATATTTTATTATTTTATTTTAGAGTAATGCTATATTTATAATATTTTTATAATAAATTTTAGGAGGCAAATTGTTATTGGTTTTAAACTGAGCCAACCACTTCAAACTATGCATTTTAAAAAAATTAAATAACTAAAAGGCAACTGAAAAAAATCGTGCTAGAAATAGTGAATTTGGACTCATCAAATTTTGACTAAACCAAAAAAGAAATCTAGGAATACAACAAAATGTCATAACATTTTCACCATACTTTTTATTTCTAGCTATGGTAGGTCCCTGCTTGATATTTTATTATTTATGTCTATAACATTTCCACAATAAATTTATGTGGCCAATTGTTAATAGTTTTAAACTGTGACCACCACTTAAAATTTTGTCTTCAAAAAAAAAAAAAAAAAAAAAAACCAGCTCAAGAAGATTGAGTGGAACAATGAATTTTGGCTCACCCAATTTGGCTAAACCAAAAAAAAAGTTTGGGAATACAATAAAATGTTACAATATTTTCACAATATTTATTTTAGTCATGGTAGGTCTGTTATGATATTTTATTATTCATTTTAAGGAAATGTAAATTTTACAATATTTTCACAAAAAATTATAAATGACAAGTTATTACTGATTTTAAATTGGTCCTACAATCAATATCACTTTTTTTATGCATCAATAGTAGCTTGGCACCTAGGATTTGTAGTGAAATTAATGTGAAAATGTTTTGGACTTCACATTTTTTTTTTATCTATAAGGAACTAAGGTCTCGGCAATTGTGAAAATATTGTGATATCAACATGATGCTACAACATTTTTACAATAAATTTATTTTTAGTTGTGATTAGTACAATCTCTTTTTTTTTTTGGTCCTATAAAATACTGACACCTCAATAATTGTGAAAATAAATATTTTGAAACTTTTTTGTTCCAGTATAACAACACCATGTAAATGCATATAAATATATGTGAACGTTTACAATATTTTCATAACAAATTATAAATGGTAAGTTGTAATTAGTTCTAATTTAAATCAATAAATTAAATTATTTTTTTACAAATTCATAACAGTAAATAAAAAACTATTTATCTAGAATTTATTGTAAAAATATTGTGAACACGATTGCATCTCTAATAGTTTAAAAGAACCGAAAATGACCAAAATAATAATAATAATAATAATAACAACGAACGAAACTCGTGTACTGACAAAAAAAAAAAAAAAAAACCAGCTTAAGTAACATGCAAAACGGTGTGTTTTGTAAAACTCACCAAATACAAACGAAATTGGTACTGTAGAGAGAGAGAGAGAGGGCTATTCACATTCTACCCAAAACCAGAATATATTATATACGCTCTTTCTGCATCGCGCCATTGATCTCTTCAAATTGCGTAATGCCAATGGATCCACCTATTACCAATCTGAGGCTACGTAAGAATTTATGTTCATCGATTAGGGTTTTATTTTATTTCATGTAATTGGATTTGTTTTTTTTTTTTTTTTCATTTTTCTTTTTCAAGTCGCCTAACCCTAATTCCTCTTTCTCATCTCATCTCATCTCATCCGGTGTTGTAGTAATTTATACTATAATTGGAGCTAGTCTTGCGCGTCCAGCGACTGCGTGGCTTCAAGGAGAAAGGCAAGTGCTATTGGGTTTTTGAATTTATGTTGAAATTTTGTTGGCGATGATGCTAATCCGTGTTACATCTTTGGTGGTCGTTCAGCTTGTTTTCTTGGGGAGGATCTTCTGAAGAAACATATCCCGAGTATGTCTGTTTATACCCAATATTTGTGCATAATATTATTGCTGACAATTTCAAAACCCTTTAGCTACTTGATCTTATCGGTACTATGCTTCAAATATACATTTGAACATGGGCTCTACTTATGTGGGTAGACATGAATTCGAGATAATTTTGTTGTTGAGATAATTTGTGTCTCTCTTACAGATGTTTAATAAGTTTTATTTTAATCTGTACTAGTTTTAGATCTTGTGATGCCTCATGGGATAATTATTAGCTACATTAAATAAGTGATGTGGATGGAGGGACCATATTGACCTCAATTTAGAAGATTGAGGGTTAAATTGATCTAATAGAATACTCATGGGGGTGCTCTTTAGTGGTGGGAGGCTAGTGATGAGCTAGAGGGTCTCTTTGGATAGAACTTATTGCTGAAAATTGAAAATTGAAAACAATGTAGCAAAATAGTTTTTAAATGGGTAAATAGTATTGGGACCCATTTTTAATGAAAAAGTTGCTGAAGAGTGAAGGTCGTAGGAATTGTGAACAGTACACGGATGTACTGTTCATGGGAGAATAAGATTAGGTTTTTTAGGAAAGTTCAAAACGGCGTAGTTTAGGACCTTTTAGTGTTTTTTATTTTTTTTTAACAAGCAAAATCTGGTACCGGCCGAAATTCACATCTCAGCTGAAATTGGCCGAAATGACCCAAAACAGCCCGAAATCTGACCCGAGGTGGAACATGAGGTATTCTTGTACCGGTTTGCATACCGTTGCAAAAAATTCCAGCCATTACGGCCAGAACGGAATGGAATCAATAACAATGCTCTGTAGTAATGCTGCTCAGTAAAAGTAATACAAAAATTTTAGAATACTGCATCAGTGATGGATGTGTAATTCTCAAAATTTTTAGAATATTGATGCTGTGTAAATGTAATTCTCAGGATTTTTTGATTACTGATGCTGTGTATTCGTAATGCAGGTTCATCAAACACGGTGATGATGGAATTATTTTTAGTTTTTTTTTTTTTTTTTTTAAACTGACCAATCCTTGGGTCTAATCTGACCCATAATGTGGTGCAGGAGTGAAACTAAGTAACCCTAATGTAAGACTAAGTGGAAATAAAGGTTAAGTTTTAATTGTCATGAGTATAATTTAGGTTAATCTAAAAGCTAAGTGCTTAGATGTAAAGCTTGATTGTCTAAATATCCGTTTGGGAATTTTTTTTTTTTTTTTTTGGCAGCTTATTTGCATAGTGTTTATCAAAATATATATAGTTTTTGGTACCTTTTATGTTAAATGTATGACAAAAAGCTAAAAGCTATTTTATTTTTAAAAAGCTAAAAGTTGGATTATTTGCAAAAAAGTTGAGACAAAATGCAGAAAGCTTTTGGCAAATAAGCAATTTCCAAACGCATACTATGGTGATAAATGTAACTAGGATATATATATATATATATATATATATAAATTCAATTGCACTTCCCCAATGACCAACTCTAGAGACACTTGGACCTAACTAGGAATATCTTAATTCACCTATCCCACTAAAGTGGACAGCCAATGCTTGTAGTCTCTCATCTCACTTTCCCATCTTAAAAGAATTTAGAACAAGCTCTTTATTCCCCTCTTAACCTCACGGGTCCAGCACAAAAAGGTTTAGATCCTTAAATCTCTTTTCAAGTTCTCTACCTTCTCTTCAAGCTGGAGTGATTCTAGCACCCATTCCTCCAAGAATCTGAAGATAGCTAAGTTAAAATTTGGGTTAATCTCTTTTAAATTGTGTAAGCCTTTAGTAATTAGGTAACTTAGGTTAGGTGATTTTCAAAATACTAAAAATTGTAAGCAATTTGAGAATTTAAGCCATGCATGTGATGATTATTAAAGAAATTGGTTAGCGTCTTGATGAAAAAGGGTTTTGTGGTTATGATTCTAAAATTTGTTTTGAGTTGTGTTGGTAATTCAAAAATTGAGTTGAGCTTTTGTTGAATTGAGATATGAAAAGTGCTATAATCTGATTTTTGTGTGAAATTAGTGTGGATATGTTAAATTATAAGGTGGAGCTTGCATGTATAGAATTTAGACTATGATTTCATGCATGTGAGTGGAATTAAGCAAAATTAGGGATTATAGATGATTCTGTTACATAATAGAATTTGCTGGAAATTATTGTGATAACTATTGTGACATGGCTTGTTTAGAAATGTTGTATGACATGTCTAGTAGGTATATAAAGATTCCCACATAAAAATTTGGTCAATTTAACCTAGTTTGTTATTTATGAGGAAAGTTGTCAAATCTGCCAGAAGCTTTGACAGCTTCTGTACTTGTAGCTTATAAATTTTATGGTAAATCCTGTAAATTGAATTTGAAGGTCTAGGGTAGTTTGAATGAAAGTTAAAACATATATTTATAAAATGGAATTGGTTCTCATATCAATTGGATTTAGTACTATGAATTGTATAACTAGACAAAGGTGAAATAAAAAATATAGGACTAATGACACCACATGTAAACCAGGATTTGGATACTTTCAATTTCAAAGTGAAATGGAGAATGTCTGTTTAATGGTGACGATTCAAATTTGAATCAATTTATGGTCAAGATTTTGCTAAAATCTAGACCCTTGATTTATTCAACTTTGAATCATGGACTTTTAATGGACACTCTCCATTTCACTTTATATGGAGAGAACTAAAATCTTGTAAACTAAGGGGAGCTAATTTGTATTTTACTCTCTTTTATTTATGTGGTGGTTTTGTGTTTGTGCACTTGCATGTGTGATAACGTGAAACCTCGCCAAGGTTGGGCCCTTTGGACCCATCCTATATTTAGGTTTTTAATATCCAATTAATTGTTAATCATTACAATCATGCCCAAGTGCGTTATCCTAACAATGTTGCACACTTTGTTAAGCTTATTTATGTTGCAAGAAGGATACATGTTTATGGATTTGACATTTGTTTATGCCTATTGGGTTTTTGATATTGTATGACTTTTATTATAAGATTTTGCATTGACACGGTTTTCGTTTCTGACATCTTGGTATTTATTCAGAATCAATCTGAATAAATATTGTTGTTTCAATATTATTTCCATTCTAATGAAAACATTTTTTAACAGTTGGACTATTCGGCAAATTTTACGTATGGAAGGAAAGGCAGCAAAATCTATGACATTGGGGGAATTGGCTACGTGCCTCAGGTAAGTCTTACGATTTAAACAAATCTGTTACACACATGTATTGAAAGACATCATAGTAACTTTCAGATCTGCTTTCAGGAATCTCTATACTTGAGCCTTTTAAACCCAACTTTGTTGTGCTTGTTGGTTTGTAGAAATTTTTCTTTGAACATAGATTTGGTTACCTTTTTATTTGGTTTGCTGGTTCATGAAATTATTTGGATTTTTGTGAAGCTGCAAACTTGTGGACTAGAAAGTGAAATCATCGTCTTTTTTTTTTTAATATATAAAAATTCTTAATGATTTCCTAATTTGCTTATTGCTTAGGGGCTCTGGAGGTATATGGAGCGAATTGGCTGAATCGAAGAAAGATTGATTTGGCATCAGAATAGTAATATTCCTCACTTCTCACCCAACTATTAACTACCAATCCGCATGATGTGTAGTGCACAGTGAAATATTTTGTTTAATTTTATGTTATGTTTTGTGTATAATACTTATCATGTGCAATATTTGGGGATTTGACTTTTATTATATTACTTGCGATGCTATTAGGAAGTGGGGATAATCAATAGCATGAAATATTGGCTCGATTTTTTTAAAATGTGCAATATTTGGGGATTTGACTTAAATTATATTACTTGCGATGCTATTAGGAAGAGGGGATAATCAATGGTATGAAATATTTGCTTGATTTTTTTTAAAAATTTTTTGCTTGTGGGTTAGCGCTTTTGGAGGTATATGGAGTGAGTTGGCTGAATCAAAGAAAGATTGATGTGGAATCAGAATAGTCATATTCCTCACTTCTCACCCAAGTACTAAACTACTAATCCGCATGATGTGCAGTGCATGTTGAAATATTTTGTTTAATTCTATGTGTAATGTTTGGGGATTTAAATTTAATTATATTTGATATTTGGGGGGGTTTTTGAACCTTGGATGGCTCTAGTGGAATGGCATTTGCCTGTTATCTTTGATATTTTAGATTTACTTGTATTTTAATTGTTGCCAAAGAAAACTCAATTTTAGCAAGATTGTCATATTTCAAAAAGTGTATATAAATCCTATAAAAATAATCAGTAAAATTATTTTACATTGATAATTAATTAATTATTCATTATTGCATTATTTAAAATAACTAATGAGATGCGTTCAAGTTGTATCTGTTACAACTTATGAGTTGCGCCTTTTTACACTTTTAATTATGAGAAAAAAAAAAAATTCATGCCGTCTTCTTCTCTCTACGCTCTAGTCTCCAGCTTCTTCTCTCTCTAAACTTAAACAAAAGAAAAATGATCCCATCTTCACAGTCATGAGTTTTAAATCACATTCCCACCTCTGTCTTGTGCTCCAAGTCCCAGTGTAACCAAATTTTGTTTTCGGCAGAGGCTCAAAGTTTAGTGTTTGGTCGGCCATCTTTCAACAAATACACTTTTTTAATAAGCAACAAACACAGTTGGTTACGAGAGAAGATGAGATAGTTTCAATGGTTCAAATTCTGGATCTCGTTAGTACCAAACGCTGAAACCATCGTGATTGCTGGAGGAGTAATTTGTGATTCAAACCTTGTGTTACAATTGTGCTTTTGTGCATAAGAAAACAAATGCAACAAGTTTAGACACATTGACAAGTTACTATAGACAAGTAAATACGTCATATTAGTGGTAGAACAAAGTTTTGCTACAAAACTAGTTGTAGTTTTAGGGCTAAAATTTTACTCAGTAAAATAAACATTACTACGTATTTTGAAAATTTTATTGTTAAATTGCAGTTCTTTACGTTTTCAAATTTTGTGTCAATTGGATATTATTTACTATATGATTTATAGGCTTATATTTTATGCGTAATTTTAAATTACAAAAACTTGCAATTTAAACAATTTACTGATATAACTATTGAAATGTTGCAAGCATGAAGGATATTAGAAAAAGATGTAATTTAATGGTGGTTTTGTTAAAGCTCATCTTTAATAAAAAGATATTGAGTAAAGTTGTAGTCTTAAGTTACAATCAAGTTTGTAGTTAAACTATGTTCTTAAAGGTAAATTAAAATGAATACCAACAATAATTAATAATTTGCCAGCACATATATCTCAATGAATTGCCACATGGGCAAGTAACTTGTTTAAGTGCTTATCATGTGTGCAACATTTATGACTCGTTTGGTTGGAGTGACGAAAAAGTGAAAGGATAGAAAATTGAAAATTGGGCGGGGCAGAAAAGTAGAACGATAAAAGATGTTTAATTTTCTCTTATGATGTGTGGTTTAGGGATGAAAAAGCAAAGAGATGAAAATTTTTTTTGTTAGGATAGAAAATATTTTTTCTACAAAATTTACTATCACGCTCCTACTAAATAATTTTTTTTATATAAATATTTTTTAGGAAAAAAAGCTGCAGTTGGATATAACAAAATTAGACTTCAAGTGGGAAAAAAGAAGGAAAAAAATAGGGGGGGGGGGGGGTGTAGAATAGTAATTAAAATCAACCTCGGTCTTCTCCCCTATTTTCTCTCCAAATTGGGGGGCCGAAATTTGGTGGGCATGGAGAGAAAATTACTAGGTCCCAAGTCTTATTGGGCTTCCACCAAAAATAAAACACGTCCATATAAAATTACTTTTTTTGATAAGTAAAATTATGTAGGTTTTTTAATAAAATTTTTTATAAAGAAATAATATACTATTAACCCTACAACTCAAATTCTTTACCCTCCTAGACTTCAAGTCTATGTAAAATCACATATGAATTGTTTGGGAATTAAGAGAGAAGAGCGATAGATTGTGGCTGTTGGGAGATCAAACACACCAGCATGAACAAACTATGGCTATGGTTGAAAGATGTGTATGAAACCAATTTGTAAACCTTCATGTTCTGAACTTTATAATCTTCCACTTTAATGGTCCGTTTAGATTAAGAGAGAATGAGGGGAGAAGAGTAGAGTAGATTTGATCTAAAACTAGTTTATTTTTAGTCAACTCTACTCTACTCTACTCTACTCTACTCTCCTCCACTCTCTCTCTTGTCCCCCCTTCAATCAAAATAGGTAGTAAATTGTTGTCTATGTGATGAACCCAATTCTTTCTCACTCGCCTCTTCAAATTCTCTTGTAAAAGATCTCTACTTGAGCTGAGGATGTTCCATCCCTATTTACAAATCCACCATCAAACTTTCCATCCCTTACCTTGATTGCAAAACCTTCAACTTGATTCTTTACTTCAACTACCTCATATAGATGCCAATTTATTTGGAACGGACCCATGACATCCATATAATATAATCAAATTATAAATACACAAAATTATTATTTCTTAATATATTAAAATGCAAAAATTTGCTAACAAAGACATAATAATAATAATAATAATAATAATTGGATTTTTATTTTTTTGGAAGTTGGAGCATTTATAGCATGGTTTGGAAATCCAAATCGGATCGGATGGTCAGACTGGGTTAATCGAAAACCAGTCATCACTCTGGTTTTTTAAACTAAGAAAATTGGAAAATTAAAATTTTCTATTAACTCCTTGACCCATAGTTAAACCGCCCGGTTTCTAAACCGAGCATGGATTCACTGGTCAGTTAAAGTTTGCCTCAAAAATCTTCTCTGAACAATGGGCGGTAGAGAGCCCTTTTTGGCCGGAGCAATATCTTGTTTGTTTTCGCTCGAAGCCCAAGCCCCCATGAATCTCTTATGTAGCTCCAATGGCTCATAGTCCCTAGATCTTTACTATTTTGGGAGGTTCAGATTTGTTTAGGAGAGAGTAGGGTGGGAAAGACAGACAAAGGGGGAGAAAGAGTGAAGAAGAAGAGTGAGAGTAGGTTGCTTCTAAGTTTTAAGGCATGTTTGTTATACCATTTCAAACTCACATTTTTACATGTTAAACAATATTACACACATTTCCACACTTTTTTTTTACCCACAGGTATTTCAAAAAATTACAAAAATCTCATTTCAAATTACTCTACCAAACACCCTTTTAATTTCTAAAATGTTTTAATGAGATGGGAATAATGTCTCAAGTTTGACTTATTGGTAGGGGTGTTCACTAAACCGCATAAACCGCCTGCAAAAACCGCACCAAAATCGCCCGCAAAAACCGCACCACACCACAAGTAATTCTACACTGCACTGCACCACATCGCACCATTTTTGCGCACCGCACCACAAGTAATTCTATACTGCACCACACCGCACCGCATGGTGCGGTGCGGTTTGCGGTTTTATAAAAGAAAACTGCACAAACCGCACCACATTGCACCGTCTCTATATATTAATATTTTTTAATTATTTTTAATATTAAATATATTATTAATAGTTTAATAACCTTAGTTAAAAAAAAGTTTGATAATCCTAGCAAGTGTTGATTAGGAAAGCCAATCCAAAATAAAGGAAAACTAGCTTAATAGTTTAAAACTTGGACTAAAACAAAGGAAAAAATTAGTTTTGGGCTAAGTAGAAAAAGCCCAAATTTTGAAAAATATACCAATTTCAAATCATTCAAACCGCATCTTATACACCGCACCGCATATGTGACCGCAAAAATGAGGTGCGGTGCGGTTATGGTTTTGGCTAAACTTTAAATCGCACCGCACCGCACATGTGACCGCAAAAATAAGGTGCAGTGCAGTTATAGTTTTAGCTAAACCGCACCGCAAAGTGCAGTGCTAAAAATGGCCCAAAACTGCACTGCACCGCACCGCGAACACCTCTACTCATTGGGGGTGATTTTTTTTGGGAATAGTGATTTTTTAGAGTTACATAAAGATTTTTCCCGCTTTTGTCATGTCAATATTGCATTAGTGTACTTTTTCTTTCCTATTCTGAACTGCATTTTTGTGCTGGTTTCACATTTCATAGTTGGAGTATTCCTATATCATTTGAATATGAAGTTTTCATATTTTTAAATTTAAAGTATAAAAGGTCTTTTCAATTATATTAGTAAATTAAAGTCTTTGAAATATTGTTATAAGTATGGATTTGTCGAAATGCTTAAACTAATAGTAGGATAATATTTATATAACTTTTGTAATTTATTAAGAAAATTTTATTATTATCTTTAATCTATATAAAATTAATCAACTATAAATACTATTTTAGTCTATATTGCTAATTTTTCATATTTATTTTATATTATTTAATTATTAAATCAATTATGACATTATTGTGGTTCGACTGATCGTGGTTTGACCTCGGTCTGATCATAAAAATCTTGAACCTCTCATTCGACTGGTTCTTTGAACGGTCCGGGTCTAAAAACCATGATTTATAGTAGTGGTTCTAAAAAATTTAGAATTAGCACATCAAAAAACTATTTTATCTATTTTACCACCTCACTTTATAATACTCCTAACATCAATTGTTTTATTTTTTGCTAAGATACAATTGCTATTGTGAATGCTTATATCGTTTGTTTTTTCTTTTTCTTTTTTTTTTTTTTTTTTTTTTTTTTAAGTTTTTGGGTTGAATAGTTACTAGTTGGATTAGACTGGTTAGGCTGATGGTAGAAAAGGGAGCTAAGAGCAACCGCATCTATTAGTTTTAATTTTCCTTCTATTTTACATTAAAAATCTACTTTTTCTATTTTACACACCTATTTTTACAAAACACTCACATCAGTTTCTATTCTATTTAAATAATCATTTTCTCACTTTTTTATTATTATTTTATCTCAAACCCTCTCTTTCCACTCACGAGACTCTATTCTAGAGTCTTCTATGAAACTCCTCTCTATTCCAATATTTTCACTCCTCTCTAAAACTCCTCTCTATTCCAAACTCCTCTTTGAAACTTCGATCCAAGCAGGGAGCACAGAGCCGATCTGAAACTTCGATCCAAGCTGAAATTTCCATCTAAAACTTTGATCCAAGCATAGCTCTGATCTGAAACTCTGATCCAAGCATGGCAAGAAGAATGCCGATCCAAGCACTCCGATCCAAGCACGCCGATCTAAAACTTCGATCCAAGCGTGCTGATCCACCACAAGTGCTGATCCACTCTTTCTGTTTTCGTTGGTATGTTCATGTGTGGGTGTGTTTGGTTTTGTGGTGTTTGTGGTTGATTTTGTGGTTTATTTTTAATTTTTGTGGTTGATTTTTGATTTTGTTTGTGGGAGTGTGTGTATCAGAGGAAAAAGCAAACGATGAGGGCGTTGGTTCTACAGATGGAAAAGAGAGAGAAAAAAATGAGTGAAATTATATATTATTAAAATAATGAAGTTATAGTAACTGTGTATATACGCACGGTTACTATAGCTCTTGTATATTTTTTGGTCAAAATGTGTAAAAAGTGTTGCTTTTTGTATTTTGCAAAATTATCCATGGACTGATGTGGCTGCTCTAAGGATTTGGAATAGGAGAGTGAACTACAAAAATGAAAAACATAATAAGTAAAAGAAGAAAAATAAATGGGCTGGAGGGCCCGGGGCTGCTTGGGCCCGTCCCTGCAATTTATTATAAATCCAAGTAAAGCCCGTGCTCAACCTCGATGTATGTGGATATTTTATACATAAATCCCATAGGTACTGGGAACAGATAAGACACTACAAAGTTTCATTCAATCGTGACTAGTAAGTCCTAGAATTGACATGAATAAGTCATGATTGTTGGTGCTTTATACGTACCATCCCTATCATATCTACAACATTATCATAAATCACTTCCACTCATTATTTCCATTGTAAGCCTATAAATCCAACTGAAAATTAAATTGATGCTATAAATTTTAGCACAGTAGTGAAATCGTCAACAATATTGCATTGCACGACTTGGCCAATTATTAACCTTCACCCTGAAATCTTAAGCTCAAAATTGGACAATGTGTAGATAAGTTAGTACATGCAGCCACTCCAGTTAAGGGCTGAGATTTAAGTAAAATCAATCTATGGCCTAAAACATGCCACGTTATTTAAAGGACACTAACCTAACATTTCACGAATACTTTAACAGAGTCATTGGCAAACAAACATCAGTTAATCAATAAGTGTTCTTTCTTTTGACTTTTGACTCTCTCTCATCTCAGTTTCTTTCTCACTCTCACTCTCATCTTAGTCTCCTGTTAGCGCTTTTAAATGACGTGGCAGATTTTAGGCCATGAATTTATTGTGTCAAGAATTTTTGGTCTAGTAAACCTAAATGAAGATCCAAGTATGTAACACGGATTAACATCATCCCAGTAAAGGCCAACAAAATTTTTTGATATGTAAAAATAAAAACCCGAATAGCACTAGCCCTCCATCTAGCCATGTAGTCTCTCCCTTCGCAAGCACAATATTAAGATCAATTGCTAGATAAACCGCTACAAAGAAGAATGACAAGAGGAATTAGGGTTTCTCGAAATATAAAAAAAGAAAGAAGAGGAAGCAAAATCCAATTACATATAAATAAACTCTAATCAATCAACGTTAATTAGAGCTCATGTGCACATGATGATACAATGATGCCCTCTTTAATATAGCATTTGGCTTGCCCTGTTGAAGATAGCACAGAGGCAGAGTTAGGATTTGAGTTGAGGGGAGGGGCAAAATTTATATATGATATTCGCACTTACACAAATTTATGTGAATATATAATATTTGAGACCAATTTGAAAAATTAAAAGCTATTCATTTAAATACTAAGTGATATTTTATGTAATTATACAAAAAAAAAAAAAACTGTACAAACAACAAAAGATTATTCTTAATATTGTATTTATCTATTGAGATATTTCTAACATGAGTGACCTATTTTTTTAGAGCCAAAACTCAAGTTATGAATGAAACTATTAGTAATTAGATAGATATGGAGTGCAATATATGTGAATTTCTGTTATTTTGGTTAATGTGTTTCCATAAAATGTTCAAATTATTATATAGCAGAGACAAACTAAAAAAATTTCAGTGTAAGGCATATTAGTGGAGGACTTAAGATTCCTCAATAGTTCATTTAGAAATTATGTTCTATTTCAAGATCAAAGAAACAAAGTGGGATTTAAAAAACCTAAAAACAAAAAGTACGCAAGGGTATATAATAACTAAAGGTATTTTTTGGGTGGGCCAAGGGGGCCAATTGCCCCCCTTAACCCCCCCCCCCCCGGGGCGTTCCGCCCCTGAGATAGCACCTGGCTTTGCAAAAGTAACATAGTGGCTGTGTGTTTGCATGTTGCAAAAAAAACTTAAAACATTTTCGTCTCTTGAGGCTACATGCAACAGATAGAATTGTTATTTTGTTCTCCATCAGGTTATGAAAAAAAAGGTTGTTGAGATAACCTATGAAAAGGATAAAAATCAGCGCTTTGAAATTTATATTTTCTTGTCAATCCAAAACAATTTGGTTTCATAGGAACAATTTTCAAAATGTATAATGTAAATGGAGGATAATAAGAGCATCCGCAACCCAAATGGTATATTACATATGTGGATATATTTTAACATCACAGCCTTCAAATGTTGCTCCAGCCTGACTTGCCAAATGTGCCAATTGTAAAAAAATTTACAATACTGCTACAGTACCATCCTATTTCTAGGATGGTATTGTAGCAACATTGTATAATTAAAAATTATTAATATATTATCTGATTATTCTCTCTCTTCCTTTTCTCTCATTACCTTCACTCTATGCTAAACTCTCATCAACCTAATAGAAACGCAACGCAAGCAGTCGTCATCCTTTTCGTCTCTCTGATCAGCATGGTGGGGCGGTTGAGTTGGAGATCGACATGGTGGGTTTCTAGATCGGCAAGATTGGTGGTGGTAGGTCTCCGCGTTTTTCCTTCTCCGGCAACTCTCTCTCTCTCTTTCATTTTTCCTTCTCCGCATGGGTCAACAAAATCAACTTCCGTCAAGCTTCCCAGCAGTGAATCCGCTTCCTTCAAGCTTCAACAAAATCGAGCTACCTAGTGGCGAATTGAGCAATCCAGTTTTCATAAATTTTTGTTGTGTTTATGGGTGAAGATTGTGTGGCTTCGCAATG
Organism: Castanopsis chinensis; assembly: GCA_032878915.1. Lineage (NCBI taxonomy): Eukaryota > Viridiplantae > Streptophyta > Magnoliopsida > Fagales > Fagaceae > Castanopsis > Castanopsis chinensis. The sequence continues at coordinate 2,687,173 of JAVQMG010000122.1, read as the reverse complement.
GTTAGTGATGGAGATTACGGTCGATTAGTGTTGGGTCACGTGGGTTGTATGGGTCAGTGGGTGGTGGTGGGTTGATTTCAGTAGGTGTGATTTTGGTGGGCAACGACGTGGTCAGTGGATCCAGCGGCGTGGGTCTTAGTGGTCAGAGAGGGTGGTGTTGATGGTCTCTGTTTTTTTTTTTTTTTGGTATTGACGATTGATTATGGGTTACTAGTGGTGGTGGTGGTGGTGGTGTCAGATGTGTGTAATGTAGCGGTGGTGGTGATTGTGGTTCTTGAATAGAAAGAAAGAGAGAGAAAGAGTAAATAATGTGTTGTATTGTAAATGATGGTGATTGTGGGATATATTATTTTATTGTGTAGAAATATTATTTTAATATATTATTTTATTGTGTAGAAATATTATTGTAATGAGTAAAATAGGAAAATAATAGTTGGGATGCTAAAAGTATTGTAAAATTATATTGTATAATTGATAAAGTGGTTTTTTGGAATGATAAAATAGAATAGAATTGAGAAAACCACTGCTGATGCTCTAAGTATTTGGTTAATCTAACTGAAAACTCAGCTAATTTGCTGTTTTAAATATCAACATTCATTTATCTATCTACATATGTATATTAGAGCACTAGCTACATATGTATATTAGAGCACTAGCATTGGGGGCGTAAAAACCCCCAGTTACTATTTTACCCTCTAAGAGCATCCACACCAGCCAATCTAAAGTCTTCTAAAATGTGAAAAGTGACAAAATTTACACAATTAGAGCAAAAAAGCACCCACATCAATGAGTGTAAAAACATGTAAAATTGTGAAAAATCATCTACAAGCTACAGTAACTGTGTATATTTACACAGTTACTGTAGCTCGTTTATACCTTATTTTAATATTTGTTTTTCTCTCTCTCTCTCTCTCTCTCTCTCTCTCTCGTTTTTATCTCTCCCTCAGTCTCATAGATGTCACCTCAGTCCATAGATCTCACCTCAGTCCACCGATCTCACCTCAATCCGATCACAAAAGCTTCGATCTCACCTCAATCCAATCACATAAGCTCCAATAACGTTGAATCTATTCAAAAGCTTCGATCACATAAGCTTTGATGTCATCTCAATTCGATCATATAAGCACTAATCTCACCTCTGTCCGATCTCATCGTTGCTGTTTTTTTTTTTTTTAGTTTTTTGGTTGATTGTGGGTGTGGGTCAGTGGGTTTTGATCTTAATCGGTTTGTTTTTTCTGGTTCATTGGTGGGTTTTCATGATCTTGCTGCCGATTGGGTGGGTAATGAATGGGTTTGGGTTTGGGTTTGGGTTTGGGTGTGGGTGTGGGTGTAGCTCGACGGATCAGAGGGTGTGGTTTGTTGAAGGATGGGTGTGGGTGTGGGTCGATGAGTGTGGTTTGTTGAAGGATTTTGTTGAAGGGTGGGTGGCTGGGTGTGGGTGTGGGTGTGGGTATGGCTCAATGGAGAAGACGCAGAGAGGAGAGGAAAAGAAATAATAAAAAATGTAAAAAGAATGAATATTTTATTGAATAAATGTGTAGAACAGATAAACTGACGTGAGTATTTTGTAGACGTGAATGTGTAAAATAAAAAAAGTAAGTTTTTTCTTATAAAATAGATAAAAAATTTGAATGAACTGATGTGATTGTTCTAAATCTTTAAAATCATGCTCCATCAGGTTCGTAAACCCAAAATATTTTACACCTTGTGAACAGTAAAGTTGCATATATGCAACTTCACTGTTCATAGATGCAAACTTAAAAACTAATATTTAATTCTCTCCCTCACTTTTCTTTCTCATGTGCTCTCCCTCTTCCCTGCCTTTACTCTTCACCGTTTCTCTATTTCACTCTCCCTCTTCTCTGACTTCACCTTTCTTCCTCTACTCTCTCTATTTCTCTCTTCTCTGATTCTCCGTCTTCTCTTTATTCTCTTTGTTTCTCTCTAATCTATCTTTTCTTGTCTGAAACATTTTTGGTTGGATAAATTCGATGGTGGTTCGGTTTTAGGTGTGAAAATTTGGTGGTGGCTGGGTTTCAAGGGTGGAGATTCGGTGGTTCCTGAGTTGGTTTTGGTGGTGGGTTTCGATGATGGAGCTTATTCGGTGGTGGGTTTCGGTGGTGGAGTTGAATCAGTGGGTGGTTCTATGGTGGGTCACTGTTATGGGTCTCGGTGATGTGGTTTTTAGTGGTGAGTTGTTTGGTGGTTTGATTTCAGGGTTTCGATGTGGTGGTAGTCATCTATTTTTTGTGCCTTTCACTACAACTTCTTTTCATTTTTTAAAATTAAATGATATAATTGTTCACATGAAAGCCTTTCCCATAAACAAATAAAATAAAACTATTTATTTTTTATTTTTTATGTTTTAGTCGTTTGAAACTTTTGTTATGGATGTGTAGTAAAAGGCTACATTTTAGGACAAAAAAAACTTGACAACTTTGGAGGCTTTCCCATTAAAAAAATACTATTTAATTTTATTTTTGGGCATTTCAAACTTTTGTTATGGGTGTGTACTAATTGGCTACATTTTAGGACAGCTACATTTTGCATCAATTATAATTTGGGATTACTATATCTTTCAATCATAAAAAAACTTAGGGGTGTGATGAGTATTATGTGCTCGCAGGTAAAATAACTTTTCATTACACCCCTAAGTTTTTTTGTAATTGAAAAATATAGTAATCCCAAATTATAAGCGCGTACTCAAAGGTTAGTATTATTGAAAGGGACTTCCCCATTTGGAAACTTTGGATTCCTCATTTTCTTAGTTCAAAAATGCTCCTACACTCCTATGTTTAAGTAGAGACAAAATTAAAGGACAATCTGGTAAAAATGTAACTCTAACTCCTACTAAAACATTACTTAAAAAATTAGGACTACTCCTCTATTAATTTTTAAATTGATTTATTCATTCCTATAAAAAAAATTATTTATTTACTTATAAATTAGATTTTTAAAATAAAAATTATATATAGTCTTGACCAAAAATTCAATACTGTTTTTTTTTTTTACAAAATAGAACTGCAAAAAAAAAGAAGAAGAATAATTTTATCTATACTACTATGACTTCCCTAATTGGATTCCTCATTTTTTTTAGTTCAAAAATGCTTCTACAATCTTTTGTTTAAGTAGAGACAAAACTAAAGGACCATCCGGTAAAATATAATTCTAATTTTCATTAAAACATTACCTAAAAAATAGTACTACTCTCCTATTAATTTTTAAATGGATTCATTCACGTATAAAATAAATTTTTAAAATAAAAATTATAATTTTTTTTTCTACAAAATAGAACCACTAAAAAAAACCTCACATAAAATTTTAAACCTGTTAAATTCGACCTGGCTCACCTTATATATATATATATATATATATAAATTTTTTTTTTTGATAAGTCCTCACTATATATTTAATATATATTTAAAATTAAAATATATTATCTAATTAATAATTTTTTTTTAATATCCAGCTCGTCCTGTATACAAACCCTAGATCCTTATATCTCTCTTTTCTCAGCGGTGGTTCTATCTGATTTTTTTAAATGATTATGCGTTGTCTCAACCACAGGTCTCTGGTGGTTCTCTCTTGGGTTTCTTTCTCTTGCTCTATTTCTTTCCTTTTTTTTTTCTCTGGCTTTTCTCTCGCTCTATCTGCATATCTCTCTTGCCGTGGTGGATCAATGTTTAGCTTTTGCTTTATTGATTTCTTAGTTTTCTTTTGGCTGATTTTTAAATGTTTTTGATTTGGCTCAACTTACAGGTCTATTTTTTACTCTACAATATTTTCTCTTGCCGACTTGCTGTGTCCCTTTCTCTCTATATTGCTTGGCAGGTTTGTCTCTGTCTGGCACTCTCCCTATTTTTTTTTTACTATTGTTGTTTAGTCATTGTTTGCCTCTAAGGGGTTACATTGATGCTAATCTTTGGGTTTTTTTTTTTTTTTTTTTTTTAATATATTTATATCTATACTCTTTTTTTTCTGCTCAATTTAATAATTATAGTAATAAAAACATTTAATCCCCTATATAAATACGTGCACTCCTCTAATAGTAATATAATTTTTCAATTCTTTATCAAGGTGATTTCTGTCAAACTTAAAATTAACAAAGCATGGAACATTTAATTTTAATTTTTACCAGAACAAAAGTTGGGCGTGTTTTGTATGACAATACTTTCCTTTGAAATAAAGAGGGAAGGTGGATTGAAACAAGAGATAAAAATTCAATCATTGAAAATAAGAAACTAGCATTTTTTTATTAGTAATCTATTATCACAGCCATTTAAACAATGAATCTTTATAGCTATGGGCTTCATGTATAATCTAAAGGTATTTTCCTATAACCGAAGGTAAGTATATGGTAAGTTAAACCATGTCAAACCAGATATACATTATAATGCCTCCTAATGAAATCCTATAGCTAGGTACCATGTCTGAATCCCCTATACCTACAATCTTAACTATTATTATTTTTTCAGTCTTATAATTGATACAATCTTCCCTCCCTGATTCCACACAATTTACCTCAGAATCCCATCTTATAAGTGTTCCATTAGACCCAAAAAACTTATAATCATCAAGTGAGTCGTGACCTCTTGCTAATCCCTGGCAAGCTGAGCCTGTCAATGACTACCTTCAAAGCTCTTCTTAGCATTCCAATTCCTTCATTGCCCCCACTCAGCCCTTGAACCCACAACACACTTTTAGTCCTTCCACCTAGTGTTACCATCTCAAACTTTACCACCCTCCCTTTCATAGACCTCAGTGTCCTTGCCACAGCTGATATCAACCCTGGCCTATCCTCACAGCTAAATGTGACCTTGACTAGCACCTTGTCATTGTCACTGTCACCGTTTTCAAAACTCAACTTGTCAGCCCCTCCAGGGAACACACAATCCTTACTGCTACCAACACAAACTCCTTCCAAATCTGAAACAGTCTTCCTCAACTCCCTCACTTGCTGGACCGTCTCTGCAAGCACGGTCGCCTTGTCCATCTATTGTTTTTAAAATTTCCCAACAATAAGAAAAAAAGGAGTACAAAAACAATTACAACTCTTGTGATAACATGAGATTAGTGCTAATACATATTGTGTTAACGACTCAATGACGAACCTGTATGAAAATAATATTACTCTAATCATAATTTACCACTTCAGTAATTGTGAAAAAATTGTGTCCTCAAAACTACTTACTCTAATCACAATTTACCACTTTAATTTTTACAAGTTTTGATGCTAATAACGAAGATCGAAGAAACAGAGTTGATGAAGTTACTATTTGTACGAATCTATGTACTTACTTTGACTAAGTTTGGGAGGATATCACGCAGAGTGGTGTATTGACCATTGATTCGCATCCTACGTCTCCTCTCTGCCTCACTGTGTTTCTTTGCAGCGACATGCTTGGCCTCAGCTTTTGATTTTGGTTTAGAGAATGAATATTTATGGCTGATGGTATTGGTTGAGGTAACTCCTTGAGGGAACCTATTTTGTATTGTACATGTTCCTGACTTATAGTAACGCTGAAATTGTTGCATGTCTCGTTCTAACTACACGTATGTAATCAAGAAATGAAGCAAACTAATATACGATTCCCCAAAAAAAAAAAAAAAATGGAGCACACATAAACCCGAAAAGGAAATGTCACTTGTCGCAGTAAAACCATGAAGAGAGATCTAAAGAAATTTGCCTTTACAAATGAACTTTGAGGAAGGAGATTTGCCTTTTTTAGGAAGTGTTTTCTTGAGATAGTACTATTAGAGGAGTGCATAATATTCTGCATAAAAACATTTAATCCCCTATATAATAGTATTAAATGTTTTAAAAACAATTAATCCCCTATATAAATACACGCATTAAAAAATCTCCTATATAAATGTGTGCACTCCTCTCTTTTCAGAGTCACGATCGATCTTTTTAAATTGCATTATAATGGCGGCTGTACCCATCACCAATCTAAGGCTAGGTAAGAATTTATGTTAATCGATTGTGCTTTTTTTTTTTTTTTTAATTTATTTTTATTTCATGTAATTGGATTTTGCTTTTGTTTTCTTCGTTCCCTATACTCTAACCCTAATTCCTCTTTGTTGTAGTGATTTATTTAGTAATTGGTTATAGTCTTTCACGTCCAGCGATTACATTGTTGGATAAATGGTAAGAGCTATTGGGTTTTTGGATATATATTTATTAAAATTTTGTTGGTTCAATAATGCTAATACATGTTGCTTCTTGAATATTCAGGTTTCCTGGGCGACGAGACACAGCATCCGAGTATGTACTTACTACATTCGAACCCAGTACTAATTTATCTACTCATGGTCCCTTCTGCATAATATTCTGCTTCAATTTAGCTAGTTGGTCAGTTATACTTGATTTGAAATAAGTATAACTGACCAACTACTGCTGTACATGAATTGTTACACAGGTTCAGTAAAGTTAGCAAACACCGTGTAGATGGCAGTATTTTTTGAATTTTTTATTTATTTTTTCTTCATAAAAAAACTGACCAATCTGTGGGTCTAACCTGACCCATAATGTGGTGCCCTACCCCATTTTACATTTAGGACCTTAAGTTAAACTAAGTTATCCTATTGTAAGAATAAGTAGAAATAAAGGTTAAGTTTTAATTGGCCTGAGTAATTAAATGTGTGTGTGTGTGTGTGTGTGTTTGTGTGTATATATGTTAATTGAAAAGCTAAGTGCTTAACTGTAAAGTTTGATTGACTAAATATCTGTTTGGGATTTTTTTTTCCCGGTAGCTTAATTGTATGCTCTTTATCAAGAGATATATAGTTTTTGGTATTTTTTTATGTTAAATGTGTGACAAAAGCTAAAAGTTAGTTTATCTTTTAAAAGCTAAAAGTTAGATTATTTGCAAAGAAGCTGAGACAGATGGCAAAAAGCTTTTAAAAACTAAGCAACTGCCAAATGCATACTATGTGGCGGTATATGCAACTAGGATAGATCTATATAAGTATGGTAACTATGATTCTAAAATTTGTTTGAGTTGTGTTGGTAATTTAAAAATTGAGTTGAGCTTTTGTTTAATTGAGATATGAACAGGGTTACAGTCTTTTTTTGTGTGAAATTAGTATGGATATGTTAAATTTCTAAGGTGGAGCTTGCAAGTTGCATGTATAGAATTAAAAATTTGATTTCATGCATTTAAGTGGATTTAAACAAAATTAGGGATTGTTGATGATTCTGTTACATTTCTGTCACATAACAGAATTTGCTGGAAATAATTGTGATAACAATTGTGAAATGGCTTGTTTAGAAATGTTATATGACATGTCTAATAGGTATATAAAAACTCCCACATGAAAACTTGGTCAATTTAACCTAGTTTGTGATTTTATGAGGAAAATTGTCAAATCTGCTGCATTGATGGTCTAGGGTAGTTTGAATGAAAGTTAAAAATACATTTTTTAAAATGAAATTGGTTCTCATATCAATTGGATTAGTATGAAATTCATGATTATAACAAGATAAAGATCAAATAAAAAATATAGGACTAATGAGACCACGTGTAAACTAGGATTTGGATCTTGTCAATCTCAAAGTGAAATGGAGAATATCTATTTAATGGTGATGATTCAAAGATGAATAAATTTAGGGTCCAGATTTTATGAACTCGTTTAAAATTCATCTGTGGTAAAATTTAATTGAAGCTAAACTAAACTAGAGTTAATGAGTTGGCAAATTCTAGATCCTTGATTTATAATATATAACTTTGAATCATGGGCTTTAAATGGAAACTCTTCATATCACTTTAAAATGGAAAGAATCCAAATCTTGTAAACTAAGGGGAGCTAATTTGTATTTTAATCTCTTTTATTTATGTGATGGTTTTAATTTGTGCGCACTTGCGTGTGTATTGACGTGGAATCTTACCAAGGCAGGGTCCTTTGGACCCACCCTACATTAAGGTTTTGAATGCCCAATGAAATTCTAATCAATACAATCATACCCAAAGTACATTATCCTAAAATGTTGCATACTTTGCTAAGCTTATTTATGTCACAAGACAGATACTCGTTTATGGAATTTATATCTTTTTATGCCTTTTGGGTTGTTGATATTGTATGACTTCTATTATGGATATTTTGCATTGACGGTGTTCCTTTTTGGCATTTTGGTATTTATTCAGAATCGATCTGAATAAATATTGTTGTTTCAATATTATTTTCATTCTAATGAAAACATTTTTTTTAACAGGGCAGCTGTTCGTCGCGTATATCACATGAAAGGAGAGGCAGTAAAGTCTATGACATTGGGGGAGTTGGCTGAGGACCTTAGGTAAGTCTTACAATTTAAACAAATCCATTACACTTGTATATTGAAAGACATCACAGTAACTTTAAGATTGCTCAATAGAATCTCCATACTTGATCCTTTTAAACCTAACTTAATGTACTTGTTGGGTGGTAGAATTTTTTCCCTAAAGATAAAATCAAATACCTTGTAATTAAGGTTTGCTGGTTCAAGAAAATTTATGGATTTTTTTTGTGAAGATGCAAACCTATGGGCTAGAAAGTGGAGTCAGTGTCATATATATTTTTTAATATAAGAAATTCTTAATGATCCTAATTTTCTTATGGCTTAGCGCTGGTGGAGGTATATGGAGCGAATTGCCTGAATTGAAGAAAGATTGATGTGGAATCAGAAGAGTCATATTCCTTACTTCTCACCCAATTATTACTACTAATTCGCATGACATGCAGTGCATGCTGAAATATTTTGTTTAAATTATGTTGTGTTTCATGTATAGTACTTATTGTGTAATATTTGGGGACTCAACTTTAGTTAAATTATATGCTATGCTATTAGAAATAAAGGATACTCAATATTATGAAATATAATAGTTTGATTTTTTTTTTTTTGTAACAATTTAATAGTTGGAGATGAGGAGATTTGAACTGATGTTATTTTAATAGTTTATAGACAAAAAATTAATTTTTTTAAAAGTATAGTGACGTGAAAATAACTTCATGCAAAGCTTTAGGGATGAATAAAATATTTTAGCATTGAATTTAATTAGACAAATTAATATATTGCACCTAACTTAATATATTGCTGCACGATGGAACCGTGTTTAAGTTTTGCCTTTTATCTTGGATATTTTATATTTACTTTTGTTTTAATTGTTGCCAAAGAAACACTATTTGTGAAATTTTTACTTAATTTGTTATTTAAATCTTATAAAAATAATCCATAAAAATTATCTTACTTTAATAATTATTGCAATACTTAAATAACTAATGAGATGCTTTCAAATTTGTATCTGCTACAACTCTACAAGAGTTATGAGTTGAGTTGCACCTCTTTACACTTTTTAGACGGTTTATTTCTAAGAAATCTATTTGTGATAATAATAATCCTAATAATAATTGCATGTCATCAGTTCTCTCCATCCTCTGTTCTCCATATTCACTCCTAAACTTGGTCTAAAGAAAAATGATAACATCTTAACAGTAGCTACAAATCAAATTCCTAGCTGTCTTGTGCTCCAAGTCCAAGTGCAGTCAAAATTTGTTTTTGGTAGAGGCTCAAAGTTTATCGTTTGCTATGGCTTTTTTCAGCAGCACGCTTGGGTACGATGGAAGACGAAATAGTTTCTATGTTTGAAATTCTGGATCTCATTAAAAGTTTGGTATACTCTAGTCCAAAACGCAGAATCCATCGTGAATGTTGTATGAATAATTTGTAATTCAAACCTTGTGTTATAATATGCTTTTGTGCAAAAGAAAACAAATACAGCAAGATTGGACACAGTGAGAAATTGCTATCGACACTTAAAAAAGTGACATTAAAGGTAAGCTAAAATGAATGCTAATAATAGCTGGTAGTAGCCTCATGCAAAGCATGGTTTTGGTCCTATTTGGTCTTATTTTATTTTATTTTTATTATTTTTTAAACTTGGTTGGTCCATTGGCTATATTTCAATTGAGATTGGTTCACTTCTGCCACTTTGGTCCATTTTGGTACATTTACTTAAAAATGGGAATAAACAATTTTGAGTTGGAGGCATGGTTTTAATTTTTCAATACTAGAATAGTAAAATATCCAGAAAATTGTCCAATTCTTGGTTTTTATCAATTAAACCACCAGTTTTCTTGATTTTTACTAGATCGGATTAAGGTCCAATTCCTAAATGAATTGGTCAGTTGAATTTTTAAAACCATGATTGAGAGTAATTATTCTAAACTGAAATTAAAAAAAAAAAAAAAATTGCAATTTTTCTTATATAATTGCAAATGGGAGCTTAAAAGATATTTTAGCTAGATTTGTTGTATAGAGGTGAAATAGATTTTGAGTTGATGCTAATGTGTGTGGCTATTTAGTTTCAAATCCTAAAACAAAGGTTGGATAAGAACAAAAGAGCCATATATACAAAAAAATGTTAATATCATATCAACAAAGTCTAAAATCAAATTGGATAGAATTATAAGTTTTCCAAAAAATAAAATCATATATAAGTTCAAAATTAATTGAATTGAAGATGATAGATAACTATGTAACTAATTTAAAAGAAAATACCTAAAAATAATATAAAGGGAGTTTGCATAGTTCATAAAAAAAATAAAAATAAAGGGAGTTTGCACAATATATACATGTGCACACTTAAACATGAACTTCAAGAAATTTTTTAGAAAAAAATTAAGAGTCAAGGTCTTGACAATAAGTTTGCATTTGTAATTGAAAATAGCTTCATTAGAATTGAGATATAATAAGAATTAAAAAGAAATGGTACCCCATATGTTGTCACTAGTATTGATGATGGAAAATAAAATTTTAAAAAAACAATGGTGCCCCTACAAACAAAAAGAAAATTTAATTAGTTTTGCTTACTATTATATGAGAGGAGACGACATTATTGTATACCCTCCTCTCCCAGATTATTGTATAATCCCTATTTTTCATCTTAACAATTTTTTCTTTAAAATTATGACATATTATATACTTAATTCTAAAAAAAAAAAAATTTAGTTTCTTATTTTTTTTAGCATTGCTCTTTTCAAAATTGAGCCCATTGAACATTGAAGTCGCTTGCCCAATGCATAATCTCGAGATGCTTAAAAAAGAAAGAAGAAAAAATATCGAAAAAAATTACGAACACCTTGAAATCTGCTTCCAATATCATAATTTAATGTTGTAAGATTAAAATCCGCTTTCAAATTTTCCCTATAGAAAAAAATCGGATAATACAAGATTACATGATCTTAAATTTAAGCATAAAATTAACCAAGGTATTAAATCCCAATTACTAGGTTTGATACTCAAAATCTACCTAAATTAATTACAAATATATACGATATTATTAGCTTGACTTTAGATGCCACCATATATATTATAATTGGCAATTTAATCTCTCATATCTCTTTATCTCAAGAAAACACTTCTAAATTGATTCTCAAAAAAAAAAAAAAAAAAACACTTCTAAAAAAGGCAAATCTCCTCCCTCAAAGTTCATTTGTAAAGGCAAATTTCTTTAGGTCTCTCTTCATGGTTTTACTGCGACAGGTATCATTTCCTTTTCGGGTTTATGTGTGCACCATTTTTTTTTTTTTGGGTGATCTTATATTAGTTTGCTTCACTTTGTGATTATATACGTGTAGTTAGAACGAGACATGCAACAATTTCCGTGTTACTATAAGTCAGGAACATGTACAATACAAAATAGGTTCCCTCAAGGAGTTACCTCAACCAATACCATCAGCCATAAATATTCATTCTCTAAACCAAAATCAAAAGCTGAGGCCAAGCAAGTCGCTGCAAAGAAACACAGTGAGGCAGAGAGGAGACGTAGGATGCGAATCAATGGTCAATATGCCACTCTGCGTGATATCCTCCCAAACTTAGTCAAAGTAAGTACAAAGATTCATACAAATAGTAACTTCATCAACTCTGTTTCTGCAATATTCGTTATTAGCATCAAAACTTATAAAAATTAAAGTGATAAATTGTGATTAGAGTAAGTAATTTTTAAGACACAATTTTTTCATAATTACTAAAATGATAAATTGTAATTAGAGTAATATTATTTTCATATAGGTCCGTCATTGAGTCATTGACGTTAATTTTAAGTTTGACAGAAATCACCTTGATAAAGAAATGAAAAATTATAATACTTCATGATAAAGTGCTACTTTTTTAGTGGTAGTGATGATGATGACAACTAAATGTACAATACTTTGTTAATTTTAAGTTTGATAGGAAGCACATTAATAAAAAAGAAAAAAAAATATAGTAGTTCATGACTATAATTTATAAAGTGCTATTTTTTTAGTGATAATAATAATAATAATAATAATAATAATAATAATAATAATAATTTTTTAAGAAGAAATCTAGGAATTTTATTAAGAAACCTCAGCCAAGTTGGCATGAATTATAGTTGGAAAGTGTGGTGGGATATCTTTCATGTACACAAGAAAACTTGTGAAATGTGAATTTCCAATTTTTTTGGTAATCATCCTAAGCATGCTAAAGGATTTTAATACGATTCACTAGTTACCACAAAGAAATATTTGCTATGTCTTTTAGGCAAAAAAAACAAAAATATATCTTTTTTGTTTTTTTATTTTTTGGTTTGAGGAACAAACAAAAAAGTATCTTATATAATAGTATATGCAATATTGTTCTTACTTATTTATAAGACTCACATACGAATATTCTAAGTACCTGTAAGCAATTCAACATTGAAAACTATACAAAACTTTACTTATTAAAAAAAAAGTTCAGGTTCAGGAGCATCAAGAAAATCGGTTAATTAAGATGGAAATCTAGGCAGTTTGGGAACTTCAGCAGCAAGCTCAACAAGAGGAGTGAAGTGCTAAAACTCATAGAAGGCTTTGCTCTTGGGACAATGGGAACTTCAGCAGCTTCACCCACAAGCATTTGGACCACCCCTCTCAACGTGGGTCTAGCCAATGGGTCAGGATGAGAGCAAGCCAATCCAACCATTAGGACCCTCATCATTTCCTACTCATCAAATTCATCCCCAAGTCTTGCATCAGCTGCAGATAACAACTTCCCCTCTCTATGTAAACTCCAAACCCATTCAACCAAGTTGCTACAAACCCCAACTTTCCCAGCAGTAGAAACATCTTTCTCAATCGGTCTTCTTCCACTAGCCACTTCAAGAACCACAGCTCCATAGCTAAACACATCAGTTTTCTCTGTAGCTCTCCCAGGAGACACCATGTAATTATCACAGCAAGCAGAAACTAGGATTAAAAATGGTAATTTTTAAAAATTAAAAACGATAAATCTAATTATCACAGCAGGAAAAAACTAGAATTAAATCAACCATACATATCACACAAACCGTACCAAAATAATCTCAAATACAGAGGGATTTGGTAACAAACCTGGAAAAAATCGGAGCCTTGAAAAGATGGGTGGTAGGATCGGTGGTCGTTGGCGGCGAAGAGATGGGTGGGGGATGGGAATGGCAAAGAGACAGAAGGCTGTTAACAGATTGAGAGAAGGGATGGGGCGGAATCGGCGGAGGAACGGCGTGTGCAGTGGGTGGCCGGTTTTTCTTGCTGGTTTGGGAAGAGGGATAAGAGAGAAAGAGAGAGGAGAGAGGCGGGTTTGAATAGAAGAGAGAGGCTGGCCATGTGCAGTGGGTGGTCGGATTCTCTTGCCGGACTGAGGTTCTGAGAAAAGCAGAGGTGAGAAGGTTGAGGCGCGGGTTTGAGGAGTTTGAGGAGAGAGAGAGGGGCTGTCCAGTTTAGGTGAGAGAGTGAGTTCGGCGGCTGCTGCATGTGGCCGCCGTCGATTCCGCCTTAGTGTCTTCTCGCCGGTCTGATCTTGCTGAGGAAACAGAAGTGAAGAGATGAGAGAGAGGCGTGAGGCGTGAGGCTGCTGTGGGTGAGAGATGCGTTTGAGGAGAATCCGTGTTTGGCTAACAGTGTTAGGGTTAACAGATCTTCAGTTAAAATGAGTCATGTGCGTTGCACATGACCCAAGTTCTTGTTTAAGTGACAGCTGTTCCTGTTTGTAGCATTCCATTACCTTTTTCCCTCACACGCGTGGTATGTCTCGCACGTGGCGTGGAATAGTCAAACTGAAAGGACTGCTATATAAGGCAGTTGTTTGGCTGTACTTTCTACATTTTTAGGGTTTGTGTTTTGGTTACATTTAGGAACTGGATGCAAGCCAGTACGGCTGGTGGCTGTCCTGGGCAGATCCAGCACTCAGTGATACGTATTCTTAGATTTTGCTGTCTACTTTTTCTTTCTTTTTCATTGTACTTATGATTTTTGCTATTCGTGTGTGTGTTTTTTATTTTTAAAGCTTGGTTAGAATTGCCTATTATTACCTGAACTTCTCTGCTTTTCTTCACCCTCGGCTCTATTAAAACCTTGTTCGAATTCTCTTTCCCAATCTTAGATCTTTTTCTTTTGATTTATGGATTCATATGCTAGATCTATATAAATCATATTTTATTTAATGGATATTTTATTAGATCTATATTATTTTTTATCTATTTTTACTGTATTCTTAATTTTAAAACTTTGGCTATCTATGTCTTTGCGATTTGTGTTTATTTTGTTCAAATTCAAATTTTTTCTTGAATCTTGGAACGTTTTGGATATCCCCTTTGTAACACAAATCGGATCCAATGGATCCTTTAATATAAATTTGAAACCAACCACATCTCTATTCTCTCAATTCTTGGAGATTACTTAGAATCGGTAGGAAATTCAATTGGAGATGAACAAGAAAAGCTGAATTTTAAATTGAAGATTACCTACCTACACAAAAGGTTTGTGCGTCCCACTGTTTTTTTTTTTTTTTTTTTTTTTTTTTTTTCCGATACAAATTTTAGAAAATTTTGATATTGCTTATTTTTATTTCGAGGCTTACTGGATATTTTCTGGTCTATTGTTTTTGCAGGCCTTCACCATAAAACTCCATTAAAAAGAAAGGCTGCATGTGTTTAAAGGATGTGTGGGCTTTGAGGTCAGTACTATTAAGTCTATAATGCATATATTTCATTTTGAAATGTATTTAATTTTTTCGAAATTATATATTAACACGAATTATTTAGATAATTGTACACGATAATAAAACACAAATGTCAGTTAAACCATAATAATGTTTGTATAAGAAAGGCGTTGGGAACTCAGCTTCAGTTTAGTTTGTTTTAGTTTGTTTTTGGGTCCTATATAGTATTGTGTGACACTCCTTTGTTATTATATTTTGTCCTCTAAATTTAAAACAACCAAGTAGGTCATTTAGTTTGATTTAGGTTCATTAACCAAGTCATTCATAAACATAAGCTCGTTAATGTCTCTTTGTTTAGAAGATGACAGTGTTTCTTGTTTATTCATCTTCTTTACTTATATGATTTTTTCTCTAATTTGTATTAATATGTACAAATCGTATATTATGCTTATGATATGTGGGATTTCTTCAAAGTAAGTGTCTTTTTTTTTAATATATATATATAAATTCCAAGTAAATTTTGGAAAACGGTTTTATTATTATTTTTTAATTTCACAAATGAATGTTGTTGATTCACACATTCAGATTTTTTTTTTCACTTCCCTAACGTGGTTAGAGCATATGACCAAGGCCAGAGGGTATGTAAACCCTTTATTTCATATACATTACGTGATTGTATGAATGAATCCCGTTGAGGGGGAATTAAGTTTTGATCAAAAGACATGAACTTAGGGCATCATAAATACCATAAGCTTGAAAATCACTGGACCAACCGCTTTAAATTCACATCTTATATAACTTTGAGAAAAGTAGATTTTCATATGTAAGAATCATGTGCCTATTAGTGTATCAGTGTTTTTAATTCTCAAATTCAGAAAATGGATACAAAAAAATGGAAATGAAAAAAAAAGAGTTTTTTTGAAGGAATTAAATAGTTTTCGTGATTTTCATTTATGTTTTTGGTGCGCTCGGCAGTTCCAAAAATATCAAAGTGCTTATTCGAATTGAGTCAATGCCTTACTATCACCAAAATGCACTGGACAATCATCTAAGAACGTGTCCTATAAATTGCGTTTTGTAATTGGCATTTCAATGTCCATTGGTTTATTCATTAATTTTTTGTCGGGATTCAGTAACCCTTGTTAATTCTGAAGCTACCTTAGTTATATTAACTTTGCAACACAATAGGAGCATATTATATACAAGGAGAAAAATATACATTATTCGTTCGTATACAACATAACGAAATGGATCTTGTGACTTAAATTCCTGTGTTATTGAAATACCAACCCCAGCACACGACTAGGCCACATCTGTGTTATAGAACTTCAAAAGCCCATCTCTATACATCACAAATTATATCCCAAGTTGTAAGGGAAGTTGAACTTATCTGCAAAATTAATAACGTCTAAGAACCATATTGAAGGGGAGTCATGGATCATAGAACCCATTGAATAATCCTGAATCAATTTGTTGCTTTGGGCCATTGTATCACGAGTGAGGGAACAAGTTTTACCTATTCACGTTGGTGGGAATGGGCTTATTACACAAGTTTAAGCTATTCACGATGGTGGGAATGGGCTTTATTCCACAAGCAACATGAAGGTTATATGTTTAATGCTTATCAAACCCTTACCTATGGATCTACATTCACTTCCCTGGATCCGAAAGGATATTACTCTTGGGTCTATTTGTGGTTTTAAGCCTATGAACTTTTAAAGACTACAAAAGAAACAGGGGACAACTTGCATCTGATTTGCGATTAACCTATTAAATCCATTAAGGTCATACCATATTGTGCTCTTCAAAACAAAGAATCGATATGATCCTATTCTCAGAAAGTTGAATTACTTGTATTCTTCTCTTACCAAAAACTTTTTATTTATTTAGTTTTATTTATTTATGTCAAAATTGTCAGTATAACCCAACTCAATATTTACCCATTAGGTTGTGTTTGGGAGTTGAGTTTAAAGTCAGCTTATTTTACTATTTAGCTTATTTTTTATACTAATGGGTCTCACCAATTAATGTATGTTGAGACCTACTATTATGTGAGAAAAAAATAGTGTGCACTATTTTGTTTTGGGAACACCGAATAATTTCACAAAGGATGGATGTGGGGTGTTATTGAATGTGGGTCTTTGTTTGTATTTGTTTTAAATTTAAATTACATTTATTTAAATTAGTTATAATGTCAACGTTTTCCATTCCATTAACTAAATTGGTGGGTGGGATTCAGGTCCTAATATCGGTGATCTTTAACTTTTCACTGCGAGTATGAATAACAGCCTACTATTAGTTTTTAATGCGAGTATGAATAACAGCCTACTATTTATAATAATAAAATGTATACTTTTAAATTATAAGCCATTATCAAAAAAAAAAAAAAAAATTATAAGCCCCACAACAACTCACGTATGAGGTGAAGCTACGCTTAGTTTGAGTGTGGGTGATGCAACGCAATGTAATGTCTCTGCCCATTCTTTCCGGCACACGTGTCAATTTGTCAAACCTTGTAGAAATCTATTAATTTTTAATGGTACAGAAACGGATTGTATTGTATTTTTGTTGGAATGGATGCGTTCACCTATTTAGCTTGTTTTCTATGGGTGATTTTAATATACCCATTTAATTTTTTAAAATAATTTATGTTAATAATCTTTAATAATAAAAAATACATTTTTTAATTAAAAAAGTACATTTTTTTTAAATAAAAAAAATTCATAATTTAAACAAATCACAACTCGTCAAAAATGACTTCCATTATCAAAATACTTATTTCATCAATGATTAAAACGCACATATTTCTATATTTGTCTGTGCTTTGAAAGTTGATACTACATTAATATAACAATAATAATAATAAAAACAATAATAATTATTATTATTATTATTATTATTATTATTATTATTATTCAAATCCGTGTTGCCAAGGTAGAGCTAGGAACTTTGAGTTGGTACCACGTGTCAAGGCAAACTTAAATCACATGTATACATTACCTAAATATTAATTCTTTAAAGTACTTGTCAAAAATTCTTTTATAATAATTAAGTTATACTGTACAATACTGGGTGTAAAATTCTCGACGTTGATATGTATATATACACCCGCAAGAGTACATTGTAATTCGTATAAAATTCTCAACGTTGGTATGTATAAAATTCTTTTAACAGAACATTGTAATTCGTATCGAAGCAAGAACTTCACTAGAGTGTCGAACCTTGTCTTTTTATTTTTGAAAAATTAGGGACACTGGAGGTGTAGTTCTTTTAGTTTCAATCTTAAGCACTTATCTAATTATCTTTTATTTACTTGTTTGATTTAAATCTTATTCTTGGTTTGTATTCTAATTTCTAAACCTCATTTGTTAGTCATGAATTCACTTTCTCACCCATTATTGCTCTAAAATTAATATGTCTAACATTATATTAAATAAAATTCGTGCTTAATAATTTATATTTTGGTCTGTGGACCTGTTTGAGCTCACAAATTCGTGCGTGCCATAATAGCTAGTCTCGTATTGAATGATTATTTGGATTATGCTTTTCAAATGCATTTTATTTGGATTCTTTGTTAATTTTTTTTTAATCTTTGTAGCTTTATTTTTATATGTATACTTTTTGTTAACAAAAACAAAATTAAATTTTGTGAAAAATTAATTAAATCACAAAAGGGTTCTAAATTTCTCAAATCATAAGTGCCCAAGCCCAAATCATTATTGCCCAGGCCCGTGCCCATGCCCAGCCCTAAATTTCTCTCAGCCTAAACCCTAAGTTTCTCTACTCTAAACCCTAAGTTTCTCTACTCTGTTTTTTGCTCCCAGATTTTTTTTTCTCTACTCTGTCATTTCATTCTCTGAAAACTCTCTCCTATGGCGTCCTCTAGGCTCCTGTTGTACAAGAAGCTGTCAATGGCATCAACCCGATCCTACTGTGGTCAAGCTTCAGAACCACCAAAGAAGCAGTCCCTCAAAGAAAGGTAAGTTTCTACAATGGTTGTCAATGAGTGGGTGTTATGTAGGTTGCTTTAGTTTTGTGAATAGGTTCAATCTTGTTGTTTGGGTGGTATTTTTGGTGAATAATGCTAATTAATCTGTTCTGCTAGACCTTTTTTTTTTCTAATAAAGCAGGGAGGAGGATGAATGTGAAAACTGTAGGGCGGGAAAACAAAGAAGGTTATGGGGAATAATATTGGGAGGAATGGAAATGAGTGAGTGTTGTGTAGGTTGCTTTAGTTTTGTGAATAGGTTCAATCTTGTTGTTTGGGTGGTATTTTTGGTGAATAATGCTAATTAATCTGTTCTGCTAGACCTTTTTTTTTTCTAATAAAGCAGGGAGGAGGATGAATGTGAAAACTGTAGGGCGGGAAAACAAAGAAGGTTATGGGGAATAATATTGGGAGGAATGGAAATGAGTGAGTGTTGTGTAGGTTGCTTTAGTTTTGTGAATAGGTTCAATCTTGTTGTTTGGGTGGTATTTTTGGTGAATAATGCTAATTAATCTGTTCTGCTAGACCTTTTTTTTTTAATAAAGCAGGGAGGAGGATGAATGTGAAAACTGTAGGGCGGGAAAACAAAGAAGGTTATGGGGAATAATATTGGGAGGAATGGAAATGAGTGAGTGTTGTGTAGGTTGCTTTAGTTTTGTGAATAGGTTCAATCTTGTTGTTTGGGTGGTATTTTTGGTGAATAATGCTAATTAATCTGTTCTGCTTGACATTTTTTTTTAATACAGCAGTGAGGAGGATGAATGTGGAAACTGTGGGGAGGGAAAACAATGAAGGTTATGGGGAATAATATTGGGAGGAATGGAAGGAATAGATATGAAGGAGAGTGGAGATGATGAGAGTGTTGAGTTGGAGTTTTATAAGAGGAATGATGATGATGATGATGTTTATGTTTGGTTAATGTCATAGTCAAATACTCAATAATGGGTACTATTACTAGTCCTTGATAATATGCGATGGGTTTGGTAGGGTTAACTGGGTAAGTTCCTTGTTTTTGTGTATAATAACTTAGGGATGACTTTTATTTAGTTATTAATAATAGCTTGTAGTTGTCTACGGTAAAATATAATTTTCTGTGCATCACATAATATTTGAAATAAGTTGATAATATTATAATTAATAATTCCGCTGCAAATTTAACAAAGGCATCTAAACCAGAATTCAAAGTTTTGGCATTAGTATTGTTATGAAACTAGAGACTAATACAATTAATAAGTAATACTAATTTGTACTTTCCTTAGATTCTAAAATGTACCAAATTCTTAGTTATATCATTGCCTTATGCTGGCATGTGGATTGCTAAAGACATATTACATCTCAAAATTGGTTTCTACATCATATTGTTTTAGTTAAGCTATGTTGGTAGTTTGGAATTGTTATGTAGTATTTGCATATTTGCTGAAAGATATATGTAGTATTCTTGGTGAACTAAATAGTGTTGTTTTGTGCAGGCTTATTAAACTTTTGGACAAATTTGAAGCTGAAAGGGTTGCAGGGATGCAGAAGGCTGAAAATCTCGTTTCACAAGGCAAGGTTGCCGTTATTGATGCTGCTAAGCGCGAGATATTTGGTGGATTTAAGCCAATCGGGTTTGTTTTTGGAGGTTTGGTCGGGATTAATTCTCACATGAGCAGTCGACGAGTGGAAAAAGAGGTGACCGAAGTGCGTCAGATTGTGGAACGATTGACGGTCCAGCACTCTTGTCTTGGAGATGAAATAGCAAAGATTACCATGGAAGTTTCGAAGCTTTCTGAGCTTATTTCCAAGGAGTCACCTAATCCAGAGGTGGAGAGGAAAATGAATGCAGTTTTGGCAGCGACGGAGAAACTAGTTGCCGAGTATGGGAAGAAAAGTGAGCAGAAGAAGAAATATGGTGGCTTGCGGAAGATCATGCATGGTTTTGTCACCTGGTTATTTGGTGACTAGGTGGCAACCATTGGTGGACAAAAGGCTGCTGATCCTCCTGTCTCCCAGCCAGCCGGGAAAAAAGGCTTTCATCCAGCCAAAGCTTAGCTTAAGATATTTCTCTTTCTTTTTTTTCTTTTTTTTTTTTAAACTTTTCTTCTGTTATGGCATTTTGCCATGGGTTATGATGTATCTTTCCTTTTGTTCAACAATGAAAAGACATTAATTTTTGCTCCATGAACTCTTGTTTTTCCTGCAATATTTATCTTTGATTGGCTGTAGTTACTGATTGGCTGTAGTTACTGTTCTGTCTTTTGCTAAGAGGTTAGATTGATAATGCTTCTAAGGGTGAATACTCATACTTTAACAAAAGCTGATAGTAATGAATTGTTGTTAATTCAAATCAATTAAGCCCGTGTAAACAGTGGGAAAAATAATTATGTGTTTGTACTAAAGACTGTATAATCAATTGGAATGTCTAAGTCCTTGGAGACAAACAAAACATTTAGTAGAAAAAAGGAGGTGTTGGAGGTTTCTCATTTTAAGAATACTTAATGAATGTACCTTCAAAATCCTTTAACAAAGACACAAGGCGAGTCCTTGTTTTTACATGATGACGCATATGCCGAGGTTTCATTCTTGGTGAATTTGCGAAGCGTTAAATTACCCAAGGCATGCGATTTGAGAGGCTAGGCATGGCCGAGGTTCTGTTTAAAATTCACACAAGTAGTTAAGAATATTAATTTACTCAAGGTATGTGAGCTGAAGAATCAGGTATGACCAAGGTTCTGTTTAATATTTGCACAAGTAATCAGCATGACACATAACATCACAAATAAAAATATGGCAGAACTGCCTTTCATTAACAATAACACCTTCGTAGGTTATTTACATTCCAGAGGCGCGGTATAACATTTTCGTCTAGATCTTCTAAGAAGTATGCACCTATACCAGCTACCGAGGTGTGGTACAACATTTTTGTCTGGATCTTCTAGGAAGTATGCACTTATACCAGTTACCGAGGTGATACGGTATGGCCCTTCCCAATTGGGCCCTAACTTTCCCTTTGTTGGGTTTTTTGCGATACCCACAACCTTTCTTAATACCAAGTTCCCAAGGGCTAACAGTCTTAGCTTCACACTTGAGTCATACCCCTGTTTGAATTTGTACAGATAATACTCTAATTGAACATGATATTTTCTCTTTGTTCTTTAACTAGGTCCAGACTTTTTTCTAGTAGGTTGTTATTGCTGTCTGGAGTGAATAAGCTTGTCCTTAGCGTTAGGAATCCAGTCTTTAGAGGAATCACAGCCTTAGCCCCATAAGTCATTGAAAATGGAGTTCCCCCTATGGACTTACGAGAGGTAGTCCGATATGTCCAAAGAACATGTGGTAGCTCTTCCACCCATTTACCCTTTGTATCATCCAACCTCTTCTTAAGTTCATTCACTATGACTTTATTGACAGCCTCGGCCTGTCCATTCCCTTGTGGATAAGCCGGAGTTTAGTACCTATTCTTGATACCCAGCTCACAACAGTACCTTTTAAAAGTTTTGCTATCAAACTAAAGCCCATTGTCTGAGACGAGGGTGTAGGGAATCTCAAATAGAGTGACAATATTCTTCTACACAAACCTCTTGGCATCTACGTCCCTAATATTTGCTAGTGGCTTAGCTTCACTTAGTGAAGTAGTTAGTGCTAACCAAAAGCTATCTCCTATTTCCTGCTACTTTTGGGAAGGGCCCTACAATATCCAAGTCCTATTGAGCAAAAGGTCAGGGACTAGACAAAGGATTAAGAACACCCCCTAGCCGATGAATATTTCGAGCAAATCTCTAGCATTGGTCACACTTCTTCACGTACTCTTGTGCTCGCTTTTGCATATTTGGCCACTAATATCCCTGAGTGACGGCCTTGTGAGACATTGATCTGCCTCCCATACAACTTCCACAATTTCCTTTATGTAGCTCTTCTAGGAGTGGTTCCACTGCTTCAAGATGAATGCATAACAAATATGATCCAGAAAAAAAGCGCTTGTACAACTTTTGATCTTCGGACAACCAAAACCGAGGAGTTTTTCTCCGCACTTTATCGACCTCCACCTTTTCCTCGGGCAAGATGTCATCCTTAAGGAACAGCACAATAGGATCCATCCAATTAGGCCCTACCCTAATTTGATGAATATAAGCCTTCCCTTTCTCTATCTCAGTGGGCTCACACAAATCCTCAACCAGGATAACCTAAGGTAAGCTCTGCGCCGAGGAGGTTGCGAGAATGGCAAGACAGTCCGCATGCGTATTTTTGCTTTTAGGGATCCGCTGTAAGGTGAAAGACCTGAACCCTGATTAGAGGTGTCTAACCTGATTTAAATACTCTTGCATTCTCAAATCCCTAGCCTCCAATTCTCCTTTCACCTGGCCTACAACCAACCTCAAGTCTAAGAACAACTCCACAGCTCTTCCTCCCGTTTTTTGAACGATAGCCATGCCTGCTAGCAAAGCCTCATAACTGGTCTCATCGTTCGTGGCCGAGAAGCCCAACCTTAAGGATTTCTCAATAATCACCCCTTCAGGAGATACCACATCTAGCCCCACTCCAGACCTCCTTTGATTTGCTGCCCCATCAATATACACCTTCTAGGATAAAGGCCCTCGCAGGGAGACCACGCCAACTGATTTTCCATCCATGCATTACTTTTCCCTATCCTTTCCCATTGGAGACTCAGTAAACTCAGCCACCAAATTCACAAGGACCTGGCCCTTAATGAAAGTGCGAGGCATATACTTGATATCAAAATCTCCATGATCATTCCCCATTTTTCAATCCTCCTTATGTAGTCAGCATTCCAAAGCAATGATTGAAGAGGAAGTTGGGTGAGAACCACAACGGTGTGAGTCTGAAAGTAATGAAGGAGCTTCCGTGTAGCATGCACCACTGCCAAAATGGCTTTCTCCAATGGTAGATAACAAACCTCTTGTTCATGCAATGATTTGCTCACATAATAGACTGGTCTCTGCACACCATCATCAACCCGTACTAGTACCAGGCTAATTGCATGTGAGGCTACAATAATGTAAGCAAATAAAATCTCTTCCTCCTTAGGCCTGGACATAATGGGTGGTAGAGAAAGACATTCCTTTAACTGCCAGTAGGCCGAGGCACAATCTTTGGTCCGCTCAAACCCCTTCCACTTATGCAACAACTGGAAGAAGGGCCTGCACCTGTCTGCTGACAGCGAAATGAATTGATTCAAAGCAGCAGTCATTCCTATCAACTTTTGGACCTCTTTGGGATTTCGAGGAGACTGTAGGTTGTTAATTGCTCTAATATGATTAGGGTTGACCTCAATTCCGTGATGAATGACCATATAACCTAGAAACTTGCTAGAGTTGACGTCGAAAGAACACTTAAAAGCATTAAGGCATAATTTGTGTTTCCTCGGTATCTTAAAAATATTCCCAAGGTCATTTACGTGCTCAGATTATACTTTACTCTTTACTACCATATCATCTATGTAGACCTCAATATTTTTGCCCAGCTGAGGTTCAAAAATCCTAGTTATCATCCTTTGATAAGTAGACCCTAAATTTTTCAATCCAAAGGGCATCACTTTGTAATGATAATTCCTAGTAGGCATAACAAAAGCAGTTTTCTCTTGATCATCCAGAGAAGCATCAAAGAAACTCATCCGAGGATGGCCTACAGTTGCATCCACTAATTGATCTATTCGAGGCATGGGGAATGGGTCCTTGGGGCAAGCTTTATTTATATCCGTGAAGTCTACACATACTAGCCACTTCCTACTTTTCTTCCTCACCACTACTGTATTAGCTAACCACTTAGGGTAAAAAACTTCTTTTATGGCATTGGCCCGTTTAAGCTTAATCACCTCCTCCTTGACAACATCAGAATGTTCCTTAGATAAGTGCTGAGGTGGTTGCTTTTTGTTGATGACGGAGGGATTGACGTTTAGATGATGGCGAATAAAATTTGGGTCAACATTAGGAGTTTCTTAAGCACTCTTTGCAAACACATCGATATTTTTTCTAAAAAATCCTATTAGCTCCTCTTTCTTTCGAGGAGGCAACTGAACTCTAACCTGGAAGAACTTACCCCCATCATAGTCAATAATAACTTTTTCTAACTCCTCACACCTTGCCTCTTCTACTACCACGTTCGTAGACCGCACTGGCGCCCTTGATTGCTATAAATCCTGCTCGGCAGAAGCTGATGACTCACCTTTGGTCTGAGGTCTGATTGCAGCTACCAAGCACTACCTGGCCATAGACTGGCTTCCAACCAGCTCCTCGACCTGATCTCCTGACAAATACTTCACCTTCTAGTGTAGGGTGGAAGACACAACCCCCATGGCGTGAAACCAAAGTCTTGCCATAATAGCAGTATAGGGATAGTATGCATCTACCACGATGAAGTTTACTTCCATGACTTCTGACCCTGCCTAAATGGGTAGTCTGATTGGTCCTTCGGAAAGACGATCTTCCCATCAAAACCTATCAGAGGGGGTCATAACAAGCCACGTCCTTAGGCCTCAGCTTCAACCCCTTAAATAGGTTAAGGTACATGATCTCTGCACTGCTTCCCTGATCCACCAGCACCCTCTTCACATTATACCCTATAATCCTTAGAGTAACTACTAGCGCATCATTGTGTGGCTGCAAGGTTCCAACTTTATCCTCATCGGAAAAGCTCAAAGCTAGTCGGGGCTTCAATCTTACCTGCAAATAAAACAAAACGTAATTAATATTGGACAATATTTAGCTACAAAATTATTTGCAGACTCAGGCTATAACCTTACTCAATAAAATAAACATTACTCCATTTTTTGAAAATTTAACTGTTGAATTGCATGTTCTTTATTCCCTTAATTCACATGTCAAATTTTGTGTCAATCAGATATTATTGACTATATGATCTATAAGTTTATATTTTACGCATAATTTTAAATTACAAAAATTTGCAATTTAAACAAATTATGGAGGACATAGCTATTGATATTAAAATTTCTAGAAATTTTGCAAGCATGGAGATGGAGGATATAAAAACAAGACGTAATCCAATGACAGATTTATCTAAATTCATCTCTAATAAAAAGATATTAAGTAAGGATGTAACCTTAGGCTACAACCAATTTTCTAGCTAAACTTTATTCATTAATGCTCCCTAATCTTGCGGTTTACTTTCTTTTGCTTCATTTGGAAATGTAAAAGGATCTTAAACTCTGATATCCCATTTTATTTGAAGGAAAATCTGTTGCATAAAATTGAAATTGTGATTTGCAGTAATAATTTTAGCTATAAAAAAGGAAAGTGTGCAACAACATTATACTTTATTTTAATGTGATTAGGTTGGGTTGCACGTGCTGTCCCTTAAGCAAGAAAATTAAGATAATTTTTTTTAGAAGTATGAAATCATATACTTAAATTTAGTATAGCTATTTAACACATGAATATCAATTTAATATGATAATTTCTTAAATCCTATTTCACTAAAGGAAATATTTACTCATGAAAAAATTCTACTAAGGATGATAATGAATGTTATCATCTTCTAACAATAAACAATTAAGTTTTGATAATACAATGTCACAATATTTAAAACTTCACAATGAATGATGATATATGCTACAAATGAAACTTTTCATCAAATTAAATACCTACAACCATCTACAATGAATATATATTTTGTTATTCATATTTCCTTCTTTGTCATCTTATTTATGAGTGTAGTCATGATTTTTAGCTTATTTAATTTTTAATGAACACCCTTTTAAGCAAGAAAAAAAATACATATGTCATTGACGTTTTCATTAGATAAAGTTATAAATCTAGAAGATTTAAGCGTCTAATAAATTAGTGGTCTCTAAGTGACAAATAGAAACCATAGACATCATCATTCTTTCTTTCCAAGTATGACCACCACATAAACCTCAAAATACACGAATAATATTTTTGGGACATTAAAATTTAGTAGGGAATTTAAGACACTGTACAATGGAATATTCTAGGAGTTATAAGATTTTATTAAAGTTTAACTAAAATAGTAACAGTATGGGTATATACTCATTTACAAAATATAAATGATAAATTCATTCAACTTTAAAGCTTAGGGGGGAATGAAACTACCCTAAACATAAAGGGGAAAAATTCTTTTTACACTTTTTTTTTGGGTGTGAAAAACTATGTTTTTTTTTTAGTACTTTAATCAATGTGATAAAAAATAAATCAACCTAAGAAAATTGTGCTTAAAAAAGTGAATTTTGGCTCAACAAATTGACTAAACTAAGAAAGAAGTCTAGAAACATAACAAAATGTCATGATATTTTCATATTACATTTATTTTTAGTTATGGTGGGCCTTGGTCTAATATTTTATTATTTTATTTTAGAGTAATGCTATATTTATAATATTTTTATAATAAATTTTAGGAGGCAAATTGTTATTGGTTTTAAACTGAGCCAACCACTTCAAACTATGCATTTTAAAAAAATTAAATAACTAAAAGGCAACTGAAAAAAATCGTGCTAGAAATAGTGAATTTGGACTCATCAAATTTTGACTAAACCAAAAAAGAAATCTAGGAATACAACAAAATGTCATAACATTTTCACCATACTTTTTATTTCTAGCTATGGTAGGTCCCTGCTTGATATTTTATTATTTATGTCTATAACATTTCCACAATAAATTTATGTGGCCAATTGTTAATAGTTTTAAACTGTGACCACCACTTAAAATTTTGTCTTCAAAAAAAAAAAAAAAAAAAAAAAACCAGCTCAAGAAGATTGAGTGGAACAATGAATTTTGGCTCACCCAATTTGGCTAAACCAAAAAAAAAGTTTGGGAATACAATAAAATGTTACAATATTTTCACAATATTTATTTTAGTCATGGTAGGTCTGTTATGATATTTTATTATTCATTTTAAGGAAATGTAAATTTTACAATATTTTCACAAAAAATTATAAATGACAAGTTATTACTGATTTTAAATTGGTCCTACAATCAATATCACTTTTTTTATGCATCAATAGTAGCTTGGCACCTAGGATTTGTAGTGAAATTAATGTGAAAATGTTTTGGACTTCACATTTTTTTTTTATCTATAAGGAACTAAGGTCTCGGCAATTGTGAAAATATTGTGATATCAACATGATGCTACAACATTTTTACAATAAATTTATTTTTAGTTGTGATTAGTACAATCTCTTTTTTTTTTTGGTCCTATAAAATACTGACACCTCAATAATTGTGAAAATAAATATTTTGAAACTTTTTTGTTCCAGTATAACAACACCATGTAAATGCATATAAATATATGTGAACGTTTACAATATTTTCATAACAAATTATAAATGGTAAGTTGTAATTAGTTCTAATTTAAATCAATAAATTAAATTATTTTTTTACAAATTCATAACAGTAAATAAAAAACTATTTATCTAGAATTTATTGTAAAAATATTGTGAACACGGTGCATCTCTAATAGTTTAAAAGAACCGAAAATGACCAAAATAATAATAATAATAATAATAACAACGAACGAAACTCGTGTACTGACGAAAAAAAAAAAAAAAAACCAGCTTAAGTAACATGCAAAACGGTGTGTTTTGTAAAACTCACCAAATACAAACGAAATTGGTACTGTAGAGAGAGAGAGAGAGGGCTATTCACATTCTACCCAAAACCAGAATATATTATATACGCTCTTTCTGCATCGCGCCATTGATCTCTTCAAATTGCGTAATGCCAATGGATCCACCTATTACCAATCTGAGGCTACGTAAGAATTTATGTTCATCGATTAGGGTTTTATTTTATTTCATGTAATTGGATTTGTTTTTTTTTTTTTCATTTTTCTTTTTCAAGTCGCCTAACCCTAATTCCTCTTTCTCATCTCATCTCATCTCATCCGGTGTTGTAGTAATTTATACTATAATTGGAGCTAGTCTTGCGCGTCCAGCGACTGCGTGGCTTCAAGGAGAAAGGCAAGTGCTATTGGGTTTTTGAATTTATGTTGAAATTTTGTTGGCGATGATGCTAATCCGTGTTACATCTTTGGTGGTCGTTCAGCTTGTTTTCTTGGGGAGGATCTTCTGAAGAAACATATCCCGAGTATGTCTGTTTATACCCAATATTTGTGCATAATATTATTGCTGACAATTTCAAAACCCTTTAGCTACTTGATCTTATCGGTACTATGCTTCAAATATACATTTGAACATGGGCTCTACTTATGTGGGTAGACATGAATTCGAGATAATTTTGTTGTTGAGATAATTTGTGTCTCTCTTACAGATGTTTAATAAGTTTTATTTTAATCTGTACTAGTTTTAGATCTTGTGATGCCTCATGGGATAATTATTAGCTACATTAAATAAGTGATGTGGATGGAGGGACCATATTGACCTCAATTTAGAAGATTGAGGGTTAAATTGATCTAATAGAATACTCATGGGGGTGCTCTTTAGTGGTGGGAGGCTAGTGATGAGCTAGAGGGTCTCTTTGGATAGAACTTATTGCTGAAAATTGAAAATTGAAAACAATGTAGCAAAATAGTTTTTAAATGGGTAAATAGTATTGGGACCCATTTTTAATGAAAAAGTTGCTGAAGAGTGAAGGTCGTAGGAATTGTGAACAGTACACGGATGTACTGTTCATGGGAGAATAAGATTAGGTTTTTTAGGAAAGTTCAAAACGGCGTAGTTTAGGACCTTTTAGTGTTTTTTATTTTTTTTTAACAAGCAAAATCTGGTACCGGCCGAAATTCACATCTCAGCTGAAATTGGCCGAAATGACCCAAAACAGCCCGAAATCTGACCCGAGGTGGAACATGAGGTATTCTTGTACCGGTTTGCATACCGTTGCAAAAAATTCCAGCCATTACGGCCAGAACGGAATGGAATCAATAACAATGCTCTGTAGTAATGCTGCTCAGTAAAAGTAATACAAAAATTTTAGAATACTGCATCAGTGATGGATGTGTAATTCTCAAAATTTTTAGAATATTGATGCTGTGTAAATGTAATTCTCAGGATTTTTTGATTACTGATGCTGTGTATTCGTAATGCAGGTTCATCAAACACGGTGATGATGGAATTATTTTTAGTTTTTTTTTTTTTTTTTTAAACTGACCAATCCTTGGGTCTAATCTGACCCATAATGTGGTGCAGGAGTGAAACTAAGTAACCCTAATGTAAGACTAAGTGGAAATAAAGGTTAAGTTTTAATTGTCATGAGTATAATTTAGGTTAATCTAAAAGCTAAGTGCTTAGATGTAAAGCTTGATTGTCTAAATATCCGTTTGGGAATTTTTTTTTTTTTTTTTTTGGCAGCTTATTTGCATAGTGTTTATCAAAATATATATAGTTTTTGGTACCTTTTATGTTAAATGTATGACAAAAAGCTAAAAGCTATTTTATTTTTAAAAAGCTAAAAGTTGGATTATTTGCAAAAAAGTTGAGACAAAATGCAGAAAGCTTTTGGCAAATAAGCAATTTCCAAACGCATACTATGGTGATAAATGTAACTAGGATATATATATATATATATATATATATATATAAATTCAATTGCACTTCCCCAATGACCAACTCTAGAGACACTTGGACCTAACTAGGAATATCTTAATTCACCTATCCCACTAAAGTGGACAGCCAATGCTTGTAGTCTCTCATCTCACTTTCCCATCTTAAAAGAATTTAGAACAAGCTCTTTATTCCCCTCTTAACCTCACGGGTCCAGCACAAAAAGGTTTAGATCCTTAAATCTCTTTTCAAGTTCTCTACCTTCTCTTCAAGCTGGAGTGATTCTAGCACCCATTCCTCCAAGAATCTGAAGATAGCTAAGTTAAAATTTGGGTTAATCTCTTTTAAATTGTGTAAGCCTTTAGTAATTAGGTAACTTAGGTTAGGTGATTTTCAAAATACTAAAAATTGTAAGCAATTTGAGAATTTAAGCCATGCATGTGATGATTATTAAAGAAATTGGTTAGCGTCTTGATGAAAAAGGGTTTTGTGGTTATGATTCTAAAATTTGTTTTGAGTTGTGTTGGTAATTCAAAAATTGAGTTGAGCTTTTGTTGAATTGAGATATGAAAAGTGCTATAATCTGATTTTTGTGTGAAATTAGTGTGGATATGTTAAATTATAAGGTGGAGCTTGCATGTATAGAATTTAGACTATGATTTCATGCATGTGAGTGGAATTAAGCAAAATTAGGGATTATAGATGATTCTGTTACATAATAGAATTTGCTGGAAATTATTGTGATAACTATTGTGACATGGCTTGTTTAGAAATGTTGTATGACATGTCTAGTAGGTATATAAAGATTCCCACATAAAAATTTGGTCAATTTAACCTAGTTTGTTATTTATGAGGAAAGTTGTCAAATCTGCCAGAAGCTTTGACAGCTTCTGTACTTGTAGCTTATAAATTTTATGGTAAATCCTGTAAATTGAATTTGAAGGTCTAGGGTAGTTTGAATGAAAGTTAAAACATATATTTATAAAATGGAATTGGTTCTCATATCAATTGGATTTAGTACTATGAATTGTATAACTAGACAAAGGTGAAATAAAAAATATAGGACTAATGACACCACATGTAAACCAGGATTTGGATACTTTCAATTTCAAAGTGAAATGGAGAATGTCTGTTTAATGGTGACGATTCAAATTTGAATCAATTTATGGTCAAGATTTTGCTAAAATCTAGACCCTTGATTTATTCAACTTTGAATCATGGACTTTTAATGGACACTCTCCATTTCACTTTATATGGAGAGAACTAAAATCTTGTAAACTAAGGGGAGCTAATTTGTATTTTACTCTCTTTTATTTATGTGGTGGTTTTGTGTTTGTGCACTTGCATGTGTGATAACGTGAAACCTCGCCAAGGTTGGGCCCTTTGGACCCATCCTATATTTAGGTTTTTAATATCCAATTAATTGTTAATCATTACAATCATGCCCAAGTGCGTTATCCTAACAATGTTGCACACTTTGTTAAGCTTATTTATGTTGCAAGAAGGATACATGTTTATGGATTTGACATTTGTTTATGCCTATTGGGTTTTTGATATTGTATGACTTTTATTATAAGATTTTGCATTGACACGGTTTTCGTTTCTGACATCTTGGTATTTATTCAGAATCAATCTGAATAAATATTGTTGTTTCAATATTATTTCCATTCTAATGAAAACATTTTTTAACAGTTGGACTATTCGGCAAATTTTACGTATGGAAGGAAAGGCAGCAAAATCTATGACATTGGGGGAATTGGCTACGTGCCTCAGGTAAGTCTTACGATTTAAACAAATCTGTTACACACATGTATTGAAAGACATCATAGTAACTTTCAGATCTGCTTTCAGGAATCTCTATACTTGAGCCTTTTAAACCCAACTTTGTTGTGCTTGTTGGTTTGTAGAAATTTTTCTTTGAACATAGATTTGGTTACCTTTTTATTTGGTTTGCTGGTTCATGAAATTATTTGGATTTTTGTGAAGCTGCAAACTTGTGGACTAGAAAGTGAAATCATCGTCTTTTTTTTTTTAATATATAAAAATTCTTAATGATTTCCTAATTTGCTTATTGCTTAGGGGCTCTGGAGGTATATGGAGCGAATTGGCTGAATCGAAGAAAGATTGATTTGGCATCAGAATAGTAATATTCCTCACTTCTCACCCAACTATTAACTACCAATCCGCATGATGTGTAGTGCACAGTGAAATATTTTGTTTAATTTTATGTTATGTTTTGTGTATAATACTTATCATGTGCAATATTTGGGGATTTGACTTTTATTATATTACTTGCGATGCTATTAGGAAGTGGGGATAATCAATAGCATGAAATATTGGCTCGATTTTTTTAAAATGTGCAATATTTGGGGATTTGACTTAAATTATATTACTTGCGATGCTATTAGGAAGAGGGGATAATCAATGGTATGAAATATTTGCTTGATTTTTTTTAAAAATTTTTTGCTTGTGGGTTAGCGCTTTTGGAGGTATATGGAGTGAGTTGGCTGAATCAAAGAAAGATTGATGTGGAATCAGAATAGTCATATTCCTCACTTCTCACCCAAGTACTAAACTACTAATCCGCATGATGTGCAGTGCATGTTGAAATATTTTGTTTAATTCTATGTGTAATGTTTGGGGATTTAAATTTAATTATATTTGATATTTGGGGGGGGGGGGGGGGGTTTTGAACCTTGGATGGCTCTAGTGGAATGGCATTTGCCTGTTATCTTTGATATTTTAGATTTACTTGTATTTTAATTGTTGCCAAAGAAAACTCAATTTTAGCAAGATTGTCATATTTCAAAAAGTGTATATAAATCCTATAAAAATAATCAGTAAAATTATTTTACATTGATAATTAATTAATTATTCATTATTGCATTATTTAAAATAACTAATGAGATGCGTTCAAGTTGTATCTGTTACAACTTATGAGTTGCGCCTTTTTACACTTTTAATTATGAGAAAAAAAAAAAATTCATGCCGTCTTCTTCTCTCTACGCTCTAGTCTCCAGCTTCTTCTCTCTCTAAACTTAAACAAAAGAAAAATGATCCCATCTTCACAGTCATGAGTTTTAAATCACATTCCCACCTCTGTCTTGTGCTCCAAGTCCCAGTGTAACCAAATTTTGTTTTCGGCAGAGGCTCAAAGTTTAGTGTTTGGTCGGCCATCTTTCAACAAATACACTTTTTTAATAAGCAACAAACACAGTTGGTTACGAGAGAAGATGAGATAGTTTCAATGGTTCAAATTCTGGATCTCGTTAGTACCAAACGCTGAAACCATCGTGATTGCTGGAGGAGTAATTTGTGATTCAAACCTTGTGTTACAATTGTGCTTTTGTGCATAAGAAAACAAATGCAACAAGTTTAGACACATTGACAAGTTACTATAGACAAGTAAATACGTCATATTAGTGGTAGAACAAAGTTTTGCTACAAAACTAGTTGTAGTTTTAGGGCTAAAATTTTACTCAGTAAAATAAACATTACTACGTATTTTGAAAATTTTATTGTTAAATTGCAGTTCTTTACGTTTTCAAATTTTGTGTCAATTGGATATTATTTACTATATGATTTATAGGCTTATATTTTATGCGTAATTTTAAATTACAAAAACTTGCAATTTAAACAATTTACTGATATAACTATTGAAATGTTGCAAGCATGAAGGATATTAGAAAAAGATGTTTATTAATGGTGGTTTTGTTAAAGCTCATCTTTAATAAAAAGATATTGAGTAAAGTTGTAGTCTTAAGTTACAATCAAGTTTGTAGTTAAACTATGTTCTTAAAGGTAAATTAAAATGAATACCAACAATAATTAATAATTTGCCAGCACATATATCTCAATGAATTGCCACATGGGCAAGTAACTTGTTTAAGTGCTTATCATGTGTGCAACATTTATGACTCGTTTGGTTGGAGTGACGAAAAAGTGAAAGGATAGAAAATTGAAAATTGGGCGGGGCAGAAAAGTAGAACGATAAAAGATGTTTAATTTTCTCTTATGATGTGTGGTTTAGGGATGAAAAAGCAAAGAGATGAAAATTTTTTTTGTTAGGATAGAAAATATTTTTTCTACAAAATTTACTATCACGCTCCTACTAAATAATTTTTTTTATATAAATATTTTTTAGGAAAAAAAGCTGCAGTTGGATATAACAAAATTAGACCAAACGTGAACTTCAAGTGGGAAAAAAGAAGGAAAAAAATAAGGGGGGCGAGGGGAGGGGGGATAGAATAGTAATTAAAATCAACCTCGGTCTTCTCCCCTATTTGGTGGGCATGGAGAGAAAATTACTAGGTCCCAAGTCTTATTGGGCTTCCACCAAAAATAAAACATGTCCATATAAAATTACTTTTTTTGATAAGTAAAATTATGTAGGTTTTTTAATAAAATTTTTTACAAAGAAATAATGTAGTACTAACCCTACAACTCAAATTCTTTACCCTCCTAGACTTCAAGTCTATGTAAAATCACATATGAATTGTTTGGGAATTAAGAGAGAAGAGTGATAGATTGTGGCTGTTGGGAGATCAAACACACCAGCATGAACAAAATATGGCTATGGTTGAAAGATGTGTATGAAACCAATTTGTAAACCTTCATGTTTTGAACTTTAGAATCTTCCACTTTAATGGTCCGTTTAGATTGAGAGAGAATGGGGGGAGAAGAGTAGAGTAGATTTGATCTAAAATTAGTTTATTTTCAGCCAACTCTACTCTACTCTCCTCTACTCTCTCTCTTGTCCCCCCTTCAATCAAAATAGGCAGTAAATTGTTGTCTACGTTGAACCCAATTCTTTCTCACTCGCCTCTTCAAATTCTCTTGTAAAAGATCTCTACTTGGGCTGAGGATGTTCCATCCCTATTTACAAATCCACCATCAAACTTTCCATCCCTTACCTTGAACCTTGATTGCAAAACCTTCAACTTGATTCTTTACTTCAACTACCTCATATAGATGCCAATTTATTTGGAACGGCCCCATGATTTTAAGTTAGAGGGGGCTATAGTATTAGCAAAAAAAAAAAAAAAAAAAAAAAAAAAAAAAAAAAAAAAAACTCCAAATAGACATCCATATAATATAATTAAATTATAAATACACAAAATCATTGTTTCTTAATATATTAAAATGTAAAAATATGCTAACAAAGACAAAATAATAATAATAATAATAATAATAATTGGATTTTTATTTTTTTGGAAGTTGGAGCATTTATAGCATGGTTTTGAAATCCAAATCGGATCGGATCGTTAGACTGGGTTAATCGAAAACCGGTCATCACTCTGGTCATCACTCCGTGTGTGGGTGTGTTTGGTTTTGTGGTGTCTTTGGTTGATTTTGTTGTTGATTTTGTGGTTGATTTTTTGTTTTTGTGGTTGATTTTTGATTTTGTTTATGGGAGTGTGTGTATCAGAGGAAAAAGCAGATGATGAGGGCGTTGGTTTTGCAGATGGAGAAGAGTGAGAAAAAGAATGAGTGAAATTAGAAATTATTAAAATAATGAAGCTATAGTAACTGTGTATATATGCATGGTTACTGTAGCTCTTGTATATTTTTTGGTCAAAATGTGTAAAAAGAGCTGCTTTTTGTATTTTGCAAAATTATCCATGGACTAATGTGGTTGCTCTAAGGATTTGGAATAGGAAGGCGAACTACAAAAAAGAGAAACATAATAAGTAAAAGAAGAAAAATAAATGGGCCGAAGGGCCCGGGCTGCTTGGGTCCGTCCCTGCAATTTATTATAAATCCAAGTAAAGCCCATGCTCAACCCCGATTAGAAATTATGTTCTATTTCAACATCAAAGAAACAAAGTGGGATTTAAAAAACCTAAACAAAAAGTGCGCAAGGGTATTTAATAACTAAAGGTATTTTTTGCGTGGGCCAGGGGGGCCGATTGCCCCCTCTTGAACCCCCCCCACCCCCCCGGGTGTTCCGCCCCTGAGATAGCACCTGGCTTTGCAAAAGTAACATAGTGCCTATTTGTTTGCCATGTTGCAAAAAAAACTTAAAACATTTTCGTCTCTTGAGGCTACATGCAATAGATAGAATTGTTATTTTGTTCTCCATCAGGTTATGAAAAAAAAGGTTGTTGAGATAACCTATGAAAAGGATAAAAAGCGCTTTGAAATTTATATTTTCTTGTCAATCCAAAACAATTTGGTTTCATAGGAACAATTTTCAGAATGTAGAATGTAAATGGAGGAAAATAAGAGCATCCGCAGCCCAAATGATATATTACATATGTGGATATATTTTAACATCACAACCTTCAAATGTTGCTCAGCCCGACTTGCCAAATGTGCCAATTGTAAAAAAATTTACAATACTGCTACAATATCATCCTATTTCTAGGATGGTATTGTAGCAACATTGTATAATTAAAAATTATTAATATATTATTTGATTCTTCTCTCTCTTCCTTTTCTCTCTTTCTTTTTGTGCTCGCTTCTCCTTGCTCTCTGATTCTTTTCATTACCTTCACTTTATGCTAAACTCTCGTCAACCCAATAGAAACACAACGCAAGCAGTCGTCATCCTCTTCGTCTCTCTGATCAACATGGTGGCGCGGTTGAGTTGGAGATCGACATGGTGGGTTTCTAGATTGGCAAGATCGACGGTGGTGGGTTTCCATGTTTTTCCTTCTCCGGCAACTCTCTCTCTCTTTCATTTCTCCTTCTCCGCGTGGGTCAACAGAATCAACTTCCTTCAAGCTTCCCGACGGTGAATCTGCTTCCTTCGAGCTTCAACAAAATCGAGCTACCCAGAGGCGAATTGAGCAATCTATTTTTCATAAATTTTTGTTGTGTTTATGGGTGAAGATTGTGTGGCTTCGCAATGGTTAGCAATGGAGATTGCAGTCGGTTAGTGTTGGGTTGCGTGGGTTGTATGGGTCAGGTGGGTTGTGATCTGTGTGGGAATGGGTTTAAGGTCAGTGGGTGGTGGTGGGTTGATTTCAGTAGGTGTGATTTTGGTGGGCAACAGCATGGTCAGTGAATGCAGCAACGTGGGTCTTGGTGGTCAGAGAGGGGTGGTGTTGATGGTTTCTGTTTTTTTTTTTTTTTTTTTTGGTATTGACGGTAGATTATGGGTTACTGGTGGTGGTGGTGGTGTCAGATGTGTGTAATGTAGCGGTGGTGGTGATTGTGGTTCTTGAATAGAAAGAAAGAGAGAGAAAGAGTAAATAATGTGTTGTATTGTAAATGATGGTGATTGTGAGATATATTATTTTATTGTGTAGAAATATTATTTTAATGAGTAGAATAGGAAAATAAAAGTTGGGATGCTGAAAGTATTGTAAAATTGTGTTGTATAACTGATAAAGTGGTTTTTTGAGATGGTAAAATAGAATATAATTGAGAAAACCATTGCTAATGCTCTAAGTATCTGGTTAATCTAATTGAAAACTCAACTGATTTGCCGTTTTAAATATCAACATTCATTTATCTAGCTACATATATATATTAGAGCACTAGCATTGGGGGTGTAAAAACCCCCAGTTACTATTTTACCCCCTAAGAGCATCCACACCAGTCAATCTAAGTCTTCTAAAATGTAAAAAATGACAAATTTTA
The DNA here is from genome assembly GCA_032878915.1 of Castanopsis chinensis. Lineage (NCBI taxonomy): Eukaryota > Viridiplantae > Streptophyta > Magnoliopsida > Fagales > Fagaceae > Castanopsis > Castanopsis chinensis. Next base: position 2,649,175 of record JAVQMG010000122.1, on the reverse strand, counting down.
CACAATTAGAGCAAAAAAGCATCCACATCAGTGGGTGTAAAAACATGTAAAATTGTGCAAAATCATCTACGAGTTACAGTAACTGTGTATATTTACACAATTACTGTAGCTCGTTTATACCTTATTTTAATATTTGTTTCTCTCCTTTACCTCAGCTTCTCACTCTTACCTCTCTCTCTCTCTCTCTCTCTCTCTCTCTCTCTCTCTCTCTCTCTCTCTCTCTCTCTCGTTTTATCTCTCCTTAAGTCTCACTGATCTCACCTCAGTCCAATCAGTCCACTGACCTCACCTCAGTCCGATCACATAAGCTCCGATAACGTCGAATCCATTCAAAAGCTCCGATCACATATGCTCCGATCTCACTTCAGTCCGATCATATAAGCTCTGATCTCACCTCAGTCCGATCTCATCGTTGCTGGGTTTTTTTTTTTTTTCCTCTCTCTCTAGTTTTTTGGTTGATTGTGGGTGTGGGTCAGTGGGTTTTGATCTTGATCAGCTTGTTTTTTCTGGTTCATTGGTGAGTTTTGATGATCTTGCTACCGATTGGGTGGGCGATGAATGGGTTTGGGTTTGGGTGTGGGTGTGTGTGTGGGTGTAGCTCGACAAATCAGCAGATGTGGTTTGTTGAAAGGATGGGTGTGGGTGTGGCTCGATGGGTGTGGTTTGTTAAAGGATTTTGTGGAAGGGTGGCTGGGTGTGGGTGTGGCTCGATGGAGAAGACGCAGAGAGGAGAGGTAATGAAATAATAAAAAATGTAAAAAAAATGAATATTTTATTGAATAAATGTGTAAAATAGATAAACTAATATGGGTGTTTTGTAGAAATGGATGTGTAAAATAAAAAAAGTAAATTTTTTCTTATAAAATAGACAAAAAATTTGAATGAACTGATGTTATTGCTCTAAATCTTTAAAATCATGCTCCATCTGGTTCGTAAACCTAAAATATTTTACATCCTGTGAATAGTGAGGTTGCATATATGCAACTTCACTGTTCACAGATGTAAACTTAAAAACTAATATTTAATTCTCTCTCACTTTTCTCTCTCATCTGCTCTCCCTCTTCCCTGCCTTTACTCTTCACTGTCTCTCTACTTCACTCTCCCTCTTCTCTGACTTCACATTTCTTCCTCTGCTCTCTCTATTTCTCTCTTCTCCAATTCTTTGTCTTCTCTTTATTCTCTTTGTTTCTCTTTAATCTATCTTTTCATTACCTTCACTCTATGCTAAACTCTCATCAACCCAATAGAAACGCAACGCAAGCAATCGTCATCCTCTTCGTCTCTCTGGTCAACATGGTGGTGCGGTTGAGTTGGAGATCGACATGGTGGGTTTCTAGATTGGCAAGATCAGCGGTGGTGGGTTTCCACGTTTTTCCTTCTCCGGCAACTCTCTCTCTCTTTCATTTTTCCTTCTTCGCGTGGGTCAACAAAATCAACTTCCTTCAAGCTTCCCAGCGGTGAATCCGCTTCCTTCGAGCTTCAACAAAATCGAGCTACCCAGTGGCGAATTGAGCAATCCAGTTTTCATAAATTTTTGTTGTGTTTATGGGTGAAGATTGTGTGGCTTCGCAATGGTTAGCAATGGAAAAAATGTAAAAAATGAAAAAATTTACACAATTAGAGCAAAAAAGCATCCACATCAGTGGGTGTAAAAACATGTAAAATTGTGCAAAAT